>OY728143.1:1845877405-1848846526 GCA_963277665.1 Viscum album | reverse complement strand
AATCTCATGGATATGAACTAAAGAATATAACTTCAATCCCTGACAACCACTTCCATCTATCATATAATCCAAACATGAATATAAGTGAACCGATCTTTAAAGCCAAGTAAACAAATGAGCTCGAATAATGAAATTGAACCTTATAAATAATCAAAAAGGATTTGAATGACCTAAAAAGGGTTCTACTAAATAAATTACATAGAGAAGAGGTACTGGACTTATGAATAAATAATTGTAATTTGTTTATTCAGGTCATTAATAACAGGTGGAGAACACCACCAGATTTAAGGTAAGGGATCCTCTCCTTTTCTCTTTTAATCAAGATTTTCCTCTATACTATGCCTTTATATGTGTACTAGAAAATGATGGGGTATGTTTAAGAACCTCCCCCATACATCCTTCTGGATTAATAAGTGATGAGAAACCCCATTTCTCTCTCATCAATCCCTCCTGGTCACACCCAACACCATGCCTATAAAATCGAAACGAATTCTACCCGAACATTCCTTGTTTTTTCGGGTTGCCTTATCATTCTTTCAAAATACTGTTATCAAATCTATTTATGTTAATCTTATGAATTATGGATAGTTGTATAATATTCTAAAATCAAGACCCTTTCATCACTTTCTTTCAGGGATATACATGTTTTTGAATGATTCCCTCCTTAGAATTTTCTGATAAACAATCCTGTTTTAAGGGGACTTCCCGAATTTTTAACAAAATTTGAAGTGCACTCTATCCTATGTATTAAGACACCATTATATTTGTAAATTCAGTATTTTTATTATGAAAAAAATTCTTGGTTCAATTCTGGTCTTATATAAAATAATTTCTTCTTTATTATTTGAAAACCTCTATAGTATTTTCCATTAAACCGTATCAAAATGTTTTAATGCTAATGTTTCTAAAATATATTTTTTCATATGTTGTCACTTATATATGACACCAATTGCCATGTTATATTACTATTTTACACTATTAAATTCCATGTATTTTCTAATTCTTTCCTTACATGGACACTTTCATGATACGCCCATTGGTTATGATTTATGTCATGATTGTGGTACCCAATTCTTCCCATGAGTACCCTTATGTTTGTTTATAGTTGATTATTTATGATTGTATATGTGGTAAGAATATTTATGTGGTAATAATATACATGAATATGTTGAGATGGGTGCGCCCAGATAGTGCTCCAATGCATTGGGTAAGGATAAGTCTCATGAGATGCGATGTGAAATGGGATTGGCGGTTAGCCTTGACCCGTACTGAAATGGGAAACGGGATTGGCGGTTAGCCATGACCCATACTAAAGATATGATTTATGATTCTGCCACATTTATATGATTCCATGTTTATATGATCCCATGTTCATATTAAATGAATTTATTTGTTTCATGCTTTGGATATCATTATGTCATGCCACCTAACTCGTGTGCATGAGATGTATCCTTATGTTCATTCCTTTATTGGGTTTTTTAGCTCACCCCTTTGTTCATGTGTTCCCCAGGGTATCCTATGTAGATGTAAGATCTAAAAAGAAGTTATAAGCTCTTTATGGAGATTAAATAAAGACGTTTTTTACCCCATATTTTATGTTATATGTACCTAGTCTTCTAAGACACTAGACTTAACCATTCTTGGCTTGAACTCTGATTAGTAATTATGATTAAAATCATGAAATGTTTTATGTAAAAGGGTCGGGTCACTATAGTTGGTATCATAGGATGGTCTAGTTATTTTTGGAGATTTGGAATAGAGAACCTTAGTGAGAACCATATGAATGAGACTATGTATAAGAAAACAGTCCTAAATTTTGGTGAGTACAGAGTAAGTGGTTTATCAGGAAAATGCATCCCTATATGGATACGAGGAGGTAGAGGAGGCTCTAGAACAGATGTATCTAGGGTTAAAACCTGAAAACACCGCTTTAATCTAGACACGAACAGGAACTGGTGCACGATAATGGGCCTTGTTGCACTCTTGGTTACGACACTCATGGGGGATATGGTTCGGTAGATTCATGAGCTTAGTAAAAACCATTATTAAGGGACAAAAAAATACCATAAGAATATAAGATGAGAAATAGATCTAGGATAACGTAGATATAAACCTAAGGTATCAAAATTTAGGGTGTAATTATTATTTATAATTTTATCCTTTAATGTTCAAAGTTTCCTTTTTATGCTCAATAGCAAGGTATTCAAGAACTCTACCTTTACGTTCTTTTTCTTAGTTAATAGAGGGAAATAGAAGAACAATTTCCATCAACCAATGTGATAGGTTATGTGATTATTTCCCTAATGACATGCCTGATGCGACGAAAGTGGGTGCTCAAAACATCCTGGCAGTACATGCTCAGCTGGCTCGAGTTATGAATAATACCTTGAATGAAGTGGAAAGGCTCACTCCTCCAAGGAAAGAGCAAGTTTATGTATAATCCTTAATGCAGAAAAGGCCTCCCATGTTTAGCGGGTCTTTTGATCCCCTCCTCGCAGAACAATGGATTAACTCCATTGAAAATATTTTCTCTGTCCTCCAATGCTTGAAAGAAGATAAAGTTGTACTGGTTGTCTATCGTTTTGATGTGAAAGCTAATCTGTGGTGGAAACTAATCAAGAATACGAAGTCCCCAGAGTAAATTAATTCTATATATTGGGAGGAATTCAAGAGTATGTTTTTCAACAAATATTTTCCTCGAACCCACCGTCTCCATATGGAAATAGAGTTCCTTGGACTCAAGAAAAAGGAAGATGAGTCCATCGGGGCGTATGAAGCGAACTTTACAAGGCTTGCAAGGTACGCCTCTGGATTTTTCATGAACACCTTAATCAAGGTGGATCGTTTCTTTAGCGGACTAAATCTGAGGCTACAAAAAGTGTTGGTGATTCGAGACTTTGAAAACTATGAGGAGATTGTCCGTTGTGCCCTCATGGTTGAAATGGAGATTGGAGACTCTCAATGGTCTCATGGTCCTAATGACAAGAAGTTGAAAATGGAGAAGAACATGGGTGGTTCTTCAAAAAAATTCCATGATAGAAAGAAGCCACACTTACCCCTTTGCAAGAATTGTGGGAAGAAGCATCTTGTTGACTATCTCAAGGTAACCCAGAATAGCTTCAAATGTGGAAAGATTCTTCCCCTCGCCAAGAACTGACGAGGGGATATAAAAAATACCGCTAATTTTGAATTTGAACGGAAGGTTCAGATTAAAACTCAGCCTGCAATGTAGTGTTTTAACTATAAGGAGCTTGTGCATTATGTGAACAATTTCCCTATACTGAGGGTTGTCGGAGGCAATCAACAACAACCTCCAAGGCAACAAGGAAGGGATTATGCATTCACTACTGCTAAGGTGGAGCTGGAAAACGATGTGCTGACATGTACACTTGTTATTCATTCATGAATTGTGAACAAACTATTTGATTCTGGTTCTAAGAATTCTTTCATATCATTCAAGTTTAGTAGAACTATTCAAACACCACCTCAAAGATTGGAGGAAAAGTTATTTGTGAGAACATCGAATGGGAAAATTATTGCATCCATGGTTTACAATTCCTCCCCTATTAATGTTTGTGGACTGAACCTCCTAGAAAATCCTGTCATACTTCCTTTAGCAGAGTTTGACTCTATCTTGGGCATGGATTGGCTATCATTATACAATTCCAACATCAACTACCAGGAAAGGTAGATTACTCTTCACATTCCAAAGCAACCTCTGATTCTTTACATGTGAAAGGAGGAAGTTGAGTCTCCTTTATAATCTTCGTCTCATGTTGGGATATTACTTCCTTATTAGCATGCATACCTAGCTCAAATAATTGAGACAAAGGTGATAATCATGCTTGAAGACATGACCATCATGAGGTATTACATTGATGTATTCCCCAAAGAGTTGCCTGGTCTTCCTTTGGACCGAGAGGTTGAGTTCTCAATTGAACTTATCCTTGGATCTCTACCAATCTCAAAAACACCTTACAGAATGGCCACCGTAGAGCTAGAAGAGATGATGAAGCAGTTACAAGAGAATATGGAGAAGGGTTTTATATGCCCGAGTGCTTCACCGTGTGGTGCTCTAGTCCTCTTCGTCAAGAAGAAGGGTTGATCAATGCACCTCGGCGTTGATTATCATGAGATGAATAAAATCACTATAAATAACAAGTATCCCCTTCCACGGATAGATGACTTGTTCGATCAGCTTCGTGGGGCCTGTTATTTCTCTATGGTGGACCTTCATTCGGGATATCACCAACTAAAGGTGAGGAAGGAAGATATTCACAAGACTGCCTTTTGAACGAGGTATGGACACTATGAGTTCATAGTGATTCCCCTCAGACTCACAAATGCTCCAACAATTTTTAGGGATTTTATGAATAGAGTATTTAGATATTACCTCGAAATTTTTTTGGTGGACTTTTTTAATGATATTCTGATATACTCCAAGTGCAAGGAGGAACATGAGGAGCATTTGTAAACTGTGTTAAAGACTTTGTTAAGGGATAATTTTTATGTAATGTACAGTAAATGTGGGTTCTGGATGGAGGAAGTATCATTCTTAGGGCATGTTATTACCAGGAAAGGGATATATGTGGACCCTTCCAAGATGATGGCAATTGAAGAGTGGCCGAGGCCAAATTCTGTAACGGAGATCCGCATCTTTTTAGGTCAATATGGGTATTATCGATGATTCTTGAAGAACTTTTCACAATTGTAAAACCCAATGAACAAGCTGACACGTAGGGGAGTAAAGTTCATCTAGATATAAGAATGTGATGACTATTTCAATGATTTGAAAAAGAGGCTTATCACTACGTTTGTACACACACTCCCTTCAAGTGGAGAACTATTTGTGGTGTATATTGATGCTTCTAAAAATGGATTAGGTTGTGTGCCAATGTAAAATGATAAAGTGATAGCCTATTCCTCAAGGATGCTGAAAATACATGAGAAAAACTATCCCATGCAGGATCTGGAGCTGGCGGCTGTGATCTTTGTGTTGAAAATTTGGCAGCGTTATCTCTATGGGGAGAAATGTGGGATATATACTGACCACAATAATCTCAAACATATATTCACATAGAAAGAACATAATATGTGCCAATGAAGATGTATAGAGCTCATCAAGGATTATTACTGCTCAATCCACTACCATCCTAGTAAGGTAAACAAGGTGGAAGATGCTCTATGTAGAAAGGATCCTTCATCTTTATCAATGTTGAGAATTTAAAAGGATCCGATATTATTAGATTTGAAAAGTATGGACATGGGAATCATTAATTGAGGAACATCATCATTCAATTCTCAAATGATTGCTCAACCATCCCACATGGATAAAATAAAGGTTTATCAAAGAAAGGATGTGGAAATTCAGAAAAGTGTGGAAGCTATTAAAAATGGGAAATCCTCCGATTTGAAAATTGTTGAGGAAGGAGTTGTAAGATTTGGGAAACGAGTATGTGTACCATATGATCCAGAGATAAAAAAGGAGATATTGAATGATTCACATAGCTCGACCTTCTCTATCCATCTTAGGAGTACCAAAATGTTCCGTGATCTCTGGGAACACTTCTGGTGGGATTACATGAAGAAGAAGATTGCGAAATATATATCAAGGTGCTTGGTATGTCAGAAAGTTAAAGATGAGCAAAAAAAGTCCAAAGGTATGATGCATCCATTGCCTATACCCATGTGGAAATTGGAAAATGTTACTATAGACTTTGTCAGGGGTCTCTCGAAGACGTCGAATGGAAATAATTAGATATGGGTTGTGGTTGACTAACTCACCAAAACATCCCATTTCAACGCTATTCAGGAAGATCTCTTGCTTGAACAACTTTCAAAGTTATATGTGAAGGAATTGGTGAGACTGCATGATGTTCCACTGTCCATTGTCTCTGATTGGGATCCAAGGTTCACATATAAATTATGGAGAAGCCTTCAACATTCCATGAGTAATGAATTAAATTTTAGCATGGCCTATCACCCCCAAACTGATATCCAGTCTAAAGGAACTATTCAAATGCTTGAAGATAAGATTAGAGCCTACTATCTAGAATTCAAAGGTTGATGGGATCAACATCTCCCATTGGTTGAGTTCTCATACAACAATAGCTTCCACTCAAGTATTCAGATGGATCCATTTGAAGCTCTGTATGGAAAGTGATGTAGAACTCCAACCTGTTGGGATGATGCTAGAGAAAGAAAGCTACTTGGACCCAATCTTGTTCATGAGATAACAGAGAAGGTTCAAGTAATCTAGAAACACATCAATGCTTCTCAAAGTCGGCAAAAGAGCTATGCTGACAACCGTCGAAGGGACTTGGGGTTCGATATTTGAGATAATGTCTCCCTTTGAATATATCCATGGAAGAGAGTCATGTGATTCGAGAAGAAAGGGAAGCTAGGCCCAAGGTATATTGTCCCCTTTCTGATCCTTGACCGCATTTGAGTCTTGGCCTATCGGCTTCCACTTACACCAAATATGGCTTGAGTTCATGATGTTTTCCACATATCACTCTTGAGAAGTATATACCTGATCCCTCATATGTACTAAAATCCTAGGTGGTGCAGCTGGAATATGATCTCTCCTATGAGGAGAAGCCAGTAAAGATTCTGGATAATAGAGATAATGTTCTACGCGAAAAGACAACCCATCTTGTCAAAGTGTTGTGGAGGAACCATAAGTTTGAGGTAGAAACATGGGAGCTGGAGGAAGCAATGAAGGAAAAGTACCCACATCTGTTGGTGGCCTATAATGTAAAATGAAATTTCGAGGGTGAAATTTCATAAGGGGGGAATAATATAATGACCCAATGTTTTTAATGAAAATTCCTTTCTTATAAATATGCCATAAAATCACATAATAATGAACTACTAAGTGATAAGTGACCTTTAAGCATAATTTTTTCACTTATATGTTTGGAATTTTGAAAATCTTACTTACACGGCTGTGTTCAATATGCTTTTTGGAGTCTAATAATACAAAATTTTTTTTTAGTGAATAGTAACCTACCCTAATGAATAGTGACCTACCTTTATGAGTAGTGATATACCGTAATGAATAGTAACCTCACCTATGACAGTATAAAAATAATATTCAAGTTGGAAGTACAATATACCTATGTTTTAGAATCTGTTAATGCATGTTTTAAATCTCGTTTTTTATAATAAATTATGATTTTAATTAAATATTAAAAAAATCATATTTAGAAAATTATTTTCGAAAATGTATATGTTTTTCTTGATTTATAATCATTGACTTTATTTCCCTTATTAATTTTTACAATTGTATTGGGAAATTTACACATTGTGGATTAATAAAATAACTATATTATGTCAAAAGACCAATAGATTAGTCAAATATGACATTTTATGATCTATGCTAATTATGTTTCAAAAAAATATATTTTTATAAGTTTATTATCATTTAATAAAATATTATTTCTTTTAAAATATCAATAATGTCAATTTTGATACTATTCATTAAATGACATTAAAAAAATATGAAGAGAATATAATTTATAATAAATAGTTATAAAACATCACTAAAATGTCAATGTAATCTAAAAAATATTTTATGAAATTATTCATCTCAAATTATATTTAGTTTAGTATTTGTAATATATTTCGTATGATATTTCATCAAATTAAACAATTACAACATCATCATTGGGAATTCCATTAATTAAATTATTTATTATCTAAAAATTAAAATTAATTTTTCATGGAATTTTGTAAAAAATTATATTATACAATCCTGTTTATAGTTGAAGGTACCCTATGTGTTATCCCATATTAAAAAAATCAATTGTAAAAAAGTGTGATAAAATTGACTTTTCTTTGAATAAAATTTTATATATGAAATAATATTACACCAACGGCTTGTAAAGGACACAATTTATGACCAATGATTCATTAGGTCAAATAAAACTAATACAACAATATCAAAACATGTTTTAGGAAAATATTATAAAAACAAAATATTATGTTTACCTTTAATTGCCCTATTTTTCAGTAACCTTTCTATTACAAATATTTCCTAAAGGTACTATTAATATTTTCAAAAAACTAAAATGGGTATATTATAATAATTTTAACATTATAATTATAAATATGGAATACAATTTTAATTATAAAAAAAATAATCTAATTAATTACAAATTTATCCTATTGACGGAATGAGAAATCGACGATTTAAAGGAAAAAAATTCAAATGTTAATATAATTTTTATATCTAATTTAATTTTGAAATGTATTTTAATGACCAATTTTTTAATAACTGATAAAAAACAATATATTTATTATTTAGAATAAATTAAAAGAATTATATTTAAATAATCTAAAAATGAAGTTTCAGAATAAAATACAGTATTTTTGACTATTCATTAAAATATAAAATTTATCTGAAATAATAACATAAATTCAACCTATTTAAATATTGAAATTACATATTCAAATAAGATTTTTAATTTTTTCAAAAAAATTATTAATGTGACAAAATTTATATTTGAATTTAGAACTCCATTAAAAGGGGGAAAGGTGTTTTTTAGAAAAATAATGTTTTGACCATAATAATAGTTTTACCACATATAATTTTGAATAGAGTGTCTATTTTCATTACTATCATATTAATAAATGGAAAATAGTTATTTTATTATTACATAGGTTTTTATATATCTTAATAGTTCTTTCTGATATGTTTGCTGCCAAAATTTATTTATTAGAATATACATATCCAAAATAAATATCTATAGATCATTTTAATATTAATTTCATTACTTATGAAATAACAAAATAGAATATTATGAAAGGAAAAAATATTGATAGTTAAATGTATTTCAGGGCGTCCAATAAATAAAATTTTAATACCATTTTTTAAGATCAGTAAGAGGGTGATCATGATTATAAAAATGAGGTTTGTAGAAGCCCTGATCAATTTATTTCCTTGTAATTTAATAATGTGAGAAGTGGTACCGGTAAATAGAAAGGAAAACATCCATAGATGTTTTTTCAATGTTAATTCATTGGAAAATTTTATAGTTTTTTTTTCTTAATGAAATAAATAATAGGATATGGATTAAAATGATATAAGGATGAGAAGATCATGGATGAAATAAGTTGAGTAGAAAAAATCCATATTCAATCATAAAAGATAAGAAATCATAAATTTCAGAAGAATAATTTTCTTATCAAAATATGGTGAATAATTATATAGTGAATATGAATACAATGAAATATATTGACATGGAAGAAATTACATTTATTTAAATTTTTTATAATGAATAATTTGAAAGCATAAATTATAAAGTTTAAGAAACATGATTTGAATATCATCTTATATAATATTTGAAATAATGCATTAGAAAAATTGGGTGGATTAAGAAACAAATCAGAAAATTCTGAAAAAAAACAATTCTTAAAATAATAAAAAATGTAATCAAAATGACAATGTCAAGCCACAAGAATTGAATAATGATTTGAAGAAACATAATGAGAAAGAAAATAATATTAATGAACATATGGATGATAAGTTGAGGTAAAAAAGAAGAATAGTTGGAACTTGTCCAAAAAACATTCTAAAACTCAAAAAGGGTTTTAAGATTCAATAATTCAATCTATGATGATGGTGACAGACATGGAAACGTAATACCTAAGAATGATACAATGTTACTATCAAAGGGTGAGAAAAAAGGTGAAATTTTTTATGAGGAGAATAAAGGATTTAATGTTCTGTATCATTACAAAATTGAAAAAGTGATGAAGTTTGAAGTGCCTAAAAAGTTTGAGTCCAAAAAACATTCTATTACTTATTTTTATAATAAGGCTGAAATGAGAAGACACATAAAAAATAATATTCTCATTTATTATTGAATGGTTGATCATCAACAAAGTTCTTTTATGAATAATAATATGGTTTTTGGGAAATGCGTAAACAATTTTTGGAATAAGTAAATATTTATTATAAGAATACTACTGTTAATTATTGGATTTGTTCCGATAAAAAAATAACTACTAGTTTAACAAATAACATTTCTAACATTCTAAATATTATATAATTAAAAATTTCTGGGGGATTCAATCCTCTCAATGGATTATTTCTGAGAGGGATGTTTTTATGAAAACTAATGATATTTTAGTAGAATTTAAAAATTATTTCCATCCTATGGAAGCAATTATCATGAAATATGAACAAAATGGAAATAGTAAATAAATATTTCTAATTTTTTTATCTACACTAAAAAACTTTGTTTACAATTCATAGAAGATAAATGATTTGAATGAAAAGGGGAAAGAAACATATCTTGTTATGGAAGCCTCTCTCAAAGCTAAGATAATAAAACATCATTGGATCATGAATTATGGGTGTTCATCTCAGATTGTAGAAGTCAAAATTATTTATGAATGTGAAATACCATGAATGATTAGGATATGAGTATGTTCTGTCAAAGAAATTTAATAAATGAAATAAACATGTAGACAAACATAT
This sequence comes from Viscum album, assembly GCA_963277665.1. NCBI lineage: Eukaryota > Viridiplantae > Streptophyta > Magnoliopsida > Santalales > Viscaceae > Viscum > Viscum album. The sequence continues at coordinate 1,848,836,040 of OY728143.1, read as the reverse complement.
GATACAAGTTGTATGAAACAACACCAAATACAAGACATCAAAGTAAACAACACGTACAAAAATCCAAAAAAAACTCACCCATAGTCTAAATTCCCGACAATAGGTACCCACAACCATATTCCCAATGCACATACCTAAGTCAAAAAATGATTCCTTTCCATAGATACTAGGATAGCTAATTAATGACACCAAATGTTTGTCCAACACCCTCTATCCATTCATGTCTGCAACGTCAGTCCATATCCCAACCTCATCTCGAGGTCGTCTCCCCCTGAAGTCATCGTTCCCACCAAACAGGTCTTGAGGTTCCTCATGTGAAATCATTAAACAGATGTTCTCCCATGCTCCACCGCCTATAGTCAGAATCCAACCAAGCATTTCGACCTTTACTTGATCCATCCATGCTTTCACGAGGTCTCCAATAGTGCTGCTGATATCATTATCCCCTGATCTTCGCCCAGCTTCTCCAGCGACTTAGATCCCGGTCACAAACCCCTAGCACTAGAGAATGAAACCAAATAACCACAGAACATGGTAACCTCAGCCGACACTTCACCTTCGTGGGAAAAAAATTCGCTCCATGATCCCCCATCACTAGCCAGAATGGACCCCTAAATGTAATCTGCTCCTACAGCTAACAGATAGCAAGGTCCCACTACCGGGATCCCAGGTCCGAAAATGCATGAGGTCACCCACGAAACCCTTTGTCTCACATGTTGGGAGACCCCATCATCATCCACTAATAGAGATCGAAAAAAACCCATAGGAAAAAATCTCATGCCACCATCTGGATCCCAAACAACTCCTATGGACAACATCCCAGCACCACAGCAGGGTGAGGCAATACCATCGCTGACCTATGTAGTCGTGTCTTTCTTTACATCGATGAAACCGTTGTTTTATTCCATTTCTTCCACCACCAAGAATCTCATCCGAATACTTCCATATCGTCCATAGAGAATTCATGTATGGAATAACATTCATCATGCCTAAAAATCCCCAAACCCTCCTCATAGAAAAGCACTAGTTTCCACCATTTAGAGGCAAAAAAATTCTATCTTTCTCCTATTATTTTAGATCTATGTTTAGATATGAATGCACCAAGCCAGGATCGCTCATTCCCTGACCGCACCCAGCACCACATGCTTGAAACATTTCAAAATGGCCAGAAATTTCATATGTAACATTTGATCATGGGACCAGATCACTAGAGAAATTCTCCATTGTATGAGAGAGAACTTCCCCATTTATGAGAGATAACCTCCCCATTATTATCAATTTATGAATGTGAAATACATCATTAAAAAAATAGTACTATTCGGAACAATTGAATCACTCAAAATCAATGTTGTTAGATGAACTATAATTAGAGAAAAAAAGTGGAAATCAAGGAAATTATTTTTTATTGATTGGATGAAACACAACATACTAAGTGTTTGGAAACATTTTTAGGAATGAATTTTTTTAAAATATATGGTTTTTTTAAAAAGTGTATAATATATAATGATAGATATATGAAAAAAATATACAAAATCTATCATATTATAGGTCAGTGAGGTTAAAAATATCTTGTGTCCTGAGTATGATATAAGTAAATCAGTAATGGAATATTATTTTTGGAAACATGTGTCATAGAATCGTAAGTAAGATATCAATGTGAGGTAGTGTCTATGTAATTACTCATATTACATGAAAAATATATTTTAGATGCACTATTTTTTATAATGGAATGTTTAAAAAAATATTTCATAAGAATGTTAAAGTTAGTTTAAAATGAACCCTTTAACGTATTCATTCATATATATATAGACCAATGAGAAAACAAATAACTCCAAGAGAGAAGTATCTCATTACATTCATTATTTACATTACTCTCATTACATTTTTATGTATTTGAAACATAATTCATATTATCTAAAAATGATTAAAAGGTTCTAGATTGATGACAACACGAAAATTTGAGTATGTAGTAAATAAGTTGAGAAAAAACATTGTTGATGAATGAAAAATAATGAATTTGGAATATATTTTGAGAATCATGGAATTCATAATTATTTTAGTATACCATAAAATCCTCTAAAAAATCGTGTTCCTTAAATTAAAGTGTAATGTTTTGTTTAGATTGGGTAAACTATGTTACATGAACATGGTATCTTTCACTAAATTTGGAGGTAATATACGGGTAATGCTCTGTATGTTCAAAATTGATGTTTCAATAGATGAAGTTAAATTTGAATCTTTATGAAAAAATTATGTTAAAAATCCATGTTTTAAACACATAAGTTCTTTTGGGAGTCAATGAATCATAATTTAAAAAGGTGCAATCCATGTAATTTTTGATATGAGTGGTTATGATGGTATTTCACATGGACATACTCTCGAAGGAAGAGGAAAAAATGTTTCAAAAAACTGTTGGGAATATTAGTAGAAACTATTTATGTAAAATTTATTTAAAAAGCTAAGGTAGATATATAGAATCATGAAGATAAGTAAAATGATAAGCAATAAATAATCTATCTTAAGGATTATATTGGATTTGAAAGACAATTTAATCATACTTATGAATAATTATACATTGCTATTTTTATGATTAATTTTAAAAATATCAGCCCTGTATGAGGAAGAATATGAAAGCTCAAAACACAATCTGGGATCAATCAAAATAGTTTCAAATGTGAAAAATATTAAAAGTTGACACACCTACGTGATTATATTCAAAAGTTGAACCAAAATATGTGAATGAGGGTTTCAGTGGCTGTAATGGATTCAAGAAATGAATAATTTTGTTGATCAAATATAAAATATTGATACATAAGAACTCATGCATAAACAAAATTAAAAAAATGTTATTGGTACAATGTGGTTTTTCTATAACAATCTAAATTATGGAGGTTACGTGATAAAAAGAAAATCCAGATTTTTGTGAATATGATATTCAGATATTGGAGGAATTTATTTTAATGAGACTTTTTCAATGGTATCAATGTTATAAAAATTCCTAATTTTTATTCATATTAACTCACAATGAATTGAAAAAAATATTTAGATGGATGGGAAATCATCATTTTTGAATGGTGATCATGATGAGGAAGTTTATATTGAGAAACCATGTGGATATTTTCTTGGGAAAGATGATAATTATGTGTACAAGGTGAATAAAGAATTTTATTTGATAAAAAAACCACTAAGGGAATGATATTCTAAATTATATATGTGATTAATAAATATGAGTTTTATTAAAGGAATGGTCGATAGTTATCTATATATAAAATAAAGGCATGATTCTCCCTCATTGAATTTCCTATATTGATTAAATTATCTTTGTTGCGAATCATGAAAGAACACATGAAATATTTTTTAAAGACATTAAATTTTTTACTAAAGTCTCCATGCTGGGTTAATAAAATACACTATTTGGAGACAAATCTCACAAATGAAGAAACACATTTTTCATTATCGTGAAAATTATTATAACTAATTCTTTATGAGATTGGTAATGGAAAAATAAAACCTAGTTTCCACTGTGATTTCATTGGGAACCATGTTTTATAATGATATAAAAGGCATGTAATTTTATCATATATAGTTTTGGAAGGTGATTGGATGTATATTATATTTTACTACCTGAAGATCTGAAATTTGTTTTTTTGATACCTTATGTTCAATTGTTCAGATTCCTCAAAAAAATAACTTATATTTGATAAAAAGTAATTCTCAAATATATCAAAGGCATAAAATATTTCGAATTAAGCTATGAAATATAAAGAGTATTTAGATGTTATAGTATTCAGATAAAGATTGGAAGGAAGATTTTGTTGATAAAATTTCCATAACAAATGTAGCATTCATTATAGGGTAATATTTCATTAGTTCTCATAAAAAACAAAATAAAATAGATCTTAGAATGGATGAATCTAATTATGTTTCTGTTAATGTATCTTTTATTCAAGTTTTGTTGGTGAATATAATTATTTAATACATACATACTAATTTAATGATACCCTTTTAATTGGGTTTTGATAATCAAAGTACAATAAAGATAACAAGGAATCTGGCACACCGTACTCATTCAAAACAAATTGATAACAATTATCATTTAATAAAAGAGAACACTGAGAAGAATAAATTGATGTTGTTTTATGTTCTTACATCAGAAATAAATTATTACATTTTCCCAAATTAATTATCTATGGAACATTTTCACAAATTATATTTGAACATGGGAATCCAACCACCTTATCATCAAGGTTTAGGAATGGGTTCTTGTATCATCTATTCAGAGGATTTTTTTTCAATTGGGAGAATTTTTGAATAAGTCTACCAATTGATATGTACTATATCATTTATAGTAGAATGAATTTATGGGTTGGTGTGGGTATGTTGTGATCTCATCATGTAAATTTGGGATCTATTCTAATGGTTTTTTGGATTATTCTTGGAATCATTTTTTGACAGGAGTTTTAAAAAAGTGGAGAATGGTGTGAATAAAAATTGAATATATTTCATGAGTTTCTACATTCATACAATATGGTTTTCTTGTGAAATTTTTTTTAATAATGATTTATCTCACACTGATTTAAAATATTTGAAATGTAATCCATATCTTGAGGATACAAACTTCAATGATTTATGATCCTTGTTTGAAAATGAAAAAAGGGGCATATTTTGGACCATATTAGATGGAGAAATTTTTAGGATGCTAAAAGTAGTCGTTTTATGTTAATTGTATTATTTTAATAAGGAAAATAAACCAAAAAAATTAGTATATTCTTACTGGACTGACCATCATATACACAACATCAGATTCATATTGCTTAATTAATTCCATCAGATTGAGAGATGTTTTTCTGAAGAAATATTTCAATGGACCCACACCAGGAATGGGATTAATGGATGTTCTTAATGAGAATTTGAATCTGAATATTCATAGATATAATAAAAATATAATTATTATTTCCTATTCTGTAACGCAGAAATACATACAAAATATCCAAAAAATAGTGATGAATTCCTTATAGAGGAAATAAGGATAGCCAGTTCTTCCAATTGTATTATGGTTAGGAAATATATATGTTGTATGATGAATATAAGTTAAAATACTTTCTAGTATAGTTCTGATGATTCTATGCTGATCATATGTCTATTCACTATCATGAGGATGTGATGATATTTAGCATCACAAGTATTTATAGACCTTTTTTCTCGAATAAATTAACTTTTCAATTATTTATTGAAAGGAACTAAGTAGATCATTTTTTTAACATAGCACTATCATGTCATTCATTACACGAAATCAACATGTCATTTATTACACAGAACCTTGACTTGGCATACGTTACATGCAACATCAACTGTGAATTTTTCACAGACAACACCGATATATATGTGAAACGTCATTTTGTTGTTGTAATTATTTAAAAATGAAAATTATAACCTAACCATTAAAAAGTATTATATGTATAGTAATATATACTTTATACAATTTATAAGTAATTTTTTTATATAAATTAAAAAAATTGACAATGAAATATATGATTTTTGATAAAGTACTTTTATGTTTAAAATTACATTTTCACAAATGAACAACTTTTAATTTACTTCTATTAAAAATAAAAAATAAATGGTTTGATACATTTTTTTATTTATTATATGAATATAATATTTTTTTATGTATTAATAATTTCAAAATATTATTTGGTTGAAATTTTGTGATTTATTTGAAAAACATAATTTCTAGATGAATATTGTAAAATAATTGATTTTATTTCAAAAGTAATTTTTAATCTAATTTATTTATAATTTAAATTACATTATAAATTGGATAAAATTTTTAATTGGATAATTTTTTTGTCAATTAATTCAACTTAGTTCATTGATATCAATTTCACATTGAAATTGTATATAATAACATACTAATCCTTTGAGTTTTGTTTACATTAAAATCCTACATTGTCGACATGACTACTAGGTAAATTTAAAATTAAATTATAGCCCTCCAATGATTAAAATTTAGAAAAAAATTGATTCCATATTTTCAATCTGAAATATTGATAATATCGAATAATATCAAATTATATTTTGTCTAAAAATATTAGCAAATGTAATTAAAATTAATTACATCAATTAAGGTAAAATTAAGCCTAACTGAGGACTAAAATCATTCCTTTAAGACCCAAAGAGCACTAAAATTTTGAGCAAAAACCATTTTTTAAAACTTTTTCATCAATGAATTATCCGTTATCATTTTATTTTGTTTTGGTATGAATTTTTTAGGAAAAAAAGTGGGTACAAAAATCTTATTATAAAAAATTATATGCTTGTCCCTTCTATTCCCTAAAATCCCACAACCTATCCATATTATTCAAAATTCACAAACCAATTAGATTTGATAATGATCATCCCAATACACTTCCCAAAACACCACCCAACTCCTTAAATTGTACACTTTAGAAAATAGATATCCTAGTAGGCCTTTTAGAAAAAACCAAAAGGATGTACCCAATTAAGAGGTAACCCCTTCTCTCAAGACCCTATCTTTTATTTTCCTTCTACACCACCACAACCCTCATTATTAAATTAATGTATAAAAAAGCATCATAAATATACATGGATGTTTTTATTGAATTTTTTAAACCTACGCTTACACATAAATCCATTTAATTATTAATTAACATACTATTTATGTGTATGAGGAATAACCACCTCAGTTATCAAGGATTTAACATTTTTCAATTACCCCCTCTCATGGTGTAAATTATGATGGACACTATATTTTTATATTTCATATATTATATTTATTATGTATTAAGGCTTCATTATTCATTTTAAAAAACATATCTTTTTAAATTCTATTTCATGTTAATAAGATAATTTCATTTGATGAAGTGTAGACTACAACCCACTCAAAGAGATATGGTTTGTTCATATTTGACATAAATTGTATTAAAGATGTGTTTATTGAATAGATATTATATATATATAATAATAATTGTAATTAATTAATGATATATATGTAACACCCTGAAATTTTATGAAAAATATTCTTTTTAATTTCATTAATGTCTTGTGTTGTACGCTACACCAAAAAGAGCTTGCACAACACGCATCCTTGACATGACATGCATTACACGCAATCACGACCTTCCTCGACAGCGTGTGTAGTACGCAATGCCGAGTTTCACTAAACAACAATATGCTATTAAAATATTATTAAAACTAGCCGTTATTAATAGTAATAACAACCTTTTAAAATTTTAGAAATTTTATCTCTCAAAATGGAATTCATTTTTTGATTTTGAGTACCAAATTTAGCCTAAGGTGAAATTTTGGTTCTTTTCGGATAACATTCATATTCTGATGAATAGTGAAAATTACTAAATTTTAAATTAAGAAAAACTTTTTTAATTGAAATAATTAATAGTGGAAAATTATTAATTTGAGTGGTTTTAAAGTATATTTGGAATATATTTTACAGTTTAATACAATGTTTTTCATTGGATGTAATTTCACATTTAAACCAGACATAAACAAGTGTCAATCTTTTGATAATTATTATCTTTTAAAAACACACTATTTGTTTTGACGATGGGAATTAATTTTTAAATTAATTAATCCAACTGATATGTTTTGAATTTGGTAAAATAGACATCATTTTGGAGTTCATAATATCAAATATAGCTTAGGCCTAATTTTTGGTATTTTTCTGGAAACTTTCATTTTTTGATGAATAGTGAAACCACTAAGTGGTAGTTTAAAAAAATAAATTTTTCATAAAACTTAATTTTACCGCTTCTGTGAATGGAATTTCAAAAATCAGAAAGACACGGTTGATGTTAGTAAGTAAAATGTGGTTCAATGAGATGAAAATAATTTTTGGCGAATAGTGACTTTTTACTTTTTTTTACCACGGTTAAAAGTAAATAGGGTAATTAAGGGTAAAAATGATATTATTATTACCCTAACACATGTTCTAATTCTATTTGGATAAGTGTAATTCGACCAAAAACAACCTTAGGAATAAAATATGACAATTTAGGCCCACATGGATTAGATTAGGACATTTATTATTATTTAATTCAAAGAAGAGTTAAAAGAGTTAAAATCAATGATTATTTACTAAAACATTTTTAATATAGGGTTATACATAATATAAATTAGATTTTAAAAATTCATTAGAAATGTAATAAGATTTATTACATAATGATATTATATTTATAATTTTTAGTCATTAAATAAGTTAATATAGTTATGACACAATGATGATGCAGTAATTACCATAATAGTGAAAAATTAGAATAATTGATATTATAAATACCCAAATAAATATAATATGAGACGTTTTATGAATTACACTAATTTTATATGTTAATATAACATGTTATTATTGATTTAATTAACTTTTTTCGAACTAATCATTCGGTTATGAGTTTCACAAAAATCAATTACAAAATAGTGTCAAAATTGACATAAAATAGTTTTTAAAACAAATATTATATTATTAATTGTTATTTTATTCCTAAAAATCTAAGGTTCGGCCAAATGACTTATATAAGGTTATATATATTAATAATAAAAAACTTGGGGTTCGTATGGCTTGTTATAGCAAGTTTATTAACCTTATAGTGTAAGAACACAAGAAGACACGGTAAAAGTAAAATTAATTAACTTAATGTTACATCTAAATGATAAGGATAAAATAGGAACCCAAACTTGTCTAAATTCTGTTGGATTAGATTTTTTCGACCCATCCCCACCTTAGATTCTAAATAAATCAATTTGGAGCAATTTAAAACCGAATTTGGCTTTATAATAAAATAATAGTTTTTGTTATTCCAAAAGTGCCCCTCTCCTCCCTTATAAAAGGGCACCTCCTCCCTCTCTTCCTGACACCACATTGAGCCTTCACGCTCTGCCACCCCCTACCAATTGCTTCTCTATACTTACCTAGAGACATCATAGAGGTCCTGGTATACTTCAAAGTACAATTTTAGTGCCCTAAAAGGTGGTCTCAAAGAAGCGCTTCAAAGAAGAAGTAATGCCCATTACCGATTCTTTCATCTTTATTTCTTCTTCCACTTCTTCTTCATTAGTTGTTTAATCATGAAGTAATAACATCAGTATCACTCATATAGTGATATGTTATTATATGTATGAAACAACCCTATTTCACTATCTATCCATCCTACGGAAAATGAAATCATCGCGCGTGCGTACGTACAGAATACCGTCTCCACGCCGTGGTGTAATCTATTTTCCACCACCACATTACTTGGATGGGTATAATGGTTTAAATAATAACTCTATATGATTATTATAAAGTGATATTGATTCTGTAATAGTATACATACACTCCAATAAAATTCCACGATCTTGGGAATGATATCATCGCTCGTTCGTATGTACGGAATACCGTCTCCACGACGCGATGAGATTCATTCTCAATGATTAACCATTCATAAATGATTATAAAGTATATATAATAAGTGATCATGAAATATATGACATAATAATGATCCTGGATTTATGTATATATATATGTATGTCATCCAATTAATTCCATTCAATTCAATGAGGAAACGAAAACAACGTTCATGCATACGTACGGCCTACCGTCTCCATGAACGGTGTATTTATTTGCATTTATCAATCTATTTTATATATGTATATTCTGAATATATATTATATATAAATCATTTTTTACATTTTGGATGTAAGTAATCATGATCGAAGTAATCATATGAATAATTACAAGTCAAAACACGGACGACAAATGAAACGATTTTACCCAAAACGCTCTTTAACATGGACTTTACAAAAGAACGGGTAATATAAAGTCATAAGTGAACCATATATGATATCATAACAATTAATATGACTCTGTAATAAGTCAATAACATTACTTAAATCATTTTACAGGTGTTTCGGACACTTACGAATCAAATCAGACCTATGGTAAAGGATAATTCTCCAAATCTCATTTTTATCTGAGATTGCTTATTCGTAAGTATTTACTGGGGATATTTCTATCATCAATGTACACGTTTTATAAAAGTGTTTTCATGTATGTTTAAATTAATTTTTAACCATTCTTGACTTTTACTACATGGTATGTAAGGAATCTTTCTTTTGTTTACGTTACGAGGTACTTTTTGACTTTTCCGGCAAAAGTACGAGAAGAATGTTTTTTTAACTTATACGGCACGAACAGATTTTTACGATCTTATAAAGCTTTATTTTAATGAAGATTAATCCAAAAGATTTCATGACTATTTTCAACAAAATACTTTTCTTTTAAAATTTGATGACATTTTGTGAAAAGAAAATTATTTTAAAGAAGAAAAGATATTTTCCTCAAGAATTCATTTCAAGTGTTATATCAAAACCATTTTCCATATAAGATGAAATTATTTCATATGTGTATGTTTCAAATATAATTTCTCTATGATTTACATGGTTTAACTTCTATTATTATGAAATGATATTCATTTATTTTATAAGGATTATGTGATGATGGGATGATGTTTATGAAACCCATTTTATTCGTTTGGTTATTATGAATGATGTATGTTTATTTTGTGGAACAAGAAAGAATGATTTCATTATGAGATGGGTGGGACCTATATCTCCCTCTAATGAATTTGGTAAATATTTATATCTAATGAGATAAACATGGCTAGAAGGGCAGGTTAAACAGGTTCAGTAAAACAGGACTGAAACGAGGAGTGAACTCGATTCAGAAAGGGACTCTGTCCACTAAGATGGTCTTGGAAGCAATGCCTTGGCTACTATGGAAATCATTACATGTGCTTAATGGATGCCACAATTACATGTTTTATTCTCATGCTATTTTATCATGATTTATGTTCCATTATGATCTATGCCTTATGTACTTCCATGATATAGGTCGTTGTTCATGATTTTTAATGTTCATGTTTTTTTAAGTTCAAATGTATATGGTATGTTTTATTTTATGCATTCTTACCCTTACTGAGCATTTGAGCACACCGTTTTTATGTTTTCTTTTCCCCCAGGATTAAAATAATTATTTTAGGTAAGGAAAAAAAAGTAGGAAGATCTTTATGGGAGATGTTGAAGATATTTCACCACGATTAGAAGATTACGTTCCAAGTTTCCAAAGACACTTAACTATTACGATCCTTGTGTGTTTGTTATTGTTATGTATTAAGTATTCAACTGAATTAATGTAATATCCATGTACGTCATGCTTTGGGTCTCTACAGTTGGTATCAGAAGGAGTTTTAGTCATCCTTTGGAAACTAGGATGCGAAAACGTTAGTGAGATCCCTAGAGATATTTCTAGGGTATGTCTAGGGATGTCCCTAAGGATAAGTATACATATAGGATATAGTCCTAGAACTATGGTAACAATATTAGATTAAACCAAAGATGTTAGATATTGAAGTTACTCCCCCTTTATTTAGATTTTTTCCTCTCACACTATTCTTTTCAGGTTTTAGGAAATGGATGGAAACAAGATGATTCACGATAATGGAGGATATGATGGACAATGGATTGATATTCTTCATGAGCAACCAAATGAAATGGGATTTGGAAGCCCAAACATCATTATTATGCCAAATCAGCAATCTCATAATATGATCAATAATGTAAAATTTGGTAAGTTTCCTGACTCGGCTAATTAGAGAAAGATGGAGTTTCATGATGATCATAGAGGAAAGAAAGTTCAATTTCCTCTATGTAAATAATGTGGGAAAAGGTATCAAGGAGAATGTTTCAAAGGAATTGGAAGATTCTTTGGGTGTGGAAAAGAAGGACACAATGCCAGTAAGTGTAAAGGAAAAGGTTCAGCTAACATCAGGGATGAGGATAATGGTATTGCTACGACATCAACAATGGTTAAATGTTTTAAATGTGGAATGTACGGGCATTATGAAAACCAATGCCCTAAAGGAAAGTCTCATGAAGAGAATCAGTATGGTCGTATGGGTAGTATTTATGTTGATGATGATGAATAGATTACAAATGATATGTGAGATGAAAGAATTGTTGATGCTGAGTCAATGGTTTAAGAATGTAGTGAAATCATGTGTAATGTTGTATAAGTAATCTCATGGTACTATTGAATAAAGAGACATCTAAGGATTGTTACACTATTGTCTTTCCATGAGTTTTGAAAGTGTATGGTTAATGGTACAAGTATCCATGAAAGGTTATTCAGATATTTTTGAAATTTAGATGATATGCGCATAATGAAGGGATAAGGAGAAAATTAAATGTTTGATAGTATTCATGAGCTCATGACTGATATAAAGAAATAGTTATATCATGGTTTGAGTATATAGAATTTTGGGTTTTTGGTATGTGGAATGAGTTAACTTTTTACAGCACTCTTGTTTTTACTAAGATTCAATGGGTATTCATTTTTCAAGAGAATACATGATTAAGGCCTTAGAATATTTGGAATGTGACCAACAAGACATATCTTATGATATATGGGGATCAACGATGGTATTAACATGCCTGTTATATGAACTCTCTGGTAATCGTTTTCACTATATTATGAGAGTGGACTACTGTATTTTGGATAAGCCTAAAGATTGGAATGGATTATGTTGGACATAAGTTAGTATTGTTTAAGGATATAAGTTTTTCAATATTATTTATGGGATGTTATAGTAATGTAGTTTTAGAAAAAGGACAACCAGCAGGACGGGCGATAGCCCATCGCGTCAGACAAGGCTATGGGAATCGAACCCACAACCAAAGTGTGACTGCCCTTTATCGCCTACCACTGGCCTACAGGAAGTCCCTGTTTAGTAGAAACTAGTTTTATTATATTAAGCAGTATGGTATATGAAGTATAAGTCCATTTTAGGAACAATATATGATTAATCTCACTATAGATGGAATTATGTATTTTTGATGATTTTTATAACCTTTTTTTAGACAGATGGAATGACCCGTCATTCTATCACATGATCTGCTAACACTTCACAAATGACAAATTAAACTTCATTTCTTTAAAAGATGAAGTGGGCATTGTCCAAAGAACGACCAACGGTGAGACTGTACCAAAATCACGAAAGTATTTATTCTAATTCTAATTTCATCAACTTTAGGGAAATGATCTTGAAAACCAAAAATGTTGTCCTAGTGCCCTTATATCTGATAAATCAGATGGTACCTTAGATCATAATAAATCTATGGATTTGTGATCGATGGGTTTTTCATAGCCATGTTCTCTACCACTCTCCATCGTAACTTGTTGGTTAGATTTTTCTTCCATATCCATATTTTCACCTATATTCTCCTACGTGGAAACCCAGTGATGAGTTACATTGGGTAATTGTTATGTTTCATACATTATTTTTTAAAATTATGTTTCAGTATTCCTTTTTACGATGTGGGTTTCTATGAATAGTAAACAATTTATAACCCCAACGAATTTCGAGGGCAAAATTCCTTTTAAGGGGGGTAGAATGTAACACCCCGAGATTTTATGAAAAATATTCTTTGTAATTTCATTAATGTCTTGTGTTGTACGCTACACCAAAAGGAGCTTACACAACATGCATCCATGAATTGCCTTGTATTACACGCAATCGCGACCTTCCTTGATAGTTTGTGTAGTATGCAATGCTGAGTTTCACTAAACAACGATATGCTATTAAAATATTTTTAAAACTAGCCGTTATGAATAGTAATAACAACCTTTTAAAATTTTAGAAATTTTATCTCTAAAAATGGACTTCATTTTTTCATTCGGAGTATCAAATTTAGCCTAAGGTGAAATTTTGGTACTTTTCAGATAACTTTCATATTCTGATGAATAGTGAAAATTACTAAATTTTAAATTAAAAACAACTTTTTTAATCGAAATAATTAATAGTGGTAAATTATTAATTTGAGTGGTTTTAAAGTATATTTAGAATATATTTTACAATTTAATACAATGTTTTTCATTGGATGTAATTTTACATTTATACCAGACATAAACAAGTGTCTATCTTTTGATAGTTATTATCTTTTAAAAACACGCTATTTTTTTTGACGACGGGAATTAATTTTTAAATTAATTAATGCAACTGTAATGTTTTGAATTTTGTAAAATACACATCATTTTTGAGTTCATAATATCAAATATAGCTTAGTCCTGCTTTTTGGTATTTTTCTGGAAACTTTCATTTTTTTGATGAATAGTAAAACCACTAAGTGGTAGTTTAAAAAAATAAATTTTTCATAAAACTTAATTTTACCACTTCTATGGGTGGAATTTCAAAAATCTGAGAGACACGGTTGATGTCATTAAGTAAAATGTGGTTCAATGAGATGAAAATAATTTTTGGTGAATAGTAACTGTTTACTTTTTTTTCCACGGTTACAAGTATATAGGGTAATTAAGGGTAAAAATGATATTATTATTACCCTAACACATGTCCTAATTATATTTTATAAGTTCAATTCGACCGAAAACAACCTTAGGAATAAAATATGACCATTTAGGTCCACTTGGATTAGAGTAGGACATTTATTATTATTTAATTCAAAGAAGAGTTAAAAGAGTTAAAATCAATGTTTATTTACTAAAACATTTTTAATATAGAGTTATACATAAGATAAATTAGATTTTAAGTATTAATTAGAAAGATAATACAATTACCTACATAATGATATTTTATATATAATTTTTATACATTAAATAATTTAATTTATTTATGATACAATGATGATGCAATAATTACAATAATAGTGAAAAATTAGAATAATTGATATTATAAATAGACAAATAAATATAATTTGAGACTTTTTATGAATTAAACGATTTTTATATGTTACTATGACATGTTAGTATTTATTTAATTAACTTTTTTCGAACTAATCATTCGGTTATTATTTTCACAAAAATCAATTACTTAATAGTGTCAAAATTGACAAAAAATAGTTTTTAAAACAAATATTATATTATTTATTGTTATTTTATTCCTAAAAATCTAAGGATCAACAAAATGATTTATATAAGGTTATATATATTAATATTAAACAACTTGGGGTTATTTTGTCTTGTTATAGTATGTTTATTAACCTTATATTGTAAGAACACAAAAAGACACGGTAAAAGTAAAATTATTTAACTTAATGTTAAATCTAAATGATAAGGTTAAAATAGGAACCTAAACTTGTCTAAATTCTATTGGATGAGATGCTTTCGACCCATCCCCACCTTGGCTTCGAAATAAATCAATTTTGAGCTATTTAAAACCGAATTTGGCTTTATTATAAAATAATAGTTTTAGTTATTCCAAAGGTGCCCCTCTCCTCCCTTATAAAAGGGAACCTCCTCCCTCTCTTCCTCACACCACTTTGAGCCTTCAAGATCGGCCAAAACCTGCCAATTTCTTCTATCCACTTCCCTAGAGCCATCCTAGAGGTCCTGGTCTTCTTCAAAGTCCAATTGTAGTGCCTAAAAGGAGGTCTCAAAGAAGCGCTTCAAAGAAGAGGTAATGCCCGTTACTGATTCTTTCATCTTTATTTCTTCTTCCACTTATTCTTCATTAGTTGTTTCATCATGAATTAATAACATCAGTATCACTCATATACTTATATTTTATTATAAGTATGAAACAACCATATTTCACTATCTATCCATCCTACGGAAAATGAAATCACCGCGTGTGCGTACGTACAGAATATCGTCTCCAAGCCGTGGTGTAATCTATTATCCACCACCACCTTACTTGGATGGGTACAACGGTGTAAATAATAACTATATATGATTATTATAAAGTGATATTGATTCTGTAATAGTATACATACACTCCAACAAAATTCAACGATCATGGGAATGATATCATCGCTCGTGCGTACGTACGGAATACCGTCTCCACGACGCGATGAGATTCATTCTCAATGATTAACCATTCATAAATGATTATAAAGTATATATAATAAGTAATCATGAAATATATGACATAATAATGATACTGGATTTATGTATATATATATATATGTATGTCATCCAATTAATTCCATTCAATTAAATGAGGAAACGAAAACAACATTCATGCGTACGTACGGCCTACCGTCTCCATGAACGGTGTATTTATTTCCATTTATCAATGTATTGTATATATGTATATTCTGAATAAATATTATATATAAATCATGTTTTACATTCTGGATGTAAGTAATCATGATCTAAGTAATCATATGAATAATTACAAGTCAAAACACGGACGACAAATGATACAATTTGACCCAAAACGCTCTTTAACATGGAATTTACAAAAGAAAGGGTAATATAAAGTCATAAGTGAACCATATATGATATAATAACAATTAATATGACTCTGTAATAAGTCAATAACATTATTTAAATCATTATACATGAGTTTCAGACACTTACGAATCAAATCAGACCTAAGGTAAGGGATAATTCTGCAAATCTCATTTTTATACGAGATTGCTTATTCGTATGTATTTAGTGGGGATATTTCTATCATACATGAACATGTTTTATAAAATTGTTTTAATGAATGTTTAAATTCATTTTTAACCATTCTTGACTTCTACTACATGGTATGTAAGGAATATTTCTTTTGTTTACGTTACGATGTACTTTTTGACTTTTCTGGCAAAAGTACGAGAAGAATGTTTTTTTTAAATTATATGGCACGAACGGATTTTTATAGTTTAATAAAGCCTTATTTTAATGAAGATTCCTCCAAAATATTTCATGACTATTTTCAAAAAAATCGTTTTCATTTAAAATTTGATGACATTTTTTTAAAAGAAAATGATTTTGAAAAAGAAAAGATATTTTCCTCAAGAATTCATTTCAAGTATTTTATCAAAACCATTTTCCATCTAAGATGAAATTATTTCATATGTGTATGTTTCAAGTATAATGTCTCTATAATTTACATTGTTTCACTTTTCTTATTATGAAATGATATCCATTTCTTTTATATGGATTATGTGATGATGGGATGTTGTTTATGAAACCCATTTTATTCGTTGGGTTATTATGAATGATGTATGTTTATTTTGTGGCACATGAAAGAATGATTTCATTATGAGATGGGTGGGACATGTATCTCCCTCCAATTCATTTGGTAAGATTTATATCTCATGAGATAGACATGGATGGAATGGCAGGTTAAACTAGTTCAGTAAAACAGGACTGAAACGAGGAGTGAACTCGATTCAGAAAGGGACTTTGTCCACTAAGATGGTCTTGGATGCAATGCCTTGGATACTATGTAAATAATTACACGTGATTAATGGATGAAACAATTACATGTTTTATTCTCATGTTATGTTATCATGATTTATGTTCCATTATGATCTATGCCTTATGTAATTCCATGTTTTATGTCATTGTTCACGATTTGTAATGTTCATGTTTTTTTTTAAGTTCAAATGTATATGGTATGTTTTATTTTATCCATGCTTACCCTTACTGAGAATTTGAGCTCAAATTTTTATGTTTTCGTTTCCCCCAGAATTAAATGAAAGATTTAAGGTAAGGAATCAAAAGTAGGAAGATCTTTATGGGAGATGTTGAAGATCTTTCACCACGATTAGAAGATTACGTTCTGAGTTTCCAAAGACACTAAACTATTACGATCCTTGTGTGTCAGATATTGTAATGTATTAAGTATTCCGCTAAAGTAATGTAATATACATGTACGTCAAGCTTTGGGTCCCTAAAATATATATATATATATTCATATATTTCATTTTCATTATTTCTTTCAACATGACAATTAAACAGAAATATTGTTAATGAGTATGTTTAGGCTGCCATCACTCGGAATGATGTATTCCATTTCATAGTAATATAATATATGTATTATTATAATACACATATAATGAATATAAATTATATATTTATAATGTTTAAATTCTTGAAATAATTATATAATTATAAGGACAAAAGATATAATAAATTAAATCACATGCAATGTCCGAAGAAAAAACTACACGACGTTAAACATTAACATGGGATTGCTACCATGAGGATAATATAATGTTATGACACAATATTATATTCCATTATATATAATACTTTGGTTATATAAAATTATTATAATAAATTTATATTTTGTATACATGTGGCTTTAAGGAGTTCCATGAGAGTCATGACACAAGTGATAGAGGTTTCATCTCATTTTTTATTTCCATTAGATACAATCTATGTTTTCCACTCTTTCCATTTGTGGTTTGTATATACTACTCATCATTGTATTATATGTATTTTATAATTAAATTTATGGGTATTTAAATATCAATTTTATAATATTTCTTTCATTGGATTTATGTTTCAAAAGTTATCAAATAGGTAAAATAGTTTTACCTAAATTTTCATAATTTAAACACATGTTATGTTATAAACCTAAATTCCTTTTCCATGTGTATATACACCTATTTTACATGTTATATCATGAATTTACTTATTTTTATTTTATTTTATTTATAATTTTATTTCCCTTTTATACATGGAGAGTTGTGATCCAATGATACCGTGTTATAATAGTTTTTTGAAACAATCTCATCACTTTTCAAGATTATTTATATATTTTTAATTTGATGAAATATTATGATCCATCTATAATGACCAATAATGTGTTTCCTTATAATCTTTTTATTCATGAAATATCCATGAATTAATATCATTTTTTATATCTTTGATACTTATGATAACACTTTTATGTAAAATATGTATGTCTCTCTCCCAGGTCAAAATGATATTGTATTCAAAAATATGTTTTTACGATGGTTTTAAAAAGACCATTGTTTCCCATTTTGAATGGTAAAGGGTTCTAAAATGATTTTTGGTTTTCAATGATTCCATTATAATTTTTTAATTATATTTTAATGAAAATGTTTTTTAAATGGGTTTTTTATAAATAAACATCTTATAATGAAGAAAGGATATTTCATTTGGAAGCAATATTAAAAGATATAACAAAATAATTTCCCATATGAGATAAGATCCATTGTTTTTTCTCATTCCTTTCTGGGTAAGTTTCTCTATTTTTTATTCAAATTATTTATCATAATGTATTATGATTTTATGGGATGATTTCAATGAAATACATTTCTCTTTTATGGTTTATGTAATTTTCAAAACCTGTTATTTTCAGGATTCTTGTTTATGATGAAACGATTATGAAATCAGTATCTTTCTATAGGTTATGATATTATTAAATATTTATAATACCCATTAAATTTCTTTGGTTGTGATTTGGTTATTTATGATCTTCTTGAACACGTAAGTATGATTTCTCTATGAGATGGGTGTGACCTATATATCCCTCCAATAAATCATGTAATTATTTATATATCATTTTATAGGAATGGATGGACTGATAAATAATCCAAGTTTAGTATTACAAGGAAAAAATGAGGGATGAAATCTTTGCATTAATATTGGGATGGAATGATTGGAGAACTCAGTTATGTAATACATGTCTATAGCGGGGTGCAAACCCAATTTGGTAAAATAAATTTTCCACTCAGATAGAAATGGGAGTAATGCCTTGAAAAATATAGAAATAATTATATATACTTATGTGTATCCCACAATTCCTAGTTTTGTTCCTACGTTATGCATTCAAAGATTATTTATTTATTTCTTTATGATTCATGTGTTATTAACTTCCATGATTTAGTCCATGATTCATATATATAATCTTTTTTATGTAGGGTTGGATCTTCTATTAAAGTGATCATGTTATAAAACCCTTATACTCAGTATTATTCAAATATATATTCCTTGTCCCAAATACTTAGCATCTGAGATCAACCAATTTATGTTTCAATTCCCACAATTAATTAATTTATTTAATAATTTTTATGCATCTAAGAAGGTTTCTAGTCACGAAAAACCTATTAAGAGAAAACATATACCATTTATGTACTAGTGCTTATTATTCCATGTTTAGAAAGGCAGTTTAATAGTACAGTCATTGGGTATTTATTTATATATTGTTTTAGGTTTTCCACAAATATTATTTAATTTTAATGTATATAAATAGTGTGTTTCTATAGTTTGAATCTGATATAAGGTTTATATTGTATTTTTATTCTATTATTATAAAACCTTATAGGGAACCATAAGTACATGTCTAAAAAATTTTCCAAGCATAAGGAGAAGTATGGATAATCATCATGGAATTTTTGTAAAGGGTAGAGTGAGTGATTTCCTATAAATACATTATTATATGGATACTAATATTTGATGTGGCTACAGAACAGATGTACCAAGGGGTAACAACATCGACAATATTTTCTAGGCCAAACATATGTTAATCAGGTACACGACAATGAACCATGCTAGACTCTTGATTTGAAACTCCTGGGGATATGCATTGGGAATTCACAAACACATCACGATCCAATGTGAATGATTTAAAAGTATGATGGCTTTGAGGAACCGAGGATAAAAATAATGTTTCATAAATTGAATATGGTTTCATAGTTTAGACATCCTATAAAAGAGTCTTCTGAATTATATTGTTCTTCAATATGATAACTATATCTTACTCTGTGATTCTGGATTTTGTCATTGGAAGGATTCATAAATAACTATGTTAATGGTGATTAAAGTATAAAATGAAATGATTTTCATCCTAATAAACAGAATGCTATGGGAGATTTAATGCAAAACCTCTTCATTATTCTTACAAAACATCCTCATGATAATGAATTATGGTGTACTTTCAACTAATCAATGTTTGGAACAACATTTTGATGAGTCCTTAATGAGGCAATATCCACCTACTTTCATTAAGTCTTCAAATCCACGAGTTTATAAACAATGGGTCATTACTACTAAAAATGTATTCTCTGTTACACTGGTTTGGAAGAATGATAATTTCATTCTAGCTATCAATCAATTATAAGAGTAAATATACATGTGGTGGACTCTAATCAAGAATACAATCAATCATGATACAATTGAATCTGTGGATTGGTATGAGTTCAAGAACATATTTTTGAATTAGTAATTTCTTAGTATTACTCATAAAAATATAGAGAAATAGTTCCTTATTATGAACAAAGTCATGATGAATTTAATGGTACATATGAGTTTAATTTCATGAGACTGTCATGGTACACTTCAGTAATTACCATCCAACATGAATTTCATGTTTGATAGGTTCATCAGTGGATTAAAGACGATTCTTAGAAGGGTGCAGGCCAAAAGAGACATTAGTTGATTTGAAGAGATTGGGTTTTGTGTTGTTACTGTTGAAATGGAGGTTGGAGTCACCAATAAATCTCACGGGTTTGACAAAAAAAATATGGAGTTAAAATTAATCTCTAAAAACCTTGGGGAATAGAAGATAATATTCCATTTATGTCTAGGTGTGGATTGATGAAAGTGTGAAGTTTCCTTAAGGGTTCAAATAAATGTTTTATGAATGGAGGGGATGTCCATTAGGAAATTGACTTTCTAAATGATGGGAAGAATTTAGATGAAAATGATAATGGAGATAAATATGATTGTAATGCACCTCCTAGGATTATGTGCTAAAAGTGTAATGATAATATGGACTATGCTAACCCCTACACAAACCCAAGGCTAGTATTGATTCTTCAAATTAGAAACCTCTTAAGTTGAGAGAAAATGAAAAATATAATGGAATCACAATTTCATATGAGGGGTTCTATAACGACATGATGATAGGTACACTTAACAACAATTCTATAACATCTAATATCATATTTTATTCTGGATCAACCCACTATCTCATATCTAAAGAATTTGTAATGTGTGTCAAAATTCATCTAAAATAATTAGATTTGGAATTATCAGATCATAAACCTAACTGAATGATTATTTAATCTCAAGTTAATGTTTTCTCTACTATTGTTGTTTGTGGGAATTCACTCCCTACATATCTTTTCATTATTACTTTGGTAGAATTTGATGTCATCTTGGGCACTAATTAGTTTTCTTTTCATATATACCACATCAATTATTATGGAAATGAATTAATTTTTTATATTTCAAAAAATTTTAGGATCATCAATAAATGAGACGATATGTATGAACATAATGTGGATAATACATATAGTATATATGTTCTAATTCCCTCTCAAAATGGTTGTTTATCTCGAATTGTTTAGGAGATAATTTACATTGATGACATTATTATTTTTAGGCTTTTTGTAGATTGTTTCCCAAATATTTTCTTAGGCTTCCACTAAAATGCGAAGTTGATTTCCCAAAATAACTCATACATGGATCCACATCTATATCAGTGTCCCCTTATATAGTGGATCTTATAGAGTTGTTGAAAATAAAGAAAAATCTAGACAGAATCCATGATTAGGTATTCATTTGGACATGTGTGTAACCTTTTGGTGCACCAATTATTATTTTTTAAATATAGATGGATCAATTAGACTATACATTAATAATTGGGTTTTGAACAATATTTCAATTAAGAAAAAGTATCATCTCCCCCATATTGATGACTTATTTGATCAACTCCATGGAGCTCGATATTAATCTAAAATTGAGCTCCATGTTGGATGTCATCAATTGAGCGTCATGAAATATAATATACTCCAGATGAAAATAAATAAAATTTATATACACTATAAATATAGAGTAATTTATTTTGGTCATTCTAATGAAACTTCTACCATCACTTACTTAATGAATATAGTATTTAAAGATTACATTTATTACATTGTTGAAATTTTCTATATATGACATCCTATTATATTCAAATAGAATGTAAGATAATGAAGATAACTTGTGAATTTTATTAAATAATAAAATGAAGGACAATCTATAAGAAAAATTTACAAATTGTGAATTTTGGATACAATGGTTTCATTTTTTCGTCAGATAATATCAATAAATGGTATACTTTTAGATCCTTCAATGATTGGTGCTACTAAATGATGACTTAGACCAAATAGATTGACTGAGATACATATATTTCATGGATAATATTGATACTATCAATGGTTTTTGAAAAATATATTATGTCTATCTAATGCACTAACCATGTTATATCAGAAGTGCGTATTCTTCATATAAATTGATTAATGTGAGGAAACTATCAAGGAACTGATGAGAAGGTTGTTCAATTAATCCATGATTAAATTATCCTTTATTGGACAATCATTTCTAATATTTAGTGTTGCATCCAATAATTGATTGTGTTTTACTTCTTATCCAGAATAACATGGTTATAAAAAATGCCTCATGAAAATTTATGATCCATGAGAAAAATTACCCAACACATGATTTGGAGTTACAAGTTGTAAATTTTTCATTAAATATATTTAATAAAATATCATTATTATGAATAATATGGTATATATAATGATCTTAAATTTCAGTAATATATATTCACATAGAAGGAGTTCAACAGGCACAATAGAAGACAATTAGTGTTAACAAATTATAATTACTTCTTAGTACATTACCACCATGTATAATTGAACAAGGTGATCAATGATTTGAGTTGGATGAATCATACTAAATTATAAATTATTAGGATCACATAATATCTAGTATTTATGTATTTTAAAAGGATGTATCCTGATATCCTAATGGATGGGGAAAATATTCTAATTCTCAAATGGATGTCCAACCATCCATCCATGTGAAGACTATAGAGTATTATAAGAAATATGATGATCTTAAAATGAAAGTTATATTTTATTCTAAGGTAAATAATTATCAAGATTGAATGATAAGGTTCATGGACAACGTATGAGTTCCTTCTATACCAGATTTGAAGAAGGAGCTATTAGAGGAATCTCTATGTTCTCCAATATCTATTCATCATGTAATTGTGAATATGTTTAGATAATTGAAAAAATTCATGTGGTGAGATGGAATAAAGATATATATTGTGAAGTTTGTATCTCTATTCATGGATTTACAACAAGTCATGAATGTAAGAAAAAATTCTAAAGGGATGTTGCACCCATTATCCATACATGAATTGTTTTGGGAGAATATCACTATGGTATATTTGGTGAACTAAAAAAACTATATAAAGAGATTAGTGTAATATTGGTAGTAGTCAATAACCATATAACTCTGATGTGTTCATCTATATCAAATAAAAATTATCTTTGGATCAGTGTTCCCAAATATACATAAAGAATGTGGTAGGGTTTCACAGAGTACCACATTTCATTTTATCAGATCATGATCCAAGGTTTACTTCAATGTTTTGTAGAAGTATTCATGAATAACACGATGTAGAATTGAGTATCATCACAACGTATTAGTCTCATATAGATAGGTACTCTAAATAAACAATTCCAACCCAAGAGTATATGTCAAGATCCTGTATTTGAATTTCAATGGTGGATTGGATCAACACCTTTATATAGTTGAATTTTTCTTCCAAAAATATCTTTCGATCAAGAAATAAGATGCCAACATATGAATACCTCTATATAAATAAATGAATATCTCCAATGATATAGAATTAAGTTGTTTAATGAATTTTATTGGGACGTGAGAATGCTAATGAAATGATCGAGGTTGTTAGATCATTTTAACATCATATCAAGGAATTTGAATATCAGCATAAACATTTCACTGATTACCATTGGTGAAATCTATAATTGGATGGTGGTGAAAATTCATTTATATGAATCTCATGCTGGAAGAAAGTAATGATGTTCGAGGAGAAATGGAATCTAAGACCGAGGTATACCAGTCCCTTTGAGATTCTTGATCCTATCAAGATAGTAGCCTATAACTGGGTAAATCCACCAAATATCCCTAAAGACCCGGATTTGTTCCATGTATATCCCCTCATGAAGTACATACCTGACCCTTCACATTAACTAAACTCAGTGATCAGACCTCTAGAGAAGGATCTGTCTTACAAAGAAAAACCAGTTCCAATTCTAGATCAATAAGAGAATGTTCTATGAAACAAGACAACACACCTACGGAATGTGTTTTTATGAAAAATCACTAGTTAGAGGAAGCTTTGTGGTATTTTGAGGATACGATAAACCAAAATTAATGCCAGTTTTTTACCAAAGAGATGAATTACAAGGGACAAATTTATTTTAAGGAAGGTAGAATTTAACACTCAGAGTTTTTGTGGACCTTTTTTTCTGAAAAAAATTAAATTTATCTTTAAGTCATTCAATTAAATAAGGAAAACATTCCTTTGAAATGGTAGAGCCTTGGAGTATGTTACATGACACCAACTAGGTGAATGTTACACAGAACATTTCCGTAGCATATGTTAAACACAACATCGACTTGTCGTACGTTACATGCAACATCGATTTTTCTACAATTTTTTTTTTATTATAATAATCATTTAAATGATATAATTATAAACTAGATATTAAAAATAGTTATATAAATAATAAAAATTACTTTTAATATTTTTTTTAAAAAAAAATATATGAAATGTTTTTTTTAATTTCATTTTCTATTTAAAAATATTGTTTTCTCGCAAAAACTAATTTTAAGTCCATATATAAAAAATAACAAAATTAATTTTGGATAAATTTTGAAATTAAACTTCATAAAATAAATTTCATTTTAGTATTTATAATTTTTAATGATATTAGTATAATATTTTGATATTTTTATATGAAACATCATTTTCGGATGAATATTGAAAAATAACGGATTTTAATTAAAACATACAATTCATGTAATATATTTATAAGGTTAAATTATATTTTAAATTGGTTTAAATGTTTAATTGGAAAATATTTTTATCAATTAATATATTTTGGTAATGTAGATCAATTTTACATAGAAATTCCATATAAAAACATAGAAATTTGTTTAATATTTTTCCATTAAAACACACATTGACCACCCGACTCTAGGATTAATTTTTAATTACATTAATACACTCCTATGATAGGAAATTGGAAAAATGAATTCGATATTTTTAATAAAAATAATTTATAATATCTAATAATGTTAATTTAATTTTCTAGAAAAATGTTTAGTGAATATAATTAAAATTAATTACATCAATTAACATAAAATTTAGCAAAACTAAGGACTAAGCCATAAATGTAAGACATAAAATGACCTAGAAACTTATCTAAAATCCATTTAATGGAAATAAATCATTCATAATGCACCCATTATTGAGTTTAGGTGGTTTTTATGACTTTTATTAATTGGAAATGATGTTACACCGAACTTGTATTATATAATGAATGTGTGTCATTTCCTTTATAAAATTCTAGTTCCTCTCCCGATTCGTCACATAAATCAATCGACATTGGCTCAACAAATATCTTCCTAAGAAACATCCAAAAATCACCCCATTAATCCTTAAAACCTCCTTATGTGGAGAAAGTATCCCAAATAATCTTTCTAGCCCAAACCAAAATGAGTTACCCGATTAAGTGGTAACTCCTTCTCTCAATCTCCACTCATTTGTATTTATTATCCACCCATACACTCTTTTTATTACATGATTATATTACAGTACTAGTATCATCAATGTAATATTATTTTTTTGTATGGTTTCAAACAAAACATACACAGACATCCATCTAATGGGTATCAAACTTATTGTTTAAGTGTATGGAGAACTGCCACCTCCCTAAACGATGATTGTTCATTTTTTCGTTTCCACCTCTCATGGTAGAAATTGTGAAGGAATATATATTTATATATGTGGTATATTATTTTTATTATTAATTTACAATTATTTGTTTCATTTATAACACATATCCTGTTAACTACCATTTTGTTTTAATATGATAATTTTGATGGAGGAACTCTGGCCTACCTCCCCTTCAAAGCGATATGATTCATTCATACACTACAAGGAATGTTTTATGGGTGGATTTAGTGATTATATATATATATATATGATATTTATGATATCATAAAGATATATCTAAAAATTATATATATATATATATATATATCATTTTCTTTCTTTCTTCCAACATGATTGTTAAAAAGAAATAACATTCATGAGTACAAAAGACCTATTGTCTCACTGAACTGTGTATTCCATTTCATATATCTATATTATATGGATTATTATAATTAAAATATAATTAATATAAAATATATTTAAATAAAGTTTTACTTTCATGAAATCATGATATATGTATAATGACTAATGATATAACAACTTAAGACACACACGAAAATGGAGCAGATATTACCTGAAGTGAAACCCTAACATATTATTGTTTATAAGATAGTAATATTATGTCTTGATTAGTAAATATATGGTATTATTTATAATAATAGTATTCATTTAAATATGTATAGAAATGTTTATTTATTATAATGTGGTTTTGAATGAGTATGATGAGAGTCAACACACATTGTAAGGGGATTTCATATCACATTTCATTTTCATGAGATACATGCTATATCTACCACACTTTACATTTATGTTATGTATGTACTAACCCTGAATGTATTTCATGTATAATAAAATAAAATTTATTTCTAAATACTTATAAATTTAAGGACATTTCTTTCATTGAGTTTATGTTTCACATGTAACCAAATTAGTGAAATAGATTTTTTTTTTCAATTTTCTATCTTGAGGCTCTTGTATTGTTATGAATATAAATAATTTATAGTGGTTTATACACGTAAATATTACATGTTTTGTCATTAATTTAATTAATTTCATGATATTATAAACATGATGTAATTTTTTTCTTAGTTTTAGGGTATAATCCCATGTAACCAAGTTATATGCCATTATTAATACAATCTCACGGCTCTTCAAGATATATCCATTTATTAGTATCATTTTTTTATCTTTGGTACTTACGATAATGTTTTTATTCAAAATCATGCATTCCCTCTATTCGTTCATAAATATATTTTATTCAAAAAACATGTTTCCAAAAATGTTTTAAAAAATTTTAAAACAACAAAGACGCAATTTTTCCAAAAAAAAGGATTTCAAAATTTTGTTGTTGTTTTAAATGCTTTCTTTAAAATTATTTGTATCTATTTTCATATAAAAATATTTTCAAAAGGTTTTTTGTTTTAGAAGGAATTTTTTAAAGAATAAATCATATTTTCCCCTTGAAATTTGTTTATAATATTTGTCAAAATTATTTCACATCTATGATAACATTGAATGGTCTTACTCATCGCATTTTGGAGAAATTAATCAATTTTTCCATCAAAACTATTTATCTAAATGTTTTATGTTTTGATGGAATGATATTATGAATCCCATTTCTCATTCACAGTTTATATGCTTTTGGGACCCACTTTTTTCCATGGGTTATCATTATAATGAAATGATAATGAAACCAATATATGCATAAATCATATAATATGATCATATGTTTATAATAAAAATTTTATTTCATGGGTCATGATATGGTTATTTATGATCTTTTGGAACATGTATGTATGATTCACAATGAGATAGGTGATACCTATATCTCTCTCAAATTAATTAGGTAATAATTTATATCTAATGAGATAGACATGGATGTAATGAAAAATTAACTCAGTTCATTATTACATGGATGAAATAATGGGTGAACTAGGTTAATTAATACTGAGCTAGAATGAGCAGTGTACTTGGTTATGTAATATAGGGCTGAAATAGGGTGTGAACGAAGATCAATAAATGACATCGTCCACTAATATTCCCTTGACAGTAATGCCATGACTACTACGGAAATCATTATACTTGATCACATGTCTTCAAAAATTACATATTTTTTCTTAATTTATTCTTTCAATTTTTATGTTCTTTATTTCCATATGATTCATATTTAATTAAAAAATATGTTTTATGGTAGGATTTATGTATGTGATCTTTGATATAGAGGGTTTGATTATCTATTTTCACGATCATGTTCTCATACACATATACTCATCATTATGATAACATATCTATCATGTTAATATCACTGAGAATTATATCCCTCCCCTTGAATGTGTCATTTCCAATATGTTATGAAGATATTCATTATGTTCGATTTTTTAAAGAAGGGTGTTAGTCAAGAATCACAATGTGGGAGATAACATATCTCATTTATCTACCATTGATTTTTTTCCACATTACCAATGGAAGTAGACTAGTACAGTCTTCGGCTGTTTGTTTGTATAATGTTTTAAGTATTACAAAAAAAGATATATATATAAATATATAAAAATTGATGTTCAATATATAATATCTGATGAAAATTGAAGAACAAGGATGATTTTTTAATATAATATTTCTGATCTCATGATCATCGGTGTGAGATAACTAGATGAAGATCACATTATAGTATTATAAGGATGATCGAATCATGAGAAAACAATGTTGTTATTTTTTCATGAAGTCATATAATCCATACAAAAAATTCATCACGAAAACAAGTTTATGTGTATTGTAATCTGAACAGGATATATGTTGCTGATGTCGAAGATATAGGAACTGATATATCAAATGTAGTGTGCCACCAATCCTAGAATGTAGAAAAG
Organism: Viscum album; assembly: GCA_963277665.1. Taxonomy (NCBI): domain Eukaryota; kingdom Viridiplantae; phylum Streptophyta; class Magnoliopsida; order Santalales; family Viscaceae; genus Viscum; species Viscum album. The sequence goes on along the minus strand of OY728143.1, from coordinate 1,848,806,606 downwards.
TAATTGATCATGTTGGGACTAATGAAAAATGGGATCAGAGATCAATCAATAATGTAGTTTTTTAATTTTCAACATTTATAATTATGTTGACTTTTTCATGTGGGTCTAGAATGAAGGAAGACCTAGGGTATTTTTTCATGATAAAAGGATGTCTTTTTTCTTAAAAAAATGTCTCATGAACCATGGGACTGGAGTTGACACTGATTGTAGTAGTAATGAAGAGACTTGTACATTAGTCTAACACTGATAATTTAATATAATGTGTAATCATAAATATGAATAATATAAGGAAAATAATATTCCCAAGAAACCATAATTTTTTTGAAGGGACATTATAAATTTGTTTGAAGAGTTGAACTCAAATGATTATTAATGGAGTTAAAAGATAATGATGATGTTATTTTCAACAAGTACATAAATGTCTAAAATTTGAGATGATGTTTATGAGAGGAATCATTTAATGTTTTATCATTTGGTGCATGTAATCAGAATGGATAGTTTTGTTCAAGTGGACATCATAATGAAATGTTTTTAGTAATGATTTATTTTCAAGATGGTTAAAAATTGGATCAAGCTTAATTCTTCATTTATAAAGAAGAAATTGGATGGAAAATCTAGAATCAAAGTGTATATTGTTTAGAATGTCTGAATTGAGATGATGTCTTAAGAATATTATATATGGACCAAGAAGAATCTACAATAGTTGATGAGTGTTTAAGAAGTCAAATATGTATCTAAAATGTATGGAATATTTTTATTTATTAAATTTCTTTTAGAAGAAAATGATTTTTGATTCCATACAAAACCAAATTTTTCTAAACTATTACTAGTGGAAGTACTTTTTACTTTTTGAAACATGTAATATTGAATATAAAATTTGGTGTTCTGAATTTTTTAAATGAAATGAGTGTCTAGATTGATCATACATGAGTATTTTTTCTGGAAAAAATAATTAATAAGGATGATATAAGATCTTAATTACAGTTACTAGATAAAAAATGGAAATCCGAATGGATTTTATACACTATATAAGAAGAAGTTTTAAATTGTTTCAGTGATATCTAGATAGAGTTTTACAATCAGTATTGGAAATTACATTGCAAATCAGACTAGGTATCTGACATTGTATCATTACAATGTTTATAAAAAGTTCATACTTATTTCTATGTCATAAAGTGAAGAATTTCATCGAATAACTTTTCTTTGAAATATGTCAAGGATGAACATTGACATATTTCTTAACATCTTACCCACATTTGTATTACATTATTTTCTATTAATTGAAGCACCATAATTGTGGTATTACAAATATTTATACAAAATCATAAGAATATATACACCATTATTATTGACGCAAAAGGATATTTTCGTAGTCTAGTGTGTCATATTTTATTTTTTACAAACCATACGAAGGATGTACCTACTCTTATTGAGTAGTTAAAATTGTAAATTATTGTGTTCCTATGGATGTGCGATTTTTTTCATCAAAATTGATTACTCCTTTATAAGAGGTGAAGGTTGTTTTAGAAGGAATTAATCATAAAATAAAATTATATCACTGAACCCCCCCACGCTCATTGATACTTGATCCTAATAGGGTAATTATATAATATTCTTGGGGAGGTAATATGGAAACACTGAGAAATAAATTCATTTTTTATATGCTGAAGATCATTATAATATTCATGTTATTTCTTCAAATAACTTTTTGTTTACTTGGAATATTATGGGGGGAATGTTCAAACATTTTTCAATGTTTGGATTTTGTTTTTAGTGTTGAGTATTTCATCATGGAAGATAATGTGAGATTGATTGGAGGATACATCCCTATTTTTCACTATGATAAATCCATATGGGGATGATCATTACATTTTGGAGAATATGTTTTACAATCAATGATAATTAAATGAATCTACAACATGATGAAACACTGATGAAAAATTAATTTCTAAATTCGGGATATATTTCTCTTAAATTCATAATCCTTGAATGTAATGTTATTTTTTATCTTTATGAGTTTTTAATATAACAGAAGATACTTTATAAAAGAAAATTAGAGATATATTAATGTTTATATGAAGGGAATTATATCTTATAATTAATTGGTATTTTCATATAAGTTATTCACAATTTTAGTGCCTTCTAATTTTTTTTACCACTATAATGTTGAACACAGTTAGTTCAAATACAATTTCATTTTCATTTGTTTCTCATTATTTTTCTATACTAGAATATTATTGTTTTTAAACTGAAATTGATTGTTTTTAATTGAAATATAGTGCTGAATATTATTCACCATATAGAAAATTATTAAAAATTATTTGTTTGAGCATTCACCAGTACACATTTTTTATATTAATATATTTAACATTCAACCATTATTAAAAATTTGTTCTTATTGGGTATTATTAATTATTTATATTTTATGAAAAAGTACATTGATATTTCTGGTGAACGTATAAACATGATTTTATTCTATAGAATATTTCAATCGATTTTATGCATTAAAATTAAATTAACCAATTTTTTACCAAGGATTCAATATTGGATACAATTATCACTATTAGTGTTAGAGAAAGGGTATATTAATATATTAAATTGTACCAAAATTTGAACCTATTGAAAATAATCCCATGATTTTAAATTTTTTTCATGTTTCAAAGAATCAATTTTATATGTTTTAGACTTTTTCTATGTATATAATGGTGTATAGCCACATTAAGGAGCATAATTCTCTAATACAAAGTGGAATTATTTTGGTAATTATTTTTTTAATACCTTACTTAAATATGGAGGACATTGAAAAATGATAGTGTGAATGTTATACAAATTTCATTTCCCATGAATAAATAAACATGAATTTACACTCATAATGTATGCATTCAAGTGAATTAGAAAATGGTCACCTTAATCTATCATGATCATTATATTATATTTTTTATAGGTATGTATGAATTATTTATATGGACTTTTAAACTATTATGTTTTCTCATCCAAATAGAGTGTCTAAATTATTTTGATCAATAATTATGTTAATTTTTTATTCATGAGGTAAATAGATGTCCAAAATTTCAATTGAATGAAAATTTTATTTTGTTTAACCATAATTTTATTTAATGTTAATCATCATTATGAAACATGAATAGTTTTTCCACTAAAAATAATTAGTTTAATAAGTGTAATCGTTCGTTCTACATGATTAAAATCTAATGTGGGAAATCATTTTGATATCAAATTTATTATGGAATTATTTTTTTTCCAAATCAATAAATATTTAAATCCCTTGAATTTACAACATTTTTTTTATTGTGGAAAATAAAAATTCTAACATGGTATAAATTTACGTGTTCATATCTAAAAGAAAAATTCCACACCAATTAATTTGTATTAATATTTTTTCACGTCAAAATGTTATTAGTATTGGGTATTCTTAATTACATAAGAAATTTATTTTTAAGTCGTTATTTAATTATACAATTATTTTTAATGTTAATTTTATGTTTTAATTATAATGTTTTGATAATATTGTTTTTAGAATAATATATCGTTGAATTAATAAATTATTATTTATTTTTGGTTTATTTTTGTAGCATTGTATTTTTAATTTGTAAATAGTTTTCATTATAATTTAATTTTAATTACAAATTGTTATTTATTTATTCATTAATATAATTTATTTTATTTATTTTATATGTTTTAATTAATGGTTTTTAATTTGGAGATATTGTATATTGATGATAAAATTTAACATGTTACAAATTTTTTAGATTATCCAGTATTTAATTATTTAACTTTTTAAGTATATAATTATTTTATTTTCATCATAATGTATGAAAATTTTATGGGAAGATAGAATAAAATAACTTTATCATATTTTTTCGAAAAAATCTATTTACTATGTGAAAAAAATATAATGCATTTCTGAGTGTACATTATTTTGAATAAATAGTATTGGACAACTAATCTATGTAATATAATTTCAAGCATGTAAGATAATATATTTATATAATAAAATTTAACCATCATTTATTGGATAATACCATTGGATATATAGTTTTAATAGACAAATGATAAATATAGAATTCACTAATATATAGTTTTTTATTGACACACGTAAGAGAATACCTATAGATGATAATTTTGGATTCATTATTCTATTCTGAAGTTTTTAATCTTATTCAATAAAATAAAATCTGAAATATGATTATGAATCATGAATTTGGATTATGAAATATTGGTATAACGATTAGGAAAATTCCATGATATTCATAGCATCATTAAAATTGAATTTGAGAAATCAATAAAGATGATTTATATGATATAAACACCCACACAAGAGCTCTAGGTCATCACTAATTATGCTTTTCTAATTTGATACATGAATCCTAAAAACCCATATATATAATTAAAGGGATAATGTTTGAGATCTTGATGGTTATATTTCCCGGATCTAGGTTATCCCAAGCATCGTTTTAAAGAGATCTCTTTCTCCAAAGACTGGTGGTAGGATTTGAAATATATTCTGGGAATGTTCATCGCTATTATAGAAGAAGATGTACTCCATCTAATGCATTATATATTGTAGGATGATAAAAAACATAGTAGTTTTATTTTAATGAAGATGACGGGTCATACAATGGTGATGACTATTTAGGTCGATAATAGTTTGATGGTTATCGATTATATAGTGTACCAAAGAAGAAGGATCTTCACCATTATTGAATATACTAATTTCACCTCCAAAATATCATTTTGGTTTCTTTTCACCTTCGATATGAGCCACTAAACAAATTTCTTGAGAAAATGAGAAAATAAGAATGAAACCTATTCTTACCAAAACTAAATTAGATGAATATAAGAAGGTCCACTCTAGTTTTTTTCATAGGAGATCCAATTTATATTGAATTTTATTTTTATAGTAATGAGTTAATGAAAATTATGGGGTCATGAAAATCAATATTTATATTTACGAGAGTTTATAAATTAATTAATGTTGGTTGTTAGACATTTTAATCTATTTTGTTGAATTCCATTATAAATCCTGTAATTCTCAGTGAACCATAAGATGGTTCCATGTGATGTTTAGGGTGAGAATTGAGATATATTGTTATTTAAATTTAGATAAATTGTAGAATATTTATGGTTAAAATTTTTATGTTTATTTGTTTCCTAATTTATTTTCTTGTTTCTTTGTATAAATTTAATCAAAAAAACATTTGTGAATGAGAAATGTGGGAAAAACAATTGATGGAACTAAAAAATGACATCAAAAAAATTAATTAGAGAAATTTTAATGAATTATTTTTCATTCCAATGAACAATATATTATGTAGGGTGAATTGGATCTTTTAGAATATTAGATGATTGTTTCTCAGGGTTTAAGAATTTATTTTTCAAAGTGGATATTTTAAAATAAGGTATGTTCTTTTAGATATGATATATAAATGAGAAATAAATGATTCATGGGGGGTCATTGAAATATGGATAAAGTATTTTAGTGTTATTGAATGTGGGGAGTAAAGGAGTGAAACCATTTGATTTTTTAGATATCTATTACTACTTCTAATATTGATGAAGCTGGAGGGTGAATCTCACCCTTGTACCATGATGATGAATGGATAAATATAAATTTATTCCAATATATTGGATTATCTTGATGGTGTTATTTTCTATTTCATATAACACACTTTTCAATTTTAATTATCTTTATAATATTGAATTTTTAAATGTGATTTCTTATTTAAGAACTAGTATTCATACCATTTGTAATCATTTTTCTTCTATTTTGAGAATTTCACATTTCTAATTAGAGTTCGAAAATCGTTGAATGTAACATGTTAGTGAAACCAAATGTTGAGATTGAAATTTACCATCATTTTTTAAATATATTAATTGTTGACTAGGGATTGTGATTGTGGGTGGAGTTTAATATTTATCTGAAAACAATGATTCTTGAGTGCATTGAAATTAAAAAATGGTATTTAGATCTTTTATCAAGATCTTTGTTGTAGAAGTCGATTTTTTTAACTAAATTATATAATTGACAATAGAGTTAAATATTTTCATTGATAGAATCAATGTTTGGAAATCCATTAAAATATATGTGTAAATATTGATCTATATGAATTACTATTTAGGTTATTACTTACTCAATCTAATATTCAACAATTAAATTTTTCAAAATTTCGTTATTGTTTTTTCTAGTTTATTTTTACTATTAATTTATGATGGAAAATAATAATTTTTCTTTTTTTGGTGTATTTTTGGTTAAATATAATTGTAGCCATTAAAATAGTTAATAAGAAAATCAGGATAAAAAATTCTGAAAAGGATGTATCATTAGGATACAACCTTGTATTCTAATATATTTTATTTCACAGGATTAAAAAATATTATGTGGGGTAAATCAATATTAACAATATTAATTTCAGTTTTAAAAAATGTTTACCCTTTTCTGGGCTATTGGATGAGAAGCATAGTTTGGCTGCATTGTTTCACAAATTTACCACTATCTTTCAGATACCATCTATCCCAATACATATGGTTTTTAAAAAGGATTCCTTATTTTTACAAACCAGAATATTAATTGTGTTCCATCCTATGGGTCTACAAATGAAGCATCCTATTTTCAATGGATAAACCAAAAAATTTTCTGTACTATGTTTGAACATTGTATAGGCCCCTTAATCTCTAAAATAACCAAATATTATGAACAATGACTTAAAAATTTACCCATTGAAATACGATCAAAATTAAGTCATTTAAGTACATAAAAAAACATCCGAACATGATAATTCATATAGTGACTTTTAGATTTCATACATTAATATTACATATTATTCAGTTAATATTAATTTTATTTCGTAAATATCCATGCCATAATAAAATAGGTATAGTATCTTTGGAAATATAAATATATAATTTTTTTTTCAAAATTGAACTAAATCATCCCCAAATAATTTCTACATAAATATAATCCTTCGTAGACATATCATACATAAAAAATTTCATCAAAACCAAGTGAAAAATATAAGATATTTTGAGTTTATATTCTAGGTCTATAAAATAAGGAATATATCAACCTAACATGAGAATAATGATCTGATAACATGTGAATAAAGTTTTAAAAATCATGCCCTATATATCATAGTTCATTATATTAAAATATGTTATATAGATCTGTAGTCCAAATGACATGAATCTTAAAAGAATAAAATAAAATGATCCATGAGTGAATGACATTAGCATATGAAATAAGTTTATCTCATATACATAATCATATAAAATTATTTCATTAGTAGTTAAGGATCACCATCAAGACTATCCTAGTGGATTAGGTTTAATCTAAGAAAAATCATAGTACTCAAGGTTCACTACCCAGAATATTGTATTGTAAAGAGTCACTTACTGAGTTTTTTCACTCCCCATTCTAGTCATATTTATCTAATATGATATCCATCATTACCCAATCCATTATAGGGTTATATAATTTATAACATATCTATAACACAATTAAAATCATAAATATGTGCTATATATTCTCATAAAATAACCATTATAGCATAACTCGTGGAAAAGAAATATGTTTCATAAATTTTTTGTGATCATAATAAAAAACCATGCATATAATTAATAATTATGGTGTCACTGAATCATATATATAATAATAATTATGTAACATAATAGTATATTATCTAAGATTAAAAATACCTTTAAATTATTACTTTGAACATTTATTGTGGAAAACTATCTTTTTTTAATTTTAAATAACATATTAAAAATATAAACAATTATCAAATATATGACTCCATTTCATTGAATATAACCTTTGAATCATGAAATGTAAGATTCAAATCATTTACTAACCCTGAGCGGGATAATTGTTTTTTATTCCAATTATTATAAGAATTATATTATTTTAATTGTTTTTGTAAAAAGCCAAAAGTTCCTCATTCTGAAAATGACAATTTGCTTCCTTTATAAAAATTTCATGAATTTTCAAATTTGTGTAAAAACTAATTTAAAAATTTATTTTTTATTATAAAAATAACCTTATTTTGTTAGAAAACATGGATATGGAAGGAAAATAATTTTCAACCAAGTAGTGAAATAAAGTCATATTCCCTACAAATAATATCTCTCATGAGAAATTTAAAAAAAGTAAAATGAAATAAATCCATGTATTCTAATGAAATAACTTTATTATATGATTATTTATGTGTTTCTATAAATTAATTTCATAATATTGCATCATGAAAAAGTTAATGTTAGTAAATCCTAAGAAACAATTACATTGTAAAATAAAACCCTTACAGCATTGGTATGTTTTCATTCGAAATGACCACGAAATTATAAAATAAAATGTAACATTATATATCTTAAAAATACATATATTCATTATATAATATTTCATATGGATGTTTATACACTTCAAAAAATAAGATAGTTTTATAAATTTACATATGTCCAAAATAAAACAATTTAAGGTGATAAACCCTTATCGCGAGATCTATTCACTCGGAAAATTATCTATCCCCCTATTTAATATATTAAAATTAGTTATAAATATATAAAATAATCATGTATATTATTATAATATATTATGTTATCCATTTAAAAAATATAATTGGCCATTTATTAATAATTATATTATATATTTGTTGTCTCTGGGACTTAAATGTTTAGTTTTTCATATGATATTTTGTATGGTAGTATTGGTCCTTTTACCTTGATTATCATCACATTACATATTTAATTTTATACATGATATAAACAAAAAATATTAATTATATATATATAAAGGGTCATCCATAAGATATATCTTTAGAAAAATGAATTACACAATTCATAGTTTTGGTAGGTTGTCCATATACAGAAACACATTTTCATGTTTTCGATGATGAATAAATAGAAATATTACTATTAATTATCCATTAAATAATCATTATTATATAAAATAATTATTTTATATTCAATAAAATCATCTTTATTCCCATCCTTGTAAAATACAAATAAAATACCAATCACATAACATTATAGTGGTTTTAGTCAACAAGTACGCATGAGAGACATTATTGTTTTCATGAAGATTGGATGGTATGATGGTAGATAAGATATTTTTATTATACAGTCATAATTTTGTCATAAATATAATGTATAAATATTAACCCCATCATATTACCCATACATAAAATATGGATATGAAATATGAATTGGATCTCCATGTATAGTTGGTAAGATGTAAGTAATGAAGAGCAATACATTCAATTCACATTTGGTGTGAAAGAGGGTGGATGATGGTGGACTAATAATAATAATTAATTTCCAGTATAGTTATTATATTATAAGAATAACATTATGATAAAAACCAATGATTTAAACATGCTAAGTGAATTTGAAAAAAGCCAATGTGATTAGTTAAGGTGATTAACTATTTCTTAAATGAACGCATTTAGATCTCCTCTAATTGACTATAATGATGGTATTTTTTGGGAGACTATGATATATATTATATGTATAGGGAATTTAATAAATTATTTTGTTGGGTTTGATTGATTTAGATGGCTCATAATGGTATAATGAACCGAAATGAGGGGTGTTCATTCAAAATCGAGAGAGAGGATACACATCGAATTTCATTAAATGGTTAAAATATAAATAACTCCATTTCAGGGAAAATGTTTCCAAATCAATATGATTTTAATTTTATATATGATTGATTATAAACAACATCATCCATCTAAATAAATAAATCTTATCCCCCATTATAATCTTTATAATTTTTTTAAACTACTTATTAATATATTTATACCTTAACCATGGTTATAACTATTTAAATTTTCAAGGGTTAATAATATTACCATAAATGGAAAAGTTACTAATAAATGGACCATGATGGATTTATTAAATAATAATAAACTAACTAGTTGGAATATAAATTTTTTTATAAATTTTACATATTTAATTAAAAATATTTTTCATTCTTAAATATCATTTATCAAATTTTTAAATAATTCAATTATTTGAAAATAATGACACATAGAAAAATATGGAATTTGAATATAACATTTCCAAAAAACCCTAATTTATCATATTTATATAAAATATTCATTGAATACAATATATCAAATAAAATAGATAACTACTAATATTTATGAAATCATATTTTTGTTAATTTAATAAATAAAAAGTCAAAATTGATTATTTATTGAATGTAATTATGTAATCAAAATAAAATAAACATAAATTCCAATAATTAAATTAACTTCATTATTTAAAAATTAATAATTCATATTACTCCACAAAGTGATTTATTACCTATGTTAATAAATAAGATATATTTACAAATAATATCGTCACATATTCAATTTTTCTTTTATATTGATATTATATTGGTAAAATTAATGGTCATGTTTACTTTATAAAAAAAATTTATGCTATGTCAAAAATAGTTAAATCCCTATCATCAAATAATAAATAATATGAAAATGGTATCTTGGACATTTGGTTTTGACATTGGTTAATCGAATGTACCATTTATTTAGGTGATAAGTTTTTCCATTATTACAATTCAATATGTATAAAAAATCGGTTACTTTTTATCAAATTTAAAAATGGGTTCTCCAAATATGGAAGTTATTTTTTGTAACGCCCCGACCCGAGCTACCCAGAGTCGGTGCATTAATTCGTAACATTGGCATGATCACAAAAGATCAAGTCTCGGAAGACCGATTAGTTTAGTAGCCTTGGAAACACTAGATACATTCGTAAACGTTACATTACATCATAAAGTGAAAAACTACAAAAAAAAAAGTCTCCATAGTCCACACTCATATCCTCTTCTGACTATCCCTGCAGGTCATTCATAAAATACTTCTTCACATCCAGGAAAATATTAAAACATTGAAAGGGGTGAGATCAGATGCTCAGTAAGGATAACAATAATGCGGAAGCTTTCATAAATAAACATTAACATTTAAGGCAATGTATAACTAAAAAAAGCCTTTTAAACATGAACTTCAACATAATATGGCAAAAGTAAAATGAGATAATGCCATTTACTTATTCACATGGATATTCTACTGGTCGAATAATCACATGCAATATCAATAACCACTTTAATAATGAGGGAATGTATAATTCCAGACATTCTGAAACACTTTGTCAAGGCCTCAGCCAAGACGTCTAAAATGATTAAGGCCTCGGCCAAAACCATAAATCAAATTGGGAAAGGGCCTCGACCAATTCCACGTCTAGTTGTCTCATTAGACCTACCGATGCATCGAGGAGCTATAGCGGGCTCCACCCGTCACTTATTAATTCCAATACATTCCTTATATGAATAGGTTTAAACATATCATAAACCATAACATAATCGTATCTCATAAAACATGCATAAAGGAAACATAACATTTCCACATTTCAATCAAAAGATATCAATACAACACATTGATATAATAAAAACGCTTTCAAAACCATTTTCAATACCAAAATAAAATAAAGCTAAAACTTTGTATTTATTTTTCATTAAAAAAAATGATGGCTTGTAGAGGAAGCCAAAACTCAAATAATGGTCATGGCGGCGGAGAAGTCATTGTCGCCGCATAAGTACGGAAATAAAAACATTCCTTTTTGTCATTTAGCAAAACGCTTCATATAAAAAAGATTCCTTTTGAATAAACGTAAAAGTCAAAGGGGTTTATACACCGTATAAAAGAAAGTTGTGTATAAAACCAAATATGTCTCAATGAAAGGGGATTGAGACGAAGTCCTTGAAAAGATCATTTTTTCAAATAAAGTGCATCTATAATGTGTATTCACTATATGTAAACATTAATAATGTAAAAATACAATATAGGACATAATAATATCATAACATAATTTGAAAGTAGGAGATTAACCCAAAGAATGGAAATTTGGTTAAGAAGTTCCCTTACCTTGCGTCTTGTCCTGACTCGACCGTTCTTTAACCTCCTGAATAATAAACTAGAGTTAATTTCTATTTACTTAAGAACCTTTTTCATGTTCATTATTCCTTTTATATCCCTTATTACCATGTTATGAACATTATTTAATTATTTAAGTTAATAACGGTCGTTTTGTCGATCTTTGGTACTTGAGTCAAAAGTAAACTTCTTATAATTACAAGTTGTTCATGTGGTGAAATATCCATTATATACAGAATTATATTCATGATGTAGATATCATATATATCATATATACAGTATATACATTCATTCATAATGTCACGTAACATTTAGAGGTAAGAAATGAAATGCACCGTTCATGGAGACGGTAAGCCGTACGTACGCATAAACGCTACTTTCATTTAAATTTCATATTTAATGGAACGAAATCATAATTATATAAATGTATAATATAATTCCAGTATAATATAGTGTATAATACCATTTACTCCATCCTTTATACATCCCACATATGGCATTAACGATTCAAATCACTTTGAGGGGGCGGTAGTCCGCACTTCCTAAAATGAAATTATCGCGTTTGACCCATAATGGAAATTATAAAGTATGCCATAAATGAGAAATACAGAAGCATAAGTAAAACATAAACATATTTTATATCATATATAAATATAGTTACATCTTAATGGCCACCTTTGAAGGTGTTATATGAGTGTTGAACAATCATCGTTTCGTGAGGCAGAAATTCTCCATCCACAGAAACCGTATGTTCTTTAACCATTAGATGTAGGTGTGTGTAAGTGTAGCTAGAATCCTTCTTATAACAACATACTAGTATATTGAGGATACTGGTGTTGTTACAAAAGAAATGAATAAAAAGAGATTAGGGTGTTGGAGAAGAAAAATAACACAAAACAACATTAGAGAAGACATTACCTCAAAATCAGGTAACTCTTTTTGATTTGAGCCAAAGGATTCCTTGAGAAGAGTTCTGCCCAAAGTGAGGCTTCTAGGATTAAGGGAGGGAAGTTGGGAGAGTATTTGGGCAGAGGTTTGCTGAGCCAAATGGCTTGAAGGTGTGAATAAGGTGGGAGAGGTGGGGGCCTTTTATAAGTGGAGAGGAGGGGCACTCTTGGAAAGTAAAGAAAAGTCACTTTATTATAAAATGAGTTTCGGATTTTAGAGGTCCCAAACTTATATAATTCGAGGATAAGATGATAAGGGTTCGAAATCTACTCATCCAATAGATTTTTGACAAGTGTACGCTTTGGATTTTACATTATCTTTCCATTTTATTTAAATCGTTTTATAATGAGGTCATCATTGCATCATCATGATGTCATAAATAATTTAATTTATTTAATGTCTAAAAATTATACAAAAAATACTACGATGTAGGAAATATTTTTATCTTTCTAATGAATATTTATAATCAAAATTTGGACGTGTGTATCCCCACTTAAAAACTGTTTTAGTAAAACAACTCATGTTTGTGTCAATTTAATTTTAACATTAAATAAATATATATTAATGTCATTTTCCAACTAAAGTGGCTCCATGGGGTCCCCAAGTTGACCCATGGGTTTTCTTGGTTGGCCATGACTCATCCAATAGGATTAGGACAAGTGTAAAGCTCATATCATATTATTAAAACATTGTTTTTACCTTAAACTACACTAATTACCTCTAATCGCGATTAAGAACTTAAAAGTTACTATTCAGCAAAAAATTATTTTAATCTCATTGAACCACATTTTACTTCTTAATGACAATCATGCATGTCAGATTTTTGAAAATCAAACCACAGAAGTGGTAATATTTCATTTAAACAAAAAATCAGTTATTTAACTACCACTTAGTGGTTTCACTATTCATCAAAAATTGAAGTTTTTCAGAACAATGCCAAAATTTCACCCTAAGTTATAATTGATATTCCGAATTCAAAAATGATGTCTATTTTACAAAATTCCAAAAATATAAGTTTCATTAATTAATTTTATAATTAATTCCCGTTGTTACGACAAATAGCGTGTTTTTAAGAAAGAATTTATATCAAAAGATTGGCAATTGTTTATGTCCAATTTCAATGTTAAATTAATTCTAATGACCACCATTGGATAAAATGGTAAAAATATATTCTAATTATACCTTAAAACCACTAAATAGTATAACTTATCACTATAAATTATTTTGATTAAAAAATTTGTTTTAAGTATTTTTAACTATTCATAAAAATTTCGATGTTCTCGGAAAATTACAAAAAATTCAACATAGGCTAATTTCAATATTAGGAATACAAAAATGAAGTCCATTTTGAAATTTAAAATTTCTATAAATTTAAAAGGTGGTTATTACTATTCATAACGGCTACTTTGATTAGTTGCGGTGTGTTAGAACTCGAACTTGCGTACAATGCAAGCTATTGCATTATTGAAAGAGAGGCATATCGTGGAAGCTCGGGGTGTTACATTCTCCCCTACTTCAATAAATTGCGTCCTCGCAATTTGAAATTTTTCTTTGAAAATAAAATGTTGAAAAGAGAAAATACCTTTGAGGAAAACCCACATCGGAAATAAGGATAATAAATATATAACATTAAAAGAAAGCACGATAAGTACAAAGGTCACCCGATATAGCCCATTATAGGATTCTATGAAAATATGGATATGGAGGAGAAAAAAACCATCAAGGTCTGATGGAGAGTTATAGAAAACAGGATTAGGAGAAAGTTTAACCACAAGAAAATCACAAACATGTGATTGGTTAAATGGTAATTGAATCCCCAGTTGGAAAAGTTAACCGACAACATTTTTGTTTTAAGTTACCTTTTATAATGTTGAGGAATTTATTTAGGAGATTTACTAAGAATGTAAGGGAATATACATACTTGTTATGTATACTTTCAGTCATTAATAAATTTTTACCACAAACCCAACTTTTACTCCAAATAGCAACGGAACTCAAAAATATTCTATTTATCCTAATTGTATAAGGTTCCAAATGTTAAAACATACCATATAGATTAGTAAAACTATTTTGTAATAACCAGGGACTTCCTGTAGGCTAGTGGTAGGAAATAAAGGCTTGTCGCACTATGGTTGTGGGTTCGATTCCTGTAGCTTTGTCCGACGCGACAGGTTATTCCCCACCCTGCAGGTTGTCCTTTTCATAAAACTATAGTATCATAATATTCCAAAAATAATCTTCATGATTTTTTTAACCTTAAACATTAATTATCCAAAGATCAACTTAATCCACTCCAAACTTTATAGTTATCCAAAATACCTCTGTCCAGACTTTCTCTAAAAGGTCTCTTAATTCCAAAATCAATTTATCAGATTCCCCAAACAAAGTAAAGTTTCTCTTATTGTCACATACTAAAAATATGATTCCCTTAATCATATTAAAACCTTACTGAAACAACAAGTACTGCAGTACAATCCTTATATATATATCACAATATTCTAATAACCATAATATAATCAATGAGTCCAAAAGAACCAATACATTAATTATTCTGCATCAACTGTAGTAACATCATAAGATTGTACTTGCTCCCTTGGCCTTTTCTGAGGCAAGTTTCCCTGACGCTTAGGACATTCATTTGCATAATGACCCATTTCTCTACAATTGCAGCATTCAACTTTGATAGCCTCTTTCTTTCCCTTGCAATCACGAGTCTGGTGACCCTTTTCTCCACATTTATAACAAACTCCCATTCCTTTTAGGCAAGTACCAGGGTGATTCTTCCCACAATTATCACATAATGGAAAATCCTTCCTTCCCTTTTTCCCTTTATCTGTCTCTTGTTCCACCGTTCTCTGCTTCTCTTGCTTTACTTTGTTGTCATAAGACTTAGAGAATTCCTTTTCTGTCTTGATAGCACACGAGACAATATCTTCGTATGATGAGAAAGATTGTGATACTAAAGCTCGACGGAGAAACGGTTTTAACCCATCAAAGAAACGATCAATATTACTCCTTGGGTTACGTATATAATCGGCAGCATGCCTCGCTAACCATGTAATGTTAGCCTCATACTTTGCGACATTCTCATCCTCCTTCTGCCTCAGACTCAGAAATTGCCTTTCCATATCTGCTCGATGGTCACGAGGAAAATATTTTTCTAAGAAAAGCTCTTTGAACTCCCTCCATTCCATATTTGATACTTCATCATCTTCCTTCATGTTTTGAATCAATGACCACCATTGATCAGTATCTCCAGTGAGGCGGTAAACTGCCATGACAACCTTCTCCCTTTCACTACTCCCCAAGGCTTTGAATATTTTCTCTAAGGAATTTATCCATTACTCAGCTACTATAGGATTTGTACTCCCATTGAAGGTTGGTGGTTGTTGCCTCATGAAGCGGTCTAACATTGATCCTCCACGTTGTGGATCAGGGTGCTCTATACGAGTAAGGTTATTATTCATAACCTGAGTGAGTTGTCCCAGTATGGTAATAAGTTGATCAGCACCAGTTGTATCTCCAAATCCACAATAATTATCTTGAGCAGGAGGGAAATCCCTACACGGAGTTCGTGCATTGATACAGTTTCCATTCTTTCCACTAGGCGCCATTTCTAAACAATGGCATAAACTAGATTAGTTTATGAATAAAAATATATAATTCCATACTTGTAAAACACTTTACATAAATTGAACTATTTATGGATATAATCCATAATCATAAAAAGAAATGTTTTCTTTGAGGAAGTATATAATCATAACCCTTCATAGTGGTTTGTGAGAATTATGCTAAGCATATCCCCCGGGAGTGTCGTAACCAAGAGTGCAGCAAGGCCCGTTGTCGTGCATCAGTTCCCATTCGAGTCTAGCTCAAAGCGGTGTTTTCGGGTTTTACCCCTAGGTACATCTATGCCAGAGCCGTCTCTACTTGCTCGTATCCAGACAGGGAAGTATTTCTCGGAAAACTCATAACATCTCTATAATACCAAAATTCTAGGAAGTTCTTCTATACTAATCCTCAAAGTCTATCTTCGGGCTATGTGCTCTAATCAGAGTTTATCTAAATCTAGCTTCCAAGGTTAGTACTAAACTGCCTCTGATACCAACTATAACGCCCCGACCCCAGCTACCCAGAGTCGGTGCATTACTTCGTAACATTGGCATGATCACAAAAGATCAAGTCTCGAAAGACCGATTAGTTTAGTAGCCTTGGAAACACTAGATACATTCATAAACATTACATTACATCATAAAGTGAAAAACTACAACAAAAAAGTCTCCATAGTCCACACTCATATCCTCTTCTGACTATCCCTGCAGGTCATTCATAAAATACTTCTTCACATCCTGGAATATATTAAAACATTGAAAGGGGTGAGCTCAGATGCTCAGTAAGGATAACAATAATGCGGAATCTTTCATAAATAAACATTAACATTTAAGGCAATGTATAACTAAAACAAAAGCCTTTTAAACATGAACTTCAACATAATATGGCAAAAGTAAAATGAGATAATTCCATTTACTTATTCACATGGATATTCTACTGGTCGAATAATCACATTCAACATCAATAACCACTTTCATAATGAGGGAATGTATAATGCCAGACATTCTGAAACACTTTGTCAAGGCCTCGGCCAAGACGTCTAAAATGATTAAGGCCTCGGCCAAAACCATAAATCAAATTGGGAAAGGGCCTCGGCCAATTCCACGTCTAGTTGTCTCATGAGACCTACCGATGCATCGAGGAGCTATAGCGGGCTCCACCCGTCACTTATTAAGTCTAATACATTCCTCATATGAATAGGTTTAAACATATCATAAACCATAACATAATCGTATCTCATAAAACATGCATAAAGGAAACATAACATTTCCACATTTCAATCACAAGATATCAATACAACACATTGATATAATAAAAACGCTTTCAAAACCATTTTCAATACCAAAATAAAATAAAGCTAAAACTTTGTATTTATTTTTCATTAAAAAAAATGATGGCTTGTAGAGGAAGCCGAAACTCAAATAATGGTCACGGCGGCGGAGAAGTCATTGTCGCCGCATAAGTACGGAAAGAAAAACATTCCCTTTTTTCATTTAGCAAAATGCTTCATATAAAAAAGATTCCTTTTGAATAAACGTAAAAGTCAAAGGGGTTTATACACCGTATAAAAGAAAGTTGTGTATAAAACCAAATATGCCTCAATGAAAGGGGATTGAGACGAAATCCTTAAAAAGATCATTTTTTCAAATAAAGTGCATCTATAATGTGTATTCACTATATGTACACATAAATAATGTAAAAATACAATATAGGACATAATAATATCATAACATAATTTTAAAGTAGGAGATTAACCCAAAGAATGGAAATTGGGTTAAGAAGTTCCCTTACCTTGCGTCTTGTCCTGACTCGACCGTTCTTTAACCTCCTGAATAATAAACTAGAGTTAATATATATTTACTTAAGAACCATTTTCATGTTCATTATTCCATTTATATCCCTTATTACCATGTTATGAACATTATTTAATTATTTATGTTAATAACGGTCGTTTTGTCGATCTTTGGTACTTGAGTCAAAAGTAAACTTCTTATAATTACAAGTTGTTCATGTGGTGAAATATCCATTATATCCATAATTATATTCATGATGTAGATATCATATATATCATATATACAGTATATACATTCATTCATAATGTCACGTAACATTTAGTGGTAAGAAATGAAATGCACTGTTCATGGAGACGGTAAGCCGTACGTACGCATGAACACTACTTTCATTTCAATTTCATATTTAACGGAACGAAATCATAATGATATAAATGTATAATATAATTCCAGTATAATATAGTGTATAATACCATTTACTCCATCCTTTATAAATCCCACATATGGCATTAACGATTCAAATCACTTTGAGGGGGCGGTAGTCCGCACTTCCTAAAATGAAATTATCGCGTTTGACCCATAATGGAAATTATAAAGTATGCCATAAATGAGAAATACAGAAGCATAAGTAAAACATAAAAATATTTTATATCATATATAAATATAGTGACATCTTAATTTCCACCTTTGAAGGTGTTATATGAGTGTTGAACAATCATCGTTTCGTGAGGCAGAAATTCGCCATCCACAGAAACCGTATGTTCTTTAACCATTAGATGTAGGTGTGTGTAAGTGTAGCTCTAATCCTTCTTATAACAACATCCTAGTATATTGAGGATACTTGTGTGGTTACAAAATAAATGAATAAAAAGAGTTTAGGGGGTTGGAGAATAAAAACAAAACAAAACAACATTAGAGAAGACATTACCTCAAAATCGGGTAACTCTTTTTGATTTGAGCCAAAGGCTTCCTTGAGAAGAGTTCTGCCCAAAGTGAGGCTTCTAGGAGTAAGGGAGGGAAGTTGGGAGAGTATTTGGGTAGAATGTGGCCGAGACAAATGGCTTGATGGTGTGAATAAGGTGGGAGAGGTGGGGGCCTTTTATAAGTGGAGAGGAGGGGCACTCTTGGAAAGTAAAGAAAAGTCACTTTATTATAAAATGAGTTTCGGATTTTAGTGGACCCGAACTTATATAATTCGAGGATAAGATGATAAGGGTTCGAAATCTACTCATCCAATAGATTTCTGACAAGTTTACACTTTGGATTTTACATTATCTTTCCATTTTATTTAAATCGTTAAATAATGAGGTCATCACTGCATCATCATGATGTTATAAATAATTTAATTTATTTAATGTCTAAAAATTATAAAAAAAAATACTATGATGTAGTAAATATGTTTAGCTTTCTAATGAATATTTATAATCAAAATTTGGATTTGTGTAACCCCACTTAAAAACTATTTTAGTAAAACAACTCATGTTTGTGTCAATTTAATTTTAACATTACATAAATATATATTAATGTCATTTTCCAACTAAAGTGGCTCCATGGGGTCCCCAAGTTGACCCATGGGTTGTCTTGGTCGGCCATGACTCATCCAATAGGAGTAGGACAAGTGTCAAGATCCTATCATATTATTAAAACATTGTTTTTACCTTAAACAACACTAATTACCTCTAATCGCGATTAAGAACTTAAAAGTTACTATTCACCAAAAAAATTATTTTAATCTCATTGAACCACATTTTACTTATTAATGACAATAATGTATGTCGGATTTTTGAAAATCAAACCACAGAAGTGGTAATATTTCATTTAAACGAAAAATCAGTTATTTAACTACCACTTAGTGGTTTCACTATTCATCAAAAATTGAAGTTTTTCAAAACAATGCCAAAATTTCACCCAAAGCTATAATTGATATTCTGAATTCAAAAATGATTTCTATTTTACAAAATTCCAAACATATAAGTTTCATTAATTAATTTTATAATTAATTCCCGCTGTTACGACAAATAGCGTGTTTTTAAGAAACAATTTATATCAAAAGATTGGCAATTGTCTATGTCCAATTTCAATGTTAAATTAATTCTAATGACCACCATTGGATAAAATGGTAAAAATATATTCTAATTATACATTAAAACCACTAAATAGTATAACTTATCACTATAAATTATTTTTATTAAAAAAGTTGTTTTATGTATTTTTCACTATTCATAAAAATTTGGAAGTTCTCGGAAAATTACAAAAAATTCAACATAGGCTAATTTCAATATTAGGAATACAAAAATGAAGTCCATTTTGAAATTTAAAATTTCTATAAATTTAAAAGGTGGTTATTACTATTCATAACGACTACTTTGATTAGTTGCGGTGTGTTAGAACTCGAACTTGCGTACAATGCAAGCTATTGCATTATTGAAAGAGAGGCGTATCATGGAAGCTCAGGGTGTTACATTTTTCACAATTAAATTTATATAATTATCAAGAATTCAATATATGATAAATGTACAAAACATGACCAAAACTATTTTTTACAAAAAAAATTTTAAGCACTATTCAATATTTATTCATATCCTATGCCAATAGAAAACATTATGTGAGTATTTAAGAAAAGTAATATATATATATATAAAAATAATA
The DNA here is from genome assembly GCA_963277665.1 of Viscum album. NCBI lineage: Eukaryota > Viridiplantae > Streptophyta > Magnoliopsida > Santalales > Viscaceae > Viscum > Viscum album. Next base: position 1,848,785,662 of record OY728143.1, on the reverse strand, counting down.
GGATTCAGAAACATTAATTAATTTAATTTATTATGATAAAAATAATTCCATGCATAAAAATAATTTTCTAGAATACTTCTCCATGATTTTGAAATAATCATTATTTTGTTTTAAAATTAATGGATAACCAACAAAATTATCTTACACAAATATTTTTCATAACATAGTTAGTCATTATTCAAACCCTCCAATATAATGGTTGAGGGATGACTCCCACAAATAAAAATTAATAATAGTATATCACTATTCGTTTAAACTCAGTATTTTGTACATAGATAACTTATAATGTAATATAATTTATTTTATAATAAATATATTATGAAATATTTGTGTGTTACATTTAAACCCCATCCCCCTAAAGTGATTTTGAACTAAAAATTCCATCCAATTGATAAAAAAATGATGATATATCTATTTCATCACATCTGTTGGTTCCAAGGTAAATTCATTATATTTCTAAATCATTCAATTAATAATAACCAGGAATATCAACATGTTCAGTAGAACATTATCACGATGATCAGTGGTTTAAATAGGATATAATTAATTGGAATGACCATTTAGTATGGGTGTAACCTTTGAGTTTAGGAAAAGAATTTTTAGTAGCATGTAGGCCACAAACCACAAATATTTAAAAAAATATAAAATCTTAAGACATTATGATACTTATCATTTAAAAAAATAAGATCTCGTAAATAGAATTTGATGCATGCAATTCCATGTTTAATGAAATCATGAACCTTTATTAAATTATTTTTTTCTAAGAATTACCATTATACCCTAGCCATTATTTTGGGGGTTAAGAATAATACTAACAAACTTATTATAATTTAATAGTTTATAAAAGTATAAGATAAATCTAATGGATATCTATTAATTATAAATAAAAAAATTAAAATTTTAATATAAAAGAAATGTTTCTTGAAAAACTATACTTTTTTAACATATGTGTTAGTCAAACATTAAAAAAATTATTTATAATTATTTTTTAAAAAAATTATATAAAATTTCCTTATGAAAATAATCCTAATTTTTTTAATTTATCAAATCAAACTTATCTTAGGGTGAATTTCTCAAAAAAATTTAAAATGTTCTATTCATTGAATAATAGTAAAGAATACAAATTTTAAAAAAACATTTATTTAATATAATTTATTTTAAAAAGTAAATTTTATTTAAATTTGTTTTTAAAGTAAAATCAGTTAAATTGTATTGAAATTAATCAAATTTAATTCATTGAATGTAATTTCATATTGGATTATCATGTTAAAAATATTATACTTATGATGATTTTCTCTTTGAAAACCCACTTATTCATCGCTCCTATAGTTGTAATTTGAAATTTAATTATACCACTAATTTAAATTTAATTTGGAAAAATGGATTACATATTTCTAAATAGAAATAAATATATTATCTAAAATTGAAAAATTAATTTTTAAATAAAAATAATAGTAAAAATAGTAAAAATTAATTACTACATAAATGATAAAAATAGGATTACCACAGGGTTAAACTAAGAAGATAAAAGTTAAAATTATCTATCAATATGTAATCATATTTTTGGATTGCCATATATACCTATTATCCAATAAAATTATTTAACCTGGGGTTATTTGGATGATTTATTCAAGTGAATTAATTTATAATTCTGTATTGTTTTGGTTAAATTTTAATGTAATTTCCTTGAGGGTTCTCTTTCCCCGCATATAAAATATCACTCCCTCCCTTCACATATTCACACATGTCAATAAATATGGCTCAAAAAACCTATAAACATCTCTATAAAAATCTTTAGAGATATTATATAGCTATTTTCCCTCCAAAAACACAAACCCCAGTGTCCTTAAGAGAATATCAAAATGAGGTTTCTCTTAAAAAATGTTAATATATTAAGATAGTTATTTCATTTTATTTATTCTTTCATACTCCTTAAATTATGAATAAAAAATTCCAATATATTAATACAATTATCTACCATATACTAATTTGTTATTATTTTCATTGCATAATATTTTTCAATCTAAACTTTCATCAAAACGGGAAACGAAATCATCTAATGTGTGTACGATGAACTACAACCTCGTGAATCGATATAGTTTGTTTTCCATCACCACCTTTTAAGGATATATATTTTTTGTATTAAAAAATAATTTTATATTTATGATATTATTATTCACATGTAATTTTAGTATGACATATATTTTTTATGTTTCATTAAGATTCAATTATGATAATGTCGCACATGTGTGAGGAGGACTACAATCTCACAGGGTGATGTTATTCATTTTTTCTATATGATTTACATGGAATGTTATAAAGGTACAATTATAGAATATATGTGATTATATTTAATCTGTAAAATTAAAATATCACACACTTCACTGGCCTTTCACTTGTTAAGTGAACATTATTCTTGCTCTTGTGTATGTATGGCATACCATCTCAAATAAGCGATGTGTTTCATTTTACATGTACAACATTTATAAATGGTTATAATTATGTATAAACTAAGAATATATGTTATTAATACAATTATTATAATTTTGTATGTCAAATTCTTATATATTTCCTATTCTTAATTACTGGACAATTCCTGACAAAATGACCATGAAAAAACAATGAAAATAACACCTATTACAATTGAAATAACTAAATATTATAGAAAAATTATTTTTAAAATGTTATAAATGGATCATATATAATAATATTAATATTAATAGTTTTAGATAATATATTAATATCATTCATAAAACCATTATATATGTGGTATGAACATGTATAATGGAAATCATACATGAGGTAAGGGTTTCTTTTCCCATATATGCATCCATGATACATATTCCATATTTACAACTTATTTCGATTGAGTGGTGTATATTTTACCCATTTTCTAAGTTATATAATTAATCCATTTATATTTATTCAACATAATGTTATATTTATAGTCAATTAGGTATTTGGTCTTATGATTTAAATGTTAGGAATGTGTTAAAACACTACTTCATAATATTATAATTATTTGTGATTGTTTATGTTTATGTCTCCCTTGGGAGAATTATACGATGTTTATATCATAATATCCATCTATTTAAATAAATTTTTATTATTAATGATCTTTTTTATTAATAGTATCATATTCAAATCTATGGTATTTAAAATGATTTAGAATGTATTAAGAAAATAAAACATTTTTATCTCTTTAGATGGAAATCTATTTTCAACCAAATACATATCTGAAAAAAGGTTTTCAAAAATGATTCTAATATATATAGAATGATTTATTAATGTATTTTTCTTACTCATTTTTCACTTTTTACAAAATGTTTGGATAAAATATTTCTCTCATTTTTAAAACAATTCCTTTTTTATTTTCTGTACAACGTGGATGGAATATTTTTTAACATATAAGGAATAAACCTAATTTTCTAGCATGATTAATAGTAAATGTTTTAATACTTATTTTACTAGTATAAAATTGACATATTCCTTGAAAATTATTTTTAAATTGAAATTATTATTTTATCGGAAAAATATTAAATATATTTTTACAGTATTCATATTAATTAATTAATGAAACAATCAATTTAACTAATGATCTACTAAGGATATGTTGTATTGAAACCATCATTATTTTATCATTAGATGGATTATGGTCAATTTTATTGGTATGCGAACTTTTTTTTTACCATTCCCAGTTTTACTGTAGATGGATTGATATTATTTTTATTGATTAGGATAGATATTGATATTTTTTATGTCAGTTTTTTCATATGAATTAATGTATTTATTATATTTCATCCCTTTCATATTAGAAACGCAATGGAAATAGTTTAGCATGGGTGGTTCCCTCTATATCCCCTTCATGCATCGGTATGTCTCATGAGACAACTTTGATTTTGTTTTGACAGATTCTTTATCCATTTATTTAGATTTCAAGTCCCAAGGAATCAGTGGTATGTTTTATATGTCTCATATTATACATTCCATCATTATTAAGTAGTTTTTTGATATTACGAATGATTTTTTAATTAATTAGGATATCAAGTGTAATGTTTTCCCAATCATGTTACTATATATAATGAATTATTTGATAAACATTTATTCATTCCATATTATGCTCATGTTATTGAATAAATGATATGTGTCTTAGTTATTTACCTTTAAATAAGTATTATTCCTTATTTATTCATAGATTTTGATAGAAAATAACACATGCTATTTATATGATCTCAACCCTTCATTTTGTTTTATATTACATGAGGAACCAATGTCACACCACGACCAACGTAATCCTTTATTTTTATTTATTTCTCAATGCTGGATCTCTTCTTTGAGGTATGGAATGTGTGTCCACCAAAGTCAATGATTTTTTGTGGTTTTAGTTTTCTTAATATCATATTTATGGTTATCATGAGTGTTATTGGGTTAAGATGGAATGATGGAGTGTCTGGGACATCTATGATGTCACTATATTATATTAAAATCATTGAAGTATAATTAGGTTGGTCTTGTCAAGTGTTTGGTGTCTCATATGAGGGTATTTGGAAAATTTTGGGGTCATAGGTTTTTATAATGGTTTACCCAAACAATATAACATAAGCCTACAATGTTTTAGATTTTTTTAATAGCCTTCACACGGTTTGTGCATGGATTAAAAAATCATGCAACAAAACCATATATCTAATTATGGTCTTTATAAAACATTACCTTGAGATATGTTTTGGTGATTCTACACCCAAAATGAATCCTTACTATTTATGTATCTACCAGATAAAACACATGCTTCATAATCCATTGTTATGTGTCATTTAATGGATAATTTCCAAGAACTGTTGTTAATTCTCCATGGTTTCTCCAACAATTCCATACCTTTCCGTACTAATCTATATCCCATATTTTTTTCATAGTTTTATTTTGTTTTACCTTACTTTTCCAATCTATAGGGTAAGGGTTGTCTCATGTGTTTTGTTTTTCTTGTGTCTAGGGTATTTGAATCGTTCATAGGGATTATATATCCCTTTCCATGAAGATTGATTCCAATCGCACAAGGTTTCAATAGGTGATTCTATGTCATTCCATTCTAACACATTTCCTTTGATGATTGATTCTTTTAATAAATTTTATCCTTGCTATGAACCTATATGGTAAAAAAATTATGCTAGTTTTGATGGTTTGAAGTCATTATATTTTTCTAAAGAGAATTTTACATGAACCTTGGTTTAATCCTAATATATTATGCCAATAGTGATTTTTTAAAATGTCAATTGAATTGTGATGGTAAAATTGGTTGGTTGTGTGAGGATTTCCGACATGAAATAATGTGTAACTTTTTTGGATCCTATTTAGTATTTCACATGGGAAATATGGTGATTTATATTGGTTTTTTAAGGTTATTTTAAAAATGGATTTTGGTTTACAATCATGTGTTGTATTTTATATATGAGAAAAATGTAGGGATTTGAGTTGAATGAAATTTTTTGTTTTATTAAATAGGGTTTCAAATGTCTTAATTTGTTTCGGAGTGTTCCATTGGACAAAATCACATCCATGGGAGCACTGGGTGCACACAAGGATTTTAAATCAAGTGAAAATGGCTCTATATAATTAGTCACCGTCAAGAACACCACTTTTACCCCTTCTCCTATTTTCTATAAAATAGTACCATGTTTCCAAAATGGGATAAGTGTTACTTCTTGTGTTCTATAGTTTATTCCAAATGTGCTCCCCATGGTTTGGTTTTGTTGTAATTCAAACATGCTTGGGTGTGTGGCAGGAAAAGATAAGGCTTGTTTAGCATCTGAGGAGTGTCTGGGTAAAAGTAGAAACCTATGGCATGTTCATCATTTTGAAAAGGAGAGTCATTGTGTAACTTTTATGAATTCTCATTTTGTACATCTTTATGTATTTTTTTGTTTTTAGTTGTCATAAAAATAAACTTATGATCATTTTTTATGAATTCATTGACTAAAGTCCCATTTGACTACATTAGAATAATGATGACGTTTGGGGTTGTTTTGGAGATGGTATATAATTATTTTAGGTAATTTGGCTGCTGTTTTGAAACTAAAGGCCGTGATGGAATTTTGAAATTGCGATTTGGAAAACCCTTCTTGATTTATATCTCTTTCCTAGTTAGTTAATAATGATATGGGAGGGTAATCAGTATAGGGAACCCATTATATTGTAATTAAATTAAAGAAAGGGACTATATTGAGGTTGATGAGGTAGTTCCAGATTGTGTGTTGTGTTTCGTAATATATATAGAATGTTGTTTAAATTGTATGGGAATCCAACTTGTGAAACATAACATAAGAACCTAGCATAGCAAAGAGGATTACTAAGAACCATTATTCCACAGTCGAGGTTATTGTAATATCTAGTGAACCATAGTATTCAGATTCATAGGTTTATTGCAATGGGATTAGAACCCTTGACCAGGCCATGTAGGGTGATAGTAGAGTTTTAGGTCATTTTGATGTCATTGAGTAGGGAGTGCCTTCATTATGCGTCACATGTATAGTATGTTCTGGTTCTCCAATGAGTTACTAGAATTTCTAATGTTTTACAATTATGTGAACCATAAGAACCATTTCCCTAGCTGGTTGGAATCACACCCATATAGTTGTTTTTGGTTTTTACAAAAAATGTTGAGAGTGTGTGGTTGATTTTTAATAAATTTAAAGTAAACTTTTTAATGATCACATTCACCCTATATTACTTCATTTTCCTTATTTGAAATTATAAGGGAAATAGATTGACTTTTTTGTTTTTAAAAATAAATATTATATGTGAATATATAATCTTTATAAATATATCTCAAACTACTATAATTGTATTGTTTTGGTAAAGTAAGATACATGGATTATCTGGTGGTTTCATACTAATCTTTCTTGGATAACACATAACTTGTAACTATTGGTGTGAGTAGACCTGATCAATTTTATAGGTTCTCTTTTAGTTTAGGTTGTCTTAATTGAGCTAGATCATGGAGCTATTTGGTATTTTGGTTGGAAGGTAGCAAGTGGTCACAAGGAGATCTAGTTAGTGTGGTATGGTTTGTTTTATTTTCTAGTTGTGTAGTTTAGCTACATAATGTAACAAAATCTATTCATATTTATTGATTGTTTTAATTTAATTAGTCCTAATTTTTTTCATTCAAGCTAATTCATTCCCACCTAAATGTTTTGATTGTCAATACTTGTTGCCCACCCATGAGGATAGAGAATTCCATTTGGGCTAGGACATGTACTGGCTCGCGCCATTGGATTAGGGTTGACCTAGGTTGGTTTGTGAAAATATGGTATCAGAGGAGTCCCTTGAAATATTGGGTGTATGGTTACTAGATATTATGATTATTGAGAATCACGATGTTGTTTCATAAAGAGTGTCATGAACTGTTGTTCCCACTGATTCTTGAGTCACCAGGGGTAATTTTGGATTTTAGCCGTTTTTTGTTGGGTAGTATTGGATTAGGGACGACAATGGAAGTGAATCATGTTATTTATTAGACTCATGTGGGGTGCTGACCCATGTAGAGTCCATGTTTCTAACACAAATTGCTCTTTTTCTTTTTCCATACTTGGGGAATGGCTCACCACTAATTCTTCATTTTATGAATGGGCACTATTTCCTCATTCTGGTGGTTTGTTGCTAGTTGTGTTCAATTTTGATTTTGGTTAGTGTAAGTGTACGATTAAAATTATAGGGGGTTTTGAAATGAAAAATGATTTCTAGAATGAATTCTGTTTTTGAATTGATTGAAATATTTCATTCAAATGGTTTTAAATTAGTGATGTGGGATTTAAAGGAAAAAATATTGGAATTGGATGATTGGGTACATGTTTGGATTTGATGAGTAAAAGAGTAATTTTAACCTTTTTAATCATTATGGGTGGTCAAATGTGTGTGGGTATGTATGGAGAGTTCATGGGGACCTATTTTATAAGTAATGTAAGTGGGATTTGCATGAACACACATTTGATGGTTCATATGATACCATGGGTGAGTTTGAAATCTGATGATTTTTAATTGGGATTGGGTATTTTGAAATTGTAAATGGAGGAAGGTAGTTTTAAACATTTAAAGGAATAATGGATTTTTCAATGAACTTTATTTTCATCCAAAATCCAATTTTGGAATTTTGAGAGTTTCTCAGTAGTGTGGTTATTTTCAAAAATAATATGAAATGGTGTTTATGAAGTTGTGTTTTTGTTGTGCTTAAGTTTGTCTGGTTTTTAAGCTGATTGTTTGGAGCACTGGGTTTTTCAATTGATTGTGTTTTTGGGATGATTCTAGATTATGTTTTTGATTCTCGTTTTTTCCGGCTGTAAGAAAGTTCCCCCAGGGTTTCCAATGAGTCATTCCCACATTCTGTTCCTTTTTGAGTGTTTCCTATTTATAATGGTGATCAGGGTATGTTAGAGGTAGTGGTGTGGATGTGGAATTAGAGTGTGTCTTCAGGTATTTAGGATCGAATGAGTCAAATAAGGTTCGTGTCATATTGGGTTTTTTTTTCAGGTCTAGTTTTGGACCAGTATAGGATAGATTCCTCTCCACAATTGACGTTTGGGGTGTAGTTGGTGGTGATATACCCTCATAATGGTTCCCCATCTGGTAGGGAGTTCTTGCTAGAGGAACCTATAGATAAGAAGGCATCCTCTTTGGCACTGACATATAGTTAATCAAAATACTTTCTGATGTGCTATTGGTACAACGAGTTTTGGAATTCAATGTTTTCATGTTGGATTCCACTAAATGTGAACCACCGTTGTGTTCATTTGAATAATCATAAATAATAAATAGTTTGGAACGGGGGATAAAAATTCATGACTGTGAGGCAGGATATGCTTCAACCATATGATCCCTAGCCACAGGTCAAGCAGTGAAGGTTGTGCACAGTCAGACATGTCGGGGCTGTAAATCATTATCATAGTTTTTCATTCCATGTTGGGATGGAGTTGTTTAATTTTTTCCTTATTATTTTTATCATGTTGCAATAATTTCATTGTTGCAATGTAATTTTATGATGTTCTTCGTCTTTTATGAACCCACCAGTGGAGTCTATATGAATATAGTCTTTTTAAATTCTTCATTCACCTTTGAGTGTTTCATTCCTTCTTGTAGTCTAGTCTCATTTTTAACATTCACTAGTGCTAATTTAGAGATTCTTAAATTATTAAAACTGATGTATTATGTGTTCATTTAATGAGGGAGGTTCTCTATTTTAGTGGCAATAATTTTATGCTTGTGAAAGGATGTTCGGGTTGAGTCATGGGTAAAGTTTTTAAATTTATATGTTTTGGGTCAATTTTTATCATGTGCACGGGTTGTGCAAAGTTAGAGTAAATTGTGAACCTTACTAAAATAACTGTATAGTTGGGTATCATTTTTAAGAAGAGGAATTGGTATGGTTGGAACACCTTTTTGAAACTATGTGTCCAATCCATACGGGGTTCCCCTTTCTTCTAGTAGGTCACAAATGGTTGGCTAACAGTTTTGTAAAACCTTGTTGTTAAATAGCATGACCTACCTAGAAATTTTAAATATTAAAATTCATAGATCTTGGTTGTTGTGACTGTGTTGTCTGGGGTTTAATTTTTTTCTTTATTTGTTGATTTATTATGGGGGAACCCACTCATATTATCCCCTCATCCTCATTATAGTATTGTTTTTATGCCTTGATCAGTCAGGTATGACCTATGGAGTAAATAGTCACCCCAGAGTTCATGGTATCACTTGGGTTTAATTGGGAATGGATTCGAGTTTTGGTTAACACTCAGTTGGGTAACATTATAGGTAAAAAAGTGTGTTTTTGTGGGGATAATCATCACACCTCAACAACAATTTGCATCTATTTATTTTTTATTAATTTTGGATCTATTTTTTGAGGTTCATATATAGTGTAAAAAAATGTCGTTTTGTTTTGGTAGTTTTTGTTTTCATCAAATCTAATCTTGGTTATCATGATAGATATTTGGAGAAAATGGAATGGTGGAGTGTTTGACACATCCACTAAGTAAATATTTTGTTTAAATCATTAAAGGATCATTAGGTATGTCTTCCCTAGTGTTTTGGGTGTCATTTAAGGGGTTTTGTCCAATTTATGGGGTCACATGGTTTGAGCATGTTTTTCATAAGCCATGCAACCTAAACCTGCAATATTGCATATTTTTCCAATTGCCCTCACACGATTTAGAAAACCCTACAGCAAAAATTTACATCCAATTACATGCTTAATAACATTTGTCATGGAGATCCATTTTGGCGTATTCCACCTCCAAAATGAATCCCTAGTAGTTGGGCATCGACTAAAGGATTCTCCACATTCATCCTTTACTGTTTTGGATCAGTTTTGGGATGATTCCCCAAGAAATGTTTTTGATTCTTCATGGTATCCCCATCAATTATTTCCCTTTCGCATTCTAATCTCTTATATCTCTCTATTTATTGGGTTTCATAGGGGATTCATAAATTTTTTGAATGCTTGTCTTATGGTTGGCTCATGTGGTTCATTTCTCTTTTGTCTAGCATATGTGGATCGTTCATGGGAATTATATTTCCCACTCTATGATTATTTATTACAATAACACAAGGTTTTGGTTGGTGTGTCCATGTTCTTCCTTTCCAACACATTTACATTGATTCTTGATGCTTTTAATAATTTTTTTATTTTTCTATGAAACTATATGATAAAAATATTAATCTTCTTATGATGTTTTGAGGTCATTTTATTTTTAAATAATTGGGGTTTACGTGAATCTAGGTTTATAACTTGTATATTGTGTCTATGATCTTGCAAAAATGTCAATTGATATGTGTGGGTGAAATTGGTATTTTTTGTGAAGAGTTCAAACATGATATGTTATATAAATTTTTTGTATCATGTTTTGGATATTATGGGAAAAACATGGTGATTGAACTTGGTATGGATTTAATATTCTCTTAAAAAGTTATTTTCGTTTATGAACATCTATTGTGTTTTATTGAAGTGAAAAATTCAATGATTTGAGTTGAAAGAAAATTGTAGTTTTTTGAAAGTGGGATTCAAATGTCTTGATTGGTTTTGGAGTGTTCCATTTGATGAAGGAACATATTTGGGTTCATCAGGTGAACAATTGGATGTGAAATCAAGTTAAAATTGAACACTCGAATTAGTCCCCCTCAAGAACACCTCTTCTACCCTTTCTCTTATTTCCCTAAAATAGTTACATGATTCCAAAATTGGAGAAGTGTTACTTAATGTGTTTTAAAAGTGTTTCTAGACGTGTTCATAATTTTTTGTCCCAGTTGGCCTTGAAACATGATTGGGTGCGTTCTTAGAAAAGCCAATGCTCGTTTGGAATTTGAGGTGGGTGTGGGTGAATATTTGAACCTATAGACCATTTGGAATTTAACAATGGAGAGTGGGTGTGAATATTTTGTGAAATAATGTTTGGTTCTTCTGTATGTTTTTTGTGTTTTAGCTTGTCTTAAAAATACAATTGGAAACCTTTTTTGAATGCTTGGTCTAATGGAATGATTGTCCATGTTGGCATAAAGATGATAATTGGTGTTGTTTTGGAAATTGTTTCTATTTTTTTGGTAAATGGTTGAATGTTGTGAAAATAAAGGCCCAGTTATCATTTTGAAATGTCTATTTAGAAAACCCTTCTTGAGGTATATTACTTTCCAACTTAGTCAATCATGAGATATGAGGGTCCTCGGTCTTAGACCACTTTCATATGGGAAGTATTTTAAAGAAAGGTACTAACCTTGAGGTGGTTTGGTTGGTTCTGTATTTTTTGGTGTGTTTGGTTATATATGTTGAAGGTTTTACTATTTTATGATACGTCCCCTTGTGAAACCTAAAATGGGAGCCTATCATAACAAATATTTTTACTAATAACCATTCATGTGATGAACTAGATTATTTTAAAAGCTAGTGTCACATAATAGGTTGATACATGGGTTTATTTCTATGGGATTGGGACCCAAAACTAGGACATGTAGGTCTACTTTAGGGAATTATGGATTTATGACATCATTGAGTATTGAATTCCTTCTGGATGAGTCACATGTATAGTATGTTTCAGTTCTCATATGAATTCCTACAATTTCCCATGTTTCCCATGAAGTGTACTATTAGTTCCATTTCTACATATGGGTAGAATCCCAGACCTATATTGGGTTTCGTTTATATTTGAAAATTTGTGAGTGTGTGGTTGATTTGAATGAATTCTAATGTAAATGTTTTATAGATAACAATCACCCTAAATTACTTCCTTTTACATTTATTAAATTTTCAGGGCAACAAAGTTTTGTTGTTGGTTTTAAAAATGTATTGTATATGTGAAAATATTATATTCATAAATGTAGCTCAAACTAGTGTTATGGTGTTGTTTTCATAAAAGAAGATACATGGATTTACTGGTGGTTTCCTATTAAGCTTTTTTAGATGCCACCCTACTTATACCTCTCATTATCGGTTGACCCGATCTATTTTGCAGGTTCTATTCTTGTTCAGGTTATTTTGATTGATCCATATCTTGGAGATATTTGGTTATGTGGTTGTAGGTTATCAAGTGGTCACATGGAGGTCAGGTCGGTAAAATCCAATTTCAGTATAATAAAAATCGGGTTTAGCGGCGGTTCACAAAACCTCTGCTAAATTTTTTCTCTTAAAGGTTTGGTGGCGGTTTTTAATAATCCTGCGCGAAACCGATAATTTTTTTTAAAAAACCCGACCCTTCCCTACCCCCAGCCCGACATTTCCCCCAAACCCTCGCGACCCCTTCTTCCTCTAACACCCCAGGCCCAAGTGACCCCAAAGTGTCTGGCGACCCCCGCACCCTCCCTTCTTCCCCTAACCCCCCCCCCCCCCCCCCCGGCCCTGGTGACCCCCAACCGTCTGGAAACCCCCAACCGTCCGGAAACCCTGTCTGGTGACCCGCGACCCCCAACTGTCGAGCGACCCCGTGACCTCCGTCTCCGACGACCCCACGACCTCCGTCTCCGGCGACCCCTGTCTTTTCCAGGTATATATCCATTTAAGTTTTTGGTTAAATCCCTTAGAGTTAGGTTTCCTTTCATTTATGAAATTTCAATGGTACTGGTTATCATTTGTTCATGATGTATACAATGGGGCATTTTTTGTTTTTTACATGTCTATTAAGACAAAATGGGGACACCCTAGATTATACCACTAAGTGATGAATTGGGTATGGAGGCATGTTATTTCACTAATGAGTTTATAAAATTCTGAGGATATTTTTTATGGTGAATACATTGGTTGGGTACTTACATGGATGTATGCATTCATGATATGATTGATAACAATGGTGTGAGATACTTTCACTAATTTTTTATTTGTATCTTATTCACTAATTCATGATATTCACTCATGTTATATATATATATATATATATATATTATGTTCTGACTTGTTCATGTTGTTGGGAATTGTCTGGGATGTATCATGTATTATCTATTAGGTAGTATAATCATGCCCTTTATATAAACCATAATGAATATACAGATGTTTCTATTTAGGATACATGAAAAGTAAATGTCTCCCACTTCTCTAATGGTGTATCTTGAGGCTACATCCATGGATAATGGGACCAGGATCTTGTATATGGTTAAGGGGTAGAGTTTGTGGTTGTTTTATTGTGGCATCTTAATTAATTTTATGAGCTATTGGGTTTTGTAGACTTATATGATATATCAATGACTATCAGAACTCTTATCTTGGTCATGTGATATCCATTGTGTTTGGTTGATTTTCTATCATGCATCATATTTATGTTATAAAATTTTGTTTCGTCTATTTCTTGTTATATTGTGTTTGAGAGTAAACCACAACAATGATTTCATATACCATTGTAATTTATAGTCATCCTCTAGTGTTCGTGGGATGCACCTAAGTTTAGTGGAATTTTGGCCCTACCCAAGTCAATTGGTTGTGGTCGAGATTTTGTAGTGGTAGTCCTTCCCATTTAGGATTAATTACCCTCAATTAAAACATTCATTTTTGATCAGTTGTTTAGGAATGAGAAATCTCAACTCTGACTTCATGAATTAGTGAAATTTGATGAAAACTATTTTCCCACACTTCACATCCTTGAGTTAAATAATAATAATATTATATGAGAATTCCATAAGAGGGCCCACATATGATTATTCATCCAAGGAGAACTACTATTTTCTTTGATAACACCTATGATACCTAGGAGGAAACCTATAAATCTAGATTAAAATGGAAAGGACCATATAAAATACAAAATTTCTACTCCAAAAATCCCCACTCCATGATTATAATCGATTGAGAGCATATCATGTCTACCACCAAAATAATAATTCTCAAAGAAATAATTTTTATTACTTCAAAACGGGGATTTGAAAGTCCATTTTTAATGACTTTAAAATTCTTATATATTGTTCAATTCATAAGACCACAATGTGCAAGACACAAAAGTCCTTAGTGTAGGACCATAAAATGTATGAAACTCATTCCAATTTCATATAACATGTGATACATCCTATAACAGTGTAAAATAACTTGAGTGGTAAATTTTTTTATGAAATTATTCCCTTTTATATTAGACATATCTTTGTAATAGTTATTAGTGTAAGGGCTTACAAGCTTTCAGTGGGTCTTCACAAGAAAATTTACACTTGGATGAAACCATTTTATTATCTCATATACATAATCCAGATCTAAATAGAGACTCCTTTTCCAGAACTACATATGGATTGATTCTTATTCTTATAGGATACATAGTGGTTTCCATATCTATTATATTAATAATGGTTAATGAAATATTTCATTCACAATATTCTACACTATCCTAGTTTATGTGTTTTCTCAATCATGTCATGTTTCCTCCTATTTCCATACACATGTATGGAACAATCCTATATTATGAGCCGTGAGTGGATTAATTCAAGTTATGTCCATATATATAGTTATGTCCAAATCATTTATATTGGACCAAACAACAAATTTAATTCCTATAAAAAACCGACCGCATCCTACTATTCATGACTTCATCTATTCAAAAAAAAATTTCTTTATTGACTCGACACTAATACTCAATAATTTCATTTTTAATAATATCCAGATATACACAAAGCCTTCTTCACAATGATCATAGTCATAGGAACATAAAATTAATGACATAAATTTCCTCACTATACCACATTATACTACATTGGACAAAAGTCATTTTTTAATTAAATCATTAAACTAAATAACATACGGTCCCCCTTAAATTACATTTAAACCAATTTCATAAATTCAATATATACAATATAATTTCCTTACATGAGATAAATATCCATGTAATAATCCTCAGTGAAGAGTTCCTTCTCATAAAAACTATTCAAAAATAAAATTCCACAATTATTTCCATGGAATATATCATATGGGATTCATGGATTCGCATCAAGCCTTCCTTCATGTAGATTGACAATGGAAAACATCATTTTCCCCTTCACAGGATATAGATTTGTGAAGATATATTATAAGAACATCACGTGAAATGTTTCTTATTGTTATGGGATATATAGTGACACACGAATTTTCCATCCTAGGACATTATGTAGTTCCCATTTAATTTCCAAATTCTTACCCAATGAAGATACATTTAACAATTCAAATCAGTTTTCATCCTTTCAATTCCCACCAGGGCACCCATACATGTCTCCTTTTCTCTCATACACAATATCTAGATATTTGTTGAGACCTTATAGAAACTACTTGTGTATTTATTTCTATTATTACTGGATATATAGTAATGTTTGAGCCACTAAACATGGACCCCAAAAACACATTTCATCACCATAAATGCTATATTAGTGTATAGTACCCTCATTCATGTTGGTTCACTCCATATTTGAATCTAAACTATGATAATATATTTTCTTCCAAGAATTACATGTGTCATGATTCCTATTATTATATGATAAATAGAAACACCTAAACTATCCATATCGGTATAAGTCACAATTCATCATCTACTTTCACTCCCCCTAAATATTCTATAATTTCCTAACATTGGATATATTTGTACTAGAATGTTCCAGTTACATTTTATACATCATATTTCTATAAGAAACACTTTATACATTAACTATTTTAATCACTTCGAAACTCTCATGGCTATTGGTAGTGTGTGTATCTAATTTTTAAATAACACCGCTATTTGGGAATGACATTCCTAACGTATATCATTCCTACAAACAAGAGATTATTTGTGTATAAAGCACAGAGGTTTAATTTCATGGTAATTCATACCTTTTTAGAATTAAAACCCCTGTTCAAAACTCCCTTCATGATTTCCATTTAATATATTCTTTCCAAAAATTCATATATGAATGGGATAAATTCATATAGATATTGAAATGATTGAAAAACATAAAGAGTGATGAAACATGACCAATTTTCATGAACTGACCTAGGATACCCATAATCTGGGTACCCAAGCTAGCCTGCGATAAGTCTCAAAGGGTGTCATATAAGGGGTAAATATTTCTAGTAATGACGTTGTACTAATGGTATGAAAATCGTGCATCTTTGGTGTGTTCAATGACAACAATTTCAATGGGGTGTTGTTTGAGGAAACATAAATGTGTGATCGACAGTGTTCTGATAAGTTTGTAACCCGATATTCTTACTACTCATCAATGAGATGTTGACGCTGTCTCCAAGGGACCAGACTTGTTCGGTTTGTCTGGGCATGCTAAGTAAGTGGTAAATGTGATCAATGTATCATTTTTATTATATTATGCATACTTTATGATCAATGGGTCAACTTTATTATATTAAGTTTTTATAATCTTACACTATCGTATATATGACACATTTTCTTTATTTAGTAGTAACTATGTGTTTTAATTTTTTTATTATTGTGTAGGAACATTGTGATATACATGGATAAAAGATGGATCACATTACCAAGGAACAGACCTCAATTTGTTAAGGTGTTGAATGGGTTTTTAGATTTTGCAATTTATAATCGATCCGTTGAATGGAGAATATGATTTCCATGTCATAAATGTAAATTTAGAACATGGTTGAAGAGAGATAAAGTTTATCAACATTTAATACTGAAGCAATTCCCTGATCAGTATTTATGTTGGATTGGGCATGGAGAATCAAACAATACAGAAAGATTGAGCACTGATGTTAATCCATATAATGAGGTCCCAAGTTCATCGACAATGGAAAATGAAATTCAAAACCTAATAAATTATGCATTCGGCACTACAAGACACCACTGTGATCATCAAAACATATCAAAACAACCAGAAGAGGGTGCTACAAATTGCAACGTGGAAAGTGTTGTTTTTGAGACTGTAACACAAGCAGATCGAGATTGTAACATATCATTGGATCCTCCTTTTGATTCTGTAGAGCCAAATGTAAGGGAAAACTTCAGTGAGAAAATGTGTTTCATGATTTAGTTGAAGATGGAAATTAAGAGTTGTATAGTGGGTGTTTGAAATATTCAAAGCTCTCATTTCTGCTGAAGTCGTACCATATAAAATGTCTATGTGGAATTACAAATAAGGCAATGTCCATGTTATTAGAATTCATTCGTGATGCATTTCCTGAAGAAAAAATCCCAGAATCTTTTTATGATATGAAAAAAGATGTTATCAATCATGGTCTGAATTATACAAAAATACATGTGTGTCCCAATGATTGTATGCTTTATTGGGTAGAGGATTCATGTAGATAAAATTGTATGAATTGTTCTTCTTCTACATGGCAGTCAAAGGGTGATGTTGGAAGTCTGAATAAACATAATTTCATGGAGAAGAAGAAAGGGAACACACTTGCAAAAGTTTTTTGTTACATTCCTTTGAAACCTCGATTGAAAAGATTATTCATGTCATAAAAAACCACAAAACACATGAAGTGGCATTCTTTAGATAATAAAAATGATGGGTTAATGAGACATCCATGAGATTCCCAATCGTGGAAGACATTTGATTCACTAAATCAAGATTTCTCAGCTAATCCTAGGAATGATCGATTGGGATTGGTTGCCAATGGATTCAACCCATTTGGTAATTTGAGTACCAGTTATAACATTTGGCCAGTTGTTTTAATCCCTTATAATATGCATCCATGGACGTGTATGAAACAAACATCTTTTATCATTTCAATGATGATTCCTAGAAAACGAATGCCTGGAAATGATATTGATGTATACCTACAGCCTCTGATTGAAGAATTGTAGTAGTTATGGAGCAGCGGTGTTGAGACATTTGATGTTTCTTCTAAAAAAATGTTCAAAATGCATGACACTTTAATGTGGACCATTAGTGACTTCCATGGTCATGGGAATTTATCTAGTTGGAACACTTATACGGGTTTGGCTTTTCCTATTTGTAACATTGATTTTGAGCCCAAACGGCTACCTCACAGTAGAAAATGGTGCTTCATGTGCCATCATATATTTCTGGATGCATCTCATAGATTTTGGATGAACAAATCAAAATTTAATGGTTCCATTGATCGTAGACCACTGCCAAAGTTTTTAACTGATTCTAAAATAATCACACAGCTTGAAAATGATAAAACAGAATTTGGGAAGGTTCATCATTTGAATGATAGCGGAAAACGAGTGAGAAGTGCATCGTCAAGTGAAATTAGAATGCAACAATGGAAGAAAAAAAGTATATTATTCAAAATTCCGTATTGGGAATTTAATGTTCCTCGCCACAATCTTGATATGATGCATATTGAGAAGAATGTTTGTGATAATTCGATTTTCACATTAATTAATGAGCATCGAAAGTCGAAGGATCATAACAATGCTTGCAAAGACATACAAGTAATGAACATAAAACGTGATCTCTAGCCTGATGAGAATGAAAAGTATGCTCCGGCCATTTTTCCAATGAAAAATAGGGATAATGATACGTTCCTTTGAATTTTAAAAAATGTGAAGGTATTTGATGGGTATTAGAGTAAAATATCGAGGTGTGTTGACTTGTAGAATCATATGTTATTTGGATTGAAAATTCATGATTCATATATTTTTTTACAATAGTTACTACCATTGGCATTGCGTACATTATTACCTGAAAAAGTTACTGCTATTGTACTCCAATTCTGCACATTTTCCAGGAAATTATGTGGGAATGATCTATATACATTTGATCCTGACAACCTCTAGGAGAGGTTTTTATTGACTCTTTGTGCAATGGAGATGATCTTTCCTCCATCGTTTTTTACTGTCATGATGCATTTAACTGTGCATTTGGTTGAAGAAGCTAAATTTGGAGGCCTCATTCATTATCGATAAATGTATCAAATTTAGATATATTTTATTTATTTGATTCCAGTTAAGTAAAAGAAATTTGGAATTTAAATAAATGCATAATATTATTATTTTATTTCACAGATATCTTGTGCATTTGAAAGAATATATGAGAAATAAAGCTCAACCAGAAAGCTCTATTGCTGAAGGCTATTTGGCTGAGGAGTGTCTCACCTTTTTTTCCAGATATTTGGATGATATTGAGACAAGATTTAATCATGTTGTACGAGTTGACGACACATCAAATCAATCTCAAATGCATTAGAAATCAAAAATATTTTCTGCTATTGGACGATCAGTTGGGAGGACCTAATATGTGACACTGACAGAATTGGAATTATTATAGGCACATAGATATTTGTTGTGGAATAGTGAAATAGCAGATCCATTTATTGAAGAGTTGAGGATACAAATAAAGAGACTAATGAGAAGTCGAATACGGAATTATAAAGATATAATGAAAGATGTGAATAAAGAGCAGGTAGAATGGTTTGCACGATGTGTATGTTTATAAATATTGAAATAAATATGAATATTAGTTTGACACATACAATTTTTAAATATATTTAATTATATTTCTTTTTTTAGAACCTAAATACTGATACTCGAACAGACTAGTCAGAAGATTTGAAGTTTCTTGCTAGAGGTCCTATAAAACAAGTTAAAAAGTATGACACTTATAATGTTAATGGCTTTAGATTTCATACAGTCGATCGAGAAGTGGGTTTGAAAAAATAGAATAGTGGTATATTTACATTTGCTGAAGTGGGATACTATGGCAAGCTGAATGATATTATTGAATTGAATTACCACAAACATTTTTCTTTTATTTTATTCAAATTCAAATGGGTTTATATTATTACAGGTGTTAAAAGAGATTCCTTGCAATTTACTTTTATAAACTTCACTCTCTTGATGGATGTTGGTGATCGAGAACTACATGATCCATATATCATTGCATTGCAAGAAAAAATGGTATATTATGTGAATGATGTTGTGGATGAAGGGTGGTGTGTAGTTACTCACGTAATACAAAGATATTTGTATGATATGGGTGATGAAGTAGAAGATTTGACCTCTGCAATTAAATTTCATCGACAATAGGAAGCAGAATTATTTGTCCATAATGATATTGAAAATATTAGTCTAGCAGGGATGAATGAAGTGGATGATGCAATGGAGCAGGAAACCAACATGATTTAAGGGGAAAATGATTGTATGTACAATTATTTATTCATTCAGCAACCACTTGTTTCATTTCTACAGTCATTCATTATCATTGTCATATATATTTTATTTGATAGTACTGGGCATCTATTACCATTTTTAAATTTTTTTCTGCATAATTTTTTTGAAATATATATTCTGAACATTATTTTATTTGAATAAAGGACAAGAATGCCAAGGAAGAAGCAGTACACAATTTTATCTAGTTCTGCGATAGATGACGATCTGTCTGTCCCGATGGAATCTGAGGCACCAGCTACCTACACCCCTGCACCATCTCCCCATGCACCATCTCTGACACCATATGTGGATGTCTCATTAGAGGATGAGTCATCGACTCCCCCTACAGTAGCCTCAGCAGTGGGGTAGTGACATTCTCCTTCCAGTTCACCACAAAAATTCTAGAGGGTCACAGTCATAGGTACAAATTTTAATTAAATATATTTATTGAATTTTGTTTATACAAATTGTTTTCTCATTGAAAATGAAAAAAATGCCACCGTGGACAAACACATAAAAAGTTTAGATGTTTGGAACATGAATGGCGAGAATATAGTCATGCCATTTGATTCTTATAGGGTTCTAAAGGATGGTGTTGTGGGGTTACTTGGCTAGATTATAGGTCAGCTGGAAGGGAAGCCCAGTTCCCTACCTATTTCATATGTTGATTGGAGGCATATTCCTCCAAACAGGAAAAATGACATTTTTGATTCTCAGATGAAGGTAATTTTATTACTTTATGGTTTAATTGAATGTCATGTTACTAATATGTTCAAAATTAATTTCTGTATACAGATGTTCTTCCACATTACCATTGCTGATGTGATAACATGAATGTGGACATTGAAATATCATGGTAAAAATGGAATGATTTCAAATGGAGGTTGTGGTGTGATATCAATGATACGTCGTTGACCGTGCAGAAAATGTATGAGAAGCTACCCAATGGGGTGCCGAAAGAATAGTGGAAATTTTTTGTTGATAGATATCATGATGAGAAGTGGATGGTATTGAAATATATATTATTATATTATACACATTTTACATTTATACATGTATATAAAGAGGAGATGAAATTGAATACATTACTGTTAAATATAATTTTATTTATTTCAGGATCTCTCAAGACAGAATGCATCAAACCGGGCAAAAAAAGTCATCCCACACACTGCGGGCTCAACAAGATTTTCTAGAAGCCAAATTTCATTGGTAATATTTTAATTAGTTTAAATATTTATAAGACAATATTATCTATTTAACATATTGGATTGTTGATTTATCTTTTATTAATGCAGTCACAGATTTTAGGGCATGATGAATCCCGAACTGAACTGTGGCTGGATGTTCATAAAAAATATATGGAAGTTTTGTTAATGAGCCTACCAAATATGTTGGGGTATGAAGTAAATTTTTTATTATAATAACTTATTATCAGTTTTTACTGTGTTAATATATATTGATATTTGATTTATAGGTAAAAATTAAAGACATATGGGATGCCAATACTGGGCATTCCTACTCAGTCTCCCAGGATGACCCAGTTGCTAAAGTCCTTGGGAATGAGCATCTTGGTAGAGTGTGCGGGATGGGTTTGAGACCCGTACCATCTGAGGTCTTTGGCAGACCACCGGGGATTCTAGCTGCATCTAATCCTGGTTATAGTCATTTCATTACTAAAGACACTCAGATGGATATGTCTTCTTTATGAATCATAGTTCACCAGCTGGGGGATCAGATATCTTCTTTGTAGAAAGAGTTTCTTGAAATACGTCAGTATATGAACATATATGCCTCTATTGGTAGTGCATCGACTAGTGGTGAGCAGGTAAATCACAAAAAAATCATAATCATTTAGTTTGAAAACTTTTATTGTTTTTATGTTTAATTAATAATATGCAACAATATTTAATTTTCAATATCATGTTCTTACAGGTGGAAACAGGTAGTGGAGATGGAGGTGGAGAGGGTGACGATGTATCATCCGACCATGAGTAGTATTATTGTTGATGTGTTGAACAAATATGAGAACGGTTGGTTTGTAAATGTAACATGTATGGCACATTGTTTCCACCAAACATTTCCATGTCCTAACATTTTCTCAATTTCCCATATTTTCTTCTATGCATTTTTTTTATTTATGATGTTTCATTTTATGTCTTGATTTCTCATCTATGGTATACATCATTCCATTTAGTCCTGCATTTGAATTGGTAGTAGTGATTTTGGATGACTAAAGTGTGATCCTTTTGTTATTTTGTTCTGGTTATATAAATTGGAACCTAGTAGGCAGTATAGAGACCTAACATAAGAGAATGATGTGAATGTTGTTTAGCCTAATCATGTGATACAAATCATATACTCACCAATAAAAGTATTTGGAAACAAAAATGGTGATCCTAACATAGAACCTTAAACAAAATTCATGTGTCACCCACATGTTAGTATCATTTTTCTCTCTCAAAATATGAAATGTGGACAAACATGGATCTGATCCAATTGATTATACATGTGTTTATTTATTGATATTCTGATTTCATGAGGATTTCTTGTAAATGTTTCTCATAAGTATTCTGGTACTTTCAAATAGAATCCCCATTGATCCAAATGAAATTTTACTACTTTATTAACACATATGCTTCGACTACTGTACAAGATGGATCCTCATTTAAAACTAGGGATCTATTATCAACCTTTCACCATCAACATTGGGTCTCAAATTCACTAGTTTGGGAGTCAAACCAAAATGGTACCTTTCCATCTTCAGAGGTAGCTAAAAAATCCATTCATATCAAAAATCCCTACTATATGTCTACTCAACAATGACTTGTGGAACATAATTTTTTGTAAATAGTTCCCATCTCAAACCATTTCATGGTCATATCCATGGATGGAAATAACATGTTCCTCCCTTATCTAGGGAGGTTGATCAAGGGGTCACTGATGGACTAATCTAGATAGCACAAGGGACCCTCCAAAGGGCTCCTTCTAGCATTCAACATCACCAATGCTACAAAGAAATAAAACCTCTATATGATGTGTGTGTTTACCTCGGGAGTCTGACCTAAGTCTCTGAAACCTAGGTAGTCAGGAAAACCCACTTAGTGTAGTGAACAATCAAACAAGAACATGGCCCTACATCTATACCCTCCAAAGAATCCCACTAACTAAATATGGTGGCAAAATATGAGAAAGAGGACACATTTTCCCACATTTACTAATCTTTTCGGTATAATTTAGTATTATTCAAATAAATCACCAAGAATATTTTGGTAAAAAAATATACGGAAACCCCATATCCTTTCCCACTGGCTTGAGTAACATCAGTATATACCTATATGAAATGGAGGAAAATATCAGGCCTATACACATTCTCCAACAATAGAATAAGATAATATGCTTTTTCTAGTCGCTGAAGTCACTTATAATATTCTAAAAATGGTTAAAGGGAAGACACACAACTATTCTACAATAATTTGGGTGACTCATTAACACGATATCTGGAGATTTAGATAAGAAACACATATTCTCTCTCAACGTATGGTGTATCTAGTTGAATGTTGAGGTTATTGGAGTTTGGGTCATATCTTTCACATTTTCAAAACTTCTCAACCAATTCCTCCTAGGGGATAAGATCCTTACATATTCCACATTATTATGTGGGTCCTCTTAATTTTTAGTAGTGATATAGCTATTATACCACATACTACTGTGGCCACAGTTGTAGTCGACATAGTTGATACTAGACTCAGGAATTAATGTGCATGAAATGTGATCCCACTGAGAATAGTCAGGTTGTAGCATAGATTCATGGTATGGGAATACTAAATGACGTTCAACATATGATAGGGAGAATAATTAA
This sequence comes from Viscum album, assembly GCA_963277665.1. Lineage (NCBI taxonomy): Eukaryota > Viridiplantae > Streptophyta > Magnoliopsida > Santalales > Viscaceae > Viscum > Viscum album. The sequence continues at coordinate 1,848,761,263 of OY728143.1, read as the reverse complement.
AATTCATCTATTGTATGAGGTGCTAATCTAGTAACCTCAACTATAGATTCTATATTATTTGACAAAAGTGCATCATACAATGTTATATTTGATACATTTCTAGAGATTCTGGTCCTTGATATAGGGTATTTATGTGTCCTTAAGAACATGTAAACCTCATTGGTTATTCGATCAATGATTGTACACTGATGAAATTATTTACCCCAGAAGATATGAAAATGTTTTTTATATATAATTCATTCATTCCCATCATGTAACTATATGATATAATTATTGGAATGGAATTCATGCTTCCCTATAGATCCATTATTGATTATTATCACTATAGAATTATGGTCGACTGTTTGTATGTTGTCTCCTATTTCATCATGTTGGGGATACCAAGTTGAAAATAACATTTTATTAGTTTTTATGGTGTCTCCTGTTCCATTTTTTGGTTTGATTTGCTTTTCCGGGAAGTGGGGCAGTAGAACCAAAACTGCAATTTTTTTCTCTGGTCAGCATTTCACGGTGGTTTTAACCGTCGTTAATGCTTTACTGGTCAGAATTTTGCGGCAGTTATAACTGACACTAATGCTTTACTGGTAAAACATTAGCAGCACTTAATACCTCCATGACATGTAATCAGTTTATATTTAGTGAAAGGTTTTACTGCCGCGATAGAAGCGCATCAAACGCCTAAATATTGTAGCGGTTAAAATTGACCCAAATAAAAAAATATCTGGCACCCGTCAAACCACCGTTAAAGTCACGAAAACTGCCGTGAAATGAGGCATCTATGACGCTTCCCTTAAACCACCGCGAAATGGAAAAAACCACCGCAAGTAGATTGCCGACACCTAGTTTAGCAGTGGTTTCTGTAAACTGCCGCCAAACCATATAACACCGGTTTAAACTGCCACTATATGAAAAAAACCTCTGGTAATAGCCCGTTTTATTGTAGTGTTTCTTTTAGTCATCAATTTTTGTGTTCAGCGACATTTTGTAACTGAATATGTTAATGTTTCTTTTATAATATTAATTTTATTTATCTGGTCATAGTATTTTATTTCGGTCTAAATTTTTTCGTATTGTATTTTTGATTCTCTGAATTAGATTCTAGAATGTGGGGTTTGAGAATGCCCTTTGGTCCATGCCATAGAGAAACTCGGTTGACTGGATAAGGGTTGACCCAAGTTGGTTCAAGACAACCATGGATAGTTTTATGATTGAAATATAGAGATATTTTCTGTGGAATAGTGGTGTTCTCAATGGAAATAATTTTTTAATTTTATTTTTTCAATTTTAACAGGAGATAAAATTATATATCTAGTTTTCCAATAATACTAACATATTCAGTCCTTTGACATGGGAAACATTGTATCATATTCTATGTTAATAAATTTGAAACTGACTTAGGTATACTAGGGTTGGGGGAACTATCGTTACTATCAATAGATGTTTAATATAATTAATTGTGAATTGGGATTAGGGAAAAAAAACTTGGGAACATATCCCTTTTCATATACATTGTGCATAAGTATAAACGAACATTATAACTTTTTTGTATGTAACCATTTTGTCGTTTTTCTGAGAAACACATCGCTTTCATGACACTATAGTGGAGGTGTTTCTGAAACAGATGAACATAAGGGTAATAACTATAAAAGGGTATATTCTTCTTGACCTGATCATCACCTAATTCACTATAATAGTCCTCACTATGTGAGAATATTAACACTCATAGGGGGTAATTTTATTATAATTTATAATTTTTACCAATTATTACGTTGAATTTGAAAATAATGATATACACAATGAAACCAAGCCTATGATTATGAGAATTAAAAAAAAATTCAATTTTTCATTATTTGTTAACTGTTCCAATTGTTTTGGGATTATACATTATGTTTCATAATGTTATGATCCGACATACAAGATTACATAGAATTTAAATGGGGCTAAATTGAATTAATTAGAACTATATCAATGCACACACCTCATATAGAAATATCCCCCTCAGAACGATAATGAATCATGGGATGGATATAGAACTATAACTGATCAAAATTATACAATATTGAGGAAGCTTAAATGGATTATGAGTAATAACATTTCTTGAATGAAGAATCATATTGATCCACCATGTGGTGGAACAATATTTAACCACATCATGCTTCAAAAATCTACATCCTTTATTATGACTATAAATAAATTTTTACCTACAAAATGTATATATTACTTAGGGAAAATATTTTAGAACTAGTATTTAGTGAAATAGGAAATGTTTTCAAGGACGTTTATCATCCCTCATCATATGCAGATTAATGGTGGTCACTAATTCAAAACACTAATGAAGTGGTGGAAATATTAAACTTAGAGTATAAATATATTTTAAGGTACTATTCATGGAAATTTATTATACTTCTATGAAATGAGCACACATGGATAGATATTTCATTAGTATAAGAGTGAAGTAATTATAATATGTTAATCAGTATAAATATAACATTATAGGGTTTTCAAGGGAAGTTCTAGACTAGGATCATAATCCCATGTTTAAAAATGACTATTTATTTGATAAGATAATAAAAATCCTCATATGGGCACTATTGTCCAAACCAATTTCAATCCATGAGAATATAGAATAAATTTCTATCAATATAGATAAATAATTGTCAATAACAAATATCATAGGATTTAATTAACAAAATAAGAGAATAGAAGATAAAATTATGATAAATAGATGATGGGAAATAATTATTTTCTAACAAATTATTCATGTAGGATAAAACATGTTTGTATACTATTATAAGGAAAATAAATTTATTCAATTCTACTAAAAGCTTCAACTATAATTTAGATTATCATGGAAATAAGGAATATGTAAATCTGAAATTATTCCCCTAGAAGGAAACATAGATTTATGAAAATAAATCCCCTAGCCTTCAAGGGAATATACCTCAAAATAAAATTTAGGGGGTCAAGGTGATACATATAATATTACAACAGATGAACATGATTGATTAATATTCTTGTGTTTAGAATGAAGAATTTTGTTATAGTAGTGTATTATTCAGTGATTTTTTTTCATACAATACTAATGAAATTTACAATGATTATACTATAGTACTATTTATCAATTGATTTTAAAGCATATATTGAATGGATTTGATGACCAGGAAAATTTACTTTTGGAAATGTTGAGCCACCTGGAACACATTATTAATATACGATATGTCTTAATAAGATTCATATTTTGAGTTAAAATTGGATTTTTACGACATAGTTTTGGTGGAAATGAATTTTTTTAGTGATTTCATGGTTTCTGTTATCCTTACTAGATTTTACAATAAATATTGATTTATCGAATATATTTATAAGGACCAGTCCATATGCATAAAAAATCTAGTAAATTATTTTAGTATTCAATACATTACATTACAAAAGATAATTTATATTTAGTGTCTTAATAATGTTAGGACATAACATACAAATATTAATTCATAATAATAATAAGTTAATACCACTAAAAAAATATCCATTTTGTAATAGTACTAATGTTTTAAATAAAAATGAATGAAATCTATTCCTAAAATTCATTTGGGATTCTCATTTCCTATCGCCAATCCTTAAACCCTATCAATATAATTTTAAAAATTTGGATGAGATAAAAAATCTTAGTTGGGGATATAAAATTAATGATAGTTACCATTAGTACATGAAAACTTATAAACACATGAAATCATTTTCACAAAGGCATTTGTCTCACCAAATATATATAATATATTTATTTTTTCAAAACATAAGATTTATATAGTAAATAAAATGCATAAATAATACCATTAATTTATCATTGGTTATTTGATACATAATATTATAATCCTCATGAATACCTTATGATTTTTAACCCTAATGGATAGCTAACAATATAACCCTCATGGCTACCTTATGGTGTAAACATTACAGTTACACTTGGAATAACCATATAGATGACCTGCAACATAAACATACATTATGTATAACAGGTCTATATTTGAAAAACCCTTCATCATATACAATTTGAAAAAATCATAAAATATTATTAAACTAATAATACAATCATGAAATAATTGATTAAGAATTACGTCAAAAAAATTACAGAATAATTTAAAATAAAATTCGGATTCGAATGTATAGAACTGAAGTGATAATTGATAAAGAGAATATAATATGTTTATAAAATGTAAATACATATAACTCAACATAACATATTAAAATTTATCTTCAAAAATAATCTTAGAGAATCATAATTAATGATGTATTGGGCTATCCTAGATAATGTAAATTGGGTTAAGAATTCACTTACCTTAGGTTCATTTTACATCATACCGATCTAAACTTCATGTATAATGTTTTAATGAGTGATATTAATTTATTAAATTATAAAATTCATACTTATGATAACTTATAATATATTATCATCTATACCACCTGTTTAATTACTTTTTGTGAATATATATATCAATATTTTATTGTAATAATATACATCACATTTATCTCTATATAAATTATTCCTAAAAATTTTAAAAGTGAAACCCAAATGTTATACTTCAAAATAATGTGTCGGATAATTTAACCCATTGGGTTTTAGATGTATTGAATCATAAGAAATTAACTTATAATTCTACATCATAACACACCAATGTAATTTCAATGAATCCTCGTTATAGATGAAAAATTAAATATATCTTTAAGGAAGGTCCAAAACTTGATCAATCTATAATATATTCATAATTTCCTAAAAAAACATCACACTCTTCTGCCTAAAAATTTTTAACCCCATTTCTTGTTTTTTAGTTTTTTCCCTAGATTACCGTGAAATGTATTTTAAAAACTATCTATAAAAACCTGAAATCCCTAAAACTATGAATCTCTAAAACGTTTGTTGGTCCAAGGAAATTTCAAAACTATTTTTATATGAAGGATTAACTGTTATTATAACCTTAATTTTAATTTTCCCAGGAAAATAAATATGTTGCAACAAAAAATCACATTTTCTAATTTTTTTCATATAACTTCCACTCATTGAGATTTTTCAAGACAATACTAAAATTTTATTCAAGATCCTCAAAATTTTTTGAGATGAACCAAATAACATCAATAAAAAAAAAATTATCCAAATATTCATATAATATTATATTCATAAGATCCATGTATACAAGAGTGAGATATTTAAAACTAGAGTGAATAATAAGAAACTCATATTTCCAATATCTAGTTTGTAATGCTATTTTCAGGATTTCATTCTCATTAACCATCAGTTGATGGTTCCTAGATCTCAGGTCAATCTTTGTAAAATACTAAGGACCCAAGAGCTTATTAAATAGGTCATTGATATGAGGTATGAGATAATGATTTTAAATAGTACTTTTATTTAAAGCTCATTAATCAATGAAATGTATCATGGACCCATATATCATTTTTATGAAAAAATATAACAACATGGTAATGTTCTAGGATATACGATGTTTAATAAAGAAACACATGAAGCAAAATTTTCAATTAATCAATTTCTTATTGATCCATTCGATTAGGGGGTTTTAAGATGGCATATCTTTATGAACAATTTCAATAATTAATTTAACATAATGATCATGTATAACTCCAAGAAAATAATTAAAAAAAAATTTAGGTATTCATTTACAACTATAACACAGATAATCTATACAGTTCCATTGTTTTCATCAAATTTGTTCATGATAACATTCATATCGATCATTTAATAGTTTTTTATCTTCTGTATATGGTATAAAATTTATAGGATCATTATTGAATACAAACTAAATATCCTCCTCCATATCATCTTCTATATCAATAAAATCAACCCTATCAAGATAAAAAGAATTCGAATTCATACCCATAATAACAACATACTTAACTAAGGGAAAAATGGTTTACATGTAATTTATGTCCATAAAAAACAATATAAGGACTATTATATAGCTAAATTTTTATTAGGTTCTCACCTAGGATTTTATTGATAAGTTTCAATATCATTTAATTAAAGGAAATTATCAATTTAAAATACAATTTATCATAAATTATGGAATTTGTAGACGACATATCTTAGAAGACATTAAAAATATTTGAGAAAACATATAATATTATTGATACCACTTAATTTTATATCCCAAAAACTACAAGAAAATTCAGAAAGGATCTCACTACACAATTCTTCTTAAAATCATGTTGATTTTCATAATTTAGATATTTCATTGGACATGTATTTTAATAATGACACATCTCACCATATTTAAGAAAATTTATATTTTTCTTATCAGAATTGAATGTAAGATCGTTTTCATTACAATACTGGACATATTTATAAAACATTTCATATAGACAACACTTCCCAGTTATGTGAGGACATTCCTGTGGGTGATATTTAGAAAATTTTTAGAAATTGAAAACTAGCCTTTCATAACATCATATTTGGTTTATTGATTCTTACCTATCACTCTCCTTTATAAAATCTTCTCGTTTTTATTTTTAATGTAAATTTTATGATCAAAAAACTATATTTCAACCCTCTCAATACATCATAATATTATCTCATAACCTTTTAATTCACTAGAGGCCAATACAATTCAATATCTTTGCCTCAATCCAGTGTGAAAATGAATGATTTTTATATAAATATCCAAAATAATATTTTTCGCATACCACAAAAATTATGGGAAGTTTTCAGTATACATAACCACAAAATCATTCTATTTTTATTTTATTTAAATAATTTTTCTCTATCCTATGTGATACTGCTATAGGATTATATTTTCAAGTAAAAGAGTATTAAATTCATCCCATTCTAAGATAAAAATATCATCAATATCCATTCTATTCTTGACCATTAACTCCAATTGGTAATATTAACCATAAAAATGATAAATTTAATTACTATTATTTTTCTATCTTAACACACAATAACAATAAATATGTTTTCAAAGTCATTAATCCATTTTTCGATCGCCACTAGGTCTGATGATCCATTGAAATCAACAGGGTGTTTCCTCATAAAACATTGCACTATCATCTTGTTCTTTTGTGGTAGATATTATTTTTATCATACATAGATTTCACAACCATTTATAGACAAGATCAACAAATATATAATTTTCTTAAAATATTTGCTCTTAATTCCACTAATTCTCAGTTTTAGATTCAAAATGGTATCATCTTCTCGGTGCCTTCCAACATCAGCTTCCATATTTATTCTAGATAAATATATTCTAAAAAGACATATATTATATAAAAACATGTAAATTTTTAAATTATATATCATTAAAATGTAATCATGAGTTAAAAATTATTTATAATTTTTTTAAATAATCATAATCTTCAAAGTTATCTAATCCATTCTATGTTTCGAATAATTAGGACTCAGAGTTAAAAAATACATAGTGTACTTAATAATTTTAAAATTAACCTCTTTATATTTGGAAAGATATTTTTTGTTTAGAGTTCTAAAATTTTAGTAAATAACTCATAAATATCAACCCATACACATAAAATGTCGATAGTACTAAAACAATTTTCATTTTTTTTATTATAAAAATGTTTTTTTAAATGAAATCTATTAATGATTTTTTTTTCAAAACATTAATATATACTTCGAATATTCTCAAACATATCACTAAACCCACTATAAAAAATTTAAACATATCTGATGAGCATTAAATTAATATTAAGGGATATAAAAATAATGAGATATAGCGATATTACAAGAATACATATAAACACTTGAAATAATTTTCACAACGACATACATCCCACCCAAAAAGTATCTTATAGTTCCTTTGTGTAAACATGAGATTTACATAGAACATATAAAATATAAATGATACCATAAATGTAACATGGTTCATTTAATGCCTAATATTATTACCCCCATGACTACCTTTTTAATTTAAACCCTCTCTGATACCTTTCAATGTTACCATCATAACTATATTATTGGGTAACCATCACATTTACAATTGGACTAACCATATGGTGGAAATACAAATTATTCATACCCAATAATAAGTAGGGAGATATATATACCACCATTCATCATAACATTTCTTTCAGGAACCAGAACATAATAATAAAATAATAATATTTTCATGTAAACATTGCTTATGAATTTTTTAAAAATAGAACATGTAAATAATTTTTTTAAAGAAAGGTCTTCTAAAATATCATATAATTGAAATAATAATTGATGGAAAGAATGGAATATGTTTATACACTCTAAATACACATAATAAAAGATAATGTAATATAAATTAATTTCAAAATTAATCTTAGTACCATATAATCAATAAAGTTAGACGGTAACCAATATAATGGAAACTGGGATAAGAATCCCCTTACCTTATGTCCATCTAATATAAAATGTGTTCAAAAACACATATATAATGGATTAAATGGTGTTATTAATACATTAATGAACCATATAAATATTTATTATTATTTATATAATATTATCATAACATCATTCATCAATTGTTTTTAATATTTTTTTTATTGTTGCCAGTGCATTTATTTCATGGATTCCTGGCTGTTTTAGTATGGATTTTCTTATTGGAATGTAGAAGAAATTAAAAATTTATATTAATTGATAATAATTACCATTATTAAAAATAAATGTTCTTATATTCATTTTTATATGGTATGTGTATGTATCAATAAATATTACATTTCAGATGAATGATAGTTTATTTTAGAGAATTTTGATAAGTAGGAACCACTTTTGTTTTTATTAATATTATGAATAAAAACTATTTATAGAACATAGTATAGCATATAATATTTATAATGAATTTTTTTAACCATATTAATGGTTTTATTACCATCCATGTATGAAAACATAAAAATTTAAAAAATATTGTCCACGATGTTGGTAAATCGACACATCAAGAAGGATGTTTTTATTTTTACACCAAAATAGGGAGGAGAAGAATAATGATGATGATTTATTTGTTAAACATGTTAAAATTATAGTATATATATAATAATAATGTTTTAATGCGTCTTTAATAATAGGCTATGATGGGATTGTAAGAAAATAAAATTAATTGAAAATAAAATAAAATATAATGGAATAGGATTTTTACCGCTTTATTTCCCATCCTTGAAATCCTTATTAAGGCCCTTGGTTTTGCCCCTTTGTGGAGTATAGAAGATCGTGGACTTGAGGAAGAGTCTTGGAAAGATATTTGGGTAGAAATTAAGGAAGATAAATATCATCAAAGTGTGAGTGGAATAAGAGGTTATGGAACATATTTATATTTGAGGAGAGGGTTGCATTCTCGTTATTATTTCCATTAGTTTATTAATTTGGATCAAAACTCTGAATCGTTTCAGCATTATAATGGAATATATTAAAACAATAAAAGAATGTTCAAGATTTTGGTCTTACATCAGCCTTACATCATTCATGACTCAATAATTCTTGTATTTTCCTTGTATCGTAAAATATCACATTTCACTATTCACAGAAAAAAAATTATTTCCGAAAAGTCCCAAAAAATAACCCTAATCATTTTTTTGACATTTATAATTACAAAATGAACTTCTTTTTTTTGAAAATAGCTTAATAAATATGATAAATGGTTTTTTTCAATTAAAATCATAATGTATATATAAGATACATGTTTTAAAAAAATATCTTATCTTATAACACTTTTACAATTTAATAACTAGACAACAAAAATAATATTTTATGAAACCATTTATTTGATATATATTATATTTTAAATAATTATATTAATTATTAAAAAGATATTAAATATTTATTACTGAGGAAAATAACATCTCTTAATTTATCATTTATAAAATATTTATTTACATATTCTATGATATAAATATATACGGGTTATACTTATAAAATACATAAATTTTATTTATACTCTCATATGTGTGGTTACTATTTTATTTTCTAGGTTACTATTCAAAATGGAAATGTTACTATTCTTAAGGACATGTTACTATTCAATAATGAAAATTACTTAATGTCTCCAAATGACACTTATTTCATTATAACTATAAAAATAATTTTACTATTTAATTCAAGAATTTAAAAAATATTTTATATGTACCATGGTTTTTATAATATTCAACAACATGGGATATTATATTTTTATGGATGCGTGTTTTGATTAATTTTTTATGATGATCACGGTATTCATATATTTTGAATGTCACTTTATCATCAGATTTATATTTAATGGGGAATATAAAGTTGATTTTGTTACATTAATTCAAAAAATAGACATTAAATAGGAATTGTAATATTTGGGATGATTATTAAGGTTAACTATATATGGAATGTATAAAGTTGAACATTTGATGATTTTTATAACTTGTAAAAATCTTTTTTGATTGTTTATGGTTAGGAGGATTAGCTTGTTACTCTTTTAAGAAATGTATAATCTATTAAAAGGTTGTTTTATTTAATCATGAAAAAAAATTAAACATGTTTATTCTTTTCAAGTAGAACTAAATAAATTGGGAAATTATTAATGAAAAATAGAAATATGAAATTATTATTGTAATATAAAATACAACTAGTAAGTATATTTACTTTTATGCATAGTCTTTTATATATATAAATTATTCAACAATAAGAAATTGAAATTTAAAAAAAATATAATACCTTGATTTATTTTGTAATATTGGTCAATAAAATCAATAATGTTTTGTGGTTTTGAGGTCATTAAATTTTTATTGATCATTTAAATTATTCCAATCAATGATCTCTATCACTCTCTATAAGTATTTACACATTTCTTCCAAGTCTATATATTAAATTTCCATCAATTTTGTCATAGATAGAAAACTAGTTATATATTATTACATATAACCATTGTATATCACATTCACACATTTTAGTATGATGTCTTATTAATACTTTTGATGATGTGGGTTTCAAATAAATACTACCAAATGAAAATATCTTGATTATCTAGATAAAGATTGAATTTTTTGTATACAATTTATTTATGATGGAGAGGATGAAACACCCAAATATTTTTAAAATAGAAAAATCATTTTGGGTAGAATGTATAACATAAAAAATTAATATTATAAAATAATATCACATCATGAGATATTATGATTCATTTAATATTCAATATGTTCAATATTTTTTATTGTCTACTATATATGAAACCCTGGGTTTTATCATATCTGGATACTAAATTAATTTTTTTTTACTTAAACATGACCATTATAAAATATATTCTATGTTAATGGGTCTAAATAGTTAAAAATAAATTATGAACATTTCATGGTTTAGGCATTTATAAATTAAATTTAGTAATAATATATTCACTAGAAATTAAATAAGCATCCATTGATATTTAAAAAATGTTTTTTTCAAAAAAATAATTTTTTAACAGGATTTTTAGTCATGTTTAGAACATAGATGTTCTTGGAACCATGGTTGTTTTATGCATGATTTGGAGAATGGATTGTGTTTGTAGTCAATCCCCAGTAGAAGTTCAGAATGTGTTCTAGTAACTTGATCATACAGTTCAAGCATACAACAGTATTGAATGTGGCGCTATTCTAAAAGAGGCATGTGCAGAAAAAAAGTGGTGCACGAAATAAAAGATGTGTACGTGAAAAACAACGGCGTGCGCGAAAAAAACAATGGCATGCACAAAAAATATCATGGCGCGCACAAAACAGAAGTGTGCGCAAAAAATAGAGTGGAGCGTGAAAAACAGCATGGTGTGAGAAATAGTGGAGAGAGATTTTTCGCGCAAGAGGGGTTTTAGAATCAAAATGCCGGAAAATGCCAAAGGCATGGGCTATGCGAAAAACATAGATATGTGCACAATAAACAGTACATGCACGAACTATAAAACGCTGAATGAGATGTTTTTCATGCCACATAGGGTTATTTTTGTGGGGTTCTAAGACCAATATAAGTAAGAGTTGACCCCCCAAATTCAGTACGGTTGAAGACTCAGTGAAGATTTTGAGGTCTGATTTGCGTAACAGTTTCGTGTAATGGGGGTTGCATGAAACTTTTAATCATTGTGTGACAAAAAATCAGGTTTGCATGAAAAAGGTGAAGTTGCACGAAAAATTTGAGGTCCCATGTAAAACCTAGTGTTGCACAAAATTGTTAGTGAAACCTATTTGCGCGTTTATGATTATCCGATTCAGTTGTCCAGTGCATTGAAGTGCATCATTTCTAGACTTCGATGCAAGAAAAGTCTCATGCTAATAAAAGTCAAAGACTTCAATGAAAATCTATTGAAGAGACCTTCACATCTATAAACTGACTAGGACTTCACCAAAGGCAGTTATCCAGGGGGAGTCAATGGGAGTGACCCGAGGGATGCAGTGGGCTATCCCTGAACAGTTGTAAATGTAGAGAGCCTGGGACAGAGTGACTATTCATGAACCTTTGTAATCCACATCTAGTGAAGAATAGTGGAGTTTTGTATGACCGAAAACATGTCGATATATGCTCCTTGGACGTATCCCTTAGTGGTGAACCAAGTAAAAATTTTTGAGTCATCACTTTGAATGTGAATTTTTGATTTCTAATCATATCCATCATAAAGGTTTGACTAGTTCCTACAAATGTGGGAACAAGATCTATCAGATTAAAAAAAATTAGCACCCTAATTCACCCCTCCCCTCTTAGGGTGTCTAGGGGTCCTACAGAAGTCACATTTAATTTTTACTACTTTTATAAAAATTATTAATTAAACTATAATTTCAAAATCAAAATATCAAAATTATCATAGAGTTATTTATTGAATTTTTGTGAAGTATCTCATCTTTTCAATGAATAGTTAATAGTATAAATTTTTACTAAATACATCTTTTCATTTGAATTATTGAAAAATTTGAAATTTAATTAATTTTTTTAAGTAAAAGTATATGAATTATATAAATATTTAACTAATTTAGTTAATTTACAACAATATTATGATAATGTATTATATTTAAATATTTTATAATTATAAGAATTTTCACTTTGAAAACAATCTTTTTTTTTCTCATCTGTAAGAATAATTTTAAATTTAATTACAAAACTTATACAAATTTTATTTGTAAAAATGGCTTACAAGACTATAATATGCATGATTTTTAATATATAATGCAGTCAACATTATATTTGGCCTAATTCAATAGAAAAATGAAATACTTATTTAATTTCATTAACTTAAAAATGGGTTTACCATGTGGTTAAAATAAGAATATAACTATTAAAATGATCTACCAACATGTTCAAATTGTATTTTATGGATATATACACACCTTATCCTAAAACAAAAGTAAACCATATATCATTTGTTCTAATTTTTAATATAAATGAAAATCATTTTTAGACACCTTTGGGAAGTTACTAGGTAATTTCCAAGAAAATTCACTTTCCCCACTTATAAAATGACACTACCTGCCTCTACATTTCCACACCTATAAATCCATTTGGATTGAAAAAACCGTAAAAATATATATCCCCAAAATCCATATAAATATTTATAGCAACATTTTCTCCTAAACTACAAACCATAAGACCTTTATAATGATTTTTAATGGAGGATTATCTTAGTGAGGTTAGTTATCATAAAAAACACTTTCATTTAATTTATTCATTTACATTCATAAATTATATCTAATAAATTAAAAATTAATTACACTATAATCACTTATATATTGAGATTTTATTATGTTTGTGGAATAATATGTATACATCTAGACATCCATATAATGAGAATCAAAATCATCAATCCTACGTTATGAGAAAAACTGTTATACGAACTCATGTATGAAATTTTTATCACCCCCATTAATAGAGGGATATAATAATTTATTTACCAAAATTTTATGATATTTATTATATTATAAACTATTTTGAATTTTAATAAAATATATACCATTTTATATTTTATTTCATTTCAAATATGATAAAAACAATTCTTGTATATGACATACTACAACCGGTCATTGCTTTGTGAATCATTTTTCATTAAATATATTCATATAATCTAAGAAGATTAATATTAATGAATATATTTGATATATATGAGATGATATTTACTATAATAAAATAATATATCCCTCTTGATGTGATGCGAATCATTTTACATGAACTTCACTCATAAATTATTATAATAATGATTATATTAAGTGAATATGAATTTTATAACCTCATAATCATTAAATATATTATATATTTATATTCTATTAAGAATGAATATAATAGACTTTAAAATCATGTATTATAAAATATTGTAATTAACAACAGAAACAATGAAAATAATGAAATGTTATTAATGAATGTGCTATAAAATATTATAATAAGATCGTATTTGAAACTATAAATATTAGTAAATTTATATGATATGTTAATGACTTCATTAAAACCATTATATAGGAGATAAAAACAAACATTAGGGTAATCTGAATTGAGATAATAGTTTGTCATCTCAATTTTTCTTCTATGATATATATTTTATGTTAAACATTTATTAAATTGTTGTGGTGTATATACTAAAACATTGATATGTTATACCATGATTCACTTTTTCATTATGGTACATAATGTTTTATTTAATGTGATTTCTTTTCAAGGGATTGTTATTGAGAAGTTACCTAAGTGGTAATATTTTACATCATTGTATCATCATTATTCATGATTGTTTATGTTTACATTTCACTTAGGTTAATTATTTAATATATTCTATTATATATTAATCTATATTCATCAAATATAGATATTCCTAATGTTTTTCAAGTAATATTACCATTTTACATCTCTTTTTTACTTATAATGAATGAGAATTTTTTAATAAAATCCATCTTTATTTCTCACATTGGTGAGAAATGATTTTTCAAAAAAAAAATGTTTTCTAAAAATTATTTAAAATGTCTTTTCAAATTTTCAAAATTATTTACTAAATATATTTTAAGAGATTTTAATATTTAAAAAATATTATAAAATAAATATTCATTTTAATTTAAAATGTAATTTCAAAATTAACGTTTTATTTCTCTCATAAATCATCCCAATGATCCTTTTCATTGTATTTCTATTCATCAACGACTTTAAACCTAAATTTTAATTTTGATCCACCAATGATAATTTTTTTCATTACGATTTTTATTGTTTTTCATTTGGATTCTAATTAGTTTGACTGGGTACATAAAACTTTATTACAATTCACCATTTTACTCTAGATTGTTTATGGTTATGTTTTTTGGATGGGAAAATATAAACAATTTTATTATAGTTTTTTATTACAATTGTTTTTAGGAAGTATGTTTCAACCCATTAATACAAGTTATAAATTGGACTTAATAAGAGATAATATTGACCCACTATAGCCCCTTAATGTTGTGGTAGTTCTAATGGGAAAAATTAGATTGGGTTTTGTTTGAGGATTTACCCATTTATTTAGTTGACTTGTAACAAGACCAAAATGTTATTTTATAGATATATAGAATTGAAAATTACATAATTACGATTTGAGTTATAGATATACCATTGGAATTTTGAATATGTTATAGTATATTTAACTCCAACATATTTTTTGAATTATTATTTTTGTAATTAATTTAGTATTTTTAATATTTTTCATAACATTCAACAATTAATATTCCATTTATCATATGATGGAACGATGATTGTCTTTAATTATACACAAAACATAGTTAATATTGTGATTCCTTAAATGCATAGATTTTATTGTGATATATGAAACAATATGTTTTTTATCTCTTACACAAAATACTAATTCAATTTAATAGCATGGGTTACATGATAAGGCGAGTTTAAACAAACTACAAAATACTCTCAATATTCATATTAAAATACTATTATAGTTACCACCTAGCTGTTATAATGGATGTTGTGAATAAATTTAACAATTTAAGGGTATAAATAACAATAGAAAATTAATAATTAAAATAAATAAATTCATATTATAAGAAAAATATTATTATATAATAAAACATAATATTATTTTAGTAAATTAAACAGGATACATTTAATGATTGAACCAAGTAAAAATTAGTTATTAAATATTAATTAAAATAATTTTACACTCATATAGTATTTTTATGGGTATAATACCAGAATTAATCAAATTTTAAGAAAAAAAATGTATTTTTCTAAAAGGAAATTTAATGTCATTTTAATGAAACACCTATTTTAAATTTATATTTTTTCACATTTATAATTTTTATTTTTAAATATAAGTTTTTTTTTGAAATCTTAATATAAATTTTTTTATTATGTTAGTTTGTATTATTTTTATGATACGTTTCATTATTCGGTGAATAGTTAAAAACATTGAATTTTAATATAAAAATTGTGCATTTATATATATTTTTTATTTGTATATTATATTTCATATATTTTTTGATATATTATATATATTTATTTTACCTATACTAATCCAATTGAGTTCATTATAATCCATTTCACATTGAAATTTAATATAAAAACATTCAATATTTTAAAAATTATACTTCAATATATCGTTGTTACATCATATATGTTGGACTAATTTTAAATAAATTTTGTAAAATTATGTGTTTCTAATTAGGGAAAATGGAATAAATATTTTTAATAAAAATAATTAATAATATGTATTTAGATGGAATTTATTTCTTACCAAAAAATTTAATGAAAGTAATAAAAATTAATTTCAGTGATTATGGAAAAAATGAGTCTACATAGTGGTTTGATGATAAATTAAGGAGGAAATTACCATATAAACAAGTCCAAGAGATATTTTTGAATTATTTAGATCATTCACTGATGGAAATAATGATATAAATTATGTTTTAATATTATAAATATGAAATTATTTATTTATTTATTGATATTGAGTTTTTATATAACACATGAAATCATACTTTCAATTTTTTAAAGACACGATAACATGGTTTTTGGACCTATGGACTACTGCCTCCTCAAAGTGATGTGGTTTATTCACACATTACATGGAATGTCTTAAGGATTTGTTTAGTAAACCTATATAAGAAATATGGAAAAATAATTTAATTTTAATGATAATATATATATATATATCTCAATTACTTTTTTTATTTTGATATGCTACGAAAATGGAAACAATGTTCATGCGTAGGTATGACCTACTGTCTCCAAGAATAATGTATTTAATTATGGTTTTAAAATATTTTATAAATTATTGTAAATAAATATATACTTTATATATATTATATTTATATCATTCCTTATATTTTGGAAAGAATTAAATCATAGTCTAACTAATATTATCCATAATAACATGTCAAAACATATACGAAGAACAATGTGGTTATTATAAGAAATATCACATTAACATGTCATTAATATTAAATGGGTAATAGAATGTTATAATAAAATGATAAAATTTAATATATATAATAATATTTTTCATTGGATGATATATAATAAACATAAATTTATTATACAAGAGGTTTAAAAATTTACCAATAAAGTCAAGACTTAAGGTTAGGAATTTTACATGTCACTTTTGTTTCATTGATACATGTCTTATAGTCCCCTATTTTTTAGATTATATACATCCCATTAAAATGTTATATTATTAATTTATATTATTTAATTTTATTAATAGTTTCTATTCATGTTTTTATTTCATGGGTCTCATAGTTAAAATGTTACACAAGTAGTTTGGGGATCTATAGTATGAATTATATTTCATTGATAATTATTATATATTCGAAATTCATTTCTTTTTTGTGGTGAATGTTCTACCATTTGATGTGTTATATTGGTATTATGCATGAATTTCTAGGTATTTACATATCTATTTTATGAACACTCATTATTATGATTTCACGGTTCCAAATTTACCTAATTAGTAAGTTGATTTTTTCTCCATTTTTTGTCTTTGAGACACATGTTTTCTTATGTACATATATTGTTTTATGAGGTGTATATAATTCCTTTTTACATTTTATGTCATTTTTATCAATATTTTTGATGATATTTTATGCTTCAGGTAATCTTATTCTATAATGGATATTTGGATTCAATGTTCCTAAAATGATAAGAGTTCATTTCTATAATATCAACATTTACGAGGGTTGTTGATGATTATAATTCCCTTCATTGAATATTATGATCATTATGCTAATAATTCTCATGATTTTCAATATCCTACTGTTTTATGTAGTATCATAATTTATTGGCACCATTTTCTTACAAATTGGTACATAAGATAATTA
Source organism: Viscum album (assembly GCA_963277665.1). Taxonomy (NCBI): domain Eukaryota; kingdom Viridiplantae; phylum Streptophyta; class Magnoliopsida; order Santalales; family Viscaceae; genus Viscum; species Viscum album. The sequence continues at coordinate 1,848,743,035 of OY728143.1, read as the reverse complement.
TTAATGTGTTGTTATAAATATCTAACCTTATTTTTCTCTTCAGGGAAAAATTTATTGAATTCAAAAACAATGTTTTCTAAAAATATTATCCAAAAAAAGTCTAATATTCATGGAAATGTATTCAAAAAAAAAATTTATGTAAAAACATTATAAATGGTTTTAAAAAGATATTTTATAAATTTTCAAGGTTATTTTCAATGAATAAGTTTAATTTTTATTTTGATTAAATAAGTATTTTTAATTGAGTAATTGAAATTTTGCAAATTTTTATTTTTAAATAACATCAATTATATTATTATAATTCGTTATATGTGGTTTTAAACGAAATGTTTTTTGATGATTTTTTTGACTTGAAATGTTATTTCAAAAGGATTTTTATTTTTCTTTAAGAGGTTCACCATGTTATCATTAAAAATAGTAATATGAATATGGGGGAAATATTACATATCATAAAAAATTTAATGGGGATATGATTTATGGACACCATTCTTTTGTTTATTTGAATTTTTTATATTTATTAAGTCATGTATTTTTTAAAATAAATTATCTTCCATGTGTTATACCATGATAACATTCTTATGATAACTGCATCCTTTCTTTCATTTTTCAATGAAGAAATGATTAATAAACCTATATATTTTTTATTTGTTATGATATGGTGAAATTTTGATAATACACATTTTAGTTAATAGGTTATGATTAGATAAATTTCTATAATCATGTGGAACACGAATATATGATTTCATTATGTGATGTGTCAGGCATATATATCCCTCTAATAAATTACATAAATATTTTTATCTCCTAATATAATTATGGGAAGTAAGTTGATAGTCTTGATCCATAATGGGATGTTTTTTATCCTAATATACAATGGGAAATAGGTGACTTCTAATCCATAATGGTAAATAGGTGGGTCATTATCCATAATGTTAAATAAATTCACCATGTTACACTATGGAAAATAGTTGTGTCGTTGTCCAATTTATTGATGTTTTTGTAGTTACCCCTAACAAATGAAATGATTTTATTTATTTACTATTGTTATGAAATTATACGACATGGTCTTTAAGGTTCATGATTAATTAATAATCATTAATCACAGTTACGACTCATTTATTCTGAACTTCAAATATTTGTCCCATATCTCATTTATATGTCCTTTGATATGTAGGGTATGATCATAAATTTTATAATCATTCTATCTTATGCAAATATTGTTGTTATTGATATGTATCTACATTTTTATCCTTAATAGGAATATAATCTCAAACATTGTTTTGTTTCATTTCCCTGTGTTATGTATAATGGTTTAATGTAGGGATACTAAAATGGATGAATTTTGTGATAATGACTAATGATATATCCCCATTTTAGTATATTGTGTTCCATGGATCAAAATACACTAAAATATTATTTTCCTCATTCATGTACTTTTATAATAAAATGAATATTCGTTTAAAATGGCGTAAGATCCATTTACATGAAGCATGGTTCACTATAGGTGGAATCAAATGAAGGTTTTGGTAGACTATTTGAAACTATGACATGGAAAAATTAAGTATATCCCTATAAATATTTCTATCATTATGATTAGGGATTCCTTTATGGATAAGCTTATGATGTTACATATTAACGAATTATGTGTTTTGATTTATACATCATGTATGTAATTTTTCATTATTATTATATTCCTCCACGGTATGTTTATCTCATTCTATGCATGAGGGTTTAAATCAATTATTAGAAACCAAAGGAATGATGTTAATACTTAATGAAATAGATAATTTGATTATTATCATAATTAGAATAAAAATGATATGGGATCTAGGCTAAAAGGTCATGTTGATATTCCACAACAACATTCTGATGATATGAATCATCTATAACTTTCATGTGACCAAATGATTAAATAACATTCTATTGCGTTCATCATGTGGAATTATACACCTTCCTTTAGTGCATGAACTTATCCTAAATTAGTTTAACAATGGATTAGTACTACTGAAAATTTATTTTCCATTCTTTAGTGATCAGATCATGGAAAATTCATTTTGGATGCTTCTCATTTGGATGGTTAAAAGGATTAGTGGTGGACAATTATTAATAACAGAGGGAAACATGAAGAAATTAAATCTATGAAATGGGATTCTTTTAAGGGGTTATAATTCTATATGTAATTCCCTCATATTATATAAAAATATATAGAGAGGTAATTCTTTGAGTTAATGAAAATGGGTGATCAATATACTACTACCGATGAAGATTATTTTATAAGACTTGCATGGTAGGATTTCAGTTTGATCATCATCCATAAAAAAAACTATTTATTTTATGGTGTACTGAAACTATGTATCTGAAAGTCCATAGATATAATACTTTTTAAAATTTATGATGATGTAATTTAATGTGACTTGAAGGTATAAATGAAAATTGGATATTCCTACCATTACTCTAGTTTTGATATGAGAAGTATGATTTAGTCTATTGACAACACAAATGGTGGAATGAATTTCCAGAAATAAGTGTAATAGAAATGTGGGAAGAAGCATCAATGGGATTTCATGAATTGAACTGGAAGGTGATTTAAAGGTTGAAACATTAGTCATATTATTCCTGAATACTGAAATTCGATTAATGGGATAGTATATGTAATAGAAGAGAGTATAATTCCAACTAATTGAAAACCCACAATTCTGTGATTCAGCTGTAGGGAGATTGGCCATCATGTGGACCAATTCCCCAATCCAAGGACAAATACAAATGACACGCTACATTGACCTCTGAGAAAAAAATAAAATTGGAAATCATATAAAATCATGATGTATGAAGTGATTTATGATAATTAGGGAACACTTATCCTCCCCACCTTATATGTGCATTTTTTTGGTTGTCTATGAATATTCCATATAAAATTATTATTTTTCGTCCATAAAATAATTTTCTTTTAATTATATCCCTCTACAAGGATTCAGGTATAATAAAATCACATTTGATATTCTGTAAGTACGTGGATGGACCCATGTTTCCAATGAATTTTTTATTTCTTTTATAAAAAAATAATCTTTATGAAATTATGGTTGAATTATAATTTTTTATTGTTATATGTTTAACCAATTATGGAATGGTTTTAGATTATAATTGTATGAGGGTTTAGAGAATAACATATTAATTCAAATTATAAATATTTATATATATGGAATAATACATGATAACCATTTCTATTTTGAAAAAACCATAAGATAGAGGGAATAACTTATTAGTATATCTATGGTTAGTATGGTATATTTAGGCATTAGGAATTACAAATTTACATTCGTTTCATAGAATAAGAGATTAAGTGGAAATCGAACAAGGAATAACAAAATTGTGAGATTGTTACTATAAAAAGGAATAAAGTCAAGTAACAATATTTCCACATACTCTTAAATAGTAAAATAAATCATCTATTCAAGGAAAAGGATATTGAAATATATTTACACTAATGCATTGGTTTCAGTTAAACTGATGATCTTATAAATATTCCCAAATTTATGGTTTTGAGTCCCTAAACATTACATTCATCATTCAATTGATTGTGATCAATGAAATCAATAAAAATAAATGATTACTTATTCTCTTACTACATGTCTATTTTTTAATTTCCCACCTATGTTTTCCTATGTGGGAAACTAATTATGGGTTACCTTGGGTAACCGTTATGTTTCTAAATTCCATTTTTTTAAATTATGTTTCGAAGTTCATTTTCCAATATGGGTTTCTATTAAAGAAACATTACAGTATTAAACCATTAATAATAATAAAGATTCAATTGGGATATTAATTTTAAAAGGGTAGAATGTAACACTGATTGATTCGGTAAAAAAACCAAATATTATAATATTTTTGATATTTTAAATTTCACGCAACATCAAATATTGATTTCTTATATGAAGGAACAATGATTGACTTTTGTTAAACACAAAACCAAGTTAAGGTAGCTCTAGATGAAACAAATAGATTATTCTTCAATACACACAGAACAATGTTTTCATTTTGTTACTCATAATACGTATCTCCTTTGACAGTTTTCTTATATTCAAGGATAAATTTTACCAAACTAATAAATAAAATCACTGTTTAATTTAAAATACTATTAATATTACCACATATCTTTTTTATATGATGTTGTGAACTATATTAATTAATTATTATTTAATCATGTACATAAAATTAATTTTTTGTTTATAAATATGTTTAGAATAAAACTAATAGCTATTTGAAAATAATGAATGTCTTTTTCAATGAAATATAATATCATATTAACAGACACAAATTTATCCAAGAAATTTAGAAAAACTCATTTGATGAATGTAACAACCCAAAAATTAATTAATTATAATTTCTCTTGATCCAATTAAATATATTACTATATAAAATAGAAATTTAAAACATATGAACTTCCTTGGATTTGTGTTTTTTTTATTTCAAATTACCATTATGAATTGTTATTATTACTAATATAGTTGCTGAACAGTGATCACAAATGATCAATTAAAATATAGGGCATTAAAAAATCATATTAACCCAGACAATGAAAGCGATGACCTCATCCATTAGAATTTTCCCATACGATTCCCATTTTCTGGAGCTCGGAAAGGATGTGTCATTACTCTGCTTCACTCTCTAACAACCCCAAGATGAGCTTCAACATGTTACGTTTGAACGAAACCGCCTACGGGAGAAGTGTATGTTAATAGAGATTAACACATGAGAGATGATATCTGAGACACCCCAAGAGTTTTTCATAATCTTGCACCATACACATAGGTATTATGCAGGTGTTATAAAGGGTTATCTATAAATAACCATTCACTATGATTATGTGCATTGTTTTTTATAAACAATATACATTCATTTTTTAATTGTTACTTTGTAAATGGGTTTTAATGAACAAAATGTATTTTTTGTAAATATTTAAATTCAATTAAGAAATATATTTTTAGAAATTAATATATATTTCAATTAAATAATATATATATATAACATTATTACCAAATTACAATTTATTAAATATCAATGATCATATTTTTTTTATAAATATAGTTGTAATTTTTACTATGGTATGGAAGTTCTTTCTGTCAAGACCCATGAATTTTTTATAAATTTATGTTTTGATTTGAAAAGTAAAAATTCAAATATTTAGAAAGTTATTTCAATAAACTGAATACCAATTTTTTATTCAGGACGCCAAAATTCTCTAACAGTGATTTCGTCATAATTTCTAGATACAATCAAATATTGGGGTAAAAATTAAATACCAATTAAATATATAATGTGTTTTATGACATCCTAATTATCCAATAGTGATGTAATAAAAGAAAATAAAAGTGGTTTTCTGAAAATATATGTTTTAACTTTAAAATAATCTGATTTTAGATTTGTTTGACTAATTTTATGTTCCCATAGTGGAACATCCAAGACATATTAAAATATTAAATCTTTTTAACATGATTTCATTGAGAGTGTGACTCACCTCCACATACGAAAGCCTAATATTTTCATATGTTCTGTCATTTGACATATAAAATATTTATCTACAATCCAAATTGACAAAAATCCTGGGAATAAACCATGGTATGGATGGTGGTTTTGATTAGATTAATGTTTAGTGTCCAAATCCTAAAAAATAAAGAATTCCCTCTCCTTTCCTATATAAACCCACACAATGTCCCATTAATCTTCACTCAAACCATTTTTATCTTGATAAACCTTGGCCCTAATATCTATAGAATCCTACCAAGTCACCCCATGCTCCCATGAAGCCTCTCTCAATCCAATCCCAAGCCTTTGGGATCACACTTCCATGTTAGGGATCCTCACATTCCTTCCTTACTTATTCATGTCCATGTATTCTTATATTTTTATTCCCTATTATTTTCAATTTAAAATATGGGGGTATGATTTAGAACCTCCCTTACACTTCTCTCCTTATATTTAAATGAAAAGATACACCTTTCTATCACATCATCACCTACCATGTACACTCATTACCATGCCAAAATTCCATAAGGGATTTCTCTCTCCTCTTTTTCATTCATGACATTATTGTATATAATGCTTCTAAATTTCATTACACATGTTTGGATATTATGTTCCATGACCTCTTACTATTAATTTAATATATAAATTATTATAGACCCATTTGTCTCACATAAACCCATTTTATGTTTTTTATTTTTCATTGTTGTGCTGCTGAAGATACACCAAAATTTCCCATGCCAAAATTATTAGGTAAGATAATACATTACACATTTATCTATCAAGGTTATTCAGCTTTATGAACATCTACTTTTTGATTGAGGAATTACATTTATTAATTCCTTGTCTCTTATTCGTTGAAAAAATTATGATTAATCCATGTTGTATGATATATGTGGCACATTTATTCATGAAATTAAATGAATACGAATGGTGTGCCACAATAGAGATCCAATGCATTGGGTAAAGAATAGTATAATGATATGTCATGGGAGTTTTGTGATGACTAATTCTAATTCATTTTCAATTAGGGTTTAATAATTCTAATTCAATTGCAAATATGGTTTACTCATACTATATGTGCAATGAGCCTTGGCTCATGGTAATGTTGTGTTAAATGTTATTTCCACATATCTATGTTATGATAATCATGATATATCATGACATTATGATCATGTTTCTATTATTCTCCATTGATATGCCTATTTCCTAAATTTATTGTATTTTTCACCTTATTTCTTGTTTACTCCCTTACTGGGCTTTATAGCTCACCCTTTTCTAATTTATGTCCTCAGGTAGTCCCATGCAATTCCATGTATAATGAAAAGATGTTGTCATATAAAAGATGATTTCAATAAAGATGTCTTATTTTATTTCTAAAGTATTCATGTAATGTCTTGAATTTCACATGACACTATAATTCTCTATCGTCAATGTTGTCTTAAGTGAATGTTTATGTAATAAATCATGTTAAAGTGTGTAATAAAGAGGAGGGTTGTTATAGTTGGTATTAGAGGATATGTCTTGTTATCTTTGGGATTATTATTAGAAAACCCTAGTGAAATTCTTAAGGATAAGACTATGTATAAGAAAAAAAATCCATAAATATTGGTGAGTATAGATTATGGGGTTTACAAGAAAAAACGACATTTTCTAGATATGAACAATTAGTGGTGGCTATTGCACAGATGTATCTAGGTGTTAAACACAAAAACACTACATTGAGATAGATTCGAATGAGAATTGGTTCATGAAAACGTCCATTATAACACTATTGGTTTGACACTCCATGGGAATATTATTTGGTAAACTCATAATCATGGTATGAACTATTATTAATGATATATAAAAATTCCCCTAAGAAAATATGTTTTGATGTTGATCAGGGATATCATAGGTTGAAACCAATAAATTCATAAATTAAAGAAATAAATTTATTTTATAATATATCCCTTTTTTAATTAGATTACTCTTTATGTGTTACCCCTAATGTTCCTTTTTATTCCAGCCAATAGAATGAAATAGGAGTACTCGGGCTAATAACCGATGCGAAGATTAATGGGATGACTATTCTAATGAGATTCCCAATCTAATGGGTGTGGTAATCACAAACATTATCATTATACTATTTAATTTAACTCAGTTTTTGAGAGGAAAGATGGGTTAATGGGAACGTTAACCCCACCCCCCCCCCCCAAGAATGGACAAGCCAAAATTGAGAGATTTATGAGACAAATTCCTTCTATATTAAATGGATCATTTGAGGCCTCAATCACAGACCAATGGATCAACTCCATTGAGAAGATATTCTCCGCCCTCCAATTATCCAAACAAGAGATGGTTATTCTGGTTTCCTATATGATATAGGGTGAAGCTTTTCAATGGATGAAATTGATCAGAAATATGAAACCATAGGAAGATATTGATCCATTGGAATGGAGGGATTTTGGGAAAATTCTTTCTAAATAATATTTTACACAAAACCTCCATCTTAATATAAAAGTGACTTCCTTTACCTACTGAAAATAGATGATAAATCCATCAGGTCGTACGAGGAAAACTTCAAAAGGATCACACGATATGAATTCGTCTTTGTCATTACCCCGGAATCAATGGTTGACTGCTTATTTGGGGGGCTAAAACCTAGCCTCTGGAAATCCCAGGCGATCCGTGACTTTGATAGATAGGAATAAATTTTCCAATGTGCCCTCAAAGTTGAAATAGAGATAGGTGAATCTTAGGGGTGTCATGGGAATAAAAATTTGAATGTGGACTTCAATTCTGGAAGTTGGATACATAAATCCAAAAGTTATTTGAAATTCCAGCACCCCATGTTCCATAGGTTCAAAAAAAATCCCCAAAAAATTCATGGATGGGAAGATGAAATGCTTTAGGTTTGGAAGAAAAAGTCACCTGGCCATAAATTTCTGACAAGAAAAACCAGCCTCTATGATAGAGGAGAGGTATACTCAATTCTAATATCAACGCATTGTTCATTTCATTAAAAATAATGAACTAGGGAACTTTTCAAACCAATTCCCTAAGACAAGGGTTTTTTTAGGAAACCAACAACTTTCAAGGTAGCAAGGGAGATCTATTTCCATCACTACTACTGAATAAAACCACAAAAATGAAGTGGGGACAGGTACACTAGTTATTATTTGAAGAATAGATAATAAAATTTTTGTATATAGTTCTACACATTCTTTTAAATCGTGAATATTTAGTAGAACAATCTGAACACCACCAAAAATCATGGAAGTAGAGATATTGGTGAGAATGGAAAATGGGGAAATAATTACATCCCATGAATATAACTCCACCCATGTCACAATTTGTTGTTTAAGTTTCCCAGGGAACCACATCATATTCCGTCTGGTGGAATTTGATTATATTATTAGCATTGATTACCTTGCCCAAAACAGAGCCAATAACAATTGTTTTGATGGGGAAATCACTCTCTATTTGGTGAAATGTCCCCCAATTCTGTAAAAGTGAAATGAGGATGATGAATTTTCATTATCACCAAAATCTCAAGTGTTGATATTATATCTCTATGGGAATGATTATATTTCTTAGATGATTGATTCTATGGAAGAATCATTCCTTTAAAACAATCCTATTGTCAGTGAATTTGATGAAGTGTCACCTGAGGAATTTCCTGGTCTTCCTCCAATAAGTGATGTTGAATTATTGATTGATTTTATACCTAGTTTGGTGCCAATATCCAATAATAAGTTTATAATGGATGTTTTGGATCTTGAGGAGCTAAATAAACACCAACAAGAAAACTCAGATTAAGGGTTTATACACCCAAGTGCTTCTCAATGGGGTGAACCATTCCTCTTCATCAAGAAGATGGGTGGGTCAATATTCCATTTCATTGATTATCATGATCTCAAAAAAATCACGAAAAATAACAAGTATCTTCTTACACAGATAGAAGAATTGTTCGATCAGATATGTGGAGCGCAATACTTCTCCATGGTGGATTTATGGTCGGGATATTTCCATGTAATGTTGAAGAAGGAGGATATCATCAAGACTGCATTTAGTACAAAGTATGGGCACTATGAATTCATAGTAATGTAGTTTGGGCTCACTAATGATCCAAAAATCTTCATGGACTTGACAATTAGATTATTTAGATATTACCTTGAAAAATTAGACATAGTCATTATATATGATATTATAATATAATCCAAAACCATGGAGGTGCATGTGGAGCATCAGTGCACTATACTAGAGAGCTTGCAATAGGAGAGTCTTTATGTAATTTACATAATTTGGGAGGTTAAAGGAAGAATTATTCTTTGGTCATATCATCACAAGCAATGGGATATCTTTTGATCCCTCTAAGGAAAATGAAATTGAAATATGGTCGAGGACAACATATATGAAGGATATCCAGAGAATCCTTGGGTTAGATGAATATTATCGCCGATTTGTGAGAAATTTCACATGATTGTCAAACACTCTAACCAAGATATCTCTTTTGGGAGTTATTTTCCCTTAGATTGATGATTCTGAAGAGATCATCAATGATATGAAAACGAGGCTTATCATAGCACCCTTGTACACACTACCCACATGTGGATAACTTTTTATTTTATTCATTAATGCTTTGATGAAGGGCATGGGTTTTGTGTTGATGCAAAATGATAATGTAATTTCATTTGATTATAACAAATTGATTTTTCATGAGCTAAAATATCAAACACGTGATCTAGATTTAGATACGGTAATTTTCACTTTGAAAATATGGTGAAATTACCTCGTTGGGGAGATGTGTGAAATATATATAGATCAAAACAGTCTCAAGTATATATTCACACAGAAAGGTAAAAATATTATCTAACCAGGGTGGTTAGAGCTGATCAAATTCTATGAATGCTCAATTCACTATGATCTGGGGAAAGCAAACAAGGTTTAAGATGCTCAAAGTAAAAAATGATCCAGAAACTCTTTCATGGATGAAAATTTAAATGGATCCAATATTCTTAGATTTGATGAAGATAAACATGGGAATTATAATGAAGAAAAAATCATCAATCCTTTCCCAAAGTATTTCTCAATGGTCCCTTTTGGAACAGTTAATGTAGACTCAAAAGTATGATATGTGAATTAAGAAGAAAGTATTAACTATTAGAAAAGGTAAATCCTATGATTTCAATGTAAATGAATAAGGAATTATGATATTTCGGTCTAGACTATGTGTTCTATAAAAATCAATGTTAATGAATGTTCTTTTGGATGATGCACATAGTTCAAATTTCTGGATTCATCCATGAAACACAAGGTTGTATCATTATCTCATAGCTCATTATTGGTGAGATATCATGAAGAAGAAGATCATTGATTATACATCAATGTTCTGGGTATATTAGAAAATGATGTATATTTGGATGAAGTCTAAGTAAATGATGAAAGTATTACTCGTACGAACATCTAAATCGGAGAGCATAACCACAGACATGGTCACCAGACATCCTAATACAACCATTGGAAATAATTTTATCTAGGTTTTCATGGAACGTCTTAAAAATACTGCATACTTCATTGCAATGTGTGAGGATTTATCATTGGATTCACTAGCACTGATATACATTGTAGAATTGGTATGTCTGAATGTTTTTCCATTATCAATTGTATCTGATCGAGATCCATGTTTCACCTCTATGTTCTTGAAGAATCCCCAATATACTCTGAATACTAAGCTGATCATAAGTATGGATTGTCATCCTCAAATTGATAGCCAATATGAGCAGACTATCCAATCATTTTAGGACACATTGAGATCATTATCAATAGACTTCTTGGGATAATGGGATCAAAATTTTCCTCTAGTTGAGTTCTCTCACAACAACAGTTTCCACTCAAACATCCAAATGAATCTTTATGAATCCCTTTATGGAAAGAGGTGCATAACACAATCATGTTAGGATAGTGTTGGGGATATTAAACTATTGTGTCCCTAAATGGTAAAAGAAGTGGTGGAGAAGGTTAATACAATCGAATATCTCAATAAAGATACTCACAGTCAACAAAAGAACTATGCTGACAATCATTGATGAGACGTAGAGTTCGATATTAGAGACATGGAATTCCCCCACATATGACCATGGAATATGTTTATGATATTTTAGAATAATGGAATGCTTAGCCCATGGTACATCGTCCCTTTTGAGGTCCCTGATCACATTAGATTAGTGGCCTATCGACTAACACATCCACTAAAATAATCTCAAGTACATGTTGTATTGCACAGATCACTCATGAGGAATTAATTACCTAACCCATCGAATGAACTCAATCTATAGGTGGTACTATTAGAGAATGACCTCTTTTATGAAGAGAAGTTGGTTATGATCTTAGATCATAAGGAAAAATTTCTACAAAATAATACAATTCCCCTTGTCAAATTGTTAAGAAGAAACCACAAGTTTGGGTAAGAAATGTTTGAATTAGAGGAAGTGAAGAATTAGGGTTACCCATATCTATTTTTGTGTGGGGAATTGAAATTTTAGGGGTGACAATTTTTAGGGGGGTTGTAACGACCAAAACTTTTGTTAATGATAAATCATCTTGATCAAATTAAATGTTTTATTATGTAAAATGCATATAAAAAAACATGTGAAATTCTTTGGATTTTTGTTTTTTGTTTTTTAAATTGCCATTAATAATTGTTATCATGGCTAATATAGTCATTGAATGGTGATAACATGATTACTAAAAATATAGGGTATTAAGAATACAATTTTTCTCAAACAAATAAAGTAATGGACACATCCAATATAATTTCTCTATACCAAACCCATTTGTTAGAGCTTGGAAAGGAGGTAACATCACGGGGCTTGGCTCTTGATCAATATCATGTTGATCTTCAACATGTTAAATTTGAATGGGATCACCCGTGAGAGAAGTGGATGTTACTAAAGATTACCACATGAATGACATCATCTGATCCAACCTAAGAGTCTATCACCATCGTACACCATAAACATCGGTGTCATGTAGGTGTTATAAGGGGTTATGTAACAAGACCCTAGCACTATGATTATGTGCATTTTTTGAGTATAAATAATATATTTTCAAAATATTTATGTTACTTTGTAAATTTTTTTTAAATGATAAATTGTATTTTTAGTTAATATTTAAATTGAAATAAGAAATATATTTTGATAATTTCATGGATTTTTTAATAAAATAATTTTTTAATAAAATATTATTACTAAATTAAATTTTATTAAATTTAAATTATCGTTTTATTTTTATGAATAAGGTTGTAATTTAATATTAAGTTTTGATAGTTCTTTTTTTCAAACCCCATGAATTTTCGATAAATGTCATTGTATATTTTAAAAGTAAAAATTCACATATTTTGAAAAATATTTAGGCAAAAAAAATATTCATTTTTGATTTAGGATGTCATAATTATCTAATGGTGAATTTTTCATAATTTTCTGAGATAATAGAATTGTTTGGGTAAAAATTTAATAGCATTTAAATATGTAGTGTGTTTTATGACATCATAATGACAGAATAGTAATTTAATTAAATACTATAAAACTGAAATTCATCAAATATATATTTTACCTTTAATATAATGTGATGGTATATTTTTTTGATTAATTTTATTCCACCATAGTTGACACTCCAAGTCTTATAAAATATTAAATATTTAATACTTGATTTTATTAGGAGTGTGACTCACCTCTAAATAAAAAAGCCTAATATTTTGATAAGTCTGGCCATTGGCATTAAAAAATTAATATTTCCCACTTCACTTTAGAAAAACTTTTTGGAAAATACAAATGGATGGTTTTGTGGTTTAGAAAAGATTAATGTGTAGTGTCCAAGACCAAAATAATAAATAATTCCCTCTATATTTTTATATAATCCCACTAAATCTCCCATTCCTCTTCACTAAAACCATTCGGAGCTCAACCAACCTCTACTCTACTCTCTCTAGAATCCTCCGAAGGGACCCCAAGAACTCAATATTCCTCTATCAAGCCCATAATAAGCCTTTGGTATCAGACATCCATGTAAAAGATACTCACTTTAATTCGTTTTTATTTATGTATAATTTACCTTATATTGTTATGTCCTTTTATTTTCTTTTAAAAATGACGGGGTATTATTTATCACCTGCACTATACATCCCTCCTTATGTTTTAACGATGAGAAACCCCTTTATCTCTCATTAACTCCTCCCATGTACACCTGTTACCATGCCGAAATTTCGTAAGGGATTTCTCTTTCTTCTTTTACATTCAATAAATTCTTCTATATTATGTACCTAATTTCTATTACACTTATTGGGATATTATTTTTTGTGACCCTCATTCTGTACACTTCATGTATAAATTTTTGAGAGACCCATTTCTATCTCATCAACCTCTTTCACGATTTCTATTTGACACCGTTATGTTGTTGAAGTTACAACGAAATTTCCCCGAACAAAATCATATTTTAAGTGAATACAATACAGATTTCTCTATCAATGGTATTCACCACTATTCACATGTACTTTTTGGTGGAGGATATACATTAATGTATTCCATATCTCTAACTCCAAAATAATTTATGATGAATCCATGTTGTATGATCTATGTGGAACACTTATGCAAGAAATGAAATGATTAAGAAGGGTTCACCCTGATAGCGCTCCAATGTAATGGGTTAAAAATAGTATAATGATACGTTATGTGAAATTGGTGTTGAATCCTTATAACTCATCTTCTATAATGTTTTAATAATGATAATTCATGTGAAATTAGGGTTTACTCATTCTCCATGTGTAATGACCCTTAGCTCAAGCTAATATCATGTTAAATGTGGTTTCCACATCTCCATGTTATGATAATAATTCTATATCATGCCTTTATTTTCATGTTTCTCTTATTATCCTTTAATATTCCTATTTCATTACATTAATTGTAATCATCATGTTATGTCTTTTTTACTAACTTATTATGCTTTATAGGCCACCATTTTATTCTGTATTTCCTAAGGTTATCCCTTGAAATGAAATGTATGACGGAATGTTGTGAAATGTAAAAGTATTTTTTAATAAATATTTCGTATTTTATGTCATATGTTATCATGTAATTTCCCTAATTTTCCATGACACCAGACCTATCAATCATAATATTTTCCTTAAGTGCATGTTTATATAATTAAAAATGTTAATATCTGAAATAAAGATCTTGGTTGTTATAAGGAATGTGTTTAATAAATCATTTATGTCATATATTCAATAAAATTATTTACACTCATCCGATAGATTTTTTTCATATATAAGATGAATAAATCCAATTTTACAAATACAAGACTGTAGTTTTTCCAAAATGTAATTCTAGAGCCTTTTAATGGAACACCTATTTTAAAAATAATTTTTCAAAAATTTATAATTGTTTTTATATAATATAATATTATTTTAATTATTAACATTAAAAATTACTTTGGGTGAGTTTTTTTATTTTTATGAGAATTTCATTTTTTTTATGAATAGTGAAAATGATGAATTATAATTGAAAACTACATGTTCATCTAATTTATTTGTATATATATATTATATTTTTAACGGATTTAAAGTATATTTATATCAATTTATATAATTTTATATTGAAATATATTTAAAATTGAAATTGGAAATAACAACATTTCAATTTTTTAATCTTTTTTACTTTAAATACAAATTGTTACCTCTGGTCTATGGCATTAATATTAAATAAATTTGTAATACTTATGTTTTAATAAATTTAAAAAAATGATTCAATATTTTTAATTATAATTATTTATAATTAATGTTATGTACAATGTCATTTCTAACAAATATATCTGTTAATGTAATTATAATTAATTTCACCGAATAACATTAAAAAAAATTTAATTAGTGTTTAAACTTCTTCATTCTGTGAAAATCACCCTATTATTATTTATAAAATAAATATAATAAACATTTTTAGATTATTTCCTCCCCTCTATCTGAAAATGAAAAAATATTTTAGGAACAAAATTTAAAGGAGACCTCTCAAAAGTGTTTAGCTTTTTATATTTACAAGAATACCACTCCTCCACTATAATTTGGAGCACACCCCTTATTCAAAATTATAATGCCATTTATATAATTAAACAACGTCAAAACTAATCTCCAAAATTCCCACCTACCATCCTAGAAGCCTCAAATTGGACGGAAATTAAACCATGTGATTCCATTGGTGAAAACTAAATGGAATTACCTGAAGAATAAGCAATTGTCTTAAACAAGAACATTATTAATGTGTTCATACACTCGGTAAATTATTACTATTAAATTATTAAACAAATCATTAATATCGTCAATAGACATATATTTTTATATTTAAATTTATTGACATACACTATCATACACTTCTACCCAATGGGATACATAATTGGTGTTTATGTGTTCAACAGACTACCGCCTCATGAACCAATTTCATTTGTTCATCCATTTCCGCATTAAAAGATTGGTAATAACAATAGAAATTATGCTTTTATATGATATATATGATATTTATGATGTATTTATTCTGCTATAGTTTTTATATAAAATATATCATTATGGTTTCCATTTATTGGAAATAGGATAACATCAATTTGTGATGTGTGAACTACCACCTCCTCAAAGCCATGTTATTCATTCAAACATTATGTGGAATGTATTGTGGATATATTTATTAAAAATATATGATATATATGAAATTATAATTATAGTTTATTTATAATATATATATACACACATATATCATTTATTTTAATTCATTCAATACACCATGAAAATGGAAACTATGTCCATTCATACGTACAACCAACCGTCTCCATGAACCATGTATTAAATTTCCAATTTAAATATTTTATTGATTATTATAAATAAATATATATAAGAAATATATTATATTTATATGTTTTTTTACATTATTTAAATATGTAAATCATAATCTAAGAAATAGTATTGAGAATAACACGATAGAACATAAACGAAAAACCAAGATGTTACTACATAAATCATAACATTAAGATGAAAGTCCTAAAAATTGGTAATTTTATGTCATATTCAAATCATATGTTGTATGTAAAATAATAAAATATATTTTTGAATATTTATAATAAACATATATTTATAATATAGGAAGTTGTAATTTGTTAAAAAAAACTCAGCACTTTAGGTTTAGGTTTTCTCATATCACGTTTATTGGTATGAGATATATGATATATTAAACATTTATTATATTATTGGTTTAGGTTATATACTAAAATATGAAATTTAATATACTAAATATTAATATTTTCATATTATTAATAGTTTTATTTTTATCTTATTCCTTCACAAATCTCACGATTCAAATTTTACAAATGTAGCAAGAGGATTTCTAGTCTTACCATTATTTCTGAGATACATATTCCATATTAACCCATAGTTTATTTTTTGGTGTATATAGTATTTCCTGACCCAAAACTAACTTTAACAACCATATATTTTTTGAAATATGTTATTTAAATTTAATTTAATCATTTGGATATTTTTCATTTCATACAACACTGAATATAGAATTTTTGATAGGAAAGCAATAAGTTTGGATTGTGTTATATGAAAGCAAGAAGATTGTATTGTGTTATTTGAAACACATAAATTTTCATAAGGGACACACAACACTCTATATAGACCCTGCTACACAGAAATCCATGTTCTTTTATAACATTCATTTAACGTAAGACCGAGTTTTGTATAAATATAATATACTGAAATATTATAATAGTTGTCACCGAGCCATAGGAATTGTTGTTATGAATAATATTAATTAAATTATAAAAAAATTTTATGCATATATATAATAATAATTACATAGTGAATAATTAAATGGAAATTAGAATAACAATTCGTTGAAATTGTAGGAAATATTTTTCTACTAGACAAAATTTATAAAATCAATCATATTTTTCCCAATTAAATTTACTAAAACACTTCTCATAAAGGATTATTATTTAATATATTTTTATTTTTATTTTATTCATTAAACTAATTAATGTTTTACTGAATTGTTTTATAGATAATAGAGTAGAATAAATCAAATTTTATGAATCAAAATATGTAATATTACCTCCTTTTTATGGATTCCCTATTATAAATAAAATTTTTGATGGATTTATATTTGTTATTTTTCAAAATATCAATCATTTTTAATTCGTAATCTAAAAAAAATTCTGGTGATTTTATAATATTTTAATGAAAAAATCATTTTTTGATTATTAGTGGAAATACTGGATTTTATTTAAAAACTACTTCATCATCTATTATATTTATATTGGTAAATTTAATTTTAAATTGGTTTTAACTTTTAATTATATAATTGGTATATATATTAATCCATATTTTTTCATTTTATCCAATTTCAAAATCAAAATAGGTATAAATGTATTTCATTCTTTTAATAATTTTCTGTTAAAACCCCGGATGTCACCACACCATTACATGATTAATTTTAAATTAATTTCATCCAACCTTGTGATTATATTTTTTAAAAAAGGATTAAATATTTTTTTATACTAATTTATAATTTCTAATAATGTCATCCAAGTTTATGAAATTTTTTTTGTCAAATTAATTGAAATTAACTGTAGGGATAAAGGTAAAACAACATTACATAGTAGTTAAACATTAATATAAAATAAATAGTAACCTAGAAACATGTCTAGAATCAATGGTTTAGAAATATTTAGTCTCATTACACTCATGTATATAAATTGGTAAATTATTGGAGGCACATTATAGAAATGATACCTCTCAATAGTGTATTCCTACTTATATATACAAGAATGTTACTCCCACTCCACTATAATTGGGAACTCACCCCCTAACTTCTTCACTCCTCTCAAGATAATTATCATGGAAACAAACAACCCCAATACCCTCCATAAATTTATAAATTAATCATATATTCCTCACTATGGGATAAAATCAAACAATTTAAGTCATTTGATGAAAACTAAAAGGACTTAGCCATAGATGAGGTAACAATGTTACGAAAGATCTTATGTTTTATTTTCAATATCCACCTCATTAAGTATTATTATTATATCATTATATAATAATATAAGAAATAATAAATATACTAATATGGTTTTATTTAATTTTTTATTCCTACACCTATACAAACATTCATGAAATTGTTAGTGAACTAACTATACTTCTGAACAACAAACTACAGCATCCCGAAACAATATTATTCATTTTTACCATATTGCCTTTCAACGATAGGAGTAATTATGAACATACTATTTTAATATTATATATATGATATTTATTATTTATTTATAATTAATGAAAACTTATAGAAATATACATTCAATCTTTTCCTTTTTTATTAATATAATAACTTTATTTCGGGACGTGTAGAATACCGGCTCATCAAAGTTATGTGATTAATTAAAAAATTACATGGAATTTATTGAGAATTACTTTTTTGAATGTATGTGGTATATATGAAATAAAATTTATTATAGACTTATATTATATATAGTTACACATATATATCGTTTTTTTCTTTCAATAATCCACGAAAATTGAAATATGGTTCATGTGTTTTTACAACCTACTATCTCTGTAAATTATGTATTTAATTTTCTATCATTATATTTTATACATTACTATAAAAACATATATAATTAATGAATTTTATAATTAAATTATTTTTTAAATTCCAAAAATATGTAAGTCAGAATATAGTTATCATTATCAAAAATAACACGTAAAAATATCCATGAAAAAAACCTGTTATTACGTAAAATATAACCTAAACATGGAATTAATATTCAATAGTTTATATAAGGTCATAATAAAATAATATATTGTATGATATATGAGAATGCAGTTCTGTTTTAGATATATAATAAACATATATTTTCTATATATGATTTTATACCTTCTGCATATAAATTATTTACTTATGGTAAGGTAATTTCATCGGAAATTTTTATATTCATGAGATACATTACATATTCACCAAAAATATCTCTTATGTGGTGTATATATATCCATAGGACATGTCATATCATGAATAAATTTTATTTTATTTTATTCAATTCTAATATTGATTTTATTATTTCTTGGGGATCATTATTCTAAAGTTACTCAATTAGTAAATGTTTTCACTCCTCACATTTATTTATGTGATATAAATACCTTATTCAGCAATAATTTATTTTTTTTTGGTGTATATAATTCCAATTAATTTACTAAATGATATTTATACATAATTTTATTTTCATTTACATATCCATTTTATTATATCTCATTCATGGGGTTTTATGGTTCAATAGTTACCAAATAGATAATGAAATTTTTCCCAATTTTCTATCAATGAGATACATGTTGTGTTATGAACCTATATTCATATATGAAGTGTATACAGATAATATTGACATGTTATAAAATGATTATTCCTAATATAAAAATATCTTACCCTTTTTTTATTTTTATCCTCTCATGGGGATTATGATTTAATGTTACCTATGTGGTAAGAGAATATTCCTAGAATCTCAGCATTTATTGGCATTATTTACGATATTGATTCAGTTTATGAAATATTATGATAAATTTATAAATAAATATAATAAATTAAATTCTCCAATAGTTATTAATTACTTCTTCATTTAATGGTAACATTTTCACACATTATTTACTTAGTATAATTAAGAACATTTTTTATGAAAATGTAACTTTTTCTCCCTCTTTGGTCAGAAATATATGTTCTCCGAAAACCATGTTTTCTAAAATTATTTTAAAATTTTTTCTAGTAATATATTTTTATATTTAAAAGTAATTTTAATTTTTTTTTACTATTTTGCAAATGGGTTTTAAAAAATTAATATACTTTTTTTTGGTCGATGAACATTTCTAAAAATTTTATGGTGAAAAACGATTGGTTGGAATATATGGATTTGTCCATCGATATGACTACCATTTCATTAAAGAAAATTTTTTATGATTACATTTTTAATTTTTTTCAGAACTTCTCTCCTATTTTTCTTTAAATTCATTGTTTTTAATGTGGGTTTTGAATAAATAAATTTCAATTTTTTTTTTCAGGAATTGTTTTAATGTAATTTAAATGAATCCTTTAAATGCTTTCAATGGTTATTCCTATGAAAAATTTCTTTAAAATTGAGGTATGATTAAATTTATTTTAAAGACTTTTCTAGACTCATTTTATAATTTTTCATCGTAAAAGGATTTCCAAAGTGATATCAAGAATATTTTATTGGTTTTCTAGGAAAATGGTATTCAAAATTTTTTCAAGTTTACATCATAAATTTTCAATGAAACTACCCTAGAAAATGATTTTTAAATTTATTTCTGTTCCAAAAACTCTTTTTCTATGTAAAAATTTATATTTTCCACATGATATGTTCATACAAGATATTTATAATTTATTAACCATTTAATATTTCATCTGTTGGGGTTAGTTATGCCTTTATGGGGAAATGATCCAATGGTTCCATTCATATACCTTCTCTGGATGGTTCATGTTTTGATGGAATAATGTTTACAAAACCAATTTCTCATTCAATGGAAATTTTTTTAAGAAACCCATTTTACACCCATGAGGTTATATTATTTTGAAACCCACTTCTATTGATGAGTTTTTCTTTTAATACCTGATTATGAACCTTGTGACTTCTCTATAGGTTATGATTCGATGGAATGTTTATGATACCAAGTTATATCAAGGGACAAGATATTGTATTTCTGAAACCCATATATTTTAATGGGTGATGATATTGTGATTTTTTTGATATTATGTCACATGTATGAATGATTTTATTATGTAATGGGTAGGAACTATTTCTCCTTCTAATTAATTGTGTAACGATTTAAATCTCATGAGATAATAAAGGGAAACAAATCAATGTGCATAATAAACTATGGAGTGAACGGGAAACCAGATCCACTATAGGAAGATGTGGAAACTGTATGCCTTAAAGGAAATGACTGTGATTGGGAATGGTGTTGTGTCTTGACTATTTGTTGTGCTTTATACGAGGGCCTTCATTCGTTTTGTAAATATGCATTTACTTATAAGAAATGATATTATATTTTTATCTTATTTCTAAAAATTATATTCATTATTCCTATGTTATTATATCATTTCTTATTCTCTTGATTCCCTTTTGATTCATATATTACGAATTACACATATTAATGACATGACTCATGTATATGTTTCTTGATATGAATGGTATTATCTGAAAATATTTTTCTCATGTTCTCGTACCATTATTCTCATTTTATGCTAATTTATGTCCTTTATTTACACTTAATTAGCATTAAAGATCACAAAATCAAACATTTACATTTACCAATATCTAAATAATTATTATTAGTATATGTAATAAGGGTGAATATCATTGTGGAAAACATTAATAATCATTCACCATGATATTATATTATGCTCCATGACTATAAAGACCCTAAACTATTATGTTACATGGGAATGATTCTTTTATAATGGTATGAATATTCATGTAAAATGATGTAATTTAAATTTATGGTAATAATGGGTCAATATAGTTGGTATCAATAGAAATTTTAGTCATCCATTGGAAATTAGGATGAGAAAATATTAGTCACATCTCTATGGATAATTCAATAGATTTCAAGAGATGTATTTAAGGATAAGTCAATTGTGTAATATATTTAAAATAATACACCATAATTTACACAACCTATAAGTGATTTTTCATGATGGGGTGGTTTTATTATGTGATAATTTCTTCACACATTATAATTTTGGATTTTATTCAATGGATGAAACTAGAAATACATGGGATATCATTGAATGTGGGAAAATGATAGTCAGTAAAATGGCATTATCACTATTGTGAAGGATTTTTTTATCATGTCTAATCATTTTTAAACGAACGTGATTAACAATTTATTCATTAAATAACTATAAAATTCAAAATATAAAATAATTAATGGAATTTTTGAGCATTCAGGTCATGGAGACCATCTAGGAAATAAGATTCAATTTTCATTGTGTTGAGAATTTGGAAAGAACACTCCTACTGAATGTCTTATAGGAACAAGTAGATGTTTTTACTATAGAAAATAAGCACACAAAGGAACTAACTTTAATGGTAAAATGAAAAGTACTGTCAATGAAATGGATGTAAATATTGTCCTTCCTAAGGTATAATCTAAAAATTAATGTTTTGTGTGTGACATGAATAGGGATTAGGAAAATAGATTTCCTAATAGGAATGATCCCAAAGTGAAATAACAAGGTGCTATGCTAAATTATTAAATTATTGGTGGATATGAGACTACATTTAAAATTTGAAATGAAAGTGGTATTGTGTCATATGATGAGGTAACATAGTTAATGTTGTTTGGACTATGTGGAATAATCAGTCTGTTCATATATTTTGATTCATGAATTATGAATTGTGAAATATATAATTGAGGTTTAGTTTAGGTTTTGTATAAATATTTACAAGAATTGTTTGAATGGTTTAAATGGAAAGGAAAAGTTATTTAATGGAAATGAGAAATTTTGTCTATGGGAAAATTATCCTTAGTTATATCCTGATATTAATATAAATATGGTAGGATAAATATATGAAGGATATTAATAACTAAATTAGAAGGAAATGATGACCTCATACCTAATAAAGTACTTTATTAAAAGGTAGTTAATGATGTCATGGATTTAGTTTAAAACATTGTTTGGACTTATTTATGTTATAAACAAAATATTTGTGTTGGAAAAAATAAAAAACAATTACATTAAAATGGTTCCAAATGGGCTGCTTTGTGATGCACCCTCGCAATGCCCAATAGCACTGCGACCAGTGAAAATTTAAGGTATTCTCTGCGCCCATTGCAGAAAAAAGTGACTGTCAACTATGTAGCTATTAATAACATGTTGGGAGTGTATGTGCTATGGAGGGATGGATGGTCACCTCACCGAGTCCGTAAAAATTTATGTAAGCCTCAATAGAAGCCACAGAGGGAATGAGAGATGTCTATGTGCCAATGAGGGGATGAATGTTGACTTTACTACTCTGAGAAACATCATGACCCCGAAAACATCACAAAATCTACCTCCAACAGCAGAGAACTAGTTACTACTCAATCCACCCTAAGAGAATCATGATCCATGGTGCCTATAAATACCTATCTCCCCACATTACAAAGGATTTGGACCCCATCCTTTCTTATTTCGAAATACCTAATCATGCAACATTCATTGCTCTGCGAAACAACCAGAAAAATGAATCATCTGAGGTACATGATATTGGTGAAAATATTTTTACATTTAAATGTTCTACCCCTATCTCAATACGGGATTCACATCTCATAATCAATTATCCATCAAAAATTAAAGATACCGCTTTCTGTACTTGGGACTTCTCAAAGAACCCATGCTTCATGAAGCACCCTCTGAAAACATGTGTACCCTATACATAGGATGGGAAACTATTCTTCACAATGTTCTCCTATTTGGGAAGTCATATCCTATCTTTCCATTATTCCTTATGATCCTAGGTGCTCTGCGAGGCCTTGTGATATACAAGCCCATGTGCCTTGTGAGCCCCTATCCTATGCGATCCCATAAGCATTGTAAAGCCATGTTATCTATGAGCCTCTATGCTCTGCGAGCCCATGGAATCTGTGAATCCATGTTCTCTATGATCCCATGTTCTCTTAAAACCCTTGATCATTATAAATCCCCTCTATATGAGGCATCATACATTATGAACACCTCTCATGAGTGGACCTCCAGGCCTGTATGAAGTGATCTCAAAGTCCATTGGGCAGTTCATCATGTTTTGTTGCTTTGACTCATGCTTCTTGGCATGGGCATACTAAAAACTATTGATTCTTCAAATAGCCTAACTACCATGGACCCCCCAATGGAACACTTCGAACCCATGTTTCCACATGTAATTATTTGTTATATCCCTCTCTCTAGAGTGGGTGGGTACATGTTACGTATGTCCTAGCAGTGAGGAGTGAATTTCATTGTCTGATCTATAGGACGTTAAACTACCAAGAACCCAAATCCTCTATACATGACGATAAAATAAGATAACTACATAAGGGAAAATCCCCGAGATTACCATGAAGTGTATGGGGAAAATCTCCCTCTCACTCCCATATCCTTTTGCGCTTCATTTCCATACACACCTCAGGAAGTCACGGTGTAAGCCTCGATGCCCTCTAATGGGGTTTTTCAGGTACAATGGGTATATACAACTCCTAAATATGGACACCCTCCATTCTTGTTTGTCCATATTCCTAGAGTTTGTCCAATTATTCCTCCCCTTGGTATTATATCCAAACATATTCCCCACACAAAATCTCATGGATTCACATTTCGTGACATAATCTCCAGGTCTATTTCCACCTCGGGTTTCTCAGACTAATCATGAATCATGTGGGCTTATAGTGAGCACTGTCCCTGACATACATTGTTTTTCACCTTGGTTTATATGCCCCATTCCCCTCTCAGATGAACTATGTGGAATTTAGTCTTTTACCTTTCCAGGAAAGGAACATAAGAAGCCTCACTGGAGATCATGTGCATCACACATTGGTCCTGAACCCTTCATGTTGGCACACCCTCATCCCACATGATATTAAACGATATCCCTCTTTCATCCTTCATGCCGATAAACTATATTCTTTCGAACTACTGGGGTTTTGATCCATGTCTCATAATATAGGGAACATAGGATTCCTCCACGAGGTTCAACCCCAAACGCTTGTAATATTCGGTGTCCCCTTTGTTGGGACCCATGTCCATAGTCTTCCCTTTAGTGGTGCTATATTAGTTTTTAGGAAGGTAATCATGTGTAATACTCATATTCAATCCATAATCCTACAACCAAGATTGTTTCTCTTATGATGGCCTACTCACCACATGTAAGACCTATCATGTCATCAGGTTGCAGCCCATTATGTATGGTCTGATTCTATTCTCCATCCTGAACAATGTGGACATTGATTCCCTACCACGGGGATACAGATAAATCCCCCTGAGGTTCAAGACCACAACCCATGTCCAATACTAGTCTCTCCAATAAGCTATTGTGTTTTCTACGTTCATTCTATAACACTTTGGTTCCAGTCCCATCAGGTCACCATCCACACATCCATTCTCACGAGAAGCCTCCTCAGGTTACTCATCAAGCCATTCCAGAACTATGTGAACATTTATTCCCTTACATGTGGATATATTGGAAACCCCTTCATGGTTCTATCCCAACATTTTCACCTTCTCATCAGTCCTCATTTCTATTCACACTCCTTCCATCCTTCGATAATCCATCAAAATTCATCCTAATTCTACCTAGGCCACCACATTCTAGTGAAGTCATGCCATCCATTTCTGTATAAAACCTTGTGTAGTCCCAATAGATCTGATTCCTCCTGTGTATCACCCTAACAGCTAACCACATGTATTCCCCATGATTTCATAAGGTTTTTTTTCCATTTTGTACACCCTGATCCCATGATTAACCCTCTATAACTATATGGTTTTTCATCACCATATTTCATACAAGATACATAGGATTCCTCTACAAGTTTCAATCCCATCGAATTGTAAACATTGGATTAGTTTTTTCAGGACCCAATCATCCTTTCATCCTCCCTTTGACGTTTTCATATCATCTTTCACGATGTGTTATCTTCCCTCTATGGGACACACCACACTAGATCCATACACATTTGATGTCTTGATGCACCCATCTAGTAGACCTTCCAGGTTCTC
The DNA here is from genome assembly GCA_963277665.1 of Viscum album. NCBI lineage: Eukaryota > Viridiplantae > Streptophyta > Magnoliopsida > Santalales > Viscaceae > Viscum > Viscum album. Next base: position 1,848,716,708 of record OY728143.1, on the reverse strand, counting down.
CCTTCATGGGATGTAGCCATTTAATCCACCATCATCAGTGTTATAGTCAGTATGATCCATATCTACTAAGACATACCATGTGTTAAACATGGGAAGTCGAGGAAGACTTTAGAGACATTTACTATTTCATAATATCCCCTATACTCATCTTGCGATGCCTCAAGATTCTGGACACTTGAAAAAAAATATCATAAGGGGAAAATCCAGGATAACCAGTGTTCCAAAACCTAGACATGCTAGAGATTCCCAAACCTGAATAATCCCTTAACTGAAGGATACTACATTGAAATTACCATTTGGATTTTCCATACATAAGTAGTGTAAATATTCTGTGTCCACAAATATATGCTACCGTTAAGAGTTTCACAAACAACGTTTTAAACCTTAAGGGAGACTGGGAATATGAGTTGACTTATGAAGAGGAATAAATATATGGAGAGACCAAAATACCATCATCCCATTTAAATGATGGTTAAAAAATCACCGAACAACTGAAGGATATCACTGACCATTGGAAAGCGAGAAGGCAAGGAAACAAAAAAACTACCACATCCATAACAGATAGATGTGTTCCTTGAATAAAGCATCAAAAACAGAAATGGTGAACCTGATATGAATTTATTATCCTCAATATGTAGATTAGTAGAATTTGAGACGTCTGTAGATGAGAATGTCACTAGATCCATCTATCTGGCACTAGGTCCCACCAAGAATAAAGTGTGCATGGCATGAAATTCACCAGGATCTGGGGTAGTTTATCATTGGGAATCTTGCTCTATAATGTTGTCAGTGTGGATCTTTCAACAACTTTGGGACCCCATACCTTTAGAACCTTTATGATTATATACATTTTGCGGATGAATTAAGGGATGTACGAGTCTGAATGGATAGGTCTACATACATTGAGATATTGAGGAGGGATCCCACCCAGATTTTTTTTGCATCTTCATTCTGTCCCACAGACTGAGGAATAGGTGGTTCACACCCCTACACATCCGGCGCTATTTTTGCTAAACCGATGTCATTTTACGGTAAAAGCTCAGGAAGAATCCCATGAAGTGGTATCATCTTCATTGGATCCTGTGACCTAAGACATCACTAGCACATTATCTACTCCCCTATTCGAATTCCAGAGTTGGATCTTTCATTTTCTAAGAGTCGGGATGCTTTAATTCCTGGTCCAGAGTGAGGAACTATCCGCATCAAAAGAAGGTTGATTTGACCACCCTGGTCACCAGTGCAGGCAGTAGACATCACACGATGATCAACAAAGATAATGTCTAGTATGGTGGTCCTCCTCATACAATCATCATATAGAGTGGAGTTTCTCACTGCTCTCACATCCAACACAGAGGTCCTCCATGTTCCACCATCATCGGCCGGAGAAAAAGTCCTCATATTTTTTGACTATCTTTGCGAAATCCTCCCCGATAACTTGGTGTCATGTATGAAAACATCACCAACATACCATGTATTCAATGTGTGGATCCTACCTAAAATTTCTCCTACAAAAATGGTGTTCCTCCTCATGTTTTCAATGACACATGTAGAGGTCATCCTTCATCGACGGTCATCACGATGGCCTTTCTAATATTCATTATGGTCAGAAAAAAAGTCCCTCCTCATATCATAGCTACCTAAGCTGGTCATCCTGAAGGTCTTGCTCATGCTACCCATGACCACCATTGAGGCACTCTCATTGATCAGGCCATCTCAAATGGAGGCCCTCCCCTCTATAACAAAATCAATCATGGATGTCATCCCGGTATGTCATTTGACATTTTCCAAGATGCTCCACGTACCCTAGTTTGTTTGAGCAGATGTCATCCCCACTCATGCTCCAACCTAAGATGTGGTAATCCCCATTTCAAAGATCCATATTTCTTTGAACAACCATCCTGAGGTTGGAAGCCTAGTCATCACCACTAAGGATGAGTCATGAGATACCTCAAACCACAATCAAAACCATCGGCTTTTCATATTTTGAATCATAGTGCATTTAGATGATAGACCATCAACCCAATCCTATATATCAGGGGTTAGAGAATGAAAAAAAGTTTATTAGCCTCATACATCCAGGAATTAAGATCCACATGATCCCAACATCCATCCGAAGATTCATACTAAAGAAGAAGATTAGGCCCCTTTACAGGGCTTGACCACGAAATCATCCTTATCATCAAAACAATCATTCTCTACAAAGAAAAGTGATCATAGAGGGTTGTTTTGGGGACCAATGGAGGAATATAAATATAGTGAACCTCCACCAAAGATTTTATCGCCTATGCTGAAAGAAGTGGTCATTAGTCCATTTCATTGGGATGTGGTGGTGTAATCATTTCACATTTAAGAAGATAGCCCATGAAGTAGAGGCATGTCAGCTCGAGCACCATACATCCCACTATCAAGTCTACCTACACAACTATCTGATTCCATTCAAAAATTGATCCCACTACCACCTCCATTTGAAGAGTGGGGAAATGAAGGATTGGTTCTAGATTTTTAAATGAAAATCTTGTGGGACAATCTCACAGTGGACCATTTCCTAAATTTTTGCTGGGAAATTGTAACTGAAAACATCTACATACCTTATTCCCTTACTATTGACAAGGTTATGTGACTCTATCAAAACATAAAGAAACCACATTTCTGCCATTATTTCCAGCAGTTAGCATAGACTAAGAGCTGAGAACACTATGCATACATTGGCAAGAAATACCTCTTGGTTGTGTTGGCCACACTTCCTTTTGCTCAGCATCCTGCATCTCTTGGTTATCAACAACCCCTATAGCAAAAATTCATAAAAATCTTTATTATTATCCACCATGTTATCATGGAGTCTTCCCCACATGTCTAGATCTTTGTTAAGTGTCATATGATGCCCTATATTTCATTCATATCATGTACCTTCCTTGTTCATCTGGTGATATTGAGGATATGCCTTCAGACAACGATATAGGGAACATGATTGTTCCTACGATCTTCCACGAAGGGGGAACTCACAAATGTAATAGAGAATATGAGGATTCTACAATGTTAGTTCATCACCTAGGAAACTTTTTAGGTTTCCTTACTCACAAACAAAGAAAGTTTCATCATCTTCATTTATCTTATAAGTCATTGCCTCTTGCGTGAGACCCCAATATAGGTAACGAGAAAATTGGGACTGTGAACCCCTCTGACCCATCTATCTCAGTTAAAAAGATGGAATATGACCCTGAAAAGGTGTCATTGCAATAGTCACATGCTAATATTAAAATATGGTTGATGGGATCCTCATTGGGTGCACCACAGAACAATGAAAATATTACAGTATTCCTCGACTGGTGAATCAATGGCAGGGGAAGGTACCACTACCTCCTGGTGAGTTTTCTTTTTGTGATCTCAACCACCCTACCCTTCTAGACAGGGTAGTGGCTGTTGTTTATAGAAATACGGTGTGATATTTACTTTTCAATCAATATAAATTGCATGAAAACCTTCATCATGACTCGTATTAGGTTTCTACGGCCGCTCCACAGGTCCCAATGGTCACTCTATAGGTCATTCACCCATATCATCAGGTATTTCTACTAGTCACCAAATGAGACGGAGGGAAAACATACCCCATTGATGAAGTCAGCAATGCATTGGTGGTTAGTGACCCTATTCATGATTAGAATCATTGTCCAGATGATCAGATTGCATCACTTATTTCTCGACTTGAGGCCCTAAAAACTCAATAGGTGGTAATCGTGCCTGATGGAAATCCATATATAGTATGGGTGGATGATATTTCAATATGAATGGGATTCATAAATCCTACCTTCCCCCATTTAATGGGGTGGGCGATCCACTTCAGCATCTGGCCCACATTATTTCAAAGTGTGGACTCATGTTGGGAACTCTTGTTCAATAGGAGACCTCCAATATCTGGTGTTTTGTAGGGAACCCAGAAGGCCCCACATTTTATAGTACATCCAGTTTCCCATTGGGTCAATGGATGTTTGGGATGGTCATTGTAGGTAGTTTCTCAACAAGTTTATTTCCACAACCTAGAAGACAAGCATTTTATGACCACTTCATGTGCAAGCAGAAGAGAGATGAAAGAATTAAAGACTTTGTCTCCAAATGGAAGGGACTCACATATTAACTTGAAATACCACTAACTCGTGAGACATTGCTAACAATGTGTATGGGGAATGCTCGCACTAGTATGGTCCTTGCCCTCAAAACTCAAAACATCCCAGATGAGTCCTATGATTTATTTAACAATGATCAATGTCTAGAATAAGCCATGCAGCAATCCATGTTGGAACATCTATTACCTCATGTAGCTCCCACAAGAAGAGTTTCTAAGGCCGAGTCCATCGTGGTTGAACAAATAGAGTCCCCCAAGTATCATTAATTGTTACCATAAGAGACACATCCATTGATTCATTGAGGACCACCACCTCAGGCACAGCCTCCGGCTCAGCAGTGTCGGCTTCAAAATTGGTAGGTTCCTCCGCATAACATGACATCACCAAAAAGTAAAGAAAATAAGATTCCACCACCTCTACTGACTCCTCAAACCAATAATCAAGTCCATGATCCTTGATCTTATTTTCCATATCAGGGGAACAAAACCTAATCATTTAATGAGACTCACCTTCCAGGTTATTTCTAAATCTCCATGGACCAGTTATTCATGTTTTTTCAAAAATGAAAGAGGCCTAATGAGGAATATCTAACTGATCATCCCATTTTATAACCCTATCATTATTTCCATGGGAACACCCTTAATTAGTGTTATATTTTTAAATGTGGATCTAAGACCAAGTCAATAACAACATAGTCTGGTTGTGTATATCCCCATAACAAGTGGCATGTATGTTTATAAATCCTGATAGTGACAGCGAGGGTTAATTGCAGTGGGTTTCGAACCATGGGTCTCAAAAATAAGACAACTAAATGCATCACAAGAATATAACTCATTCGCATGGAATCATTAGTTCATGTTTGAACCAGTTTGAGCCTTTATATGTCACTATGCTTCCATTAGATACTACCCCTGCATAAACATCTCAACCTTCATCCTCTCAAGGGTGCAAGTTCTGACAATGCATGGGAAGACATATCCCTACACATATGCTAAATTTTTCTCATACTATTGAAAAATTTCATGCACTCAAAGATGGGGATTTCCCCTATAATCCACCCAATAAAAGAGGATTCTTCGATTGACGAATAGGGGTATTCATTATTAAATATCGTTCAGCTGGTAAACCCTTACATGTTTCTTGATGATGAAATCACCATGCAGACCCTACCAACATCCCCAATAGATGTCATAGTCTATGATGTAGTGGGTATGAATGTCCCCAATATTCATTGGTCACTGATTCCAGAAAATCTATTCCCCCTACTGAGACATGACAACAATCCTAGTCTAGAGCTCAGAATGTGAAACCATCTCATATTATATAGTCAGATTCGTGTCATCTTCTATTTTTTACTCCATGATCTAGTATATCCACCACGACTGTGATATGATAAGACACATTCCATTGTGGATGGACCTTATCCGACTAGTATTCAGCTAATATCCACTCTATTCTATTCAACTAGTGGACAACAATACATTCTTATCACCATCAAGAATCCACCGGTTCAACCAGTAGTTCTCATCATACCTCATGCCATAAAGTGACCTCTTGTTAGTAGAGGTGTATATCTGGCATGAAAATATGATGTCCTAATGAATATTACCTTCATTCTTATGAGTCTTTTTATCCTTATGTCTCTCTAACTATTAATAGATATGTGTGAATCGCTTGCAGAGATATTATGAAGCCCCCTTCAGTTTGAGACAGAAATAGCAGTCGCAGATGCCTTCCATGTTGAGAGAGTCGATCATGTGGAATGACAGGACATCATCTATTTCATTAAATAATTTGGAGTCTCTCTTATATATGTGATCATACACCAACTTTAAAAAACAATCCATTTCAATGGCTTTGAGTTCTTTTGATGTCTTACTGACATGGGATTTGAGATCATTCTAATCCCATCCTAGACAGACTACAAGATAGGGCTTTCTGAAACATATATGAGACACCATGAACTGATGATTCAAGGGAATGATAGCATGGGGTAGACACTATTTGGAACTATCTTTATAATGACCTAGTTCGGTGGCCTATTTTCCATCACTGAGATAACAGTTGTCTCACTAGGCACCACTTACAACACGTTCATGGTTATACCATGGCTCCACCAGCATGCGGTAGTCCCTTCATCATATCACCAATGCATTAACAACCCCCTTAATGGTCGAGTAGTTATAATCTAGAAATATACTACTCCCTTTGCCTATTTTGAAGCCTTCTACCTAGATTCCAATTACTACACGATCAAGGAAAAACATTTCAGGCCAATGAGGTTGAATATGCTATGGTTGCGACTAACCCATGGACATACCTATATGGCACCTACGTTTTCCAAATTAACTAAGGGGAGGCCACCACTCAATTAAAGGGGAAATTGTTTTCTATCTCCTAGATGATGGGGAATCCCATTAAAAAGACTACGTAATGGTATAATATCACCTCATATTACTACACAAATCCGGATCATGTAATCTTAGAGCCCCTTTCTTATAAAATATTGATATATCCATCATATGGAAACAAGAATACTTCATACTTGTTAGTTTCACTGAGATGGGATAATCCAACACAATCTAACACAACACTATTTCATTGATATTATAACTCATTCCCCCCTGCGTCACAACCCATATGGGATTAGGGAGACATTTTTTTCACCATGGTTTCAGCAGTGCAGGAGTTTCCTATGAGTTTTCCACTACCTCTCAAGGTAAAACCAGTGTCCCGATTGGATCCATCAACTAAGATGTGTTTCCCCATATAAATGAACCTATAACTGTGAATAAATAATAAGATTTATATGATGACCCTTGAAAATTTGAAGACGTAATCTTCATTACTGTCTATGAATTGGTACAGGTGAACCATAGAAATAATACAGCTCTAAAACCAACATTGATTAGTGCCACTATGCTTAATGAAGAGAAACAAAGAAACATGGATTTTCTAATAAAGCATTGTGATTTATTTTCATGGAGTTATGATGCTATGATAGTTCTGGATCCCTACATTGTTTTATACCATCTTGGCCCCACCATAACTCATAGTGTGTTTAAACATCCTCCCAAAAAGATGTACCACTCTCATTTTTCTATGGTCGGGGCTAAGGTTGATAAGATCATAAAATAAAACATCACCATGTAGGCCCAGTAACCCAGATAGTTATCTAACTTGTGCCCTTTATGTAGATGAATGAAAAAAATCAGATTCTTTTTCAACTTCTAGTATCAAAGGTGTCATTTTCCAAATGATGGTTTTCCCCTTCCTGCGACAGAACTCTTGATTGGCGCCACCACTGGATTTCAGACCCTCATAATAAAATATGGGTATTACAGATATAATCAAATCCATATAATCCATGAGAATTTATATTCTATCACCTTTAGGGAACCATAAGGTAATTTCTTCTACCAGGTATTTCCTTTCAGTATAATTAATGTAGTTTTCACCTACTAGTTTTGCATGAACTACATATTAAAGCATATCCTTGGTATATTGTTTGAATGCTACATGGATAATCTTGTGCCTAAATATCAGAAATGTTAGGACCATCTCATAGATTATGGGAACGTGTTTGTCATCCTCTGTTCCCAAAATCTGATTATTAACCCCTTGATGTGTCTCATTAGGGAAACCTATGTAATGTTTATTAGTATGGTTTTCATATATAGAGGCATTTAGATCCACAAAAAAATATAAATTCCATCAGTCAAATTGTTCCCCTGAGAAATATTAATGATATTTGAGGGATTCACGGCCATATAGCCTATATATGTCGATTCATCAAAAATTTGGAAGGAAAGTCTAAGATCTTTTCTAGGATCAAGAAAAAATATGTCGATTACCAGTTGGATGACAAGTTTCAGACTAATTTTGTGGAAATAATGCAGTACCTACTATATCCTTTAATTCTGATTCCACTTGTTTATGGAATGTTGATGGTTCACTATGTGACTGATCTTGAATGGCCCCTCATTGCTCTTCTTTCCTAGGAGAACAATGAGGTAATAGAGAACAGTTTATACTATCCTAGATGTACACTCATATATTTAGAGACCAGATATTACTCTATCGATAAGATTTTCCTTGATCTGGTATTCATAGTGCATAAATTTCGACATTACATTCTGAACCACTAGATACAACTAGTGTCTCAAGTGGATCTTCTAATGTACATTCTGAATTGTTCCAGGTTGACGAGATATCTAGCTCGGTATATAGTAATTATACAATAGTTTGAAATAATTTTTCCCCTAGAAGGATATCAATCTATAGGCACTAGAATACTTCTATACCATATATCTTCCCCCCATAAATTATTATCTAGATTTTGACTATCTTGATGAAACCATCCATTCCATGGATAAAGTTGTATTGTGTTGTAAGATGAAAATTTAGTGAGCTTATCTAAGCCCTATTGTAAGGAGACTCAATGATCATCGTCTCAATAGAGTATGAATGGGTTTCATATTCATTATTTATGTACATTCTTTCCTTACATATTCATTCAAGTATTCAAAAGGCTTCACCAAAAATGATGTAGAGTATCAATCCCTTGTCAATGGTATCGAACTAGACCTTGAGGTTGATTTTACGCACCTTCATGGTAAAGGGGACTCTGAATTGGTCATCATGTAGATCAAGGACAAATACATTCTAATTAATCCAAAACTAATACCTTTTTTAGGGCGTACTCACCAACAGATGGCTCAGTTCCCTTCTCATCCTGAAATCATGCATGTTACTTGATCGCAGAATGGTCAAACTGATGCATTATCCATACTTGAAATATATCTTGTAGTGAATTAATATTATTATTTGATTATCAATGTGGTTCATCGAAGATTAAACTATCCCATCATAATGGACAAATTATGAAAGGCCATTGGCAATCCACCTTACCGATGATGCCTCCACATCAAGACCTCTAGGTCCCCCTTGCATAGTATTGAAGGAGACCCCTTACTCGATGAATCTCATTATCAATAATCTCTAGAAAGATAATCTCCCAATATAATAAGCTTAATTTAAGCAAATAAAAAAGCATGTCGTGCATTTCACCCTCCAGAGTGGTCCCAGTCTTACGAAGATCCTGTATAGACATGGGTTTGATGGGATTATCCACTTTTTCAATCAATGAGATGATATTTTTTAGGTTATACAAGAAGTTCCTGTTGATTTCTGTTGGGATCATCATGAAAGGCATAAACACTCTCATCATATAAGAATATTGAGATGTTTTTGGCCCCCATGATCAGTGACTGTATCGATTTTTCCAAGAGGTTCCATGCATGCCAGATCCATCCTAATTTTGTGCATGGTCTGTTAGCTCCTATATATACTACCATGCAATCTTGGCCCATTACAGTCTGGAGACTCAATGTAGTTGTACCGTTCCCAGCAGAAAAAGCTCGCGTAGTGTAGGTTCATTTTGACCACTAATGATTTCTTTTCTAAGTGGGAAAATGCAATACTGCTCAAGGATGTTAAGGCACATTCCATCATTGACTTAATGAGATCCAATATAATCAATATATTTAAATCCCCTCATTCCATTATCACTAATAAAGGAACCAAAATACATGAATGAGAGTGGATGATTTTTAAACAATGTAAAATATTTGTTCTAAAATACCTTTCTTTACCTTGCACAAGAAAATGGAAAGATAGATGTGTTCAACAGTACGTCGTCTAATTTGTAGAAAAATATGGTTGGTAAAAATAATAATAGATTCCAAGAAAAACTCCCAAATGTTCAATGGGATTACCGGACAATGACTCATAATTCCACCCAGTTGAATCTATATTACATGGTTTACGAGAACTAAGGTAGTCCTTCCCATTGAGATTCAGTTAACCTCATTATGCACAACCATCTACGATCGGTAGGATGCAGAAAAAGTATCCAAAATTATTCTGGATGAACTAGAAGTGATAGATGAGAACATGCTTCTTTCCATTCACAATATAGTGGGGCATCAGAACAAGATATCAGGGGCTTAAAATAAGAATCCTCACCACAGATAAGTCATTCAAGGTGACGCGGTAGTAGCCCTATGAATTCTAATGATACCTTTAAGGAATCCGCTGAAGTTGGATCCCAAAAGGGAGGGACATTATTTAATTCACAAGGATTACCCCAATGTTAAAAAATCTCTTCTCACTATGGATTGAGTGTGTATTACTCATCCAAAAAATTTCAAATTCCATAAGAAGTATTTCACATAAGGGAATCTTTGTCCTGGTGGACGTTAAAATACTCATCCTCATCCTTCATGATGATAAACTATAAATTCTACGAATACTCTAATGTTTTATACCTATGAACCTAAACTAATATACCCTTAATCTTGCAATATTAAAAACTAAGAATGGTTATTACACATCATACTCCAAGCTCTAAATCTTTAAACTAAAATCTCACATCCTTACCATAAAACATTAAACTACATAGGTACCGCCACAGTTAATACATCCCGTTATTTGGATCTCAATCGTCTTTCAAAACTAAAAAGACTTCCCTACTAGCTCGGTCTCACGCCACATTATCTCACCTACCATTTTGAGCCAATGTCCTAGAGAATATTGAATTACAATTTTGGATAAGTCCTGTATTGAGAATATGGTATGTGGTCAATGTTCAATTGTTTGTTCCCATTCCAGGTCAAATGAGATGAATACTATGTTGAGAACATGGTCATCAGTTATCCACAATAATTATTTCTATCCCCATAGTCTCCCAAATGACAGTCGTAGTGATTCAACTATTTCGTCCCTTCTATCCCATACACACATCATTATTTTGTCCATCTATGCTACGTGTTCTATGACCTCAAATAATGAACATTTACATCTCTACAATTGTATATTAAACTACAAGGAATTTCAATGCTATATATGGATTGATTACCTTCATCATGGGTATGTAATAATTCCTAGACATTTCATATTATGTTCCGAACAAAGTAATCTCTTCACCCCTTCCATGTTTAGTTCTCTTCTATGGTTTCTTATAGTGAGCTATGGACATTTTTATTCCCCATTCATGTTGGATTTACCAGAGTTGCATCATGTGATCCTATTTCAAGAACATTTTTCTTTCCTTGTTTCTTTAACACTTGATGTTAAACATCAAAAAATTTCAACATCTACAAATGGATTTATTCCCATCCTCATGGGATACATAGGAATTCTTAGGCATTTCATCCTTAGGTCCATCCCTGGTTATTAGAATCCTTCCCTTCCTTCTATCCCCATGGACTATGTTCTCTCAAGGGCATGTGGTGTGCTGGGTACATATGTCCTCATTCAGATCGGGATTGAAATAACCATGCGTCTTACCACTCTCAAGATCTTTCCATCCCATTTTCCCTGTGTAGTTACTCCATGACGTTAAATAGCTCGAAATTTTCTAAACTACATGTGTCTTGATTCCCATCTGTATGGGATACATAGAAATGCCTGTACATTTCAACATTTGGTCCAACCCCCAGTTTCACATATTATTCCTTTCATCTGGAATCTCTAACTATGTATCCATAGAGTGTGTGGCGTGGTTTACACTATTTTCCACATTCACATTTGATTTTCAATAGCTTCATCATCTACCCCTCCAACTACAGAATCCCATATTCTTTTCCTCCTTCCCACATGATGTTATACTGAACTACATTTCATGAAATATGTGTGGATTGTTTCCCATACTTATGTGATACATATAAATTCTTAGAAATATCATCTTTCTGTATAGCCCCAGGTCCATTTATACTTTATGTCCCCTTGGCCTAAGGTTCCACAATGGAAAATATTCGCGATGTGGTGTAGAATGTTTGTCCCCATTCACATTGTGTATTTTTTAACACACCATGTGCATTCCCATTAGAAAATTTGTATTCTGTATACATCGAAACAATATGATGTTAAACTATGTTGCCTAATCCCACATGACATTAAACTGTTGTGTCATTATCACACGACATCACTAAAAATGGGTTAGTTTTTTCATATGACTTTAAACTATGAAACTATCATCCAGGTCGCATGATGATAAATTTAACATCATTTTGGTGTTCCTACATGAGGAGAGATCTGGTTTGGAATCAATCATATACCATTCCATTTTCAAGAACTACATCTGGATTGATTACAATTGTCATGGGATATGTTAGAATGCCCGAATTTTTCATCTTTGGGTCTAGCCCCATGTTCATAAACCCATTTATACCATTCATTTTTAGACATATCAGCCTCTATTATGCCTCATCAAAGTTCTGAGATTCCCTTTGGTTTAAAATATAGAGTGTTGGGTTCTGTTTGATCATTCTCTCATCCATTTCAATGCTTTATTTTTCCCGTTTGTTTGGGGTTTTATTAGCTTTCACATCCAAATGGACCTGTAATTCGTATGAATTCCTAGACTAAGTTCTATCCTTCCATCGTGGGATAATGTTTCAAAGGATTTCAGACGAAATTTTGAGACATTCTTTGTGTTTTGAATGTCGTCAGCGGCCAGAAGATGGTTGTTAGTTCATGTTCCATGTCACATGAGATATATACTATGTTGAAAACATGGTAAAAAATTATCCTCTATCATTATGCATACACCATTAAGAAAAAAATATTGGTCTCATGATTCACATCACATTCTATCTCATCATGCTCAGACAGAACATTGAAAACCCCAGTGTTATATTATTTTTCACCTTTGTGTGTTGGAAGGATGAACCTGTGTCATGGGGTCACCCTTAGCTCTGCCCCTTCATCCCTAACGATGTGTTTCGTTTCACTATAATGGTCTTATCCATCCTTGCTTCCCACACCAAGAATGTCTCATGTGGGATTAAATATTTGAGTATGGTTTGTGCCTACATGGAAGAGACGCACTTCCTTTTTGGTCCAAACTAATTAACCATAAAATTGAAACACTGGTCCCCTAGTCTAAGCATCATGACTATAAACTATTTCAGTTCTCTAATATATTTTTAATGTTTTTTGGACTACATTGTCCCTATTCACATCGGGTGAATTTGTGGAACCGTGTCACAAATTTTCACTTTGGGAATCTTTTCATTATGGTCAAAGCTCTATGAACATAAACTAAGATCCCTTACTTCCATATCGTACAATGCTAAACAACATCTTCTACTCCCAGAATGTGTATTGATAAATTACACATCCATACTATGACTTCAATAAAGATGATGTTTCCCCTTTTCAGTATTGTCTTCCAAACATACCACAATGATGAACTACACGTTGCTTGTTACCCACTCTTATGGGATATGTAGAGATCCCCATAATTTTTATTGTGGTCCAACCGCATCCCCACAAGCCCTCTTGTTCCATATTGACATATTTTTCCTTAGAAATTTGTTGTGTGGTGTGTAATACTGTTCGCATTCATGAGAGGTTCTCAATAACCATGCCACATACCTCTCTGAAGAGTTCTCCATTTTTTCGGCCCTTACCAAATGAAAATAAACTGTATGGGAAATTCCCACACACATGACATTAAACTATAAACCTTCAGGTATGATCTCTATGACATTAAACCAATATTCTTATTGTAAATGTTTAAATGATGTTAATAATGATATCAATTATGATATTTTACATTAAAATATAATATTTTTTAATTTTTGTATTGGGATCTTTTCATGCCTCCACCGTGGACAACGTTTGGTGCGATTCCCATCCTTATGGGATATATAGTGACACCAAGAATTCCAATATGTTGTCTAGTCGTAACCACCTTCATGTCCCCAACTCCAACTGGTATGGGTTCTCCCAGAAGTACCCGATGTATTGTAGACTTCTTTGGTCCTCATTCATGTCAGGTTTATAATAACGATGATATGTACATCATTCAATATTACAACTCATTGTGTTTGTCCCCCATTATGCTTAAATTTTTTGTGTAATGTTCAGGCTTCACACATTCTATCATTTGGGGATTTCATTGTCCTCACATCCAATGGGACCCCCTAACGACATGGATGTGAGGCCTCAGAGCTCTCCTACTATCTTGGGCTAATATCCCATAGGATTTTGGGATCCAATATGAATCGTTTTCTATGTACTAAATTTTTTCAGTGGTAAACCCTCATTTCTATGTTCCAATTATACGCAAACATAAAATGGATGATGTGTTTCGAACATGGTAAATAGTTATCGTTCTATATCATGTTTCTCCCATTGTGTCCCAAATATTGAATGTTGTGAATATCTCGTTTAATTCCCCATTACATTTTATGGAACCTCAACACCCCCTATGTTTTAACTCCACACATTTGTGTGAATCGAGTATGGATGTTTGATTATATGGTATTTTCCCCACCCGACAATTCCTTTCCACTGTTGTATGCTCTCGTTAGATGGGGAATTTCTGAAAATTCTCCTTGATTCTAATATTGATCATGGTTCACGTGGGATTAAGGGTTATGGTATGGTAATAACTATATACAACACTTTGTGACCTGTTGTTCCTTCCATAAAACCATAAACTATGACATTATCATCCTCACCACACAATGTTAAACCGTTCAGAATACAAAGAACAAGGTAAGGATTGATTCATGACCTTGCAGGTTATGCAGAGATATTCGGGTTCTGATACCTAGGTAAAACCAATTGAAAGGTAAACACCCATTCTTGTCCTTCTTGGCCCCGAATTCCCATTCAAAAATGTGTGGAGTCTTGTGGTCCTCTATGTCCCTCACTCCAATCAGGTTTTCAACTGAACCACATATTTCTCTTGTGAGGGTACTCATGTCCTTGACTGATGACTTTAAATTACACCCATACCCTAAACATGTTCAGGATTACCCGTTATAATTTTGGGACCCATTCTATCCCTCGTCCGATAGGACTTCTCCCACTAGCGTTTGACTTTGACCACATTGTGCTAAAAAATATGTTTGACTTGATTCTTATACTTATGGGATATGTAGATATGGCCTTGAATTTCGCATCGACACCATCTTGAGGATCGTTAACAGTGTTGGTTATTTTCCCCTAATCATGGTCAGAACACCATGACCATAAAATGGGGTTTCTTAGTCCATGTTACATGACTTTAAATTATTGAACAGTGTCTTAAAATAAAGATAGTAAACTATGTGCAATTCCCTAATCATACACCATTAAACTATTCATCATCATCCTCACCGCATGATTCAAAATTTTACAGTTATCATCCCCATTTACACAATGTAAAACTATATATGATATTATGACCTCTATTGAGAGTTCCCCCTAGAAGTAGTCTTTATATCGATTCAGACTGATATTCTCACCCAATGTACTTTCATCCCAAAGGCATAATTTCAATAGTGTTGAACAATATCCAAAAATTATGTCATCTTATCAGAACATATAATGTGCCCTATATTTTGGATCCTAATTCCCCTTCATGTCTAAATTAACCCCCTAACAATTTGGATTCTTGGACTTAAGGATCAACAACGATCATGGGCCAACGTTCTGAAAGACATCGGGCGACACTTCGAGTTTGGCCCTGTGAAATAAAATGAAGTCCATAGTTTTCCATCAGTTATTTGTTCCCATTTCTGGATAATTTGATGTGGATGATGTGTTTAAAATTTGGTCAATAGAAATATTCCTTTATCATTAAACTAACACAGTGTTCTGAATTGTTTTTATTGTAAGTCACATTCTTCATTCCCATTTGTCTGGATTTACTACAATGCCCCTTGAATTGTCTCGCTCGTGCACTGGAGGATTTTGGGGGAGTGAATATTTGTAGTTTTTTTAATTATATTTTCTAACCATTACCACCTCTTTTCTTCCAGAAAACACCAAGTGGTCATTCAGACCCCGGATGTACGGTAATTGGTTGGCACTCACGTATGTAAGGGAAATAATTTTGTTATTATCCGCTGTTTCTCACATAAGGAAAGTCCCACGTGAGCTTAGCGATTGATCACTGGATATTTCACAAATATAAATGAGAAGTAGTAATCAAATTAGATAATGATACTCATGCACTCAACCAAAATAAACAAGAAAGCACAAATATCAGCTTGTGAGTTTTTAAAAATTACATCCTGCATGGATAATCCACTTCGATATATGGGTTGAACTCTTCAGTGGAGCGTCCTAGATCCAACACTCTCTAGTAGGTATCATCCAAGATTTTTTTCCCCTCGTTAAACACATTAACTTCTTCTGTTGCAATAGGCACAGTTTATTGGCTTTTTTCTAGACCTGATCCTCAATAGCTTGGATAATAGCCATCTCTTGGGATGCTCTTTTAATTTCTCCTCAACCTCCATCAACTATGCATTTAATCCCAATGTGAGTTCTAATTGTGAATAGATGAATGAATAGTGATCATTCACCCACTCCCTTATGAATTGGATCTCTGGCAAATCCTCATGATGTTTCATGATATTGAAAACTTTCTTTGATGCAAGAAGACACCAATGTCTTGGTCATACTCTTATATTTTCACATCCATGTAATCTAGAATGAGGATATGGGGATGTTTCCGTCCACTCCTCTAGAGAATTTTTTTATCTTCAAATAATGATGCCTCCCCTAGAGATTATTCACTATACATGTGGGGTCTATTTAATGAAGTGCTTGATCAGTTTCCAAAATTGGCGATAGATGACCTTAATATCCTCTTCATCAGTAGCAGTCTCATCCCGATGCACTAGGTTAGCTAGTTAATATGTTTGGAATTCCTTCATAAATCATCAGCATGTCCCTCTTAAGATTTCGTGTTATATAGGTTGGGTTACTTGTCATTGGATTGATCTTCATCACCATATTCCACCTTGATAGTCTCAGGTTCTGTCATGCTAGCAATCCTATCTATTACCATGATTGCTTTTGTTTGGTCAGTGTGAGAGTCTGATTCCATGACGATCGGAGTTCCCCAAATAAAAATATTTCCAAGATCCCCAAATATTCTTTCTTTAGAATACCATGCCATTTGAAGAATTGTACATCTATAAATACACAGATGTAGGTTTTCATGGTTCAATGGATATAAAATACGGATTCTACAAAGGATATGACATTAAAGGACGAAATAATTGGTCTTTTAATTGAGCTAATACTATGTAAATCCCAAGAAGTGGCCCTTAATATATGATTGGGAACCCCCATGTCTTCGAGACAACCAACTTGAGTGTTACATCACTCCTATATTTGGTAATAAATGTTATTAGAGGTGTAGACCACGATGTTATTTCACCTATCGTACAAGACCAAGTATTATATATGAGGTTTTACCTAAAGAGCCTTGAATAACTCTTAGAGATCTAAGGTTGAAACATTGCCTTATTAAAATGGGCTCCCTCTAACATATTCTTCCACCCCCCCCCCCCCGAGGGACACTTTTGATTCTTAGGGTAAGGTGAATCACTTCCTCAACATAGCAGCAGACAGTTGTGGAGGGATTGTTTGGTTTTGCAGTTATTTCACCCATTCCTACATTGGATGCTGAGTACCCCAAGCATAAAAGGAGTAATCTAGCTCAGTGATGTATTGCACCCATTACACTAGGGACACCATAATGTTGTCCTTGGCGTGGACAATATCTTACAGATCAGTCCCATGATGGTTATGGTTGTCGCACATATGGGAAGGACGGAGGAATTGACAGTTAACATCCCATGTGTCCCAAGTCATTGAATAAACATCATCCTCAGGCATGACTAAGAGGTGTATCTGCATCCCAGGAGCACAAGTATATGTCCTAAGGATCCCATTTGGTGGCCTCCATTCTAAATAGAACTTCTTATCTTGGATCTCTTGGTCTACCACTTCGTCTTTCTCCCACTCGGTGTAGGTCCTGGAGTTGTTAGATTCGTCACTATAGTCACCCCACCATCATGTCATGTTATTAACATAATTCAGCCACAAAATCAAGGATGAGGACATACATCATCAACAACTAATAAAATGTGTCTGTTCATCATTTCCCCTAGGTGGGATGCCTCCCACATCTTTGCATATTCCATTCGTATCTTTTAAATAGATGTTAGAGGAGGAAACATATTCCTCATTTTACCACCCTTCCACATGAACATGATCCGCATATTCCTCATCACACAAGGATGATCCTCATGGTGTTCTCCCATATATACTTGTGGGGTCAACCCACTGGATGCACACGAATTTCCTCGCAAAGCAGTGCAGGGTGTATGACTCACAAATATGCTTGGGATCGATCCTCACCACCTAAAATCCTCCCCAATGGCCAGGAGAGTGGAATATTTCTCCTCAGTTCCACATTTATCATTATTGAATACACAAGTTGGCAAGATTAATGGATTAATGTTTAATTTATATGACTTCCATACTCTGTTCAGCACCAACAGTTGCATCTTCTTGGACAGAAATCTCCACACCGCATTGAAAATAGTAGGTTGAATTTTGGATATATGTGAAGAAATAGGGATCTAATATTCATATATTTCTATGTGAACCACTATACATAAATAAAATATATGGAGCGGTCCATAAACCCTATGTGGCTTCATTCCATCACTGATGTGCCACATCTCCTTTTACAACTTGGCTATCACCGCAATCCCCAAGATGGCATGCTCCCCCCTCACTAGCACGATCTCTATAATGAATGTGCTCAGTCACAATCTAGGGTTTCTATCCCAGACTGGAAACATCCAGCCAAATATAATAATAGAGATACACCCAACCAGCCTAACCAAAGGTTGCTACGCGGTGTCGACGTTGTACCCCCAAAGCATCTATTGGTTTTCCTCCAAGGTTCGCTAATAGAAATTCACATTACTACACTGGACTCCATTTAGAATTGTCATAGCACTGACCAATAGCTCCACGGGTGCCTAATCCCCTTCAGAAGAATACTTTGGTGGGATGTTTTTGAAATTATTAAACCACAACTAGAAATAAACATTCCTCACACAATACATGTCCTCGCACAACACATGATACATCAGTTCATTTAAAACGGTGTCATCTGATCTGGATCAACACATGTGTTATCCACATGGAGTATCTCATCGTAAATCACCCATAACATTGGAATCCCCAATATCATGTAATGATCCCAAGGGCTGATGCTGACCTCACAATTGTGAAGATGAATAGATTCTGTAATTAATGAACACCTAGTCAGCAAATTTAGCAACATGTGTTTTGGATTATAAATGTGGAATTGGGAGGCCCCTAAAGCTTTGTATAGCCTTATTCACTTCATCTCTTCCAAGAATTCCTCACAAGATGCACAAACCCAGCATGCCATGGCCTAGTACATTGTAAAATTGCCTCTATGTCACATGTTCCAATAATCAGTCCACCCCTTCCTTGGTTTCCCAAAACAGTCTGTGAAGACAATGTGGTACTGTTCTAGAGATTCTTCTGGATCCAACACCTTTACATCAACATTTTTGAATTGGTTATTTAGGTATTTTTCATTGATAGGTGTGTGGTCTTCTCATGTTTAATTGTCTAAATCCCCGAACCACGAGCCCTAACACGAATTACTCCTAAACCAGTAATCTGGTTCATATTCACTTTATTAAGAGATGATAACATCACCCCTCAAACCAAATCCATACAGACACTGTATTTTTCATAGAGGGTAATTCTTTTGACTTTCCAAAAAGAGTTCTACTAGGGTTTTAGCGTTTTTATGGCTTGGTACAAAATCCCTGATTCCCAAATTTTCCTCCATCTCTTCCCTTTGGGAATCATCCCTGGAGGACCCCCCAATATGCTTCCTAGTATCCCATTTTGTCCATGGACATTAGTAATTTTTTGGATCGTAGATCTCAATCATAGAGATTTCCCATAGAGTTCTACCATAGAGCTCATACACACTACTCTTGGATTGCATGATTACATAGTCTAAGAACACGTTGTGAGTAATAGAGTGAAAAAGAAACCAATTATTAAAGAGTGACTATGTTGTGCATGGATCTTCTCAAATCAAGAGATCATATATGGATATATGGAGACATGTAAAGAAATATTAGGGATCTTCACTCACTATTTATAGAAAATGAGCCCAGATCATCACAGTGCGCCTTTCAACAATGAGATTTCAGGAATTTTCAAACTAAACATCTCATATCTTCATTTTGATCCATCTCCGCCATCTTGCTTCATTACATGCATAAATTTTGGTGATCTAAACCCATAATATGTCCCTCATTTTATCATTGGCTCCAATTCTGAGGGGGCAGGGGGTTATTTTGGTGCTAAAATATGATCATTGTAAAATATAAGCAATGTAAATTAAAATGGTTCCAAAAGGGATACTTCTTGATGAACCCTCTCAAATCCCTTAAACCACATGGTCGGTGCAATGTCAGATCTTCTCTGCACCCATCGTAGTGAAAAGTGATGGTCAACTCCACAACTATGATGAATGTGATAGAAGTCTATGTGATTCTGTGGTATGTACATTCGACTCCATGAGTCCTCCGAAATTGACAGAATCCTCTCTTACCTCTACAGAGGGAATGACGAAGGCCTGTGCTCCATAGATGTTATAATGGTCGACATCACAACTCCAGCAATCATAAATTATTTTTTCCTATAATGGCAGAGAACATGATACATTGCAGAATTTCCACAGAGCATGGCCCCCATGGTGCCTATAAATATATGTATCCCCCAATACAAAAGATCAAGACCCAAACCATTCGTATTCTTAATTCCAAAATACAAAGGTATTCATTTCCCTACCAACCAACTGGTGAAATGAATAATTTGAGGTACCTGGGCATGGTGAAAACCATCTTTATTTATCTCATATTTACCTCTATTTCAAGAATCGATTCCCTTCGCGATTGATATTGGCATTTGTGACGGAGGGATACCCCTTTGGGTACTCAGTTCTTCGTAAATCACCCATGCTTCATGATACACCCTCTGAAAACATGTGTAATCATTGCTTAGGTTCGTACACTATGATTCTCAATGTTCTCCACTTTACGAAGTCATATCCAATGTGTGCCCTATTCTATATGAACCCATGAGATCTACATATCCATAAGTTTTATGATCCACTGTGCTTTGTTTTCCCATGATCTATGTGAATCCATGAGCTCTGTCAGCCCCTATGCTCTACGAGCCTATGAGATCAGTGAATCCATGTACTCTGTGAGAACCTATGCTCAGCAATCCCATGATCTTTGCGTAGACCCCATATGTGATCCCTCTTTCTTAGAGGACCATATCTTATGCAGGCCTCTAGGCTTGTATGATGTTATTTCAGAGTCCCTTTAGTGGTGATTTAGGTTACATAGCTTTTCCTCGTGCTTCCTTTCATAGGCCTGATAACTGTAATTTCATTTTCAAAAAGACAATAACTATGGACCCCCAAATGGATAACTCCACATCCCCATTACCATATAGAATTACTTATACCTCCACCCCCACTCAATAGTGTGTTAGTTTTTTATGTAAGTCTTAAGTGTGAGGAGTGAGTACTCAACATCTAAGCTATAGGACCTTAAAATTCAATGCAATCGTATCTTCAACACATGACATTAAATTGAGATTACCACATATGTGATAGAACCTGAGAGGGGCAAGAAGAGGATGGGCACCAGTGCCCCCTAACTCCACTCTCCTGCTATCAATCATTTCCATGCGCACCTCAGGCAGTCTCTGCATAAGCACCAACACCCTGTGATTCGGTGTTCCATGTATGATGGACATTCCTTATCTTAGGTATAGGCACACTAATTTTTCATCGGGCCTCCCTCTAGGAGTAATTCCTACTATTCCTATCCTTGGGAGACTAGCCATGTGTCGGACCCACACCATCACTCCTTGGTGAACTTTTCACAATATGGTCGATAGAACTATTGATTCCTATTTTTTCTTTACATCAAGCATAATTTACGTGGGCTTAGAGTGAGAAAAGACACTGGTATTCACTATCGGCCACCATTGTGTGTAAGCCAATTTCCCCTACCATACAATCTATGTGTATTTTTTCCTTTCCCATTCCCTGAAAGGTATATAGGAAGACTCTCCGAGAATCAATCCCATCTCCCATCGGTCATGACCACTTCAGGTCGGCCAACCCCATCCCACATAACATTAAACTCTATGTCCATTTTGTACCACATGACATGAAATAGGATGAATTCTAACTACATGTGTTTTGATTTATATCTCTTGAGATAGTGTATGTTGGAAGCGTCCCTGATGATCAACCCCAAACCCTGGTAAACATCGATGTCCCCATTATTGGGACCAACATCCAAGGTCCTCCCTTCAGTGGAATCCGATCAGTTCATTGGCAGTTGATCATGTATAATCCCTATACATAATCCATAGTCCTCTTACCAAGTGTGTCCCTATGGTGTTTGGGTACTAACCACACATAACACCCAACATGTCGTTAGGTTTATTTTCATTTTTGTATGATCTGATTCCATTCCAAATCCTGAATAGCATAGACATTTATCCCCTCCCATGGTTATACGTACCAAGCCACCATAAGGTTCAAGACCACCACCAAATTCTCATCTTGATCTTTCTGTTGAGCCTTTTTTGTTCGAGAAGGTCATGCCCTAACCAGGTGGTTCCAGTACCTTCAGGTATCCATCCATGCATCCATTCCCATGAGATTCCTCCTCAGGAGACTCATCTCCCCATTCTAGAACAATGTATAATTTTATTCACTATCATGGCGATATGTAGGAAACCGCGTCGAGGTTCAATCCCAACACTATCACCTTCGCATCGATCCTCATTTCCATCCCCAATTATTCCATCCATCGAAAGTCCATCCATATCCATCATGCTACATCGGGCCACCACATCCTATTGAATTCATTTAATCCATTTAGGAAGCTAACCTTGTGTGGGACCCATTCATATCATTGCTTCATTTTAGCACATTGGAATATAACCACAAGTAATTCCTAGAATGTATTTAGGATTTTTTTTCATTGTGTACACCCTAATTACACGATTCATCCTCTCGAAATACATGGGTTTTGATACCCGTTTTCTATAAAGGATATGTAGGAAGCCTAAAAAATGTTCAATTCCATCCAATGGTAATCCTTAGTGTCCCATTTGATAGGACCCAATCATCCTCTTATATCTCCTTTATGTTGTCAAGATCATCCTCCATGGTGTGATATCATTCTTTTATGGGTCACACTACCTTAGATCCGTCCTCATTGGGCATCTTCATCCACCAATCTAGTAACCCTTCTAGTTGATCGCTTCATGTGAGATACCAATTTGATCCATCTTCATCCGTTCTATGATCAGTTCGATCCATTTTCACAAGATGTTAAACTTGCGGAATACCTCATGTAAAACATGGGAAGCTGAGGAAAACTTTTGAGACATGACTGATGCAAAAAAATCCTCGCACTTGACATGGGATTCCTTGGGCTTCCACTCCCTCGTGAAGCCCTATCATTAGGTGGAAATCAATGTGTACAAGTGTTATAGTACCTCGAAATGCCAGTAATGGCAAACTTTATTACTCCCCTAACCAATGGTTTCTTCTTTAACTTGACCCCCTTAAAGGTATAGATAGAAGAATTTTAATTAACTGACACCCACAAAGATATGGCACTAGGAATAGTTTCACAAACAATTTATTAATCATTAAGGTATACCTATACTATTAGATGTATTCTATAGAGGAATCCACATTAGGATAGGAAAAAATCCCAATATTTTAATTCGATTAATGAGAAAACAATGATGAATAAGCATTGTATGTTTTCCGCTTATGGAAAGTGGGACTGGAGGGTAACAAACAACTAGTGGGTCCTTGATAGACAGATGCCCCCCCCCCGAAAAAAGAATCAAAAACAATATAATATATCCAATAATCTATGGAATACTGGAAAAACATGTTTTTAATACAGATTTATGATTATTATCATGTTTTAAGAGAATGCATGATGATTTTATTCATATGGTTGGTATGTGGGAAATATGAGCTATATTATGATATATATGAGATAATTCCTAAGCTATTTTTGGTAAATTTTGTTATATTATTACTAATGTTATGGAACTTAATATTTTAGAAGGGATATATGGTTAACTATTTTTATAATAGTTAGTGTTAATCATCAAATGGTGTTTTATAAATCCATGAATTATTTATACATTTAAGGATTTATTCATCTTGGATAATATTTCTTAGCTTTTATTCTATGATGCTATGTAAATACAAATGGAATGACCTCTATATCTACCTAAAGATCAATTAGTACATTAAGAATAAAAAAATCACCTTTATTTCAGAGGGTATGAAATTATGTGGAAACTGATCGAGGCACAATAAAGGTTGGGGTTTCCCTAAGATCATGTAAGACTATATTTTCTGAAAAAAAATTTCATTATAATAAGGTTCATGAAATAAAATATTTTCTTGTGATTATAATTTTTATGTTATCAATGAAATCATTCATAAATATTTTTGTATGAATTTATTTTCATTATCATTACCATAACCATGTTCTATATCATAATCTATTAGAAGATGATTGTTAAATTTCCTTTATATTTACATTTTTTAACATTCCACCTATGTTCTCCAATGTGGAAATCTAGTTATGAGTTACTTTGGGTAACAGTTATAGTTCCAAAATCACCATAGAAATGGAATCTTAAGTATTCATTTGTGTGATGTGGGTCTCTATATATAAAACATTCATGTATTAATCCATTTATAACCTAGAAGAATTTCAAGGGGGAAATTCATTTTATTGCGAGTATAATGTAACACCCCATAATTTTGTGATACATTTTTTAAATTATTTTAATATTTTTAATATTGTTCATTTCACACAATATTAAATATAGTTTTCTATAAAACATAGTTTTTCTTCATTTATAATCACCACAATGATTAAATTGTGTTAAATGAAACACTATGTTTTGATTGAGTAACACACAATGTCTTGTTCCTTCGATAAATTGTGTTACAGTCATGACTTTGTTTTACTAAACTAAAATAAAATAAAATATTATTATCTTTTTCACATATATTATGGAATGGTGGTTATAAAAAAATATAAATTAGATTATTAAAATATGTTTTTCAAATATTTAAGTGATGATATATTTAGTGACCATTTAACTAGAGATGAAATTAAATTCCATTTTAAAATATAGAAAATATATTGTTTCAAAACTAAATTTATGAAACAAAACATGTTCTTACCAAATAAATTTATTATTTATTTTGAAGAATAATTATAATGAAATGTAATAATATATTATTTTTTCATCTATTTAATGTTCATATTATGTGTTTTCCAGAAAGAGATAAGAATAAATCACATTAAATAAAAAATAAATATTTATATATATATTTCTAAATGGTAATTTTACACCTTCAATGCTGAACTTATTTTTAAATATAAAATTTTAAAACATTCATAATATTAATTTTATGAAATAAAATTCATTTTATAATTAATAATTTTTAAATTATCTCATGGTGAACTTTTTTTATTTTTTTCGAAAATTTCATTTTTTAGATGAAGAGTGAAAGATAATGAATTTAATTCAAAACTTCTATTTCATATAATTTTTTTATATTGTTGAATAAAATTTTATGTTTATTAAAGTATAAATGAAAGATTCTTAAAATAGTTAATACAATTAAATTCATTTTAACCAATTTCAAATTTAAATTGTATTTAAAAACATTCCAAATATTTAAACATTCTCTCTTAAAACCCATATATTTGATGACATGTCTACAATATTACATTTAAATTGATTTATAAAACTTATTTGATAATACTTTTGGTAAATTTATTCCTTATTTTTTTTATCCTAACAATTTATAAAATTTTAAAAATTTCATCATAGTTTTTTTGCCAAAAAGATTATTGAATGTAATTAAAATCAATTGTTGGGTTTATGGTATAACAGGATTACATAGAAATAAAACATTAATATAGTGGACCAAATAATCCTAAAAAATGTCCCAATTTGATTATATTTCAATGTTTAAATCATTTCGATTCATGGGTTGATGTTTTTAAATTATTGTAGCAACATTACGTATGGATGACCTCCCAATAGTGCTTGCCTTTTAATATTTACAAGAATTCCACTCCTCATCAACTATAAATGGGAACTCACCCCCTCACTTATTCATGCATCTCGAGCACTTTCTCTAAAAGAACCCTAGAAAAATATTCTCCCTACTTCCCTCCCATTATCGTATTGGCCTCTCTTTTACCAGAAAGAATACCATGAAATCCATTGGGTGGAAAGCAAAAAGAGTTACCAAAAGAATTTGTAACATCATTCCACAATATCTTCTGTTTAATTTTAATTATACACCCCTCAGTTGTTATTATATCATGATTATATAATAACCTATTTATCCTAAATATAATGATATTTTTTTATTATATGGTTTTGACCTACACTTATAAACACTTCCATAAAATGGTTAATGTACATTCCATTCCTATGTACGACGGACTACCGCCTAGCGAAATGATGTCACTTGTTTTTCCATGACCACTGATCATGTATGGTAATTTTTACAGTGATAATTTTTTAATATCATATATATGTTATTTATGATTTATTTGATCTTAATTAATTAATATATAAAACATACCTACATTCCTTTTATTTTTATTAAATATGATAACATTGTTTTGTTACATTTTGACTATCGTATCCTTAAAGTGATGTGATTCATTCACAGATTAAATGGTATTTATTGAGAATGGTTTTTGTGAAAGTATATTATATAGATGATAAAATAAATCTTCTAAAATGATATTATATTTGAATACATATATTTCATTTACATTGATACTTTATGTATCACATAAAAGTTGAGAAGTTGTTCATGTGTACGTACGACCTACAATCTCCATTAATGGTGTATTTCATTTCCTATTTTTATAGTATATATATAATTATACATACATGTAAAATTAACATATATTGTATTAATATCATGTTTAAAAAAATTTAAATAAGTAAATCTTGATATAAGTAAGAATACCAAGAATAACAACACAAAACGCCATTAAAAAAAGTTCTGGTTACCCAAAACATAACTTAAACGTGGAATTTTTAATAAAGGATGTAACGAATGTCATAATAAAAACATATTTTCTGTGATATATATGATTATGGTTATATTAAGTATTCATAATAAACATATATTTATTATACATGAGGTTTGCACATGTTCAATGAAAATCAAGACATTAGGTATGAGAATTTCATCTCACATTATTATATTTGTGAGATACATTGCATCTTCACCACCACATTTATTAATATGATGTATATAAAAACCTAATACATTTTATACAACTAATTACATTTATTTCGGGTCATTAAATTTTTAAATTGTTTCTGTTATAGAACAAGGATCATGATTATAATGACAATAAACTAGTAAGGTTTTTCTTATCCCACTTTTATTTATGTGAGACATATGCCTTATTAACCACACATTTCTATTATTAGGCACATATAATAACAATTAATTTTTATTTTATTGTGATTAATATATTTTTGGTACTTAAATTTTCATTTTATGATCTCTCCATCAGGGGGTTATAATGTTCAAATTTCACCAAATCTGTAATGTAATTTTATCTCAGTTCACATTATTTTAGATAGAAGCCATGTTATGAACCTATATTCTCCTTAAAATTCCATATATTTCTATATGATATGATATATAATGAATCTTATACTTTTAATTACATTTTAATATTCATGTAATGTTATCCCTTCATGGGGATCATCATTCAATGTTAACAATTTGGTTATAGTCTATTAATAGAATCTCATATTTTATCAGGATTGTTTAAGATTGGGATTCCATTATTTAAATTCAAATATACGTCTCTCAAGAAATATCATGGATGATATTATAATATAGTTATTCATTATATCATTATGTAATGATACTATTTGTCCAATATTTGGTACGTATTATACTTAAAAAAATTGATTTTAATAAAATCCGACTTTATCTCTCTCTTCAGAAAGAAATGTATGTTATTTAAAAACCTTGTTTTCTAATTTTTTTTTGAATTTTATAAAACAATATCCTAATATATAATATAATATTTAAACCGCTTTATACATTTCAAACAATAGGGTTTAAAAAAATGATTTTTCATGTAATTTTTCGAATGAGTAACTATTCAAAACATTTTAGGGAGAATTTTTTTTAGAATGTATAGATTTATCAACCTTCATGAACATAATTTCTGTAAAGAATACTTTGAATTCTCTCATGATTAATTGTTTTAGGAATGATTTTTTTTCATAATATTATCGACATTCTTTATATTTTATGTGGTTTTCATGGTGATATTATTTCAATTTTTTGTCATGTTCACGATGTGTATTAAATTATTTTCAAAGCATACTTAAAATGTTTCAATGATATTTGGAAAGAAATATTTTCTCAAAAATATTTCTATATAAGATATGTTTTAAACTTTTTTAATGATTCTTTTAAAATTTATAAAGGAATAATTTTGAATATCTTATCATTCATTATTTATATGATTCCAAGGAAAATAGTTTTAAAAAAGTTTTCATGTTTACGTCATTAGTTTGTGAGATTATTTTTCAACAAAATTTTTTTCTAATGGTTTTATATTTCAAAAAGATTTTTTGTTTGTATTTTTCTAATTTATCATGATATGTCTCTAAAAGATAGTTCAAAATTATTATCCATATAATATGGAATTTTTTATTGTTAATCCTTCTTTTTTGGAGAAATTATCCAACATATCCCTTCATATTCATTCCCCAAATGGTTTCTGTTTTGGAGGATTGATTATTAAAAAATATAACTCCCATTCACAAGTTATATTTTTTACGCATGTTCCTCTCCCATGGGTAATATCTCACTGATTCCAATTTCTATTCATGAATTATTCTCTGAAAAAGTGATTATTAAATATGTGTCTTTTGCAAAAGTTATTATAAGAGCGCATTCTTATAATAAATTTTTTATTCCCTCAGTTATAATGGGATGTTATTGAAACCAATATATTTTTATGATTCATGATTTGGTGATTGTTTATAATATTGAAAAACACACATATATATGATTTTATTTTGTAGCTGGTAAGACATATATCTACATCAAATACATTAGGTAATGATTTAAATCTTAGGATATTATAATTTGAAACGAGTCTGTGTGCTTGATCCACTATAGGAAGAAGTGGAAACCCATTCCACTATTGGGATAAGAGGAAACATGATATTTTATGAGGAAATGACTCTGACTGGGTATAGTGGTGTGTACCAGTCAGTAGGTGTCATATCCATGATGTTCATTGATATCATTTGGCAATGTTCCATGACATATATAGAATGCTATAACATGGTTAGATGTATACAAAAATTCTATGTCTTATTCATTGTTTATGACCCCATGGATTATTTACTTTAGTTATTTATGATTCATGTTTTATTAAATAAAATTATTTATTCCATGACTCTTGTATTTTATCTTTTTATGAATAATATTATCTTCAAATGTTATTCTCAGGTTCACATACACTTATACCAATGTTATTCTTACATATCATTATTATTTAACGTTTTTGGGCATTTGATCAAAGCCTTTCCTATGTTTCGATTCCCAAGGTTATGAATAATGGTATTTTGTTGAAGCAATTAGGTGGCATATCTTTGTGGTAATCTTTAAATATCTTTCACTATGTGAAAATATTATGTTCCCTTCTTACGAAGATAAACAATATTTCATTCCACATGGATGTATTCTATACAATTTGATTAATACTGAAATAAAATGATCTAATATCCTTGTATGATAATACTATGTCACTATACGAACCTATATTTCAGCAAAAAATGACCCCAAGCCCCCCTCTTTAGGGAAGGTCCATGTGATCATTCTTATGGTATAACTTATGTAGGGAGGCATTTTCCTAGGTACATGTATGCACACACCCAACCATCTGAACTAAAATGTTATGTTGAATAATAATAAAAATATATAACCACTATAAATTAATCCATCACATCAAATCGACCTGGATGTATAATTCCACAATAGTGAAAATTTAAATCTACAGAGAAAAATAAATTACCATATAGGAATATACCCCATCCTGAAAAAAAAAATTGAATGCAAAATGCTATGATAGACCATCTCATTATCTCGAATTTACAACAACCATACATGGTTAAAATAAGACATATATCCCTAAGATCCTTTAATGTCACCACATACATGACTATCATCATTATAAGACATCACTCATGGAAGAAACTTCCATGCATGGTTGAGTATATACATACTGAGTATGATGCCCTGAAATCTAGAGGCTAGATTTAAGATATAACAAATTGAATATAAGGATAGTATATTATAAATATTATGGAGGTCAACCAAAATAAACAGAAAGAGTTACCTCTTCAAAGAATAATGGGCTAACCATAATGTGTATATGAACTACACATAGATTTCTTTCTACCCATATTAGGGGATTGATATCATCCAACAATGAGATGATAAACACTAAATGGACATGGCATTCCTTGTGTGTAATCGCAACCCATGGAAGGAGAGTAACCAATTACATAGGTAGATATACAGATGTGTGTGTTCATATATATATATATATATATGTGTGTGTGTGTGTTTTTTTATTAAATGAGTCGTAATAGAGAGCTATTTGGGATCTCTCTCTCACAACATTGCCCAGGAGAAGAGTCACCAATAGTTCATGAAAATTGACAATGATGCCCAATATCTTTCACATCATCCCATCAAAAAACATCCATGATAATCCATTCTTCATGATGATGTCACATATTCGAGGGCCACAATATCTTGGTAGATGACCCATTCCCAAGTACAATAAGAGGGTTACACACAATAGATTATCAACAGAGGTCCCATTATAAATAATGAAGGAGGGTTCCACTCTGATAGTCTATAAAGTATCCATTACCTACATTGTATGAGGGTTTGACTCTAATTGTATATGACCAATGCCCAGAACATCGGTAGGGTTCCACTCTAGATAACAATTGATGACCCATGACATGCCCAACATGAAGATTAAACTTTAATTTGGGAGGACCCATTGCCATCACAACAATAGGGTCCCACTTTAGGATTCATTAGATGGCCCATGACCTTCCCATCTAGAGGGTTCCACTCTTTAAATCTAGGAATCATACCTTATCTAGTTGGAGGCTAATGCTCAGAATGCCTCTCATGATCATGTATGATCAATTCCATCATCGAGAATCACCTTAATAAGATAAATTCTAAAAAACATCTCACATCATATCCTAGAATCCACAAAATAGTAAATTATCAAATTATCTTTGAAAAAACACTCATAAAATGGTACATACAGGAAAAAATTTGAATAAAAATGAAATATATATTATAGTTTAATTATTCCAAAAAAAGTACCATGGGTTGCGTGATGTGTGAGGTGGCCCACATGGAATGTAGTATCATTCCTTCACCTAGTATTGCCTCTAAATTTTCAAGAACTTCTAACCATGTAGGAATAGATGGAGTGTTAATGTTATTGATGGCATGCTCATGATATTCATGGTGCCTCGATGAGATTCTTCATCTCTGTATTGCCATATCATGTTCGTGTACATTTTTTATGACGTTCGTATTTATTCCCATTCTTGTGTACTTCTGGAGTACACACTGAATCATTCACCATGAGTAAACATGGCATGTGTGGGTCCCACAGAGAATGTGATACTTATAAACCACTAAAACCCAAGATTCCATAGCAAGGTCCCGAAACAATAGTCTTTAATAGAACTACACGACATATAGTTTGGATTTAACCATAATCTTATATCCACTCTCCATGTACTATATCTTATATCCTAACATTAATTTTTTCATTTCTATATCCCGATATTATTGGATCTATCTCCAACCAAAGGATTTCGTCAAAAATGTGTCTGGAATAACAATTAATAATGTTTCATACATAGCTTGTCACACCTTACATGCTTTGGTGCTTCATTCATTGATGATTTTATTCACAATAATCAATAAAAATCATCCAAAACCTGCATCCATACTAGATCCGTCCATGATTGAATTATTCTTTCATCATATGTTGTTTCCCCACCTTTCAAGGTGTTTAGTCAGGATCAGTACTACCCGTAAATGTTTAAAAGAGAGAAAACATGACGGAAAGTACATTTAAAATAATAGATAATTCCTATGGGTACATTATATTGTCAACTCATCATGCATCTGGGTAAGAAGACTCCACAAATTCCCAACTACCCAATAGAAAATGATATATTCTAGTGAAACCACCAGATTTCTTAGTTTTCAGATGAACCTAATGATACAAAACATCAAATATAGAAAATTATCTACTACTGAATGGAATAGATCAACAAAGAACATTAGAACTCTCCGGAATTGGAACACGTGTAGTGAACTGTGTTTTCTCACATCCTCAGCCTTCTCTACTAAATTGATATACTACAAGAATGGTGGTGGTGCTTCTATGTTCCCACCTGGAGGAAGAATATTGTGGAACTGACTAAAACCTGAGGCCTCATCACTCAATAGATTATTTTCATTATTTGAAATGGGTATCCTAGATGGTTGTTTTCTGGGAGGCATCCTGATATTCAATTATGATGTGTCACTATCAAATGAGCATATATATATATATATATATATATATATATATATACTCTGAGTAGATTACTCAAGAAGTAAAATAATATTGTCAATGTTATATTATTCATGTACCATTGATCCCTGAAACCAATTTCTATGAATTCTGTTTTAACAAGTAGGTGTTCAACACCCTAGTGAAGGGATACATCGACCACCTATTCCATTAATTGATTCCCTAGCTAGTGAGACATAGTCGAGACACTTTCACACTCCTTCACTAATCCCATTAAGATCCCCATTGGGGGAATACTCCAAAACCCATCCTAATGACTTAACCCCCTTCGATACCAATATTTCATATCCCAACACCAACAGATTATTGATACACAACTACCCAAATCCCACCATAATCCAAAGTATAATGATCGGTGCAAAATGAATAACTAATTTGGGTAGACATTTTCCTATATAAATATATACACACTCCCAACCATATCAATGAAAATTTTCCAATGAATAATAATTTAATGAATAACAAACTATAATGTAAACGAAGAAAGAAAAAACTCTTGGTTTTATAAGAGTACGCAATTGAAAACTTGAAATTAATGTGGAGAAATACCTGAGCCACAATAAAGAGGTCCCAAATATAAAATATTATAAAGTAAAATTCTTATAGAGCTTATATATCGATCTCTATGATATGAATAATATATACTATCCAATGTACCAGTTTTCCCTAAGCTCTTCTGAAATGAACGATGACATGTCCATCATTTTCAAAATGAAAAGTCATGTTTGGGGGAATCCCATTTAGTAATGATTAAATAAATAGCTTGATGAATTCCATGAAAAGATAACCATAAGATCTAAAAGATACAATAGTAATGGATTGATAGGATATAGAATATAGGATTCATCTCAATCCAATTAATGTGAAGGTATAACTTATTCCAAGAACAAGGGACTCAACCCAACATCTAGATTAACTATGAATTGATTATTTGACATCCATATATGGAATGTATCTCCAACTAACCATGAAAATAAAATAATGGAAATAAAATTTCATAGCCTACATATCTTCACAAACAATTCAGAAAGGGTAAAAAATCCAAATATATGGAACAAAATGTATTTATATATATGTTCTCAATGAAATAAGTGAAATTAAGAGAGAAAGGGGATGTCCATCTCATAAATCATACAAGTAAAAGAGATTCCAATTGTTCTTTAAGTCCAACTACTATTCCCATATTCTCATACAAAATCCAAAGAAAATATATCCATGCCACGATATGACTCTTCACAATGTTGGATAGTCTATGGGCCACAATATCTAGGAAGATGACCCATTCCCCATTACAAAATGAGGGATCCAATCAGTGGATAGTCAATAGAAGAGATTTTATATGCCCAATTATAGGGTTCCACATTGATAATCTATAGAGGAACCTTGTCATTCCAAGAAAGATGGTTCCATTATGATGGTAGAGGACCCATTCCAAACATATATATAGGGTTTCACTCAACATGTTAATAGAGGACCCATGCCCAACCCAGTAGGATGGTTCCACTCTATTGGAATATGAATCAGGCCCAGCCAAGCTAGATGGTTCCTCTCTAGGAGTTTGTAGTATATCTATGCCCTTCCCAGCTAAAGGGTTCCATTTTACACATTTGGGACTCATTTCCTACCTAACAGAAGGGTTGCACTCGTAATTACTTTGGTGATATGGTGTGGTTAAAACCATCTTATGGAATTGAATAAATAGAAAGAATTATAAGAAACATCAAACATAATATCCCAGAAGGAAAAACCAAAGACACCATTAATTTTATGTGGAAAAACACTTGTTATAGGCTACTCATTGGCTAAAATTTGAGTCAAAACAAATGTTAAATGATAGATTAATATTTCCCTAAAAGGAAACAATGGGTACATAGTGTGGGGGGGGGGGGGGGGGTTGTGGTCGCACACCATCACCTAACCATGTACCCTGTGGTAAAGGGATCACCATCAATGATTTAATACATAGAATATATGTGATATACATGATGTGCCTATTTCATTTGGGATTCCTCCCATGTGCATGGAGGTTTCCATGTATCCAAGTCATATTTATGTAATTTTATACACAACATGCCTAACCATTCCTACAATTGAGCACACTAGGTGTACACGCCAAGATGTCCAGCATGAGGACACTTCTATTGTGGGGATCCCATATGACATTTGATACTAAGAATAACCTGAATCCTAACCAACAACTACATGGGGCAAACGCACCATGTGTTATTCCATCATCGTGATGTGTAGTAAAGATTTTTTCAAAATATTAGATACACTCAACGCACACTATATACTGTGTTAAGAAATTTATTTTGGATTCTTTTACCCTAGATTAGTGGATCTATATCTAGATGGTGGATTTTGGACAAATAGGGTCTGAAAACCCAATTTTTGATGACTTGTACACCACATCTCAATATGTGGAGGCTCGTGTCCTTTTTTAATTTATGATTATATTATTGGTCTTCAAAAAGATCAACAAAAACATGAAACCAATCTATTTCAATCTGACATTGTTTGATCCATCCCTAATTTGTTTTTTTTCACTATTTTATGGGTCCAATCAGGCTAGGTACCTCCCAGAAATTTCAAAACATGACCAAGGGGTGAAACTAGTGAAAAACACAATTTAATTCATGGGCAATGAAAAATAAGAAAAATTTAGTTGATCTTTTCAATATTTAATGGAAAATGATAAAGAACAGAGATATCTAGGGTTATCAAAACAAGATTAATTAAAAAACAATCACACGACTGCATTAAAAGGATACTAAAAATGGTGTAGATCATAAAAAGGATTATTATGATCAATATTTTTAATAGAAAAAGTAATAATCCTATTTTTGATGATTCACACATGGATATTGTATGATTAATCATTGATTAATTTGACTTCTAATAAATTACTAATGTTTTTTCATTCACTTTTCGTTGATAAAAATATGATCCATATATTCATCACCATCTAATATGATTCTCCAATAGAAGGAGGAAGGATAAGCTCTTTATGGTGAAGGGATAATGAACATATACCTACTTAATTATTAATTATTATATATTTAAATGAATCGAGAAGTTTGTTACACATTTAAATATCATAAATTAAACATTTAATTAATTTACTGAATTTATAGTGAATAATTGATATAACTAAACTACAGGTGCTGTCCAATTTTAGGTCACACATAATGTAAACATCATGTTACAATCCAACTCACGGTCTTATATTTAAGATCTGAGAGCCACATTATGATTTATCCCAATATATATAATAAAATACATTTTCATAATATAAAATAAATATAATATTGTCATAAAATAAAATCTAGACACCCAAGGCTCAGAATCGCTTGTAATCTCAGAACCTGGATCTAGAAATACATGTAGAAATATTTCAATATCTTAAAAGAAAAAAATATGTCTCTATATACATCCCATAAATATATTATATTATTATTATTCTTACATTTATGGGTAGTATAAAATCTATTTTTTATCTCTCTTTCATGGGATTTTATTGTTAAAATGTTTCCATGTTACTCATGAAATTTGGTGTCAATTTTCCTTCCTTGTGAAACACCATTTGTTAAGAACTAATATTATTTTAAGATATCCATATAAATATGTTTAACATGTTAAATAATTAATATCCTCATTTTCATGATATTATGATATTCATGTAATTAATTTATTAATGGACATTTTTATTCATAGTTATTAAAATAAAAAGAGTTTATTGCTACAATCGCATTGCTTATCGGGATTGCTAATGATTATAATTCCATTAATCATATATTATTATCCATATCTAATTAGTTTTCATGATTTTTCTTATACTATGGTTGATCATGGAATCTTCAGATGTTGGTTCAAATTTTCCACTCTTTCTTTCTTAAGATAATTAGAATGTTTTTTATGAAAATATCTCCATATTTTTCTTTTTGATAGAAAATTTATTTAATTCAAAAAAATTGTTTTCAAAAAATGTTTAAAATTTTTACTAAGTGATATATTATGATAATTTTTAAGGAAATATATTTCAAAATGTGTATGGTTTTATAATGTGTTTTTTATGGTTTTTAAAAAATCCTTTATAAGTTTTCATGCTTATTTTCAATGTAAATTGTTTTAAATAAAATTGATTTTAAAAGTTATTTTTGATGAAGAATGGATATCTCAACAATTACCTGTTATCATTAATTTTTTAATTTTATTAAACATGATTTTATTTATTTAAAAGAATATGATTTTGAAAATGTTTTATGAATTAAATTGTGATTTTCAATGAATTGATTTTTCTAATAAGAGATAATCCGTGTTATGTTTCAAAATCATTGTCCAACTAAGATGAATTAATTTTACACAGTTTATTATTTATAATGGATATTATCTATGGAAACCATTATCATTATTTCTATGAATGGATTAGGTTTATGTTTTTAGGTTGTTTAAGAATTTTATTTCCCTTTCACATGTTATACTCTGATAAAACCGTTATGAATTTTTTTTCCATTAATAGTTTATTCTATGATGAAATAATTATGAAACCTATCTATTTTTAATAGGTTATGATACGATGTAGTTTTACGATACCCATTTAATTTCAAGGGTTATCAAATGTTGAATGTTTATGATATTTTGCAACAAGTTTGTATGATTTCATTATATAATGGGTGGGACCTATAAATATCTCCAATGCATTATGTAATGATTTATATATCATTATATTTAAATGGGAAAGAAGTCGACGAGCAAGATAGATAATGGGAAACCAGATTTTTTTGATATGTAATAGGGAAATATGAATGACCGGATCTATAATGTGAAACAATTCCTTCTTGATCCACAATGGGATACATGTGTGTCCTGATCTACAATGGATAACATGTGTTTCCAAATATGATATAGGAATCATGTGTGTCCTGTTCTACTATGTTTATTGTCTTGGTTGTTTAAATTTACATATGAAATAGTTTTATATATTTACTATGGTGGCACACTGATATTATGTGAGCTTATGGTTCAATATTAATTTATGATCTTTTTCACCCTTATAATTCATGCCATATGAACATCCAATCGTTATTCAATCATTCATGTGAATGATATTTTATATGTATGGTATGATCCTCAATTGTTATTCTTAATGTACATAATCCTAATACACATGTTATGATTATATATTTCCTTTATTAACACTTATTGAGAATTTGAGCTCCCCCTTTCTATGGTTTCCTTTCTATATAATATAAATAAATTTTTTATGTAGGAGTACTAAATTGTATGATATTTGTGAGAAAAATATATAATCCTTTTCCATGTTAGAAGATTGTTTTCTAGATATCCAAATACACAAAAATTTCATAGCCCATGGGGATATACTTTTTAAATGTGATGAATATTCATATGGTATGATGTTATATCCATGTACGGTATGTATGTGGGATACAATATAAATGGATATGTTTTCATTGTCATTTGACTATTTATATGGAATCATTTGATCATAATATATTCTAGATATGTTATTCTCATGTTATTTTTTATATGGTTTGTGTTTTAGATATTTACATTTCTATATAGACGATGTCTTCTTTATTTTAATATTTTACTATATGCTTACCCATACTGAGCATTTTATCTTAACCATTTTTATATACATTAATTTCCATAGGATTAAAGTAATTATTCTATAATAAATATTCCAAGATAGGCTAAGGTGAAAATTTTAATTTTCAATGAAAAAACATTGTGTAATTTATGTTTTTAATTTTAATATTAGAATAAATTATTTTTAAACATTACTAAAACAAAAAAAACTATATATCCTTTCGAGATGTGATTTCATTTACCATATTCTAATGTGATAAATTTGACACTGAATATATTCTATTGGGGGTAGGGTCACTAAAAATTATAATTTTTACATTAGCCCATCTAAAAAAAGAAATGATAATATATAAAAATTTATATTATTATCTATTTATTAAAAAAATATATTATTTTTAAATCAATACTGAATATGAACCCATTAAAATCAATAAAAAAATTATGATTTAAACATAAAAAAATTTAAAATGTTTTTCATGGTTGTGGGAAACATGGTGTTGCCTGTAATAAATGATATAAAATAAATTAAATTTCATTAATTAAAATATTATCATATAATCATGGGGTTTTACATAACAGAACATAGTGTTTTATCATCTGGTAAATTATTAGTGTTGAAGAAAGGGACACCTCAAAACAAATTTTGTGGTATCAACTAGGTTGTTTCATGTGTGCGGAAAATATATTAATTTTCATATTTCGATGAGAGGGTGTCTAAGAGAAGCATTGTTGGTTCCATCTTCACCAATTAATCTTAGTTTTGATACGACAATGTAAAAGGGGTCATCTATCAACCTCATTCAAACGGTGATGATAGTTTTATGAAGAATGTTATTTATGAGGATGGCATAAATATTAAAGAAAGTGTGAATATGAGGAGTTATAGGAATGACCTATAACCATGACTGGTAAGGTGTTTATTTGATATTATACTGTTATGGATTAGTTCGATACAGATGCAACTCATTTTGTAATCTTTTTTTAGATAATCTGTGTGTTGGGTTGAAATATGAATTTATGCATTTCACAATGACTCTTTCCATTCTATAATGAAATTTAATGGATTAGGGTTTTCATTGTAAAAAGTTTCACATGGTGGATTATGAAAATGATTTTATATGGTATTTTTTAATTCTTTATCATATAATATTTGATGTTATAATTATCCTAGGTTGTGTGGTTTTCTATAAATTCCAAATGAATTTCTATCATCATCGGATAAATTTTATTTCTTTATATGCTACAACTCATATTTTTTTGGTGAGTGGGATCATCAGTCCTGTAGAGTTGGTCTCATTCCACTATTACAAATATAATATCGTACCTATTGTTTTCTGATTTTATTGATTTTGATAATAAAGATCCTATTGTCGGATAGGAATACACAAGATGTGGGTTAATTGAGTTCCTATTAAAAATGTATGATTTAAAATATTTCTATTAAAATCCCCCAATTCAAATAACAAGATAACCTGTAGTGAATTTGTAATACAATAAAGGTTCATTTAGGTTCTCAAAAGATTGATTAGTTCTTAGTTAATATAATCTGAAGATTAGATTATCTTTTGAAACTAACAAAATTTTTTATAATACATACAAACACTTTCTAGTATAACTATCAGAGTAACTTTAAAATAGATTAATATTTAATGTACTTAGCAGCGGAATATTCAAAATAGTTTTAACTTAAATAAAAATCAACATCAATATTAAACAAGTGGTTCAATCTCAAGCAATGACTTAGTCCTCTTAAATATTTTTATATAAACTATGACCCACACCCTAGATCAAGGTTTTACCATAGTGCACATACATTATAGGTCCTCAGACCTCTACCACAATTCTACGTGGGAAAACTAAACAACAATACACAGGCTCTCCAAGTCACACTTAACCTCTACAACTATCCACTGTGGGATACAATAGTGTAACAGAAAGATTGAGCAAGGAATTATAAATCCTCTCGTTCAGCACATGAAACAATGTGTGCTTAAAATACAAAGCACACACAATGCTCAAAATGTAAATAAATGAAACACAATTGATCTAAAAAAATAGAGATGAGTTTAGAATTTTTAATGTGTTTTTAGTGATGCTCTAGACTCCTCGGATTGATCAGAATTTTCTCTGAGTCCTTCTATGGTTTTTGTCAAAAAAAAATAGAGTTTCATTATTTTCTTTGACTTCCATGTCCAGCTTGATCATCTTGATTAGCTTGACTGTAGGTGTAGTCGTTTAAGCTCTTCACTCCTTGATTATTCAAGTTCTACAGGTTCAGCATATGTTCATACTTCTTCTTCTATGTATGTATGTCCTTGTGTATATCTAGAAACATGTTTCCTACGTGTGTTGAAATACTAGTTCTCATGTAGCTCGTGGTTCCCTTTTATATTCCTTGAGCTCTGGAAATAGTAATGATTTGTATGAGGTACGGTTACTGACATGCCAAAACTATCATTAATTAATAGAACATGCATTAAATAATCCAAATATGACCATTGCTTATAATAAACAAAGTCAAATAAATGACACAGTGTTGGGTGTCAGGAGGTCTCTGTAAGGGTAGATGTATGTAGAGGTAGCTCCTTCTTGCGGTAGCTCCAAGTACCAGTGACTATATATAGCAGTGACTTCCTTTAGCAGTAGATCTCAGTAGCGGTACACTTATGTATCAGTGACCCATACCGGTGAGCTTGTAACGGTAGAATTCATAATAGTAGTTGTCACTCTGTATTGGTTGACTTGTGCATACCGGTAGAATTACTCTATCGGTAGCTCAGGTGTAACGATAACTGTCTGCACACCGACGAACTTTCAGTATCAGTAGTTTTTTATCTGTTTATGAAAACTACCCACCGAATAAGTTAGGAAAAAACATTACAAAGAAAATAAAAATTAGATTAACCAAATTTTCATGAATGATATATATATCATTTGAACATGTTGACTAGTATTTATATTTTGAAATTAAGCACTAAAATAGTAACTAAAGAAATGGAATGTTTAATAAATAATCATCAATTTGGATTATGAAAACATAATTAATCATAATTGAGATTATCAAAATAGGTGAGTCCAACAATCTCCCCCTTTTTGATAATCACATATTTTGGTGGGATATACCAATGTATCCAACTAGAATATAATTGTTCTTATTTCATAGTGTGTTCCAACACAAGTAAAATACACTTCATGGATAAATAAAAATTCTCAAGTTCAAATTTATCAGAGAATTGTTTATAGAAAAAACATAAATATAATATTAATATCCATGTCTAGCAGATGTTCCTCTTTTAATAAATAATACCCCCCCTTTATCATTTCCCTCACTTGGGAAACATTTATTCCCATTTGGTATTAGCAAAAACAAGTGAGGTATAAGACAAGGATGTATGGAATGTATCAGAGAATAGAAAATATGGGGAATCAGAGTTAAAATATAAAGGATGAAGTTGTTTATCAATGGGAAATTAGACAATAAAACTATAGACCAGAGGTAAAAACAAGGGATTAAATGTAACAGAGAAATAAATTAAGTAGGTAGCATGGGTAAAAACTCAGAAAAAGAGATTCCAAAAGAGGTATATATTAAGGAGTCAAAAGTACATAATGATTACAAATAAAGTATAAAAGGTACAAATGATCCATATCAAATTCATCTCGACCCACTCAATCTACATCATGAATGACCACTTTGTGTTTTACTTTGGGATCTGAGGTAGTCTCAGGCTGGGTAGCTTCGGTTGAAGGCTTGGAAACTCCAGAAATGACCACTAGAGGTTGAGCAACTGAAACTATTCCTGGCATGTAGTGGGTACTCCTCTGAGTAATCATTTGTGTCAAGATTTTGATAGCTTGAGCTGGGGTCATCTAAAAAATAGAAGCATTAGAGCCAGATGTAGGAAATGCTTGGGGTATAATCACTGGCTTACCATCAACATGAAAAAAA
This sequence comes from Viscum album, assembly GCA_963277665.1. Classification (NCBI taxonomy): domain Eukaryota; kingdom Viridiplantae; phylum Streptophyta; class Magnoliopsida; order Santalales; family Viscaceae; genus Viscum; species Viscum album. The sequence goes on along the minus strand of OY728143.1, from coordinate 1,848,674,316 downwards.
TGGTATTATGAGATTTCTAAAATCCATGATAATCCCTCCTCCTCTCTCCATAGTAGAAATGAAGTCATCGTTGTTTTCCAGGAATTTTCCAAAGCTAGGGTTAGCTCCATGAGCATACTCACTTTGTCTCGGAAGGTTTCTCTCACCTAAGGTAATTTCAAATTTTCTAACAAAAGATTTAAGTTATTGTTCAACTGATGATTAGTGTAGAGCCTTTAGAAATATTAATTCACCTTGTACTTTACTTCTTTCTAAGAATTTGTGTCCTCCCTCATAAAATCCTCAACAATTATTCCTATATCTCAAGTGGTAGTCACCACTTGGGTCAAGGTAGAAGAGTCTACAGAGCCACTGGTGGAAGACTATCCAAGCACTTCTCTCATAATATCTCTAATATGATCAATATCTAAAGAAGTCCTAGGAGCACTCAGAGTTGAAATAGTAAAAGCAACAGTTTCATTAAATGATTTAGTCAACCCACTAATGAGATTTTCCCAACATGGTCCTCGGGGCTGACATGCTGCTTCATCGAATTCTTAAATTCCTCAAAAACTGATTCCATCTAGCCAACTATAATTTTCACAAATGTCAAATCATTGTCTTCTTGAGATTTAGAACTCATATAAGACTCTATAGAGACAACTGATTTATTTAGATATTCAATATCCTCTGCCAATCTTGAAAATTGACTCTGGTAGGTCTTGACATCATCCAAAATACTAGATACAGATTTAGTCATAACAGATTGAATAGATTATATTAAAGAAGTTTCCATTATTCTCATTTCTTCCACAAAATAGGTCTTGAGATCAGACTTCAACTGGTCTAAGTTAGATTTTATTTTTAAATTCTCAGGTAAAGTCTCAGAATGGATATTATAACTGACATGTGGTCTCTTGATGGGTGTGTCATCTTAAGAATCAAGATAGTCGAACCCAAAAAACTACAAAACCTGGGTCTTCTTCCCTATCATAAATCTCAAGAGATACGGATATAGTACCATGTCTATTGGGATTCTTGCCCTCAATGTTTTCATTCTTCTGTACATGTACATCAATAGCAGCCTCAGCAGGTAATCTTCCTTAGAAGAATCATCCAAAACCATCTCTATTTCAACAATTGGAGGCTCATCAGGGATATCTGTAGGTTCTGTCATCTCAACCAAAAAAGCCTCTACAAGAATAATAGAACTCCTAATCACTGGACTCAAACTCAAAGTACTCTCATCTAAGCAATAAAAATCAGATTCTCTTCTAGGTAAAGTAACTGAAGGACTAGCCACTCCATAATAAATAATATGAAGTACAGGGCTAGGAAGCAGGTCAGGGTATCCTTTTTCTTTCATTGAAGTCTCTCCATCATCATCATCAACAACTTCCTCAACATCACTATAAGCAGGTTCATCTTCATCAGTTCGTAGACATGGATCCCTCTCCTCCTTAGGCCTAGAAGGATGGTTGACAGGATTAAATTTATCATACATTTTACCATAATCATTCTCCCATTGATTCTTATAAGGGCTGCAGCTTACTTTTATATTCATGCAGATAGACATAGTAATGCAGAAATTGAATTTAACCACAACAGTTTCTTACCTAGATTCAGAAATACCTTTGACTTTTAACATATTGGAAATCAGCTAAAAAAGTATTTTTTCCTTAATTTTGGTCTGGTCATATCATTTATCTGAATCATCAACAATCTGCATAGTTTCACCTTCAATCCATACCTAAATAATTACATCAAATATATATCCTAAAACTTTCAGGTTGAAAAATCTCCCCTCCTGGGGACTAATCACATGTTGAATGAACTTAAAAAACAATCTGTTCTCTCCTTCCATTCCAGCAGCAATTACTTTTCTAGGTGATCCATTCACAGTTAACTCAAGAAAAGTAGCCTCATACTCAAAATGGTCACTAGTTGTAGGTACTAATTTAGATGAAAAACTATACAGTCTTTCATGAGGAACCTTCAGACTTTCAGCCCATTCAGTAGATGAAAAAGATATGTCTTTATCATCTACCACATAAATCATTATGTTATCATCTTCATTCATTTCAAATCTAACAAACTCATAAAATTACTTAACCAGTTTCAGGTAATAAGGAAAATTTTTGTTTGCAAAACAATATAGACATCCTTGCTCTTCTAAAATCCTCAAAATTAGAGACTTTCATGACATCAACCACTCTGTACAAAGCTCATTATCCATCACTATTTCTCTCTTGGATAAATGCAGATTCTCAGAATTTCTTGTCCCTTTACTAGAACCACTATAACTTCCAGTGGCTACAGAACCAACTTTTTTTCACTTCAAACTCGGCTCATTACCTTAATCAATCATCGGTCGCTTAACATGGGATATTTCCAAATCAAGAAACTTAGGGCTTGCAAGATTTTAGAGGCTTGGGCAGGTGAGGACTATGAAGGGTGAAGTTCATGATGGATTGAATGTTACTTAGACTTGACTTATATCATTTATTAATCAAAACATAATAAAAACATATACATTAAAATGATAAATTGTCCGACTTAAAACAAAAAAAATTAAAACAGTGTGATATATCGGCAACCATTCTACCGGTGAGGATTATAACGGTAAGCACTACAAGTGAGGTATCCTAACGGTGAGGTTTCTATAATGGTCGGTTGTGTCTAACGTTGAGGTTTGTATAACAGTGAGGTTTGTCTAATGGTGAGTTTTGTCTAATAGTGAGGTGTGTCTAACAGTGAGGTTTGTCTAACGGTGAGGTGGGTCTAACGGTGAGGTTTGTCTAATGGTGAGGTGCATCAAACTGTGAGGTTTGTCTAACGGTGAGGTTTCTCTAACGGTGAGGTTTGTCTAACGGTGAGGTTTAAGGGTAGTTGATGATTCCTAATTCATGTCTAATGTAACCTAATCTCTTTGAACATAAAGTCTTGGTAAATATATCAGCTAGTTGATGTTTAGTGCCAATAAATTCAAGAGTTTTAACACCCTTTTGATAGAGATCTCTTAGAAAGTGGTGCCCACATCAATGTGCTTAGTTCTAGAGTGAGATACATGGTTTTTAAGGATATTGATTGCACTAGTGTTATCAAAATTAATAAAAACATGTCTAAAATCATATCCGTTGTCCAAAAAAGTGTGTTTGATCCACAAAATCTGTGCACATCAACTACCAGCAACTATATATTCTGCGTCAGCAGTAGACAATGCAACTGAATTCTGTTTCATACTACACCAAGATACTAAAGATTTTTCAAATAAATGACACATTCCAGATGTGCTTTTTCTATCTAACATGCAACCAGAAAAGTCAACATTTGAATAACTTTTTAATTCAAATGTTTTTCTTTTTGGGTAAAATAAACCTAAATTAGTAGTATGTTTAAGATATTTGAAAATATTTTTTAGAGTAAGTATGTGTGATTATTTTGGATTATCTTGAAATCTAGCACGCATACATACACTATACATAATATCTGGTTGACTAGAAGCAAGGTAAAGTAGGATTCTAATCATACCTCTATAATTGGTTTGATCTTCTGGTTTCCCAGCTTCATCATTATCCAACATACAGGTGGTACTCATAGATGTATCACTTCCCCTATTACTACCCAACCCAAAACATTTTAAAAAAATCCTTTGTGTATTTACTTTGATTTATTATAATACAACCCCTATTTTGAAAAATTTTAAATCCAAGAAAACATTTGAGTTCTCCAATTAAACTCATTTCAAATTCATTTTGAATAATCATTGAAGAATCAATACATAAAATATTTTAATAAGATCTAAAAATAATATCATCAACATATATTTGTACTATAAAAACATCATTGGAGATCTTTTTGATAAAAAGAGTGGGATCCTCAATTCTTTTAGTAAAACCTTTTGAAATAAGAGAATTAATAAGTCTATCATACCAAGATCTTGGAGATTTTTTAAACCATATAAAGCTTTAAAAAGTTTGGAAACTTGATTTTGAAAATGGGGATTTTTAAATCCATGTGGTTGTTCAACAAAAACATTTTTATTTATAAAACCATTTAGAAAATCACTTTTAACATCCATTTGATATAACATGAAATTCATATGAGACGCAAAAGAAAGTATGATCCTAATGGATTCTAATATAGCTATGGGTGAAAAGGTTTCTTCATAATCAATTCCTTCTTTATAAATGTAACCTTGTGCAACTAACCTAGCTTTGTTTTTAATGATGTTTCCAGATTCCTCAACCTTATTTATAAACAGAAATTTTGTTACTATGGTCAAAGTGTCCTTAGGAATTTCTACTAAATCCCATACTTTGTTTCTTTAAAATTTATTTAACTCTTCTTGCATAGCCATTAACCAAAATTCAACATTCATAGCATCATTGAATTTTTTAGGTTCTGACTTTGAAAGAAAAGCTTTATATTCAACCTGGTTTCTTAGAGAAGCTCTTGTCTTTGTCCCTCTATCATGATTACCTACAAAAACATCTATATTATGATTATATAGAATCCCAATTGATCTAGTAATGGTATGGCTAGAAATTTCTGGTTCTTCTCTAGGTTCAGGTTCACCAGTAGCAGATTCTGAATTATTTTCAGAAGTGGTTGTCTTTACAATAGGTTCACTGAGTTTATCATTAAGGTTAATAATAGACAAATATTCTTCAAGATTTTCAAGAGAAGGTCTAGGTTCATGTGGATTAGTTTCATCAAATTTGATGTGAACAGATTCTTCCACAAATTTGTTGAATTTATTAAAAACTCTATAGGCTTCTCTAGTTAAATAATTACCAAGAAAAATTCCTTCATCACTTTTAGATGAAAAATTATCCAGATTATATTTAGTATTCAGAATAACAAACTATAAAACCAAAAACATTAAAATAACTAAAATTAGGTTTTCTATTATTCCATAATTCAGAAGGGGTATTCTTATGTACTGGTCTAATCAAAACTCTATTTATAATGTAACATGGTGTATTTATAGATTCAGCCCAAAAAACAGTTAAATAATATTCATTAAGCATAGGTCGTGCAATTTACTGATGTTTTCTATTTATTCTTTCAACAACAACATTCTACTAATGTGTCATAAGGACAAAAAAGTTGTGATTGTAGCATTTGCATGAGCAGTATGATTCAAATTCATGATATTCAAACTCACGACCATGATCTCTTCTGAAGGTTTTAATCCGAACTCAACTAAGGTTATCTACAGACGTGCAATATTTAATAAAGTAAGAGAAATCATCACATTTGTGATCTAGAAAAGATACCAATGTATATCTATAAAAGCAATCTACATGGATATAGACAGAGTCCTTCCCATTTAAACTAGAAACTCTAGATGGTACAATCAAATCCATGTGAACAAACTCAGGAGTTTGGGAAGTTGAAAATTCATTCTCCTATTTAAAAGAAAGTTTATGTTGTTTTTCCTTTTTATAGGGATTACAAACTTAGTCATCTAGGAATTCATGTTTAGGTAGGTCTCTAACTAAGTTCTTCCTAGTCAGTTTTCTAAGTGAGTGTATATTGCAGTGTCCTAGTATTCTATGCCAAAGCCAAGATTCTTTATGAAAAGTATTTAAACATGCAATATTTTTCTTAGCTAAAGAATTCAAATCTACAACATAACCATTTTCATTTATTAATGTATTAAATACCAAAAAAAATTATAATCAAAAACATTACATGAATTATTTTTGAACATAACATTAAATCCATCATCACAGAATAGAAAAATACATTACAGATTATACATTAGTCCATCAAAAAATAAAACATTACAAATTAAAATTGAATCAGTGTCACAAATCTAGCCTAAGATGATTATCTTTCATTTTGATTTATCCCCAAAGGCGACATATCCTCAATCAACTTTGACTAAGATTTTAATACATGTAAACTCTCCTGTCATATGTCTTCAACATCCACTATCCATGTACCATGTCTTCCTATAACAACTTCTTAAAAAGGTTTCCTACAACATAATTTTAGATAGAAAATGATTTTTCTACCCAAATTTTCTTGGGTCCAGATAGGATAGCAAGTTGAACATTTGGTACCCAGATTTTTCTAATGGGTTTCATATAATCCATATATTTAATAGATTTTGAAAGATAAACTTTGATTCATTTATAACTATGTGAGTATCTAGTTGAGAAATAAGAATTTCCAGAACTAGAACTAGCAGCACACTATCTAGATTTAAGAAAAAATCAATTGTTTGTAATTTTTCACTGTCTAGGATGATAGCCTAAACCAGTTGTAAACTTTGGTGCTACTAGTTTTCCTACCATTTTTGTAAGAATGTCCTTTCCATTTGTATTTTTTTCTAAATCTTTCATGTGTTTCTCAATAGATAATTTCATATCAGTATTCTATCTGAGTAGTTGAGAATTATTTTCCTTTTCTAATTATAGTGACGATTTGACAGTGCAAGTTACAACATGTTGTTTCTTTAAGGATTTATACATGAATTTTAGTTCATTTCAGGTATCCTCTATAATGATACATTATTCAAATAAATCTTCACTAGACATGTTTTCAGAATCAGAATCAAAATCATCTCCAAAATAATAAGTGTTTAAAGAAGGAGTATCCAATGTTACCTCAGCTGTTTTTGTCATGAAACACATATTTGATTTTTGAGATTTTTTATCTTGAGTGGAATAATAATCACTTGAACTATCTTATGATGCACTCCAGGTTTCTTTCATAGCTTTCTAATATATTTGGTCCTTGTACTTATATTTCTTATTTTACTTTAACATTGGACATTCAGCTCTCACATGTCCTTTCCTCTTGCATTCGTAGCAGACTATGTCATCACTTTTATCAATCATTTTCCTATCTTTATTCCAATGACCTTTATTGTCATACTTTCCTTTGTAATTGGATTTTTTTTAAAAATTATTTTTCTTATAAAACTTCTTAAATTGTCTTGATAACTGAGGCATTTCAGAAATAACTTCATATGCACTCTTCTCACTACTTAAACTATCAATTACAGCTTGAATTTTCTCTTTGTCATTTATTTTTGAAGCATAGGTCTTGAAGGATACTGATTTCCTTCTTTGTTCATCTTATTCTTCTTTGATTACCTTAAGATATTCTTCATACATCATCAACATACCAATAATATCTTTAATAGGTAGTGAACTTATGTCACACGATTCTCTAATGTGTCTCTCCATCATTCTGGCAGACATCTGAGTATTCTCATGATTAGCTCTTTTGCTGGAACAAGTTTTCCCAGTGAGCCCATAGTGTTAATAATTTCATTTAACTTGAGATACATTTTAGAAATAGTTTCATCAGGCCTCATTTTAAAATTATCATATTTAAGAGTGTAAGTTTTAATCTCATCTCTTTCACATTGGTTGTTCCTTCATGAGAAATAGCCAAGGTATCCCAGATTTTATATGCAGTCTTACAAGAAGATATTAGATTAAATTATTCACCTCATAATGAACAATATATGGAGTTCATTGTTTTACAATTATTATTTTAAGAAGCTTTCATTGTTTCATCCCAAGTAGTTATAACAGTTTCTGGAATCTTATACTGAGTCTCTATAGTAGTCTAGATGTCAAATTCCATACTTTCTAAATGAATTTTCATTTTTATTTTCCATTGGGCATAATTAACACTTTTAAATAAAGGTGGAATGATGGTAGCTGAACCTTCTTATCTATAATCTATAATTAGATTTTAAAAAATGTATTTAAAGAGATATAAATTCAGAAATAATATAAATTTAATATCTTTAAGATACAACTAGAATCACAGTTAAAAAATAGAGTGTTTTTAAATCCTTTTATCCAAACCTGTGATACCAAATGTTATCGGAGAGGAATACTCAAGAGGGTAGGTGAATTGAGTTCCTATAAAAAATTTCTCATTTAAAATATTTCTATTAAAATCCCCTAAATTAAATTACAAGATAAACTATAGTAAATTTGTAATACAGTAAAGGTTCAGTTAGGTTCTCAAGAGATTGATTATTTCTCAGTTTATCTAATCTAAAGATTATATTATCTTCTAAAAGTAGCCTACTCATATACAATAAATACAAACACATTCTAGTTTAACTATCAAAGTAAAATTAAAATAGATTTATATTTAAATTACTTAGCAGCAAAATATTTAAAAAGGATTTAACTGAAAAAATTCACAATAGTTTATACAAGAGGTTTAGTCTCAATTAGAGACTTAGTCCTCTCAAACAGTTTTATATAAACTATGATCGACACCCTGGATCGGGGTTTTACAACAGTGCAGAGACTATCCAGGTCCTTAGGCCTCTACTACAGTTCTACGTGGAAAAACTAAACAAATTCATACTAGATATCATGGTAACACATGGCCTCTACCACTATTCACAGTGGAATACAAGAGTGTAAGGGAAAGAAATAGTTAGGATTTAGAAATCCTCTAGTTCATCACATGAGACAGTGTGTACATAAAATACAGAACACACACACTGCTCAAAATTTAATTAAATGAAACACAATAGATCTAAACAAATAAGGATGATTTTTTGTTGCTCTATATGTTTTCAGTGAAGCTCTAGACTCCTTTGATTGATCATAATTTTCCCTGAGTCATTCTCAAGTTTTTTTAAAAAAAGCAGAGTGTCGTTTTTTTCTTTGACTTCCATGTCCAGCATGATCTTCCTGATTAGCTTGAGTGTAGGTGTAGTCGTTGAAGCTCTTAAGTCCTTTAATGTTTAGGTTCTACAAGTTAAACCTATTTTGTTCCTTCTTATACTATGTATGTATGTCCTCGTGTATATCCAGAAACTTGTTTCGTATGTGAGTTGAAAGACTAGTTCTCCAGTAGATCGAGGTTCACTTTTATATTCCTTGAGCTCCTGTAAAAGGAATGATTTGTACGAGGTACGGTTCCTGACAGGCCAACGACTGTCATTAATTAATATCAGATGGATTAAATTTTCCAAATATGTCCATTTCTTATAATAAACACTGTTAATGAAATGACACAGTGTCAGGTGTCTGGTGGTCTCTATAATGGTAGATGTATGTAGCTATAGCTCCTTCTATCAGTATCTCCAAGTATCAGTGACTCTATGTAGCAGTGACATCCTTTAGTAGTAGATCTCTATAGTAGTATAATTATGTACCAGTGACCCATACCGGTGAGCTTATAATGATATACTTCATAAAAGTAGTTGTCACTCTATATCGGTCGAGTAGTGAATACCAGTAGACATACTATATTGGTAGATAATGTGTAACGGTAACTCTCTTCATACTGGCGACCTTTTTATATTGGTAGCTATTTGTCTATTTATGAAAACTATCCATATATTATGATAGGGTAGAACATTACAAATTAAATGAACATTTGATTAACTGAATGTTCTTGAATGAATGTTATATCATATGATCATATTCTACAGTATTTATATTGTGAAATTAATCACTTAAAAAGTAACTAAAGTTATGAAAATTTTAATCAATAAACATCATATGGGATTATCAAAACATAATTAATCATAATATAGTTTATCAAAATAGGTGAGTCCAACACATCTTAGTGATCATATTCCATTGGTGTTCAGTGAGTATGCTGAAATTTTTTCATATTATTTCTTAGGGACTCCTCTCCATAGGTTTGTTGAGTTAGCTATTGATTTTATTTCGGGTATGTGCCTCAAATAATTATCTTCATAAAATATTTATCCTCATTAATGGTAATAATTAATCAAACATCTTAAGGATCAAGATGCTAAGGTGTTTACTTATCCTAGAGTTTCATTATGGGCATCACCAATCATCCTTGTTTAGATTGTAGATGGTAGTCACTTACATTGTGTATATTACCAAAAAAACATCTATTATAATGTTATGAAAAATACTACATTACAAGGATTGATGAACTTTTTTACTATCTCATGGTTTCATACTGACATTCCAATATTATTCTAAGATTGGCCTAATATCATCTGATTTTATAAGAGGAATATATTCTTAAGATTGTATTGATGAGAAGGTATATGAATCATAACTATCTGGGTTTTTCCATTTTTAGTTTATAAGACTCCAATAGTGCTTATAGATTTAATTAATCAAATCAACCATCCATTCATGGTTCCATTAATAGATATTTTTTATGATTATTTGTGTTTATAGTGAAATAGTACGCTTATATGAATTTGAATGTAATTGTTAGAATAATGAAAAAAATTCAATATGAGAAGATATCAAAAATCCAATTCTTGATTGAAGAGGTAAAATTTTTCATACATGTGCTTTCTGTAGAGGATGTCTTAGTGGATTCTGAAATGATTTAGGAAGTGATGTCTAGGGATAAGTCCAAAAAAGTATATATGATTTAAAGTTTCTTGAAATTATATGGTTATTATAGGATTTTTGTTCATGACTTATATATTCTTGTTTCTACTAGGATAGAGTTAACCCATATGGATGTGATGTTATTTCTGATATATCAATTTCTAAATAATATTGAGGATATTAAAGTGAGATTAAATTTTTTCCATCTTTAGTCTCTTTTATGTCCTGTGATGGTTTTTATGTATACCATGAGACCTTAGGCACACGTTTAATTTTTCATTGATGAATGTGACATTGATAAAATATTATTAACCTTATCTCTTCTTTTATCATTATAAAACTATCCTATTCATGATATTTAGTTGGCTACAATTATTTATTCCATTAGTAATATTCTTCACCATCACATCATGGTGTTGATTATGATATATTAAACAATAAGGGTTTGAATTATATTTGTATCTCAGTGGTATTCCATATTGAGACAGAGATTCTCAGTTGGACATCTTTAATCCCTACAATTTTATATTTCTCACACCAATATAAATGATAACATGGTAATGAGTTCTTATTTATATAATATTTTTTAATTAGGTTGTGATGGTATCAATGGATGTGTGGTTCTTGACTAGCTTGAATACCAATATTTGATTTGATAATGATAGTATTGATAGACATGTACTATAATATTCTACCACAATTGGGTCATTTATGGTTGATCATATTTTACACATGTATGATTTGGATGTAGAGACTCATTAATTCAATATAAATTATAAGGATTAGCAGAGTTTGGGTAAGTGGGATTGGCCATCTGAGGGAGAGTTTAGATTTTGTGGAAGGATGTTGTTATGATTACAACGTGACAAGAATTGATTGTTAATTGAAATCGATCTAATTAGTTTATTAAAAATTAACACATCAACAATTATTATGAACTAATAAGCCATCGGTGGTGGTTGGGAATGAGGTTTTCAATTGTGTGTTTTATTCTTGATAACTAATGTCTTAGTAAATTATGTTGACACATAATTGGATTTATGGTTTTCTACAACCGATTAAAATTTAATTATCGAAGTGGAATTATATAGTCATAGACATTTTCACTATGTTATCATAGATAAGGATTAGATATGGGTAATTAATTATCAACTAATGAAATAAATTAAAGTACTAGTTTCCATGGAGTGGAAGATAGTATAATATTTTTGGAACTTGTACATATGAGTGATTTTAAGAGTTCATGATGTTTCATCAGAAATCATATTATACAGGGACCCTTAGATCACATTTCTATTTTCAAGAATATTTGAGAAATTTTTTCCTTATTAGTTAATGTTTATCATGTCTCATCATCCACAGACTGATGGCCAATGTGAGTTATCCATCTATATTCTTGAATACATTCTTCGAACATGTGTTCTTGAAACTAGTAGTTTCTGGGAGAAAAATATTACCTTTGAGGATTAATCTAATAATAATATTAATAATTATATGATCTAGATGGCCCCATTTGAAGATATACATTGGTGGCCTTTAAGATAACCTCTTTATTGGGTATACATTGGATAAGGTTCCTTTGTAGACTAAGTATGATTGAGGAGGTGATGTATATAAAAAATTTGAACATGATGATATTATTGATTGAAGAATATACAATGAAATCCTATGTCAACCAACATTTTTGTCCATTAAAGTTTGAGGTGGGTGACTAGGTCTCCCTTGAATATTCCTTTTTATTGGGACATAGTCATAAATGAAAGTAAGGTAAGTTATCAACATATTTTTTTGGACTATTTGAGATTATTGATTGACTTGAGTATATGGATAATTGTGTATACTTACATGGTAATTTACATTCTATACTTGTTGTGTTCATTATTAGAAATTGGAAGAATATCAAAAAGGATATCTACAATGTCATTGAATGGAAGGATTTAGAGATTGAAACTATCATCATAGTGATGGAAATACATCTTAGGGTAGTCGATTAAAAATATAATATTCTTCATGCATGGATAATATCATCTCTTGAGTGTGACGTATGTGTTGTAGTGATAGTCATGAGACATTATATGAAGAGGTATTTATCATTCAACAATATCATTATCAATTTTTGGGATCAATATTTAGATCATTTCTAGGGAAAAAATTATTTATCGTCTTGAGAATTCTGAAACCCTGAGTCAATGGTATATATAATTTTTATCTTTACAAATACTTTTTTATAGGATTTAGGTTTATGGGGTCTTAAAATCATGATATTAAAAAAAATAATCATTTAAATGTATTAGGCATACGTTTAGTGATAACCATATGGTAACAACATAATATGGATTAATGAGTTCATCTCGTGATTTTAATTTTTTGAAAAGGGTTTTCTAGTTGTGTGATTCACTAAAGAAATTATGTGATAGGATAAATTTTATTCCAGAGGCTATCAAATTGATTAATTTTTTTTTAAATTCTATTCAAATTCATAGTAAACCATGGACCATTTATGTCATGGGAAATTGGATACCACATGGTTAGAGAACAGTTTATCTATCTATCAGTCTAGCATTGCGACCATACCCAAACGAATTAAAATATAAAAATACCTTGATTACCATGGTATTTTTTTTAATAATCTATGCCTTAACCAATTCAGTCTCAAACATGGACCTCCCTGATTATCCACAGGAATCTCTCGTTGATTATATAATTACCTTTGATTGTTTTGTGTGGTTTCCATTAGGTTATGTATGGTTTCTCTTCTAGATTCAAATAGGTTCCCTATAACTCTTCTTGTCAATACTTCCCCGGCCTCATTTTTAGACTATTTGGATTTAGGTTCTTAATATAGAACATATTATTGGGAATTGATTATGTGATTTATAGATATATAATTTCTAGGATCTTATCAATACATTTTCCTTCACTAGTTTTGATGGAAATTAGGTTTTTTCATTCTTCATGTAGGAATCATTGTCCAATAATTTATACATTATATTTACTTATATTCATGAAATTCCATTTTTTAGTAGGTAAATATGTTATAAGATATTTATAAGGGGTGAATTCATCTTTCATGTCTACCAAAATATTTTATTAAATGGTGTTTTTTATGAAATTAATTTTTAAAAACATATTGTATTTATTTGAATGCCTCAAAGTTAGTTTTAAAATTTGGATGATTTATAAAGCATGAATGATGTTTTGTATCACTATAAAAAATTTTATATCAAGATATTGTATTGGAAATTAATGTGATACTACATGGATATTTTCTTATTAAACATGAATTTGTTAATTTAATGGAATATAACTATATTTCAACATCAAGAATAAATTTAGGTATGGTAAAAATGACCTTAAAGAGCCCTAGTATTGTTATATATCAATAGTTTTGGTGACCATAATTAAATGAGTTTGTAGTGTTCATCCATTCCAATAGTGCATGGTTCAAATTCTCATTGTTTCACTTATACCAGATAGTGGTCGTATTTATCTGAATTTTGATCACCCTATTGTAGTAATATTCCATATGATCATTTGAGGATACATTGTGTGTGTTCATATTTGATATGACCATTTTAATGCATGATATGGTTATTTAGTATTGAAACCTTTTTATTTCATCTAATTATTTTCCATGTATAGACTATTTTTCATATTTCGATGTGTATATAAATATATAATGTTTTCAAATTGAAATAAAAGTATAACTTTTTATATAATTTATTTCATTAGATGGTGTTTTATAAATATTGAGTAAACAATAAGTAATATATTCAGATGGATAAAAATATATAGATTATTCGGGGGAAAATAGTTTACATTAATACCCACACCCTTATTTCTTCCATTACGAATTTTTAGAATTTCCATTAAACGATACATGTGATTGTAAAAGTCTCAACAAATTAATTGTGATCTTATATCATGTTTCATAATTTAAGGTGAGAAAATGATGGTATATAGTCAGATATGATGGATTAATGGTTTACATTAGGAACCAAATTTATATTTTAATTGAATTTTTGTTTAGAATCTGTTATCAATTTATAGGATGTTAAAAATATGGTTTTCTATTTTTTCCAAATGATGTATCTTAGATATATATTATTATATTATATTTTTTCAATATTACCATATGTCTATTGAAGGTAAAATCATTCCCATGTTCTCTATATAATACCCAAATCCATGTTGGCATCTTGTATTTGTCTGGAATGAAATAATTCTATAGAGTAGGTAAATTTATATGACATTAATGTTTAATCAGAATTGGTATTCTACATTAAGATTCATATATTTATCTTTGATTCATAATTTTTTGTGTTTCAAGCACCATAAGATATCATACGTATTAATATCTAAAAGAAATAAAATATATAATCATTATTCATGGGGTTTCACATTCTATACCCATTGAATAAATTTCATCCTTAAAATTATTAATATTTTTTATTTATGGGAAAAATTTTCATTTTCTATATGGTATAAAATATCCAAAATTTAATTTCAAATTGTATATCAAGCATACTATTTTAGAATCTAAGACCCTCATTATTTAGTATCATGAACTATATGATAAAATTGATTTATAAAGGAATATGATACTCAAGATTGATTTATGATCTTTTTTTCATTTATGACAAGTTGTGAGATTTAAAAAAACCAAAAATAATATGAGATCCTTATAAAGAGAATTTATTTTTCCTAATTCTACATCAATCTATGGGAGAAAACTAGACCCAAAATAAGTTAATTACAAAAAACAAAAATAATATATTATAATAATCATATCCACATGTTTGTTTATGAATCAATTTATATTTTTTAGTGAAATCATACATTTAAGTAGAGATATGAATACCTATAGTGAAGACTCGTTAAGCACATAAATAGTAGCTGTTATGTAGATTTTTTTCCCCATAGTTTTGTTGGTTCTGGGGGATTAATTTCCAAATATTTAATTAGATGTGTGGATTGATTTTTATAGTGACCAATTTCCTTATAATAGAATAAATTTATTTATATTTATTATATCTTTCCCTTGAAACTAGGTTCTTTATAAAATTCATTTACACACTTTATAGAAAATTAATAAATGAATTAGGGGTTTTTTCCAATGGCCATGACATAAAGAAAATTTAATATTTTTTCCATCATTATCATTGTTAAACTGAAATTTAATATGATTCCATATTTCACATCAGTAGTGTTTATGGGGATTCAAAAATGTTAATTTTTAAAAAATAATTCATGGTTAATGGGTTTTCATGATAATAATATTTCTCACTCTAGATTATATTATATTGGGTTTCTTTTTCAGATAAGATCGTTAATGTGTAGTACATCAATAACAAGAATATTTTCTCCAATCACTATCAATTACTAAGACCAAAAATATATAATTTAAGTGATGAAATAAATAACAAGATTTCTATAAAAATTAAACTAAATCTAAATATTTCTATATCATTAAAATTACAACATTAACATTTAGTTTATCCTAAGTCATAATTAGTTTATTCTATGATTCATCATGTTGTGATCTTAGATATTCAATAACTTAATTTTTCTTTATAATATATTTTTTAATAAATTTTGTTGAAATTTTGATTGACTAATGTATATAAAGAAAGAGTGTTTATCCAGGTTTATAGTATCAGGAACACTCATTGTGCAGCGATGTGAATATTTATTCGGCCCTCTATTATGATTGATTGTTGTGATTACCCGGAGGTGCATCTGTGTTACAACGATATGTATTTTCCAATGTCTATAATGGGATGTTAGGATTACCAAAAAGTATCTACCTTACCAAATAAGTGATATTTTTTCATATACTATAATGTTTCCTTTTCCATGTCCCTAATGTTTTTACTAGATATCTATTATAAAAATCCAAAAAATATTCAATATTACATGAAACCCCAAATGGATTATATATACCTTTTGTATTATAATAAAAAATAACTTTTCAACTGATAAATTATCATAAATTCACATCCTGTAATATATAATTTTCCAACCCTCCATTCATACCCATTGTTTTGACATGGACCTAAAATCTTGAATCATGTTCCCAAATAAACACCTACATTTCATACCATCATCGAAATAAACTAATACATCCAACTTTTAACCTTAAATAATTAAAATATCACTAAAATATTTTCATTCAAATACATTTTAAGTAAATTTTATGATTATAGTTTAGGATTGTTATGAAGAAAATCTAACTACCAAAGTTTATGTTTTTATCGTCAAATGAATTCTTTTTATACTCTCTATGAAGACACTTTATAAAAGGTTTGCCTTAAATATCCCCCAATAATTCTCTTCAAAAGCTATCATGTTATAAATATCTGGTGAAATATTATTCAATATATCTTTTATAAATGGAAATATAATAATTTTTAAAATTGAACACTGATTGAGGCTAAACATAAGTCACAATAATAAAAAATAATAAATCAGAACATTGTAACGGTAAATAATCTAGAAAGAATAGATAATCATAATTATTTAATAGTAATAAAAAATCTTTGAACATACCATTTCTATGGAATATATATGAATTAGTAAAAACATGGATAATAATAACTTCTTTCTTTATTGATGAAATTAATAACGATGAATAGATAATTATTTTCCATAAGAAAATATATCATGATATTAGAGATAATAATCAAACCATCAAGGCATTTTGACTATGATAAATTTTTTTGGGAAGGTATACCTCAAAAAAAGATAATTTTCATAATGAGGCATATCAGTGTATTGATGGGTTATCTATACCAGGACACACATATCTCAAATTAAGTACAGTTCAATCATCTTATGAAGAAATTATTAATATATAAAATACATAACAAATATTCATTAATAAAAAATAAAAACCCATATTTGAATAATAAATTTATTGATTTTAAATATTTACCCAACAAGGAAATGATATTGTTTTCTATTAAATACTCTACAAAACAAATTGAACTTACAGAAATTGGTGTATGTTTAATTCAACAGTATCCCTAATTTATCAATTTTTGAATTCTAGGTGATTACACATAAAACATGGAAACTAAATATAGATTCATCAATGAGTAAATGTATTCGATGAATTTTTTTCCTATAATAGATGATGATTTTTAAAGATAAATTAATTGATGTTTTTTCCATTATTTTAATCCCGTAATATAAAAATTAATGATGAGATTTTATGGGTATTCCATGATCATTATATACATTATAATAGGGAAACTTGTGTTGAATGAAAATAATATATAAATAATGATAAATTATTATGTAAAAGATCTTATGATAATGGTATAATAAGAAAAAAAATAAATGGGATACAATAAAATTTAAATATACTAATTTGAATAGTATTTATTATTATTGATGTAATTATCAAATTTACTGGTTAAAAATTCTGGATTATTTCCCCCATTCGAAAATTGATGAATGGTTCAGTTGTGATGACTATCTTCCATAAAATTACTTCATTACTACTAATATCAAACAGATCATTAAGCTCAACCATATATATGAGATTATGATATTACAATTTAGTGAATGGAAAATTCATTTAGATCAAGAATATTTTGTTTCTTGACACTATATCCACTCCAGCTTTTATAACTAATGTCTAGTAGAGTTTTACGTGAATGTTTTAGTGATGGTTAGATATATTCATGATTTTTTTGGTTCTTTTGGTTTTATACTGAACATGGTTGGGGATTTTAAATAATAATTATGAGGATTTTTTTTTGGACTTCCTATTCTTTTGTAATTATCCATTTTAAAATTTAATGTTGTATGTGTCTTAGTCATTCATTTATCTACATTGTTTTATATTTGTTGACATGTTTTAAGTATTATTTATTGTTTGGTTCCCAATCCACCATTTAGTGAACTTATCGAAACTAAAAAAGAAATGTAGTCAAGAGTAATAGGGAAATTAAAACACAATATAAATAATTGATGGTGTAAAATATCATACATTCCACATTGAATTGAAAATAGAGCCAAATAATACTTAAAAAATTTAGTTTTTTAAATTGAATATCGTTAAATGGTATAATTTCAAAGGAAATATTATATACCATGAATAATGAGAGGATTGTCATATAAAATAACAATGAGGTTGTATGCATACCATAAAAAATATTTTGTGGGGTTTCTTATACAAATTTCATAATGAATAGAAATTTGAGACAAAGAAATCCCGATGTCTAGGGTAACACATGAATCAAAAGTGGAATATACAATGAAACATGATTTGGATTTTTTTAAAATTATTTTTAATAAATAATATATAAAAAATTATTTTTATTCTATGTAAATAAAAACTCATGAAAGCAGAAATTGTACTCAAAATATATCAAGTCTTAAAGAATCAGAATTGAGTCTAAGAATACTTTTCATGTAAAACAATCACTGAAATATAAATAATTTGATAACGAGGTAAAAAATTTTAATATAATAAATATATAAAATATCAAATTAATAATATATAATGTTTTAATTAGTTAAAATTAATAAACAATTAAAATAAAGTTTAGTAAGAAAATTATTATCTCAATGGAACAAAATTGAGTTAGAAAAATCTCTCAAGACACCATAATCATTTGAAAAAGCAACATCATAATATATATGATTACTAATGCAATGTTACATACCATGAATAATGAAATGATCACGATACAAAATATTAAATTGCAGATTGATAAATCATTAAAATGAAAACATGGTGTATAATTTGGAATATATATTAATGGAGAATATTTCTGACAGAAAATCCATAAAATCATTTAAAATTTTATCTAACCGTTAATAAAGATAAAATATCAAAAGGAATATAAAATAATATGAATAATAATATAATCATAATATTAATTATCAGTGGTTAATGAATTAATCCATTTAGAAGAACACATGGTGTATAATAATAAATATGTTTCTTAGGAGTGAAAATTGAGACTACAATCCAATTTAAAGAACCATAATACTTGTTGTATGAATCATTTTATAATTATTTTTTATGGAATAATTAAACAAAAAATACAATATGATATATAATACTTATTATTTATAAAAAATAAATCATGGAAGAATAGAGTTCAATAATTATGTTTTTAACACAATCAAAGAAGATAGAGTTGGCACAAAACCATACAATAAATCTTAAATTCCACTAAATTACATGAATATAATTTAAAAATATAATAACTATCATAATAAAATATTTAATAACCTTTTAAATATCTTTAATCATTTATAAAATTCATTTTAATTTTTTATCTAAATGTGTAATAATTTTTTTATCTATGTTCAACATCGGGTGTGAGTAATCTTGATTGTTATGGACTAGTTTTGTAACAGTAGTGTTCTAATTATTTATCATAAAATTATAACAATTAATAAATTATATAATGAAAAGTAATATATGTCTTACAACAATTTATATTATTAAATTTTCATTATATGGGTGTTTTATTTACTATTCATAATGATTACATTAGTTGTGAGAATGTTTCAGTGGAATTCCATGAATTAATATTTTCTTCTTAATAAATGTACTTAAAATTAATTTTACAGTTAAATTAATAAAATAAAATAATATTAAAATGTTTATAAAACATATTATCAATAATTATGTTCTCATAATCAACCACAATAATATTCTGTATTGTTGTTCATATTGGTGGTTCGACTGACCAAAACATGAACATACGCAAAATAATATGTGATTAGGATTATGAATATTTTTTATTTTAGTGGTAATATCTTTAATAGAGAAGAATAAATTTATTATTTTTATGATTTTATGTTTTTCAATATAATTTATTTAGGTATTAATAAATAATATAGAAACTATATGGAAATAGAGATATGTTACTTCGTATAGGATGTAGTCTCAAAAACACATAGTTAATGATTTCAGTTCTCATTGAATGAGATCAAAAGTATGTGTATTATAATTTTAAATTTGTTGAAATTATTATAATATATATGTAATCTTTATTCTTCAATATCATCAGTATATCTGGAAAATATTTTTGGTCTAGAAAAAAATGAAGATGTTGGTTTATATGTGGTTATCTGTACAACACATGATCTACATCGTATTGTATTTTAATATGGATGAAATGTGTTAAATAATAATTTAACCATAAATATAGTAAAATATAAGTATTATAATTATATATATATATCTATGTTATGGATCAATTTTGAAGGTGTATAAATAGAATAAAAGGACAAGTAATAACAAATACTCACTTTGTGTGCTTGAAAATTCGTTTGAAATACTTATTTAAAATTAATGGAATAAGATATCAAATAGAGATCAGTGGATCATGAAAATTATAGATGTTTATATGAATATTGGAATTAAATATTTTAATTAGATATTTAAATAAATGGGAGTTTCATGAAGGGGTGTAAATCTCTCTATTTATAAGTGAAGTAAAGGGAATGTTTTTTAATAATAAATATTTTTAAAAATTTTGACAAAACTATTCTACGATCAGTGATTCTAAAAGTGATAAATAATAGAGTTTGGGTTATGAATTTATTGATAATGACCCAACCAAACATTTCTGCAAATTTTGTGAACATTATTTATGTCATTTTTTCTTTAATTTTTTACAATTAAATTTCTTTACCATAGTAACTAGTTTTTACCAAATTGAATTACATTTGAATAAACCTATAAAATAAAACATCACAAAATTTTTCATTTTTATGACGCTATATATAATGTATATTTAATCTAATTTAATTCATAAATATGATAATGTTAACATTTCTATTAAAAAATTATATATATAAATATATATTATATATTTTCAATAAAAATATTTTCATAACCATTATGTGTTCACATTTTTATTTAGAACTTATTAAAAATTAAATGTGTGTTAATATAATTATATAGGTGTTTAAAAAAATTATTTAATTTATTTAATATATATTGATTTAAATTATTATATATATGTTTCATAATATTAATTAAATAACTCACTGAAAACAATAGGCATACCACTATCACTGTCATTAACATTATTATTTGTAATAATATTTTTATGAAAAAATTTAAAACATTATTATTATATTATATTATCACATTATTAAAATATATATATATATATAATTTATAGTTAAATGAGATGAAAACACTGAGATCGTGGATTATTATAGAAGTAGGTATCTTTTGTTTTTGGATAAACGTGTTTACTTTCCTTTTTGGCTTGGACCCTAGGCCGGGTTGTGGGCCTATTGGGCGGATTATGGGATAGAAAGTGGAAACATGTTGAAACCTTGTTGTAGAGCAGGTACATATCATGTACTTGGTCTGTACACTGTGTACTTCTATTATACACCATGTAATGGGCCATCACGACCCAATATGGCTGAGAAAACATATAAGGATTATACAAGCAGTGTACATGAGGTACACATCGTTTACATTCCCAACATGGTTTTTTTTATAATAGTTTTAGTAGCTCATATTTTTATGTAAACACATCTCTTCTAGTTTTGGTAACCCAATATCCATATAAAATAGTTTTTCATATATTTAAGATATCCAAACTCTGATTTGAGTGACATCTATCGCGTTGGAACCGCATTGGTAAGTACATGATTTCTATTTAGTCATTCTTGATTTTTTGGAACAATGACTACACACTTTGGATTGAGTATCATATGCATTAATATTATTTTGTTCATACATTCATCCCATTTCTTCAAAATTAGTACAAATCAGGACATGATACTGTATGGGATGTCTACTACCAATGTGAGGTAAGAGTTCTATACTTTTATTCGACTTTTCGTGGGTTTTATTTCAAGCGTTTGGATGATATACCATCCTTCGGACATCCTGGTGAGGACTTGTTTCTTAGGGAGTAGATTTTAATTGTTGTAATTAGACCTAATTATGTAGACTATAGCTTCCATTTAGGTGATTCCACACTTGCTTCTCGTTACAAGGTCACCCATGGGGTGTGACATTTGGGTTCATCTTGTTTATGGCAGTTTAAACCACCCAAGGGGTGTGTTCTTGTGCATTCCTTGTTAGAGGAAGCATGTTAATGACTTAATATCCTGAGTATCTTGTTTAGGAGATGTAATGCATCCTTCATTAGTAAATATCATGGTATGATTTTCTATATTTATAGTTTGACATGTAAAATATATTATATGTGTGGGTATACCTATATTAACTGACTAATGGTTGTTAAATGGATTATATGGTTGTGTTGACCCATATTCTTGATAACTGGTTTGCATGAGTTGGTGTACTCATTTCATGTGTAGGTTAATGTGATGTGGTATACTCTACTAGTTAGGAATGTTTAATTTGAATTCATGAATGCTCTATTGAATGGTTTGATAAATGCTTTGGACTACTCTCCTTGGATCTGGAATGTGGTAGTGGATGCCTTGGGTTCACTCTGCACCTTGGGTCATGATATCGTGGGATGCGTCGGGCCTTGCTACTCCTAGGATCCGACTTTCCTGGGCTCGTGTAGGACTTTCTATTTCCATGTTCCTAGGACCCATACCAGTGCCTACCGAAATTTCCACCAGGGATCTTGATGGGTCTCGATGGAATTCCTTGGACATGCTCCATGGATCAGGCCCTCCATGGTCTAGATATTATGACACAGATGTTTTGGTCTACTTATAACTTGAATTCAACCCTTGAGGTCTGTTACTTCACTATATAACGTGGTTGTGGGATGATACCTTCAATATAAGGCGTGGTAATGGGATATATAAATTATTTATTTAGGATGTATTTGGGTTGCATGATACAGATGGATGTATGGTGTGGCCGTGTGACTTTTCTATTATCTTTTTATAATGACCTTGTTCAGAGATGACTCTGTTATTTAGGCATCCCTGAGGGATATTTAGTTTTACTTGATACAGTAGACGTATTCCATGGGCATACACACTAAATTTAATGGTTTATTACACTTTCTAGCACTTTTATTGAATTGTTCTTAGAACTATATAGAGTTGGGTGGTTGCCTACTGGCATTTGTTTTTGTCACACACTGTTTGGGACTCCATGGGACCCAAACAGATTATATGGTTTTAGGTGATGATAGGGGAAAGTGCCCAACTATATGTTATTGATTGTGGATTTGAGGAGGGGACCATAGAACCATGATGTGGCTTGCGTTGTTGGGATACCTTTTTGTTATTTTGTTCTTTTTGGGATATATATATTATAGTGTATTTCCATGTACCTATTTGGATGAATTATAGATACTTCTACCATCCTCATAATTTTTTATATGAGACACTTATTGTTGTTGATATGTATCCATATCTTTAATTATCTTCCGTTGATTGCTCATTTATTCTCTTATGTTATTTACTATAAGTTTTACTTCTACTGTGGTACTCTATTAATAAAGTAATAGACACCCCACTAACTCATCTTGGCCCTTAATTCAAGTCTACAACCTCTAGTATTTGAGGAGATATGCTTGTGGTCATGTGGTCAACTAGACTACAGGCACAATATGGTGGAATATGGGTCTGTGACGTTAAAAGTGGTATCAATGGAGTTTTTCATTTCTATTTTGACATACTATTTGGAATCAATAGACATGGATAGTATAGAAATGGATTTGGGTTATAAAAATTTCCCACGAGTACCTACAATGAGTACAGGTAAAAGAAAAATTGCATAAAATTGAGTTCTTATTTTCTATATTTTGATATTACAGTTTATTTTATTTCAATGTTGGGTGATAATATTGATTTCTGTTATTACTATCGACACAAATGTGGGTTCTATTTTAGTTTCAACCCAATGATATGAGGGGGTGTCATCTCATGCATCATATAGTCACTTGTTAAAATCACATTCCAAGCCTTATGATCTTCCATCTAGGATGAATTAGATATTTCATGTTGTTGTAATAGCTGATTTGGTAGTTGTGCGTATTGTTGTGTTAGTTGTGTGTAGTAGATAAAGGTGTGATGTTATTTATAAATACATAAGTATTATGGGAACTTATGAATTACGATGTGATGCACCATTTAAATTTAGAAACTATATGAACTCGTTACAACTATGGTAAGCATGGGAACCATGTTTTGGGTTAATGAGGAGTAATGAGACCTCATGGATTCGAGAATTGGTAAACCCTTAGAGAAATTTCCAAAATATCTGAATTTGAAATGGAAATGAAAACTCAAATACTAAACAGAAACATGACCTAAATCCATATATTGAGTGGGTGAGAGGCATAGTTTGTAGTGGTTTGTTGGATGTTCACTATACAGTTCTGGAATTAGGAGTAGACTATTGGTTTGACATAGTTTTTAGGATGGTTCTTACCCATCATATGCTTTGAGAATTTTAATTTGATGATGTTCTTTTCGTAGGTGTGCTTTTGGAATTTTAGAGACACGAAAAAATGAAACATCCAGTGGTAGGACTTAATGGAGGAGATTACCATACTTCAGAGGTTGTGGGTTATGAGCAATAGCTTGATCCTCCAATAGTGATAGCTATGACACCTGAGGATATTCCATAAATAGGTTCTGAGGCACAAATCCTCTTGGGATTCTTTTTCTATTTGCATACATTCCAATGAGAACCGTAGCCATCCTAGGCTAGGGATGAGTTGACATGGGTGTTCCAGCAGCAGTATCCTCTAACGTTCTCAGGGGATGGTGGACCACAAGCTATGAAGATATGGTTGGAGACCACATTATCAATTTTCAAGCATCTGGATATTCCTTTGAATAGGATGGTCAAGATCACGACATACATCCTATGTGAAGCAGCAAAGCGCTGGTGTGATGTTTTGAACAAGGATGATGGGATGGGTAATATGTTTTGGGATGAATTCCAATCCAACTTATATGACTATTTTACCCCATGACTCCGCAATAAGATAACATCTAAATTAGGTCATTATGACAATTTTGGAATATTTGACATGCTTTGAAGAGATGTAAGCGTTTTTCTAGACCATCACTCCAGCAATGAGTTATAGGGGTTATAGTTGACATTGGGTTCGAGAGCCTGTTCTTCAGCTCCACATCAGAATTAATGCTGGGGAAGTGGAATCCGGTCAGGATAGGGCAATGGTGGTCATGGCTAGGGTAGCCAGACATAGGGTTCTCAGAGGCAGGAGGTCATATTAGCTCAGGGTATCAGGCAGGGTCACTAGGTTGTGGTCCATGCCAGACAAATGTAGTGCAAAAGTCTTAATAATAGCCGGATCTCATACCATCTACATTGAGAGATATGTTCTTAGTATCTTCTAGTATTTCATCTAATCATATTGATATTGGTGCCTCTCATATTATTTTCTCTACACGAGTGGTAAAGAGCCCTGGGCATGTTCTTTTTCATTCTGATTGGATTTTTATGCTATAAACACCATTGGGAGTTATAACGGGTTATGTAAGCTAGTTTATTGAGTGTCTCCTTCAGGTTGGAGGGTCTCACATCATCTGGGATCATTATGTCCTTGAGATGATATGCTTTGAATTCATTCTCAGAATGGGAACGATCGATTCTTATCAATGTGTATGTTGAATTCAATCATCGAATGGTGACATTCTAATCACCAGAGGGTGCAGTGTTTACTAAAAAAAGTGAATGGGGTGTCTAGTTGAGGAGTGTTAGGCCAGAGAATCATGGGCTTTATGGGATGAAAAATGAGATTTCATGTTTGAATCTCAATGACCATGGAGTGAGTCCGGGAGACTTTAATCAAGTGGTTGATCCCTTCATAGAAGACATTCTCCATGATTTTTCTAGTTTAATTCCTGAGATATAAGGGGAGTTATCAATTGAGCTAGTTTCAGGAGCAATGCTAGAATTCATTCTTCCTTACATGATGGCTATGATGGAGTTATAGGAGCTCAAGAGCCAGCTAGTGGATGTGGATGCTAAGGGTTTTATCATAATCGGTACTTCTCTGTGTAGTTCAATAGGTCTTATGTTTAAAAAAAATGGGGATGGTATCTTTAGGCTATGTGTAGATTATAAAAAAGTGAACCAGCTGACTGTTGAAAACAGACATCCCTTGAAACAGATAGACAACTAGTTTGGTTAGCTTTGAGGAGATCGAGTATTCTCAAAGATCATCTTCAGGTCGGGATATAACCAGGTACGTGTTTGAAATGCCTACATACCTTGTATATACTTTCATAGTAGGTATGTGTTATAAAAAAATCTAGTTAGGTGGTTCTGTCTCACTAACACACAAATGGTTTTCATGAATCTGATGATATGATTGTTCCATCCTTACCTAGCTAATTTTTTGGTGGTTTTAGTGGATGATATCTTTGTGTGTTCTCACAATCAAAATGACCATGTCAACCATCTTGATATTGTTTTGAATACAAAGATAGAGAATCATTCATATATTAAGATCACAGAGTTCCACATTTGTATGTATAACATTCAAATCATGGGTCACATAATCTCCGAGATGAGAGTGTCAGGGGACACATAGAAGATGAGAGTTGTAGTTTTCTAAGAACAACCTAATAACATTTTTGACATATAGAGTTTCTTGGGGATAGTTGGTAACTAAAATCATTTAATATAGGTCTCCTCAAGTTTATAAGTTCCATTGAAAGGATTGACTAAAATGGTGCGATGTTTTTGTGGTCCGAATCATGTGAGATAGAATTTCTGGATCTGAATGGGAGGTTGACATCAGCACCAGTCCAAATACTCCCATAGCAGGGCCAGAGTTACACAGTGTACGGTGAAGCTTCAGGTAGTGGGTTGGGGTCAGTGATGATATAGTTAGATCGATTAGCAGTGTATGGGGATCAACAAATGAGGCCATGGGATAATAATTACCCTCTTCCTGATCTCGTGTTAGTTGCGGTTGTTCATGCATTTGCTATTGGATTCAAAATTTAATGGAAGAGCTTTTTATAGTGTAAATGGACCAGAAAAGCCTAAAGTATATATTTATGCATCATGATCTGAATTTGAGGCAGTGAATGTGGGAGGAGTTTATATAGTCATTTGACATTGAGATTGCCTACTCATCGAGTAAGGGCAATGTTATAGCTTATGAAATGAGTAGTATGACTTAGATACAGGCAGTGAAAATGATATTAGATAGTGGAAGCTTATAGAGTTGTTCTCTGAGATGAATTTAGAGGTGCGTGACAGATAGTTACAATATTTACTTTCATGTTAATGTTTACCTATACACCTCTAGATATAGTTAGGATGAGGTATCTATCATATTCAAAATGCATAGTTCTATTGGAGGGTGTGGAAGGTGAGGACCCTCCTCAGGGATGGATGGTAGGCGATGATGGGATCTTGTGTATCCAGGGACATGTCTGGGTTCTAATAGATTTAAAAGAGGAGTTGATGTGGGTTTTCAATGATTTTCCATGGTCAGTGCATCTCGGGGTCACAAATATGTATCGTGACTAGCAGTGAGAATACTGGTGGCTGGGAGAGAAGAGATAGGTAGCTAGTTTTGTTAGAGGTTGTTCCACCTATCAGCAGGTGTAGGAAAAACATCACATACTAGCTTGGATTTTATAGTAGTTACCCATCCTATAATAGAAATGGGCTAATGTAAAAATGGATATTGTGATGGTTTTTTCATGGAAACCTCAATGTAATGATGTGGCATGGGTTTGTCGTCAACAAGACTACGTAGGTTTCTCATTTCCTGCAGATCAAGGATTTCATCAATGTTAATGATCTTGGAATGTTATACATCTTAGAGGTGGTATAAATTCATGGGGTCTCACACAATGTAGATGCATATATTGACTCCTACATTAATTCTTGTTACTGTAAGGGTTTTCAGAGGGAGATAGGTACATAGGTGCTTCTGAGCACAACATACCACCCTCATATTGATGCCTAGTCAGAGCATATGATACAAGTTCTAGATGACATGTTACGAGCACATGTACTAGATTTTGGGGGATCTTGGGAGAGGCACATTATCATGGTTGAGTTCACCTACAATAACAGTTATCAATAAGAGATTCAGATGGCACTACAATAGGATTTATATAGTTTTCCATGACGTTCACCCCTATTCTAGATAGAGGACGTTGAGATAGATTTACTAGGATATTGTCTCCTATAGGAGACATCTGAGCATGTCCAAATAATTCCGAAGTCGATGAAAACTACATTGTATCTTCAAAAATCATATGATGATCACCGCATTTGACCTTTAGAGTTTGAGGTCGGGGATTGGGTTTTATTTCATGTTTCACCGAGGATAGGACATAGGCATATCAGAAGATAGGTCAAACATTCAACGAGATATGTTGGGCCGTTTGAGATTCGGGAGAGTGTTGAGTCATTTGTCTATCATTTGTAGTTACCTTAGAGGTACTGAGACATGAACGACATCTTCCATGTACCTCAGATGCACCACTATCTCTTAGACCCATCTCATGTTTTTGGCATTAAAGGTTGAGCATAAAGTTGATGCATCCTTTGAGGAGCATCTGATTTATAACGTTGGCAGGATCCTGAAGGTTCTAGGAGGTCGACCCATTCCTCTAATATAGATTATATGGTAGCATGACCGTTTATAGGATAAGAGATGGGATACGGAGGCTGATGTACGTTCTTAGTGGTTGGGGTTGTCTGCAAATGGATCTTGACCACCCTTTAGAGATAAATTCAGTGACAGATTGATATAACATGTGAAGATTGTATGATACCTTGTTTTTCATGACGTGAAAATATTATTTTTGGGTTAAATGAGTTTACATAACTTTTGGATTAGAACCTAGGACGTACCATAAGATGGTTGGGTTGTTTTTGGGATGGAATATGGACAACATGTTGAAACATGGCTGCATGCCAGGTACACATCATGTACTTTTCCTACTTGTCGTGTACTTCTAGTACACGCCTTGTACTAGGAAATCACAACTTGTATCCAATATGGCTCAGAATGAATATAAGGATATTACACTCCATTAACATGAGGTAAACGATGTGTACTTGTCTAGTGGGATTTTTTTGTGAAAGTGGTGGTAGCTCCTATTTTTCGATAAAAGATTCTCCTCTCGTTTTTGGAACCCAAAATCCATCTTAACAACTTTTCCTTATATTGAAGTAATTATAAATTTTATTCGAGCACTATCTGTAATGTTTCATCCACATATATATGTAATTTATTCCCTTTTAGTCATTGATGATTCTTTTGAACAACGATTGTTCTATTTTCATTTAGGGTCATATGCCCTAATTTTAAGCCCTTCATCCGTTCTTCGTATTTCATCCAACCTGTTATAAATTGAGATATGATACTAGACAATATTTCAACTACTAAGGAGATGTAGGTCTTCTATAAATTCTTTGGTCTTTTTTGGGTGCTTTTCGGGCATTCAGATGATATTCCATCCATCGAACTTCTTAGGAAGATCTCGTTTTTCATTGTGTAGATTTTAGTAGTTGTAGTTGGAACTATTGAGGTTTACTATGTGATCCATTTATGTTTTTTGACACCCATTTCTCCATTAATGTCACACATGGGGTATGCCTTTTCGGATTATCTTATTTATGCCAGTTTAACCCTTGTAAGGGTTGTGTTATTGTGCTTTCCTTGTTAGAGGAAGATTTCCAGTGACTTGATAGCTTGAGTACCTAGTTTAGGAGATGTAATACCTATTTGATTAATGAATATCATGTTATTACACGTCTATTTTGATAGCTAGGTATGTTAAATGGATAATATGGCTGAGAATTCATATTTTAAATGACTAATGCTTTGTAAAATGGTTTATATGGGAGGGTAGGCCCATATACTTGATAAATGTTTTGAATGAGTGGGTATACTCATGGCTTGTGTAGGTTGATGCGAGTGGGTATACTTGCCTAGTTATTAATGATTAATTTCAACAGATTAATGGATGATTTATTGGTTTTATCGATGCCTTCAATTTCTCTCATTGGATTAGGAATGTGGTTGTGTACACCTTGGATTGACTCTATCACTTGAGTCTTGATATCGTGTGATGCCACAGGCCTTGCTACCCCTTGGATCTTGCTTTCCTAGGCTCACGTAAGACTTTCTATTTCCATGATCCTATGACCCCAACCAGTTCCTAGCTATGATTCCAATTATAATTCCCATAAGAGTTGATGGGATGCCTTGGACTTGCTCCTTGGATCCGGCCCTTCGTGGTCTTCATATTTTCACACGGATGACTTGGTGTGCAGACACCTTGGATTCGTCACTTCAAGTCTACTACTTCAATATTCAGCGTGGTCATGGGAATCTACTTTCAATATAAGGCATGGCTATGGGATACATAAAATATTTATTCAACATGGCTATGGGTCTCAGGATATAGATGGATGTACAATGTGGCTGTGTGAGTTTCATGTTTAATTGTTATAGCTACCTTGTTAGGAGCTGACTCCCTTTTCCAGGATGACTAGAGGGATGTTCTAATTTACGTGATACATTAGACATATTCCATGGGAATAGAAACATAAATTAATGGGTTTTTACACTTTCTATCACTTTTATAGAATTGGTGATAGAACTGTATAAACTTGTGTGGTTGCCTGCTACGATGTTTATCTCACAACTAGTTTGGGACTACATGGGAACACAAACATATTATAAGGTTTCAAGTGATGATAGTGGAAATCACCCTAGTACAGGTTGTTGAGTGTGGATTATAGTAGGGAATCATAGGACCAAGTTTAG
Source organism: Viscum album (assembly GCA_963277665.1). NCBI lineage: Eukaryota > Viridiplantae > Streptophyta > Magnoliopsida > Santalales > Viscaceae > Viscum > Viscum album. The sequence continues at coordinate 1,848,643,292 of OY728143.1, read as the reverse complement.
GCTTGCGATGATGGGATACCGTTTTGTATTATTTTTTTCTTTTTTGGATACATTTATTGTAATTTATATCCATGTACATGTTTGGATTCATTATATATAATTTTACCATCCAAACAATTTTGAATACGAGACATGTCTTGCTATTAATATGTATTCAGGTTTTTCCTTATCCTCAGTTGACTGCTTATTTATTTGCTTCAGCAATTTACTATATGTTTGACATTCATTGTGATAATATGGTACTAAGGGCATAGTCTCTCCACAGACTAATCTAGTCCCTTGCTGCTAATCGGAAGCCTCTGGTGCTTGATGACATGTTCTTGCGGCCATGTGGCCTACCAGGCATTGGGCAGCATAGGGTGACATTCGATTCGGGGACATTACAAAAACTGATTTCTAATATAAGAAAACATAATTATATTTTATTTGAAAATATTACATTAATTCATAGGATTTCAATTAAAGGGTATATAAATTTAGGTTGTAATTGAAATGTCTATATTATTACTGTCTAAATAAATATTTTTTAAATTAAATTGTTTAAAAACTTGTAGATCATGATTATATATTAAGAAGGACTCCAAAGTTATTTTTTTGTTAAAACAATGTTTTCCCTTTTCACCTAAATATAAAATAATTTAAGAAATTCCTCCAACTTTAGCATTATGTAATTTTGAAAATATAAATGTAATATTAATTTCGTGAAATCAAATAAAAATTCTAAAAATATTTCATCATTCCTTTTGAATGATGAACTCAAAATATAATGAAAAATGTTTTCATTGGTAAATATTATTTTTAAAAAATATATTTATTCTCATTCATATTTCCTACAAATTAAAAATATATTTTTTAATATATTATTTATATAAAAAATATATATTTTTTATACTCTAATTAGTTTCTTAAAATAGAACTAAAATTAAATTCATTTGAATAATTTGTTTTTAAGGAATATATTAGTTTTATTAGAATTTTATATACATTAATTTAATATATGAATTTTATAGAATTTATAATGAACATTATTTATATTAAAAATATATATGTCAAAATATAGTTATATTTACTTTTACCATGTGATCCTAGGACAATATTTTGAATATAATATACTGTTTTACAATTTGATTATGGTTCAATATTGTCTGGGTCACATGATATTAGACACATTAAGTTTGAATGGAAATAAAATATAAAATATTTAATTTTTTTTTGTTCCAGCATGTATAATGTTTGACTTTTTTAGAGTGGAGGGTTCAAGACTGTAACATGGTCTACTAATCCATGGGAAATTTAATAAATAGCTACTAGTACCTCTTATAGTTTTTTTGTCTTATACGATGATATTTATTGGGTTTTAGTGACATTTGTTAATAAAAAGGATTATTTTGAAAGAAATATTTTTTTTTGGTTCTAAAAATTAATATAGTGATATTATGAATATAAATAATATTTAAAATGAAAATTTAATATTTGAGAATGGGGGGTTTCTAAAATGAAGGATGTCTATTATTATTTTTAATTGTTAGTAAAAAAGATTTATTAATGGAACTTCTTTGATTTTATAACTCCTTTCATGTTAGTTTTAATGGATTTATAGTGTATATAATGTGCTCGCATGTGATTTTAAAAGGTGAAAATCAGTTTTTTATTTTTTAGGGATTTGATAATGATTTATTTTCTTATGAGTATATTTTTTTAATTTGTTTTGAAGAAAAAATTTCATTGTAATTTTCATTATTTTGATAACTAGAAATGTGAATTTATAAATTAATTAAAAAATATTTATGTGAGGAAAAATAAATTTATTTCAATGAAGAACATGTTGTTTTTAAAATTGGACATCGAGTGTATCATTATGATTTTAAAATTCATGGTTCAGATATTTAAATGTTTAAATATGATTTTTTAGGTGTTTGATTATTTGGTTATCATTAGTAGTGATTGTTATTCATGGCTTTCAGTTATTATTCAACATTGAATGGAATTATTTTTTATTTTGTATGATAATATTTAAATTACAGATATGATACAGGTATCGAGTGTCGTCGAGTCTGTAAGGGTGTCTATTATAGGGCATGGTATAATTATGATTTAGTGGGAATATTTAGATCTATTAAATGTTTTTATCATGTTTCATGATATTTTAGGGTTTCTTATACCATATTATCCTGAATTAGTATTCGGAGAAAATTTCTTTGTTGTGGTATTGGTGAATTTTTTACATGATTCATTTTTCATGGGATAAATCTTATGAATATTCATTCGTTGAAAATGATTGATGTTGAATTAATTGATTTTATGAACATTCTAGTATGGTTCAAATTTTTACTATGAACTTTATATCTTAGGTCTATGGTAGGATTTCCTTGGTAACCCTTTCATGATTATTCAACTCATGGTTAGAGAACATTCTGTTGTTGATAAGACATGTTATAGGTGTATAAATATCACCTTGATTTTATATGGTTGATGTTTGTTGTTTGAGTTATTTTTCTATAATTTTTCATGATTTTTAAGAAACCATGTGGTCATTATTTTCATTATTATTAGATCTATGAGATTTAGAGGATCCACTTTTATTTCTTTCCATATTTTGGGATTCAATGGTCTTTGGTTTTTCATTATATCAGATGTAATTTGATATGGTTTATGAGTCATTACATACTATTCTCCTTTTCATATATATTTTCATTAATTCATCTATTTATTATATTTACATATGGCTTGAGATTTGAAAATTATGAAATATTTTGTAGATTTGGATATTTCAATGAAATTTTCATTGATATTTTGATTTTTTTTAATTAGTTGGTCTGTTAAGTACCATTTGGTGTGGATTTAATATCAAATTTGGTATTGATTCCTTCGAGTGCCTTATCTTGTATAAAATATCTATTAGCCCAATTCATAAATGACCGGGACAATATCTATGGGTATCTATTTTTGGTCCTCATATTGGGCTGATCATGTGTGATTATGGTATTGAGTGATATATCTAAATATGGATATTATATTGGTATCATTATTTTGGATATTTTTTTAACTAATCATTGTTCATTTTTCTTCTATTTAGAATAGATTTTTATCTCATGGTGTCATCACATTTTTAATCTGTGACATTATAGGGATGGAATGTTTCTTGGGGATAAAACACTCAGACCCAGAAATATATTATCCATATTATTTTTTTCAATTAATAATTTTTTGTATTAACATAATGTTTTGGGTAAAAAACTATTTGAAGAATTTCATTTTTTTAACTTTATCGTAGTGGTTTCAATTTGTTCACGCTTAGAAATTACTATGTGTAAAACAATTTAGATCCCAATATTTTTAAAGAAACCTATTTCCCAATGATAGAACATAGTATGTCCAACCGAGATGATAAGTTGTGTAGTTGAATAGTATGGATCAGATAGTTGGAGCACACTTTGGACAATATTGAAATTTATACTATTATTTAATATTAGAAAACTCATAAACTATAACTCTACCATTTCCATAATAAATAAACCCCTCCCCTTCCATCACTCATTCCCACTCTCTCACATGTGAGTACCCTGGGGAAGACAAGGCATAAATACTTCTTAATCAATCTATGTCTTTTGGTTCTTCCTCATGTGGTTTAAAAGTCGATTAATTTTGGTTAGGGTTTCTTTACCTCCATTTTTAATTCATCTATTATTTATTTCATTCATATCATTCTCTTACTATGGTGGACGACTAGTCAAACCCTATTATTTTGGCCTATAATTTATTTTCCACTTTCTTATGGATTGATTTCAGTTTTTTGGATTCAACAACAACCACTATTTAAATATTTAAAAAATACACTTTAAATTCTTGGATATCTTTCCCAAATCATATACATTTAATTTTCCATACATAGATTTTTTGGATTTCTAAACCTGGTCTTTATACTTTATGAAAGGATCATAAATGTTAAATCGTTTTCTAATGATATAATTATTCGAACTTGTTTTCAATTAAAACCAATGTGTCATTCTATTTTACAAACTGGTCTAATTAAAAATATCTTTAATAATGTAAGCCATTCTTGTGAAAATTTTCATGAATTACCCCTAAGAATATTTTTTATAATATTGGTTTCGTATTCAATGTGAAATCACACTTGAAAAATATGTTTTTCATGGAACATATAATAATAAATTAATGTAACACATATTGAAAATATGTTTTTGGTTGTTTTTTGAATAAACATTTTTGTCTTCCAAATGAATTTTGTTGTATTTAGTTGTTATGCACGTATATACGGATATATTTATATACGATTTTAGATGATAATATTTATATTTTTCTAATAAGAGACATATGTTCCTGTGCGTGTTTGTGTGTATTTAAATATACATGGGTATAATAAGAGACAGAGAAATATTGGAAATTTAAATTTTATAAAAAAAATTATATTCAATCATGTTTTTATGTGAATTTATAATTTAAATTATAATTCCCAACTGACACATTTAAAATCATTATTGAGACATTAAATCAAAATAAAATTGAGGTTCCATGGGGTTTCCTTGGTAATTAATCTTATATACGTTTAGATATATGGTTTGAATTTGAACACATTTATTTATTAATATTGAATGGTCGTGGTGTTTTTTGAATTACATAGTTTTTTATATATTTGTTCGTTGGGTTTTTTCATTAAATCTTATTGGAGCCCCAAATATTTCTGTAAGAAATACTACATCAAAAGTGGTCCATTTCAATAGTTACAATGTAACATTTACTTCTAACATAATTATTTGTACATTCCACGAGCCCTATTGTATATAAATTAAATTGGAATAGTATAGTAGTAGAGTTTCATTCAACTAATTTAGGCTCTCAATAATTCGGGAAAAATAATTTCTTAGTTTCCATATCATCGATAACCTATTGGTTTTTTCCAATGTTTCATGTTCTAAAATATTTTTTGTATGGTTATTCTGCACAATATTTTTTTTTACAAAAAATATATTCTATTTCTATATTATATTTATATGTTTTTTGATGATTCATACTACTGATAGAATGAATTTTTTTTAATATTAATTGAGTTGTGATTCTTTTTTGTAAAATTGCATCTAATGTGTATCTGAAAAATTATATAACAATTGGTTTAAAATGTAGTTTTTGAATGGGTTCTTCAATAATGGTTTATTTAACCATTTATATTATTTTTATTGTGTTATTTTTCATTTAATGAAAATTACACGTTCATTTATTTAAATCCTATTCGATTGAAGAAACTTATACATGATGAACCATTGAATGAAATTTATTTTAAAATATCATAAAAATGGAATTTTATTTAAATACACAAAATGTGATGTACTCTTCCTTTTAATTCCAATTAGGACTTTAGGATCATGAATACTAATATTTCAAGTTCTGATTATTATCTTTGGGATGAGAATAAAGCGTTATTTTTTACGGATTATATAGTTACCAATGGTCACGTGGGGGATTGTTAATTATCTTATTTTAATCATTTGATTATTTTCATATAGGAAAAATAGATATTTCCTTATTTCCATTTCATTTACGGATGTTAATTACAAATCTGGCGATTTGATAATTGAATAGGAGTCCTTCATGTTGGATCTTGAAACTCTCTCCTATCGAGCCATCATGCAAATTTTTTTCACAACTATTTTAATTTCACATAATGGATAAATAATCCCCAATGATTATATTTGATTCTAATGCATCTATTAGTCATCCGGATGGGGGTCTGGATGCCCCAAAAGTTTTTCATAGGTGGAATCAGGGTGAATGATGGATGGAAACCCAAGGATGGTTTTTGACACTACACCTTGGGAAGCTTTTGTTAGGTACCGTGACACACAGTGAAAGTCGATTGGCAGGGAAATTAAAATTGTTACATCACCAGAGCAACGTTACGATTTCGACTCCGGTGAGCTATCCTAGTACGATCTGAGGACCACACGTGGATTTGAAATATCAAACAAATAAGACGATTATGTATCTTGTTAGGAACTAACATGATCAAGTACATCGCAGGAGTCCGGTGACCGTTCCTCGATGACTCTGACATCGGAGAACTCTAGATCATCCACAGACACCACTAAAATCAGCATGAACATCATTGATTAGGATATGGGTTATAGCGTGGCCCACCAATGATCTCCTCGATGCAGAAGTGATCACATCAAGGCAAGAAGATTTGATCCAAAATGAATGATCTTGATGTTTTTCCTTTCTTGAGAGGATCTCTCTCTAGAATCCATGAGGAGATATATGCTCTCATATTTTACAAATGAATAGTAATAAGGGGAGAGCCTCTCTTTTACTTATATAAAGAATATCTAAAATACCTGGTATGGGTGCCCAGCTGTCATTTAATACATATTCTATGTATATGTATTATAAATATTTATTTATTTCAAATAAAATTATTCAATAAATAATATTTATAATTTCTATCACTAAATTCTGTATATAATAAATATATATGTATTGATAAACATTAGTCTATAACTCGACTCACATCTCCTAAAAATATTAAACAAAACCTGGATATTTAAATCCATTCGAATAATATTTTATCTTTGTATTTACTTAATTACTTGTTAATACATGTTATAAATAAATTCTAAAAATTCCTCCAAGGTTGAATAATTAAATAATTTATTTATTCCATGGTGATCCATAAAACATCGTTAAAAATCTAACCCATTAGTGGGGCCCACCATATTTTATATTCATAATCCCAGAATAGGGTATATTCTCAAACTACTATTGTGTGTGACCCTCGAGGACCTTATATAAATAGCAGTGAATAATATCCACCAACCTAGAGCAGGGTCTAGCAACCCATATAGGCCCCTATAAAGACAAGGAAAACTCAATGAAACAACTACTTTCTTATGAACATGGTCTATGTAATATAACATTTCATTCATAGACATCTCAATAAATCTAAATTCATTCTAGTGTCCTCATCCTTTATGTTGCTTTATTATATTTTTTATTTTTCTAGATGGTCCTACCTTCCAATACCATTGACATGGATTTAATGAAGGTGAAACCATCTTAATAAATTTGGCAAAAGATATCTCTTCCTAAACATGGACGCACAAAATACTATCATTATCATTCAATCAATGTCATGTCACCACTGACATACCCAACAGAAACTACATCTCCACGGCTTATCTCCAAGGTTTTCTCATTGCATCAAAGTACATAATTAAATGAAATCCATTGATAATGATATCAACTCTGAAGACCATTACACATGTCTGTAGATTGGAACAACCAATGACATCTGTAACATGTGGGGTTCTTATTATGCTGGTCTATTCTCATGATTTCAACTACTAGATATCATCAACTGTGAACATCATGAGAAGAAGTATCAATGCTTATGAGACCCCATCACCAGAGGGTGACACATCATATGTGTCCTTTTAGAATTATGTAACTCAACTATAGGACATATTTTAAGACTACTATTATGGTATCTCAAAGTTCTCATTTTTGCATGGGATCTGCTATAAACATTTCAGTCGACATAAATCTAAAGAAATTTCCATAAACAAAGTGGATAGAGATGTATATATGCTATTATGGAAAGATAAATACATGTATTATAACAAACTGCATGCATGTAGTTGTAATAGAAGTACAATACAAGTTGGGTAAATGGAACCCACTTTCATCACACCCACTTATATTAGAGAAAACTCTTAAAAGGTTTCAATCTACTTGCTCTCACATGATAATCCTGCTACTACTGAGAAATTTCTTTAGTCCGGGGGTCTTCCATGTTGTCATCTATGGCTACTATGCTATCTGTGACTTCACCACTTTGAGTAAATTCTTTTAAGATTTTAAACTTTTGAATAATATTATTTGTCCTCTGGTGAAACCTGGGCTCATTAGAAGGCACCACTACAGTAGTATTATAACATTATACTGGAACAGGGTTTACACATATAGGCACAACACCAATGTCTAAGGTAAAGTTGTGTATCCAAATTTTTTTCCTTTTTGCATCAGTAGCAGCAATATATTTAGACTCTGTTGTAGAATCGGCAACCATGGATTTCTTTGAGCTTATCCAGCTCACTACACCACATTCAGTAAAAATATGTAGCCGGACTGTGATTTCAGATCATCATGACATATCTAGAAACTGGCATCAGTGTATCCCCTAAAAACTAGTTCCCCATCTCCTCTATACACGAAGAACATATCCTTAGTATGCCTCAATTACATTATGATTGTTTTAACAGCTATCCAATACAGCTCTCATCAATTTTCATGATATCTACCCACAATTATTAATGACGTGGTAACATAAAACCCACTAATTAGAATGGAATACAGGATTGAACCCTCTGTCGAGGTATAAGGGACTCCACACATTCTATAAATCTCCTCCAATGTTTTTGGACACATTTTTTTGGAGATATTTATACAATGTGACATAGGTAACAATACTCTCTTGGATTTTACCTTTTGAGTACCTTGTTAATATATGTACTTTGACTTAGCCCAAGAAGCCTTTGAGTTCCATCTTGTTAGATCCTGATTCTTATAATGTACGCTACTTCAAATAATCCCTTCATGAATATGTATTCATTTAACCAAGTATTAACTGACTATAAGACTGTCACCTCATTTCCAATAATTTATATGACATCATCATATAATACAAAAAAACAATGGCATTACCTTGAACCTTTTTATAGACACATGTGTCACTTTCATTCTTGAAAAACCCAAAAAATGTTATGGTCTCATAAAAATGATCATTCCATTATCATGATACATAATTTAAACCAAAAACAGATCTCATCAACTTGCATAAATTATTGGCATTATTTTAATTGACAAACCCTTCGGGTTGAGTCATACTGTTGTCTTCAACAAACATCACATTTAAAAAAGTAGTTTTTACATCCATTTTCCAAATTTCAAAATAATGAAAGGCTGCTTTTTCAAGAAATATCCTGATGGATTTAAGCATTGCTACTAGTGAGAAGGTTTCATCATAGTCAATTCCTTGATGTTGTCTAAAACATTTTGCAACCTGTCTTTGTTAAAATGTATTAACCACACCATCCATGTACAAGTTCTTCTTGAAAACACATTTTCTTCAAATTGGTTTTACATTAGCTGGAGTGTCTAACAAAATCCAATATAGATTTTTTTACATATACTACATCTCAAATTGCATAGCTTCTTGCCATTTAACATCTTATTTGACTTCTACTTTTTCTTTGAAGGTTAGAGGTTCATCATCCTCAAGGACTAATTTTTCACCTATCTCATTGATTAGGACACCATAACTCTCTAGATATCTATCCTCTTGTATAGACCTATGCAGTATTTTTGTCTTTGGAACAACTTCTTCTTCAACTTGTTCTTGCAGAGATTATTCCTATACAAACTATTGGGCATCTAGAGAATTAACTTCATTTATGGAAATCTTGCTCTCACTATTTCCAATAGAGATGTGTACTTTTTCTTGCCAAATTGTTTATCTTTCCACAATAACTTTTCTATTATAGGGTTTATATAGTTAATATCTTCTAGTATCCTTATGATTACCTATAATGATGCACTTGGTTCTTTGGGATGCGAATTTTTCACTTGTTAAAGTATTGAAAAATGCCTTGTAACCCCATCCAAGTATGTGTGTCAGTATGGGTTTCATTCCAAACATAACTCATGTGGAATCCAATCTATAGATTTAGTTGGTACTCGGTTGAGGCTATATGATGTTTTCTATAAAGAGTATCCATAAAATAATAACAGAATAGTTTCATGACTCATCGCTGATATGACCATGTCAAGAAAGGTATTATTACTACTTTCACTAACAACATTTCACTGTGGTTGATAGGGAGGAGTGAGTTGAGATACTATACCATACTCATTAAAGTGATCAATGAAAGCTTGGTTGCGATATTATGCACCTCGGTTGGAGCAGAGTGATTTTATCTTCATACCAAGTTGGTTTTCTACATCATTTTGGTATTCCTTAAAAACTGAAAGGAATCAAACTTATACCAGAATAAGTAGATATATCCATACCAACTATAGTCATCGATAAAAGTAATGATGTATGAAAAACCACTCTTGCCTCTACATGAAATGGACCACATATATCAGTATGTATTAATTCCAATACTGTGGTGGTTCTTTCTCCCTTTCCTATGAAAGGAGATTTGGTCATATTTCCTTATAAAAAAGATTGAAATACATCCAAGGGATCTAACTATACATTGTATAAATACCCTTTTTATGTAATATTCATAATCTCTTGTCATTTAGATGACCTATCCTGATGTTCCATAGGAGGGATATATATGAGTCATGTTAGCTATTTTTGTCATTGATTTCCATTATGGGGTACTTGAGTTCCAGAATATATAAACCGTTATTAACATGTACCATACCATAAAATAATTTATCCCTATAATAGAAACAAAAATTTATTTCCAAACATGAAATTATAACCCATAGTGTCTAAACATGACACAGAGATAATGTTTCTGGTAATAAAAGGTACACAATAGAAATTGGTTACAACTATAACGAAGACTATTGGCAAGGTTATGCGATAGTCACCCACTTCCAAGGCTTCCAGAAAAGCCCCATTTGTAGCTCAGAGAACCTATTGGCCTTTTGAAATTTTCTTGAACCTACATGGATCATATATATGAATACAAATTGGTGATCAATGTTTTGTATCCAATACCCATCTTTTAGATACAGATAGATTTCATTCAACGACAAAAAAACCTAAGGTAGATGTATCCATTTTTTTCTTCCTCCCAGATATATCATTCTTCTTCATGTGCCTATTCATAAAACATCCAAAGTAGACAACTTCCTACTCATTAAATTTCCTCCAAAAATTTGGATTCTTTTTAGGATGATGAATTGGTTTCATTGGCCTTGACTTGGACTTATACACCTTTGCCTTTCATTTTTATTCATGATCACCATAAGGACAGATGAATTTGTAATTTTCATATCATTATATGCTTGGAGAACTAAAGCCAACGAGTCTGGGAGAGACTTTGTCAAATCATTCATGTTATAATTGAAAATAAAAGTCGGTATGCTTGATGATATAGAGGAAAAAATTAGATCCACTACTAGTTTTTTTGTTCAATTTGAACCCAGGGGATTCAAGCCTCTTAATATACCCAATAATCTTGATTACATGAGGACCGAATTGGTGCCCTTCTGCTATCCTGCACATATAAAGAGGAGTAGATAACTCACAACTTTTTTGCATGTCCCTCTCCTTATATAATTCTTGGAGATGTGAAATTATCTTGTAGGTTTCCTCATAATCATGCATTTTTTTCAGTTGGTCACACATGGATGAAAACAAGATGCATTGTATATTAAGTGCATAATCTACATGCTTTCCCCATTTATATTTTCCCTCCTTGCTTGTTCCCTGTGGAGGTTCAGTAGTAATGTTGGATTCCCTCCCATAAAACTTTCTTTCTTGGTGTATTACTACGATCAAGCACTTGGAACACTCTGGGAAGTTATTTCCAGTCATGATATTTTATTTATCAAAAATCGATTACAGTGATAAAGTACTTGAGTGTTGGTGATTTCCATCATAATTCTACAACAAATAAACATTTAGCAGTTGGAATTTTACTCTGGATTTCCTTTTTAACATTTATGATTCATAAATTATTATATCATTCTAATTCCTCCCACTAATTTAGAAAACATTAATTTCCCTAACTATTATATTTAGAATACATTATCGCTATTGTAATCTAGTGTTATGTATCATTGAAACCTCCCTCGTAGTCTACAAGAAATGGCTACGCCACTACTTCAAGGGTTTCAAGGTATACACAAGGCTAGCCAGCCACATGACTCATGGTTCCTTGTGTTGTTGAGTAATGTCCGGGCATTTTGAATATGAACATGATTCCATCAACATCTTGCCTCTAATGTTATAAATTGTTACCTATAGATAAACCGTGCCTACTCACTTTTTTTATGTCGACCCGGTTCTCTCATGTAAATTCCCTGGTAGTAATAGACACACTCAACTATGGATGACGAGTACCAAAAACACCCGGTTTTGTATGGATGTGAGAAATGGAATGCAATTGGAATTAATATATCTTTGTGGGATTTTATAAATGTTTTATGAATAATCCCTTTTCAATCTATATGTTCTAACTAGATTGTCTCGCTCACAACTGAACATGCAATAGAAATATATATTTTTCACATCTTTATGGATTTTTTTTCTCGTTTACTATTATATGTGCTCAAGAAATAATCAATTACTTGAAGAAAATAATAAACAATGAATAGAGGTAAATCATGAAATCTGACTGGTCTTCATTATTCAATAACGATCAATCCATAACGGATCACCATTGACCAAGGGGCATCTATACCTGAGTCGACACCTGACTCACATTTCACCCATCCCCAGTGAAATGTTCCTGGCTCTTATCTAGTAAATCTCCTAGACTTTTCAGTGTCTATTTCTTGGATCATCATAGATTAATTACAAATATACTCGCATGCATAAGATGGGGTCAACTGGTACAAATTACAGCTTCTACATTACACACACATGCCCATATACATATTTGAATTAAAATATGATTCCCAGACCGTCATTTACCTAATTAATTAGTAAAATCTTCGCAAGCATTGAATAAATAATAAAATAAATAAACAAACTAAACATGCACAGTGCAATCACTTGCTAAAAACCAGTCGTTACTAATATATCATGAATAAAATTAAACGATAATGAAATTTAAACAATATGTAGGCACTCTTATAAATTTAATTAATTTAAATAAATTCATTTATATTATTTTTATCAATTCCAAATATTTAATTTAACTTTAATACAAAATTTAAATATAACCATCATTTTAATTTTAAATATAAAATCAAATTAAACTAGTAATTTAAATTTAATTCTAAATTTTTTTAAAATTATTAATTTGTTTATAATTTTAATTAAATTAATGTTTCAGATTAAATTATATTTAAAACCTAATAAAATTATAATTAATTTAATTTAAAAAGAAAAATTAATTAAAATTATATAAATGAGGTTACCTCTAGCCGGGTTGGGACTCCGTCTTGATGGGGAACCACCACGAGGGACTGTTACTCGAGTATAGTCGATTCGTGTTGTAACCATGGTGCTAATATGGAGAGACCACGGCATGACCGCAACATATCTCCTCGGTCCAGCAACTCCCATGGCGACAACGACTTTCGGCGAGGAGCGAATGCGGCGGGAGGTGGCGAGGTACCGCTCCGGCCCGGCGCAAGTGTGGCAGCCTGCTGCTCTGGTCAGCCACAGGGGCAGCGGCCCGGTCTGACACATCCTGGTTCGGTGGTGGCATGGTCTGATGTAGCCTGGTTTGGAGTGGCCTAGTCCTGAAGCCTAGTCCGGCACAGCCTGGTTCGGCGCAGCCCGGTCCGTCATGGCCCGGTTCGGCGCTTCTCAGTCTGGTGCTGCTCGGTCTGGCGCTGTCCAGTCTGGTGCTACCTGGTCAGGTGTAGCCTGGTCTGGTGGCAGCCCAGTCAAGCATGTGGAGGAAGAGGCGGGGTGAGCAGGGTGGTGTGATGCGAGGCAGATCGACGGAGGGATCCTGGGTGGCGATAGCAGGTGGAGGGGAGGGGAGGCTGCATGCGACCCCCATGCGGATAGGGTTTTCAGGGGGGGGGGGTTGTGCGCCGCGTGGGGAATAAGACCTATAGGTCTTCTTCTCTTCTTATTATTGTTTAGTCTTTTTGAAAAAACAAAACTCCCATTTTTAAAAATAAAAAAGGAAAAGGACGAAGACCCCCTTTATGGTCTTTGTCCTCAGTATTCTTTTTAAAATTTAATGTTTAAAAAAATTAAATAAATAAAAGGAAATACTTGCACCATTTCTTCAAATACCGCTTTAATTCATATTCTAATTTTATTTTATTTTAGAATAATAAAATAATATTATCATATAATATATTTTATTTATTTCATAGAAATAAACTTATTGGATTAATTCTGGTAACCTAATTCTGGCCAAAGCATGGCCGGATGTTTCTACCTTGAAGAAAAAATAAATTTAAAACTGATTCTTCATCAAAATTTAATCTGATGATTTAAAAAACTCGATGACGCCGATCCCATTAAAATATTCAAATGGACATAAAATTTCCATTTGGAAATGGATTGACTTGCAGTTAGAACCGTTGAAATAGATTTAATCCCCCATTCTTATGTTTAATGAAAATTATTTTTAATTTTTAATTTGAGAAATCATGCCTCCCTATGATACCACTGTTAGGTACCAGGATGGGCAGTAGAAGCTTATGGGCTAGGAAAATGAAATTATTGCCTCACGAGAGCAATGTTACGACGTTGAATCTGATGAGAAATCCATGTATGGTCCGAGGACCATGCGTAGATTTGGCAGAGGAAAAAATAAACTGATTAAGTACATTTTTTAGATTTGACGTGCATAAGTTTTTTGTAAGAGGCCAGCACTCGTTGCTCGATCACTCAAATGTCGATGCCCTCTACATTTTCCACACACGCCTCTCGAATCTTCAGGCACACCATTCGTTGGAACAGGTGCTAGCGCGGCACACCAATGATGCCCTCGATGTAATAGTGATCTCTTCAAGACATGATGCTTTGATCCAAGAACGACGATCGTGGATTTATTCCTTTCTTGAGAGGATCTCTCTCTAGAATCCAAGAGGAGAAAGATGCTCTCAATTTTGACACATGAATTGTTACAGGGGGATAGCCCCCCTCTTACTTATATATGGAATATCTAAAATACCTATTTTAGGTTCCTGGCCCCTGTGTAATAGATATTCTCTATATAAGTAATAGAAATCATTATTTTTGTCAAATTTATTTATTCCATAATTAATTTTTATAATTTTTATCACATACTGCAATATATAATAAATATATATCGTGTGATAAACATGAGTATATAACTTGACTCACTTCTCATGAAAATATTACATGAACCATGGATATTTAAATCCATTCAAATAATATTTTATATTAATATTTACTTAATTCCTTATAAATACATGTTATATGTAAATTCAATAAATTATTCCAAGCTTGAATAATTAATGAATATTTAAATTCCATGGTGATCTATAAAACATGGATAATAATCTGACCCATTGGAGGGGCCCGCCATGTTCTATATTCATATTCCCAGAATATGGAAAATTATCAAAGTGATGTTGTTGGTGACCCTCTAGGACGTTATCTCAATAGCAGTGAATAATATCCACCAACCAAGAGCAGGGTCTAAAAACTCATCGAGCCCCCTATAGAGAAAAGGTATAATCAAAGAAATGAATACCTTCATATGAACATGGTTACTATAATATAATCTCTTCGTTATAGATATCATAATAATGAAGAATGCATTATAATGTTATCATCTTTTATCTTGCTTTATTTCAAGTGTTTATTTGTCTGGACAATCTTACCTTCCACTACCATGGCCATGGATTAAATGAAGGTACTACCGTCCTAATCAACCAAACCCGAGATATTTCTTCCTGAACTCAGAAGTGACAAATCCTATGTTGATCATTCAATCGATGTCATGTAACCAATGAAATAACCAATGCAAACTACCTCACCACAACATTATCTCCATGGTTTTTTCCTTGCAAAAAAGTATGTAATTAAATTAAATTAATTGATAATTATCTCATGTTTGAAGACCATTACACATGTCTGTATATAGGAATGGCCAATGACCCCATTAACAAGTGGTGTTCCTATTATGCAGGTATGTACTCATGATCACAACTACATGAGATCATCAAGTGAAAACTTCATTTGAAGAAGTCTCAATGCTTACGATCCCCTAGAACCTGATCATCACAAATATTTTGTGTCCTTTTAGAATGATGTAACTAGACTATATGACATATTTTATGACTAATTCAATGGTATATTAGGGTTTTCATTAGAGCCTAGGATCTGCTATAACCCATTGATACAACATGTAATCTATGAAAATTTCCATAAACAAAGTGGATGCAGATGTATCTACACTGTTATGGAATGATAAACAGAAGTATTATAAAAAACTGCAAAAATATAGCAGTTAATATATGAACACCAGCGAACCCTAATGATAGACATGTGAAGTACGGTCAAACTAAATCACCAACTCAAACATAAATTTTTTCTAATAAGATATATATATAAATTGTTGATAATAAAAGAATACTCAATATGTCCTTTTTCTGAAACATATCATAAAAATTGGAAACAAAAAAAAACCTCAGTGAATATAGATCAAATAATACTCATTTCATATCGTAGTTAGCTATCAATCATCATCACCATGGATAAAAAATATAATAAAAAAGAAATTATAAAAACGTAATACCAAAATAACATATCTATAGAAGGAAAAATGAATCCCATTTTCCACATAACAAGTATGCATCCCTACCCAATAACATAAATCCTAGGACATCCATTTATAAAACATTACAGAATCATAGCCTCATAGCCATATGATAGCCTCAACCATTCATCCACATTTATATTTCTCATTCCACCACAATCTAAAAAATCACCACATATCATCAGTCCCCTATGGTTGGTTATGTAATAATGATACACATCAAGATTGTTCCCCCATCATTTTATGCAATCTTCATCCCTGAATCCCTCTCACAAACACATATAAACATATCCATTATAGCCAATGTATATTCATGTGTCACTCTATGTGTTCACCATTACGTCAACCACTATAGTTGGTACACATATTTAATATTACCTCAATACACTGAATCCTATAATATTACTTTAATATATTGAATAGAACTGGGATTTATCATCCATATTTATCTCGTTAATCATGGATGTTGTCGAAGGCATCTAGAATAAAAAAACTCATATGGGTGTTATTAAAGTTACTCATGTCTTGTGGTGTTTAATATTAATGAAAATTACAATGACACAAAAAACTGAAAAATCCTATTTTATGGATTGATTCATAGTCCTATAACATTTATTACCAAAACCTGGAATATTCTATCCCCACCACGACACCTAGAAAATAGTTGGAATTAATAACCAAAAAATACAAAGGCAACAAATACTACATAATAGACACACATCATTCTATACTACCATATTAAAAATATCATTAACAATTCCCATATTTTACATTTTCGAAACATAATAATCTATTTTACTTATTTTATTCTAACCAAAACCCCCCCATCACAACATTATTAAATTAATGTATTTATGCATCATTTCTTCATTATGTTCATATTATTGAAATTCAACTTTTCTATACACATGAAAATTTTCATTAGTTTAAATTCCATTACACATTATAGGTAATATATGGGATCAACTACAATAACATTGAAAACATTTCATAAAAAATCACATATTCCTATAATAATGGATATAAAATTGATTCAACCCCAAACACAACATCACCCATTTCCTTACACTATCATCTATGAAAAAACCCTATCAACAACAACCGAATACTAATTGAATTATTCAATTAATGTGACATAATATAAAATTAACAGCATCCATCATCTCGCACCACAAATAGAATAATCATGAAATATTTTTTTATTAATAACATCACATAAATTAGGTACTACTCTCATAAAAAAATTAATACTAAAATCCATAATTCATAAACTAATGTTTATTTACCATGTTTATGTTATAATAATGTTTTTAAGGTGTTGAGGCATGAAAAAAACCACCAAATATAATTATAATATAATCACATAATGACCAAATAATTAACATTCCTATGTTAATAAAAGGAAATATATAAAATCATATGTTAGTTACATCATCATTTTTGAATTTCATTAATCTAGATTATTATTTTAAAAGGGTAATACTAAAAATATACCCATTGAAATATATTTCTTGAATTTTTTTTATTCATTAAAAAATAAAATAAGAAATATATTTAATGCCCTACCTCACTTGATTTTTTAACAATAGATTCATTATTATGATTTGTAAATTCCAATCAATAACATCAAAATTTGTATCGAATGACAAAAAAAGCTATGTATGCCCATTGCAAATAATGAATTTGACCATAAATCCCTAGAAAACAAATATCATTGACATAAACTCCACATGAATAATAAATATGAAAATTATAGTGAATGTTATGTAATCCACACCTTAAATAAATGAATATTTATCACATGGAATGACACACTATAGGCCATAATAGGGTGAAGCAAAAGAACAAAAGACAACCCTTAGAGAATAAGGATTTTAGATATGGACATATGAATTTAAAAAAAAATATTATTAGTTAATCAATTATACATTATGTCCTTTGTAATATAAAATTGATGAAAAATATTTGTCATCACAATTTGATGAGGACTTGATTAGAGAATATTGAAAGGATATACATGATTCATGTAGTTTAATTCCATTTTAGAAAAGATATAATCAAAGAAGAAAAATAAAGAAAAGGTGACCACAAATCTGAAATTCTTAAAGACCCACAAATAATTATAGAAACACCACACATCTACCTCAATCAAAATACACACTAGATAAACAACCTGGTGGAATTAATCCCATTCTAGATTATAGATGATAAAATCCAGGACTCCATATTTCATAACACAATGATTCATGGATCCATGTGTAAAACTCAATAATATAAATGGAAAAAAAACAATATTCTTTAATTATTGAATTTAAATTCCAGAAATCACATAATTTATATTCAATTCAATACATAATATACCTCAATCCGTAATTATATGACCACCAAAAACTCATTGGACATTCCCCATACTAACAAGTTCCCCTTCAAATAAAACATTTAAATCATGTTGAAATATGTTCTTGTACATAAATATTTAATTAAGAATAAACTGTTATTATATAATAATTATCCAATCACTATCTCCACCACATTGAAACTTTAAATCAATTATATGGAGTTCCCACATAAATCCAGGCCTATATATTTGAAGAAACTAAAATTATTACCATTTATATAATTGAATTAAAACCAAAATCTCAATAATTAGTCTTAAAAAACCTAACATCATAATAAGATAGTTATCATAACAAGTTTAGTCCACTACAAGAAATCATTAAATAAAAAAAGTGGAAAAATATTCATAACAAAATAAAATTAAGTAAATTAATAATCATACAAAAATAGGGTTTTAACAACATATGGTACTAGGCACAAAACTATGTATCACAAATCCTTCTCTACTATTCTAACCAATAATTTATCTATAATACATGAACTAGGTGGATGTTTGAACCCTTCCAAACATTCTCTTTGTTGTCTAAAATTCTAATAAGACACTTTAAAAATGATGCATCCTAACAAATATATGAATGTCAAATTAATAACATGGGATTCATCAGGGAGATACCATTTTTGTTATGATACACATAATAAGTAGTGAAATTGATTAATCAATAAGATACCTTACTTAACATACATATATATTATATTACATCCTATTAATAATATTATCTTTTCATAATTAATTATACTCCATAATTTATAATCGAATTATCTTTGGATATTTGATTTATAAAAAATTATTTGAAAACAATTATTAAATATTACCCCCAAATACACTTTACAAATAATATTCCACAACTAATATCAATCTAAATATTCTCCATCATATCTTTGGAAATGAAAACATAAAAATGGGAGTCCTTAGAAGCTTGGTAACGGTAAATATGAGATATAGTAATTGAAAACAATAAGTGTGTATAAGATGAAAATTTTCTAATAATAATATAATCCTTATAAAAGAAAACGACATAAGGAAATCATAACTAATAAATCATTGATAATAAAATAATATAAGTTACATGGGTGTTTAGAATAACTTAACACATAGATCATTGATGTGCGAAAACAAGAGACAATAATCAAAATAACATTGATTATGAAATTAGAATGATTACATAAAAATTAAATTTAAATGATCATAGTTGTGGTACCAATAAAATATTCCAATAGTATCCATTAATTAATATATAACATAATGGACATGTATTTCTAATAATCCAAAACATAGGATACATGGGCTAACAACCGGAGCCCTATATCTTTTTCAGAATTAGGATAACCACCCTTACCCCTTCCCGGCCTCATAAGATATAAAACATTGCCCAGTGCATCGAAGGGATATACATTACCAACCCATCATATAATTAAAATCTACATATATATTTGTAATATGAAAAATAAATATTCTTAATCCCATAATATATTATTTAACCAAGATAAAATGAGTTGGATGATTGTTTCCTTAAAGCATGACATAATCCATTAAGAGAAACAATATGAGTTCTAACCATATAAAATATCCCAATGAAGTATAAAATCAATAATGATTACTAAAATATAATTTTTTAGATGATTACTAATTAAATAGAAAAAAAAAGAAAAAATACAATATCTATTTTTTTATTGTAATTTTTTTAAAAAAAATTGAAAAACATGAATAGAAATTTAAATTAATAATAATGAATACATAGAAATGAGACTTTGTAAATAAAACTATTGAAAATGATATATAAATTAGATCATGAAAAATAAATTAAATGTATACATATTTTTCACAACCACTTACTAATTTTCAAAGGAATCATAAAATGTCCTATATGGAAAATAATAAAAATAGATTTCATTAAATAAATTGAAATTATAGTCAAAGTCAATATGAAATTAACATATAAAATATTTTAACTTAAATAATCAAATTCCTAAAAAAATAAACATAGATAAGAATGATTTGTTAACAAAAAAGAGACATGTCAAACTCATCATTAATGAAACATTTTGGTTAATGTTTTTAAATAATAGATGTTTATGTTGTATAATGAAATGTAAACCCTAAAAATAATCAATGGATAGAAAATATATATTTTTAGAGATAATAAACATAAAATTACTCAAAATTTATTTCAAAATATTAAAAATATCTTCAATAATGTGAGTTTGAAAAAAAACTTATCAAAACCGCTAAAATAAATAAATTCCCTTTAATACATTATATAATAAACATAAACATATTAATAAGTTAATTTATAATATTATTTCTATGAATTACCTTTTATGTTAAAAAATTATTATATTTATTTAATTAAATATTAGTTATTTATTCACTTTTTTATTACCTGATGTTGATAGTTTTTTTTCTTTTATGAATTGATGAAGAATATTGGATTTTCAAAATGATCTAGAGAAAAATACTCGGTAGATTTTACTCACATAAGTGATTCTAACCGTTATGTTGACTCTTTCATGAACCACGTCAAGTCACCATCCAAACTGGTGCCCAACCCAGTCTCTGGAAAGGCTCGAATGGCGTTCCTGATCCCCAGTGGCCGAAACATGTCCCCATGAATCCAATAATTGATTGGGAATAATTTATGAAAATAGTTATTCATTAATCAAATGATAATATAAATAAACCAAAACTGAAATTACACTGCCAAATAATCCACTAACAATTTTCCATATTCAATGGGTTAAAACTATTTTACAAAAAACCCAAATAGTACAATGGTAAAAGGGGACAAAAACTATATACCAAACCACTATGCAGCGAGAAGAACAACATACTCAATCCTCCACCCTCATGATCCACAACATGTTCTACTAGAAATGAAATCCTCCACCACTAAATTTATTGCACTAGCAGGAATCAAATGTGAAATAAGGTCTATATACACTTGAGGGTGTATATATGTTGTGAGACAAAGCCTACTAGGATTCCACCATGATAAAATACTCCATTACACAACATTTAAAAGAAAATAAAACATTCTTTTTTGATTAAATTCTCATGAAATCAATTTCACGAAAAAGTTCATCATTTCAGGTAAACACATTGAAATGGAACTAAATTATTCATCCAATTTCATTAATGAAATGGGAATTTATAAATTGAAAATTCACCCATGTGTTCCTCTATAATCCAAAAGATAGAACCACGTCATATGTAGTAGTCTAGCAAGATGAACCCCCCTACTATTATTCTATCTAGAGTGGGGAACATGAACCTTGTACCTTGTGTAATGTGGCATAGAAACCAAAACCAACATTGTTCTCATTAAAAATCAACTACAGAGGAGAAACATAAAAAATTCTTGTGGACTCAATAATTGAAATGTTTAGTTAGTGGTGTAAGCATCAATCATATTATGTGAAACTGGGATGAACCACTTCTGAGACACTAGTGTACTAGAAGTAGCCAATCCAAAAAGATAACTGGAATTCATTTTGGATCATGTTCATGTTCACATTTCACACATGTCACCATATTCATTAATATATGCCAAACATTCCTAGAAAATCATCATTTTCCACCAAACAACATACTTTATATTTTTTACGCACATAAACCACATGAAAAACATTTTTCACCAATTATGTAATTCATAAAACTCAATTTATAATTAGTAGAAAAGTGGTTAATATGATCAAACAAATATCATGGGCCAACCCCTTCCAAAAAAACCCATAAGCCAAGTTACCTTTTTAAAAAATTGTTTCTCATCATTATCATATTTAACACATTATATTTAAAGGTGAACAAAAAATAAAACATATGAAATCAATTTATTTCCAATGGAAACCATATTCTTTAACACATTCTAACCTCAAGTTCCCTTGAAAACTAAATTCACACCCCCCCCCCCAAATAATTCATCATTCCCCTGATACATCACACAAAATACCTGCATTTTCACACCCTAAACCACTTTTAAATATATAAACACACCAAAATCATTTCAAAACATAACTCCCCATATATAAAAAATTAAATAAACCTTTTTAACAATTTATAAAACACCCTAAAAGGGACCAACATTGTTTTACACAGGAAGTGCATCCAAATTCATATAATTAATCCAATTCCAAACCAAATTTATTTCAGCATTGTTTTAAAAAAATATTACCACTATGCAAACAAAGCATAGAACCTAGAAAAATAATTTTAAAAAACAAATAAATCGTCTATAAATGATAAGGAATGTAATCAGCAACATCTCATGGAGAAACATCCACAAAATGATGTGAAACCTTATCCCCATTAAAAACCATGAATCCCTGTATAACATAGAACAAAACCCTAAAAAAATTATCTATAGTAGATCACGCGATGAGGAGGTTTCATAGAGGGAAAGCCCCTACAGATAAGAGGGGGTCACCAAAGGGTTCTGGTCAGGGGTGACGTGAGGGCTGTATGAGGGAGGTTGGGTGGTTTGAGTGAGGCATGGGGGTGGTCAGGCAGTGTAAGGGAGATTTCCAGAGATAGAATGGGGTACCAACCATGGTTTTTTTTTGGTGAGCAGACAAGGGTATGGGGAAAAACATTTACACTAGGAGGCTCTATAGGATGAGAGGGGAAGGAGAATGATAGAATGCTAACAGAAAAGAAAAGAAAGTGAAAAGAAAAAAAGGTAAGGTAAGTAATTGAAAAACCCTAAAAGGCTGAATGCAATATTAGTAATAATAATAATGATGATAATGATATTTATAATTTAATAAGAATAATAATACATAATAATAATAATATTAACAACAACAACAACAATAATCATATTACTTTTAAAAGATATTATCATTATTATTGTTATTATTATATGTATTATTTTCATTTTATATTTCATATTTTATTTTATTTTGCATTTATTTAATCGTCATATTAATTATTACTTCTAAACAATGGGAAGGCCACACATTGACCTTAAAAAATCTTCCTTGTTTCAACTATGCACTACCCTTGTGTCAGATACTATCCTGCTAAGAACATTCATTTATCAAAACAATTCCAACTGGAACTCAGACTGAACAATAATCAAATGATCGAACACTATAAAATAAGAAAATTAAAGTATTTTCAAAGGTTTTGGTGTGGAAATTCTCCATACCATAACACCTTCCACCCCAAAAAAGAAACAATGTGGTGGTTTAGAAAATAATAATCGGTTCTCCTTCTCATCTCAAATATATTCCTGATGAACAATTAATGAGAGTGAGGAAAGAATAAAACAAAAATTGAAAAGAACCAAATAATTGGACTTAGATACACAAAATGAAATCCTCACTAAGTGTCACCCACCTCCAGTAGTGAAATCACCTCTAGTTTATGGATTAATGGAAATAATACTGTCACCATTCACAATCGAAAAATCTATGTCAATCACCTTAAAAATTCCAAAGAATCTCATGAAATCCACCTAAAAGGAACAAAGAATCCTAATTACTAACATGGGGAGGCCTAAAGTGACTCCCCACCATTAGAAATAACCTACATCTAAGGTAGAACCATATAACTAACATGTAGAGGCCCAAATGAACTCTCTTACTCAATAAATAAACGGACACCATTTCATTTAGATGGATCATTCATCGGGATCTATGGTGGTTCACCCCACCATTAGAACAATGTAGTATAACTGACTAATACACACTGACCAGAATCCCCCAACAAGACCCTCTCCCTAATACAAGTGGACTAATGAAGGAATTGCTAAACCAAATAGTAAACATTACACGGTCACCCACTCTTGTAGGTCATAACTATTATCAGATGATCCAAAATGAAAACAAAAAATTGTAACTGACATAGAAGTTTGTTTATACATGGAAAGCCACATGATATTATCACCCACATGTTTAGAAGCACTGAGGTTCATGAAAATGAGGCAATTGTGCCTCTATATAACCCTGTAGGAACTCTTCCACCCACATGGGTCATAATGTGGGAAATAGTTCCTCAAACCTTTTTCCTCTAAAAATGACCACTTGAAATGAAATAGATACAAAGAATTCTTAATCAATCTCCATTTACATCATTAAAGACAGAAATTTGATCAAGATCCCCTTACACACCTAGGGATACTAATTATGTTCCATATTCACTCTGGGACCTATGGTAGGAGCTCTGTTTTAATGAATTATATTTTTCATTGCAGTCAGGCTATAAAACACTCAAATGGAACATTCCCTATTGGTTCCATAAGAAACCATTCCCTGGCCTAAACAACATAACCAACACAACACATCCCAAAATCTGGTTTACCTTATATAGAACATTCACAAAGACAGGGGCTTAGATGATTCCAATGAATCACACCTTTCTACTACAAATTAGAAATATTGAGAGGCAAGAAACATAGAATACATATTCCTCTAAAATATAGGAATTTAGAATTTCTTTAAGGAAAAACACTTCTTTCAAAACAAATGTTCTCAGAAGGTTGAACAACCTTCATATTTGCAGTTGAGTGGGAACACAACCCAGTAAAGCATCACAAAAAATGACCACCAAAACTAATAGATTCATTACAAAAAGATGAAACATCAAATATGTCCCAAATAGCACATGATTCTTGCATACATCTATATCATCCTCTTATTATGAGATTTTCCACACTAGTGTCCTACCAGGAACACTTTCATAGAATGAAACCAACTGAAGATCCAAATACCATTATATTACCATATCAAACACCAAGAACATGTACTGCTACCTTCATTCCCCAGTATAATTTCCCTTTGTCCCTTATAGGCAAGTCATTTCAGCTAATGGGTGTCAAAATTCACCTTTCACAAAAAAAAATTGGCTAAAAACAATGATTTCATAAAAATCCTTCTACATCATTCCTTTTTCTATGAGAGTATTCACATAACTGAAAAGAGTAGAAAAGGAATTATCTACGAAACCCAATAAGGAGGTTCATACTATGAAAAAATATAAAATCATCCAATAGACAATCACACATAGTGACACTCCAAAAATGCGATTACACTCTATGAGGGTGCACACTAGCCAATGAGAAAACCTAAGGACCGAATAAAACAGTTCCCTTGGATAAAAAATTCCACATAACGCAAAATAGATGAGGGGATCCCCCATAATTTTTTCTTGAAACAAATGTTAATAGAGACCATAAACCATCACTTCAAACCGATATATAGATAAAACACAACCCTAATACATTATTCTACAATAAGGGTTTTTGAACTCAAAACACTATAAAACTAAAATCCCACAAGTAAAAAAGACACACCTCATAATGACTAGTTCTCAAAACAACCAATTTATCCTTATATGAATTTTTTTGAATAAAAATGGGTTGGTGGGTTGGAATCTCACCAATGGAATCTCATAAAGGTCCACACATGCATGTTCTCGTGCTAATCAAAAACTCATCCACTTGTCTCTTGTATCCTATGCATGTGGTCACCCGTGAGAGTAAAAAGGTCGATGAAAAACCTTTTTCACTATAATATGATCCAAAATTTCCATGTAAACTTTTTAATTAAATGGATTAATTTGAAACCAGTTGCTAAGATGACATATGGTTCCAAGTCCTAGGGTACACGAAATATATTTTTGAACATTTTTTATGTATCACACATGAACGGATTTGGTAACTTCTAAAAAATACCCTGATTAAAAAATTTGAGGGAACTATTGCATCTAGAGTGATGAATTTTCCTTACTAAATACATATCCTCAACTGGAACAAGTAGAGGGTCAAAGTTAGTTTTGGGTGTTTTAATGAAAAAGATAATCTAAACTTTTGAATGTTTATTTTGTTTAATTTTTCTCATTGCAACCCAGTGATGAGTCATTTGTTTAATTTCATAAATGAAATATTTTAATGATGCTGTGAATCAATGTAACAGAAATACTGATACAAATTTTTTCCATTTAATGGATTTCTAGGGAAAATGGGTCAGGATAGGATCCTAGAGTTTTCTCTGATGCTTTGAAGGAGTTTCATTCGAGAAAGGAGAGAAATGATGAAAGATGGGTCGCAAATAAATATGAATGCCCCTCTTCTTCATAGGAATTCACAAACAATGAAAGATTTTGGAATAATGATCGATGATCAACAGAAGTGCATCTCCATTCTTCACCACTGAGCTATCCAATCCTAAAAATTGGGGTTTATTTCTAAGTGATTTTTTTCTTTCCCCGTTCTTTGATTTGAGTTACAGACACATATCAACCATGGAACAGGTTAACCTATGGATCGATTGTGTGCACAAGGTGGTTTTTACTACAGGGATATGAATCAGGGTCATCTATGTTGTAATGAGGTCCATTCTTAGAGTAATTAATCTCCCCCAAATTTCAGTTCTAACAGTGATGTATTGGGGCCGACATGAACAAGGCCCAGATCCATACATTTTGACAGTTCCTGTGTTATTCCCATTTCTCATGGTACAAATATCTAGACTACCATCTCCACGGCTGGCAGGGATTACGATCTGCTGTCAAAGCGGGACCATAGTGGTAGATCAGCCCATGATTGGAGGTCGTGGGAGAGGTCGAGGCCACGAAGACGAACACTTACGTGAGAGCCGAGGGTTGATGATGGTTGCAGCTAGGTCAAAGGCTGACGGCTCAAAGGATGCATGCGAATAAATCCTCATAAAATTTCATGGGAGGTGAGTAGGGGCCATCAGTTGGATTTTGGTGGATGGCCGCATCATGCGGGTCAAAATCACAGTCCAGCGGAACCACGGTGGATGACACGCGGCATCAGCCATAGGTGGGTCACACAATGGTCAGATGCATTCCACAGGTGGGGATGTGATGCCAACAACATCCCAAATGGAGAAACTGAACATTTCTCGTGTATCAGGATGGGAAAGTGGTCTGAGCCGACATAGCAGGTGAGCCAAGCAGACCCGATGGGACGGGTCGGCTAGACCTGATCCTGACCAGCGACTTTTCAATAAAATGACCATAACTCTCAAACTGTACGTCTGATTGATGAGTCGTTTGTGGTGATGGGACCCTTGCAATAGTTAGTTCCTTTTGATATACTATAATTTCATATTCATGTTTGTGGATATATGACATCTGTCTTGGGGAGTATGTTCCCCTATAATAATCATGCCATGAGAAAACATCATGTGGATGGTTGTAACTGTATCATCCTAGGTAAATAAAGAATAAATCATTTTCATATTTATTAATATTTGTGAATAAAATATTAATTTTACTTTAACGGGGTTTCTATGTTCAATAGTGTACCCTATACGCAACAAAGAGTTTCTTTGAAATCTTATGTTGCACACTAGTAATAAAATAATATTATTTTAAATGGTAGTTAGCACGTAGCCATTGTATTGGATGAAATGAATAGAAATAACTAAAATATGATTATATATGTTTGTTAAATGTTTTTACATTTATCCAATAATGTATAAAGGCTTAAAATACTAAAATAATCCAATAATTTTTACTTTGTGTAAATTTTCTGTATTTTTCCGATAAAGTTCATTTTTTTAATGAATAGTGAAAATGTTGTATTTTAACTCAAAACCTCTTTTTAATCTAATATATTAATATGATTAGATTATTTTTTGTTTTTGTTTTAAAGTGATATTAGAAAATATTTTTAACATTTAATCCAATGGTGGTCATTGGAATTAATTTCACTTTGAAATTGGACTTAAACTACTGTCAATCTTTTAATAGATATTGTTTCTTAAAAACACGATATTTGTTTTGATAGTGGGAATTAATTATTAAATTACGTAATTCAACTTTTATGTTTTTAATTTTGTAAAATAGATAAATTTTTTAATTTGGAATATCAAATACTTCATAGGGTGAATTTTTGGTATTTTTCTAAAAAACATCAATTTTTGATGAATAGTGAAACCACTACGTGAGGGTTAAAAAAACTGATTTTTCATTTAAATGAATCTTTACCACTTCAGTGATTTTATTTTTAATATTTATGCGTACATAGTTCTCATAAGGATGTAAAATGTGGTAGAATGGGATTAAAATAAATTTTTGGTGAATAGTAACTTTTCAGTTTATTAATCGCGATTAGAGGTAATTAGTGTAATTTAAGTACAAAATAATGTTATAATAATATGAAATTACCTTGACACATGTCCTACACTTAATGGATGTGTCACGGACCACCAAAAAAATCCATGGGTAAACTTGGGGACCCCATGGAGCCACTTTGGTAGGAAAATCACATTAATATCTTTTTATTTAAAGTTAAAATAAAAATGTCACAAACATGTATTGTTTTGCTAAAACAATTTGTTCATGGGGTTATACAAGACATAATTTTGACTATAAATATTCATTGTAATGATAAAACGATTTATTACATCGTGATTTTTTTTATAATTTTTAGACATTAAATTAAATAAATTATTTATGACACCATGATAATGCAGCGATTACCTCATTATTTAACAATTTAAATAAAATGAAATGATAATGTAAAATCTAAGACCAAAACTTGTCAAAAACTTATTGGATGGGTGGATTTAGAACCCTTATCACCTTATCCTCTAAATATATAATTCAGGGACCTTTTTTATCCGAAAATCATTTTATAATAAAGTATCTTTTCTTAACATTGCAATAGTGCCCCTCCTCTCCTCTTATAAAAGGACCCCACCTCTACCTCCTTACCCACTCCTCTCAATACTTTAGTTCGTCCATTTTCTGCTCAATATATCTCTCCACATCTCACTACTCATCCTTGAAGCCTTACATTAGGCAGAAAGCTCTTCATGGAACCATTTTGGTTCAGACCAAGAAGAGTTACCCGATTTTAAGGTAATGTCTTCACTTGTGTTCTTTGATTTTATTTTGCTTCTCCAACCCTCTAAAATATTTTTATTCCTTTCTTTTGTAACAACAAAAGTATCATCAATATACTAGGATGTTGTTATGATAAGGATTCAAGATACAATTACACAATCCTCCGTCTAATGGATAAAGAACATACTGTTTCTGTGGTTGGCGAATTTCTGCCACACGAAACGATGATTGTTCAATATTCTTTTAACACATTTAATGGTGGCCAGTAAGATGTAAATATATTTATATATTATATATATTATGTTTATGTTTTCTTTATTCTTCTTTATTTTTCATTTTTTTCATACCATTATGGTTTCCATTATGGGTAAACATGATAATTTCATTTTTGGAAGTGTGGACTGCCGCCCCCACTAAGTGATTTGATTCGTTAATGCCATACGTGGGACTTATAAAGGATTGAGTTAATGATATTATATATGATATTATACTGGAATTATAATATACTTTTATATCATTAATATTTCACTCCATTAAATATGAAATAGAAATGAAAGTAGCGTTCATGCGTATGTACGGCTTACCGTCTCCATGAACAGTGCATTTCATTTCTTACCTCTAAATGTGATGTACTATTACAAATACATGAATATGCTGGATATATATGATATATATGATACCAAACCTTGAATGTCATTATGGATATAATGAACCTTTGATCACATAAACAATATGTAATTGTAAGAAGTCCATTTTTGACTTATGAACCCGATATCGACAAAACGAACATTATTAACATAAATTTTTACATAATGTTTATAACATGGAAATAAGTGACATAAAAGTAATAGTACACTTGAAAAAGGTTCTTAATCAAGTATAAATTAACACTAGTTTATTATTCAGGAGATTAAAGAGAAATCGAGTCACGTCGGACACGATGTAAGGGACTTCGTCTCAATCTCCTTTCAGTGAGGCATATTTTGTTTTAAACACAACTTTCTTTTATACGGTGTATAAACCCCTTTGACATTTAATTTTTTTCAAAAGGAATATTTTTATATGAAGAGTTTTATTAAATTAAAAAAGGAATGTTTCTTTTAACGTACATGGTGACAACTAACGTTTCCGCCTCCGTGAGTATTATTTGGGCTTTGGCTTCCTCAACAAGCCATAATGTTTTTAAAATGAAATAAATACCATATACTCTTTTATGTATTTTGGTATTGAAAAAAAATTTATAATGGATTTTTTTATGTCAATATATTTAAGTGATATATTGCGATTGAAATGTGGAATTGTTTTATTTCCTTTAAAATTTTTATGATTTTATAATGTTACTTGGACATTTGACCGGTGGTTACGTGATAAACCATATGACGGGTGGTGCCGTGAA
The DNA here is from genome assembly GCA_963277665.1 of Viscum album. Taxonomy (NCBI): domain Eukaryota; kingdom Viridiplantae; phylum Streptophyta; class Magnoliopsida; order Santalales; family Viscaceae; genus Viscum; species Viscum album. The sequence continues at coordinate 1,848,612,226 of OY728143.1, read as the reverse complement.
TACCAGGATGGGTGGTTACATTATAACCTCCAATGCATTGGGTATGGAAGTCAGCCGTGTGGCTATTCTATTAAGTGATATGTGTGGAAGTCGACCGTATGGTTATTCCATTTAAGTATGTCTATGTCCCAAGTTACCTTTATATGTTTTGTGTTCTTTATATGTGTTTTATTGTAATCATTTGGTTACAAAAAGGTATGTAATGATATTTTATTCAGTGAAGAGTTTTTACTACATAATAAATGTGAAAAGTATTACATTGATAAAGTATACATGGTTTACTTGTTTTTTTGAAAAAATAACAGTTTTAATTCTTTTTGTATCACTTACTGAGCTTTTTATGCTCACCCCATTTTTTTTGAATTCTTTTCCATAGGAATTAATGTGGTATAGGGTCAAAGATGGGATCAAGGGAATGTAATGTTATCTAAACAATGGAACTAGACATGTTTCTTTTTAAGAGTTTTTATTTTATGGAAACTGAGTAGAAGTGTCTACCTTGTTACCTTTTGAGATTTAATAGTTATGTACTAGTTCTCTAAAACTCTAAACCATGAAAATATCCTCAATGTGAATTATTAATTTAATTCAATATTAAGTAAGGTTTATGTCCATGGCCTTATAGTTGGTATCAGAGGTCGGTTTAGAAAACATTAAGAGTTAGAAAATAGTTAAATTATAAGTTAATTTTTGGTATGATTGAAATGATTTAACATTTAAATATTTCCATGTTGCTTAACCTAAGATATTTCTGTGTTCAGAATGGATTTCCGTAGAGGAATCAAAGAAGCTATGTTGGGACGACATCAAGAGGAAGACAACCTTCCAAATCAGCACCCTGAGATGATCGGAATCAGAACTGAACAATTTGTTGCAGTAATGGCATAGTTCACTCATGATATAAATGGTGATGGTGTCCATGCATGAGATCAGCCAGATCAACCACAGAGGAACATGTCAGTGGTGGAACATTTCATGAGGCTACATCCCTCATCATTCAAAGGATCATCTGACCAAGTGATAGCATAAGGGTGGATTAAAGCACTGGAAAATATTTTTTATGTCATGGGTTGTTTAGAACATCAAAAGGTTAGTCATGTTGTTTACCATTTTGAAGGTGAAGCTGATCAGTGCTTGTCGATGGTGAAAAATATCAGGGATAATGACGAGATTGATGATATTCACTGGGATGAATTCAAAGGTATGTTTTTTGAGAAATATTTTCGTAAGGTGGTTCATCTTAGGATGGAAAAACAATTCCTTGAATTGAGGCATGAGGATGACTCAGTGGCTGCTTATGAAGCAAAGTTCACTCGACTGGAAAGGTATGCTCCAAACATCATACGTGATCTTGATAGTAAAATCAACGATTTTTACTCAGGGATAAATCCAAGGTATCGAAGGTATTTAGCTTCTCGTGAGTTCAAAAGATATGAAAAACTTGTTCCATGTGCGGAGAAGGTGGAAATGGAGTTTTACGATGATCAGGTGTTCTTTGACAAAAAACATAATAATAGGTCTATTTGGCAGGCAAAAGGGAATAATTCATCAAAGAATCAAGGAGGTAAGAAAACCAAATATCCATCCTTTGAGAAGTGTTTAAAAATGTATCTTGGAGAATGTTTATCCATGTCTGGAAAGTGCTTTCGGTGTGGTAAGTATGGTCATATTTCTCGCAACTGTTACGAAGATGATCAAGCAGGCAATGAAAATACAACAGTAAGATGTTTTAAGTGTAATGAAATGGGTCATTTTGCAAATGAGTGTCTAATGAAGAAATCAAATGGGGGAAAGCATCCGGACTACAAGCAGAAATGGGTGGTGAAATCCTTTGCAACTACTTCAGAAGATGTTAGGCCATCGAATGAATTAGTATCAGGTACACTATTTGTTTGTTCAGATTATGCCAATTTTTTGATTGATTCAGGGTCTACACATTCATTAATTTTTGAGCAGTTTTCTAGTAAATTGGGAATTCCATCTCAAGATATGAATCCTGAACTTATGGTAAAAACACCCAGAGGGAACGTTGAGATAAAAAGAAATTATAAGAACCTTCCTATCCTTGTGTGTGTAAAGAATCTACCATCAAACTTTATTGTTTTGCCTCTATTAGAGTTTGATGTTATTTTGGTCATGGACTGGCGTTATGTTTATCATGCTAGGATTGACTAAAAAGCAAAAGAGGTTTCTTTTCAGAAATATTTTCAGCTTGTGTACAAGAATAAAACCTTTCTTTTGATAACATACAGGAAGTTGAGAAACTACTAAAAGATAGAAATGAATTTTATCTTGCACATATTGTAGAAAATAAAGGATCTGTTCTTATTAAGGATGTGCCAGTGGTAAATGAGTATCTTGATGTTTTTTCTGATGAATTGTCTGGTATTATTCATGATCGGGAAGTTGAATTTACTGTTGACTTAGTTCTGGATTCTAAGAGAATTTCAAAATCCCCTTACCGAATTGCTCAAGGTGAACTTTAAGAGTTAAAGAAGAAATTGTATGAGTTATTAGATAAAGGTTTCCTTCGACCTAGCACATCACCATGGGGTGCTCCTATCATGTTTGTTAAAAATAATGATTGTTCAATGAGACTTTGCATTGATTATAGAGCCTTGAATAACATTACTGTTAAGAACAAGTATCCTTTTCCTCATATCGACGATTTGTTTGATCAGCTCCAGGAAGCTCAGTATTTTTCAAAGATTGACATGAGGTCGGGGTACCATCAGTTGAAAGTAAAAGAAGAAGACATTCCGAAGACTAGGTTCCGTACTAGATATGGCCATTATGAATTTGTAGTTATGATTTTTGGGATAACCAATGCACCTGTTGTATTCATGGACCTTATGAATAGAATTTTCCATGGGTTCTTGGATAAGTTTGTGGTTGTTTTCATTGAAGAAATTTTGGTTTTTTCTAAAAGTAATGAGGAGCATGAAAGTCATTTAATGGTTATCTTTCAAACATTAAAAGAAAATAAACTGTATGGAAAATTAAGCAAGTGTGAGTTTTGGTTACAACAAATTTCTTTCCTTGGTCACATTGTTTAAAAAAATGGCATAACTGTTGATCCTCCTAAAACATATGTTGTTGAAGAATGGCCAAGACCCACAAATGTAACTGAGATCCATAGTTTTCTTGGTTTGGTGGGTTACTACTAATGGTTTGTTGAAAATTTTTCACGGTTATCTAGTCCAATTACTAAGCTAATTCGGAAGGGTGTTAAGTTTATCTGAAAAAAGAATGTGATGATTGTTTTTAGTAGTTGAAAAGAAGATTGGTTAATGCACCAGTTTTTGCACTTCCTTCCAGGAATGGTGAGTTTGTTATCTACAGTGATGCTTCATTGAAAGGAATTGGTTGTATCCTTATGAAAAATGATCCGGTAATTGCATATGCTTCACATCTGTTTAAAACTCTTGAGGTAAATTACCCTACACAAGACATGGAATTAGATGTTGTTGTTTTTGCTCTAAAAATTTGGAGGCATCATTTGTATGGAGTAAAGTGTGAAATATATACTGATCACAAAAGTTTAATGTATATATTCACTAATAAATAATTGAACATAAGACATAGGAGATGGATGGAATTAATCAAGAATTATTATTGTACAATTCATTACAATCCGGGAAAAGAAAATAAAGTGGATGATGCTTTGAGTCGAAAATGTAATGCTTTATTAACCATGCTATGTTTGGAATGACATCCTTTGGTTTTTGATTTGATGAACTTTTGCATAGATGTTTTTGGTGGAGGAAGTTCTTCTGTTTTGTCTCTGGTGTCAGTGAGATCATCCCTATCAGACATAATTAAGAAAGCGTAGAATAAAGACAGTGGATTGCAGAAAAAGGTTGAGCTGGATCAGAAGGGTAAGGTTTCTGAATTTAACATTGATAATGATTCTGTTTTGAGGTTTGGGAAGAGATTATGTGGGACTTGTGATTCGCAGTTGAAGGGTGAGTTGTTATGTGAGGCTCATAGTTCCCCGTTTTCAGTTCAACCTGGAAGTACAAATATGTACAGAGATCTGTGGGAGTATTATGGGTGGGATGGAATGAAAAGAGATATTGCTGATTTTACTATGAAGTGTTTGACTTGTCAGCAGGTTAAAGCAGAGCAGAAGTTATCGAAAGGGATTTTGCAGTCATTACTAGTGCAAGAGTGGAAATGGGAAAATGTATCCATGGACTTTGTTGTGGGATTACCGAGCACATCTTGAGGTAATAATGCAATCTGGGTTATTGTTGAGCGATTGACTAAATCTTCTCATTTCGTTCCTATTCGAGATACATTGTCTCTAGATCAACTTGCTCAGTTGTATCATAAAGAGATAGTTAGGTTGCATGGAGTTTCCCTCCCCATTGTATCTGATCATGATCCCAGGTTTACTTATAAATTTTGGGAAGTTCTTCAAAAATCGTTGGGTACTGAATTAAATTTTAGTACAGATTTTCATCTGCAATCAGATGGGCAGTCAGAACGAACAATTCAGACCATATAGGATATTCTATGTGCTTTCTCTATGTATTATCAGGAAAGTTGGGACCAACATCTTTCTTTGGATGAGTTTTCATATAATAACAGTATTCATTCCAGTATACAGATGGCTCCGTTTTAAAGATTATATGGAAAACGGTGTCGAACTCCATCTTTTTGGGATGAAGTAGGGGAAAGGAAGCTGATAAGACCAGAATTGGTAGAATAGATGGAAGAAAAAGTTCAATTGATTCAGAAACACATGAGAATAGTTTAGAGCAGATAGAAAAGTTATGCAAATAACCTGAGGAAGGATCTATCTTTCGAGGTAGGTGATCATGTTTTTCTTAAAGTTTCACCATGGAAAAGTGTGATGCGATTTGGTAAGAAATGAAAGCTGAGTCCAAGGTTCCTTGGACCATATGAAATTCTTGAGAAAGTTGGATCAGTTTCTTACCGAGTGGCTTTACCTCCGAGTTTATCTTAGGAACACAATGTTTTTCATGTTTCGATTTGGAGAAATAATATGCCAGATCCATCTCATGTTTTGTGCCCAGAGGTAGTTCAGTTGGAAGAGAATCTCTCTTATGAAGAAAAACCAGTCCAGATTCTTGACCATAGAGAATAAGTGTTGCGAAATAAGGTAATTCACCTGGTAAAGGTTTTGTGAAAAAACCATATGGTTGAAGAGTTTACATTGGAATCTGAAAATGCTATGAGGGATAAATACCACCACTTATTTTGATAAGTGAATAAAATTGCGAGGACGCAATTCCCAAAAGGGGGGAAGGATTTAACATCCCAAGTAAATAAAGAATAAATCGTTTTCATATTTATTAATATTTTCAAATTAAATATTAATTTTACTTTCAATGGGTTTATTGGTTTGATAGCTTACCCGATACGCAACAAAGAGTTTCTTTGAAATCTTATGTTGCACACTAGTAATAAAATAATATTATTTTAAATGGTAGTTAACACATAGCCATTGTATTGGCGGGAATGAAAATAAATAACTAAAATATGATTATATGTGTTTGTTTAATGTTTTTACATTTATCCAATAAAGGATAAAGGCTTAAAATACGAAAAAAAATTCAATTTTAGGCATATATACTCTAATTTTCACTAAAGGTCAACTTATAGACTTTTGATGGAGAACTATCATTAAATATAGTTTTGTTCACTCTTATAAATTCTATTTGACCAAATAAAATTCTTCTTTATAATCGGGACATAAAAATTTAGTTTTTGTGAATTTTTGGTATTTTTCTGATAAAGTTGATTTTTAAATGAATAGTGAAAAATGTTGTATTTTAATTCAAAACCTCTTTTTAATCAAATTTTTTAATATGATTACATTATCTTTTGAATTTGTTTTAAAGTGAAATTAGAAAAATTCTTTTTCCATTTAATCCAATGGTGGTCATTGGAATTAATTTCACTTTGTAAATGGACTTAAAGTAGTGTCAATCTATTAATAGATATTGTTTCTTAAAAACAGGCTATTTGTATTGATAGTGGGAATTAATTATTAAATTAATTAATTCAACTTTTATGTTTTGAATTTTTTAAAATGTACATCATTTTTGAATTCGGAATATCAAATATATCTTAGGATGATTTTTTGGTATTTTTATGGAAAACTTCAATTCTTGATGAATAGTGAAACAACTAAGTGGGAGTTAAAAAAACGGATTTTTTGTTTAAATGAAACATTACCACTTCTGTGATTTTATTTTCAAAATTTCGACATACATGGTATCATTAGGATGTATAATGTGGAACAATGGGATTAAAATAAATTTTTGGTGAATGGTAACTTTTAAGATTATTACTCGCAATTAGAGGTAATTAGTGTAATTTAACGAAAAAATAATTTTTCAATAATATGAAATTACCTTGACACATGTCCTACCCTTATTGGATGTGTCATGTCTGACAAAAACAAATCCATGGGTCAACTTGGGGACCCCATGGAGCCACTTTGGTAGGAAAATGACATTAATATCTTTTAATTTAAAGTTAAAATAAAAATGTCACAAACATGTATTATTTTGCTAAAACAATTTTTACGTGGGGTTATAAAATTCATAATTTTGACTATAAACTTTCAATGGAATGATAAAAATATTTCCTACGTCATGATATTTTTTTATAATTTTTTTATGTTAAATAAATTAAATTATTTATGACACCATGATGATGTAGTGATTACCTAATTATTTAAAGATTTAAATAAAATGAAATGATAATGTAAAATCGAAGACCTACTCTTGTCAAAAACATATTGGATGGGTGGATTTATAACATTTAACACTTTATCCTCTAAATTTATAATTGTGGGACCATTTTTATCCGAAAATCATTTTATAATAATGTATCTTATCTTATCTATCCAAGAGTGCCCCTCCTCTTCTCTTATAAAAGGCCCCCACCTCAACCTCCTTACACACACCTCTCAAGCCTTTGGTTCGGACAAGATCTGATAATTTTATCTCTCCACATCCTTGAATCCTTACCTTGGGTAGAAATCCCTTCAAGGAACACTTTTGGTTCAAACCAAGAAGAGTTACCCGATTTTAAGGTAATGTCTTCACTTGTGTTCTTTTATTATATTTTGCTTCTCCAACCCTCTAAACTCTTTTTATTAAATTATTTTGTAAAAACACCAGTATCTTTAATATACTAGTATGTTTTTATGAGAAGGATTCGATCTACACTTACACACACCTCCATCTAATGGTTAAAGAACATACTCTTTCTGTGGTCGGTGAATTTCTGCCACATGAAACGATGATTGTTAAATATTCTTTTAACACCTTTAATGGTGGCCATTAAGATGTACCTATAATTTTATGTGATATATATTATGTTTATGTTTTCTTTATGCTTCTGTATTTTTCATTTGTGGCATACCTTTATGGTTTCCATTATCGGTAAACACGATAATTTCATTTTAGGAAGTACGGACTACCGCCTCTCAAAGTGATTAGATTCGTTAATGCCATATGTGGGACGTTTAAAGGATGGATTTAATGATATTATATATTATATTATATTGGAATTATAATATACCTTTATATCATTATTATTTCACTCCATTAAATATGAAATAGAAATGAAAGTAGCGTTCATGCGTACGTAAGGCATACCGTCTCCATGGACGTTGAATTTCATTTCTTACCTCTAAATGTGATGTACTATAATAAATACATGTATATGCTATATATATAAAATATATTTGATATCCAAATCATGAATATCATTTTGGATATAATGAAAATTTGACCACATGAACAACTTGTAATTGTAAGTAGTCCATTTTTGACTTATAAACCACATATCGACAAAATGAACATTATTAACATATATGTTTACATAATGTTTATAACATGGAAATAAGTGATATAAATGGAATATTAAGATTGAAAAATATTCTTAAGAAAGTAGAAATTAACAGTAGTTTATTATTCAGAAGATTAAAGAGCAATCGAGTCACGTCGGACACGAGGTAAGGGACTTCATCTCAATCTTCTTTCATTGGGGCATATTTTGTTTTATACACAACTTTCTTTTATACGGTGTATAAACCCCTTTGAATTTTAATTTTTTTCAAAAGGAATATTTTTAAACAAAGAGATTTACTAAACAACAAAAATGAATGTTTCTTTTAACGTACGTGGTGACAACGACCTTTTCCGCCGCCGTCAGTATTATTTGGTCTTTGGATTCCTCAAAAAGCCATAATGTATTTAAAATGAAATAAAAACCATGTACACTTTTATGTATTCTGGTATAAAAAAGGATTTTTAAAATGGAGTTTTTTATGTCAATATATTTAAGTGATATATTGTGATTGAAATGTGGAAATTTTTTATTTCCTTTATAATTGTTATGATTTTATAATGTTACATGGACATTTGACGGGTGGTTACATGATAAACCATATGACGGGTGGTGCCATGAATACCAGGATGGGTTGTTACGTTATAACCACTAATGCATAGGGTATGGAAGTCGGTCGTATGGCTATTCCATTAAGTGATATGTGTAGAAGTCGACCGTATGGTTATTCCATTTAAGTATGTTTATGTCCCAAGTTACCTTTATATGTTATGTGTTCTTTATATGGGTTTTATGGTAATATTTTGGTTAAAAAAGGGTAACTGATGATCTTTTATTCAGTGAAGGGGTTTTACTACATCATAAATGTGAGAAGTATTACTTTGTTGAAGAATACATGGTTTACTTGTTGTTTTGAAAATCTAACAGTTTTCATTCTTTTTGTATCCTTTACTGAGCTTTTTATGCTCACCCCATGTTTTTTGAAATGTTTTTCACATGACTTAATGTGAAGTAGGGTCAAGGATGGGATCAAGGGAAAGTCATGCTATCTAAAACATGGAACTAGTCATGTTACTTTTTAAGAGTTTTTATTTTATGGAAGCTTAGTAGAAGTTTCTACTTTGTAATATTTTGAGATGTAATAGTTATGTCCTAATTCACTAAAACTCTAAACCATGAAAAGATCCTCCATGTGATTTATTCATTTAATTCAATATTATGTAAGGTTTATGGCCGAAGCCTTATAGTTGGGAATAGAGTTCGGTTTAGACAACCTTAGGAGTTAGACAATTGTTAAATTATAAGTTAATTTATGGTATGATTGAAATGATATAGAATTTAAAGATTTCCATGTTGCTTCACCTAAGATATTTCTATGTTCAGAATGGTTTTCCGCAGAGGAAACAAAGAAGCTATGTTGGGATGACATCAGGAGGAAGACAACCTTCCAATTCAGAAACCTGAGATGGTCGGAATCGAAACTGAACAGTTTTTTTGCAGTGATGGAACAATTGACTCAGGCTATAAATGGTGGTGGTGTCCATGCATGAGATCATCCAGATCAACCACAAAGGATCATGTCAGTGGTGGAACATTTCATGAGGCAACATCCCCCATCATTCAGAGGATCATCTAACCCTGTGCTAGTTGAAGGGTGGATTAAAGCACTGGAGAAGATTTTTTATGTCATGGGGTGTTGAGAACATCAAAATGTTAGTCTTGATGTTTACCGTTTTGAAGGTGAAGATAATTAGTGCTGGTTGATGGTGAAAAATATCAAGGATAGTGATGAGATTAATGATATTCATTGGGACGAATTCAAAGGTATGTTTCTTGAGAAATATTTTCCTAAAGTGGTTCATCTTAGGATGGAAAAACAATTCCTAGATTTGAGGCCGGAGGATGACTTAGTGGATGCTTATGAAGCAAAGTTCACTCGACTAGCATGGTATGCTCCAAACGTCATACGAGATCTTGATAGTAAAATCGGCGGTTTTTTACTCAGGGTTAAATCCACGGTATCAAAGGGCTTTAGCTTCTCGTGAGTTCAAAAGTTTTGAAAAACTTGTTTGATGTCCAGAGAAGGTGGAAATGGAGTTTGCCGATGATCAGGTGTTCTTTGAAAAAAAAAATAATAAGAGGTCTAGTTGGTAGGCAAAAGGGAAGAATTCATCAAATAAGCAAGGATGTAAGAAGACCAAATATCCATCCTGTGAGAAGTGTGCTAAAATGCTTCTTGGAGAATTTTTATCCAAGTCTGGAAAGTGCTTTCAGTGTGGTAAGTCTGGACATATTGCTCGCAACTGTAAGGAAGATGATCAAGTAGGCAATGAAAAGCCAGCGGTAAGATGTTTTAAGTGTAATGAAATGTGTCATTATGAAAATGAGTGTCTAATGAAGAACTCAATTGGGGGAAAGTAGCCAGACTACAAGCAGAAATGGGTGGTGAAATCCTTTGCAACTACTTCAGCAGATGTTGGGTCATCGAATTAAGTAGTATCGAGTACAATGTTTTTTTGTTCAGATTATGCAAATGTGTTGTTTCATACAGGGTCTACACATTCTTTCATTTATGATAAGTTTTCTATTAAATTGGGAATTCCATCTCAATATATGAATCATGAACTTATGGTAAAAACACCAGTAGGGAACGTTGAAACAAAAAGAAATTATAAGAACCATCCTATCCTTGTGTGAGGAAAGAATCTACCAGAAAACCTTATTGTTTTTCCTCTAGTAGAGTTTGATGTTATTTTGGGCATGTAATGGCTTTATGTTTATTATTCTAGGATTGGCTGCAATCCTAAAGAGGTTTCTTTTCAGAAAGATTTTCAGTTTGTGTACAAAAATAAACCCTTGCTTTTGATAACATACCAAGAAGTTGAGAAACTAGTAAAATATGGAAAATAATGTTATCTTGCACATATTGTAGAAAATAAAGGAACTGTTTAGATTAATGATGTTCCAGTGGTAAATGAGTATCTTGATGTTTTTCCTGATGAGTTGCGTGGTATTATTCATGATCAGGAAGTTGAATTTAGTGTTGACTTAGTTCCTGATTCTAAACCAATTTCAAAACCCCCTTACCAAATTTCTCAAGTAGAACTTTTAGAGTTAAAGAAGCAATTGCAGGAGTTATTAGATAATGGTTTCATTCGACCTAGAACATCACTATGGGGTGACATTGTCTTGTTTGTTAAAAAGAATGATGGTTAAATGAGACTTTGCGTTGATTCTAGGGCCTTGAATAATATTAATGTTACGAACAAGTATTATTTGCCTCATATCAATGATTTTTTTTATCAGCTCTAGGGAGCTAAGTGTTTTTCGAAGATTGAATTGAGGTCGGGGTACCTTCAGTTGAAAGTAAAAGAAGCAAACATTCCTAAAACTGTGTTCTGTACTAGATATGGCCATTATGAATTTGTAGTTATGCCTTTTGGGTTAACCAATGCACTTGATGTATTCATGGACCTTATGAATAGAATTTTCCATGAGTTCTTGGATAAGTTTTTGGTTGTTTTCAATGATGATATTTTGGTGTTTTCTAAAATTAAAGAGGAACATGAAAGTCATTTAAGGGTTTTCTTCCAAACCAAAAAAGAAAAGAAACTGTATGTAAAATTCAGCAAGTGTGAGTTTTGGTTACAACAAATTTCTTTCCTTGGTCACATTGTTTCAAAAAATGGCATAACTGTTGATCCTTCCAAAACAAAAGTTATTAAAGATTGGCCAAGACCAAAAAATGTAACCGATATCTATAGTTTTCTTGGTCTGGCAGGTTACTACCGAAGGTATTTTGAAAATATATCAAGGTTATCTAGTCCAATGACTAACCTAACTTGGAAGGGTGTAAAGTTTATCTGGACAAAATAATGTGATGACTATTTTCAAGAGTTGAAAAGAAGATTGGTGAATGCTACAGTTTAGGCACTTCATTCTAGGAATGGTGAGTTTGTTATATATAGTGATGCTTCATTGAAAGGAATTGGTTTTGTCCTTATGAATAATGATCAGGTAATTGCACATGCTTCACATCAGTTAAAAACTCATGAAGTAAATTACCCTACACATGAATTGGAATTAGCTGCTGTTGTTTTTTCTCTAAGAATTTGAAGGCATCATTTGTATGGAGTAATGTGTGAAATATATACTGATCACAAAAGGTTAATGTATATATTCACTCAGAATGATTTTAACATGAGACAAAGGAGATGGGTGGAATTAATCAAGCATTATGATTGTACAATTCATTACCATCTGGGAAAATCAAATAAAGTGGATGTTGCTTTGAGCCGAAAAAGTAATGCTTCATTAACCATCCTACATTTGGAACGAGATCCTTTGGTTTTTGATTTGATGAAATTTGGCATAGAAGTTGTTGGTGTTGGAAGTTCTTCTGTTTTGTTTTAGGTGTCAGTGAGATCATCCCTATCATAAAGAATTAAGAAAGCGAAGAAGAAAGACAGTGGATTACAGAAAAAGGAAGAGCTGGTACAGAAGGGTAAGTTTCCTGAATTTAACATTGATAATGATTGTGTTTTGAGGTTTGGGAAAAGATTATGTGTGCATTGTGATTCACAATTGAAGGGTGAGTTGTTATTTGAGGCTCATAGTTCCCCATTTTCAGTTCATCCTAGAAGTACTAAGATGTACAGAGATCTATGAGAGTATTATCGGTGGGATGGAATAAAAAGAGATATTGCTGATTTTACTGTGAAGTGTTTGACTTGTCAGTAGGTTAAAGTAGAGTGACAGTTACCGAAAGGAATACTGCATTCATTACCGCTGCCATAGTGGAAATGGGAAAATGTATCCATGGACTTTGTTGTGGGATTACCGAAGACATCTCAAGGTAATAATGCAATCTGGATTATTGTTGATCGATTGACTAAATCTGCTCATTTCCTTCCTATTCGAGATACTTTGTCTCTAGATCAACTTTCTCAGTTGTGTCTTAAAGATATAGTCAGGTTTCATGGAGTTACCCTCTCCATTTTATCTGATCTTGATCCTAGGTTTACTTCTAACTTTTGGAAAGGAAATCAAAAGACGTTGGGTACTGAATTAAATTTTAGTACGACTTTTCATCCGCAATCAGATTGACAATTATAACGAACAATTCAGACCATGGAGGATATGCTACGTGCTTTCTCTATGGATTATCAGGGATGTTGGGACCAACATAATTTTTTGGTTGAGATTTCATATAATAATAGTTTTCATTCCAATATACATATGGCTCTGTTTGATGCATTATATTTCCAATGGTGTCGAACTCCAGCTTTTTGGGATGAAGTAGGGGAAAGGAAGCTGATGGGACCAGAATTGGTAGAAGAGATGGCAGAAAAAGTTCAATTGATTTAGAAACACATGAGAATAGCTCAGAGCAGATAGAAAAGTTATGCAGATAACTGGGGGAAGGATCTATCTTTCGAGGTAGATGATCATGCTTTTCTCAAAGTTTCACCATGGAAAAGTGTGGTGCGATTTGATAAGAAAGGAATGCTGAGTCCAATGTTAATTGGACAATATGAAATTCTAGATAATGTTGGATCAGTTTCTTACTGAGTAGCTTTACCTCTGTGTTTATCTCAGGTACATAATTTTTTTCATGTTTTGATGTTGATAAAGTATATTCCAGATCCATCTCATGTTTTGAGCCCAGAGGTAGTACAGTTGGAAGAGAATCTCTCTTATGAGGAACAACCAGTCCAGATTCTTGACCATAGAGAGCAAGTGTTGCGGAATAAGGTAATTCACTAGGTAAATGTTTGGTGGAAAAACCATATGGTTGAAGAGGCAACATGGGAATCTCAAAATTCTATGAGGGATAAATAACCCCATTTATTTTGATAAGTGAATAAAATTGTGAGGACACAATTCCCAAAAGGGGGGAAGGATGTAACTTCCCAGGTAAATAAAGAATAAAGCATTTTCATATTTATTAATATTTGCGAATTAAATATTAATTTTCCTTTAAATGGGTTTCTCTATTTGATAGCGTACCCGATACACAACAAAGAGTTTCATTTAAATCTTACGTTTCACACTAGTAATAAAATAATATTATTTTAAATGGTAGTTAACACGTAGCCATTGTATTGGAAGGAATGAATAGAAATAACTAAAATATGATTATATATGTTTGTTAAATGTTTTTACATTTATCCAATAAAGGATAAAGGCTTAAAATACGAAAATAATTCAATTTTAGGCATATATATACTCTAATTTTCACTAAAGGTCCATTTATCGCCTTTTGATGGTGATCCATCATTAAATATAGTTTTGGGCACTCTTATAAATTCTATTGGACCAAATAAAATTTTTCTTTAGAATCGGGACATCAAAATTTACATTGTGTAAATTTTTGGTATTTTTCCGATAAAGTTCATTTTGTTAATGAATAGTTAAAAAAGTTGTATTTTAATTCAAAACCTCTTTTTAATCTAATTTATTAATATGTTTAGATTATCTTTTGAATTGGTTTTAAAGTGAAATTAGAAAATTCTTTTTCCATTTAATCAAATGGTGGTCATTGGAATTAATTTCACATTGAAATTGGATTTAAACTAGTGTCAATCTTTTAATAGATATTGTTTCTTAAAAACACGCTATTTTTTCTAATAGCGGGAATTAATTATAAAATTAATTAATTCAACATTTATGTTTTGAATTTTTTAAAACAGAAATCATATTTGAATTCGGAATATCAAATATATCTTAGGGTGAATTTTTGGTATTTTTATGGAAAACTTCAATTTTTGATGAATAGTGAAACCACTAAGTGGGAGTTAAAAAAACCGATTTTTCATTTCAATAAAACTTTACCAATTCTGTGATTTGATTTTCAAGATTTTTACATACATGGTTTTCATTATGATGTAAAATTTGGTACAATGGTATTAAAATAAATTTTTTGTGAATAGTAACTTTTAAGTTTATTAATCATGATTAGAGGGAATTAGTGTAATTTAAGGAAAATGTAATGTTATAATAATATGAAATTACCTTAACACATGTCCTACACTTATTGGATGTGTCATTTCCGACCAAAACCATCCATGGGTCAACTTGGGGACCCCATGGAGACACTTTGGTAGGAAAATGACATTAATATCTTTTTATTTAAAGTAATAATAAAAATGTCACAAACATGTATTGTTTTGATAAAACAATTTTTACATGGGGTTATAAAAGTCATCATTTTGACTATATATGTTAATTTGAAATCTAAAAAGAATACCTACATTATTATATTTTTATTATAATTTTTTAGACATTATATAAATTAAATTATTTATGACACCAGGATGATGCAGCGATTACCTCATTATATTACGATTTAAATAAAATGAAACGATAATGGAATATCTAAGACCAAAACTTGTAAAAAAACCTATTGGATGGGTGGACTTCAAACCCGTATCACGTTATCCTCTAAATTTATAATTTTGGGACCTTTTCAATCCGAAAATCATTTTATAATAAAGTATCTTTTCTTAACTTTCCAAGAGTGCCCCTCCTCTCCTCTTATAAAAGGCCCCCACCTCTACATCCTTACCCACACCTTTAAAGCCTTTGGTTCATCCAATATATGCTAATGTTATCTCTCCACATCCCACTCCTCATCCTTGAAGCCTTACCTTGTGCAGAAAGCTCTTCAAGGAACTCTTTTGGTTCAAACCAAGAAAAGTTACATGATTTTAAGGTAATGTCTTCACTTGTGTTATTTTGTTTTATTTTTCTTATCCAACCCTCAAATATCATTTTATTCCATTATTTTGTAACAACACCAGTATATTAAATATACTATGACGTTTTTATGAGAAGGATTTGAGTTACACTTACACATACCTCCGTCTAATGGTTAAATAACATACTGTTTCCGTGGTTGGCGAATTTCTGCCACACGAAACGATGATTGTTCAATCTTATTTTAACACCTTTAATGGTGGCCATTAATATGTAACTCTATTTATATATGATATATATTATGTTTATGTTTTCGTTATGATTCTTTATTTTTCATTTGTGTTATGCCTTTATGGTTTCCATTATGGGTAAACACGATAATTTCATTTTAGGAAGTGCAGACTACCTCCCCCTCAAAGAGATATGATTCGTTAATGCCATATGTGGGAAGTATAAAGGATGGAGTTAATGATATTATATATGATATTATACTATAATTATAAAATAACTTTATATAATTATGATTTCACTCCATTAAATATGAAATAGAAATGAAAGTAGCGTTCATGCGTACGTATGGCTTACCGTCTCCCGGAATGGTGCATTTCATTTATTACCTCTAAATGTTATATACTATTATAAATACAAGTATATGAGGGTTATATATGATACATATGATATCCAAATCATGAATATCATTCTGGATATAATGAACCTTTGACCACATAAACAATATGTAATTGTAAGAAGCCCATTTTTGACTTATGATCCAGATATCGACAAAACGAACAATATTAACTTAAATGTTTACATACTGTTTATAACATGGAAATAAGTGATATAAAAGGAATAGTAATCATGAAAAATGTTCTTAAGAAAATTGAAATTAAAACTAGTTTATTATTCAGGAGATTAAAGAGCAATTGAGTCACGTCAGACACGAGGTAAGGGACTTCGTCTCAATCTCCTTTCATTGAGGAATATTTTGTTTTATACACAACTTTCATTTATAAGGTTTGTAAACCCCGTTTACTTTTCATTTTATTCAAAAATAATCTTTTTATACGAAGAGGTTTACTAAAAGACAAAAAGGAATGTTTCTTTTAATGTATGCAGTGACAACGACCTTTTCCACCGCAGTGAGTATTATTTGGTCTTTGGATTCCTCAACAAGCCATAATGTTTTTAAAATGAAATAAATACCATATACTCTTTTATGTATTTTCGTATTGAAAAGGGTTTTTATAATGGATTTTTTTATGTCAATATATTTAAGTGATATATTGTTATTGAAATGTAGAAATGTTTTATTTTCTTTATAATTGTTCTGATTTTATAATGGTACTTGGACATTTGACGGGTGGTTACATGAGAAACCATATGACGGGTGGTTCCTTGAATACAAGGACGGGTGGTTACGTTATAACCTCCAATGCATTGGGTATGGAAGTTGACCGTATGGCTATTCCACTAAGTGATATGTGTGGAAGTTGACCGTATGGTTATTCCATTTAAGTATGTTTATGTCCCAAGTTACCTCTATATGTTATGTGTTCTTTATATGGGTTTTATGGTAATATTTTGGTTATAAAAGGGTATGTAATGATCTTTTATTCAGTGAAGAGTTTTTACAACTTCATAAAGGTGAAAAGTATTACTTTGATAAAGTATACATGGTTTACTTTTTGTTTTGAAAAACTAACAATTTTCATTCTTTGTGTATCCCTTACTGAGCTTTTTATGCTCACCCCATGTTTTTTGAAATGTTTTTCACAGGACTTAATGTGGAATAGGGTCAAGGATGGGATCAATGGAAAATCATGCTATCTAAAACATGGAACTTGACATGTTTCTTTTTAAGTGTTTTTATTTTATGGAAACTTAGAAGAAGTGTCTACTTTGTAATCTTTTGAGATGTAATAGTTATGTACTAATTCTCTAAAACTCTAAACCCAGAAAAGATCCTCAATGTGAATTATTAATTTAATTCAATATTAACTAAGGTTTAATGTCGGGGCCTTATAGTGACGAGAAGAATATGACTACACATATAATTGACTCAACAGGTCAAAGTGTGTCAATAATACTTGGAGATTTTTTGATATGTATGATAAAATTGATTTTCATATATAAGTTATACACCCATGTGACCATAAAATACTGCATGTGTACTATTCTTTGTGTTATTTCCATTTTGTTCTCACCTTTTTGGATTTGTGTCCTTATAGTTACTCAAACCTACATGGGCCTTGCCTACATATGTCATGTATTGTTAATACGTTAAACACCTTGATAGAGACCATGGTGGTCCCAAACCAGATGGTGATTAGTGAGATCCAAAAAACGAGTTGTCCATCTATGCATATAAGAAGTGCCCCTTCACCTACCATCTGTGTGGGGTTTTCAACTATTGAGTTATCAGTGACTAATGTACTCAATTTTTGACATCATTCCTTTAGTAAGGTTTGTATACTGGATAATTTCATTTATATTTTGTACTGTTAATCTTAGATGATTTCTTAGTGGCATGTAAGGTCTACTATGTGTGTAGTATTTTAAAAATTTCAGGGCTTACAGATCAGTTCATGCATACATGATTAAATGAGATTCCTCCCATTTATGAGGTAAACCTTATGGGTGCTAGTAATATTCCCTGGTCTATTGGAGGTGTGCTTAGGGTAGTCACAACACGATCCCCATTGGGATGTGAGTGAAAGAGTTGTATCAGAGGGGATAACTCACATATTGGTACTGGGAGTCTATGAGATTAATTTGGCAAAACATTGTTTAGTGCTTTGAGTCTGACTGTTAGGACAGTGACCCCAGTGTTGGTGTGTTGACCGATGTAACTATACACAATGACTCTGGACACCTGTTTTCTAACTCGGTACATGGGAATAGTGTTTGTAGGGAAATATATGGTACATGAATCATATATTATTTTTATTGTGTTCTATTTTCATCGTTGAGTCATCTCACCAGGTATATTCTATTGATCATCATTCATATGGATATGTTTCAGGATGCCTCTATACGAACAACCAGTTAGGAATATATTGCATGAGCACAAGGATGGAGCGCCGGGAGATGAGGTGTCAGTATATGGACCAGTACTGAAGGTATCCTAACTGGATAGTGCACAATTGATACCCATACCCATCTATAAGTAGTTTCTACTAGTTCTACTGATAGAGGATACATATAGTCCAAGTGCTTTATACAATTTTTAAAGGCAGAGCCCTTCTATATTTAGGCGTAACACTAACCCCTAGGTGGCTAAGGATTGGAACAAGAAGATTATGTGAGTCTTCAATCTAGTGAGGACGCCTCTCGACGAGATGGGAGTCTTATCTTCAATCCTTCATCATGGATAGGTGCAGAGATGGAGGATCATGAAGATACAGACACGTGATGAGGTGACCCACACTTGGAGAGACATTAAGCACCACTTCAAGGTGGAGTTCATTCTGGTGGTGTTACACTCTATGTGTATACAAGAGATATTTCACCTATAGTAGGGTATCATAAGTGAAACTGAGTACTCAGAGTTATTAACAAAGCATTCAAGATACTCCACACACTTGGTGCAAGTTCATTCTTTAGGGATCCATCTTTTGAGTAGGAAATATGCTGGGAGATCGGGGAATACATGGTGTCTCTTAGAATCCATACTTAGACTGGGGCGTTGGGGTGAGCTCTACATGTGGAGAGTTTCTTGGCATAGAAGGCTCTAAATGTAGGATTTACTAGTAGACACCATGTCGTGGAGTATCTAGAAGTGGGTAGCAGTTAGTTGACGTTGGGAACCAAGTGGTTCATTACTTCTTGGAGATTACCCCAAGACATGGGGTCAGTAGTACGGGATTCCTAGGGTAGAGGGAGTCAGTAGAAGAGGATGATCTTATTGTAATGCAGAGGTCAAAGAAACATGGACTTGATTGACTGACTCGTCATACATATAACTAGTAGAGGGTTGAGGGAACACTAAGGCATATGGATAGGGTTGAGAAGGGTAGTCTGTAGTGTGAAAGATGTGGTAGGGGAGCATTCAGATTAGAAGTAGGTGGTTGGAGGTTAGAGGTACTACCACCCCCCCATCTGGTCTTTCATGGGCTACGAGGGATGGTGGATAGGGATGGGCCCCACTTCAGATGATAGAGGCATATGTTCACGACACTCTAGAGATTATTATAGATATAATTTTTGTCTTTTACAGCTTATATTAAGTTTATATATACATGGGTTCTAGTCACTCTATCCATTCCATGGGCCTTGTTCAAATCTCAGAGATTCCAGTGGAGCCTTTTCCTCGATCCTTATGATTAGAGACTCCTACAGTTGGAAATTCAATGATAACACACTAGTGAAAGAAGTGATAGAATACTATTGGTGGAGAGAGAATCGGGTGGGCTCTCCTAGCTGTAGCATAGTGTCCATACAACATCATTTTGTGGTATTGACTAGTTATCTATAACCCATGCTCATATTGACTATTTTAGGTGTAATGTGCATTGTGTCTGTAGAGATGGGACCGAGTTTTCCTTTTCTAGAGAAAATGGGATGCTTACAGCACAATGATAGACTTTCTCAGAGAAGGTTTGAGCCGATAACTCACTAGTTAGCAAGAATTTCAATCATTGAGGTGGATGAGAGGAGTCCACAATTTCATGCTATGGTGGACAAGTATGAGGACATATTTCTAAAGGTTTTTCTAGGATTACCTTCTCCTAAAGAGGTTTACTTTTTTATTGATATGTACCCTAATATGACACTGATATTCACACCAGCATAATATATGGCTCTTGCAGAGCTTTAGGGATCAATATTACATCTAAAGGATACACAGATATTGGGAATCATGAGGGCTATAGTTTTGCCCCAGGCTACCCCATTTCTGTTTGGTAAGGTGGTATATGGGAGCATGAGACTATGTGTGGACTACCATAACCTAAATTATCTGACCTTGAAGAAAAAATATCCACTAATAAGAATTGATTACCTCTTTGACCTGGTGAAGGGAGAAAGGTGGTTCTCGAAGATAGACCTCACTTTTGGCTATCATTATCTTTTTGTAAGGGAAGAGGATGTTTTGAAGACAACATTTAGATGTCAGTTTGTCTACTAAGTGTTCGTGGTGATTTCATTCGGCATGATCAATGCCGCAGATGTTTTCATAGGACTCATGAATAGTGTATTCCCCCCATACCTTGACAGGTTCATCCTGGTCTTCATTGATGACATCATGGTGTACTTTGTGTTCAAGGAGGATAACACAAAACACCTGAGGATGATCCTGGATATCCTATGAGATCACCACTTATGGGAATCTCATTACATATATGTTCTATATTTAGGAAGTGCAATTTATTTGACACATCATTTCCACAGCTAGATTTGCAGTAAATCCGGCTAAGATAGACATGGTGCATTCTTGGGAGACACCTAGCAGTGAGACTGAGGTGCATATTTTCTTAGGTTTTGGTGATCATTAACGGAGGTTTGTGCCAGAAAATAAAATTTTATAAGAACCCATATCAACATTGAAATGGAATGGAAAACTCTTCATGTTTATGGAGAAGTTTCATCAACATTTCCAAGAGTTGAGTCTGAGACTAATTAGTGCCCCCATATTGAGACAGCTAGTGGAGGGAATTGGGTATGTAGTGTTTTGTGATGCATCAGGGATCAGACTAAATTGTGTACTTAATTAGGGGGGAAATTAATTGCCTATGGAACATGGATGTTGATGTAGAATGTGAAGAAATATGTGATCCCTGATCTTTTTCTAACAATAGTGGTCTTTGGATTGAAGATGTGGCGACACTACATGAATGGGGAGCAGTTTACCATCTACTCCGACCATAAATGTCTTAGTTATATCTTTTTCCAAAAGGACCTGATCATAAGGTAGTTTTATAGTATATATTTCCTCCATTATTATGACATAGATATAGTCTATACTCCAATGAATTAGAACATGGTAGAAGATGATCTCAACAAGAAGATTCGGGTTTCAATTGTTAATTATGGTGTTAGAACAGTTAGTCGCGATGTAGATAACCATAATGTATGGTTATGGAGAAGCTTACCTTCAGTGAATGTTCTAACTCACCCACTATTATATCAATTTAGTGAGGAATATCTTGGGGATGTCAACTGAAAAAACCTGAGGTGCTTAGTTATACACTGGGAAAGCCCCTAATGGACATTGGATAGGTGGGGATCACGTCATCCATTTCATATAGCACACCATTGTATCAGAGATGTTGCAAGAGGAGGTTCTGAGGGAGTTCCAAATCAACCCTTTGGTAGTACATCTATAAGTGTAAATGACGATCCAGGATCTCCGACATTATTTGTGGTGGCTGGTGATGAAGAATTTTGTGGAAAAGTTTACTTTTCAATGCCTCACTTGTATGCAAGTGAAGGCAGAGCATCGAGTTTCTGAAGGATTTTCTTAACCACTTGAGGTGCCATAGTGGTAATGGTATGGTATATCGATGGACTTCATGACAGGTTTACCACACCCATATAGGTGGAAAAATACCATCTGGGTGATCGTATAATGACTCACCAAGTTGGCCCTCTTCTTACCCATCGGGGTGAAGAGTTCAAGAGAGGTCATGGGACAAATCTACGTTCAAGAGATAGTTTAGCATCATGGGGTTATTTAGACCACTGTGTTAGAAAATAATTCTCACTTCAGATCATGGATTTGGAAGATATTTTATGTGGTTTTTGTTACCCATTTGCACTTGATCATGGCATTTCATCCCTAGACTGATGTCCAGATGGATTTGAATATCTAGGTTTTAGAGGAGACACATCGTGCTTTCATCCTATACATTGGTCATAGTTGGGGGAGCACCTAAAAATGGAGGGGATTTCATAAAAAACATCTACCTCTCCATAATTGGTATGGCACCATTTTAGTAACAATATGAGAGACCATTCAATTCACCTCTATACTGGATGGACCCATGAGAGTTAGCACTCATTTGTTCAGTGTTAGTACAGGCTACCACCGAGAAGGTAGAGATCATCCTGGAGCAGATTAGGAGTGAACATAGTAGGCATATATTACATTTTTATTGGATTCAAATTAACTTAGATCGTAGGGAGGGAGACCATTTGTTTCTTCTAGTCTCACTTGAACTGGGGTTAAAGCGATTTGGCCAGGGCAGCATGATTTCCTTGAAATTCATCGGCCCTTTTCATATTCTGAGCATATTTTTTGAGGTGGAATAATGCCTTGATAATTACCCAAAGATGAAACAATAGTAGTATTTCATTCACATGTCATAGGTGAGGACATAAATGTATTTCCATCAAATTCCATCGAATAGGTTTATTTGGATGTTGATGATGGTTTGACATTTGTGGAGTTCTCGTCAAGGATAGAGGATCAATGGGATTTTGTCCCTTGTGGATGAACTTTTTCCCCTTCTGCATATTCAGTGGAATAAAACGAATCTCCAAAATAGAACTAGGGAATGAGTGACTTAGAGTCATTCTTTATATCCCCATTTCATTGTCGGGACCTGGATTTTTGCTTTGGGGGATGCAAATCCCTACTGTTGTTAGAATGCAATTTACTGAAAACATGCATGTAATTATTTCTAATTATCTAGTATAAATTGAAACCAAAATCTACGATGCCAATTGATGCCAAGACCCGGGGTTCCTGGATTAATTATTTGAATTTTTTTTAATAACATGCATGCACAATTCTGTTAACTTCTAAACCAATCCACAATTTAACATATGTGGGCACAATTGTGTGTGGAAGAAAGAAATTTCTTTAAGGATGACCTAACCTCATCTTGTACAGGTCAAGGGTAAATAATATTTTTTTTGGAATTTTAATGAACAAAATAAGATTAAATTAAAATTATTATTTCATTCAAAATGATTGACTACAACACAATGTTGGGTCAATTGTTTCATTTCATATATAAAACAATGTAATTACATTGCGACACCGTATAATAGAAATGTTGAAACTAGTTTCCCCTATTTAATGTATTTTAAGGGATCCTAGTATAGGATAAGATCCTGTAGTTTCCTATAAATTATTGAAGGAATTTTTTAATCCAACAAAAAGAAAAAATAAACAATGGATCACCAACAACAATGAACTATCCCTCTACTTAGATTTATTTCACCAAAAATAACGGATTTTGGATCGAGGATCGAAGAATAACGACTGTGTGGATCCATTCATCACCAGTGATCGATATAATACTCATGTTGAATGTTTATTTATAATTGATTTCTCTCTTTTACCATTCATTGATTTCAGCATTGATCGTGGATAAACCCAAAATCGGTTAACTTCTATATTGATCAGGTTTGTGGGATGGTTTTGATTACGATGATTTGAATCTGGGGTCATACATGTTTTGATTATATCAATGAATGGATATATTAATTAACCCACAGAATTGAATTCTAATGTAGATGAATCTAGGTTGTCATGAACAAGGAACAAATCCATACATTTTGAGAATTCATGTGCTCTGCCATTTACTGATAGAAAAATGGTCCATGATGCTAGCTCGAAGGTTGGTGGCAGAGGAACCCACAACAACCAGTGTGGGAGGAAAGCAGAGGCCACCAATAGGAGGCCGCTAGTAGGCCACAATGGATGTGATAGGTGGGCCGCATCATATGATCTGTAATCTTGGTCCTCTAGGACTGCGTTGAAGGACATGCGACATCAGCCAAAGGTGGGGAACGTGGCTGCTAACTGCATCTCTGGGGGTGCAACTGGCTCGCACCAGTGTGATAGTGTAGCAGACTGGCATAGCAGGCTAGTCCGACCGGTTAGGGAAATGCACCACCAATTCGGACTGAGTCCACCTGATAGTTCGGGTCAGACCCAGTGGGTCGGGTCATCAAGACATGGGCTGAGACGGGCCAGATTGGTATGAACTGGTCATTTTGGACCAGATCCCATCCACACCCTTTTCACTAAAATGCAGATAACTCTAGAAACATAGTTCTGATTGACGAGACATTTAGAAGTTGTGACCCTCGTGAAGAGGGGTGGTACTTTTGAGGTAATAAATGTGGGTATTCATGTAATTCAACATATGACCATTGGATTGAGGATTAGGTTCCCTCGAACAATCATTCTATGAGTAGAAATCATGTTACTAGTTGTGATGAGAAGATGACAATAATGGGTCTAAGTTAATATGGGGGTCTAATAGAATAAGTGGGTAAATGTAACATAGTGGGTCTAAGTGACTCAATAGAACTAGGTGTTATATGATATGTTTGATAGTATTTTGTTTTATACATTATATATATAACTGTTTGAGCTGTGAATACTTCTTGTGTACTTTCCTCTGTGGTCTTTCCTTTGTTGTCTTAGCTTTTTTCTTTCAGGTGCTTAATGATTACTATTATACTAACCCCTACGTGAGCATTTACCACTCATGTCATGTATTTTTATGACAAATGAAACATTGATAGAGAGCTTAGTTTTCCAGGACCAGGTGGTGCTCTGTGATATCTAACACATGAGGCGTACTTATACGGCTATAGGTAGTGGGCCTTCAACTACCCTTCGGGTAGAGTTTTCTACTGGTGAGCTATTATCAACTAGTGTACTCGTTTTCTTAAATAATTCCTTTATTTGGGCTTCTAAAATGGACCCTTTAATTTTATCGTCATACCATAACTCTGAGTGTTTGTTTTAGTGGCATGTATGGTTTATTCAGTGATTACTTTTTAGCATTTCTGCACTTTCATCTTTGTGCATGTGCAAAGTTTTAAAAGAAATTCCTCCAATTTGTGACATAGGCATACTCAGTGCTAGTCGCAAACCCATTGCCTGTTGGGGGAGGGCTTGGTGTAATCATGTCATGGGCCCCACTGGGATGGGAGATGACATCCAATGTCCAAATCAGGCGTCAACCCATGTTCTTATCTTTCCCAAAATTTATAGTCTAAAAATCAAAGCCCATTTTGAATCTAAAATATAATTTTCTGAAAAAACCCAATCCTTCAAAAAAAATATTTCACTTTAAACTTTACAAATCAATTTCAAAAAACATCACCAACTTAAAAATCCATCTAGATTCACAAAAACCACTTCCTATCAATACACACCCATTGAAAAACTAATTTATCAACATTTAGAATATGTTTTTATAAATTCATTAAGCTTTTAAGAATCCCACTAATTACCAAATTGAAATCAATTTTCTTACTCAACACATAAATTTCTATACATTTTATTCCATTTGAAATACAATTCAATCGTTCAATAAATCTCATTTCTTCAACCACACATTAATTAGAAACTCATCATTTTAAATTTGAAAAAAGTATCTAAAACAACTTAGAAAATAATTTTCCCTCATTCGGAACAAAAAATTTGTTCTATAAACCATAATTTTTTATTACAAAAATCCATTCCCGATAAAATCATCCATGTTTACCCAATCAATTTATGAAAAGACAACCTTTCAAGGTTGTATTGAAAAAGAATCTCTGAAAACCATTTTTCCACATTTTGAAAATTAACAATATTTACTTTAATATCTAATTTTTTTCATTTTCAAAAATAGGGTTAATAAAAAAATATTCAGAACTAAAGAATATACCAAACATTGCAATAGGAAACTAGTGCGGATGGGGAAAATAAACATGTAGTGGGCAGTCATACACCATGTACACTACCATAATTGATAGTGTTCATACAATATGTCTCATATTGCACATGGCTTTCTAGGCCCTAAAATATCATTGATTCTATGGATGAAACTCTCATTTCATTTCCCCAAACATCAACGAACCATAATAACCCTAGATCTGGGATAAAATATGACTTCTCCTAGTAACATGAGTCTCATGAATGTATATATTAATTAACCCACAGATTTAAATTATAATGAAAATGAATCTAGATTGACCTGAACAAGGCACAAATCCATCCATTTTGAGCATTCTTGTGTTCTGCCAGTTTCTCACAGCACAATGGTCCATGATGCTAGATCGAAGGTAGGTGGAAGAGGAACCCACAGAAACTGGTGTGGGTGGTCAGTAGAGGATTCTGATAGGTGGACGCTAGTGGGCCACAACAGATCTGATAGGTGGGACACATCGGGCGATCCGGAATTGCGATCCTCTAGGACTGCATCAAAGGACATGTGACATCAACCACAAGTGGGGAACGTGGCTGCAAACTGCATATCGGTGGAGAAACTAGCTCGCTCTAGTGGGATGTTGTACCACACTAGAGTAGCAGGCCAGGCCTACCAGTTAGGGAAATGCTCCACTAATCCAGACCGAGTCCACCCGATAGTTCGGGTCAGACCTAGTGGGTTGGGACCTCAAGATATGGGATGAGACAGGTCAGGTTGGACTGAACAGGTTATTCTGAACCCAAACCCATCCATCCCATTTTCACTAAAATTATCATAACTCTCAAAACACACATCTGATTGATGAGATGTTTAGAAGTTGTGACCCTGGTGAAGAGGTGGTACTTTTGATTTAATCTATGTGGGTATTCATGTAATTGAACATATGGCCATTGTATTGAGGATTCAGTTCCCAGGAACAAGCATACTATGAGCAGAAATCATGTTACTAGTTGTGACTAGAACACGACAATTATGGGTCTAAGTTAATCTGTGGGTCTAATAGACTTCGTTGGTCAATGTGACTTAGTGGGTCTAAGTGACTCAATAGTACTAAGTGTCCAACAAAATTTTTGATAGTATTTCGTTTTATATATTATATTTATACCTCTTGGATCTATTAATACTTCGTGTGTATATTCCTCTGTGGTCTTTTAATTGTTGTCTTAGATTTTTTTTAGGTGCTTAATGAGTAATATTATACTCACCCCTATACGAGCCTTTACCACCCTTGTCATGTCTTTTTAGGATGAATAAAAAATTGATAGAGATATTGGTTTTCCAGGACCGGGTGGTTCTCTGTGAGATCTTAAACATGAGGTGTAATTCTACAGTTACAGGTAGTTGGCCTTAACATACCCTTCAGGTAGTGTTTTTTGCTGATGAGCTATTGTGAAATGGGGTCCTCTTTTCCTTAAATCATTCCTTTATTTTGGATTCTAAACTGGCACATTTAATTTTATCTTCATATCTTAACTCTACATGTTTGTCATAGTGGCATGTATGGTTTACGCAGTGATTACTTTTTAGCATTTTCACACTTTCATATTTTTTCATGTGTACCGGTTTAAAAGAAATTCCTCCCATTTGTGACATAGGCCTACTCAGTGCTAGTCACAAACCCATTTCTTGTTGGGGGAGGGCTTGGCATAATTATGTCACTGGCCCCACTGGGATGTGTCTCACATTCAATTCCCAAAACAAGCCTCATCCCATGTCTTTATCTTTCCCAAAGTCTCTAGTCCCAAAATCAAAACCCACTTTAAACCTAAAAACTAATTTTCTGAAAAACACCAATCCCTGAAAAAAAAATTTCACTTTAAACCTTATAAATCAATTTCAAAAAACTTCACCAACATGAAAAGCCATCCAGATTCACAAAAATCCCTTCTTATCAATACCCACACATTTAAAAACTAATTTATCCTCTTTTATAATATGTTTCTACAAATTTATTAGGCGTTTAAAAATCCAACTAAATAACAAATAAAAATCCATTTTCAATCTCCACACATAATGTTTTATACATTTAATTCCATTTGAAAGACATTTCAATAGTTAAATAAATCTCATTTCTACAACCACCCATTAATTAGAAAATCATCATTTTCCATTTGGAAAATGTATCCAAAAATCAATTGAAAATAAGGTCCCCTCTTTCAGAACAACAAATTTGTTCAATAAACCATAATTGTTTATTACAAAAATCAATTCCCGATACAATCATCCGCGATTACCCAATAAATTAATTAAAACCCAAATTTTCAAGGTTGTATTCAAAAAAAAATTCTGAAAACCCGTTTTCCACATTTTAAAAATTGGCCATATTTACATTAATATATCGTTTTTCACATTTTAAAAAAAATGGTTAATAAAACAATGTTCAGAACTGAATAATAAACCAAACATTGTACGAGGAAACTAGTGCCGGTGGAAAACAAAAACATGTAGTTGGAGGTAATACACCATGAACAAAACCATAATTGAGGGTGTTAATAGAAAATTTCTCAAACTGTACATGGCTTTCTAGGCCCTTAAATCTCCCTGAATCTATTGATGCAACTCCCATTTAATTTCCCCAGACATCATCGAACTGTAATAACCATAGATCTGGGATAAAATATGACTTCTCCAAGTAACATGAGTCTGATGAATGGATATATTATTTAACCTATTGATTTCAATTCTAATGTAGATGAATCAAGGTTGACATGAGCAAGGCACAAATCCATCCATTTTGACTGTTCTTGTGTTCTTCCAGTTTCTCCCAGTATAATGGTCCATGCTGCTAGCTTGAAGGTTGGTGGCAGAGGAACCCACAGAAACCAGTGCGGGGGGCTAGCAGAGGCTGCCGACAGGGGGCCACCAGTGGGCCACATCGGATGCGATAGGTGGGCAGTGTCGTGCAATCTGGAATCGCGGTCCTATAGGACTGCGTCGAAGGACATGTGACATCATCCACATGTGGGGAACGCGGATGCCAAATGCATCTTGGGTGGATCAACTGGCTCGATTCAGTGGGATGGTGTAGCAGACTGGTGTAGTAGGATAAGCCTGCCATTTAGGGCAATGCTCCACAAGTCCGGACTGAGTCCACCCGATAGTTCAGGTCAGACCCAGTGGGTCGGGTCCTCATGACATGGGCTGAGGTGGGTCAGGTTGGTCTGAACAGGCCATTACGGACCTGAACCCATCCATCCCCTTTTCACTAAAATGCCCATAACTCTCAAAACATACATCTGATTGACAAGACGTTTAGAAGTAGTGACCCTCGTGATGAGGTGATACTTTTGAGGTAATCTATGTGGGTCTTCATGTAATTCAACATATGACCATTCGATTGAGGATTAGGTTCCCTGAAACAAGCAAGCTATGATCAGAAATCATGTTACTATTTGTGACAAGAAGATGAAAATTATGGGTCTATGTTATTCAGTGGGTCTGATAGACTTAGTGGGTCAATGTGACTTAGTGGGTCTAAGTGACTCAATAGTACTAGGTTATCTACGATATGTTTTATATTATTTCGTTTTATACATTATATGTATACATGTTTGAGCTATCAATACTTTGTGTGTACTTTCCTCGGTGGTCTTCCATTTGTTTTCTTAGATTTTTGGTTTCGGGTGCATAATGAGTACTATTATACTCACCCCTACACGAGCCATTACCACTCATGTCATGTCTTTTTATGATTAATAAATCATTGATAGAGATCTTGGTTGTCCAGGATGAGGTGGTTCTCTGTGAGATCTGACACATGAGGCGTACATCTATGGCTACAGGTATTGGGCCTTCACCTACCCTTTGGGTAGTGTTTTCTACTGATGAGCGATTATAAACTGGTGTACTCATTTTCTTAAATCATTCCTTTATTTGGTTAATAAACTAACCCCTTTAATTTTATCTTCATACCGTAACTCTAAGTCTTTCTCTTAGTGGCATATATGGATTACTCAGTGATTAATTTTTTGCATTTCTTCACTTGGATGTTTTTTCATGTGTATAGGTTTATAGGGAATTCCTCCCATTTGTGACATTGGCCTACTCAGTGCTAGTCGTAAACCCATTTCCTGTTGGAGGAGGGCATGGCATAATCATGTCACAGGGCCCCACTAGGAAGAGTGATGACATTAGATGTCCAAAACAAGCATCAACCCATGTCTTCTTCTTTCCCAAAATCTGTAGTCCAAAAATCAAAATCCATTTTGAATCTAAAAACTAATTTTCAGGAAAACACCTATCCTTGAAAAAAAAATTAACTTTAAACCTTACCTATAAATTTCAAAAAACTTCACCAACTTGAAAACCCATCCAGATTCTCAAAAACCTCGTCTTATCAACACCCACCCATTGAAAAAATAATTTATCCTCATTTATAATATGTTTCTAGAAATTCATCAGGATTTTAAAAATACCACTAAATAACAAATCAAAATACATTTTCAAACATGAATCATATATTTCTATACATTTTATTCCATTTGAAACACATTTCAACAGTTCAACAAATCCTATTTCTTTAACCACCCATTAATTAGAAACTCATCATTTTCTATTTGAAAAAATTATCCAAAACTCCTCTGAAAATAATGTCCCCTCTTTCAGGACAACTAATTTGTTCAATAAACCATAATTTTTTTTAAAAAAAAATCCATTCCTGATACAATCATCCCTGTTTATGCAATCAATTTATTAAAATCCATCTTTTCAAGTTTGTATTCAAAAAGAAATTGTGAAAACCCTTTTTCGACATTTTGAAAATTGACCATATTTACTTTAATATCTCATTTTTAACTTTTTCAACATGAGGGTTAATAAAAAATGTTCATAAACCAAGAATAAACCAAACATTGCAAGAAGAAACTTGTTTTGATGAGAAACATAATCATGTATTTTTCAGTCATACACCATGTACACTTCCATAATTGATATTTTTCATAGACAATGTCTCAAACTGCACATGGATTTCTAGGCCCTACAATCTCACTGATTCTATTGATGAAACCCCCATTTCATTTCCCCAAACATCAGAAAAACGTAAATACCATAGATCTGGGATAAAATATGACTTCTCCTAGTAACATGAGTCCCATAATGACGTGTGTTGTCCATCCACTGTACTCAAAAATTTAATATAAAGTGAAAAAAATCATGATTTGGTCTACCATAACTCATCCCTTGGAACACGACTCAAAATAGAATAACCTACTCTGATATAATTTAGTCACGAACTAAGCCAGGTACCCATCTTACCCAGTGCCCAAACTGGTCTGTAATATTTTCTTTAGTGCATTCCTGGTCACCATAGGCAAGAACAAGTGTTGGGGAATCAAATAATTGTTTGGGAATGATTTACCCAACTATATATTGTTGAATAAACTAAAAATATAAATAATCAAAAACTAAATTTACACAACCAAATCTACCATTAATAATTTTTCTTATTAAATGGTTTATAACTATTAGACAAAAAACCCCAAAAAGTACCAGGAGGTAAAGGGAAAAATAAGTTAATAAAAACCACTATGCAATGAGAGGAACAATATCCTCTTGGCTATACCACCATGATCCACAAAAAGTGCCACTACAAACCCATTTTTCCTCCACTACTCATCTTTCATTTACCTGAAAAAACATGGACCATGGTCTAAAAACACCACAGGGTCTATGTATGGTGTGAGCCAAAGCCCTATGGGATGCCACCATATTGAATGAAATCTTTCCAAAAAATTTAAAATATATCAATATAGTATGACTTAACTAAAGTCTATTGAATGAATTATTATGAAAAGAAAAATTTATAGGTAAACACATTACCAGTGAAGACTTATATGGAAGACCATTTATCATCCAATTTATTAAATACAAAAGGGAATTTACAAATATCACACACACACACACAAGTGGTCTTACCTATGTCAACTGATAGAACCACGTCATATATTGTATAGAAGCATGAGAGAGTACCCCATGGATAATCTAGATTAAGTGGGACTCTAAAGCACTGTAGATCAGTGTAATGTGTCTTAGACACCATGACCACCTTTGTTCTCATGCAGGAGCCACAAGGATGAACCACTTCTATATCAATAGCATACTAGAACTAGAAAACCCACCTAGATTAATGGGATTATCATGGGATAATGTTCTGGATCACATTTCACACATATCACCACTTTCAAGAACCCATACCAAACATTATAATAAAATCACCATTTTCCACAAAGAAAATCACATTCCATTTTAAACACACCAAAACCACATGAGAATAGTTTTCACCCCATTTATGTAACTCATAAAACTTAATTGGAACATTAATTGAAAAGAAAATATTATTTCCAAAAATACGATCATGGGCCATCACATTCAAAAAAACACACTGGCCAAGATCCCTTTGTTAAACATTTTTCTCATTATTTACACAATTCACACATCAAATTTAGAAGTTCACAACCAAATAAAAAATTAAAAAACAATTCATTTCCCATTGAAATCAATTCTATAACACATTCTAACCTCATATGCCTTTTAAAACATAATTCTCACCCTTAAACAAATTTATTAATCAATTTCATAAAAAATTACTCCAAATACCACCATTTTCACTCACAAATCTTATTTTACATACATAAATACACCAAAACCATTTCAAAACATAACTTACCCCACTTCTACAATTATATAAACCATTTTAACAATATATAAAATAACCATAAATGCAGAAACTATTTTTACAAAATATTTACACCCAAATTTATATAATGTAGCCAATTCAAAAACAAATTCAAATAAATTTCTTTTTAAAACTACAATATCACATAAAAAACAAATCAATAAACATGTTGAAATAAATTTAACAAACAAATTATATCATCAACATTTGCTAACACATGGAATCACCTACCTCCCCTAGAGAAACATCCGAAAAATGATGTATTACACCATCCCCACTAGAAAAAAATCCCTAAAGAACAAGGGAAAAAACCATAACACAATAAATCCTTACCCAAAGTCTGTCATGCGAGTAGGAGGTTTCTAAGGGGATCATTGCAAGACAAGGGGATCGCTGGAGGGTTCTGACCAAGCGGGTTGGCGTGAGGGAGGTCGAATCGGCCAAGGGATAACATCAAAGGGTGAATGGGGCACTGAGCAAGGATTCCAAAGGGTGTAAGACCAAGGGGAGGGGGGAGAATAATGCACCTAGATGGGCATGATAAGATGAAATGGGGAGGAGAATGGTGGATGAGGGAAGGAAAAGAAAAAAATATAAACGAAAAAAACGAAATTGAAAAAACTAAAACCATACAAAATTATTCTGAAATCCTAATAATAATAATAATAATTGTTATATCAATAATTTAACAATAATAGTAATAATAATACATAATATTTTTATTATTAACAATAATAATAATAATATTCTTAAAAAAACTATAAAAATAGTTATTAAAATTCATAATATTATTTCATTTTTCTTATTTTAGTTTTGTTTCATTTTATTACACATCTTAATAAATTTTTTTGAACACCGGGTTGGTTGTACGGTGACCGGGGCGAATCCAACCAGTATAGACCACACACTACATGTGTTTCATATGTTGTCCAGCCCAAATCATTCACTGATAAGAAAAAAAAAATCTACTGGGACTCGGCCTGAACCCTAGAAAAAAGATCAAAAGAATATAAATAAAAAAATAAAAAAATTAAAACTTTAGGGTGTGACATACTC
The DNA here is from genome assembly GCA_963277665.1 of Viscum album. NCBI lineage: Eukaryota > Viridiplantae > Streptophyta > Magnoliopsida > Santalales > Viscaceae > Viscum > Viscum album. The sequence goes on along the minus strand of OY728143.1, from coordinate 1,848,578,308 downwards.
CATCATCATTTATTCAATATATTCCTCCCCTCTTGAAGTTTGCAGGGTCGCTTCCTCATCCACATACTTGAACTATAGTTTATGTCTTGGTACAATCTCAATGAATGGAACCATGAGAATTTGGAACACATTCATTGAAAAATAATTCCCTCGATGATATAATCCTCCATCCCTAACTATTCTCAATCATCCTCTCTTCCAAATTTCCTTGAATTTACAATGGAGGTGATTCACACAGGCTTGGTGGAGGATTCCCTGGTTTTTCTTTCCCACTTTCTCCTTCATGGAGGATGTTTCTTTTTCACCATTAAATATTAGTGGAAATGTTAAACATGGGAAAAATCCAAACCCATTTTTTAAACTATCATTAGCTCATAGGGTCTGGAAATGTAGGTCATAGTATCATTTCTATATTGGTTGTCATTTTGTGTTTTCCAATCTTCCTAAGAGAATTTTTTAATGGCCTACTTCAAGATCCCCATAGTTGTTGGTTGCTACCCCATCAATCTCATTCAATGGTTTATGGACGTACACAATGGGAATAATTCAACCAAAAAAGTGGTGTTGATTTTCCTACTTATCCTACCCCTTCACTAGTAAAATATTTAATTCCATTAAATTATTGGTGACTCATTATGGTCTTATCAATGAAAATCTTATTGGACACTTCATATTTAGCACACAATTTCAGATCATATTTGAATAAAAATAAATCAATACCATTTTACTATCGGAGGCTTCATCATAGTTTTAAAGATTGATTAAAAATGAGGAAATATTAGTTTTATCCTACTTGTGTTTAGTTCGATTTGTCCATTCACTTAAAATTCCATTATGTATCATCATCTACAAAGAAGATATATGAGTTCCCAGGCTTGAATAACATGGATCTCTTGGCCAATGGTGGGGTTTGGACCTTAGTTAGAGATGAACATCACTAGTTGTGAATGTCAAATATGGGCATTATAGTGGGGTAGGAGATGATAATACACCTTTAACCTCTCTACATATCTTTCCTACCCAATATATGTGTTTATACCGACACTCTATTGGTCCTTCAATTTTCAACTCATGAATGTGTGTAGATTTAGATCCATAAAGGTTGGGGGCACCCCTTCATCATCAGGATGGATTGGTATTAGTCTACAAAAATAATATTATAAATTCTAAGCTTATATTAAAAGGATGTTCCCTACATGTTTCTCTTATATGAGCTCCCCTTACATGAGTCCCTTTCCAGGCTGTTGTCTCACCCATATCCACCTTGAATAAAAATAGTTCACTTTCACATATCTAGGAAGACCCGTTTTTAGTAGGAAATTATTTCTACATCATCACCCATTGAATTATGTTATAGATTTTGATTTAAAAAAATTATCTTTTAATTATTAATTGATAAATAGGCTTTCATTATTGGGGTAAAAACCATATTTAATCTCTTTGGAAGATCACTACCATTATATGGAAAGGACAAGATCTAGGTTCCCATGTTAAAACAGAATACTTGTAAAACAAGATAATCATTGATAATTATTCTTTAGTGGTAGGTTTGGAGCCAAAAAAAACATTCAAAAATAATTGTCCTTTCCAATATAATGGGAAAGTGAGAATTCATCCATGGAAATCCCACCAACAACCATATTTTTATTTTTTAGAAAAAGGACAATTTTTGTAGATAATATTAACACCTCATATCAATTTACAGCCATTATTTCTAGTTATGGAAGACATGTTTCCTTATTGTCCTTTATTTATACTAAATATAATGTGTAATCTATAGAAAATATGTCGTATTATCTAGAATAATCAATCCAAGGGACCTAGCTTATATTATTGGAGGATAAATTTATACCATCTTTTAATTATCAAAGAAGAATAGTGGTGGATAATTCCGTGGAAGGATAAACTGGATATTTCCTCCTTCACATCTCTAAATGAACAATTATTTATAGGATTATTAGGTAAATAATAAACATGGTGTAGTAAAAAATTTGAAATAATTTCACTTGGGGCTGACTCGACCATTTATTCAATAAACTTGAAGACATTAATTATTTTATAATTGATTGAGTATCACATATGTTTCAATATCTTTCATTTAACACTCCTTTAATCATTATTATGGATCTATGAGGTTTTAGTTGTGGGAAATTATTCTTCTCAACTAGTTGACATCTGATATAGATTGTCTTTTAATGGTTCACATGTCATTAAACAACCCCGTGAAAGATAGAATTTGATTGTCCCTTAAAAATGAACTTAGTATCTTTAAAGGTGACTTTTGATCATAGATTATGAACCAAACATTATATTTCATAGAGATATAATCTATCAAAAAAGTGATCAAATGTGTTTAATTGAGATACAATGAGTGTTTAGAGGATGAGTTATTCTATGATATATGAAATAATAAAAACCTATTATTAGAAATTCATATTGAGAAAGAGTGAGTGGAATAAAAAAATATAAATAGTTTTTGATGAATGTGGAAGACATAACACTAAATTATATCAGTCATTATTAAAAGAGACTAAGGGAGGAAACACACCGAACATACTCCAAGATGGTGGGATCTTAACAAATGAACAGAATATTATTTGATGTATGGTCAAATAACTCATTAAATACCTTCTCACATTTTAAAATCCATTAATGCGATATAGATTTCCAAGGGATAATTATAAATTATTTTATTCTATTCCCCATATGTTAATATACTCCACCATTCCAATTTTCTAAAATAATATCGCAGAGATGAAAATAATGGAAGCATTTCATTCTCATAACCATGATAATTTTCCTTGTCCAAATAAAATTTACTGATTGTTTTATTTGGCCAATTGGGATCTAGTTAAAATGGAGATTGTTTAAGTATTCTATGAATATTTTAAGTAGGTAAATTACCTAAATTAGATTTTGTAACCTCACTAATATTTATTATAAAGTTGTTAAATACATCCAATCAAATGAATTATTGACCAATTATTATGTGTATCTTTTCCTCTAATATTATTTTCATTTTTATTAATAGGACATTCAGAATCAAAATTCATGTTTGTGTGCCCAAAGAGTTGCAGTATTATATGAGTGGAAGGTCCACCTAGGCTACCATTTCAATAGAACATGAAATGGATGGAGAAATCAATAGGTATATCTCTAGATACAATATTTCAATCAAGATCAAAATCGACTAGGTGTATGATAGATTACAGTGGGTAATCATCCTTAAGGATAATGATTGAATTTGATTTTTGAACTAGGTGATTTAATAATTCTTAAGATACTTCATCGCCCCCATACATTCTTTCACATTTATATGTAAAAAACATGGCTTTATTAAGTCAGATTTTTGTTAATGGTAGGGAAAAACCCTATCACCGAACATGTTCATTATAGTCAAGGACTCAATTATTTGATCTTTTACTAGTAACACTCATAACGGTAACATTCTTAATTTTTGGTGGACAATCCACTTCAATAGAATCTTTTATCTTGTATTTACATATGTTATTGTTATTTTTATTAAGGGGAAGAGTGTATACATTCATTTGAGTAAAATATTCTTAGATGATTATAATATCTTGATCCAGAAACATATCAATTTCAAGAAGTGAACTGTGTGTATATCAAATTCTATATTAGATGGTCAATGAATTATAAATAAGGAACTCTTATGTATTAAAATAATTTAATTTTTTTAGAGTACCTAGGAGCTATGGTCTCACCTATATGCATATGTATTCACCAATATTATGGCATGATCAACAAGATTATCAACCAAATAAATAGATTTAATAATCATTTTCAATAATTATGGGCATGTATCAACCTTGTAAACTATGTTCAAACATCCTTCCCTATGAATTTTTATTAATTCACTAGGTGAAGAAAACAATGGGGAGGAGGTCTATGAAGACAATGAATTATTTCATATGGGATGCTCATAAAAATGGAGGTGTAATTATGACTTGAAAGATAGGATTTATAATCTATTGGAGGTGGGGGAAGCATCTATAGAAGTGTGTTGTGTATCATGTAGATCCTCCAAGAAAAATTGGAATGGGATGTTTTATAATAAAAGTATCTCTGCAGAATTTTAATTCTTTTGAAATGCATTGAGGTCCTAGAATGACAAGAATTAAATGTTTCATGCTTATGGAAGCTTCAAAGGGGACACATTGTAGAATGTTTATTCTAATATCATTATATTTTTAGATGCATAGAGAACACATTTTGGTACCATAACTAGGAGGGAACACCTTTTAGATAACAAAGATTCTCAACTCTTATTATCACATTAATAAAGAAACGAAAATACCATGCTTTCACTCAATCCATTTTGGACATCTAGTAATATGATATATTCAATACAATTAAATTTTATTCCATTTTTCATAGATTAATATTCCCTAGATCCTATGGGTAAAATTATCTATTTATTTTTTTCATAATTCTCATCATACTAACATCCAGAATAATGAATCGGGGGTATCTTTAATGAAATTAATTATAGACAAATACAATATTTTTCTTTTTCACTTCATAAATTATTCCTGCACAAAGGATGGTGGTATTATATAAAATAAGACTGATATGGTGTCTAATTATAGTTAATGTCGGTCATTGAAGGTGAAAAATTCTATTAATATTATATTAAAATGGGAATGGTTGGATACTATGTTGACTATCATCAGTGACCTCACTAGGTACCAAGAATTTATGTCCACTAGTTCATACTTATTATATGACTGATTCTAGGGTGTGGGGAGTAAAATTTAGGAGTGGAATGTGTGGGGAATTTTATTATCTAATTTCTATTGCTGTGATTAGAATTCATATAATAATGTCTGACATGAATCCTCTTTAAAAATTGTCTACACATTAAAGACTATTCTAGGAGTTTAGCAGTGGATTAGGGATCTCACTTGAAACACTTGGAGAATGATCCCATGTTAAGGATAGTTATGGATGTAAGGAGACCCATTCCCAATACTCATAGATTATATACTAAGGGTTGTGGGGTTTTTTTTAATTCTCATAGTATAAGACACAAACATAACATTAATAGATCATGTAGTCTAGTGATTATGTTGGGGGTATTGTTTGTAAATACCAAGGAATTTTTCTGATATACTTTATTATCTTCTATGTTCACAATTATTTTCTCCTTAAAAAGGATAGTGTTCTTATTAATGGGCTTGGGGTTCTTATTTCTTATAATATAACACTATTTGAGATTAAATTGTACTACTTTGTTATCCTCAAGTCACTAAGTAAAATGATTCTACCAATTTTCTCATTTCTTATCACATAAAAATATTCAAGATCCATATCAGTCTAGAAAAGATGATCCACATTTATCCTGAAAATACCATTATTTCAGACTATTTTGATTCAATGGGGGACCAAGATTAGTCATGTATAATCTTTTATAGCATAGGATACCTAAAAAATGAGTCAATGGGTTTGGTCCATGTGAATTATCCCAGAATTAATTACCTCGGGACCGCCTAAACTATTCTATTTCCCCCATTCCTTTATGTAATTAAATAATTTATTATGGAAGATAAAATTTTAATAATAGAGATGTTGATCCATGTTTATTGATTCTAATTTTACCATTTACAGAAAATTCAATATAATTTAATACATCTATTCCACTATTTTAGGCTTTATAGTCTTCAAATTATAAAAGCTAGAGTTATGGTTTTTGAAAATTGAATCCATGAAAATTATTTTTTAGGTAATTTACCTATAATAATGTTTTACCTTATAATGATAATATTTTTTGTATACCATAAAAATTAATACAAACAAAATAAATAACTATTTAATATCATATACTACCATAATTTATTTATTAATAACAACTCATATTGAAAACATTTGAGTTTTTATAATATCATTTATGTAATTTGTGTAACCGATTTAATCAATAGAATTTTATACAAAAGAACATGTAAGAGTATAGAGTTTTATAATAGTAATATAATTTTTTTAGAATCTTGATGAGTTAATTATAATATAATTATTATATATATATATATATTATATAAATTTTCATGAAAATATGTAATTAATAAGGATATTGATGTACTATAAACAATATTAAATTTTATCTTTCTCGAAATGAAGTCATTCAAAATGAGATATTTATGCATACTTATCGAGACTAAAGGATACAAAAAATCTAACAATACATTATGGGAGTGAAAATTAGTTTGAAATAAAGATATATGCAGTATAAAACAATGATTCTAGAAATGTAAATGTGGAGAACATTAAAATATTATTTTTGGGGATTCTTGTAAATAACCATTCCTTAAAGTATAATATTGAAATTTAGAAAATGTTCACTAAAAGAGTAAAAATAATGGATAATGAATTTAGGTAGGGTCGTAATTATATCAAAACAAATTCAGTGATATTTATTAACTACATTTTTAACTATTTCCTTCTTTATATAACTGATTAGGTTTATCGAGGTACTTATTTATTACAATGAAGGCTTATTTTTATTCCTAAAAATTAAATTGACTATATTACATAATTTAAATATAGAGATTAAAAATTTGGAATCATTCTTATCTAGAATTATTTATCAAATATTTAAATGGTTGTTTTACATAAAGATATAAGATATATTGAATAACCTCTGTTTATAGAAATATGACATTTTGAACATTATGTGTTCTTAAAAATATTTTATACCAATTACTATATAAATAAGTGTCAATATTTTATTCTTTACATTGAGTTATTACATTAGATTATTTATTTATATTTTATCGGTTAAATTTTGTTAAAATAGAAATCAACAAACATCTAAAAAATTGTACGCTAGAAAATATCACTTCTAAAATCAAATTATTTTATTCTAAATTTTATAAATATAATTATTAATCATCTATCCATAATATTCTATCAATATAGTGATATAAGAATATAAATTTATATTTTTTAAATACATAAAATAATTTTTCATATTATTAGTAAAAGAATATTAGAAAAATTAATGTACATGTTTTTATAATAATTTTTTTATAATTACTTTGTTTTAATAAAATTCCAAATTTAATTATTATGTAGGTTTTATATTAATTTTTAGAAAATATAATTTCAATATGAACCTATCCCCCTATCATTTTATTCAAAATTATATAATATTTTTTAATAATAATTCATATTAGATGTATATCCTATATCATTTATCACTTTCTTTACTTACATTATAAATATTTAATAAACTATTAAAATGAGTTTATTTTATTTATTCTTCCCTTTTAAAACTCACATTAAATATCATATATTATAAAAACGACATAATAGAGTTTTCATACTTTATTTTTTTTTGTAAATGCCACTTTGGATATATATTTAAAAAATTTAGGGTGACAATAAAATTTATTCTGAGTAGTCAAACATGATGAAATTTTACACATAGTATTCTTATTCTATAATCATTATTTAACTTACTAGTTTTTCATCATAATTTTCATGATTTTTAATCATAAATTATTCATACTCCAAACAATTGACATGTTGTTACAACAAACTATAGGATTATTCCTAAAGAATCCATACCAATATTAATAACCACTATATTTTCATCTTTTATATTGAAACAAGTTTCATCAAGAAAACAATGATTTTATTTCACTATATTACATGTGTAGACTATTATTTTTTAAATACATTTATCTTCCTTTCATATTAGGGAATATTTATTACAATTTTTATAACCCAATACATTCCCAGAGTTACATTAATATCAATTATTATTGTAAATAATTGAAAATCTATTAACTTTAACATGAGTATATTTATAAATTTTTTTCATGAAAGACACATAATTAATATAAGATGATCAATGGTAAACACACATATATTTATCAAAACGATCAGTTTTATTTATCCAAGAATTTACAAATTATTAATTCCATTATAATATCATAAATAATACTTATTCCATTAAAGAATGTTTTCCTTTATGTTATTTCAACGTATTTCCCTTTTTCATTTTATAAATTACAATTATAAATTTAATTAATATAAGCTTTATATTTTTTGATAGGATCATATTTTCCTTCTTTAAAAATTTAATTCTATTCCTATTGTAGTCTTATTTCATTATTGAGTATATTGTTTTCCTAAAGAAACAATTTGTGTTTGTCCTTCAAGTTATTCTTAATACAGGTCATTCAACTTCTTATACTTCACTACTTGTTATTTAATAATTTTTTCCAACAATATAATTGAACTTCATTCACATTTTAGTGGATTATTATTTTAATTTTCCAAATTAGGTATATTTTACTTTTGTTTTCTCATCATAATTATTCGTTATATTATCGTAAAATGATTTGTTTACATTATAGGATCTATAAACATATTTGAGATTCTATGTGATTTATTAATTTGAGAATTTATTCTTTCTAAAAAACATCAGACTCACCACCTTTACTACATAGACTATGAATTGACAAACACTTATTTTCTCTATACATGAAACATTTATATATAATTATTCCTTTATCCTAGCCTCTTCCTAATGTAATTTTTATATGAGATTCATAATTCTTTTATATTATTTAACTATTTTTCATCATCAACATATCCATGAGAGTTTTCATTTTATTCTACTATAATGTTAAATTTTCCCAAAACATTAAATTCAATATCATCCTTAGTCACTATACTGAATTTTTAATATTTCATTATTCTAATAGAATAATTCATATTATCTAAATATTTAAGAGTTACATAATATATATCATCTAACTCATAAACTTTTGGATCAATCAAATGTAGTAAATTTATCATTAACATCATAATAATTATAGGTTCATGTAGTATATCTCTTAAAACTATAATGTTTAAAATAATTTCATTTAAAGATATAATTTAATCATTATAGGGAACTAATTCATCTATCCACACATTTTGGAAGTACCTCCCAATATAAAAATCATTTCTTCATAAATATTTACATTAGCTTCAAACATTATTTAATGGGTTTTATATATCATTATTGTATTTTTATGTCTAATTATATTTATATATTAAATGTCAGATATGTTTATAAGAATAGAAAATTTTATTTACATCATCCACCGGGATTACCTTATTAGAAAAAAGAAAGGGTTTAATACTTTTATATCAGTGGAAAAACCCACAGTACTATCATTAATATATTCTCATCCATGTGAAATAATATAGGGAATCATCAAATTATTCAATCTGTGAAATTGTTTTCTCTAGAATAAAATAATTACACTGTTATTAACACAATTTTTTTATCCTCCCAATTTGAATGTGGTTATTTGTAATGGATAAATGTGTTTATTGATAGTATTCAGAGATCCTGGGAATGACATTTACCATTGTAAAGGGTTGGGGTCGAATTAGTTGTACTCTAAAACAATTTATTTTCTAAAAATGAACCATTATGACTTATTGATATCGTGACCCTCTAAAATTTATAATCTAGCACTTTAAAAACTATAATAAATATATGATTCAACAAAAGGTAACTACTGTTTTTTACAAGGTCAACCCCATTTGGGTGACATCGTCCTTGATAGAATTTAGTTGAGTCAATGATATGTTTTTCATAACTAATAATAATATAATTTACAAATATTATTGGATGATTTAATCCATACGATGATACAATTTTTAATGGTTTCAACACCTTAGAGATATTTATACATAACCTTGTTTGATTACAAGAGATATAATTAACATGATGAGTAAGATTCAATTTAATCATTATTAACCTCTTCTAAATAGATTTTATGCTAAATTGATAGACTATAAAATTAATAATTAGAATATTATCACTACTTTGTTAAAATAATATTAATTATTGCATATTGGTATTAAAGCCGTACATCATCATAGCTTCTTCTGAGACATCACTTTTATGATTTTTAATAATTATTCATTAAACATATTTATTATGTGATTATTCTTTATCTAGTATAAATTTTTTGAATATACATTTATAACTCTCAAAATGAATTCTAATTTTATATCACATTCTTTGCACTACAGAATAAAATAAAATTAATGTATTTATTATTAAATTAGTTTCATTCAATAATATAAGATTATCCCAACACTATAAAATGTGTAATATCTCCTCCCACTTCCCTTTATAACTCATCACGTCAGCTTCCCGTTACAATCATCACCACAATTTCCACTAATTTCCACTATCAAATTGAAAAAAACATTATATTGTTTAGTGAATATCTTTTATTTGATCACTATAGTTGATATTATAATATTTATATTTTAAAATGATGAATAATTGAGATATAATCCTCTCGTTTTATATTTAATAAATTTATACATTTTAACAATCATAATTCCTTCTACTGTATTACGTAATTTTAATTGTATTTTTATCCTTAATCTTCATTTTCTATGGTATGGTTCTCATCATATACAAATTTCAATGAAAAAGAGTTATTATTCACATTATTTTTCGAATTATATACTCATTACTAATATTCAATCAAATGTTTCAATTTAGTCATTTTAGTTTTTAATGGAAATCATAAAATCAATGCCATCAACTAATGTTACATTTTGATCAATCAAAGAAAACACATCCATCTTCACATATTGTTTTAACTTATACACCTTTATGTATCACATTGGGGATTTATTCCTTGGAAAAGTTTTATTTTTCGAAAAATGGTTGACCATTAATCATTATATATATATATAATATTACATAATAAGTAATTTACCATTTTGTATCACAATGTAGTATGTGACTTTGAAAATATCTAAATTAGCAATATGATGGAAACCATTTAATATTACAGAATGGACACTTATGTATTGTCAAAATGAACCTTGAAACTACCTATGTCACTAATTTACCTACTTTTGCTTGTTGATAGACTTTTATATATGAACATAATAACAATTAATCAAAATAATATTCAAGAATTTTTTCTCATTGTCAAACTTTTATATCATCCTGAATATCATTATGTATTCTCTATAATAATCGTATGAATTAGGGTAACATCTATTCAATTATCAACATTTAAATATTTATTTTATGGAGACTCAAATTTTTAAATGACTGACTCTTATACTTCACATAGAGTCCCTAGATATTTCTATATTCATGCACATTATATTTAGGTCACTTTTATATATTGTGTAAACTGTTGGTGTTACAATTACATAAGAAGAAGATGATCCGATCATTCTCATCTTTTAAAATATATGTATATTCCATAATGCAACTTTTGGGTTCACATGTAATCTCTAATAATATATATATATATATATATCAAATTAGCTAAACAGAATTCTTAACATATCAACCACAACCTCAACTACATAAAAACATCCTGAAGACATTCTAATTGAATTTATTTGTGGATAAAATTATATAAAAAGAAACCAAAACAATTCAATGTTTTATTCATGGATATTATGAAATATTTATGAATAGATTTTTCAAATTTATTTGGAATGGAAATAGAAATAGGAAAAGGGATAGATAGATAAATACTTTTTAGACTATATAATAATATGGAAATGATGAATGAATTATTGATTATGAGTATTAATTGAATTTTAAAACTATTAATACAAGAGTATTTCCAGATATATGATGTATAATAGTGTAGAATATTACCAAATAAATCATCTATTTAATAGAATAATTGTAAAATCAATCCATGAAACTGGTCAAGATGATAATATGTATAGTCTAAGAGAGGGGATTAGGAATCAATATTTCAAAATAAAAATACCCCATAATTTAATGGTGGTGATCAATTTCAGTATGAATAATATTGTTTGGAAAACAAAAACCATATAATATTGTTTTTATGAATTCTTATGATATTGAAGGCTAATTTTTTAACAAATATTTTAGAGGTACCATATTTGATGTAGTGGGAGTTTGTTTACATAAGAAGGTATCATTATGTTTATGATATTATGGAATTCCATAATGTCATTAACTATCAATATTTGTTACAAAATGTGAAGAAATATAGAGGAGATGAGTTTTGTGATTTTTTTGAATGAATTATGTCTTTTGTAGTCTTTACATTAAAATTGTAAGATCTTATATAGTATGTTATGGAGTTTGAAAAAATGATAATCTCAATACATAATGGATGAAGATACAATCATAATTAGATATGTAACTAAAGATTATTTTATTTGTAGATACGTACTAATATATAGATGGTTAGCTGGGGTGATGTTATAGAGGCATATATTAATTTTACATGTAAGTTATGTTCATTTCATCCCTATATTGTTAGAATATTAAGTGATTTCAGTGTTATTAAGAATAATAATTCACTTACATTCGAAATAACTAAAGAAAACTCTTATCATTTTTCAATGAAAGGACTTGTTGCTACATTTCGATGGTGGTGGAGTTAGGAATATGATTTTAATGTGTCAAGATCCACTATATATATGTTCCTAGTATAAAATTCATTTTGATTTTAGAAATCATTTAAATTTATTCACATGGATTAATAGTGGAGACACATCCAATATAGTTCTAACATTTATTATCAAATTAATGAACAATTGTAGTTTAAGATGAGACTCATTAATAAATTACAGGGTAAAAATAGTTGTGCAATCTTCCACCCCTTTTAATATAAAATCAAAAATTAAAATAGGTCTTTAAAAAATTATTAAAATGGTAGGATAAGTATGAACATGCATGTTCAACATCATGTCATATAATACATTATTTTTCATATACATGGGGACGGTATCATTAATTGGATCCTTGATAGAAACATGTTTTATCCTCTTATCAGCATTTTCAAGATTTAACTTAGTAATTTTTTTAATATTAAGAAATTTTTATTCAAAGTCATGTACATGATTATTTGAAAAATAAACTATAATTTCATTATCAAATGGAATAATCATGGGATTCTCAATTTTCACAATTGTATATCAATGGTTTCCATTCATCAACAATGTTTGAGTACATGGAATTTTTACAACCATATATTTATCTCCAGGGGTTGATGATTTCATTGAGTTATTCTTCATTAATTTCTAGTTTAAAAATCTCTCTCTGAAAGAAATTACCATACTTCTGTTATATTTTATCATTATATTCCCTAACCTAATAAACATTAGTATATATTAAGTTATTCATCTTGAAAACTATTTTATATAACATGTTAACGTCTCGAGCCACTTCGATGTATATGAGGACTCACTATATATCTATCCATTGTGATTTAGATAGAGTACATCTATATATCCAATAATTTCACTACATAAATAAGGTATAAGAATGAAATTATGATGTAAAACATGATTCAAAGATATTTGTAGATGTAATTTTGATATGAACCTTCTATTGTGTCATCGTTTCTCTACTTAACCACAACTATCTGGGATGTGGACTCCGGATTTGAATTTTTCAAGCCAAAATTATTTGATATTTTATAGAATATTACAATTATATATAGATGAATATATTCCATTATTCAAAAAAATTATACAATGAAATTAAATTATATATCCAAAAATTGATATTTTCAAATTCAACTTCAATTTATTTCAAATATCCCCACAAACAAACTAAATATCACTTGTATAAATTATATGATCAACAAAAAATATATAATTACAGCACATATTATCATTTCATTCACATAAATGTTTCTAAAAACATTATAATTAGTAGAGATTATTTTTTAGTGAAACTATACAGCTTAGGGTAGAAGGATGTATGATCTTGGTTAATCCCTTATAAAGAACCATTATGTCTATATACCTCCATTTTATCAATATTTATTAAAAAAATTAATATTTACAATGAAAATTATTAATAATTGTCTAAATTTATAATATTAGTCTTCATATCCATCTACAAATGATTATAATATGCTATTAAAGAATTAGACAAATTATGATTACCATTTTCCTTTGAAAAAAAAGGAAAAATTTTATAATTCAACTTGGAATATTTCCCTAAAACCTAGACCTTTTAATTTATGTTATTTCTCAACATCAACAACATTATTATAACAAATTTTCCATTCTGGTCATTGAAAATTTTTCCATTTATTTTTATTATCAATATAATACAACTATTAATTCATAAGGGTCACCCATTACTTATAATAAATAGCCTCAATAATATGTTGTTGTTCCATTTCTATAAAAAGTTATGATTTTTTTCCAAGATTCATTTTTGTTAATGAATAAACTAAATCATAATGTTTTGTAAAAAAATTAGTTTCAATATCCATAATCTTCCTATGGTGTCTCAAATTTACTTCTGTTTTGAGCCCTTAATTATCATGGGTTAAATTGCAGTTAATTTCATAATCATTTGGTTCCTTTTTATAACATTCTACAATAAATATTAAAAAAATAAAATATAATCATATATATATTTTCATATTCTTCATTGTTTTCACAGAAATGTATAGTTGATATTTAATGATCTTTGTATCATAATAATCCATCAGTCTGTGTGGATTTTTATTTATACTCCTTTTGTATTTCCCAAGAAATTTTTTCATGGTTGAAACCCAATTAGGGGTTTCTAAATGACCTAATGGTTTTATCCTCATATAAAAATATTTATTAAATATTGGTGGGGTCATAACATAGTCATTGGGAGGGTACGACCACTATAAGTTTTCAAATATTCATTCCCATATCTACTTTTGAATAATTTTTTTGTATTTTTGATCTCCAAAAGAATATGTAAAGACAAAACAGGAACCCAAAAACCCCAATATATTACACTTCGAGATTTTTTGTGAAATATATTTCTTGAAAAAATATTATCCTATAAATACTTAATAATGCACAGAACACTATTTTTACCATTCATTACACACAATAATGAGTTTAAAAAAACCATTATTGTTTTTAAAATATTATTATGTGATAGTGTTGGGAAGAATACCCTTAATGTAAAATTACAATATATTTGGTTTATTTATTTTATTGATATTGAGTGATTCCAAGATAAATTTTGGAGTGTAGATAGTTTTTAGAAATGGAATGGTGATAATGATTCAAGAAGAAGGAATTAAAGCCTTGTAAGAATTACACAAAATTGGGTACCGAAGGTGATACCATTACCCAGAGTTTTCCAAATTTCTGGGGTCCAACATTTAGAGTTTGGATACCATTGAGAAAAGTGAACTTCCAGGAAAACATTTTCAAAATATGAAAAAAGAATGATTTCTGTGATGATGGTGTACATGAAGGGTGTGTTACCATTTATAAAAGAACATTGACAACAATCTAAATGACAATGGTGAGCATTGTGAAATGTGAAAGTGAGAAGCATCAAGAGTGGAACATTGTAGTGGCATGAAGAGTTTGATGATCTTCAAATGAAAAATTGGGTAAACCGGAATTTATAGTCCTCCTATAGCATCATGAAAAAGTTATCATCACAATGGAAAAGTTGGAGCATCATGAAAGTGTGATGATGTGTCAAAAATGTTATAAAATGTGTGGAAATGCATACAAATAGGCCACTAACACCTTCAAAAAAACAAGTGAGACTGAATGAAAATCATAATGATCTGAAATATTAAAGGTAGTTTACAAATGTGGTATGTGAAATAAATTCATGAAAATAATATTGAGATATCTCTAAAAGCCAACCAAATGTTATGATAATCTCAAATGGAAGGAAATTATTGAAGGGAACGTAACCTTCACGAATTGAATGATCTTCATGACGACTAGTTGAGATTAATTACAGATTTGTTATTACTGAAGGATATGTGGGACTCTCAATGGTTAAGAGCTTCATGAAAGCTATTGATCTTCACAAATGCAGATCATTTTAAAAGTTGTGAGCACCATGAAAGATCTTCATGAAGTCATTTCTCAGTAAATATGTGGTAATTAGTTATCAATCCGTGAATTAAATTGGGAAATCAAAATATAATATATATATATATATATATATATATCTGAGTATGTATTCATTACATCCAATGAAGTGACCTACATGTTCATAAACTATTATATAATCCCTTCTAGGAGCAGTGAGAAAAGGAATAGTAATACATCGATCCTTTCCACACATAGTGATCCAGATAATGAGACAGAAGGAGTGAACCATAGGAATTAAGTGAGATGACCAAATGTCTTGTAATGTTAGAGTTTATGGGAATAGAATTATTCGTTGTATTTTACTAATATATTTTATCAAAATTGATGTAATGATGTGTTTCTGATGTGATTGTCTCTTTTTTTATAAACATGCCTCCCCAGAAAGTTCCACAACAAATGAGGGAATTAGCTGGATAGAGTTCTCCCTCACCACTTTATTAGAGGATGATGGAGGCTTTGGTTCAACCTGTTAACATTCTAGGATAGAGAGATTGTCTGACTCCTACTATAGTCTGGGAAGCTGACCCTAGCTCATAGAAGTACAAGGCCCAATAATTCATGAAGAAAAACCATCCAATGTTCTGAGGTTTCTGAGAAACTCAATAAGTGGAAGAATGGATCGAGAATATCGGGCACATGTTCAAGTTCCTAGACACTCCTAAAGAAGTCATGAGGAAATGCACCTTATTTTTGCTAGAAGGTCCCAATTGAAGGTGTTGCGACCTAGTGATCCAAGCTAGGAAGCATGAGAAGATGAGATATAGGGACTTGAAGGTGGTCTTCAATGATCAATATTAACCCGCGATATTGGTATATTCTTGATCTAAAGAGTTCATAGATTTGGTTTAAGGGTATAAGTCGTTGATGGATTGTGCCAATAGTTTTGATGATCCAGTTCAGTAAACCCATGAAATAGACTCAAATGAGAAGATGAAGTCGTAATGGTTTGAGGAGGTTTGCGGGAACAGATCTACTCACCGGTATTTCTATTGTTAATGACAACAAATTCTATAGTGGTTGACCAAAGTTGTATGTTTTAGATTTACTGTAAGGGTAATTGAGAGGGATATGGGGATATATACAAAATGTGTAGAATTAGTTCTTCAAATGAAAAGAAGAAGTGTTTGGGAAAGGGAATACGAGAGGTTGTAGCTGAGGCCATTCTTTTGGGAAGCCTTCCCCATTGTCTTCTAATGCATGTTTCACCACGTGCCACTAATATATGAATGTGGGAAAACATTAGAACATTCATTCATCTTATACCCAATACTATCATCAGTGTTGATCATTTGTAACCTATAGTGATTATTTCGAGCAACACATTCCTATAATGGAGGGGCAACGTCAGTGAATTCCATGGGAATGACAGCTCAATCATAACCATCTTGGACAGTGGGATCTCAGTTGCATTGTCTCGTTAGCATGACCTATTCTTCTTCTGGTCTGAGTGAGCTCATGGTAGAGCCTCACTCTTGTGGTCAAGGCCTGACTCATACAAATATGATGATCCTTCATGTTGTGGAGTAGGCACTAGTGGGACAAGATGTGGGGAATTTGATAGTTCAAGGTAGTATATATATTAAATCTTCTTTAGATGTTTTTCTATTTGATACTTTTGCAAAGATATATTTTATGTCATCTTATCTTATGAAACTATTGAATCTACAAATCGAGTTGTGGTATCTTGCGATGGATTTGGCGACTTTGATGGGTAAAAGGGTGGAGAAAGGCCTCAGGTGCTCGTTGTGTGCACCTTCCATGTCAAGGAGGGAAATTGAATAGGATATCATGGTCTTAGACAAGGACATGTTTGATGTGGTCCTTAGAATGGATTGGATGCTGTATTTATAGAAACACAATGTTTGTTATTAGTGGTGAGTTAGTTTAGTGGAACTTGATGGTAGTTCTCTAGTTTTCCTCATAGAATGTCATCCTCTGTTATGTCATGTCAGACATACTCTCATATTGTTGGGTATTATCTCTTTTCAATTGACATCATGCATGCAATAGGATAATGGAAGCACTCTTTAGGATGGGATACCTCATGGGTTTGATACATTCCCAGAGGTATTCCTGGATGATTTTTTTTGGCTTACCCCAATAGAAGGACTTGTAGTTGTCGATTGAATTGGAACCAAGAAAAATTTTTATATCTATTCCCTCATATCATATAGACCCTACTAAATTGAGGGAATTAAGGATATAACATGATAATTAGAAATCTAAAAGGGTAATTCACTCAAGTATATATCCTTCAGCCGCTCCAGTTCTCTTTTCAAAGAAGGCCAACGGATCTCTCTGTTTGTATGTTGGATACCGAAGTCCTAATAATGTAACAATCATGAGTAAATACCGTTTTCCCAAATTGATTATTTTTTCAAATAGATAAAATTGGAAAAGTGGTTTTCCATGATCAACATACATTCAAGTTAAAAAAACTCAATGTGAGAGAAGCCTATATCCTAAAAATGGCATTATAAAGTAGGTATGGCCACATTGAGAATTTGATCACACCCTTTGGATTCACAATTTCTCAAACTTTTTTATGCTTCTCATGAACACTGTGCTCCACTAGTATCATGACTCCATGTTGATGGTATTTTTGAATGAAATCCAAGTGTACTCTAGATCATAAGAGGTGAATTATTATCAATTGTGTATTGTGTTGAGAACCTTTCAGTTTCATCATCTTTATCTAATGATCTAAAAGTGAACATTATAGATCAAGGATGTGAAGTTTATTGGCCATGTGATTTTAGGCCAATGGGTATCGGTGGACCCATATATGATTAGTTCATTTATGTCAAGGATACATTCATCTATTTTGTTTGAGATCAGAAGTTTCCTTGTCTTTTTTGGGTATTATAGAAGGTTTATTTGGAATTTCTCTTGACAAGATTGATACTCGGCTGTACTCACAATGAGTGACGTGAATTTTTAATGGATCATAGATGTCCATGAATATATTGAAGAGATGAAGTAGTGGTTTAATATTTCTCCTGTGTTTATATTTCCGAAATTGGGAAAGGGCCATGTGGCTTATTGTAATGCTTAAGATATGGGTCTCGGTTTTTTGATTATACAGGAAGATCATGCGGTGTTGTATGGTTCTCTCCAACTCTGACCGCATGAGAAGATTTACCCACCCAAAGAAATGGTGTTTTAAGCGATGATGAATTATTTGAAGTCATTGTCTCACTACCTCTTTGGGGAGAATTTTGTTGTTTACATGGATTATAAGAGCATGTCCTACATCTTTTCTTAGAAGGATCTCATTTTGAGGCACTGTCACTGGAACAAATATATACTGGGGTTTGATTTCGATATCTTCTATATCCCAGGAATGTGTAATGTGTTTGATGATTCCATGAGCAAGAAATTTCTAGTACTGTGATAGATGAAGTACAACGTTGAGTAGAATTTGGTGAGGCTTTTTTCTAGGATGCACTTGGTTACCACAGTACACAATGGAGGTGAATTCATGGAATGTGTGTAGTTGGATCCATCTCTTCGGGAGTTGATTCTATAGGTGGATCCCAGTGATGATCTGTGATAGTGATATATGAATCTTTTTCATGGTGGGGATACTTCTTCTAATTGGTCATCATCTCCCCATGGAATATATTTCCTTATGTTTCATCTTGTGGTCTCATTGAATCTGAGGAGGGAGGTGATGTATGATAGCCAGTAATATTATTGATTTGTCCATCTAGGTGATACCTATATGTATAATGATGTTATTCAATTGTTTTGGTTTCTAGGGTTGATTATGGACATATATGACACTGTATTGAGGTGCTATACATGTCACCAGGTAAAAGCAAAGCATCAAAGGCCCTCATCTCTACTTCAGCTGTTATCCATTCTATCCAAGATGTTGGATTAGTTTGTCATGTAATTCATTATTATCGTTCCTCATACACATCATGGAGAAAAAAACATTTGGGTAGTTATTTACCCTTTGACCAAATCATACCACTTCATTCCAATTACATATACAACAATGGTGAATGAGTTGGGATGACTGAATATTCAAGAGGTGGTTGGACTTCATGGTCTTCCATCAGCAATTGTTATGGATAGAGATAATACTATAACCTATCGGTTTTGGGAAGGCCTTAAAAGGGTTTTGGGGTCAGATATTAAAATAATTATGACATACCATCCTTAAACAGATGGAAAGACGTAGTGGGAAAATTGAATTTTGGAAGAATTTCTCATTAGAAGTGTCTTAGACATCAGAGGTTCATGGGATAGCTTTTTGGGACTGCTTGAATTTTCTTATAATAGAAGTTAGAAATAATCTATTCAAATTGATCCTTAGGAATAGTTCTATTGTTGGCCTTGTCGGTCTTCTTTAGGTTGAGATAAAGTTGGGGAGACCCCACTTTTGGGACTGAGCCATATAAAAGCGAAGTTTCAGAAAGTTAATTGGATCATGGAGTGATTATCGACAACTCAGAGTCTATTGAAATATTATTACAATCTAAGGCATTAAGATCAAGAGTTTTATGTTGTTTATTCGGGGTTCTTAAAAGTATCCCCTCATCTGGGTCATTGTCGTTTTGGGAGGCAAGGGATGTTAATGCCAAGGTATTTTGAACCCTTCAAAATCATCAAGAACATTGGATGGGTGGAATATATGTTACATTTTTTCAGTCATTTTACATCAATTTATGGCATGTTTCATATATCACAACAGAAAAAGTATATCCTAGAATAGTATCATGTTTTGAATTGGGTTGAGTAAGAATTAGAGCCCGATCAGTCAGTGTTTGAACGACCATTGGGGATAGATTATTCCCAAGAGAATGTGATTTGTTGGAAGTAAATTCAGCTAGTTTGGGTACTTTAGCATCATAGTAGTGCTTCACATGAAACGTGGGGGTGAATAACTTGGGTTGAGAAAGTGTACTCATTCTTCTTTTCTGATAAATCTTTAGGATTCATTTCTGATGGTACAATATTTTCATAGTGGGGAGATTTTTCACATTTGTGATCTCTTTTTCAAGTATTTTCTATTTTATTTTTGACTATTTTTCCTCATTGGGGTTTTCTCGAAATTTTGGATGAAAATGGAAGTTTTTGTGAAGGCAGTCCATTGTGAACGGTTTGTACAGTATTCGTTGTAACCCTACAATTGCACAAGAAATAGTGAATTAAGAGATAATACCTAGAGAACAGCTTCCACACAGTCGTGCTCCACTTCCTGTGTAACTATGAAATATTTTCTGTTCAAACAAAATAGTCTGCATGGTTACCAAATGGTTTCCCATACCGTGTGAACTAATCATGTTGATCTTCCATCACAATGAAATTTTTCTTCTTTTCTATCTACTATAGTGTTTAACCCCCAAAACACCACATTTCTCACCCCACTCAAGATTTATCTCCATATGATCAACTCTCCTTGAATTCTCCTCTCACAGATCATCAATTTATTACTGAATTTAGTGAAGTTCATCCTGAATCATCATGTAATCCCTATTTCTTCTCTTAATCACCCTATATTCTAGGGTTTACTCTCCTCTTCTTATAGTTTCCTATTCTCTTGTCGTATGGTTATTAATTTAGGGTATAGTATTGATCTTATGGGTCAAATCTTATGGATTTGGGATTGATCAAGCTTCCTTGTATTGAGGTTGAGGTGTGGTGGGAGTTTTGGACTGGATTTTGGGGATTTCACCACCAAAGGTAGAGTATTGTGTGCTTAAAATTTTGTTGATGAATTTGTTGGTCTTTCTGGTGTTATTTTACATGTTTTCTGATTTATTAATGAGGTAAAAATGTAGTTTTGAGGAGTTTTTATATGAAATTTAACATAAACGGGAGTTTTCATGTGAAATTGGTGTGTTCCTGAAGTTAAGACTTATTGTGTGCATTTGAAATGTTTTATAAATTGGGTAAATGTTTTATTGTGTTTTTATGGAATGTGAATCATGGTTGGAATGATTTTAGTGTGATTATTATTTTTTAAATGGGTTTTGGATGTGAAAATGGTGGTTATTTATTGTGTGTAATGACTTGTTTTGATTGTTTGTGTGAATGTAGAGTAACATGTGTCCTGTGGAAGTTGTTTGAGAACTAAAGGAGGCATGGGTAGCTAGGAGGGTGTAATAGGATTAATGTTCCACTGTTAAAAAAGTTGTTATATCTAGTTTCACATAGCGGGATCATTGAGGACAACACTAACTAACCATTGATAAAGACCAGAGACCACTAGAATATTGGTTACTTCTCCAATCTAGTGGCACATGCACGAAAAGAGGATTATTTTGGTTAATATACCACATTACACCAAGACACTAGTTTCTATGGTCTCTTAATCTAGCGAAAACCCATAGGTCTTCTCCTGTATCTGGTGCTCCTGACTACATTTCTCTCACCATTGGCATAAAATGTGTCTTTGTGGATACTTCAATGGTAAATGAGTTTTGTAATTAAAATATCATTACATTAAACATTGTATCCCGTAAAACTGATTTTTATTAAATTAATCTTTAATTTCCATTCATTTATTAAACATTAATGTTTATTTGTCAATTAAATATTAGAGCATCGAATCCTTTAGGGTGGAATCCTATGTTGAAACATCTCACACCCTGCTTACACATTTGGGTGGATGCACAATAGGTCATGGTTGATACAAGTATGTGTAAAGATTTTGTTCATGGAAATTCAATTTATAGTGATCCACATGGTGTGTTTTTGCGATAATGAATAAAAAGAGATTCTCCACTTGCCTTGTGGTGTTTTGGGATATAGTTTTTGGTTCCATTTCCCCCCTTTTAATTTGTATTTAACATGTAGACAAAAATATCAAACCTTTTAAAGTCATTATCATTTTGTATTTCTAGAAATATTTTTTATATTTTTATTGTTTTATATTTTCATCCTCGGATAAACTGTTCTCACTATCTTGTATTGATACGCTGACACATGTGCCATCCCGCGGGGATCGTGAACACCCTTCGGGCCTTGTTGCGGACTAGGTCGGGTTCCGAGTCAAATGGAAACCTAAATTGGTTCATGAAAACATTATTATCTTACCTATACTAATATGTTTTTTTATGTTCATAACATAAAACTATTTCGACATCCATCAAAGGGGTTTTGAAATAGTCATTCATAAGTAAGGTGGACTACTGTCTCACAAATAGATAACATTCTATTTTCCATTACCACCTCTTATGGATATATATATTGATAGATTTTATATTTATTTATTATATTTATAATATTATTATACATTTGGAATTATTATACCACACACATATTCATGCCTTCAACTCTGTGGGAATACGATAATATCGCTCATTTGTGTGATGTACTACTGCCTCACAAAATGATGTGATTCATTCACATTGTACATGGAAGGTAATAAGGATAGTATAAATGAAAATATGTGATATATATTAAATAAAAAGTATTAAATAATGTTTATATGTTACTTCCCATTATTCTTCCCTTTATACAGGGAAAATAGAAACAATGATCATGCCTACGTACGACTTACCGTATCCATGAATGATGTATTTCATTTTCCACATAAAATTTTTATGAATCACTATAAAAAAATATATAATGAATATATATTATATTTAGATCCTGTTAAATATTATTTATATTATTGAAAAGTTATGAATATTATTGTATCAAAAAATAAAAATAAGAAAATATTCAAAAAATAAAGCGGTTATGACCGGAAACATGACTTCAATAATGAATTATTAAAAAATGGTAATATATATTCATAAGTTTATAGATTATGGTATAATATATATAATTATTGTTTTTTATTAGATTTTTATTAAATTTTTTTTAATTTTACAAATAGATCAAATGTTTACAAAGGATATCATGGCATAATGTAATGGATTTCAAATCTTTCTTTTATTTCAAGGACACATATACATATTTTCCACTCAATACATTTTCAAAGTGTATATATTAAAACATAGACATGTTATGTCATGAATATCATCCTTTTAATGATATTTATGGTTTCTTATTGTTTAATTCTTAATTATTTCCTATGATTTAAAAGAATACTATATCAGTAAGGGATTTTCATCTCACATTTATTTTTATTAAGACTCAGTATATATTCAACTCATATTTATTTAATGTGGTGGATATACTACCCATGAAGGAATATGATGACTCATGTAATTTAAATTATCTGGATTTCCATATCTATTTTGTAATATATTTTTTATCAATATTTGGATTCAAAAGATACCAAAGTGGTAATGGATTTTTGTCTCATTTTTTATCCATTGAAAAATATGTTTTGTTATATAGATATATTATATTATGTTGTGTATATAATTCCTATTTGACATGTAATACCATGAAAACATTCATTCTCACTATATTTTATGATTTATTTATTTTTATTTTATCTTAGAGATTATGATTCAATGTTACCAAATTTTTAATGGTTCTTTGTTACAATATCAAAATTTATCAGGATGGTTTATGTTAAAGCATAGAATGAAATGGATATGAATTTTTTTTTCTTCTTATTACACTTATTATGATTAATTTTATAACCATGATTTGTTAAAATATGTAGTTACATTTAAAGAAATTGATGTAGCGACGATGTCTAAATGAAGCGTCTACATTATGGTCAATACAACCATTGTAGAGACATTGACTCAGGTGAATCAAGAGACTAAAAAAATTCTTGAGATTCATTCAGAGGATCTTTATAAAGATAAAGAAATTGTTCCTCATCGAGAGATCAACTATAACTTCCAATATTGAGAATATTGTGGAGGAGTCTTCTCAGGCTATCGATCTTTTGTTAGGTTAGGGATAACTGTATTGTGATTGTGCCCATTCTTGTTATCCTTTGAAACTAACCAAAAAATTTATTTTTAATTCATCATACGGGGTTATCAACCTTAATGTATCGATCTAGAGGTGAATCCTCTGCATCATATCACACAGTATTAATAATTAATGAAACCACATTCAATGAATGGGCAGAACGTGGCACTTCTATAAGTACATTAATCCCAAAATATGCTCCTCTTTATGATAATGATTATCAATCGTGCCCCAAGCTATAAAAGTATCATAGTATTTCTTGTCACAAGGTATGGAAATTATGTGAAATATAATATCTAAAATGACCCTTGTGGAACTACCCTCACGAATTAAATGACTATCATCTCTTTTCATTATGATTGGATTTGAATGTTTTGAATAATGTTAATCTCATTCAACATAAAAGGGATTATCCAAAAAAGGGATCTAGGGCATATGCTTTAGTAAGATCCAATAAAAACTAGACTGTTGATAAAAACTGATGAATTCTAATAATAAATATTCCATACAGAGGCCAATCATTCTGTAATGTTGATAGAACTGAATCAGAAAATCAAAGAACACATTGTTTAGTAGCTGTTTCTTCAACAATAGTTAAACATTATCAGATGGGAGCTTGACCAGCTTCATGAGTAAATAATAGAAGACTATAAAGATGGTTCCAAATACATTGTAGATTCTAAGGAATCACTTTTCCATGCTGATGGGAAATAAACTCGTCATCTAATTGAACATAAACATGAATCTAATGGGTCTCTAGAGGCCACTAATCTAATGAGAAGTTATATAAAAACCCTTTTGTGATATATAACAGAGAGACTGTAGTTTGTGGGTGCTCCTCTATGTATGTTTTTACATAAAAATGAAAATTATTTTGACATTCATCATATGTGTCTTCCTCTTTTCTATTTTTTACTTATGCCAATGTTCTGAGTAAGAGTCGTGTGATTTTCCAAGTGTTACATAAACAACCCAAAAAATATTGTATCTTTTGTATTTTATTACTCAATATTTCCTAATCCATTCAAAAATGTAATTCATGGGTGATGAGACTTGAATTTTTCTATATTTTATATTGTGGGTTTTAATCTAGTGAGTACTATGTCTCTTGGTTTTTGGCAGTTTAGGGTCATGCATGTTATATTAAAAGGACTGTGTTTAAAGTCGAGTAGAATTGACCCAAAATTTCGAAATTAGATCCTAACTAAGGCTCAGTGTCTTTGAATTTCTCCAATATTATTTAGACAATTTCAAGGGGAATCTTGAGTTATCATTTATATGGTCACCAAATCTAAAACATGTATAAACATAAATGAGGTCTCTTCCATGAATGATGTTACCATTATTTTTACAAATAAGATAATGGGGTGGTATTTTGTAGGGACGACTGGGGAATATGTTTCATAGACAAATAGTGTTATCTTTTTACTATCGTGGCCAATAGGTAGGAATCTTTTATTCAAGGCTTCTGGGGGAACATACTACATAGTCAGGAAAAAGGGCCCTTATAAATTTATCATTTTATTGTTGATTGACAAGGGAAAATAATATTTGGGTGACATAAGACTCCAGTTGGTAGTTTTTCCATGTTATGAGATTTTATTAATAAATATTTATTTATGTCGACATATATCATGATTTAGAAAAAAAAATTCTACAAAAATTTGGAGTATGAGGAATGGTTAAAATTTATTAGAAAGGGGGGATTCTAATTTCATGATATGCTGTTTTGAGTCATTTATAGAGGACATTTGTAATGTGATATTTTATGACATGTAGTGAGGATATTGGGTGGTTTTAATTTAATGTCATTAACATTGACCTATGGTTTGAGACTCCCCAATTTCTTGATAATTTGTTTGGAAACATACTACCATGTACAATTATGAAAGGGAATAATTTTAAACTGTACTTTAGGAATTTCAGGATTTAAATAATGATATGGGAAAAGGTATAAAAGGAATTAGAGTAAGTCTTTCCTAAGAATGATGGTGAAATTATTTATCGAACCCATTATGGGGGTTTAATATTTTAGGTCCTACTAGGACATATGCTACATATCCAAATAGTGGCATCTTTTGACTAACATTCCCGTTATGTATGAAACATCTAAAAGGCCATCTAGGGACACATACTACATATTCAGGCAAAAGAGTTCTAAATTTTTTTATATTCTATTTCTAAAAGCATAAGAAATTTTATGCAGATTCATATTTTCCATATCACAAAGTACGATTTATAGTGAATGGTATCTAAATACGAAAAGAGTATTTCCAATCATGATTTCCAAGGAATCAGAGGAATGTGATTTCAACGAAGGTCTAACCTATATATATGATGTACGATGTCTATATATTTAGGTCATTCAACTAGGAAAAAAATGGAATAAATGGATATTATGTGGCCAAATGATCCAAGGTTATTTCATATTGCTTCAAACACACAAAGAGGGAAATAAGTAAACTGTGTTCTTGAAGACATTCAGATCTACAAAAAGGCAATGGGCCAAATATACATTGATGAAAACTCTACGATACAGATTCATGTATATTTTCATCAATGTTTTAAGGGGACAATAGAAATTTTAACCATGAATTATGTTACCACTATTTGACAAACCTGTTATGGGGGTTGTATTAAGTAGGCCCAATTATGGAATATGTTGTATATCCATATAATGGTGTCTATTGTATGAAATGATCATTGTTTAAGAACCTTATGCATTGCCACATAGTTGCACGTAATGTATTTTCAGACAAAGGAATTCTCAAATATCAATAAATATATCACAAAACCTTAATAAAGGCTATGATGATATGAGAAAATATTAAGGCTTAAGGGTGAAAAATTGGAACGGGAGTAATGCTCGATGCACGAGACAAATATTTTATTCAATATTGGCCATGAGTTTGATGTTTTTTACATAGATCTGAATCATATATAAAAAGGGTATATTTCAAGATTCCTTTATATGGTCAATAAATATAGAACCCAAAAATAAAGACTCACACATAGATTCATAACTATATGTGGAAGAGAAATAATAATGTAACTCTTTGCTGGTACTAGTTGTTAAGGCCTAGTGTTTACTACAAATCTCAATTGGATGAGAATCAAGCCATACGTAGTTCTTCGAACATTCTTTATGTATGTTTTATTCATAAATTTGGAAGTAATGGGTTTTTTATTATTGATTGTGAAATGATTGAAGATTTAGGTCTCTCTATGCATCTCATTGAAATTAGAATCATACCAAATGTAGTGTTTGAAACAATCATTTCCCACATTAATTGAGTTTGATGTGAGATACAATGGATTTTAATAAATTTTGAAGGAAGAATGGTTTAACTTAAAACACAAAATTTTATGAATTTAAAACCATTTATCCTCAAAGAGAACTTCGTATAGATCTGATTCAAATACGGTAAGAGAAAAGGGATGTAAAATTTTTTTGGTTATGACTAGGCCCAATATTGGAAATCTATGTGTCTCGACATATCGCATTGAAAATGAGAATCATGCCACACATAGTTCATGAAACCAATCCCTTATAAATATCTGATTTAGACATAGGGAGAAATGGAACTCATGTGCCATAGAGGAGTGGAAATTATGTCTATGATGCTTGAATGTATAAGTTGTTATCATCAAATAGGGATGTTGTTAACCATACTATTTAATGTCATGTAACATTGACCCATGATGTCATGAATTTTAACATATTGTGATAAAGACAAAGTGGAATTTCCATTGATCATCCTGCAACATGTATGCTTATGGTTTTTATGAATTTTGTGGTCTTGTAACTAGGACTTTCTACATTGCTTTTTAGAGTCATGTAGTGAGGAAATTGATGATGTGCAGTTACACAAATTACTTCTTCAAAAATCATCCTTTATTTTAAGTTGTAATAAGTTATCCATCCATTGATATTAGGGAATAATCTCTATTTGAGTATAACTTATGTATGTATTATGCTCCTTCACACTTTGGCATGAGCATTGGAGGCTTTTATCCTGGGATCATTGGAGTCCTAATGACCAACAATAGTTCTCCTTGAAAAAATGAGTATATGTGAAATTTATAGTTAAAAGCTCATGTTATTCTATTCTGATAGACATATAAATGATACAATGTACTCAATCTCTTTTCTTTAAATCATTCCAGCTCATCAAATAATTTCTAATAATTTCATCTGTAGATAAATAACAGACTGCAACTCATAGTGAAGGAAATTGAATTTCAATTGGAAAAAATGCTTTTGTTATGTACTCTAATAAATATGGTCTTTGTGAGTGGCAATATAGATAGTAGTCAAATAATCCCATAAAGCATGAAAAAGCTAATCAGGCAAAGATTTCTTACCTTTATCCACCATCTTCTATAGTATATATGATAGGATCTTATTGAAATCCACTATCTATCCATTATCCACTTCATGATAGCGAGATGAATGATTGGATTAGATATTTTTCTCTTGATATATATTTTTTAATTAAATAGAACAAAAATTGGTTTAATTGTCCTTTAATATAGTATAAGGGACCACAAATCTAAAGACGGTTTTAGCTTTGAAAAAACTATCAATTATTTTAACTTTGAATTTTTTGTGATGTATTGTTTCAGCCCACTTGGAGAAGAAATCCATATATGTAAGAATACACTTGAACTACTTAGCTATATCCAGAGGATATGGTCTTTATAAATCCATTCCTCATGTGGGAAATTACCAAGAGTATTTATTATTATGTAAAATCACCGAGGGAAGATGAATGAATCTCTCAAACACATGGGACGGATGCCATTTCATGGTGAAATATGTGCAATCCTGCATCATTGAAGGCTAGAAATATCCAAGCCTTTAGGTTCGATCACTAGTCCCATGACCTTACTGGTGATCACCAAAGGATCTTGCTTGTACCTCATTCACAATAGCTGTAGTTTCTTCTCGGTCAATACACATGAAAATAATTCCATCAAAACGTCATTTGCAGAGGAACTTTTGTTGATCTATACCATCACAAAGGGTAAAATTGGCCACTCTTCATCGAATATGTTCTTTTTCATCTCTATCTAGTGGAAGTACTTCATTTTGATGGTATTCCATGATGGGTGTCATCCATCCCATCATATGACCATACGAACCTGAAATAGGGCTAATTTTGTTAATTTCGTCTATTCCAATTTGAACGAAATGTTAAACCACATGACGATGGGAATTACTAAATATTTCTTCATCCCAATTTGGATATGACATGTTTGTAACTAAATTAGCCATTTCATCGGCTTTGGTTTTTTGTGATCGCAAGACATAGTTAAATTTTGACTCTAAGGGAAATTCATCCATTAATCCTCTAACATAATCACACAAAGGGAATAACTCTTTTTTTGATAGCATATTTCCCTTTGATTTTTTTTATTACCAACTCTAAATCACCATTATCATTTAGGTGGTTCACATGTACCTAGAGTGAAAATTCTAGGCCTGTGATGGGATCTTGATAATCTACCTCATTGTTGGTATAATTTTCTGATAATAGAATGGAATATGTAAACACTACCTTTTCTAGGAAGATAAATACAATTTATATCCCAACTATGTTGAGTATAGGGTTTTCCATTCCCTTCCCTACTGGACTTCTGGAAGAACCATCAAACTAAATTGTGGATGTTTATAGATTATATTGAATAGAAAATACCTCTTCATTATGAAGATCAATATTTAATAATGTATCTCTGGCAGATGGATGTTTAGTATGAAAATCATCCAAAGCATGTCCTTTTATTGCCTTAGGAGTCCCAAACTGGATATCAAACATCAGAAAAATAACTTCCCACCATGAAAAATGCCGTGTCAGCATAGGATGACTGAGGATATATTTTAGTGGGTTGTTGCAAGATACCTATTTGACCTCATGATGTTTCAGGTTGTGCCTCAATTTCTATACTATAAAGATTAATTCCATTCTGCACCACTCTATTCTAGAATATCGAGTCTTTGTATCAAACATTGTTTGACTGATATAGTAATGCCTATTTTCATTCCCAGTATCATTCCTTTGTGTAAGGAAGGCGCCTAGTGATTTCTCTATAGTTTTCACATAATGAGTAAGTGTAATTCCTTTAGCATTTGGAACTAATACTTGTGGACTGAAGAGATATTTATATAGGGTATCAAATTCCCCTTGGCAGTCTTTAGTCCATTTATAGGTGACTTCATTATTCATTAATTAGGTGAAGGGTAAAGACTTTCCATCCAAATTAATGATAAAGCACTGAATATATTCCATGTAACCATGATTTAATCTTAATTATATAAAATTTTGAGGAGGTTACATTACAAGGATTGCTTTTTTCTCATGATCAACATTGATGCCACGATGGCATATAATAAAAAAGGAACATTCCTGATGTTACCCAGAAATCACATTTCATGAAATTCATCATAAAATTATGTTACCGATGTTAATTGAATATGGTCTTTAAATCTGTTTGGTGATCAAAATGTTTTTTTACATTTAACTTCTAGATCATCCACTTAACATTCGATATTTTTTCCTAAGAAGGGTTTGAACATATGGAATATAGCACGTTGTTATGTTACTCCTTTGTTCAATAAGACAATGGAAAATACTCGATAGAAAAACAAACCTTAAGGGACATTAAATTTTATATATTATTCATCTTCTGGGGCCATTATAATTTCATTGTACCCATAGTATCCATACATTAAATTAGGACCTTCATATTCTTCTATTCCATGAATTAAAATTTCTCTAATCAGAACTGGAAAGTCATCTTTGGAACTATACCAGTTAAGATCTCTGAAATAAATGGAATCTCTGAATTTTCCATTATTCATTTTCACTGGTACAATGTTGGCCAGAAATTTAGGATACTTAACCTCCCTAAAAAAGTTATCCTTAATAATCTTGTGAACTTCAGCTTTATTTTTAGAGGCATGAGTTGGGTGTGATCAACTTGCTGCCTCCTTGAATCATCGATTATCTTCTAGAAAACCCACATCAATAGTGTCTAAATATTGGTTAAATACTATAATTTATATATAGTTTGGACCAAATATAAATGGATTTTGATTTATAAATGAGGTATATATCTCTTTCTCTTCAAAAGTCATGGCCGATTTAATTAGAGTGAGGTGTAGATCTTCTTTGTACCCAACTTTATTTCTCTGAGCTCATCCACAGTAGTGCAACACCATCCTCAAATGATGAGGGGGCATCACTAAGATATTTTTTTTCTTCATTATGTGTCACTTCTTCCTTTTATACTTGCATAGTAGGTGATGAATAAGAACATTCTATTATTAGGGAGGGTCCAGTAGGTGAAAATCATGATGAAGAGGCAACCATTTCTGACACTACTAATGATGAAGAGTCTTCATAGAGTACTTAATATATGATAATGGGTTGGGAATAAAAATACTTATCTTCCTATAGCATTGATAAAAATTTTTCTATCCAGATTGGTTAATAATATAATTTATGAAGTTTGGTGGATGAAATAGAGACATCTTTGTTTAGGATTTCACCACATCATGGTAAATCAACAATTTCCCCCATGCTATCAGGATCGTTTTTCATAATTGACATTTTGAAAGTCTCTAGATGAGTGTTCAGATTTGGGTCTACCCTTTCAATTTTAATGATAGGAAACACATAATATATACTCAATTGCTTGAATTGGTTTGTTGGGATCTTTTTTAGTCCATTCAGAGCATTGATTATTGTTATATCATTTTTCAAAGACCTCGTTCACATTGTGTGATAGAATTTTGATTCAACATTTTGAGATTCTCATGTTTTGAACCGAGCCTTGTCACCGTATAATTTCCCAATATTACAATTGAAGTAGTAGTTGATACATTGGTGATATGACAAAGGAATGGTCGCATGTTGATGTAGCCAATGCCTTCCAATAAGAATGTTGAAGGTTCTGTCCTGATAGACAACCATGAAATCTGAATTAGACATAAGATCCCCAAACTGAGTTCCGAGTGTGTTCTCACCTAGATGTTTTTTCACATTCATTTTATAAACATGAAAAATTAAATTGGAAGGAGATAATTTAGATTCGGTGAGGTCCAAATGAAATATTGTATGGATAGGAACGATGTTTACTCGAGAGATATTATCAATGAAGGATTGTTGGTTGTCTATATCATTAATACTACTAGATAGGTTCAGAGGATAGATGTGTCCATTTATAACATCATCTACATCTTCATCTATACAAGATATAACTGAATGACATTATGTAGGATCATTCTCTTTACGATAATCCTCAATAGCAGAATTCTCAATTTGAAACTCATAAGGGCCTGACAATGCCTCAATGAGTGCTTCCTATAGATCTTTTGATAGATTCAAGGCAACCAAGATTGAATAATTGTATGGTACATGGGAAAGCTTTTTCCAAACATCATTGTTTTGGTGTAGAGGTCTGATTTTCCCAACACGGATATGCTGGTTTTCAGGTGTCTTTGAAGTTCATGGTTCAGATGTTGATGTACCCTCTATCAGGGAAGAAGATGGAAATGAATCATTTTTTGGTATAATATACTGACTAGGTCTATCTAATAGATGAGAGAATTTTGGTGTATCCTCTAATCAAGCCTCCTAAATAATCCTGTCAGGACTGATCCTGTCATGTGTGGGAGAACTTCTTTGTTCTTGTTGAGCCCGATGAAGTGCTATCCCATGAGTTTCTACCATATATATGGTTTGAGAAGTTGTAGAGGTAAAATAGTGGTTTCTAACATACCGAAGTCTTCCCCTATATCCTAAAATTTTGTTTCTTCCCCTAGTTCCTCATTTTGGTATAGGGAATTCATGATTCTCATAACCAGAATCATCATTGGCATAGGGATCCATTATGTGAATAATGTTGACATAACCAATGATCAATTCATCCTCTGATGAGTATTCTACTTGATGGTTTGGTTCTGGTTTTGCCATTTTTTGGGGCATTGCCCATTCATTGGAATCAAATGTCATGAAATCTGCCCGATTCAGGGACAGTATATTCCATATCACGAGCTCGTCTCCTTATGATTTTTTTTGTTCTTCTGATCACATCTATTCATTTAGGATTCACTTTTGAAGGGATAATATTTTGGGGAAGGTAGATTTGTTGTGGTAGAATTGGAATATGACACTAATGGTTATTTCAACTGTGTTTTTAGAATGGTATGATTTTGATTGATCATTTTTTTATCATCCAATCATCATACTTCTGGGAATTTTTTCTTTTGACATTTTTCCACTCGCCTTCGTTATTTGGGTTATTAGCAGTAAAACATGCTACATGGGCCAATGAAATTTTTAGTTTCACTTTCCCAATGTCCACCATTTCTTACAAGAGGTTTTTTAAAACAAAAACCTTTTGAAGTGGATGCCCTAAAATTTAGTGAAAGGGACAATAATCCGGATTATCATTCAGTTTCATCGGACATGGAAACTGAACCAAATTTTTCACGAATTTAGAAATGATATAAACAGTAACCTATTCATTCTAGAAGGAGTAAAATATTTTATTTAACCTCTCAAATTGTCTCCGAATTTTATCTTTTTGATCCTCTTGACGAGGCATTCATTTCAGATGATTCTCGAGAGGTGGATCCCTTCAGAATGATGAATGTTTTGAAGTGGATGTAGGTACATGTGCTTGTTTGAGTGTGAATGTACTAGCCTCTTATTTACATATTCTCCATCCTAAAGCTGATGGAATTATACAAGATTTATATTTTTTTCCACAATAATATCATCCCAATCTTGTGGGATTTATGTAAGGTCTCAAAACCCTATTTTGTATTTCACAAGTATCAGTGGTGTGTGTAACTCATCACACAGATTTTCCACACAAATTTGTAACAGAACTTCTTGACGGAGTGCCAGGTTTATAGAATATTTCAATCCTTTAAATCGAGTAATGAAATATAAAAGTATTTCATTTTCCTTTTGATTTCAATTAGTATGTTAACAAATTGTCGTCTTTAGCAATGTTGAGCTCAATGAAAAATGAATTTAGGAAGGAGGACTTCACATATAGTAATTGATCAAGACTAAAAATTTGAATACCAGAAAAAAGATGGTCCCTATAATGATTGTACAAAGAATATGAGATTTACTAAATCTTGTTGTTAAGGGGTCCCCATAATGGGATTAAAATGAGAAAAAAATGCATTTAGTGTTGCTCCAGATCTCCCAAACCATTAATGTTTGGGAATACTGTATTCAAAAAGTTTTTTGGGGGGTATTTGATCCACCCATTTGGGGTAAGCATTATTTTCTGGTTGTACTGGTGCACGCCAATCATCTATAGCTTCCAATAGAGTTATTAATTCCTTAACTATATTCATAAAAATTTGGAGAATATATGGACATGCTGGAACCTATACAGGTATATTAGCTGAAGCTGAAACTCATGCGATGACTGGAAAAACCACTGGTTGTAGTGATGTTGGTATTTGTCGTGGAAAACCCATGTCGACAGACATATAAAGAACTATTTGAGCCTACCCTATCAGTGTACCCAATGGAGTGAATTCATTTTCTGCATCAATGGTGGAAACAAACCAAATTTGTAGAAGAGTTAGTGCAGGATGTGGAAGTTTATGATTTATTTGGGGGGGCATGTCTAGCCAAAATTATTCTTTAAAGTAACTCTGTATTAGTTCATTTTAACCCCATAATCTAAGATTTTTTCTCAGAAAATTATTCTTCAAGTGAAATAGATTGACCACCCCCAATTAAAAAGTGATATGTAATCTGACCTTTACCTTTCCCCTTGTTATATACCACTCGAAGGGGTACCAGTTGGTTACTTGATGGTATAACAAGATTCTAGGTAAGCTGATGATTTCATGTATGCACACCCAATTCATTGGATTCAATGTATATAATGATATGGATAAGAACATCATCTTCTGACTCCCCTTTACTAAACTCATTCTCTAGAAGATCATCTATAATGGTATTAATGACATTCAGTTACACGTAATGCAATGATATCATTCCTTCAGTATATTTGTATGATCATCTCCTTCAGTATCTTCCATTATACTTTTTTCTCTAGTATGATGAATTACATAGAACGGTTTGATGGATAGTAACTTTAAGGCAATCATTTTATAGTTTTGTGGTGCGTTCACTTTGTGGATTCTTCCCAGACTAGGAGATACTATCTTCTGTTGAGGAAGGGTTTGTAGATGTGAACCCCCTGCAGGCTGTGGATATTCCTGTTCTTATTCATAAAACTATCAGAAAATGGTTATTGAATTTAATTTTTGAATTAAAGAAGCCCCACTCCTGTAGGATGGGGTGACTCTTAAACTTTTATTGCTGAAATTTTCACAAATTATGTTCTAATTTTGGAACATTCTTCAAGACATTGGATGGATGAATTATCCAAAAACCACATAAAATAAACTGTTTTGGAAGACCATTATGCTATTCCACAAATTAGTGCCATTTGATGGATGACATCATCTAAGAGGGAGGCCTGCTTAATGTTTTCATGTTCTTGATGAAAAAGTATCTCAATAGCTTTCTCTCTTCGAACCTAACTCCTATAGGAGCCAGATGAGTCATGTTCTTGATATTATACTTTATTACACACAAAATCACTTGATTGAATCTATTCATTGGAAATAAAATTGCATGATACCACTTTTTATGGGATTTACTAATTCTCAAGCACAGTTAAATTCAATACTCCATGTGCACCCCATACATTGATAAGAGCACATGATGGGGTATTAGAAATTAACTCGTGAAACCTCATTAGTTCATTAAGGTATGAAAACTGAAGGGTTCTCTATTTCATTTCATCCTTTTGATGTCAAGAAACATCAAGATATGTCTACTAGATTTCACATTGAAACCCTTCTATTAACATTACATGACTTTTATATTCATCATATTTTAGTTCTTTTTATTAAAAATGATGATGATTTTTGCTTAAGTTGAGGTCAAAATCATGATTGAAATCTTCCCCCATCAATTCTGGTGGGTGGTATTAGGATTTTCTCAAAGGCCACAACATGACTAGTTTTTCATTTTTAGTAAATTGGTTTCTCATATTTAATATATATTAATCATATATTTCTTGAGGGTTCTCTACTTTTTTTGATGAGAGTGGACGCTTCTCGACATTTTTATTACCAACAATGGAATAAATTTATATTTCCTTTACTAAATTTTAAGTAAAATGACCCAAGAGAGGATGAAAGAATGACCATCACCATAGGATGTCTTATGATTGAAAAAGTATTTCACGTGTTTATTACAATGCATCAAGACATACTAAACTTACATTGAAAGTTCCTCAAGATAAGAGTGCTTTCTCATTACTACATTGTCGATTATGAATATTTCATGACAATGTGAAACACTACTGCAAAGAGATATTTTGCTGAAAATGCCATTATGTAGAGGAAAACCATGGTGGATTACATAAAGGGATAACTCCTATTGCACCTTGTTCTTCTAGACACATGGAGGGTTATCGTGGCTCTCATCCAAAGATGGGATCTCTAGATTTAATGTTGTGTCATGATGAAATCCTTCAACATGATGTATTTGATGAGGAACATTATAGTTAAAGATAATATTCCCATTGTTTTGTAATGGGAGGTTAGGATCTTGGGTTGCAACATAAAAATATATGAGGGTGTCAAGAACTCCAACATCAATAAAAGCTAGAGCACATTTTGGATCTTAATTTTCCAACTGTGTTTCTTGAGACTTCTTATGAGATGCTCTTTTACACATTGATAATGCTACCCGCAGGGATCTGTGGTTATCATGGGAAGGTATATGTTCCATACTTGGAGTGGTCATCAGAATGGGGTGATTATCTCCAATTGGAATGTGTGTATGTTCCCTATTAGATTGTCAATATGATATGGGGGAGTATGCCCCATAACCCTCCTGGAAAGGAATAAAGAAGTGTATCTACTCTGGGAGGGAATAAAGATGTTGCATCCCATGTGTGGGGACAGAGTAATGTGTCTGTTCCCCTGGTACTGATGATGTTGTTTTTATTATTTTATAACATTCTCAAGAATATAGAAAGGAATTTTTGACATAACTTTCACTATGGATAAGATTTGTTTTGTGACTTCAGAATACAGAACGGGAATATATGACCATTCTGTCTCATGAGAAGATTTATGTGCCTGTTCATGTCCTCATTTTCCTATCAACGGATACTGATAGTACTAATATATGGGGACATAATGTTGAGTCGGTATAATGATTGTCATCAGAGAATTTGGAGTGAATTCTCTATGTGATGCCAAATGAGTCTGTTCATAGGCATGATGAATGATGGTAGGTGTATGTGACTGGGGGATGTTTTTTACCATGTATGGTTTATGGCCTTCATTCAATGGTGGGAGATGAGAATACTGGAAGAATTGGTGAGTGTAAACAGGTGTATGATCTTGTTTAGTAGTTTCCACCACATTTGATTAGTGTTCAACCTTTAATGATATCAGACAAGTCTACTAATTGGATGATATAGTGTAAATAGGGGTATGTGCCTTTTTACAATACTCCAACGGATTCAACTAGTGGGATTGGTGGGTTGGTACCAGATGAGTCCACTGGCCTATAGAATTGGGACTGATGGGTGAATGTTCTCATTTGTTGTTTTCTATAATGATTTGTTGATGGATTTATCTTGAGGGGGAAATGGTAAGAACCTACTCCTTGTTGGATGGGTGTTTTCCCAATAGGATCATCTTACATGCCTAGGTCAGATTGACTTGGGCTGAACAAGCAAAGGCCACACCCCCATCATGTTGGGGGTTCACAGAAGTATGATTCTACTAATGGCCATTGTGGGGTGCAGTCCTCAAGAAGGACTCCTACATCTTTGAATTGAGTCCATGAGTTACCTATTGATACACCTTCTTCTAGTATGGTAGGTACTTTTTGTTTTGTTTTGGGGGATAAAGACCAAAAACTATTGAAGATGATGGTTGGAACCGTCTGCTTCATGACCATCGGTCATTGTTGATCGGTTGATATATGGTTTTTTTTTGTAAAAATGGAGATCATGTCAGGTATCCTCCAAGGTTGGGATAGAACCATGATAAAGGTATTCCCTTACTAGTACATTGCAGACCCAATGATGAAGATTCTATGTTGGTGATTACATCCTTCCAGCGGAAGACAATATAGTTTGAGCAACAACTTGGGAATTTATAGGTTCAAACGTGAAGGAAGCCATGTAGAGTAAAGAGTGTTCTATGGAAAGATATGAAA
Organism: Viscum album; assembly: GCA_963277665.1. Lineage (NCBI taxonomy): Eukaryota > Viridiplantae > Streptophyta > Magnoliopsida > Santalales > Viscaceae > Viscum > Viscum album. Next base: position 1,848,539,279 of record OY728143.1, on the reverse strand, counting down.
AATAATAAACATCATTAAAGAATCACCTTTTATATTGATACATGCATTATTGATTCCTTTTTCTGGCCCTCCTTTATCAATTTATATGGGCCTTAAATATGGGTAACAATATCATCTAGGTTATGGATTCACGTCAGATTCACAATTTTCATTTCGTAGTTCCATTGAACGTGTGCTATGGTAAGGAATCACTAATTCCAAGTGCATTCCAATGGATTTATTTATGGAACTGAAAACAACCAATAGTTCATTATCCAAAGTGACTATCTTTATAAAGGCATATGATCATTGAGTTTGATCTTACGATACATAGGAATATGCATTGGTTGATATGACGGATGTTCGGACTCATCACACCCTTTTGGGGAGAATTAACTTATACTCTGGTTCTCTCATATAGATTTGAGATATTTTCATGATATTTTAATTCAACCAGTATAACATAAAACTACCCTTGGAATTTGCAATCAATTATTAGCATTTGTAAAATTTTTAATCGTCTATATGTATTTTATGATCATCATTAATAGAGAAATCTATATGTATTTGGGGTTCTCCACCATTGATATCCTCTTATTTAAAAATTAGAGATTCTTTTCTCCATCACTATGATGATAATGGGTTTTTAATCCACATTGTGTGGTAGTTTGGAATTTATTTTCTTCCAAGGATACGATGGTTTGTTTAGATTTTGGGATCATACCCATAAATGGGACACATACGTATCCTTGTAAAAGGAATTGAAACCATCGTAGTTCAGTGCTGATTAATGGGATAGATCATACCATTTATGTCATGTGATATGAACCTAGCCATACTGTTTAATGTCATATTGTAAGGACATCTAAGTGAAGGGGGCTTAGTATTGGTTTGGTGTGTGACTTATGCCTATGTAGCCTGATAAACAGAGAAATAATATGAGGTTTCAAGTAAGATTAGACACTGCTGGAAATATGGCCTAGGAAGTACAGGTCTGATTTGAAGTATTGGGTTTGAACCTCATAGAGGATACTTATGTATCCCATTGAAATATGTGAATCAAATCCCACATAGTTTTGTTAGTCTCATAAGAGAGTGTAGTTCTTTTGGGAGAAATCAGTTTGGGATTACTTCTTTAAATGGATGTATTGGTGATTTTGGAGTTTAATTTAGGGATTTCTCCTATGGAGTATTCCCATTTATAGATGAATTGATATGGAGCTCCTGCCTTAAAAAGTATTCCTATGTATCCCAATTATGGTGGGAATCCGATTTCTTGTTTTTCAAGAGTTTTAGGGGGTAATATTTCAAGGCTTACTCTTAAAAAGGATGCCTAGATTTAGAGAATTGATATTTGGATTCTTGAATAGGATATCCAATGATATCAGGACTTGACGAGGCTTCTTACATACCCCAATTATGGTGGGAATCAGGGATATCATAGTTCATTCACCATGGGTTTTTGTACAAATTTTTTTGATCATCACAACTCTATAAGCCCACATGAGTCATGCTTGGTGTGAGAAATAAGTGGATGTGAAAGATTTGACAAATTAACCAACACTATTCCTCCTCCATTGGTGGAAGAGGATGCTCCTATGATGGTGAGGGTGGACGAGTCCATGGTGACTGGGGAAGAGGGGGAAGTGAAAATACTTCCAGCTGTTCTCCTTACATTGGGAAATGGTCCAATGTATGGAAGGAGTGATGGTGAAGTAAGTGGAGAGGAGGAGGACTAAAACCTCATACTTGAATGGTTAGGGGCCTACACTAGGATGGATGCCCAAAAATTGGACCTGTTAGAGGATGAAAACTTCACATTTTCTTTAATGGAAATTAATATTTGAACCATACCTTCCCTACCAGAGACTGGAGGTTTTTGGTTTTAGAGATGAAAAGGGGAGTACATAACCCAACCCCTAATCCTCAAAATTGGGAGCAACCCAAAAACATTCCTAGGAGAATGGACCATGTGACTACTTATATAGAAACCCACATACATTCCATGAACCCAATCCCCATTGTGAATCAGATGTGGGAATTCTATGACTATGGATATACAAACCCAAATAGGAGACATGCTGATGTGAGATTTCTAATGGATTGATAAGTCAGGAGGTCCTGATAGAGGTTTCAACATGATCCCTTTTATACTAAGGATCCAATGAATAATAATCCTTTCTAGGAATGGATTTGAATAAGGCTTCATTTCTTGTAGACATAATGGAGTGGGTGAATCAAAGAAGGGTCCCCAAGTAAGTATCCGACACACATGTATTGGTGCGCTAGTAGCATTTGGTGACATGATGTTCATTGAAGTTAGGAACAACACGGATGTTAATACATGGTAAAAACATTACTCAAGCCTTCATGGGTATCATAGGTATTCATATAAGTGAGGTTCTCATGTTCCTTTGAGATGAATAGTTGGCGCAAATATGTTTTTGATTCAGGGAGGTTGGGTGCTTTAGGAGCGCATGTTTTATAGATTTAAAACACTAAAGGGACATAAGTCCAACTATCCTCATTAAATTCATATTCTCCATGTGTCAGATAACTACCTTGATGGTTTCAGAAGACTAGGAAGAATCACTAGACAGACCAAAGCGACAATTAGGCTCCTGGTAAATTCGTTCAAACAAATGAAGGCCCCAAGGATCTATTTATAGGAAAATAAGTGACCTTGGGGGAAATAGTGGTGGGTCATGGATGTAGGGTTGGGCACAAGAATTGGGCCAGGAAGTACCATGCATGCCAAAATATCCTTTTCTTGACTAACTCAATCAAAATTTCAATCCTTTAAAAATCATTATTTCCATCATGTGTTTCCTTATCTTTTTATCTATGGAATTTTCCTTTGTCATTTATTAGACTTTCTGACGGAATAGAGTGTAAACAGTGGTAAAGACCATGCTCAAGATGTGGTGGGCCTTGTCGCATTAGTAATAACTCTTGTAGTTCCACCATAGTCACCACATTAAATTACCAACTTGGTAACTGATGCCCAATTTTGGGAGGTTTTCCATCGTATTATTTTTTCTATGTATGTTGTTCCTCGTCTAACCCAGATTATGAAAAATTTATCATCAAAATTTAAGCTAAATCACCCCACCATTTTAAAAGGAATAGTAAATATTTGTACTCTAATGCAAGGAATGAGGCCATGATTTCCCTATCTGAGCATATGGAGATTCCTATAGATTGGAAAATGAAGATCATAGCTTATATGTTACATAGTTATACTATGTAACGGTGGGATTTCATTACCCATTAATACTAACATCATGATATGATATGAAGGGATTTCTGTATTTTATTATATAACTACTTTATTCCACTAACATTGAGGGGTGGACGAGATATTGGTTTTGTGATCATGAAGTTGTTTCATATGTTTATGGTATAGTATTATTTACTTTAACTAAGATTCAATGACTCACATGGATTCTATCTACTAATGAGATTATGAATGTGTGTTGATTTGAGGATGGGATTGTATATTCCATCAGATCATAAGTTAATGTTTTTTCCATTATTTCTAAGATAATAAACTATGGACTTATTAATGATATTATTTTAAATGAATAATATAGGGAGTTACATGGAGTTTCCACACTAAGACGTGGAAATGGATCTTCTAGTGGAAGGAATACATGTTTCAAGGTTTTTCATGGTGGAGGTGGAAGTTAGCCAAATCGTATAGATAGTTTAGTTACGTCAAAAGTGCATGGAATCATGAAATATGGAACCCCCGTGCCTGTGAGATACATTTAAATATAGAGGCTACAGTATGATGGGTTATATTCATCACATAAGTAGAAATTTTCCTCCAATTCCTATTTAGATAGGATCTATAATAACTCCATGTTCTATATCAGGTCCTATATTTCCTCAAAATGAAGTCATCTAAATTACCATTGGACTCTTAATATGAGGTGGTGGTAAAGGTATTATAATCAAGAATAATAATTTTTTGTTCCAGCCAAGAAGGCATGGTAAAGGTAGTTAGGTTGTATCACAGTTCCATAGTACGGACATGTTACATGAAATGCATCCTATGAAAATGGATCAAAGTGTCAGACCCAGTACAATCTATTGTACTATTCTGGTATCATATAGTTTTTTCAATGGTTTATTTTTTGGAAAAAACTACATCATAATGTTTTATTTCATCCACAATTATATATAGTATTTCCACTATTTAGAGTACTTTTGTGGTGTGATGACACTCGATATCCACTTGGTTATATGATAAGAGAGAGTACGATAATGTTAGGACTGCCCCTAAGAGGTGGGTGATTATATATTCATGTGGAATATTTTTTCCTATACATTAATTTCTATGATTTAATTCACAGGTAAGTTTTTATAGTTATCTATCGAGAATATATATATTTATCATTAATGGGTGTCTCATACATCACCATATTGTGGTAAACATGTTCATAATAGTGGATGAGATGTATGTGCATCTCAGGATAGACCATAGAATCATAGGTTTCATAGAGTTATTGTACTGATCTATATTCCCTATAATGATGATCATGGTTTACAACCTACAATTTCCCTCCTATGATGGATTATTTCTGTGATTTTATCCCTGATGATTATTCGGTGATACCTCTAGTGAGAGGTAAAATTCAAAATTTACATAGAGAATAGGTTGGAACTAGTTTCTATTCCTCCTTATACGATGTCACCTATATAATTTCTTAATATAGATAATTAATTGGAATACTTAGAGTCTAGGGGTTCTATATGCCCCAAAATATCACCTTGGGGTCCACGATCACTTTTTACAAATATTTCAGGTTGTACCTTTAATCATTCTGTCGATTAGTAATGGTTGAACCAAATCAAAATTACAAATGAATATCTTCTGAATAGAATATATAACCTCATTTACAAGCTCCATGGTTAATGGGTTTTCTAAAATATTTATTTGATACTATTCTACAGATAAGTACGTGTCGAAAAATATTCCATACCTGGTATATCACTATGTAGAAGGAATAATAATTATGAGTATCATTTTTTTTGTTTGGTCTCAAAAAGGAACCATCTATTGTCATGGATTTGATTAATCATGTTTTCCACACATATCTAGACTAATTCACGGTGGTCTTTATGGAAAAAATCATGGAGTAATCTCTCTCTCTCGATCAACAAAACCATTTCCAACATCTTTAAAACATTTTGAATATAGTGAGAGGGTACCATATTTATGAAAATATCACTAAATTCCAAAATTGGATCTACAATGTTCACATCCAAGGTGACACCATCTTAGATACCAGAGTATCAATAGACCCAGAGAGGGTGAGAGTTTTATATTCCTAGGAGTATCTGAAGAATGTATTTGATATACGGTGTTTATTAGGTCGATTTGAGTAATACATATTCATTTTTAGGACCTTCATTCATACCAGTTCCTATTATGGGATTGAATAATATGGGTGGGAAATTCATATGGTAAGAAGTTGCAAAAGAGCCTTTCAAGAGTTCAATGTTAGGATGACTTTAGTGCCATTCCATATCATTCTGGATCCAAGAAAATTATATATAGTATTTCTTTAATCATTAATTGGGAAAGGAGTAGATCTGATGTTAGAAGAGTCAATCATAGTATACCTGTCTCGTTAGTTGTTTCCCCTTGACTAGAATTACCTGATCTGCGGTCTTGAGATAACAACTCTTTTTCATTCATTACAATGTTGGAGATATAACCTACTTGTTGATTGGATTTTATTATACACCAATAAAATGCCCAAAATTCAATATTTACACAATGTGATCATAATATTAGGTAGTTCATATGGGTTGAATATATTCATTACATTATTTGATATGTCCTATACACCTAGAAAAATCCAATCAATAACTGATGTTATGAGAAAAAAACTAGAACACATGTGGTTTATGAGGTAAGAGGTGAGTGTACAATATAGTATTATTTTCTAAAACTCATGGTGAATTTAAGAAGAATAATGGGTAGACAATCCTCATAACATTATAAGTGATTACTACCCTTCTCCAACAAGTAAGGATAAAGTATTATTATGACCATGAGGACATGGCCTTGAAAGATAGTATCTTAGATGATGATTCATCACCTAGTCAGAATGTGGATGAGGATAACACCTAGTGATTTAATACTTAGGTCATTGTTCCATCAGAAATCTAGGAGGATTTGTTGCTGGAATCATATACCTTGATATGGATGCTACATCCGAAAGTTAACAATAATGTATTGACACATGAATCGATGGTATTGGGGGCCTAGTATGAAATGGGAGATATCTGAAATTATTTCCCGATCATATATATATCAAATGGTTATGGTTAAACATCATCTAATTACATGACCTTTACCATCGTTATTCATTCATGAATAGAAGTGGGATGACACTATTATGGATTTAATGAATGGGTTTTCTATATTTACTAAAGTAAATGATATAGTTTCTGATTTATTGATTAGTTAATTAAGGTCCCCCAAGTCTTAACTACTCAAGATACCTTATTAGTTGATGAACTAGTGAAGATATATGACAGTGATGTTGTACAAATTCCCGAATCTCTATGATCTATTATATGTGATATGGGTTCACATTTCACACCTTAGTTATAGAAGGGGTTGTTGTATGGCTTGGAACACATGTTATTATGAGAATAAACTACCACCCTTAAACCTATAGTTAGAGAGAGTGTAATATTCATGTTTTATTATAAATTGATTGTTTATTTTTCCTTTACATTGGATGTTCAAGAGAAAAGTACATACCACTTGTGTATTTTTTTAAAAATAAATGATTTAATGAAACCATCCAAACTGATCCTTGTGTGTACTTATATGATTGGTCATGTTGATCACCTCTGTTTAGGTTATATTTAGGGTTGTAAGCTTTATTTGGAAAACATTTCATCAATAAGGCTTCAGAGCCTTTTCAGCTGATCAAGAATAACATTTAAATAGCTCAGTCTTGTTAACTGTGACATTCCAATCAACGTTGATGACCTATAAAGTTTTTGGTCACAAATTTGGTCTTCTTTCCTGGTTCCCCAAAGTAATCCCATCAACATATTCCAAGAAAGGGTATGACCTTTCCTTGATTCATCAGACCCCTTTATATTTTAGATTATGTTGGAACATGGGATTACATAATATAAATTCAGTCGATATTTCTATCAATGTGTGATGCCTTTAACATTTTTCATCTTAGCTGGTATTATAAAAACATAAATCATGTTCTTAAACCCAGGGAGGATGAGTTATATGTCCATTATTATTTCAAGGGGTACCTCAACCATGTTTTTGTTTCAAGAATTTTTGTCTTTTGATTTAGGTCAGTTCTCCTATTATGGGTTTCATGGAGGCACAATCGTCTACAGGATGAAACATGGTTAAAAGACTATGATGTACCAACTCATTGACTATAAAATTTCATATACGTTGTTTTAGCACCCTTATAATGGAAGCATAAGGACACATTTTTAATGACAGTATGATGTAATTACAATGCAGTTTATGAATTTATGAACTATTTTAAATTTGGTAGAAAACTTTTTTAGTTTTTTTATAAAACCCATAAATTGTTCCTTAGGGTAGGTCCTTATAATATTTGGAATATAGTTTTTGAGGTGATATATACTGTATACATTTAAAATACATGTAATTTACATAAATACATGATCTATATTAAATAAAAATCTTTTATTTTTAGGTCCTTCAAATTGCACGACCTGAATGGGTTTTTACATGTAGGGGAGAAACTAGTAATATAGATGTTGTGAAATGATAACACACTGAAAATTCCGTGAGTAATTTTTTTTTAAATTTGGGAGCACCGCATATTTAAATTGTATATTCTATTCCCTACGTTCTCATAGTATGATCCCCATATAGGAGAGCTCCCCCACCACAACATAGGTTCATCCGATTCTCTAAAATCTAGACAACGATCAAATTTTTGTATGTCAAGATTGATCCCCTTTAATAAGTTATTTGATATGTTGTCTTCTTTTCTATTCATTTTATATTGTCCTAAAAGAATTTCCTATGTGAGATCAGATACAATATTTTCTGGGTTTTTAAAATTTTCCGTTTTATTCCAATATTGATTTATTAAAAGGATACTAGTTGAAGAGTATTCATCTACTGACCTATGGTAGGTAGTATAAAAAAATTCACATAAAATTATGTTGTTTTTTAGATTCTCCGTTATTCCACAACTGATATATTTCTTCAAAAATCCTTCAAATGTTTATTTCATTTTTAAATTAGTAAAACCATGTTTCGATACAATCATAAACCCATGTTTAATTGTTATGGGATGTTTACCTTCATGATTTTACCCATTTGGGTGTGATGAATTAATCTCCCTCCTAAATGATTATTCATTTTTAGCGGCTCTTGTGTGTTGAGCCACCACTAGAACATGTTATTTCCCCTAATTATTGTTCCGGGGTAGGATTACTTAATTTTCCATGAGTATGGAAGCTTCGATGCCAGGTCTGGACCGAGGAACAAGCCACCTCACAAGAAGGTTGAGTTGACCACCCTGGTCACCGGTGTAAGCAGAAGACATCGCTAGCTGATCCACGATGATGACATCTAGTATGGGGGTACTCCTTATACAATTATCATATAGAGTGGATTTCCTCACTTTTGTCACATCTAACATAAAGGTTCTCCTTGTTCAACCATCATCGGCCCGAGAATAGGTCCTCCCTATTGTTTTGATGTTTAACACGATGGTCCTCCTCAAGGCCTTGGTATTATGTATGAAAACATCCCCTACCTACCATGTTTTCAATGTTTGGATCCTCCTTCAAATGTTTCCTACCAACATGGAGGTCCTCTAAATGTTCTCAATGACTAACATAGAGGCCATCCCCACTTTATCGCCGATCATCACGACGGCCTTTCCCATATTCATTATGGTCATAACAAAGTCCCTCCTCATACCATAACTACCTGAGCTAGTCAACGTAATTGTCCTGACCATGCTATACATGACTATAATGGAGGCCCTCTCAATGTTCGTTCAATCTATAATGGAGGCCCTCCCCTCTATAACACCCGCAATCACAGATCTCCTCCTAGTGTTCTATTTGACAATTTTCGAAGTGCTCCTTATACATTAGTTTGTTTGAGAAAATGTCGTACCCACTCCTGCCCCAAACCAAGAAGCGGTACTCCCCATGTCAAAGACCTATACTTCCCTAAAGAACAATCTCGAGGTAGGAAGCGTAGTCATCGCCACTATATGAAGAATCCTGTGAAACCTCAAACCACAATCAAACCCATCTAATTTTCAAATTATGAAACATAGTGAGATTAAATGATCGACATTCACACCAATATTCTATATCAGGGGATGGGAAATGAGAAAGGTGTATCAGCCTCATCCTTCTATAAATTAAGGTCCACTAGATACCCACATCCCTCCGAAGATACATACTCGAGAAGAAGAGTTGAAACCTTTATAGTGCATGACCACAAAATCATATTTATCATCCACACAATCATTCTCTACCTAGAAAATAGATCATGGAGAGTTATTATGGACACCAACAGTGGAATAGAAATAGATTGTACCAACCCCAATGACGACATCCTCTACGCGGAAATCAGTGTTCATTAGTCTATCATATAGAGATTTGGTGGTGTAATAATTTCACTCTTTAGAAGATACCCTAAAAAGTTGCGACATGTTAGCTCACACTCCATACTCTCCACTAGCCAGTCTACCTACAGAATAGTTTTATTCAATTTCGTTATAGGTCCTACATTTTCCTCTATTCGAATAGTGGTGAAATCGAGGACATGGTTATGTGTCTGAGTCGAAAATTTTGTAGGACATTCAAATAGCTGACCATTTCCCATATTCTTTCTTGCCAATTACAAACTGATCACATCATAATTCTATAATCCTATACCAAAGATGTGGTTATGTACCTACGCCGAACCTTAGGGACACCACATATATGTCTCTGTTTCCAGTGTTTACTATACACCATGAGTCGGGAACACTATGTATAAATTGGCCAAAAATACATTAAGATTCAGTTGGACACAACTCGTATTGATCAACACCCTATGTCTCATGGTTATCATCAGACACTACAACGAAAAGAATCCATAGCTTCATTATACTCCACAAGGGTATCATAGACACTTCCCCATATGTCTAGATATGTGGTAGGGGTGGTAGGATTTCCTACTTTTTAGCCATATCAAGTACCTGCCTGGTTCATCTGGTGATATCGAAGATATACCTTTGGGAATAGATATAGGGAACATGTTTGTTCCTACGATATACCATTAAGGGGGCACTGTTAGAAGACCTGTAGGAGAGGAGGATCCCACTAGGGAAGTTCATCACATGGGAAATATTTTAGGCTTCCATACTCACCAAAATATAACATTTCATGGACATCCTTTATCTTATAAGTCATTGCCTCTTGGTCAAGACCCCAATAGAGGTAACGAGATAAATGGGACTATCAAACCCTCTACCCCATCTTTCTTAGTGAAAAACATAGAAGATGATCCTGAAAAGGTTTCATTGCATCAACAAACTACTGAATAGAAAAATTTTCTTGATGATCACCTCACTGAGTGCACTGCATATCAACGGCCATATAACGATATTCCTCGATTGGGGAAAAATGGTAGGGGAAGGTACAACTTCTTATTGGTGAGTTTTCTTTTTGAGATATCAACAAAACTACCCTTCTAGATGGGTTATTGGCCGGAGTTTATAGAAATCTTCCATGATTTTCATCCCCAAATCCACCTAAATTGAATGAAGACCTTCGTCATGACTCGGCTCAAGTTTCACCAGCCTCTCCACAGGTCCCACCGGTCACACTACTTGTTATTCCCCATATCATTAGGTAATTCCACTAGTCACCCCATGATACAATGGGACTGCTTACACCATTAATGGACCCGCTGACGTGTTGGTGGTCATAGACCCTCATCATGATTAGAATCATTGTCCAAATGATCTGATGGAATCATTTATTGATCCACTTGAGGCCCTAGAAACTCGTTAGGTTGTAATGCCACATGATGGAAGGACATATCCAACGTTGATGGATCGTATACCGGTATTCATGGGTTTCATAAATCCTACCTTCTCTCCCTTTAATGGGTCGGGCGATCCACTACAACATCTAGCCCACATTACTTCAGAGTGTGGACCCATGATGGGAACTATAGGTCAGTATGAGACCGACAATCTCTGGTGTTTTGTAGAGACACATGAAGTCCCAAAAGTTTTCTAGTATAATCAGTTTTACATTGGGTCAATAGATGGTTTGGATAATCATTGTAGGTATTTTCTCAAATATTTTAGTTCCACTACCTAGAAGATAAGAATTGTCAACCTCTTCAAGTGAAAATAGATTCCATATGAACACATTTCAGAAATTGTCGCCTGGTTGAAGGGCCTCACATATGAACTAGATATACCATTAACTCAAGAGTAATTGTAAACAATGTGCATGGGGAATGATAATACTAGTCTAGTCCCTTCCCTCATTACTCAGAACATCCTTGGTGGGATCTGTGATCTATCTAACAATGATAAATGTATAGAAGAATCCTTGTTGCAAGTCATGCTGGTATGTCAATTGCCTCATGTAGCTCCCTCAAGAAGAGTTGATAATGATAAGACCATCATGGTATCACAAATATAGTCCCCCCTGTAAGGTGTAACTGTTATAGAAAGATCCAACTCTTTAGCTTCACTGAGGCTGACCACCTCAGGCATAGCCTACGGATCAGCAGTGACGACCTCTAAATCATCAGGTGCCCCTGCAAAACACGACATCGTCACAAGGGTGAGAAAATCAGATTCCACCTCCTCAACTAGCTATACTAACCACTCATCAGGTCTGTGCTCCTAGATCTCATTTCTCATATAGGTGGAACCAATCCTAATCATATAATGATACTTCGGTTCCCGGTTATTTGTAAATCTCCTTAGACTATGAAATCATGTTTTTCAAAAAATGAAAGAGGCCCAAAGAAGCATATGTCACTAATTGCCCCATTTTATGCCCATATCATTGCTTCCATGGTAACACAATTAAGTAGTGTCATATTTTTAAATGTTTATCCAAGACCAGGTCAATAACTATATTTTCAGGTTCGGTGTATCCCAAGAACAGGTTGCAAGTGTGTTTATAAATACTAATAGTGAAAGTGAGGGTGAATTGCAACAGGTTTCTAAAATACAACTACTAAATTCCTCACAACGTAGTCTCACATTTCCATTGAATTATTCAAGAATGTTTGAACCAGCTTGACCCTTCATGTGTCACTACTCTACCATTACATACTACCTCTTCATCAACAACTCAATCATCGTCCTCTTAGGGGAGAAAGCATCGGCAATGCATGGGAAGTCAAATCCCTACACTTATTCTAAATTTGTCTCGTACTCCTGGAAATTTCAGTCACTCAATGATGGGGATTACCACCAGAATCCACCAAATAATGGAGGATTCATTTATTGGTGCATAGTGGTATTATTTAGTCAATACTGTCGAGCTGGTAAACCCTTACATGGTTCCCGATGACGATGATAGCCTTGGAGAACCTCCCAACATCCCTAATCAATGTCATAGTCGATGAAGTTGTCAGTATGAAAAAACCTAAAATTCATTGGCCTCTACTTCCAGCTAATCTGTTCCCACCACTGAGACAAGACACCAGTACTAGCGTTGAGCTCAACAAGTGAAACTTCTCATATTATTTTGTCAGATTCACCTATTTTGAAGTTTGTACTCTTTGATCAGGCAGAGCCATAATGATTGTGATATGATTAGACACATTCTTTTGTGGATGGACCATAGTCCTCTAGTGTTTAACCAGTAAAAACTCTATTAGTTTTGACTAGTGAGCATCAATACATTCCCAGCACCATCAAGAATCCACTGGTTCAATTGTCATTACCCATCAAACCTAGTCCCATACAGTGACTTCTTGTCAGTAGAGGTGTACATATATCGTAGAAATATGATTTCCTAATGAACATTACTGGCATTCCTTTGAATATTTATGTCTTTGAATCTAATTAACTATCAATTGATATGCATGAATCCCTTGAAGAGGTATTAATAAGCCCACTCAAGTTTGAGACAGAAGTAATAGCTGCAGAAGCCTTCCATGTTGAGACATTCGATCGTGTGTAATGTTAGGCCATAATATATTTCTATAAAGAAGTTAAAGTATCTCTTATATATGGGAACATTCAAAAACATTACATAACTATCCATTTCAATGGTTTGGAGTTCCATCGATATCTTTTTGACATGGGCTTTGGGGTCATTCTTATACCATCATGGACACATTATATGATATGGATGTCTAAAACATATTTAAGCCCCTCTAACCTAATGATTCATGGGTATGATAGGATGGGGTAGACATTAGTTGGAACGATCTTCTTGATGACACAGTTTGATGGCCTATTTTCCTGCACCAATTTAATGGTTGTCTCACAAGGCACCACTAACAATGCATTGATCGTTATACCATGGATCCACCAGCATGCAACAGTCCCTTCTTCATATCACCAATGCCTTAACTACACCATTAATGGTCGAGTAGTTTAACTCTAGAGTGATTCGACTCCCATTTACTATTTTAAAGCCTTCCACCTAGGTTCCAATTACTGCATGAGCAATGGAAAACATATTTAGGCCAATGAGGGTGAACATGCTACAGTTGCGACGAACCCATGGACATACCTGGATGACACCTACATTTTCTTGATTCACTAAGTGGAGGACACGACACCGTACATGGGGAAATGCTTTGATCCCTTTTGGATGATGGGGAAGACCATTCAAAATTCTATGTAATGTAGTCATATCACCTCATATTCTTATATATATTATGATCAGGTAATCCTAGTGCCTCTTTCTTATAATTTGTAGGTATGTCCGCTCTATGGAAACAACAATATGTCATTGTTGCTTGTTTCACCTGGTGTGGAAAAACCAATTCAATATTACAAGCCAGTATTTAATTTTTATTTTAAATTATTACCCCTTGAAACATATGCCACCTGGGATCAGGGAGAAATCTTTCATCACCATGGTTTCAATAGTGCAAGATTCACCCAATGAGGTTTCCAATACCGCTCAATATAGCACTAGTGTCCTGACAGGATCTGTCAACTTAGAGGTGTTTCCTAATAATAATGATCATCTCACTATGAATGAATAATAGTTTTTTATAATATGACCCTCAAAAGTTTAAATACTAAATCTCCACTACTATCGATGAATGGGTATAGGTGAACCTCATAACTGAGATAAAACTAAAACAAACATTGATCAGTGTAACTATGCCTGATTTAGAGAAACAGTGAAACATGGATTTCCTAATAAAGCACAGTGATTTATTTTCCTGGAGTTATGATGATATTATGGGTATATATCTTCACGTTGTTTTATACCATATTGGCTTCTCGATAAACCATCTCGGTACTAAATAGTCTCCCAATAAGATGTACCACATTCATGTTTACATGGTCGGGGACAAGGTTGATAAACACATCAAAGCCAACAACATCAAAGACGTCCATTACCCTAGATGGTTAAATATCTTTGTTCCCACTATGAAGAAGAATGAAAAACTCCGAGTCCTCGACTACTTCCAGTATCACAACCATCATTTTTTAAGGATGATTTTTCCCTTACTACGATAGAACTCTTTATTGATGCCACCACTGTGTTTCACACTATCTTCTTAAATGATGGGTATTCCAAATATAATATAATCTGTATCATCACTGAGGATGAAGATTTTAATGCCTTTGGGGAACCATAATGTACATTATTCTACAAGGTAATGCCTTTCGGTATAATGAATGAAGTTTCCACCTATCAACATTCTATGTACCACATATTATATCCTGTCCTTGGGACATTGGTGGAATGCTACATGGACAATTGTGTGGTTAAATATCACTAGCATTAGGACTATCTTATAGATCATGAGAATGTGTTTGTCTTCCCCTATTCCTGACATCTAATGATTAACCAATTTATATGTTTCTTTGGGGACACCTATGGAATGTTTAACAACTTTTCTTCCAGATAAATAGGCATTGAGTTCGATCCATAAAAGATCAAGGCCATCAGAAAAATTTTTCCTTCGAGGAATATTCATGATCATAGATGCTTTCAAGGACACCTAGCCTACATATTATTATTCATATGAAATATTGGTAGAAAGTGGAATCCCCTTTAAAGGATTATGAAAAAATATGTTTATTATCAGGGGATGTGGAGTGTCAGACTACTTTCGTGGAAATCTAACAGTACATACTATATCTTCCAGTTTTTATGCCACTTGTTTCTAGAATGTTGTTGGTCCTCTATGTGTCCACTCTTGAATGGTTCGTCATCACTCTTCTCACCCAGGAGAACAATGAAGGAATTGAGAATAATTTGTACTATCCTTGCTATATACACCTCAATACGTAGACATGAAATTCCTCAATCGATATGATTTTACTTTATCCGGTATTTGTAGTGCATAAATTAAGACATTACATGTTTCACCACAATATATAGCTAGTGTCCCAAGTGGATCTATAGATGTACATTCTTAACTATGCCATATTGAAAGGATATCTAGCATTGTTTATAGTGATTATACAATAGTTTGAAAACTTTTTTTTCTAGAAGACTAAAAATGTATTGGCGCTGGAAGACTTCCATGCCACCAATCCGCCCCTGCAGAAAATTATCTACATTTTTTATTTCCAGATGAATCTATCCTTTCCTTGGATAAAGTAGTACGTTGTTTGAATATGCACTTTTATTTAGTTTCTATAAGCCTTACTAGAAGGAGACTCAATTATCCTAGACTCACCAGAGCAGGCATGGGTTTCATCATCATTAATCTTGCACATGTTTTTCTTCAATATTCGTTCTTGTAGTCAGAAGGCTACACAAATAATGATGTAAATTTTCAATCCCTCATTAGTGTTATTGAACTAGCCCTTGAGACTGATAATCCCCACCATCATGGGGAAGGGTACTCTAAACTGGCCATCATTTAGATCAAATACAACTACACCATCAGGAATCCAACGCTCGTACCTCTATTAGAGTGTACTCACATGTTGATGGCCCAATTCCCTTCTCGACTATAAATTATTCATTTCCTTTGATCACATAATGGTCATGTCGATTCCTTGTCAGTCCATGCTAAATCTCTTATAGTTCCTCAATATGATGACTTGATTATAAATGTAGTGCATCGATGATTAAACTCTCATGTTTCTATGGACAATTATGATAGCCTATAGGCAATCCACCTTACTGCTGATACCTCCACATCAAGACTTCTAGGTCCCCCAGCCACGATATTGGAGGATACCACAAAGTGAAGACTCCCATTATTGAGTATCTCTATAATGGTAATCTCCCAATAGAATGATCTTAATTTGAGTGAATCTGAATGTGCACAGTGCAGTTCACCCTCCAGAGTGGTCCCAATCTTGATAAGATCCTCAGAAGACATGGGTTTGATGGGATTCTCCTCTGTTCAACTCCAGGAGATGATATTTCTTAGGTTATACAAGAAGTTCATGCCAATTGCTACGAGGATCATCATTAAAAGCTGAAAATCTCTTATCATATCTGATGATTGAGATTTTTTTGTCCCCTATGATCCGTGATTGTATCAGGTTTCCCAATAGGTTTAATGCATGCCATATCCGTGTTAATTTTATGCATCGTCTTGCAGCTCCTCTCAATACTACCATGTAATCATGGACCATTATGGTATGAGGAATCAAGGTAGTTGTACCATACCAACCAGCAATAGCTCACATAGTGTAGGTTCATCACGACCACTACTTATTTATTTTCCAAGTGTGCAGAGGATGTTTAGATCAAGAATGTGATGGCCCATTCGATCATTAACTTTGTTAGATCCAATATCATCAATATATTTGGAGTCCCTCATGCCATTCTCACTATTAAAGGAACCAACTTCTAAACATCTAAGTTGATGATTTTTTAAACTAAGTACAACATCTATTTTAAAAATACCTCTCACTATATTGCATAATTAAATGGAAATATCAATGTGTTCAACATTAAACTCTCTAATTTATAGAAAAATATGTTTGGTCAAAACAAGAAGAGTTGGCAAAAAAAACACCCAAATGGTCTCTGGGCTCAGCGAATGATAACTCATAATTCCAACCTAGTGACTCTATATTACTTGGTTTACAGAACTAAGGTAGTCTTTCTCATTGATATTCTGTTAAGATAACTATACACAACCATCTACGATCGGCAGGCACCCAAAAAAGTAATCAAAATCTATGATGATGAACTGGAAGTGATAGACAATAACATGCTTCGTGCCTTCACAATATAGAGAAGAATCATAACAAGATATATGGGGCTTTCAATAAGAATGTTTTCCTCTGGTATTTCATACAAGGTCACACTATATTATCCCATAGATTTTCAATAATACCTGGAAGGAAGCCACTGAAGAGGGATCCCAACTGGGAGAGACCTAATTTAATTCACAAGGATTACCCCAATGGTGCATATTCTCTAGTCACTATTAATGGAGGGCGTATTTCTCCTCCCTCCAATTACAAATTCAGCAATTAGTACTTAATGTAATGGAATTTTCATCCTGGTTGACGTTAAACTAGTCATCTTCATCCTTCATGATGTTAAACTATAAATGTTAAGCCTACACTATGGTCTAATCTATATGACCCTAAAAAAATATACCCTTCATCTCGAAAAATGATAAAATACGAACAATTATTACACTGCATAATCCATACTCTATAACCATAAACTAATATCCCCTATCTTTACAATATTACATTAAACTACACGGGTACCACCACACTTCACGCATCTCTTTTTTTGGGTCTTCATCATCATTCACAGCTTGAAGGACATCCCTAGTATCCTGGTCACATGCCACCTTGCCTCACCTACCATTTGAGGGCCAATTTCCACGAAAATATAGAATGAAAATTTTGCACAAGTCCCTCATTTTGAATATCTCTAGTGGTAAATGTTCAATTTTTTGTTCCAATTCTAGGTCACATAAGATGAATGTTGTCTTCCGTACTAGGTCATCAGTTATCCATAATCATTATTTCAATCACCATGGTCTCTCAAATAATATGCCTAGGGATTCAAATTTTTCTTCCCTTCTGTCCCACACACACGACATTAAACTGGGCTTCTATGCTTTGAGTTCTACGACGTCAAATAATGATCATTCAAATCCCTATCAAAACGCATTAAACTACACAACATTTCAAAGATATGAATGGTTTGATTCCCATCATTTAGGGGTTCGTATGAACTCGTGGACATTTCATATTCAGGTCCCACCTAAGATATCTTTTCACTCCTGTCATGTTTAGTTCTCTTCTATGGTTTCTTATGGTGTTCAATAGACTTATTTAGTCCCCATTCATTTAGGTTTTACCACAAACCATCATGTGATCCTCCTTAAATAACATCCTTCTATCATTTTTTCCTTAACACATGATGTTAAACATAAAAACATTTCCTTATCTATGTATAGATTTATTCCCATCCTCATCGGATATGTAAGAATTCCTAGACATTTCATCCTTAGGTCCAGCCGTGGTTTTTAGAAACCTTCTCATCCTTGTTTCCCCATAGACTATGTTCTCTCAAGGTAATGTTGTGTGGTGGGGACTTATGTACTCATTCACATCAGGATTTCAATAACCATGTTGTGTACCTCTCTTGAGATCTCTCCTTCCCATTTTCCATGTGTCCTTACTCTATGACGTAAAACTGCACCACATTTTATGAACTACGTGTGGATTGATTTCACATCTATATGGGATACATAGGAATGAATGTACATTTCATATTTAGGTCCATCCCCATGTATCACATATTTTTCCGTCCATCTGGAATCTTGACCTATGTATCCTAGGAGTGTGTGGTAGGGTGTAGCCTCTTGTCCTCATTGATGTTGGGTTTTAGAAAGATTCACCATATACCCCTCCTTCTAAAGAATCCCACATTCTTTTCCTTTTTACCAGATGATGTTAAACTACACAACATTTCAAGAACAATGTGTGGATTGTTTCACATAATTATGTGACATGTAGTAATGCACACATTTTGTCTTTGAGTCTACCCCCAGGTCCCTTGATCTTTTATGGCCCCTTGGCCTATGGTTCAGCCAATAAGAATATTCATGTTGGGGGTGGAATTTAGTCTTCATTCACATTGTGTATTCCTTAACACACCTTTTAAATTCCCTTTAGAACATTCATATACTGTATATGTCAAAACCATATGATGTTAAACTATGATGCCTCATCCCAGATGATATTAAATTGTTTTTTCATTGTCGCATGACATTAATGATCGTGGGATAATATTGAAATATGACATTAAAATGTGTCACTATCATCCTGGATGGACGATGGTAAATTGAACATCATTATGGTGTTCATACAAGAAGAGATATCATGTTTGGAATCAATCATCCACCATGCCATTTTAATGAACATCATCTGGATTGATTACCATTATTAGAGGATTTGTATGAATGCCTAGTTTTTCATCTTTGGGTCTAGCCCAAGGTTCATCAACAAATTCTCCCCCTTCTTGTTTGGAAAACTCATCCTCTATTATGCCTCATTAATGTTCTTAGATGAACTTTGGTTTAGGAAATATAGTGTTGGGTTATGAGTGAACATTCTTTCATCCATTTCAAGGCTTCATGTGTCCATTTTTTTGGGGTTTCATCACATTTCACATCTAAAGGGACCCCAAGTAGCATGGATGCCTAGACATAGTGATCTCTTACCATCATGGGATAATGTTTCGTAATATTTCAAACAATATTTTGATATATGCTCTATGTTTTGAATATGGTCATTAGTCGACCCTTAGATGTTAGTTCGTATTCTATGTCACACGAGATGGATACCATGTTGCTAACATGGTCCACAATTATCCTCTACAATTATTCCACACCCATTAATCACTAAATTTTAGTCTCTTGACTCAAATACCATTCCTCATCATCATGCTTAGATAAGAAATTGACACACTCAGTATTATATATCTATGCTCCATTGTGTCCTGGTAAGAGGAACCAGTGTCATGGGGTCACCCTTACCTTTTCCCCTTCATCTCCTACCATGTTTTTCTATGCACTGTAAAGATATTATCCACCCTTGTTTCCCACACCAACACTGTCTCATGTGGGATTATGTATTTGGTTGAGGTTTGTGCCTATATAGAAGGGACACACTTCCATTTTGGGCCAAACTATTTAACCATTAACTAGGAACTCTTGTCCCCTAGTCAAGGCATCATGACATTAAAATATGTGAGTTCTCTTGGAAATTAGTAATGTTGTGTGGACTACCTTTTCCCTATTCACATCTGGTGGCTATATGGAACCACCTCCAAAAATTTTCACTATGGTAATCTATTTGTTATGGTCAAAGATCTATAACTATAAAAAAAGATCCCTTACATCCATATCGTAAGATGCTAAACAACATCTTTTTCACCCACGATGTGTAATGATAAATAACACATCCATACAATTCCATCAATTATGATGATGATTCCCCTTTTCAGTATTGTTTGCCTAACATACCACGATGATGAACTACACATTTCATGATACCCATTCTTATGGGATACATAGTGATGGCCATAATTTTTATTGTGGTCCAGCCGCATCACCATGAACCCTCTTGTTCCATTTTGGCCTATGTTTCCTTCGAAATAAGCAGTGTGGTGTTGAATTATGTCCTAATTCATTACAGGTTCTCAATAACAGTGCAACCTACATCTCTCAATAGTTATGCATTTTTTTACCTTACGACATGAAAATAAACAGTATGGGCATATCCCACGCACATGACATTAAACTGGAGACCTTATGTTTAGATCACTATGTCCTTAAACCAATATTCATACTTTCAATGTCTTCATGACGAAAATGTTCATAATAATTATGATATTCCACTTTCAAAAATAATACTTCTTCTTTTTCTTGTATTAGACATCTTTCTTTCCTCCTCAAAGAACTATAGTTTGTAAGATAGCCATCCTTATGGAATATATAGTGATGCCTAGACATCTAATATATGGTCTAGTCATATCCACCTTAATATCTCTATCTCCCTCTAGCATGGGTTCTCCTATAAGTACGTGGTGCGTTGTGGACTTCTTTTGTCCTCATTCTTGTCGGTTTTATAATAATCACGACATGTACATAATTCAAGATTACCACTCATTGCATGTCTCCCCCATGATGCCTAAATAGTGTTTGTAATGTTCATGCTTTACACATTACTTCATTTGGGGTTTTCATTATCCTAACATCCAATGGGAACCGCATAACAACATTTATGTGAGGCCTTAGTGCTCTCCTACTATCTTGGTCCAACAGCTCTTAGGATTTTGGGACCAATATGAGAAGTGTTCCATGTAGAGAATTTGGTCAATTGTAAACCCTCATTTATATGTTCCAATTAAAATTATATGGGGAATTCATGGAAATGCACCTTGTTTATTATAATAAGAATCGATCATGTATTAATAAGGGTTATGGTACTATAAAATCTATATACAAGACTTTGTGACCCTTTGGTCTTAACATAAAACTATATACTATGGCACTATCATCTTCACCACTCAATGTTAAACTGTTTAGAATACAAAGAACAATATAAAGATTGATTCATTCCCTTGATGGATATGTAGAGACTTTCTAGATCTAATTCCGAGGTACAACCAATTCCATGGTAAAACCACATTCTTGTCCTTCTCTGTTCCGACCTACCTTTCATGAATGTGTGGTGTCATGTGGGCCTCCCTAGTCCTCATTCAAACATGGTTATGAACTGCCCCATATATATTTCATTTGGGGGTACCCATGTCCTTGATGCGGGACCTGAAACAACACCCATACCCTAAAAATGATCATGATTCCCCATGATCATTATGGGACACGTCATCTTCCTCACCAGATAGGATATCCCCCACTAGTGTTTCTCTTTAGCCATGATGTACTCAAGAGTTACATTAGGCATGATTCTCATCTTTATGGAATATGTAGAGATAGTCATGCATTTCACCTCGGATCTATCCACAGGACCATTAATATTCATGGTTATTTTCCACTAATCATGTTCTGAACACCATGACCACAAACCGGGGGTTCTTTGTCCATGTAACACGACTTTTACACTATTGAGCAGTGTTTAAGAAGTACAACCTTAAACTATGTGCAACGCCCTAATCATACGACGTTAAACTATTCACCATAATCATCACCACATGAAACTACATTTTGTGGTTACCATACCATTTACCTAATGTAAAACTATTGACCATATTTGGCCCTCTGTAGAGAGGTCCCTCTCGAATGTAGTCTTGATTTTAATTCAGACCGAAATTTTCACCCAGTGTACTTTCATCACAATGGAATAATTTCAATAGTGATGGATTTCTCATAAAAATACCATCATTCTATCACCACATATAATATGCCCTCTATTTTGGATCCCAATTCTCGTTCATTTATGAAAGAACACAGTAATATTTATGATGCTTGGCCTTAAGGATCAACAATGAACCTAGGCCAATATTCTGAAAGGCATTGGACGACACTTCGAGTTTGGCCCCGTGTTTTCTAATTTAGTCAATAGTTTTCCATCACTTGTTTTTTCCAATTTTAGGATAATGTGATGTGGTTGTTGTGTTTCAAATTTTTTCAATAGCTATCATCTTTCAGCGTGCCATCCATACAGTGTTCCGAATTTTCGTTATCATAATTCATATTATTCCTTCCCATTTCTTTGGATTTACTCCAATGCCCCTAGAATTGTCATGATTGTGCTATAGAACATGTTAGGGGAGAGAATCCTGGTTGTTTTTTGAATTGTATTCTCTATCCATTCCCCCTATTTTCTTCTAGAAAACATGGAGTGGTCATTCAGGCCCTAGATGTCCGCTGGTTGGTGGCACTCTCGTATGTGAGAGAAATAATTATGTCATCATCCCTTGTTTCTCAAAATAGGAATGAACCACGTGAGATTAGAGATTGATCACTGGATAGTTCCAAGATACAACTAAGATATAGTAATCAAACTAGATAACTATAATCATACAATCAACCATAATAAACATGAATGCATGAATTCATTCTTGTGAGTTTGTAAAAATTAGAGCCCCCATGGATTAAACCCTTCGATAGATGGGTTGAACTCTTTAGTGGAGCATTCCAGATCCAACACTCTCTGGCATGTATCATCCATGATTTGATGTCCCTTCTATAACACCATCTCATGTAATATAGGATTTGTCACAGTTTATTAGACGTGTTTTCTGCTGGATCCTCATTAGCTTGGTTAATAGACGTCTCTTGGGATGCTTACCTCATTTGTTCCTCAACCTCTAGAAACTATAAATTTAATCACAATTTGAGTTCCAAATTTTAATCAATGAATGAAGAGTGTTTTTTCACCTACTCCCTTAAGAATTGGATATCATAATAAGCCTCCTTATGTTTCATAATATTGAAAAAAACCTCCGCGGTAAGCCGACACCATAGTTACTGTCATTTTCCAATATTTTCCCATCCATGGAATCTCAAATGATCATATGAGGATGTCAGGAATCCACTCCTCTAGTGCATAGTTTGTGGATCCAGGAACAATGAATCCCATATATACTACCCACTCTACTTGTGGGGTCTCCTTGAAGATGTTCTTGACCATTTTCCATAAAGGGTGATGGACGGCCATTATATCCTCTTCATTAGAAGCTGTATTGTCTTGGTCCACTAGGTCAACTAGTTCTTATGTGGAGAATGCATCTAGAAATTCATCATAAGGGTATTCTTTTTGTGTCATGTTAAATAGGTTTGGTTCTTTGTCATTGGTTTGTTCCTCATTATCAGATTCCACCTCAATAGTCCCTGGTTCTGTCCTGCTAACGGTCCTATATATTGTCATGATTTCTTTTGTTTGGTCAGTGTGAGAGTCTGATTCTATGAAAATCAGTGTTCCCCTCATAAATAAAGCTATATGATCACCAAATATCCTTTCAAGGGAATCCCATGAAATTTGAAGAACTTTTTATGTAGAAACACTTATATGTATGTTGTCTTGGTTTAAAGGATATCAATTACAGATTCTACAAAGGAGAGGACGTAAAGGGATCAAATATTTGGTCTTTTAATTGAGCTAATACTATTGGACTCCCTAGAGGTGGCCATCAATATATTGTTGGGAACCCCAATGTCTCTGAGAGAACCACCCTAGGTGTTTCATCCCTGCTATTTTATGTAATAAACTTTATCAGAGGTGAAGACCTCGATGTTACTTCTTCAATCATACAAGAACAAGTTTTATATATGAGGTTCTCCAGCATAGGTAAAACGGGTGTTGAGAAGGCCAATATGGAATGAATGAGAACCAAAATGATATGGATTAGGGTTGACCTTAGGAGCCTCAAAATACTCTTCGAGATCTCATGTTGCAACTTAACCTTCTTAAAAAACATCTCCCTCTACCATCTACTTCCCCCAGGCAGATACTTCTGATTCATCGGATAAGGTGAAGCACTGCCTCAACATTGCATCAGTCTACTTTGGTGGGACTATTTCGTTATGCTGTAACTTCACCCAGTTCTTCATTGGATGTTGAGTGCCCCGAGAGTGCACAATGTCCCTAGATTAGTGTTTTATTTCTCCCCTTAAACATGAGAAACCATATTGTTGGCCTTGGCATGGCTAATATCTGACATATCAGTCCCGAGATGGTTAAGGTGGTGCCACATATGGCAAGGACAGAGGAATTGTCTGTTAACATCCCATGTGTCCCAAGCCTTTGAAAAAACATCATACTAAATTATTTCTATGTGGCGTATCCGCTTCCCAGTAGCATGAGTAGAAATCCTATGGATCCCACTTGGTGGGCCCCATTCATTCTAACTCTTCTTATCTGGGACCACCAAATCCACCACTGCCTCTTTCAACCCACTCATTGTAGGTCCTAGAGTTGTTTTATTCGTCACTATAGTATCCCCACCATCACAGTGAGTTATTGAAACAATTCGTCCTTATCCTCAAGGTTGAGGACACACTTCATCAACAACACAGACAGTTCTTCCCTTTATCATTTCCCATGGGTGTGCTTCCTCCCACCAGTTGGCATATTCGATATCTAGATCATAAATAGATGATATCAGAGGAATCTTATTCCACAATTTCCCATCCCCCAACATTAACATGATCCAAATATTCCATATCACACAAGGATGTTATTCATGGTGTTATCCCATGTATACTTGTGTGGCCAAACCTCTGGATGCACATGAATGTCCTTATAGTGTGGTGTGGTGTGTACGACTCGCAGATAAGATTGTGATTGATCATAACCACCTAAAATCCACCCCAGAAGGCCAGTAGATAGGAATATTGCTCCTTATGTTCTTATCTATCATTAGTGAATACAACTATTGGCAGGGGAAATGGATGGAAGTTTAATTCATCTACATTATATACTCTAATCAGCACCAACAGTGGTGTCATCTTGGCCAGAAAGCTCCACATCTCCATCAAAATGTCTTGTCGGATGTTTGATATATGTGGAGAAAGAGGGATAGAAAATTCATAGATTCCAATGTGAACCACTATACATAATTACAATATATGGAGCGGTCAATACACCCTATGTTTCTTCTTTTCATCACTGATATACCACATCCCCTTGTTCAGCTTGTGCAGCACTTGGAACCCCATGTTTACATGCCCCCCATCTCCTACCCGAGCTCCATAATGAATGTCCTCGGTCACAAAATAGTATTTGTGTCCCAGAAAGACAACATCCAACCATATAAAATAATATATATTAACCCAGTCATCCTAACCATCGGTTGCTACCCAGTGTTGACATTGTACCACCATAGCTACCATAGGATTCCTTCCAAGGTTCGAAAATAGTAATTAACTATACTTTGATGGGATCCCTTTGGAAATGTGGGAGGAATTACCGAAAGATTCCTAGGTGCCTCTTCCCCTTCATCAGCATAATTTGATGTGATGTTTTTGAAATTCTAAAACCACAACTAGAAATGGACATCCCTCACACATAGTTTGTCCTCGCCTTCCACCAGTTCTATCAGTGCCTTTTCAGTTGTGAAATATAATTAGGATCCTCCCATGTTCTATACATAGGGAGGAACTCATCATACATCACCGCTAATATTGGAATCCCCATGATCATGTGATGGTACCAAATGCTGATGTTGACCTCTCCATTTTAAGGATGAAAAGTTTTAGTCCTTGACGAACACCTACTCAGAAACATTAGCATCATGTGTTTTGGCAAATAAACATGGAACTGGGATCCCCATGAAGCTTTATACAACCCAATTCACTTCATCTCTACGTAGAATTATTCCCAGGATATACAAACCTTGTAATCCATGGCCCAGTCCTCTATAAAATTTCCTCAATGGCATAGGTACCAATAATCAGCCCATCATTTCTCTGGGTTCCCAAAACCATTATTGAGGATGATTTCGTACTGTGTGAGAGATTCTTCAGGCTCTCACACCTTCCCATCAACATTTTTGACATTGTTATATTGGCAGTCTGAATTGACAGGCATGTGGTCTTCCCATGTATGACAGTCCAGATCCCTGATCCACTAGCACTAACACAAAGTACTCTAGAATCAGTAATCTATTTCATCCTTACTTTCTTTAGGGTTGATAACATTACCCCTCAGACCAAATTCGTACAGACACAGTGTCTTGCATAGGGGATAGTCCTTTTGGATTTATGACATAATTTCCATTTTGGATTCATGGTTGTAATGGATTCACACATATTCCATGATCCCTATATTATCCTCCATCTCTTCCATTCAGGCAACATCTGTGATGACCCCCCAAGAATCTTCTTGGTATCCCATTTTCTCTACAGACTTTAGTATTTTTTTTGTGGTTTGTAGATCTCAAATGTAGAGATTGACTGAAGATTTCAACCACATATCTCATACACAAAACTCATGGAGTACATGATCACAGTGTCTGAGAACACATTGTGTGTAATTGAATAAAAAAGAACCCAAATATGAAATAGAGATTATGGTGTGTATGGATCTTCTCCAATAAAGAGTTCATATATGGAGATATAGATACATTTGATGAAAAAAATGGACCTTTGTCCCCTATTTATTGACAATGTCCCCAGATCATCACAATGCTCCTTACCACAGTGATATTTGTGGTATTCTAAACATGCACACCTCCAATCTGCATCATGATCTAGCTCTGGCTTCTTGTTTCATTATTTTCATAAATATTGGTGATCTAACCTCAAAATGAGACCCTAATTTTCTCATTGACTCCAATTCTGAGGGGGTGGGGGTGGTTTTGGTGCCAAAATATGTCTGTTGGAAAAAATAACCATTATAAATTAAAATGGTTCCAAAGGGGTTGCTTCTTGATTCGCCCTCTCCAATACCTTCAACACCACAGTCGGAGAAATGTCAGACCTTCTCTACACCCATCATAGAGAAAAGTGACGGTCGTCTCCATAGCTATGAAGAACATGATGGAAGTTTATGTACATATGAGGGAAGGAAATTCGACTCCATGAGGACTTCGAAATTGATAAAATCATATCCGACCACTACGGAGGGAATGATGAAAGCCTCGGTGCCACAGAAGGTATAAAGTTCAATATCGCGACTCCAACAAACATGTAAATATTTTCCTCTAATGGAATTACTCATGTTACTTCTTAGAATGATCTAAGAGAATTATCCCATGGTTCTTATAATTATCTCTCTCCCCCCAATCAAAAGGATCAGGACCCCAACATTTCGTATTCCAAATTCCCAAATAGAGAATCGTTAATTATTATGCGACCCAACTTGAGAAATGAATCATTTTAGGTAATTGATCATTAAGAAAAAATTATTCTTTTTCTCATATATACCTTTACTTCATGAAAGGTTTCCCTTTGTGATGGCTACTATCCATCGTAAAAGAGGGAGAACCCTTTGGGATCTCAGTACTTTGAAAATCACCCATGCTTATTGAAGCACCATAAAAAAACATGTATACACCATGATTAGGTTGGGAAACAATGCTTTGAAGCATTATCCTCATTGAATAGTCATATCCTATGTGATCCCTTATTCTATACGAGCCCATCAGATCTATGAATCTATGTGTTTTGCGGGCCATAGCGCTCTATGAGCTTGTGATCTCTATGAATCCTTGTGCTATTGGAGCCCCTATGCTCTGCGAGCCTTTGATATCGATGAATCCATGTACTCTATGGGAACCTATGATAAGAAATCCTATGAGCTATGTGAATACCATCTCTATGATCCCTCTTGTTTCAAGGAAATTATCTTATGTGGTCCTCTACGCTTGTATGAAGTGATTTCAACGTCCTTTCGGTGGTAATTCATGTTGCATTGATTTTTCTCGTGCTTGTTTTCATTGGCATGATAACTGCTATTTCTTTTTAACATTGACACACTACCATGGACCCTCAAATGGATAACTCTACAACCCCATTACCAAATGGAATTACTTTTGCCTCCCCCCCCCTTAAGAGTGGGTAGGTTCATGTTATGTCTGTCCTATGGGTGAAGAGTGAATCCTCAACGTCTGTGTTGTAGGACGTTAACCTGCCAAGCACTCATGTCTTTAACACATGAAATTAAATCGATATCACCACAATAGTGATAGACTCGAAGAGGACCTTGAAGGGTATGTGCACTAGTACCCCCTCACTCTCCTCTCCCTCTAAGCTTCATTCCCATGCGCACCTCGAGCAGTCTCAGCATAAGCACCGACACCCTATGATAGGGTGTTTCAAGTACGACAGCCATATCCTTCTCTTACGTCTTGACACCCTCCTTTCTCATCATGAATAATTATTTGAATAATTCCTACAATTCCTTTCCTTGGACTACTAGCCATGTTTAAGACCCACATGCCACTAATGGGTGAAATTTTCAAAACACGATCGATAGAACTGTCGATGACTTTTGTTTCTCACATAAAGCATGACTCATGTGGGTTTAGAGTGATCATAGACACTGAAATCCAATATGGTCAACCTTTTTATGTAAGGAAAAATCCCTTTTAAAACAAAATATGCGGGCTTTGATATTTTCCATTTCCAAGAAAGGTACGTAGGAAGCCTCTCTGAAGTTCAAGCCCATCACCCATCGGTCTGGACCACTTCAGCTCATCCCACCGTCATCCCACAAAACATTAAATCGTATGTCCATTTTTTAATTCATGATGTTAAAAAAGTTGAATTTTAAATTCATGGATTTTTACCCATATCTCATGAAATAGGGTACATAAAAAGCCTCCATGAGGTTCAACCCCAAACCATGTTAAAATTCGATGTCCCCATTATTGGGACCAGCATCCTTGGTCCTCCTTTATGAGGAATCAGATCTGTTCCTAGGATGTTTATCATGATAATATCCATACATAATCCATAATTCTCCAACAATGAGTGTCCCCCTTTTGTTTGGGTAGTATCCATGCATAATCCATTTCATGGCGTCAGGTTGATTTCCTTTGTGTATGCTATAATTCCATTCCCATCTTGAACTACATAGACATTGATTACCTACCATGGTGATACGAAGAAAGCCACCCTAATGTTCAATTCCACCACCCATTTCACATCCCGATCTCTCCCTTGAGCCTTTTTTCGGAAAATTCATGCCCCAACCAGGTGGTTTTGGTCCCATCATATCCCCATTCATGCGTCCATTCTCACGGGCTGCCTCCTCAAAAGAGTCATCTCCCCAATTCTAGAACATTGTGAAAATTGATTCCCTTCCTTGGGGATATGTTGGAAACCACATCGAGGTTCAATCGCATCGCTATCACCTTCACACCAATCCTCAGTTCCATCCCCAATAATTTCATCCTTCAACACTCCATCCATATCCATCCTGATTCCACCCGGGCCACCACATCCCAGTGAAGTCATGTCATACATTCGGGAAGTTAACCATGTGTATTCTCCATTCATCTAAATTATCCTCTGTATCACTTGGGAATTTATCCACTAGTAATCCCTAGCATGTCTTTAGGTTATTTTCCATTGTGTACACCCCAATTTCAAGATTCACCATCTCAAAATATGTGTGTTTGATCCAAATATTCTAGAAAGGGTACGTAAGCAGCCTCCCCAAGGTTCAATTCCAAACAATCGTAATCCTTGTTTCCACCTTTGATAGGACCCAATCATCCTCTAATATACCCTTTGAGGTCTCTAGATAATCCTCCATAGTGTGATATCATCCATTTATGGGACACACTACCTCATATCTGTTCTCATTGGTCATCTTGATCCACTAATCTTGTAAACCTTCTAGGTTATCCCTTCATGTGATATACCAATTTGATCCACCCTCATTAGTGTTATGATCAGTCCAATGCATTTTTTCTAGATGTTAAACTATTTTCATACCCCATGTTAAATCTGGGAAGCTGAGGAAAACCTTGGATAGATGACTATGTCATTCAATTAATTTCACTCAACATAGGATTCCTTGTGCTTCCACACCCTCATAAATCCCTATCATAGTAGGGAAATCCAGGTGTATTAGTGTTCTAGTACCTAGATATTCCAGTAATGACTAACTTCACTACTCCAGTAAACAAAGGTTTCTTCCCTATCTTGACCCCATGGCTAGAACAGACATAATCATTGTAATTAACTAACGTCCATAAAGATATGGCACCAGAAACAGTTTCACAAACAATTCCTTAATCATTAAGGGAGACCATGACAATGTGACCTATTATAAGGGGGAATCCAAATATGGGGAGACCAACATCCCAACATGTCATTTCTCTCAAATAGAAAACATTTCTAAATAAGCGGTGGATGTTGTCCGCCTATGGAAAGTGGGATTTTAGGCAAAAAAAACAACCTTGTGTCCTTGATAGAGAGATGTGACCCCTAGAAAAATCATCAGAAACAATGTAATATATCAAATAAACTATGTAATAGAGAAAAACATCATTAAATACAGATTTATAATCATTAAAATGTTTTAATATAATACATGATGAAGGTATTCACATGGTTGGTATGTGGGAAATAAGACCATATTTGGATATATAGTGGATAATTGCTAAGCTATTTTTGGTATTATTTGTAATAATATTACTAATCATTTGCATAATCATTTTCTAGAATGATTATATGGTTAACTATTTGCGGAATGGTTTATATTAGAAATCAAATAGGGTTTTATAAATCCATGAATTATCTATATATGTGGGGATTTTTTCATCTTGGATAACATTTATTAGCCTTCATTCTATTAATCGAACTAAATACAAATGGAATGACTTCTCAATATACCTCAGGATCAAATAGTACATCCGGGAAGAAAAAATAAAAATCATTTCAGAGGGTATGAAATTATGTGGAAACTAATCAAGGCACATTAAAGGGTGGGGTTTTCTTGAGATCATGTAAGAATATATAGTTCATGAAAAATTTTCAACATTATAATAAGGGTATCACTATAAAATTGTGTCTTATGAATATCATTTTTTTGATATCAAATATATATTTTCATGAACATTTTTGTTATGGATTTATTATCATTATCATTAACATAACCATGTTCTGCATCATTCTCTATTAGAACATTATTGTTAAATTTCTATTATATTTCCATGTTTTCACATTCAAATATGTTCTCTTATGTGGAAATTTACTTAGGAGTTACATTGGGTAACATTTATAGTTCCAACTTCACCATTTCAATGGAATATTTAATATTAATTTTTTTGATGTGGGTCTCTATATGAAAAACATTCATGTATTAATCCATTTATAACCAAGATAATTTTTTTGTAGGAAATTCATTTTAAGGGGGGTAGAATGTAACAACCCAAGATTTGATGAATCATTTTTTTAATTATTTTAATATTTTTAATATTTTTCATTTAACAAAATATTAAATATAGTTTTTTATAAAAAAAAATTTAGTTATTTTCAGTTATAAGAACCGCTTAGATTATATTGTGGAAAATGCAACACTCTGTTTTGATTGTGTAACACACAATGTCGAGTTCTTTCGATAACTTGTGTTACACTCATGACTATGTTTTACTGAACTAAAATATAATAAAACTTTTTTATAGTTGTCACATATATTTGGTAATGGTGGTTATAAAGAAATATTAATTATATTATGAAAATATGTATTTCACAAATTCATTTGATGAAATATCTAGTGGCCATTTAACTAAAAATGAAATTAAATTCCATTTTAAAATATAGAAAATATATTGTTGCAAAACTAAATTTAGGAAATCAAACGTGTTTTTTCCAAATAAATTAATTAATTTTTGAGGAATTATTATAATAAAACAGAAATATATATTATTTTGTAAGATACTTAATAATCATAATATGTGTTTTCTAGATAAGAGATAGGAAGAAATACAATTATATAAATAAATAATTTTATTTTAATAATTGAAATTTTACACCTTCAATATCGCACTTATTTTAAATATAATTTTTTGATAATTTTTTAATATTAGTTGTTTGAAATAA
This sequence comes from Viscum album, assembly GCA_963277665.1. Lineage (NCBI taxonomy): Eukaryota > Viridiplantae > Streptophyta > Magnoliopsida > Santalales > Viscaceae > Viscum > Viscum album. The sequence continues at coordinate 1,848,506,617 of OY728143.1, read as the reverse complement.
ATATCATTTTTTAATTCGAAATCATCAACTTATCTCATGGTTAAATTTTGTGATTTTCTTGAAAAATGACATTTTTTGGATGAAGAGTGAAAAATATTGAATTAAATTCAAAAAATCTATTTCATATAATTATTTTATAAGGTTAAATTAAAATTTAATATTGTTTAAAAGTATAAATATAAGATTATCACATCATTTAATACAATTAAATTCATTTAAACAAATTTATATTTGAAATTTTATATAAAAAAATTTAAATATTAAAACATTCTCTCTTAAAGCCATCTACGTCATGACACATCTATAATATTACGTTTAAATTGATTTATAAAACATATTTGATTAAAATTTGTTTAAATTTATTCAAAAAATTTCATCCTAACAATCTATAAATTTTTAATAATTTCATATTTGTTTTTTGTCCAAAAAGATTAGTGAAAGTAATTAAAATCAATTTATGGGTATTATGGTATAACAAGATTATAGTGAAGTAAAAATTTAATATAATAGAAAAAATAATCCAGAAACACTTCCTAATTTCATTATATGGAAATATTTATAGAATTTATCATCATGGGTTGAAATATTAAAATTATTGGAGTAACATGATGTATGGATGACCTCTCAATAGTGTTTTACTTTTATTATTTACAAGAATTCCACACCTCCTCCACTATAAATGGGAACTCACTCCCTCACTTATTCATACCTCTCAAGCCCTTCCTTAAAAAAGCCCTAGAAATATAATCTCCCATTTTACCTCCCTTCATCCCATAGGCCTCATATTGACATGGAAGAAAACCAAGGAATCCATTTTGTGCAAACCAAAAGAAGTTACCCAAAGAATATGTAACATCATTTAACAATATCTTCTGTTTTATTTTCATTATACACCCCTTAGTTGTTTTTATATCATGATTATTTAAAACCCCATTTATCCTAAATATAATGATATTTTTTATTATATGGATTCAATCTACATGTACAAACACTTCCATGAAATAGGTAACATACATACCATTCTTATGTACGACTAACTACCACCTCGCGAAATCATGTTAGTGGTTTTTCCATTACCACCTCTCATGGTTGGTAATTTTGACGGTGATAATTTTTTAAATTATATATATTATATTTATGATGCATGTGTTCTTATGTAATTATTATATTAAACATACCTACATTCCATTCATTTTTAGTAGATACCATAACATTAGATTGGTAAATGTAGACTACAGAATCCTCAAAGCGATTTGATTCATTAACACATTACATGGGATTTAGTAATGATGGTACTATTGAACCTATATTATATATATGATATAATAATTCAACTAAAATGATATTATATATGCATCGATATATTTAATTTACATTGTTTATATATGTATGGCATGATAATAGAGAACATGTTCATGTGTATGTTTGACCTACCATCTCAATTAATGAGTTATTTGATTTCCTATTTCTATATTTCATAGATTAATATACATACATGTAAAATTAATATATATGATATTAATATCATCACTACCACAAAACTGGGCAAGGCCAGCCCAACCCCTTTATCAGCGCTAATGAAAAAGCACTGATAAAGGGGGGTACCTTTATTAGCGCTAAAAAATGTGCTGATAAATTTACCCCTTTATCATCGCTTTTTTAGCGCTGATAAACGGTTCGACGTCATTAAAATTTAATTAAAAATAATATATTAATATATCAATATATCAATATAGTTATATTGATATAAATATAATATATAATTTTAAAATATATTTTAGATCAGTATAAATATACATTTACACTTATAATACTTAATATATAAGATATTTAATGAAAATGGCGTATAGAAAAATTTAAAAAATATTTTTAATTAATAATTTGCTAATAATTGAGAAGTAATAGTAATTTAATAACAATTTGAAGACTAAAAAAATTAAAAAATTAAAAAAAGATCCAAAATATGTTGAAAACGCAACTCGATCATCAACGGGCCATAACTTTTGATCCAGGTGTCTGTTTAAGCTCCACCACATATCAAATCAAATCCTGTGATGAGATCTACGATTCTATGACTGCAAAGAATCCTGGTCAAGGTTTTTTCGAGGCCCAAAGAGGCCCATAATTCCTCCAAAACTTAGTTTTTAGTCGGGTACCCTGATTGTTTTAACATTTTTTGGATTTTCAGCCTCGTTTATGGGGGTATTGTTGACTTTTTTGGTGGGGACTGAATTTATTCAAATCTATTACATTCATATTGATATTATTTCATTGAACATTTATCATTTTTATAATGAATTACTTTTTATAATCAAATTTATAACTATATGTACATATTTTTTTATATATTCACACCTAAAAATTAAATTTTTTAAATATATAATTAAACATATTAACATATAAAATATATTAGATTTATCTAAATAATAACTAATATCCATTTTATTTAAAATACTAATAAATGAATATTTATATAACTATATATTAATATAACTTTATATATATATTAATAAAACTATATATATATATTAATATAACTATATATATATATATTAATATAACTATATATATATTAATAAAAATATATATATATATATTAATATTAATATATATTAATATAAATATATATTACTATACGAATAAATATAACTAAATATATATATAAATAAATAGATATATCATAAATTAGTGAAAAAATCAATATAGTGGACTGGAAAAGGCTTTTGGTGCGCCGGGGGGGGGGGGGGGGGGGGGTCTCGAGATCATATCGGGCTGGAGGGAGGGGCGTACGCGCAAGTGTGATTTAGAGGGGATAGCACTAATAAAGGTTGTAGGCGGTGTGTGCGGGTGCTGGATGTATGGGAAAGCGCTGATAAAGGGGGGCTCAAGCGCTGTAAAAATCCCCCTCAATATTGGTAGTATTTTTTTTATCAGCGCCAAAAAATGTTCTGATAAAATGGGTCTTTATCAGCTCTTTTTTTAGCGCGAATAAAGGGGACCCCCTTATCTTCTCTGATATTAAGAGTGCTTTTCTAGCGCTGTTAAAGGCAATTTTTAGAGCTGATAAAATCCTAATTAGTAATAGTGCATGTTTAAAAATATTTAAATAATAAAATCTTGATATAAGTAAGAATATCAAGAATAACAAGTCAGAAAACCTATAAAAAAAGTGGTGGTTACCCAAAACATAACCTAAACATAGAATTGTTAATAAACGTGAAAGATAAGGTCATAATAAAAACATATTTTATATGATATATATGTTTATGTTTTTGTTAAGGATTCATAAAAAAACTAATACGTATTATACAAGATTTTTGAACCTATTCAATAAAAATAAAGACGTATGTAAGAGAATTTCATCTCACATTTTTATATTTCTCAGATACATAGAAAAATCACCACCAATTTCAATAATATGATGTATATACAAACCTATGAAATTTTATACCACTAATACAATTATTTCATGATATTAAATGTCTAAATTGTTTCTATTTTAGAACATGGGTCATGATTATAATGATAATCAACTAGTAAGGTTCTTCTAATCTCACTTTGATTTCTGTGATTCTTATGACTTATTCGCACACATTTCATTTATTAGGAATATATACTGATAATTATTTTTTATATGATTGTTATAAATATAGTTATGGGTACATAAATTTTCATTTTATGATCTTTCCTTCAAGGGGTTTAAATGTTAAAATGTCACCAAATCTGTATAATAATTTTATCTCAATTTTCATTCTTTTAGATACAAGCTGAGTTATGAATATATATTCTCTTAAGAGGTGCATATATTTCCCCATGATATGGTATATCATGAATCTTATTATTTTAATTTGATTTTAATATTCATTTAATTTTATCCTCATGGATATTATCATTGGATGTTATCAATGTGGTAATAGTCTATTGATAAAATCGGATATATTATTAGGATTGTTTACAAATATGATTCCATTAAATAAATCCAAATTTATGTCTCTCAATAAATATAATGGAGTGAATTATCTTCATGTTATTTATTATATCATCATGTAACAATATAATTTTTTCAATTATTGGTTCTTATTATTATTGAATAAGTGATTTAATAAAAGAAGACATTATCTCTCTCTTTAGTTAGAAATTTATTTTCTTTCCAAACCTTGTTTTTTAAAAATATTTATTTCAAATTTAATAATATTATCTCATGATATATAATATAATATTATAACCCTTTTCTAACTATCAAAAAAGGGTTTTAAAAAATGAATTATCTTGTAATTTTTCAATTGAGTAACTATTCAAAACATTTTAGAGAGAAAATTGAATATTCTACATTTTTATATTTATCCTCAATCACGAAAATAATTTCCTTAATGATTCCTTTGAATGTTTGCATGATTAATTTTTTTTGTAATGAAGTTTTTCATAATATTATATACATTATATAAATTTGATGTGGTTTTCAAAGTTAATGGATTTGAATTTTATGTTATGTTCATGAAGCTTCTTAAATAATTTTCAATGCATCCTTTAAATTTTTCAATGATATTGGAAAGAAAAAATTTCTCAAATTTTTTTTCTATATAAAATATGTTTTAAAATAATTTCTATCTTCATTTAAAATATTTCAAGGAAATTGTTTTTCAAATTTTATAATGTTATATTTATAAGAGTCCAAGGAAAATATTTTTAATAATGTTTTCACATTTCATTCATTAGTTTTTGAGATTATTTTGATATAAAATGTTTTTCATATTATTCTATATTTCAACAGGAAGTTTTTAAATAAAATTTAATTTTATAATGATATTTCTCTAAGAGATAGTTAAAAATTATTATCCATATAATATGAAATTTGTTATTGTTAATCCATTATTTCTATTGAAATTATCCAACATATTCATTTATATTATTTCTCCAAATGGTTTTTTTGGTGGAATGGTTGAAAAAAATCCATTTCCCATTCACAAGTTATATTTTGGGATTCATGTTTCTCTCCCATGGGTTATATTCCATTGAATCCAAGTTCTATTCATGAATTATTCTATAAAAAATTGATTATGAAACGTGTGCCTTTTCCAAAATATATTATATGATGGCATGATACTGATTTTTTTTTATTTTCTGAGCTACGATGTGATGTTTTTGAAACTAATCTATTTTTATGGTTCATGATAGGGTGATTGTTTGTGTTATTGAATCACAAATACGTTTTATTTTATTATTTGATAGGTGGGAACTATATCTACATTAAATACATTGGTTAATGATTTATATCTCATGAGATAATGATGTGAAGCGTGTCTATGTTCCTAACCCACTACGAGAAAAAGTGGAAACCCATTCTATAATTGTTATAAGGGGATTCCTGATATTTTATAAGGACATGATGTCGACTGGGGATGGTGGTGTATCCCAGTCAGTAGGTGTCATCTCCTTTATGTTCATTTATTTTTGTTGGCAATGTTCTATGAATTATAGGGAATTTTATAACATGGTTATGTGTAATCCATAAATTCTATGTATTATTCTTAGTTTATGAACTCATGGATTATTCACTTGATTTTGTTATGATTTATGCCTTATGAAATACCAATATTTATTCTTTGTCTCATGTATTTTATCTTCTTTATGAAGGATATTATGTTCAAATGTTATTCTCAGGTTCACATACACTTATACCAATGTTATTCTTACATATCTTCTTCATTTAACTTTACTGAGCATCTGATCTTAGCCTTTCTAATGTTTATTTTCCATAGGTTATGAATAATTGTTTTTAGTAGATGTAATGAAGTGGAATATCACTGTGATAATCTATAAATATCATTCACTATGTTAAAATATTATGTTCCATTGTTACGAAGACAATAAAATATTTCATTCTACATGGATGTATTTTCTATAATTTTTTAAAAATTCAACAAAAATGATGTAATATTCGTGTATGATAATCCTATCTCACTTTTATGACCTAGACTTCATCCAATACTACTACAATCCCACCTATATAGAGAATGTCCTGGTGACCGTGCTGAAGGCATAACTTACATGGGGTTGATTTTTCCTATGTACATGTATGCACACACCCAACCATCTGATATAAAATGTTCTGTGGAAAAATAATAAAAATATTTAAGCACTATAAATTAAACCAAGCATGGTAAAACTATAGTGTATAGAACTTCATGATAGTGATAATTAAAATTTAATGATAAAAATACATTCCCATCCAAAAATATATCCCAACCTGAATGAAATTGAACGCAAAATGCTGTGATAGTCAAGCTCATGGTCACTAATATACAACCATCGTACATAGTGCAAAGAAACCATGATTCCCTAATAACCTCTAATGTCACCACATACATGCCCGTTATCATTATAAGAAATGCACAAATAGAAAAAAGGTATATTGATATTGTTCAAAATCATGGACATAGGATACGACTAGGGTGTTGGCCTACCGTGGCCGCTATCACCGTGGATGTAGGTCCCAGACTATTTCCACAGTTTTTACCATTGTAATAGAAAGCTATTTCCCTAGTTTTTAAAATTGTTGCAATATGCCTCCAAACTATCCACTGTGGTGGTCGACCAATAGCCATGGTTTAATCCATTACTATAGGTCGCTATTGGCATAGTTTTGATGTGGCTATAGCCTCGGAAAACCGGGGAAATAGCCTAAATAAAAAATGCCACAAGCGGTTATTGATCCATACACCTCTACTTTTATATCCATCACCGTTACCACTACACCACACCACAATTTTGGTATGTATATATATATATATATATTAAGATATATATATTAATAAAAACTCTGGGAATATCATCAAAACTATGGTCGTAGGGCATCCCACCAATTGTTTGTGGGAATGTTTGTTCCCGCAGAAGTGTGGGAACCCTATAACAACGGTTTTAGAGAACCATGGCTATAGGGCTTCAAAAAATGGGGTTTATCCACGATTTTGCAAACTGTGGCCACATGCCACACAATTGTGGAAATAGCCATGGGCTATAGCCACTATTCTGAAAACTATGGATATAGGCCATGGAAAATAGGCTTATAACCATGATTTTAAAATGGTGGCTATAGACCATAGAACACTGGCTATAGGTCCATGGTAGTAGCTCCATTTTCTAGTTGTGGACCTGTGCAAGAAAATTCCATGCATGGCTGAATATATACATACCAGGTTGGATGACATGAAATCTAGAGGCTAGATTTAAGATATACAAAATGTCATATAATGATAGTATATAGAAAATAGGCCTGAGCTCAACCCAAATAAATAGGACTAGTTACATCTTCAAAGAACAAGGGGATCAACACAATGTGTATATGAACTTCACATAGAGTCATTTCAACTTATAAAAGTTATTAACATCATCCAACATTGAGATTCTAAACAAGAATATCCCATAGCATTCATTGTGTGTAATCACAACCCATGGATGGAGAGTAAATAATTTCATAGGTAGAGATACAGTTGTTTTTGTGCTTGTATATATATATATTGTTAGTAAAATAATCCTAAGAGAGAGCTATATGGGATATATGTCTCATAGCATAGCCCAAGAAAAGAGTTTCCAAAAGTTCTAAAAGTTCAACAATGATGCCAAATATCTTGCACATCTTCCCATAATAAAACATCCATGTCAATCCATTCTTTATGATAGTGTCACCGATTCAAGGGCCACAATATCTAGGTAGTGGACATATTAACTCGTACAATAAGAGGGCTCCACCCAATGAATAATCGATAAAGGACACATTCTGTAACACCCCGAGCTTCTACTATACGCTTCTCTTTCAATAATGCAATAGCTTGCATTGTACGCAAGTTCAAGTTCTAACACACCACGACTAATCAAAGTAGCTGTTATGAATATTAATACCCACTTTTTAAAATTATGGAAGTATTATATTTCAATATGGACTTCTTTTTTGTATTCTTAATATCGAAATTATCCAAAGTTGAATTTTTTGTAATTTTCTGAGAACTTCCAATTTTTATGAATAGTGAAAAATACATAATACAACTTTTTTGATCTAAATAATTAATAGTGATAAATTATACTATTTAGTGGTTTTAAAGTATAATTAGAATATATTTTTACCATTTTATCCAATGGTGTTCATTAGAATTAATTTCACTTTAAATTGGACATAAACAATTGTCAATCTTTTGATATATATTGTTTCTTAAAAACAAGCTATTTGTTATGACAGCGGGAATTAATTATAAAATTAATTAATGCAACTTATATGTTTGGAATTTTGTAAAATAGACATCATTTTTGGATTCGGAATATAAATTATAGCTTAGGGTGAAATTTTGGCATTGTTCTGAAAAACTTCAATTTTTTATGAATAGTGAAACGACTAAGTGGTAGTTAAAAAATTGGTTTTTTGGTAAATGAAACATTACCACTTCTGTGATTTGATTTTCAAAAATCCGACATACATGGTTGTCATTAGGAAGTAAAATGTGGTTCAATTGGATTAAAATATTTTTTGGTGAATAGTAACTTTTATGTTTAATTAATCGCTATTAAAGGTAATTAGTGAAATTTATGGTAAAAATAGTATTATAAAAATCTGGAATGACCTTTACACTAGTCCAACCACTATTGGATGTGTCATGGCCGACCAAGAAAATCCATGGGTCAACTTGGGGACCCCATGGAGCCACTTTGGTAGGAAAATGACATAAATAACTTTTTATTTAATGTTAAAATAAAAAGGTCACAAACAAAAGTTGTTTTACAAAAACAATTTTTAAATGGTGTTATACAAGTCATATTATTGACTATAAATATTTATTAGAAAGATAAAAATATTTCCAACATCATAATATTTTTTTATAATTTTTAGACATTAAATAAATTAAATTATTTATGACACCATGATGATACAACGATTACCTAATTAATTAACGATTTAAATAAAATGAAAAGATAATGTAAAATCCAAGGCTTACACTTGTCCAAAGCCTATTGGATGGGTAGATTTAGAACCCCTGTCACCTTATCCTCGAATTATTTAAGTGTGGGACCTTTAGAATCCGAAAATCATTGTATAATAAAGTAATATTTCATTACTTTCCAAGAGTTCCCCTCCTCTCCACTTATAAAAGGCCCCCACCTCTAACACCTTATTCACACTTTCATTCCATTTGGATCGGCCAAACTCTGCCCAAATACTCTCCCAACTTCCTTCCCTTACTCCTAGAAGCCTCACTTTGTGTAGAATTCTTCCCAAGGAAGCCTTTGGCTCAAATCAAAAGAGTTACCCTATTTTAAGGTAATGTCTTCTCTTATGTTATCTTGTTTTATTTTTCTTATCCAAACACCTAAAATCTTTTTATTCCTTTCTTTTGTAACATCACCAGTATTATCAATATACTAGGATGTTGTTATAATGTGTATTCGAGCTACACTTACAGACACCTACATCTAATGGTTAAAGAACATACGGTTTCTGTGGATGTCGAATTTCTGCCTCACGAAACGATGATTGTTCAACACTCATAAAACACCTTCAAAGGTGGCCATTAAGATGTCACTCTATTTATAAATGATATATAATATGTTTATGTTTTACTTAAGGTTCTTTATTTTTCATTTATGGAATACCGTTATTGTTTCCATTTTGGGTAAACGCGATATTTTCATTTTAGGAAGTGCGGACTACCGCCCCCTCAAAGTGATTTGAATCCTTAATACCATATGTGGGATGTATAAAGGATGGAGTAAATGATATTATATATGATATTATACTGGAATTATAATATACCTTTATATCAATATGATTTTATTAAATATGAAATAGAAATGAAAGTAGCGTTCATGCGTACGTACGGCTTACCGTCTCCATGAACGGTGCATTTCATTTCTTACCTCTAAACATTATGGAATATTATAAATGCATGTATATACTGGATATATATGATATATATGATATCTATATCATGAATATAATTTTGGATATAATTGATATATCACCACATGAACAACTTGTAATTATAAGAATTTTATTTTTGACTCAAGTACCTAAGATCGACAAAATGACCGTTATAAACATAAATAATTACATAATATTCATAACATGGTAATAAGGGATATAAAAGGAATAATGAGCATGAAAAAGGTTCTTAAGTAAATAGAAATTATCTCTAGTTTATTATTTAGGAGGTTAAAGAACGGTCGAGTCAGGACAGGACGCAAGGTAAGGGAACTTCTTAACCCAATTACCATTCATTGGGTTAATCTCCTACTTTCAAATTATGTCAACATATTATTATGTCATATCTTGTATTTGTACTTTCTTTATGTGTACTTATAGTGAATACAAATAATAGATCTATTTTATTTTAAAAATGATCTTTGTAAGGACTTCGTCTCAATCTCCTTTCATTGAGGCATATTTGGTTTTATACACAACTTTCCTTTAAACGGTGTATAAAACCCTTTGACTTTTACGTTTATTCAAAAGGAATCTTTTTATACGAAGAGTTTTACTAAATGACAAAAAGGGAATGTTTTTCTTTCCGTACTTATGCGGCGACAACGACTTCTCCACCGCGGTGACCATTATTTGAGTTTCGGCTTCCTCTACAAGCCATCATTTTTTTAATGAAAAATAAAAACAAAGTTTTAACTTTCTTTTATTTTGGTATTGAAAATGGTTTTGAAAGCGTATTTATTATATCAATGTATTGTATTGATATCTTGTTATTGAAATGTGGAAATGTTATGTTTCCTTTATGCATGTTTTATGTGATATGATTATGTTATGGTTTATGATATGTTTAAACCTATTCATATGAGGAATACATTGGACTTAATAACTGACGGGTGGATCCCGCTATAGCTCCTCAATGAATCGGTAGGTCTCATGAGACAAACTAGTGTCTTGGCACGAGGCCTTGACAAAATCTTATTTTTGGTCTTGGCAAGAGGCCTTGGCTACGTGGTTATGATAGTCTGGAATTATGCATTCCATCATTATGAAAGTGGTTATTGATATTGCATGTGATTATTAGACTAGTAGAATATCCATGCGATGAAGTAAATGGCATTATCTCATTTTACTTTTTCCATATTATGTTGAAGTTAAAGTTTAGAAGGCTTTTGTTTTAGTTATACATTGCCTTAAATGTTTATGTTTTTTGATGAATCCTTTCTCTATATTGTTATCCTTACTGAGCATCTGAGCTCACCCCTTTCAATGTTTTAATATTTTCCAGGATTTGAAGAAGTATTTTATGAATGACCTTCATGGATAGTCAGAAGAGGATATGACTTTGGACTACGAAGACTTTGTTATTTGTTTTTTTACTTTATGGTATAATGAAAGACGTATGAATGTATCTAGTGTTTCCAAGGCTACTAAACTAATCGGTCTTTCGAGACATGATCTTTTGTGATCATGCCAATGATACGAAGTAATGCACCGACTCTGGGTAGCTGGGGTCGGGGCGTTACAGTTGGTATCAGAGAAATTTTAGTACTAACCTTGGAAGCTAGATTTAGATAAACTCTGATTAGAGCACATAGCCCGAAGATATACTTTGAGGATTAGTATAGAAGAACTTCCTAGAATTTTGGTATTATAGAGATTTTTGTGAGTTTTCCGAGAAATACATCCCCGTCTGGATATGAGCAGGTAGAGGCGGCTCTGGCACAGATGTACCTAGGGGTAAGACCCAAAAACACCCCTTTAAGGTAGACTCGAACGAGAACTGGTGCACGACAATGGGCCTTGCTGCACTCTTGGTTACGACACTCCCGCGGGATATGCTTCGGATAATTCTCATTTTCAATACAAAACACTATGAAGGGTTATGAGTATATAATTCCTCAAAGAAAACATTTTTATGATTATGGATTATATCCATAAATAGTTCAATTAGTGTTAAGTGTTTTACAAGTATGGAATTATGTATTTTGATTCATTAACTAATCTAGTTTATTCCATTGTTTAGAAATGGCGCCTAGTGGAAGGAATGGAAACCATATCAATGCACGCACCCCATGTAGGGATTTCCCTCCTGCTCAAGATAATTATTGTGGATCTGGAGATACAACTGGTGCTGATCAACTTATTACCATTCTGGGACAACTCACTCAGGTTATTAATAATAACCTTACTCGTATGGAGCACCCTGATCCGCAATGTGGAGGATCAATGTTAGACCGCTTCATGAGGCAACAACCGCCAACATTTAATGGAGGTACAAATCCATTAATAGCTGATCAATGGATAAATTCCTTAGATAAAATATTCCACGCCTTGCGGAGTAGTGAAAGGGAAAAGGTTATCATGGCAGTCTACCGCCTCACTGGAGATGCCAATCAATGGTGGTCATTGATTCAAAACACAAAGGAAGATGATGAAGTATCAAATATGGAATGGAGAGAGTTCAAAGATCTTTTCCTAGAAAAATACTATCCTCGCGACCATCGAGCAGATATGGAAAGACAATTTTTGAGTCTGAGACAAAAGGAGGATGAGAATGTCGCAAAGTATGAGGCCAACTTTACAAGGTTAGCGACGCATGATACAGATTATATACATATCCCAAGAAGTAAGATCGATCATTTCTTTGATGGGTTAAAACTGTTTCTCCGTCGAGCCTTAGTCTCACAATCTTTCTCGTCGTATGAAGACATTGTCTCATGTGCTATCAAGACAGAAAAGGAATTCTCTAAATCTTATGATAATAAAGTAAAGCAAGAGAAGAAGAGAACGGTGGAACAAGAGACAGATAAAGTGAAAAAGAAAAAGAAGGATTTTCCATTATGTGATAATTGTGGGAAGAATCACCCTGGTACTTGCCTAAAAGGAATGGGAGTTTGTTATAAATGTGGAGAAAAGGGTCACCAGGCTCGTAATTGCAAGGGAAAGAAAGATGTTATCAAAGTTGAATGCTACAATTGTAGAGAAATGGGTCATTATGCAAATTAATGTCCTAAGCGTCAGGGAAAAATACTTTAGAAAAGGCCAAGGGATCAAATCCAATCTTATGTTGTGACTACAGTTGAAGTGGAATAATTAATGTATTGGGGCTTTTGGACTCATGGATTATATTCTAGTTATTAGAATAATGTGATATATATATATAAGGATTGTACTGCAGTACTTGTTGTTTCAGTAAGGTTTTAATATGATGAAGGTAATAATATTTTTAGTATGTGACAATAAGAGAAACGTTACTTTGATTTTGGAAATCTGATAAATCGATGTTGGAATTAAGAGACCTTTTAGAGAAAGTTTGGACAGAGGTATTTTGGATAACTATAAGGATGGGATGGATTACGTTGAACTTTGAATAGTATTGTTTAAGGTTAAAACATTTATGAAGATTATTTTTGGAATATTATAATACTATATTTTTAGGAAAAGGACAACTTGCAGGGTGGGGCATAACCCGTCGCGTCGGACAAAGCTGCAAGAATCGAACCCACAACCATAGTGTGTCAGGCCTTTATTACCTGCCACTATCCTGCAGGAAGTCCCTGGTTATTACAAAATAGTTTTACTAATATAAATGGTATGTGTTAATATTTGGAACCTTATACAATTAGGATAAATAGAATATTTTTGAGTTCCGTTACCATTTGGAGTAATAGATGGGTTTGTGGAAAAAATTTATTAATGAATGAAAGTATACATAACAAGTATGTATATTCCCTTACGTTCTTAGTAAATCTCGTAAAGAAATTCCTCAACATTATAAAAGGTAAATTAAAACAAAAATGTTGTCAGTTAACTTTTCCAACTGGGGATTCAATGACCATTTATCCAATCACAAGTTTGTGATTTTCTTGTGGTTAACTTTCTCCTAATCCTATTTTATACAACTCTCCATCAGACCTTGATGGTTTTTTTCTCATCCATATCCATATTTTCATATAATCCTAGTATGGGCTATCTCGGGTGACCTTTGTACTTCTCTTTCTTTCTTTTAATGTTATATTCTTATTAACCCAATTTCCGATGTGGGTTTTCCACAAAGGTATTTTCTATTTTAAACCGTTTATTTTCGAAGAAAAATTTCAAATTGCGAGGATGTAATTTATTGAAGGAGGGGATAATGTAACACCCCGAGCTTCTACAATATGCTTCTCTTTCAATAATGCAATAGCTTGCATTGTACGAAAGTTCGAGTTCTAACACACCGAGACTAATAAAAATAGCCGTTATGAATAGTAATACCCACTTTTTAAAATTATTGAATTCTTATATTTCAATATGGACTTCATTTTTGAATTCGTAATATCGAATTTATCCAAAGTTGAATTTTTTTTTAATTTTCTGAGAACTTCCAATTTTTATGAATAGTGAAAAATACATAAAACAACTTTTTTGATCAAAATAATTAATAGTGATAAATTATACTATTGAGTGGTTTTAAAGTATAATTAGAATATATTTTTACCATTTTATCCAATGGTGTTCATTATAATTAATTTCACTTTGAAATTGGACATAAACAATTGTCAATCTTTTGATATATATTGTTTCTTAAAAACACGCTATTTGTTGTGACAGCGGGAATTAATTATAAAATTAATTAATGAAACTTATATGTTTGGAATTTTGTAAAATAGATATCATTTTTCGATTCGGAATATCAATTATAGCTTAGGGTGAAATTTTGGCATTGTTCTGAAAAACTTCAATTTTTGATGAATAGTGAAACCACTAAGTGGTAGTTAAAAAACTGATTTTTCATTAAATGAAACATTACCACTTCTGTGATTTGATTTTCAAAAATCTGACATACATGGTTGTCATTAGGAAGTAAAATGTGGTTCAATGGGATTAAAATAATTTTTTTGGTGAATAGAATCTTTTAAGTTTAATTAATCGCGATTAAAGGTAATTAGTGAAATTTATGGTTAAACTAGTATTATAAAAATATGGAATGACCTTTACACTTGTCAAAAAACTATTGGATGTGTCATGGCCGACCAAGTCAATCCATGGGTCAACTTGGGGACCCCATGGAGCCACTTTGGTAGGAAAAGAACATAAAAAACTTTTTAGTTAATGTTAAAATAAAAAGGTCACAAACAAGAGTTGTTTTATGAAATCAATTTTTAAATGGTTTTATACAAGTCATATTATTGACTATAAATATTTATTAGAAAGATAAAAAGATTTACTACATCATCATATTTTTTTTATAATTTTTAGACATTAAATAAATAAATTATTTATGACACCATGATGATGAAGCGATTACCTCATTAATTAACGATTTAAATAAAATGAATAGATAATGTAAAATCCAAGCCTTAAACTTGTCCAAAGCCTATTGGATGGGTCTATGTCGAACCCTTATCACCTTATCATCGAATTATAGATGTCTGGGACCTTTAGAATCCTAAAAATATTGTATAATAATGTAATATTTCATTACTTTCCAAGAGTGCCCCTCCTCTCAACTTATAACAGGCCCCCACCTCTAACACCTTATTCACACTTTCAAGCCATTTGGCTTGGCCATACTCTGCCCATATACTCTCCCAACTTCCCTCCATTAATCCTAGACACCTCACTTTGGGCAGAATTTTTCACAAGGAAGCCGTTGGCTCAAATCAAAAGAGTTACCCAATTTTAATGTAATGTCTTCTCTTATGTTATTTTGTTTTATTTTGCTTATCCAAACCCCTAAAATCTTTTTATTACTTTCTTTTATAACAAAAACAGTATCCTAAATATACTAGGATGTTTTTATAATAAGTATTCGAGCTACACTTACACACACCTACATCTAATGGTTAAAGAACATACGGTTTCTGTGGATGGCGAATTTCTGCCTCACGAAACAATGATTGTTCAACACTAATAAAACACCTTCAAAGGTGTCCATTAAGATGTAACTCTATTTATAAATGGTATATAATATGTTTATGTTTTACTTAAGGTTTTTTATTTTTCATTTATGGTATACCTTTATTGTTTCCATTATTGGTAAACGCGATATTTTCATTTTAGGAATTGCGACTACCGCCCCCTCAAAGTGATTTGAATCGTTAATACCATATGTGGGATGTATAAAGGATTGAGTAAAGGATATTATATATGATATTATACTGTAATTATAATATACCTTTATATCATTATGATTTCATTAAATACGAAATAGAAATGAAAGTAGCGTTCATGCGTATGTACGGCTTACCGTCTCCATGAACGGTGCATTTCATTTCTTACCTCTAAACATTATGGAATATTATAAATGCATGTATATACTGGATATATATGAGATATATGATATCTATATCATGAATATAATTCTGGATATAATGGATATATCACCACATGAACAAATTGTAATTATATGAATTTTATTTTTGACTCAAGTACCTAAGATCGACAAAATGACCGTTATAAATTTAAATAATTACAAAATGTTCATAACATGGTAATAAGGGACATAAAAGGAATAATGAACATGAAAAAGGTTCTTAAGTAAATAGAAATTAACTCTAGTTTATTATTCAGGAGGTTAAAGAACGGTCGAGTCAGGACGTGACGCAAGGTAAGGGAACTTCTTTACCCATTACCATTCTTTTGGTTAATCTCCTACATTCAAATTATGTCATGATATTATTATGTCCTATCTTGTATTTGTACTTTCTTTATATGGACTTATAGTGAATACACATAATAGATCTATTTTATTTTTAAAATGATCTTTTTAATGACTTCGTCTCAATCTCCTTTCATTGAGGCATATTTGGTTTTATACATAACTTTCCTTTATACAGTGTATAAACCCCTTTGACATTTATGTTTATTAAAAAGGAATGTTTTTATACGAAGCGTTTTATTAAATTAAAAAAGGGAATGTTTTTCTTTCCGTACTTAAGCGGTGACAACGACTTCTCTGCCGCCGTGACCATTAATTGAGTTTCGGCTTCCTCTACAAGCCATCATTTTTTTAATGAAAAATCAATACAAAGTTTTAACTTTCTTTTATTTTGGTATTGAAAATGGTTTTGAAAGCATTTTTATTATATCAATGTGTTGTATTGATATCTTGTGATTGAAATGAGGAAATGTTATGTTTCCTTTATGCATGTTTTATGTGATACGATTATGTTTTGGTTTATGATATGTTTAAACCTATTCATATAAGGAATGCATTGGACTTAATAAGTGACGGGTGGAGCCCGCTATAGCTCCTCTATGCATCGGTAGGTCTCATGAGACAAAATAGTGTCTTGGAACGAGGCCTTGACAAAATCTTATTTGTGGTCTTGGCACGAGGCCTTGGCTATGCGGTTATGATAGTCTGGCATTATGCATTCCTTCGTTATAAAAGTGGTTATTGATATTGCATGTGATTATTCGACCAGTAGAATATCCATGTGAAGAAGTAAATGGCATTATATCATTTTAATTTTTCCATATTATGTTTATGTTCAAGTTTAGAAGGCTTTTGTTTTAGTTATTCATTGCCTTAAATGTTTATGTTTTTTGATGAAAGCTTCCGCTATATTGTTATCCTTACTGAGCATCTGATCTCACCCCTTTCAATGTTTTAATATTTTCCAGGATGTGAAGAAGTATTTTATGAATGACCTGCAGGGATAGTCAGAAGAGGATATGAGTGTGGACTATGAAGACTTTGTTATTTGTTTTTTTACTTTATGATGTAATGAAAGACTTATGAATGTATCTAGTGTCTCCAAGTCTACTAAACTAATCGGTCTTTCGAGAATTGATCTTTTCTGATCATGCCAATGTTACGAAGTAATGCACCGACTCTGGGTAGCTGGGGTCAGGGCGTTACACATTCACTTCAATGAAGAAGGGTTCCACTCTTATTGTCTATAAAGTACCCATGCCTTACATAGTACGAGGGTTCCACTTTGATTTTAGAGAACCCATGCATTGAACATCTGTAGGGTACCACTCTAGACATTGGTAGATGACCCATGACATTCCCTACACTTGGTTAAAACTCAAATGGTAGACGACCTATTCCCATCCCTACATTACTGCTTCACTTTAGGAGTCTTTAGATGACCCATGCCTAGCCCATATGGAGTGTTCCGCTATATAAATCTAGGAATCATACCCCACCTAGATGGAGGCATACACTTGGAATTCCTCTCGTGATCATGTATGATCAATTCCTTCATCGAGCATCACCTAAATACGATAAATGCTTAGAAACGTCAAACAAAATAGGAAATTATCATATTATCCGTCAATAAACATTCATAAAAGGATACTCATAGGATAAAATTTTAGTCCAAATGAACGATATTTGAGTGTTTAATGATTCTAAAAAATAAACAATGGGTTACATGGTGTGTGAGTTTAACAACAAGGAATGTAGTCCCATTCCATCACATAGTCATGCCTCATGATATTCAAAAATTTCAAACCATGTAAGAATACATAGAGTGTTAATGATATATATGTCATGCTAATTCTATTCGTGGTGCCCCCATGGGATTCGTCATCTCCCTGTATCCAAATCAATTTAATGTAAAATTTTTCATGATGTGCCTAGTTATTCCCATTCCTTTGTACTTATAAAGTACACACCTAATCATTCAACATGAGTTCACATGGCATGTGTGGGTCCCATATGGCATGTGATAGATATAATCAGCTAAAATCCAAGCTGTTATAGCAAGGGACCGACACAATATGCATTCATACAACTACACGACATGTATTTGAGATTTCCCTATAATCTCAGATCCACTCTATATGTACTAGATCTGATATCCTGAAATTAATTTGGGAATTTGATCATCCCAATATTAATGGATCTATCTCCAACTAGTGGATTTTGTCCAAATGGTGGCCGAGAAACCAGTTTATAATGTTTTTTACATAGCTCCTCACACCGAACATTCTCGTGCCCTTCATTCATTGACGATTTTATTTAAAATCTCCAAAAATATCTTCTTGAACCAACATCCATACTCGATTTATCCATGACTCACTTATTTAATTCATAAATCTTGTTTCACCACCATTAAAGGTGTTCAATTGGGCTAGGTACAACCCGTCAATGATTAACCGGGACCATGGTGTCCAGCCGGTGAATTTTTTATGAAATTAACTGGGAAAATAATAAATGAAAAAATTAAATATATTCCAAGAATTCATATAAAATGATCAATAATTGGGATATTAGGGCATAGAAAAACAAGGGTAATCAAATTCAAATTTACATAAGATCATTGAATGGCTATCAAAAGTGAAACATATCATAAAAATGGGGATTTTATTCAATAAATTTAATTGAAATAGGGTAATTTATAATTTGATGAGTCCTACATATAGATTGGATCACTATTTGTTGAGTCAGTCAATTCCCATAGATCTAATAATGTCGTTATATTCACAACACTATGATCTTCTGAGATATAGAGATTCATTGTCATCTGATATTATCCACCGATGGAAGGTGCAAGGATAAGCTATATATGGTCCTAAGATTATGAGGATAACCCTATAAAAATTCCCAAATCCATATGTTTAATGGAAACTAGAAACATTTTATTCAAATAAATTAATTAATTTAAAAATTTAAGTAATTATTCAAAATCACTGCCAACATTCGAGATATATGAACACCCAATACTAAAATATTTCAATAAGTGTTTTGGGTAAATATTATATTCTTGACTCAGTCACTATATTTGATTTCTTCTCTGATCATACATTTTATATTTATCCCATTTTAATTAAGATAATTTTTCCATGTAGTATGAAATTCAATTAATATTATATAAAAATAATTCATAGAACTTCATTCCATGGAATCAAAGATCATTTAAGTAGATGGATCTGGAAATATCTATTGAAATATTTCAATGTATTTAATGTAAAAAACTAGGTATCTAAATAAATACCTCATTTATGATTTAAATCCCTAAAATAACATCTAAATAATAAACTTAGGAAAATTATCTCAAATTTGGCTATCGTACCCCTAGAAGCTACTATGCCTGTTCTTGTGATGACAAAACAGTCAAACCAAGTGGATGATCCATCAATAAAAGTTCATATTTTATCAATATTTTCACTGAGTGCTTTGAAAAGGTGGATCCATCTTCAAATTCTATCACTACCTAGTAAAATAAATGCATAATTTCATGTATGTATCTTCTCATCTCCGAAACGTGGATGACATTGGAACCCTTTTCTAGATATATGGATAGGGAGAGGCTATATTCAACCTCACCCAACCTCTGCACAATCTCGAATATCCTGATGAACATAAGGAATAACATTCCTCTCTTGAAGAGCGTCAACAATATTTATCGTGGGTAGACTCTTATGAAAATATTGTCTCCCAACTCGATCTCCAAATGCATTTGATGGTGAAATGTATTTTATTCTTCTCAAGGATTCCACATTTCTCATGGATTCCATGAACCTTCTATATTGTTACCTGCACCAAATCTGGGACAATGTAAGATTTATCTTCATTATAATTCCATCATAAGGGTGACAAGAAGGGTCACTCATACATGTACTCAGTGTGTGTCATACCTATAGTAGATTTTTACATGTTGTTGAAAAAAAACTATTACATGTGAAATTGATACTCTTAGATCTAGTTGATGTTTGGTATGAAAGACCTTAGATTATCCTCTAATAACTAGATAGTGTGCTCATTCTACCATTACATATGGGGGTGAAAGGATAAAATCATCATCATTTAGCTCCTAAATGCATCATATTTTCCACTTCACAATAATGATGTAAACCATATGTTATGATCATAAATAATCAATGCGGTCACCCCATAAAGGAGAATGATAACCCATTTATACAACTATCCAACACACTCCACCAAACTCCACTCCGTAATAGAATGAAAGTGTGTATACTTCATGAGTTGGTAAACTATCAACAATATAGAATCTTGTTACATAAATATATATGGATTAATGTACCAAATTCAAAAGATATATTATCCGAAATTCAATCCAAGATCATGAGGGGATACAAAAAAACATGTTGGATCCTAGAGTTTATCATTAAGATGATATCATGTGAAGCACTAAAATATGAATTAAAATATAAAAAGTCTCATTCCATACCATAAATAAATTAATTTAAACATTTATCTACATCTTCCCCATAAAGGGATGTATATTTAGCGGAAAAGTGTTGATCTCTCACATTACCTCTTCCTGCACCATGATAAGAACCACCCTCCATCCCTAGAAAAGGATAACGTGACTCCATCAGTTCTAATATCTACATGGTGAATCCCCCATGTATTTATGGTCATATAAGACCCCATAGTTAATTCCAACAATGTGGGACACTCTCAAATTCTAGGGAATCAGATGAGTCAATACCATTTGGTTCAGAAAAACTATACACTCCTACTCCAGAAAGGTATGCTTTGAGGAATAAAATAGCTCAGAAGCCTTCTGCGGCATGTAGAAAATGAAATTATTTCTATGGTAAATATGTTTCCATGTTTCTCTTACCCACTGTATAGACTATCTTGATGTCATAACCTTATAAAAACTACAATCTAGTGGAAGAATATGTTTTTTTCTTCTCTTGTATGAAGGTGTACCTGGTATTATAATGGTTTTAGTAAACCAAAAAGATATACAACATAGGGTAGTACACTACATTCTTAGGTAAAATATTACTACTTCCATATCCAGTTCAATATTCACGTAGATTTGGCCATGGTGAATCCACTTCCTCAACCCATAAGTGATTACTACATGCCTCTACATGAACACATAGACATGGAAAACTCCTTAGGAATCTCTATACACTACGTACTCCATGCCCTCATTTGGTCGCCTAAACATATGATCAATTATTATCCATAACTAAAACTCATTAATCTCTCTTTTTCACTGCTCAATCTAGGTAAAAGGAATCCATTTCCATGTCATGTTGGTCAAAGGGTTTTAAATCCTAGAGAAGTATTCCACAAGCCTCCTATAGTACCCAACCAAGCTAACAAAACTATGCACATGAGACATGCTCTATGGTGAATATTAAGGGAGAAGTGGATCAATATTCCTAGGGTCAATGACATAAACATTATCAGAAATGAAATTCATTAGAATCTGATTCTCATGAATCCATAACTGGATCTTTAAGAGCATTTTAGAAATTCTATGCTCTAGAAACAAATCTCCAACAATCCAAAATTTATCTGCATGATCCTCATCTGATGAAATGTAAATGATTATTTCATTGATGGAGAATACCAGAAAATAGTCTAAGAACACCATTAAAACTGGTTCAAAGTATCCATTAACATTGTGGAGGAATTTGTCACACCAAAAGGAATCACCTGAATGTTCTAGTGTCTGTAGAGACATTAGAATAAATACCATGTAATATCAGCATCTATGACCCACAACTAGTGGTTACCGAATGAGAAATAGATCTTCAAGAACCATATCTCATCTTGATAATGGGAAAAAAATTTCAATCCTTCAAAATTTGTACTTTTTCTTAATTGTTTCCCAGTTCATGTGACTATAATCTATAAATATCCTTATGCATCCATGGCCATTATTAATGAAAACATCAAATCATTCTATGGGGACAAACTGGGTATGATGAAACCCTTATATTGAAGGTCCTACAACAATAAATATAGGTCTGGGAGCTCAGTAGGGGGCATAAGAGATGCCAAAAAATATATCATAATAGTTCTTCTATGCAAGTAGATACAAAACATTATCCCAAAATTCAAAGGTTTTATCAGAATGCCCTCCAAGAATACATCAATTAAATAATTCATCAATGAAGTAATTCATATTCCTAAATATCTTTATTCCCCAAGGGATAAAATCTCCATTTTATGGGTGGTGGGATTAAACACCAGCTAATAAAACACAATCACCCTTCCAATAGATCACTCTTTCTAGAAAAGGGGAATGTTGTCTCATTGGTGTGGAGGAATTGAATCATCTAAGATGATAGAATATCTGGGATTAAATATTGGGGGAAAAATATACCCAAGATGACGTCATAGTGTTTCATCATGTTATACAAAAGGTTTCATTTTATCGTCTCTTCACCAAGATATACCTCCCACTACATTTATATGATAGATATAGAAGAAGTGTTTCCCATAGAAACATCGAGATGAAGAATCTGCTATAAATCCTCTACATGAAGTTACATCACTCACACCATGATTATAGATATGGAGTAATGACATACAAATGAGTATAATATGTTTATGTAAAGTGTATAAAATACACAAACCATACCTCCAATAATCGCATTTTCTATGTGGATGTAATCCTCCAGTGCATAAAGTTCTATGCGGCCTCAACTGCGAGTTCCTAAATCCTAATGTAGATCTCTTGGTGGTGTTGGTGGAAGGATATCATAGTATTTTCCACCACCCATATCTAATAATAATATTCTTCTTCACTGGAGGATCTATTAATTCTCCAATGGGATCCAAAATAATTGTTTTTTCTCTTCCATGGTGGTATAAAAGTTATCGAACTATTCTCATTTGCATGTTTGGTCGAGCAGTCAAGCCCTATGTAACCTCAACCATCACCTGAAAGGCACCACACCTATAAGGGATAACATGTAGGTTTATACTATCCCCATGCAACACAACCCCACATCTATGTCTATTATCGATAGTATCTCGTACGTTTAGATCATGTAGACTAATGCTTTCTACATCCTATAAATGTCTCATCTCTATGACGTCAGCTTCCAGCTCCAGTTACCTGGAGTCCCCTTTAATGAAATATATCAATCTATTGTTCCCACTCTAGCACTCCAACATTGGTAAGAATTCACAAGTGAATCACACATGAAACTATCTCTCTACAAAGCCCCTGATCAAACAATCATGATTAGAATAATCATTCTCCTATCATGTTAAGGGAGTACTGAGTATGTTTTGTGGACCCCAATAGGTTATAAGAAACCATAATACTTCGTTAAAAACCACTATATTCTCCTAAAAATAACTGTTTGAAAACAAAAGGGGATGTAATTATAATGGAATAGATAATGTTGATCGAGACATTATAGTCTCGAATCATCATGCATCTGGGTAACAAGACTCCACCAATTCCCAACTACCCAATGGAAAATATTGATTCTACTGAAACCACTTGATTAATTCGTATATATATGAACCTAATGATACATAATAACAAATCTCAACAATCTTCTACTACATTATGGAATAGATCAAAATAGATCATTCTCACTCTATGGCACTGGAACACATGTAGTGCACTATGTTGTCTCACATACTCAATCATCTCTATTGGGATGATCTACTACTCGATTGGTGGTGGTGCTTCTATATTCTCACCAAGAGGATGAAAATTTTTTAATGGACCCTAACCTGAGGAATCATCACTCGTCAAATATTTTTCTTTATTTTAAACTAGTAACATTGAAGGCTTTTTTCATGGAGGAATCCTAAAATTCAATTATGATGTGTCACTATTATATGATCATATATATATATATATATAAATTGTGAATAAATAACTCAATAAGTACAATGAAATAGTAAATATTATATGATTTATGTACCATTGATCCCCAAAACCAATGTCTCTATATACTGTTTTGACAAGTTGGTGGTCAACACCCTAGTGAATGGATACATCAGCCACATGTTCCATCAATAGATTCCCTATCTAGTGAGACATATTCATGACACTTCTACATTGTTTCATTAATTACATCAAGATCCTTATTGGGGGACTACTCAAAAACCCACCCCAATTATTGAACTCCGTCTCATACCAATATTTCATAACCCAACACTAACCGAGTCTTGAGATGCAACTACACCAATCTCCCCATAAGCCAAGGGTTGAAGAATAGTTATGAAGGAATAACTAATATTGGGAGACCTTTTCATATGTCAATATATAAAAACTCCCAACCATATCAATGAAAAATTTCTGATGAATAATAATTTTACAATTAACCAACTATAATGTAAATCAAGAAAGAAAAAACCCTATGTTGTATAAGATTACGCTACTGAAAACTGAAAATTAATGTGGAGAAATGCATGACCCACAAGAAAGAGGTCCCGACCATAAAATACTAGAAATTAAAAATCTAATAGGGCTTAGATATTGATCTCCATTATATGACCAACATACACTATCCAATGTACTAGTTATACTTAAGCTCCTCTGAAATCAATGCTGACATGTCCATCATTTTAAAAAAGAAAAGAAAATTGTGGGGAAATCCAATGTAGGGTTGAGTAAATAAATACGTTGATGGATTCCATGAAAAACTAACCTGAAGTTCTAAAAGATACAGATGGAATAGATTGATAGAATATAGAATATAGGATTCAGCGCCATCAAATTACAGAGAACGTAAAACCTATTACAAAAACAAGGTACTCAACACAACATGTATATTAACTATTCATTTAGTCTTTGACACCCATATAATGAACGTATTTCCATCTAAACATGAGAATAAAATTATGGAATTCAAATGGAATACCCTAAACATATTCACAACCCATTAGAGGAGAGTAAGAAAATCCAATGATATGGAACTAGATGTATCTATATATATGATCCCAATGAAAGAAGTTAAATTAGGAGAGAAGGGGGATATCTATCTCATAAATCATCCCAGGTAAAGAGTTTCCAATAGTTATTAATGTAGTACTATTCTTACCATAATATCATACAACATCCCAATATAATATATCCATGCTAAGCTATGACTCTTCACTATTCTGAATAGTCTTCGGGCCAGAGTCCATAGGTAAGGAACCCATTCCCTATTACAACTTGAGAGATCCAATCACTAGATAGTCAATAGAGGACAGATGCCCTTCCCAATTGTAGGGTTACACTTTGACACTCTATAGAAGAACCCTGTCATTCCTTGAATATTGTTTCCACTATGATGGTAGGGGACCCTTGAAAAACACATCTATATGGATCCACTCAATATGTTTATAGAGGACCCATGTCCTACCAAGTATAAGGGTTCCACTCTATTGGTAGTGGTTCCATACCCAGCCTAGATGGAGGGTTACTCTCTAGGAGTTTTTAGTAGATCCATGCCATGCCCAAGTAAAGGGTTCCACTATAAACATGGACGACACATTTTTTACCCAACTAGAGGGTTACACTCGTAATTCCATTGGTGATCTGGTGTGATCAAAAACATCTTATATCATTGAATAAACATGAATAATTATTGGTAACATCACACATAATATTCTATAATCCAAAACAAAAGACATAGTGAATTATATGTGGAAATACCCTCGTTATAGGCTACTCACTGCCTAAAATCTAAGTCCTAACAAAGGATAAATGAATGATTAATATTTCCTCAAAATAATCAATGGGGTGCATAGTGTGGGGGGGGGGACTGTGTGTGGTATCACTCCATCACCTAGTTGTGTACCTGGTGGTAAATGGATCACCATTCATGATGTATACAATTAATATAGGGGATATACATGATGTCTCCATTTCATTTGGGGTCCCTCAGAGGTGCTTCGATGTGCTTGTGTATCCAAGTCATGTCTATGTACATTTATACAAATCATGTCTCGCCATTCCTAAGCTATAATATATTAGGAGTACATGCCATTATGTCCCGAATGAGGTCACATCGAATGTGGGGTCCCATATGACATGTAATACTGAGAATCTTATAAAACACAACCAACTACTTGTAGGGACCGGCAAGTAGTGTGTTATTAGAACATCATGATGTGTAGTCTGGATTTTTCCAAAATATCATTTTCACTCAATGCATAGTATATATAGTCTTACAAATTTTAGTTGGGCCTTTTTTTTATGCCCTAGATTATTGGATCTATCTCTAGATGGTGGATTTTTGACAAATAGTGGCTGAAAACCCAATTTCTAAAGGTTTGTACGGAACATCTCAATACGTGGATGCTCGGGTCCTATGGTAATGGAAGATTTTATTATTTGTCTTCAAAAAGTTCAACAATAACATGAATCCATCCTAGTTCAATTTTATATCATTCGATCCATATCTTAATTTTTTTGTCACTATTTTGAAGGTCCAAATGGGCTAGGTAACACCCCAAAACAGCCAAACTTAACCAAGTTGTCAAACTATTGAAAAACACAATGTAATTCATTGGGAAAGGAAAAGAAGAAAAATTTGGGTAAACCTTTCCAATATTTCATTGAAAATGATAATGAACAAAGATATCTAGGGTTATCAATACAAGATTAATCAAATAAACTATCACATGGTCGTATGAAAAGGCTACCAAAAATGTTTTATATCATAGAAGGGATGATTATGACCATTCATTTTAATGGAAAAAGGAATAATCCACTTTTTTATGATTCTTACAAAGATATTGTATCATTATTCATTGATGAATTTGACTTCCAATATGTGAATTATGTTTTTTCATTCAAATTTCTTTTGGTAGAATATGATCCAATGATTCATCATCATCAGATATGATTCTCCAACAGAAGGGGGAAGGATAATATTTTAATGGTCCATGGATTATGAGTATATACATAGTTTAAAAATAATTTCTATATATTTAAATGAAACAAGAAGTTGGTTACACATTTAAATATCTTAAATTAAATATTGAATTAATTCACTGAATTTAGAAACAATAATTGAGATAGTTGACTCCCCATGCTAACTAATTTTATGTCACACATAGTGTAAAAATCAAGATAAAAACTCAGTTGTGGTCTCAGATTTTAGATCCGAGAATAATATTTTTATTTATTCCAATTATTATAATTAAATTAATTTTCATAAAATAAAATAAATATAATGTTTTCATAAAATAAAATTTAGACACACCAGGGGTCGTAATCGCATGTTATATCATCACCAGTCACTAGAAGTATTTGTGGAAATATTTTCATATCATAAAAATTAAAAATATGGCTCTACATACATACCAACAATATATTATATTATTATTATCCATAAATTTATTTTTTTAATCTAATTTTTTATCTCTCTTTCATGGGATTTGAAGGTAAAAATTTTACCTAATTAATCAAGAAATTTTGGGTTAATTTTCTTTCTTTAAGAAACTGGTTTTGTTATACAGTGATATTATTTTAAGATATGCATATAAATCGGTTTGACATGCTATATCATGAATATCTTCATTTTCATGATATTCTTATATTGATGTAATTTTATTCATTAATGGACATTTTTAGTCATGGATATGAAAATTAAAATAGTTTGTTACTGCAATCATGTTGCTTATTAGTATTTTTAATTATTATACTTCCATTTATGATATATTATGATCCATATTTAATTATTTATCATAATTTTTTATCATATGGTTGATCATTTAATCTTCTTTTATTTGTAAACAGATTTCACTCTATATTTCTTAAGATAAATAAGGATGTGTTTAATGAAAATATATCTTTATTTATCTCTTCGATTGAAAAGTTGTTTAAATCAAAAAAAAATTTTTCTAAAATTTTTTTAAAATGTTATTATGTGATATATTAAGAAAATTTGCAAGGAAATATATTTCTAAAATGTTTTAGGTCTTAAAAAGTGTTTAAATTGGTTTTAAAATATCATTTATATGTTTTCATGGCTATTTTTGAAAAATATGGGATTGAAAATGTTTTTTGATTTAAAATCTTATTTTCAAAGAAGAAGGGATATATTCCCAATTAACTCTTATCAATAATTTTTAAATGATATTTTATATCATTTCAATTTTTCATGGAATATGATTTTGAATATGTTTTATGACATAACATGTGATTTTCAATGTATTGATTTTTCTAATAAGTGATGCTTCAAGTTTTGTTTCAAAATAATTCTCCTGCTAAGATGAAATAATTTGATATAGTTTATTATTTATAATGGATATGATCTATGAAAACTGTTCTCATTATTTCTATGAATGGATTATGTTAATGTTTTCTTGTTTTTTATGAATCCTATTTCTCATTCATGGGTTATACAATGACTAAACTGTTTTGAAATTTGTTTCTATTATTGGTTTACTCTATAATGAAATGATTATGAAATATATCTATTTTCAATAAGGTATAATATTACATAATTTTATGATACCCATTTAATTTCATGGGTCATGAAATGTTGAATGCTTATGATCTTTTACAACATGTTCATATGATTTAATTATATGAGGGATAGGGCATATAAATCTCTACAATGAATTTTGGGAATATTTATATCTCATTATATTATAATGTGAAACTAGTCAACTATCTTGATAGATAATGGGAAACATGAGTTTATTTATATATAATGGAAAATATGATTGACCTGATCCATAATGGGAAACAGTTCCTTCTTGATCCACAATGGGATGCATGTGTGTCCTAATCTACAGTGGGAAACATATGTTTCCTAATCTTTTATAGTAACTATGTGTGTCATGATCTACTATGATTATATTCATGATAGTTTACATTGACAAATGGAATGGTTTTATATATTTATTATGGTGACACAATAACATGATATGAGATTATAGTTCAATATTTATTTATGATCATTTTCACCATTATAGTTCAAGTCATATTAACATCATATAATTTTTCCATGATTAATTTAAATGATCATTAATATGTATGGTATGATCTTAACAAGTTTTTATCATTCTATCTAATCCTTATACTCGTTTTATTCTTACATATGTCCATTATTGACACTTATTGAGAGTTTGAAAGCACCTTTATATGGTTTCCTTTCTACGTAATATAAATAAAAGGTTTAAGTAGGAGTACAAAATTGTATGATATTAGTGACAATCATTTATGATCTTTCCCCATGTTAAATGATTGTTTTCCAGGTATCCAAATACACTAAAATTTTATAGCACTTTGGAATATACTATTTTAATGTGATGATTATTCATCTAATATGATGTAATATCAATGTACATTATGTATGGGTAGCTATAACATAAATTGTTTTGTTTTCATTATCATTTGACTGTTTATATGGAATCATTTGATCATAATTTATTTTAGATATGTTATACACACATTATTTGTTATATGGTTTGTATTTCAGTTATTTACCTTTCTATATATACTACATCTTCATTATTTTTATAGTTTTTCATATGCTTACCCATACTATGAGTTTTTTCATAGCCATTTCATAGAGTTTAATTTCAATATGATTCAAGGAATCATTCTATAATTTATATTCCATGATATGCTAGGATGAATAATAAATATTTTCAATGAAAATACATTGTGTAATTAATGTTTTCAATTTTAATGTTAGAATAAAGTATTTTTATACATTACCAAGACTACAAAACTGTAAATCCATTTGGGATGTGATTATGTTTACCTTATTCTATTGCGATAAAGTAGACAATGGATCTGGGATATTAGGGTTACGGTCACTAAAAATTATAATTTTTTATGTAAGCATATTTAAACAAATAAATGATAATATAACAAACATAGATATTATAAAATATTTATTAGAAAATAAATATTATTTTTAAAGAAATCCTAAATATAAACCCATTCAAATGAATAAAAAATGTTATTATTTGTACATAATAATATTTCAATAGATTTTCATGGTTTGGGGAAACATGATGTTTCCTCTAATAAATGATATTAAATAAAAGAAAATTAATTAATTAAAAAAATATCCTAAAATCATCCAGTGTTACACAACAGAACATAGTATAGTGTTAGGTTGTTAAATAATAGTGTTTGAGAATGGGACCCCTCAAACCAAATTTTATAGAATCCCATAGTTTGTGTCATGTGTGTGGTAAATATATTAATTTTCACATTTATGTGATAGGGTGTCTCAGGGAAGTAGTGTAGGTTTCATATTATCTAATGGATCTCAGTTTAGATAAGAAAATTTAAAAGGGTTCATATATAAAGCACATTTAAAATTTGATTCACATGTTATGAATAATTTTATGAATGATGATTACTTATATATGAAATTGAGTGTGAAGAAGAGGAGTTAGAGGAAGGAACTAAAACCATTATTGGTAGGGTGTTCATTTAATATTATATGGGTATGGATTTGTTTGATACTAGGGAAATACATTTTGTTATCTTTTTTGAGATAATATTTATGTTGGGATTCAATCTGAATTTTAGCATTTCATAGTGATTCATTCCATTCTATTATGAAACATAATGGATTAGGGTTTTAATTTTCAACAGTTTCACATGGTGGTTTATAACCATGATGTTATATCATATTTTTTATTTCTTTATAATATATTATTTCATGTTATAATTATCCTATGTAGTATATTTTTCTATAAATTCTAGATTAATTTTTATCATTATCATATAAATTTTATTTCATTCGATGCAACAACTCATATTTGTTATGGTGAGTGGGATCATCAGTCAAGTAGAGTAGGTCTCATTCCTCTATTAAAAAGATATTATCATGCCTGTTGTTATTTGATTTTATTTATTTTGATAATAATAATCTTAGTGATCTTTTTCTTTTTGTATTAAGTGAGTATTCTGAAATGTTTTCATATGATTTCTAAGGGACTCCTCCCTATAGGGTTGTAGAGTTTTCTATTGACTTTCTTCCAGATATGTGGCTCATATACATATCTTCATACAATATGGATGCTTATTAATGGTAATAATTAAGTTTACATCTGAAGTGCATTGTGTTGCATTTGTTGTCAATGAGGCATGAAGTTGTCTTGGAATGAATGGAAGTCAAGGAATTGTCAAGATGTGAATGCCAAATGGTGTGATGGTGATGGTGATGAAAAGAGAATGACCATAGTACTAAGATGCATGTCACATAGGAGATTCACTAAGTGACATAGGAGATGATGGTTTGAAACATTCTCTAGTAAAATCTGACGATTGTTGAGCTGATCTTTAAGTTCATAGAACTTGTATCCTGATGATACAAAGTCACAACAATGATAGGAGACCATGCATTGTATTGACAATGCATGGGGAGTTGAAGAAGATCCATCCACAAGTCCTAAGTGGATGAAGTAAGCTGAAGAAGTCCATGCACTATCTCTTAGTGCATGTGAATCAGAATGTGATCCAACTTGACCTCTAATTGGATCATTGAAGAACATTGGAGATTTCACTTTGATTCAGGAGCATCGGTTGATGGAATAACCTTCAAGAATTCCATTCTTAAATGATGATTATATGTTGAAGAAGGATGATGAATTCTAATGAAGAAGAAGTTATGTGATTAAGGAGCTCAGTTGAAGATGAAGATGCCCCTTTTGAATTCCATATCCTAAGTGAAGATCATGTGAGGAGAAGAAATGGAGGAATTCTTAAGAAGAAGAAGAAGTATAGAGATGGGAAGAAGATAGCTTGGCTTGGCATTTAGAATGGGCATTTTTCATATGGAGTACTGTTTTTTATACAAAGTCTTATTCAAGACTTAGCCAAAAAATTGGCCAGCCCGTGAGCACCTTGTGGGTTCAACCCCAAGGCTCATGTGGGCCTAAGGCGCCACGCCCAAGGGGAAACCCGTGGGGCGAGCTCAGGGCGGCAGGGGCGCACCCGCAGACACCACAGGGGCGCCTGGGGCACGCCCGGAGGAGCGCAGGGCACGCGGTGGTGAGGCCCGCGCACCCGGTGTGTGCATAGTGGGCGCTAGAGCGCGCCCGCGGGAGTAAGAGTGGGCGCAGAGCGCGCCCGCAGGGAGAACACGGTGCGGGGCGGCACCGTGGAGGGAGAAGTGCAACTGGGAGTGGAGCGGCAGCGGCATATTGATAAGCCGCGTGAAAACCGCGCCCCGTTTCGATGTGGGACGCGGAATTTTCACCCGGGAACGATCCTGGCCGCACGATCAATCGCGCGCCAGATCTCGGCCGCCCATCTAATCCGCCGCGGCCCAACCAGATCGCGGCCGTCCGATGTATCTCCATCGTCTGATCCGACGGTCGTGGCTTCGTCCTCTTCCTCGAGCCCGAGCCGAAGCCACCCGCGAGCAGCCGCTGAACCAGAGCACTCCCGACGACCTATTTCGAGTTCCCGACCACCATTTTCGAAACCGAGACCTCCATTCGGCTCGTCTGGCCACACTGAACAGATCCATGCCTAAAAATTGGCTTGCATGCTATGTTTGGAAGAATTCGAAGAAGGCCGAGGCAAGAGAATCTGCCGAGGCTTTGGGGTGTTTATGCATGCATGGATTGGGTTTAAACAGAGGCCGTGCATGCGTTATAAATCGCATGCACGAGGAGGAAGAAAATAATAAAAGAGCCCACGGTAAACCGAGGAGAAAGTTCAAGATTTGGAAAAATCTTGAAGATCCGAATATTTCGGGGAATTGAGATTTATCCCACGCGGATGTTTTGAGGATCCTCTGCCTATAAAAATGAGGCCGAGCCCTCTGTGCTGTTTGCTGAAGTTTTGTTGAAGACCTGTCGTCCCGCGTGTGCCTCTGCCTCGCGAAGAAGAAGCCGCCGCGCAAAGTTTTGTGCGGCTGGAGTTCCTTGCGCGCAACCTCTTTGCGCGACAAGAAGAGGAGGAAGGGCAGCGCGAACTTGCGCACCCCCTCTGTGCACCGTGCCTCCTGCACGGTTTGCACTAGTGCGGCCAAGGTGTCCTTGACACGCTTGCGCACCCGCGGTGTTATACCCTGCGTGGTTTGCACTTGCGCGCCCGCGGTGCTTTGCACCTGTGGCTTGCGCGACCCACGGTCAGTGGGACAGTCACGGCTGTGAAGGGAAGAACAGGGCCGCACCCCTTGCGCGCCTTCATTTGAGATAGGGAGTTCGGGTTGTGTTCTACACACAGTGTGTGTGTGAAAAATTTGAAGAACCACCGTGGGCAGTGTGTGTGCAAATGGAGTAAGAGGATCCTACGGTTTTGTGTGTGCAAAGAGGAAGACCCGAGGACATTGTGCCTTGTGTGTGTGCTAAGTGAACAAGAAGACCACAACTAAACCTAAGTTAGTGTGTGTCAAAGAAAGAAGAGGTCATAGCCAAGATTGTGTGTGCAAAGTGCAAATACACCCTACGGGCAGTAGCTTGTGCAAAAATTAAAGAACACTTCGGGTGTGTGTGCAAGAAGGGAAGGAAAGGCCATAGCCTTGTGCATTTGAACAAAGAAGAACACACTTTAAGTGTGTGCATTTGAAGAGGACGAGGGTTGTGATCTTGTGTGTGCACCAAGTGAAGACACATTTTGTGTGTGCAAAATTGAAGAACAACCTACGGGTTAAGGGTGTGCAACAAGAAGAGGGAAGAGGCCAAAGTCAAGTGTGTGCAAAACAAAGAACAATTTATGCGTACATGAACATGTAACAAAGAAGGCCGAACCTATGTGTGTGCTCTAAGTGGAGTGAACACACTTAGAAGAAGAAGAAGACTCACACAAAGTATAACACACATTTAAGTGTGTAAACACATTGAACAAAGTGTGAAGTTCAAGTGAGAAGGTGTGTGCTATAATTGATTACACCCTTTGTGGGTCTGCTGCACCAAGAAGAGGAAAGGAGAAGTGCATGCATGCATGCATGCACGTGCACACGTGAACAGTGCTAAATCAGTGGTGTGCAACTGAGACTGGACCAGACTGAAGTGAAAGATATTGTTTGTCTGATTTTGCAGTATTTGAGAAGACCTGTTCACCACAAGTGATCAGAAGAAGAGCAAGGCCAGCAGCCTTTATCCCAGGCTGCTGAGGATACTTGAAGAACTTAAAGTGAAGAAGAGCTACTCGTGTGACTCGAGGAGCCAAGAGAAGACCCTGTGGGACTCAGGGAGAAGAAGTCTTCAGTGGGATTCTGGAGCAGGCCATTGGGACTCTGGTAACACTGTGGGACGCAGTATAAAGACCCTCCTGTGGGAATCAGGAGAGATACAGTGGAACTCTGTATCGACCATTGTAATACTAACAGATTATAATGGGAGAATCCATGCTTGGAGAGCATGGCAAGGATGTAGGCCTTTGGTGCCGAACCTTGTAAATCCTTGTGTCATGTGCCTTTTCATTACAGCATTATCCGGGAAAGGTTGATAGATACAAGAAGAGTGGATCGAGGCTTTAACCAGCCATAGAGGTTTAATTGATAAGAATCAATTAGTAAAAAGTTTTAAGGGATCACTGATTCACCCTCTCCCCCTCTCAGTGATTCACACTGATCTGGGCATTTCAATTGGTATCAGAGGAAGGTTACCTCTAAAAGATCCAAGAGAGTCTTTATGAAGTGCAGATTTGAGGAAATGAGTGACCAGCCTCAAATGGAGATATCTGCCAAGACTCTGAAAAACAGAATTAAGAAACAGGAAAAGAAGATGAAGAAGAAGGCTGGTGCAATCAGAGAAACTCCTTCTATGGAAAGAAATGTGAAAGTCACATCAGATGACAATTCCTTTTATCATTCTTCTGATGAAGCCTGCTCTAGCTGTGATGAAGATGGAAGGAACAATGATCTTCTAAATGCAATCAAATATCTTCAGAAGAGAGTCCCCAAGGAAATTGAAATGTGTATAGCTACAGGCCTCCTTGATCTTCAAGAAGAAAAATTACAGCGAGAAGCTGAAGCCAATTCTCTAGAAGTCCAATTGGCAAAAAGGGTTGGCATAACCAACACTCTCAGAAAGCTGTTGAATGCCAAGGATGAAACTGTTTCTCTTTGCAATGAAAGATATGAAGACACTGCTGAAGAATTGCAAAGAAGCCTTTCTGAGAAATATTTCTTTAAAATAATGGTCAGAGATGTTTTCCATGCACTGGAAAAGAGGCACAAAGTGTCAATGGTTGTCAAAGATGCTCAACTAAGAGACAAAGTCAAAAGGGTGAAGGAGCTGGACAATTCATTGCAAGAATTAAAGAAGGTGCATGAAGACCAGATGATACAGCTGAAACAGAATTGGGAAGGAAAGCTAAGAATGGTTGAGGATGAGAAGAACTCCCTCAACATGAAGTGTTTAGAACTAGAGGTGATATTGAAAAATCTGCAATCACCCAAAGCTGAAGCCTCCCAGTCAGCTGAAAGGAAAAATGTTGCTACTCAAGTATGCATTGAGCAGGATGATTCTAAAAGAAAGACATCCTCTGATAAAAAGGCAACAACTTCTAAAAAGAAGGTACCATCCATACCATCTTGTACTCATGCTTCTAAAAGTGTTTCTACTAAAAGTGCAGGATGGAAGAATAATTCCAAACAAGTATGGATGAAGACAATGAAGAAAGAGAGCTCTCCTAAAACAACACAGCAAGTCAAGAAAAGTACCCAACAATTAGAAGGACTGAAGAGATCAAGATTTGTGGGGCAGTGTTGGTGTTGTAATAAGTATGGGCACTGTGCAAAGGATTGTTGGTACAATCCACTGAATGTCAAAGCACAAAGGAAGCCCATGCCAAGGGGGAGCAAGCCAGAAGAAAAGAAGAAGCATCCACAGGTCCAGAGACATCTGTTTACTGCTAACAGATTTGGATTACTTGACAACATCTGGGATGTTTGCAAAAGTGGTCAAAAAGATACATGTCAATCTCCGAATGTATCCGAAGCTGGAATGAAGAGAAGATCACTGAACCTGGCTAAAAAGGAATCCTTGGGAAGCAAGCAGAAGAAAGTGGAAGATGCTCCCAAGAAGAGTTTGAAAAAGGAAGAGAAGTCCTTGGATTCTAAAACCAAGAAGGGTGAGTCATCCAGAAGGACCACCAAGAAGAAGTGCTTCTACTGTGGAAGGAATGGTCATACCATGGATCTTTGTAAAGAAGCCATGAAATTCAATAGAAGCCAACTGGACTCAAACAGACAATCAATCCAGAAGAAGCAGAAGGGATTGATTGAAAACAAGTTGCCTAAGAGAGGTAGCTTGACAGCATCAAAGGAACCATGTGGAACTTCCAGAACTGGGGCCACTCTTCCAAATGATTTACTTGTCATATGGCCACATCAGTTGCAACTGGCCAGAGAACTACAAAGAGTTGAAGATGAAGCTCTGGCAATTGCTAAAGCAAAAGGGAAGAAGAAGGTTTCACATGAAGATGTTTTGAGAACCACACCAGCACAAACATCATTGAAGATCAAATGTGCAAGTGTGAAGAATGGTGAAAATGGGACATCTCGGTTGAGAGAATCTTCTCAACCTTGTTGTTCACATTGATGAACCAAGGAGGTTCCATCTTATTCCCTTATACTTCCGGTATTTACATGTGCTAACATTGCAGGGAATTGAAGATGATGATCATTCTCATCTGGAGAGTGGTTTGGACAGAATGGAGAGCACCCCTTGAGGGGGAGCCAATCTGAAGAAGATGGGATTCTTAGATTAATACCATCTTGAGAAAAGTGAAGGTATTCCAATCATACTTTCATCCCTCGTTTCTTAATTGAGGCTATCTTGTCAATTAAGGGGGAGTATGGATTGAAGACAAATGGATGAAAGGGGGAGCTTTATCATTGCACTGAACTTTCTAATGAGTTTTGTGAAGTGTGTGCAGGATTTAGCAATTCATTGAATATCTGAAAAATTTCAAGCCTCTTGAAGCATGATCTCACATGTTATAGTGAATGTGGACAGCATTGAGTTCCTTGGTCACATCACTCTTGTTTTCTACACCGGGTTAGCCCAAGTAGACTTAGAGTTGATTTACTAAAGGTTCTTTGCTAAAGAAGAACATGTGACATCATCCCTCTCCTAGTGTTTTTCAAGAAGATGCTATTCAAAGGGAGGAAGATATTTGTGAAAGTGAACCACACCACACCTTTGCATTTGATTGCCAATAAGGGGGAGAAAATATTGGCACACATATTGACCCATTCATATGTGCTGAAGGAGTGTATTGACAACAAATACAAAGGGGGACATTGAAGTGCATTGTGTTGCATTTGTTGTCAATGAGGCATGAAGTTGTCTTGGAATGAATGGAAGTCAAGGAATTGTCAAGATGTGAATGTCAAAGGGTGTGATAGTGATGGTGATGAAAAGAGAATGACCATAGTACTAAGATGCATGTCACTTAGGAGATTCACTAAGTGACATAGGAGATGATGGTTTGAAACATTCTCTAGTAAAATCTGACGATTGTTGAGCTGATATTTAAGTTCATAGAACTTGTATCCTGATGATACAAAGTCACAACAATGATAGGAGACCATGAATTGTAGTGACAATGCATGGGGAGTTGAAGAAGATCCATCCACAAGTCCTAAGTGGATGAAGTAATCTGAAGATGTCCATGCACTATCTCTTAATGCATGTGAATCAGAATGTGATCCAACTTGACCTCTAATTGGATCATTGAAGAACATTGGAGATTTCACTTTGATTCAGGAGCATCGGCTGATGGAATAACCTTCAAGAATTCCATTCTTAAATGATGATTATATGTTGAAGAAGGATGATGAATTCTAATGAAGAAGAAGTTATGTGATTAAGGAGCTCAGTTGAAGATGAAGATGACCCTTTTGAATTCCATATCCTAAGTGAAGATCATGTGAGGAGAAGAAATGGAGAAATTCTTAAGAAGAAGAAGAAGTATAGAGATGGGAAGAAGATAGCTTGGCTTGGCATTTAGAATGGGCATTTTTCATATGGACTACTGTTTTTTATACAAAGTCTTATTCAAGACTTAGCCAAAAAATTGGCCAGCCCGTGAGCACCTTGTGGGTTCAACCCCAAGGCTCATGTGGGCCTAAGGCGCCACGCCCAAGGGGGAACCCGTGGGGCGAGCTCAGGGCGGCAGGGGCGCACCCGCAGACACCACAGGGGCGCCTGGGGCACGCCCGGAGGAGCGCAGGGCACGCGGTGGTGAAGCCCGCGCACCCGGTGTGTGCATAGTGGGCGCTAGAGCGCGCCTGCGGGAGTAAGAGTGGGCGCAGAGCGCGCCCGCAGGGAGAACACGGTGTGGGGCGTCACCGTGGAGGGAGAAGTGCAACTGGGAGTAGAGCGGCAGCGGCATATTGATAAGCCGTGTGAAAACCGCGCCCCGTTTCGATGTGGGACGCGGAATTTTCACCCGGGAACGATCCTGGCCGCACGATCAATCGCGCGCCAGATCTCGGCCGCCCATCTAATTCGCCGCGGCCCAACCAGATCACGGCCGTCCGATGTATCTCCATCGTCTGATTCGACGGCCGTGGCTTCGTCCTCTTCCTCGAGCCCGAGCCGAAGCCACCCGCGAGCAGCCGCTGAACCAGAGCACTCCCGACGACCTATTTCGAGTTCCCGACCACCATTTTCGAAACCGAGACCTCCATTCGGCTCGTCTGGCCACACTGAACAGATCCATGCCTAAAACTTGGCTTGCATGCTATGTTTGGAAGAATTCGAAGAAGGCCGAGGCCAGAGAATCTGCCAAGGCTTTGGGGTGTTTATGCATGCATGGATTGGGTTTAAACAGAGGCTGTGCATGCTTTATAAATCGCATGCACGAGGAGGAAGAAAATAATAAAAGAGCCCGCGGTAAACCGAGGAGAAAGTTCAAGATTTGGAAAAATCTTGAAGATCCGAATATTTCGGGGAATTGAGATTTATCCCACGCGGATGTTTTGAGGATCCTCTGCCTATAAAAATGAGGCCGAGCCCTCTGTGCTGTTTGCTGAAGTTTTGTTGAAGACCTGTCGTCCCGCGTGTGCCTCTGCCTCGCGAAGAAGAAGCCGTCGCGCAAAGTTTTGTGCGGCTGGAGTTCCTTGCGCGCAACCTCTTTGCGCGACAAGAAGAGGAGGAAGGGCAGCGCCAACTTGCGCGCCCCCTCTGTGCACCGTGCCTCCTGCACGGTTTGCACTAGTGCAGCCATGGTGTCCTTGACACGCTTGCGCACCCGCGATGTTATACCCTGCGCGGTTTGCACTTGCGCGCCCGCGGTGCTTTGCACCTGTGGCTTGCGCGACCCACGGTCAGTGGGACAGTCACGGCTGTGAAGGGAAGAACAGGGCCTCACCCCTTGCGCGCCTTCATTTGAGACAGGGAGTTCGGGTTGTGTTCTACACACAGTGTGTGTGTGCAAAATTTGAAGAACCACCGTGGGCAGTGTGTGTGCAAATGGAGTAAGAGGATCCTACGGTTTTGTGTGTGCAAAGAGGAAGACCCGAGGACATTGTGCCTTGTGTGTGTGCTAAGTGAACAAGAAGACCACAACTAAACCTAAGTTAGTGTGTGTCAAAGAAAGAAGAGGTCATAGCCAAGATTGTGTGTGCAAAGTGCAAATACACCCTACAGGCAGTAGCTTGTGCAAAAATTAAAGAACACTTCGGGTGTGTGTGCAAGAAGGGAAGGAAAGGCCATAGCCTTGTGCATTTGAACAAAGAAGAACACACTTTAAGTGTGTGCATTTGAAGAGGCCGAGGGTTGTGATCTTGTGTGTGCACCAAGTGAAGACACATTTTGTGTGTGAAAAATTGAATAACAACCTACGGGTTAAGGGTGTGCAACAAGAAGAGGGAAGAGGCCAAAGTCAAGTGTGTGCAAAACAAAGAACAATTTATGTGTACATGAACAAGTAACAATGAAGGCCGAACCTATGTGTGTGCTCTAAGTGGAGTGAACACACTTAGAAGAAGAAGAAGACTCACACAAAGTATAACACACATTTAAGTGTGTAAACACATTGAACAAAGTGTGAAGTTCAAGTGAGAAGGTGTGTGCTATAATTGATTACACCCTTTGTGGGTCTACTGCACCAAGAAGAGGAAAGGAGAAGTGCATGCATGCATGCATGCACGTGCACACGTGAACAGTGCTAAATCAGTGGTGTGCAACTGAGATTGGACCAGACTGAAGTGAAAGATATTGTTTGTCTGAGTTTGCAGTATTTGAGAAGACCTGTTCACCACAAGTGATCAGAAGAAGAGCAAGGCCAGCAGCCTTTATCCCAGGCTGCTGAGGATACTTGAAGAACTTAAAGTGAAGAAGAGCTACTCGTGTGACTCGAGGAGCCAAGAGAAGACCCTGTGGGACTCAGGGAGAAGAAGTCTTCAGTGGGATTCTGGAGCAGGCCAGTGGGACTCTGGTAACACTGTGGGACGCAGTATAAAGACCCTCCTGTGGGACTCAGGAGAGATACAGTGGGACTCTGTATCGACCATTGTAATACTAACAGATTATAATGGGAGAATCCATGCTTGGAGAGCATGGCAAGGATGTAGGCCTTTGGTGCCGAACCTTGTAAATCCTTGTGTCCTGTGCCTTTTCATTACAGCATTATCCGGGAAAGGTTGAGAGATACAAGAAGAGTGGATCGAGGCTTTAACCAGCCATAGAGGTTTAATTGATAAGAATAAATTAGTAAAAAGTTTTAAGGGATCACTGATTCACCCCCTCCCCCTCTCAGTGATTCACACTGATCTGGGCATTTCAACATCTTTAGGAACATGACACAATGGTGTTTACTTATCCTAGAGTATCATCTTTGGGATCACCAATTGGCCTTGTTAAGAATGTAGATAGTAGTCTATAACATTGTTTAAATTACCAAATAAACATATAAGATAATGTTATGAAAAACACCACTTTCCATGGATTTATGACCGTTTTTATTTGATAATGGGTGCATAGTTTCATTATAATATTTGTCTAAGATCAGTGTAATATCTTCTGAGTTTCTAAGTAGAATTTATACATAAGAATGTATTGAAGAGATGGTATAGGAATCATCACTATATGTGTTTTTCCCCCAAGAATTTATAACAATCCAATTGTGTTTATGGATTTGATTAATCAAATCAAAAATCGATTCTTGGATTCATAAATGGATTTTTGGATGATTCTAATTGTTTATAATGAAATAGTATCCTTATTATAATTTGAATGTAGTTGTTAAAATCATGAAAACAAATTCAATATGAGAAGATATCCAAATTAAAATTCATTATTAAATAGGTAAAATTATTGGGACATGTGATTTCTTTTAAAGGATGTGTTAGTGGATTCTTAAATGAATCAGGTAGTGATTTCATGGGATAATTACAAAAGAACATATAATATTTAGAGTTTCTTGAAATTATATGGTTACCATAGGATTTTTGTTCATGACTTTTATATTATTTCATCTACTATGATAGAGTTAACACATATTATTGTGATGTTTTTTTTGAGATATCAATGTCTAAAAAATATTTAGGATATCAATGTGAGATTAAATTTTCCACCATCCATAGTGTATTATATGTCATGTGTTGGTTATTATTTCCACAATGACACTATATACTTGGGTGTAATTTTTCATTGATGAATGTGAGATTGATAAAATCGTATTAATGTTATCAGTTATTTTCTCATAATAAGATATATCCTATTCAAGATATTCATTAGGATACAATGATATATTCCAATAATAATATTCTCCACCATTTAATCAGGGTACTGATTAAGTTGTATTAAAACAATAAGAGTTTGATTTTTTTTGTATCTCAATGGTATTCTATATTGAGATAGATATTCTCAGTAGTACATCCTAAAACACTACAATTTAATATTTCTTACACCAATAGAAATGATAATATTGTAATGATTACATTTTTATATAATATATTTTACTTAGGAAGTGATGGAATCAATGGATGTGTGGTTCTTGACAATATTTTATACCAAAATGTTATTTGATAATGATATTCATGATACACATAGACTATAAGATTCTACCCACACTAGGTAATTTATAGTTGATCATATTTTACTAAATTATGACTTTAATGTATAGTGTCATTGATTCAATATAAATAATAAAGATTGGGAGATTATTGTTGAGCAATGTATTGTTTTCAAACAATTCAAAATAATGTTTTTTAATGGGGGAGATTATTTTAAATAATACTCTGTCTCTTTATGATGGTTTTGATGCTCAGAAATACCCTTAATTATTTACTAATTATTTCGTTGAGTATTTTGCAGGAATTTATTTTATTTATTTATTTCATATAACGATATTTCATACTTCATTTATTCCGAGATCAATTTTAGCGCGTTCTGGAATCACTGTAGCGTGAGATCAATTTTAGCGCGTTCTGGAATCACTGTAGTGCGAGATCAGTTTTAGCGCGTACTGGAATCACTGTTCATACCCTACGTTGAAGAACGTAACGTATGGATGAAAAGTTTACTTTTTTATGTTAAAAGAAACATATGGTTAAGGAACCTTACGTTATTTTGAAACTTATGGTTAATGTACCTTACGTTGTTGAAAAGTATGGAAGAAGAACATTACGTTTGGAAGGAACCTTACGTTTTTGTTGTTAGACAAGTATGGCAGAGAAACCGTACGTTAGTTTTCAGTGTGGAGTTTGTTTCTCAAAAGTATGGATCATCAACCTTACTTTTATAATCAACCGTACGTTCTTTGGAGAGTTGAAGCAAGAAAAAGTATGGATGATCAACCCTACATTTGAATGCTGAAGAGAAAATATGTATGTTCAACCTTATGTTTGTGAACCTTACGTTTGTGAACCTTACGTTTGTAAACCTTACGTTTGTGAACCCTACGTTTGGAGCCACGTCATCAACCCTACGTTTGGTGTCGGGATATTTTTGACAGACGATATTTCCTTTTGCATTAGTCAAACGGGCGGATTATTAAGCGGATTTCGAGCCGATTCTTAAGTACGACTTTGACGGAATCAAAGACGATTTTCAACGGATTAATGATTGATTTAAAAACGGAGCTTTTTATGCCGATTCTTCAGGGAAGTTACAACGACTCTGTTATTTAATATCGTGAATCTAAAGGAGATTTTCATGGATCTATTTATGCGGAAGATTTTCTCAGATTTGAATATATATGTTCTATATTGGAAACTTCGGATATATATATACACAGGAAAGTGTATGAGATATATAGATTGATCTTTTAACGAGAAAGAAACAGAGACTGTGTGAAGGCGTTCTTTTCTGGTGATCGAGAAAAAGTGTAAAACCTTTATTATCGAAAGAAGATCTTGATAGCAGATTCACGTGTTCTTCATCGACTATCTGTTGTGAATCTACTGCTGCTGAAGTTGTGAAGTTTCTTGTAATATCTATTGCAACTAGATCGACTCAGAACTGTTTTTGATTACAGATCTTTATTTTCTGAAGACGACGATCTATCTACTGTCAATTGCATTCTGTTGCAATTGTGAAGAACAACTGGAGAAGTGTTTTCTTTATCGAAACCCTTTTTATTTTTGAGTGATCAGCTTCTCGTTCTAAGCTGTGTGGGTTCGTGTTTGAACCAGGAAGGCTGTGTTTGCCTGAAACTTGTAAAGGTGTCAACTGCCTGTACTCAGTTGTGAACAGGTCTGTGGAAACGAGGACCAGATAGTGAAAATCGCCAAGCTCGTGGATTTGAGCGTTGGTGGAGTGGACTAGGGGCCTTCTGTTCCCCGAACCACTCTACATCCGTGT
The DNA here is from genome assembly GCA_963277665.1 of Viscum album. NCBI lineage: Eukaryota > Viridiplantae > Streptophyta > Magnoliopsida > Santalales > Viscaceae > Viscum > Viscum album. Next base: position 1,848,462,287 of record OY728143.1, on the reverse strand, counting down.
GTTCATGCTTTTACTTTTTCCGCTGCATATTTAATCGTGCTAAAGCATAGTGGACAGAATTTGTCTAAATTGAAGAGATTGTAATATTTTTGAAAAGACACAATTTACCCCCCCTCTTGTGTGTAATCCATAGATTCAGATCCAACAATTGGTATCAGAGGAGGAGCTTGTTATTTTTAAAGTCTTATCAAGCTAGAAGTATTTAAAGATTATACATAGTGTATCATGGCTGATACGAGAGAGGGAATGTCAATGGTCAGAGCACCTTACATTAATGGAGATAATTATGGCTGCTGGAAATCACGTATGATTATTTATCTGAAAAATCTTGGTTACAGAGTCTATTCAAAGATTCTGACTCCCTATGAAATTCCTGAAAATCCCGATACATGGAGTGCTGCTACAGAGGCTGAGTATGACATGAATTCAAAAGCTATGAATGCAATCATCTGTGGTATAGGACCGGATGAATTTAACAGAGTATCTCAATGCCCGACTGCATATGAAATGTGGCAAACAATAGCTGTTGCTTATGAAGGAATAGATAATGTAAGACAGACGAGATGTTCAACTGCTAAATTAAAATTCGATACTTTCAGAATGATTGAAGGAGAGAGCATCACTCAGATGAATGGAAGATTGACAGAAATTGTCAATAATATAACAGCTCTAGGAGAACCAATCAAGCAGGCTGATCAAGCGTTAAAGGTACTGAGAGTACTTCCTACTCGATGGAATGGAATCTCTGCAGCAATCAGACAATCAACTTCTGTTAAAGATCTAACTATGAGAGAGCTGATTGGTACATTGATGATGTACGAGGCTGAAATGCAAGATGAGGTAAATGAGCATAAAGTCTACATAAAAAGGGAAAATACTGCTTTGAAAGTGACTTCTCAACAAAAGGATAGAAATATGAAGAACAGAGAAGTAAGTGCTCAATTAGAAAGCTCTGATTCTTCAAATTCGGATGAAGAACTGGCTCAGCTAGCCAGAAAATTCAGAAAGTTCTACAGTAAGAAGAAAGACTTCAAGAAATCCTTCAAGAAGGATAGCAAGGAAGTGAGATGTTATGAATGCAAAAATATGGGACATATCAGACCGGATTGTCCAAAATTGAAAGATGCAAAGAAGAAGAAATTCTTCAAAAGAGATGATTATGAGCAGAAAGACAAGAAAGCCATGAAAGCTACTTGGAGTGTTTCTGAAGACTCAAGTAATTCTTCTGAATCAAGCTCAGAGAAGGAGGAAGCCAATTTAAAAGCAAATATGTGTTTCATGGCTGAAACTGATGAGGTACACTCATACTACTCCTCTGACTCAAATAATGAATCAAACTCTGAAACAGGTTTCTCAAATAAAAAACTTGCAGCTTACTGCAATATGCTTGAAGAAAGGTATGACTCATTATTTAAAAAATATAAATCTATAAAGAACTTGCATAAAGCTATTTCAGATGAGAGAAATAATTTGCTAAAACAACATAAGGAATTAATTGACAAATACAACTCTGCTGACTCAAATAAAATTAATTTTGAATCAAAAATAAAAACTCTACAGGATGAAGTAGAATCTTATAAAAAGGCTGCATTAGTTTTTACAAAAGGAGAAAATGCCATAAATGAGATACTTGGAAAAACTGTAATTAAAAAGGAAAGGTTTGGAATTGGAAGTAAAGGAGAAAAACCTAAGTTATACAAAAATTATTTTGTTCCTAGCACTAAACAGGTTATTTGTAACTTCTGTGGAACAAAAGGTCATATAGCTAAAAACTGTTTTCTAAGACAACCTCAAATATGTGGAATTAAGAAAGCTTATATTTCCAATGATCTATATGATTCAATCAATTTTAAGAAAACAAAGCAAATCTGGATACCCAGATCACTGCTTGCTAACACTCCTGGACCCAACAAAATATGGGTACCAAAGCAATTTGTTTGAATGACTTTGCAGGTAACAGGTCATCAAAGAAAGAAAGAAATATGGTATATGGAAAGTGGCTGCTCAAGACACATGAGTGGAACTTCAGCTAATTTCTCTTCTCTTACTCGAAAGGAAGGAGGACTTGTCACCTTTGGTGACAATGCCAAAGGAAAGATTATTGGTATTGGAATAGTTAGAGATCCAGAGACAGTCTCAATCAGCAAAGTACTTTATGTACAAGGGTTAAAACACAATCTGATAAGTATCTCTCAACTCTGTGATGATGGATACACTGTTGATTTTACTAACAATAGTTGTATTGTTTCTAAAGATAAACAGTTTAAGTTTAGAGCACCCAGAACTGATAATGTTTATACTTTGGATTTGTATTCCTTGTGTAAACAACAAGTAAACTGCTTAACTGCTAATATAAGTGAATCCTGGATCTAGCATAGAAGACTTGGTCATTGCAATATATATGCTTTACATAAATTATCTAAGAAACATCTAGTTTCTGATTTTCCTAGTCTCAAATTTGAAAATGACAGATTCTGTGATGCATGTCATCTTGGCAAGCAACACAAATCATCATTCAAATCTATTAATAAAGTTGCTACAACTAAAACTCTAGAACTTATCCATATGGATTTGTTTGGACCTTCAAGGGTAGCAAGTTTAGCTGGTAAATTATATGTTTATGTATTAGTTGATGATTATTCTAGATTTACTTGGATTTTCTTTTTGAAATTTAAAAGTGAAGCTTTTAGTTTATTTGAAGGTTTTTGTAAATCTATTCAAAATGAAAAAGGTTTTAATATAATCTCATTGAGAAGTGATCATGGTGGAGAATTTGAGAACCAGGAATTTAATTCCTTTTGCTCAAACATGGGTATTAAACACACCTTCTCTGCTCCAAGAACACCTCAACAGAATGGGATTGTAGAAAGAAGAAATAGAACCATTCAAGAAATGGCTAGAACTATGTTAAATGAATATAGCCTACCTATATATTTCTGGGCAGAAGCTGTTAATACAGCGTGTTATATAATGAATAGAATTTTAATAAGACCTATTTTGAAAAAGACACCCTATGAACTATGGAATAACAGAAAACCTAAAGTAAATTACTTTAAAGTTTTTGGATGCAAGGTTTACATCTTGAATACCAAAGATAATCTTGGTAAATTTGATCCAAAATATGATAAAGGTATTTTCTTAGGATATTCTGCAACCTCCAAAGCTTATAGAGTCTATAATAAAAAGTCAAGGATTGTTGAAGAATCAGTTCATGTGAAATTTGATGAATCTAATCCTTTTGAGAAAAGGATAGAACAAATAGATGAACCTGATTCTAATGAAAACATGAGACTTGAGAATTTAAAGAATGATTTTGAAAATGATATAAAAGAAATTCAGTCCAGTTCAGAAGAACATGACACTGAAGAACCCTTGAATGTAATGCCTAGACAGTCTAGAACCTTAAAGAATCAACCTTTAGAATCTGTGATAGGTGACTTAGAGACTGGTATTCAAACTAGAAGAAACCTTGGAAATATAGTTTAATTCTCTGCTTTCCTATCCCAACAAGAACCTAAGACCATAGAAGAAGCCTTAGATGATGAGAGCTGGGTAATAGCAATGCAGGATGAATTGAACCAGTTCAAGAGAAATAAGGTTTGGGAATTAGTTGAAAGACCACATGATTATCCAGTAATAGGAACTAAATGGGTCTTTAGGAATAAACAGGATGATCAAGGGATAATAACTAGAAATAAAGCAAGATTAGTAGCTAAAGGATATAATCAAGAAGAAGGAATAGATTATGATGAGACCTTTGCACCTGTAGCCAGGTTAGAAGCCATTAGAATCCTTTTAGCCTATGCATCTTATATGAATTTTAAATTATTTCAGATGGATGTTAAATCTGCCTTTTTAAATGGTTATTTAATGGAGGAAGTTTATGTTGAGAAACCTCCTGGTTTTGAAAATTCTCAAAAACCAGATTCTGTTTTCAAACTTACTAAAGCTCTTTATGGCCTTAAACAAGCACCTAGAGCTTGGTATGAAAGACTAAGTTCTTTTCTTTTGAAAAATGATTTTACTGTTGGACTGGCAGATCCAACACTCTTTAAGAAAACTATGAAAAATAATGTTTTGTTAGTACAAATTTATGTTGATGATGTAATTTTTGGATCAACCAATAAAATTCTTTGTCATGAATTTTCAGAATTAATGCAAAAAGAATTTGAAATGAGTATGATGGGAGAATTAAATTTCTTTTTGGGTCTTCAAATATTTCAAAAAGATTTTGGAAATGTTTTAAATCAATGCAAATACATTACTGATTTACTTAAGAAATTTGGACTTGAAAACAGCAAGCCATTTACAAATCCTATGTGTACTAATATAAAACTTGATTTGGATGAAACTGGAAAATCAGTGGACAACAAGTTATATAGAGGTATGATTGGTAGTTTGTTATATCTTACTGCTAGTAGACCAGATATAATGTATTCAGTATGTCTTTGTGCTCGATTTCAATCAAATCCCAAAGAATCCCATTTAACTGCTGTTAAAAGAATTTTTAGATATTTAAAAGGTACTATTTATCAATCTCTGCTTTATCCAAAAACCTCTGACTTTAATTTAATTTCAAATTCAGATGCTGACTTTGGAAGCTGTAGATTAGATAGGAAGAGTACTTCAGGAACATGTCACTTTTTAGGAAAGTCTTTAGTATCATGGTCTAGTAAGAAACAACACTCAGTTGCCCTGTCAATAGGCGAGGCAGAATATGTGTCTGCAGGTAGTTGCTGTGCACAGGTGTTGTGAATGAAAAACACTCTTATGGACTTTGGGTTAATTTTCAATAATACACCTATTTTATGTGATAATACTAGTGCAATTAATATTTCAAAAAATCCTATTAGTCATTCTAGAACTAAGCACATTGATATAAGAAATCACTTTTTAAGAGATCATGTATTTAAAAAGAATATATTTTTAGAATTTGTAAATACAGAAAATCAATTAGCAGATATTTTTACTAAACCACTTCCCACGGCAAGGATTGAATTTATTAAGGGGGAGTTAGGTTTATTTAATTTTAAATAATTTATGTTTTCGAATTCTGCTTAATTTCTATTTTCCGCTATAAGTAATTTTATTTTGTTTTAAATAAAAGTAATGATTAGTGATTACACGGGAATCAAGGCTGTCAGAACCGTTTCACCTTCTAAACTGCTTCACCTTTTCGGAAACCCTTTCGAAAACTTAAAACCGCACATCTGCTCCAAAACCCTTTTCTGAATCTTCAAACCCTAAACTTATGAACCTTCAGAAATCGTTGTTGGAATGGCAAAGACTAAGCGTCCAGATGAAGCCGAGAGCAGTGCTGCAAAGAAACCTAAGGTAGTAGGTTGGAAAATACTGCAAGGTAAAGTCATAGATTTAGAGTGGCTGTTTGAAACTAATTTACTGTTGAAGCAAGCATTGTCGTTTCAAAGCCTTGAGCAAGATTTTAATAGTGCAAATTCTGAGTTTCTATATGAGGCAGAAATGAGACATTTCTTTAGAACTGTTCAGTTTAGCCTTGGAGATACGGAGGATAGTTTATTGGCTCAAATAGAGGATAAGGACTTTTCAATATCATCTGTAGAGATAAGTCAAATTCTTAACTGCCCTCATGAAGGAGTTTTTCATTTCGATTTACGGAATATTGGAGATTCTGTACATAAGTCTGAAGACATTATGTCTTTTCTGTTTGGAACCAGAGTGATAAAGAAGATGTTTATTAAGGATTTGGAGCCCGATCAGAAAATTTTGGTAAAATTTGTTCAGACTGGTTTAGCACCAAGAATGGCTGAGATGGAGAAAATCCTATACCCGGACATGTACATAATGTATCTTATGATGTGTGATATTAAGTATAATTTTCCTCGGTTTATGATAAGATATCTGAGTTACTGCTGTCAGAGTGAAGCAAGAATGACCTTTTTCCCTTATGGAAGGTTCATTTCTTTGTTTTTGTTTAAAAGAGGAATGATCAGATTGGTAGATGCTGGGGTGAAATGTCACCACAGTAATGTTTTCAATGCTGGAACTTTAAGGAAAGTAGGATACTTCTGGAGTACAATTAAAGGAAAACTCTTACCTGTTGGAGCTGAAGAAAACTCGGAGAGTGCTCAGGCTCAACCGGCTAAGTCCAAGGAGGGACAAGCAGAATCAAGAGTTAGTACAGTGGCAAGGAGAATTCGTTTTGAGATGAAGAAGGACTTCAATCTAGAAGGAAGAGGTCAATTGATGAAGAAGTTATCTCTCCTGCCTTGAAATCCTCTGAACCGGTAATTTATTATTCATTTGTGAGAGAAGCTGTTGTGGAGCAGACTGCACCGATAGAGGAACCAGCAGCTCAAACAGAAACTCAAGAAGAACCTCAATCTGCTGCTGTGGCTGTTGAAAAAGTAATTCAACAAGAACAACTTATGGAGGCAGTGCCTGGTGAAGAAGTGGCCGGACCTCAAGAATCAGTAGAAGTCAGAGAGACTACTGTTCATGATGAACATACTTCTGAAGCTCATACAGAGGTACTTCAAGAAGATTTTTCAGTGGAAGAGTTACAGGCTTCAAAAGATAGTTCAGTGGATCAACCTTGTCAGGACAAGGACAAAGAACAGTCGGATGCAGATTCCTTACCTCTTGCCCTGCTTCATCAACCTAATTCTGAACATGAGAATCAAGCACAGGGTGCCCCTGATTCGAGAAAAGAAGAAGTTGTTGAGTTGTACAAGCGTATCTCTCAGTTAGAATCTGAGAATGTTAGTCTCAGAAATTCTCTGGACTTAGAGCAGTTGAAGTTTCAGAAACTGAAAGAATGTACTGTTTCAAGACAGGAAGTAGATTTGTTTAAGACTGATATGCTGCATGCTGTTGATCAGTTAAAATCAGAGATGGTAAAGAAAGATGATTTGTCTGAGTTGAAGATTTACATGGAGAATAAATTTGAGTTTATTGCAAACAGTGTTGTGAGTGGATCAGGCTCTTCACCTGATTTGATTCGGAGATTTCAAGCAATTACTGGAGCAATGAGCAATATGAGTGACAGATTACACGATCTTCAGTGTAATAGTGCCCCTTTGTCAGTTTTGCTAGATAATCATAATTTTTTAGTGGATCAGTTGACATCTGGAGAGAAACCGATTAGGATTCTTTTGAATCAGTTATCAAAAAAACTGGCTCTTTTTGTTGAAAAAGAAGAAAGAATGCATGAGTTTTTCAGAGTTAATTTGATTGAAGATATTCATATGACTCAAGAGAACAGAGATCTTATCATCAAGTTAGGAGATGGGATGATGAAGAGACTTAGAGAACAGTTTACAGAGATAAAGACCGCGTTTCAAAGGAAATAGACACCTTTTTCCCTGTCTTATCTATGAACCTTGATTCCTCTGTATATCACAATCGTTTATATATAACAGCTTGTGAATGAAAATTCTTTTCTTATTTATTTTGTTTTGTTTATTGATTTATGATTAAGTTAGCCAGTATAACAAATTCACTTATTCATAAACAGTTAACTATAGCATTTACTTATAGTTCAGTGCAATATTGAATGTGTTCAAATCCGTAATTTTTTCATTCTTTTTGATATCACAAAAAGGGGGAGAATTTGGATAAACACAACATTTAAATTCATTTGTTTCCTATGAAGAAATTTGTATATATGGAGAATTTGGATATATACGATATTTATATGGAGAATTTGGATGTATACGATATTTATCTTTTATCTATTTTTAGCTGAAAATTTATTTTTATGGGGGAGAAATTTTATTATAGTTAAATATTGTTTTACTCCTTTCAAAATTCTAAAATTTTATAAAACTAATTTTTCAATAAAGATTGCAATTAAATTAGTTCTATTATTTTTATGGGTTTTGTGATCATCAAAAAGGGGGAGATTGTTGAGCAATGTATTGTTTTCAAACAATTCAAAATAATGTTTTTTAAAGGGGGAGATTATTTTAAATAATACTCTATCTCTTTATGATGGTTTTGATGCTCACAAATACCCTTAATTATTTACTAATTATTTCGTTGAGTATTTTGCAGGAATTTATTTTATTTATTTATTTCATATAAAGAGATTTCATACTTCATTTATTCCGAGATCAATTTTAGCGCGTTCTGGAATCACTGTAGCGCGAAATCAATTTTAGCGCGTTCTGGAATCACTGTAGTGCGAGATCAGTTTTAGCGCGTACTGGAATCACTGTTCATACCCTACGTTGAAGAACGTAACGTATGGATGAAAAGTTTACTTTTTTATGTTAAAAGAAACGTATGGTTAAGGAACCTTACGTTATTTTGAAACGTTTGGTTAGTGAACCTTACGTTGTTGAAAAGTATGGAAGAAGAACATTACGTTTGGAAGGAACCTTACGTTTTTGTTGTTAGACAAGTATGGAAGAGAAACCGTACGTTAGTTTTCAGTGTGGAGTTTGTTTCTCAAAAGTATGGATCATCAACCTTACTTTTATAATCAACCGTACGTTCTTTGGAGAGTTGAAGCAAGACAAAGTATGGATGATCAACCCTACGTTTGAATGCTGAAGAGAAAATATGTATGTTCAACCTTACGTTTGTGAACCTTACGTTTGTGAACCTTACGTTTGTAAACCTTACGTTTGTGAACACTACGTTTGGAGCCACGTCATCAACCCTACGTTTGGCGTCGGGATATTTTTGACAGACGATATTTCCTTTTTCATTGGTCAAACAAGCGGATTATTAAGCGGATTTCGAGCCGATTCTTAAGTACGACTTTGACGGAATCAAAGACGATTTTCAACGGATTAATGATTGATTTAAAAACGGAGCTTTTTATGCCGATTCTTCAGGGAAGTTACAACAGCTCTGTTATTTAATATCGCGAATCTAAAGGAGATTTTCATGGATCTATTTATGCGGAAGATTTTCTCAGATTTGAATATATATGTTCTATCTTGGAAACTTCGGATATATATATACACAGGAAAGTGTATGAGATATATAGATTGATCTTTTAACGAGCAAGAAACAGAGACTGTGTGAAGGCGTTCTTTTCTGGTGATCGAGAAGAAGTGTAAAACCTTTATTATCGAAGGAAGATCTTGATAGCAGATTCACGTGTTCTTCATCGACTATCTGTTGTGAATCTACTGCTGCTGAAGTTGTGAATTTTCTTGTAATATCTATTGCAACTGGATCGACTCGGAACTGTTTTTGATTACAGATCTTTATTTTCTGAAGACGACGATCTATCTACTGTCAATTGCATTCTGTTGCAATTGTGAAGAACAACTGGAGAAGTGTTTTATTTATCGAAACCCTTTTTATTTTTGAGTGATCAGCTTCTCGTTCTAAGCTGTGTGGGTTCGTGTTTGAACCAGGAAGGCTGTGTTTGCCTGAAACTTGTAAAGGTGTCAACTGCCTGTACTCAGTTGTGAACAGGTCTGTGGAAACGAGGACCAGATAGTGAAAATCGCCAAGCTCGTGGATTTGAGCGTTGGTGGAGTGGACTAGGGGCCTTCTGTTCCCCGAACCACTATACATCCGTGTGTTCATGCTTTTACTTTTTCCGCTGCATATTTAATCGTGCTAAAGCATAGTGGACAGAATTTGTCTAAATTGAAGAGATTGTAATATTTTTGAAAAGACACAATTCACCCCCCCTCTTGGGTGTAATCCGTAGATTCAGATCCAACAATTATGGGTGAGTGAGCATGGCCATCTAAGGGAGAGTTGATATTTTGTGGAAGGATGGTTATTATAATGATGACAAGATAGAAATATATTGTTAATAGAAATCTATCTAATTTGTCTATTCACCATGAAAATATCAAGAATTTTTATGAACTGAAAAGGCATTAGCGGTGGTTGGCAATGGTGGTTTCACTTGTGTATTTTATTCTTGATACCTTATATGTTAGTAAATTAAGTTCATACATCATTGGATTTATGGTTTTCTACAATAGATTACAATTTAGTTATATAAATGAAAATATATAGTCATAGACATTGTTAGTGGGCCATCTTAGCTAAGTTTGATATATGGGTAATTAATTTTCAACCAATGAAATAAATGAATTTACTAGTTTTCATGCAGTGGAATATTGTATAATATATTTGGAACTTGTACTTATGAGATATTTATAGACATTAGGGTGTTTCATCAGAAATCATTTATATATGAACCATCACTTCACATATATGTTTTAGATAATGTTTTATATATTTTGGTCTTATTAGTTATTGTTTTGAATTTGTAATCATCCATAGAATGACGACCAATGTGAGTGATCCATCTATATTCTTGAATACATTCTTTGAGAAAGTGTTCATGACATTAACAGTTATTGGGAGAACCATCTTCCCTTTAAGGATTTATCTAACAATAATATTTATGATTCAATGATATAGTTGGTCCAGTATTAGGATCTACATTGGTGGTGTTTTAGATATCATATATAGTGGTTAGACGTTGGATAAGGGACTGTTGTAGACTGATTATGATTGAGGAGATTATGTATATCATGTATTTGATTAAGATGATATTACTGATAGAGGAATATATAATCAAATCCTATGTTGACTGACATTTTTGTCTATTGGAGATTGAGGTGGGTGATTTGGTCTCCCATGAATATTCATTTTGATTAGGACATAGTCATCTGTGGATGTAAGGTAAGTAATCCGCATATTTTTGTGGAAAAATTGAGATTATTAAGTGGCTCAAGAATGTGGATAATTATGTATACTTACATGATCATTTATATTCTCTTCATGTTGTGTTCCTTATATAAAAATGGATGAAATTCCAAAATGATGCGTCTAATGTTATTTAATGGAAGGATGTTGAGATTGAAACTTTCACATTACTGATGGAAATACATCTTAGGGTATTAGACTAAAAATATAATATACTTCATGGATGGATAATCTCATTTTCTGAGTGTGATGTATGTGTGGTAGTGATTTTCATCAGACATTAGATCACAGGGGATTGATCATTCAACAGTATCATTATCCTTTTTTGGATTCAATATTTTGAGGCTTTTTTGGGGACACAAAATATTTATTATCATGATAATTGTGACACCCTATGGGTAAATAGTATATATAATTTTGATATTTTCATATCTTTTTTTCTATATTACAAGATGTGTGTTTATGGGGTCTTAAAATCATTATATTAAAGGTAAATAATCCTGGAAATGTTTTAGGTGTACGTTTAGTGATAACCATATGGTAACAGCAGAATATGGATACATGAGTTCAATTGGTGATTTTCATTTTTGAAAATGGTTATCTAGTTGTGTGATTTACTATAGAAATTAAGTGTTATGATGGATTTTATTCAAGATTATATATAATGAATTAGTATTTTTTAAACTGTGTTTCAATTCAGAGTAAACCAAGGATGATGTATGTAAAGGTAAATTGGCTACCACATGGTTGGGGAAACATTTAGTAATCCACCAGTCTAGCATTGTGAACATACCCGAATGAATTAAAATATAAAACTACCATGATTACCATTTATTAAATATATATATATATATATTCCGTATACAATTAAATATCAAACAAGGACCTCCATTATTATCCATAGTAATATCACATTGATTATATTTTTACCTTTGATTATTCTGTGAGGATCTCATCAGGTTATGTATAGTTTCTCTTAAAGATACAAATTGTTTCTTTATAACTCTTCTGGATCTATCCTTCCATTATCTCATTCGTTGTCTAATTGGATTTTTTTTCTTAATATTGAACATTTTATGGGGAATTGATTATGTGATATTTAAATATATACTTCATACGATCATATCAATATATTATCCTTCACCAGTTTTGATGTAAATTAGGTTTTCTCATTCTTCATTTAGGTATCCTTGTCCAACAATTTATACATTATAATTACTTATGTTCATTGAATTCCATTTGTTTTTAGTTGTTAAAATATTGATTTGATATTTATAAGGGATGAATTCATCTTTTATGTCTAGGGAAATATTTTATTAAATGGTGTTTTTTATAAAATTAATTTTAAAACAAATATTGTATTTATTTGAATGCCTCAATGATAGTTTGAAAATGGGAATGATTTATAAAGGACGAAACTGGTTTTATATCACTATATATAATGTTATATGATGATTTTGTATTGGAAAATAAGGGGATACTCCATGGAATTTTTTTTAATTAAACATGAATTTGTTTGTTTAATTGAATAGATCTATATTTTATCATCAGGAATAAAATGATGTACGAGGGAAATGACCTTACCGGTCCCTTATATAGTTAAATATCAGTAGCTTTAGTGCTCATAATTAATTTATTTTATAGTTCTCATCCACTCTAATGGTCTATTGTTCGAATTCTCAAGGATTCACTTATACTGGATAATAGTTTTTTTATCTGAGTTTTGTTCACCCTTTTATTGTAATATTCCATATGATGATTTGAGGTTACATCATGTGAGTTCTTATTTAATATTCCCATTTTATAGCTTGATATGGTTATTGAGTATTGATACCAATTTATTTCATCTTGTTATTCCCCATGGATATATTATTTTTCATATTTCTATGTGTATATAAATATATAATTATTTCAAATTAAAATAAAAGTATAATTTCTTATATAATTTATTTCATTGGATGATGTTTTATAAATATAGAGTAAACAATAACTAGTAGATGTGCGTGAATAAAAAATATATATATTATCCAGTTTCATCATAATTAACAATAATACTCTAACTCTTCTTTTATCCATTATGAATTTTTAGAATTTTTATTAAAGAATAAAAGTGATTGTAAAAGTTTCATCTAATTAATTGTAATCCTATATCATGTAGCCTAATTTAGGGTGGGAAAAATAATGGTATATAGTCAGATAAAGATGGAACAATGGTTTACATTAAGAACCCAATTTATATTTTAGTTGAATTTTGGTTTATAATTTGTTATCAAGTTATAAGATATCAAAAATAAGGTTTTATATTTTTTTAAAAATGATGTATCTTAGATATGTATTATGATAGTCTGTTTTTTCAATATTACCATATGTCTATTGACTGTAAAATCCTTCCAATTTTCTCTATATAATACCCAAATAAATGTCGACATCCTGTATTTTTATGGAAAGCACATAATTCATTATAGTGAGTAAATTTCTATAACATTAATGGTTAATTAGAATTGGTCTTCTAAATTATGATTCATATATTGTTCTGTGATTCATAATTTATTTTGTGTTTCATTTATTAAAAGATATCATACACATTTATATATAAAAGAAATAAAATATATAATATTTATTAATTGGGTGTCACATTCTTTCCCCTTTAAAAAAAATATATCATTAAAATTATTAAAATTTTCCCTTTAAGAAAAAACATTTATTTTTCCAGACGATAAAAAATATCAAAAATTTAATTTCAAATGGGATATCAAGCATATTTTTTTAGATAATAAGACCATCAAGATTTGTTATCATGACCTATATGATGATATTGATATATATAGGAATATGATAGCCATGATTTAATGATGATCTTGTTTACATTTATGATAAGTTGTGAGATTTATAAAAAATAAAAACAGTATGAGATCTTTATAAAGAGAAAATTCCATTCCAAATTCCACATGATACTGAGGAAAACAACTAGACCCAACAGATGTTACTACCCAAAAAAATAATATATTATAATAATCATATCCACATGTATTTTTTGTGACTCACTATGAAATTGTTAGTGAAATCATACATTTCATTAGAGATTATAACACCTACAGTGAAGAGTTGTTAACCTCTTAAATAGTAGATGATATGTGGAATTTGTTTCCGGAGAGTTTGGGGGGTTAGGTGGATTAATTTCCAAATTTTTAATTGGATGGATGGATTGATTTTAATAGTTACCAATTTCCTTACAATTTATGAAATGTATATATATTTATTCTCTCTTTACCTTTAAACTAGGTGCATCATGAATTTTATTGTCACACTTTTGGAAAATTAATAAATAAAATATGTGTTTCTTCTAATGTACATAACATATAGAAAATTTAATATTCTATCAATCATTATCATTTTTCACATGAAATTCCATATGATTCCATATTTCACTTCATTAGCGTATATGGGGATTCAGAGATGTTAAATTTTTTAAAATAATTCATGTTTTATGGGTTTCCATAATCAAAATATTTCTCACTCTAGATTATATTCAATTATGATTCGTTTTGGGATATGATCTTTAATGTACAATACATCCATTGTTTTTATATTTCCCCAAATCTCTATCGATGAGTAAAACCAAAAAATAATAATTTATGTGATGATATAAATAACAAGATTAATGTAAAAATTATTCTTAATCTAAATATTTTTATATCCTTAAAATTACAAAATTAAAATTTTGATTATCCTTAGTGACTATTAGTTTAATATTTGATTAATTAGATTGTGTTCTTTGATATTTAATAACCTCATTTTTCTATAGAAAATCATTTATATTAGATTGTGTAGAAAATGTGATTGACTAATGTATATCAAGAAAGAGTGTCTATCTTGGTTTTTAGTCTTAGTCCCACTTATTGTGCACCGATGTGAATATTGATTCAGCCCTCTATCACGATTGACCATTGTGATTACCCCGAGGTGCATTTTTGTTACAACTATAACCACATTCCATTATCAATATTGGGATGTTAGGATAACAACAAACTATCTACCTTACCAAATTTGTGAGATTATATCATTTACTAGAATGTTTACTTTTCCATTTCCTTAAAGTTTTTACTAGATATCTCTTATGAAAATACCAAAAATAGTCAATATTACTTAAAAAATATAATGGATTATCTGTTCCTTTGATATTATGATAAAACATAACTTATCAACTACTAAATTATCTTAAATTCAAATCCTATAATATATAGTTTTCCAATCACTCCTTTGATACTCATTGTTTTGACATGGACCAACACTCTTGAATCATGTTCTCAAACAAACACCTACATTACATACCATCATTGAAATAAACTAAGACCTCCGACATAAAACCATAAATAATTACAAAATCACTAAAATATTTTCATTCAAATACATTTTAAGGAAATATTATATTTATTGTATTTTATATTTATGAAGAAAATGTAACAAAAAAATTCCATGTATTGGTCATCTAATGGATGCTTTCTACACTCTATGAAAACACTATATAAAAACCTTCTTTAAAAATCCCCCAATAATTGCCTAAAAAATGTATCAAGTTAGAAATATCATGTGAAATATTATTCAATATATCTTTTTTAAATGGAAATATAAGAATATGTAAGATCAAACTCGAATAATGGGTAAACCTAAGTGACAATAATCAAAAATAATAAATCATAATTCTATAACGTTAAATAATATAGGATGAATAGATTATCATAATAATTCAATAGTGATAAAAACAATTTGAACATACCATTTCCATGTATTATATATTAGTCAAAAAACATGGATATTAGAAAATAATTCCTTATTGATGAAATTAATAATGATGAATATAAAAATCAATTCCCTAGGATAATACATCATGATATTTGACATCATAATCTTACTATCAAGGCCTTGTGTCTATGATAATTTTATTGGGAAGGTATAGCTCAAAAGAAAAAAGATAATTTTCATAATGAGGAATATCAATGTATTGATTGGTTATTTAAATAGAGAAACCCTCATAACTAATTAAGACCAATTCAATCGTCATATGATGAAATTATTAATATATAAAATACATAACAAATATTCATTAATAAAAATTAAAAATCCATATCAGTATAACAAGTGTGTTGACATTCAATTTTTTCACAATAAAGAAATGAGATTTTTTTCTATGAAATGCTCTACTAAAATAACTGAATTTACAGAAATTGGTGTTTGTTTAATATAATAGTATCCCAGATCAATTAATGTATGAATTCTAGGTGAATGCACAAAATTCAGGGAAAATAAATATAGATTCATAAAATTTTAAAGGTCCTTGAGGAATTTTTTTCCTATAATAGAGGATGATTTGGAATGATAAAGTAATTTATTTTTTCCATTAGTTTAATTCCACAAAATAAAATGTTAGATGAAATTTTTGGGGTATTCCCTGATAATTATATACATTAAAATAGGGAAACTTATGTTGAATAAAAATAATATATAAATAATGAAAAATTAATATGTAAAACCACTTTTGATAATAGTAAAATAAGAATAAAAATAAGAATAAATGGGATAGACTAAAATTTAAAAATAATGAGTTGAATTGTATTATTTATTATTGATGTCATTATCGATTTTAGTGGTAAAAAATTCAGGTTTATTTCCCCCTTTAGAAAATTAATGAATGGTTCTGTTGTGATGGATATATGACATAAAATTAATTCATTAATACTGACATAAAACAGATCCTTAAGCTCAACCATAGATATTATATTTGGATATTACAATATAGTGACATAAAAAATTTAGATCCAGAATATTTCATTCATTGACACTATATTCAATGCATCTGTTATAACTAATGTGTAGTACTGTTTGGAATGTATGTTTTAGTGATGGTTGGATATAGTCATGTTCTTTTTAGGTTATGTTTATTTTATATTGAACATGCTCATGGTTTTGAAATAATATTTTTTTGGAATTTTTTTTTAGACTACTTATTCACTTGTAATTATGCATTTTAAAACTAAATGTTGTATGTGTCATAGACATTAATTTATATACATTGTTTTATATTAGTGGATATGTTTTCAATTTTTGTTTCTTTTATGGTTCCCCAATCACCATTAAGTGAACATAGTTAAAATAAAACATAAATTTTGGATAGTAGAATAGGGAAATTAAAACATAATATAAATAATTGATGGTGCAAAATATCAAACATGCCACATTGAATTGATAATAGCACCAGAAAACCCTTAATACATTAAATTCTTTTAATTGATCCAAGTGAAATGGTATAATTTCAAATTAAACATTATATACCCAGAATAATGAGAGAATAATAATATAATATATCAAAGAGGAAGTATGCATACCAAAAAAATATTTAATATGTTTTGATATAAAAATGCTATAGTGAATTGAAATTTGAGACAAAGAAATCATGATGTATGGGGTAACACATGAATCAATAGTGGAATATATAATGATATAGAATTTTCATTTTTTATTAAATTAATTTTCATAAAAAATATTGAAAACAATTTATGTGGAGTATGTGTAAATATCAACTAAATAATGGTTAAATTGTACTCAAAATATATTATGTCTTAAAGAATCAAAATTTTGTCAAAGAATACTTTTCATCTCAAACAATCATTGAGGTATGAATAATTTTATAATGATGTAATAAATTATAATATTATAAATATTTAAAATATGAAATTAATAATATATAATGTAATCATAAGTTTTAATTAATAAATAATTAAAAATAGAGTTTAGTAAGAAATTTATTATGTAAATAGAAAAAATTGAGTTAGAACAATATCTCATGTCTACATAAACATTTTAAAAAAACTTCATAATATATATGATTATGAATGAGATGCTAAATACCATGAATAATAAAATGATCATGATACAAAATGTTAAAGTGGATACTGATAAACCAGTAAAATGAAAAAATGGTGTATAATAAGGAATATATCTCAATGGTGAATATTTCAGACAGAAAGACAATAAAACCATTGAAATTTGCAATATAACCCCTATTAAAGAATAAATATCAAATAAAATATTAAATATATGGAATAATAATATAATCATAACATTTATCAAAGGGTAATTAGTTACTCCATTTAGAAGAATACATGATGTATAATAACAAATACGTTTCTTGGGAGTGAAAATTGAGACAACAAACCCATTTAAAGGAACATAATGTTTGTTTGTATAAATCATTTGGTAATGTTTTTATATTGAATAATTGTACAAAAAAATAGAAAATATGAAATAAAATAATAATTATTTAGACAAAATAAAACATTGAACAATAGAGTTCAGTAAGAATATTTTTAACTCAATCAATGAAAAAAGTGTTTGCACAAAACCGTACCATAAATTCTATATTCCACTAAATTACATGAATATACATTATAAATAAAATAACTATAATAATAAATTATTTAATAACCTTATATATATCATTAATCATTTATGAAATTTATTTAAATGTTTTTACTGAATGTATAATCATTTTTTTTATCTATTTTCAACATCGACTGTGAATAATCTTGATTATTTTGAACTGGTATTGTAATTGTAGTGTTCTAATTTATTATTCATAAAATTATAATAATTAAAAAATTATATAAGGAAAAATAATATATGTTTAATAATTATTTGTAGTATTATAATTTCATTCTATGGTTGTTTTATTTAATATTTATAACGATTTAATTAGTTATGAGAATGTTTCAGAGGCATTCTATGAATAAATATTTTCTTTTTAATAAATGTATTGAAAATAACTTTTCCATTTAAATTAATAAAATAAAATAATATTACAATATCTATATAATGTATTATCAATAATTATATTCTCATAATAATCCATGATAATATTCTATAGAGTGGTTCAAGTTGGTGATCTGACTGACCAAAACATGAACATACCGAAAATAATATATGATTATGAATATGAGTATTGTTTATTTTGGTAGTAATATCCTTACAAGAGAAGAATAAATATATTATTTTTATAATTTTATGTTTTTTAATATAATTTGATGAGGAATTAATAAATAATAATGAAACTATATTGAAAAAGAGATATGTTACTTCATATAGTATGTAGTCACTAAAACACATGGTTAATGATTTCAATTATCATTGAAGTTGATCATAATTAGGTGTATTATAATTTAAATATTCATAGTAATAATTATACTATACATGTAATATTTATTCCTTAATATCATCATTATATCTGGCCAGTATTGGTGGTCCATAAAAAATTTAGATGTTTGTTTGTCGATGAGGTTATCTGCACAAAACATGATCGACATTCTATTATATTTCAATGTGGATGAAAAGTATTAAATAAGGATTTACCACTTAATATAATAAAATACCAATATTCAGATGATATATATATAAATGGTATATATTATTTTTGAATGAATCGAAGAAGAATAAAAGGGTAAGTAATAACAAATACTCACTTTGTGTAAATGAACATTCATTAGAAACACTTATTTGAAATCAACGGATTAGTATATAAAATTTAGAATAGTGGATTATGAAAATTAGAGAGGTTTATATGATGATTGAAATAAAATATTTTAATTATTAATTTAAATAAATGCATGTTTCATGAAGGGGTGGAAATATCACTTTTTATAAGTGAATAAAAGGGAATATTTTTTAACACTAATTATTTTTATTAAATGTAATAAAATTTTTCTATGATAAATGGTTCCAAAATTGAGAAATAATAGAGTTTTGGTTATGAATTTATTGATAATTACCCAAAACAATATTTCCACAAAATTTGAAAACTTTCTCTATGTCATTTTTCTAGAATTTTTTAATATTATCTTTGTTTACGAGGGTAAGTAGTTTTTGCGAAATTCAATTACATTTGAATGAACATATAAAAATAACCTCACACAAAATTTGGGTGTTATGAACCTAAATTAAATCTCTATTTAATCTAATTTAATTAATAAATAAGACAATGTTAACATTTATATTAAAAAAATTATATATATATATAATAGATTTTAAATAAAAATATTTTCTTAATCATAATCTGCTCTCATTATTAATTAGAAATTATTACAAATTAAATTTGTGTTAATATAATTATATATGTGTTTAAAAAAAATTATATAATTATTTAATATATATTAATTTGACTTCTTAAATTCTAATTAAATAAAATTAATTAAATATCTTAGTGAAAACAATAGGATTACCATTTTCATTATCATTAACATTATTATTTGTAATCACATTTTAATGAGAAAAATAAAAAAATATTATTTTATTATTTTATCACATTTTTCTAAAAATATATATAATTTACAGATATATGTGATGAAAACTGTTAGATCCCAGGTTATTTTAGAGGTGTGTATCTCCTTTTTGGGTTAAATGTGATTAATATCTTTTTTTAATTGGACCCTTGGGTGGACTATGGTCCGATTCGGTGGTTTATGGGATGGAAAGGGGAAAATAAGATGAAACACGGCTGCAAAGCACGTAAATGTCATGTACAGGGTCTATACGTCACGTACTTCTAGAATACACCCTGTACTGGTCCGTCATGACATGTATCCAATGTGGATCTGAAAAAAATACAAGGACAGTTCAAAAATTGTACATGAGTTACACACCATGTACATTCCCAATGGGGTTTTTTATAAAAGTGGTAGTAGATAAAACTTTGACATAAAAACTCTGACTCTCGTTTTTGTTACCCAAAAGCCATCTAAACTAGTTTTTCATATATTGAATCCATCCAGACTCGAATTCGTTCACCGTGTATCGCTTTGGAACCACATCAGTATGTACTCGATTCGTTTTTAGTTGTTCTTGATTTTTCGAAACAATGTCTCTACTAATTGGATTTAGGATCATATGACATTATTTTATGTTCTTCGTGTGTTCTTAAAATTGCATGAAAATCAGTACAAATCAAGACATGATACTATATGTAATGTCTACTACCGAGGTGAGGTAATTGGTCTATACATTCATTTAACTTTTCATGGGTTTTTTCGGGCGTTTGGATGATATGCCATCCATAAAAATTCCGGCAAGGTCATTCTTTTTAGCGTGTAGCTTTTAGTTGCTGTAGATGGACCTAGTGATCTTGTCTATGGGTTCCATTTATGTCTTTTGGCACTTGCTTATCATTTCACGGTCACCCATGGAGTGTTCCATTTGGGTTCAGCTTGTTTATGAAAATTTAAACCACCCAAGGCGTGTGTTCTTGTGCATTCTTAGTTAGAGGAATCATGATATTGACTTGATATCTTGAGTAACTTGTTTAAGAGGTGTAATGCGTCCTTGTTTAATAAATATCGTGTTACGCCTTGTCTATATTGATTGATTGACATATAAAATGGATTATATGGGTGGGAATACCTATATTAATTGACTAATGGTTTTTAAATGGTATATATGTTCGGGTAGACCCATATAATTGATTAATGTTATGCATGAGTTAGTATACTCATGTAATGTGTCTGTTGATGTGAGGGGGTATACTCAACTAGTTAAGAATGAATAATTTTAATTCTTGAATACTCAATAGAATGGTTTGATAGATGCTTTGGAATGATCTCCTTGGATCTGGAATGAGGTAGTGGATGCCATGGGTTGAATCTTCCCCTTGGATCTTTATTTTGTGGGATGCCTCGTGCCTTGTTATGCATAGGATCCGACTTGCATGGGCTCACGTAGGTCTTTCTATTTTCATGCTCCTAGGACCCCAACCAGTGCCTACCCTAATTTTCACCAGGGATGCCCAAGGGACATGATGGGATGCCTTGGACAAGTTCCTTGGATTTGGCCCTCATTGGTCTAGATAGTATTACATGTTTACCTTGGTCTGTGGACACCTTGGATTCAGCCCTTGAGGTCTGCTACTTCACTATATGATGTGGCTGTGGGATTCTACATTCACTATAAAGTGTGGTCATGGGATACATCAATTATTTATATAGCATGGATATGGGTTGCATGATATAGATGAATGTACAGAATGGTCGGGTGACTTGTCTGTTGACATGTCATAACTTCCTTATTAGGAGCTAACTCTATTTTTCTGCCATCATTGAGGGTTGTTCTATTTTACATGATACAGTGGGAATATTCCATTGGAAAACATAGTAAATTTAATTTTTCATTCCACTTTCTCGCACTTTTCATGAATTGTTGTTAGAACTATATATACATGGGTTGTTACCTACTCAGATGTTTATCTCACACCTTGTTTGGGACTCCTTGGGGACCCAAAGTAATAATATGGTTTCTGGTGTTGATATGGGAAATCTCCCTAGTATATGTTGTTGACTGTGGAATGGTGTATGGACATAAGACCAAGCTGATGCTTGGAATGTCGGGATACCTTTTTGGTCTTTTTTTCTTTTTTAGATACATGTATTGTACTGAATTTCCTTATACCTATTTTTATGCATTCAAAATACTTGTAGAATCCTATTAATTTTGTATATGATACAATTATTGTTATTGATATGTATTCCTATCATTCCTTAACTTCATTTGACTACTCATTTATTCTCTTCTGCTATTTACTATATATCTTAATTCTACTATGATACTCATGAAATGAAAGAATAGTCTCCCCATTGACTCACCTAGGCCCTCACTACTAGTCGACGACTTCTACTATTAGTGGAGATACACTTGAGGCCATGTGGCGAACCGGGAACTGCTCACGATACAGTGGAATTTGGGTCTGGGACGTTACAATGTGTTATAAAAAGAGTTATTCATTTTTATTTTGACATAAAATTTGTTGACAATAGAAATTTATATGAAGGAAATGGAATTTGTTCATAAAATATACTTGGGAGTAGCTATCATGTGTATAGGTAAAGGAAAGGTTCCATCAAATTGAGTTCTTATTTTCTAGATTTTGATATTACTGTAGATTGGATTTCATTATTGGATGATTCACTTGATTTATGTTATTACTATTGATTCAAATTTGGGTTCTATTTCACTTACAACCATGATGAGTTGAGGTTGTGGAATCTCATGCATCATATAAAAAAGTGTTATAATCACAATCTAAGAATTATCAAATTTCATCTAAGATGCATTAGATATTTCATGTCGTTGTAATAATTTATGTGATAGATGTGCTTGTTGTTGTGTTTTTTGGGTATAGTAGATAAAGGTGTAACGTTATATTTCCATCCAAAATGAGAATGGTCCCTTATGAATTGGGACATAATGCAACATTGAAATGTAAATAATAAATGAATATGTTACATCTGTGGTTTTAATGAGAAACATATTTTGGGTTCATGAGGTGTTATGGGGCCTCATGGATTCCAGAATTGGTTAACCCATGGTGGAATTTTCTAAATAACTAAATTTGAAATTGAAATCTATACTCAAAGGACGAATAAGGACATGAACAAAACCCATTTTTGAGTGGGAGAGAGGCATTGTTTGTAATGGTTTGTTGGTTTTTCACTACAAATACCATACATTAAGAGTAGACTATTTATTTACATTGTTTCTAGGAGGGTTTTGAACTGTCATATGCTTTGAGCATTATTCATTAATGTTGTTCCTTTCTAAGGTGTTATTTTGGAATTGTAGAGACATGAAACCATGAATACCTCTAGTGGTACACCACAATAGAGGAGATAACCATACATCAATGATTGTGGTCCATGGGCAACCACTAGATCCTTCTATAGTGAGAAATGAGGCACATGAGGTTGTTCCGAAAATGGGTGTTCAGGCACATTTCTATTAGTTATTCTTTTGATGTATGAAAAAATTATATGGAGCACTACATCCATCCTTTTCTATGGCTGAGTTGACATGGGTGTTGTAGTAGTAGTATCCTATTAAGTTATTAAGGGATGGTGGACCACAAGCTATAGATATATGGTTGGAGAATACATTATCAGTTTTCAAGCTTCACAAGATGCCTCTAGATATGATGGTCAAGATCACGACTTAAATTCTATGTGGAGCAGCAAAGCGCTGGTGTGATGTTTTGCACATGGATGTTGGGATGTGTAATATAGATTAGGGTGAATTATAAACCCACTAATAGGACTATATTATTCTGTGAATTGGCTGACAGAGATGGCTACTGAGTTCTTTTGTTTATCGCCGGGCATGATGGTAGTTATAGAATATTCGACACGCTTTACAGAGCTGCATGTGATTTTAGGACCTTCCCTCTAGCTATGAGTGGTAGAGAGTCAGTTTTACCATCCAGTTTGGGAGAAATTTCATCAGCTTCACGTCAACATGGATGCTGGAGCAGTGCATGCCAGTCAGGCCAGGGTAGTGGTGGTCATGGCTGAGGTAGCTTAACACTAGGGTCTAAGAGACAGAAGGGCAGATCAGCCCAGGGATTGCAGGCAGGGTCACAAGGTTGTGGTACGTTCCAAACATATGTTGTGCCAATAGACCCAACATGATTAGTATCCCAGAACATCTACGTTGAGAGATATTCTCTTGTAGAGTCTACTATTTCATCTACTCTTTTTGATATTGGTGCATCTCGCAATGGATTATCATCACGATTGGTAATGATCCTTGGGATTGTTTTTTTCTATCTAAAGGGTTTTTATTCTAGAAACACAATTAAGTGTTAGAACATGTGATGTAAGCCAGCGTATTGTATGTCCCCTTGAGGTTGGAGGGTGTCACCTCATCTGGGATTGTTATGTCCTTGAGATGATATGGTTTGAAATCATTCTTCGAATGTGTTGGTTCGTGGATTATCGAGGGTATTTTGACTAATATCAATAGATGATGACTTTCAAATCACTAGAGGTTGCATTGCTTACTAAAAAAGGTGAATGGGATGTCTAGGTGAGAAGAGTCAGACCCGAGCATCCTGGGCATGGTGGGATGACAACCCAGATTGAATGTTTTATTCTTGATGTTTATAGATTGAGTATGGGAGAGATTATTTTAGTGGTTTATCCATTCATGGATGTATTTACTAGTGATTTTTCTATTTTACTTCTAGAGAGATAAGTGGAGTTCTCCCTCGTGCTATTGCCAGGATCTATACTGGAATCCATTCCTCCTTACAAAATGGCACGATTGAGTTACCGGAGGTCAAGAGGTAGCAAGAGGATTTGGAGGTGAAGGGGTTTATCAGAAACACTACTTCTCTATGGGGTTCCATAGTCCTTTTTAAAAAAAATGGATGGTACCCTTAGGCAGTGTGTAGATTATCGGAATGTGAACTAGTTGACTATTAAATATTGGAATCCCTTTCCATAGATAGATGTCAATTTTTGTCATCTTTGATAAGATTGGGTGTTCTCTAAGATCAAATTTATGTCAGGATATAACCAGGAATGTGTTTGACCTGCAGACATACCACGTGTATCCTTTCGTAGTAGCTATGGGTTATAAAAGTATCTAGTTATGTAGTTTTGTCTCACGAATGAACCAATGGTTTTCAAGGATCTGATGATCTGAGTGTTCCAATCATTCCTAGATTATTTTTTGGTGGTTTTCAGGGATGATATCGTGGTGTGTTCTCGCAATCGACATACCTTGAAAACCATCTTGAGATTGTTTTGAATACACTAAGATAGTATCATTCATATATTAAGATCATAGAGTGCCACTTTTGGAAGGATCAGATTCACATCATGGGTCACATAATCTCAGATACGAGAGTGTCAGGGGTCCTGTAGAAGGAGAGAGATATAGTTTCCTAGGAACATCTTAATAACATTTTTTACATATATAGTTTTTTGGGGCGTTTGGTTACTACAATCAATTTGTATAGGACATCTCATGTTTAGCAGCGTCGTTGAATGGATTCAATAAGAAGTGTATGAAAGTTTCTTGGTCAGAATCATGTGATATAGAATTTGAGGAGTTGTAAGGGAGGATGTATTCAGCCCCATTCCCCATACTCCCATTGCAGGGCCAGAGTAACACAATGTAATATGATGCATCAGGTATTGTGCTTGGGTTAGTGCTGATGCATTGAGATCAAGTAGTGGTGTATGTGTTTCAACAGATGTGGCCTTAAGAGAATAATTACCATTTTCATGATATCATGTTATATGTGTTTGTTCATTTATTGTGCTATTAGATGTACTATTTACTGGGATATAATTTTACAGTGTACACATACCACAAAATCCTCAAGTATATATTTATGCATCATGATCTGAATTTGAGGTAATGAAGGTGGGTGTAGTTCATAAATTTATTTGACTTCGAGATTTCCAATATGCCTAGTAAGGGTAATGTAGTAACCGATGAAATGAGCTGGAATACATAGATACAACAATGAAACATGCTAGTAGAGAGTGGCTGCTTATGGCATTGTTCTCTTAGATGCATCATGAGGTTCATGACGGATAGGGGAAGACATTTATTTCATCTTTAGTTATTTCTTCTACCCTTCATGATAGAGTTAGGATGTGTAGCTATCGGATTCAAAAGGCCTTGTTCTAAGGGTGGGTGTAGAAGGTGAGGACCCTCTTCCTAGTTGGATGGTAGGAAATGATGAGAATAAGTATATCCATGGACATGTATGGTTTCCCATTGATTTACATGAGGAGTTGATGTGGGGGTTTAATGCTTTAGCATGGTCAGTGCATCTCAAGGTCAGCAAGATATATCGTGACTTGTGGTGAAAATAATGGTGGTTTTGGGTGAAGAGAGAGGTAGCTAGTATTGTTACAACTTGTTCCACTTATCAGTAGGTGAAGAAAAAACATCACTGACCAACTAGGATTTTATAGCAATTACCCATCCCAGAATGGAGAGGGGATGTTTTTTCAATGGATTTTGTGTGGGGTTTTCCATGTTCACATCAAGGTAATGTTTTCGAATGGGTTTTCTTTGATAGGACTATGAAGGATGTATAGTTCTTTCCGATCAAGGAGACCCTCAATGTTGATGATCATGGAATTTTGTACAAATGAGAGGTTGTACAAATTAAAGGGGTCTGGTGCCCTGTATTTTCAGATAAGGATGACCTCTTTACTTCTAATTTTTGGATGAGTTTTATGAGGGCCCTAGGTATATAGGTACTTATAATCATAGCATACCACCATCAGACTGTTTCCCAGTCAGAGCATATAATACATGTGCTATAGGACATACTGCGAGCATGTGTCTGATTTTGGGGGATCTTGGGAGAGGTACATTCCCTTGGCTGATTTCACCTACAATAACAATTATCAAGATATGATATAGATGTAACATTATAAGGATTTATATGGGTTTCAGTACTATTCTCCCTTGTGCTGGTTAGAGTAAGGGCAGACAACTATACTGGGACAACTTATCCTATAGGAGACATCTAAGCAGTCCAATTTATTCAGAAGCAGATGGTTATTGCATTGTATCTTCATAAATCATATGCTGATCACCGTAGACCACATATAGAGTTTGAGGTTGGGGATTGAATTTTATTTAATGTTTCATCAAGTTTGGGACATTGACAGATTAGATGACATGGTAAACATTCAACAAGATATGTCAGGCTGTTTGAGATTCTCGAGAGATTCATGTTAGTTTCCTACCGGTTTTAGCTACCATAGAGGTACCGAGATGTGCACGACCTCTTACATGTATCTCATATGCACCTCTTTCTCTCAGATCCTTCTTGTTCTTTCATCTCGAGGAGGTTTAGCATCATGTTGACGTATCCTTTAAGGAGCATCTGATTCATATCGTTGACAGAATCACGAAGGTTCTATGAGATCAGCCAGTTCCTCTTGTATGGGTTCTATGGTAGCAATTCCATTTATTGGATGATACAAGGGAGATATAGGGTACCATATGTTCTTAGTGGTCAGTGTTTTTTTCTAATGGATCTTGATCACCCATCAGAGGGAAATTCATTGATAAATTTCTATAAGGGGAGAAGACTGTATGATCCCTTTTTTTATGTACAGATTTTCTATTTGGGTTAAATTTGTTGACATTTTTTGTATAAGAAGACCCTAGGACATGTCGTGGGCTGGTTGGGTTGTTTTTGGGAAGGAATGTGGAAAAAATGTTGAAACCAAGCTGCAGGCTAGGTACACATCATGTTCTTGGCCTACACGCCATGTAATTCGTGTACACGCCTTTAACTGGGCCATCACGACATGTATCCAATCTGTCTCAGATAAAATATAAGGATAGTACACTCTTTCTACATGAGGCACAAACTGTGTAGATGTCCAGTGTGTTTTTTTATATAACTAGAAATAACTCATATTTTGAGGTAAAAGCTTCTCCTCCCATTTTTTACACCCAAAATCCATCAAAACTAGATTTTCATATATTGAATTCATTCGAACTCCGATTCAAGCACCTTCTCTCATGTTTCAACCACATCGGTGTGCAATCTATTCATTGTTAGTCATTCTTGATTCTTTTGAACAATGAATGTTCTATTTGGATTGAGGCGCATATGCCCTAATTTTCAGTTCTTCATTTGTTCATAATATTTCGTCCAAACCATGGGGAATCAGGACACGATAATGGAAAATATATCTACTACCAAGGTGAGTTTGGTGGTCTATACAATCTTTTTTTCTTGGTTTTTTTCGGGCATTTGGACGATATTCCATCCATCGAACATCCCAGTGAGGTATCATTTTTTAGTGACTAGATTTTAGTAGCTGTTGTTGTAAATAGTGATGTTGACCATATGTTCCCTTTAGGTTTGATGACACATGTTTCTCCTTTAATGGTCATCCATGGGGTTTGCCTTTTTGGATTAGATTTTTTATGCTAGTTTATCCTCGGAAGGGTCTGTTCAAGTTTTTTCCTTGTTAGGGGAAGCATGTTAGTGGCTTGATATCTTGAGAAGCTAGTTTAATAGATTTACAAGCTATTTGATTAATAAATATCATGTTATTCCTTGTATATTTTGAGAGTTTTGTATGATAAATGTATAATACTGGTGGGAATGCGTATTTGAAATGACTAATGGTTTGTCAAATGGATTATATGGGAGGGTAAGGAAATATACATGATAAATAGTTTACATTAGTGGGTATTCTCATATATTGTGTCGGTTGATGTGTGTGGGTATACTCACCAAGTTATTAATAATTATTTTGAATGCATGAATGCTTAATTTAATGATTTGATAGATGCATTGAATTACCCTCCTTGGATCTATATTGTGGTAGTGGACACCTTGGATTGACTCTACCCCTTGGTTCTTGATATCATGCATTTACTCAGACCTTACTACCCCTTGGATCCGGTTTTCTTGGACCCACGTAGGACATGATATTTTCATGATCCTAGGACCCCAATCAGTACCTAGTAAAGTTTACACTAGGGACTCCCATGGGAGTTGATGGGATGCCTTGGAAATGCTCCATGGATCCATCCCTCCGTGGTCTTGATATTATTACATGGAAGATATAGTCTGCTGACACCATGGATTCAACCCTTATGGTTTGCTACTTCCCTATACAGCGTAGTTGTGGGGTGATACATCCCCAATATGGAGTGGCTATGGTATACATGGCATCTTTATATAGTGTGGATATGGGTTTCATGATACCGATGGATGTATGGCGTGGTTGTGTGACTTTCGGGTTTACTTGTTAGAACTGCCTTGTTAAGAGCTGACACACTTTTCCAGGTTTCCTATAGGGTTGTTCTATTTCACATGATATTGTAGACATGTTCCATGGGAATACACACTAACTATAATGGGTTTTTTACACTTCCTATCAATTTTATTGAATTGTTGATCGAACTTTATAAACCTGTGTGGTTTCCTACTAGGATGTATATCTCACACCCAGTTTTGGCCTACATGGGGACCCAAAAATTTTATATGGTTTCATGTGGTGATAGGGTAAAGCACCATAGTACGGGATGTTGATTGTGGCTTAGAGTACGGGATAATGGGACCATGCTTGGGCTTGCAACTTTGGGATACCTTTTTGGTATTTTTTTCTTTTTGGGATACTTTTATTGTTATGTATTTTCATGTAAATTTTTGGGTACATTATATATACGTTTAACATCCATAGAATTTTGTATATTAGAACCTTATTTCTATTGAAATAGATTCATGTCTTATCTTATCTTCAACTGACTACATATTTATTTGCTTCCGCTATTTAAAATTTGTTTGACATTCATTGTGATGTAATGGTAATGAGGGCATAGTGCCCCCACTAACTCACCTAGTCTCTTGCTACTTGATGGAAGCCTCTGGTGATCGCGAGATACGCTTGAGGCCATGTGGCCAACTAGGATTGGGGCACCATAGGGTGGAATTTGGGTGTGAGACCGTATAAAAACTACTGTATAATATAAGGAAACATAATTAAATTTTATTAGAAAATATTACTTAAAATCATAGGATGTCAAATGAATAGTTTATAAATTTAGAATTTAATTTGACAGTATTTATTATTAATTTATAATTAAATTTTTTTTAAATAAAATTGTTTATAAACATGTAGATCTAGATTATATATAAAAATGTTCTCCAAAGTTAACTATTTTGTTAAATCAATATTTATCCATGTTCATCTAAAAAAATCATTTAAAATAATTTGAAGAACATTATCATTATGTTATTTTGAAAATAAAAATTTAAAATTATTTTCATGAAATAAAATAAAAATTATAAATAATTTCAACAAAACTTTTGAATGATGACCTTAAAATATAAAAAAAATTTATTGGAAAATATCTTTCAAAAAAAAATATTTATTCTCATTCATATTTCCTATAATGTAAAAATAAGATTTTTGTTAAAATATTATTTATATCAAAATAATATTTTCTTTATACTCCATTTAGTTTTTTAAAACACACATAAAATTGAATTCATTTGAAAAATTTCTTTTTCAAGATTCTATTAATTTTTTTTTATATTTTAATACATTAATATATTTTAACTGTTTGATAAAATTTATAATGAAAATTATTTATATTTAAAAATATGTGTCAAAATATTGTAATATTTACATTTACATTGCAATTATATGACTATATTTTCTAAATAATATATTGATTCACGATTCGGTTATTGTTCGATTTTCATGGGTCACATGATATTGAACAAATTATGTCCCAATTGAAATAAAATATATAATATCTAAACTATTTGTGTTCCAAAAATTATTGGGTTTGACTTTCTTATAGTGTTTGGTTGAAGACTATAACATGGTCCACTAATCCATGTGAAAATTCATGCACATCCACTAGTCCCTCTTAGAGTTTTTTTTGGTGTTATATGACAATATTTATTGGGGTTTTAGTGAAATTTGTTTATAGAAATGATTTTTTTTGAATGAAATATTTTTTTTGGGTTCTAAAAACAAATGTAGTGATTTTATGAAAATAAATAATATTAAAAATGGAAATTTGAGGTTTAAGATAGGCGGTTTCTAAAATGAAATAAGTCAATTATTATTTTTAAATGTTAATAAATGATTTTATTAATTGAACTTCAGTGATTTTAAAATTCTATTCAAGTCAGGTTTCATGGTTCTATAATTGACAAAATGTGTACGCATGTGATTTTAAATGGTGGAAATCTGTTTCAAGACTGTTTTGGGGATTTAAAAATGATCAATTTTCCTATGTGTAGTTTTTTGGTAATTGTTTTTGGAAAACAATTTCCTTCGAATGTTCATTTTTTTGATAACTAGACATGCGATTTTAAAAATTCATAAAAAATGAATTTTTGTGAGTAAAATTAATTTTTATTTCATTAAAGAACATGTTATTTTTAAAACAGGACATTGAGTGAATGATTCTGATTTTATAATTAAATTTTTGGATATAAAAATATTTAGATATGATTATTAATATGTGTTTTCTGATTTGGGTTTCTTTTGTAATGATTGTGATTCATCCCATTCATTTATTATTCATCATTGAACAGATTTTATTAAATGTGACTGACAATATCAAAATTACACAAATAATACATGTATATAGCGTCGTTAAGTCTGTAAGGGTGTCTATTATGAGTCATGGTATGATTATGATTTAGTGTGAATATTTAGTTCTATTCAATGTTTTTATCGTGTTCATGATATTTTAGGTTTTCTTATACCTTATCATCTTGAATGACTCTTCTTAGAAAATTATGTTGATGCGGTTATGAAGAATTTTTTACTTGCCTCATTTGGTTGGTGATAAATCTTAATAATAATATTTCGGTAAAAACCATGGATGTTGAACTAGTTTATTTTATGAACATTCTAGTATGGATAAATTTTTAACTATTATCTTTATAGATAATGTGTAAGATTGGATTTCATAGGTAACCCTTTCTTGATTATTCAACTCATTATTAGAGCACTTGCTATTCTGGATAAGACATGTTTTTGGGGTATACACATTCCATTGTTTTTTAATGCTTCATGATTGTGGTTAGTGTTCTTGTTTTTTAAATTTTATTATTATTAAGAAACCCTGTTGTCATTATTTTCATTATGATGGGATCTATGAGATTTTTAGGTTCACTTTATTTCTTTCCTTATGTTGGGATTCCATGATCTTATGTTTTTCTCTATATTATGTGTCATGTGATAATTTTTATGATTCATTACATACTACCCTCCTTTTCGTATATATTTTATTTGATTCCTAAATTTATAATGTTTTCATATGGCTTGGGATTTGGAAATTATGAAATATTTTTTAGATTTTGATATTTCAAAGAAATTTTCCTTGATATTTTTTTAATTAGTTAGTCTATTAAGTACCCTTTGATGTGGAGTTAATGTTCAATTTCGTATTGGTTCTTTCAAGTGCCTTATATTGTATAACATATATACTAGCGCAATTCTTAAATGACTGGGAGAATATCTATGGGTATCTATTTTTTGGTCCACTCATTAGGCTGATCAAGTCTGATTATGTTATCGAATGATATATCTGAATTTGGATATTGTATTACTATCTACATTTAGGACATTTTTCTTTGCATATCAAGGTTCCTTCCTGTTCTATTCAGAAAATATTTTTATCTCATTGTGTCATCAATTTTTAAATCAGTGACATTATAGGGGTAGAATGTAAACTGGGGAGATAAATATCACACCGGAAAATCTATTATCCATATTATTTTATTCAATTAATAATTTTTCGTATTCACCTAATTTTTTGGGTCAAAAACTATTTGAATTTTTTTATTTTTTACTCCATTTTAGTTGTTTCTATTCATTCACACTAAGAAATTACTTTATATTGAACAATTTATATTCTAAAAGTTTTAATGAAAACCATATCCCATGGTTATAGCATTGTATGTATAACTAAGATGTTAAACTATGTAGGTGTCCACTATGGATCTGATAGTTGGAGCACTGTATAGACAAAATTGAAATTAAAACAATTATTTAATATTATAAAATTCATAAATAACAACTCTACCATTTCCATAATATAAAAAAACATCCCCTACCACAACTCATTCCCACTCTCTATCATGTGAATACCCTAGGGAAGACAATACATAACTACTTGTTAATCCTTCTATAATTTTTGGTTCTTCATTATGTGATTTTAAACTAGACTAATTTGGATTACAATTTATTTACCTACATTTTTCTTTCCTCTATTCTTTATTTCTTTCCCCTGATTCTCTCACTATGGTGGAATAATGGTCAAATCCTATTTTTTAGGTCTTGAAATTATTTTCGACTTCTTATGGCATGAAAACAGTCTTTCGGGTCACCAAAATTAACTATTAAAATAATTAAAACATACACATTAAATTCTGGGCTGTCATTCCCCATTCATTTATATTTAATTATCTATACATAGATTTCATGTATTTCTATAACGGGTTTGTTTACTTTATAAAACAATCATAAATGTTAATTTTTTCTCTAATGATAATTGTTTGTCAACTTTTTTCAATAGAAACCAATGTGTCATTATATTTTAAAAACATTTCTAAATAATATTATAACTAATAATGTATGACATGATTTTGAAAAAAATCATGAAATAACCTTAGGAATGATTTTAATTTTAAATATTGGTTTTGTATTTAATGTGAATTCAGACATAAAAATTATGTTTTACATGGTACTTATAATAATAAATTTAGGTAAGACATATTGAAAAAAATTCTGGTTGTTATTTGAATAAAATTTTTTGGTTTTCAAATGTATTTTGATTTATTTAGTTCTTATACACATATATACGATTATAATTATATTCAAATTCACTTGATAATTTTTAAATTTCTGAAATATGAAACATATGCATGTGTTTGTGTGTGTTTAATTAAATATACATGTGTATAATGTTAGAGGGAAATTTTTGAAATTTAAATTTTATTAAAAAAAGTATATTCAAAGATTTATTTAAGTGAATTTTTAATGAAATTTATAATTCCCAATTGAAATATTTAAAATCATTATTCAGACATTAAATCAAAATAAAATTGATGTTCCATGGGTTTTCCTGGGTAATTAATTCTATATGGGTTTAGATATACAGTTTTATTTTGATTCAAAATTATTTATTAATATTATATGGTCATGGGGTATTTTTAATTACATGGTTTTTATTATTTATATGTTTTGGGGGTTTATTCATTTAATCTCATTGGAATCCAAAATAACTGTGTAGGAAATACTATATCAAAAGGGGTCCATTTCAATAGTAAAAATGAAACATTTTCTTCTAACATAATAATTTTTACATTCCACTAGCCCTATTATATATAAATTAAATTGGAGTAGTAAATTAGTAGAGTTTCATTCAACTAATTTAGGTCTTTAATAAATAGCGACATACAATTTCTTGGTTTCAATAGCATCAGTATCCTTTTTGTGTTTTCTAATGTTTCATGTTCAAAAATATTGTTTGTATGGTTAATCTGCAGAATGTTTATTTTCTTAAATAAACTATCTTCTATTTCTATATTATATTTATATGTTTTTCGGTGATTAATACTAGTTATATAATGCATTAATTTTTATTTTAATATTTATTGAGTTGTAATTATTTTTTGAAAAATTTCATGTAATGTGTATAAATACAATTTTATTCACAATTAGTTTAAAAGGTGGGTTTTTAAAGAGTTCTTCCATAATGGTTTCATTAAACATATATATTATTTTTATTGTGATATTTTTCTTTTATTGAAAATTACTACTAGATTTATTTAAATCATATTGGAATAAATGAAAATATGAATGAAGAACCTTTGAAAAAAAAATTATTTTTAAATTTATTAAAATGGAAAATTAATTTAAATACTCTTCATGGGATGTATTTTCCCTCGTAATTCCAATTAGGGATTTAGGATCATGACAATTATTATTGCAGGTTATGATTATTCTCTTTAGGTTGAGATTAAATCATGATTATTTAGTGATTATACAGTTACCAATGGTCACGTGGGGGATTTTTAATTATCTTCTTTTATTAAATTTTTATGGTCATATAGGCCAAGTAGTCCTTTCTTTCATTTCATTTCATTTATGGATGGAAATTATAAATGTGGTGATTTTATTATTGAATAGGGGATATAATTTCAGATTTATCTAAAGGTGAGTTATTCTATACATTTTTTATTTTTATTATCTATAAATTTTGTCCTTCATGTTGGTTCTTGGACCTCCAACCTACAGAGCAATCATTTATTTTTTTTCACAACTATTTTAATTTCACACAATGGAAAAATAATCCCCAATGATTATTTTTTATTCTAATTAATCTATTTGCCATCTCAATGGGGGTATAGGTGACCCACAAGTTTTTCATAAGATGAATCAGCTTGTATGGTGGATGGAAACCCAAGGATGGTTTGTGACACTACACCTTGGGATGGTTTTGTTATATAACAAGATAGGCTTCGGAATCCGGTGGACTGAGAAATATAATTTTTTTCATCACTAGAGCAATTTTATGATGTTGAATCTGTTGAGTTATCCTGAGATGGTCCGAGGACCACATGTGGATTTAGAAGAGCACAAAATTAAAGGAATCAGTACCTTTTACGGATCTGATATGTTCAAGTACGTCACATGAGGCGAGTGACCATTTTTTAAAGACTCTGACGTCGAATTCCTCTACATCATCCACACACACCTCTTTAATAAAAACACACATTGCTAATTGGAATTATGGTTCTAGCATGGCAGACCAATGATCTCTTCAAAGCATTAGTGGTCACCGCAAGACATGAAGATTTTATCTTAGAAGAATGATCTTGAAGTTATTCTTCACATGGGAGGACCCTTCTCTAAAATCTAGGAGGATAGAGAGGTTTTCCAATTTGACACATGAATATTTACATGGAGAGAGCCTCTCTTTTATTTATATTGGGAATATCTAAAATACCAGGTATGGGTTCCTGGCCCCAGGGTAATAGATATTCTCTGTATAAGTATTATAAATATTTATTTATGTCAAATTAAATTATTCCATAAAGAATACATATAATTTTTATCACTAACTACAATATATAATTAATATATATCACGTGATAAACTTGACACTATAACTGGACTCAATTCTCCAGAATATATTAATGAAACCCTAGATATTTAAATCCATTCGAATAATATTTTATCATTGTATTTACTTAATGATTTGTAAATACATGTTAAAAATAAATTCAACAAATTATTCCACGCATTCAAAATTAATGAATTTATTTATTCCTTAGTGATCCATATAACATGGATAACAATCAAACCCATTGGTGCAGCCCACAATATAGGCATATTCTCAAATCTTTATTGTTTGTGGCCCTCTAGGACCATATCTCAATAACACTAAATAATATCCACTGAACAAGAGCAAGGTCTACCAACCCATCAAGGCCCCTATAGAGATAATTGAAATTCAAAGAAACAACTACCTTCCTACGAACATGGTCTCTGTAATATAATATATTCATCATTGATATCTCAATAAAGTGTAATACATACTTATGTCATCATCCATTATCTTTATTTATTTTATTTGGTGATTTTTTCAGACGGTCTTACCTTCCACTTCCATTGACATAGATTTAATGAATGTGAAAACATCCTAATAAACCAGGAATGAGATATCTCTTCCTAAACACATAGGCGACACATCCTATCTTGACAATTCAATCAATTCCATGCCACAAATGATTTCCCAACACAAATTACCTCGCCACTACTTAATCTTCATGGTTTTCACCTTGCATAAATGTACCAAATAAAATGAAATCCATTGATAATGATCTCATATATGGAGACCATTACACATGTTTGTAGATAGGACCGACCAATGACACCTATAACCAGTGGTGCTTATATTATTCAGGTTTGTCTTCATGATCTCAACAACTAGATATCATCAAGTGTGAACTTCATGAGAAAAAGTCTCAATGCTTATGTTCCCCCATCAATTGATGGTCCCACGTCATCTGTGTCATTTTAGAATAACGTAACTGGACCATAAGACATATTTTAATACTACTGTTATGGTATCTCATGGTTATCACTATAGCATGAGATCTGTTATAACCCTTTGATATGACATTTAAACTCAACACATTAGCATAAAAAATGTGGATGCAGAAGTATCTACATTATTATGGAAGGGGAAACACATGAATTATAACAAACTACATACATTTAGTGGTAATAAAAGTACAATACATGATCGGTCTAGGGAACCCACTTTAAACACTCCCACATGCACTAGATCCAACTGTTAATAGGTTTCAATCCGCTAGCTCTCACATGAGAATCATGCTTCTATTAGTAAATGGCTTTAGTCGGGGGGTCCACCACAATATGCACTATGGATATAATGTTAACTATGAATTCACCGCATTGAGTAAAATC
Source organism: Viscum album (assembly GCA_963277665.1). NCBI lineage: Eukaryota > Viridiplantae > Streptophyta > Magnoliopsida > Santalales > Viscaceae > Viscum > Viscum album. The sequence continues at coordinate 1,848,424,782 of OY728143.1, read as the reverse complement.
CATCAAGAGAAGAAACTTCCAAAGGATATGCTTTGTCCTCTGGTGAGACCTTGTCTCATTGCCAAGAACCACTGTAGTAGTATTATTGCAATAAAATGGAACTGGGTCTTCACTACTAGGCACATCACCATTAACTAAAATAAAGTTCTTTATCCAGACTTCTTAATTTTCTTTATTAAAAGCTACAATATATTCTGAATTTTCTATAGAATCGGCAGCCACAACTTTCTTTGAGCTTATACAGCTCCCTGCACCACCATTTAGGAAGAAGATGTAGCCTAACTGCAATTTCATATCATTATGATCTGTCTAGAAACATGCATCAGTGTATAATGTCACTACCAGTTCCTCATCTCCTCCAAACACTAGGAACATATCCTTAGTACGCCTCAAGTACATTTGGATAGTTTTAATAGTTATCCACTGCAAATCTATAGAATTGGTTTGATATCTAGCCAATGTGCTTCAATGAAAGGCAACATCCATCCTAGTACATAGAATTCCATACATGATAGAACCCACTTTCAATGCATAAGGGAATAAAATCATTCAATCAATTTACTCCTTTGTTCATGGACACATTTTCTTGGAGATATTTATACCATGTGACCTAGGCAATGATCCTCTCTTGGATTGTTCCATATTTTACATTTTGAGTACCTTGTAAATATATGTTCTTTGGCATAGCCCAAGTTGCCTTTGAGATCTATCTTGATAGATCTTGGTTCATAGAATTTTGGTTTATTCACCTATGTCCTTTGTGGAGAAGCATTCATTTAACCAATTCTTAACTAACAGTAAGACATTCACATTGTTTCCCATAATTAATATGTCATTAACATATAATACTAGGAAAATTAAGGAATTCCATTCAGTGTTTTTATAGACATGAGGCTCACATTCATTTTTGAAAAAACAAAAATCCTTTATGTTCATATCATAATGAACATTCCAGGATCATGATTCCTACATTAACCCATAAAAGGATCTTTGTAGCTTTCATACTTTATTGGAATTCATTGACTTTACCAACCCATATGGTTGAGTCATATTGAAATCTCCAACCAACTTCCCATTTAGAAAAGCAGTTTTGACCTCCATTTTCCTAATTTAATAATCATGAAAGGATTTTATTGTAAGAAATATCTTGATGGATTTACACATTGCTACTGGTGAGAAGGTTTCATCATAGTCAATGCCTTGACGTTGTTTGAAACCCTTTGAAACCAGTCTTGGTTAAAAGGTATTAACCCCACCATCAATGTCCATATTCTTCTTTAATAACCATTTTCATCCAATGGGATTTACATTAGATTGAGGGTCCTCCAAAATCCAAACATGATTTTGGTATGTGGACTCCATCTCAGAATTCATGGCTTCTTTCCATTTAGCAGATTATTTTACTTCAACATCTTCTTTGAAGGTTAGAGGTTCATCATCCTCAAGGACTATGGTTTCACCTGAATCAGTGAAAAAAAATCATAAAGCTTTGGTTCTATAACCTCTCACGTAAACCTACACAATATATGTGTATTAGGAATAACTTCTTCTTACACTTTTTCTTGTAGATATTGTTCCTCTACAAACACTTTTTCATCAAGAGAATTAACTTAATCAAAGTCAAATTTTCTCCCACTTTTTACAACACAAATGTGTTCCCTTTCTAGAAATATGTTGTATCATTCCAAAATTACTTTTTTATATAAAGGGTTATATAGTTAACATCCTCTAGTTTCCTTAGGATAACCAATAAAGATTAACTTGGTGCTTATGGTTGCTAATTTGTCAAATGGTAGTGTCTTGAAATATTCCTTGAACCCCCATACATGTATGTTTTTCAGAATGGGTTTTTTTCCACACCATAACTCATATAGAAGCCCATCAACACCTTCATTTGGTACTTTGTTAAGGGTATATGTTGTTGTCTACAAAGCGTATCCCCAAAAGGATAATAGAAGTTTTTCATGACTAAACATTGATAATACCATGTCAAGAAAGTTCATATTCCTTTTTTTCCTAACACCATTCCATTGTGTTTTATAGAGAGGAGTGAGTTTGGATACTATCCCACACTCCTTCATGTGATCAATGAAAGTTTGGATAAGATATTATCTTCCTTGGTCTGAGCGGAGTGATTTTATCTTTTTTCCAAGTTTGTTTTCTAATTAATTTTAGTATTCATTAAAAAACTGAAAGTAATCAGACTTATACTGCATTAAGTAGATATATCCATACCTACTATAGTCATTTGTACAAGTAATGAAGTATGAAAAAACACCCCTACCTCTATTCTAAATGTACCATATACATCAGTATGTATTAATTATAGAACATTATTGGATCCTTTCCCCTTTCCTAAGAAACTTGATTTGGTCATCATTCTTTATAAACAAGCTTGACTTACACCCATGGGTTCTAACTGTGCCTTGTCTAAATACACATCTTTATGTATTCTTCATAATAAATTCTTTTTTACATGACCAACCTTGAAGTGCCATAGGCGGGTGATATATGATTAATGTTGGCTGTTTTTGTCATTGATTTCTATTAATAGGTTCTTGAGTTTCAGCATATATAAACCCTTGCCAAGATGATCCATACCATAAAATATGTTATCCCAATAAAAAGACAAAATTTATTTTCGGACATGAAATAAAAACCCATAGTGTCTAAACATAACATAGAGATAATGTTTCTGGTAAGATAATGTACATAATAGATATTATTTAAAACTAGAACCAAACCAGGTGTCGCGGTTAAGTGATAGTCTTTCACGTCCAAAGCTGCCAGAGTTGCACCATGTGCAGCTCTGAGATCCCCATGACCTTTTTTAGTCTTCATGAACATAAATTGTTCTTGTATATGAATTAAATTGTGAAAGCAACATTTTTTTATCAAATTCATAACTTTTAAACTAAGATATATTGCATTAAATGAAAGAAATTCCTATAGTAGAAGCATAAGTTTGTTTCTTATTCCAAGCTCTGCAATTGTTCTTCTAGTGTCCTTTAGTACCACATCCAAAGTAGATAGCTTCCTACTCATTTCACTGCCTTTAAATATTTGGATTCATTTCAAGATGATGCATTAGTTTCTTTGGCTTTGAATTGGCCTTAGAACCCTTTGCTTTGCCATTTTTTTTCTTGTTCACCATAAGGATAGATGAATTTGTATTTTTCATATGCTTATCAGTGTGGAGAACTAATGACAAAAGGTTTGGGAGTGACTTTGTTGTATCATTGAAGTTATAATTGAAAATAAAAGTTGAGAAGATTGATGGTAAATAGGCCAGAATAAAATCCATTGATTTTTTATGGATCAATTGGATCCCAAGGGCTTCAAGCCTCTCAATATACCCAATCATATTGATTATGTGAGGACCGGCTTGGTGACCTTCTTCTAGCCTACACATATAATGATATGTTGAGATCTCATACCTTTCCTGCTTGGACCTTTCTTGATATAATTCATGGTTATGTGAAAGCATCATATAGGTATCCTCATCCCCAAGAATGTTTGCATTTGGTTGTACATGGATGAAAACATGATGCATTTTACATCAAGTGCATCGTCTACATGATTTCTGAATTTATATTTTTTCACCTAGCTTGTTCCCTAAGGAGGCTCAGTAGGAATTGGGGATTCTAGTACAGATAAATTCCTTCCATGGCGTAGTAATATGCGCAAGTGCCTGTAACACTCTTGGATGTTATAGCCGGTGAAGATATTTTCATTATCCAAAATTGATAGCCTTGATGAATTACATGTTGTGTTGGTGATTAACATCTTAAATCTACATCAGATAAACATTTATTAGATGGTACTTTGTCTTGATTAACCTTTTTACATGTAATATTAATAAATTATTATATCATTATAATGTCTACCACTATTTTAGCAAACCATAATATCCCTCACGATTTTATTTGTAATACTATGTCTCTTGAGTACTATAGTAAAAAATATCCTCAAAACATCCATCATTGACTAAATCTTGATTAAAATTAAATCATGATAAAAATTAAACTACAATGAAATTTAAATAGTATGGGGGTGATCTTATAAATTAAATAAATTTAAATAAAGTAAATTTAAATAAAATAAATTTACTTATTTTTATCAATTCCAAATATTTAATGTAACTTTAATTACAAAAAAAATTAAACCATCAATTTATTTTTAACTATAAAATTAAATCAAACAATTAATTTATTTTTAATTATAATATTTAATTAATCTATAAATTTAATTTTACATCCAATTAAATTAATGTTTCAAATTAAATTAAATTTAAAACCCAATATTGTTCTCAATAATTTAATATAGAAAACTGAATTAAATAAAATTAAATAGATGATGTTACATCTAGCCCGGTACAGACTCCGGCTTGACTGGGAACTGCCACGAAGGACTATTATTGGAGCAGAGCCGGTTCGTTGTGTTACTGCGGTGTGACCATCACATATCCACTTGGTCCAGAATCTCCCATGGTGGCAGTGACTTCCAGGGATGTCCAAATGAGGAAGGAGGTGGCGGGGCAATGATCCAGCCAGCCGAAGGGCAGCCAGTGACCCCCATGTGGCTAGGGTTTTTCCTTTGGGGCATGGGGGGGTGGGGATGTGCCCTACATGAGGAACAATACCTACGGGTCCTCTTTCCTTTTTTATTGTTCTGTCTTTTGTTAAAAAAATCAAAAAGGTAAATGAAGAAGACCCACTTTGGGGTCCTGGCCTTATTTTTTTTTAATTTAATGTTTAAAAAAACAAAAAAAATAAAAGGAAAGACTTGAACTATGTCTTCAAATACCAATTTAAATATTACTGTAATTTTATTTTATTTTGATTAAAATAAAATAAAATTTTAATATAATATATTATTTTTATCTCTTAATAATAAACATACCTAATTAATTCAACGACCGAATTTCGTCTAGCGCATGGTCAGATTTCGGTACATTGAAGAATATATAAAATTAAACCATTTCTTCATCAAATTTTAATCCAATGATTTAAAAACCCCGATGATTTAGATCCCATTTAAATTTTCAAATAGCCATAACATGCCCATTCGGGAACGGATCGACATGTTGTTAGATCCTTTGGAAGAGATTTAATCCCCCATACTTATATTTAATGAAATTTAATATTTATTTAGAATATATGATAACACGCGTCCCTATGATACCACTATTAGCTACCGAGACGGGTAGTGGAAGCTGATCGGCTGAGAAATTAAAAGTTTCGCATCACCAGATTAACGTTATGGCGTCGACTCCAGTGATCTTTCTCGGTACGGTCCGAGGACCATTCATGGATTTGAAAGAGCACAAAATAAAATAAATAAGTACCTTATTTTCATGTCACATGCACAAGTATTTCATAGGAGGTCGGCGACCGTTTCTTGAAGACGCTGATGTCGAAGTCCTCTAGATCTTCCACATATGCCTCTCGAATTTTCATGCATGTCGTTCATTGGAATACAGGGGCTAGCACAACACACCAACAATATCGTCAATCCAGTTGTCATCACCGTATATCAAGAAGCTTAGATCCAAGAAGGATGATCTTGAATTTATTATTTTCTAGAGAGGATATGTCTCCAATATCTTGGATGAGAGAGAGGATCTTAAATTTGACATGTGAATATTTACAAGGGGAGATCCTCTCTCTTACTTTTATAAGGAATATCTAAAATACACAGTATGGGTTCCAGGCCCCTGTGTAATGGACATTTTCTGTATAGGTATTATAAATATTTATTTATGTCAAATTAAATTATTCCGTAAATAATATTTATAATTTTTACCACTACCTGCAATATATTGTAAATATATATCACGTGATAAGTATGAGTCTATAACTCATCTCACTTCTCATGAAAATATTAAACGAATCATACATATTTAAATCTGTTTGAATAATATTTTATATTTTTATTTACTTAATGACTTGAAAATTCATGTTATATATAAATTCCACAAATTATTCGAAGATTGATTAATTAACGAATTTATGTATTCCTTGGTAATCCATAAAACATGTATAGTAATAAGACCCATTGGCAGGGCCCACCAAGTTTTAAATTCATATTCCCAGAATAGGGAAGATTATCAAAGCGCTATTCTGTGTGACCCTCTAAGCCCTTAACTCAATTGATGTGAATAATATCCACCAACTAAGAGCGGGGTCTAGAGACCCATCGAGGCCCTTATAGATACAAGGTAAAGTCCAAGAAACGACTACCTTTTTATGAACATGGTATGTGTTATATAATCTCTTCTTCATCGATATCTCAATAATGAAGAATGCATACAAGTGTCAACATCTTTTATCTTAATTTAATTTATTTGTTGATTTGTCCATACGGTCTTACCTTCCACTACCATGGCCATGGATTTAATGAAGGTGCAACCATTTTAATCGACCAGGCCCAAAATATATCTTCCTGAACTCAGATGTGTCAAATCCTATCTTGATCATTCAATTATTTCCATTTCACCAATGACGTGCCGAAAACTAACAACCTATCCTCGACTTTATCACCCTGGTTTTTTCATTTCATAAAAGTATGAAATTAAAATACACCCATTGACAATGGTCTAAATTCTAAAGACCATTACACATGTCCATAGATCGGAACAACCAACGACACATGTAACATGTGGTGTTCATATTATGCAGGTCTATCCTCATGATCTAAACTACTAGATATTAGTAAGTGCGAACTTCAAGAGAAGAAGTCTCAATGATTATGATCCCCCAGCACCTGATGGTCACACATCATCTGTGTCCCTTAATAATGTTGTAACTAGACCATATGACATATTTTAAGAATACTATTATTATATATCAGGTTTCTCATTATAGATTGGGATCTGCTAAAACCATTTCATATGACATGTAATCTATGGACATTGACATAAACAATGTGGATGCAGAAGTATATAAACTGTTATGGCAAGATAATCACATGTATTATAACAAACATCATATATGTAGTGGTAATCAATATAGAATACATGTTGGGTCTAGGGAAGCCACTTTCATATTTAGATTATTTAGTGGTATAAGGAAGAATAATTTCATTACATATCCCCACTAGAACATGTTCTAGGTCAATAGGTAAGAAGGGTGTGAGCCTTAAATAACACCTATAATATACCAGATATTGGAGAAATGCAACAAAGATAAAGAACACAAATATAGGAGGAATTTCCAACATTAATTCAATAGATTAAGAATTAATGACAATTCTATTCTTTAATATATTAATTGACGTTACCAAACAATAACAATAATATTCATATATATATTAAAATCATAAAATAAAATACAATGAAAAAGTTTGCATGATAGTTAATCTATGAACACCAGCAAACCATAATGTTTGACATGTGAAGTATGATCTAACTAAATCTGCAACTCCAACATAATGTTTTGAAAAGTAGATATATATTGAAATTGTGCAGAATTTAAGTTTACTCTATCGGATCCTTTTCAAAAACATTTCATGAAAATTTGAAATAATAATAGTAATAACATAGTGAATAAGATCAAATAATACTCATTCCCTATTGCATTCAACTATCAACCATCATCACCATGTATTACAAACTTGATAACAAGTGAAAATATAATAACATAATACGAGAAGAATATATCTATAGATAAAAAAATGAAACCAATTTTCTAAATAACATGTATGCCTCACTACCCAATAACTCAAATCCTAGAACTACCATTTATAAAAAATAACAGAACCATATCTTCATAGTCATATCATAGCCTCGACCATTCATCCACATTGATATATCTCATTCCACCACAATCTAAAAAATCACCACATATCATCAGTCCTATATGGAAGGTTATGTAATCATGATAGAGATCAAGCTTGTTCCCCCATACTTTTATGTATGACCCAACCCAGAATCCCCCTCACAAACCCATAAGAACTTATCTTTTATAGCCTATATATATTCCTATGTCACTTTAAGTGTTCCCCATTACTTCAACCACTATAGTTGGTACACATATTTTGTAGTACCTCAATCAACTAATTCCAATAATTTTACATTAAGATATAGAAAATAACTGGGATATATCATCTATATTTATCTCATTAATCATAGATATTGTCAAATCCATCCAGAATTAATAAACTCATATGGGTGTAATTAAGGATACTCAAGTTTGTTGGTGTCGAATATAAAAAAAATAATAAATTGCAATGACACAACAAAATGAAAAATTCCATTTTATGGATTGATTCATAGATTCATTACATTTATTACCACAATATGAAATATTTTATCACAACAACGACAAATAAACAATAGTTGGAACTACTATCTGAAACATAAAAATGAAACAACAATTACATAATAGGCACACATCATTCAAGAATTATATATTCAAAATATCATTAATAATTTCAAAATTTTACATTTTCTAATCATAATAATCTCATTTACCTGTTTTATTCTAACAACAACCCCACCATCACAACATTATTAAATAAAGTATTTATGCCTCATTTCTTCATCATGTTCATACTATCTAAATTCATGTTTTCTATACACATGGAAAATTTGATTAGTCTAAATTCCATTACACATTATAAGGAATATGTGGGATAAAATACAATAACCTATGAAGACATTTCATAAAAAAAACACATATTCCAATACAAATGGATGTAAAATTGATTCTTCCCCTAACATAATATCACATAGTTCCTTCCACTGTCAACTATGAAAAACCATATCAACAACAACAGAAGACTAATTGAAATATAAAATAAGTGTGGCATATTATAAAATGAACATCATCTATAATCTACTACCCTAAAAATAATAATCAATAAATATTTTGTATTAATAACTTCACATAAATTCAGTACTACTCTAATAAAAAAATTACTATTGAAATCCATTATTCTAAAACTAATGTTTAATTACCCTGTTTATGTTACTATACAGTTTTATGGTGCCGAGGAATACAAATATTCACAAAATATAATTATAATATAATCACATAATGATCAAAAAAATTTCAATCCTTAGTTAATAATATGAAATATAAAAAATCACAATTTAGTCACATCATCCCATTTTAATTTCATTAATCTAGATTATTAATTTAAATAGGTTAATAATAACAACATAACTATTGAAATATATTTCTTTTAAATTTTTTATTCATTAAAAAAATTAAATAATAGAGACATTTAATGACATACCTCACCTAATGGTTTAACAATGACATTAGAATGATGGTTTTTAAATTCCAATTGATGATTAAAAAATGTGTATTGAATGACCAAAAAATCAATGCATGTCCATTCAACATAAATAATTTAACCAAACATCACTAAAAAACATATATCATTGACACAAACTCTACAAGGTGAATGAATATGAAACAGACGGTGAAATGTATGTAATACACACCTTAAATAAATGATTATTTCTCACATGAAAGCACACAGTATAGGACATAATAGGTTGAAACAAGGGAACCAAAGACACACCATATAGAATTATGATTTTAAATAAGGACATATGAATCGATCAAAATATATTTACTTAATCTATTATATATTATGTCCTTTTGAATATAAAATTGATGAAAATTATAGTTAATCACAATGTGACGAGGGATTGATTAGAGAATAGTGAAATGATAAACATGATTCATGTGGTTTAATTCCATTTTAAAACTGATAAAACAAAATAAAAACATAGAGAAATGGAGGCCACCAAATTGAAATTCTTGAAGACCCACAAATATTTATAGAAACACCACATATCTTACTCAAACCAAATAAACACCAGATAAACAACCTTGTAAAATTAATCCCATTCTAGATTAAAGATGATCAAATATAAGAATCCGTATTGCATAACACAATGATTCAAGGATAAATGAATGAACATAAATAATATAAATAAAAACAATAAACAACTTTATAAAATTATTGAATTTTAATTCCAGACATCACATAATTTATATTCACTTAAATATATAATAGACAAAAATTCTTAATCATAGGACCACTAAAAACTCATTGCACATTCCCCAGACTAAAAAAATTCTCCTTCAGACAAAAAATTCTAAATTGTGGTCAAATATGTTCTTATACATAAATATTTAATTAAAAATAAACTATTATTATAGAATAATTAACCAATCATCCTTTCCACCTCCATTACATTATAAATCAATTAAGTGGATTATCCTCATAAATCCAGGACTCTATATTATAAACCTCTAACATTATTCACATTTAGAGGATTGAAATGAAACATAAATTTCAATAATTAATCTTCAAAAAACCAAACAATCTAATTAGATACATCTAATACCAAATTTAGTCCACTACATAAGTCATGAAAAAATAAAAATTAGAAAAAAAATAAACATAACATAATAAAATAAAGTAAATTAACAATCATACAAAAATAGGCTTTTAACAACATAGGGTACTATGCACACACATATCTATCACAAAGCCTTATCTACTATTATAACAGATAATTTATCTATAATACACTCTCTAAAAATGAAGAATCCTATGAAATGTATTAATGTCAAAATAATAAAATTGGATTCATCAGGGTGATACCATTTATGTTATGAATCATATAATAAGTCATGAAATTGATTAATCAATAAGGATAAGTTACATTACATACATATATATTATATAAAGTCATATAAATATTAATTTCATTTCATAAAAAATTAAACCATATAACTTGTAATTTAATTATAGTTTTCTATTAGATAAATAACAACTTATTTGAAAACAATTATTTATTATTACCCAAAAATACACTTCACAAATGACATTCCATAAAAAATATGATTCTAAATATTGTCCATCATATCATTCGAAATGAAAAAAATAAAAAAAGGGTGACCATATAAGCTTGGTAAGGGTAAATATGAGATATAGTAATTGAATATGAGAAGTGTGTATAAAATGAACATTTTATCATGATAATATAATAATAATAAAATAAATATTCAGAAGGAAACCAACACTAATAAATAACAGATAGTAAAATAATATAAATTACTTGGGTGTTTAGAATAACATAAGTATGGATCATTGATGTGAAGAAACATGAGTCAATAATCCAAATAACTATGAACAAGAAATTAGAATAATGACATAAAAAAGACATTTGAATGATCAATGTAGTGGTAGCCATAAAATATTTCAATTGTAACTGTTAATAGATTCATAATATAATGGACATTGATAACTAAGACATCAAAACCTAGGAGACATTGCCTAACAACAGGAGTCCTATATATTTTTCAGAATTAGGATAACTGCCCTTATCCCTTCCCGGTCTCATGAGATATAGAACATTACCCAGTGATTCGAAGGGATATAATTGACCAAATCATTATATAATGAAAAACATCATATATTATTGTAAAATGGACAATAAAAATTACTAATCCCATAATATTTTATTTAACCAATAGAAAATGAGTTTTAGGAAGATTTCCATAAAGCATGACATAATTAATTCAGAGAAACTGTAGAGACCCGAAACTTGACGTACATTGACATTACATTACATTTGCGGAAAACTTAGTACATACACACAAGGATCGTAATAGTTTAGTGTCTTTGGAAACTCGAAACGTAATCATTTAATCGTGGTGAAAGATCTTCAACATCTCCTATAAAGATCTTCCCTTTTTTTTACCTAAAACCTTTCTTTATATCCTGGGGAAAAGAAAACATAAAAGGGTGAGCTCAAATGCTCAGTAAGGGTACACAAAATAAATATCAATCACATCATATACATAAGCACATAACTTTTGGAAATCTTAACCTACAAAAGAGATCATAATTTCATAACATGGGGTAAATCATGGCAGTGAAATGTAATCACAATAATCACAACTTAAAACATGAAACTTTGTGGCATTCACACATAATCATAGATAATCATTTCATGTTAGTCAAGACTCATTGCCAAGACTATCTTAGTGGACAAAGTCCCTTTCTGAATCGAGTAACCCTCGTTTCAGTCCTGTTTCACTGAACCGGTATAACCTACCATTCCAGCCATGTCTATCTCATGAGATATAAAATCTTTACCCAATGCATTGGAGGGAGATATAGGTCCCACCCATATTATAATGAATCCTTTCTTATGTGTTCCACATAATCATAAACCATACAACATAGCATAACCCATGTAATAAAAATGGGATTCTTAAACAACATGACATCATAAAACAATTCATATAAGATAAAGGAATTCATAAAATTATTTCCGTCACCACATAATCAAATCCATGTAATAATAGGGATAAAAACAGAACCCTTTTATTATCTTATATGAAAAATAATTTTGATAAAATACTTGAACTCTATTCTTGAGGAAAATATCCTTTCTACTTCAAAAACACTTTTCATTTCTTAACATGTCATAGAATTTTAAACTAAAAGAAGTTGATTAAAAATACACTTGAAAACATGTAAAGGAAGATTATTGGGAATAATGTGTTAAAAATCCATTCATGTCGTATAAGTTAAAAAAAACAATCTTCGTACTTTTGTCGGAAAAGTCAAAAAGTACCTCGTACGAAAAACGACAAAAGATTCCTTTCATAAATATTACTAAAAACTCACCGAAGGGTAAAAATGGATTTAAACAATTGTAGGAGGATGGAAATAATATTACATATTGATTAAACATGGATGTCGATGATAAAATACACATCAGTAAATACTTACGAATAAACAATCTCGGATAAAAATGAGATTGTGATATTTCCCTTACCTTAGGTCTGATTTGCTTCGTATGTGTCCGAACCTCCTGTATAATGATTTAAATAATGTCATTGAATTATTACAGAATCATATTCATTGTTATGATATCATATATGGTTCACTTATGACATTATATTACCCGTTCTTTTGTAAATCCCATGTTAAAGAAGCGTTTTGGGTAAAATCGTTTCATTTATCGTAGGTGTTTTGACTTGTTGTTCTTGTCATTATTATTACTTATATCATGATTTACTTACTTCCAGAATATAAAATATGATTTATATATCATATATATTCAGTATATATATATATATATAATAGATAGATAAATGAAATGAAAAACATCGTTCATGGAGACGGTAGTCCGTACGTACGCATGAACGCTGTTTTTCTTTCCATATTGTCTTGAATGGAAGTAAGTAGATGAAATACATATATATATATATATATATAAATCCAGTATCATTATTATGTCATATATTTCATTATTAATTTTTATATATACTTTATAATCATTCATGAATGGTTAATCATTAAGAATGAATCTCATCGCGTCGTGGAGACGGTAGTCCGTACGTACGCACGAGCGATGATATCATTTCCATAATTATTGAATTGAATTGGAGTGGATTATACAATATATCAGAATAAATATGATGTTGTAATAACTATTTATAGTTATTCTTTACACCATTATACCCATCCATGTAAGGTGGTGGTGGAAAATAGATTACACCACGGCGTGGAGACGGTATTCCGTACGTACGCACGCGCAGTGATTTCTTTTTCTGTAGGATGGATACATGGTGAAATAGGGTTGTTTCATAATTATAATAACATATCAGTATATGAGTGATACTGATGTTATTAATTCATAATGAAACAACCTAAGAAGAAGAAGTGGAAGATGAAATAAAGATGAAAGAATTGGTAACGGTAATTACATCTTCTTTGAAGCGCCTCTTTGAGACCTCCTCTTAGGGAACTAAAATTGGTATTTGAGGAAGACCATAACCTCTAGGATGTTTCTAGGGAAGTGGAGAAGAGATTTTGGCAGGGGTTGGCCGAGATTGAGTGCTAAAATTGGTGTGAGGAGGAGGGGGAGGAGGTGTCCTTTTATAAGGGAGGAGAGGGGCACCTTAGGAATACCTCAAAATATTATTTTATATTAATTTCAAAATCGGTTTATAATGGTTCCAAAGGGTCTTATTTCGAAGCTAAAGTGGGGATGGGTCGAAATCCTATCAACCAATAATATTTATACAAGTTTAGGGTATTATTTTAACCTTATCAATTAGATTTAACTCTAAGTTAAATAATTTAACTTTTACCGTGTATTTTTGTTTTCTTTCACTATATGGTTAATACACTTACTATAACATGCCAAACGAACCCCAAATTGTTTATTATTAATAAATATATCCTTATCTAAGTCATTTGGCCGAACCTTAGATTTTTAGGAATAAAATAACAATTAATAATATAATATTTGATTTAAAAACTATTTTGTGTCAATTTTGACACTATTTGATATATGATTTTTGTGAAAGTAATAACAAAATTATATGTTCGAACCAAGTTGATTAAATCAACACTAATATATCATAGTAACCTATAAAATTAGTGGAATTCATAAAAAGTCTCAAATTACATTCATTTGAGCATTTATAACATCAATTATGTTAATATTTCCTTAAAAAGGCTAATTACTGCATCATCATTATGTATAACCCCATATTAAAAATATTTTAGTTATTAAACTTTGATTTTAACTATTTTAACTATTCATTAAATAAAATAATATTAAATGTCATAATCTAATCCAAGTGGACCTAAATGGTCATATTATATTCATAAGGTTGTTTTTGGTCGAAATACACTTGTCCAATAGAATTAGGACATGTGTTAGGGTAATATTAATATCATTTTTACCCTTAATTACCCTATTTACTTTTAATTGTGGTAAATAAAAGTAAAAAGTTACTATTCACCAAAAATATTTTCATCTCATTGAACCACATTTTACTTACTGACATCAACCGTGTCTCTCGGATTTTTGAAATTCCATTCACAGAAGCGGTAAAATTAAGTTTTATGAAAAATTCAGTTTTTTAACTACCACCTAGTAGTTTCACTATTCATCAGAAATTGATGTTTTTCGGAAGAATGCCAAAATTTAATCCTAAGCTATATTTCATATTCCGAATTCAAAAATGAAGTCTATTTTACCAAATTCATAACATAGAAATTTCATTAATTAATTTTATAATTAAATCCCGCTGTTAAAACAAATAGCGTGTTTTTAAGAAACAATATCTATCAAAAGATTGACACTTGGTTATGTCTTGTTTAAATGTGAAATTACATCCAGTGACCAACATTGTATTAAATTGTAAAAATTTATTCTAAATATACTTTAAAACCACTCAAATTAATGATTTATCACTATTAATTATTTCGATTAAAAAAGTTGTTTTTAATTATAATTTAGTAATTTTCACTATTCATCAGAATATGAAAGTTATCCGAAAATCACCAAAATTTCACCTTAGGCTAAATTCGATACTCCGAATCCAAAAATGAAGTCCATTTTGAGAGATAAAATTTCTAAAATTTTAAAAGGTGGTTATTACTATTCATAACGGCTAGTTATAATAATATTTTAATAGCATATTGTTGTTTAATGAAACTCGTTATTGCGTACTACACACGCTATCGAGGAAGGTCGCGATTGCGTGTAATGCAAGGCAATTCAAGGATGTGTGTTGTGCAAGCTCCTTTTGATGTAGCGTAAAACACAAGACATTAATAAAATTAAAAAGAATAGTTTTCATAAAATCTCGGGCTGTTACAGACCCAAAATGAGTTTTATAAATATAGAATATCCCAATGACGTATAGAATCATTAAAGGATATAAACCTGATATATTTTTAAAGGATTAAAAATTAAATTGAAAAAATTAAAGAAATACATTATCTATTTTTTACTGTAATATTTAATTTTTTCCAAAAACATGAATAGAAATTTCAATTAATAATAATAATAAAACGAAAATAAGTCTTTGTTAATAAAACTAATGAAAATGGTATATAAATGTGTTCATGAAAAGTACATTAAATATATATATTTTTCACATCCACTTACTGATTTTCAAAGGAATCATAAAACGTCCTATATATAATATTCTAGAAATAGATTTCATTACATAATTTGAAATGATAGTCAAAGTAAATATAAAATTAACATATGAAATCTTTTCAGATAAATAATAATATATTAAAAAAAATAAACATAGATAAGAATGATTGTTAACAAAAAAACAAAACACTAAAAATCAACATTAATGAATCGTTTTTGGTTAAATTTTTAAATAATACATGGTTATATTGAATAATGAAATGTTATCCATGTAAATAATAAATGGATATAATATATATATATTTTATATATAATCAACATAAATTTATTCCCAACATATATTTAGAAAGTAAAAATATCTACAATAATGTGAGTTTGAAAAATAATTTATAAGAACACCTAAAATCAATAAATTCCCTTTAATATCTTATATAATAGACGTAAACATCTTAATAAGTTAATTTATAATATTTTTCTTATGGATTACCATTTATGTTTTATAATAATTATAATTATTTAATAAAATATGAGTTATTTATTTTCGATTTTTATTACCTGATGTTGATAATTTTTATTATATTGTTGATGGATGAAGAATAATTGATTTTCCCAAAGATCTTGAGAACACTACTCGGTTGATTTTACTCACCTAAGTTATTCTAACTAGTATGTTGACTCTGTCACAAACCAAGTCAGGTCCCTATATGACCTGGTGCCCAACCCGGTCTGCAACAATGCTCAAAGGGCATTCCAGATCCCCACGGGTCGACACAAGTCCCCGTGAATCAAATAATAACTTGGGAATGATTTATGAAAATTTGTATTCATGAATAAAGTGATAATATAAATAAACCAAAACATAAATTACATAACCCAATAATATATTAACAATTTTCCATATTTAATGTTCTAAAACTATTCGACAAAAAAACCCAAAAAGTAACATGATAAAAGTTGTCCAAAACTATATAAAAAACCTCCATGCAATGAGAGGAACAACATACTCAAGCCTACACCACCATGATCGACAACACGTTCCATGAGAAACCAAATCCTCCACCACTATATTTCTTACACTAACCGGATACAAAGATGAAATAAGGTATATATACACCTGAGGGTGTATATAGGTTGTGAGAGAAAGCCTAGTAGAATGCCACCAGGATAAAGTATTTCATGCCACAACATTTAAAATGTAATATAACATTCGTGTTTTAGTAAAGTCTCCTAAAATCATGGAGATGAAAAAGAACTTCATTTTAGGTAACCACATTGAAAAAGAACACATTTATAGAACACAATTTTCAGCCAATTGAATAAATGAAAGGGGGATTTATAAATAGATAACACACACAAGTGTTCCTCTATAATCAAATAGATTGAACCACATCATATATAGTAGTATGCCAAGACAAATCCCCCTACTATTTATCTATCTTTAGTTGGGAACTTGAACACATACCTTAGTTTACCTTTTAATAGAAACCACTACCAACTGTGTTTTGATGAACAATCCATTAGAGATGAGAAACAACCAAAATTCTCATTATCTCAATAATTTAAATTTTTTTTTATTGTTGTAAGCATCCATATTGTTATGTGAAACTATGGTGAACCACTTCAAAGTCACTAGTGTACTAGAACTATCCAACCGACCTAGATACATAGGATTCAAATTGGATAATGTAATCTTCACATTTCCACATATCACCATATTGATAAACATATTCCAAACATTTCTATAATATCCCCATTTTCGAAAAAAATATATTTTATATTTTATACACAGAAAAAATCACATGAAAAAACCTTTTTCACCTCTTATGTAACTAATAAAACACAATTTTAAATTAGTATAAAAGAACATAATATGATCAATAAAATTTCTGGGTCCAACCCCTTCCAAAAAACACAGACGTCATGTTAACTTTTTTTAAACAAATCTCATCATTTTCCAATTTGACACATCACATTTAATAGTTCAAAAAAATCCCACATACCAAAACAATTTATTTCCTATTTAACCTCATTCTTCAACACATTCTTACCCCAACTACCCTTTAAAACTAAATTCACACACTCCATAAAATTCTTTAAATAATATCCTAAAATATCACAAAAAATACCACCATTTTCCCACCCAAACCCTCTTTTAAATAGATACGCACACCAAAATAATTTCAAAACAAAACGCTCACAACATTAAAAATTATATAAATCATTTTAATAATTTATAAATCACCCTATAAAAGGCCATCTTGGTTTTACACAGGATGTACTTCCAATTTCATAAAATTTATCCAATTCCAAACAAAATTCATTTAAATGTAATTTTAAAACTGTATCCCCCTACACAAACAAATCATATAACTGGTTAAAATAAATTTAACAAAAAAATAAATAATCATTAAATGATAATGGATTGAATCACATACCACTCATAGAGAAACTACCACAAAATGATGTGAAACCTTATCGCCATGGAAAAACCAAAATCACCAAAGAACATGGACCAAAATCATGAAATAACCTTGAATAGAGTATATTACTTGAGGCGGAGGTTACAGGAGGGAAGACATGCCAGATAAGAGGGTGTCACCAGATGGTTTTGGATAGGTGTTGCGCGAGGGCTGTTTGAGGGAGGTTGGGCCGCATGAGGGCAGTGCCCGGGTGGTCAGGCAGTATGAGGGAGATCGCTAGAGGGAGAATGTTCTACCAACCATGGTTTTCATAGGTTGAGCGGACAAGGTTATTGGGATAAGAATCTTCCATATAAGGCTCTATAGGATGAGAGGTGGAGGAGAATGATAGAATATGGAAGGAAAAGAAAATAAAATGAAACAAAAAAACATAAGGTAAGGAAATGAAAACACTAAAAAAACCTAATGCAATCCTAGTAATAATAATAATGATGATGATGATGATATTAATAATTTAATGATAATATTATTACTACATAATAATATTATTATTAAAAATTATAATTTTATTAATATTATTATTAAACAATATTATCATTATTCTTATTTTAATATATTATTTAATTTCATTGTATTTTTCCTATTTATTTAGTTTTCATTTTTTTAAACATTGCATTAATTATTATTTATGATCATCAGGAAGGACATACTATGACCTCGGAATTGGTACCCATTTTCAACTATTCTCTACCCATGCATCAGACACTGTCCAACTGAAAACACTCTTTTATCAGCATAAAATTTTCCAACATAGACTTAGCTCGAACCCTAATTAAATTATCCAACATTAGAAAATAATAAAATAAAATTATTTTATAAGGTTATGGTGTGGAATTTATCACTACAATAATACTTTCCACCCTCAAAAAATAATAATGTGGTGGTTTATAATATAATAATCAGTTCTCATTCAAATCTCTATGATATTCTCTATAAAAAAACTAATTAGACTGAGGAAAGAATACAACGAACAATGAAAAGAACCTAAAATTGGACTCGGAGAAACAAAATGAAATCCTTGGTAAGTATCACCCACCCCCCAAATGTGAAATCACCTCCAGTTGATTGATCAATGAAAATGATCCTCTCACCATACACAATCCAAAAATCTTAGTCAATCACCTTAAACATTCATGAGAAGCTCAGGAATTTTACATAAAATGAACAAAAAATCCTAATTATAGACATGAGGCTGCTGGAATAGACTCCCCACTATGAGAAACAACATACAGCTAAGGTAGCACCAGGAAACTAAAAAGTAGTGGCCCAAATGGACACCCCTCTATATGGAATAGTCTAACACCATTTCATTTCAATTAAACATTCATCAAGATCCACAGTGGTTCACCCCACTATTAGAACCATGTAGCTTAACTGACTAACATACACTAACACGAACACCCCCAACAAGTCCTTATCCCCACTACAAGTAAACTGATGAGAGAAACACTAAACCAAATAGAAAACATTACACAATCTCCAAATGTTGTAGGTCATCACTCTTCTAAGATGATCCCAAATCAAAAATGAAACTGTAACGGTATAACAACATTTTTAATACATGGAAAACCACATGAGATTCACACCCACAAGTGTATAAGCACTGAGGTTCAAGAAAATGAGGCAATTGCTCTTCCTTATAACCAAGGAGGAAATCATCCACACTAATGGTTAACAATTTGGGTAAGAGACCCTCTTGTCTTACTCCACTAAATATGATCACTTGAAATGAAATAGATCATCAAAATGCATAATTTATCTCCATTTCCATCATTAAAGGCATAAATTCGATCATTTTACCCTTACACACCTGGGGATACTAATTATGTGCTAGATTCACTCCAGGACCTATTAAAGGTGCTCTATTTAATGAATCATATACTACCTTGAAGTTAATTTATAAAAACTCCCAAATGGATCCTTCTCTATTTGTTATACAAGAAACCATTCCCCGACCTAAGCAACACAACCAACACAACATATCCCAAAATCTGGTTAACCTTACATAGAACCATCACAAAGACATGGGCTCAAGAAGATTTCTATGCATCACCCCATTCTACTTCAGATGAGAAACATCGAGAGGAATGATACATAGAAGACATATTCCTTTACAATGTATGAATTTGGAATTTCCTAAAGGAAAAAAATCTATCAAAAGAGAAGTGCTCAGAAGGATGCACAACCTTCATCATTTCATTTGAGTGGAAACACAGCACAATGTAGCATCATCAATCAAGACCATCACCACTAATATATGCATTACAAGAAGATGTAACATAAACTATGTTCCAAATAGCACATGATTCCTTCATACATCTGTAACATCCTCTTACGACCAGATGCACCACACTACTGTCCTATAGGAACTATTTCAAAGAATGAAACCAACTAAAGATCCAAATACCTTTATAAAATAGTATCCAACACTAATTACCCAGACTAATACCCTCATTCCCCACTAGAATTTCCCTTCACTGATTACAGGCAGGACATTCTAGCTAATGGGTGTCAAAATTCACCATTCACAATATAATTTATTGAAAGAAACTATGATTTCTTAACACTCCTTCTACATCTTCACTTTTTTTGTGAGATTATTAATAAAATGAAAAGAATATAAAATGAATTATATGTGAATCCCATGATGAAGGTTCTTACTTTGAACAACTAGAGGATCATCCAATATAGAATCACTCATTGTGATACCTCAATCATGTGTTAACACTCAATGAGGGCACACACTAGGCAAAGAGAAAACGTAAGAACCTCGTCCAAAAGTTTACTTAGAAAAAACTCCACACAATGAATCAAAACACATGAGGGAATCCACCAAAATTGTTTCCCGAAATAATTTTCAAAAGAGACCATAAACCATTACATCAAACCAATCTATCTATCAAACACAACCGGATACATTATTCTACATAATGGGTTTTTAACTCAGAAAACCCCACAAAAACATTCCCAAAAGAACAAATGACACACCTCACAATCACCGATTATCAAAACAACATTTATTTTGGTAATCATTTTTGAGAATAAAACTGGGTTTGTGGGTTGCACACTCACTATGGAATCTAATAGAGAAACACAAATGCATGTCCTTATTACAATCAAGAACTAATCCACTCCCCGCATATTTTCTATCCATGTGGTCGCCCATGAGAGTAAAAAAGGTCATGAAAAAACCTTTTTCACTATAATGTGCTCTAAAATTTCAATGTAAATTCTAGTAATTACTAGGATTAATTTGAAAATAGTTGCTGAGGCGACACATTATTTCGGGTGGTGGGGTGCTCAAAATAATTTTTTGAACTTTTTTTAAGTAACACAGATGCATGGATTTTTTAACTTCTAAATAGTGCCCTGATTAAATATTTTATGTCACTGTTGCATCCGGAGCAACGACATTTCCAAAGTAAGGACCTATTCTTGTCTAGAACGAGATGAGGGTAAAAGATGGTTTTGGGTGTTAAAAAAATTAAACTAAACATATGAATGTTAATTTTGTTAAAATTTTGTTACTTCAACCCAATGAAGATTCAACTATTTCATTTAATATATATAATATGATAATGATGTTGTGAATCAGTCTAACCAAAATTCTGAAACAAATTACCTCCATTTAATCGATTTCTAGGTATAATGGTTCAGGATAGGATCCTATAGATTTCTCGGATGCTTTGATGGTGTTTTTTTGGGAACATTGAGTAGTGACGATGGTTGGATCACCAATGACAATGAACGCCCCCTCCTATTTGAAGGATTTCACTGACAACGATATGAAATAAGGATCAAATAAAAACAGTAGTGAGGCTCCATTCTTCACCATTGATCGATCTAATTCTCGAGGTGGGGGTTTATTTCAAGATGATTGTTTTCTTTCCCCATTCTTTGATTTGAGTGACAGACACTAATCAACCCTGGAACTGTTTGAACTGTAGATCGATTTTGTATGCGATACGTTTTTGATTATAGTGATATAAATCACATTCATCCATGTTTTGATGAGATCCATGCTTAGAGAAATTAATCTCCCCCTAATTTCAATTCTAACTAGGATGTTTCAGGGGAGACGTGAAAAAGGCCCTGATCCATCCGTTTTGGGTGTTCTTTTGTTCTTCCCATTTATCATGGCACAACGATCCAGACATCCATCTCAATGGCTGGAAGCGATTGTGATCTATGGTCCATGCGGGACTATAGTGGTGGATCAGACTATGATCGGAGGTCCATGGAGGGGGCAGTGCCAGGAAGACGAACACTGGCATGGGAGCCGACGGTGGCTAAAAGCCGTAGCTGGGGCAAGGGTCGACGGATCGAAGGCTACCAGTGGAAGAATCCTTATAAAATGACATGGTAGGTAAGCAGGGGTCATTAGTAAAATGCTAGGGGAAGGCCACGGAGGCAGCAGTGAACCGCGGTCCTAGTGAACTATGGTGGAGGACACACGACATCAGCCATGGGAGGGGAACACAATAGTCAAACACATTATTCGTGTGGGTAAGTGAGGCCAACCACATCCTAGGTGGAGAAACATACCCTCTCTAGTGGGTTGGGATAGGTAGGAGGACCGGGCCGGCATAGCAGGCAGGCCAAGTGGACCTTGTGGGCTGGGTCGGCAAGACCCTAACCCAACTAGCGATTATTCACTGAAATTACAATAACTCACAAATTTTACATCTGATTGATTAGTTTTTTGTGGTGATGTTACCCTTGTAACGATTTAGACATTTCGATATACTATAATTTCATATTCATGGATGTCGATATATGAACTTTGGCTTGGGGGTATGTTCTACTATTATAAACATTCCATGAGTAGACATCATGTGGATGGATGTGATGAGAATAATATGTATGTACATCTATGTGACTCAGTTGTTCAATGTGACTCAATAATACTATGTGTTTTTTGATATGTTTGATAGCCTTGATTTTTATATAGTAGTATTATACATGTGTGAGCTTAAAATACTACATGTGTACTTTCTATTATGTCCTTTCCACTGTGGTCTTACCTTTTTGGTTTGGGGTCCTTATTGTGTACTATTTTACTAACCCCTACACGGGCCCTACCTAGACATGTCATGTATTTTGAAGATGATTGATTCTTTGATAGATACCTTGGTGGTACAAAAACAAAAGGTGCATAGTTATATCCAAAAAACCAGGCATACTTCTATGCATATAGGCAGTGGCCC
Source organism: Viscum album (assembly GCA_963277665.1). Taxonomy (NCBI): domain Eukaryota; kingdom Viridiplantae; phylum Streptophyta; class Magnoliopsida; order Santalales; family Viscaceae; genus Viscum; species Viscum album. Next base: position 1,848,401,152 of record OY728143.1, on the reverse strand, counting down.
TTCACATACCCTTTTGGTGTGGTTTTCTACTATTGAGGTATCCGCCTCTAGTGTACTCAATTTTTTACAGCTTCATTTAGCTAGGTATTTATTCTAGACCTTTTACTTTTAGTTTCATACTATTACTCCCAGTGGTTTTATTAGTGTCATACATGGTTTACTCTGTGTTATGTTTTTATCATTTGTGGGATTACATATCAGTTCATGAAAACATGTTTAAAAAAATGCCTCCCATTTTTGAGATATACATTCTTGGGGATATTCACTTCGCATGGCCTATTAGAGGAGTGATTTGGGTTGTCACAACAAGAGCCCTATTAAGAAATGAGTGACCGAGTGGTATAAGAGGGGTTATCTTCCATATTTAGACTGGGTGTCTGTGAGATTAGATTGGGGAAACATTGTAAAGTGTTTCGAGTCTGACCATTAGGCAAGGGAACCCATTGTTGGTGTGGCGATTGATGTAACCATACACAGTGGCTCCGGACACCAGATTTCATACTCGGTACATGGAAAAACCGGTTGTAGGGAAATAAATGGTACCTGAATCATATATAATTTTTATTGGATAATTTTTTCCTTCTTGGGTCATATCACCAGGTATATTCTATTGATCATGGTTCATATTGATATGTTTTAGGATGCCACCATAATGATATCCATCTAGGATTCCTTTGCATGAAAACAAAGATGGAACACCTACAGATGATGTGTCAGTATAAGGATCGGTACCAAAGGTATACCCACTGTGTGGTGCACAAGTGTTACTAATACCCATCGATCAACAGTTTCTACTAGTTCTACCAATAGAGTATACATGTATTCTAAATTAATTACATGAGTTCTATAGATATTTACCTTCCATGTTTATGGGTGATATTGACCCCTAGGTGGCTAAGGATTGGCTTGAGGTGATTATGTGTGTCTTTCATCTAGTTAGGAAACCTCTCGACTATATGACAATCTTATCTGCGAGACTTCTATAAGACTTGATGGGTATATGGTGGAGCCTGATGATCCAGACACATAATGAGGTGACCCTCACTTGGTGATACATTAAGCACCACCTCAAGGAGGAGATCATTCTGGTGGTGTTACACTATATATGTATACAAGATATATTTCCCCTATAGTAGGGTAGCATGAGAGTTGCAGAGAACTCAAAGTTATTCACCAAGATTTCTTGTTACTCTATATACAAGGCGTGAGACCCATTACATAGGGCTCTGAATTTTGAGAAGGGAATATACATGGAGATCAGAGAATCCATGGTGTCTCTTAGCATCAATACTCAGACTAGAGTGTTGGAGGAAGCTCTACGTGTGCATAGATTCCAGGAAGAGATGGCACCCGCAGTAAGATTTAATCGTACACACTAGGTGGTGGAGTATTTTTCAGTGAGTATCAGTAAGTAGAAGTAGGGACCCAAGTGGTTGATGACTTCTAGGGGATGACACCAGGAAACAGGTTTGGTGGTATGTGGTTCCTTTGGTATATGGTGTCAGTAGAAGAGGATGTTCTTCTAATCATGTAGCGGTAAAGGCAACATGGATCATGATTGATGGAATCCTCGTGCATATGACTTGTAGAGGGTCAAGGGACAACTGCATCATATGAAGAGGGTCAAGCAGGGCGTTCTGTAGGGTGGTAGATGTGGTAGGGAAGCATGCAGATTAGATGTTGATTGGTAGAGGTTTGAGGTACTACCACCACCACCACGTGTGGTCTGTCATGGGCTTCAGGAGCCGGTGGATAGGGGTGGGACTAACATCAGATGATAGAGGGATATGATCTCGAAACTCCATAAATGATTATAGTTATGATATATGTATTTTACACATTATTTTTAGTTTATATACACACAGGTTCAAGTCACTCTATCCATGTCGTGGACCTTGTTCGATGCTCGATGATTCCAGTGGAGCCTTTGGCTATGTACCTATGCTTAGAGACTCTTACAGTATGGAGTTTTATGACCACACACTAGTGATAGAACTGGGAGAATACTCTTGGAGGTGAGAGCTTCTATTGGGTTGTCCAAATATTAGAATATTGTACATACAAAAGTTTTCTGTGGTATGAACTAGTTATCCATTGGCCATGCTTAGATTGACTGTTTTAGGTGTAATGTGCATTGTTTCTACAGAGATGGGATATGGTTTTCCTTTTCTGTAGAAAAGGGAATACTTGCAGCACAATGATGAACTTCTTCAGATGATTTTAGAAATGATCACTCAACAGTTACCATCATTACCCTTAGTGAGGTGAACGATAAGATTATCCAATTTATTTCTATGGTGGACAAGTATGAAAAAATATTTCTAGAGTATGTTCTAGTATTACCTACTCATAGGGAGGATGAATTCTTCATCGATCTATACCCCAAGATGACAATGATATCTACAACATCATAATGGATGGCTCACACAGAGCTTCGTGGGTTGATGGTACATCTATAGGATACATAGATATTTGGATTCATGAGGGCCATTATTTCACCATGGGATACCTCAGTTCTGTTTGGCAAGGAGGAAAATGGGGGCATGATACTATGTGTGGACATCCAGCACCTAAATCAGGTGACCATGAAGAATAAATATCAAACCCTAAAAATTGAGTACATATTTGGCATGCTTACGGGAGTTAGGTGGTTCTCGAAGATAGACCACGTTTTTGGATATCATTATCTTCATGAAACGGATGAGGGTGTTCATAATACTAATTTTAGATGTCGGTATGTCTACTATGAGTTTATGGTGATTCCATTCAGCATGACCAATTACACATAATATTTCTTGGGGCTCATGAACAGGTTCTTCTTGCCTTACCTTGACAGGTTCATCCCAGTCTTCATTGACGGCATGATGGGGTACTTTGTATTATAGGAAGAGAACGTGACACACCTGAGGATGGTCTTGGATACACCATGAAAGAGCTAGTTACATGGTAGTCTCTCTATGTGTTAGTTCTATATTTTTGTTGTTGAATTTCAAGGACACATCATTTCATAAGATAGATTTCCATTTTATCCAGGGAAGATAGTGGTGGTGCTTTCTTTGGAGCCACCCATGAGTGAGACTAAGGTGCATAGTTTCATTGGTTTTTCTGAACATTACAAGAGTTTTGTGCTGAACTATTCTGTTGTAGTAGAAACTATATCAAAATTGAAATTTAATGGAAAACCATTTCATGTCGCTGGAGAAGTTCCATCAAATATTCCATGAGTTAAGGTTGAGACTAATGAGTGCCCCCATCTTGAGACTGCTAGAGGATGGCATTGGGTATTTAGTGTTTTGTGATGCATTAGGGATCTAACTGTATTGTGTACTTAAGTAGTGGAAAATTGTAATTACCTATGGATAATGGATTTTGAGGTAGAATGGGAAGAACTATGTGATCCATGATTTTTAGCTAACAATAGTGGTCATTGCTTTGAAGACGTGGTGAGACTACTTGATGGGTGAGCGGTTTACCATCTACTCCGACCACATAAGTCTCAGATTTATCTTCTACCAAAATGAAATAAACAAAAGTAAGTGGTAGTGGCTAGAGTTCCTCCAAGATTATGGCCTAGATATAGTCTATAGTCCAAAGAAGGGGAACATGGTGGACGATGTGCTCAACAGAAGATTCGGGTTGCAGTAGCTAAGTGAGGTGCTAGAGTAGTTAGTCCCAATGCAGATATCCTTCATGGATGGTTTTTGAGAAGCTTACCTTCAGTCGATGTTCTAACTCACCCACTCATATATCAATTTAGGGATTCATATCTTGGGGATGTCGACAAAATGACCAGACGTGCTTAGTTATCCAATGGGAAATCATCTAATGGATATTCTATATATCGAGAGAACATCATTTTCTTCATATAGCATACCAGTGTACAAGTGATGTAGAAATAGGAGGTTCTAAGGGAGTTCCACACATCCCCATTGGCGGTACATCCAAAAGTGGAAAAGATGTTCCGGGATCTCAAACATTATTTTTGGTGGCCGGTGATGAAGAAGGTAGTGGAAAAGTTCATTTCTCAATACCTCATTATCAGCAATTGAATTCATAGCATCGGGTTCCTGCAGGCTTGGATTAACCAAATGAGGTAACATAATAGTAATGGAATGGTATATCAATGGACTTCATGATTGTTTTACCACACACATCTAGGTGGAATGATACTCTTTGGGTGACCGTAGATTGACTCACTAAATTTTCCCACTTCCTACCCATCTGGGTGAAGAGTTTGATAGAGATCATGGGATGAATCTACGTTCAAGATAGAGTTTGGTGTCATGGGGTGCCTTAGACCATTGTTTTAGACTATAATGTTCACTTCAGAACTTGGACTTGGAAGGTATTCTAGGAGGTTTTCAGAACTCTTATTCTCTTGACCATGAAGTTTCAACCCTAAACAGATGGCTAGATGGATAATACTATCCAGGTTTTATGGGATACGTTTCGTTCTTGAAAACTAGACTTTCGTCATAGTTTGGAGGACCACCTACCTTTAGAGGAGTTTGTGTAATAAAATAGCTACCACACCATCATTATAATGACATCTTTTTAGTAACTATATGGGAGACCATGAAAGTAACCACTATACAGATGGACCCATGAGAGTTAGCACCAATGTGTCCAGTGTTGGTACATGCTACCACCAAGAAGTTCTAGATCATCCAAGAGCAAATTAGGACTGAACATAGTAGGAATAGATCATATTTTTATAGGAGACAGATACCCATGGAGGTTGGGGATGGGGAAAATGTGTTCTTTTTGGTCTCATCAGGATGGGGGTGGAAGAGATTTTCCTTGGGCGGTAGGTTTTCTCCGAGATTCATTGACCCCTTCAAGATCATGAGTAGAGATTGTGAGGTGTAATAATTCCTAGATATTTACCTATAGATTCACTAGAATGAGTATTTATTTCATGTGTCATACTAGAGGATGTGTGTGTGTTTTTAATCAAATGACATCGACTTGGTTGATTTGGTCATTGATGATGTGGAGACGTTTGAAAATATCTTGTCAGAGATAGGGGAACAATAAGAGTGGGTCACTCAGGTACGGTCGATTCCCCTAGTTCACATTTGGTGGAATCCGAAGAATCTCTAGGAGAGAACAAGGGATCAAGATGCTCAGATTCGTTCTCTGTATACCCATTTGTTAGTCTGGACCTTGTATTGGATTCTGGGGATGTAAATCCCAATGGATGGAAGAATGTAATGTCCCGAAAAAGTGAAAGTAATTATTTGTAATTATATGGTTTAATTAGAAACCAAGAACTATGATGTCACTTAATTTAATGAACTGGGGTTCCTGGATTATGTGTTTTGAATTTTTTTAACAGCCTGCATGCACAGTTCTCATATCTTTTAAACTGGTACTCGAATTAAAATATGGGGTAATCGTTGCATCTGGAACCAAGAAATTTTATTCAAGACAACCTATCCTAAACTGGCGTAGGTCAATGTTAAATGTTATTTTTTTGGAATTATAATGAAAAAAATAAAATTAAGTTAAAATTATATTCCAGTAAAAATTCCAGACTACAACACAATGATAGTTCAGCTCGTTCATTTCATATGTGATACAACGTAATGATGTTGCGACTAATCATAACAGAAATGATGAAACATGTTTCATCTATTTAATGTATTTTTAGGGATCCTAGTATAGGATAGGATCCTATAGTTTTCTCTAAATCATTTAAGGAGTTTTTTTGTCCAATGACAAGTGGAAAAGAATAATTGATCTCCAACAGACATGAACTCCCCCTACTCTTCGATGTATTTGACTAAAAATGACGGATTCCAGATCGAGGATTGACGAATTAATGTAGTGTTTCTCCATTCTTCACCAGTGATCAATCAAATATTCAAGTTCGAGGTATATTTATAATTTATTTCTCTATTTCTCCAATCATTGATTTGAGCGACGATCGCGAATCGAAACTCATATAGGTTGACCCGTAGATTTATCTTGTTTGTGGGATGGTATTGATTGTGGGGATTTGAATCGTGGGTCATCCATGTTTTGAAGATATCATAGAATAGAGTTATTAATCATTTCATAGATTTCAATTCTAACGCAGATGAATCTAGGCTGACATGAACAAGGAACTAATACATCCATTTTGGGATTTCTTGTGTTCTTCCTATTTCTCACGATGCAATGTTCAGTGCTTTCAGCTCGAAGGACGGTGGCACATGAACCTATAACTACTAGTTCGGGTGGTGAGAAGAGACTGGAGGCAGGTGGCTGCCCATAGGCCGTAGCGGATGTGATAGGTGGGCCACGTCGCGTGATCGGGAACCACGATCTTGTGGGACCACATTGAAGGACCCACAACATCAACCACTAGTGGGGCATGCGGCTGCCGAATGCATCTTGGGTGGAGCAACTTGGCCGCTCTAGAGTGTCGGTGTAGTAGACTAGTATAACGAGCTGGGCCCTGCCAGTTTGGGCTGAGCTCCGATGGTCCGAGTCAAGTCCGCCCAATACGTCGGGTCTGACCCAGTGGGTTAGGTTGGAAAGACATGGGCAGGGACATGTCGGGTCAGTCCGACTTGGACATTCCAGACCTAGACCCTTCGATCCCCTTTTCACTAAAATTCCCATAACTCTAAAAAAATACGTCTGATTGAAGAGATGTTTAAGAAGTTCGAACCCTTCTGACGAGGTGTTACTTTTGAGATACTCTACGAGGGTATTCAATTAAATAAACATATGACCATTGGATACGGGATTAGGTTCCCTATTATTAGAATGTTATGAGAATAAATCATATTGATGGTTGTGGCGAGAAGATGACGACTATGGGTCTATGTGAATCTGTGGGTCTAATTGAATCAATGGGAAAAAGTGACTATGTGGGTCTAAGTGACTCAACAGTACTAGTTGTTCTATGATATGTTTGATAGTATTTCATTTCAGACATTATATGTATACCTATTGGATATGGAAATACTTCGTGTGTACTTTCCTATGTGATGTTTCGAATATTTTATTATCTTTTGGTTTGGGGTCCTTAATGAGTAATATATTACTCATCCCTATATGATCCATTCCCACTCATGTCGTGTATTATTAAGACTAATGACACACTGACAAATATCTCGGTTGTCTAGGACCAGGTGGTGCTCAGTGATATCCGACACATAATGTGTACTTCTATGGCTACAGGTAGTGGGCCTTCACCTACCCTTCAAGAGGATTTTTCTTCTGATGTGCTATTATGAACTGTTGTACTCATTTTCTTAAACAATTCCTTTATTTGGGCTTGTAAACAGGCCCCTTTAATTTTATATTCCTAAAATAACTATATGTGTTTGTCTTAGTGGCATGTATGGTATTCTCAATGATTAATTTTCAACATTTGATAACCTGCATCTCTGTGCATGTGTATAGGTTTAAAGGCAATTCCTCCCATTTGTGACATAGGCCTACTCAGTGCTAGTTTATAATGCATGGCCTATGGTTGGCGGGCTTGGGGAAATCACGACACATGCCCCACTGGGATAGGTTTGACATTCAATGTACAAAATGAGGGTTTACCAATTTCCTTAACTTTTCTATAATCTATAGTCCACAAATCAAAAAAAAATTGATTATAAGAAATATTTTTCTGAAAAAAATACTTTAAAATATATTACTCTTTAAAACCATACAAAACAATTTAAAAACACTTCACCTGCTCGAAAACCCATCCAGATTCACAAAAATCCTATTTTATCAATACCCAACCATTAAAAAATAATTTATCCTCATTTATAATATTTTTCCAGAAATTCATAAAACTTTGTAAAAAACTAATTACCAAATAAAAATCCATTTTCCAACTCCATGAAAAATTTATATTCATTTTATTACATTTGAATCACTTTTCTATAGATAAATAAAACTCATTTCATCAACAACACATTTATTAGAAACTCATTATTTCCCATTTGTATAAAGTATCCAAAACTCCTAGGAAAATCATTTACCTATTTCCGAACAAAACATTTGTTCAATAAACTCTAATTTTTTATTACAAAAATTTAATCCTGATACACTCATTCCTGTTTACTCGAATCAATTTAAGAAAATCCAACTATTCAAGGTTGTATAGAAAAATATATTCTGAAAACCCTTTTTCCTCATTTTTAAAATCTACCATATTTACTTTAATATCACATTTTGTCACATATTAAAAATAAGGGTTAATAAAACATTGTTTAGAACCAAAGAATACACCAAACAATGTAGGAGGAAACAAGTGCTGATGGGAAACCAAAACATATGGTTGACAGTAATACGCCATGTACACTTCCATAATTGGGAGTGTTCCAAGGGAATGTCTCAGACTTCACATGGATTTATAGGAACTGGAAGCTCACATATCCTATTGATGAAACTCCTATTTAATTTCCACAAACATTAGTGACCCATAAGAACCAAAGATCTCAGATAAAACATGACTTCTCTTAGTAACATGAGTCCCATCATGAGGTGTGTTGGTCAGGCACCCTGCTCATAAATTGAATGCAAAGTCACAAAAATCCTAACTATGGTCTTCCTTTAATCTTCCCCAAGAAACATGACTCAAAATAGCATAACGTACTGTGATATCATTTTTTCACGAACCAAGACGGGTACCCATCTGACCCAGCGCTCGACCTGGTCCGTAGTAAATAATGTAGGGCTTTCTTAATCCCCACTGGCTAACACAAGTGTTGGGGATTCAAATAAATGTCTGGTAATGATCTTCCCAAATATATATTCATGAATAAACAGACAATATAAATAATCCCAAACTAAATTTACAAAACCAAATAACCCCTTAATAAAGCTTCATATTTAGAGGTTTATAACTGTTAGACAAAAAACCAAAAAAGTTCCATGGAATAAGGGGCCTAATAACTCTATAAAAACCCCTTATGCAATGAGAGAAACCACATCCTCGAGCCTATACAACCAATATCCAAAACAAGTGCCACTAGAAACCCATTCTTCCTCCACTACACATCATTCCTCAGCCTGAAAAAACATGGAACACAGTCCAAAATCACCCGAGGGTTTATGTATAGTGTGATCCAAAACCCAGTAGAATTCCACCCGATTGAAAGATCCCATTTCGAAACATTTAAAATATAAAAATTCATGATTACTTAACAAAAGTCTCTTGAAGGCATTACTAAAACAACTTTATAGGTAATCACTTTACCAATGAAGATATTTACGGCCAACCATTTCTCATCCAATTTCTTTAAAGAAAAGGGAATTTATAAGATTCAAACACACAAACAAGTTGTCTTACATATTTCAATATATAGAACCAAATCATATATAGTAGAGAACCATGGTTAAGAACCACATGTATAATCTAGCTTATGTAGGACACTAAAACCTCGTACCTCGGTGTAATGTATCTTAGACACCATGAACAACTTTGTTCTCATGCATGAGCCACAAGTATGAACCACTTCTAAATCACTAGCGTACAATAACAAGAAAACCCACCTAGATTTATGGGATTATCATGGGATAATTTTCATGTTCACATTTCACACATGTCACCACTTTCACAGACCCATTGAAAACATTATAATAAAATCACCATTTTCCACAAAACAAACCACGTTCCATTTTACACACACCAAAATTACTTCAAAATAGTTTTTACCCCATTTATTCAAGTCATAAAACTCAATTGGAACATTACTTGAAAAGAATATATTATGTTCAAAAATATGATCATGGGCCATCCCATTCAGAACAACACACAGGGGAATATCCTTTGTAAAATATTTTTCTCATCATTTACACAAATCCCACATCACATTTAGATGTGCACAACAAAATCCAAAATAACCATACAATTTATTTCCCTTTGAAAATCATATCTATAACACATTTGCGCCTCAGGTTTCTTCAAAAAGATAATTCACACCCTAAAAAATTTTATTACTCATTTTCCCAAAGCATCACACCCAATACCACCATTGTTTCTCCCGAATCATATTATATTACACACATACGTACACCAAAACCATTTCAAAACATAATTTACACCACTTGTGCAATTAAGTAATTTTTTTTCAAAATTTATAAAGCAACCTTAGAGGAAGAAACTAATTTTACACAATAAGTAGTCCAAAATTCCTATAAAGATACCAATTAAAAACCAAAGTCATGTCTATTTCTTTTTAAAACAACATTGTCACTACAAAAACATAGCATTGAAAAAGTTAAAATAGATTTATCAAACAAATTAAATCATCAATAAATGCTAAGGCATAGAATCACCTACCTCTCCAAGTGAAACTTCTGTAAAATGATGTGAAACCTCATACCCACTGGTAAACAAAAACCCTAAAGAACAAGGAACAAAACTCTAAAAAATAGTTCCTTACTCAGAGTAGATCATGAATGTAGGAGCTTTCTGGATGATATTCTTTGCATAAAAGGAGGTCGCTAGAGGGTTCTGACCATGTGGGGTGGCGTAAGGGAGGTCGGGTCTGTACAAGTGAGAATTTCAGATAGAGAATGAGGTACTGAAAAAGGTTTTCTGAGGGAGTGTGGAAAAGGAAAGGGGCTGAATAATTCACCTAGAGTGGAATGATAATATGAGAGGGGGAGGATAAAGGACAAAGAGTGGAGAAAAAAGAAAAAATAGAAATAAAAAAAATAAAAAATGGAAAAAATAAAACCCTAAAAAATTATTCAATAATCCTAATAATAATAATTATCATTAACATATATATAATTTAATAATAATAATAATACATAATAATATTGTTATTAACAATAATAATATTTTTATTATTAGTATTATTATTATTAAAATTCATGATTTTGTTTTATTTTTATTATTTTATTTCGGTTTCATTTTATTACATATCTCATTAATTATTTTTAAATACTAGGAATGCCGGATGGTGACCTGGGTAAAGACAACAGATTTAGACCATGCACTACACATGTTGGAGATGATGTCCAATCCAAAACATTCACTGATACGTAAAAACAAAAAAATTCAACTCGGAATCAACCTGAACCGTAACGGAACGATCCAAAAAAATTAAATAAAAAATAACAATTTTCAAATGTTGGGGTGTGACATACTCCGTATTCATTCGTTCATGAAGTTCCTCCCCTCTTGATGTCTAGAGGGTCGCTTCCTCATCCACATACTATAATGATAGACGGTGTCTCGTTACGATCTCTTGGCATGGAACCATGATAATTTGGAACATATTCATCAAAAAATAATCCCCTCGGTGATATCATCCTCCATCCCTAACTATTATTAGTCATCCTCTCTTCCACATATCCTTGGATTTAAAATGTTGGTTATTCACAAAGCCTTGGTTGAGGATTCACTGGTTCTTCTCTTTCCCACTTTTTCCATCATGGATGATGTTTCTTTTCACATTTGGATACTAGTGGCAATGTTCAACATGGGAAAACACCCAACCCATTTTTTAGACCATCATCTTCTCATAGGGTCCTGTAATGTTGCATAGAGTATCATTGCTAGATTGGTTGTCATTTTTTATTTTCCAATCATCCTAAGAGTATTTTTTAAAGGACAGGTTAAAAATCACCATTGTTCTTTGCCGCTTCCCCTTATATCTCTTTCAGTGGATTATAGATATACACAAAGGGAATAATTCAACATAAGAAGTGGTGTTGATTACACTACCTATCCAACCTATTCACTAGTATAATATTTCAATCCATTAATGTATTGGTGACACCTTATGGTCTTATATTTACACATATTAATGGACCCTTCATCTATACCACAAAATTGTGGCTCAAATTTGAATCAGAATAGATCTATCCCTATATATTCTTGGTAAACTTCTTCAATGTGTTAAGGATTCATTAATGTTGATGAAATATCAGTTTTATCCAACCCATGTTTTGTTCAATTTCCCCCTAAAATTCCATTCCTCAATTTCCTTTAAAAAGATGATATTTGAATTCCAAGGTTTGAATCACATGTATCACATGGCCAATGGAGGGTTTTCGATCATAGTGAACGATGATATTTAATATATTTGAATGTTAAATATGGGTCTTATAGTGGGGTAAGAGATTATCATTCTCTTTTAACCTCTCTACCTATCTAGCCTACACAATGTTTGGGTTTGTAACTACACTATATTGGTCCATAAATTTTCTTGTCAAGAATTTGTTTACATTTGGATCCATATAGGTCGTTGGTTCTCATTGATCATCAATATGGATGGGTATTTGTCTGGGAAAATTATCTTCTAAATTCTATGATTCTATGAGAAGGATTCTCCCTCCCCTTTTCCCTTATATGTGCTCCCCTTAATTGAGCCCCCTTTGATACTGTTATCTCACCCATCATCTCCTTGAATATAAATAGTTCATTTTCAAATATTCAGGGAGACTAGTATTAGTATGAAATTATTTATACATATTCCCCCTTTAAAATCTACTATAAATTTTGATACAAAAACAATTTATCTCACCCTTATTCATAGATAAATAGCAATTCATTATTGGGGTAAAAACCATATTTATCTCTTTGGATCATCTCTACCATTATTTGGAAATGTCATGATCTAGGTTCCCATGTAAAAACCAAATACTCATTCAACAAGATCATCATTGATAATTCTTTTCAAGTGGTAGGTTTGGAGCCAAAAAACCATTAAAAAATAATAGTCTTCTCAAATAGGATGCGAAAGTGAGAATTCATGCATGGAGGTCCCACCAACAAAAATATTTTTTTTTTAAATGTCAATTTTAGTGGATAATATTAATATCTTAGATCAATATATAACCATTAAGGCTAGTTTTGGAAGACATGTTTTCTTTATTATCCTTCATTTATACTAAATGTAATGTGTAATCCATATAAAATATGTGGTATTATCTAGAACAATTAATCCATGGGACAAAGCTTATATTATTGGAGGATAAACTAATACCATGATTTAATTCTCAAAGAAGAATAGTGGGGGATCATTCCATGGAAGGATAGACTAGATTTTTCCTCCTTCACGTCTCTAAAAAAACTATTATTCATATTATTATTAGGTAAATAATAATCATAGAGTAGTAATAAATTTTAAATAATATCACTTGGTGTCGACTCAAAATTTTCTACATTATCCTTCATGAAATTTCTTATTTTATAATTGATAGAGTATCACATATTTTTCAATATTTTTCATTTCATACATCTTTAATCGTTATCATGGAACCATTAGGTTTTGTTTGTAAAAAGCATTCTTCTCAAACTAGTTGACATCTGATCTAGATTGACTTTTCATTGTTCAGATGTCATTAAACAAACCCATGAAAGAGACAACATTGTTCTCCCTTTAAAATGAACTTGGTATCTTTAAAGGTTAATTCTTCTCAAAGATTACTAACTAACCATTATATTTCATAGAGATAGAATCTATCAAAGAAAGTGTTCAAACAGATTGAATCTTGATACCACGAGCGTTTGTAGGATGAGTTAATCTATGATCTATGCAACATTAAATACATATTATTATAAATACATATTGAGAAAGAGTGAGTGGAATAAAAAAATTATAAATAATTGTTGATGAATGTGGAATACATAACACTAAATTTTATCAGACATGATTAAAAGAGAAGAAGTGAGGAAACACTCTGAACATACTCCAATAAGATTGAATCTTAACAAATGAATAGAATATTATTTGATTTATGGTCAAATAACACATTAAATACCTTCTCACATATGAAAACTTTTTAATGCGACATATATTTCAAAGGGATCATGATAACCTATTTTATTCTATTCCTCATGTGTTTTTGTACTCCACCATTCCCTTTTTCTAAAGTAATATTCTGAAGAGGGAAATAATGAAATCACTTCTTTCCCTTAACCTGCACAATTGTCTTCGTTCAAAAAGAACCTATTGATCATTTTATGTTTCATGTTTGGAACTATTTAAAATGGATATTGTTCAAGTACTATATTAATATTTTTTAGGAGTGAGATTATCTCACATGTATTGTTTAACCTTACTAATCCTTATTATGGTGTTGAAAAATACATCCAATCTTAAGAATTATCGACCAATTAGTATGTGTATCTTTTCATCTAATATTATATCCATTTTATAAATGGTCATTCACAATACAACTTCATGTATGGGTGCCCAAAGAGTTGTAATAACATATGAGTGAAAGGTTTAACTAGGAAACCATTTCAATAGAAAATGAAATGGACAGATAAATCAATAGGTAGAACACTAGATCCTATATTTCAATCAAGATCAAAATCGACAAGGTGTATGATATATTAAAATGAGGATTTATCTTTAAGGATAAGGATATAATTAGATTTTTGAACTAGGTGATTTAATAATTTGTAGGATACATCCTTACCCCATGGTTTATTTCACATTTATAGGTAAAAATTATGTCTTTATTATGTCAGTTTTTTTTTCAATGGTAGGGAATAACTCTATCACCCAGCATCTTCATTATAGTCTAGGATTCAGTTATTTGATCTCTTACTAGTACCACTCATAATGGAAAAATCATTCAATTTTGGTGGGCAATCCACTTCAATAGAGTCTCTTATCTTGTATTTATATATGTCATTGTTCTTTTCATTAAGGGGAGTAGTAGATACATTCATGTGAGTAAAATATTTTTAGAGGATTATAATATGTTGAACCATAAACATTTCAATTGAAAGAAGAGTATAATGTGTATATAAAATTCCAGATTAGATTTTCAATGAAATATAATTGAGGAACTCCTACGTATTAAAAAATGTTATTTTTTTATAAATTTCCTTGAAACTATGGTCTCACCTAGATGCTTACGTATTCACCAAAATGATGGCATGATCGTCAAGAATATAATCCACATTAATATTAGCAATAATCACTTTCTATAATAATGGTCATGCACCACCCATGAAAACTATGTCCACACATCCTTCCTTATGAATTTGTTATGAATTCACATGGTGATGAAAATAATTGTGAGGATTTTGATGAAGATAATGAATTATTTTATTTGAGATGCTCATACAAATGGTCGTGTCATTAGGATATGAAAGATAATATTTATATTCTATTGGAGGTGGGGGAGTTATCCATAGATGTTTGATGGGTATCATGAAGTTTCTCCAAGACAAATTGGAATGTGATGTTTTTTAAGGAAATTATCACAGGGGAATTTTAATTGGTGTGAAATGCATAGAGGACCTAGAATTACTAAAATGGAATGTTTCATGCTAATGGAAGATTCTAAGGGGATAAATTCTAGATTGTTTATTCTAATCTAGTAGGCTTTTTTGATCCGTGGAGAATATATTTTGGTACCATAACTAAGTGGGAACACCTTTTGTATACCCAATATTTCCAACTCCTATTATCACATTTATACAGGAATACAAATAACAGGCTTTCACTTCGTCCATTTTGAAAATCCAGTAACATGATATCTTAAAAAAAAATATTCCATTGAAGATATATACATATTCCCTAGATCCTCCAGGGTAACCTTATTAATTGATGTTTTTTGTAATTCGTGTCATACTAACTTCTAGAATGATGAATGGGGGGATATATTTTGTGTAATTATATTCTAAATAAGTATAATGTTTTCCCATATCATTTTATAAATGATTCTATCTCAAATGATGATGATATTATATAAAATAAGACTAATATGGTGTCTATATTTAGTTAATGTCATACATCGAAGGTGTAAACTTCTATGATTAATTTATTAAAATTGGAATGGTTGGATACTATGTGAAGTATCGTCAGTGACCTCACAAGGTTCCAATAATATATTTCCACCAGTTCTTACATCTTATAAGACTGATTATAGGGTGTGGGGAGTATCATATACGAGTGGAATTTGTGGGGGATTTCATTATCATCTATTCTTTGGTATATTTTGAATTTTTAGAATAATGCCTGACATGAATCCTGTTAATATATTTTTTAGCTATTAAGGTCTATTCTATGAGTTTACCGGTGGATCTGATATTTTCATTGAAACACTAGGATAATGATTCCACATTAATCATAGTTATGGATGGAAGGAGACCCATTCCAATTAATCATAGATTACATAATTAGGGTTGTGGGTTTTTTTAATTCTTCTAGTAGAAGATTCAAACTCAACATTAATGGTTCTTATAGTCTTAAGATCATGGGGTATTATTTAAACACCATAGGGAATTATTGTGATATACTTTATTATCTTCTATGTTAACAATGATTAAATCATTACATAGGTAAATTATTTTCATAATTGGATTGGGGTTTTTATTTCATATAATATCTCACTATTTGAAATTAAATTTTACTTCTTTGTTACACTTAAGTCACTAAATGAATTGATTCAACCAATTATAACATTTTTTATAACATCTACATATTTAATATCCATATTATTCTGGACAAGATGATCCTGATTTATCCTAATAGAAACATTATTCATTACCATTTAGATTCAATGGGAAACAGAAATTAGTCGCGTATAATATTTGATATCATGGTATACCTTGCACATGACTCTGTGGGTCTGGTCCAGGTTAATTATATCGGAATTCATTACATCGGGACAACCTAGTCTATTATATTTTACCTATTATTTTCAGTAATTTAATGGTTTAATATGGACGAAAAAGTTTTGATAATAGAGTTGTTAATCCATGATTATAGATTCCAATTTCCCCATTTCTGGATAATAAAATATAATATACTATTTTTATTCAAATGTATTATTCTTTATAATTCTCAATTTTTGAAATATATGGTTATGGTATATGAAAAAGGAATCCATGAAAAATATGTTTCAGGTAATTTACTAATAATTATTTGTTACCTTGTAAAGATCATTTATTTGGGTAAACCATAAAAATTATTAAAAACAAAATAAATAACCCATTAATATCATATGCTACCATCAATTATTTATTTATAATAATTAATATAAAAAAATTAAGATTGTATAATATAATTTATTTAAATTGTGGAACCTTTTTAAATAATAAAATTTTATACAAATAATGCGTAAGAGTATAGTGTTTTATAATAGTAATATCATTTTTTCATAATAATAATGAGTTAATTATATCATTATTATAATATATAAGTATTATTTGTAAATTTCCTAGATAATATGTAATTAATAAGGATATTGAAGAACTAGAAACATTTATAAATTCCATATTTCTTAAAATGTATTCCATAAAAATATGATATTTATGCATACTTATTTGGACTAAACGATACCCAACATCTCACAATACATTAGAAGTGGGAAAATTATTTTGAAATAAATATATATAAAATGGAAAACAATGATTCTGGATGATTAGATTTGGAGAACATTAAAAGACTATTTTGTGGTATTTTTGTAAATTACCATTCATTAAAGTATAATGTCGTAATTTAAAAAATGTTCACTAACAGAGTACAAATAATGGATAATGAATTTTGGTAGGTTCATAATTCTATGAACAACACATTCGATGATATTTATTCACTATATTGTATCTATTTTCCCCTTTATATAACCGATTAAATTTACTAAGGTACATAGTTCTTATAATGAAAACTTCTTTTTATTCATAAAAAATTAATTGACCATATTATGTAATTTAAATATGGTTATTAAAAATTTAGTCTCTATTTCATCTAATATTAATTATTAATTTTTTAAATGTTTTACATAATGTAATACTTATATTGAATAACATATGTTTTTATAAATATGACATATTAAAAATTATGTGTTCCTAAAAATATTTAATACTAGTTACTATATAAATATGTGTTAATATATTATTATTTACATTGAATAATTACATTAGATTACTTATTTAAATTTCATCTGTTTATTTTATTAGAATAAAAAAACATGTAAAAAATTGTACGCCAAAAAATATCACTTCTAACAATAAATTATTTTATCCTAATCAATTTTAAATTAATTATTTATCTTCTAACCATAATATTTTATCAAAATAGTTATATAAGAATATACATTTATATTTTCTAAATATATAAAACCATTTTTTAATATTAATAGTAATGAAATATTAAAACATTAATGTTCATGTTTTTATAATATTTTTTTATAATTACTAGGTTTTAAGGAAATTCCAAATTTACTTATTATGTAGAAATTATATTATTTTTTAGGATATATATTTTAAATATGTATCTATCCTTCTATCATTTTCATTAATATTATATAATATTTCTAAAAAGTAATCCACATTAGATGAATAACGTCTTTCATTTATCACATTCTATACATACATTATAATTATTTAATGAACCATTAAAATGAGTTTATTTTACTTATTCATCCCTTTTGGAACTCACATTGAATCTAAAATATTATAGAAATATCCTTGTACTATTTTCAAACATTAATATTTGTAAATATGACTATGGTCATATCACCAAAAAATCATTGAGACACTGAAATTACTTCTGAGTAGCCAAACATGATGAACTTTTACATAGATTATTATTATTCTAAAAACATTATTTAACATACAGGTGTTTCTTAATTATATTCTTGATTTTTACTCTTAAATTATTTTACTTCAAAAAACTGATAGGTTTTACCATTAACTATTGGATTATCCCTAAAGAATCCATAACAGTAGTAGAAACTATTGTATTTTCATATTTTATATTGACAAAAGTTTCATCAATAATGTAATGATTTTATTTCCCAATATTACATGTGTATACTATTATTTTATAAATTCACTTTTCATAATTTGATATTGGGGAATGGTTATCCCAAAAATTATTATCCTTTATATTCCCAGAGTTACAATAATTTCATTCATTATTATAAATAACTGAAAATATATTAATTTTAACATGAGTATAATTAACATTTGTTTTCATGATAAAAATCTAATTTATATAAGATGATCAGTGTTAAACATACATAAATTTATCAAAACACTCAGCTATATTCATACAAGAATTTAAATATTATTAATACCGTTTTAATATCATAAATAAATTTTCATCCTTTAAAGAATGTTCTCATTTATGTTCTTTTAGTATATTACCTTTTTTTATTCTCTAAATTATAATTTTTCATTTAATTAAAATTACCTTTACCTTTTTTGATAGGACCCTACCTCTTTTCTTTCATATTTTTATTCTCTTTCTTTTGTATTCTGATTTCATTATCGAGTTTTTTATTTTCATAATGAAAATATTCATGTTAGTCCTTCAAATTATTCTTAATATAGGTCGTTCACCTCCATATCTTTCACTACATGCTATTTCATCATATTTTCCAACAATATAACCGAACATCATTGACATTTCAGGTGATTATTATTTTAATTTACCATTTCTTGTAAATTTTCCTTCCCCTAGTATTCTCATCATAATTATTATTTCCGTTATTGTAAATTTTTTCCTTTACATTGTTTGTTTTATGACATTATTTGAGCTGGTATATGATTTATTCATTTGAGAATTTATTATTTCAAAACAACATCATACTCACTACCTTTACTACATGGTTGATGAATTGATAAACACCTATTCCCTCGATATATGAATCATTAGTCTATGATTATTCTTTTTTCTTATCCTCTAACTTAACATATTTGTTTAATATGAGATACATAATTCTCTTATATTATACAACGTGTTTTCCTAATCATCATATCCATGTATGTTTTCATTTTATTCTACCTTAATTTTGAGTTTCCCCACAATACTAAAATCAATATCATCTTTAATCACTATATTTAATTCTAAATATTTCTTTATTCCATAAGAAACATTCATATTATTTTAATATTTAAGTGTTGCAATATATATATGATCTAACTCATAAATTTTTGGATCTATAATATCAAGGAAATTTATTAATAACTTCATTATAATTACAATTTCATGTAGTAGATCACTAAAAACTACAATGATTAAAAATAATTTTATTTAAATATATAATGTAATCATTATAGGGGTTTTCTTCATCTATCCTAATATATTGGAAGTATGTCCCAATATAAAAAACATTTCTTCTTAAACATTCAAATTTCCTTAAAAAATGCTTTAACGTGTTTCATATATCATCATATTATGTTTATGTCTCATTATATTTATATATTAAATAATAGATAAGTATATATGAATATAAATTTTTCCATTTAATCATACTTATGGATTACCTTATTAGAACAAATAAAGGGTTTAATCCTTTTCTATAAATAGATAACCCACATTAGTATCATTAATAGATTCTGAACCATGTGAAATAATATAAAAAACCCTAAAATTATTCTATCCAGGAAAATTATTTCCCAGTAATATAAGAATTACTATATTTTTAACATAATTGTTTTCATCCTCTGAACTTGAATGTGGCTATTTTTTGTGGATCTATGTGTTCATTTATTGTATTAGAAGATCCTAGGTATGATATTTACCATTGTAAAAGTTAGGGGTTAAATTAGTTATACTCTAGAACGATTTATTTTATATAAATTAACCATTCTAACTAATTAAATTCATGATCCTCTCAAAGGTATAATCTTACATATACTAAACTATAATATAAATATCATTCCACAAAATCCACGTAATGTTTTTTACAAGGTTTCCCCCCAAATTTGTGTGACATCTTCATCCATAGGTTTTAGTTGAGTCCATGAAATTTAATTTATAACTAATGATAATAAAATTTACCAGTATTATAGATTTTTTTAATCCATACGAAGAGACCATTTTTAATGGTTTCAACAACATCTAGATATTTAAACATAATATTGTACGATTACAACAAATATAATGAATTGTATGAGTAATATTCCATTTAATCTTGATAAACCACTTCTATATAGAGATGAAGATTAATTTATAGACTATAAAATTAATAATTATAATATTCTCACCACTTTGTTAAAATAAAATTAGTCATTGAATATTTATTTTAAAAATGTATAACTTCTTAGCTTATTATGATACATCTCTTTTATGATTTGTAATAATTATTCACTAAACATCAAAATTATGTAATTATTCATTTTATGATATAAATTATTTGAATATACATGTATAAATCTCAAAATGAATTCTAATTTTATATCACATTATATGCAATACTGAATAATGGAAAATTACTATATTTTTTATAAAATTAGTTTAATTTAATTATATAAGATTATCACAACACTATAAAACATTTAATAGTTCCTCCCACTTCCCTTTCAAACTCATCCTGTTGGCTTCCTATCACAATCATCACCTCAATTGCAAAAAATTCACACAATAAAAATGAAAAAAAAATTATTTCTTATGGAATATGTTCATATTTGATCATAATTGATGATATTCTAATATTTATATTTTAAAATAAATAATAATGGAGTTATAATCCTCTCGATTAATATTTAATTATTTTCTTCACAATAACAATCATAATTTCGATTATTGAATTCTGTATTTTCAATGGATTTTTATCCTATATCTTCCTATTCAAGTGTATGGTTCTCATCATATCCACATTTCATAGACAATTAGTCCTTCATAATATATGGTGGAATATCTTGATTATTTATAACAACATATTTTCATACAAGATTTGATAAATAGAATATCATTCAAAATTTATGATCGATAAAACATTGCATTTTCCTTTCAAAGTGTGGTTCTTCATCAGTTTTGTATGAGAATCATATTCACATTAGTAATATTGAATCAAATGTTTCTATTCAGTCATTTTAGTTTTTAAAGGAAATAATAAAAACCATGGAATCAACTAATATCACTTTCAGATCAATCAAATAAAACACATCCAACTTCACATATTGTTCTAACATATAGACCTCTATGTTTCACATTGGGGATTTTTTCCTTGGAAAATTTTTAGTTTTCACAAACTGGTTGACCAATATTCATTATATCTACATACTATTACATAATATTTAAGTTACAATTTCTCATCACAATGTATTATGGGACATTTCAAATTCCTAAATTAACAATATCTCATAAAACATTTTATATTAAGCAATGAACACTTATTTATTATCAAAATGAACCTTAAAAACTACCTTTGTCAATAATTTACTTATATGTGTTTGTTTGATAGTCTGTTATATATGAACATAATAACACTTATGTTGGTCGGAGTGGATACTCAAGAGGGGGGTGAATTCAGTTCCAATTAAAATTTCTGTTAAAATATTTTCTATTTAAAATCCCCCAATTTATAAAACAAGATAAACTGTAGTGAATTTGTACAGATTGTAAATGTTCACTTAGCTTCTCAAAGATTGATTAGGTCTCATTTATTTTAACCACAATATCAAACTAACATTTGGAACTAACTTACTGATTTACAATAATTGTAAACATTTTCTAATTTAACTATCAAAGTAGATTTAAAATATTTTTTTATTTCGAGTAATAGCAGCGGAATAAATAAAATATATGTAGTAAACTTTGAACTTAAACTAAATATGCATAGAAGATATAACAAGAGGTTCAGTCTCAAGCCGAGACTTAGTCCTCTCAAATTTATATAAATTTGATCCACACCCTGGATCGAGGTTAACAATAGTTTACAAAACTATCCAGGCCACACATGGAGCCCTACCACTATTCTTCATGGGAAACAAAACAAAGACCAGGCCACACAAGGACCTCTTCCACAGTTGACATGGGTAAACAAGAGTAAAAAATTTTGGTTTGAGGATTTTGATATCCTCAAGTTTAGTGCAGGAGACAGTTTGTGTATAAGAAATACAGATTACACCACAATGCTCGAAAGATAATAAATAAATCACTTAGAGAGAACAAATAAGAGTTTTGAAAGCTCTAGTGATTATCAATACAGCTATGGACTCATTGGATTCAGCATGAAATCTTCTGAGTCCTTCTCTGGTTTTTCAATTAAAAAACAGAGTGTCGTAGTTAAGCTTGTGTTCTGCAGGAGTGATAATGATCTCTTGATTCGTTGTGTGTTCTTCAGTGGTGTTGGATTTCGTTCATGAGAGTTCTTTAAAAGTCTTGCAATCTTCTTCTTGTTCAGTATTGTTCCTCTCGTTCAGCACAATGATCTCAGGTGTATGTTCTTCCCATTTTATATTCACACTTGCACGCCTCGCTTCTGTTGTCTATCGTGTACTGCATCTTAATCTTCCTTATATTCCACGAGTTCTGGATGTAGGAATGATTCCCTTTTCATAGATTTGAGATATGATTTCCTGACATGCCAACAACTATCATTAAATAAAATTAGTTCCATTAAAAACATAAGATATGACCATTAGAATTATTTAAATAATATTGACAAAAAATTAAGAAACGATGTCACAGTGATTATACAAACGATGTCTTCTTCACGGTATGAGCTTCACGGTATGTGCTTCATGGTATGACCTTCACGGTATGTGCATGTCACGGTGTCTAGCTCACGGTGTCGAGGTCACGGTTTGACCTTCACGGTGTCTGGGTCATGGTGTTTGGGTCACTGTGATTCCTTCACGGTGTCTTGGTCACGGTGAGTCCATCACGGTGTCTGGGTCACGGTGTCTGGGTCACTGTGAGTCCTTCACGGTGAGTCCATACGTAGAAAAATATTTGTATTTGTACTTAGACATTAATATGTAGAATATAGATTATGTTTAATCATTAGAGAGTAAGAGAACATGAATCATAAACATAAAGGCTTGATAATATATGTGAGATTTATGATCATGCATAAGACTTGTAAATAATAAAGAGAGTAATTAACATCCATAATATTTGTTATCATTAAAACATGATGTGTAGTTATTATTAAGATTTAAGACCATTAGCAAGGTGTGCAATGAAGATTGTGATTAATTAACAGTAAAAGGATTTGTGATCATTAATACATGATTAACACATGAGGAGTCCAACAATCTCCCCCTTTTTGATTATCACAAATCAGATATAGTCAGCATATAAAAAAATGTAACAGTAAACAAACTAGCATATTATAACATCAAAAAACATTATAGAATTGTCAGTTGTAGCTATTCTCCCCCATTTATACTTGTAGCTATTCTCCCCCATTTATACTTTTAGTTTTCTACCCCTTTTGGGAATATCAAAAAGTAGAGAAAATGAAATGAAACATGATTGTTTTTATTAATCAAATGGTTCAGAATAGAACATACAAGAGAACTACAAACAGTAAACAAGAAATGAAATCCCATAAAAAAGGAACCAGTCTATAGAATTTTCAGTGATCCATCTTTTCCTTGCCTTTATCAGCAGCAGGAGCTAGTGCTGAAGTAGAAGAAGGCATAGATGTGGTAGACAAAGAGGGTAAGGGTAGAACTTCAAAAATAGATGGAGCCAAAGTAGGGGTAGTAGAAGATCTAGGCTGAGGTTGGTCAAGAATGACTGGCCGGATCTGAGAAAGAGCTTGGCTGACTGACATGGAAGTTTAGGCTAAGGCAGGTAGACCATGTCTAAGGGGTGCACCAGCTAGAGCAACTATAGCAGTACTCTACACATGAAGATACGACTTCAAAATATTGATGAAACCAGTAATCATTTCACCACCATATTGCATAGACTTTTCTAAATCATCCTTATTTTTTAGAAATATGTCCAACAATCTGGTGAACTCTGTATGTTTCTGAACTTGAGTTTTAAAATCATGAGTCACCGGAGGGATTCTCAAAATTTCCTCAAGATATCTAAAGTGATCTGTCATATCAATTTTAGAGAAAATCCGGGAGAGATACAAATGTATTTTCTTGTTGATCTCTTGTTGAGCATCATTGTCTATCTTAGAATGAATCCTAACCAAGTCCAATTGTCTATCTCTATTCTTAACCACTTCTGACAATGAAGATAGATCAAAGCCACTGAAGGCACTCTGAAGTTCTACCTTGATTGTTGATCTCAGCACAGAATCATCCAAATAAGGTGTGGAGGTCTGACCATAATCAGATGAATCCTTGACAGCTTTGGTTAGATCTTTGAGCTATTTCATAACTTTTTTCAGGCATCCAGTGTATTCATCTATAAGCTTATTCAGATTTTCCACAAGCTCCCTCATGAGTTCCAGCATCTTGGTGTGTCTTTTTCCGATCTTATCATAAAAAGAAAGTAGGTATGGATGAACTTGAGGCAAAATTTCCCTAGAATGTATGGAATTAGATAGCTCAGGAGAAGCAACAACTAGTGCAGGAGCAGAAACAAGAGCAGGTTCTAATCTCAAGGATAACTAAATCTGCAAATTTTCTACCATATGTTTTAGATTTTCAACAACAGCACTCAGCAGCTTATTCTCAACTCTAACTTCTTGAATTTCTCGGATCATCCTTGGTTGAATATGCAAGATAATATTTTCCAAGAGAATTGATGCATCTTCTTGACTGAACTGAGTCACTGGAAGAGGTTGAGTGGAGACAATTTTTTCAACTCCAGCTGACAAATTTTCAACAAAAACTTTCAGATCATCTTTGGTCACAAAGGAGTGATGCTCGGGTAAGGGTGTATGTAAAGGTAGTGGGTTTGATTCTGGTTGAGGTTCAGAGTCATGTTCTGATTCAGATTCTCATTCGGATTGAGTTTGGGGCTCTAGTTCTGGTTCTGGATGAGCTAAAGACTTTAGTTGAAACAGAGAAGAAATATCCATTCAAGTTGTAGACACTTTCTCTAACTCATTCACATCATAAAAGATTGGGAAAACCAACCGGGTGTGCACAGAGTATGAGAAAATAGTTTAAGAAGCTTCAGCAGATCCAGCTTCTATAATCTCAAGGTTTTGAGGTTCCTCCCCCTCAAATTGTGCTTCCCTTTCAGATTCTTGAGGCTCAAGAACATGGAAAAGATCCACAGGATCATCCCTAATCTCTTCAGCAAACTCTTTCCTTGCCAGCTCAAAGGAAATTTCCATCATCTATTCATCAGAGGGAATAATCTCAGGAACCGACTGTTCCACTAGTTGAGATTCCAGACATGCTTCTTTCTCAATAGAAAGATCCTCTTCAATAGGATCTGCCTCTAAGGTTGCTTCATGTTATGAATCAGGAAAAACCAATTGTCAAGATGCATTAGGATAAGCTTTTGGATTTACATCCACACTAGAAGTAGGAGCTTTCTCTTCTCTCAAACTAACACCAACTTCCTCCCTTTGAGGTATTTCAGTAGGGGTAACAACACGAACAACAATCATTTCTTTTTCTACAGGAGATGCTTCCATTTGTGGAATTTCAACCTCTTCTCTTGGAGATACTTCAGCTTTTACATCCTCTTCTTGTTCTTCAGAATACTCATCCACTTCATCTAGTTACAAACCATGATCAGAAAGATTCTTAGGCCTTCTTGGATAGTAAATAGGATTAATCTTTTTATACACATGTTCATTATCCTCAACCCACTGCTTCTTACAGGGGTTACAGATAATCTTCATCCTTCTGATGATAGGAATGGATATAAAGAAATCAATGTCCTCTAACTTTTCTTCATTCGGTCCAACCATCCCTTTTGTAACTAACATAGCTGAAATAATACTTGAGTAAGACAAGGAGGTGGATTTGGATGTGACTTTGATCAACTCACAGATATGGTTGATAACATACATACAAAGATTGATCTTATGGCCATTGTTCAACAGGTGAATCAGGATCACATCCTAATACTTAATCACATCAAAATCTCATTTTCTCGGGCTAATCAAGTTCTGACCAAATTTGAACAAAAGTCTAGTCTCCCCATCTATTTTAGCAGCTATTTCCCTTCGCTTGGTGCCATTTACAGTCAGGCTTTCCAAATCAGTCTCCAGGTCAAAGATGTCTATTTTTGGAGGAGGGTCTCTCTAGTAATCCGCACAAACTCCTTCATGGGGAATACCTAGGCATACAGCCCACAACCTCGAAGAGAAAGAGCACTTTTGTCCATTTATCCAGCTTGTTACCATAAAGCATTCTCCAAACTCAAAAGAAAACTTCAAATATTGATAGAATTGAGATACCAATCTCTGGTAAATTGGTCTATTCTATCTAGTGAACCATTCAAGACATCCTTGTTCTATTTAATTATTCAGAACTAAAGAACTTTTAGACACCAACCACTCTATGAAAACATCTTTTTCAGGTAAAACTGTATGGTTTACAACATTTCGGTTTAGAGTTACTTCGAGATCTATCCTCGGTATCCTGTTCTGTTTCATAGAGTGACGCTTCTCAGACGAGGGTGAAGATGGATGCTTTATCCTTGGCATTTAATGATGGTTCGGGTGAGAGAGAAGAGAAGGTTAAAGAGAGAGTTTGGGTAAGGAATCGAATAAACCCCTTAGGTTTTATCATTTGGGAATGTCAAACGTCATAAAAATAAAAACGCCAGAAATAAAATAGTGGTGGAATAAAAATTACGCGATACGGGTTAAAATAAAAATAAAAAATAATCTTCACGGTGAGGCTATGAGTAGGCATTACGGTGTGATGAAAACTACTCATCACGGTGATACGGTTGATAGTCATCACAATGAGACAATTGATAGTTGTCACAGTGAGACAGTTGATAGTCATCATGGTGAGACTGTGAGTTGACAGACCGTGAGCATAAAACCTTGACGGTGAGACCGTGAGCATAAAACAGTAACATAGAAATAGTGACTATGAAACCGTAAATTAAAATTCAATGAAGTACTAATAATTTAGATCATTAAGATATTTACTTATATTAATCATACCAAGATCATGTATGATGTAGTCTAATCTTTCAGAATTTAATGGTTTAGTGAATATATCTGCAAGTTGATATTCAGAACCAATGAATTCCAAAGTGATATCACCTTTCTGATAATGATCTCTCAAAAAGTGATGTCTTACATAAATATTTTTTTCCTATAATGAGAAACAGGATTCTTAGAAATATTAATAGCACCTATGTTGTCACAATTTATTGGGACATGTCTGAATTGATATCCATAGTCTCGTAATGTGTGTTTCATCTACAAAATTTTTGCACAACAACTTCTAGCAACTATGTATTAAGCTTCTATAGTAGATAATGCAACATGAATTTTGTTTCATACTACACCGTGATACTAGTGACTTGTCTAAAAGGTGACATGTTCGGGAGTTTCTTTTTCTATGTAACTTACATCCAGCAAAATCATCATCAGAATAACTAACTAATTCAAATGATTGTCCTTTGGGATAGAACAATCCTATATTGGGAGTATTTTTGAGGTATTTGAAAATTATCTTTACTGCATTTAAATGTGACTCTTTAGGGTTTTATAGAAAATGAGCACACATACACACACTAAAAATTATATCAGGACGACTACCATTCAGGTAGAGTAGACTTCCAATCGTTCCTCTCTAAGTGGTTTGATCAACAGATTTACCATTTTCATCAAGATCTATCTTACAGGTTGTACCATTGGGAGTGTCACTACTTTTTGTGCTATCCAATACAAAAAAATTTAAATTATCTCTAGTATATTTACTTTGAGTTAAAATAATCCCATCATCATTTTGAAAGATTTCAAATCCAAGAAAGAATTTATGTTCACACATTAAACTTGTTTCAAATTCATTTTGCATCATTTTAGAAAAGTCAGTACGTAATGTAGTTTTTGAAGATCCAAAAATAATATCATCTACATAAATTTTTGCAACTAAAACATCTTTAGAAATTATTTTTATAAATAGAGTAGGATCAGCTATTCCTTTTGTAAAACTTTTGGAAATTAGAAAAGTACTTAATCTATCATACCAAGCACTTGGAGCTTGCATTAAACCATATAAAGCTTTTGATAATCTGAAAATATGATTTGGAAAATAATGGTTTGGAAGTCCAGGTGGTTTATCAACAAAAAAATCCTCAGCAATATATCCATTCAAGAATACACTCTTGACATCCATTTGATATAGTTTTAAATTTAGATGTGCAGCATAAGCAAGTAAAATCCTAATAGCTTCTAATCTGGCTACTGGAGAAAAAGTTTCCTCATAGTCAATACCTTCATCTTGACTATATCCTTGTGAAACTATCCTAGCTTTATTTCTAACTATGTTTCTAGATTCATCTAATTTTTTTCTAAACACCCATTTAGTGCCTAGTGAGAAAGTGTCCTTGGGTATTTCAAAAATATTCCAGACATTATTTCTTTCAAATTGATTGAGTTCTTCTTGCATAGAAATTACCCAAAATTCATCATTAATAGAATCATCAATGTATTTAGGTTCAATCTGTGACAAGAAGGCTTGATGTTTAACCTGATTTCTAAGAGAAGCTCTAGTCTGTGTCCTTCTATCAAAATTTCCTATAACAGCATCTAAAGGATGACTCTTTAGAATTCTAGTTGATCTAGTAAAGGTAGGACTAGAAATTTTAGATTCTTCTATAGGTTCAGGTTCATTAGGAGGAGATTCTGGAATAAGTCTAGAACTGGTTGTCTTTATAGCAGGTTCATTAGATTTGTCATTAAGGTCCAAAACAGATAAATCTTCTTCAAGATTTTCAAGAGAGGTTTTGGGCTCATGTGGATCGGTCTCATTAATCTTGATGTGAACAGATTCTTCCACACACTTTTTTCTTTTGTTAAAAACTCTATAGGATTTTCTAGTTCAATAATATCCTAAAAAGATTCCTTCATCACTCTTAGAAGCAAACATATCAAGATTATCCTTTGTATTGAGAATAAAAACATTATAGCCAAAAACTCTAAAGTAACTAACTTTAGGTTTTCTATTGATCCACAACTCATATGGGATATTCTCAAGAACAGATCTAATTAAGACTCTATTAATAATATGAAAATCTTTATTGACAAATTCATCCCAAAAGTAAATCGGCAGGTCATATTTATTAAGCACAGTTCTAGCAATTTCTTGCAGGGTTCTATTTCTTCTTTCTACTACACCATTCTGCTGAGGTGTCCTAGGTGCAGAAAAGTTATGACTATAGACATTGTGTGATAAATAGTATTCAAATTCATTATTTTAAAACTCACGGCCATGATCACTTATTAGGGTTTTAATTTTAAGTCCACTATGATTTTCTACAGACTTGGAGTATTTAACAAAGTAATAACAAGCTTCACTTTTGTTAGATAAGAAGTATAACCATGTATATCTAGAAAAGTCATCTACTAGATCATAGACACAGTGATTCCCATTTAAACTAGAAACTCTAGAATATCCAAACAAGTCCATGTGAACTAACTCGAGAGGTTGAGAAGTTGAAACATCTTTCTTTGATTTAAAAGAAAATTTATGTTGCTTTCCCTTTTGATAGGGATTACAAACTTTGTCATTTGGAAACTCAAGTTTATTTAGGTCTCTAACTACATTCTCCATTGTTATTTTTCTAAGTGAGTGTATATTGCAGTGTCCTAATCTTCTATGCCATAACCAGGATTCTTTATGAAAATCATTTAAACAGGTAACATTTTTCTTAGCTAAGGAATTTAAATCAACAGCATAAACATTTTCATTTCTAAGAGCAGAAAATACTAATACATTTTTAGAATTAAAAATATTACAAGAATAATTTTCAAATTTGACATTAAAACAATCATCACATAATTGAGAAATACTTAACAGATTATATTTCAGTCCATCGATAGATATAACTTTAGAAATTAAAACTGAGTCAGTGTTACCAATTTGTCTTAGGTTAATGATCTTTCCTTTAGAATTATCACCGAAGGTGGCATGTCCTCCATCAACCATTATTAAAATTTTCAAACACAAGTAATCCCCAGTCATATGTCTTGAACATCCACTTTCTAGATACCATTTCTTCTTGTGGGAACTCTTCTAGAAGGTTTCCTTAGAAGTGTTTGTCCTAAAACACATGTTTTCATTATTTCTGTTTTCAGTCTCAGAAGCTTCAGATTCACTGGAGCTATCCTCAGAAGCACTCCATGTAGCCTTCATGGCCTTTTTGTACATATTGTCCTTGTAATCATATTTCTTCTTCAATTCTAACTTTGGGAAGTCTAATTTAATGTGTCCTTTCCTTTTTCACTCATAGAAAACAACTTCATCACTTATATCTGTCTTTTTCCAATACTTCTTCCAATGTCCCTTATTATCATACTTTCCTTTGTAATTTGATTTTCAAAAAAAAATCCTATAAAATTTATTAAAACTCGTGGCTATTTGATCCATTTCAGTATAACTATCAGAGTCTGAGTTTTCACTGGTTGAAATGTCAGTTTTTATTTGCATTTTCTCCTTGTCATTGCTCTTTGACGCAGTAGTCTTGAAAGCCACAGATTTTCACTTAGGTTCATCATCTTCCTCTTTATTCACCTTGAGTTCATCCACATACATCATGAGCATACCAATAAGTTCTTTGATAGGTAGATCTCCAATGTCACATGATTCTATGATTGAAATAGATATGCCTCTCCATCAGTCTGGTACACATCTCAAGATTCTCATAATTTTTTCCTTTGCAGGAGCAACTTTACCATGTGAATTCATTGTATTGACTATATCATTGAACCTGAAATACATATCATAAATGGGTTCATCAGTCTTCATTTTAAAATTATCATATTTAATAGTATAATTATTCAATCCCATTTCTTTAACACTGGTTGTTCCTTCATGAGAAACACCCAAAGTATCCCAAATTTCAAAAGCAGTTTTTCAAGAAGAAATTCTGTTAAACTCTTCATCTCATAGAGCACAGTACATGGCATTCATGGATTTACAATTATTATTTTAGGAAATCTTTGTAGGTTCATCCCATGTTTCTCTTTTAGTTTCTGGAATTTTATATTGAGAGTCTATAGCAGTCCAGATATAAAAACCCATGCTTTCTAAATGAATTTTCATTTTAAGTTTCTACTGAGCATAGTTTGTACCATTGAAGAGAGGTGGCCTATTATTAGCAGCAACCACTAGTCTATTATCCATTACTAGATTTTAGAAAGATAATTTATAGAGATAAAATTTAGAAATAACAGAAATTTAAGAACATTAAATATGCAACTAAAATCACAGTTGAAAAACAGAGTATTTCAAAAATCCTTAAACAAAAACAATACCTCTCATACCAAATGTTGGTCGGAGTGGATACTCAAGAGGGGGGTGAATTGAGTTCCAATTAAAATTTCTGTTAAAATATGGTCTATTTATAATTAACCAATTTATAAATCAAGTTAAACTATAGTGAATTTATACATATTGTAAATGTTCACTTAGCTTCTCAAAGATTGATTAGGTCTTAGTTAATTTATCCACCAGATCAAACTAACTATTGAAACTAACTTACTGATTTTCAATAAGTGTAAACACTTGCTAATTTAACTATCAAAGTAGCCTTAAAATATTTTTATTTTTTAAAAGTAATAGCAGCGTAATAAATACAATATATGTAGTAAACATTGAACATAAACTAAAGATGCACAGCAGATATAACAAGAGGTTCAGTCTCAAGCCGAGACATAGTCCTCGAAAATTTATATAAATTTTATCCACACCCTAGATCGGGGTTAACAACAGTTTAAAAAACTGTACAGGCCACGCAGGGACCTCTACCACTGTTCTTCATGGGAAACAAAACAAAGACCAGGCCACACAAGGTCCTCTTCCACAGTTGACGTGGGTAAACAAGAGTAAACAATTGTGGTTTGAGGATTTTGATATCCTCCAGTTCAGTGTAGGAGACAGTGTGTGTATAAGAAATACAGAGTACACCACACTGCTCGAAAATTAATAAATAACTCACATAGAGATATCAAATAAGAGTTTAGAAATCTCTAGTGATTATCAATGTATCTCTGGACTCGTTGGATTCAGCAGGAAGGCTTCTAAGTCCTTCTCTAGTTTTTCTGTTGAAAAACAGGGTGTCGTAGTTAAGATTGTGTTCTGTAGGAGTGAGAATTATCTCTTTATTCGCCATGTGTTCATAAGTGGTGTTGGATTGCATTCATGAGATTTCTTCGAATGTCTTGTAATCTCCTTCTTGTTTAGGATTGTTCCTCTTGTTCAGCACATTGCTCTCGGGTGTTTGTTCTTCTCGTTGTATATCCACACTTGCACACCTCACTTCTTTTGTCGATCGTGTACTACATCTTAATCTTCCTTATATGCCATGAGTTCTGTTAGTAGAAATGATTCCCTTTTCATAGGTACGAGATACAGTTTCCTGACATGCCAAAAACTATCATTAAATAACATTAATTACATTAGATACATCAAATATGACCGTTAGCATTATTTAAATATTATTGACAAAAAGTTAAGAAACGGTGTCATAGTGATTATGAAAATGGTGTCTTCTTCACGGTATGAGCTTCATGGTATGTGATTCATGGTATGAGCTTCACGGTATGTGCATGTCAAAGTTTCTAGCTCACGGTGTCGAGGTCACGGTATGTCCTTCACGGTGTCTGGGTCACGGTGTCTGGGTCACGGTGAGTCCTTCACGGTGTCTGGGTCATGGTGAGTCCTTCACTGTGTTTGGGTCATGGTTTCTGGGTCACTGTGAGTCCTTCATAGTGAGTCCATAGTTAGACAAATATCTGTATTTGGATTTAGAAAGTAATATGCAGAATATGGATTAAGTTTAATCATTATAGAGTAAGATAACTTGAATCCCAAATATAAAGGCTTGATAATATATGTGAGATGTGTGATCATGCATAAGACTTGTAAATAATAAAGAGAGTAATTAATTTCCATAAGATTTTTTATCAGTAAAACATGATTTGTTGTTATTATTGATATTGAAGACCATTAGCAAGATGTGCAATGAAGATTGAGATTAACTAACAATAAAAGGATTTGTGATCATCAAAACATGGTTAACACATGAGGAGTCCAATAACTTATATGTTAAATAATTTTCAAAAAATCTATTTTTTCTCATTCTCACTCTTATATATCAATTTGAATAATTCTATGTATTCTCTATATGAATCTTATATATTAGGGTAAGATCTATTCCATTATCGACATTTATATATTTATTTTAGGTAGACTAAAATGTTTAAATGGATGAATATTATACTTCATATAGTGTCCCAAAATATTTTTATATTTATCCATATTATATTTAGGTCACTTTTATATATGGACCAAACCGTTGGTGTTAAAATTACATAAGAAGAGGATGATCTGATCATTCTCATATTTTAAAAAATATATATATTCTACAATGCAACTTTTGGGTTCTCATATAATCTCAAATAATATATATATATATATCTCAAATAAACATAAAATAAAATTAACCTCTCAACCACAACCTCAACAACATAAACCCATCCTAAATACAATCTAATAGAATTTATATGTGGTGAACAACATATAAAAATAAACCTAAACAATTCAAAGTGTTATTAATGGATATTATGAAAATATTTTGGAATAACATTTTAAAATAGTTTTAGAATGGCACTAGAAATAAGTAAAGGGAATGATAGATAAATATTTTTGTCATGGGTTATAATATTGAAATAATGAATGAATTATTGATTATGTGGTTTTAATTAAGGTAAATTTTTGAATTTTAAAACTATTATTCAATGAATATTTCCATATAAAAAATGGAAATTAGTGTTAAATATTACCCTGATGAATAATATCAGAGTGAGAATAATTGTAAAATCAATCAAAGAAATTGGTAAATATTATAATATGTATATTCTAAGGGAGGCTATAAGGATACAATATTTCAAACTAAAAATACACCATAATTTAATGGTGGTGATCAATTTCACTATGAATAAAATTTTTGGATAACATAAACAATATAATTTTATATTATAAATTCTTAAGATATTGAAGGCTAATTTTTGGTTATATATTTTAGAGGTACGATCTTCTATATAGTTAGAGTCAATTGACGTAACTAAGTAGTATTATGTTTATGATAGGATGAAATTCAAAAATATCATTAAAAATACATATTTATTAGACATTATGATTAAATATATAGGCGATGAATTTTTTTATTTTGTAGAATGAATTGTGTTTTGGGAAGTAATTTCATTAAAATTGTAAGATCTTATAAAATATTTTTCTGAGTCTGAAATAAATGATACACTCAATACATAATGGATCAAGATACAATCATAATCAGATATATAAAAAAATATAATTTTATTGTTTATTCATAATAATATAGAGATGGTTAGTTGAGTTGTTGTTTTAGAGTCAAATATTAATTTCACATGTATGTTACATTCTTTTCATCGATATATTTTTAGGGGGATAAGTGATTTAAGTTTTCTTAAGAATAATAACTCACTTACATTAAAAATAATTAGGGACAACTTTTAACCTAGTTCACAGAAAAGGTAAATTTCAACATTTCCATGGAGGTAGTGTTAGGAATATGATGTTAATGTGTCAAGATCATCTATATATAAGTTTATTGTTTTCATTTCATTTTTCTTTTTGGAAAAAATTTAAATTTACTCTCATGATTTAGTAGTCAAGACTCATCCAATATATTTATAACAGTGATTAACAAATTAATTAACAATTGTAGTTTAATATGGGACTGATTAATTAATAATAGGGAAAACAATACTTGTTCAAAATCCCACTCCTTTTAAACTAAAATCGAAATGAAAACAGGTCATCCATAAAATCGTAAAATGGTTGGAAAAGTATGAACATGATTTTTCAACATCATCTGATATAATACATTATATTTCATGTACTTAGAAAAGGTATCAGTAATTAGATACTTAATAAAAAAATATTCTAGCCTCATATCCCTATTTTCAAGATTCAATTCAGTAAAATTATGTATAATATTAATACATTTTTATGAAAATTTATGTACATGATTATTTTAAAGAAAATCCATTATTTACTTATCAAATGGAATAATCATGGGATTATCCATTTTCACCATTTTATATCAATGTTTTCCATTCATAAAGAATGTTTGAGTACATGAAGCTTTAAAACCCATATATTTCTCTCACATGGTTGATGGTTTCATTGAGTTATTCTTCTTTAATTTATAGTTTAAAAACTCTCTAAAAAACATACCCTTATTTTTTCCTATGATTATAGACTCTAACCTAATAAAAACTAGTATACATAAACTCATTCATCTTGTCAACTATTTTATATAACATCCTCATGTCTAGAGTCACTTCGATGTCTCTGATGACTCACTATATATCTATCCAATGTGATTAATTTCGAATATAATGATATATATCCAAAAATTTCACTACATAACTAATGTATGACCATGAAATTATGACATAAATCATCATTCAATGAAATTTGTAGATATAATTTTGATATAAAACATCTATTGTGTTATATATTCTTTACTTAACCACAACAGTCATGGATGTGGACTCAACATTAGAATTTTTCAAACCAAAATTATTTGATATTTCATATAATATTACCATTTTATATGAATGAATATATTTTATTTGACAAAGAACTATACAAAAAAATTATATTATATATCAAATAATTGATATTTTCAAATTCAACTTCATTTTTTTCAAATATCCCACCAAAAAACAAAATATCCCTTGTATAGGTTATCTGATCAACAAAAAAATTATATTTATAGTACATACTATCATTTCATTCACATAAATGTTTCTAACAACTTTTCAATTACTGGAGTGTAAATGTTTAATGAAACTATCTATTTTACTGTATAATGATGTATGATCATTTTTATTCCCTTATAAATAATTATTATATCTATAGACCTCAATTCTATCTATATTTATTATAAAGTCTTCATCTTTCACAATGAAAATTATTAATCATTAAATCAATTTATAAAGTTAGTCTTTTTATCTATCTATAAATGATTATATTATTCTATTAAAAATTAGAAAATTTATGATTAGTTTTTGCATTTGAAAGAAAGGAAAAAAATCATAATTCAATTTAGAATATTTCCTTAAAACCTATATGTTTTTATTTATATTATTCATAAACATCAACATCATTCCTATAACACATTTTCCATTCTGGTCATTGAAAAAGATTCCATTTCATTTTATTAGCAATATAATTCAACTATTCATTCATAGGGGTTACCCATTACTTGTAATCAATAGCCTCTATGATATGTTTTTGTTCCATTTCTAAAACAAATTTATGATTGTTTTCCAGAATTCAGTTTTCTACATGAATAAACTAAATCATTAGGTCTTGTAAAAACTATTTATGTTTAATATCCATCATCATCCTATAGTGTCTTGAATTTACTTCGCTTTTGACCCCATAATTATCGTGGGTTAAATTGCAGTTAATTTCATTAATATTTGGTTCCTTTTAATGACATTCTTCATTAAATTTTCCAAAAAAAATATATAATCATATATATTTTTAAAGTCATTATTGTTTTCACAAATATTTTTTGTTGATATTTAATGATCAGTGTATCATAATAATCCATTGGTCTGTGGATTTTCATTTGTATTTTTATTGTATTTACTAAGAAAGGTTTTGTAAGAAGAAACCCAATAAGGGTTTTCTTAAATGACATCATGGGTTCCTTCTCAAATATAAATATATATTGAATACTTTTGGGGGAATAACATAATCATGGGGAGGTGACGACCACTATAATTTTTCTATAATTAATTCAAAAATTGATTTTTTGAATGAATCTTTTTTATTTTTTATCTAAAAATTAATATATATAGACAAAACAGGGAGCCAAAAACCCCAATATATCACACTTTGATATTTTTTGAAATAATTTTTTTGAATAAATATAATCCTTAAAATATTTTCCAATGCACCTAAGACTATTTTAATCATTAATTACACACAATATAGAGTTTAAACAACATATATCTTATTATTAATATATTATTATCTGATAGTGTTGGGAATAAAAACCCTAATGTGACATTACAGTATTTTGGTGATTATTTTTTGTATTGACATCGATGGATTCCAAGAAAAATTATGGAGGGCAGATAGTTTTTCGATTTCCAAATATAAAAAAGATATAAGATGAAGGAATTGATGCCTTGGAAGAATTACACAAAAGTGAGAACACAAGGTGGAACCATTTCCCTTTTTTCCCATAGTTCTGGGGTCCAAAATTTGGAATTTGGATACCACTGAAAAAAGTTGACTACCTAGAAAACTTTTATAAAATATAAAAATTGATTGATATTTGTGAATATGGTCATCGTGAATGGTGTTTTTTGAAGGATCAAAGAATGTTGATGACAATCTACTTGACAGTGATGAGCATCATGAACTATGAAAGTGAGAATCATCACGAGTGGAGAATTGTTGTGGAATGATGATTTTGATGATGTTCTACATGAAAATTATGGGAAACATGAATAGAGAATCATCCTTTAGCATAATTAAAAAGTTATCATCATATAGAAAAAGATATATCATCATGAAAGGGTGATTTTATGGCTGAAATTTTAGGGAATTAGTTGAAATTCCTACAAATATGCCACTAACCCCTTCCAAAAAACAAGTGAGACAAACTGTAAATAATAAGGCTCAGAAATAATGAAGGTAGTTTACGAAGTTGATACATGAATGACATTCGTGCAATGAAGATAGTGATATCTATAAAAGCCCAATAAATGGTATGAACATTGATAATGGAAGGAATTCCATGAATGGAAAGTAAGCTTTGTGAATGTAATGATCTTCATAATGTCTATTTGAGATTAATTAAACAGTGATGATTTTTAAGGCTATGTAGGATTTTCAATGGTTATGAGCTTCTTGAATTCTATTTAAGCTTCAGAAAAGTAGAGCATTTGTGAAGATATTGAGCATTATGAAAGATCATCATAAGTCATTTCCTGGTAAATATGTGGTAAAGTTGTATTAATCGGTTTATTAAATTGGGGAATCAATATAGAATATATATATAACTATGGATGTATTCATTAGATCAAATTAGGTGACATACATGTCCATAAACTAGGGGATAATCTCTTCAAATAGTATTAAAAAAAGAAATAGTAAGACATCGATCCATTCCATGTTTAGTGAACCATAAAACTAGATAGAGGGAGTGAACCATAAGAATTACGTGAAAAGAAACAAAATATTATATAGATAGTGTTAATGGGAATATAACTATTGGTTATATTTTACTACTATTTATTTTCAAAATTGATTTATGGATGAGTTTATGATGTGACTGTTACTTTTTGTTGCAACATGCCTCCCTAGAAAGTCCCCCAACACCCGAAGGAATCAGCTGGAGGGAGTTCTCCCTCACCACTTGATTAGAAGATGGTAGTGGATTTGGTTCTAGTTGTTGATGTTGTGGGATAGGGAGCTTGTTTGACTCTTGGACTATTCAGGGAAGCTAACACAAGATTTCAGAAGGATAAATCCCAATTTTTCATGAAGAAAAATCCAAAAATGTTATGAGGTTTCTCAAGAACTAAATAAGTGGATGAATGGATATGGAATATTGGGACCATGTTCGAGTTCCTAGACTCTCCCAATGAATTCAGGCTAAAGTGAGCCTAATTGTTTCTAGAAGGTCCCAAACGATGTGTCGTGACTTTGTGATCCAAGCTAGGAAGCATGAGAAGATGAGATGGAAGGACTTCTAGTTGGTTTTTAATAATCAATATTGTCCATAGGTCTTGGTGGATTATATATCTTAGGAGTTCATCGATCTTCTTCAAGGGGATATGCAATGATGGTGTATGCCAATAGTTTTTTTGAGTTGGTTCAGTACACCCCCTAAGTAGTCTCAAATGGGAAGATGATGGATCAAGGGTCAAAGAATGGTTTGTGGCCATTGATCTACTCCTTAGATATTCTATTGACAATAAAGACAAATGCTAAAGTGGTTGACCAGGATTCTGTGCTGGATATTTACTATAAGGGTATTTCATGTGGCTCTGAGGCTCTATACAAAAAGAATAGTATTACTTCTTCAAAATAGAAGAGGAAGTGTGTTTAAAAGGGAATATGGGAGGTTGTAGATGTAGAGAACCAAAGAATAGCATACATGGACATTACATTAATTTTTTTGAATACTTAATACATGACAAGAACCAACACTCAAGGACCATATTAGTTTATGTCTTTGGAAACTCGGAACATAATCTGCTAATCATGGTGAAAGATCTTCAACATATCCCATTAAGATCTTCCCCTTTTGTTTTCATACCTAAAACCGTTCTTTAAATCCCGGGGAAAAGAAAACATATAATGGGTGAGCTCAAATT
Organism: Viscum album; assembly: GCA_963277665.1. Classification (NCBI taxonomy): domain Eukaryota; kingdom Viridiplantae; phylum Streptophyta; class Magnoliopsida; order Santalales; family Viscaceae; genus Viscum; species Viscum album. The sequence goes on along the minus strand of OY728143.1, from coordinate 1,848,360,991 downwards.
CTCAGTAAGTGTAAACATAGATAACATAAAATAATCCATTAAACATTTGAATGATAAAAATTGAACATAAAATCTAAACATCAAAATCTTGAGAAAATAAATAAATCTTGGAAGTACGTAAGGAATATATCATAAAGGAACATCAATCAAGATAAAATTGCATTGGAATAAAACATTTAATTGTGGAAAAACATTAATCACATGATATGATTTTCTTAGTAGCCAAGGCATTGCTTCCAAGACCATGTTAGTGGATAAAGTCCCTTACTGAACCAGGTTTACATGTCGTTCTAGCACTGTATTACTGAACTGGATTTACATTCCATTCTAGCCATGTATATCTAATGAGATATAAATCATTATGAAATGAATTGGAGGGAGTTATAGGTCCTACCCATCTCATAATGAAATCATTCTTACGTGTTCCCCAACATAAACAAAAATCAGTCATCATAACCCAATGAATAAAATGGGTTTCATAAACATCATCCCATCATAACATAATCCATATAAAACAAATGGATATAATTTAATCATAATAAAAATGAAACCATGTAAATCATAAATACATTAATAATGAAACATAATTTTACTAAATAATATCATCTTATATGGAAAATAGTTTTTACAAAACACTTGAAATGAATTTTTGAGGAAAATATCCTTTCTTCTTCAAAAACATTTTATTTTCAAAACATTCCTTGCAAATTTATAAGAAAAGGATTTATTTGAAAAAAATCATAAATTCTTGTAGAGTATTCTTCTATAAAATAAGGCGTTATGAAACCATAAAAATCAGTTCATGCCGTATATGTTAAAAATCATTCTTTTCGTACTTTTGTCGGAAAAGTCAAAAAGTTCTTTGTATAGTAAACAAAAGAAATATTCCTTCCATAACACGTGGTAAAAGTAGAAAATTGGTAAAAAGGACATTAAACATAAATAAAACCAATTTTAGAAAATAGGGGCATGAGTGATAAATATAACCCCAGTAAATACTTACGAATAAACAATCTCAGATAAAAACGAGATTGGAAAAGTTATCCCTTACCTTAGGTCTGATATGCTTCGTACGAATCCGAACCTCCTATATAAAGATTTAAATAATGTCACTAACTTAATATAGAGTCATATTAATTGTTATGATATCATATATGGTTCACCTATGACTTTATATTACCCGTTCTTTTGTACATTCCATGTTAAAGCAGGGTTTTGGGTAAAATCCTTTTATTTATCATACCTGTTTGTACTTGTTGTTCTTGATATTATTATTACTTATATCATGATTTAATTACTTCCAGACTATGAATCATGATTTATATATCAAATATATTCAGTACATATATATATATATAATAGGTAGATAAATTAAATGAAATACACCATTCATGGAGACGGTAGGTTGTACGTACGAATGAACGCAGTTTTCCTTTCGTAAATCACTTGAATGGAATTAAGTAGATGATATATATATATATATATATATATATATATATATACATAAACCCAGTAGCTTGGTCATGTCATATATTTCATTATTATTCATTATATATACTTCATAGACATTTTTGAATGGTTAACATGGAGAATGAATCTCATCGCGTCGTGGAGACGGTAATCCGTACATACGCAGGAGCGATGATATCATTCCCATAATTATTGAATTGAATTGGAGTGGATGATATAATATCTCAGAATCCGTTTGACGTTATAATAACGAGATATAGTTATTCTTTACACCATTATACCCATCCAAGTAAGGTGGTGGTGGAAAAACATTCTACACCACAACGTGGAGAAGGTATTCCGTACGTATGCACACACGGTAATTTCATTTTTAGTAGGATGGATAGAAGGTGAAATGGGGTTGTTTCATATTTATAATAAATGTATGTATATTATTGATGCATATGTTATTACTTTATAATGAAACAACTAAAGAAGAAATAGTTTAAGAAGAAGGAAACATGAAAGAATCGGTAGAAGAGATTAACTCTTCTTCGACGCACCTCTTTTAAGCTTGCACTAAAGGCACTATAGTTGGTCTTTTGAGGAGACCGTAACCTCTATAATGTTTATAGTGAAGTTGGGAAGGGAAATATTCAGAGTTTGGTTGATCCTGAATGCTCAAAATTGTGTAAAGAGAAGAGCGATGAGGTTCCCTTTTATAAGGGAGGAGAGGGACACTTTAGAAAAAACACAAAATATTATTTTATAATAAACTAATATTCTGTTTATAATGGCACTATAGAAACTTATTTCGAAGATAAAGTAGGTATGGGTCGAAATACTCTCAACCAATAGGTTTTAGACAAGTTTAGCTTACTATTTTAACCTTATTATATATATTTAACTGTAAGTTAAATAATTTAACGTTTACCGTGTCTTCTTGTTTTCTTACACTATATGGTCAATAAACATACTATAACATGCCAAACGTTCCCCAAGTGGTTAATTATTAATATATATAACCTTATCTAAGTCATTTGTCTGATCCTTATATTTTTATGAATAGAATAATAATTATTAATATAATATTTGTTTTAAAAACTATTTCATGTCAATTTTTACACTATTTTGTAATTTCTTTTTGTGAAAATCATAAAAGCATGATTAGTTAGAAAACAGTTAATTGAATCAATAATAAAATGTCATATTAACCAAAAAACTTAGTGAAATTTATAAAAAGTCTCAAAATGCATTTATTTGGTTATTTATAATAACAATTATGTTAATATTTCATTAATAAGGTAATTACTGCATCATCAATGTGTCATAAATAAATTAAATTATTTAATATCTAAAAATTATAAATAAAATATTTTTATGTAGGAAATATTTTTATCTTTATAATAAAAATTTATAGTCAAATTTATCTTCTGTAAAACCCTATATTAAAAATGTTTTAGTTATTAAACTTTGATTTTAACTATTTTAACTATTCTCGAAATAAAATAATAATAAATGTCCCAATCTAATCCAAGTGGGCCTAAAGGGTGATATTTTATTCATAAGGGTATTTTGGGTCTAATTAAACTTATCCAATAGAATTTGGACATGTGTTAGGGTAATAATAATATCATTTTTACCCTTAACTCTGGTAAATAAAAGTAAAAAGTTACTATTCAGAAAAAATTATTTTTATCTTATTGAACCACATTTTACTCCTTGATATTAACTCTATCTCTCTGATTTTAGAAATTCCACTCATAGAAGTGGTAAAATTATATTTTATGTAAAATTTTAAATTCTCCAAGGAGGTGGGTAAAAGACGGTGAAAAGTTCAATAAAATTTTTATATATCCAAAATTATTATAAAATGACTCCAATGAATTACATTGAACTTATATAGGGAGTATGCATAAATTATGACATAAAATAAATTTAATTTAAAAAATAATTATTTAAATAAAAAGTCTGTTTTTAAATAGTAACCTATTGTTTTCACTATTCATAAAAATTGAATGTTTTCAGAAAAATACCAAAATTTCACCCTAGGCTAATTTTGATATTCCGAATCCAAAAATGATGTCCATTTTGAAAGGTAAAATTTATTAAATTTCAAAATTTATGTATTACTATTCATAATGTCTAGTTCATAATAATATTATAATAATATCTCGTTTAGTGAAACTCGGTATTGCGTACTACACACGCTATCGATGATGGTCTTGATTGCGTGTAATGCATGCCATGTTAGGTCTGCCTGTAATGAAAGGTCCGTTTGTTGTTGCGTATAACATAATCACAACTTATTTCATTTATACATTAAACAAAATCTATACTTAATGTTGTGGAGAATAATTTCCACAAAACAAACTTGAAATTGTGTGTAACACGTGCCAAGAATAGTGTCGTGTATACTGCAAGCTAATACGGTGTTGCGTATAGTACAAGCTAATCTTGGTGTAGTGTATAATAGAAGACATCAATGAAATTAAAAATAATATAACTCATAAAATCTCGGTGGGTTACATTCAACCATCTTAAAATGAATTTCGCCTTCGAAATTCGTCGGGGTTATAAATCGTTTAATACTTGAAAGTTTCGTTCCTAGAAACCCACTTTGTAAAAGGAATACTAAAACATAATTTCAAAAAGTTGAGTTTGAAACATAATGGTTACCCAAATTAACACATCACTGTGTTTCCACATAGGAGAAAATAGGTGAAAATATGTATATGGAAGAGAAATCTATCCATCAAGGTCTGATGTAGAGTGGTAGAGAACATAGCAATGAAAAATACAATAACCACCAAGCCATAAATTTGTTATGCTCTATGATTCCATCTGATTAATAAGATATGAGGGCACTAGGACAACATTATTGTTTTTCAAGATCATTTCCCTAATGTTGATTAATTTTAGAACTAAAATAAATACTTACTTGATTTTGGTAAAATCTCACTGTTGTTCATGACTTGAACAATTTCCGCTTCATCTCTTAAAGAAATGAAGTTGAATTTGTCTTCCATGAAGTGTAAGCAGATCATGCGATAGAATGATAGGTCATTCCATCTGTCTCAAATATAAGGATAGAAAAAGATATGTACATAAGTCCATCTATGGTTAGATTAATCGTATATGGTTTCTAAAATGGACTTATACTTCATCAATTATACCTCTTAATAAAATAAAACTAGTTTCTACTAACCAAGGACATCTTATAGGCCAGTGGTAGGTGATAAAAGAATGTTGGACTTTTGTTGTGGGTTCAATTCCCACATCCTCGTCCGACGCGACGGGTTGTATCCCAATCTTCAGGTTGTCCCTTTTCTTAAACTACACTATTATAACATTATATCAATAATATCGAAAAAATTTATAGCCTTAAACAATACTAACTTATTTTCAACATAACCCATTCCAATCCTTAGGCTTATCCAAAATACCTCTTTCCAAACTCATAGTATATTGATAACGATTACTAAAAAGGTCATATTACAAGAACATGAATACCATCATTTATCCCTCATATAACACAAGATATATCTTGTTGATCGCATTCCAAACATGTGAATACCTTAATCTTTTATTCTCTTAAAAAATGAATACCCATTGAACCTTACAGAAAACATGAATGCTGTCAAAAGATATCTCTTCCCACATACTTAAATCCAAAAATTCTATATACTCAAACCATGATATAACTTTGTCCTTATATAAGTCATGAGCTCATGAATACTGTCAAACATTTCATTTTCTCCTTATCCATTCATTATGTGCATATCATCTGCTTTCCAAAATATTTGAATCACTTTTCATGGTTACCGGTACCATTCATCATATACTTTCAAATACTTTAGAAAAAATAGTAGTGTAACAATCCTTAGAAGTGTCATTATTCTGTAGTGCCATTACCTATACAACATAACTCTCGATGAACATAAATAATTCCACTACCTTCATAAACCATTGAATGAGCTTCTACAATTATTTTAACTCACATATCATTTGCAGTCTCTTCATCATCATCAATATAAACACTACCCATATGACCATGATGATTCTATTCATGAGACTTTCCCTTATGGCATTGGTTTGCACAATGCCCACACATTCCACATTTAAAACATGTAACAATTGTTGATGTCTAAGCAATACCATTATAATTGTCTATGGTGTTAACTGATCCTTTTCCATTGCAATTACTGGATTTGTGTCCTTCTTTTCCACTCCCAAAGCATCTTCTAGTTCCTTTGAAACATTCTCCTTGATGTCTCTTCCCACATGATTCACATGAGGAAAATTGATCTTTCTTTCCTCTTTGATCATCATGAAACTCTATCTTTCTCTTATTAGATAAGTCGGGAAACTTACTAAAGTTGAGATTATTGATCATATTATGAGATTGATGATTCGGAATAATAAAGATATGTCGACTTCCAGATCCAATTTCATTTGGTTTCTCATGAATAATATCATTCCAGTGTCCATCTATCATCTATTAACGTGAATCTTCGTGTTTCTAGCCATTTTCTAAACCCCAAAAATAATAGTGGGAGAGGAGAAAATCATAATCAAGGGCGATTACCTTAAATATCTAACTTCATAGGTTAAATTCTAATATCGTTATAGTAATTTGAGGACTATAACCTATACGTATACATAACCTCAGAGACATCCCTAGACATACCTTAGAAATATCTCTAGGGATCTCACTAAATTTTCTGCATCCAAATTTCCAAAGGTTAAATAAACCATTCCTATGATACCAACATTTGAGACCCAAAGCTTGGCGTACATGGACATTACATTTCTTTTGCAGAATACTTAATACATAACAAGAACCAACACTCAAGGACCGTAATAGTTTAGTGTCTTTGGAAACTCGGATTATAATCTGCTAATCATGGTGAAAGATCTTCAACATCTCTCATAAAGATCTTCCCCTTTTGTTTTCATACATAAAACCTTCCTTTAAATCCTGGGGAAAATAAAACATATAAAGTGTGATCTCAAATTCTCAGTAAGGGTAAACATATATAACATAAAACAATTCATTAATCATTTGATTGCTAAAACATAAACATATAATCTAATAATCAAAATCTTCAGCAAAGACATAAAACATGGAATTACATAAGGAATTTATCGTAGAGGAACATAAATATTGATAAAATAGAATGGTAATAAAACATGTATTTGTGGAAAAACATTAAGCACATGATATGTTTTCCATAGTCGCCAAGGCATTGCTTCCAAGACCATATTAGTGGACAGAGTCCCTTACTGAATCGAGTTTACTTGTTGTTCCAGCCCCATATTACTGAACCAGATTTAATTTCCTTTCCAACCATGTCTATCTCATGAAATATAAATCTTTACCCAATGCATTGGAGGGAGATATAGGTCCCAACCATCTAATAATGAAATCCTTCTTACGTGTTCCACAACATAAACAAAAATCATTCATCATAACCCAAAGAATAAAATGGGTTTCATAAGAATCATCTCATCATAACATAATCCATATAAAAAAATGGATATCATTTCATCATAAGAAAAATTAAACCATATAAATCAGAGAGACATTATACTTCAATCATAATCATACTAAAAAATGTCTTCTAAGATGGAAAATAGTTTTGACAAAACACATGAAATGAATTTTTGAGGAAAATAATATTTCTTCTTCAAAATCATTTTCTTTTCACAAATTGCCATGTAATTTTAAAAGAAAAGTATTTTATTGAAAATAATCATGAAATATTGTAGAGTAATATTTTTAAAATAAGGAGTTATGAAACCGTAAAAATCTGTTCACGCCGTATAAAAAAAACATTTTTTCGTACTTTTGTCGGAAAAGTCAAAAAGTTCCTTGTATAGTAATCAAAAGAAAGACTCATTCCATAACACGTGGTAAAAGTAGAAAATGGGTAAAAAGGACTTTAAAAATAAATCAAACAATTTTTATAATGCAGGGATATGAATGATAAATATAACCCCAGTAAATACTTATGAATAAACAATCTCAGATTAAAATGATATTGGAAAAGTTTTCCCTTCCTTAGGTCTGATATGCTTCGTACGAATCCAAACCTCCTGTATACGGATTTAAATAATTTCATTGACTTATTACAGAATCATATTCATTGTTATGATATCATATATGGTTCATTAATGAATTTATATTAGCAGTTTTTTTGTAAATTCCATGTTAAAGCAGCGTTTGGGGTAAAATCGTTTTAATTGTCGAACGTGTTTGTACTTGTTGTTCTTGATATTATTATTACTTATATCATGATTTAATTACATCCATAATGTAAATCATAATTATATATCATATATATTATGTATTTATATATATATACTAGATAGATTAATGAAATGAAATACACCGTTCATGGAGATGGTAGGCCGTACATACACATGAACGCTGTTTTCCTTTCCTTATTGACTTGAATGGAATTAAGTAGATGATATATATATATATACATAAATAACGTAGCTTTATCATGTCATATATTTCATTATTATTCATTATATATACTTTATAATCATTCTTTAATGGTTAACATGGAGAATGAATCTCATCGCGTCGTGGAGACGGTAATCCGTACATACGCACGAGCGATGATATCATATCCCATAATTATTGAATTGAATTGGAGTGGATTATAAAATATCTCAGAATCAGTATGATGTTATAATAACTATATATAGTTATTCTTTATACCATTATACCCATCCAAGTAAGGTGGTGGTGGAAAAACAGATTACACCACAGTGTGGAGACGGTATTCCGTACGTACGCACGCGTGGTGATTTCGTTTTTATAGGATGGATAGAAGGTGAAATGGAGTTGTTTCATATTTATAATAACATATAATTATGTTATTTATACTTATGTTATTAATTTATAATGAAACAACTAATGAAGAAGAATTTGAAGAAGAAAGAAACTAGATAGAATCGGTAGAAGAGATTACCTCTTCTTCGACGCACCTCTTTTAAGCTTCCTCTTAAGGCACTAGAGTTGGTCTTTTGAAAAGAACAGAACATCTATAATGTTTATAGGGAAGTTGGGAAAGGAAATGGGTAGGGGTTGGCCAATCTTGAATGCTCAAAATTTTGTAAAGAGAAGAGGGAGGAGGTTCGCTTTTATAAGAAAGGAGAGGGGCACATTAGTAAAAAACATAAAATATTACTTTATAATAAAGTAATATTCGGTTTATAATAGCTCCAAAGTGACTTATATTGAAGATAAATTATGGAGGGGTCGAAAGACTCTCTTACAATATGTTTTAGACAAGTTATGTTACTATTTTAACCTTATCATTTATATTTAACTCTAAGTTAAATAATTTAACTTTTACCATGTCTTCTTATTTTCTTACACTATATGGTCTATAAACATACTATAACAAGACAAACGAACCCCATGTGGTTCATTATTAATATATATAAACATATCTACGTCATATGGATGATCCTTAGATTTTTAGTAATAGAATAACAATTAAAAATATAATATTTGTTTTAAAAACTATTTTATGTCAATTTTGACACTATTTTGTAATTGATTTTGGTAAATATAATAAAAGAATGATTAGTTCAAAAACGTTAATTTAATAAATAATAATTTGACATATGAACCTAAAAAATTTGTTTAATTTATAAAAATTCTAAAAATACATTTATATGGTAATTTATAAGATCAATTATGTTAATATTTCATTAATAAGGTAATTACTACATCATCAATGTGTCATAAATAAATTAAATTATTTAATATATAAAAATTATAAATAAAATAAATTTATGTAGGAAATATTTTTAGCATTCTAATTAATATTTATAGTAGAATTTATATTATGTACAACCCTATATTAAAAATTATTTAGTTATTAAACTTTGATTTTAACTATTTTAACTATTCTTTAAATAAAATAATAATAAATGTCCTAATGTAATCCAGGTGGACCTAAAGGGTAATATTTTATTCCTAAGGTTGTTTTTGGTCGAATTACAATTATCAAATTGAATTAGGACATGTGTTAGGGTAATAATAATATCATTTTTACCCTTAATTACACTATTTACTTTTAACTGTCGTAAATAAAAGTAAAAAGTTACTATTCACCAAAAATTATATTTATCTTATTGAAACACATTTTACTCCTTCATATTAAATGTTTCTCTAAGATTTTATAAATTTCACTCACCGAAGTGGTAAAATTATGTTTCATGTAAATTTTCAAATTCTCTTAGGAGGTGGGTAAAAGACGGTGAAAAGCTCAATAGACATTTTATATATCTAAAATTATTATAAAATGACTCCAATGAATTACATTGAACATATATAGGTATTATGAATCAATTTTGACCTAAAATAAATTTAAATAAGATAAATAATTATTTAAATAAAAAGTAGGTTTTTATATAGAAACATAGTGTTTTCACTATTCATCAAAAATTGAATGTTTTCATAAAAATACCAAAATTTCACTCTAGGCTAATTTCGATATTCCAATTCCAGAAATGAAGTCCATTTTGTAAGATAAAATTTATTAAATTTAAAAAAGTGGGTATTACTATTCATAATGGCTAGTTCATAATAATATTATAATAATATCTTGATTAGTGAAACTCGGTATTGTGTACTACACACGCTACCGAGGAAGGTCTTGATTGTGTGTAATGCAAGCCAAGTCAGGGATGTGTGTATTGAAAGGTCTGTTTGGTGTTGTGTATAACATAATCAAAACTTATTTCAGTTATACATTAAACAAAATATATACTTAATGTTGAGTAGAATAATTTCCATAAAACGAACTTGAAATTGTGTGTAACATGAGCCAAGAGTAGTGTTACATATAATGAAATATAATATGGTGTTGTGTATAGTACATCAAATCTTGGGGTAGTGTATAATAGAAGACATCAAAGAAATTATAAATAATATATCTCATAAAATCTCAGGGTTTTACAGTAGCTTCGGCAAACCATCTAGGTAGCCTTCTTCTTTTTCTTCTGATGTAGGTTCCAAAATGTGCCACTAATATTGGAATGTGGGACCCCTTAGGAATATGTTTTTCATTTCTTACACAATAATATCATCGGGGTTGATCATTGGGGGACTAGCACTGATTTTTCGGAGCTACATATTACTATCATGGAGGTGTAGAATCAGTGACTTCCATGGGATTGATAGCTCAATCAGAACAATCCACAATAGTGGTTTCTAGGTTGCATGGTTGAGGTGGCATGACCAAGTCTTCTTCTAGTTAGAGTTAGCTCATGGTAGAGCCTCCGGCTAGTAGTCATGTCCATACAGTGACAAATATGATGAACCTTAATTCTATGGAGTAAAAACTAGTGGGACAAGATGTGGGGACTTAGATAGTTTAAGGTAACATATGTATTACATATTCATTTTTTGTATTTCTATTTGATACTGGCACATCGAAATCTTCTATATCATCTCATCCTGTAATACTGTTGAATATACAAATCGAATTGTTGTTTATTGCGATGGAGTTGGTGACATTGATGTGAAAAAGGAAGGAGAAAGGCCTTAGGTGCTCATCATGTGTACATTCCATGTCATGGGTGGATATGGAATAGGATTTCATGGTCTTGGACATAGACTTGTTTTATAGTCTCCTTAGCATGGACTGGATGTTGTATTTCCAATCTCACATAGATTGTTATTGATGGAGAGTTAGTTTAATAGATCTTTATGGAAGTGCCCTGGTTTTCCTCATAAAATGGGATCTATGGCCAGGTCGTGTCAGACATAATCTATATAGTTGGGAAGTATCTCTTTTCAGTTGACATCATACATTCTAAAGGATAATGTCTGATCTCTTTAATATGTGATATGTCATGTGGTTGATACATTGTTGGAGGTATTCTCAGATGATTTTTTTGGCTTACCCCTATAGCAAGACTTGGAGTTGTCAATTGATTGGGAACAAAGAAAACATTTGACATCTATTCCATCATATCGTATGGCCCCTACTGAATTGCGGGAATTAAAGATATAGCAGGATAATTTGGAATCACAAGGGACAATTCACTCAAGAATCTCTCCTTTGCCACTCTAGTTCTCTTTGAAAAGATGGACGATGGATCTCTCCATTTTTATGTCGACTACTGAGAGATTAATATGGTAACAATCATGAATAAATTCTCTTTTCCCCAAATTTATAATTATTTCGACCAATCTAAAAGTGTAAATTTGGTTTTACATGATCAGCATGCATTCTAGTTACCACCATGACATCGTGAGAGAGGTGGATATCCCAAAAATGGAATTCTAAATTAGGTATGGACACTTCGATTATATGTTCATTCCCTTTGATTTGACAATTTCTTCAACAGTCATTATGGTTCACATGAATAGAATGTTCTAGTAGTATGATGAATCCATTTTGGTGGTATTTGTGAATGACATCCAAGTCTACTCTATATCTGAAGAGGAGAATGATTATCATTTGTGTATTGTGTCGTGAACCTTTCGGTATCATCATATTTATCCAAAGATCACAAAGTGAACATTATGGGTATGTGAATCAATGTTTCATTACCATGTAGTTTTAGACCAATGGGTTTTGGTGGACACCGAGATGATCAACATAGTTATTTCATGGGAACAATCAAAGATCGGGTTCTAGATATGAAGTTTACTCATCATTGTTGGGTATTACAGGCGGTTCGATTGAGATTTCTCATGAATAGAATCACCCTGACCACACTCACTATTAGTGGGGTGAATTTTGAATGGATCCTAGAAGTCCAAGAATTTATTGAGGATATGAAGTAATGTTTGACTACTGCACTTCTTTTTATCTATCCGAAATTGAGAAATGGGCATGTGGTTTATTACAATTCATCAGATATGGGTTTCTGTTTTGTGATTTTGTAGGATGATCACATGGTGACATATGGATTTCATGAAATATGACCACATGAGATGATTTACCCAACCAAATACATGGATTTAGCAGCAATTATGAATTATTTGTAGTCATGGTGTCACTAACTCTTTGGGGAGAATTTTGTTGTTTATACAGATTATAAGAGCACAACCTACATCTTCTATGAAAAAGATCTAATTTGAGGCATTTTCACTAGATCAAATATAAACATGGGTTTTATTTTAATATCGCCTATAACCCAAAAAATGGTAATGTGGTGGCTGATGCTTTGAGAAAGAAATTTCGAGTCCAGACATTGATGAAGTACAATGTTTACTAGAATTTGGTGAGGCATTTTTCTTGGTTTCACTTGGAGACCCAAGAGCACAGTGGATGTGCATTCATGGAATGTGTGCAGTTGGATCCATCTCTTCGGTAGTTGATTCAATAAGAGGATCCCAATTATGATTTGTTTTAGTGATCTATGCATCTTCTTCATGGTGGGGAGATTTATTCTGATTGGTCTTCATCTACCAAGGAAATATTTTTCATTAATGGTCATCTAGTGGTCTCGTTGTCTCTGTAGAAGGAGGGGATGTTGGATAACCACAAGTTTTAGTGGGTCATCCATCTAGGTCCTAAAAATATGTATTATTATTTTCTTAGAGAGTTTTTTGTCTAGTATTGAATAGAGACATAGCTGACATTTTACTGAGGCTCTATACATGTCATCAGGTAAAATAAGAGCATCAAAGGACCTCAGCTTACCTTCAGCCATTATCCATTCCTTCCTGGAAAAGGGATGAGGTTTCCATGTAATTCATTAGTATCTTTCCTCGTACAACTTAGGGACAAAACACCATTTTGGATAGTGATTTAACATTCGACCAAATCATACCACTTCACTCCAATAAGATATAAAATGAAGGTGAATGAGTTGGGATGAATGAATATTCAATATGTGGTCAAACATCATAGTATGTCGTTCGCGGCTATTTCAAATAGATCCCCTCACATCACCTCTCGGTTTTGGGAAGTCCATTAAAGGGCTTTGGGGTTACAAATTAAAATGAACAGGACAAACAATCCTTAATAGGTTGCCTAGACAGAGTGGGAAAAATAAAATTATAGAAGAATTATTCTGTACATGTGTCTTAGACATCAGAGGTTCATGTGATAACTTTTTGGAATCCGTTGAATTTGATTTTAATAGTAGTTACCAAACCACTATTCGAATAGTTCATTTTGAGGAGCTCTATGTTCAGCCTTTTCAGCGTTATTAATGTTGGGATAAGGTAGGTGATACCCCACATTTGAGACCTAGCCTTGTGAAAGAGACGTTTGGGAATTTTAAGTTGATCAGGGAGAGATTATCGACAACTCAGAGGCAATAGAAACATTATGCCAATCTATGGAATCCAGATAATTAATATTCTATGGGTTATTGGATGTTCATAAAATTATCCCCTCATTTGGGCCACATTCTTTTAGGGAGGAAATGGAAGATAACACCATGATATGTCGAACCCTTCAAAATCACCGAAAACATTGGAAGGGTGGAATAGAGGTTAGATTTTGCATCTCATTTGACATCAATTAATTAAGTGTTTCATGTCTCGCAACTGAAAAATTATAACCAAGACTCATATCATGTGTTGAATTGGGAAGACTATGAAATAGAGAATGAAATGCTTGTGTTTGAATGGACATTGGGGATAGTGGATTCCTAAGAGAATGTGATTTTCAGGAATTACATTAAACAAGATTGTGTCCTTTGTAAGCATGGGAATTCTTCAGGTAAACGTGGGAGTGACTGGCATGGGTCAAGAATGAGTACCCATTCTTGTTTGCTGATAAATCATTTGGATGTCTTTCACATGGAAGAACATTTTCTTAGTGGGGAGAATTGTCACATATGTGATTTATTTTTCATGTATTTTTATATTTGGTTTCTTTTATATTTTTCCTCATTGGAGTTTTCATGAAATTTTGGATGAAAATTGGTGTTTTTTGGGAATGTAGTTTCATGCGAATGGTTTGTGTACTGTTCATAGTAATCGTGCACATTCCAAAGAAATAGTGCAGTATGAGTAGTATAGACAACACAGTTTTCACATGGTCATGCTCCACTTACTGGGTAACAGTGAAATATTTAATTTTCAAACAAAATATTCTGCATAGTTACCACATGGTTTCCCAAACCGTTTGAACTAATCATGAGGATCTTCCATCACATTGAAAATTTTCCACCTTTCTCCCTACTCTTGGGGTTTGCCTCCAAAACACCACATTTATCCCCACACTTAGTATTTTTCTCCCTTGGATCACCTCTTATTCCATAATCCCCTCATGGATCATCAATGTCTTGCCAATTTTAGTGTGGTTCATCCTTGAATCATCATGTAATGCCTATTTCTTCTCCTAATCACCCTCTATTCTAGGGTTTACTCTCTTATTCTTAGGATTTACTCTTTTTCAACTCTATGATTATTAAATTAGGGTTTAGGGTTGATCATTGGGGTCCAATATTGTGGATTACGGCTTGATCATTCATATTTGGGGTGCGGTGGGAGTTTCTCATATGATTTTCGGGATTTCACCACCAAAGGTCGGGTATTTCAGGTTAAAAATATCATGATGAATTTATTGGTCTTTATTATGTTTATTAACATATTTTAGGAATTTTTAATGTTGTGATAATTTAGTTTTGAGGTGTTTTGATATGAAATTGAACAAAAACTTGAGTTTTCATCAGAAATTGGTGTGTTCTTGAAGTTAAGAATTTTTGTGTTCATATAAAATGTTTTATAAATTGGGTAAATGATTTATTTAGTTTTGGATGGAATGTTAATCATGGTGGGAATGGGTTTGGTGTGAATTTTATTTTTTCAGGGGGCATTGGATGTAAAAATGGCAGCTTTTGAGTGTGTGTAATGCCTTGTTTGTAATATCTGTGTGAATGTGGTGTAACATGTGGAATATAGAAATTGTTTGAGAACTAAGAGAGTCATGGGAAGCTAAGACTGTGTACTAGGATTAGTGTTATAGTGATAGAAAAGTGGGTACTAATGATTTTCACTTAGCGGGATAAATGAGGACTACAATAACTATACATTGATAATGATCAGAGACCACTAGAATATTGGTTGCCTCTCCAATATAGTGTCTCATGCACAAAAAATGGGATGATTGTTGTTAATATACAACATTACATCAAGACACAACATTCTATGGTCCATTTATCTATATAACACCCATAGGGCCTCTCCTATATTTGGTTCTGCTGACTACATTGGACTCACCATTGGCATATGGTGTGTCTTTACAAATACTTCAATGGTAAATGAGTTTTTACATAAAATATCATCACATTAAACATTGTTTCCATTAATACTGATTTCCATTCAATTTATCTATAATTTCATTTCATTTATTAAACATTCATGTATATTTGTGAATTAATTATTAGGGCATGGAATCCGTTACGGTGGATTCTTATGTGGAAACAGCTCACACTCGTCTTACAACTTTGGGTGTATGCATACTTAGTCATGTTTGATACAAGTATGGGTAAATCTCTTTGAGATGGAAATTCTTGTTTCAAGTGATATTTTTCGATGGTTTTGCGGTAATAGATAGATGGAGATGCTCCACATACCTTGTCGTGTTTTTGGTGATGGTTTTTGGTTCCATTTTCCACCTATGGATTTGTATTTAACATGTACACATAAATATAAAAACATGTAAATTCACGATAGATTGGTTTTTCTTGAATGGGTTTTTATATTGTTTGTTGTTTTATATTTTCATCTTCGGATAAATCATTGACACAATCTTGTATTGAAACCATGACACTTGTGCCATTATTGGGGATAGTGAACACCCTTCGGGCCTTGTTGTAAACTGGGTCGGGTGCCGGGTTGGATGGTGACTCAGATAAGCTCATGAAAACAATAGTATATTAGCTACACTTATATGTTTTTTACATTCATAATATACTAGTATCTCTACATCCTTCAAAGGGTTTATGAAATAATCATTCACTTTTAAGGTGGACTACTTCCTCTCAAACAGATAACATTCTATTTTCCATTAACACCTCTCATGGATAAATATAATGATGTATATATTATTTATAAATGATATTTATGATATTATTACACTTATAGAATTATTATATCACACACATATTCATGCATTCCATTCTGTGAGAATACGATAATATCTCACATTTGTATGATATAATACTACCACAAAGAATGATGGGATTCATTCACACTAAAAATGGAAGGTAATAATGACTTGTTTAATGAAAATTGTATTATATATTACCTAAAAAGGATTGTATAATGTTTATATGTTAAATCCCATTCTAGTTCTCTTTATATTGTGAAAATGGAAAAAATGTTCATTCCTATGTACGACTAACAGTATCCATGAATGATGTATTTCATTTTATACATCAAAATTTTATGAATCACTATAAATACATATATAATGAATATATATGATATTTATATCATGTTTAATATTATTTTTATTATTTATAAATTATTAATATAATGGTAACAAAATTTTATAATCAGAACATATTCAATGAATAAAGTGGTTATTACTGGAAACATGACTTTAAAAATAAATTACAAAAATGGTTTTTATATTCATAAGTTAATAGTTTATGGTATAATATATATAATTATGGGTTTTAATAGTTTCATAATAAATTTATATTTTTTATACACATGTATTAAATGTATACCAAGGATGTTAGGACTTAATGTAATGGAATTCTAGTTCTTTTTATTTCAAGGACACATATGAAAATTCACCACACATTTATTTTTCCAAGTGTATATACTGAAAATAATACATATTATATCATAAATATAAAACTTTTAATGATATTTATTGTCTCATATTTTTTATTTATTAACTGGTTCCAATGATTAAAAAAAATACTATATTAGTAAGGGATTTTCATCTCACATTTATTTTCAATAAGACTCAGTATATATTCTCCCCATATTTATTTTATGTTGTGTATATACTACCCATGAATTAATATAATGACTCATGTCATTAAAGTTATTGGTATTTACATATCTATTTAGTAATATATATATTTTATTGGAATTAGGATTCAAAACATACAAATATAGATATAGATTTTTTTCTCATTTTTTTTATTCTTTGAAAAATATGTTATTTATATAGATATATTATATTATAATTTGTATATTAATCCCTTTTGACATGTAATATCATGAAAATATTCATTCCCAATATATTTTATGATTTATTTAATTTTATTATATAATGGAGATTATTATTAAATGTTATAAAAGTTTTAAGGGTTCTATGATATAATAAGAAAATTTATTAGGATGGTTTATGTTTATGAATCTAATGATAATATATTATTTTCCATATCTCATGAAACGGATGAATTTTATTCTTCTCTGGTTATGGAATAAAAATAAATTTATTCCCTATATATTTCAATCTTTTCTTTAATCTTAAATACAAAAATGTTTTATAAGAGAAATAGTATTTATTTCTCTACCTTTATAAAATCGAGTTTTCATCCAAAAACATGTTTTCTAATAACACGCTTTAAAAATGATTTCACATTTTATAAAAGTTTTATTTTTGTAAAATTTAACCATTTTATATGTAATGAGATGATTATTTTTTTGAATGTATGGATTATTTTAAATTCCAATGAACCCTTGTTCAGTTTGTATTTTTGGCTAAATCATAGAAAACAACCCTTGGTGTAGTCTATTTCTGTTTTTGGAAGTAGGATATATATCGGATAGAGCCTAGATATGTGATAGATACACATAATTTATTTAAACATAATACAAGTATTAAATACACTATGTGTATTTAAAAGGCCTGCCCATTTTCAAATCGTGATGGATTTTTTCCTAAAGTGGTGAATCTTGAGCATTACACACCGGGAAATTTATAAACATCATGAAAATAAAATATATTATTTATAAAAGGGAGGAATTTCCTCTTATTGTTACAGAACAAACTCCTCCTTATCTTCTCACTATAAGAGCTACACCTGGAAGAGATCCTTTACCTCATCATAGTTTATTCTTAATCTCTTCTATCAGAGCTCTGATCATACTATTATATAATTTTTTGGTGCCCCTTAGGTAAAATATTTGATTCATTTTATTATTCTTTTTGTTTATTATTCCATCCATCATGATATTTTTTGTCATCTTATATACCATATATTCAGGGTTTTTGTTTGTTTTACCACATTATATTTTTTTCTTTGATTCAATGGTTGAAACTTAATGAATCATCATCTATGGACCTAATGTAGGGTATTGTTTAATTTTATCTAATATTTATGTATTTTAATTGCTTCCCCATTATTCTGCAATCAATAAACATATATGTGATGCCTTTAAATTTAAATTTCCTTTTTAAATTAATATAATTGTGTTTTGATACTCAGGTAGACTCATGTTTAATTGTTAGAGTACATTTAACTTATTGATCTCCCACCACAATTGGGTGTATTCCAATCTTAAATATGAATACCTAAATGATCAAATAACTATTAAGTGGGTTGAAATGATGATGAATTTTATTTTCCATAAATTATTTAACAATTATCTCTTTTTAATTAAATGGTTATGGGTATAAAGGCCAAATTTCATATTGTATATTTATATATGGATATATAAATTGTGACACTCATGGTTAGATTGTGTTAAAATAATATGAATTAAAAAGGGTAAATTCTTCATAATGATGTTGATTACCCGAATGTGTATCTTTCTATATTGAAAATGGTTATGCGATTTTTCTATCATACAGTTTTAGAATCCCTTACATTGGGTGATGGCCATGCTGCCTCACAACATTGACTTTTACTTAGAAGATGGGCATGATGTCTCACCCCACTATATCAAGTGACAACCATAATATCTCCCACCCACATGAGATTCATGGATATTACCCTTATTAGAGCATATATCCCATTTGAAAAGGAATGAATGCCTGAGTCACACCCCAAGTCTAGATTGTAGCTAGTATTAATGTATATGCCTATATATATCCCTACATATATAGTGTATATACCTTTATACATATTATATATGATTAATTATAATTTTTTACATATTATACAGAGATCAGAGTTATCCCAGCCTATGCCAAACCAGTTGGAGTGTACTATGTGTCCTTTAGGAGCCTGAGATTACTAGTATTTTTTTGCATATTTTATATTAATTTTTACAAGAACAATTCTATGATATATACACTAACTAAATTTTTCAACACAGAATATGTTTTTCCTTCTCTTTTAATCTAACACACATCTCAATACTCTCGTGGTACCTGAGATGAATTCTTTATTTTAGCTGTGGATAAGGGTAATTTCCCTATCACCGATGCTTGATCTATTTTTAATATATCATTGAGGCTAGGGGAAGATGACTATGATTTTTCTCATGATACTATTGGAGATGTATTTTTATATTTTTTACTTTTGTATAACATGTTGTATATAGATGTTGGATTATATTTCAATTTCCCATTTTTTATATTATCATGAAATGAAATCATTTTATTTCTAAAATTCCTTGATGTTGGATTATAATTTTTTTCAATATTTCTTACTTCGCTATGCAGTCATTGATATTATAATTATATGTATATAACATTTCTTTTATATTTATTGGGTTACTCTATTATGAGAGAATATTATCCCCACTGTACCAAATTGGATCCTCATAGCTAGTTGATGGCCTATGGAATATGTGGAGGCAATCTTGAGGCCATGTGACCCACTAGGTCATCGATCTATTTTAGTATCTCACTACATCACAATGTTGTATCACATGAGGTTAATTTAAATTTTTATTACTAATTGAGTATTAAAAATTAGACATGAATGGTAATGGAATTTATTAATAACCCTATGCTTGAAGATAGTTAACACACATACATGGGATTCCATATTTACCGATATGGGTTATTTATCTTTTAATTTGTGTCAGTTATAGTTTCTCTCATTTAAAAATTTATTGATGAACAAGCATCATGCCACTATTATTTTTTATATAATTATTATGATTATTATATAATTATATTTCATTCTCCATATATGTAAAGGATGTAGATTTTCACATATAATAATTGTCACTTTAGGAATTATATTCCATGGATTTTTCTATCTTACATTTACAATATCTGTACATTTATTTCATCATATTGTTTTTTTCTAGATTGTTATATATGGTATTTTGGTAAAATTTACCATTGGGATAAAATAATTTAATTAATTAATGTGTATTCATCAATCTAAATTGGTTTTTCCTATATAAATTGAATATGGAACCTTATTTAAAAAATTATTCAATTATTGGGACATGAACCATTGGTTATATAAGCTGATGCATTAATTTATTTGACTGGTTTAATTACGATATAAATTTATAAAGAAATCATGTCCATAAATATTGAATGATAATTCATTAATAAAATCATTTAATATGACTTGTTACATTTAGATACTAGATATAATGGTTGGCTTGTAGTTACATGAAATGAATATTTCAATTTATAAGAGTATGTATTTAATAAATTGTGACTAGTTACACATTTAACTAGAAGATTATATATTTATTTATACATAAAATATAATAGAAATAACTGAAACAAAACTCATAAAATAGATAGTTTCTATTAAATGGGGATTCTAATATAAAATTAAAATGTGATTTTCCCTATAACCTTAAATTTACACTCAATGTACGAGAACCTTATTGTTGTTGATCAAGACCATAACTCAAATCCAATATTTGTATTTTATAGTTGGGAATATCTCTAATTTTTCTTATATAAATTTATTTTCTTCCTTTAGTACACATACATAGATTCTGGAGTTGGTAGAGAGGTGTGGCCTTTTCTATATGAAATCAATGCTCCTATCATTTTTTGTATATATAATACATTTAATGTTAAATTATTATCTAATGATTGTTCCTGGAATATAAAAATCACACCACCATGACATCCTTGAATCAGATGTTATGAGGGAGGTTGGATTGTGGTTCCTTAGAATGTGGGTTCTGGTTAGGAATCACTGCTTCCAGACAATTTTCATTGGATTTATTTCTGTAACCAAAAACATCCAACTGTTCTTTATAAAACTGGGATATTTCTTTAAAAAGTCACTCATTAATCTAAATTGATCTTAAGATACATAATAAGATGCATTTGTTAAGAGGATGGGTAGTCGGACTCACCACAACCTTTTAAGGGGAATTATTGTCTACTCTAGGACATTCTTATAGATTTGTGATATTTTCTTTAATCATTATTAATTCCCCAAGTATAACATAGGTTTCCCTTGAAAATTGTAATCAATTATTAGCAACTGTAAATTTTAGAATCATCTGTATGTATTCATGGTTCTTCATTAATGGAGACAACTGTATGTATTAGAGGTTCTCCATCAATTTTATCCTCTCATATACTATTTATAGATTAATTTATCCATCATTATTTTGATTCTAATTTTTGAAGCCACTCCCTGGGGGTACTCTAGAATTTTGTTTCATCTAGGTAGAATGAGGCTTGTTTGGATTTTGGGATCATACCCATAAACATTCTACATACATATCCTTGTGAAAATAAATATAACCCTCATAGTTTGGTTCCGTATAATGGGACACATCATACCTTTTAATGTCTTATGATAAGGACCTAGAAATATTGTTTAATTTCATGTGGCAAGAAAATATATTTGAATGGTTCTTAGTCAATATTTGGTGTGGGACTTATGCAAATTCGTCCAACGGTAATTAGAAATAATAAGGGCTTCCATGTAAGATAAGACCCTATTGGGAAAATTTTTAAGGAAGAACATGGATGATTTGAAGTGTTGGGTTTGATCCATAAAAAGGATTCCTACGTATCCCATTGAAAAATGGGAATCAAAGCCCACATTGTTCAATTAGTCTCATTGAAGAGTTTAGTTCCTGTGATATAAATGAGTTTTGGATTACTTCTTAAAAAATATGCCTTAGTGATTTGGGTGTTTAATTTGGGGATTCCTCTAGAGGAGTATTCCCATTTATGTATGAAATGATATGGAGCTCGGGCCTTAGTAAGGTTTCCTATATATCCCAATTATAGTGCGAATTAGAGTTCTTGTAGTTCAAGATTTCTTGGGGGCATAATTCTAGGCCAACTCCTAAAAAGGATGCCTAGATTAATGGAATTGTGGTTGAATTCTTGAAGTGGATATCCAATGAGCTCGGGCATTTTGATGGATTCCGACATAACCCAATTATGGTTTGAATCAGAGATCTCATAGTTCATTGACCATTGGTTTTTGTAAAAATGTTTTGATCATCTTGGATCTCTATGCCCTTTTGAGTCATGCTCGGTGTGAGAAACAAGAGGATGTGAATGTTTCAAAAACCTCACACACAATTTTCCTCCTCCATTGGTGGAATAGGACACACCTATGGTGGTGAGGGTGGATGAGGCCCTGGTGAGTGGGGAAGAGGGTGATGGTATGATCCTTCCATCTTTTATCATTACATTTGACAATAGTCCAATGTAAGCATGGACTGAAGGAAAATAACTAGAAAGGGGAAAGATTACAACCACTTACATGAAAGGTTAGAGGCTTACTCCAGGATGGGTGACCTAAAATTTGTTCTTGTAGGTGCGGAATTATTCTCATTTTCATGAATGGAAAATAAATTCTGAACCGTACCTTCCCTTCTAGATACTTGTGGTTCTAGGTTTTAGATACGAAAAGGGGAAGGAAGAACCCAAACATAAATCATCCAAATGGGGAACATCCCAACACTGCTTCTAGGATAATTGTATATGTGACTGTGAATATACAAACCCAAATAAACTCAATGAATCAAACCCCCTTTGTGAAAAAATGTGGGAATCATCTGACTGTGTATATACAAACCCAAATAGTAGACACAATGTTGTGCCCTTCCCAATGGTTTTATAAGCAGGGTGGTTTTGGTAGAGGTTTCAACATAATCCCTATCCGAAACGAGATCCAATGATGAATAATCATTTCCATGAATGGATTTGAAGAAGTTTTGATAGATTGTAGACTAATAGAAGTAGGTAAATCAAAAATGGGCACCCATGTATGTATCTGAAATGCATATATGGATGCACCAGTAGGCTTGGGGGACCTATTTTTCACTTCAGTGAAAAAAAAACTAGATGATAATACATGGGAGAGACATGAATGAAGCCTTCAAGAGTATTATCATGTATTCCTAGAAGTGAGGATCTCTAGTTCCTTTGAGAGGAATATGTGGTATGTAAATGTTTCTAATTCCGGGTGGTTGGGCACTTTAGGGGAGAAATTGTTATGGATTTCAAACACTAAATGGGATTTATTTACTATGAGCATACTTCAATTCCTCCACTATTTGTGTTAAAGAAGTACCTATAATGTTTTGAATGTCTAGGGATAAACACTAGGGTGACCAGAGTAGAAAATATGATTTTGGAGAATTCATCCTTACAAATTAAGGCCCCATGGGTCTATCTATAAAAATATATTTTACCTTTGAAGGAATGGTAGTGGGGAATGCAAGTGGGTTGCATGCCAGAATTGTCCATGCAAGTACCTTGTGTGTCGATAGATCCTTAGGTTGGCTAAGGCAATCCAAATTTCATGCCTTTGAAAATATTTAATTTATTCATGTGTTCACTTTTATTTTGTATAAGTAAATTACCTTTTTCATTTTATAGACTCTATAATGGAACGAATTCAAAAAAAATACCCCCTTAAAAATGGACCTAAATTGAAAAGTGGATCCTATATTGAGGTAAGGATATGAAAAAATATGAAAGAGTTTTATGTGGTGAACAATTGGTTGTATGGAAGGTAAATGGGTGCACATGGTTTTGGTGCACTAGGTAAAATCCATTTACTATATATTACGGCTTCACATCCATTAAAATTACAAAGGATTCCAAAAATCAATATCTCGGCACAAAATCTATTTCACTCAGATGCTCATTTCGTTTGTGGTTCTTCTATATGTTTTTTATTTGTGCACAAGAACTAGGGCACCACAATTGCTTGTTGGTTTTATTCTTCTACACCATTTTCAGACATGCGCGCCCTAATGGCTTTGTCAATTTTTATTATATTACTCTGTAAAAAACATAAAAAATAAACATACATTAAATATGATTATTGATCTCTTTTGAATGTTCAATGGCTCTCAAAAGAATCAAAACCCATGGTAAATTGGCCAGTAAAATAATTGATGATAGGATGAAGATTTTTGGTTGTAATTAAACTGACATATGTGAACCCACACTACTATATTTACAAAATTATCTAATGAAATATCGCATCAACTTTTCCAAGTGTACTTATTTTCCATTTTCTAAGTAGGTCCATCTGTAGGATGTCACAATACCAGACCTGAATAACTATATTCCTCTTTCTTAGTTTCAAGACTATACACATTTCTAATCGACAAATATTTATGTTGTTGGAACATACATCAATGTCAGGACAACAGATAATGACTATTTCTTGAATCACAACCCATGGGCTCTAGATTTGAAAGCACATACCACTAAGTTACAACCACACTGTTATCTGTCCATATTTCATGATTTTTATATAGATCAATCAAAATTATGTATGAAATGTTGGTATTTCTACCTAGGAGGGGGTCTAAAAGCAATATGGATTTCTACATATTGGGTGTGCATGAAATTTTTCAACAATATAGATAACTTAAAATGTGTTTTGATTTACGAGTATGAATGGTTCGGGAAAACCTATGTATATAGGAATGAGACTTTTGGGCCATAGATACAAAGCTAATGGAGTCCAGAAACTAACTCCTTCCATTTAACACATGGAGAATTATGCATCATTTTTTGGGATGCCTAAATGATCTATGGAGCTCCAATCCTTAGACATATATACGACGAGTTTATTCCCCTCAAGGTGACATGTCATGGAAAAGAAATGACACCAACCTTGGATCATGAGATGATAAAAATATTTTATAAACTCGTTAATTCGAACACAATGATGTCTCCCACAAGAAGAGATATTCATCCAGAGGAGTGGATGGAAATATTAAGGGTGAAGAAGTAGAAGAAGGGTCCCACTTTCACCCGTCCGACAAGCTGTCAAAAGGCGGAAAATGGAGGTACACATGAAACATTCTAGACAATATTAGATAATTGAGAGTTCGAAATGTGGGGTATGAAATCAACTACAAAATTCTTGCAAATACACATCTTGCAGGTTTCTTGGCCATGAGACTCAGCATGTATCTATTACTGGTTCGAGATTCCAAGCAAGGGGGAAGGCCAGATACAGTTATTATCATGACTAAGATGGATGAGAAGAGGATGGTAGTGTTGGATACCCCTATTTTGGAAAAGATTTATAGAATATTACTCCATAAAAATAGATGGATGTATCATTTCGAAATAGCATGATCATTACAGGTGTTATTGGGATGGATCTCTACTCATTTAAGAACTTATGCAGTGCAAAGTGGGTATAGGTATTTGGAACATCATTCTGATCATCTTTTCAGGGTCTCCCAGTTATGTCACCTTTGTCCCTGAATGCTTAGGATTTCAATCCCATGTTGAGTATGTATAATGAATTTAATCTCTTCCTTAATGGGAATCCGCCTATGAGGTGATTTTTTTTTTGTGATGGGAAGACCATATTAGAGCTAAGGAAAAATATTTTAGATTTCATAAATGGCATATTGGCCACCAATGAATGATAGGGAAATCATATGTGAGGCATATCCTACTTATATATTTTTGCATAAATTCAAATTAATGAAAAAAATTATCGTATTTACTCTCATTAATATAAAATTAGAGAAACAAATGATAGTATCCCTACAAATATGGTTGCTGGAAAATGTGTAGAAAAATGTAGAAAACATTATTTCACCTATTGTTGATGGAATAAGAAGATTGAATATCTCATACACTAAGAACTGGGACACATCCTACCATGAAGGGGTTTTAAACCATGTTTTCCCTCTAGTGGTGATAATGAGATGTAGTAGGAAGGAACCCTTTAATTTGGAAGGAAAATTTTCATCATCAAGGGATGATTCATTTGAGTAAGGGGGTGGAGTTGAAGGTGAACCAAGATCACCAAATTGACCTCATGCAAAATATGATCCACCTTTCAGAGTCACGAAATCCATCCCATCAATCCCAACTGGGGCTGTACTGAGGCGGTGTAGTCTCGATCATTCATAAGAGTAATGAGTCCCATTTTTTCATCACCCATCTATGAATTCATGAACTGGGAAGAAACTTATATCCAAAACTATGGGATTATTTTTATAACTCTATGAAATGTACCGATAATATATAAGATCAGAGGGCATTCAAACATGGAAGTGTATTCATATTGATGTTGAAACCACATGGATAGATTTATGCTATGTGTTTTGTATTCCAGGAATAGGGGACCTACAAGGCTCTTTAAATATTCTATTTAAGAACAATCATGATGAACTGAGAACATACATCTTAGAAATAGAAATTCTCATACACGCAACTGATGAATATATAACCACCATGAAGTGGGTGAAAGAAATGATATATCTTGGTACCACTAAAAGGATTTACATTTAAATGGATGAAGAATGGACTGATTTGTTGATCCTAAAGTTGTATGTTTCTTTTTTTTTCCAATTATTTTCTTCTATGAAATTTTAATTTATTCAAAGAATTGTTACTCAAGGGAAATATCATTTCAACTTGAAGCTTCCTAATGTAAAATTGACTGATGTTCCATCACAATGATATAGCCTTGGTGGTACTTCACTTGGAGATAATGGATCACCCCGTGAATCAGAGAAATATCTCTAGGCCTATTGGCAATGGGGGATGAGATAGAAACGGGAAGGAAGTCTCCAATACCTATTTTGGATATGATGATGAATGTAATCCCAAGAAGGTGAAGAAACAAAATAATGTAATAAATAATACCAAGATAAAATGTTTTCTCATTATTGGTAATCATTCCTGGCAATATGAATTTTAGACAGATTCCTAGAAGGTGATTAGTAATGGTAGAATATCATGATATTATTATGTTTCCCCACTTAAATAAATCACTTATATGCTTTGAGAAACTATTGAGTATGCTTCTGAACCGGAACAAATACTTTCGAACTTGGTGGTTCCTGAAGTAGAATTTTGACCGAAGGAGCCAACGACTATTCCTAGAATTTCTCCTATTACTACTATCATAAGACATTATTCCTCTTGTAAATAAGAAATGATTCATGAGACATTAAATGTAACAAAAATTAACTTCCATCCTATGATAATTTATGTTCATCACATCCAATAAAAAATACAATGACAACAGATGATTACCCCACAACTATTACTGGGGAAGTTGTTCAAGGTCAATGGCTGTCAGAGGAAGGTTGCGAAACAACCTCACTCATTTCTCCCATAGATGACACTAATATGTGATCTAGGATATCATTGGATATTATGACGAATACTAGCATGTATTTTGAAGATGTATTATAACATTTTAATATACAAAATTATTTTGATGAATTTGAAGTTCCTTTTATATAACCAAATGGAAGTTATTTTTTATTGTTCGTGCTATTAATCTTATTATGATTAATTTTATAACGAGGATTTGTTAAAATATACAGTTCCATCTAATGAAACTGCTCCAACAACAATTCCTAAATGAATAATTGACATTTATTTCAATCCTAACATTTTAGTGAAATTGGCTCGGGTGAATCTTCAGATGAAAAAATCCCCCTTAGATTCATTAAAAGGATAATAGAGAAGTTAATGATAGTATTCACACAATGATACATCAACTAAAACTTTAAAAATTAAGAATATTGGGGAGGATAATTCTCAGGATGTTTATCTATTGTTAGGTAAGGGATAAAGATATTGTGATTGTGCTCAATCTTGTTATCCTTTGAAACTAACCAAAAAAATTTAATTCATCATATAGGGTTCTAAAATTTATTGGATAGATCCGGAGGCGAGTCCTCTACATTAGATTATATAGTATTAAGATGTGAAGAAACCACTATCAAATAAAGAGCATAACATGGCACTTATTTAAGTGCATTACTCCAATAATATGCTCCTTCTTATGAGAGTGATTCTAAATCAGGACCAAAACTACAAAAGTCTCTTTGTCTTTCATGTCATAAGGAATGTAAAATATATGAAAGATAATATCTAAAATGGGCCTTGAGGAATTTCCTTCATTAATTAAATGACTTTCATTTCTATTCATTGTGCTGGGATTTAAATTTTTCAAATATCGGCAATTTCATAGTATAGTAAAAGAGATTATCCAAAAAAAGGGCAAGAGCAGAGGCTTCAACAAGATCTAATAAAAACTAGAATATTGATCAAAACTGATGAATTCCAAGAAGAACTTTACAAAACATAGACCAATCATAATGCAATTTTAAAAGAACCGAATCAGAAATATAAAGAACATATTGTTCAATAGCTGTAACTTCAACAATAGATAAACATTGTCATAGGGGAGCTTGACCAGCTTCACGACTCAATTGGAGAAGTCTAGAAGGATGGAGAAAAATCCATTTAAGATGCTAAGGAAGCACATCTCTATGCTGAAGAGAAAAAAAATTTTCAATTAACCAAACATAAACATGAAGCAGATGGGTCTCAAGAGGTCATTAATGAAATGATAAGTAATGTATAAACCCTCTTGTGATTTATGAAAAAGATACTCCAGGTTTTGGATGCACCTCTGGGGTTGATTTTACATACAAATGGAAATCAATTTGTCTTTAATAATTTGTGTCTTCAACCTTTCTATATTTTACATATTCCAATGGTCCAAGTAAGTGTAGTATGATTTTTACAAGTTTTTTACACACTAACCCAAAAACATTGTATTTTTTTGGATTTTTATTGCTCAATATTTCCTATTCCATTAAAAAATGTACGAATAGGGTGCTAAGAGTCGACTTTTTCCAGAGTTCCCATTGCGGGTTTTTAATCTAGTGAGTACTATTTCTCTTGGTTTTTTGATAGTTTAGAGTCATGCATGTTATACTAAAATGGAAAATGTTTATGGTTAATATCTTTGACAAAAAATTTGAAATTTGATTCTAATCAAGGATCAGTGGCTATGAATTTCTCCAATATAATTTTGATACTTTCAAGTGGAATATTGTGTTATCATTTTATGTTCACAGAATCAAAAATATGTATAAAAATAAATGAAGTCCCTTCCATGAATGACATTACAATTATTTGACAATCATGTTATAGTGGTTGTATTATGCATGGGCGACTAGAGAAAATGTTTCATATCCAAATATTGGTATGTTTTTATTGACATGCACATTATGTAAGCTAATTTTATGCAAGGCCTCTGGGGGAACATACAGCATAGTCATGAAAAAGGGCTCTAAATATTTTAACATTTTATTATTGATAGACAAGGGAAAATAAGATTTGGGTGAATGAAGATCACAGTGGGTGGGTTTTTCAGGGATGGGATTTTAATAATAAAGGGTTATTTATGAAGACATGTATAATGAATAGTAAAACAAATTCTATAAAAAAATTGTGTATAAGGAATGGTTATATTTTGTTATAAAGGGGGATTTATGATATATTGAAATGATGTTTTTAGTCTTGCAGTGAGGACATACTAATGTGCTGTTTTATTTTATGCATCAAGTACAATGGGTGGTTTTTATTTAATGACATTATCTTTGACCAAAGGTTTGAGACTCCCCAATTTCTTGATAATTTGTTTGAAAACAAACTACAATGTTCAAGTAAGGAAGAGAAGAAATTTAAACTGTGATTTAGGAAATTTTGGATCTGAAGAATGATATGGGAAAAGGTATAAATGGAATTAGTGTATATCTTTCCTAAGAACTAAGGTACCATTATTTGAAAAACCCACTATGGGGGTTTTTATATTTTAGGGACTTCTAGGGCATATGCTTCATATTGAAATTGTGGAATCTTTTGACTAACACGAACGTTATGTAGGGAACATATGCAAGTCCATCTAGGAGCACATAATACATAGTCAAAAAAGTTTTCTAGAGAATTGTACATTCTATTACTAAAAGAGGAGGAAATATTATGAAAAATCATATTTTCCATAGCACAAAGTTCTGTTTATAGATAAAGGTACATGAATTGGAAAAGAGTATTTCCAATGATGATTTACAAGGAATCAGAGTAATCGGATTTGTACAAATGTCTAAACCATATGTGGGAAGTATGGTGTCTTTATATTTAGGTCATAAAACTAGGAACAAAAAGGAAACTGTATATAATATGCATCCAAAGGAACAAAGGTTATTTCATATTGTTTCGAACACATAGAGAGATAAACATGTAAAACATTTTCTTGAAGACATTCAGATCGATAGAAATATAATGGGAAAAATATACATGGATGACTACTTTAAGATACATATTCATGTATATTTTCATCAAAGTTTTACGGGGAAAAAGAATATTGAACAATGAAAAAAGTTACAATTATTTGGAAAACCCATTATGGGTGTTGTATTATGCAGGCCCAACTAGGGAATATGTTTCATATCCAAATAGTGGTATCTTTTGTATGACATGCCCGTTGTGTAGGATCTTATGCAAGGAAACCTAGGGGCACATAATGAATTTTCAGACAAAATAATTCTTAGATATCACAAATCTATCACAAAAACATAAAAAGGTTTTGAAGATCTAAAAAATATTAGGGTTTAAGGGTTTGAAATAAGAAAGGGGGTTTTTATCTATGTAGATGAGAAATATTTGATTCAATATTGGCCATGAGTTTGATGTCCCTTACATAGATATGACTCATATATAAAAGGGAACATTTCATGATTCCATAGAGGGATATCTAATGATAAAACCCAAAATAAGGACTCAGAAATAGGATCTGAATTATATGTGGATGAGAAATAAAATTTTATCTCATTGCAGGGACTAGGAGTTAAGGAGTAATTTTCACTAAGTATTTCAATGGGATGAGAATCAGTTAATACTTAGTTCTTTGAACATTCCTTATGCAGGATTGATTCATACAGAGGGAATAAAGGGGTTTTTATCATGTTCGGACCGACAATTAGAGATCTAGGAATCTCTGTGTATCCCATTGAAATTAGAATCAAACCAAACATAGTTCTTGAAACAATAATTTCCCACACTAATTATATTATATGTGAGAGACATGGGATTCTATCTCATTTCAAATGAATAATGGATTACCATAAGACACAAAATGGTATGAATTTCAATCCATTTATCCTCAAAGAGAACATTGTATATATCTAATGGATATACAGGAAAGGAAATGGGAAATAAAATTCATTATGGTTGAGGCTGGACCCAATATTGGAGATCTAGGAATCTCTATGTATCTCATTGAAAATGAGAATCTATCCATGCATAGTTCTTGAAAAACAAATCCCCTATGCATATCTGATTTAGACATAGGGAGAAATGGAACTCATGTGTCGTGAAGGAGTAACAATGATGTCAATGATTCTTGAATTTAGAATCTCTTAACATCAAATAAAGAAGATGTTAAATATATAGTATAATGTCATGTTATAAAGAAGAATGATGTCATGCAGTTTAATGTATTGCGATAAGGGAAAAGTTTATATTCATTTGACCATCGTGAAATGTGGACTCTTATGGTTGTTATGCAGTATAAGGTCATGTAACTACGACATTGTGTCGTGCTTTTTAGAGACATGTATTGAGGAAATTGATGATGTGTAGTTACTCAATGTACTTCTTCAAAAATCATGCCTTATTTGTAGTTGTAATAATTTCTCCATCCACTAAGATTAGGGAATAAGATCCATTTCAGTAGACCTTACATATGGATTAAACTCCTTCCCACATTGGCTCGAGCATTGGAGGCATATATCCTTGTATCATTGGAGTCCTGGGTACCAACACTAGTAATTCT
The DNA here is from genome assembly GCA_963277665.1 of Viscum album. NCBI lineage: Eukaryota > Viridiplantae > Streptophyta > Magnoliopsida > Santalales > Viscaceae > Viscum > Viscum album. The sequence goes on along the minus strand of OY728143.1, from coordinate 1,848,328,597 downwards.
TGACAAAATGTTTAGAGGTGTAATTTCTTGTTAAATTCTTGTGATATTCTGTTCTGATAGGATTATAAATGATGAAAAGTATGAAATCTCTTTTCGTTTAATCATTCTAGCTCATCGAATCATTTCTGGGAATTTCATCTATAGATAACTATTCAAATATTGTAAATCAGAGTGAAGGAAATTGAATTTTGATTGGCAAAAATACTTTTGTTCTGTACACTAATAAATACAGAGTTTCCTGCGTTGTATTACATGTAGTAGTCTGATAATCCCATAAAGCATTAAAAATTTAATCACGCCAACATATTATCTTTATCCACCATCTTCCAGAGTATAATTGATTGGGTCTTATTTAAAGCCTCCATCTATCCATTATCTGATGCATGACCATGAGATGAATGATGATATTTGATATTGTTATCCTAATATCTCTTTTTTACTTTAATAGAATTTAAATTTTTGTCATTTTCCATCAATATAGTATAAGGGACCCCAAATCTTGTGATTATATTAGCTTTGATAAAACTGACAATTATATTTTCTCTATTTTCATTGATATGTATTCCCCTATCCCATTTGGAAAAAAAATCAGAAGATGTAAGAATATACATGAACTGATTAGTTGTAGCTGGATGATATGGTCCTAATACATCTATTCCCCATATTGAAAATGGCCAAGAGTATTTAATTGTATTTAAAAACTCCGAGGGTCGATGAATGATGTCTGCACACACTTGGAATAGATAAGATTTCATGGTGAAATTTATGCAATCCTACAACATTGTTAGTTAGAAATATCAAATCCTTTAGATTTCATCAAAAATAATGTGCCTTAATTGGTGAGCACCACAAGATCTAGCATGCACTTCTTTCATGATAGCTACAATTTATTCTCTATCAATAAACCTAAAAATAATTCCATCAAATCGTCAATTGTAGAGGATCGACTAGTGACCAGGACCATCATAAAGAGTAAAATTTTCCACTCATCGTCAAATCTGTTATTTTTCATCTCTATCAGGTGGAAGTACTATATTTGGAAGGTATTCCATGATGAGTGTCATCCATCCCATGGTATGACTATATGACCCAGCAAAGGGCTAATTTCAATAATGTCCTATATTCTAGTTTGAATGAAAGGTGAAACCACAAGACGATGGGAAATACAGAAGATTTCTTTAACATGGTTTGGATTTGATAGGTCTGTTGCTTCTTTAGCAATTGCTTCAACTTGGGCATTTTTTCAAAGCAAGACATTATACAATGTTGGATCAGTGGGAAATTCAGCGATTAATCCTCAATAAAAATCACACAATGGTATTATGTCATCTTTATATAGCATAATCCACACTGATTAGTTTTTTACCAACTCTGAATCACCTTTGAATTTATGGAAGTTCAATTGTACCTGTCATGACAATTCCAAGCATGCGATGAGATATTGATATTATGCCTCCTTGTTGGTACTATTTTCTGATAGTATAAAGGAATATGTAAACACTACCTTTTCTGGGGAGACATGTATAATTCCTATCCCATATATTTTGAGTTTAGGGTTTTCCATTCTCATCTCAATTAGAAATATGGAAGAACCATCGAACTACATTTCCCATTGTCGGAAATTATCTGGAATAGATATGAAATCTTCATTAGTAAGTTCAGTTTCTAATAATGTATCTTCTACGGATGGATGTTTATTGAGGAAATATTCCAAATCATGTCCTTTTATTTTCGTTGTGAGGCATAAACTTGACATCAAACTATTGAAAAATAACTGCCAACTGTGACAAATTCCATGTCATCATAGGAAGACTAATAATAATTTTTAGCGGGTTATTGGGAGATACCAATTGGACCTTGTGATGTTGCAGGTTGTGCCTCTATTTCTATATAGAAAATATTAATGCCATGTAGCACTTCTCTTTACTTTAATATCAAGTCTCTGTGTCAAGCATAGTTTGAATAGGATATTGAATGGTATTTTTATTCCCAATATCATTCTTTTTTTCCAGGAAAGAACCAAGTGATTGCTCTAAAGCTGTCACATAGAGTATAAGTGGATTTCTATAAAAAAAATTCATTAATACTAGTGGACTAAAGAAATATTTATTGAGTGTTTATAATTTCTCTAAGAAGTCTATAGTCCATTGATAGGTGACTCTCTTATTCATTAATATGGTGAATGGTAAACATATGCCTCCAAAATCAAGGATATATTGCCAAATGTAGGCCATATGACCTTGAAGTACTATTAATTATATAACATTTTGAGTAGGTGACATGGAAAGGATTATATTTTTCTTCTCCAGACCAACATCGATTCCATGATGGCGTACAATAATGCTTAGTAGCTTTCCAGAGGTTACCCCGAAAGCACATTTCATGAAATCCATCTTCAAATTATTTTTCCAATGTTATTGAATATGGTCTCCCAATTAGTAAGGTGATCAATATTTTGTTTATATTTTACTACCATATCATCAACATAACATTTAAGAATTTTTCCTAAGAAGGGTTTGATGATATGGTATATAGCATATTGATACATTTCACCTTTATTATATAAGACAATAGAAATTACTTGATAGAAAAACACAAACTTAAGGGGCTCAAAATTTAATATATTCTTCATACTATGGGGTCATTCAGATGTAATTGTTCCCATTATATCCATCTATCAAATTATGAGCTTCATAGTCACCTGTTGCATGAATTTGAATTTCACTAATCAGAACTAGAAATTCGTCTTGGGGTCACTACCGGTTAAGATCTCTAAAATCAATAAAACACTAATTTTCCCAATATTCATTTTCACTGATACAATGTAAGAAATCCATTAGGGATATTTAACCTCCTTAAAAAAATTATCCTTAATAATATTGTCCACATCAGATTCAATTTTGGAGGCATGAGTTTGGTGTGTTCATCTTGCTGCCTGCTTGAATCCTCGATGATCTTCTAGAAAACCCATGTGATGAGTGTCTATATAAGGATTATGTCCTATAATTTCTATAGAGATCAGAGAAAATATATATCAACGTTGATTATGAAATTAGTTATAAATATCTTTCTCTTCAGAAGTTATGGCCACACAAATTAGAGTGGGGTGTATATTTTCTTTTTACCCAAATTTATTTCTCTGAGATCATCCACATTAGTGGAGACACCTTCCTCAAATGTTGGAGAAGAATCCCAATGATATTTTTTTTCTTCCTTACGTGACACTTCTTTAATTTCTACATTTATAGTAGGTCATAAAGAAAAATTGTCAATTCTTGGGGAGGAGTCAATATCTTAGCATCTTGATGAAGAGGCAACCATTTTTGACCCTACTAATGATGAAGGTCCTTCCTTGAGTATTTAATAGAATATGATGTGTTGGGAATAAATAATTTTGTTATCCTATAGAATTGCTACAATTTCTTCTAGCCTTATGGGTTTAGAAGTGACGTTCTGATGTTTTGTGGATGAATTGAAGACATATTTGTTTATGCTTTCACCACTACTTGGTAAATAATCCTTTTTCTCCCATGATGTCATGCAAGATTGTCATAATTAAAATTTCGGAAGTCATTGAATTGTACTTGGATTTGGGTACACCCTTTCAATTTTATTGATTGGAAACACATAATATATTCTCAAATGTTTGAATGGGTTCATTGGGATATTTGTTTAGGCCATTCTGAGCATTGATTCTTGTCATAACTTTTGTGATGGTCCTCATTCCCATTGTGTGGTTGAATTTTGATTCAACATACTTATATTTCGATATATTTAAAGGATCCATGTCACTATATAATTTCCCAATTTTACAATTTAATCAGTACTTGATACATTGGTGATATGACAATGGAATGGTCGCATGTTGATGTAGCCAATGCCTTCCAAGAAGAGTGTTAAAGGTTGTGTCCTGATGGACAACCACGAAATCTGAATTAGACACCAAATCACCAAAATGATTTCTGAGTGTAATCCCACCTAGAAGTTCTTGACCATTGTTTTCATAGCCTTGAAACATTAATGTAGAAGGAGATAAGTTAGATTCAATGAGGTCCAATCGAAAATGTGTACGGATAATAATGAGGTTTACTCTAGAGCCATTATCAATGAAGGCTCGTCATATGTCTATATAATTAATCCTTGTTGATATGTCCATGATCTGGATTTTTCCATGTATAAAATCATCTTCATATTCATCTGTAAAATATATAACTGAATTATGTTCTACAAGATCATTCTGTTTACGACAATCCGCTACAACAAAATTCTTAGTTTCAAACTCTTGGGGACTTGAAAAAGGATAAATAAATGCTTCCCGAATATCATTTGATAGATTCAAGGCATCCAATATTGAAAAATTGGAATGTACTTGGGCTAGATGTTTCCAAACATCGTACATTTGGTCTAGAGGGGTGTGTTTCCAATCATGGAGATACGGTTTGGCATGTGTCTTTGATGTTGATGCTCTTGATATTGATGTACCCTTTATCAAGTAGGAATTTAGAAATACATATGTTTTTTATAGAATAGACTGACTATGTCTATATTCTAGATGAGATAATTATGGTGTAACCACTAACCACTCTTCCAAAATAATCATGTCATGAACAATCCTGTCATGTGCGAGAGAACTACTTTGTTCTGGTTTTTCCCGATGAAGATCTCTCCCATGAGTTTCTTCCAAATATACGATTTGTGAAGCAGTAGAGATAAAATAGTGGTTTCTAGAATACCAAAATCTTCCAATGTATCCTAAAAATTGGATTCTTCCCCTATTTCACTAGTTATGTACAGAGAATTCCACATTCTCATTAACAGAATCATCATTTTCATAGGTATCTATTATGTGAATAATGATGACATAACCATAGATCATTTCTTCCTATGATAAATATTCATCTTGATGGGTTGGTTTTGGTTGTGCCATTTGGGTGGGGGGGGTGCCCGTTCTTTTGAAACATATGTTATGAAATTTTCATGAGTCAAGGAAAACATTGACCTTAACATGAGCTCATCTTCTTTCTGACTTCTCTTTATCATTCTTGTCACGTTGCTTATTTGAAGATTGAATACTGGAGGGCAGATATTTTGTTGAAGGTGTATTTTTTGTAGAATAAGTAGAAGAAGACACAATTGGTTATTGAAAATGTGTTTTTATAATGGTATGATTTTGATTGATCATTTTTCTGATCACCCAATCATCATACTTCTGCACTTTTTCTCTTTTGGATTTTTTCCACTTGCGTAACTTCTCTAGATCATTAGCAGTAACACATGATACATGGGCTGATGAAAAATCCAGTTTCACTTATCCATATTCCACCACTTCTTATAGGAAATATGGGAAAACAAATAACTCTTGAATGGGATTCCCCAACATTTAGTTAAATAGACAATAATTCAGACGATCTTTTAGTTTCATTGGCCTTGGAAACTGAACCAAATTTTTATCCATAGCATTAATGAAGTAACTAGTAACATGTTCATTCTGTAAAGAATTATCCTTTATCATTAACTCCTAAAAATGTCTATGACTTTTATATTTTTGATCATCATGATGAGGTGTTTGTTGTGGATAATGCTCGAGAGGTGGATCACTTCGGTATGATGAAGGTTTTAAAGTGGAAGCAGGTATAGATTCTTGTTTGAGTGTGAATGTACCGACCTCTTCATTCCATGTACGCTATCCTAGAGCTGATATAATTATACCAGATTTATATTTGTTTCCACAATTAAATACTCCAAATGTTGTGTGATTGAGGTAAGGTCTTGAAAACCTCTTTTGTATTTAACATGGATTATTGGTGTGCGTAACTCATCACACAAAGTTTCCACCCAAATTGGTAGCAGAACTACTTGATGGAGAGCATGATTTATGGAATATGTTAATACATTCCATAGATAAATGTAATATCAAACTATCTCATTTTCATTTTGTTTTAATGTAGTAAGATAAAAAAATTCAGCAACTTTGATCTTAATTAAAGAAGAAATTTATGATGGGGATCTTCCCATATTGTAATTGAATGAGACTAAAAACTTGTATAACAGACAAAAGCAAAAACGTGTAATTATTTCATAGAGCATCTGAGCTTTACTGATTCTTTTTTTAGGGTTCCCCATCATAAGATCACAATGAGAAACAAAATTCATTTATTTTTTCTCTTAATCACTCTAATGTTTAATGATTTGGAATGTAGTATTCAAAATTGTGGGGGGGAGATTTGATCCACCCATTCAGGGTAATATTTCTTTTCTAGTTGTATTGGAGCACACCATTCTTCCATATCTTCCAATAGGGTTCTTAATACCTCAATTGTATACATAAGAATTTGGGGAATATCTGGATGAGCTGGGACTTTTACAAGTACAACAGTTTGTTCTTAAACCAATGTGATGACTAGAAAAACCACTTGTGGTGGCGGTGTTAGTATTTTTCTTTGATAACCCATGGGGACTAGCATATAAGGATGTTTTTTTATCCTACCCTGGCTATGTACCCAGTGAAAGGAATTCATTATCCACATTTGTAGTTACATCAAACCCTCTTTGTAGAAGAGTTAATAAAGGATTTTGATGTTTAGGATCTATTTGGGGAGAAATTCTATCCATAATGATGCTTTTATGTTACTCTGTATTGAGTATTTTTATGTCCATCATCTACTCTTATTGTTGGGAAAATAATTCTTTAAGATAAATTGATTGACATTCCCATTTAAAAAGTGATATGTAATCTAACCTTTACATTTCCCCTTGTAATATGCCTTTAAGAGGGGTATGAGTTGGTTACGTTAGGGAATAACAAGACTATGGGTAACATAATGATTTCAGGTATGCACACCTCCTTCATTGGCATTAGTGTGTTCCATTATATGGATAATAACATCATCTTCTGACTCCCCTGAACTGTATTCATTCTCTGGAAGATCATCTCCAATGGTATTAATGTCATCCACTTACACATAATGAATCGACAACATTCCTTCAGTATATTTGTAAGATAATATCCTTCTATATCTTCTATGATACATTGATCTCATATATACTGAATTACTAAGAACATTTTTATGGATAGTAACTTGATTGGAATCATTGGAAGGTTTAGTTGTGTGTTCACTTTGTGGCTTCTTCTCTAACTTGGAGAAACTGACATCAATTGAGGATGGGATTGTAGATATGAAAAATCCCCCAACCTGCGGGCTAGGGTTATTCCTATTCTTATTCTTCAATCCTTCAAATAATTTTTACTAAATTTAAATGATGAATTAAACTTTCCCCAACCCTGTAGGATGGACGTTGTCTTGAACTTTTATAGCTGGGATTCGCACAGATTATGTTCGTATTTTTTTGAATTTTGGTCCATATATTGGTTGGGTGCATTATCTGACAACCACATAAAATAATTTTCTTCTGAAGACCATTGTTCTATTCTAGACATTTGTGCCATATGATGGACGACATCCTCTATACGGATGGAATGCATAGTGTTTTTATATGCTTGATACAAAAGTATCTCGACATCTTTCACTCTTCGGGCCAGACTCTGATGGGAGCCATTTGGGGCATGTTCTTGATATTATACATGATTTTACCCAAATTCTATTGATTATATCCAGCTATGGGAAATAAAATTAAATGAGACAAATTTTTGTGTGCTTTACTAATTTTGTGGAGAAGTGAAATTAAATGCTCCATGTGTGCCCCATCCTCTGATACGATCACCAGATGTGGTATCAGAAATTATTTGGTGCATGCTCTTCAGTTCATTAAGGCATGAAAATAGAGGGGTTCTCTATTTCTGTTCACCCTTTGGATGTTGAGAAACTAAGATAGTTGTCTATTTGATTTTTCATTGAAACATTTCTATTACATGTACATGACATTGATATTCACAATATTGTAATACTATGGTGTTAAAATGACGTAGATTTTTACATATGTTGAGGCCGATATCATGAATAAAATCTTCCTCCATCAATTCTGATATGTGGTATTTGGGTTTTTTTAAAGGCTATAGCATGGCAGGTATTTCACCATCAGACAATTTTTTTCTCTTATTTAACATATATTCATCATATTTTTCTTGACGTTTGTCTACATGGTTTGAATAGAGTGGAATCTTATCTATTGTTTTATTAAAAAAATGGAATCAATTTATTTTTCCTCCACTACATTTGAAGGAAAATGACCCAAGAGAGGTTCGATGAATGACCATTGCATTAGGATGTATTATGATAGAGACTTTATTTCAACTATTAATGACAATGCATCAGAACATACTTGTCTTACATTGGAAACTTCCTTGAGATAAGAGGGATTTCTCCTTACTACATTGTCCATTAGGAAATTTTGATGGGAATGTGAAACACTACAGTAAAGAGAACATTCGATGGGAATTCCATCATGGAGAGGGACACCATGGTGGATTACATCAAGGGATAAATCCTTTTTCTCTATGGTCATATAGAAACATTATGGGTTGTCATGGCTCTCATCCAGGAATTAGATCTCTTGATTGTTTGATATATCATGAATAAAGCCTTCATGATGAAGTATTTGACGAGGAACATTATAATTATTGCTACTATTCCCATTATTTAGTAATGGGAGGTTAGGATCTTGGGTTGCAACAGAATAATCTATGAGATCAGGAAGAACTCCCACATTAAGACGAGGTAGATCACATATTTGCTTTTATTTTCCAACAGTGTTTGGTGAGACTACATATTAGATTCTCTTTTACATATAGATGAGGAAAATTGTTGGCAGAAGCGGTTATCATGGGAAGGTGTATGTTCTTTCCTTGGAGTGGTAATCAGAATCGGTTGATTATCTCCAATTGGAAAGGGTGTGTGTTCCCTATTAGTTTCTCCATATAATATGGGGGAGTATTCCCTATAAACCTTCTGGGTTGGAATAGAGGTGTGTATCTTTTATAGGATGGCATGATGACGTGTCATTCAATTTGTGGGGACAAAGTAATGTTTCTGTTTCACTGTTACTAATGAAGTTGTTGTTATGATTTTCTGGCATGATTCTAGAATATGGAAATGAATTGTTTACTTCCCTTTTACTATTGAAATGTTTTTTTTCTGACTTCTACATCTAAAACGGAAAAATAAGTCCATTATGTATCATGAGTATGTGTGTGTGCATGCCCATTTCTTCCCTTTCTTGTCTATGGATACTGAAAATAATCTTATATAGGGGCAGAGTGCTGAGCTGGTCCTAGGTTTTTCATCAGAGCTTTCGAATTTCCTCTCTGGGCACTACCAAATGAGACTTTTGGTAGGCTTGATGAATGATGTCAGGTGTATGTTATTTCTAGCTATTTACCACTATGTATTGTTGATTTAATTATTTCAATGATTATAGATGAGCCCAGTGGTAGAATTGGTGATTGTAAGTAGGTGTATGCTCCTATTTACCATTTTCCACCACATTTGATTAGTGTTCATCCTTTAATGATATTAGATGAGTCTACTAACCGGATGATAGTTTGTAAATAGGTGTATATGCCTATTCACAATACTCTACCAGATATAGCTGGTGGTATTAGTGGATTGCTTCCAGATGAGTCTACTAGCCAGTACAATTGCGACGGACGAGTGTATGTTCTCGTTAGTTGTTTTCTATAAAGTTAGGTTGATGGACTTCTTTAGAGGGGGAAGATATAATAATGTACTCTCTGTTTGAAAAACATTTTCACTTGTGGTTCGTCTTGTAAGCATGTGTCTGATGGACCTAAGACAAACAAGCAAAGGCCACACCCCCATCTCATTAGGGTTCACTTTAACGTGATTCTGCTAATGGCAAATGTTTGATGATGTCCTCAGGAAGGACACCTACATCTTAGATTTTAGTACATTAGTTACCTCTTGATACACCTCCCTATAGTATGGGAGGTATTGTTTGTTGTGTTTTGGGGATAAAGGCCCAATACTATTGAAGGTAGTGGTTGGAACAGTCGGCTTCTTTACTATCGATCATCGCTGATCAGATGATAGAGGGTTGTTGTAACTTAGATAGCATGTCGGGAAGCCTTTATGTTTGGGATAATATAGTGTTTAATATATTCTCGTCCTAGTATATTGTAGACCTAGAATTGGAGATGCTGATTTGGTGATGATGTCCTTCTAGCAGATGACGACCCAGGTTGAGAAACAATTGGGGAACTCATGGGTGTAAACATGAAAGAATCCATGTGGAGTGAAGAGAGTTTTAAGAAAACATAAAGAAAAAATAAACTCCATTATATAATCTCTTTTTATAAGGATACATGCATGATTGGTTCCTTTTTCTATCCTTCCTTTATCAATTGATATGGGCCTGACAGATGGGTGACACTGTCAACTAGGTTAAGGATACATGTCAGATTCACTATTTTTGTTTCATAGTTCCATTTAATGTGTGCTCTAGTTAAGAATCACTACTTCTAATGGTTTCCATTGAATTTTTTTATTGAACCGAAAATAAGAAATAGTTCTTTATCCAAAAGGGACCTTTATTCCTAAGGAAAGCATTCATTGAGTTTGAACTTACGAAACTTAATAACATACAGTGGTCGATATGATGGGAGTTTGGGCTCATCAAACACTTTTGAGGGAAATTATTTTCTACTCTAGGTATCTCCTATAGATTTGAGATATTTTCATGAATCCTTAGTAATTCACCCAGTAGAACATAGGTTTCCCTTGGAATCTACAATCAATTATAAGTCTCTGTAAATTTTAGTGTCATCCTTTTTATTTGAGGTTCTTTATTAATGGTGAAATACATATTTATTTGAGGTTATCCATCAATGTTATCCTCTCATATAAATTTTAGAGATTCATTTTTCCATTATTATGATGATACTGGTTTTTTAATCCACTCTATGTGGCACTTTGGAATTTATTTTTTTCCACAAAGATGAAGGTTTGTTTGGATATTGGGATCTTAACCATAAATAGAATACCTACGTATCCTTGGGAAAGGCATCAAAAAATCATAGTTTGGTGCCACTTAATAGTATACATACTACCTTTTAATTCATGTGATAAGAACCTTGTCGTACAATTTAATGTCATGTGGTAACGAAATATCAGAGAAAGGGGCATAGTAAAGGTTGGGTGTGTGAATTATGCATATGAAGCCCAAGGAATGTGAACATAAAATGGGTTTAAACATAATATTAGACCCTATGGGGAATATAGCTCATAGAGAAGATTGTTTATTTGATGTATTGGGTTTAAACCTCATAGTGGCTACATACGTATCCAATTAAAAAATTGGAGTCAAATACCGGATAGTTTGGTTAGTCGCATAAGAGAGTGTAGTTTCTTTGAGAGAAATCAGTTTGGGATTACATCCTGAATAGGATGAATTTGTGATTTGGGAGTTTAATTTGGGGATCAATCCTATGGAGGATTCAATTGATGGATGAAATGAGATGGATCTCGGTTCATTGAAAGGCTTATTATGTATCACTATTATGGTGGGAATCAATGTTCTCGTAGTTCAAGAGTTTTAGGGGGGATATTTTAGGGCTTACTCCTAAAGTGGATGCCCAGATTAAGGGAATTGATTTTGGATTCCTAAAGTGGATATCCATTGAACTCGGGCCTTGAGAAGGCTTCCTACATAACCCAAATCATAGTTATCCTAGTTCATTCATGATGGTTGTTTGTACAAATGTTATGTTCATCACGAATCTATAAACCCACATGAGTCATGATCAGTTTGAAAAATATAAGGATATGAAATATTCAACAAATGAACCCACACATTTCCTCCTCTAGTTGCGGAAGATGACATGCTTACTACGGTGAGGGAGGACGAGTCCATGGTGACCAGGGAAGAGGGAGATGCAAAAATACATCCCTATGTTCTCATTACATTGGGAAAGGTCCAATGTAAGGAAATAGTAAAGGTAATGGAAGTGTTGAGGAGCAAGACTGCAACCTCATTCTTGAAAGGTTTGGGGCTTACACAAGAAAGCATGCCCTAAAAGTGTTCCTAGTAGGGGCTGAAGACATCTCATTTTCTTGAATGGAAAAGAAATTGTGAACCATACCTTCCCTAATAGAGACCCAATATTTTGGATTTTAATGATGAATAGGGGAGGACATAACCCCAACCCTAATCCTCCCAATTGGGAACATCCCTACAATGTTCCTAGTAGATTGGTCCATGTGACTTCAGATATGCAAACTCACATACACTCAATGATTCAAAAACCTATTTCAAAACAAATGTGGGAAAACTTTGTCTACGGATATACAAACCCAAATATGAGACACACTTATGTGACCTTCACAAAGGTTTGATAAGTCCAAAGGTAATGGTTGGAGTTTCAACATAATACCTTTTATACAAGGGATCTAATGAAGAAGAATCCATTCCATGAATGTCTTCGAATAAGGCTTGATTTCTTATATACTAAAGGGAGTAGGGGAATCAATGAAGGGTCCCCATGTAAGTATCTTGCACACAAGTATGGGTGCACAAGTATGCTTGGGAAACCAAATGTTCACTAATGATAGGAAAAACATCGATGATAATACATCGATGAGACATGAATCAAGCCTTTACGAGTATTCGTAGTTATTCCCATAAGTGAGGTGCTCATGTTCCTTTGAGAGGAATGGGTGGCAGATAATTGTTTTTGATTCAATGAGGTTTGGTTCAGCATGAATTCATTTTTTATGGATTTCATATAGTAAACTGATTTATTTCCAATGATCCTAATTCAATTCCTCTTCTCTAGGTGTTAGAGAACTACCTTGAATGTTTCATAAGACGAGGGAGAAGAAGTAAGGATACCAGAGTAGTAATTAGACTTCTGGTAAAATTGTTCTTACAAATGAAGGCCCCAATGGTCTATTAGTAGGAAAATAAGTGACCTTTGGAGAAATGGTGGTGGGGCATGGAAGTGTGTTGTGCACTAGAATTCAGCTTGGACGTACCTTGAGCCCTGAAAGATCCTTGTCTTAACTAAGGTGATCTAATTTTAAATCCTTTGAAAATAATTATTTTAATCATGTGTTTTCTCATTTATTTTGAAGCATTATCATTTGTTAGGTTTTAGACTTTGTGATGGAACAGATTATAAACATTTGTGAACACCATGCTCAATATGTAGTGGGCCATGAAGCATTGGAAATAAAACAAATAGTTCCATCATATTCACCACATTCAATTACCTACAAAGGAACTAATGCCCAGTTTTGGGGAGGTTTCCATAGTATGATTTATTTTATGTATGGTGTTCCTCAACTCACCCCGAATATGATATAGTTATCCTCAAAATATAATATATATCACCTTACCACATTAATATGGTGTAGTGAACATCTTGACTATAATACGAGGCAGGAGGACATGATTTACATATCTAAGCATATAGATATGCATATGGATTGGACAATAAAGATCATATTTTATATGTTACATAGTTATACTATGTAATTGTGTGATTTCATTACCCAGGAAGACAAAAATAATGATATAATATAATGGTATTTTTATATTTTCGTCTATAACTACTTCATTCCACTTACATTGAGGGGTTTCCAAGATATAGGTTTCTTGAACATGAAGCATGTTCATATTTTTTTTATTCTTCTGATATAACCAAGATTCAATGACTCACACAGGATCTATCTACAAGGGAGATTGTTAATGTGAGTTGATTTAAGGAGGGTATTGTTTAGGCTATCAGATAATAAGTTAATGTTTTTTACCATTATTTCAAATATAATGAAATATGGACTTATTAATGATATAAATTTAGCTGAATAATTCAAAGAGTTTCATGGAGGTTCAACACCTAGAAATGAAAAAGGTTCTTCTAGTGGAAGGAATAATTGTTTCATGGTTTCTCATTGTGCTATTGGGAGCTAGAGAAATTATACGTGTAGTTTCATTATTTCATCAATGTTAGGAACCATGGAATATTAAAACCTTGTGCTGGTGAGATCCATTTAAATACGGACGCTATAATAGCATTGGTTATATTCATCACATGAGTAGAAATTTTCCTCCAATTCATTGTGAGAGAGGATCTACACTAACTGCCTATTCAATATAGGGTCCAATATATCCTCAAAAATGAGGGAATCTGAATTACCATTGGAAACTTAAGACAAGATTCTTGTAAATGTATTAGAATCAAGAAAAAATATTTAGTGCCAGTTGAGAATACCTAGTAATGGTAGTTAGGTTGTATCTCAGGTCTATTGTACAGGCAAATTACATGGAATGAAACCTATGAAAAAGGATCAATGTTTCAGGCCCTATACAATCTATGTACTATTCTGGTAGAATATTTCTTATTGTATGCTTTATTTGACAAAACTACATAATAAAATTTTATATCTTCCACAATTATTTATAGTTTTCCTTCTATTTAGAGTACTTTTGCAGCATGATGACAATCGATACCCACTTGGTTATATAGTAAGGTAGTGTATGCTGATGTTAGGATTTTCCTCTATATGTAGGTGATTATCTATTTGGGTGGAATAATTTTTCCTATACATGAATCGAAATGATTTAGTTCTTAAGATGTGTTGTATAGTTATCTATCGAGATCAAATTGATTTTTTTCATTAAAGGGTGTCTCTTACATCACCATATTGAGGTAGATAGGTTTATAATGGTGAATAGGATGTCTTTTAATCTCAAGCTAGACTATTGAATCAGAGGCTTCGTAGAGTTATTGTCCTGATCTCCATTCTCTATATTGATGATCAAGGTTTACAACCTACAATTTTCCCTCCTATGGTGGATTATTTTAGTGATTTTATCCATGATGAATTTTCTATGATACCTCTAGTGAGTGAGGTAGAATTCAAAATTTACTTAGTGAATAATTTTAAACTACTGTCCATTCTTCCATATATGATGTCGCTTATATATTTTCTTTATTCAGATAAGTAATCGGAAATCTTGGTGTATAGGGGTTCTTTAATCCCCAACACTTCACCTTGGGGTTCAGTATCCATTTTTAAAAATATTTCATTTTTTTCATTTAATAATTGTGTCGATTATTGTTGGCTGAAACAAATAAAAATTACGAATCAATATCCATTTAATAGAATAGATGACCTCTTTTACTAGCTCCAAGGTGAATGTGTTTTCTAAATTATTTATTTTAGACTAGTCTACCATCATATGCATTTCAAAAAAGCATGAATTCTTGGTTTATCACTATGAAAATGGTATAATAATTATGAGTATCTTTTTTCCGTTTGGTCTCAAAAAGGGACCATCAATTTTCATGGACATGATGGATCTAGTTTTCCACACTTGTCCAGATTAATTCATGCTAGTATTTAAGAAAAAAATGAGGGAGAAATCTCTCTCGAAAAAAAAGCGTTCCCAACATCGTTAGATCATTATGAATACACCAGGGGGTACCAAATTTATGAAAATCTCACAAAATTACAAAATTTGATCTACAATGTTCACATCCAAGGTGACCTTATCTTAGATACCATAGTATCAGTAGACCCATATTTGGTGAGAGTTATAGATTACTAGGAGAATATGAAGAATGAATTTGATATATGGGGTTTATCAGGTTGATTTTGGTAATACATATTCATTTTATGATATTTTTCATTCCAACCAGTTCCTCTTATGGGATAAAATAATATAGTTGTAAAATTCATATGGTCAGAAGTTGCAAAAGATCCATTCAAGAGTTCAAAGGCAGACTTGAATTAGTGCCATTCCAGATCATTATGGATTCAAGAAAAATATATATACTCTATTGTTATCATAATTATTTGTGAAATTATTAGATCTTATGTAAGATGAGTGATTCATTGTATACATGTCTCATCAATTCTATCCCCATGTGCATAATTACATGATGTGTGATCTTGAGATAACATATATTTTTCATTAATTATGATGTTAGAAAGAAAACGTACTGGTTGATTGGTTTTTATTATTCACCATTGAAATAGCCTCAATTGTATATTTACACAACATGATCATAATATTAGGTAGTTTATATGGGTTGAATATCTTCAGAAATTTTTTCAAAATTTCCTATACACATAGGAAAACGAATTCACTAAATGATGCTCTGAGAAAAAAAACATAGACACATCTGGTTGTGGAGGCTTAGGTGACTGTAATATATATCATTATTTTCTAAATTGAATAGTGAATTTAAGAAGAATCATGGGTATAAAATCATCAAAACATTATCAGTGATTACAAACCTTCTCCAACAGGTAAGATTAAGGTATTATTCTGACCTTGAAGGAATGGTATTGATAGAGAGTATCTTAGATGTCGATTCATCACCCTGTAAGACTATGAATGAGGATGTAACCAATTTATTTAATAGGAATGTCAATGTTCCATCATAAATCTATGAGTATTTAATGTTAGAATCTCATTCCTTGATATGGATGCTACATCATGTTGTTACCAAAAATGTATCAACACATGCATCAATGGTATTGTTGTCCAGGTATGAAATGAATGTTATCAAAAATTATTACTCGATCATCCATATATCAAAATGTTAAGGCTGAATATTAGCGAATGACATGAATTTTACCATCGTTATCCATTCTAGACTAAATGTGAGATGACAATGTTATGGATTTAATAAACGGTTTTCCAATATTTCATAAAGGAAATGATATAGTTTGGGTATTTATAGATTAGTTAATTAAGGTATCCCATGTCTTACCTACTCGAGATACCTACTCAGTTGATGATCTTAAAATGATATAGGGTAGTGATATTGTAAAAATTCATGAATTTCCATGTTCTGTTGTATGTGATATGGGTTCTCATTTCACACCGTAGTTCTAGAAGAGGGTTTAGTAGGCCTTGGGAATGCATGTTCTTATGAGAATAAAATACCACCCTCAAACCTATAGTTAGATAAAGTGTAATGTTCATGTGTTATAGGAAATTCTTCATTCATTTTTCTTTTACATAGGATGTTTATGAGAAAATTACATACCTATATTATATTTTTCTAAAAATAACTAATTTCATAATACCATCCAAATTGATCCTTATGTGGTCTTATATGATAGGTCATGTCGATCACCTCTATGTAGGTTAGTGGTAGGGGAGGAATCTATTTTTAGGACACATTTTATCAAATAGTCTTTAGATAATTTTTAGCTAATCATCAATAACATTTTGATAGCTCAATATAGGTAGCTATCACAATCCAATCAACGTTGATGACCAATAGAGTTTTTTGTAAACTATTTTGTCTTCTTTCATAGTTTTCCTAAGTTAGCCGTTCAACAGATTCAATGAATGGGTAAGACCATTTATTGATTCATCAGAACCCCATATATTATAGATTATGTTGGACCATTTTCTTTCATGATAGGACTTATTTCAATATATCGATCTATGAATGATGCCTTAAACATTTCTCATCATAGTTGGAATTTTCAAAACCTGAAACATGATCATAATCTTATGGAGGTTGAGTCATATGTCCATTATTGTTTCAAGTTGTACCCCATGTGTTATTTTTTTCAAAAATTCATCTCTTTGGAGTTAGGATAGTTCCTCTACTATGGGATTCATGGAGGCATAATGGTCTATATGACGTGATAGGGGAAAAGACTATGATGTACGTTATCATTGGCTGAAATATTTCATATATGTTATTTTACCTCCCTCATAAGGGAATCTTAATGAAACATTTTTTAATTGAAGTAATTTGTAATGACCATAAATTTTATGAATGTATAAACTAGATTAAAAAATTTCGATCACTTTTTTCAGTTTTTCTATTTGATAAAACACATAATCCGAACATTAGGGTATGTCGTTTTAGTATTTGGAATATGGTTTGTGAGGGGATAGATCCTAGAAAATTTCCAAATACATGACATGTATTTAAATTCATGATCTATATGAAAAAAAGTCTGGTATTTTTGAGGTCATTCAACTTGAATAACCTGAATCGGATTTTCCTATAGGGGAGAAACTTGTTAATTACATATTGTGAAATGATAACACACTATGAAAATTACCTAAGTAATTTTTTCTAAAAGTTGGGAGGGACTGTTATTTAGATCGTAGATTCAACTCCCTATGTTCTCATAGTATTATCCCCATACAAGAGAGATCCTCCACTATATCATAGGTTCATCTAATTCTCCAAAATCATGACTCCGATAATATTTTTGAATACCAAGATGGATCCACCTCAATATGTTATTTGATATGTTTTCATCTTTTCTATGAATTTTCAATAGTTCTAAAC
Source organism: Viscum album (assembly GCA_963277665.1). Taxonomy (NCBI): domain Eukaryota; kingdom Viridiplantae; phylum Streptophyta; class Magnoliopsida; order Santalales; family Viscaceae; genus Viscum; species Viscum album. The sequence continues at coordinate 1,848,310,350 of OY728143.1, read as the reverse complement.
ATGTTTCTCATGTGAGATCATGAACAATATCTTCCGAGTTTTTTCAATTTTTCAGTTTTATTCCATTATTCAATGATTAAATGAATTCTAGTTGAAGAGTATTCATATACTGACCTATGATAGGTGGAATAGTAATTTTCCGAAAACATTAGTTTGTTTCTATTGCTTCCCCATTATTCCCCTCCTAAGATATTTTCAGACAAAGCCTTCAAATGTTTATTTCATTTATAAATTAATTAAACAATGTTTTGATACCACCGTAAACCCATGATTAATTTTCATGTGATTTTTACCTAAATGATTTCCCCCATTTGGGTGTGTTGAATTAATCTCCCTCCTAAAAACAATGTTCTAGATGGCCAACCACATATTAAGTGGTTTTTATTGACATCAAATTGGATTTTCCATTATTTAAAAATTAAATGGATTTATTCATTGAAAATAATGATTGTGGAAAGGCCACTCCATGGGTTATATATTTATATCTGCATATAATAATTGTGACAGTAATGGTTATATTGGGATAAATTAATATTATTTCATAAACAGAAATTCATCATGATGACTATTATGATTATACCACGTATATGGGTCAGAGGAAAAGGGTAAATGGAGTTTCTAAACAATGTTTTAAAATAGAAATTATATTGGGTGGGGGGAATGGTCTCTCACACCGTTTATTTTTACATGGATGATGGGAATGATGCTTCACATTCCATTAAATATTCTATTGTGATTCTTGACACATCACACAATTTCGAGTGATGAGCATGATGTATCTCACTCATAGGATATTTCAGGATAGTAACCTTACAAGTGTCTATAGCTCATTAGACTAGGCATGGAAATTAGTGTTGTTCCCAATGTCCATATAGAACCAAGTATCCAATTATATTATTATATACATACTTACATTTATATGGTATATTCTTGCATACATGTAATATATGATTATTATAAATGTTTCTACAGCGTATACTTATATCATAGTTATATAGTCATACGTTGAAGTAAGAAGACTCACGGAGGAGTCATTTAAGCACATGATCCAACTAGTATTAAATTTTCAGCATCTTTTTAATAATATTATACATGAACTCTACAATGTTATATACACTAACTAGATTATTCTAGACACCTTTGGTGGAATCTGGTTGAGTTTATCCCAAAACAAGAGCAGGGTTCCCATTTTACCTAAGACGACTTCATGATTTTTGTGGTGGATAGGGGTAAATAATCTACCACAAATTGTTGAACCGTTTCACTTATATATTAGTGTGCGGGATCAGGGTATTATGCATATTCTTATTAATTATGTGGAGATTTCTTTTGATCTATCATATTTTTTATGAAATGTTACATATCCCTCCTATCATGTATTCCCATATCCCCATTTTATATCTGCATTACATGACATCATTTTGTCTATTAAATATCCTATGGAATCTTATTGGTATTACTGTAAAGAAGTGTACTACACCATTTTTCTCATTTTTATATTATTATTACACATTTTATTATATCTCTTATATCTTATGTGCTACTCTAATATGAGGTTGTAGTCTCCCCATCGTACAACCATGGTCCATCACATCAAGTAGGTAGGCTTTAGTGTACTAGAAGATATTATACAGCCCATGTGACCCACTGGATTGGGGTACAATATTAGTGGCTCTACGAAAGGTATATTACAAAATAATTTTTACCAAAAATTTAACATTGAATATTCATGTCATTTTCATAAGCACTAATAGTTTTGAATTTAACAAAATTGTGAATGGAATATTTGTTTTAAATAGTAAAATATGAATGGTATTTTCCACCATCATGACCACTAAATGTTTTAAATCATAATTTATATGTATCAATTGATATTTAGTAATAAAATTTATTAGAAAATATTTTATTATGTTTTTCTCCAATTTGGAATAGATATCTTCCTCAATAATGGTTCCAATTGTTTTTTCTTTCAAAATTATTTTCCCTCTACGGATAAATTTATTGAAGTTAATTATGATTACATTTGGATACGATAGAAGGATATAATTCCTATTTATTACCTAAATGGTTTATGTTTATGATGATGTGATTTCTATAAAACCAATATATATTTCATGTGACATGCTATGGTGAATTTGTTTTTCAACCCCATTTCTATTCATCAGTTCTCACATGATGATTGATCTACAATCTTATAGAACAAGAATAAATGGATTATGGGATGGATATGGAACACATCTCCCATCAATTAATTAGGCAATGATTAATGTTATATGATATCATAGGCTACTTATGAGGTTATCCAAATCACAAAATAGGTTACACATGAGCTCGTCCCAAGCTCGAAAGAGGTACATGAGTGGTTATAGGAAGTCTAACATTTTATGAATGACATGAGGGGAATCATAAAAAAAATTTCCTTCTCTATTTCTATATCGTACATCTATGCCTTATATCGATGTTATGATATCATGGATCTTGTTTATGGATTATTTTATTATTAATTTCATTTCATAATCGAATATTCATGCCATAACACAACATTAATATATTTTATATGAAGGGTATGGTTTCCAACTATTATTTTCATGTTATTATACCCTTATGTTAATGTTATGATTTGGTATCTCTTTTTATTTCAATCTCAAAGCTTCTAAACTCACAATTTATTTTTGTTCCCCATGTAAAGAAGAGTTTTATTATGTATGGTATGTTTTTGAGCAGTACTAATGGGGAAGATCATAATGGTAGATGTCAAATATATTTCAAAAAAGTAGTCGATTGTTTACCTGGCCACCAATGAGACTAAATTATTACGGTCCTCATGTGTATGTTTGTGAAATGTATTTAATATTCATCTAAAGAGATATAATATAAATATTTCAAAATCCTAGGTCTCTATAGTTGGAATACTCTGAAATTATTAGTTAACAGTTGGACACATTGATATGAATACCTTATTGAGCACCTTATTCCCACAATATGTTTTTTGTTTTAGTTGATATTTTGGACCCAAATAAATCTCCTAAATACTAAAATCATGATAAAATGAAATGATTTAGCTTATATAAAACTTAATTTTATGGGATCTAGTGTTAAAAATAAATTTTTTTTACTCACTGAACTCTGTCATGCCATGAATAGTACTGGTCATCAAAATTAGAAAAGAAGGGAACACTATTCTATCAACTCCTTCATAAGGTTATGCCAACCTTATTTCACTGGTTCTTCTATTCCATTAGTTTTTAAAAAATGGATGATCCTCACTTTAAATATCTTTTATGTCCACTGGTTTTTAATGCATTAAAAATTAATTTTGATTATCTACCAATTTGAAGTTGAAAATAATCAATTGTGGACTCTTATCAAGAATCTGAGGAAACAATATGATATTTAATCTACGCATTGTGATGAGTTCAACATCCTCTATATAAATATATAAATTCTTCAAATTATTAATATGAATATAGAGATGACATTTCATTTATTATTGAAAAAGTTTGATGAATCTATTTGTACCTATAAGGAAAAATTCACATAACATTGATGTATGCTTATGGTATAATCATCCAACCTAAAATAAATGTTTCTAATTTTTCAGTGGCTGAAATGAAATTATCCAAACAGGGATGCTATAAGAGACTTTAGTGGATATAATTATATTTATTGGATATGATATCAAGGTATAAATAGAGGTTGGAGTTTTGTAATGATATCATGGATTTGATAAAAAGACAATATTGAAATCAAAGAAATGTGTAAAAATCATGGAGATAAGAAAATGAGAAATCCATTGTGATTAAATTACTAGACGAAACATGGTCCATGTTATATTAAGGGAAGAAGTATATGTTTACCTTATAAAATATAATTTCATAACATAAAAGAATTCGTATGTTATGAGAAGAAGTTATCTAATGAGGCGAATAGAGGGAAATATACACATAATGCACTACATGCACTCCAATTTTTTTGATATATGGATAATGGGAATTATTTTAGTCAATTCCACAACTCATTGGAAAATGATGATGATAAGATACAAAACCGTTGCAGAAAAAAGAAAATTGGATTTTGTATGAAATCATAATGTTGAAGAGAATCATGATAGTTATGGAACACTTGGCCTCCAATCCTAATTATGGACTGACATGTGTTATTTCGAATGAGTGATCCCATCAAAAATATTATTTTTCATCATTTAATTTTCAGTTTTTTTGTGAATCGTTTATCTCCCAATACATGTATTATGAAATAGTAGAATATAATTTTATATTTTATCGGTATAATGTTAGACAAAAACATATATTTTATTTTTCTGTACAATATATGAAATTTCTGAAGGAATAAAGGGATAATTATTTTCATAATCATATATGGATTCGTGTAATATTATCATAATAGGTATGAATTACATCATGGGATTAATATTTTAAGGTTGATCATATGTGTAATGTTTTATACACCACAATTGAGGTTTTACATGATGGGAGTTTGTTAGGAATTAAGATATATAAGGAAACATTTATAGAAATACAATCAGTCATTTTTCTATATGTCTTAGTGACAAATGTATTGGGGGAGGAATGCCTTTTCACCTTTTTGAAATGCGAATAAAGGTATAATTTTTAAAGTATATATTATCATTGATGTTGATGTAATTATGAGTTTTATTCTATCAACAAAATATGTAATAACTCTTTAATTATGTCAGGTATGATTTAACTCTAGATCAAATTTCTAGAATATAAATTAAGTAAGTTTTAACGTTTAATGGAGAAACACGTTAAATTTTATGTGATTGGAAGAAAATAGCTACCTTAGTATTTTGGGGAGGTCGTTAGTAATCTGTTGATAATAAGAATAAGAATAATTCAATCCCTTGATAATATGTTATGATATTGTTCAATGGAGTTCAAAATCCTGATTTGATAAACACTATCCTCAAGTTGAATTTTCATGATAAAATTGTTTTCTCTCAAATACATAGATGGCCGATTATGAATCCTTATATTGAATGAATAGTACAAATATAATATTCTATAAGGATGTATCAAAAATAAAGATACCAAAACATATAGTTGATAATGAAATTAATGAATGGTTAGAGACATTTCGAAACACGTATAGAAAATGTTGAAATATAATAATATAAAGACAATCACTAATGAGATATAGAATTTTAAGTCTGTCAGAATGTATTTAAATTAATTTCTCTTTATGAAATATAAGGGAAAACTATTACTTATTTTTATTGGTCGCATTTTAATTATTTATTATATTGATACCATAGAGTATCACTTGGTACTTCAATGAAAAATCATTGAGGTTCATAATTTTATCCATTTATCACACCAGAGGATATACATAATTAAACAATGATATTTACTATACTCAAAGGTCAAACAACTTGATAATCAGATCTATTATATAGAATAATTGGATGAAATTATATATTAAACTGATAAATAGACACAGAAATAGGCCACAAATTTGTTCAATGTGTTGTGGTTAAACAACCATAATTAGAATGTTAGGAGGAACTTAAGTATGTAATGTGGAATAATTATCCACTGTTTGGGGTAACAATGTGACAAATTTCAATGATGAAATTAAATTTATTGTTACTATAATATAACACACAATTATTTTGGGAAATATATTTTCGAAAATAAAATAAATATTTTTTATATTTTCCATTACATGCAATACTAATTTTATCTTGTTTCATAAGAAACATTGCGTTTAAATGAAGCATGTCATATTATTAAAAATAACATTATAATATAGTTATCACATATCCATTAGAACGGTTGTTATGAATAGGATTAATTTAATAAGGAATATATTGGTTATAAACATTTAAATAATTTGAATTATTTTTGTTTCTAATTAATTAAAATAAAAATAAAAAAATATTTTAAAAAATGGAAATCTTTTTTGAATATCAATATATATGAAAAAAATATTTTTTACTAATAATATTTCAAAAACATACATTAAATTATTATAAATAAGTTTGTATATTATATATTGAATAAATTATTTACCTTTCATATTATGTGTTTTCTAGATCACAGATAATAAAAAATACAATTTTACACTAAATAATTTTATTTTTATAAAAAAAAAATTCTTGACTTTTTTCACCCTTATTTTAAAACTAATTTTTTATAATCAACGTAAATTTATTTTCAAAATATTGATTTATTATTTAAATCATCATGTAAAAATTATTGTAGGTTTATTTTTTTAATAATTTATTGAGAATATAAATATTTATATGAGTATAGAAAAATATTGAATTTTAATTGTAAACTAGATTTTTTAAATTATTTATAATATTTTGTTATAATTTATTTTTATTATATTACATTCGATTAATTAGGTATCTATAAATATAATTTATTATAATTTAATCATTCCCATGTTGAATTTCTTAATAAAAACATTTTATACTTTTATTACATTTTCTATTTTATAAACCCGTTTTTTAACCTTGTATGTGTGAATAATTTTAAATTAAATATTGAAACTTATGTGAAGGTAATTTTTAGAAATGGTTTAAATAATTATAATAAGATTAATTTATATTATATAATAATTTCTTCTGAATTTATATACATAATAAATAGTCACAATAGTCAAAATTATTTACCACAATCATAATAAAAATTAGTTAAGCATGGGTAACTAAAAATAAGAGGTTAAAAATTACTTAAAAAATGAAAATAAATTATTTTATGTACATATTCTGTCCATATAATTTTTATTCATCATTTATACTACATTTATAAACCTTTGGTAATGTCAAAAGACTCTTGGAAACCTTTTTCATTTCTGAAATTACAACTTTTCCACTAACATAACGTATAAAAGGCTACCCACTCTCCACTCCTCTTCATATAAAAAACACCATTTGGTTCATTCAATATCTTCCATAATCACTTCTCATCTTCCCTAATCCCATTCTACAATACTAATCTTGTAAAACTCATTCCATCTTAGGGATGATTTTAGTGATAACCTATGGTGCATACCCTGGGTAGAGGTAACGTTCTTTAAAAAAAAAATTTATATTATTTAATCCACCACCTGCCTAAATTATTATTAAACCATAATGAAATAATAAAACAATTACCATCCATAAATTTTAATATTTTCTATGGTATGTTATTCATCGTTAACCATCTCCACTTTCATCAAATTGGTTACAAAATCATCATTCGTGTGCATAATGGACCACCACCACATAAAAAAATGACTTTGTTTTTCCCATAACCATATCTCACATTATGATAAAATAATAATTTATTATATATATATGATATTTATTTAAATATTATATGTATGTAATTATTATATGGATCAATATTTTATACATTCCATTATGTTGTAATACGATGGTGTCACTCATGTGTTTAAAAAACTACCAACTCACGAAGAGATGTGATTCATACATGATTTAAAATAAAGTTAATAAGGATGGTTTTAATGAACATATTTAATAAATATATTAAAAAAATAGTCATGTATTTTAATATAATAATTTTTTTATTTCCTTCATTCTAACATGATAATTGAAAAATATTCATATGTACGCACAATATATCGTCTTCACTAATAGTGTATTTCATTTTCTATATATAGCATTTATTGAACACTATAATTATATATGTAATGATTATATATGATATTTATATAATTATTAATATCTCTATATTATCAATACATTATCAATTTATGAGGACATAAAATAACCAATCAAAACATATGTGAAAAACAATAATGTTGTTACCCAAAACATGATTTTAAATAGTAATTGACAATAAATAGGTTACAAATGGTCATAATAAAATAATAAATGGTATGATATATATAATAATGTTTATATTATAGATTTAAAAAAATATTTTATCCAATGTTTCAATGTGTATGGAAGAATTTGAGACTTATGGTATGGGATTTTAGGCCTATCGTTAATTTATAAGAGATATATGAAAAATCACCACTCATTTTTTGTGTGTTGTGGATATTCTTCCCTTAAAAAAGTAATATAATTAATATATTTAATATCATGATATTTATTGTTTCATTTTATTTTATTATTTGTTCTTTCTTACAATTTAAATGATTACAAAATATTTAATATATTTTCATCTGTCAATTTTTTAGTGAGACACAAGCAAAATTCCCCATGAATTTATTCATTATAGGGTACATAAATAATATTAATGTATATCATGATTAATATACTTAAAATTATTTGGATTTATATATTCCATTAACAATATCTCTTTCATGGGTTTTATGATTCAAAATATTGAAATGTGGTAATGGATTTTTTACATCAATTTTCCTTTTTTTGAGAAATATGTTATGATTTACAACAATATTATTTATGAGGTGTATATAAAACCAATTTTAAATGAAATATTATGAATTAATTAATTCACATTATATTTTAGGTTTCATTTAATAATATTATGTAATGGGGATTATCATTCAATGCAACTAATGTGGTAATTATTTTATGGTATTATCTTATCATTTTTCAAGAGTGTTAATTTTAATGATTTTGATAAAGAAAAATTACAATAAATCTATCAAGAAATCATGAATTTAATTATCATTTGTTTAGGTCATGTCAATAATTATTTTCTTAATATTCATCAATTTATATACCTAATATATTAAAAGTATGTTTTTTAGAAAAATGGGATTTTTTTCCTTAAACTATCGAAACCATATTTTTTTCAAAACAATATTTAAATAATTGATTCCAAAAATGTTTCAAAATTATCATAATGATTTTTAAAAGAATGTTTTAAAAATTTTATAATTTTAAAAATATAATTTTATATTAATATATATCTATCTTTTAAAAACATTTCATGTTTGTGTTTTTCCAATAAATTGTGAAAGGAATAATTATTTATACTCGTACTGTATGAAAAATATTTTCCACTGTCATAACAACTCTATGTTTTAATTATTCCATTATTTGATTTAATGGTTATTTTCAATGATACTGATTATGAAAAATTCTATAATATTTAAAAACATTTCATTCTTTATGGGATTTATTAATTAAGAAGGGAGCCATGTGATTTTTCATTCAATGTTATTTTCTATTTAAGATAACATATTTTGATTTGAATGATGCTTTACTAGGGATATGATACATGTATTCCATTATAATTCCTTCCATAAATTTTTTATTTTTATGGTGAAATTATTTTTATGAATCTTATATCCTTATCATGGGTTATCATAATATGAAATGATTTGTGAAAAAAATTTCATTTTATGGGATTTCATATGATGCATGTTCTACAATATTGTAGGAAAAAATATGGATTATATAATTGATCAGACCTATATCTCCCTATAAATTGATTTTTAACGTTTAATGTTATATTATCCCAAATGATATATGGTAGGTTATCCAAACCCCAAAATTAGGCACATGGGAGTTGATCCCATGCTAGAAGTAGTTACAATGATGGTTATCCCAAGAATAACATGTTATGACTGTCTTAGTGTGTAGCCATGATAAATTAGATTCTAAGAATTTGTGTATACCCCAAATATATGTCTTAGGAAAATGGTATCCTCTTCTAGATCATGTTCTAGGATTCCCTTATTTCTAATGTTTTATGAAATTCCAATCATTATTCATTGAATCAATATTTTGATATTTGATATGTACAGTATAGTATTAATATGTTATGATCATGTTCTCTTACACATTTTTTCATATTACTCTTAAGTATCATTCTTGTATTCCTTTAAAAAACATCTGAGCACATCATTTATTATGTTTCCTTTAAACAAGATATAGAAAATGGTTTTATGTAGGTTAGGTTTTTGAGGATTACTAAAATAGAATTTTTTTTTTCAGATGATCAATATATTTCACAAAATTAGTTGATTTTATACCTAATCTCCAAATACACAAAAATATTAAAGTACATGAGAAAATATTTTTTTAATGTATTTAATATTCATCAACATATATTTAATGTCCATGTATGAAAAAGATAGGTGTATATACCACTATTTATAAATGAAATAAGAAAACAACCTATATTATTTAACAAATTAAACATAGTCTTGTACTTTTACATACATAATTAATCATCATATAAGTAAATGGGACATAGGCCAGTACATTCCAAACTATAAAAAAATACAATATCCTCCAAAAAAATTCATATAATTTACTTACCAGATCTTTTTATTCATAACCAACTAACCAAACCATGTTTTATTGTCAATGTGATACCTATGTCCATCTATGAAAATAGTATGTCCAAATAATAAACACAAAAACATGTCTCTTGTATGTGGGGAGGTGTGATCCAAAAAACCCAATTGGAACCGCCAATCCCTGAATAATAAAAATAGTTTTTATGATCATATTAATGTGTGTGAAACAAAAATATAAAGAGTACTGTTATTCCTTTAAAGTACAACCACCTAAAAATGACATAGAATTCACCAACCAAGATACATGCAAGTTTATTTTTTATTAAAAATTATATCATGAGCTCTATCCACACATTCTTAACCTCTACATTAGAAGAAAGACAATATGTTCCATAAGTAAACCCATTACCAACGACCCATGTCTTCATCTCATTCAATAATTTATCGCATACCAAGAATCCAACCATTACATCTCACTCAATAGAGGAAGCATCAATTGTTGAACACAACATTCTGACTCATGGTGTTGTAATCCAAAAATCATATGGCCAACTACAACACACAAGAATAGCTATGAACGGTGTAACAACCAAATATCCAATAACAAACAGATTATATATAATTTATTAAATTGATATAAGATACAAGGTATTCCATAAAAAATTAACCAATTAGTTTTTTCTTCTTGGGAAATTAAGTACATACATTGCTTTTACATTACATTTGTAATATAAAACATGGAATGTATAATTTTCTAGTATCCATGATAATAATTCAAAAATATATTATTCATATCTAAGTGAAAGGAATAAAAATAAATCTGTGAGCTCATATTTTTAGTAAGATTTAAATAAAATTTATATTATCAGAGGAATATATTATATAAAAAATATAGTTTAGTGAATATGAACAACACATCATATGTCAACATGACATGTCACCTGAACTGTTCCTCTCTATATTGATAGTTTTAATAATGATAACAGATGAATGTCTTAAATATACAAAATAAAATTCATACTATATATGTTTATGGAAGAATTAAATGATTTAACAGGTCCATACAGGACAATAAAAATAGGCTAATCAAGTAAATTATGAATAGGACAAGACCAAAAGTCTCTCTGTAACCAACTATCATCTCCAAATAATCCCTCTACAATGGAAATGAAAAATGAGAAGCTGACATGAGACAATGTGTCGTTCATATTTACCTATAGACTAAAAGAAAACAACTACAATCACACTAAAGAAAAAATTTGGATGTGGAAAAAACTCCCAGTAGGATACAACCACAGAGTATATAAAAGGTATAATAGAAATAATGAAATATTTCTAGATTTTAAAACAAAACAGTGTTATAATGTATTTTTCTTAAATCCAAATCCATTTTTGAATAATTTTCATTTTTCTCGTAAAAACCAATCAGGTGAATACATCGAGAAATATGAAAAGTATAATTGATAAAATATGGAAAAATATCCCAAAACCCTAAATTAGTAACTTGAACATAAGTTCACAAAATATAATAGAATGGGAATCCATTTGATATACCCACAAAAAATCATTTGAGAAACAGTCAAATACGTAATCTATTATGATGTAAATATACTATAAATAATAAAGAACTATGTATTGGGACCTAACATAATGGAAAATGTAGTAGACATAATTGATATCCCAATTCATCTTTATGTTGTTTATAATTAATATTGATTCCTTCCACAGTTGATTAATATCCACAATGTAACTTCTAGTTCTACCACAAACACTATGGTTTACATTGTCTCTTTCCCAACACATCCAAGGTTTTAAATGCACAATGTTTGTCAAAAATCCACTTTAACACCATGATCAAAATTTATAAATCTTATTAAAATCCAAAGAAATATTTTTTGGCATTTGAATACCCATTTCAAAATCAAACCCTCCACCCAATCATTTTCTAAACAATTTTCGTGAAAAAAGCTTTTTAACATAAAACTACATAAAATAGATACTTTTCCTATAAATTACTTGAAACTAGAAATTATATGATCTTAGAGAGAAATCATAAATAAGATAAATGTATTGTTAAACAATTCGTTTAATCAACCCATTTTTTTGAATTTCCTACCTTTTGAGAAAAGTAACCCTTATATACCTTGATAAAAAAGACTATTAAACCCTATATCATCCTCTATAAGAAATTGAAAAATTATAAACTACAATGTATCAATAGAAAATAAAAATCGATCAAGAATTATAATGAAAATATAGCCAATAATAATACTGGTACCAAATACAATGATAAAATATGAAGGCTTCTTACACATAGGGAAAACCAAAACCAAAACCATGATCCATCTCCAATATTATAATCTTGAAGTCTCAGAGATCAAAATATTTTCATGGGAGAGATATAGGTAACAATAGAGGATGTGAAAAATATAATTAATGGTTAATCACCACAATAGTACTATGAAAATCAAAATTTTGAACCAGTTTCTGATGTGTAGTCATTTTATGTTGTTTATTTCTAGATTTAAGTGTTAGGATAAGAAATGTATCCCCTCATAAAAAAATATAGACATCTAAAATTTCTCAACATGAACTTGTTTCACTATATGAGAATATTTAAAAATAGGTAAAATTATCATAGAATCATCTGAGAAACCACTACATGATTTTTAGACTTTGAATATTGAGTAATTGTATTACAGATAGTATAATTTCCCATATTTTTCTGGAAACCGGAAAAATCACCTATATTGTTCTCAAAACTCAGGGAGAACCCCAAAAAACAATTAAGATATATACATCTATATTACATTAATTCAAACCACTATAAATCATTTATTTCATTTTCAGTTTCCACAACTAAGGATCTATATCCCTAAGATACCCTAAAAAACCAAAATGAAGATGAAAAATCCAAAAATTGATCAAGGGAGCATCTAAGAAGCCTGAAAAATGTTACCTTCTACACACTATAAATGATTTCACTCTCTTAAAATTCCTCAAGACCCCATAATGAAAAAATAAATTTCCATTAATACCTCATCACTGATTCCAACTCCCACATATCATGGATATCCTATCATCATTTCCATAGTACCTAGACTAGAGGAATCATTTTACCACACAATACCTTATCATGAAATTTCATAATATGAACTGGTTACTCAATCTATGGTGTTAGAGGTTCAATAAAAACATACTCTCATCCAAAAAAATGTGAATCATTGGGTATAAATCCTTTCTCAATTGGAAAACATAAAAAAAATTGTTGATAAAGGTTAAATAAGAAAATAAGTCAACCTATTGGGATATCATCCAATGTTTTCTATTAATCTTAATGGGATACAGAAACCTTGGTGCTGATATACCCTACATAACAAACTGGCGATGTTCCATGTGAGATGAAACTCTAATAAAAACTCAATCACCCACCACATACTCTAGAAATTGTTCACGATGATCCATGTATGATTTCCAATGAATTTATGTCACCATATATCTATATTATGTCAATTTTACAATCTCTTTCTTCTATAAAACCATACTTATCCCAACCAAGGACTACTCTCCCAACTCCACCCACCTTAAGGAATATATATAGGGCCACCCAAAATTATTATCAATGTCAACAATTTAAATGATGGATTTATAAATATTTTAATAACAGAAGTCGGTTAATGGATAATAATTTTTCCAATATACCAAAAAATAAATACTTTATTCTGGATTCATATCCTGAAGAACCGGGATGACCATATCTATTTGTCCATCCATCTGAAGATTATAAGGCATTATCATTTTAATCTGGGGACCCATCGCCTGTTGTAAAAATTTCCTTAACATGAATGTGAACCTCTTGTCACTATCAGATACCACCACATATAGAACCACATTATGTCTCACAAAAACTTGGACAAACGAGTCCCAAAGTTGTCACACTATTGTCATCTCCTTAGAAGGAATGAAATTTTCCAATTTCATGATTCAATCAATGATCATAAAAATGACATCATTCACACCAGGTTTATAAGGTACACCGATGATGACATCCACAGAAATAGAATCCTATTTCCATTCTAGAATTGTTAAGGGATTAAACATTCCTATGTGCCTATTTTATTCCACCATAATTACATAATTAAGTAAGAAACCTCAAAACCAATGTTGTATTCCTCCACCTCATCCAAGGACACCAATATCAATTTTTCGTTATGATATATCTTGGTGAACCCAAGGTGTGTGGACCAACCTGGTAATTTCCCACATTCCTCCAACTCTTACCTCAAGCATTTAAAAAACCCAACTTATTTTTGAGGATGAAAGAACAATTAGGAGACTGAGACCACTCACCCAAGGGGTCCACAATATAAATGCATTCACTGATGTGTTGTTACATAGTTTCTGTATCCCAAACAATCTAATATTTTCATAAAAAAGGTTATTCATCTTTCATCAAATCCAATTTGACCTATGAACCATCCTATTCCTCTCCCAAACACATCTAAACAAAAAAAATCATTAGAGACCACTCCTTTACTAATTCTTCTATAACTTGCATCAGTAAATTGTCCTCAATGAATAAGTAACCATATATCTTTTCCTTGAATAGGATGAAAAATCAAAATAAAAAATTATGATGATATCTCCACAAATGAATTTATCGAAACATCACATTCCATTGATTAAAAAATATATGTCAAGATCATATGATTAATATACACTATAATCCACTCCCCAAATAGATAGTGATCCAATGTTTTGAGTGCATGCATAATTGCTTCCAAATCAAGATCATGGGTTGTTTAGTTCTCCTAATTAAGGAATAACTAAAGAGTCATATAGGCCACAATATATTCCGCATTCATTAAGACACTTCCATTACCCATACCCAAATCAATATAGAAAATATAAAAACCTAAACCCGGTTCCGAATGAATAAAAATCAATACAAAATACAACATCAATATCATATCCTCAAAGGATATCCTAAATTTTTTATTCCATTAAAACTATATACATTTATTGATTAATACTTTCATTAATGTTGTAACGCCCCGACCCCCGTTACCTAGAGTCAGTGCATTATTACATAACATTGGCATGATCACAAGAAAGATCAAATCTCGATTGGCCGATTGGTTTAGTAGCCTTGGAAACACTAGATATATTCATAAAGTTTTACATTACATCATAAAGTGAAAAACTACTACAACAACATATTGTCTCCATAGTCCACACGATTAACCCCTCATAATATCCCTGCAGGTCTTTCATAATTTACTTCTTCACTTCCTGGGAAAAATAAAACATAGAAAAGGGGTGAGCTCAAATGCCCAGTAAGGATAACAATATAGTGGAAAATTTCATAAATAATAATAAACATTTAAGGCAATGTATAACTAAAACAAAAGCCTTTTAAACGTGAAAATTCAACATAGTATGGCATAAATAAAATGAAATAATTCCATTTACTTATTCACATGGATATTCTACTAATCGAATAATCACATGCAAAATCAATAACCACTATCATAATGATGGAATGCATAATGCCAGACTATCATAACCACATATCCAAGGTCTCGTGCCAAGACTACAAATATGATTTTCCCAAGGTCTTGTTCCAAGACAATAGTTTTTCTCATGAGACCTACCGATGCATCGAGGAGCAATAGCGGGCTCCACCCGTCACCTATTAAGTCCAACGCATTCCCATATGAAAAGGTTTAAACATAACATAATCATTCGTATTAAAACTAGCATACGAAATGTAAATACTTCATCCATAAACCATGAAAATAACATATCCATAGTCAAACATATCACAAAACCATCAATACAATATGGATATTTTGTTTCATAATAAATCATCTCCAAATAAGCTTAAAATCCATCAAAGGATGTTGACATAGATGAAATCAAAACTCTTTTTAGAGAAATATCTTTTTTTATTTTGAAATCATTTAAGAGACATATAAAATAAAACATTTCTTTTAAAAATATTCTTATAAGCTTGTAAGCTATGCTTGAGCGATTTTATAACGGCGGAAAATAACTGCACCCGCCGTATAAGTTAAAAAAACATTCTTACCTTAATTTTATCGAAAAGGTTAAAAAACACCTTGTTTAGAAAATGATGGAAAGATTCCTTTATAAAACACTTATAAAAAGTAAAACAAGGGTGTAAATGACTTTAACCCATATTATTTTAAATAGTAAAATTTTTTTGAAATACATTTTTAAGAAACATGGATGTGGATGATAACGAGATCCCAGTAGATTATTACGTATAATCAACCTCGGATAATGAAGAGATTGTGAAATAAGACATACCTTGTACTTTTCCTTGGTTGCGGTAGGTTAACCTCATGTATAATAGTGAAATAATTGTTATTAAATTATACAAGAATCATATGCATTCATATGATATCATATATGATCTTTTAACATTGCTTTGTTAATAATATCTTAGTATTATCATTGTTTCAGGTGTTAACTTACTCGTTTTCAATTATATGTTTTGTTGCATAAGTCATGTTTGTAATGGATAGGTTTTATATTATTCATATCCAGAATAATATCAAGTTCTTAAACATCATTTTTAAATCATCAAATGATAATTATACTTGAATGGATACGATGGAGAATGAATCTCATCGCGTTCGTGGAGACGGTAGTCCGTACGTACGCACGAGCGACAATATCATTCTTTTGATATTAAAATAATATATAAATGGATGGTATATCATATATACAGAATCATTAACATGTTATATTTATTATTTACATGAGTTACACATCATTATTATACCCATCCAAATAATAATATATTGAATAACAATTACACCACGACGTGGAGACGGTAAGCCGTACGAACGCATGTATGGTGACATGTTATTCAAAGGGTGGATAGAATACTGAATATGGTTGTACCATTTTTATAATAACATCACAGTATATATATGATTCTGGATTTATTATTTTAGAATGATAACAACAAAGGGAGAAGAAGTGGAAGAAGAAAGGAACTTGGAAAAGGGTGGTGAAATCATTACCTCTTCTTCTGGTTCTTCCTTTTAATTTGATCAAAAGGTCTCCTTAGTTTGGCTTTCTGATCACACTAAGGACTCTAGGCTATAGTGATGGATGTTGGGAGAGTATTTGGGAAGAGTTTGGCCGAATCAAAAGGCTTTGAAGGTGTTAAGAAATGAGAAGGAGGAGTGCCCTTTTATAAGAGGGGTGAGGGGCACCTTTGGAAAAGCTAGAAATATTAATTTATAATAAATTCATATTCGGTTTCTAATTGCTAAAAAGTTGATTATATAAATTTTAAGGTGGGTATGGGTAGAAAACAACTCAACCAATATAATTTATACAGGTTTGGGAACTTATATTAACCTTATCTTTAAGTATTAACTCTAAGTTAATTAGTTTCACTTTTACAATGTCTCTTTGTATTTTTATATAATATGGTTTATAAACATACCATATACATCAAAGATACCCCCAATTGGTCCATTAATGAGACACCTATCATGATATAAGTCTCTTGGCCTAGCCTTAGATTTTTTGGAATTTAAGACTAATTAATAATATAATATTTGTTTTAAAAACTATTTTTTGTCAATTTTGACACTATTCAATAGTTGATTTTTGTGAAACTCATAACAGATTGATTACTCCTAAAAAAGTAAATTTAATCAATCATAATATATCATATTATCCTAGAAAGTTCGTTTAATTCATTAAAAGTTTCATATTATATTTATTTGGGTATTTATAATATCAATTATTTTAATTTTTCACTATTATAGTAATTACTGTATCATCATTGTGTCATAAATAAATTAAATTATTTAATGTCTAAAAATTATAAATAAAATATCATTATGTAGGAAATATTTTTATATTCCTAATGAATATTTATAATCTAAAATCTAACAAACATAACCCTATGTAAAAATTGTCTTTCTAAAAGATATACGCTTGTGTCATTTTTGTATTCATTATAACTAAATTAAAATAAAGTGTCTCTATCACCTACAAGTGGCTCCATGAGGTCCCAAAATTGACCCGAAGATGCCCATGGTCGGACATGTATCCACCAATAAGGTTAGGACACGTTTTAGGGTAATTTAGTATTATTATAATATTATTTTTTAACCCATATTTACCGGATTTACCCTTAACCATGGTAAATAAAATATTTACCACAGTAATTATTTAAAATGTCTAAAAATAAAAGTTACCTATTTACACAATTTGAACATCCTGATTCTAAATATTGAATCCATTTTTCAAAATTCATAACATAGAAGTGGTAGAAAATAATTTAAAATTAATTCCCGTTGTTAAAACAAAAAGCGTGTTTTTAAGAGATAATAACTATCAAAAGATTGACACTTGTTTATGTCTGATTTAATTGTAAAATTATGTCCAATGACTAACATTGTATTAAATGGTAAAACAATATTCTAATTATAATTTAAAACCACTCAAATTAATAATTTATCACTATTAATTATTTTGATTAAAAAAATTGTTTTTAATAAAAATTTAGTAATTTTCACTATTCATCAAAATATGAAAGTTATCCGAAAAGTACCAAAATTTCACCCTAGGCTAATTTTGATATTACGAACACAAAAATTTAGTCCATTTTGAAATATAAAATATATATAATTTTAAAAAGTAGGTATTACTATTCATAATTGCTAGTTTGATTGGTTGTGGTGTGTGTTAGAACTCGAAGTTGCGTACAACACACGCTACTGTATTATTCAAAGGAAAACGTACTGTAGAAGCTTGGGATGTTTCATTTTAAATTCTTGATTTCCACATTTAGTCAAAAAGTTTAAAATATTCTATTTATACACGGTTCACTATTAAAAGTTGATAAAAGTGGAATACTGAAAATGAATTTGTTCTTAAATTATGTCTAAGAAACTCATAATATGGATTCTAAAATTATAAGGGTTATATAAAGTTTAAAATTTAGTTAATAATATTCATAACCTCTTTTGAATGACTTGTTTGGTATGTCTTGGTGCGATTGAACTCGGTGTTGCGTGTAGTGCAAGTTATTGAATTATTTTGAATAAATAACACACCATGAAATCTTGGGGTGTTACATTCTCCCCTCCTTCAATAAATTGCATCCTCGCAATTTGAAATTGTTCTTCGAAAATAAAGGGTAGAAAATAGAAAATATATTTGTGGGAAAACCCACATTGGAAATTGGGTTACTAAAATTTAGTCTTAATATGAGGAAAAGATACATGAAAGGGTCACCACCAAATTATGATCTCGACTAGGAGAACATTGGTGGCAATTAGAGACATATAATTGGAGGAAAAACGTAAATATTTATAGTTAGTGACTTAGGTCATCAATCACAAACAAGAATAAAATTGAGGTCCTTAAATTCATCAATCTATGATGATTTGAAATATCATCGGTTCAACAAAACATAGGGTATTAGGATAACACATTTTTGACGTTTCAAAATATCTTAGTTGAAATCCCACATCGAAAAATGAATTAATGAGGCCTCTATTTAAAATAAAGAGTGGAAAGTATGAAGATTACCGAAAATAACACATACTAGGTTTCCATGTAGGAAAATATGGATATTGAAGAAAAATATAACCATCAATTATCTGATGGAGAGTGGTAGAGTACATGGCTATGAAAATGCCAACAATCCCAAAGCCATAAATTATTGATGATTTAAGGTACCATTTAGGACAACATTTTTGTTCTAAGTTCATTTTCTTAATGTTGAGGAATTTATTTATGAGATTGGCTAAGATCATAAGGAGATATGCTTACTTTATAAATAGAGTTTTATCCTTTAATAAATTTCTACCACAAACTCATATTTCACTGTAAAATATAATAGAACGTAAAAAAAATTCTATTTATACTATTCGTGCAGGGTTCCAAAATAAATGAATTTAAAATTCATCTACCAGATCTTTTAATAAAAACTACATTATTTAATCCAGGACATCTCGTGGGCCAGTGGTAGGTGATACACCCTTTTCACCCTTCGGTTGTGAGTTTAAGTCTCGCAACCTTGCTGGTCGCGACGGGTTGCCGCCCAACCTCCGGGTGGTCCTTTTATGGCAATCCAAAATTAATCTCAAACTAGAATTTATCCAAAATACTTCTATCCAAACTCACAGTCCAACATTTATAAGTAAGGTAAACATAATGTATATCCTTTTTACCCCATAATAGAATATTAATACCTTCATCATGTATTCTTTTAAAACAATGAAACATCCTGAATTGCCATAATCCTTATTGATTACATTCATGCTCCTTTATTCCATATAGAATGCTGGATATATGTCATCAATCCAAAAAAGTTTTAAACCCCAACAATGATGGAATATACAAATCATTAATCAGCTTCAAGGTAGTCAAGAATATCCAATATAATTTATCCAAATCAATCATGTATTATTCTAAAATCACTACCTTGGTATCAGAACCATATTATGGTTTATCTTTCAACCATATATTTTCCAAATATTTAACCTGCTATTGAGTCACTTTTCATTGTTCCACACAATCTCAAGTCCTTAATGAAATAGTACTGCAGTACAATCCTTATATACTCCATAATTATTATTACAAGTACATTGTTGATACAACACTCAAATGACATAATCAACATAAGAACTCTAATCATTCCTCCTCATCTGTGGTAGTATCATAACATGATTATTATCCAATAGCATCATTTGTGGCATAGTCTGATGACTGAGACATAGGTTCGTGTAGTGTCAAAACTCCTTGCAAATGAAGCATTGTACATTTGAAACCATTTTCTTACACTTTCAGTCACGTACTTTGGGCCCTTTTCTTCCACACTTATAACAAACTCCCATTCCTTTCAGGAAAGTTCCAGGGTGTTTCTTTCCACAGTTATCACATATGATAAAATTATTCTTTTCCCTCTTCCCTTTATCCATCTTTATCTCTTCCATCATTTTCTTCTCTTGATTCCCTTCAAAGCCATAAGACCCAGTAAACTCTTTACTTAACTTATCAACACATGATATTATTTCTTCATATGATGATAATACATGCGAGACTATTTATCTTATAAATTCTGTCTTAAGACAATGAAATATATGATCCATCATTCTCTTTGTATCATGTGTATTTCTTGAGTTCTCATTCCTTCCACTGGGCGCCATTTCTAAACAATGGCATACACTAGATTAGTTTATGAATAACAATACCTAATACCCAACTTACATAACATAAATTAAATAGTTTATGGATATAATCCATAATTATAAAAATGTATCCTTTGAGGAAGTATATACTCATAAACCCTTCATAATGGTTTGTAAATAAATGAGAATTATCCTAAGCATATCCCCTGGGAGTGTCGTAACCAAGAGTGCAGCAAGGCCGTCGTGCACCAGTTCCCGTTCGAGTCTAGCTCAAAGCGGTGTTTTTGGGTTTTACCCCTAGGTACATCTGTGCCAGAGCCGCCTCTACCTGCTCGTATCCAGACATGGATGTATTGCTCGGAAAACTCACAAAATCTCTACAATACCAAAATTCTAAGAAGTTCTTCTATACTAAACCTCAAAGTCCATCTTAAATCTATGTGCTCTAATCAGAGTTTATCTAAATCTAGCTTCCAAGGTTTGTACTAAACTTCCTCTAATACCAACTGTAAGGCCCCGACCCCAGTTACCCAGAGTCGGTGCATTATTACATAACATTGGCATGATCACAAGAAATATCAAATCTCGAAAGACTGATTGGTTTAGTAGACTTGAAAACACTATATATATTCATAAAGTTTTACATTACATCATAATGTGAAAAATTACTACAAAAACATATTGTCTCCATAGTCCACACTATTAACCCCTCATAATATCCATGCAAGTCATTCATAATTTACTTCTTCACTTCCTGGGAAAAATAAAACATAGAAAAGGGGTGAGCTCAAATTCCCAGTAAGGATAACAATATAGCGGAAACTTTCATAAATAAGAATAAACATTTAAGGCAATGTATAACTAAAAAAAAGCCTTTTAAACTTGATCGTTCAACATAGTATGGCATAAATAAAATGAAATAATTCCATTTACTTATTCACAAGGATATTCTACTAATCGTATAATCACATGAAAAATAAATAACCACTTTCATAATGATGGAATCCATAATGCCAGACTATCACAACCACAGTGCCAAGGCCTCGTGCCAAGACTACAAATAAGATTTTGCCAAGGCCTTGTGCCAAGACACTAGTTTGTCTCATGAGACATACCGATGCATCGAGGAGCTATAGAGGTCTCCACCCGTCACATATTAAGTCCAATGCATTCCCATATGAAAAGTTTTAAACATAACATAATCACTCGTATTAAAACTAGCATATGAAATGTAAATACTTCATCCATAAACCATGAAAATAACATATCCATAGTCATACATATCACAAAACCATCAATAAAATATGGATGTTTTGTTTCATAATAAATCATCTCCAAATAAGCTTAAAATCCATCAAAGGATGTTGACATAGATGAAATCAAAACTCTTTTTAGAGAAATATCTCTTTTTATTTTGAAATCATTTAAGAGCCATATAAAATAAAACATTTTCTATGAAAATATTCTTATAAGATTGTAAGGGAAGCTTCTGCGATTTTATAAAGGCGGAATATAACCGCACCCACCGTATAAGTTAAAAAAACTTTCATACCTTAATTCTGTCGAAAATGTTAAAAAGCACCTTGTTTGGAAAAAGACAAAAATATTCCTTTATAAAACACTTATAAAAAGTCAAAAAAGGGTATAAATGACTTTAACCCATATTCGTTTAAATAGTAAAAATGTTTTGAAATACATTTTTAAGAAACATAGATGTGGATGATAAAGAGATCCCAGTAGATTATTACGTATAAACAAACTCGGATAATGAAGAGATTGTGAAATAACCCTTACCTTGTACTTTTCCTTGGGTGGGGTAGGTTAACCTCCTGTATAATAGTTAAATAATTGTTATTAAATTATACAAAAATCATATGCATTAATATGATATCATATATGATCTTTTAACATTGCTTTGTTAATAATATCTTAGTATTATCGTTGTTTCGGGTGTTAACTTACTCGTTTTCTTTTATATGTTTTGTATCGTAAGACATGTTTGTAATGGATAGGTTGTATATTATATATATCCAGAATAATATCAAGTTCTTAAACATCATTTTTAAAGCAGAAAATGATAATTATACTTGAATGGATACGATGGAGAATGAATCTCATCGTGTTCGTGGAGACGGTAGTCCGTACGTACGCACGAGCGACAATATCATTCTCTTGATATTAAAATAATATATAAATGGATGGTATATAATATATACAGAATAATTAACATGTTATATTTATTATTTACATGAGTTACACATCATTATTATACCCATCCAAATAATAATATATTGAATTACAATTACACCACGACGTGGAGACGGTAAGTTGTACGTACGCACATATGGTGACATGTTATTCAAAGAGTGGATAGAATACTAAATATGGTTTTACCATTTTTATAATAACATCATATTATATATATGATACTAGAGTTATTATTTTATAATGATAACAACAAAGGGAGAAGAAGTGGAAGAAGAAAGGAACTTGGAAAAGGGTGGTGAAATCATTACCACTTCTTCGGGTTCTTCCTTTTGATTTGATCAAAAGGGCTCCTTAGGTTGGCTTTCTGATCAAACTAAGGCCTCTATGTTGTATTGAGGGAAGTTGGGAGAGTATTCGGGAAGAGTTTGGCCGATCCAAAAGGCTTTGATGGTGTGAAGAACTGAGAAAGAGGAGTGCCCTTTTATAAGAGGGGCGAGGGGCACCTTTGGAAAAGCTAGAAATATTAATTTATAATAAATTCATATTCAGTTTCTAATGGCTCCAAAGTTGATTATTTAAATTTTAAGGTGGGTATGGGTCGAAAACAACTCAACCAATATAATTTCGACAGGTTTGGGTACTTATATTAACCTTATCTTTAAGTATTAACTCTAAATTAATTAGTTTCACTTTTACAATGTCTCTTTGTATGTTTATATAATATGGTTTATAAACATACCATATACATCCAAGCGACCCCCATTTGGTCCATTAATGAGACACCTATCATTATATAAGTCTCTTGGCTGAGCTTTAGATCTTTCGGAATTTAATACCAATTAATAATATAATATTTGTTTTAAAAACTCTTTTATGTCAATTTTGACTATATTCAATAGTTGATTTTTGTGAAACTCATAACAGATTGATTACTTCGAAAAAAGTCAATTTAATCAATCCTAATATATCATATTATCCTAGAAAATTAGTTTAATTCATTAAATGTTTCATATTATATTTATTTAGGTATTTATAATATTAATTTTTTGAATTTTTCACTATTATAGTAATTACTGAATTATCATTGTGTCATAAATAAATTAAATTTTTTAATGTCTAAAAATTATAAATAAAATATAATTATGTAGTAAATATTTTTATCTTTCTGATTAATATTTATAATCTAAAATCCAACATATATAACCCTATGTAAAAATTGTTTTTCTAAAAGATATATGCTTGTGTAATTTTTGTATTCATTTTAACTTAATTAAAATAAAGTGTCCCTATCACCTACAAGTGGCTCCATGAGGTCCCACAATTGACCCAAAGATGCCCATGGTCGGACATGTATCCACAAATAATGTTAGAACACGTTTTAGGGTAATTTATTATTATTATAATATTATTTGTTAACCCTTATTTACCGGATTTACCCTTAACCATGGTAAATAAAATATTTACCGCAGTAATTATTTAAAATGTCTAAAAATAAAAGATACCTATTTACACAATTTGAACATCCTGATTCCAAATATGGAATCCATTTTTCCAAATTCAAAACACAGAAGTGGAAGAAATTATTTTAAAATTAATTCTCGTTGTTAAATCAAAAAGCGTGTTTTTAAGAGATAATAACTATCAAAAGATTGACACTTGTTTATGTCCGGTTTAATTGTAAAATTATGTCCAATGACCAACATTGTATTAAATGGTAAAAATATATTCTAAATATATTTTAAAACCACTCAAATTAATAATTTATCACAATTAATTATTTTTATTAAAAATAATTGTTTTAAATTAAAATATAGTAATTTTCACTATTCATCAAATTATGAAAGTTTTCCAAAAAGTACCAAAATATCACCCTAGGATAATTTTGATATTACGAACCCAAGAATGAAGTCCATTTTGAAATATAAAATATATATAATTTCAAAAAGTAGGTATTACTATTCATAACAGCTAGTTTGATTGGTTGTGGTTTGTGTTTGAACTCGAAGTTGCGTACAACACACGCTACTATATTATTCAAAGGAAAACATACTATGGAAGCATGTGATGTTTAATTTTAAATTCTTGATGTCCTCATTTAGTCAAAAAGTTTAAAATATTGTATTTAAATAGGTTTCACTATTAAAAGTTGATAAAAGTGCAATACTGAAAATGAATTTGTTCTTAAATTATGTCTAAGAAACTCATAATATGGATTCTAAAATTATAAGGACTAATTAAACATTAAAATTTAGTTAATACTATTCATAACCTCTTTTGAATGGGTTTTTTGGTAAGTCATGGTGCGATTGAACTCGGTGTTGCGTGTAGTACAAGTTATTGAATTATTTTGAAGAAATAACACACTATGAAATCTTAGGGTGTTACAGAAGTTATGTTCTAGGGGAAATCCCTAAAAAACTACCTATATTAACTAGTGAAACATAAGAATATTAAAATCTCATACGCATTTTGTAAGAACCCGCGTTCTTTGACCATATAAAATACAAGATTTTTTTAAAAATTTTTGTTTATTGGTGGGTCAGTTTTAAAACCACGCGTCGGAAACGAGGATTCGAGTGCGTGAACCGGTTCAAGAGGTGACATCGGGCTGCACATGGGCGGTTAGACAATGCGGGCCAATTCGTACAGTTGACCTATTGTCAAAATGTGTTATCTAATTAATTTTCATTAATGGATGTTTTAATAGTAATAATAGAGAGAAATTATTGTTATTAAATGTTGTGAAAATGTGTTTAATAAAATGATTGTCAAACGAGATTAAATGTGGATGTTTTAATAATAATAATTTTGGAAGATTATTATTATACTCAGATGCGTTTATTTATGTGGTGGAAAAATTCCATTAAATGTAACGTTACAGTTTGAATAAAGAGTGTCAAATTAAAATCATGATTAACGGATTTTAATTGACGTTGTGGTTTAATAAAAGAAGTGATATATAATTAAGTCACTCAATGAGATTAAATGGATGTTTAATAATAATATAAGGGTATTATTATTTATATTATGGAAAGGTGAATTTAATTAACTGCATGAAATAAATTCATTGATTACTTGGGTCAAATATATTTTATTTTTATGGGAATTTTTAATTATAATAATGTTAGAATATTATCATTATTAAATGAAATGAAGCCACATTATTAAATTATTCTAAATAAATGAATAATTTTAATAATAACAATGTTGGGAGATTATTATTATTAATTGTTTCACAAAGGTGTTTATCTAAATGGCGGTCAAACACAATTAAATGTGAAGTTACAGTTTGACCATGAATGTTAAATAAAAATCACGGTTTAGTGTATTTTAGTTAACATTAATTTCTTTAATTAAAGGGAGCGTTATTTTTTAAACAGGTTATATTAATTATGTCAACTTGGCAATGAAGCGTTTAATTAAATGAAGAGCATTTAATTAAAATGGGAAGTTATAATTATTATAATCGACATTATTATTATAGATAATAATAATAATGGGTAATTAAATATGGTGCTTTGAATTAATAAAACTCTAGTGGTAATAATAATAATAGGAATTTGACTCTTATTATTATTACTATACTTAATTAATCTAATATTCCCACTTATTGGGTAAGATTCAAATGAAGAATTTCAATTTATTAATGACGCGTTATTTTGATGACTCCTTGTTTAATTTATGGTCTTGGATATTAATTATAGTTGAATTATAATAATGAAATTATTATTTTGGGTTCATAAGTAAAATAATTACCATTATTTAGAGTTATTATTATCATAATAAATAATAATGGTGGTAATTAATATGGTTAAATATTTTACATAATACAATGAATGATCCACATAATATAATTGACTATATATATAGATTGTGATATATATATATATATATGTGAGTAAGAAAAAAAAGTAATATATATATATATATATTTAGGCGCTGGGCAAGGAGGAGTGATTTCCCGTTGCCTTGTTATTTTTCTCCTCTTCTCCAATCACGCAGGGCCCCATGTGATTGGTGTTCTCTCTCTTTTTTTTATTTCTATTTATTCCCTATTATTTCTATCTCCTCCTCCCATGGTGCATGGCCTCCCTCTCCGCATGGCGCGACTCCTTGATGCGCGACCTACCCCACGACCGGACCCCTCTCGACTTCTCTTCCTCCGTAATGCACAGATCAGCCGGGTCTCCTCACTTATCCTCTACAGGACATAGCAGATCCAACCGGTGGTCGGCTCTCCCTTTGGTGCACGGACCAGTGGCCTGCTCCTCCCCTTCTTTTGTATTCCCTACCGATGTTGTGCAGCGTGACCTTGGTCGGACAACCCGTATAGCGCAACCCATATTGCGGGCTCCTCCTTTGCGCAGGGTTTATCTCCAATTCCTCCTTGGTTTGGTTCAATTAGCCGAGGTAAGGTTTTTCGTAACATAGTTCTTCATCGCTTTGATGTGTTGATGAAATTCCAATGTTTGTTTTGGAATTGCATGAAACCCACAATTATGGTTTGGTTAATAATTGTGTTTATCTGTTCAAGGGTTATGTTGGAGATGTGTCGGGATCGTTGGATCATGATCCAATAACCGTAGTTGGGTGCGATTACGTATTATCGCCGATGTGGGGTAAGAAAATGCATATATATAATTATTTTATATTTTACCCCATTTTTTCTGAATTTGAGTCTGTGAACCATTGCGGCCTTTATATGGTCCAGAGTCAGTTTACCTAAGTTTTTTATTTTAGCAATATATTTCAGTTTACGTTGCAGGTTATAATTGTGCATCGCATTTATGTGTATAGGTATATATATAAATAAAGATATATATATATATATATACAGATATATATATATATATATACAGATATATATATATGTATACATATTTATATATGTATACATACATACATATATATATAAATGCACATAAAAGTCACGCACGTGCGACTGCGTGACCAATAAAGAAAGGCGTGTTATCCTGGGTCCACTCTGAGTAAAAAAAGAAAGCCAACATCTGAGTATAACATCCTTCTCACCTCGAGGTAGGTGTTTTGTTTCCCTACGTTGAATGTCCTTGAGTTTTTAGTGCAAAAGTGCTGGATACCCATGTATCGGGTGTCTTGGGTTAGGGTTTTGACCCCATTTATTTATCTACCATAGATTGCTTGTATTCTTGAGGTTATTAGATGATTAATAATTGTTGTTAGCATGTTTGAGGATCACCCCATGGGTGTTTCCCTTGTTTTAGATGTTGATTATCGTTTGGCATGGTTTTCCTACGAGGCAATCCTTTTTGCACATTGGTAGTATGTCGGTTGAATTTGTTGCATGTATTGCATGTTGTTTATATGCTTGTCGATTCATTTGTAGTTATTATACAAGTAGTTATTTAATTTCCTTAGGGCTGCTAACAGTCGATTACGCACGACTGGACTGCTCAGGGTTGTGATAACCTGGTGCGGGAGATCAAAGAGAGAATAGACGATTAAGTGCTTCCCTAGAGGGTCTGTTGGTTTTAGTTTCGTATGCAGGACCTATAGGAATAGGACTTTGTGCTTACCAAGAGTGTTCTTAGTATACCCAGCCATCAAGACCATAGGAGGAATTAGACGTAAGTGCTTCCTTAGAGAGTATGTAGCTATCGTTGCAAGACCATAGGGGAATTGACGTAAGAGCTTCCCAGAATGTCTGTGCCTTGTTTGATTACTGGACTATAGGGGTCTGTTAGTTTAAGACACCCAGAGATTCAATGTGATTTTTGATGGTTGGTTGTGATGAGTCCACCAAGCCAAATAACAAGCTTGGGTTTTTTACTGCTTATGTTAGGTAGACTTTTTAGATACATGTTGTGTTACTTGCTTATCTTGGAATATAAAACATTACTGGGTTTTCCTGGTTGTGTATTTAAATGAATGTGAATGGTAATGGGTATAATTGTTTACTAAATTTATTTACCTTTACTTTTTCTATATCACTCACTGACAGTAGGGCACAAATCATGTGGTGGTTGCCTACTGGGATTAGTCTCACACCCGATTTGGGTCTTATTTTCGGCCCAAACAGGTTATATAGTTATAGTTGTGGATAGGGACTGTGGTCCATCTACTCTGGGCACATGATTGTTGTGGATCTGGAGAGCATTGGACCAAGCTATGGCTTGCGATGCTGAGGAGGCTTTTGGCTGCTTTGTTTTTCCTTTTCATTTTTACTGTATTGCTTCCAGCCTGTTGGTTAGTATGGCTATTTTATTAGACTTATAACATGCCACACATCATATCTT
The DNA here is from genome assembly GCA_963277665.1 of Viscum album. NCBI lineage: Eukaryota > Viridiplantae > Streptophyta > Magnoliopsida > Santalales > Viscaceae > Viscum > Viscum album. The sequence continues at coordinate 1,848,280,463 of OY728143.1, read as the reverse complement.
CAGTTCTAGATATTTATTATTTTATAAAGTCTTCCACTATTAAATTCTGATGAGAATGTTTATTACTGCTTCTTCTGTTATATATTGTTTCCTTCCTTTTATTTCCATTACCTATGAGAGCATAGTTCCACCAACTACCTTACCCAAGGCCCTCGCTGCTACTCGTCAGCCTCTGGCATTCGGGGGAATGCGCTTGAGGTAATGTGGCGAACCGGGTTCGGGCACCAGTTGAGTGGCTCCAGATTTGGGTCGTTACAAAGTGGTATAAAAAGAGGTTGTTCTTTCTTTTCCTTTTGTCTTTATATTTTAGGGATTGGTAGACAAGAGACTAGGAATGTGTCGGCGCTTGGGTTAATTGACGTGCTTGGGACTAATCACCCCGTGTATGGGAAATGACCAAGTGACCAGGGTGGGGATTGATAATTATACTGGTTGCTGTTACAGTTGATATGATTTCACCATGGGTGAATGTTTTACATTCTGCTACCAATTGATTATGAAAAGATTTAAGAAAAGTTTCCTTGGCCTATTATGGTAAGAAAAATTGCATTACATGCATCATATTAGGCACTTAGAGATTCATATACATGCATACGTGCCATGCCATGTAGTTTCATTAGTAAATTGTCTCTTAATATTGATTTTGTGCCTTGAATATGTGACATGTCTTGCATTTATTTAGTATGTCTTGATTAGATAGCATGTTTCGATGATACAATTAACATGCTTGTGTGATAAAATTCCATGTTTCCTATCTTGTTATATTCCATGCTTTTATGTTATAACATGTTTGTTGATTTAAACATATTTTGTTGTGATAGTTATTTGTAGTGACATTGTAGCTTTCTAATAAATGATAGGTTGTTATGGATAAATGTTATTAGTTGTGAATACGACGGAACCAATTTTTTTAGTTGTAAGGTGTATGGGCACCTTATAACTGGGAAAAAGGGTAACTCGTGTATTCAAACTTATGAATAAGGTTGCTAAAGTAAATCATAAAGTGAATTGATCTTCAATGGGACCCTCGGGGACCGCCTTTTTCAGTAAGAATGAATTTAGATGCTAAATTTCCAGTTAATGTTTGAATAACATTGAATGATTGAATGTTAAGAGGAAGTTTCTTCTATCTTCCTATTTTTCCATGGGTGTTGATTAAAAACCAAGTGAACTTGTTGTGAACAATACTTGTGTGTTTTTATAATTCTTTCAAATGTTTAAGGGTTGAAATGAATGAAATATAATCGGTTAAAATGAAAATGGCCCTTGAGCCTAGTATTTAAATTGCTTTGTGTGGCCAAGAGATGGAGTCAACGCGTGAGCTTCATAAGGGGACAACCCAGGGTAGATAGCACCCTTAGAGCCTGATATTCCATGTTTCATTTGTGAACTTTTAAGGTTGGTGCCTTTCGTGACGTTGTTCCTAGTATGACTTTTTTCAGTTTAGAAATACATCCTCGTTTAGATGGGTGGCCGATGGCACCTTTGCTAATTATTAAAGGCATGAATTATTATGGCTTCATCCGGGAAAATAATCATGTGACGTGACATGACCCTGATTTAAACCTTCCTGTGCTGTTGAGTACGATTTTTGGGTTACCTCCATGGTAGAGTGACCTGTGTGTTAGGGAATAAGTTGCATCCCACTACTTAGGAGAACTTTTGACTTGGGTGTTTTGACATGCCGACCAGTTTAATTATCATCTTCCGTGTAAGATGTCCATGTGGTGATCGAGGTTCTTATAACATCATACTTTGGTTAAGATATTCTCATATCGCATGATGGTTAAAATATGACCTCTTTTTGCGACGACATGGAAAATCATAAGGTGGGTAGTGTCGCTTTTGTTTCTATAAACGTGTCGATGCTTACTTGGTATCATGACTGTTCTTCTTGATGATCTTGGTTTCCTCTTAGTGCGCTCTCTCAAATGCAACGAGCATGTCCCCCATGTTGAACTGATGCTGGAGGCACTAGGATAGTGTCTGTTATGCGCCACGCTAATGTTTTAAAGCTGTAGGCTTGTCTTGCGATCTCCTTCATAGTTGTTCACAGGATGTGTGTTTTCCTAAATCCTTGACCTAATTCATGATAAGGCACAATTGTTTTCAATAACCTTGTGAATGTTAAATTTTAGAAATGTCAATGAAGATCAGGTCAGGATTTCTGTGTACACACACCTGGTAATCTAATGGGTTTAATGAAACGTTGTCATTTAAAGGACGAGTGTGGGTTTTGGGTCAGCGATGTCTTCTAAGGAAGCATGTGTAACCTCTTTATGATGGTTGATTGAGTTTGACCATTTTCGTTGATAAGGTCCCTGTAATGGCCTCAGATGTAAATCTTCGTTTTGCTGTTGAGTTTTAAAGTGACTGTTGGCTCGGGTTTTAAAAGCTCAAGTGTGGTTTTCTTAGGAATTACATAAAGATGCACTGGGCATTGGGAACACAATTTAATCTTGTTGAACGAAACTTCACAACCCTTATAGGTTGGGTGATGTTTTTGTTGGTTCACGAAGGCTTCTGGGGGAAAAGAAGTTTTTAAGGTGGGAAGATTGGAAGAACCAACGTTCTTAGACCGGATAAAGTATGAGAGTTTTTTTAATATTTTTGTTTATCGGTGGGTCAGTTTTAAAACCGCGCGTCGGAAATGAGGTTCCGTGTGCACGAACCAGTTCAAGTGGTGACATCGGGCTGCACATGGGCGGTTAGACCATGCAGGTCAATTCACGCAGTTGACTGATTGTCAAAACGTGTTATCTAATTAATTTTAATTAATGGATGTTTTAATAATAATAATAGTGAGAGATTATTATTATTAAATGTTGTGAAAATTCGTTTAATAGAATGATGGTCAAACGAGATTAAATGTGGATGTTTTAATAATAATAATTTTGGAGGATTATTATTATACGCAGACGCGTTTATTTAAGTGGCAGTCAAATGCCATTAAATGTAATGTTACAGTTTGACCAAAGAGTTTCAAATTAAAATCATGATTAATAGATTTTAATTGACGTTGCGGTTTAATAAAAGTCATGAATTATAATTAAGTCACTCAATGAGATTAAATGGATGTTTAACAGTAATATAAGGGTATTATTATTTATATTATGGAAAGGTGAATTTAATTAATTGCGTGAAATAAATTCGTTGATTACTTGGGTCAAAGATATTTTATTTTGATGGGAAGTTTTAATAATAATAATTTTAGAATATTATTATTATTAAATGAAATGCAGACACATTATTAAATCATTCTAAATAAATGGATGATTTTAATAATAACAATTTTGGGAGACTATTATTATTAATTTTTGCGCAAAGGCGTTTATTTAAATGGCGGTCAAACACAATTAAATGTGAAGTTGCAGTTTAACCAAGAACGTTAAATAAAAATTATGGATTAGTGGATTTTAATTAACGTTGATTTCTTTAATTAAAGGGAGCGTTATTTTTTAAACACGTTTTATTAATTGTGTAGACTTCACAATGAAGTGTTTAATTAAATGAAGGGCATTTAATTAAAATGGGAAGTTATAATTATTATAATCAACATTATTATTATAGATAGTAATAATAAAGGGTATTTAAATGTGTAGCTTTGAATTAATAAAACTCTAGTGGTAATAATAATGATAATCATTTGACTCTTATTATTATTACTATAGTTAATTACTCTATTATTACCACTTATTTGGTTAGATTTAAATGAAGAATTGAAATTTATTAATGACGTTTTATTTTGATGACGCCTTGTTTAATTGATGGTCTTGGATTTTAATTATAGTTGGATAATAATAATGAAATTATTATTATAGGTTCATAAGTAAAATAATTACTATTATTTAGAGTTATTATTGTTATAAAGAATAATAATGGTGGTAATTGATATGGTTAAATATATTAATTAATACAATGAATGATCCACATAATATACTTGACTATATATATATATTGTGATATATATGTGTGTGTGTGTGTGTGTAAGAAAAAAAATAATATATATATATATATATATATATTTAGGTTCCGGGAAAGGGGGCATGATTTCCCCCTGCCTTGTTTTTTTCTCCTCTTCTCCAATCACACAGGGCCCCACGTGATTAGTGTTCTCTCTATCTTTTTTTATTTCTATTTATTCCTTCTTATTTCTATCTCCTCCTCCCATGGAGCACGACCTCCCTCTCTCCACAGTGTGACTCCCTACTGTGCGACCAGCCCCGTGACTGGACCCCTCTCAGCTTCTCTTCCTCCGCAGCGCACAGATAAGTCGGGTCTCCTCCCTCATCCTCTGCATGACGTAGCAGATATGGCCGGCGGCCGGTTCTCCCTTTGTCACATGGACCAGCGGCCTGCTCCTCCTCTTCCTTTGCACGCCCTACCAAACTTTTGTAGGGTGACCTTGGTCAGACAGCCCGTGTAGCGCAACCCTTGTTGCGGGTTCCTCCCTTGCACATGGTTTTTCTCCAATTCCTCTTTGGTTTGGTTCGATTAGCCGATGTAAGGTTTTTTGTAACGTTGTTCTTCGTCGCTTGGATTTATTGATACTATTCCAGTGTTTAGTTTGGAATTTCCCGAAACCCACAATTAGGGTTTGGTTAATAATTGTGTTTATCTTTTCAAGGGTTATTCAAGAGATGTGTTGGGATCATTGGATCATGCTCCAAAAACTGCAGTTGGGTGTGATTACGTTTTATCACCGATGTTGGGTAAGAAAATTAATATACATAATTATTGTATATTTTACCCCATTTTTTTATGAATTTGAGTCTTTGAACCCTTGCGGCCTTTATCTTGTCCAGATTCAGTTTACCTAAGTTGTTAATTTTAGCAATATATTGATGTTTACGTTGTAGGTTATATATGCGCATCACTTTTAGGTGTATAGGTATATATATATATATACATATATATACACACAGATATATATATATATATATATATATATGTATACAGATATATATATATATATATATATATATACGCACATAAAATCCACGCACGTGCGACTGCGTGACCAATAAAGCAAGGCGTGTTAACCTGGGTCCACTCTGAGGGAAAACTAAAAGCCACCATCCGATTATATCGTCCTTCTCACCTCGAGGTTGGTGGTTTGTTTCCCTATGTTGAATTTCCTTGATTTTCTGGTGCAAATGTGTCGGATACCCATGTATCAGGTGTCTCGGGTTAGGGTTTTGACCCTGTTTATTTATCTTCCTTAGATTGCTTGTATGATTGAGGTTATTATATGATTAATAAATGTTGTTAGCTTGTTTGAGGATCACCCTATGGGTGTTTCCCTTGTTTTGTCTGTTGATTGTTGTTTGGCACAGTTTTCCTACGAGACAATCCTTTTTGCACATTGCTAGAATGTCTATTGAATTGATTGCATGCATTTCCTGTTGTTTATATTCTTTTGGATGCATTGGTAGCTATTATCCAAGTAGTTTTTTAACTTACATAGGGATTCTAATAGTCGATTACACACGACTAGACTGCTCAGGGCTATGAGAACCTGGTGCGGGAGATCAAATATGGAATAGACGATTAAGTGCTTCCCTAGAGGGTCAGTTGGTTTTAGTTTCGTACGCAGGACCTACAGGAAGAGGACTTTGTGCATCCCAAGAGTGTTATTAGTTTACCCACGCATCGAGACCACATGAGTAATTAGATGTAAGTTCTCCCTCAGAGAGTCTGTAGCTATCATTGCAAAACCCTATGGGAATTGACGTAAGAGATTCCCAGAGTGTCTGTACCTTGTTTAATTACTGGACTATAGGGGTCTGCTAGTTTAAGCCACCCAGAGAGTCAGTGTGATTTTTGATGGTTGGTTGTGACGAGTCCACCAAGCCAAAGAACAATCTTGGGTTTTGTACTGCTTGTGTTAGGTAGTCTTTGTAGATACATGTTGTGTTACTTGCATATCTTGGAAAAGAAAACGTTGCTGGTTTTCCCTAGTTGTGTATTTAAATGAATGTGAATGGTAATTGGTATAATTTTTTACTGCATTTATTTACATTTACATTTTCAATATCACTCACTAACAGTAGGGAACAAATCTTGTGGTGGTTTCCTACTTGGATTAGTCTTAGACCCTGTTTTGGTCCTGTTTTTTAGCCCAAACAGGTTATATAGTTGCAGGTGTGGATAGGGATTGTGTCCCTTCTACTTCGTGCACGTGATTGATGTGGATATGGAGAGCATAGGACCAAGCTATGGCTTGCGATGCTGAGGAGTATTTTGGCTACTTTGTTTTTACTTTTCATTTTTACTTTATTGCTTCCAGACTGTTGTTTGTTTTGGATGTTATATTAGACTTATAACATTCCTTGCATCATATCATCAGTTCCAGTTATTTATTATTTTAGAAAGTCTTCCGCTGTTAAATCCTGATGAGAATGTTGCTTACTTATTATGCTGTTATATATTGTTTCCTTCCTTTTATTTTCATTACCTATGAGGGCATAGTTCCCCCAACTACCTTACCCAAGGCCCTCGCTGCTAGTCGGCAGCCTCTGGCTTTCAGGGGAATGTGCTTGAGGTCATGTGGTGAACTGGGTACGAGTACCAGTTGAGTGGCTCTAGATTCAGGTCATTACACATTTCATGGATTCTAATAGAAAATAATTTCTTGTAACATTTCAAGATCCCACAGGATTCCCATACAAGATAACTTATACCATAGAAACATCACTTAATAGTTAAAAACTCAATCATCAATGAATTACTATACATGTCATGTTCTTTCATGGTTAATAGAATGATATCCGGCTGATATGTATTATCCTCCCATGTCATTGAGTACACCACATAATATTCAATGAACACAATAAAAGAAGTGCCAAAAAGAAGAGGAATGCTCCATTTTTGAAATCTATGAATACCACTATAGCATTAATTAGACCGAATGAAATTACTGGGAACATGAAATAACCATATCAACACCTCAAAACTATCATATTTATTTTCTCTTCTTGAACACTAAACTAGTGGTACAATGATCAAAGGTAAATCATTGTAGACCAACATTCCACTCCAGGTTGGTCATAAATATTAGTCATTGGAAGAGGATATTTGTTCTTAATGGTTACCCAATTTAACATTCAATAATACAAGAATAGTATTGAACTCTAGTCTCAATTCTTAGCCAAGAGGAAAGGAATGTTCCATCGTTATACGTTATGATGAATAAATACTATAGCCTCTATTTCATCAAGATTGGATTTATGTTAATCCAACTTAGTAGGTGTTATTAAATATGATGGAATTGAAATGGGTATCATATTATGAATTAGTTAAATATTAATATTGACCTCTGTATGTGTTGGTATACAGAAATAATCATCTCGAAAGATATCAAGGCACACACAAACTATCAATGGAAGATGAACACTCAAACAATGGTGAACAATATCAAGAATAATCTCTGAATATTTCAACAATATTACCCCATCATAACAAATTATTTTCACCACTTCCCAACCTTGAGTCCCACTCACCATAAAAAATTAGAGACACAATAAGAAGAGAGGAACTAAAATTATAACATCCATAAACGATAAAGTACAACTTTTTATTTGATAGAATATATGACACAAATCACCATGCACATAAGGGAATATAAATATCACAACATGTTCCCCATCGCCCGTGCCGTGACTTCCCCAAACCCGCCTTCCTTATGCTAGGGGCTGGCGACTAGCACCAGAAAGTCATATCGCTAAAACCGGGTAGGCATTTCCTCTAAACCTGTAAACTCATCAAAACCAAGAACAAAAAAATATACAAGGACAAGGTAAACTATAAAGTAAATAGGGTTTGTACAAAAAGTAAAGGGGTGAGGATACACGCCCAATTGGAAAGTACAAGTGAAACTGAAAAGGAACCGCTCGTATGAAAACCCACCAAGGACCCTACCTGAAGGTTAGGTACAACTCTCGAACAGTCATCTCTACAAATCAACTCATATAATGACCACCTTAGGTTAGCCTCCAGTTTGGTACACCTGACCACGATCAGTGTTTTTTATCATCTACAAAAGATATAACAAGGTGTGAGTGTAGATCGTGTAGGGGTGAGTATAACGATACTTAGTTGGAACCTCGATACCCTCGTAGGTATCCTAGACTTCCACAAAGGAAAACCAAAAATCACAAATAAATAGTCATCAACAATTCATAGGTATATGTTCATACATATACCTTAGTTATCAGGATATTCAAAGGCAACACAATGAATGTAGCAGTACCTCATAGGTAACACCACGAAGGTAGAATTACCAAATAGATACACCATGAAGATAGTAGTACCGCACAGGTACACCACGAATATATATATACCACACTGGTACACCACAAAAATGATTACAGTGAAGGTAAGGACTCATCTCACACTAGGAATAAGTGAATTATTGAAGTACAGATGACCAGTCGTGAAGCTAGATCATCGTATTCCGTCAAGAGGCACTTCTAATGACCACACGGAGTCTGACCCACACATGATAGAAAGGTACTAACCCCCATAATGACCCACACAGGATCTAATCCGCCTAGGATTGATAGGTAACTAACCCCTGCAATGACCCACACATGATCTGACCCACACAATATCGGTATGCGCTAACCCACAGAGAATCGCTGAGCGCTGACCCACACAGGATCTGAGCCACACTGGATCAGTATGCACTGACCCACCAAGGATCACTATGTGCTAACCCACATAGGATTTGACCCACCCATGATTGGTGCTAACCCAAACAAGATCGCTCGGTACTAACCTCTGTATGGTCTGTCTCTAAAATCCACTTCACTGTCGGCCAATGGATTCCCACTCATTGCACGTTTGGGAGAACATCTCCTCAAGACATCATTCATACCTCAACTATAACAAAGCTCCATGATGATGTATCCCAATGGTCTATCATGTCATAAGGTACCCAACACAACTAACGGTGCGTCATTTGGACGTCTGATCAGTAAGTTATTAGTGTTTCCCCTTTATGGGCCCGGTTGGATTCGGGGTTCCATCCAACCCACCTGTACTCCAACTTTTTCCAAAACCCAAGCGAAGTTTACCAAAATAACCTCCTAAATAAAAGGATCCCACCACCACAAAAGGATCATAAAAAGGATGTTTGGTTCTCATTTTCAGACAAAAATTCTTATCTGGGCCCGGCTAGACCCGAGTCTTCTCTAATTCGGTCAGACAGACCCGGTTCGACCCGGGTCTAGCCCGGTTGGGATGGACCTTAGCAGGCCTAGCCCACTAGGCCGTGGTCCGTCCTGACATGCGAATTGGGTGGCCCAACCCATCCCGCTGGTTGCGGCTCAGTGGCGGGGCCCATGTGCATCCCGCGATCGGGTGGACCGCCGTGGAGGGGTCCTCCCCAGCCAACTCTCGGGAGTGAGGTGCCTCCTAGGTCACCCAGATGGCCATAGGGCCTTTCGGTTTTTGGAAGCGGGCCCGCCAGAATGGGTCTTTCTTGGTGTGCCCCGATCAGCCGATTCGCTAGCTGGTCCCCCTCCTATGAGCGGCATGACACGGTCGGTTTCCTCCATAGCCAGATGGGTGCCGGCCACACTTTGGCCTCCGCCGCGGCCTCCTACCCCACTGGCGGCGTGGATGCGCGCCGCCTTGAAACCATACGGCGTGCCAGATGTGAACCTGCTCTTCTTGGAATGATAGGCTGCGGCCTCCTACTCATCCAGTGGCGTGGATGCGCTTCACCCTACATCCAGGCATCCGGCCGGTGTGTCAGCCACCCTCTTCTTCTGTGGATCACTGCATCTCCGTTCTATTCCCGAAAAACATAACGACTGTATATTTGTGATCCTTGGGTCATGGGCGCTGCATCCTTATGCTGCTCCCAACAAGGCATTTTGTTTTCAACACTGTTAAATAGATGGCGTTAATGAATTCATGAAGAACGTGTGAAGAAGAAAAGTTAAAGGGGCATTGTATATGTGTTGGACGATGGCCATGTTAGTTTGGCTATCATCGTTATGAATCCAGAATGTGAATAATTACCAAATAAATTCCATTATATTTCTAAATAAATCCCCTAACTTAATTTTTGTTGATGATGTTGTAGGGAAAGATTTTATGTTTGTGATATTGGTGTTTGTTGCTCCCACACCATGCTCCCGATATGAGCTTGCATGTTATCCGCGGTCGTGACCTGGAGATATTATTTGTTGGAAGTTGATCCTCCAAAATCTCTATCCAAGGCTCTCCCCTTTTGCCAATCATTTTTTCAACCACAAGCAATGTGAGAAGCCAACTTTATTAATTATTTTTTTAAATTTAATTAATGTTGGAACGTTAATAAAATTGAATTTGGCACATTAATTAGGGTAATTCCAATTGTTTCCCCCACATTAACTGGGAGTTCGGTTGGTCCCCACTACCTAGAATTCAAAATATTGGTTTCAAATAAAATAAATAAAAAGTTATTTATTTAATTTTTTTCTTCTCCAATGAAAATAAAAAAAACTAACATCCAGCCTCAAATCACTGCGGACAAGGTGAAGGACTCATTTAGAGAATTTTGGTGCTACGAGTTCAACGGAGTCCTCAAGTTTCAATTCCAAGAACTGGTTCAAAAGTTACAAAATTTTGCTCGTGCGTTTACTAAAAGTAACCAAAAAATGTTCAGAAATTAATTTTGGGAACACCAGGCCTCAGAATCAAATGTCGCCATTTTTCATGGACTCATAATATTCACATATAATTTAAAAAAATTACGTGGAATATTATGGGTCTTTACATTCTCCCCACCTCAGGGCTTTGCATACCCCACAGCCACAATGAAAAATAGGGAAACTAGTTGTGGTACTGGGAATGTAATTGATCCTCCCACATCCATGATCTCTCCTAAGGGTTCCCATGCTATCAAAAAACATGCAGCAGAGGTATCAACTTCCCCCGAAGGACCCCCTCCTGTGGATACTCAATCTCCATTGAAACCTCTTACAACATCACACCATCATTAATGTCTAACTATCCCCTGTAAATGATGTGCGAAGGATTATGTACAAATCTCTTTAGCTGGGATACGTGAAAAACATCATGCACTCTGTGAAACAAAGGTCGAAGAGCTAAGCGATAAGCCACCCCACCAACTCTATTGAGGACCTGAAAGGGTCCGGTGAATCTCGAAAATAACATTCCTCCCCAGCCAAATCTATGAAAACCTCATTTCGGTGAGACCGATAGACAGACATGGTCACCATCCTCAAACTCTAAATATCTCTTTCTCCTATCAACATAAGACTTATTCCTACTCTGTGCAGTATTCATCCACCCCTGGATGATCTGCACCTTCTCTGTAGAAGCCAATACCATCTCTGGTCCCATAAATTCTGTCACCCCTGGGTCAGTAAAGCAGAGAGCTGATCATCAAGTTCATCCCTACTATGCCTCAAATGGTTCCATTCTGATGGTGGAGTGATAATTGTTGTTTTAAGAGAACTCCACCAAGGGCAAGTGATCCTCCCAGCTTGGAAAAAATCTAGGACACATGCATAAAGCCAGTCCTCAAGGGTCTGAATGGTTCGCACTATCCGACCATCCATATAAGGGCCTAGCATTAAACATTACTTATTCATGAGATATTTCAAGAATACACATTGAGGATCTTTTTAGGTTTAGAATTATAGAGAATTAGATCATAAATCTTGCATTACATTCCACATTTAAACAAGGTTGTTACATAAAAGACATTATTCAATTTTCCCATCAAAGGAAACATATTTAAAATTAAACATGTAATTTTTCTTGACACTTCCTCAACACTATCATCACATCATTTAATTTTACCTTGACCTATGAAAAACATTTCAAAAACTAGGGATGATCATAAAAAGATCAGTAAAGAATATAAGAAATACGGAATGAAAACATTAGTCCATGTATACATGAGAATCAATTAAATAATACTTTACACATTAAACATAAGCACTTTAACATACCTCATGAAATCATAAGATTTATGAATAACTCATAGAAATCATAAGAAATAAAGGTAACATGGGGCATTCATAACATTCTTAGTGAGTAACCCTCATGGTTCCGTTTGGAATACCCATCACAGTATATTCCGTAAATCTCTTTGGAGAAACCTTATCGTTTATCTCCTTCGCGTTACCCAATGAATTGGAGATCTATATCGGGCTCACCCACCCTTATTTTATCACTAATCCACCCATCTTGATAAACAATTCCCAAGAATCATAACATAATCGTGCCACATAAAACATGCATAAAGGAAACATAGTATTTCCACATTTCAATCACAAGATATCAATAAAATACATTGATTTAACAAAAACATTATCAAAACCATTTTCAATATCAATATAAAATAAAATTAATACATGGTATTTCTTTTTCATTTAAAAAAACGTTATCACTTGTACAGGAAGCCGAAACTCAAATAATGGTCATGACGGTGGAGAAGTCATTGCTGCCGCATACATAAGACAAATGAATTCCCTTTTGTCATTTAGTAAAACACATTGTATATAAAGATTCCATTTAAATAAAAGTAAATGTCAAAGGGGTTTATACACCATATAAAAGAAATTTGGGTTTAAAAAAAATATGCCTTAAAGAAAAAAGAGTGAGACGAAGTCCCTTACCTCATGACCGACTTGACTCGATCGTTCTTTAATATCCAGAATAATAATATAGAGTAAATTTATACTTGATTAGGAACATTTTTCAAGTTCATTATTCCTTTTATATTACTTATTGCAATGTTATGAACATTATTTAATTATTTAAGTTAATAACGGTCATTTGGTTGATCATTGGTACTTGAGTAAAAAATAAACTTCTTTTGATTAAATGTTATTCATGTGGTAAAATATTTATTATAGAAAGAATTATATTGATGAGTTAGATATCATATATATCATATCTATACAATATACACATGTATTTATAATATTACATAACATTTAGAGGTAAGAAATGAAATGCATCGTTCATGGAGATGGTAAGTCATACATACGCAAGAACGCTACTTTCATTTATATTTTGTATTTACTGGAATGAAATCATAATGATATAAAGGTATATTATAATTCTATTATAATATAATATGTAATATCATAAACAACATCCTTTATATGTCCAGCATATGGCATTAACGATTCAAATCACTTTGAGGGGGCGGTAGTCCGCACTTCCTAAAATGAAATTATCACTTTTACCCATAATGGAAACCATTAAGGTATTACATAAATTAAAAATATATAATAATAAGTAAAACATAAAAATAATATATATAATATATAAATTGAGTTACATCTTAATGGAAACCATGAAAGGTGTCAAAAGAAGATTGATCAATCATCGTTTCGTGAGACAGTAATTGGCGATCCACAGAAATAGTATGTTCTTTAACCATTAGACGGAAGTGTGTGTAAGTGTAGCTAGAATCCTTCTCATAAAAACATACTAGTATATTTACGATACTGTTTTTGTTACAGAAGAAAGGAATAAAAAGAGGTTAAGGGGTTTGAGAAGAAAAATAAATCAAAAGAACATTAGAGAAGACTTTACCATTAAATCGAGTAACTCCCCATGGTTTGAACTAAAAGGGTTTCTTGAAGAGCATTATGCCTAAGGTAAGGATCATATGATGAATAGAGGGATGTTGAGGGGTATAATGAGCAGATTTTGGCCGAGCCAATGGCTTGAGAGGTGTGGTTATGGTGGTAGAGGTGGGGGACTTTTATAAGAGGGAGGAGGGCCACTCTTGGAATGTCATGAAATGTTTTCTTATTTTAAAATGTGTCTCTGATTTTAAAGGTCCCACAATGATATATTTCGAGGATAGGATTATCAGGGTTCTAAATCCACCCATCCCATCAGTTTTTGGATAGTTTATGTCTTATATTTTACATTATCTTCCAATTTTATTTAAATCGTTCATTAATGAGGCAATCGCTACATCATCATTGTGTTATATATAAATTAATTTATTAAATTTCCAAAAATTACATAAAAACTAAAATAATGTAGGAAATAGTTTTATCTTTCCAATGACTATTTATAGTCTAAGATATCATTTATATAGACAAAACTAAAATTGGTTTACTTAGGTGTAACATACTTTTGTGATATTCTCCTTTCATTAAAAATAAAATGATAAAGTGTCACTATCAACCCAAAGGGATTCCATGGGGTCCCTAAGTTGGCACAAGGAATCCCATGGTCTGCCATGATACAACTAGTAGAATTAGGACATATGTTGGGGTCATTTTGTATTGTTATGATATTATTTTATTACCCTTAACAACTTGATTACAAATTAATCATGATAATTAAAGATAATTACCATCATTACTATTCATAGTGTCCAAAAACAAAAGAGTACTAATTACATAATTTAGAACTTATGATTCTAAATATTGAATCCATTTTACCAAATTCTAAACACAGAAATTTCAGTAATTAATTTAAAAATATTTTCCGTTGTCAAAACAAATAGCGGGGTTTTTTTTAAACAATATCCATGAAATGTTTGGAACTTGTTCATGCCCAATTCCAAAGTAAAATATATTACAATGACGAATCATTGGATTATATGGTAAAAATATATTATAATTAAACAATAAAATCAATAAAAAAGATAATCTAACCATATATTTAAATTAGATGATAAATCTGTTTTGAAGTAAACTACAGTATTTTCCAATATTCATTAAAAATGAACATTGTCAGAAAAATACCAAAAAATTATCCAATGTAAATTTCAATGTCACAATTACAATGAATAGGTTTATTTTGAAAAATAGATCTTATAAAATTTTCAATAGTTATATTTAAAAATGGTTTTCCATCAAAAGGCAGTAAAACAATCTTTTAAAAAATATTAGAGTATTCGAGGCTTAAGATTAGATTTATTCTCATCTTAAGCCTCTAAAACAGTATCTATTTAATAAATAGACATTGATATGAAAAACCATAATTCTTTACTTACTTGGGATGTTACATCCTTCCCCCCTTTTGAAAATCACATCCCTGCAGTTTATTTACTTATTGAATAAGTGGGGGTATGTATCCCTTATAGAATTTTCAGATTCCCATGTTACCTCTTCAATAATGTGGGTTTTACACAAAACCATTACTTGATGAATCACCTTATTCCACAACACTTGCTCCTTGTGGCCAAAAATCTGGACCGGTTGTTCCTCATAAAAAAGATTCTCTTCCAGCTGAACTACCTCTAGACTCAAAACATGAGATGGATCTGGCATGTACTTCCTTAAATTTGAAACATGAAAAACATTGTGTACCTGAGATAAACTCGGAGGTAAAGCCACTCAGTATGCAACGGATCCAACACACACCATAATTTCATATGGTCCAATGAAACATGGAATCCTCTTTCCTTTCTTACCAAATTGCATCACACTTTTCCATGGGAATACTTTGAGAAAAACATGATCACCTACCCCAAAAGAAAGTTCCTTCCTCCAGTTATCTGCATAACTTTTCTGTTGACTCTAAGGTATTCTCATGTGATTCTAATTTAGCTGACCTTTTTCTCCCAACTCTTCTGCCAATTCTGGTCCAATAAACGTCCTTTCACCCACTTAATCCCAAAAATCAGGAGTTCGACACCGCTTCCCATATAATTCCTCACTTGGTTCCATCTGTATAGTTGAATGAAAACTGTTATTATAAGAAATCTGATCCAAAGAAAGATGTTATTACCAACATCCCTGATAATCCATCAAATAATAAAGTAGCATATACTCCAATGTTTGAATTGTTCGTTCTTAATTCCCATCATATTGAGGATAAAAAGCTGTACGAAAATTTAATTCAGTACCCAATGAATTCTGAAGGACTTTCCAAAAGTTAGAAGTAAACCTGGGATCACGATCAGAAACAATGGAGAGGGGAAATCCATGTAACCTGACTATCTCTTTATGATACAAACAAGAAAGTTGATCTAGGAAAAAGTATCTTGTATAGGAAGGAAATGATCAAATTTAGTCAATCAATCAACAATAACCAAGATTGTATTATTACATCGTGGTGTCTTGAACAATCCCACAATGAATTCCATGGATATATTCTACCATTTTCACTCTGGCACTGGTAAAGTCTGAAGCATCCCTTTCGGTAACTGCCTCTCTGCTTTAACCTATTGACAAGTCAAACATTTCACAGTAAAATTAGCAATGTTTCTTTTCATTTCTTCCCACCAGTAATACTCTCGAAGATCTATATACATCTTAGTACTGCCAGGTTGAACTGAAAACGGAGAACTATGAGCTTCACATAACAACTCTATCTTCAACTTTGAATCACAAGGAACACATAATCTCTTACCAAATCTCAAAACACAATCATTATCAATGTTTAATTCAGGAAACATACACTTCTGAACCATCTCTAACTTTTTCTGCAACTCATGGTCTTGCTTCTGTGCTTGCTTAATTCGGTTTTACAGAGAAGATTTCACTGATACCTGAAACAAAACAGAAGAACATCCTGCACCAACAAATTCTATGCCAAATTTCATCAAATCCTTTACCAATGGATCGCGTTCCAAACATAACATGGATAATGAAGCATTACTTTTTTTACTCAAAGCATCTGCCACATTATTTGCCTTTCCGAGATGGTAATGAATTGTAAAATCTTAATCCTTGATTAATTCTAGCCATCCCCTCTGTCTCATGTTCACTTCTTTCTGAGTGAATATATTCTTTAATATTTTGTGATCGGTATATATTTCACACTTTACTACATAGAAATGATGCATCCAAATTTTTAACATGAAAACAACAACAAATAATTCCAAATCTCGTGTAGGGTAAATTACCTCCTAAGTTTTCAACTGACGTGAATCATAAGAAATTACCAGATCATTCTGCATTAGGATGAAACTAGGTCCTTTCAATTAAGAATCATTGTAAATAACAAACTCCCCATTCCTGGAAGGTAGTGCCAAAACTAGAGCATTCACCAATCTTCTTTTGAATTCCTGAAAACAATCATCACATTATTGTGTCCAGATAAACTTATCACCCTTCCGAGTATGCTTAGTCATTGGACTAGATAACTATGAATTTCTTTTAACAAACCTTCTTTAATAGCCTTCCAAACTAAGAAAACTACAAATCTCAGTTACATTTGCGGGTCTTGGCCATTCCTCAACAACCTTTGTTTTTGTAGGATCGACAGTTATTCCATCTTTAGAAACAGTGTGTCCAATGAAAGAAATTTGTTGCAACCAAAACTCACACATGCTGAATTTCCAATACAATTTATTTTCATTTAATGTTTTCAAAATGACCCTTAAATGTCTTTCATGCTCATCTTTACTTTTAAATAACACCAAAATATCATCATTGAAAATAACCACAAACTCATCAATGAACTCTGGGAAAATTCTATTCATAAGGCCTATGAATACAGCAGGTGCATCAGTTAGCCCAAAAGGCATTACTACAAATTTATAATGGCCATATCTTGTACAAAACACGGTCTTTGAAATATTTGCTTCCTTTAGCTTCAACTGATGGTACCCCGATCTCAGTACAATCTTTGAAAAATACTGAGCTCCCTGGAGCTGATCAAACAAATCATTGATATGAGAAAAATGATATTTTTTCTTAACAGTGATGTTATTCAAGGCTCACTAATCAATGAAAAGTCTCATTGAACCATCTTTCTTTTTAAAAAATAAGAAAAGAGCACCCCATGGTGATGTTCTAGGTCAAATGATACCTTTCTCTAATAAATCTTTCAATTGATCCTTCAACTCTAAAAGTTCAATTTGATCCATTCGGTAAGGGGGTTTTGAAATTGGCTTAGCATCAGGAACTAAGCCAACATTAAATTAAACTTCCTGATCTGGTATTATTCTAAGAAACTCCTCAGGAAAATCACCAAGATACTCATTTAACACTGGAACATCATTAATCTGAACGGTTCTTTTGTTTTCAACAATATGTGCAAGGTAACATTCATTTCCAACTTTTACAAGTTTCTCAGCCTCTTGATATGTTATCAATAGAAAAGGGTTCATTGAAGTACACAAACTGAAATTATTTCTGAAAAGAAACTTCTTTAGCTCTACAATCAATCTTAGCATGGTAAACAGAGAGCCAATCCATAACCATGATAACATAAAACTCTACTAGAGGTAAAACAATATGGTTTTCATGTAGGTTCTTTCCACATATAAGTATAGGAATATTCTTATAATTTTTTTTCCTCAACATGTCTCCCATGTGTTTTTACCAAATGTTTAGTAGTCATTTTTTGAGATGGTATTCCCAATTTACTAGAAACGTTTTCATAGATGAAAGAATGTGTAGACCCCAAATCAAACAACACAGTAGAATAATCTGAAAAAACAAACAATGTACCTGATACCACTTCATTTGATGGCCCAACATCTGTTGATGTAGTTGCAATGAATTTCACCACCCCTTTCTGCTTGTAGTCTGACTGCTTCCCATCATTCGAGCTCTTTTTCGAACACTTGTTTGCATAATGACCCATCTCATTACACATTAACACTTCACTAATTGTAAATCAAATTTGGTCTTACCATCACCCTGATCTTTTCCAGTGCAATCACGAGCCTTATGTCCCATATTACCACATCAGTAGCACTTTCCAGAAATCAAAAGACATTCCCCGTCATGCTTTTTATCACAGTTATCACAAACCGAAAAATAGTTTTCTTACCATCAAACCTTTTTGAAGGATTCTTCCCTTTCTCCTACCACCTCGTTCTCTTCTTCTTTTGGTTGTTATAGAACACTTGATCATCGTTAAACTCCATTTCCACCTTCTCAGCACATAGAACAAGCTTTTCACAACTTTTGAACTCACGAGAAGCCAATGCCCATCGATATTTTGGCTTTAATCCTGAGTAAGAACGATTGATTTTACTATAAAGGTCATGGATAAAATTTGGAGCATACATCTCCAATCACATGAACCTTTCTTCAACAGCAGCCATTGAGTCATCCTCTTGCCTCAATTCCAAGAATTGTATTTCCATCCTAAGTCAAAAATCCTTAGGAAAATATTTCTCCAGAAACATACATTTGAACTCATCCCAATCAAGAGAATCAATCTCATCAGCGTCACTGATATTTTTAACCATCGACCACCACTGATCTGCTTCACACTCTAAATGGTAAATAGTTGGACTATCCTTTTGATGGTCTGAACACCCCATGACATCAAATATCTTCTCCAGTGCTTTAATCCACCCTTCAGCAATCCCAGGGTCAGATGATCCTCTGAATGATGGGGGATATTGCATAATGAAATGTTCCACCACTGACATGTTCCTTTGTAGATGATATGTATGATCTCGTGCATGTATACCCCCACCATTTATCTCTTGAGTCAACCGTTCCATTGATGCAACAAACTATTCAGTTCAAATTTCGACTATCTCAGAATGCTGATTCGGATGTTTATTTCCTTCGGTTTTCTTTCCTAGAACTACTTTCCCATTTCCTCTGTGGAAAACCGTTCTGAACAAACATTCCATAGATGAAGCAACATGGTAGTCTTAAAATTCTTTATAATTTTCAATTTGAACATAAATTTTTTTTGGATAATCACATAACCGAATTATATCTCCTAGAGTTATATAAACTGGCCATTGATTCCAACTATAAGGCCCCATCATTAAACATTACTTAATCTTTAGATATTTCAAGAATACACATTGATGATATTTTCAGGTTTAGTGTTTTAGAGAATTAGATCATAAATCATGCATTACATTCCACATTTAAACAAAGTGGTTACATAAAAGATAGTATTCATTTTTCCCATCAAAGGAAACATTTTTAAAATAAAACATGGATTCTTACTTGACACTTCTCGACACTATCATCACATCATGTACTTTTCCCAGGACCTATGAAAAACATTTAAAAAACATGGGATGAGCATAAAAATCTCAGAAAAGAATATAAAAAATATGGAATGAAAACATTAGTCCATGTATACGTGAGAATCAATGAAATCATACTTTACTCATAAACCATAAGAACTTTAACATACTTCATGAAATCATAAGATTTATGAATAACTCATAGAAATTATAAGACATAAAGGTAACTTCAAGCATTCATAACATTTGTAGGGAGTAACCCTCATGGTTACATTTGAAAAACCCTTCACAGTATATTCCCTAAATCACTTCAGTGGGACCTTAGAGTTTATCTCCTTCGCTTTACCCAATGCATTAGAGAGCTATATCAGGATCAGCTGCCCGTATTTTATCACAGAACCACCCGTCTTCATAAACAATTCCCAAGAACCATAACATAATCGTACCACATAAAACATCCATAAAAGAAACATAGAATTTCCACATTTCAGTCACAATATATCAATACAAAACAGTAATTTAACAAAAAAATTATCAAAACCATTTTCAATACCAAAATAAATGAAAATTAAAACATGGAATTTATTTTTCATTTAAAAAAAGTTATGGCTCGTAGAGGAATCCAAATCTCAAATAATGGTCACAGCTGTAGAGAAGTCGTTGTCGCCGCATACGTATGAAAAAAACATTCCCTTTTGTCATTTAGTAAAATGATTCATATAAAAAGATTAATTTTGAATAAAAGTAAATGTAAAAGTGTTTTATACACGTTATAAAATAACGTTGTGTACAAAACAAAATATGACTCAATGAAAAGAGATTGAGACGAAGTCCCTTACCTTGTGTCCGACTTGACTCGATCGTTCTTTAATACCATGAATAATAAACAAGTGATAATTTATACTTTCTTAATAATTTTTATCAAGTTCATTATTCCTTTTATATGAATTATCACCATGTTATGAAAATTATTCATTATTTAAGTTAATAACAATCGTTTTTTTATCATTGGTACTTGAGTAAAAAATAAACTTCTTATGATTACAAGTTGTTAATGTGGTAAAATATCGAAAATATAATGAATTATATTCATGAGGAAGATATCATATATATCATATCTATCAATTATATACATGTATTTATAATATTACATAACATTTAGAGGTAAGAAATGAAATGCCCCGTTCATGTGGATGGTATGCAGTACATACGCATGAATGATACTTTCATTTCAATTTCGTATTTTCTAGAATGAAATAAAAATGATATAAAGGTATATTATAATTCGTGTACAATATCATTTATAATATCATAAACTCCATCCTTTATATGTCCCACATATGGAATTAACGATTCAAATCAATTTGAGGGGGCGGTAGTCCGCACTTCCTAAAATGAAATTATAACGTTTACCCATAATGGAAACCATAAAGGTATGCTAGAAATGAAAAATAAATAATCATAAGAAAAACATAAACATAATATATATCCTATAAAAATATAGTGACATCTTAATGGCCACCATGAACGGTGTTAAAATAAGATTGAACAATCATCATTTTGTGAGGAAATATTTATCCATCCACATAAACAGTATGTTCTTTAACCATTAAATGGGAGTTTGTGTAAGTGTATATGGAATACTTCTCATAACAACATTATATTATATTTAAGATACTGGTGTTGTTAGAAAATAAATGAATAAAAAGATTTTAGGGGGTTGGAGAAGCAAAATAAAACAAAAGAACATTAGAGAAGACTTTACCATTAAATCAGGTAACTCCCCATGGTTTGGACAAAAATGGTTTTTTGAAGATCTTTCTACCTAAGGTAAGGATTCTATGATGAAGATAGGGATGCGGAGATGTAAAATATGCAGATTTTGGCCGAGCCAATGGCTTGAGAGGTGTGGGTATGGTGGTAGAGGTGGAGGCCTTTTATAAGAGGGGGGATGTGCACTCTTGGAATGTAATGAAATGTTACTTTATTTTAAAATGATTTTTGGATTTTAAAGAACCCAAAATGATATATTTTGAGGATAAGTTGATGAGGGTTGGAAATCCACCCATCCAATAGGTTTTTTATAAGTTTATGTCCTAGAGTTTACATTATCTTTCATTTTATTTAAATCGTTCATTAATTAGGTAATCATCGAATCATCATGGTGTTATAAAAAAATTAATATATTTAATGTCTATAAATTGTAAAAAAAAGTTTTAATGTAGGAAATATTTTTAGCTTTTCAATTACTATTTATAGTCCAAGATATCATTTACACAAACAAAACAAAAATTGTTTTACTTATGTGTTTCATACTTTTGTGATATTCTCCTTTCATTAAAAATAAAATGATATAGTTTCACTATCACCCAAAAGTGATTCCATGGGGTCCATACGTTGGAACAAGTCAACCCATGGTCGGCCATGACACAACCAGTAGCATTAAGACACATTTCAAGGTCATTTGTTATTATTATGATGTTATTTTATTACCCTTAACTACCCGATTACTAATTAATCATGATAATTAAAGATAATTATCATCGTTTCTATTCATAATGTCCAAAATCAAAAGAGTATAAATTACATAATTTGGATCTTATGATTCCAAATATGGAATATATTTTACCACATTACAAACACATAAATTTAAGTAATTTATTGAAATATAATTCATGTTTTCAAAAAAATAGCGGGGTTTGTTTTTGAAACAATATCCATGAAAAGTATGGCACTTATTTATGCCCAATTCCAAAGTGAAATCAATTAAAATGACCAATAATTTTATTAAATGGTAAAAATATATTATAATTAAACTATAAATCCAATTAAAAATATACCCTAACTATATAATTAAATTAAATGAAAAATATGTTTTGAAGTAAACTGCAGTATTTTCCACAATTCATTAAAAAATTAAAATTGTCTTAAAAATACAAAAAACTTATCCAAAGTAAATTTCAATGTCCCAATTATAAATAATAAGTTTATTTTGAAAAATAGAGCTTATAAAATTTTCAATAGTTATATTTAAAAATGGTTTTCCATCAAAAGGCAGTAAAACAATATTTTAAAAAATATTAGAGTATTCCACGCTTAAGATTGGATTTATTCTCATTTTAAGCCTCTAAAACACTATCAAATTCATAAATAGACAGATATGTGGAAATCCATAAATCTTTACTTACATGGGATGTTGAAATCTATTTGAGGATGGATGGCGGTGCTCAATCGAATTTGTGTCCCAAACGCCTCCAACAACCCCTTCCATAGCCGGGAATTAATGCACGCATCACGATCGGGGAAAATTGTAGATGGAACTCCATGAAGGCGTAAAATCTACAGGATGTAGAGGCGTCCCAAGCCCTCTACTGCAGCCTTCCCTCTAATATGAATGATGTGGGCTAACTTAGTGAGTTGGTCAACTATCACCCAAATGGAATCATGACCCTTGGATGTGCGTGGATGGCATGTCACTAAGACCATGTAAATTCAACCCCCTTCCAATTTGGCACATCTAGTGGCTGAACTAAGCCCGTAGGAACCTGATGCTTCACCTTCACTTGCTGACAAGAGAGGCACTGTGAGACAAAATCATCCCTTACTTCCATCATTCATGACCACCAGTGTTGATGCCATAGGTCCTGGTACATTGTTTCCTCTCCCAGTTATTCCTCTAGAGGGGATGTATAAAACTCCCCCAAAACTTCTTCACATAGCGCCACTGGTACCATAGTACGCCCTCTAAAGAAGATGACGTGCTCCCCACCATCAGAAAATTCTATCATGCCCATGTCATATGCATATCTATAAACATCAAGTCTCACAGTCAGTGTCCCCAAGCTGTGCTTCCCTGACTTGCTGATGCGGTGGGGGAGTGACTGTCAAAGACTAAAGATAAGATGCTCCATCTCAATCCATGTAGGATATCCGCAATGCGGCTAGCTGCTATGTTGCCTCACTCAGCAACTATAAACCTGATATCCTTCTGAGTGAATTTTCTATTACATTCTCTTTTCTATGAGTATAGAATATCTCGAAGTCACAGTCCTGGGGGAATTCAAGCCAACGCCACTGTCTCTGGTTCATTTCCATCTAGGAGAAGATATACCTGAGACTCTTGTGATCAAAGTAGACTCTAAAATGATCTAAAATCAAGTAATATCACCAAATATTCAAAGTCAAGACCACTACTGCTAACTCCAGGTCATGGGTAGCATAGTTTTGCTCATGCTTCCTAGGCTATCGAGAACTACACATCATCACTACTCACTCCTAAATCAAGAAGCTTCCATGTTCGGTCCCTGATGCATCACAGTAGATGACGTACCCAACTCCCTCCTCTAGTAGCCTCAAGAAGGTGTAACTCGTTAGTATCTTCCTCATCTCTTGGAAAATCCATTGGAATATCTCTGACGACACGAAGGGTTCCCCCTTCTTTTTCAACATTGGTAAGGGTGCCACTACTCCTGAAAAGTCAGGAACATACCTCTCATAGTAACTAACCAATCCCAGTAAACTTCACACCTCTGTCAAACTCATAGGTATCTCCCAAGAAATAACAGCTTCAGTCATCACTGGATCCACTCCAAATCCATCTTACAAGACGACGTGTCCTAGAAAGTGAACCTCTCTAATCCAGAACTGGAACTTAGAGAGGTTACCATAAATCTGGTGCTCTCATAGTATGTCTATAACTATCTACAAGTGATATGAATGCTCCTCCTCGGTCACTGAGTATATCAGGATGTCATCGATGAAGACTACCACAATGAAATTGAGGTATGGATGGAAGATCCTGTTTATGAGTCCCATGAACACTGTTGGGACGCTGGTCATGGCGAATGGCATAACCAAGAAATCATAATGGCCATACCCAAATCTGAAGGCCATCTTCTACACATCCTCGTACTGTGCCCTAAGCTGGTGATAACCTGATTTGAGGTTTATCTTCAAAAACCACAGTGATCCAATATGGTGATCAAAGATATTTTCAATCCTCCGTATTGGGAACTTATTCTTCACAGTCACCCGGTTCAGGCACCGATACTCCATGAAGAGTCTCAAACTACATTTTTCTTTCTTAGCGATCAAAATCAAGGCTTCCCAAGAAGAAACACAGGGCCTAATGAATACCTTTTTCTACAACTCCTCCCGATGCTCCACGGGAGCCATCCGATATGCTAGTGTTGATATGGATGTTGCCCCGAGGAACAAGTCGATATAAAATTCCACTTCTCTACGAGGAGGGAGACAATGAACATCATCTGTAAAAAGATAAGTGAATAGGTCCACCACTAAAGGATTGCTCAGACTCTCAACATCAACCTCTCTGAGGATAAGGCTTTCCAACTGATGTGTGATTAGCTCCACCCTTCTCCATGAAAGTCCATCCTATTCTGAAAAGGTTCCCTTATCACATGTGAAGGAAAACATGGCCCCATCCATGCGGACAGACCTCACTGTTTTTCTAATATAGTTGATCTGAGCATAGACTCTGGAAAACCAGTCCATACAGAAGATGACATCGTAAGGCCTCGACGCCGCTACTAGAAGATCTCACCTGAAGATCTCACCTCCTAGAGTAAGCTCACAATACTGGTATCAGTGTTTAATCATCTAATCTGGTCCTATAAGAGTCTCTAGACGTAATAATTGAGCCAAAGTCTCCACTAGAATCTCTGAAATCTGAATGAGGTTCATGGTAATAAATGAGTGAGATTGTCCATATCCACCTACCCCCTGTGGTCAGGGTGGACCACCTGATGGTTGTGACGGTAGAACCTTGAATCATTTCCCACCACCTGCTACATGGAATGCTCCTCTACCATGTCTGCCTCCTGCCTACAGACCCCGTTGATTGAATCTTCACCTCTTCCTAGGTGGTTCTTTGACCGTATTCTAGTCATCTGTATGACTATTCATTCAGTTGCAAGCCAAATGACCATGCCTGCCTTGCATGTAAAACGGCATGTCCCGCGCCTTTCCTGCTCTTCCTTAATAGCCCCGCACAACCGAACTTGTATCTGGTGGCCGTCCACCTGTTGGTCTGGTCTTACTGGACCTCTGTGTCATCTGTCTGCTTCCAGAAGCAGATGACCCTGCTACATGATGTTTGATGGTGGGTCTCACTTTCTCTGTCTTCTTAGCAAGGATGCTCTCCACTAAGAGTGATCGCTCTAACACCCCCCGCATGCGTCTGGAAGCTGAGGGAAACCATTGATGATATAATATACCATCAAAGACCCTGCTTAAAGTTTGGGCCCAAAATAAATGGTCCCGCACCATGTCAGTGGAGTAGTGTGAGAGTTCAGTGAACCTCGCTGAAAACTTAGCCATAGTCATGCTACCCTGCTGCAAGTGGATATGCTCTTGAATACGCACAAAATGTAAGGTCACTGGGACTAACTCTCCCATGAATAGGCTCTGGAATTCTTCATAGATGAGAGTTACCTCGTCACAAACCTAGTGCATCAAGCTCTCCCAATTGCCCGTTGCCTAAAAAGGCTGGCAGAAATGATCCCCATGAGATCGACTGGTGTCCCTACCAGTTGAAAGACTCTAACCATGGCCTCCAGCCAGTCCTCAGCCACATGTGGATCTGTCTTGACCTGGATCCCTAGTGTCCTCTAGCATTGATCTTGTGCAATGCGCCCAAGTGGCGTGCACCCTCTACTACTGGGGCTGGTGGCATCAGATTCCCAATGGCTAGTGGTGTTATTGGTACCCCACCCGATGGTACAACTTCCATAAGGGGGCCCTGCACCAAAGCCTCATCGATCGGTGGGTTATCATCACGTACTCTACTTGGATCCCTGGATTGCTATCTGTGTGGAGGCATCATGAAAGAAGCTAGGGTTCCACAATTAAGAAATTATACCTTGTGAGCTAACTCCAAAGAAATCAATAGAAAAAAATTTCAAATCCTCACACAATCAGGGTTTTTGTGCGTTGTGATGGAAATAAGAATTCAAGGTCCTTGTGTATGGATACATCAACTGCTGCACTAATACTAGACTCCCTGAATTGAAAACCACATGCATAACCCTTAACATTATTGCATCACTGAAAAGGTCATAGTCCAAGAACATTGGTAGAACCAAACTCCTCCGATACCATTTTGTCACAACCTCTTCCCTGGGGCCCGTCTCGTGACCACCCAAAGCCCGCCATCCATAGGCCAGGGGCTGAAGACTAGTTCCAGAAATGCATATACCTAAAAATGTGTAGGCATTTCCTCAAAAACTATAAACTCGTCCAAAATAAGTACACAGAAAAATACAAGCACAAGGTAAACTATAAAGTAATCATGGTGTGTACAGAATGTAAAGGGTCTAAAATACATGATCAACTGAAAAGTACAAGTAAAACTGAAAAAGAACAGCTCATGTGAACACCTTCTAAGGACACTACCTGAATGGTAGGTAAAAATCACGAACGTTCGTCCCTACTGATCATTTCGTCTAATGAACATATCCGATCACCCTTCAATCTCGTACCCTCACCACGATCAGCGTTTTCTGTTATCTGCACAAGACATAGTAAAGTGCGGGTGTAGCCGGTACTTGGGTGAGTATAACGATACTCAGTAAGGACCCAAGACCCTCGTAGTTCTCCTAGAGTTCTACAAAGGAAAACTAAAAATCACAAAGAAATATTTATAAAAACTTTTTAGGAATATTCCCATACATATACCAATGTTATCAAGTTATTCAAAGGTAACACCACGAAGGTAGCAGTACCACCCCGGTAACACCACAAAAGTAGAAGTACCACATAGGTACACCATGAAGGTAGAAGTACTACACATGTACACCATGAAGAAACAAGTGCAACACAGGTACACCACACAGATGATTACCATGAAGGTAAGGACTCCGCTCACATGAGGTATAAGTAAATTATATAAGTAAAGATGATCAGTCGCGAAGCTGTATCATCATATTCTATCAAGAGGCACAATTTAAACTATACAGAGTCTGACCCACAATAGATCGAAAGTTACTAACCCCCAAAATGACCCACATAGGATCCGAATCACCCATGATCAATAGGTAACTAACCCCCACAATGAACCACACAGGATCTGACCCACATAGGATCAGTATGCGTTGACACACACATGATCGTTGAGCGCTGACCCACCCTGAATTTGACCCACATAGGATCAGTCTGCACTGAACCACACAGGATTGTTGTGCACTGACCCACACAAGATCTGACCCACACAGGATCAGTGATGACCCGCACAAGGATCAGTCGGTACTAACCTCTGTATGATCTGTCTCCAACCACCGCCTCAATGTCAGCTACTAGATTCCCACTCATAGCATGTTTGGTAGAACTCCTCCTCATGCCATAGGTCATACTTAAACCTCCACAATGATCCAAAAATAATTATCTCAATAGCTTTTCGCATCATAAGGGACCCAATCCAATTGATGAAGCAACTATCAGATGTCAGGTCTCTATGTTATTAACGTTTCCACTCTGAGGCCTCAGTTGGATTCCAGGGTCGATCCAACCTGACTATACTCCAACATTATCAAAACATCATGTGTATTATACCAAATTTAAAACCTCTATCCAAATATCCCAAATCCACTGACAGTTCTCCAAACAGATGCTCAGTTCTCAAGTTACATCCAAGTTGGCGTATCTGGGCCCGACTAGACCCGGGTCCGGTCCGAACTGGTCAGACCGACACAACTCGACCCGGGTCTGGCCTGGTTGGCCTCGTCCTCAGCAGGCACGGCCCGTGGTTGGGTGGACTGTCGTGAAGGGGTCCTACCTAGCTGACTCTCAGTAGGAAGGTGCCTTTCAGTTCACCCGAATGACAAAAGGGTTCTTCGGTTTTTGGAAGTGGGATCTGCAGGATCGGGTCCTGCTCGGTGCGACATGGCCGACCGGTTCGCCGGTCGGTCCACCTCCTCTCAATGGCACGAGAACAGCATTGTAATCCATGGTTAGCCACCCTTCGGCCTCTGTCGTAACCTGGAAGTCGTGGCCTCCTGCTCCACCAGGGGTGTGGACGCACACCGCTGCTAGGCCTCACGGCATGCCGGTGTACCGGCCGCAAACCAGCTCTATCACGGCCGATGGGACATAGCCTCTTGCTCTACCGGTGGTGCGGACTCACGTTGCCCAACCTACATGCAGCTAGCCAGTGTGTTGGCTGCCCTCCTCTTCCGTGGTTTTCTGCTTCTCTGTTCTAAGCCTAAAAAACATAACTACCACATATTCTTGATCCTTGGGACAAGGGCTCTATGTCCATATGTTGCACTCAACAAAACATTGTGTTTTCAGTGCTGTTATATATTTCGCATTGATGAACGCACGAATAATTCATGAAGAACAAAAGATAAAGGGGAAAGGCATATGTGTGGGATGATGCAGGATGATTGCCATGTTAGTTTTTCCTTCGTCATTGTGAATCCATAATGTGAAAAATTATCAAATAAATTCAATTATATTTCAAATTAAATCTCATGCCTTGAAATTCGTTAAAGATGTCGTGAGGAAGGAGATAATGCTGGTGATTTCGGCATTCATTGCTTCCGCACCATGCTCCCGATCCGATCTCGTGTGTCATCCTCATTCTGGATCCGGGGACGTTCTTCGTCGGAAGATGATCCTTCAAAAGCTCTCTCCAAGGCTCTCCTCATTTGACAATGATATTTTAAAACCGCAAGAAATAATTGAATCCAACATAAAAAATTATGTTTGTTAACTTAATTAATATTTTCACAAAAATTAAATTGAAGTTGGCAAATTAACTATAAGAATTAGAAGGGTTTCTCCCACATTAATTGGGGCATCATGTGGTCTCCACCACCATGACTTTAAAATGGTGATTTCAAATAAAATAAATAAAAAATTATTTATTTTATTTTTTCTTCTCCCATGAAAATAAAAAAAACAATCTTCTACACTCAACCCACTGCGGTCGAGGTGAAAATCTCCTTCAACGAATATTGGGGATGTGAGTTCAATAATGTCCTCAGATTTCAATTCCGAGCACCGGTTAAAAAGTTACAAAACGTCCCTCACGTGTTTATAGGACACACCTGAAAAAATTTGAAAAATTCTTTCCGATCACACCGAGCCTCAGAATTATGCCCCGTCAATTTTTTTGGACCATTAATATTCAAATATAATTAAAAAAATTACATTGAAAAATAGGGGTAGTTATAATAAAACCCCGAATCTACTATATATTTATTATTTTAAATATATTCAATACATGATATTGCTTTTATTATACTCAACACTGAGTTATCTTCCATCACACTCAAGATAGACCATCCATGATAGCATGCATTACACGAACGACCCAGTTTCACTAAATAAAAATGTATTATTAAAAATGTATAGTTTAATATGATATGATATAACCATGAAGTTTTATTAGTGATTATGAATAGTATTAACAATCATATGAAAATATATGGTTTATGTAAATATTAAATGAATTCATGGGTTACCAATTAATGAGAAATGAAAATAAGAACCATTTCGGTACATAAAAGACTGTTATTTTTAGGTTTCCAAGTGTGTTCTATCATAATAAACATAATTAATTAATATTAGTGAATTATTATAATGAAATATATATGTTAAAAATATATGAAATATATTTTATATTCATCCATTAGGTTTATATCCATAACATAAGAATAAACCCTATTTCCCACATAAAAACTTATAGTTTTATGATGGATATTTTACCATATTTTAAAAAAGATTCCATTTTAAATCGTAATTTTGATACATTTATATACATAATATTACAAAATAAAATTCATCATTGAAATAGAAACATAAAAATTTAGATAGGGTGAATTGTTTATATTTCTTTTGGAAACATATCAGTTTTTAGTGAATAATGAAAAATAATGAATATGAGTTCGAACCCTATTTTTCAACTAATTCATTTATACAGATAAATAATACATTTATTAGGATTTAATAATTAAATATATATATATATATATTTATCATTTAATAAAATTGATGTAATCAAAATCAATTTCACATTGAAATTGTTTATAAAAACATAGAAACATTTCAGAGGTTCATACAATAAAAACCCACATTGTAGTATGTCCCGTTGGATGATTTTTAATGTAATCTATGCCAATTATATGATTGATATTTTAGAAAAAATATTCCATATTTTTACTAAAAGTAATTTATCTTTTATAATAAGTAAAACATTTTTTATTAAAAAAAATATAACTAAATGTGATTAAAATTAATTACAACGAATATGGTTAAATTAAAAATAATGAAGGACTAAACATATTTCTTAAGAGACCAAATAATTTGGTTTATTATTGATGCCACATGAAATGTGAGAAACCCGTATGGAATTGGTTTGTAAAAATATTACAAGAGTTACACTCCTCAACTATAAAAGGACATAATCACCTCCCTCTTCCTCAAACCTCTCATGAATCATTGAATCAGACAATATCTACCGAATTATCTCTTATTTGGTAATGATATTTTTATAGTTTTTTTCCTTTATTCTTCTTTTCAACGGAGTCTTATTTTCTATTTCTAAACAATGAATTTTTTACCCTCTAATCGTGCTGAAATAATTTCCATTTTAAATCATACGGCTTGTAAAGATTTACCAAGAACCATTATTTGAAGATTTTATTACATTTTTTAAGGTCACATTTACAGAGAACATTTTTGAAAGTGATATTCAATGAAACTCCAATTGAAAATATTTTTTAAAATACAATGATATTTTTCTCAAGATTGTTTCTAAAAATATATTCTTATAATGATTCAATTCACTAATGAAAACTACAATTTATTTTACTAAACTTGGGTTATAGTTTATTAATCCCATTCCTTAATATTCTTATGTATGTATTATGAATAAATTTTCCAAGGATTTTATTCATAGCCACTTCCGTGATCCTTTTTAGTCCACTTGATATTACAATTTCATATGATCAATTGACATTAACTTTCCGATAAATTCTCGAATCATTTTTCATGTATATGATTATTTACCAAAATGTATTCCAATACTCATAAGGAGTTTACTTTGATGTTTATTGAATTTTTTGGTTAAATATTGATAAATTCATATACATTATTCAATTGGAATATCTGATAAGTAATATTGTGTATTAGATATGAGGAATTTTGGGACATGAAATTAATGGATTGAGGAGTATTTAAGGATGGACCTATAGGTTATGTAATAGTTAGTAAAAGCCCCATGATGAATTGGTAGTCATGTGGGATGAATTTTTAGTGAAATTTGGAATAAGTAAATTTTATTTTGACGGAAACAGTTCCATGTACATATGAAACATATGGTCCTATAAACATTTTACCCATTTAGTTTTAGATATTATTAATCCATTAAATCTTGCAATTACAAATATATATAGAGAAACCTTTAATTATTAGTTTATTTAATAAATGGGAATTTTTTTTGTTTTTTACTTTTCTATATTCATTTTCTATATTTAGTTATTTTAATTGATTGAATTTCCATTTATTACCTTTCCCTATAGTTTATGGATGTTATTTTTAGTTAATTTATTATATGGTATGTGTGTTCTAATATTTAAAATTCTATAATTATTAATCATATTTAATAATTATTTCTTCTTATATACTTTACCCATATTGAGAATTTGATCCCACCCTTATAATGTTTGTTTCCCAAGGAATATAAGAAGTGCCTGATAAAAGATATTCAACGATTTAAAAAATTAAATAATGTTATCCTCTATGTTATTTATTTATATAGAATAATTATAATTATATTATAATTACTTTATTCATTTATAAAAGAAGAATCATTTATGTATCTAGATTATCATGATGACTACAATATTTGGTCTTTTATTATTTTATTTCATTATAATAATTAAAATTTAGTTTATTTATGTCTTTAACTCAAGGATATCTAGGTTTGGGTCACTAAAGTTGGTGTTAAAGGATGTTCAGTTGGAAAATTGGAAACATAATTTTGGAAAACATAGGTTAGATAACATAACTCTAAGGTAGAATTTTGGGATAAGTGTAGAATAAACACCTATAATTTTAGTATGTTAGATATTATATGGGTATTCCAAGATATAAATCCATGTTTTGATACTACAAGTGGATACGGTTCACGCACAGATGTACCATGGAGTAATATCACCAATAAGGAGT
This sequence comes from Viscum album, assembly GCA_963277665.1. NCBI lineage: Eukaryota > Viridiplantae > Streptophyta > Magnoliopsida > Santalales > Viscaceae > Viscum > Viscum album. The sequence goes on along the minus strand of OY728143.1, from coordinate 1,848,247,375 downwards.
TCTGCCCCAGACATCAGGTAACCAGGTAGACAAAAATAGGCCTTACATCGCACCTATTTTGACACACCTAGGGGATATGCTTAAGATTATTCACATTTTCTTAACAATCCATTGTGAAGGATTTTAAAAATGAATATCCAAGGATACACTTAAATTGTAATATATTTAGTATAAAGTGTCATGATTTAGAAATCAAACTAATGGTTTTATGGATAAAATCTAGACTGTGGAAGGATCAATGTTGAAATAAATAGATGTACTATTTATGTGTTGGGGTTGTATAGAAAACATTTTTTAAAAGGATATTTTTTATTAAAATTATTTCAAGGGTGTCCATGTATTTATTTCTTATGTTATATTAATATTGTTTAAAAATCATTCATCTTGTATGACTATTGACAACAAATATGGTATGACAAGGTCATCGGTCATGAACCTAAGACTGATGAATGATAAGGGTTTCACAAAAACAACTATCCTACACAATATCATACGAAATTTTCATTGTTTTTAGATATAAAAGTATATTATCAAATGATAATTATGGACCAATATTATTACTTTTTATAATTACTGACTAATCTACAAACCACATGGTATTGGAAGATAGTTAAAGATAAATAGTCAAACTTTTCATTTTTATGGGCCTTAAGATCCTTTAAGAATTGTATTTTTGTGGTTCATGAATCAATATTAATTTTTGAGTGAATTGGAAAATTTAACTAAGAACAACCAAATTGTTAAATTCTATTGATATAATTATATCAATTAAGTATATATATGTAGTAAAATAATTAAAAAATTTAGTAAATGTATCTTCAATAAAAAATGTTATAATAATACCTTATTTTCGGTAGAACATATGGCCTTCTAAATCAGCAACGATTAATGGATGTTTAGTCCTAAAAATTACATTTATTATACACGTGTTTATGATTTTTTACCTCAATTTCTACCTATAAATATTTGCGTTATTCATCCATTTATGTTATTTAAAATTTCATTAATATTCTCTTACATAGAGACCTAATTATATGGTAGTTCTTGTGACCATTTTTCTTCCCATTATCTCTTTTCTAGAGGATACTTTAAGAAAAAATATCCCTATGTGGGATTTAAATATATGATTTATCGAAAAAATATATTACCATGATCGAGTTTACATTGTGATGACCCAATTTATATATGGCGTGGATTATGTAACACCTTGAAATCTTGTAGTACAAATTTGTATTCAATAGTGTGTATGAAAGGGTTCACCAAGCGCATAATGGGATATAATTTATAAGGATATATTATTTATTTTAAATTTTAAATAAATTTAATACATGATATAAATTATACAAAATACAACATTGTGTTACCCTGTATCGTACGTAAGAGTGACCTTCAATTATAGCTTCTGTTACACAGAAGACCATGTTTCACAAAATAACAATATATTATTAAAAAATATTATTTAATATGAAATGAAATATCCTATACATTATGTTAGTGTTTATTAATATTAATAACTATATTATTATAATATACAGTTTATATAATTATAAAATAAATTAATGGGTTACCAAATAATGGGAAATGAAATTATGAACCAATTTCATATAAAAATAAATATTTTTATATTTCTGTTTCTAAAAGACTTTTATCATAATAAAAATAATTAATTACAATTATTGAATGACTTTAATTAAATATATATGTTATATAATCAATCAATTATTTGTAATATTTATCCATTAGGTTTTTCTGGCATAACATATGAACTAACTATATTTCACTCATAAAAATCATTATTTTTATAAATGTGATTTTACTGGAATTTAATGGAAAAAAATTTTATATCATAAAATTGAAACTTCTAATTATTTAATATGAAAAAATAAACTTAATATTCAAAATATAGACATAAATATTCAGTTAGGTTTAATTTTATATTTTTTTCGAAAAAAATATGAATTTTTTATGAATAATTAAAATTACTAAATTCCAGTTCCAAACATCATTTTCATATAATTTATTTAAAATTTTAATTTATGCTTTTTAATTTGTTATAAAATTTTTCTATATAAAATTTTTATCATCTAATACAATTTATATCATTGGAATCAATTTTACTTTGATATTGATTATAAAAACATAGAATCATTTTGCATGTTTATACTTCAAAAACCCACATTGTTGTCCCACTAGTGGGATGCATTTTATCATAATTACTACCAATTATATTATTTTAATTTCTAAAAATAGTTTTCATATTTGGAATCATAATAAGATATACTATCTAATATTACCCTAATTTTCAAGAAAAAAAAATTAGTGATTGCGATTAAATTAATTACAACGCTTATGGTTAAATTAGTATTAATAAGGGAGTACACTATAATCTTAAGGGATAAATTAACCTATGAACGTGTCCAAGATCCATTTTTTGGATATTTATACCATATAATCCCATGAATTTAATTTTTTTCTATTTTTTTATCCTCATTAAATGTTAAAAGTGTTCATGAAATTTCATTGTAAAAATATTACAAGAGTGTCATTCCTCCTCCACTATAAAAGGACATCCTCTCCTCCCACTTCCTCACACCACTCCAGACACATTTCCTAGACCAATATCATCCAAAATATCTCATAATCACCTATTTCTTAATCCTAAAATACTCCCCTTGCATTAAAATTAATCCATGTAATCCCTTTGGATCCAACCCAATGGAGTTTCCCAATAAAGTGGTAACATCATTCCATATATGTTTTTAATTCCATTCTACATCCCCTAAAATCTTTTTTTATATGATTGTATAACAAAAAAATAATCATAAATGTACAAGGATTTTTTTATTCGATGGTACATACCTATAATTACACACACTTCCATATAATGCGTAATAAATATATTGTTTTTGCGAATATCAAACTACTTCCTCATGAAATGATGATTGTTCATTTTTCATTAACCACCTCCCATGGAGACCTTTATGATGGTTAGTATTCTTATTTATTTATATGTGAAAATTATCGTTTCATTAATATTATATAATTCCATTACAAAACATCGCTCTTTTACTGTATATTTTTTTAAATGATATCATCATATGTGGAAGTGTGGACTATCGCCTACTCAAAGCGATGTGATTCATTCACGCGATCCATGGAATGTAAAAAATATTTTTATAATTAAAAATTATATACATTAAAAACAACAATATTATTGAATTACATAAATAATTTTTTTTAAATATAATATATTTCATCTTTTTATTATCCATTCAAACACTAAAAGGTAATAATGTCTATCGTTAACATGTGGACTACTGCCTCCTCAACATGATGTGATACCTTTGACATAAAATAATTATATATATGTGTGTGTGTGTGTGTGAATATAATTAAATAATATAGTTTTTATGATATAATAAGACATACCGTCTTTCAAAAATGATAATTCAAAAATGAGAATGTTACTCATGTGTACGTATGGCCAACTGTCATCATGATCATTACATCGATTCATTTTTCTAAACCCCAATTAATAATTGAATTTAAAAATATAAATAATGTATAAAAAATGATAATTATGTATTGATTATTTTTCTAATTATGTTATATAATGACCCATTTGATCATATTTGACCGTCAAATTTATTTTGACACACAAATAGAATTTGGTGAAAACCCCTTATGTGAGATTAATTTATTAAATAGTTGTACACAACATGGTATGAAGTGAAATAAAATTAATTAAAGAAAAATAATAGTCATGAATCAAGTATAAAATTAACATAATTGTATTATAATTGATCTTAAAATACATTCACCGAAAGGAAACTTAAAGTAAGGGATTTTATTATCACTTTTTACTTATATGAGATAAATATTGTAACATCCCAGGTAAATAAAGAATATGAAATTTTCATCTTTATAAATATTTTTAATTTAATTATTAATTTTACTTTAATGGTGATTCTATGTTCGATGGATTACCTGATACGCAACAATGAGTTTCTTTGAAATGTTACATTGCACACTAATAATATAATATTATTATTTTAAATGGTAGTTAACGCCTAGCCATTTTATTAGTGGTAATGAATAGAACTAACTTAAATTTGATTATACATGTTTGTTAATTTTTTCTAAATTTATCCAATAATATTTTGGAGCTTAAAATATGAATGAATGTAATTTTAAGCATAAATACTCTAACATTCACTAAAAGTTCAATTTACAACCTTTTTATGGTGAACCTTCATTAAATCTAGTTTTGGTCATTTTTATAGGTTCTATTGGAGAAAATAAAATTCTTCTTTATACTCGGGGCATCAAAATTTACATAGGGTAAATTTTTGATATTTTTTTTGATAAAGTTTATTTTTTAATGAATAATGATAAATAATGTGTTCTAATTCAAATGATCCTATTAATCTAATTTATTTATATGTTTATATTATCATTATAACATTTTTTAATGTTTAATTAGAATATATGTTTACATTTTAATCCATTTTGGTTATTGTAATAAATTTCACTTTAAAATTGGACATGAACAAGTATCAATCTTTTGATAGTTATTGTTTGTTAAAACACGCTATTTGTTTTGACAACGAGAATTAACTTTAAATTAATTAATTCAACTTCTTTGTTTTTAATTTTGAAAAATAGACATAATTTTTGAATTGGGATTATTAAATATAGCATAGGCTGAATTTTTGGTATTTTTCTGAAAAACATCAATTTTTGATGAATAGAGAAACCACTCAGTGGTAGTTAAAAACTATCATTTTCATTTCAATGAAAATTGGCCAATTATGTGAATTGAATTACGAAAATACAACATAAATGGTGGTTATTAGTAATAAAAATGTGGTTCAATAGGATAAAAATAATTTTTGGGGAATAGTAACTTTTTACTTTTATTTACCACTGTTAAAGGTAAATAGGTTAATTTAAGGTAAAAAAAATATTATAATAATACAAAATTATCTTAAAACTTTCCATAACATTATTTTTTGAGTAATGTATGACTATGGGCAACCTTTGGTCAATTTTGGGACCCCATGGAGCCACTTAAGAGTGATAATGACACTTTAATTTAATTAACTTAATGTAACGACAAAAATGAGATAAAAACGTATCTTTTAGTAAATTAATTTTTACATTGGGTTATATAAGATATCTTGTTTACTATAAATATAATATGGAAATAGAAAAATATTTCCTACATAATGGTATTTTTTATAATTTTTAGATATAAAATAAATTAAATTATTTATGACAAAAAAATGATGCAGTATTTACATAATTAATAATTGATTTAAATAAATATGATTATAAATATTAAAATAAAGTCCAAAACCTGTACTATTATTATTGGAAAAATTTATTTCGACTATTAGTAATCTTATCTTCGACCTTGATGAGTTTTGTAGTTTTTTAAACCAAAAATTATTTTGTAATAAAATAATATTTTCACACATTCAGAAAAGAACCCCTCCTCCCCCTTATAAAAAAACCTCACTTCTAACAAATTTCCCACACCTCTAAAGCCCATTGGATCATCCAACCCCAGAACAAATAATCTCTCAATATCCATCTCTTCCACCTAGAAGCCTTACTATAGGAAGAAGAACTTCAAAAAGTCTTTTTGGTTCAATCCAAATGCAGTTTCCCGAATTAAAAGTAACAATTTCTCTTAAATTATTTTATTATATTTTATAATTAAAATCCCTAAACTTTTTAATATCTTTATTTTAAAACAACACCAATATCTTAAATTTACTATTATTTTGTTATGAGATGTATTCAAACTACACTTGCACACACCTCCATCTATTGGGTAAAGACCCTATTGTTTCTATGGATAGAAAATTACATCCTCACGAATCAATGATTGTTCAATTTTCTCCTACCACCTCTCTTGGTGGCCATTATGATGAAAATGTAATTATATATGATATATAATAGGTTTCTTTTTTCATTATGTTTATGTAATTTTAATTCATTGCATACCGTTATGGTTTCGATCATGAGTATACGCGGTAATTTCATTTGAGGAAGTGCGGACGACCGACCCCTCAAAGTTATATAACATGTTATTACCATATGTAGGACATATAAAGGATGGAGTTATTGAAATTATATATGATATTATACTGGAAATATAATATACCTATTTTTAGTATGTTTTATTTCTATTAAATATAAAATATAAATGAAAGTAGCGTTATGCGTACGTAAGGCTTACCGTCTCCATGAATGGGGAATTTCATTTCATAACTATGTAATATTATAAATACATATATATATATTGGATATATATGATATATATGATATCTATATAATTAATATCATTATGTAAATAATTTACTCTTGACCACATGGACAACTTGTAATTATAAGTTGTTCAGTTTTGACTCAAGTACCAAATATCGACAAAATGAACATTATTAACTTAAATGATTACATAATGTATATAACATTGTAATAAGTGATATAAAAGGAATAATAATCTTGAAGTTTCTTAATAAATTATAAATTAACTTAATTTTATTATTCGGGAAGAAAAAGGAACAAACAAGTGAAGTCGAACACGAGGTTAGGGATTTCTTATATCACTTTTAATTCTGTGAGATTTCCAATGTTCGCCAATTATTTCTTGCATATGGTGTATTGTATACAGAAATTTGATTTATAATATCATGATTATATTTATATTCTTGGTATTCTGTAATTAATTTGGTGTTTATTAACTTTTTTTCATATGACCCGATTGAATTACAACATGGTAAGGGGTTTTCATCTCATTTCCTACTCCTGTGGGATTCATTCTATATTTTCCACTATTTTCATTTTGTGTGGTGTATTCACTACCCATGATTGTATTCATAGTGTAAAATAAATTTATTCATGGGTATTTACGTCTTCATTGAATGATCTATCTTTAATGGGGTGTATGTTTCATAAGTTACCAAATTGGTAAGGGAACCTTTCACCCTCCTCTTTTTAATCGACTTATTTCTATTATGTATTTAAATTTACATATTATTATGTTGGTATATGTTATTCTATATCCTTATTGTTGTAAATTTTGTGTCCATATGATGAGATACACTTTTCTATCTAATCAATTCAATTTATGTATTTTAAAGTGATGTCGTTGGGCTGTCAAATTTTTGTAAGGGAACTTCTTCACCCAATTTCAATTCATTAGGTTAATGTTCTACTTCTTGATAATGCCGTGATATGAATATGTGTGAATAAAATCTGATTGTTTCACACATAAAATCCACTTATATTTAATGTATTCTTATTTTTTGCACATTATTGTGTAATTGATTTATCCTTAATCTAAGGATATTGTTTTTATATGGGATTTCGTTTCAATTTAAATTCCTTTGGGACTTCATTTTTGTTATACACCAAATCACTCTTATGTGGTGTATATAATCTCCTTTGGCATAATATATCATGAATTGATTTATTCTCATGATATTGTAATGTTCTGATTAAATGTTATTCCTAAATTATTTTAATTCAAGCATCTCTCTTTTTGATAAATACTCTTTTACTACAACATCACTTTAATTGATTAAAATATTTCTTCTTCCAAATATTTCTCATTAATTGCCATGTTTTAAAAATGGTTTCTTGGATATATTTATATGGTCATTAATGTTTTCAAATGATAATTCATTTAAAATCTTCAAGGTGGTATGGGACACTTTGATATAGAAATCTCTTTATAAAATGTTTTAAATGGACTTTAAAATGGTTTTGACAAAGAATTAATTATCTCAATTTGTTGATTTGATATATTGTGACTGGAATGTGTGAATGTTATCTTTCATTTATGCTTTTGTTATGAATATGTTATGTTTATTGGAAATTGTTTACGTATACAGGTTGTTCCATGATAAACATAGGGTGGGTGAGCCCGATATAGCTCTCCAATGAATTGGGTAATGGGAAGGAGGTAAATATTAATGTTTCACCTATGATATTTACAGAATATACTATTATGGGTATTCCAAATGTGACTCTATATTTAGATGTCATAACTACAATGTATATATGTTATGAATGCCATAAGTTACCTTTATGATTTATGATTTCTATGTGTTATTCATAAATCATATGATTTCGTAAGGTATGTTATGATTGAAAGGTATTGGTTTCGTTGATTTGTATTTATTGATGGGTTAATGATTTCCTTCCTTAGTTTATAACCCTTAATAATCATTTTATGTTCATACTATGTTTTTGAAATGTTTTCCACAAGACTTAAAGATGAATAGGGTTAAGGATGCTATAAATGAAAAGTCGTGCTATCTAAAACATGGTACAAGGCATGTTTCATTTTAAGTTATTTTATTTTATGAAAGTTTGATAATAGGTAGTAGTGTCTAATTTTAATATTCAAGTTGTTTTGTAATAGTTGTGGCCTAATTCTCTAAAACTCTAAACCTGAAAAGATCCTTAATGTGAAGTCTTGACATAATTCAACATTATGTAATGTTTAAGGTCAGGTCGTTATAGTTGGTATCAATGGTAGAATTAGATAACTATAGACGTTAGGTTGTAATTTAATCATAAGTGACATAACCATATTAGTTAGCATATTAGAAAGATTCATAGTTATTTAAGAGGTGATAAATGGTTATTAGATTTTGGGGTTAAAAACGAAAGGTATTAGATATCCTTTAAGGATAAATTATGTTATAGTTATTTTTTATGAACTTGTCTATTTTTTTGGAATTTTATGAAATTGTATAGTTTTTGAAAAAGTAAAACACACAGACCGTGTGACAACCTATCGCATCAGACAAAGCTATGGGAATCGAACCCACAACCAATGTGCGATTGAGATTTATCACCTACAACTGAACTGCATGATGTCCCTGGTTAGTATGACTGATTTTTTTGTTAAATGATTTTATTGATCAAGAATATGTTTATTTGGGATTATATTTTTTATCAAATGGACATTATTAGTATAGGAAAATGATTTGTTGATTAAGTGATAAAGGTTATTTTAGAAGAAAATCTCTCTTTTGGGAACACTATAAGCTGAAAGAAAATTTAATTCCTTGGGATTTAAATTGTGGAGTAATGGTTGAAATATTATTTTGGGAGAATATATGTTATTATTGTGTACATAAGGTGATATTGTTTATTTATGGAAATGATTAACCTATCATAGTGAATATTTGATTAGGTTAATTACACTTCAGTATGAGACTGTCACAGTAGTCGATTTTTTTGGGGATAAAAATTATGATTTATTGTGGAAGACTCTGTGATTTAAATCCTTATGAGTTTTGGGTTTCCATATTATATTTCATTATATTGAATAATTTTATGTTCTATTATGTATTGAATGTTCTTTCTTGAACTTTGGGTACTTTTTGTTTTATTTTGGAGATTAATTGTAGTATTTCTTTTTATAATGGATTTTCCTTTATGGGAATTATATGATCACATACTAACTATTTTGGTTTTATTTCATGTCTAAAGACAGGGTAAATATATAGTTCATCTATTATTGGTTATGTTATTTTTCGAAGATGATTATAGTGCATTTAATTTGAACAAGTCATTTTGAATACTCATCATTTAGAGAAAATATGAGTTTGTGTTCGAAATCTAGTAAAGGATGAAAGTCTACATGACAAGTAAGTATGTTTCCTTATGATCTTAGTTAAGCTCATAAATATATTCTTCAATGAAAAGTAACTTAAAACAAAAACTTTGTCTATAAAATTTTCATATCGGGGAATCAAATTCTGTTTAACCAATCACATGTTTGTGATTTCTATAGGTTAACTTTCTTCTAATCATGTTTTTTATCACTCTCCATCAGAAAATGATGGTGTGTTTTCTCCTCTATATCCATTTTTTCATGGAATTATATTATGGGTTATTTGGGGTGGACATGGTACATATATTTCTTTCATTTAAAGTGATAGTGTTATTTAATATTTTACTAATGTTTGACTTTTAACTGAGTTTCCAAGACCAAATTTTAAATTGCGAGGACGCAATTATCAAAAGGGGGAAGGATGTAACAATCTAGGTAAATAAAGAATATGACATTTTCATATTTATTAATATTTTTAAATTAATTATTAATTTTTATTTAAAGTGGATTCTATGTTCAATGGATTACCTGATACACAACAACAAGTTTTTTTTGAAATATTACGTTTTACACTAATAATATAATATTATTATTTAAATGGCAGTTATCACCTAGCGGATGTATTGGAGGGAATGAATAGAATTAAATAAAATATGATTATATGTGTTTTTTAAATTTTTTTACATTTATCCAATAAAATTGTGTGGTTTAAAATATGAATGAATATAATTTCAAGCATTAATACTCTAATATTCACTAAAAAGATGATTTAATACCTTTTGTTGGAGAACCATCATTAAAACTAGTTTTAATATTTCTTAAATGTTATATTTTACCAAATAAAATTCTTTTTTATATTCGGTACAACAAAATTTACTTTCGGTAAATTTATGGTATTTTTCTGATATAGTACATTTTTATGAATAATAAAAAATACCATATTTTAATTCAAAAGTAAATTTTAATATAATTAATTTATATGGCTATATTAACTTTTTAATTATTTATAAAGTGTAATTAAAATATATTTTTACCATTTAATACAATTTTGGTCATTTTAATTAATTTCACATTGAAATTGGACATATATAAGTATTAATCTTTTGATAGTTACTGTTTCTCAAAACATGGTATTTGTTTTGAAAATGGGAATTAATTTTAAATTAATTACTGAAAATTCTTTGATTTTAATTTGGTAAAATAGAAATAATTTTTGAATTTGGAATATCAAATATATCATAGGCTGAATTTTTGGTATTTTTTTAAAAAACATCAATTATTTTTGAATAGTGAAACCACTTAGTAGTAGTTAGAAAACTTACTTTTTCATTTAAATGAAATTTTACTACTTCTGTGAATTGAATTTCAAAAAAACAACATTCATGATTTTTATAATTAATTAAAATTTGGTTCAATAAGATTAAAATTATTTTGGGTGAATAGTAACTTTTGACTTTTATTTATCACAGTTAAAGGTAAATAGGGTAATTCAAGATAAAAAGAATATTATAATAATACACTATTACCTTAACACATGTCTTAACCTTATTTGTTGAGTCATGGACGACCATGGGCATCCTTGGGTCAGTTTTGGGACCCCATGGAACCACTTATGAGTGATAATGACACTTTAATTTAATTAACATAAAGTAAAGGTAAAAATGACATTAACAAATATATTTTAGTAAATTAATTTTTACATAATGTTATATAAGTTATCATTTCGTCTATAAATATTATATGGAAATAGAATAATATTTCCTACATCATTGTATTTTTTTTTATAATTTTTAGACATCACATAAATTAAATTATTTATGACACAAAAATGATGCATTATTTACATCATTAATAAATGATTTAAATAAATAAGATTATAAATATTAACATAACAGCACATACATGTAAAATTCATATTAGATTAATTTATTTCTACAAGGAGTCATCTTATATTTTACCTAAATGTGTTTTGGACCTTTAAAAACCGAAAATAATTATATTATAAAATAATATTTTTACACATTCCTAAAGAACCCCTTATCCCCCTTATAAAAAGACATCACTTTTAACCCATTCCTCACACATTTAAATCCCATTGGATCATCCAAACCATGACCAAATGATATCTCAATATCCCTATCTACAACGTAGAAGGATTACCTTAGGCAGATGGAAGTTCAAGAAATCCTTTTAGATAAAACCAAAGGGAGTTACACGAATTAATGGTAATGGTGTCCCTTAAATTATTTTCTTTTATTTTATTTATCCAACCCATAAACTCTTTTAATTCATTTATTTTATAAAAAAAATATTATAAAAAATATTCTATTATTTTGTTATGAGAATTATTATTACAACACTTTCACATAGCTCCATCTATTGGGTAATGAACATAATGTTTCTGTGGATGGAAAACTGACACCTCACGAAACGATGATTGTTTAATTTTCTCCTACCACCTCTTATAGTATCCATTATGGTGGCACTATATTTATAAATTATATATATTATGTCTATCGTTTCAGTATGATTCTGTATTTTTAATTTATATCATACCATTATGGTTTCCATTATGAGTAAATGTGATAATTTCTTTTGAGGAAATGCATACTACCACCCCCTCAAAATGAAATGACATGTTCTTACCATACGTGGGAATTAGAAATGATGGAGTTATTTAAATTATATATTATATAATACTATAAATATATTATACCTATGTATCAATATGTTTTAATTCCATAAAATATGAAATTGAAATGAAAGTAGCGTTCATGCGTACGTACGGCTTACCATCTCCATGAATGGTGCATTTCATTTCTAACATATGTAATATTATAAATACATATATATATATATATATACTGGATATATATGACATATATGGTATCAAAATCATGAATATAATTGTGTAAGTAATGGACTCTTGACCATATGGACAAATTTTAATTATAAGTTGTTCATTATTGACTCAAGTACCAAATATCGACAAAACTACCATTATTAACTTAAATGAATACATCATGATTATAACATGGTAATAAGTGATATTAAAGGAATAATAAACATGAAAAATGATCTTAATAAATTATAAATTAACTTATTTTTATTATTCTAGAAGAACAAGGAACAAACAAGTCATGTCATACATGAGGTAAGGGTTTTCTTATATCACTTTTAATTCTGTGAGATTCCCATTTTTATCCACTAATTTAATGTGTGTGGTGTATTTTTTATTTACATTTGATATATAATATCATTATTATCTTTATATTCATGGTATTATAGGATTTATATGGTGTTTATTAACATTTTTTCATACGACCTGATTGAATTACAACATGGTAAGGTGTTTTAATCACACTTCTTACTCCCGTGATATTCATGCTATATTTGCCACTATTTCCATTTGTGTGATGTATTTACTACCCATGATTGTATTCCTAGTGGAATATAATTTGATTCATGGGTATTTACATCTTTATTGTATGATCACTCTGTCATGGGGTGTATGTTTCATAAGTTACCAAATCGGTAAGGAATCCTTTCACCCTCCTATTTTTAAAAGAATTATTTTTTGTTATGTCTTTTAAGTTACATCTTCTTATTTTGAGATATGTTCTTCTATATCCTTATTTCTGTAAATTTTAGGTCCCTGTGATGAGATACCCTTTTCTCTCTTATCAATTCAGTTTATGAATTTTAACGTGATGTCCTTAGGCTGTCAAATTTCTATAAGCAAACTTCTTGAGCCAATTTAAATTATTTGGGTTAAAGTTATACTTATTGATTAGGTCGTGCAATGAATATATGTGAATAACATCTGATTTTTTCACACATAATAACCACTTATATTTACTGTATTCATATTTTTTACACATTATTATTTAATTGATTTATCCTTAATCTAATGATATGGTTTTTATAAGGGTTTTTGTCTTCATTTACATTCCATTGAGAATTAACTGTTATTATGCATCAATTAACTCTTTTTTGTGGTATATAATATCCTTTGGCATAATATATCATGAATCCCTTTATTCTCATGATATTTTAACATTCTAATTGAAATTTATTAGTCAATTATTTGTATTCAGGTCTCTCTATTTATGTTAAAAACACTTCAACTAAAATGTCATTTTAAACGTTTTAAAGATTTATTATTCTAAAAATTCTCATTAATGTCCATGTTTTAAAAATGTTTTTTTAGGATTTATTTATATGTACATTGTTGTTTTCAAATGATAATTCATTTAAAAGATTCAAGGTGGTATGTGACAATTTGATTTAAAAATAACTTTATTAAATGGTTTAAATGGTTTTGAAAATGGTTTTGACAAAGCAGTAATTATGTTAATATCATGATTTGATATAATGTTATTGGAGTGTAGAAATTTTATCTTTTTATTATTATTGTGTTATTTTTTTTGAATATGTTATGGTTATTGGGAATTGTTTGCGTATATGGGTTGTTCTGTGATAAACCTAGGGCGGGTGAGCCCAAGATAACTCTTTAATGCATTGGTTAACATCACAGAGGTAAACTTTAATGTTTCTCCTAAGAGATTTAATGAATATAATGTGACATGTATTCCAGATGTGACTCCCTATGTAGTTGTGATAGCTACAATGTAAGTATGTTATGAATTCCATAAATTACCATTATGATTTATGATTTCTGTGTGATATTCATAATTATTATAAATTCGAAAGGTATGTTATTATTAGAAGGTATTTGTTTCGTTGATTTGTATTTATTTATGGGATAATGTTTTCATTCCTTTTTTCGTGACCCTTATTGAATATTTTATTCTCATCCCAATTTTTTGAAATGTTTTCTACAGGACATAAAGATGAACTGGGTCACAAATTCCATCAAGGAAAATTCATGATGTCTAAAACAAGTAAATAGACATGTTTATTTTTAAGAGTTTTTATTTTATGAAAAGTGTATACTTGTTAGTAGTGCCTACTTATAATATTAAAGTTGTAATGTAATAGTTATTGCCTAATTATGTAAAACTCTAAACATGAAAAGATCTTCTATGTGATGTCTTGACATAATTAAATACTATGTAATGTTTAAGGTCGGGCCTTTATAAATATGATGTTAAAAACATAATTATATTGTGCTATATATATAATTACAATTATTATATATTATATGAAAAAATAAATTATCTTAATTTTATTTAAAACTATCATTTAATATTATTCCATCATGAATATTAGGATTGAAAATGTATCAATGTGTTATGGGATACTTTCCAGTGTTTAAATATTATATTCCTCAATAATAAATTTAATTACCATTCAATGGTATTTTCATTCAATGAATATTATATGACCATTTTTAAATAAAATGTTACATCTTATTTCCTATGGTTATCATGACAATTTACAATTATTAGTTCTATTTTTCGTCAATTTTTAACAAAAAATGTTCAATAAATTTATTTCTTAAAAACCAAATATTATAGATATATTTAATATGATAAATTTTATTCATCTAAAAACAAAATTTTATTAAAATATTTCAATATTTTTTTTAAATTTTTTTAGCAAGGATATTTTTACCCTTTCTTTCTTTTACAACTGTTTCTGGATGGAATATTTTTTCTATTTCTGAACCAGTAATTTTTATAACCTTTAACTGGGAAAAAGGAATGTTCTTTCTATCTCATATGGATTTTATGAAGATACATACCATAATTTCATTGAAGATAAATTTTCATTTTAAAATGGTTGTTTGTGAAATAAATTATTTTAAAATGTGGTTTTCATAGAAAATAATCTCAAAAAGTTTTACAAAAAAAATTATATCTTTCAATATAATGTTTTATAAAATAATTTTATAATATTTCCATTCATCAATAACTGAATTCCTTTATTTTAATCCAATTAGGTTATGTTTTATTGATTTCATTGTTTTTATTACTATTGATGGATTATGAATGATTTTTTGAGTATTGTATTCACATTCACTTAATTGATTCCTTTTAGTCCCCTTAAAATATTCATTTTTCAATAAGAAATCGACATTGAATTTCCCCTAAATATCCTTTTCATTTTTCATGGATGTGGTTGTTACTTAACCAATATAATTTTTTTCATATGTTTTTAACATTTAATGTAATTTTATTATTTTGGGAAATATTGATAAATTTTTACTCTTTATTCAACATTAATATTTGATAAGGAATATTTTTCATTCAATATGTGGAATGCATTGGACTTGAAATACAAGGGTTAGAGACCATTTAAGGCAAGAACAATGTATTAGGGAATTGGTAATAAAATCCCCCAGATGAATTATTAGTCTCATGGGATGAATTGGTTGTGTGAATTAGAATATGTAAAAATTAGCTTGATGTGAATTGTTCCACATACCTAAGAAATATGGTGTCTGATTATTAATAATTTCCCTCATTTAGTTTTAGTTATTATTCATCCTTAAGATCTAGCATTGACATATTTGTGGATATTTTTCTTTTTTAATTGATTTATTAAATTGAATGTGTTTAATTATCTTACGTTTTCATACTTATTATTCCATATTTTTTTATTTAAATGTTATGTGTTTCCAATTATTAACTTATCATATTGTTTATGAACCCCCTTATTATTTTATTGATTATATGGTATGTGTGATCTATTATTTCCAATTTGATAATTATTAATCTCCTTGATTTATTATTTATTCTATTTTATTTTACCCTAATATAGAATTTTAGTGCACCATTATTATGTTTTTTCCTCATGAGTGTAATATGTTTACTGTGAAATATATGTAATGATTTGGTAGATAGAATAAAGGTATCCTCAAATTAAATTGTTTATTTAGAAGTATAAAATTCATTTTTCATTAGTTTATTCACTTGTAAGAGAAGATTTATTTATGTATCTAGTTTACCAAGACAACCAAACTCTTTAGTCCTACGGGACTTGATTCCTTTTAGTCATTATAATGTAATTGATAGTAGAATTCATATCCAACCTCTCTGGATTTCTCTCACTTCAAATGTAAAAAACAATAACCATCTATCTGGGACATAATAGTAATCATCAAATACATACTGGTAATTATGTTAGATATGTATAAACTATACACTAACAATTCTAACATCCCCCCAATGTCATCTATTAACACCCAATATACGGAGAACTTAAAACATTATTTGGAACTCCTTCCCAAATGTTTGGAAAGATGAAAAAAAAATGGAACAATATTTGAATGGAATAGAAACATTTTAAATATCATTGATGATATGAATTAATTATTATCACCTTTTTAATAAATTTATTAACTGTATAGAAAGAAATAAAAATCACACCTCTAACTATAGTTGTACAAACTTCAGATTCAACTTAGAATTCAACGAAATATAAAAATATTTAGCCTGACCATATTCCTGAACTTCTTACCCACATAGACATCTTCCTTAACCAATGTATAGTACCACCGCCCTTATAAATATCCAAATGATCCTGTGATCCCTTGGTGAAATTGGATCGTTCAATAATTCTTTATGGATATCGTAACATAAAAATGTTTTATATTTCTAGATTATGCACAAAAATGACAACACGTGGGATCCTCTACACAATTAGGCCTTGTATGACTCTAACTACCACATTTATTGATAACTACCTGATGATTCTCTGATAAATCCCCTGAAACGTTCCTTGAATAAAACAAACCACTAATGCCTTTCCTTTAAAAACTAGATGACATACCATGGAAAACAATATCACCATCTTTTTCTCTAACAAAACCAATCATAAAAACTATGTATAGATTATCCAAAGTAAAATTTTAAAATTCAACCACAAAGGTAGTAATAGACATTATAATCAACATATACAAAATAAAAGACCATAACCCTAACTCAACATTCAATAATTATGTAGTCATTAGTGACAAGTTTCACTATCATATGAACTAGTTCAGTAAAATGAGAGGAATAATATATAATAATACAACTCACATTAACCAATGTCAGAAACACTCAGGTATTCTTTAAACATATCTTATCAGGGTATATGTTTTGATTAAATATTTATTGAATGAATCCCATGTTAGATCCTCTTAAAAAATATATAATAAAATAGATCCCCCATCTCCTTCCCAGTCATACAAGAATGTATTTGACAAAACCAACCATTGAGTATTATGGATTCCTCATGAAGTTGATAATCCATTCAAAGTAATTCGTCAACTCCTTAGATTCATGGGGTACCATTTCACAATAGAAGATAGTTGGATTCTACATAGTGAATTTTCATACATTGTCCACCACATGTATTGGGTTCATCGAATCCACATGACTGAGAGTATGAATTTTATGAATTATATCTTACACCAAAGATGGGTTCACTTGAGGATTCACCTATGGGTCATGTCTCACAAATTCTTCCCTATTATTTGGAAGAGTTATTATATGAGGAATTTTCTAACAAACCTATGGAAAAACCCATTTAGTAACAATAAAATTAAATTATTATATGAACATCATCATGCATCGATATCAAATAAATAAAGCATCATGAAATTAAATTAATTAAAATTTCAACTGATCCAAATAACACACATTATGAGAGAAAATTTATATTTAATACAATCCCCATACAGTTCATTCAAATGACATGAAACACCAACAATCCATCCTTGTAAAAATTTTCCAACCACCCATGGTAACTCATATTTCGTCACAAAAGTGAGAAATCCAGGAACCCTTTAGTTCATACTACTCAAATCCTGATTGTCATAATAACATTCAACCCCAGGAACAAAACAAAAAAATTCGCACTATTAACAATCTATAGTCTAATCATCCCAATGATAAAAATTTATAAAATACAAGACTAGTTCGACCACACAGGTCACCCAAACTAGTTTTCAACATAGTAAGATTCAATAATGACAATATAAATAAGTATTGAATAATAAAAAATTAAGGAATACAAATATATTTAAATGTTGATGAATGAAATATAAATAGATCCATAAAAACCATGAAAAATATGATATGACATGAAAGTATAAATTATTTAATACCATAACTGTCCATGTGACCAACTGTCAACCCCAAATCAATCCACTCTAACAGAAACAATTGATGATAGTTCCTCAAGATTCAAATTTTTATACACATTAACTGTATCCTTCAGTACAACCTCTACACCAGAAAAAAAAATTATGGTGTCAGTAAAAATAAAAATATTATACCACAAGAGATTATATATTGGGTATAACATAAATAATAAAATTTTCCTATATTTTACAAAGAAATATTTTATTGAAAATATTTTTTCATTAATCTAACATAATGTTTTAATCACTTCACAATAGAAATAATAAAATAATTCATGTCCGTAAATCTAGGAATATGAAATTTATAAGTGATATAAATTTGAATCCTATGCACACACCATAAATTATGACAGTGAATTCATATCCATGAAATAAAATATTATGTTATTCCATGTTATATACCCTTTTATAAAAACATTTGAGAAATAATCCGTGACACAACCCCATATGTTATAAATAAACCTTAATTGGAAAAATTTCCCCATATTAGGTCCTAGTGAAAAGTTTTTTCAAAGTATATTTCAAACCCTGGATCATAATTTAAAAATAAATCAATTTCAATAAAACAAATGTTGGTGTCTGAAAACCTATTTCCAAAAATAATACCGCCGCCCATGAGACTATCAAACACTTGGTGTAAAAAATAGAATTTTCCAATAAAAACCATTTAAAATTGATAACATTCCAAAAAATAAAAGAAAAAAACTTACCTAATTTCAATGAAAAATACAAATGTAATTTACATGAATGATAAATTATTCATATAATTAACTAATTTCACTTAATAACATACCTCGTAAAATAAGGAAACCAGAATTTCCTTGACAATAGATATGAAAAAACCACATATCGACATTGGTAATGAAACGAATGAAAAGAAACTATAGTGGTTCTAAAGAAAACATCAATCAATTTATAATCCTAATCCAAAATATTCCAACACAACCACTACAACCAATACAAAAGAATAAATATGGGGATTCTTACCAATATTGATGAATTGATAGTGCAACGACAATAAACTATTTAAATTTATATCCATAAAAATAGAACATCTCCAAATTCACATGGGAGAGATATGGGTCATGATAGGGGAAGTTGAAAACAATATTAATGTTTAATTACATTTATTTGACCATAAGATGAATAATTATTTACTAATACATGGATTTAATCATATCACGTCATGTATATCTTGATTAAGGTGTTGTAAAATAATCACATCTCCTTGAATGAAAATATATACATCGACTACCTAATCCGGTGAACTTATTTAACGATATGTAATATATTCATTCCATTTATGAGACATGTGAGATATTCCAGAAAATTATTACATGACATGTAAATAACATGTAGAAAAAAGAAATCAAATATTCTACTTAAATCCAAAAATTACAACATTGATGTAATCTTAACATGGGGGTACCCTACAATTATATTTAATAAATTATTCATGGATTCCAAAAAATCAAAAAAAACATACAATTATAAATTTTAGTAAATTTTCCCCATTAAAGGTTCATTATCCCATATAAGATATCAAATACAACCAAAAAAGATGGTAAAACATAACTTGATCAATGGAGTACCTGAAATTCATAACGAGATGTTACAAAATTTCATTAAATATATTATTTAATCAATAACATGGGAATAAAAATATATTCTTGTAAAATATCAATAATAAATTCACCTGGATAAAAATATATAAAATTTTTATAATATAAATATATAGTGTCAGAAGTCATTATATTACTGTCAAGGACTCTTCCGAATAAATCACGAACCATACTATAAATGACTTGTTCAGAGACATTTAATTGAATGTGTATGTTGTCCCCAAATTAGAAACTACTTTGGCCAAATACCGTTCTTATGAGACCTATTGATTGATTGAAAAACTATATATAATCAAGGTTGTACAATCACTTATATATATATATATATCAATGTTTTTTTATATATTCAATGAATAATAAAATTCACAATTAAAATGATTTATCATTAAATAAATATATATATTGAATCAAGAATACATAATATCAATATTTTCCTAATAAATGAAATAACACACTTAGTAATCTTCATTCTAACATCATCTTATATTAAAATGTCATACATCTAAGATAGTAAATATACACTATAAATGAAACAAAATATATATAATGATAAAAATATGTACATAAAGGGTAAAAAATGGCTAGTGATTAGTGGAGAGTAAAATATAGCGTGATAAAAAATATTATAACGATCTCTACCTAATGAAAAAAAAAATAAATTAGTAAAAGATGATTGTAGACCATAAGTCCTTCAGAAATTAAATATTTAAATAAATGAAACATATTTTATTATTAAAGTGTAAAATAGTAATATAACATTTGAAATAAAATTCCTTAAATATTTTATAACTTTTTTTTAAATTCAAAATTATAAATCACATATAAAATTATTTTCAAAATTTTAGAAAATAACTCATTTTTTATAATAGAAGATCACATTAATATAATAATGTAGTTCACTTTTATTTAAAACCTCATATAAACATTTATTGGAATTAAAAATGGTAAAAATTTTCTATTTGGATATAAAATTACTTATTGCTTTTTAATATTAAAAAAATATTTTTTTCACTATGTTGAAAATAAATTTAGAATATTCATTTTAAAAAACATTAAAATGATTTATGTTAAAGCTTGATAAATAAAAAAAAGGTACTATGATAAGATATTTTTTATTCATTTAAAGGTAAATAAAATCATCTATAAAATAATTTGTTGAATATTGATGTGGATGAAAATTATTCCTACCCAAAAGGAGAGAAACAAGGCCAGTGTTTCTTAAAAATAATTTTTTTATTTTATTTTTTATTGTAAAGGAGATGATAATTTAAACGAACAAATATAAATAAATATAAATATTAATAAAAATTATACTTTTTAAGAGATAGATTTAATATAATTAATCCATTGTAAATTTACACATGAATATTATATAATATTATTTAGATTCCAGAACAAACCCATGCACGTATAAATATATTTTTTAATAAAAATACCCTTAATTGATAAAAAATGAATAAATAATTAAATAAAATGACATAAAATTAATTCCTGATTTTATATTTAGAAGTGTTGTATATTACCCATAAAGAAGAAGGTGCATAATATAATATATATCTTAAAGGTATTTAATTTAGATGAAGAAACCCATACCATGGATTCATTATTTGTCAAATTTGGTATACCCACTTGAATAATATGTTAAAATTTATTAAATGTATTATTAAAAATATATTTTATCTATAATAAATTTTTATTTTCCAGTTATAATCACATCACAAAAATTCATTGAAAATTATTTCTTACATTGTCCACTATATCTATTCATGTCCATTTCTCCGAAACTAATTAATATGTTGACCATGAAAAAATTACCATGAAATGGTTCCATCACATATAAAAATTAATATATTCATTAATATGATTTCATTCATTATATTTAATTTTTAAACCATCATTTCAAGAATCTCGTATAATTATTAAATACATCGTTCATTGATAAGGTACTCTACACATAAGAAATATTATATTTAAATTATTAATATGGTTGGAAATTATAGAAATAAAATAGTTGAAATTCATTATAGATTTATATTTACATAAATAATATTGTTTATATATTCATTAAATTATATCATTATGATCATCCATTTAAATAAGAAATAGAAAATGAATAAAATCACACCATATAGGTTTTAGTAAATTCTAATACATGAATGAAGTTTTCATATTCCAATGGATAAAGTTGAAGTAGATAATCATTATTACACTCAAATATATTCAATAAAATATTTTTATGATACTTATATGATTATATTAGGATAGATAAAAAATTAAGGATATAGGAGAATAAATATATTGAAAGGAGTTGGATAAGGTGATCATGTCTTCTTTGGCAATCCTCCATTTCCATACACATTATTCACTCTTGATGTGGTCTTCTCAAGAGATTATAACCTTCATGTTATGGATAAGAATGTTGGGATGATATTTGGTTAGGGATTGGTAAATATATGTTGATTAGGACATGTTTAAGAGTGTGGAGACAAGGTTCCATTTAATAATCATGGTGTTTAAAAAACATATAAATTCAGGAAATATTAATATATTATATATTTCTTGATCGATTCATGTTGATCTATTTGTTTTGAGTTTAAAATATAATAATTTAATGTTTGACAAGAAACCAAAAAATGAAATTTATTCATGTTTTTTGTGTTCTGATGAATCAATAACACGTTATTTTAACACTTTCTACATATTATCCAATTATCCATAGTGAAAATAATTTAACAATGGTTTTAATTAAATATGGACAAAATTGAAATTGACCTCAGTAACAAATTTGATCTTATTGCATAAAAATATGGAATAATTTTTTTATGATTCGGCCAAATGATATTAATAGTGTGGAAATTTTCATTAATTATCCTCTTGATGTCCTATTTAATTTTATAGTAACTATATTAACCATATAGTATTAATATACATGAAGACATGGTACATATCAAATAAGTTATTTAAGCGTTAAAGATAAATGATATGGTTACATTTGTGACCTAGTCTTGTCTAAAACCTATCAGTTGAGATATTTTATACCCAAAAAATATTATCTTATATATAAATGAATTTGGGACCATTTGAAACTGAAAACCATTTTATAATAAAATAATACATCAAAATTTTTTTAAAGTTCCACTCCCCACTCTTATAAAAGAGCTTCACACCAAGCCAATAAATCAGTCATATAAAGCCCATTGGATCAACCAACAATTGCCCAAATAATCTCCCAATGTCCATATCTTCCTCCTTGAATCCTTACCATATGAAGAAGTAAATTCAAGAAGGCCATTCGGTTCAAACCCAAGGGTGTTAACGATTTAAATATAATGTCTTCTCTTAAGTTCTTTTATTTTTATTTCACTTCTACACTCTCTGTTATATTCTAAATAAATGATTAAATAAAAACCCTAGTATTATAAATATACTAGTGTATTTTTATGAGACTTATTCAAACTACACTTACACATGACTTCATTTAATTGATACGAACATACTATTTCTGTGTACAATGAACTACTGCCTCACGGAAAGTTGATTGTTCAATTTTACCCTATCGCCTTTCATGGTGGCCATTATGATGGAAAATTATTTATATATGACATATATTATGTTTATATTGTCGATATTATTATTTATTTTTCATTTAAAACATACCTTTGGGCATTCCATAACATGTAAATATGATAAATTTATTTCAGGATGTGTGGGTTACCGCCCCCTAAATGTGATATGACTTGTTCATGCCATACATGGAACATGTAAATTATGGCATTAATCAAATAATGTAATTTAAATAAAATTTGATATTTTAATTGAATTATAATATACTTATGTATTATATAGTTTTCATTCCTTTAAATATGAAATAATAATTAAAGTAGCGTTCATACGTATGTACTGCTTACCATCTCCATGAACGGTGCATTTAATTTATAATATCCAAATGTTAGGGACTATTTTAAATACATATATAATAGATATAAGTGCATATATAATTTATATATATATATGATATTTAATTCTTGAATATTATTATGGAGAAAATAGACTTTTGACCACATGGAAAATTTGCAACTATAACAAGTTCATTTTTTACTCAAGTACCAAACATCGAAAAAACAATCAATATGAATGCGAATAATTATATGATTGTCCTGAAAATGTAATAACTGATATAAAAGGAATAATAAACTTGAAAAGGAATATAAATAATGTAGCAATTGAATTATGTTTATTATTCATGGAGATAAATAACGAACAAGACAAGTCGAACACAAGGTAAAGGGAACATCACAACCCAACTTCCATTCTTTGGGTTAAACATAAAATTCTTGATTATTTCATGCAATTATTATGTGAGTAATAATTTTTGATATAAAATCTTTTATTTTCAATTTTTTATGTGTAATTATAATTAATACACATAATTAATTTATTTTATTTATAAAATTTTCTTTTTAAGGGGCTTCTTCTCAATCTCCTTTAATTGAGGCGCATCAAGATGTTGTGAACCATTATTATCATATAAAGGCTATATACAACAATTTGAAAAATTATATAATTCTCAAGATATTTAATGTTTTGACTAATTTTAATCCTAAATATTTTTTATTCAAATGATTCTCAATTGGAAAAGGTATCTTTAACTAAAACATCGTTTTAAATGTTTTAATGATTTCTTCATTTAAAACCGTATATTTAATGTCAATATTTTAAAAATGTTTTTGATGAATTTATTTATATTGAAATCAATATTTTAAAATTATAATTTATTTCAATGGTTTCAAAGTGATATCGGTTATTTTACTCAAAAATATTGTCATTTAATTTTTTAATTTTTTTTGGAAATGTATTTAATATTTCAATATCATTAATTAATTTGATGTTATTGATAAGTGAAATATTGATAACTGTAAATCTTTTATATGTTATGATTATGTAATGGTAAATGGAAATTTGGCTATTGGTTACATAATAGACCAAATACGTGTGGTTCTGTGATAAAACTAGGGTGGGTGAGGACGATATAGCTCTCCAATGCATTTGGTAACAAGATAGAGGTAAACGTTAATGTTTCTCATAAGAGATTTAACAAATATAGTTCATGGTTATTAAAAACATAACTCCCAGTGCACCTGTAAAACCTATAATGTATGTAGGTTATGGATTCCACAAGTTTCCTTGGTGATTTAGTATTTATATATGTCATTCATAAATATTATGATTTCATGAGGTATTCTAAAGAGCATATGTTTTATGATTGAGAAGTATGATATCATTGATTTGTATTTATTGATGGACTAATGTTTTCTTTAATTTTTTTATAACCCTTAAAATGATTTTTATACTCATCCCAAGTGTTTGAATTTTTTTTAAAGGGTATAAGGAAGGGTAATATAAAGAAAGAATTCAAGAACATTTATATAAAGAAATTAATTCATGTTATAGTTGGAAGGGTATTTAAAGAGATTTATATTTGTGAACAAATTGTTTATTGTAGACGTGTCTACTTTGTAATATTTGAGATGTGATGTAATAATTATTTTATAATTCTATAAAAATAAAAACATGAAAAGATCCTCAATATTAAATATTTTTTTAACTCATGATTACGTAATGTTTTAAGGTTGGGGCCTCATACCATTGACCCGCTAACACTAAGATCAGACCACCTCAATCTCGAGAGAATTTCGAGAATACTAACTCTATTCATCACTATATTTGAATTTAAATTCAAGTACACTTGCTCCCAAACATCATAATAATATATATACCATCTATTAGTAGGTTTTACTGTGGAAAAATAACTTTTAATATGCTGGGCGTACACTTGGGGACTATCAAATTCCCCACACTATAATATTTTTCTTGTTATTTCATTTCTAAAAAAATAGATCTAAACTACATTTTTCATGTATATTACCGTCTCTAATAACATGATGTAACTAATCTTCTCATGTATGACACCATACAAAAATCATCAATCATTAAAAACCATCCCATTTCCCATTTTCCAAAACTATCGTAATGAATTTTGTGATCAATTCTACAAGACACTACTAACCCAAAAATAGTATAACTCAGTGGCCCATACATTGAATTCAATAAACACACATAAAAATATCCATCATAAAAAAATATCAATATACACATTAATGTGTCCCACATAATAACACCAATAAAAAAATAAATGTCATACCCAATGAACAGACAACCCAAACACTCATGGCATCCCCATTCTACCACTGAAAACTAGAACATATCATCTATACAAAAATAAGTTATTCTTCCTCAAAACACTAATATAAATACACTTTCTTACAACAATTTATGTTTCCATGAAACATGGAACATAATGAAAAACCATAATTCATGTATCTTGGTAACCTTGACCAAAACATAAATCCCCAAAAACATGGTTTACATTGGTATAAATAGATTATTTCAAAATTCATTTAAAATTATTTTACTAACACCCCAAATGCAACCAAAATTTTAAAACATCACCTATAATCCAATGTTTGTCATGAAAACCCCAAAATCCCTATCATTGTTAGTGTTTACCAAAAAAAAATACCCCTCTATAAAAAAAAATTGAAACTAAATTTCAAAAACCATTTTTAAACCAATGTTGAAAACCTGTGAACTATATCTCTCTCCAAATAGAAAAACCCCCAAAATTTTAAATTGCATGCTCTATGATTAATTTAAAAAAAAATTGACTTCCAAAAATATTTAATTTTCACCACAATCCACCACAAAATATTCCGTTTAAAAAAAAATTTTTAAACAAATAATAAAATATCTAAAACCATAACTACATGATTGAAAAAAATAATGTTCCCAAAACAAATCAACCCAAGAAACCCATCAAATCCTTGTTTATCTTCCAACCAATTTTATTATAAGTGAAAAAAATAAATTTTATTATATGTTTCCTTAATTAATAATAAATAATACTAAGTATACATTTAATAAATATCACCCATAGGTGTATGTCTCATTTCCTTAGCATATAATGATCATGATTCTTGAAGAACTCATCAAATACTATTCCAAACCTAGGATGTATCACATGCCTAATCCATCCAACATTGGGATTCTATGTATAACGAACACCAAACTCACCCTAGAGTGACTAATCCCAAAAATAGGACATCCCCAAGAAAAAGAAATTTTAACTGAATCAATACTATTAAGGAATGATATTATTCCACACACCATGTCTCTACAATCTATCTCCACATATAAGTAATGTTATCCCATCAAAATACCCATTGTGATACTAATTTATAACACATTAACTGAGGTTGTGTGAATATCAATGGTGTGGGGATAAAAATGATATTGGGCACATTTTTCTATATTCCATGGCTCACTAATAAAGGATGAAGGCCTGAAATAGCCATGAGTAGAATATTCCCTCTAAAATATTTCCATAGGTTAAGAATGAATATATAAAAATGGTTATGAAGTGTCCATATATCAAACAACCCAAATACCCATTAGACATAAAAAAGGATACATTGAGTGCCTACAGTTCATAATAGAAATTAATGGATAACCTATACGATGATGAAATTATAACATATAATAAATTTAATAGCTAAACATGGAATCATCATATAATTATATGTATTTATAGCCTATGAAATATATTAAATAAGTATAAATACAATACATTATCCTCTAAAATACTCATTTTGTGATTAAAAAATATATTCATTCTGACAAATGTTAATTGAACCACTTTCTTTATTATATGGAATAAATATATTCTATTATAAAATTGGAAGACATATACATAAACATTAATACTCATGTCATGTACAGATGCAATGGGTAATTTCAACAAGTTAGTCGGAATCCCAAATGCCTCAAAACTATTGTTTTTTATTTTTATAAAGAAGATATATATTCAATATGCATATAAAGGGTACTATAATACAATTCAAATATACCCCATGAGAAACATAAGAAACATTACTTATACACCCACACATCTCAAGTCATTATATGAAAACTAGGCCACTATGAAACCTAACTATGGCTTATTTTCCTCATTGACTGAAAGAATTCATTATGTATCACAACGCAACACGTACCTGAAGACACTATGAATGATATAAGGTCTCATGTTATATGTAATCTCACATGAAGGGTCATGATATCCCTTCTCACTCAAGGGAGGATACATAACCATTCATCCACTACATTTCTACTAAATGTATGTTAATCAATAACATCCTATGTCAAAACATATCACTTATTAATCCCCATATATAAACCATATAAGAAAAAGATTTCAACATCACATACATAGAAATGAACTAATATAACTCCAAAATAACAGATTTCCTTCTCCTTAGGACCGACAATCTCACTCAGGTATGGTTATTACTGTTTATCTCAACAATCAAACTCATATATGACCCATCATTATAACAACCTAAAAAACTCACTCTTGGTCTATAAAACTGATATTAAAAAAGAATTTTTTTAAAAATTAATATCCTAGACTTATCTTTCAACAAGGACTCCATATCTCTATTTGACATCCTAAAAATGCAATACCACTAAGAGATAATCCATGAATTATGATGGTATAGAACACTGATATATATATATCATGTTATATTTATAAAATAAGTACAATATGGATGAAAAATAAAGGGAATGTAAACCATCTCACTCCTCACCAACTTGTAGCAATGACACTGACCATTCGGACTCATGCCTTTACCTAATAATCATACCAAAAGACATCACAACACTCTAAGGATTTTTTTATATCCAACCATTCCATATCATATCAATGACACCAAAAATTGAGTTCTCATAAGGCTACACATAATACATTAATCATAATGAATCAAGTAGAATATAAACCCACCACATTAAATGGTACATAAAAAATAATTAAATCTTTAGAAAATCATTAATTTCAAACACAAAGATAAATAGAAAAAAATATATCCACTAGTAATAGTATACTTCAATTGAAAATAAATTAATTTCATTTATTGAATGTAATTTCAAAATTAATCCATTTCCAACTTCAACATACCAAGACCTTGGACAAAATACCACAGAAAAAATCCTTTGAAAAGCCATACTGATTTTGTAATACCATTTTAAATTTGAAATAACATTACAACAAAAATTTAAAAAATCATCATTTTCTAATTAAAATTCCACCATGAGTGAAAAAATTTTCTATGAAACATTTAAACTATGATTCAATTTTCTCTTGTTAAACTAACTCACTCAATAAATGAATCTGAAAATAGGGCCACCGATACTTACTCAACTATGGAACAACTATCAAACCATTTAATAATATATATGTCATATGTTGATTACTAGCCCAATTAGAGTCCTCCCCTCTCTATTACTAAGTCACAAACATCATTCATGGTGTCTTAATATAATTATTATGATGAAACACAAAAAAATCAAAAATTTGGGGATAGACTCAAAGACTAGAAATTAAATCTACCAAAATCGATACTCAAATAAAGAATTACATAGTCTTACAAACCATATATACATCCATGATAACCTAAATCAATAATAATGATAATTAATTTTGAAAAATATCATTTAACACCACATTCCTAAATTTAGAGAATTGGTGAAATACTCATTGGAAATCCCCATTGGGTGGTATATATGGTAAGTTTGGGGTAGTAAACACTTAAAAACACCAAAAAGTAAAAATAATTAATTTCACAAATTATACTATTAAAAAGACATAATATTTCCACAAAATCACATAAAACACATAATGAAAACCACCGTGACTCACATAATATAGAGAATGATGAATGAATAATTTTACACCTACTCTCAAGAAATAAACTATGTTTTATAGCTAAATTAACCATAAAACAATATGATTTAATCACCATATAGTTAAATCTTCTACAAAATCAATATTTTCAAAAAACAATTAGTGGGAAAATTATTAATGAATAATTAGGGGAAGAAATTATTTTAACATTCCTCTAATTGATGAAACACAAAATTCCAAAAACCACACTTATCAATGGGAAATGATAAAAGGGGTAAAGGATCCATGAGTGGATCTCCCAGTATCTTGAATTTATCAGGATATTTTGAACCTAATGAGTCCTTAAAAATAGACCACAAACAATGTTACCAAAAATCAACTGAAAAAAGAGGGTTCCTGACTACAGATCAAATCATGATTATGTGTTTCATTCCATAACCATCCCCCAAGCATAGAGAACTGTATATCTTCCATTATTTTTCATAAAATTTACAATAAATTCGTGTTTTTATAAAATATATTATGAACCCCTTATTATACACAACTTATTTATTACATAACCACCAACCATGACAACATGAATGGATTGCTACGACATTAGAATTTTAATATCCCAATCACCTCAAAACTAATAAATTTCTCTCTAGAGTATCAAAAAAATAAATCATCATTTATAATTAAAAATTATATTCTTGAGAGGTTTGAACACTTGGAATCCCAATTTGAGTCCTAATTCGAGAAATTAAAATTTCTCCATGATAAAAATTCACAACTCATAATGACAGAATTTACTACATTTTCATCCTAGCTAACTAGATAAATAACTATTTAAGTAAAATTCCTTGGCATTTCCATCAAATCTTTCCAAGATTTTTTTCATCATCATTAAATTTGTGATTCTATAAACACTAAAGTAGTATACAAATGGATTATTTATATAAAGCATTTCATTATTATTCATGATAAATTCATGATTAAATAAGTATATTTTTGAATATACACAACTTTACAGAGTACTTTCCTCTATTTTTTCATAGACTGTTTATAGCTAGCATGATTATACCCATCCCAATCAGGATTATATTAATTATTTATAAAACTCTATTCTACTATGGTGTATATATATTATTGATTCGTATTACCATTATTACAATGAAACAATTAAAAACAATTATTAGTGAACTCCATTCTAACACCTGTTCTAAACTTCATTATATAAACACTCTATTCATTCGGAACATAAATTTTGAAATACATCCACATTACTTCTACATCATTTTCTTTCTAAAGTAATATCAAACTGTTAATCCATTTGAAAACATTAACAAATGTTTTGATTTAATTTTCATCTAATGTTGATTGATTTCTTATAGGCTGACATAAATTTGAATAATTTTTTATCAAGATAATTTTTGGATTCAATTGATTCCCTTTTATGTATTCTATGAGGAATAATCACATTTTTATAATTATATCACGTAACGTTTATTTATCTCAATTGGTATTTATATTCCGCAAAAATTTTCATTTAGAATTTATTAAACCTTCAATGAAAATAATTTTCATGTATTCATTAAAATAAAATTTTAATATCTTTAGAAATATAAATAATTACTTTATTTACTAATTTGGAATAGGTTACCACTAGTCCATTATTCACAGTTGTAATTATACCATCATTTAAACACTTGATACATAAAATGAATTTTCTGAAAATAATAATAATTATATAAAAGATGTGTTTTCATCAACTGAAATTATTGTCTCTAATAACATCTATTAGGAGGATATCATTGGATTTTAGTTTAATATGTATAATATTAGTAAATATTTCATCTGTTTTTTGGGTAAAATCATTTGAAAATGTAATTAACATTATATTATGTCCTTCTGTATTCTATGATATTTTTATTTCAAAAGTAATATATCAATTTAATTCAATATTCAATAATATTGAGTAACATCAACGATGAGTGAATTTTATTATTTCTTATATTTCATATATCACATATCTATATCATTATAAAAACATATCCATGTAGAATTTTCATAAATTGATCAAGATAATGAAAAAGTTAGTCACATCTCCCACATATTTCCTCTAATCATGAAAATTAGTTTTCAGTTGTCAAATTTTATGGAAAAATACTTATAGATTTCCTCATAACAAAATTATTCGCTGAATTCCAATATTTTTTCATTTGATATAGATTTTCCCTCCCCAAATTATTTCTGAATCATTTTTATTGACATTTTGTAGAAAAAAACAAAAAAAATTACAAAAAACGTCCTCAACACCATTAGTACCCTCTAAATATTAAAATACTATATTTATACGAGTTATGACCCAATTTATATTTATTTTACCATTATCAGTAATTTGTATTTTTTACTTAGGAATGTAATTATTATTGATATTAATTTATCTTTTCTTGATGAAAGAGAGTATTAATTATAATATTTCATATCTAAAACATCACAAAAATTTTGAATACAAACCTATATTATAACATCCCCCCACACCTTGTTGTCTTGAGAAGAATCAAGGGAATTACTTGGATATTAGAGACATCCCCATGGCACTAATTTCTATAAATAAATCCCAAGTGCTTCAATTCAATTGTTGGTGATTTTCACTTTCAAAACAAAACAACAAACCAAACATTCCTCCAAAAAGACTACATGATGCATGATATTAGTGAAAAAAACACAAAGTAATAATTTATATTAAAATCCAACGAAAAAAATCACCGAAATATAAGATTAAAAATATAATAGTACATAGTAGAAGACAAAAATAAGTGACTCCATAAACCAACTCCAATGCTAAAAACATGATCAATTCTCTTAATTCAAAAAAATAGCCCCTGTATCATGACACATCAATAGAGAAGTGTGATACTTTCTGTTTTCCCTTGTCCTGATAAACAATGACTACCAACACACCAATATCCTAAAGTAGGGATGATTAATGAAACATAGTATATATTACCAAATGACTTCCCAACTAATGAAAATATATTGTATGATGTTAGAAAAAATTATATAAATAAATTTATAATAAACAATTAAATGTCGTTTATATCATATTTTATTTTATTTTCCATATCATACATTTTCTAAGGAACGCAGAAAACCCAATACATTAAAACCATTTATTTATTTCCATTTTGGTATAATCAATTCCATTCCACTTATCCACATATCATATGTTTCATGTAACATGGACCTCACTATACACAAGAGGGTTGAGTCATCCTTTCACAATGTTATCACATAATGAACCATTTTCATAGGGGAAATCCCTCACCCTTATCCATCCCACTAATAATGGGCGAGGTCATCTTACCCTTATCCTTCCAAAATTTATAAGAACACACAAAACCATTATTCCAAGACAAACATTTGAACCATTATGATAAAACCATACTGTTATTAGAATCATTTTAAACAATAAAAATAAATAAATTTCATTAAAACATTCCTTTTTTTTGAAAAAATATCAATAAAAACGTTTATGAAAGTCTTTAGAGGGGAAATGTTAATGAAAAATTTAAAATCCCCCCAAAAAACCTTTCACAACCATTTTTCACAATTACTCAATTTTACTACAATCCACAAACCATAACATAATATTGATTCTAACATTATTTCCCTGCAATTTTTAAAAAAAATTATTTAAAAAAATTCACTTTGAAATCAATACTTCTTGTTATAAAGAGAGGATCCTAGTGTGAACCCAACTACCCCAGAAATTTATAACAACATTCAATAATATCATAAAAACCCCAAAAACCCAGGTTGATTATCCAAAAACCAAATTTAGATATATTCCCATAATGTAAAAAATCCGAATACAATCATATTTTACATCGAATAACATATATATATCCATAATGGATGTAGATATAATAAAATGTGATAGTGGGAGAAGTATATCTATGTAAAGCCAAGAAAAATTAAAAATATTGATGACATCCAATAAGAATATATGTTCAGTGCAGGAAGATAAGACCTCAGATTGCCTCCATATCAATTGGAGAAGCCTCAGACACCTTGGTGGTGATCTCATGTTAGGGAAATTTTTTAGGAAACATGGAGGGGTTAATTTATAATTTGGACTTAGATACACAATTTTTTGGATCCTGTTATTAAATTGTGCTTGGTTAGTCACAAAGTTAGACAAACCATGTGCTAACTATGTTCTAGGATCTACCTCAATAAACACCTCAAATAGTTGGCTCACATGGTTTGGTAAATAGTGAACCAAATATACTAAATCAGAAATCCTGACATTAATTGGTTTCTATCAGGAGGGCATACGATTTGCACAAACCATGAACATAATCGTGAACTAACATAATATTCCATGTCTCATTGTCAATGATTTCAAGTAGGATATACAATGTTTATAACAATCACGTACGACCAATGAAACATTACAAAATCATCAAAAAATCAAATTTCTTGCAAACAATCCCAAATTTCAACCAGACATTACATACATAAAAATAATAAATAATGGGTTATATAATGGAAACTGGTGTAGATACACTTTCCCAACCAATGGAATTTCCATCCATGGATAGTAGAAATGAACAATTGTAGGAAGTCTTTTTGTGCATTTCTCATTCATTCACTCATCTTATTCCTATGTATCATAATAAATATAATAATGATTCAATTATAGACACACTAGACCAATGTTTTTTTCACACAAGAAATTCACTTAATTATCAACAATATATACTAATATATGTACAATTAAACAGTCCATCTATATTTCAATGTGAGCTAATCAAATTACATTATCATGATCAAGTTAATAATTTTTCAAATTAGATACATGAGAAAGATTATGTGTAGTATTGAACTATGGTGGAAATTCCAATTGATATGCCACCTCACCAACCTATTGAATTATTTCAGAAGGGGCTATGTATTGATGATATTAAATGAAATGATTCCCAAAAATTGATTCACATTTCATATAGAGATCCTAAATAATAGATTATCACTCACCGCAAATGAAAATTTCCATCAAAGATGATACTCATACAATTTTGGATCTATTGTGCTATAATTATATATTTTCTGATCATCTAATAATTTTTCATTTTCTCTTGAAAATGGAATGATACAATTATTGATGTCTCTATTTTTTCACCAAATAAAGTTGAGAACAACAGGGACTAACATACAATGCAACAAAAGGGTCTATATTTATTGGATCCTAAAAACATTTCTATGAAAACTCCACTAACAGTACATCTTTTAACACGAGCCACCTGAATCTATTACACATGCCTACATCATATCATCTAATATATGTATCATAAATTTTGTATTCACCAATTATATGAGTATGAAAAATAATACTCATGGTCATATGAGTCATAGGTAATTTATATAGGGATTTCATCAAATGAGTTGGGAACCTAGTATATATTTCGCACAATATTGAAACTAGTATGTGGTTCCTCATTAAAAATTCATTGATATAAATTATTGAAAATTCCTCCAACACATGAGATTCATGAATTAGGATGAAATGGGAAGACATTGTGAGATTACCCTTCCGTCACCCATATGGCGTGGTGTTTTTGATCCATTTTTGGGATAATTGTTAGAAAATATATAGATATTTTACACAACGTCCAAATAAGAATAGGTAAAGACTGCAACATACATTCTGGTCATTTATGCCTTAACGTAACATTCTAGTATGTTTAGAATCTCAAAACAAACAGATCTACCTTATTTCTCAAACTAACCCACAAAAATTGTTCTTTCATCACCATGTTCACCTTATGTATTCTATGATGATAATATCATCTCAAAATATAGAATGATTGAAGAAAATGTTCTTATAAATCCAAATTTATGACCATCCAATTCCTTAACCACAATTCTAAATATCCATCCCGCATACAACCCTCATTGGACTCCCCACCATTGTTTTTTCCTTCAGTATTAAAAAATCAGAATCAGACATAAGTGCCTCATTAATAATTTTTTTCCAAATAAGAAACAAACAAAACTAGAATGAATAATACTAATTTACCCCAGTCTTCACATTCCATTCACATGTCTTCTAATACCAACCTCAACTTCCACTCATCAGAATCTTATTTTTCCAACTGAGCATATGAAATTCTATTTATGAAATTTTCAACCATATTTGATTTACCTAGTGTATACATCAAGTAAAATTCAATAATTTGTAGATAATAAATCCATTAACAATTTATCGGGGTCAAATTAAAAAAAAATTCATCCTTGATCTAATTATTTATAGACACTATAAATTGCATAATGAATAAATAACAGTGTGATGTATTCAAGGCATAGACAACGAGGGAAAAAACAAAATAGATTATTGGGTAGTTATTCTAATTAAAATATAACTTCGTAGAGCCATAAGGAACAACATGATCTCATTTCATGATAATACATCCTAATCCTAATCCTACAGCATCAAAAAACACAATGTAATCTTGTCTTAATTCCAGAAAAATAATGATCGTTTATTATGTAAGATGAACATTGATCTCTATAAAAGAAATCTGACATTCCATTATCTATTAGAATTCGAAATTATTCATTTTCAAAGATTTTAGATGTGATTCTAACCATGAGAAATCACGAAACATATCATCGTTTATCACAAAATAGCCCATGGAAACTCCATATCTCAAAGACATCTAGCTTTGGTATCCATGAGATAACAGATTCTAGCCTTTCTATATCCACAAAACAACACATTCAGATATTACATGGAAAAGGAAATGAACTTATTATATCTAAAATTGACACTTTTTTATGTTTGAATACAAATGATAATCCCTCAATATTACCAATATTTCCATCATGTGATTCTCAGGATTCACCTTTTTCCTATAATATAAAATTATTTCATCAATAAACACCACAAGAAAATAATCTGGATATCTCTAAAATATCTGATTCATCAATTCTATAAGTAATGACAACAAAAATTTATGGATGGAAGGAATAATGATATATTCATTGTGCGAATATCTACTCATAAAATTTTACCTTGTAATATACTCTTTCTGAACACAAAATTGGTGTTATCTTGGGAAGAAGTCAACATTAAAGAACAATGGATATCAACTCAATTGATGAAACAGATCATCAATACATGAAATTGGGTAAAACTTCCTTATTGTAACATGGGAATAAATATAATAATACACACACAACTAAAGAGTTTCATCCTTCTTTTAAAAAAACATGACCAATGATTCCCATTGAGACATGGTAATCCAAATGAAACATTTTTTTCAACTCTTCCAACATCATATTAAAATACCATAATTATTTTGGTTCCATTTTATTATGTTGATGGGAAATAGGAATATTCCCTAGAAAGAGACAAATAAAAAAAATCCACTTCTATTATAGGTGGTAACCCATATAAATATCTTGGGAACACATTTGGAAACTGATCAACCACTACTAAGAAACCACCATTCTCAATCTCATCCATCGATGAAAAATAAAACACTGGAAACTGGTATGAGATCAATCCCACTTTTTATTCCAATAGGCCCTTTGGACTGAAATTTATATTCTATTCTCCCATAAAGGGATGCTCAACACCATCTAAGTATAAAATAAAAACCCTTCTGCGATAAAAGTAGAAGTGAGCCTTAGAATGTTTCATAACTATCCACAGATAGGATTACATCATATACATCCATCTTCAGAACTGATAAATCCCATATCAATTATACACTATAAATAGTTAGAAAACCCACTCTACACAATAAGACTTGTTAGTCTCTATCACCAATTGGAGTTTTTACTTATATGAAATACAGATTATCTCAAATTTTAAAGACATCAAACCAACAACAATAGAATCAGTAAAGAAGTAATTAGCATATGTATCAGACATTTCATTCATAATGGTATAATTCAAAAAAATCATACCACTCAACATCAATGGTCTAGATTGATCATCCATGATAACCTTCAAAATTCCATATAATTTCATACACATGACACTTTTATACTTATATATCTATTGAGAATTACTTTTCTAAGGTGCCATGTTGTTTCTGGAATCACCATGGTTAGATCTATTCTAATGAAGAGAGTTAGTATGCTTCCCACACCCCATCGAAGCATATGATGCATGTGACATCTAAGAAGTTTCATGAACACCAAAACTGATATAATTATAACAATATATATGTTGACGTCCCATATGGTTACAATTATGGAATGCTCTTGGTGGATTCGTACACTATCTCTTCATATGGTCAAATGAACCACACTAAAAACATCCAAGCTAACTATCTGGTTTTGGGGGAAGAAACATTGGTCCGACCATTTCGTTTTGAGAAAATTTAACACCTTTGAAATACGTGTCCATATTCCTCTTGTTCCCAGGATTCAAGTTCCCACCCATTTTTTATAGGTATCATCATACCCCACCTCCAGTTACTGTTATGATGTCTCTTTCAGCAACCATATTTCCTTTGACCAAATCTTTATAATCTATTATACATGGCACAATAATCATCAAGGGATTATTTACCCTCATCCCTGATTCAATGATTTATTCCTCCAAGGGTGAACATAAATGAACATTTATTGTAAAGAGGGCTAAATTCAATAATTTCACTAAATAATCTATCACTATGAGGCACTCCTACTTCAAGATGAATAAATAAGTTTATATTTTAATTATAAATGTATGAGGATTGACTTTTTTGTTGATTTTTTTAAAATCATCATATGTGATGAACTGATCGAATTTATCTTGAACTACTAAATCCCACCATTTCAATATAGTTTCATCCAATATATCTGTGAATAATATGAATTTAATCAATACTATTGTTCCATGGAAATTGAAGATTTTATTCATCATGTTTATCAAAACCTCTTCTTTTTCTGGTTTGAATCTCCCCAAAAGGATGGTAGATTCTACTTCTGAATTTGGACAGAGTTTTCCAATTTCCTTTGATAATTCCTCCTATCCCATATATCCACAGGCTAAATGTATTGAACTATACTCTGTACATGTTATTGGTTAACTTGTCTCTTAGGTGAAACCGTGTTCTCAATAGTTTCTTCTAGTTAGTTTATATGATGCTTACTAGGTACCATTATATAGAAACAAAATGAACATCATAACTGTCACACTCTAAAAACTGAATGACTAAAAATTTCAAACTCAAAAATATCATAACTATCAACTGTAGGATTTCCAAAATTCAATATTTTCCATGTTCAACCAATTTTGAAAAATTCATCATTCTTTTAAAAATAACAATATTTTTAAAATCCCACAATCAAGCTATTTTTCAAAATCTATCATTTGAATACAACATAAACAGTACTAAAAATCAAATTGGGTTCACCAAATCATATATCATTGTCTCGATGCGGATGTGCGTCGGGTTTCCGTTCTGACGCTGTTCTGCTAGGACGCGTTCGCGCGTGCTCCCGTCGACCTGAGGGGATGGGAGCGCGGCTTGTGGCCCCGCAGTCCCGCTTTCCAAAGGTGGGCGACATCCGTCCCTGATTCAGGGACGTCTGCTCCTTGATCGAAACCGGGATGATGGGACGTCGGCTCCTCCTTCCGTGGACGTCTCCTCGGAACTCGTCGCCTAATCCGGGCCTCCCTCGTAGATTTAAGAATGTTCGTGAATCTCGTTCCCGGCTCCATATCCTCATGGACACCGGTTAATTACGCTGCTTCTGCCCAGACGCTCCAAGGGGTCTGGTAGGGGCAGCAACCTGCGGTGAGGAGACCGGGTAGCTCTGGGTGCTGGGGGGCGTGTCTTAACACTGCGGCTCTGCATGTCTGCCTTCCGTCCCTAATAGGGATTCTCGAAGGCGTGATGACCTGAGGCATCCTGCGCTGGGTGCGGGGAACTGCATTACCTGAGGTTTTCCTCAGCTTCCCATGTTTCACACGGGGTATGTCGTGAGTTTAACGTCCAGCGGGGACGGCATCAGACTGATCAACACGAGGAGTGGATCAGATGACAGAACCCCTTGCGGGGAACCTCCGACGCTGGGGCCAGCACAAGGGCGGCTTCTCGAGTGAAGTGGAGTGGAATGAAATGGCATGACCCCACCGGGATGTGGCGGCCCGGGTAAGGATCAGGATGGATGATGGAGTGAAGAGCTTGGACCCCGTAGAGGCTTCCTACGTACCGCGCGTTAGCGCGGATCAAAGTCAACGTAGTTCGGATATACAGTTTAATGTCATGCTAGACGATGGCAAGCTGACTCACGAAGAGGTCAAGGCTGCCGGGCGGAGGATTGAACCGAACCACCTCACACAGAGGGGGATGGAACGGCTGGGTGGATCAACGCGAATGTGAACCCGGGAGGGGTCCACTGATGGAAGAACCAACGTGAATACGACCAGGACGACCAGGTGGTGGGCTTGAACCTCAGGAAGGCTTCCTACGTACCCTGTTTGGGAGACAGGGATCAAAGTCCACGTAGTTCAATCTGTCAGGACTTACGCACTGAGGCAACCTGAGTGCGGCAAAACTCAGTTGGAGAGGGACTTGGGCCGAAAGTAAGAGACACCTCGATCCCCGTCACGCTCTCTACTGGCTTCGGCAGTGGGGAAGCACAATGGAGATACACATGTGCAGTCCCCCACAAGAAACTAGGGGTTTGTAATACCCTACCCTCGTGGGCGAAGGCCACTCCAATAAATCGTCCCTAAAGAGGGGCAATCCCGACATTCCTGCAGAGACGAGCGGGTGGGGGCCACATCCAAACCGGGGGGGACCCTGCGTGCGAGGCACGGGATCGGGTGATGCGGACGGTTTAACGTCCTGCCGGACGAAGTACAGTTTAACGTCGTGTGTTGAGGACGAAGCGGACGGTTTAACTTCTTGTCGGACGAAGTACGGTTTAATGTCGTGTGTTGAGGACGATGGATGCTGGGCAGTTTAACGTCTTGTCGCGCGGACGTGGTGCAGTTTAGCGTCCTGCAGGATGATGGATGCCTGGCAGTTTAACGTCCTACTGCGCGGACGAATGCAGTTTAACGTCGTGCGGGACGAATTGTTGCCGCCAATGGGTCCGTGTCACTTCGCGCGAGCCTGGAGGGCCGCAAGGGAAGACAACGCACGGTGCGGGCACCCAAGATGAAGATCATCGGGCGCCACGCAGGCGGGTACCCACAGGGGGTCAAAGGGGGCGACCCTGGCGGTTTCCGCGCAAAAGAGGATCTTGGCGCGCAATACCGCGGGTTGGCGCGCAATTGGGCGGGCTGGCGTGCAATTGGGCCAGCGCTTTGCGCGCGGATGATGGAGATTGCACGCACCGGGCCACTGATAGCGCGCGGGGGCAACGGCCCATTCTTTGACGAACGACCACTTAGTAAGGGGGGTGCGCGCAATCGGGCCGGATTTCGTGCACCCGGGGGGGCAATTGCGCGCAAGAGGCTTCTTTTGCGCGCGAATGCCTTCGGGTAAGGAATTGGTCAAAGGAAAGAAGCCAAAGGGGTTACGCGCGAAGGCGAACCCCGAGACCTGCTTGCACGAAATAAAGGAGGTTACCTGAAGATCGGCGTTGCGCGCGGAGGGGGTGGGATTGCGCGCACGAGCGACTCTTCGAATTCTGGCAACCTTCAAAACGTTGGGGGTCGCCGTGTATTTATAGG
The DNA here is from genome assembly GCA_963277665.1 of Viscum album. NCBI lineage: Eukaryota > Viridiplantae > Streptophyta > Magnoliopsida > Santalales > Viscaceae > Viscum > Viscum album. The sequence continues at coordinate 1,848,205,552 of OY728143.1, read as the reverse complement.
CAACCCCGGGCACGGAATCTTGCCGCTGGCGCGCAATTCATGGGGCGGGCGCGAAATTTCCTTCGCTGGCGCAGAATCGGGGCCCCGGCGCGTAAGGGCGTCGTGCGGGCCGTGGGCGCGCAAAATTGCACGCCGGCCCGGCGCATTGCGCGCATCCCGGGAGGATTGCGCGACGCAAATACAAACTTTGCGCGCGGTCCTCCAAAATTCCGCGCAAGGCCTCCGGGCCTTCCGAAACCTGCTTCTGACTTCAAATATGACCTCGCTTTCCACATCCGGAACTTCGTTTGGAGCAACGGACTTTTCCGGCGTCTACAAAAGCCCCCCCTCGGGATCTGATCGGCGAGAGGTCACAATGATCGGGTTCCGGGGGAGACGCCAGAATGCCGAATTCCTGGGCGGCGCGGGACTTGGGCTCGCAAAAAGGACGTCGGGCGCGAAATTCGCTACTTTGGTCACGCAATGCGCCTTCCGCGCAGCGCGGACACCCGGCCTCGCCTATAAATAGGGGCCCTGGGTCCCCCGTACCGTACACAGGCCTTCCGCGCGACAAGCTTTCAAGCTCTCGTGCGCGAAATTTCCATTGCCGGCGCGAAATTCACCCGTTCGGCGCGCAAACCCATCCGGATTTCGGCTTGTCTTGCGCGAACACCCGGGGTTTTATGCGACAGACTTCCCAATTGCGCGCTGTCCACTAGGATTGCGCGCCAACTCCCAAATTTCTCTACCAGCCTCCTCCGATTCCGCATGCCTCATCCCTTAATCCACACGACCCCCGGAGCTTCTGAGATGGCCGTGAATCAAGTGAATGAGGGGGATGCCGCCATTCGCAGAACTGAGATGGCGGCGAACGAGGAGGTCTACGGAGCCAAGGAGATTGTTTCCAACAATCAATCCTTGTTCGATTTGCTGACTCCGGCCCAGAAGACGTATCCGCTGTCGGACAACCTGCCACTCTGGAACTACGGCATCCTGGATGAGGTTCCGGTGCCAGGGTTCGAGGTTGATGCACCACGGACCTGGGTGACTCGGGAGGACGAGCTTCTCCGCTATAACATCACCAACAACGGGCATCCTGCCAGGGAGACCAGGCACTTAGATGTCTATGTCCTGAACCCGAGGACGCGAACCATCACCGGGAGTGAGCCTACTGCGGAGAACTCTCCAGCCCTCTACTCGAGCACGTATCGCTAGAGTGTCACCGACGACACCAAGGGCTGGCTGAAGGACTGGGACTTGCGGTCTGGGGGCAATTTCACCAGTGAGTGGGCCTGGGTGTTCTGGGTACGCCACACCTGTGATCACTTCGCGAAGGAATTGCGGTACATCGGCCTTTTTGAGGCGGTGTGGACGTCGCAGTTCCACTTCTACCAGCAGTCCGAGCTTGGGCCGGAGCTGTTCACTCGCTGGTCCCCGGATACCAACATCTTCCATCTTCATCATGGGGAGGTCAGCATCGGTCTATGGGACATCCACTGCATCGGAGGTATCCCGCTGGAGGGTTACCAATATGATGAGTTCTTGCCTCCGAAGAACACTTGGGGCGACAGGTCACAGACTCCCATTCTGACATGGCATCTACTGGACCTGGCTACGCAGCGGCTCGGGGTCAAGGACTTCCGCAAGGACATATCCTACAAGGAGTGGTTTGGCCAGTTCTTGGAGCATGACCCAGCGGTCAAGATGCCAGGCAGGGGGAAGCGGTGCCCGACCGCGGCTCAGAGGAGCCGGAACGGGTCGTACTGGCGGGTCCTGGAGACGGGAGACTACCGCTCATGGGGGTACCGCGTCATCGAGGCCCGGGACCCAAATGTCCGGTACGCGGCGTTCCTGGCCGCCTTTCTGAGTGGGTGGATCCTACCAGTGCGGGACGCGAGGATGGGCGTCCGCCCGGCGACACTGGTGATGGCGGGCGCCATGGCCGCCAACAAAAGATACAACCTCAGGGTCCCAGTGCTGGCTAAGCTGTACGCCATCCTGGGACGCATCTCGCGAGGGGGGTCGCCACGAAGGGTCTGTGGGCCCTTTCAATTCTTCCACGGCTGGGTGACTGCTCACCTTGGTGGGTACACGTTTCCAAACGCCGTCATTCCTCCGGGCAACGGCCTGCGACCCTCCCTGCTGAACATCGCGGGGGTCGCTCCGATGACCCTTAATGAGGAGGGCGTGAGGATTCGGATCGGCAATCATGCCAATTTCAACTTCAGCCCGTTCCCCACTCCCGTTGGCCAGATGATCGAAAATGGGCAAGGTCTGCTGGAGCAGCACAAATACTTCCTAAGCATGCGGGGCGGGGTGCTCATGGCTCGGATCGACGGGAAGGTGATCTGCGAGCCCTACGTGCCAACCCGGTTCGCCAGGCAGTTCGGGTGCCTTCAACGGATGCCGAAGAGGGTATTTGATTATGTCCGAGAGGAGACAAATCCTTGCGTCCTTCGCCAGATGTGGATAATGTTAGCCGCTTTTGGCTCTGGCGATGTCATCACTCTACCTCCTACCGGGGTCGACGCAGGCTTGGCAACCGAGTACACCGAACACTGGGCCATCGCGTACCCCGAGGGGCTTCTACGGAAGCCAGTTCGGCGGCTCGAGGTCACCCGTGCGGAGACCGGGCGTCAAGAAAGGAGGCGAGGCGCCGTTACGCGGGGTAGAATGGAGGCGCGCCAAGTAGCGGAGCCGGCGCAGGCAGGGACTTCGGCGGCGGGCACATCGCAGGCTGCCGCCATGACTTCAGCGCCCAGAGAGGGGGAACATGCGGTGGTCGGGGAGCGGCCCGGGAAGCAGATAAGGCGTCTGCTCGAACCCTCCCATGATGCAGTCTTCCCAGCGCTGTGGTCGGCCTGGATGACCCTGCGGCAGTCGCTGGGGACCGAAATCATCTGGTAGAAGATAACCAGAGAAGGGATCCATCTGCCAGAGGTCGGGCGCCTTCAAGTCGCCGACAGGGTGAACTTCCACCGGCGGTATGCGTATCTGACGGCCATGGACGAGTATGCGCGCCAACGTGGTCAGCGTGCAGAGCCTTCCCTTCTGGTGAAGGTGACGCTCGGCCTAGAGCCTGCTCCAGAACAGATGCCGCCGGAGGAAGGTGATAGTAACGATGACTCCGAGGAAGAGCAGGAGACGGGGGAGGATGAAGGCTCGGAGGGATGGTCCCATCCGGGGAGCCCGCGGGAGAGCGGTGAGGTGGCCGGCTCCGACAATATCGATATCACCGAGCTCCTCGAGGTCTGCTTCTATCCCTACTCAACCTGCTTCGTCCATTCTCTTATGCAGCTTCTAACCCATTTCTTCACCTTCCTCAGGAGTGCACGGATGTTGTCCAGGCATCCTCAGTAGGAGTAGGAGAGGCGCCAGCAGGACAGGGCGGGGGCCAGACACCCATCATTGAATTGACAATCGCTGAGGGGTCCCCTGCTGCAATTGCTCCTGCTGCGGCCGGGACAGCAGAAGATGACGCTCTGGATTCCCGTGAGTCTTCCTACTTTACTGTTGGTGCTTTCCGTTGACGATCCGTGACTAACCATGGCATGCATTGCGCAGTGATCTCAATACTGGAGGCTCGTTGGGCTGTCGAACCCGGGCCATCCACGAGTGGACCAGTGGCAGACATGCCGCCTCCTCCAGAACAGACTTCTCACACCGAGTCGGCCCCACCAACTGCTGATCAGGTGGCAGCGGACGCCGGGAGTGCTGCCATCGGAGAGAGGTCGGGGGCTGACGAGGGTGTCAACGCCGCTGGGGAGAGTGAAGAAGGTCGCCCAGATGTTGGGGAAACTATCCCATGTGAGGACATCTCAGGGGCCGATCCTGCAGCAGACCTGCTGGCTGCCTTCCCTGCCTATCGGCCTGCCGACCCCGAGGAGATGGACGACTCGGACGCGGAGGCGGTCGAGGAAAGCCGGATAACGCGCCGCAGGGGGTGGAAGTGCATCCAGCGCTTCCTCAAGCGACCCTCATCGGAGTGGCTAGGGCGCATGGGATCGCTTCAAACTTGGCTGCGCTTCCTGTGTGTCGGGGGAGCTGATGCTCAAAGCCTCCATCTGACGGTCCGTGATTTCATGACCGAAAAGATGCGCGAGAGCCGCCGGCGTGCCGACATCGCACAATGTTGGGACATGTCGGAGAACACGCGGGCGCTCCTCATGGCGGAGCAGGAAGTCCGGTGCCTCGAAGAGAAGGCGGCAGAGAAGGAGGCCTTTGTCGCAGCGTGCACTGAGCTTGTGGAGAAATTGACGGCCCAGATGGATGATGCCCAGGTACAGCTGATAGAGGCGGGCCACCAGATGGTCACACTTCAAGTCGAGTGGGAGCGTGCACAAGCTAGGATCGGCGAGCTGCGCGCCGCGACCGCCGACGAAGAGCGTTCATACAGAGAGCGAGAAGCAGCTCTGGAGGCTTCCAGCCAAAGGGTAGCGGTGTTGGAAAGATCCATTCAGCACGCTAATCCCTAAGGGCTTTGTTTTTTCCATTTCCAGAACCTTTTTCTTCCGCTACTTATTACTTCGATCCATTTGTATGAACCAATATATTTATCTGCATATTTTGGATTAATGTGCTCAACCACAATCCATTGTCTTGCGGGAGCGTTAACCAAGCTTCAGGCATCCACAATTGGGCATGGATTTCTATGGAAGAGAGGGAGGTCATTCCTAGGAAGGGAGACCTCAGACCTAATCAATGTACCATCCCCCCAACTTGTTCCGACACACGAGCGGGACAACGCTAGGGGCGTTGAGATTTTATCCGAACATAGGAAAATGAGAAAGGGTGAATCGCGTGTCCCGAATTCAGAAATTCACAACGGTCAGTCTTCCAGGAAATTCCCAAGACGGCAAGCGGACAATGGATCAATAGACCATACTACTGCAATAGACGGACCGAAAGTCATCATTCATATTGCAGGAGGCGGATCACATGTCATCATCAATACCGCTTTGGGGGTTCCTTAAGACACAAGGGTGGAAATCCGGATCAAAAGAGCACGTGAAGAATGGGGTGAAGTGATGATTTGTTCGGACAAAATCTAACGCTCCCAAAATTGCGCCACCGTGGGGAAAGCGTATTAGGCGGATGCACTAATCTGGCTGTGAATCACCCCAATTCTTAGATAGAACCTCTTTGACGAGGAAACTATCGCTTCCCATCATTGCAATGGGGCATCCCGAGCTGAACCGGGGAGAATATCACAACCGCACCACTCTACCAGAAGCCAGGCCAAACGGCCGACGACGAGGAGGGGCGGGACTTAGCGATCCCTGAGGCTGGACCCGAGTCGAGATGCTCGGGCGTTCCTACGTACTCCATCAGGCTGGAGATCAAGCCACACATAGTTCTGAGAGTGCTGTTTTAACGTCATGCGAGACGTAGAAACCTGATTAGGGAGATCTTAGTTTAAGGTCGTAGAGCTCAGACCATAGGGGCAGATCTTAGTTTAAGGTCTTAGAGCTCGGACCATAAGAACCTCAAAGTACGCCACATCGTGGTACTATCCCCTGGATATGCGAAGATGCACTGAGGGATAGTGTCAAGAGTGCCGAGATTTTTCCTGGTTGGAATGGGGGGTGGAAAACGTAATGTGAATCATGCGGCCATTCACTCAAGGATTGGGGGCACCGGCGTAATGATATGGGAGTACTGCCGACCATGGCGGAAAAGCAGCATCAATATCGCACTGACCGTTGATGGAATGAGGCAGCAAACGAGCATCAACCGCTCAAGCGCAGGATTCATATCGATTCGCTGCCCAAGGCCCTTGGGGTCACCAGCACGAATTGGTGGGAGAGCACTGAGGCATTGTATCCAGACAGCTCACGGGGGTTCCACCCAGGGCGTAGGTGATGGGTCCGAATGAAGGGGAGCATGAAGCCTGAAAAGTGGAAGGAACCTGACCAAGCTGAACCTGACCCTCCTGGCAATAGACCAGAGTACTCTTGACACCGGTGGACCGCTGCAAGGGGTCGAAGGACATGCCTTGAGGGTGACCCGAAGGCGGCAGATTCCCAAGAGAAGGGGGAATCTTTAAGAGGTGGGGGCTGGACCCGAAGTTTCAAACATCCGGGCGTTCCTACGTATCCCATAAGGATGGGAATCAAGCCACACGTAGTTCTTGAAGCGCGGCGCAACACAATCGGGCACCAGCGCGGGGAGGGGTGCGGGTATGTCCCTCACACCCAAAAGAAGCGGTATTTGATATTTCTTGTTTGTCCTTAAAGGTGGATGGTTTTTCTTTGTGCGGCGACATGCCTGTGATTAAGAAATCCCTAGCGTTGCCACAATAATCAAGCCATGAAAGGCATTGATAAATGGCATGGTTATTAACCAGCGCCCAACGTGAGTGTCCCCTGAGGAGAACATCATGATGCAGTGTCGTTTCTCATCGGGCGGCCAAGACGATCACAGTTTAACGTCGTGTGTTGAGGACGAAGCAACACAGTTTAAGGTCGTGTGGTTCAGACCATGGAGGAATCCACATATTGCGGTACGGCGGACACAGCGGAGGTGGGGACACATCCCAGCCCTGCGGTCAAGCACAATTCCAGGAGAAGGATCCTGGGATAGGGGCCTGCATATGTCTATCAACCAAGGGGCAGAGATGCTAGCCTCCAGCTATGATGGGCCCAGAACGCGATTGTTTGGGAGACTCCTTCATCCTCATAGGGACGAGGGTCTAGATATACATGGACCTTAGGGAGGACATTAGCATATCATTGGTGCTCATATCGTGGGAGCCTCGAAAGACACCATTACCCTGGTTGGCCTTCCTAACGTGTAGAGGTGTACTGAGGGTCAGTATGAAGAGTGTCGAGTTCCCACCACAACGCACTGAGGCGGAGTGTGACAAGGACTGTGCAACCAATGTTCAGAGCCTGAAAGAGTTGACATGGAGATCAAGGATGTCGCTGACCATATTCGCAACACAACATCCGATCGCGTCAGCCTAGGATGAGGCAAACAAACGAGCATCAACCGCTCAAGCGTAGGATTCATATCGATTTGCTGCCCAGGAAGGCCCGAACAAGAGGAAGCGCGAGGCCCGGCAAGTAACATAGGACTTGTCGGGATTGAATCCGACACTACAGGTCATAGACCGGAGTACCCCAAAACATGCTAACAGATCACCGGAAAGGGTAGGAGGACTCACCTTGAGAGCAACCAAAGGAAGGCAGATCCCCGTGATCAACCAAGGGACGAGGCTGGACCTGGAACACAAGCATTCAGGCGGTCCTACGTATCCCATAAGGATGGGAATAAAGCCGTACGTAGTTATTGAGAGGCAGTTTAACGTCATGAAGGACGATGAGGGGTGTGAGGTAGTCCCACACACGGGGGAGGTGTACGGCGCGGCCAGTAGACCGACGTGAATGAGGACATAATCCCCTGCTCAGGCCATACGCCTCGCAAACAAAGGAGGGGAACTTGGGCCACAGGCCCAACGCGGGATAGAGATTCCCGGTAAATGGGGCTGGGCCTGAAACATGAATATTCAGGCGGTCCTACGTATCCCAAAAGATGGGAATCAAGCCGCACGTAGTTCTTGAGTTGCAGTTTAGCGTCATGCAGGACGAATGCTGAACAGTTTAATGTCTTGTAGCTCGGACGTGGTGCGGTTTAGCGTCATGCGGGACGAAGTGCACTCAGGCAAAGTACTGCTTGAGGAACCTAGCGTTGGTGGGAGGAGTGACACGCTCACCATCCATAGTCGCTAGGGAGTACGCACCATTGGGATAGACCTTGTGGACGACAAAAGGTCCCTCCCACTTGGGCTCCAACTTGGGCGGCTTCCTGCCGGGGATCATTGGTGCTCTTAGGGCCATTACAAGGTCACCCTGCAGGAAGGAGAAGAGGCGAACCTTCTTATTGAAATCTCGAGCCATTCTGCTTTGATGCCTCTCCAAGTTGTGCAAAGCGCGAAGCCTATTCTCATACAGTGCTTCCAACTTGACTAGACGGGTTTTAGCAGCTCTGTCTGGCGCTTGCTGGTCGTAGACTGCAGTGCGCAAGGACAGTAACTGGATCTCGATGTGCAGGACGGCCTCAGATCCATACACCAGGGAATAAGGGGTCATCTGGGTGGAATTGCGAGTCGTCGTCCGATAAGCCTAGAGGGCGTTGGGGAGCTTGTCCGGCCAACTCTTCTTGTTTTGACCAACCATCTTTTGCAGAATGTTAGAGAGGGTCTTGTTAAACGCCTCAATCTGCCCATTCACCTGCGCATGATAGTGAGATGTATGGTTCGAGCGAATGTTGAACTTGGCATACAATTTCTTCAACTCGGCTGCTCGGAAATTGGCTCCGTTATCCGTGAGGATAGCGTGAGGCACTCCAAATCGATATATGATGTTGGAGGTCACGAAGTCAGCGATAGAACAGGATTTGACCTCTCTGAGCGGAATCGCCTCTGCCCATTTGGAGAAGAAGTCCATGGCGGTCAGAATGAACCGGCACTGGCGAGCCGTCGCTGGCAGGTAAGGCCCCACAACGTCCAGCCCCTAGACTGCAAAGGGCCAAGAATACCTGGTGGTATGGAGAGGCTACGGTTGCCGATGCACAAAGTTCCCATGAACCTGGCACGCATGGCACTTCCTGGCATACTCGATGCAGTAATGGATCATGGAGGGCCAGAAGTATCCCAACCTCCGAATCTGGTGGGACAGCTTCGGCCCAGTCTGGTGGGCACCACATGAACCAGCATGAACCTCTTGCATGACTCGTGGGATCTCAACTCCCTGAAGGCAGCAGAGGAGAACACCATCAAATCCGCGTCTATAGAGGATCTGCTCCAGGCCGGGACTGCTCTGGAGGACAAACTGCGATGCGCGGCGTTGAACTCGCTCGCGCTCGGCCCGAACGACGGGAGAATGCCATGTTGGTGGTACTCAACCAAAGGCGTCCTCCAATCAGGGGCTGATTCGACTGCCATATCTGTGGTACTCGGGGCTCCAGGAACAGGGGCAACCGTGGTGAGATTACTTACCGATGGGCCGCGATCTCCCTCCGGGATAACGGGAGCGATGAGCCTGCAGTGCGTCACGCGGATGATCAGGTTGTCCTGTTCAGGCTCCGCGAGTGACGCAGCAAGGCTGGCCAAAGCATCTGCTCGACCGTTCTGCGACCGGGGAATATGGACAATTTCTGGCCTAGAAGGGAACTGGGCCATCAGGAGGAGGGTGCACTCCAGAAATGGCACAAGTTCCAGCTTCCTGACAACATAGTCGCCATTGACCTGCTTAACGACCAGCTCGGAGTCCCCTTTCACACACAGATGGGGCACGTCGATCTCGAGAGCTAACTCGAGGCCAGTGATGAGGGCATGGTATTCCGCCTCATTGTTGGTACAGCCCTCTGACAACAGGAAAGAGTATGGCAGCACGGCTTGCTCCGGGGTAATGAAGATGATACCCAAACCCACCTTGTTGAGCTTAGGATTATCGAGTCTTCTACCTGTGGGGCTCCGGGAGGCACCGTCAAAGTGCATCTGCCAGCATGGATCGACACGATCGACCGAGAGAACGGCCTCATCAGGAAAGCCTAGATCCAGCAGCTGATCCGCAGAGGTTGGGTGAGCAGCCAGAAAGTCTGCCAATGCTTGCCCTTTGATGGCCTTCTGAGACACATACCTAATGTCGAACTGCTGGATGATCACAGCCCACCGCGCTAGACGGCCAGTCAACATAGGCCGGCTCAGGATATATTTCAACGGGTCTACCCGAGAAACCAACTGTACCTCGTGGTGCTGCAAGTAGTGCCGTAATTTCTGTATGGGAAATACGAGCGCCAGGCAGCTCTTCTCGATGGTGGAATACATAACTTCTGCATCGAGGAGCATGCGACTGAGGTAATAGAGGATATTCTATGTTCCCTCGTTGTTCTTTTGGGCGAGAAAGGCACCAAGGGACCATTCTAGGGCAGTCACATAAAGGACCAGTGGCATCCCGAATACAGGCGGCATCAGAACCGGAGGTTGAAGCAAGTACTGCTTGATTTCCTCGAAAGCGGTCTGACACTCCTTATCCCATACATAGGTGGCACCTTTCTTCATGAGCCGAGAGAAGGGGTTACACTTGCCGGCCAGATTCACGATGTATCGGCGTATATAGGCAAAGTGGCCTTGGAACCCTTGCAGTTCCCGGATGTTACCTGGGGGAGGCATCTGGCTAATCGCCCTGATCTTCTCTGGGTCGATCTCAATACCCCGGTATCTTTCCACAAATCCAAGAAACTTCTCGGAGGTTTCCCCGAAGGCACACTTCAATGGGTTCATCTTCAGGCAGCGAGACCGGAGGAAGCCGAACACTTTCTCAAGATCTTTGAGATGGTCATGACGCTGGCGCAATTTGACCACCAAGTTGTAGACATAGCATTCCACTAGTGTGCCGAGGATTGGCATGAATATGCGGTGCATCGCCCGTTGGTAGGTGGCATCTGCATTCTTCAGGCCGTAGGGCATGACCTCGTAACAAAAGATACCTTGGGGGGCCCTGAAGGCAGTGAACTCCTCATCCTCAGGGGCCATCCGAATTTGGTTGTATCTGGAGTATCCATCCATGAAGGAGTGGGCTTGGAACCCTGACGTGGCGTCAATCAACTGCTCTGTCACCGGAAGGGGAAAGTTATCCTTCGAACAGTGGCAGTTGAGATTGCGGAAGTCGATACAGACTCTGATCTGCCCGTTCTTCTTCCTGACCGGCACGATGTTGGCCAGCCATCTGGGGTACTGAACTTCCCTCACGAAGTTGGCTTTGATAAGCTTGTCAACTTCGGCCTCAACCATGGCACCGTGGAATGGGTGCATCTTCCTGGGAGGCTGCTTGAACCCGCGATGGTTCGCCGGGAGACCAAGACGGTGGACGGCTACCTGAGGATCTAGCCCCGGCATCTCGTCATAGCCCCAAGCGAACACATCACAGTGCTGTCTGAGGAAGTCCACGTACTATTGCCGCTCCTCAGAGGGCATGGCGGCACTGACCAATGTGGGTCTTGGATCTGCCTCGGTTCCCAGGTTCACCTGTACTAAGTCATCGACTGTGGCGGAGACGCCCTCCTCAAAGGCTGGGGGTGCATCTTCCACGTCCTCTCCACTCTGGGAGGGATCGTCCACGGGAGAGACTGCGTTGGAAACTTCATTGGGGCTACCAGATCCTGCTGGGCCGCTGGTGCTGGCATGGGCGGTCGTGGTCATCTCATCAGGAGACTCACAGGCCGTCGAGACCATGGCTATGTCCAACCGATGGATCGGGAGGACGTAAGCGTCATCCAAACTTGCCCAGGGATCACTTGCAACAGCGATAGGCTCAACCTCACCTGTCAGGATCTGCTTATCCTTGCTCTTGTAATAGTCCGTGTCCAGATAGCGGGCTTCACATGAGGCAAAAGGAGAGTCATATCCCTGAAGCATGCCTACTCGACCATTAAGGGAGTATTTAAGGCATTGGTGGTATGATGAGGGAACCGCCGCATGAAGGTGGAGCCATGGCCTGCCCATCAATGCGTTATACGCAGTGTCCTGAGAGACTACCATGAATTCGGTGTTGGAAACCAAGTCACTGAACTGGGTCTTCAAACGTATCTTGCCGACCGGAGTTTGCTCGGTGCGGTCGTACCCCTGGATCCTGAGGTCGGAGGGAATCAAGTCATCCTCAGACAACCCCAATCTCCGGAGCATCCGAGTTGGAATCAGGTTAATCCCGGACCCCGTGTCGACAAGACAGCGACGGACTTCAAGGCTGTTGAACTGGCCAGTAACATACAGCGGACGAATGTGCCCCTGTCTAGGAGGGTCTTCATTCTTACCAGAGAACGAGATAACTTCCTGACATTCGGCGTCCTCAATCGTTTCGGCGTGAAAGTCCTCTGCAGCCGCAACCTCCGTCTCAAACTGGAGGGGGCTCTTCAGGGCTTCAGCGAGCGCTTCGTGCATCTCAGGTGACATGCGCAGAGCCTCAAGGATGGAGAGCCTTGTTGGGATGTCGTCCAAGTGCTTCAGGACATCATACTTTCTTTCCAAGCGCGAGCCCCTGGTTGCAAGAGGTTGCTCTGCGGTTGGAGGCATGATGGGCCTTGCCGGTTGGACCGGTGGCCGACTGGTGCTTGGCGCATCTCACTGTTCACTGGTTGAAGTCCGGGCAGTAGTCACCGTACTGGGACCAGGAGGCTGGGATGGACTCATGGCAGGACAGAGCTGGTCGCGACGCGGCTGAGGCGGTTCTGCCTGGTCCCACACCACAAATAGTGGCGGAGGCGAATCCGTCCTCCCCGGATGGGGGGGCTGTGCGCGCTGAGCTCGGTTTTGAGACTGCTTCCTAGTCTCAGTGGTGTGCACGGCCTGGATAGAGGTACCAACTGTCGTGCCCCAGCGACTCCTGTTGTTTCGGTTCCTCCGACGGTGGCGACGACCGGGGACACCAGGGAGGTCCACCTGGGGTTCTTCAACGTCAGGAACCGAAAAGGGATTTACCAGCTCGACGGTATTAACCGAAGCGTACCCAACACTGTCATCGGACGAATCATTCATCACCGGGCAGATCTGAGGAGGGACCCCCATCTCCGGGGGCATGAAATCGCCGAGAGTGCGAGATAGTGGCGTAACTGGCGGGGCGCGCTCTTCCTTCTTGCGCCGCCGCCGTTTGCTCTTCTCGGAAGAGGCAGGCTGGGACGACGATGCCGAAGCAGCACCCGCAGATTCTGGGGGATCAGGCTGATTCAAGCATGCACGGATGATTCCATGGGCACAAATGATCGTCTTGCGGGCCATCCAGTTTTTATACTTCTGGGATCCACGGTCGGAGACCAGCTTCCATTCGTCCTCGTCGCCACTATCGTCATCTGATCCCACGAACACACCCGCCACTTGTGCTGGAGCTGGGCCCAACCTGATTACATTTTTGTTAATCTGGTCTTGGAGCCAGTCCTTAAACATGTAGCACTGCCGGATGGTGTGCCCCAGGGCCCGATGGTAAGGGCAGTAGCGGGGGTTATCAATGAGATGTGCCTCCTCTGGCCTCCAACACTCAGGCAGTCGCACAATCCTCTGCTCCAGGGCGCTCCTGAAATAACCGGGGACCTGATCCTCGTGAAATGAGTAAGTCAGGTATCGCGGGGCCCTGGGAGCATGGTCTTGACGAGGGGCTGGAGGGGCATGCCGAGGAGGTGGACCCTGATTATCTCTCCTGGGTTGTGGCGGTACATTACGCGGAGGGGCAGACCTGTTTTGGGGCTGCCACCGCTGGGCCGGGAACTGAGCCCGTGGAGGCGGATTCCTGTGAGGCTGTGGAGCTGGCCTCACCGGCAGCAGCTCCAACTTCCTGGGGGCCTCTATCTAGGAAACAACAGTGGGCTCAGCCCTGCTGACCCTCCTTGCAGGGATCATAGGAGGCAGCGGGTGTGCCTGACTGGCCTGTTGCAGGGCTTCCTCAAGACGTTGAGCTTTGTATGAGAAGTCCCTGAACCCTCCAGGGTAATTCTGAGTGATCAAGGAAGGGACCAGCTCGGTCTTGACGTTCCCGACGCACATTTTCAGCAACTGCTCCTGAGTCAATGGTATGTTAAGGGAATACGTGAGACCCTTCCATCGGGCGACGAAATCCGCGACTCGCTCATCAGGCCTTTTCTTTCACTTGAAGAGGTATGCGATACTCGTCTTCCGGGTCGTGGAACTGAACTGGTAGAGGAACTGTCTACGAAGGTCCTCCCAGCTAGTTATCGACCCGACGGGGAGCTGGCTGTACCAGACAAATGCTGGCCCTTCCAGTGTCTGGACAAAGCAGCGAAGCTTAGCGGCCTCCTGCTGCGCCGGAGTTCCCAACATAGGCCCGCACCTCGAGTTGAAATGGGCCAAATTCTGTGGCGGATCTCCAGTCCTGTTGAAGGGGGCGAAAGTGGGGTTCCCGAATCCCGGAGGTGCCGGCATGTCATCCACCCATGCTGGGTATGGCTTGCCGTCCGGTGGGATCGCCACTTGCCGAGTCTCCAAGGCTTCCAAGCGAGAAATGAGTGCCGCCATCGGATCGTCCGGACATGGGTTCCAGTCCTGGCGAGGATCTCTAACCACGAGCACATTGTCTGGCTCTTCAATCCGGTCGTCGACCGGGTCGTCGAACTCGGTAGCTCGTGGGATGGCGGGCGGAGTGGCCCTTGGGGCAGCGGGAGGAATCCGAGCGGGGTCTCTCAGGTAGTCACGCCGCTCGGGAGGTTGTGGTGAAACATACTGCTCCCTCTTGCCATAGGCAATGGCCTCTCCCCTGTCGGCAAACACGGCATAATTACGGTTGCCCGGGAGAGTCTCATTGAGGAGCGGTTGTTCCTGTCCCTGCTGTCCTGGCCTAGGATCACCGTAGTCAGGCCGCTGCTCTGCAGCGCGCTCGACGAGGAGCTGGTCAACTAGATTGTTCTTCTCGGCGAGCTGTTGACGTAGTGTGGCCCTCTCGGGATCCTCCTCTGCCCTCTTCATGGAGGCAGATGGGTCGGCGGGCTTTATAGCCCCGACGTGCTCTTTACCTTTGCTGACGTTTCGGCTCAACGTCAGTGCTTCAGTGGGTGTGGGGAGACCCAGGAGGTTCCTCTGGTGATGAGTAACTCTCATCGATGGATCCAACGACGGCTTGTCTTTGGGGGGAGAGCCCCCGTCGAGAAGTTCCAAGTCGTTCCCCTCTCCCGACAGGTCAGCTATATTGACCGTTTCCGTCCCTGGGGATGTACCCTCAGGGCCACCCAGCGAATCGGGTTGTCGGCGAATCGCACTGAAGCGTTGGGCAGTGTACTGCGCTCATCCACAGATTTACACGTGGGGGTGGCTTCCTCGATAACCTTGCGGAGTACTTGAAAACACTCAATGCATCATTGTTGGAGGGCCTCGTGGTGCCCAAATGACCCGGGGTGCCGAACCACGGGGAGCGTGGCCAGGTCAATCTGACGGCACTGCTCACCAATATCCTCCAGGTGTGCTTGACTCCCAGGATATGGCATTTGTAGGCGGTGAAGACGGGAGTGAGTCTCCCGGAGAGTTCGGCGGAAGCATTCAAACTCATCCGGGGTGAGCGATTCTGGTGCATCAAAGTCCGGTCCTGTGACTGGCCAAAACTACTCAGGGAAGTGGCCCTCTGCAAGGACGTTCCAGAACCTCCACGACTCAAACTCGGGACTCAGGTCTTCTTGGTCCCTTTCAGTGACTGGGAATGAACGGGGAACCGGCAGTGGTGCTGAGGCGGGCCACTAGGCCGGCGGGCTGGCCGGCGGTGAATACGGTGAGCAGGCCGATTGGCCTCCATATCCCGGGCCGCCCTCTGAGGGTTGCGGTGCCCCAGCTACCACATCACGATAGGACGGGCCGGTGAGTGAACATCCTGCCGTAGCATCGGTGCTCGCCGAGGGTGCACTAGATCATGGCTCGACCGTCGGTCCCCAAAAAAGGTCTCTGGCTTCTCCGATCGAGGCAGAAAGCGCTTCCGGAGGGGCCGGTACCAACCGCAAGCTTGATCCTTGGGGTCTAACAGGCCCTCGCTACTCCGAATATACCTTCGAAGAGAAGCAGGGATCATATCGATCTCGCTCTCGGGGAGTACGAGGCTGACATGCCGCATTCCTACCCCTGCCCCTGAATGGCGGGATCGGGGGGAGGGCTCTGTCGCCGAATCATACTCCGCCTCTGTATCAGAGAAACGAACCGGTCGGATCTCTGTCTGGAATTCCCTAACATTCCTCCCTCTACGTCGACGACTCGCCTTCCTGCCCCTGGGTGGTTCTTCGGGGCATTGCTGATCTCTGTCCTGGCGTCCTCTGGCCGCACCGGTGCTGGGGCCAAGAGGACTGGAAACCAAGGTGCGAGGAGCACCGGGACAGATATCAAAGGGGACGCGAGGAGAGATGCTTCCGGGTAGGCCTCCGGGCCGGGATCGGAAGGTGGGATCACCCATGCCTCTCGGATCGGCCACACGGAGTATACCCTGCTGGTGAATAGCGCTACCGCGAGGTGGTCCGCGGTGGCTATTTCATGTACCAGCAACCGGGAGAGTCAACCCAACCAGCCTTTGGGGCGGTTGGGGCCTCGATCCAGGTCGGGCATAGAAGTGCCCCTGCTCAGGATGCGCAGGGGCCTGGTGAATGGAGAAAACAGTGGCTTGGGCCAACGCGGCCGCTGTTGCTAGGGCCCCGAGGTGGGCATCCTCTTCCGCTCGCGCCCGACGTTGGCGTCGGGACAGACGAGTCGGGATCAGCGGCGCAGGCAGGTGGAGAGCCCGTTCCTCGACTTGAGAAGCCTTGCGGCGGTGTCGATGTGGCCTGGCAGGAGCCCTTATCGCGGATCCCTGGAGCGAATCTCGGATAGGGTGGTCCCGAACATCCTCCACCTCATCCGCATAGGGGAAGGAGCTGTCGGAGTGTTCCGGGGATAAACTCCCGAAGCGGTTGGACGTCGAGGTAGGTAGCGGTGCCTCCCTGCGTGGCCCTCGGGGGCGGCGTTGGCGGCGAGGTGCAGCTTCTCGAGGTCCAGGCGAGCCATGTCCCTGGTGGGGATGACTCCCTCTTCCTCATATCTCCGCACCAAGTTGTTGATCACCCTTCTCTGGATGACCTCCGAGGGGGAGAGAGGGCGTGGTTGCCCCGCAGTTGCGGCTGCTGGGACGACCGTGGAACGGGCGAGACCGCGCGGAGTAGCCGCGTCGGTGTATCCCCTACCCCTACGCCGGTGGGCGGGTGATGATCGGGCACTAGATTGGGCGACCTGATTCCGTAAGATAGGGAGAAGAACCCATTAATACTGATAGGAAAAGAAATCGACAACCGATCATTAGTGCCACGATGCCTTCCGTGGGGGGAACCCAGGCCATCGACGTCGTGAGACGGAGTGCCCGATTTCCCTTCCCCAGCCCCTGGCGGGTTCCGTGCCCCGGTCCTGAATGCTTGGTCGGGCAACATGCTAGTCTTCCAACACCTCTGAAAGCCACCGGTCTTCGTATTGAGGAGAAGAGATTCACATTGGGTTCACCATTTTTTTGTTTTGGTGCGGATGTGCGTCGGGTTTCCGTTCTGACGCTGTTCCGCCAGGACGCGTTCGCGTGTGCTCCCGTCGACCCGAGGGGATGGGAGCGCGGCTTGTGGACCCGCAGTCCCTCTTTCCAAAGGCGGGCGACATCCATCCCTTATTCAGGGACGTCTGATCCTTGATCGAAACCGGGATGATGGGACATCGACTCCTCCTTCCGTGGATGTCTCCTCGGAACTCGTCGCCTAATCCGGATCTCCCTCATAGATTTAAGAATGTTCGTGAATCTCGTTCCTAGTGCCATATCCTCATGGACACCGGTTAATTACGCTGCTTCTGTCCAGACGCTCCAAGGGGTCTGGTAGGGGCAGCAACCTGCGGTGAGGAGACCGGGTAGCTCTGGGTGCTGGGGGCGTGTCTTAACATTGCGGCTCTGCATGTCTGCCTTCCGTCCCTAATAGGGCTTATCGAAGGCGTGATGACCTAAGGCATCCCACGCTGGGTGCAGAGAACTACGTTACCTGATGTTTTCCTCAGCTTCCCATGTTTAACACGGGGTATGCCAAGAGTTTAACGTCCAGCGGGGACGGCATCGGACTGATCAACACGAGGAGTGGATCAGATGACAGAACCCCTTGCAGGGAACCTCCGACGCTGTGGCCAGAACATGGGTGGCTTCTCGAGTTAAGTGGAGTGGAATGAAATGGCATGACCCCACCGAGATGTGGCGGCCCGGGTAAGGATCAGGATGGATGATGGAGTGAAGAGCTTGGACCCCGTAGAGGCTTCCTACGTACCACGCGTTAGCGCGGATCAATGTCAACGTAGTTCGGATATACAGTTTAACGTCATGCTGGATGATGGCAAGCCGACTCACGAAGAGGTCGAGGCTGCCAGGCGGAGGATTGAACCGAACCACCTCACACAGAGGGGGATGGAACGGCCGGGTGGATCAACGCGAATGTGAACCCGGGAGGGGTCCACTGATGGACGAACCGACGTGAATACGACCGGGATGACCAGGTGGTGGGCTTGAACCTCAGGGAGGCTTCCTACGTACCCTGTTTAGGAGACAGGGATCAAAGTCCACGTAGTTCATTCTGTCAGGACTTACGCACTAAGGCAACCTGAGTGCGGCAAAACTCAGTTGGAGAGGAACTTGGGCCGAAAGTAAGAGACACCTCGATCCCCGTCACGCTCTCTACTGGCTTCGGCAGTGGGGAAGCACAATGGAGATACACATGTGTAGTCCCCCACAAGAAACTAGGGGTTTGTAATACCCTACCCTCGTGGGCGAAGGCCACTCCAATAAATCGTCCCTAAAGAGGGGCAATCCCGACATCCCTGCAGAGACGAGCGGGTGGGGGCCACATCCAAACCGGGGGGGGACCCTGCGTGCGAGGCACGAGATCGGGTGATGCAGACGGTTTAACGTCATGCCGGACGAAATACAGTTTAACGTCGTGTGTTGAGGATGAAGCGGACGGTTTAACGTCTTGCCGTATGAAGTACAGTTTAACGTCGTGTGTTGAGGACGATGGATGATGGGCAGTTTAACGTCTTGCCGCGCGGACGTGGTGCAGTTTAGCGTCCTGCAAGACGATGGATGCCTAGCAGTTTAACGTCCTGCTGCGCGGACGAATGCAGTTTAACGTCGTGGGGGACGAATTGTTGCCGCCAATGGGTCTGTGTCACTTCGCGCGAGCCTGGAGGGCCGCACGGGAAGACAACGCACGGTGCGGGCAGTCGGGATGAAGATAATCGGGCGCCACGCAGGCGGGTACCCTCAGGGGGTCAAAGGGGGCGACCCTGGTGGTTTGCGCGCAAAAGTGGAGCTCGGCGCGCAATACCGCGGGTCGGCGCGCAATTGGGCGGGCTGGCGCCCAATTGGGCCAGCGCTTTGCGCGCGGATGATGGAGGTTGCGCGCACCGGGCCTCTGATAGCGCGCGGGGGCAACAGCCCATTCTTTGACGAACGACCACTTAGTAAGGGGGGTGCGCGCAATCGGGCCGGATTGCGCGCACCCGGGGGGCACTTGCGCGCAAGAGGCTTCTTTTGCGCGCGAATGCCTTCGGGTAAGGAATTGGTCAAAGGAAATAAGCCAAAGGGGTTACGCGCAAAGGCGAACCCCGAGACCTGCTTGCGCGAAATACAGGAGGTTACCTGAAGATCGGCATTGCGCGCGGAGGGGGTGGGATTGCGCACACGAGCGACTCTTCGAATTCTGGCAACCTTCACAACGTTGGGGGTCGCCTTGTATTTATAGGCAACCCCGGGCGCGGAATCTCACCGCCGGCGTGCAATTCATGGCGTGGGCATGAAATTTCCTTCGCTGGCGCGGAATCGGGGCCCCGGCGCGTAAGGGCGTCGCGCGGGCCGCGGGCGCGTAAAATTGCGCGCTGGCCCGGCGCATTGCGCGCATCCCGGGAGGATTGTGCGACGCACTTCAACTTTGCACGCGGTCCTCCAAAATTCCACGCAAGGCCTCCGGGCCTTCCGAAACCTACTTCTGACTTCAAATATGACCTCGCTTTTAGCATCCGGAACTTCGTTTGGGAGCAATGGACTTTTCCGACGTCTAAAATCATTTCTCAAAATGAAATATTATCTCTGAGATGGAAGTAATTTCCTTAATCCATTTCATTCATTTTTTATTGGATAAACCCAAGACAATGACATCACAATTCCTATAAGTATCTCCAATACAATTATATACCAAAATCCTCAGTAACATCATGTTCAGTATAAAATGGCTAGCTAGTTGTTTTTATGCTCTATATTTCATGTTATGTCATTCCTACTCCAATCTATGATCACAACTCAAGGATAAAAAGAATGAATTTTCAACTCTAAGACAGGCAATTGATACCAAGCCAAAGTCAAACTGAGTCTGCTTACGGTTATTCGAGAATATATTTGGAAGAACCAAGATGATACCAATTTTATCATACTGCCCCTCCTCGTTATCTAGAGAAAAACGTATAGGGAATTAACTTGCCTTAAGAGACATTCCCAAGTCCATAAATGATGGAAATAAATTCCATGGGATTAAATACAAGTGGGGGATAATTATCATTTGGAAATGAAATAAACAACAAAATGTGCCATAACAAAAAAACTACGTGATACATGATATGAATGAAAAAAATATTTGAATTCATTGATATTAAAATTAATCTATATCCAAGTACTATGGAGGAAGTCATCAAATATCATAATATACAGTGGAAGTAAAAACTCAGAGACTCCAAAGACAAATTCCAAATCTCCCAACGTTCTCCATGCTCCAACTCTGAAAAAATACTCATGTATCATGAATCACTACTAGAGAAGTGTGGCACATCACCTTTTCTCGTGTCCAGATAAACGACATCTAAAAAAGCACCAATGTTCCAAATAAAGGGTGAGTAATTAAAAATAATATATTTTCCCTAGGGACTTCCCTACCAAAACCACTATGGGTGATCATGTAAGAATCATTTATCGTAAACAATTTATATAAACGATTTCAAAACAGTTTATATAAGAATATAAAAGAATAATTAAAAATATGTTTTTGCAACAAAATACATTTTCATGGAATAAAACCACACAATTCATTAAACACATATCCCATGTTCCATTTAGACATAATCTATTCCATTCCACATATCAACACATCCAACCATGCCTATAAACAGGACCTCCTTATACTCGCAAGTAGTGATCCATAGTTTTCAATACGTTTTCACATAATAAACCATTTTTATGAGGGAAATCCCTTACTCATATTCATCCCATTAATAATGGGGGAATCTCATTACCGTTATACGTTCCGAATTCACATGATCACACACAACCAATATGGTAAAACCAATTTCCAAACAACAATTTCAAACATTTTAATAAAAAAGTACTTTTATAGAATAATTATTTAAAAAATTAAATAAACATTAACAAAAAACATTTTATTCAAAAGACCAAAATTTTAAAACAAACTAAAAATCTAGAATGGAATCATTTTTAAATCATGTGGACAAAAGCCTTTTCACCACCAGTTTCCATATTTCCACAATTTTTCCATAATTCATTAACTATCACCCAAGATTGCTTCTTCCATTCTTTCACAAACATTTCTAAAAAAATTCAACCAAAAAATAGATTTAAAATCATGTTTTCATTTTCTATGAAGATGATTTGAGAGTGAATACACCTACCACATAAATTTAAAACTAAAATGAAGAACTTGAAAATTCTACAAAACTATATTGTACGTTCAAAACCCCAACGTATATATCTTACCTAACATCATAAAGTCCAACATATTCATTATTGGGAAAAAAATATCTTAGATATGTTTATTGAATATTTTTACATAAAAAAGAGATATTGGGAGAACTAGATCTATAAAAAATCAAGTAAAACTACCATGAATAATGACATTCTGTGAGAATCTGGCTTCAACGCACAAAGATAAGCCTTTAGATAAACTCTATATCTATTGAAGAAGCCTATACTTACATTTAGAGTATTAAATATCTTATTCAGCTAATTTTGGAGGAAAATTAGGTGTTAATTCTTAATCCAGGACTATATCAACAATTTCTGGAGCTTGTTTTTAAACTGTTTGTGGTTAGTCACATTGTTATGAAAATTATGTTCTAACAGTGTACCAACCTATTCCTCAAGGAACACCTTAGATTGTTTTCTTGAAATATTAGTAAAATATTGTTTCAATGATAAAAATGATAACTATATTACATTTCCTAGTTTCAACTGGGTGGCCACAGTATTCTGAAAAAATATGCACCTAAACATGCTCTAATCAAATAGCCCTTCTCTGATTGTTTACAGATTCCACTTGGATTTTCATATTTTCCAATAACCATTCACTAACCATAAAACTTATTAAAATCCAAAAAAAACATTTCAAATATATTCTAAAATCAATAAAACCTTATCCAAACACTATAAATACATAAATGTCATAAATAAATGGTTACATACTAGAAACTAATGCTACTAAAAATACCATTTCTAAAAGAAAATTATTTATTATGATTAAAATTAATAAATTTAACTTGAATATTTTGACTAACATTCTCATTAATATTAGAAGATATTTATTTAATCTCCACAACCTGATAAAAATACATATATTCTCCATGTAATTATCCTTTTCATGAAATTTTGATTCAATTAAAATAACAAAAATTACTTTGAATCACGTTTTTAAGAAATATAATGCACAATATTTTCTTCATCTACTATCTTTAACTTGATATTTTTATGTTAGTCAATATAACCATATTATATTTGGATAATAAATTCATTTTATTTAAAATTTAATTAATTATATTTCTTTAGTAACCTTATTTGATTCTTATGTTTAATTGTTTTTTTCAAGAAAACAATAATGTTCATTCTTCAATATATTCCAAATGTAGGTCTATTTACCTTTTTCACCTTTATTTATTATAATTTTACTATGGATTTAAATATTATCCATACTTTTTCTTATTTTTTGTTTTTCCCATTTTAATGTAAATGGTTGTTTTGATAAACAAAACGTCCCAAGAAATTCTCACAGACTTAAGAGAGCAGAACTTATTGATTTTATGATTAATAAATATCAAGATGGAAATTGATTTTATTAAATTAAAAATACCTCAAATTGTTTGAAAAAACCTAAAATGTTTAAATTAATAATCAAAATTCCCCAAACCTTTGATAAATTTCATTTTTTTATTCATTTAGTGTCTAACAATTGAAAATAATCTTCTATTATTATCTCAAATTATAAAATCATGTTTACATAAATCTAAAATTGTTGTAAGAAAAAAAATGAATATTGATGTTTACATAGTGTGAAATGATATTAAAACAACAATATAAACTAATATTTTTGAAATTTATAACAATCATGTTTAAATATTTCATTATTTATGTTTATTAAGAGTAAATATAATAGGAAATGTGACTTGGTAGATTTTAAAAGGCTCTAAATGTTTCATAATATAATAAAACTCATGTAGGATGATTTTTTTTCACCCAAATATTAGATGTTTTAAGACCACTAAAATATATATAATATTTTTTGTTGGAGTAATACCTATAAGAATTGGGATTCCCAAAATGAACATTTTAAAAAGTCATTGTTTTGTTCTCTATGTTTATCAAATCATGTCCTAATTGAATTACATATAAGACCTCCCCATGGAAGGGGACATGTTTAAAAATAGTATTGTATTAGTTACCATTCTGTATTGGATTTTATTTTTACATGTATAGTTATTAGTCTAATATGGTGAAGACAAAATTATTATCTTCCAATTCAACATGGCATGATGGTGGTGACCATGGATCATATGATAAATTTGATCAATCCATGGGTACCATCTTAGAATTTAATAAGTTATGGGGTATTATTATATTCATTGAAAGAGGTTGTAAAAAATAGATTGAATAAAATGGTCGTCTAGAGTGCACCATGACATGGAAAAGTTCATCATTCAAATCAAGAGACAGTATTTATATAGAGGAATAAAGAAATGTATATAATTTAAATGAAATAATTATATATAAACAATACCTTATAAGTATATATAAATCACTCATTTGAATATTTAAATTTATCCAACTTAATTTGAGAAATTACACATGCTCAATATCAAAATGACTCATACACAATTCTTATTTCCCCATTTTAACAAAATTATTCTACCAGTTTTCTCTCTAATATTTTAATATTATTAATATTTATATGTTTATTTGATTTATTTTAATTAATTTATAAATTTTATTATATAAATTTAGATTCAAAAACATATATGAAATTTTATTATTAATTGTCTATGTGTTATAATTTCATGGGATTTATCCATGGATAGGTAAAAAAATATTCTTCATTATTATTATTCATCATAAAATAAAAATATGATTTGTTTTATAGAAAAATAAATGTGATGTAGATCATAAAGTGGATGAGAAATTCATTATAACTTTGTCTTGGTAACTCAATAAAAATAGTGATTCATTAGATCAAATGCGGTGACACTCATGATAATCATATGAGATTTTTATTCTAATAAAAATATTTTCAGGGGATAAGATTGTCATATTATTGAAATAATTAAGGAAAATAAATGGTAATAAATTTTTTCATGAAATTTATTTTAATGACAAAAATTATGATAATAATATCGCATATAAAAATTTCCTTTCATGATTTTCGAACAAAAGTCACGTCGGGTATCAGTTATACCTCCTAATAAAAAAATATTTCATTCTGTTGTGACTCCTAAAAAAACTATTGGTCATCTGGAATTGAATTAGTTTAATGAACATAGGTTCTGTAACTACCTGACCTACAGAAGACTAGACCTAATGAGTTATTACATAATATTGGAAATATTACAAGGAATCATGTCCAGAAGGACCGATAAGTTTCATAGTTTTAGAAAATAGATTACAAACCTGAATGTTACATTTCATAATAAAAAATTAAACACAACATAACAAATCCATTGAGAATACCATTATTACACAAGAATAACCCTACATATCAATCATAAAACACTTCTTCGAATCCTGGGAAAACAAAACATAAGAAAGGGGTGGGCTCAGATGCTAAGTAAGGGTAAATAATTTAGTAGAAGCTATATTTTTAAGGCAAGAACTGTAGTAAAAACAACATCCTTTTCGTCCTAAATATGAACATTATATGGAAAAAATTAATCAGACTTTACCATATAAATATGAAAATGGATATTTTAGAAGTAAAATAATCACATGTAATAACTACTTTCCTAACGAGGGAATGCATAATGTCGGACATCACAACGGCAAGGTAAAGGCCTCATTAAAAAACTACAAATAAAGAATTCTCAAGGCCTTGTGCCAAGACACTAGTTTGCCTAATGGGGCCTACCGATGCATCAAGGGGATATAGAGGGCCCCACCTATCATTTACAATGTCCAATGCAATCCTCATATGATTAGGGAGAAATAAAACATAAATATTCGTATTAAAACTTGCATACAAAATATCAATACATAAACTATAAACCACGAATGGTATAAAAACATATCATCCATATTCAAACATATCATTATTAATTCAATATAATGTAGAAAATTTTATTATAATAAATAAACCTTTATCATGAATAATATCCAGTAAAGGATGTTGACATATTTGAAAATGATCATAAAATCTGTTTGAGAGAGATATCAATATTTAATGATTTCATTTAAAATTAAAAAAATTTAGAAAGGAATACATTTAAAAAGAATTTTTAATCAATGTGTCATAAACCACTTTTAAACATTTTAAATTAATTTACATTTTAAATCATTTATGTCTATATAAATCAATCCTTAAAACTATTTGAAAACATGGACATTAATGAGAATGATTTAGAAGAAAAAATATTTAAACAATTTAAAATGATTTTTTAGTTAAAGAGTACCTAAAAATAATCCTTCTGAAGATTAATTTATGAAACATGGTCATGGATAATAAATATTTCTCAATAAATACTTACCCATAAACAATCTCGGATAATAATGAGATTGAGGAATTAACCCCTACCTTGTACTTTCCTTTAGTCAAGTGTATGTTTAGCATCCTATATAATGACTATAGTGTGTTATTAAATAATACTAGAACCATATTAATAATTATTATATCATATATTATTCATTTACGACTTTATACTACCCATTTAATAATCATTTCTATGTTAAAGTAACATTTTGGGAAATAACAGTTTTCTTTATCTTATGTGTCTTATCTTGTTATTCTTTATCATATCACTTACGTCATGATTTAAATATTTCTAGAATATAAAATATTATTTATAAATCTTATATATTCTGAATATAAATATTTATAATAGATTTATTTATGAAATAGAATTACTATTCATGGAGACTGTAGTCTCTACGTTCCTGTGAATGTTGTTTCTGTTTACTTATCGTATAGTATGGAAGTAGCTAAATGAAATATATTTATATAAATAAATATATATTATTCCAGTAGTAATATTATTTCATATATCTCATACTTAATCAATATATATATATATATATATATATATATTTAAAAATTCTTGAATGGTGATCGTTGAAGATTAATCTCATCGCGTCGTGGACACGGTGAGTCGTACGTATGCACGAGAAAAAATATCATTATATTGATTGTAAAATGTTGTTAAATTGGATTTTATTTTATATATACATAATAATTACATTGTTATATTCATTATTTAAATTAATTATACTCATTATTATAACCATCTAAATAATTAGTGTTGATTAACAAACTACACTACATCGTGGAGACAGTTAGTCGTACGTACGCACGTTTGGTGACATTGTCTTTCATAAGATGGATGGATTAATGAATATATTTTTACCATATTTATAATAACATATAAATATTTATAAGGTACTTGAGTTATTATATTAGTATTAAAATGTCAATGAAAGTGGAAGTGGGAGAAGAAGAAAAGAACTTTGAAAGAGGTGATGAAATAATTTCCTCTTCTTCAGGTGCTTCAATTTTATTAGAAAAAAAGGACTCCTTAGGTTGTCATTATGATAAATGTAATGAAAATATGATGATTTTATTGTATTTGGGAGGATATTTGAGTGGGATTTTTCTGAGACAAATGGATTTGGAGGTGTGAATTTAAGAGAAGGGGAGTTCCCATTTATAAGAGAGGTAAGGGGCACTTTAAGAAAAGCTTGGAATATTAATTTATTATAAAATCATTTTCTGTTTCTAATAGCTCCAAATTGATTTATTTTGAGGATATGGTAGTGATGGGTCGAAACAATCTCAACAAATATGTTTTAGTCATGTTTAATTCACCATATTCACTTAATATTTTATATTTAACTCTTAGTTAAATAGTTTAACGTTTACTATGTATTCTTTAATTTTTATATTAAATGGTTAATAAACAGACTATAAAATTTTAATAACACCTCAAATGGTTCACTAATTAAATATCTATCATTATATAAGTCATTTGATAGAATTTTAGATTTATAGATATATTATATCAATTAATAACTTAGTATTTGTTTTAAAACTCATTTTTGTCAATTTTTACACAATTTAGTATATGTTTTTTGTTAAAGTCGCGACAACATAATTACGTCAATAAAACTACATTGAATCATCCCTAACATGTCATTTTAACCTAAAAAATTCATGTATGGCATCAAAAGTCTCAATTTACCTTTATTTTGATATTTATAAAATCAATTATTTTAATGATTCTTTAATAAGGAAAATAATTTATCACCACTGTGTAATAAATAAATTTAATTAATAAATGTATAAAAATTATAAATAAAATTCATTGATTTAGGAAATAATTTTATCATTCTAATTAATATTTATAATCTAATTTATCTAATGTATAACTCTATATTAAAAATTTGATAGTTAATAAAATTTCAATTTAACACTTTTAACAATTCATTAAATAAAATTTAATAAATGTCAAAATATATTCCAAGTGGATTAAAAAAGGATCCTATTTTTTCACTAATGTTTATTTTTCTCAAAATAATCTAATCTAATAGAATTAGGACATGTGTTGAAATAATTATAATATCATTTTTTTCATTTAATTACCCTACTTACATTAAACTGTGGAAAATAAAATTCAAAAGTTGCTATTCACCAGAAAAATATTTTCATCTTATTGAAATAAATTTTACATACTAATATCAACCATGTCTCCCAGATTTGTGAAATTCAATTCACAGGCGTGGTAAAATTTTGTTTTATGCAAATTTGCAATTATGCCTAAAAGCTGGGTACAAGACATTAAAAAAGGTCAATAAAATTTTATATGTCTAATATTATTATAAAATGACTAAAATTAATTAAATTATACTAATATTAATTATGTATCTATTTTTAATTTAAGGTAAAGTTTTTATTAAAATTATTTTTAAATGAAAAAGTCGGTTATTATCTACAATGCAGTGTTTTTCACTATTCATAAAAATTGAATATTTTCTGAAAAATATCAAAAAACCACCAAAAGACAAATTTTGATATTCAACAATGAAAAATAATTTAAATTTTACCAAGTTGAAAAAATTGAAGTTTCATTAATTAATTTAGAATTAATTCCAGTTGTCAAAACAAGAGAGCGAGTTTTTATGAAGAGAAAAACTATCGAAAGATTGGCATGTGTTTATGTCCAATTTAAATGTTAAATTACTTACAATGAACGAAATTATATTACATGATAAAAATATAATCTAATTATACCTTCAAACTACTCAATTGAATAATTTAATAGTATAAATTATATCTATTAACAATGTTATTTTCAATTAAAATTTAGTATTTTTCACTATTTATCAAAATATGAATCTTATCAGAAAATTACCAAATATTTATCCAGAATAAATTCTTATTTCCTGCCTTTAATGATGAATTAAATTTCATTAAATTGAATATATAAAAGTGTAAAATATTTGAGTGAAAAAGGGTTCTCCATTAAAAGGTTGTAAAATTTCATTTTTTTAAAAATACATCCTTTATCTGAAAAATTTAATTTGTTATTATATTATATCTGAGAAACAAATAATATGTTTTTTAAAATTATATTAAAGAGATAATGTAATATGAAATCCTAGGGTGTAACATTCTTCCTTCCTTCAATAAATTGCATCCTGTAAATTTCAAATTGTTCTTCAAAAATAAGAGGTTGAAAATAGAAAATACATTTGGAGCAAACACACATCCGAAATAAGGTTAACAAAATGTAGTCTTAAGAATATGGAAATGGAAAAGAAAATGCCACCACTAAATTTTGATATTGAATAGGATAACATTTGTGGAAATTAATTACATGTAATTGGAGGAAAAAAGTAAATATTTATTGGAAGTGATTCAGGTCATCAGTCATAAACAAGTGAATAATAAATGTAGAATTGAGGGACTCAAATCAATAAATATATGACGATTTAAAATATCACCAGATCAAAAATACATAAGGTATTAGGATAACACATTTTTGGTTTTAATATCCTTTCTATATGGTTTAAATAAAAAAAGTAATACATGACATGTAAAGTCTCATCCATTAACTAATTTCTTCCAAAAACTCATCTTTCACTCTAATAGGTAATAGAACTCAAAAGTGTTCTATTTATCCTAATAGTATAGGGTTCCAAAAAATGAATTAATAATTTATCTATCATACCATTTAAATAAACTGCATTATAAAAACCACAACATCACGCAGGTCAGTGGTAGGTGATGCTCCCTTGTCGCCCTTCGGTTTCAGGCTCAAGTCTCACGGACTTGCTGGACGTGACAGGTTATCGCCCAACCTATAGGTTGTCTATTTTATAACAATCCAAAAATAATATTATGAAAATTTTAAACCATAAACAATAGTATCTTATATCAAACCTAATCCATTCCAACCTTTAGAATTATCCACAACACTTCTTTCCAAACTCACAGTCCAAAATTTATAAGGAAGGTTACATAACATACATGTGAATACCTTTATCGTGCATTCTCAATAAACATTTTAATAAATTTAATTACTATGAATCCTTATTGATTATCTTAATTCTACCTTATTTTTTATAGAATAATTTATATAATCCTTTTATCACAAATATTTTTAAACTCCAAAAATGATTGGATAAACAAATAATAAATTAGTTTCAAGGTAGTAAAGAATATCAAATATAATTTTCCCAAATCAATCATATCATATTCTGAAATAATCATCTTAGTTTTGAAAACATATTAAGGTTTATATTTCACCCAACCATATATCTTCCAAAATATTTATCATCACACAGTGTCACTTTATTTGCTACTATAAAATCTAAAATCCTTAATGAAAAAGTACTACAGTATAATCCTTATATAATTTATAAATCTTATAACTTGTGCATCATTAAAAAAATAATCAAATGACACAATTCCCTATTAACAATATCATAACAATAATCACTCCACGTCATTTGTAGTAGTATCATAACTTGATTATTATCCAATATCATCATTCGGGGTATACTCTGATGATTGGGACATTGATAGGAGTAGTGTCCCAAATCCTTTCAGATGAAAATTTGTACATTCGAATCATTTTTCTTACCCTGTCCATCTTGAACATGGTGTCCTTTTTCTCCACACTTATAAAAAACTCCCATTCCTTTAATGAACCTCCCAAGTTGATTATTTCCACAACTATCACATTTGGGAAAATCATTATTTCAATTAATCCCTTTATCTATATATCTCTATAACATCCTCTTCTTCTCTTTCTTTACTTAAAAACAATATGACTCATGGAATTCATTACTTACCTTATTAACAAATGATAATATTTTTTCATATGATGAGAATATATGGGAGACAATTTTTATTCTAAATGTTGTCTTAATTCCATAAAAGAAATGATCCCTTACACTATTTTGATCATGCATATTGATAGAGTTCTCATTCCTTCTACTGGGTTCCATTTCTAAATGAAGAAATACACTAGGTTAAGTCATATAATAATTTATAATCCCAAAACAAGAAAAAATTTCAACATTCATTGATGATATTAAAATTTATAATATCATAATTATAAAAATGGATTATTTGCAAACATATTTAATAACAAATACATCATAATATTTTGTAATGAAAATGTGAATTATCTTAAGAATATCCCCTAGGAGTGTCAATTACAATAGTGCAGTAAGGCCCGTTGTTGTGTACGCAGGATACCTTGGGTCAGGACCCAAACTCTTTGTTGGAGTTTTCCCTCCTAGTTACGTCTGTGCCAGAGCCACCTATACCTTTTTGTATCAAGACAAGGTTTTGTTTTCTAGGCAAACAACCAAAATATATATACTAGAATTGTTTTTGGATGTTCTTCTATACTAATCCTAGAGGCCTATATTAGGGAAATGATATCGATTTAATGTTTATCTAAATATAGTCTCCAATGTTTTTAATAAACTTCCTCTAATACCAAATGTAATTCCCTAACCTCTAAAAGCCCAAATTCGGTGCATTATTAAATAACATTGGCATGATTGCAAGGAATAAAGTCCCGAAGGACCGACAAATTTAGCAGTCTTAGAAAACAAATTATGTACATGAATGTTAAATTGCACATTCCAAGAAGAAAAAAAACTAAAAAATCCATTGATAACTCCTTTATTCGACTATAATAACCTTGGTTATCAATCATAATTTACTTCTTGGAATCCTGGGAAAACAAATCATTAGAAAGGGGTGAACTCAGAATCATAGTAAGGGTAAATAATTTAGCAAAAGTTATAATCTTTTATGGAAAGATTTGTAAAAAAATTATTGTAAACATAAACATGAACATAATATGGAAAAAATAAATCAAACATTACCAAAAAAAACATGCACGTGGATATTCTACTAGTCAATATATCAAATGTAATAACTAATTTCTTAATGAGGGAATTCATAATGTCAGACATCATAACTAATAATCAAGGCCTCATTCAAAGACTACAAATATATTTTTTTTAGGCCTTCGGCAAAGACACTAATTTGATCCATGAGACCTACTGATGTATCGAGGGGAAATTGCGGTCCCAACTAATCACATACAATGTCCAATGAATTCCTCATAATAAAAATGTGAAACATAATATAAACATTCATATTAAAACTAGCATAGGAAATGTCAATACATCAACTGTAAACCATGAATGGTATAAAAACTGTACATCCATAGTCAAAAATATCATATTTCATTCAATACAATATAGAACATTGTATTATAATAATAAAATTGTAATCATTAATAGTATCCTGTAAAGGATGTTGATATAGTTGAAAATGATTAGTGAAACTCTTTATTAGAAATATCTATTTTTTTCATTAGATAAATTAAAAGTCACACAATTTAGAATGGATGGAATTTAAAAGAAATTTCTGAATCAAAGTGTCCCATACCACTTTGAAACATTTTAATGTAATTATCATTTTAAATCATTTATGTCCATATATATAAATCTATAAAACCATTTTAAAAATATGGACATTAATAAAAATGACTGAGAAGAATAAATATTTAAATAATTTAAAATGAAGTTTTAGTAAGAGAGTCCCTTAAAAATAATCCTTTTGGAAAATATTTTCTGAAACAAGTACATGGATAATAAATATGTTCGATTAAAAACATACACATAAACATTCTCAAATAATATTGATATTGTGGTATTAACCCTTACCTTTTACATTATTTTAGTCGAGGGTACATTTAGCCTCTTTTAGAATGAGCAAAGTATCTTATTAAATTATAAAAAAACATAATAATATTTATGATATCATATATGATTCATTAATGACTTTATATAACCCATTTAATAATAATTTCCATGTTAAAGTAACATTTCGGGTAATAATAGCCTTCTTAATCGTACATGTTTTAACTTTTTATTCTTGATTGTACAAAATATATCATTATTTACATACTTAAAAATTATAAAAAATTATTTATATATCATATATATTCATAATATAAATATTTATAAAAGATATATTTATGAAATGGAAACAACATTCATGGAGAGGGTAGTCCATACGTACGAATGAATGTTGTTTCTGTTTTCTTATCGTATAGTATAAAAGTATGTAAATAACATATAGTTATCACCATATATATATATTATTCCAGTTGAAATGTTATTTCATATATCTCATACTTAATATATATATATATATATATATATATTGATTAATGGTGATCGTTGATTATGAATCTCATCATGTCGTGGAGAAGGTAAGTCGTACGTACGTACTAACGACCATATCACTCAATAAATGGTTAAATGGTGTTTAATTAGATGGTATATTATATATATAGAATAATTAACCTATTATATTCCTTATTTAAATTAATTATGCTCATTATTATACCCTTCCAAATAATGTAGTGTTGAATAACAAACTACACCACGACGTGGAGATGGTAAGTCGTACGTACGCACATATGGTGACTTTGTCATTCATAGGATGGATTGAATAATGAATATGGTTTTACCATATTTATAATAACATATCAGAATTTTTATGGTAATAGAGTTATTATTTTAGTATGGAAATAACGAAGAAAGAGGATGTGGAAGAAGAAGAAAAGAACTTTAAAAGAGGTGATGAAATAATTACCTCATCTTCTGGTCCTTCCTTTTGATTTTAAAAAAATGGATCCTTAGGTTGTATTTATGATCAATGTAAGGCCACTAGGATAAATTATGGGTAGTTGGGAGGAGGTTTATTTAGTTTTTGGGCTAAAAAATGGATTTGGAGGTGGGAATTTAAATAAAGGGGAGGCACCCTTTTAAAAGACAGGTGAGGGGCACTTTAGGAAAATATTGAAATATTAATTTAGTATAAAATCATTTTGGTTTTCCAATAACTCCAAATATATTTATATCTAGGATAATGTGGGAATAGATCTAAATACTCTCATAAATTAGTTTTTATACAAGTTTAGGTTACTATATTAACCTTATCTTTTATATTTAACTATTTGTTAAATAGTTTAACTTTTACCTTGCCTTCTTGTATTTTCATATTACATGGTTAATAAACATACTATAAATGGTCAACAGAACATAAAGTGGTTATTTAATGAAATATCTATCAATATATATGTCTTCTGGATGAATATTAGATTTTTAGAAATATTATATAATTTAATAATATAGTATTTGTTTTAAAAACACATTTATGTCAATTTTGAGACTATTTAGAATTTGTTTTTTGTTATTAATGTCACCACAACATAATTACATAAAAAAAATACATTGAATCAACCCAAACATTTCATATTCATCTATAAAATTCGTGTATTGCCTGAAAAGTCTCAATTTATATTTATATTATTATTTATGAAATCAATTATTTTAATCTTTCATTAATTAGGTAATTATTGCATCATCATTGTGTCATAAATAAATTTAATTATTAAATTCTATAAAATTATAAATAAAATACCATGATGTAGGAAATATAATTACCTTTCTAATTAATATTTATATTCTAATTTATCTTAGGCATAACTCTATATTAAAAAAGGTTTAGTTAATAAAATGTGAATTTAACTCTATTATCAATTATTTAAATAAAATATAATAAATGTCCTAATAAAATACTAGTTGATAAAAAAGGATAATATTTTTTACTAAGTTTTATTTTGGTTGAAGTAAACTTATCCAACAGAATTGGGACTTATGTTGGGGTAATTATAATATAATTTTTACCTTTAATTACCCTATTTACTTTTAACCGTGGTAAATATATTTTAAAAGTTACTATTCACCAAAAATTATTTTAATCCCATTGAAACACATTTTACTTAGTAATTTCATCCATTTCTCTTAGATTTTTTAAAATCAAATTCACAAGAGTTGTAAAATGAAGTTTTATACAAATTTGCAAATGTGCCTAGAAGGTGGGTAAAAGGCGTTAAAAATTTTCAATAAATTTTTATATGTATATTAGTATTATTAAATGAATCCATTGAATTAAATTGGACTAATAAATTTAGTATGTATCTATTTTTACATTAAGATAAATTTTTAATAAAAATAAATATTTAAATTAAAAATTCGGTTTTTATCTACAATAGAGTGTTTATCACTATTCATCAAAAATTGAATCTTATTAGAAAAATACAATAAAATCAAGAAAATATAATATTGATATTAAAAATTGAAAAATTATACCAATGTTAAAAATTGAAAACATAGAAGATTCATTAATAAATTTAAAATTAATTCTCGTTGTCAAAACAAGAATGTTGTGTTTAATGAAGTAAAAGCTTTCAAAAGATTGACATGTGTTTATGACTAATTAAATAGTAAAATTACTTTAAATTACATACATTATATTAAATTATAAACAAACAATCAAATTATACTTTCAAACGACTCAAATTCATAATTTAGCACTATAAATTATTTCGATTAGAATTGTTGTTTTCAATTAAAATTTAGTATTTTTCACTATTCATCAATATATGAAATGTTATCAGAAAAGTACTAAAAAAATTTCCAAACTAAATTTTTTACCTATATTCTAAAGAATAATTTAATTTTATTAAATTGAATATATAATAGTGTCAAATATTGGATTTAAAAAAGGTGCACCATTAAAAGGTGGTAAATTTTCATTTTTTTTTAAAAAAACATCTTTTATCTAAACAATTGATTTTTTTTCTTATATTATGACAAATAAACACATAATATTAATTTTAAAAATATAATTAGTATATAAAATTCAAAATGTAGTTAATACTATTCATAACTGATTTTTGAACTGCTAGTTTTGTAAGTCATGGTGCACTCGACTTGATGTTTCATGTAGCGTAAGCTATTGAATAACTTTAAAAATATAACATACTATAAAATCATGGGGGGTTAGAAGTTTTTTGGTTATACCACCATTTGAACAAATTAGGTGTATATAAAAGGATATCACACCATTCTAATATGTTATTTTTTAGTTGTACTATTATTCATGACATGTAGAGAAGAGTGGATAGTAGATGTAGGGTCATTCAATCTAGTAAACTATAATAATCCTATAGTAATATTTATATTTCAACTATATTTTATATTTTAACAATGCACTTATAGTTTCCCATGTCTTTGGAAAACATTTTTATATAATCTTTCACAAAATAATTCATTAATTACAACCTAATGATTATGAGTTCTAGGGTATTTATATTACTGTGATCATAATAAATAAATATACGAACAAAATAATGTTTTTTATATAATTATCCATAATAAAATAAAATATTATTGTTAACTACTAATCATCATGGGTTAACATGGGGAATAAATAGACCAAAGGGGTTAGTTTAATGTCCTGGTAAATGAATAGACCAAAAAAAGAGGCTTAACTTCTATGTCTAATATATAACATGATTTCATAGAAGGGAAGGACCAAGAGTAATCACGTTGGATCATTAAATAATTAAAATTTTATTTTACGGTCATGTAAGCATATGTATTATTGAAGAAACATACAATATAAAAAAACATGAGTCAATGATAACTTTCTAGAAAAAATAAAATAATGGAAAATGTATGATATTGGATTAGGATTACTCTTTATTCCCTTACAGGAATTCTTATGATAGTAACTCTTTACAAAATGAATTGGAATTAAGTAGGGAACACCCTTTAAAACGTCTTGATAATTAATATA
This sequence comes from Viscum album, assembly GCA_963277665.1. NCBI lineage: Eukaryota > Viridiplantae > Streptophyta > Magnoliopsida > Santalales > Viscaceae > Viscum > Viscum album. The sequence goes on along the minus strand of OY728143.1, from coordinate 1,848,169,339 downwards.
TGTGACATAAATGAAATCAATGATCTAACATAGCATAATAATTAATTATAGAAGGAAAATTCCATTCATTTTATTTCTTCAAATAACAATTAATTTTGATTTTAAATTAAGGAATTCATGAAATGAACAAAAGACATTTATTAAACCCTAAATGTAAGAGAGAATAATCTAGGAATACGTGGGATATAAAAAAATTCATAATTTATAATAAAAGTATAAAATTATTATTTTTAAACATTTGGGGAATTTTTTTAATATTATATTCTTTTTTTATAAAAACCACTATTTTCCATTAAAATAATGACATAAAAAATATAAAAAAATCAAAAACATTATTAAAAATATTTTATTTTAAAAAATCATTTTAAATCATAAAATGGTGTTCCGTGAATTGAGTGCATATAATGCAATGTAATTCCATTAGTGTAATATAATTAAAAAATAATTCCTCTCAAACTATTGTAAAATGGTAAAAAGTAACTCATTTGTAAGATATCAAGAACATTTATATCAAAATTATTTATAAAAATTCAATAATGGGTAAATGATATTTAATAAATAATTTTAAAAATTTTAAAAATAGTCATGATATTTTGGAGAAAATGGATATAGAAGATTAATATTAAACGATTTTAGTAGAAAATGATAAAATAATTTCCTATATTGTAAAATCAAGAATAAAAAATCCCTGTTAAAATGATATTGAAACACAAACATTTAGAGATTTTGTATCTTTTCAATCATACCTTTTTATAATGATTTAAATTAAATTTAATAAGAAATATCAAGAATTATTAAGGATTCATTATATAATATTTAATTGGATAGTATATGAAATATGTTTAAGAAATTAGGTGCCTAAATGAATATGTGTCTATAAGAAGGATGTTCTTGAAACAAACCACATACCATGCGTCCATAATATGATGAAAAAAATAAGGAATTTATATAAAATAAACACCATTGGGAGAACTGTAAGAGATGTAAAACAAGTGTAAAGAAAAATTACTAAAACAAATTCCCAAAATAAGAAAAACGACTCCAAGTCCCAATGGATGAAACTGACCATGTCCACAGCTCAATGGATAATGCCAGCTCCAAGAGATGTATTTCCCCTACTAAAACCTAGAAGGGGATAATATACATACACATAATGGAACAAGTAGGCTATGAGAGAAAACCTTGTAGGATTTCACAAAAAATATTCCATAATAAGATTTGAATATCAAATTAACCAATCAAATCCATACACTTTAAAAAAACATGATTGAAATTTCAAAGTCATATTTATACTAATCATTCTATTCATTTCAAAAGATGGAAATACATTATAAACTCATGATTCACAATTCAAATGTTAGAAATATACTTAAAAACTATTTTCAATAAAATTGATGAGATATTTATAAAAAAAAGAATCCTTCAAAAATTGGATAAAATAAAATCCATTATACAAAATAGTTTATATTAAATCTCATGGATTCTAAAACGGTTCAAAAAATGGAAATTATTAACTATAATTACAAAAAGGCAAGAAACATGGTCATATTATTTATTAGGTATGATAGTAACAGGATATATGGAACTGACACTAGGGGATAGTAAACATGATAGTAAACTCATTTGGTCCAAAGTCAAAAAATGACTCATCACCATCACTTAATGGATGTGATTTTATCATATGATGTTTTAGAAATTTGTTAGTAATAATTCTCCTCCCAAAAAAAACTCACTAACTACGCAATGATTACATGTTCTCAAGTACAAAACAACTATGGGAAATATATTTCAATAAATAAAAAAATGAAATTAATCTCATAATCCATTTCATATATGCCAATTTTTTCTTTAAAATACCATTACAGATTTTTAAACAAAAACCATCCATTTCACCAAGATAAAACCCTATGGTTTATACCCAAACCATTTTATTACATTTTTCAAGAAAAAAATATTTGAAAACAATTCATCAAACTTCAAAATCCACTTTTAAAAAATAAATTTGAATTCTTAATATTTAATTAAATTCCAAATATTATTATATCATACACCCAATTTAATGGAATTAGGGATTTACCAAAAAATCAATCAAAACAGATAAGTCGGTAATGATTAAAAAAGAAACTCCACTAGGATAACTATACCATATGTAAAATAGGTATAAACATAATGTTCTAAAACTTTGTACAAATAGGAAAAAAATCACAATGTCCCAACAAACACAACTCACAGTGCCAATTGGTAAATAGCTTGAGAAACATCCAAAGAGATGAATTTCCCTTAATCTAACGTGGAATGAGATAATCTACAAACACTAGAAAGAACAAGTACAGTGCGAGAAAAATCCTAATAGTGTTTCACCAAAATAATCTGGAAAAAGATCCCAATATCATATTAACCCAATAAATTCTTTAAATTTTAAAACATATAGGTTTTCCATTTCAAAATCATTTTTTAATCAAATCATGATTTAGATTTCTAAAGTGGAATATAATTAAGAAACACACATCTCACAAATAAAATAATGGAAATATACTTTCAAATGAATACTTATAAATATAATTGAAAGATGTTTTATAAAATAATGTAACATTTCACAAATGGCTTAAATAAACACCATCATATAAAATAGATTACAGAAAATCTGAAGTAATGTCATATTGTTTAAAGAAATTTAATGAATTATCTTAAAATAAAAAAAGGTGGGCTACACGTTCATATGCATAATTAGGTATGACGGTTCTATGATATAGGGACATGACATTGTGAAATTGAAAATATGTAAATATTCTTCTTTGGGACTATGGACAAAGAGGACTCATCACCTCAACCTATGGGATGTGATGTTTTAATATGATGTTTAAGAAAATTTTAACTTGTAATGATCCACACTAGAAATCCCACTAACTAACTAAGTCATTCATGTTCTCAAGTAAAAAAATGATTGGAAATTTATTTCAATAGTTCTAAAAATACTATTAATCTTAGTATCAATTTAAAATATGTCAATTTTATAATTGAAACCCATAAATAGATATAATAAAAATTTATTTTCACCAGGATAAACCCCTAAGGTTTCTATAAAAAAAATTAAATACAGTTTTATGAAATAATTATTTTAATCCAATTCAATAAATAACACAATATAGTATTACAAATTAATTTCAATAATTTAATTTTCAAAAAAAAATCCATCAACTTCATATGAGACCACTAATTCTCTAGAATTTGATTTCATTAAAATACTCCATCAACAACAGTGCACAATTATATTCCAAAACATAATTGAAATAATTTTGATCAAATTAATTATTTAAATTAAAAAATTTAAATTTAAACAATTTCAATAAACACACCCCAATTCTATTGATTTGGGTTTTTTTAATATCATTCCAAAAACACATTTTTCATAAAAACACAAATTCAATGGACTTGGGGTTTCGTACAAAAAAAAGACATTTAATCAATAAAAAATTAATTTAATTCAAACTATTGAAATTAACCAAATTTATCTATGTTTTTTAATAATTGGGCATCGTTATGGGACAACCTTCCTTTAAGTCTCCATATCTCGAATCATCAAACACTAATCGAGATTTTTTAAGGAATAAAAAAACAATATAAACTTGGAAAAAGCAGGTCAAAACAAGGATTGCAACTGCAAAATAGTGTTTATTATATATAAATTTTAATATAAGGATCCATGGAAACTGAGGGATGAAGGGGAAGATTGTGGGAGAATGAGAACAGATGACAGAATCATACTATATGAAGATAAATGGGTGTTCCTAAATCTTGAAATTGCTTCTTGGAGGTATCTAAGTGGACATGAATAGTTATTAGGGGATCTAAGTATGTGTGAAATTGGATTGGGTAGATATTGGTCTATTAGGGACCTAAATTTATAGGGAATCATGACATTTTAAATAAAATGCAAAATAACGGAAGACACATCTACATGGTTTCATAAGAATCGGAGAAGGGTTTAGAAAAATCGTGCACCAACCATGATCCAATTATAAATTAGAATCATGGTATCTCATAATAGGGGAAATTATTTGGTCAATAGTGAACCAACCATATGAAATCCCACTTCCTCATGTTTCATAATTTACTTTAGAGGGATCATGTACTGGGAAAATTATGTGTCTGTCGTGTGACAATAGAGAAACATCTCAGAGAGTTCAAAAAACATTACAATTTAACCTGATTCAACCATAAATGGTCCCCGACCAAAAATCACTTAAATAGGGGTTCATTAGTAACTAAAAAGAGTATTAGCATTTTACAACCTCCCCACTATAGAAACATTTAGTCCCCATAATTCCTATGACGAGTATTCCATTCTAAAAAGTGGTGTCTACTTATCTCCCTTTAGTGACTCCCTCTCCCCAATAGCATGACAATCATTATTGTGCAACTATAGCACATGAAAAAATGGTACCTTCTTCCCATGATGTAAATTGTCTTAAAATTAAACGATCCAATTTTTTTATTTAGTTATAGATAAATCATGTTCAACTACAAGATCATCCCAACTCAGAACATGAGATGGATCATATAGATACCTTCTTAGCTGAGATACATGTACCATGTTTTGTATTTATTTAATATATAGTGGTAGAGAAAAATATTAATAAAATTTCCCAACCTTCCCAACAACCTCAAATGGTCCCATATAATGAGGTTAAATCTAACATTTACTCCCAAGCTGTCGATGACCCAACCGGGGTGAATCATTCAAGAACACCTGGTCACCAACTGAAAATTACAAAGGCATGCAGTAATCATAAACATAATAATTATATCAACTTTGTGTTTTTGAAATCCTCTAATGAATCAACTAAATATTTGATGACTTCTCTTTGAACATGATCATTCTATCCAAGGAGCTTTCACCAACCACTAACCAAAACCACCGATATCTACAAGGACATCCATTCAAAACCATAAAATGGTCCATTTTTATCATTATATTATAAATATTATTGTAAGATAACTAATCCATCCCTATGCGATTATCCCAATCTCCAAAATAGTCTTCAAAAAAATTAAAAATCATATTTTCAATAATCTATTTAGATATTTTTATCTATACATCTAACTATGGATGGTATTCCCTACTAAAATGGATATCACATCCCAGTTCCTCTCAAAGGTCTCTCAAAAAATAAAAATTCAACAAGAGATCCCTTTTAGAGACAACAGAAGAAGTTACTCAATTGAAATTAAAAATCACTTTCTCACATATATTTTCCAACTACTTGACTTCATTGATCAAACAAATGGGTATAATGTTATCTGATTTATTATAGTGATTGATAAAAACAATATCTCATTATTTCTAACAATTTACATGGAATCCCAAACAAAAAAATATCTAGATATATCATCCCACTTCCATTTTGTTACAAGAAGTGGCTGAAAAAAACATCAAGGTTTTTCTTGATCAGACTTAACCTATTGGCGTTTATAACAATGAGAGAAAAGATCATAAATGCCCCATCTCATACCTGGACACCAAAACTACTAAAATATTTCGTATAACATCTGTGTGGATCATTGGTGATTACCCAACTAGAAATTATGGAAATCCCCCAAAACTTATTTCCATACCAACGATTGTACCACAAGATGATTCAGATAGATCGGGTCACCCTCAGTAGTGAAGAACAAATTAGTAATGGACTTACCACAATAAAGAGTATCTATAACGTTAAAGAACTCATTTTCAAGTTGTTGTTCCTGAAGAATCAATTTTAAATGTGTAGAGGTCATCTGATCATTTTCCAATTAATGTTTTAACCCTTACTCATGAACTCTAATATGAAAATTTTAAAATAGATCTATAATTTTCTACTCTTTCAAATATTCTTTCACTACCCATGTTATAAGTATCATCCTCAATTAACATTCCAAAAAAACTATTTTCCCCATGGTATATGTGTGGTAAAAGATAAAAGATTGTAGGTGTTCAACCAAGCACCTCTAGAAGAGATTCATATATTTTTCAGAGAATATATCTGTCATGCTCTTGTGGTTTGAATATAGAGTATACCTTCTTCCATAAACATAATTCCACTCACTCTTAAGAACATGGATCACATATCCATTTTCTAGTTTTTCTAATGGATAAGTCTTCTCCTATAGCCTAAGATGAATATTAGCATTATAGATGGCATGATTTTAGTACATACTAACGCTACCCAAATATGAACCGGATGTATCGGAGATGATCACATGGCCATGCCCACCCACTAAGAGAGTCAACAAAGAATTAGTCACCAAAATACACTTCATCTCAAAAAAAAACTCAGAGATATCCCATTTCATTTAAACATTTAACCCTTTTACGTTATAAAAGTGATCAAGGAAGGAAAATTTTAGAAGTAATTTACAAACTCGAAATAATATTCATCCAAGAAAAATATTCTCTGTTTCACGAAGATAATTTGTGATTGTTCCCAGGTAGTAACAGCTATAACCTTCTTTTGATCAATATATATACCATGTTCAGACACCTTGTGGACCAACAATTTGACTTCCCAATTCCAGAAATCACACTTTGAAATCCTGGAATAATGTCAGTGATTTATCAACAATCCCAGAACTGTCCTCATAATATTTAAATGTTACACCTCATACATAGAATAATCATGGATTTCATCCACCAATAAAACTACTAAAGTATCTAGATACTCCTGGAAAATCATGTTCACTAAATTCATGAAAACTATAGCAGAGTTTATTAAACACAAGGGAATAAAAATGTACTCATAATTTCAATACCTTCTATAAAAGGTGGCATTCATAATGTAAGATTATTTTAAGCTAAAATAATAGAAACCAAATCGATGGTCAACATTTGAGAACCAATTTTTCTCTTTTAGACTGATCAAATAAATCATAAATAAAAATAAACATATATTATTCCATGATGAGAAAACCCCCTCAAGGTATACTCTCTGTATGTTTTGGGTGAGGTTGTATTTGTTGACAAAGGCAGATGACTGGAAAAGAGTATGGTTGGTGTTTTCCGAATAGATTTTTAAGGTGGTGTTGTTTCCTACTATTTTCCAAATTTCTTTGTCCCAAAAATTGTAAAAGTATGATAAATGTGTACCATTATTCATGGACTACATATCATGTAATGGAAATTGTATGTGGAGCTGTGGGAACTGTTCGCCTGAGCGGTTCATGAAACCAAAAATAGTTTGCGGTGGAAGGTAGTATGGTATGTTGATGAGTTGAAGTTGGAAGATTAGATCAACTTTGTAATAGAAAAGGTAGTACGCGGGCAGCAAGGAAAAATGGACCGCTGGTGGCTTGCGGTTCCCGATAGTAGAAGGATCGGTAATTGGGGATGGATGAATTGGATATTTGGAAAATCATGGATTAAAGGATTTTGTGAATATCTTTTTTTATATGAGAATTTTTAATCCCACTGATTAATGTTGATATTAAACAGCATTAGATAAAATATATTGATTCGAGAATTATAATAATCTTGAAAGTGGTTCGTGCTAAAGGTTTTTGAGGGGATTCTTAACCAGCAATGGATGTATGGTATGGTATGAAGGATGTCCAACATACAGAAGGAGTTGGTTCGGTACACGAAAGAGGAATCTCTGGTAATTGATAAGGATAATTCTGCAAGTGGAATGTATAGGGAGAGCTCTGGTACGTGGAAGCGAATAATTTCCTTGAATAGAGAATAGCTTATGGACCGAAGGGGTTTCATAGAGGAGGTTTGTTGAATTAGTACGAGGTAGCAGTATGAGATTGCGAAGGCGAAGGTACTCTGTGGATGAAGGGTGGTTCACAACATCGATAGAAGTTTGCAGAAGAGGTGTAATGTATACCAATCCCAGTACATAGTATACAGGAGGATCAGGTGGTTCTCTTTTTTCATAAGGAATCTTTTGAATGCTTAAATTTAGTTTTTAATGTATTTTCTAGTACCTTATAGTGCTTTTGAAGGTGGACTACATTAGCGAGTGAAAAGGGACTTGAACAGAGCATCTTACTATAGTTGAGGATGCAAGAATTCATGGAAATTAAAAGACCAACATTTACATACATTGTATTTGACCTACAAGTCAATAAACTATATGTGGACTCCTTTCCAAGAATAGTGAGTGATGGAAGAGGAAGATGGTGACCCTTTCAAACAGCAGTGAGCCAGAGAAAGAGGCATTGGGGGTGAAATTTGTGAATTTAGTGATCAATCCCTAAACCATGAAAAGGCAGTGATCCTGGGTATAAAAGATATAGTTAAACAATATAATCATTATTTCAAATTAGCCTTAGTGAATTTGGTACCTCAGCACATTGTCAATGTTTTCTCCTTGGACGTAGCCTGGTGAGGGTAAACCATGTAAAAATCATCGTGTAACGTGCCTGATTTCATATCTGTTCGTATATTTCTACAAGAGGAAGATATAATTGATTTTTTCTGAATAAAGAAACATGATTCAAAAAAGTACACGATTTAATATAACATACCATTATTCACCCCCCTCTCAGGGTATTCGACCTAGTGGAGCTAACAATTGATATCAACGGGAATGGTTGAATGTCTATAGTTTTATCTCAAGAAAAAGAAATGGAGGTGGTTAATCATAAAAGAATTCTGATCATTGACAGAAATTATTTTCAACTATGTATGAATCGAATGCAGATCCACATGTGATCAGTAGGGATGGATGTATTTATAGAAAATGTGCATGGAATATTAGCTGACATTAATAGTGGTGATTTATTAGATGTTGAAAGAAGATACTATTGTTGTGGTAAGAAGGGACACACTCAAAATTTATGTTCCATAGAAAAGAGGAACCATAAGGAAAAATACCAACAGAGGTGGTCATACAAAGATCAATATTACAAGTCATTATTTGATGGTCATTGTTTCAGCTATAAAGGGATCAGACATATTGCAAGATATTTCACACCAACAATGCAGAGGAATGTGCTGAGGCAAACTGAATTTGTTGCTAAGAAGCATCCAAAAGTATCTTCAAGTGAGATGAAAATTCAAAATCTATTTGCAGCTTTGTAGTTTGATATTGACCCATCATATAATGAAGAAGATCAAGATTATCATTCCATGTCGGTTATGAACTCAAGCTCTTGGGTCAAAATTAAAAGGGTCGAGTAGGCCATGGTTTCAGTAATTTCATTCAAGGCATCAAATCACACTAGGATACGGATAATTAATATTGGATGCACATCTCATATGATGAGAAATGAGAATCTCATAACTGGAATCAGGTATGATATAGGGGGTATTGTAATATTTGGTAATAATGATGGCTTGAAACATATTAGTTCATGAAAAACCATGGTTGTAGGAAAACACATGAGACTAGAATATTTCTTGGTTATTGAGGGGATTAGTCGCTACTTTCATAGTGTTAGTTAAATGTGTGACCTACGACATGACATAATTTATTCTAAGAAATTATGTATCATCAAGTAAAAAGTTTGTGTTGTGGTGTTGCTAGAAAAGAATGTGAAAGAAAATCTCTACCTCCTAAGTGGAGAAGAAGATATGTGCTTTTTGTAGAATAATGAAGCAAACAAGTTATATCATAAGCATCTTGGGAACATATTCCATGGTTACATGGATGTTCCGGTAAAATATGATTCAGCTCAAAATCTCCTAAGATTATCATGTGATCATACTCATATGTGTGATGCCTGCCAATAGGGGAAGATCATTTGAAAGACATATAAGAAAAAAGTGAAAATGTCAAAAAGATTACATGAGATGGTGCATATTGATGTGTGTGGGATAATTTCCCAAAGGGATATTCATGGGATGAGGTATTATGTTTTATTAATTGATGTCTATAGAAGAATAGAAAGGTTTTCAATAATCAAAAAAATTTTGATGTGTTCATTTTGATTAGAAGATATCGATGGGAATATAAAAAATTTCTTGGTCAGAAAATTTGAATGATTTGAACACATAATGGAACATAGTTCACAATTATCCATGTGGCGTATTATATCAAAAAACATGGGACAAGGCATCATGATTTGGCAATAAAAACACCACAGTAGAATGGATTAGTGGAGAGAACAAGTCAGATTTTAAACAACATAGACAATATAATGCTCATGGAGAAAGACCTTTCGGAGACATTTTGGAAAGAAGCAGTGATGACAGTAGTATACAATTCAAATCGATATTTACTTTGTCCAAAAGAGGAGAAGACTTTATATGAGTTATGGTATGGAATTAATCCTTCATTAAATGACTTTCATATATTCTAAAGTAAAATTATTTTCTCTGTAAAGAGACACATAAAGAATTTGAATCCCATGGGGATGAAGGGATAATTCTATGATACTCAAAGAAAATATATGTTTATAAATGCTTATTTAAGAGAATGAGAATATTAGATGAATGACATGATGTGACTACTGTAGAAAATGAACAGAATCTATAGAAAATACATGATCAGACTCTGGAGGATAGAAATGAAAAGATGAGAAGATCGAGAGATTTTACAGCTCTAGAGATTGATTTAGAAGAAGACATAGATGATGAGAATAAATTAGTTTCTTCTGAAAGACCAAAAATAATAGTTGAAATAGATATGAAGAACATAATTTGTGATAATAAAACACCAGTTCAGACCATAATGAAGAAGACTCTACAATAAGACTCACTCTTATATCAAATGGATCCTAAATTCATTGATGATGTAGCAGGAGATGAGAATTGGGCTCAAGATATGAATGAATTGATTGACCAAATAGAGAAGAATCAAACGTGGGAAATTGTTTCAAGACCATAAGACAAAAAATTCATAGGAAAAAATGTGTATTTCTCAACAAAATGTATGAAAATAGTGTTGTGATTCGAAACAAATAATGACATGTGTGCAAAGGGTACTCCTAGATGGAGGGTATAGATGTCTGTGAAACATTCTCACATTTTTCATGGGTGGAAACAATTAGATTATTCTTGTCCATTGTTGTGAAATGAATGTTTAAAGGTTTCTAGATAAATGTTATATTAGCATTTCATAATGGAGTTCTAGAAGAAGAACTCTACATTGAGAAACCAGATAGTTTTCTCATTCATGAAGATGATAACAAGGTTTTTTTACTAAATAATGATTTATATGGTTTGAAGCATGAACCAAGAGCATGGTATTCATTCCTTGATTAGTATCTAAAGAATCTTGGTTTTTATAATGGTGGAGATGATTATAATTGGTATTAAAAAAATGGAAATAGTCAATAGATGATGGTGCTGGGTTATGTTGATGGCATAATATTTTGGTGGATCAGATGATGCACAATGCATATAATTTTCCAAATTCATGAAAAATGAGTTTGAAATGCCAATGATCAGAGAGATGACATTTTTTATTGGAATACAGGTGACAAAATGAAGGAATGGCACTTTTATTTCTCAACATAAATATGAAAATGAGGTTTTGAGGAGGTTTGGAACATATAATTCCAAAGAGATGAAGACTTCAGTTTCTACCCGGTTTAAATTCTCATGATATGATGAAGTCAGGGTAGTTAATATCACAAAATACACACAAATCATTGGAAGCAGTGAGGTATCAAAGCAATCCCATGGAGAGGAATATGATTGAAGTAAAAAAAATAATTCTTCAGTATATGATGGGAACAATGGATTTTGGCTTAATGTATATTTAAAAATCTCATCTAGAGTTGTTGGGATATATAGATACAGATTAGGCTACTTCAATAGATGATTTGAAATCAACATTAGGAGGTTCCTTTTATGTTGGAGGGGTGTGTATTTCTTAGTTAAACATGATTCAAGATTTCATTTCATTGATCACCATAGAAGCTAAATACAATGCGACTACTCAAACTTGCATGCACCTATTGTGGATAAAGAAGAAAATTGAATATATGGGAATTGAATTTAAATCATTAATCTTAATACATTGCGATAATTCATGTGCTATAATTGTAATAAAAACTCCAGTCCTTCACTCTATGAAAAAGAAAATTGAAATAAAATATCATGGTATAAAGTAGAAAGAGGTTCAAGGTATTGTGAAGTTGGAGTGTGTTCTTACATAACAACAAGTTGTAGATATTCTTACTAAGGCCTTAGCCAAAAAAGCTTTTGAAAGGCATCTACTGGATCTGGGAGACCAGTTGAATTCCAGCACATGAAAAAATGTGGATGTGGGACCCCCTTACCCCGAGGTATGGCATGTCTTTTTCTAATGTGATGACATGTGATCTTTACCCTGTTGAAAACCATCATTAAGAGCCCTTTGGGTTCATTGACAAAGGGGGAGAAAGATTGACATCTAGGGGTAAAAAGACACGGGGAGAAGCTGTTAAGTGGAGCATTGAGATAAGGGGAGTTGAAGCGGAGCTGAAGATATTTGGAAGAGCTATAATATAAGGGGATAATTAAATATTATGATGCTATGAGCGATCAATCAATTATTTGATATGACGACAGAAGAGGTTCATGATGAAAGAAGTTCATTGGTATCAGGGTATCAGTATGGTATTAGTATATGGTGATTAGCAATGAAGTGATTAGTTGATGAACGTTTCATTATACTCTTGTTTTACATGCTGATCATGGAAAATGTGGGCTTAGAGTATGTGTTGAGTAAATCTAGGATCGTTATCCTAATCGCATGAAGGGAATGGAGGTGGAAGTTAAAAAGAGTAATAATGAGTTATCAAAATGTGTAACACTATTTTGAGAAGAGGTTTCAACAAACCCAAAGGGGGATATTGTTAGGAAAAACCCCAATGTTTTCCTCTCTGTATGTTCTGGGTGAGGTTGATTTTGTTGAAAAAGTCAGATGACCACAAATGAGTATTGTTGGTGTTTGCTGATGATAGGTTTTTATGGTGGCACTGTTTCCCAGTGTTTTCCAAAAAATATTCACCTCAAAATTGAGATTTTGATGTTGGGAAATGACGAATATATTCATAATAGTGAACTGAATGAATAAAAGAGAAGAAAATTTTCAAATGATGTGAACCATGTACCATTATTCATGGACTGTGTACCATGTTTCGGGAACAGTACGTGGAGCAGCGAGAACGGTTCACAGGAGCTATTTGCGAAACCGAAAATGGTTCATAGCGGAAGGCAGTGTGAAGTTTTTATGGGTTGAATTTAGTGGAGGATATTGACCATTTAATAGAAAAGGATGTATGTGGACGATGTTAAAAAAGGGTCCGCGGGTGGCTTGAAGTTCGTGGCAGCATAAGGATTGGTAAGTAGTTAAGGATAAATTGGAGATTTGGTAAATCATTGATTAGTTGATTTTATATATATCTTTTTCTATATAAGAATCCCTAATTCCACCAATTACTATGGAGATTGAACATCATTAGAGAACATATTATTCTCAAAGAATTCAGGATGGTCCAAAAGTGTATCGCACTGAAGGTATTTGAGGGGATTCTTAACCCTCAAAAAAATTCTGGTATGCAGAGAAGAAAGTACGGTACGCAGAACTCGGTATGAGGAGAAGAAATCTATAGAATGTGAGAGTAATAATTCCACAAGTGGTATGAAGAGGGAGAGATCTTGTAGACTTATGAGAAGATGCTCTGTGAATAGTGAACAGTTCAAGAATTGGAGAGGGCTTTTAGAGGAGGTTTAGGAAATCTGTATGTGGTAGCGGTACACAATCGCAAAGGTGGAAGAAGTCCATGGATGAAGGGAGGTTCGTAGCAGCGACCATAGTATGAAAAGGAGGTGTTCTTCATACAAAACATGGTGCATAGTACGTGAGACAATTAGGTGGTTCATTATTTACACAAGGAAGTTGTGAAAGCTTCAATTCAGTTTGTGAAATTGTTTTCCAGTACCTAACAATAGACGTGATGGTGGACTTCATCTATGGGTGAAAAAGGGGCTTCAACACAGCATGTACCTAAAGTTATGGATGCATGAATTTCTGAAAATGAAGGGACCTACATGTTAATGAACATTGTTTGACCTACTAGTCGATAAACTCTATGCAGATTCCTTTCTAAGAGCAGAGACCGAAGGAAGAGAAAGACGGCGACCCTTCCCACTGGCAGTGAGCCTAGGAATTAGGCATACGGAGTGACCCATGGTAATTCAATGAGAAGAACCTAAACTATTTAAAGGTAGTAATCCAAGTTGTAGAAGATCCATCCCAAAATTTTTATTCATTATTGGAAATTAACCATAGTGAATTTGGTAAATCGTCACATTGTCGATGTATACTCCTTGGACGTAGCTCAGTGAGGGTGAACCAGGTAAAAATCCTTGTGTCATATGCATGATTTCATATCTGATGTTATATTGCTATGGGAGAAAGATAGAATTGATTTTTTTCTAAACAATGAAACAATATTTTTAAAAGAAAGGGTTTTAATCATTCATACCATGATTCATCCCCATATTAGGGTATTCATCCTGGTGGACATAACATTTCATTATAACTACTTGATTGAGATTTATATATTCAACACATATTTAATGTGATCCAACTGTTTCATAGAAAATAGAACATGCACCATCCAAGGTGACACACTCGAGAGTATAAATCCTTTCTCAAAAATATCATCAAACTGAGAATTACACACTTTAAGCTCAATTTGGGCCATTACTTTCAAGCTAATATAACTGTTTGAGTATGAGGAAGTAAGATGTTATAAAAGTCAACCTCCCTTATTGGGGAAAAACTAGAGAAGTCAAAAAGAAACATATAGGGAAATTCATGAAATTAAGAGGGACATCACCAATCAATTATTAGATATCATTAACAAATAAAAATATATACCACATTCCACAAATCTTGATAAGAATGACCATCTCTACTTGAACTTCAGTCACTTTTTTCTGAGATAAAATGGTACACAACACTGGGTGTGTTGAACATGAATGTTCGAAGATTAAAATCAATCCATTATTTATTAGAAAGGATCCGATACATAAATAATATTCTTTCATGTTATTTCATTCTAAAAACTATTAAAATTTTAATAATGATTTACATATAACAGAGAGGTTACATAAGAGGGACTATAGAGATCGTGTTTTCTCCTTGTACCAAGCGGTGTTTTAATTTCTATTTCAGATGATTTCATCTCCATATTATGATTAAGAATATTAAAAAGGGATTTAAATTAAAGAATTATATTCATCAATATAAACTAATTTAGTCACTAATGATGAAGTTATTGTACATGTTTTTCTCAGGGTTTCTGGAGCATATCTGTTTTGTCTAGATACACCTCCAGTGAGTGAAGAAGTTTTTGTTTCGGGATTCCTATGGATGGAACCCCATTTCATGTGATAAATTTTATTACATAAATTTTTTAATAGGACATGATGAACTTCTTCCACTAATAATTTTATTAAAAACATAGAAGAGTTTGTGTATGTTCTTCAAGTGTCGTCAAGAACCATAGTTCGTGGGTGACTCAATAAATTTTTGTTGAATGTCCTAGATTGACACATTGGTAGAAAATAAAAGGACCTACTCTATAATCCAAAGGATATATATAAGAAAATTTATATTAGAAACTTTTATTAGGATCCTCAAACATTATTTTTCCTTTGATGTAACACATGCTTCCACTAGGATATAAAGAATCTCACAATAACCATAACATTCCAGCTAAGTCTATTTCAACCATTAGCAACCTATCAATCTCATCAACATAATAAAAAAAATTACCAAGAAAAAATGAGACCAAATTTCCTGATGAAGTCCCAACTCTATCCTCCAAACCTTCATCATATCCATTGAAACAATATTAGGTGAAAAATTAAAGATCTCAAAAAAAATGTTTTCATATTCCCTTACATTACTATCGTCCTACTACAGGTTTAAGAACATAGTTGTCTTGGAAAATATAATTAATTCAAGATATAATTGAATGGTTAAATGAACTTTTAATTATTTCCAATGTAAGACCTATAGTTTCTTCGTCATCGATTTCATCTCCCACTATATCCTACTCATTCCTTCCCGCTCGAAGGTGGAATACTTCACATTTATTTCCTCAGGTGTGTCTAAGAACCCAATGAAAATCTCTATCATTCCCAACCACTGATCAACATGATGAGTTTAATTTGACCCATTGAATGGTAGGTGATTCTATAATAGTAACTTTAGAAAACTAAATAAGAGAACCCCACTCAGAGGCTCCACAATTGGATCCTGAATAGAAACTAGAGGTCGTTCCTAATTCAGATCTTGTATAGTGCTCCCAATCACAACTATCAGATTCAAGTCTATAAGAGGATTCAATCATTGAGGTTTAGAAAAATATTCCACTTGGATTTCACTCACAAGTATTCTAAGAGGCATGATGCTACAAAACAATAATTGATAATAATAAAGACATCCGATTAAAAAATTTACAGAGAAAAATTAGACACAAAGATTTCAATTTCACTCTATCCAAATCAATATGATGGAAAATAATAGAACTAATACAAAAGTGATGGTTCCATAACCACCCATTTATAAATAAGGTTCATGGAATTATTATCTTTAAAATAAAATAATCATATGTTCCTCCTAATTACTGATAATATTTAAAAACATTTTAAAAAATCATGACAAAAGATCAACATGGAGCTCTGATACCACTTTTCCATGAATTGATTTGGTACCCTATCAACTATATAACAGAACCATTCCTGATATACCTGGAAGGGAATTATTCATCCCCACTCTTTTGTGACTAATATCTGGAGTCACAAATAAATTACTGTGGGAATTATTTTTCCACTAAAAAATCAGGATGTAAAATAGACAAGTTAGTAATGCATCCAAAAAAAAGTCCCCATGGAGAACTGTACCAGAATTAAAATAGTTATAAACCTAAGGTACTACAAAAAAGTACCCAAATAGGAAAAAATACCCCATTTCCCAATGCACGCAACTCACCAAGTCCATGAGTTAATAGCTAGAGCCGCCTATAAGAGATTTCTGGGCCATGGTCGAACCTGGAAGGAGATAATAGACAAACAACTGACGGATCAAATAGGGTGCGTTCCAAATACCATTAGGATTTCACCAAATGATTTTGTAAAAAATTATAATAAAATATTAACAAAAAATAATTAAATTTTAAGAAAAATGTTTTGAAATTTCAAAATAATATATAAAACAATAATACTTTACATTTCAAAAGATAGAAATAGATAAGAATCTCTTTCTTCCGAATTCAAATAATTGAAATATTCATTTTCAAAACATAATCATGATACAATTTATGGAACATTTTTAAATTAATGAAACTTTTCGGAAATGGTTTATATAAAAATATTTATATAAAAATATTTATAAAAAATATCATGGAATGTAAAACATTTTAAAATAATAGAATATATTAACATGAAATAAAAAAAGGTAAGAACCATTGCTGTATGATTAATAAGTTATGAAAGATTTAGGATATAGGTGCCATACACTGTTAAATATAAAATATGTACCTAGTCCCCTTTCTTCAAAAGGACAAAGAGGTCTCATCACTATATTTTAGGGGATGTGATGCACTAAAATGATCTTCTAGAAAAATATAATTCATAAAGTGTCCCAAAAAAGAACTCAAAAACTACCTATGTCTTTTAGGTGATAATGAAAAAAAATTGTAAATTTATTTCAAAATTCATAAAAACTATTAATCATATTTTCCATTCCAAATATTCCAATTTTCCCATAAAAACCCATTAGATTTTTTTAATCAAAAAAATTAAAATTTCATTTTTAGAAAACCCTATGGAATATAAAAAACCTTTTTATGTCATTTATCACAAATAGGTATTGTAAAATAATTCATGAATTATGAAAATAAACATTTACAAAACGAAGTGAACAATTTAATTTTCTTGCAAATTCTATCAATTTGATAATAATCCACAATTCACTTGAATTGGTGTTTTCTAAAAAATTCCCCCAAAACCATTTCACAATTTAATTCAACAATTTAATTGAAATAATATGTATCAAATCCATAATTTAAAATAAGAAATAAAAATTTCTACATTTTCTATAATCAAACACAAATTCAATAAAATTTGGGGTATTCCAATTTAATTACAAGAACCAATTTTTATTAAAAATCCTAATTTAAATCAAATGGGGTTTTTATCCCAAATAAATTGTCATTAGTTTAATAAAAAGTAATCAATTTAATTTAATAATAATCGTTAAAAGAAATCAATGCTATCTAGGATTAATAAAAATTGTGCATCATGATAGAACCACTTACCTCAGAGTTTCTAGATAACTAAACAACAAACCTAAATAAGTATTTGCTGAGGAAGAATGAGAAAAATAATTTGGGTAAATGAATATTAAAAATTAGGTTTATATCCCTAAAATAGTGGTTATTATATCCACACTTTAACACACGGTTCCTTGAAAACCAAGGGAGAAATAGTATGATTTTAGGAGAATGATAATTGAAGAAGAAAACTAACCCTAAAAAGATTGAAGGGAATTATTATATATTCTAATTTCTTCTAGGATGGATACAAGGGGCCAAGAATCCTTTTTGAATGCTCCAAGTATGGGATAAATTAGTTTCATTCGATAGTGTTCTATCCAGGACATAAAATGGGGGGGTTTGATTTTTTTATTAAAATTATTATAAAGGTAAACCCCTCCACATTGTTTAGAAAAACTATGAATATGTCATGTGAAAGTTATAAATCTATCTCATGGTTTCTCCAAATATAGGGAATTTCTCAGAAAAACATAAACAAACCATATAGAATCTCACTAAATTTTGTCTCATCTTTTTGCAAGAGATGGGGCATAGTTTGGGAAAACCAGGCGCCAATCATGAGACAACCGTTCAACATCCAAGGAACTTCCAAAAACATTAAAATTTCACCCAAATAAATCCCTAACGAATCTCAACAAATAGATGACTAAAATAGGTGTTTATGATTACCTAAAAGTTGTATCAAGATTTTAAAACCTTCCCACCGTAGAAACATTCTATATCTTGAAATCCTATGATGAATATTTCATTCCAAATAGATGAGGCCACTACTCCCTCATTTGTGCAATACCTACCTCATCTGAAGACTATCTAAACCATGTGGTCATACCACATGCACCATAGGTATTTTCCTTCCATGATGTATCTTGGTTTCAGATACAACTATAACAAATACACCTTCTGTAACACCCCAAGCTTCTACGGTACGCTTCTCTTTGAATAATGTGATAGCGTGTGTTGTACGCAACACCGAGTTCTAACACACCATAACTAATCAAACTAGCCGTTATGAATAGTAATACCTACTTTTTGAAATTATATATATTTTATATTTGAAAATGGACTTCATTTTTGGATTCGGAATATCGAATTTAGCCTAAGGTGAAATTTTGGTACATTTCGGATAACTTTCATATTTTGATGAATAGTGAAAATTACTAAATTTTAATTAAAAACAACTTTTTTAATCAAAATAATTAATAGTGATAAATTATGAATTTGAGTGGTTTTAAAGTATATTTAGAATATATTTTTACCATTTAATATAATTTTGGTCATTGGACATAATTTTACAATTAAACCGAACATAAACAAGTGTCAATCTTTTGATAGTTATTATCTCTTAAAAACACGCTTTTTGTTTTGACAACGGGAATTAATTTTAAATTAATTTCTGCCACTTCTGTGTTTTGAATTTAGGAAAATGGATTCCATATTTGAAATCAGGATGTTCAAATTTTGTAAATAGGTAACTTTTATTTTTAGACATTTTGAATAATTACTGCGGTAAATATTTTATTTACCATGGTTAAGGGTAAATCCAGTAAATAAGGGTTAAAAAATAATATTATAATAATACTAAATTACCATAAAACGTGTCTTAACCCTATTTCTGGATACATGGTCGACCATGGGAATCTTTGGGTCTATTTTGGGACCCCATGGATCCACTTGTAAGTGATAATGACACTTTATTTTAATTTAGTTAAAATGAATACAAAAATGACACAAGCATATATCTTTTAGAAAAACAATTGTTACATAGGGTTATATATGTTGGATTTTAGATTATAAATATTCATCATAAAGATAAAACGATTTCCTACATAATGATATTTTATTTATAATTTTTAGACATTAAATAATTTACTTTATATATGACACAATGATGATGCAGTAATTACTATAATAGTGAAAAATTAAATTAATTGATATTATAAATACCCAAATAAATATAATATGAAACTTTTAATGAATTAAACTAATTTTCTAGGATAATAGGATATATTAGGATTTATTTAATTGACTTTTTTCGAAGTAATCAATCTGTTATGAGTTTCACAAAAATCAACTATTGAATAGTGTCAAAATTGACATAAAAGAGTTCTTAAACAAATATTATATTATTAATTGATATTAAATTCCTAAAAATCTAAGGTTCGGCCAAGAGACTTATATAATGATAGGTTCATCATTAATGTACCACTTGGGGGTCACTTGGATGTATATAGTAAGTTTATTAACCATATTATATAAAAATACAAAGAGACATTGTAAAAGTGAAACTAATTAACTTAGAGTTAATACTTAAAGATAAGGTTAATATAAGTACCCAAACCTGTCTAAATTCTATTGGTTGAGTGGTTTTCGACCTATCCCCACCTTAACCTTTGAATAATAAACTTTTGAGCCATTAGAAACCGAATATGAATTTTTTATAAATTAATATTTCTAGCTTTTCCAAAGGTGCCCCTCACCCCTCTTATAAAAGGGCACTCCTCCTTCTCATTTCTTCACACCTTCAAAGCCTTTTGGTTCGGACAAACTCTGCCCAAATACTCTCCCAACATCCCTCACTACAACATAGAGGCATTAGTTTGATCAGAAAGCCAACCTATGGAGCCCTTTTGATCAAATCAAAAGGAAGAACCCGAAGAAGAGGTAATGATTTCACCACCTTTCTCCAAGATCATTTCTTCTTCCACTTCTTCTTCCTTTGTTCTTACCATTCTAAAATAATAACTCCAGTATCTCACATATACTGTGATGTTATTATAAATATGGTACAATCATATTCATTATTCTATCCACCCTTTGAATAACATGTCACCATACGTGCGTACGTACGGCTTACCGTCTCCACGTCGTGGTGTAATTGTTATTCAATATAATATTATTTGGATGGGTATAATAATGATGTGTAACTCATGTAAATAATAAATATAACATGTTAATGATTCTGTATATATGATATACCATCCATTTATATATTATTTTAATATCAAAAGAATGATATTGTCGCTCGTGCGTACGTACGGACTACCGTCTCCACGAACGTGATGAGATTCATTCTCCATCGTATCCATTCAAGTATAATTATCATTTGATGATTTAAAAATGATGTTTAAGGACTGGATATCATTCTGGATATGAATAAGATACAACAACCATGGCTTATGTAACAAAACATATAAAAGAAAATGAGTAAGTTAACTCCCGAAACGACGATAATTCTAAGATATTATTAACAAATCAATGTTAAAAGATCATATATGATATCATATTAATATATATGATTCTTGTATAATTTAATAACAACTATTTCACCATTATACAGGAGGTTAACCTACCCCAACCAAGGAAAAGTACAAGGTAAGGGTTTATTTTACAACCTCTTCATTATCCATGGTTGTTTATACGTAATAATCTATTGGGATCTCTTTATCATCCACATCCATGTTTCTTAAAAATGCATTTCAAAACATTTTTACTATTTACTAGAATATGAGTTAAAGTCATTTATACCCTTTTTGACTTTTATAAGTGGTTTATAAAGGAATCTTTCGGTCGTTTTCAAAACAAGGTCCTTTTTAACCTTTTCGACAGAATTAAGGTAAGAATGTTTTTTTTACTTATACGGTGGGTGCGTCTATTTTCCGCCGTTATAAAATCTTCAAAGTTTCCCTTACAAGATTATAAGAATATTTTCAAAGAAAATGTTTTATTTTATATGGATCTTAAATTATTTCAAAATAAAAGGAGATATTTCTTGAAAAAGAATTTTGATTTCATCTATGTCAACATCCTTTGATGGATTTTAAGATTATTTGAAGTTGATTTATTATGATACAAAACTTCTATATTGTATTGAAGGTTTTGTGATATGTTTGACTGTGGATGTGCTAATTTTATACCATTCATAGTTTATGGTGAAATTATTGACATTTCGTATGCTAGTTTTAATACGAATGTTTATGTTATGTTTAAACCTTTTCATATGGGAATGCATTGGACTTAATATGTGACGGGTGGAGCCCGCTATAGCTCCTCGATGCATCGGCAGGTCTCATGAGACAAACTAGTGTCTTGAAACAAGGCCTTGACAAAATCTTATTTGTAGTCTTGGCACGAGGCCTTGGCTATGTGGTTATGATAGTCTGGCATTATGCATTCCAACATTATGAAAGTGGTTATTGATTTTTGCATGTGATTATTCGATTATTAGAATATCCATGTGAATAAGTAAATGGCATTATTTCATTTTATTTATTCCATACCATGTTGAAAGTTCATGTTTAAAAAGCTTTTGTTTTAGTTATACATTGCCTTAAATGTTTATTCTTATTGATGAAAGTTTCCGCTATATTGTTATCCTTACTGGGCATTTGAGCTCACCCCTTTTCTATGTTTTATTTTTCCAAGGAAGTGAAGATGTAAGTTATGAATGACCTGCAGGGATATTATGAGGGGATTATAGTGTAAACTTTGGAAACATTATGTTGTTGTAGTAGTTTTTCATTTTATGATGTAATGTAAAACTTATGAATATATCTAGTGTTTCCAAGGCTACTAAACCAATCGGTCTTTCGAGATTTGATCTTTCTTGTGATCATGAAAATGTTATTTAATAATGCAGCGACTCTAGGAAACTAGGGTCGGGGCATTACAGTTGGTATCAGAGGAAGTTTAGTACAAACCTTGGAAGCTAGATTTAGATAAACTCTGATTAGAGCACGTAGACCTAAGATGAACGTTGAGGATTAGTATAGAAGAACTTCCTAGAATTTTGGTATTGTAGAGATTTTGTGAGTTTTCCGAGAAATACATCCCTGTCTGGATACGAGCAGGTAAAGGCGGCTCTGGCACAGATGTACCTAGGGGTAAAACCCGAAAACACCGCTTTGAGCTAGACTCGAACGGGAACTGGTGCACGACAACGGGCCTTACTGCACTCTTGGTTACGACACTCCCGGGGGATATGCCTGGGATAACTCTCACATTCTTTACAAATCATTATGAAGGGTTTATGAGTATATACTTCCTCAAAGAAAAACATTTTTATGATTATGGATTATATCCATAAATAGTTCAATTTATGTTAAGTATTTTATAAGTATGAGATTATGTATTTTGATTCATAAACTGATCTAGTTTATGCCATTATTTAGAAATGGCGCCTAGTGGAAGAAATGGAAACCGTATCAATGTACGTACTCCATGTAGGGATTGCCCTCCAGCTCAAGATAATTATAGTGGGGCTGGTGATGCAACTGGTGCCGATCAGCTAATCACCATACTGGGACAACTTACTCAGGTTATGAATAATAACCTTACCCGTATGGAGCACCCTGATCCGCAGCGTGGAGGATCAATGTTAGATCGATTGATGAGGCAAAAACCACCAACTTTCAATGGGAATACAAATCCCTTAGTAGCTGAGCAATGGATATTTTCCCTAGAGAAAATATTTCAGGCTTTGGGGAGCAGTGAAAGGGAAAAAGTTATCATGGCAGTTTACCGCCTCACTGGAGATGCTGATCAATGGTGGTCATTAATTCAAAACATGAAGGAAGATGATGAAGTATCAAATATGGAATGGAGGGAGTTCAAAGATCTGTTTTTAGAAAAATACTTCCCTCGCGACCATCGAGCAGATATGGAAAGGCAATTTCTGAGTCTGAGACAAAAGGAGGATGAGAATGTCACAAAGTATGAGGCTAACTTTACAAGGTTAGTGAGGTACACTGGTGATTATATTCGTAACCCAAGAAGTAAGATTGATCGTTTCTTTGATGGGTTAAAACCATTTCTCCGTCGAGCGTTAGTCTCACAATCCTTTTCATCGTACGAAGACATTGTCTCATGTGCTATCAAGACCGAAAAGGAATTCTCTAAGTCTTATGACTTTAAAGCAAAGCAAGAGAAGAAGAGACCTGCTGATCAATCTGGGAATGGAAATAAGGGGAAGAAGGGAAAGGTTGAATATCCATCTTGTGGTAAATGCGGGAAGAAACATCCTGGTACTTGCTTGAAGGGAATGTGAGTCTGTTACAAGTGTGGTGAAAAAGACCACCAAGCTCATGATTGCAAGGGGAAGAAGGAAGCTACCAACATTCAATGCTACAATTGTAGGGAGATGGGGCATTATGCAAATGCATGTCCTAAGCGTCAGGAGAACTTACCTCAGAAAAGGCCAAGGGATCAAGGCCAGGCTTATGCTATCACTACTGCTGAGGTAGAAGCTCCGAAAGACGTGGTGGCAGGTAATTTAATGGTTTCCTCAAGTTTAGCAAATGCATTATTTGATTCTGTATCATCGCATTGTTTCATATCTTCCCAGTTTCCTAAGAAAATTAGATATTTCCAATTTGATTTAATAAGGGAGTTGTCAGTTAAAACTCCTAAGGGAAGTATCGTTGCAACAAAGTTTTGTGAATCAGTCCCCATTAGAGCACATAAATTTTCATTATCTGCTGATCTCATCGTCATACCTATGATTGAGTTTGATATAATCCTCGGTATGGACTGGCTTTCGGACTATGATGCGAAGATTTATTGTAAGAAGAAAGAGGTTACGATTCTTGATGATAATGATAAGGAACACCTTATTTTTAGAGCAGAATCGTCACCACCTAATTCTTATTTATATCCACCCCCAGTAGCTCAACTAAATTCAATTATTGGGGAGGAAGAGAATGAAATAACTGTCGGTGAGGAAAGAAATGTTCAAATAGAGGACTTACCTATTGTGAATGAATTTGTAGATGTATTTCCAGAGGATTTACCTGGACACCCTCCAGAATGAGAAGTTGAGTTTTCCATTGATTTGATTCCTGGATCAAGGCCTATATCGAAGACCCCTTATAGAATGGACACTGTAGAGTTAGTCGAACTAAACAAACAACTAGAGGAATTGAGTAATAAGGGATTTATTCGCCCTAGTGTTTCTCCATGGGGAGCCCCTGTTCTTTTTGTTAAAAAGAAAGATGGATCTATGAGGTTATGTATCGACTACAGGGAGATCAATGCTATAACGATAAAGAACAAGTATCCCCTACCTCGTATTGATGATTTATTTGACCAACTGCATGGAGCTCAATACTTTTCAAAGATTGACCTCCGATCTGGATACCATCAGTTGTGTGTGAAGAAGGAAGACATTCCGAAGACAGCATTCCGAACCAGGTACGGGCATTACGAGTTTACTGTAATGCCGCTTGGATTGACTAATGCACCCTCTGTATTCATGGATCTGATGAATAGAGTTTTCAAGGAGTATCTCGATGAATTTGTGGTGGTATTTATTGATGATATTCTGGTATACTCCAAAACCTACGAAGATCATGAAAATCACTTGCGCATTATCTTGAAGACTCTGAGGAGGCATGAATTATATGGGAAGTTTAGAAAGTGTGAATTCTGGCTTCAGGAGATTTATTTTCTTGGCCATATTGTCTCTAAAGATGGAATCTCTGTTGATACTTCTAAGACCAAGGCAATCCGAGAATGGCCAGCACCTACGAGTATAACTGAGGTACGTAGTTTTATTGGTTTCGCAGGTTATTATCGATGTTTCGTCCAGAATTTTGCCCGATTGGCTAACCCATTAACGAAGCTCACACGTAAAGGGGTTAAATTTGTTTGGACAAAAGAGTGTGAAGAATGTTTCGAAGAACTGAAGAGAAGATTAGTCAATGCCCCTATATTGACTCTACCATCGGGGAATGATGGGTTCGTTATTTATAGTGATGCATCGAAGAAAGGACTTGGCTTTGTCCTTATGCAGAATGATAGAGTTATTGCATATGCATCACGACAGTTGAAAATTGATGAACAAAATTATCCTACTCATGATCTCGAGTTAGCAGCAGTGATCTTTGCTTTGAAGATATGGAGGCACTACTTCTATGGTGAAAAATGTGAGATTTATACTGATCACAAGATTTTGAAGTATATTTTCTCACAAAAAGAACTCAACATGAGGCAAAGGAGATGGCTAGAATTACTCAAGGATTGTGATTGTACGATACACTACCACCCAGGGAAGGCAAACAAGGTGGCAGATGCTTTGAGTAGAAAAGACCATGGAGTTTTGAACAATATGAGAATTGAAAGGGATCCAATTTTTATGGATCTAGTGATGATGGACATGGGAATAACCAGGGAAGGTGAAACATCAATTCTTTTTCAAATGGTTTCCAAACCATCTTTACTATAAAGGATTAAGAGTTCTCAGACCGATGATGAAGAATTCCAAAAGAAGATTAAAGTTGTGAATGATGGGAGATTGAGAGACTTTGTGTATGAAGATGGAATTTTGAAATTCGGGAAGAGACTTTGTGTTCCCAATATACCTGATCTAAAAAGGGAATTGCTAGATGATCCTCATAGTTCCAATTTCTCTATACACCCTGGGAGCACCAAAATGTATAGAGATTTGAAGGAACATTTTTGGTGGGACAACATGAAGAGGGAGATTGCTGATTTTGTGTCAAGATGTATGGTTTGTCAACAAGTGAAAGCTGGAAGCAAACAGCCTGGAGGAGTCATGCAACCTCTTCCCATACGGGAGTGGAAATGGGACAATGTTACGATGGACTTTGTTATGGGGCTACCAAAGACTCCTAGAAGGAACGATGCAATATGGGTTATTGTTGATCGTCTTACCAAGACAACACATTTTCTTTCTATAAGAGAAGATCTACCCCTGGAACGTCTAGCAAGACTATATATTAATGAAGTTGTGAGACTTCATGGAGTACCCCTATCGATTGTTTCTGATCGTGATCCCCGTTTTACTTCAAGATTCTGGAAAAGTCTTCAGAAATCCCTGGATACAGAACTTCATTGGAGCACTGCTTACCACCCTCAGACAGACGGACAATCAGAACGGACTATTCAAACCTTAGAAGACATGTTGAGATCTTGCTCACTTGACTTTCAGGGTATGTGGGATCAATATTTACCTCTGGTAGAATTTTCCTATAACAATAGCTTCCATTCGAGTATTCAGATGGCACCATATGAAGCGTTATACGGAAAGAGATGTCGTACACCAACCTGTTGGGATGACATTGGTGAAAGAAAACTTGTAGGCCCAGAACTGGTGGAGGAAACGGTGGAAAAGGTGAAAGTAATCCAAAATCATATCAAAGCAGCTCAAAGTAGACAGAAGAGCTATGCCGATAATCGAAGGAAGGATTTGGAATTTCAAGTCGGTGATCATGTTTTTCTGAAGGTATCTTCGTGGAAGGGAGTCGTACGTTTTGGTAAGAAAGGTAAATTGAGTCCCAGGTACATCGGACCTTTCGAAATTCTAGAACGAATTGGGGTTGTAGCTTACCGATTGGCAATGCCGCCAAGTCTCTCCAAAGTTCACGATGTGTTCCACGTATCTCTATTGAGGAAATACATGCCTGATCCGACGCATGTACTCACCTATGAGGAATTAGAACTGGAACCCGATCTGTCTTATTGCGAAGAGCCCGTCAAGATTCTTGATACGAGAGAACAAGTGCTGAGAAACCGGACGACGCATCTGGTAAAAGTTTTGTGGAGAAACCATAAGATGGAAGAGGCAACGTGGGAACCCGAGGAACTTATGATGAAGAACCACCCGAGTCTTTTTATGCAGAAATACCCTAGAAATTGCGAGGACGCAATTATTTGAAGGAGGGGAGAATGTAACACCCCAAGCTTCTACGGTACGCTTCTCTTTGAATAATGTGATAGCGTGTGTTGTACGCAACACCGAGTTCTAACACACCATAACTAATCAAACTAGCCGTTATGAATAGTAATACCTACTTTTTGAAATTATATATATTTTATATTTGAAAATGTACTTCATTTTTGGATTCGGAATATCGAATTTAGCCTAAGGTGAAATTTTGGTACATTTCGGATAACTTTCATATTTTGATGAATAGTGAAAATTACTAAATTTTAATTAAAAACAACTTTTTTAATCAAAATAATTAATAGTGATAAATTATGAATTTGAGTGGTTTTAAAGTATATTTAGAATATATTTTTACCATTTAATATAATGTTTGTCATTGGACATAATTTTACAATTAAACCGAACATAAACAAGTGTCAATCTTTTGATAGTTATTATCTCTTAAAAACACGCTTTTTGTTTTGACAGCGGGAATTAATTTTAAATTAATTTCTGCCACTTCTGTGTTTTGAATTTAGGAAAATGGATTCCATATTTGAAATCAGGATGTTCAAATTGTGTAAATAGGTAACTTTTATTTTTAGACATTTTGAATAATTACTGCGGTAAATATTTTATTTACCATGGTTAAAGGTAAATCCGGTAAATAAGGGTTAAAAAAAATAATATTATAATAATACTAAATTATCCTAAAACGTGTCTTAACCCTATTGGTTGATACATGGTCGACCATGGGAATCTTTGGGTCTATTTTGAGACCCCATGGATCCACTTGTAAGTGATAATGACACTTTATTTTAATTTAGTTAAAATGAATACAAAAATGACACAAACATATATCTTTTAGAACAACAATTGTTACATAGGGTTATATATGTTGGATTTTAGATTATAAATATTCATTAGAAAGCTAAAAATATGTCCTACATAATTATATTTTATTTATAATTTTTAGACATTAAATAATTTATTTTATATATGACACAATGATGATGCAGTAATTACTATAATAGTGAAAAATTAAAATAATTGATATTATAAATACCCAAATAAATATAATATGAAACTTTTAATGAATTAAAATAATTTTCTAGGATAATATGATATATTAGGATTGATTTAATTGAATTTGTTCGAAGTAATCAATCTGTTATGAGTTTCACAAAAATCAACTATTGAATAGTGTCAAAATTGACATAAAAGAGTTCTTAAACAAATATTATATTATTAATTGATATTAAATTCCTAAAAATCTAAGGTTCGGCCAAGAGACTTATATCATGATAGGTTCATCATTAATGTACCACTTGGGGGTCACATGGATGTATATAGTAAGTTTATTAACCATATTATATAAAAATACAAAGAGACATTGTAAAAGTGAAACTAATTAACTTAGAGTTAATACTTAAAGATAAGGTTAATATAAGTACCCAAACCTGTCTAAATTCTATTGGTTGAGTGGTTTTCGACGTATCCCCACCTTAACCTTTGAATAATCAACTTTGGAGCCATTAGAAACCGAATATGAATTTTTTATAAATTAATATTTCTAGCTTTTCCAAAGGTGCCCCTCACCCCTCTTATAAAAGGGCACTCCTCCTTATCATTTCTTCACACCTTCAAAGCCTTTTGGTCCAGCCAAACTCTACCCAAATACTCTCCCAACATCCCTCACTACAACCTAGAGGCCTTAGTTGGATCAGAAAGCCAACCTAAGGAGCCCTTTTGATCAAATCAAAAGGAAGAACCTGAAGAAGAGGTAATGATTTCACCACCCTTCTCCAAGTTCATTTCTTCTTCCACTTCTTCTTCCTTTGTTCTTACCATTCTAAAATAATAAATCCAGTATCTCACATATACTGTGATGTTATTATAAATATGGTACAATTATATTCATTATTCTATCCACCCTTTGAATAACATGTCACCATACGTGCGTACGTACGGCTTACCGTCTCCACGTCATGGTGTAATTGTTATTCAATATAATATTATTTGGATGGGTATAATAATGATGTTTAACTCATGTAAATAATAAATATAACATGTTAATGATTCTGTATATATGATATACCATCCATTTATATATATTTTTAATATCAAAAGAATGATATTGTCGCTCGTGCGTACGTACGGACTACCGTCTCCACGAACGCGATGAGATTCATTCTCCATCGTATCCATTCAAGTATAATTATCATTTGATGATTTAAAAATGATGTTTAAGGACTGGATATCATTCTAGATATGAATAAGATACAACAACCATGGCTTATGTAACAAAACATATAAAATAAAATGAGTAAGTTAACTCCCGAAACGACGATAATTCTAAGATATTATTAACAAATCAATGTTAAAAGATCATATATGATATCATATTAATATATATGATTTTTGTATAATTTAATAAAAACTATTTCACCATTATACAGGAGGTTAACCTACCCCAACCAAGGAAAAGTACAAGGTAAGGGTTTACTTTACAACCTCTTCATTATCCAAGGTTGTTTATACGTAATAATCTATTGGGATCTCTTTATCATCCACATCCATGTTTCTTAAAAATGCATTTCAAAACATTTTTACTATTTACTAGAATATGAGTTAAAATCATTTATACCCTTTTTGACTTTTATAAGTGGTTTATAAAGGAATCTTTCAGTCGTTTTCAAAACAAGGTCCTTTTTAACCTTTTCGACAGAATTAAGGTAAGAATGTTTTTTTTACTTATACGGCGGGTGCGTCTATTTTCCGCCGTTATAAAATCTTCAAAGTTTCCCTTACAAGCTTATAAGAATATTTTCAAAGAAAATGTTTTATTTTATATGGATCTTAAATTATTTCAAAATAAAAGGAGATATTTCTTTAAAAAGAATTTTGATTTCATCTATGTCAACATCCTTTGATGGATTTTAAGATTATTTGAAGTTGATTTATTATGATACAAAACTTCTATATTTTATTGAAGGTTTTGTGATATGTTTGACTGTGGATGTGCTATTTTTATACCATTCATAGTTTATGGTGAAATTATTGACTGTTCGTATACTAGTTTTAATACGAATGTTTATGTTATGTTTAAACCTTTTCATATGGGAATGCATTGGACTTAATATGTGACGGGTGGATCCCGCTATAGCACCTCGATGCATTGGTAGGTCTCATGAGACAAACTAGTGTCTTGGAACAAGGCCTTGACAAAATCTTATTTGTAGTCTTGGCACGAGGCCTTGGCTATGTGGTTATGATAGTCTGGCATTATGCATTCCAACATTATGAAAGTGGTTATTGATTTTTGCATGTGATTATTCGATTATTAGAATATCCATGAGAATAAGTAAATGGCATTATTTCATTTTATTTATGCCATACCATGTTGAAAGTTCATGTTTAAAAGGCTTTTGTTTTAGTTATACATTTCCTTAAATGTTTATTCTTATTGATGAAAGTTTCCGCTATATTGTTATCCTTACTGGGCATTTGAGCTCACCCCTTTTCTATGTTTTATTTTTCCCAGGAAGTGAAGATGTAAGTTATGAATGACCTGCAGGGATATTATGAGGGGATTATAGTGTGGACTATGGAAACATTATGTTGTTGTAGTAGTTTTTCATTTTATGATGTAATGTAAAACTTATGAATATATCTAGTGTTTCCAAGGCTACTAAACCAATCGGTCTTTCGAGATTTGATCTTTCTTGTGATCATTCCAATGTTATGTAATAATGCACCGACTCTAGGCAACTAGGGTCGGGGCATTACACCTTCATTCAAAACATGTCATGGATCAGATATATATTTTCATAGTTGGAATACATGGAACAAGTTATTTATTAATGTAAACTACGGTGGTGGTGATAAATTGTAATAAAAATTCCCCACCTTCTCAAAAACCACGAAATATCCCACTAAAGGAGGAGCATACTTCCCTTCCCTCCCAAGATTTCATTGACCAAACCATGGTCAAACATTGAATACCAACATGACACCACCGAAAAATTAAAATTTTCTATAGAAATGATTGGAAAAGACTCATATCGGCTATGTGCCATCAAAATCCACAAATGAATCAACTGATTTTTTGATGTCATCTCTTTAACCTAGATCAGTCCAACCAAGAACATTCACAAACCATAGAATAACACAATGGGGATCTTCCTGATTGGAAATACAATAGCTCAATTAGAGTTATTCTCATCATATAATTGGGACCATTGTTATAATATAACTCAACTAGTCCCAAGTGATCTTCCCAATCACCTTTAATATAAATTATTAAAGAGTGACTCATATAATCAAGATTTTTTATATCTCTTTCTATCTATATATCTGAATATGGATTGTATATTGTAATAAAATAGATGTTAGTTATAACTTCTCTTAGAGGCCCCTCCAAAAAAGTTAAGTGAGTTGATTGTCCCTACTAGTGACTATATCAGTTTTTACTCTGGGAAAATTTATGATCACTTTCACAAAGATTTCTCAACTCCTCAACTTTGGTTGTATCATGAATGGGTATAAAATGAGATGATTTGTATGAATGATCAATCACTACCCATATCATATTCAACTTTCATTGGGTATGGTTCAACCCATCAAAAACGTCAATAGAGTTATCATTTCACTTCAATGTAATGATTGGAAGTGTAAAATGCAAACCTGAAGGTCTATATTACGTGTCCATAACATGTTAGAATGTGTATCAATGAGAGAAAAGAAAAAAAATTCACCACCTCATACATGGAAATAAAAATTGACACCTCATTAATGAAGGTTATGGGCACAACGGAAGCGCGTGTGTGGATGTGCCCACTTGGCTTTTTGTCATTAGTAATGATCAATCCGGGATCAATACGACGTTAAACGTCAGTCTCCACGGATCAAATCATAGAAAAAGACAAAGAATATGGTTTGTCTCGGAACCACAAATAAGGATCGTTACAGGTTGATTATAGTTAATTTAATTAATTATAAAGAAATACCTTTTGGGTGTTCTTTCTTCATTGATGTTCTCGATCACGTTGTCGATGCGATCTGTCGTTGCGTCGTAGAAGCCAAGTGTAGACTCCCTCTATCGGTGATCCACACGTGTACCTTGTATCTCTGGACATCGCCAAAGGATTCTCCAGGTGCTAGCGTGGAGAAGCATTTGCTTGCATTGTCCACCTTAGATCATCTTGATCTGATGGAAGAGGATCTCTCTTGGTCTTGAGAGTGTTCTTAGAGGAAGAGGTTCTTTCGGTCTTGAATGAAATCTATAGAGATGTTGTGCACAATGATTCTCATGTATAGGATAAGATTTGGGTTGTGAGGATATTTATAATCGAGTTTGAGGTTGTAGAGTTATGACAATAAATAAATGCTTTACGCGTTTCATTTATTTCATTAACTCTTATTGAAAACCCCCCATGTAGAATAATTAATTCCTTGACATGCGATCATGCTGATTATAATAAAAATGATTTAATAAAACGATATTATATCCTCAAAAACCCAATTGGAAAAACTACACGGTGTGTAATAATAAATACACAGCGTGTGCTTGTTTTTCATTGAAAATTACACGGCGTGTACATTAAATGTACACGACATGTATATCTTGTTTTCATTTATTAATTTCTGTTACAAAATAAAACTACACGGCGTGTACATTTAATAATACACAGCGTGTACTTGTTTTATTTAATTTTTCCTCCATAATTTAAAATAACATAGGCTTCCTTGAATAATTATTAAACCACGTACGAGAATAATATTTATTCAACTTGAGATACTTGGATACACTTAGTGTGTGACCCTCAAGGCTTCTTTCTCATTGGCATTAGGCAGTCTTGCATATTGTCCCAGATTACTATCTAGCAATAGGTCAAGGCACCCAAGAGAAAGAAGTTGATCCCGCATTGACGTATCACCTCATACGAACACTTATTGTGTAATTTAATCCCTTTTTCTCGATATCTCATCAAGAAGATTTCATGGAAGTGTCATAAACCTATATGCTTGATCCGTCATTCTTTGACTACCTGAAATAAAATCGTCATTTACACCATAGCCATGGAATTTAATTTGACAGTTCTATTTCAATCAAAGGGCTGAGATATCAACTTCTATAAATGGAAGGGAAAAACCCTTCCTCAACTTATCCATTAACAACATGTCACTCATGACGCACCCAACATACCCTACTTCCCACCAACTGTCTGCGTGATGGTTTTCATCAGTAAATCTAAGTGCGCGAGTCATGACATGAGTTAATGATAATCTTCCAGTCTATGGACCATTACACACGCTCACAGATAGAAATATCCGATGACACCAAGACATGTAGAATTACTACTGGAGGGTCTGTTCTCATAATCTCCCATCTTGGAGATTACCAAGTGCAAATTCAATGAGAGAGAGTCTCATCTTATTATGAGTACTCACACATGACGGTCTGTATACTATGTGTCCTATCATAGTATGTCATCCAACCGTAGAACTTTATTTAAGAATATTGTGATAGAATTTCAAGGTTCTCATCATAGCAGGGATCTGCTATGACCTTTTTAATATGAAACAAATATTTCATAACATTATTATATTATAGTCATGCAGAACAATGACAATATATAATAAGTGAACATTCATGTACTAAAAGTACAAAACAGTTTGTTCTCAGGACACAAACCCTTACAAACTCCCAATTGGATTAGAGCCAACTACCTACGACTTTTATTCTGCTAGACTTCACATGATGATCATGTTTCTGCTGAGTCAAGGCTTTAGTCAATGGGTCTTCCATGTTGTCTTTAGTGGAAATATTGCTCACTGCAACTTCACCTCACTGAGAAAAATCCCTCAAGAGATGATACATATGAAGTATGTGCTTTGTCCACTGATGCGACCTTGGCACTTTTGCAAGTACCACCGCTGTAGTATTATCACAATAGAGTGTGATAGGATCTTTACTGCTCGGTACTACATCCATCTCTTGGAAAAAGATTCACATCCATATTTCATCATTAGCTGCCTCAAAAGCTACGATATACACGAACTCTGTTGTAGATTCTACCACCACACTTTGTTTTGAGCTCTTCCAGCTCACTGCACCTCCATTCAAACTGAAGATGTATCCAGTCTGCGACTTCATGTCATCTTGATCAGTCTACAAACTAGCATCTACATGTCCTCTGATGACTAGTTCCTCATCTCCTCCATAAACTAGGAACGTATCCTTAGTACGCCTCAGATACTTAAGGATAGTCTTTACTGCCATCCAATGGCGGTCTCCTGGATCAGCTTGATATCTGCCTACCACACTTAATGTGTAAGCAACATCTAGCCTCATACATAGCATAGCATACATGACTGACCCAATCACAGATGCGTATAGGATCCTTGCCATCCTCTTTCTTTCCTCATGCGTCTGGGGACACATTTTCTTGGAAAGATTAATGCCATGTGACACTGGAAACAATCCCCTCTTGGACTGTTCCATAATAAATCTCTTCAATATTTTGTCAATGTATGTATTTGACTCAGGCCCAATATTCTCTTGGATCTATCATGATGGATCTTGATCCCAAGAATATATGCCACCTCGCCCAAGTCTTTCATGGAGAAGCATTTATGAAACTATGCCATAACTGACTGTAAGACAGGTACTTCATTTCCAATTTGCATTACGTCATCAACATATACTATTAGGAAAACGATTGCACTTCCACTAAACCTTTTGAAGACACAAGGCTCACATTCATTATTAACAAACCCAAATTCTGTAACAGCTTCATCAAAATGAATGTTCCATGACCTTGATGCTTCCTTTAATCCATAAATGGATTTCTACAACTTCCATAACTTTTTGGCATCCTTTGGAGTCACAAACCCTTCATGTTGTGTCATGTAGACATCTTCCTGGAGGTTCTCGTTAAGGAAAGTTGTTTTGACATCCATTTTCCAAATTTCATAGTCGTGGTAAGCAGAAATGGCCAATAGGATTCTGATGGACTTCAACATTGCAATCGGTGAAAAGGATTCATCATAGTCAATTCCTTGATGCTATCTAAAACCTTTTGGAACCAGTCGTGCCTTGTAGGTGCTGACTTGCCCCTCCATGTCCAGTTTCATCTTGAATACCCATTTATTACCAATAGGCTTTACATCAAATGGAGGATCTACCAAAATCCAAACTTGGTTTTGGTACATGGAATCCATTTCAGAATTGTTGGATTCCTGCCACTTGGCAACATCTGTGCCT
Source organism: Viscum album (assembly GCA_963277665.1). Lineage (NCBI taxonomy): Eukaryota > Viridiplantae > Streptophyta > Magnoliopsida > Santalales > Viscaceae > Viscum > Viscum album. The sequence goes on along the minus strand of OY728143.1, from coordinate 1,848,133,145 downwards.
TCAACTGCTTCCTTATAGATAAGAGGATCATCATTGTCAACCAATAATGAGTCACCATCCTCAGTGACAAGAAAACCATATCGTTCTAGTTCTCTCAACTCTCTCGTGCTCCTACGCAGTTCTTGTGTCTCTAGAAAAGATTGTTCTTCCACGGGGCTTTGTAGAATCTATTCTTGTACCAACTCATGTGTATCTTGAGCCTCAACTACATTGAAGTCTATCTTGCTCCCACTATCTCTTTGGAGATGTGCTCCCTCTCAAGGAATATGGAATGTCTTGCCACTGTAACCTTTTTGTCTGAGGGGTTGTATAGGTAATATCCCCTTGTTTCCTTGGGATATCCTATAAAGATACACTTTGTGCCTCAGGGTGCAAGTTTGTTACCTGAAGAGGCCTTAAAAAATTCTTCACTACCCCACACATGTAAATTCGATAACATGGCTTTGCGTCCACTCCATAATTCGTATGGAATACCATTTATCGATTTAGTTGGTACTTGGTTTAGTATGTGAGCTGCTGTTTGTAATGAATATCCCCAAAAGGATAATGGAAGACTCGAATGACCCATCATTGATCTCACCATGTCCAATAGGGTGCAGTTCCACCTTTCACAAACAATATTCCACTAAGGTGTGTAAGGAGGAGTGAGTTGAGATAGAATCCCAAAATGCCGTAAGAAATCAATGAAGTCCTGATTAAGATATTCTCATCCTCTGTCTGAGCGGAGTTTCTTAATATTCTTACCAAGCTGGTTCTCAACTTCATTCTTTTATTCTTTGAACTGATCAAAAGAATCTGACTTATACCTCATTAAGTAGATATATCCATATCTACTAAAATCATCAGTAAAAGTTATGAAGTACGAGAACACACCCCTTACTTCAACTATAAATGGTCCACACACATCTGTGTGAACTAATTCTAGAAGCTTTATAGCTCTTTAACCTTTCCCACTAAATGGGGCTTTGGTCATTTTGCCTTGTAGACACACATGACATACACCAACTGGTTTTAGTTCGAAAGAATCTAAATACCCATCTTGATGTAATTTTGTCAAACGTTTCTCATTGACATGACCTAGCCGGTGATGCCAAAGTTGGGTGTGGTATGAGTCATGTGAATTAACTTTGTTATCGATTGCCATTACTTTGTTTGTGTAGTCTAACACATAAACGCTGTTATATAAATGTGCCCTACAAAATCAAATGCTATCTTTATAAAAGTAGCAACATTCATTTCCAAATGTGAATATGAATCCATTAGTATCTAATATGGATACTGAAATCATGTTTTTAGTAACAGAAGGCACATAATAACAACCTTTCAAAACCAAGACCATCCCGGTAGGCAATGTGAGGCGGTTGTCTCTGACAGCTACAGCAGCGAGTCTGGCTCCGTTTGCTGCTCGTAGATCTACCTCCCCTTGATCAATCTTCCTAAATCTACATGGTTCCTATATTTGGATACAGATGTGAGCACCACAAGTAGTATCTAATTCCCAATTAGTAGAAACAGATAGATTTCATTTGATAAAAAACGCACCTGAAGCTTCCCCTTTCTTCCTTGGCTGGGTGCAGTTTTTCTTCCAGTGGCCCATCTTTCCACATGCAAAACAAAAAACATCTTGTTCCTTTGCCTCCCCTTTGATCTTCCATTTCTTGGAAGGCCTTGAAGAAGCTTTGGGATTAAAGCTCTTCTCCTTCCCTTTCCTTTTATTCACCATGAGGAAAGAAGGTTTTTCACGCTTCATGTCAGTGTCCATATGGAGAATGAGGATGAAAATATCAGACAAAGACTTCTCAATGTTGTTAATATTTATGTTCACAACTATGTTTGAGAAGATATGGGGGAGTGATGCGATAATGAGATCGGTACTCAGTTCTTCAGGGAGTTTAAACCCTAGAACCTCCAAGTGCTCAATGTAGCCAATGAGCTTGACTACATTAGGCCCATCTGGTGCACCCTCTCCAAGCTTGCTCTGAAATAGAGCCTTGGAGATCTCAAACCTTTACTGTATTGCTCTCTCCTGGTATAAACCATTGAGGTTCTCGAGCATGTTGTATGCATCCATGACTTTATGAGACTTCATGAGCTCACTAGACATAGATGAAAACATCAAAATTTGAAAATCGAGAGCATCATTCAAATGTTGATCATAGACTAGGAAATCTTCATCACTCACCCCTGGGACAGGAGAATCAGGATGTGAGGACTCCAGCACGTAAAACATCCATTCATGGCGTAGGATAACCCGAAGGCGCCTAAACCATTCATGAAAGTTACTATCGGTGAAGATGTTTTCTTTATCCAAAATTGATCGCAAGAGAAAATGTGGTTGATGTGTTTGTCATATTGATTCTACAAATTAAAAGAGAAGATTCATAAGTACTTTCTTGATTACATTTTATGAGAAATAATAAATTTTATTAAGTCTCCCACTATTTTATCAAGTCCCAATGGCCCTCACCATTGAACTCGGAATGTCCAGTTGCTTTGACATTATAGTGACAAGGATCCATATTCCCTTTCACATAACCCCAACAACGGTTGGTCAAGCTATTTAAAGGTATTTAGGTTGGTAGGTCTTTTCCAACTGTGAGCTTATAGTTCCTTGACCTGTTGAGTGAACTCCCTAATCCTGAAATCCTGACTTGGATTTCCTCAACTCTTGCATCCAATATTTCACCATGTCTAGCAAGGGCTACTTCTCTTGATGTAATATGGTTAAGTCAACCCGAAACCTTTCATAAGGGCTTCTTTATAAATGTAAGTGTCCCAACAAGGGTTGGTCAAACACATAGTTTTATTGAGTCTTTCCATTAATAAGGTAACAGAAGGCTTGGTCTGACTTAATATGGTATTGAGGGATTTTATTCCTTTATGCGTAGTTTCACATTATCACATGTTTGTTAATATTAAGTGATACTTGCTTAAGTGATGAACCATGTTCTGAAAATGATTATGCATAGTCCAGTTTTTATTTTATTCCAACTTTGCATGCTTGTTCATTTTATTAATTATGTGATCGCGAAAACACATACATAATAAATAAACAATGCAATCAGATAGAAATAAAATAAGATGGCATGATCATGAGCTTCTATTGGTTAGCTTATCTAGCTGTTTTGATAAGCTAACCCTTACCTAGGGAAAACAACTTGAACCTAATGGTTCGTGTTTTGCAGCTCCAACCTGTCCACCTTTGTATCTTCTGGTGTCAGTTTCGCCTCGGCTTTGGGATTTGAACCATCTCCTCTGGCTTGGGATATCCTCCATTACATGGGATTACATTAAAGAAACCATGGGCACGCAGGCCCTACATTTTATTGGAAGAAGGCTCGCAGGCCAACAAATTTAAATTAAATAAATTTAAATGAAACCATACACATCCAAAGGGTCTTTGGTCTAGCTCATGATCATCCATAGTATGCAACGATATTTATTCATATTAAGAATTCAAATTATTTCAATCATTATTTTATTCAAGATAATATGCGCTCGAATTAAATTAATTATGATCTTATAATTAATCAATTATTTATCTTAAATTCCATTCTGAATTTTATTGAGATTCTTCTCATCCATATTCCTTGTATGGGTCTTTGTACATTGGAGGAAACCTGGTGAAATTCCATTTCTGGAAATTACACAGCGTGTAGTTTATAATTACACGACGTGTATTTTTCTTTTCACCTTTTATCCAAAGTAAAAGTCGGGGCTTTGGCATGTTTTCTGTACTTTTGAAATTTTAGAGTACACGGCATGTAGATGAATCATACAGGGCATGTACTTCCTTGTCACGAAGTAACCGGCCTGGAGATCCCGTGTACGCGGTACGCGACTTATCTTTGTACACGTTTTCACCTGGGTTGGAACGGACTACAAGGCGTGTTGTTCCAACATACACGCCGTGTATTCCGGTTTCCACGCGCCGTTCTATTCTGGTCAACATAGCGTGATTAAAACATAGGAATAATCAATTCACACGGCGTGGTTTGGCGGACTAGTGCCGGTTCCTTGAACCTAAGTACACGACGTGTAGTTTTAATTACACGTCGTGTAATCCCTTGTTGTACATACAGAAAGAGCGGCTCCTCCGGATGAGTTCCTCGTTGTTATTTTAATCAAAGATTAAAATAAAAAGTCGTTTTTTGTGATATGAATCGAGAAACGAAGGAAGAAGAATATATCTAGTTAATTCAGATTTATAGAACAATTTATTTTGAATTGAATCAAATATGAATGTGTAAATTATCAATGAAAATTAAATAACTATAATCAACTTTGTAACCTTGCTCTGATGCCATTTAAAGGTTCCAGGCACAGCTGAAGCACGTGGGTGGATGTGCCCACATGGATTTTTGTCATTAGCAATGATCAATCCACGATCAAAACAATGTTAAACGTCAGTCTCCACGGATCGAATCACAGAAAAAGACAAAGAAGATGGTTTTTCCTGGAACCACAAACAAGGATCGTTACAGGTTGATTATAGTTAATTTAATTAATTATAAAGAAATAACTTTTGTGTGTTCTTTCTTCGTTGATGTTCTCGATCACATTGTCGATGTAATCCGTCATTGTGTCATAGAAGCCAAGTGTAGAATCCCTCTAGTGGTGATCCAAACGTTTAACTTTTATCTATGGATGTCGCCAAAGGATTCTCCAGGTGCTAGCATGGAGAAGCCTTTGCTTGCGTTTTCCGCCTTAGATCATCTTAATCCGATGGAAGAGGATCTCTCCCAGTCTTGAGAGCGTTCTTGGAGGAAGAGGTTCTTTCAGTCTTTAATGAATTCTTTAGAGATGTTGTGCACAATTATTCTCTTGTATAGGAAGAGATTAGGGTTATGAGGATATTTATAATCGAGTTTGAGGTTATAGAGTTATGAAAATAAATAAATGCGTGACACGTTTCATTTATTTCATTAACTCTTATTGAAAACCCCCATGTTGAATAATTAAATCCTTGACATGCGCTCACGCTGATTATAATAAATATCATTTAATAAAATGATATTATATCATCAAAAACCTGACTGGAAAAACTACACGGCATGTAATAATAAATACATGGCGTGTACTTGTTTTTCATTGACAACTACACGACATGTATATTAAATGTACACGGCGTGTATATCTTGTTTTCATTTATTCATTTCCTTTCCAAAATAAAAGATCACAGTGTGTACATTTAATAATACATGGCGTGTACTTGTTTTATTTAATTTTCCTCCGTCATTTAAAACAACTTAGGCTTCCTTGAATAATTATTAAAACACATACGTGAATAATCGTTATTCAACTTGAGATACTTGGATACACTTAGTGTGTGACCCTCTAGGCCTCTTTCTCATTGGCATTAGGCAGGCTTGCCTAATGTCCAAGATTACTATCAAGCAACGGGTCAAGGCACCCAAGAGAAAGAAGTTGATGCCGCATTAACATATCACCTCATACGAATGCTTACTGTGTAATTTAATCTCTTTGTCTCGATATCTCATCAAGAAGGTTTCATGGAAGTGTCATAAACCTATATGCTTGATCCTTCATTCTTTGACTACCTGAAATAAACTCGTCGTTTACACCATGGACATGGAATTTAATGCGACAGTTCTATTTCAATCAAAGGGCCGAGATATCAACTTCCATAGATGGTAGGGACAAATCCTTCCTCGACTTATCCATTAACAACATGTCACTTGTGACACGCCCAACATACCCTACTTCCTGCCAACTGTCTGTGTGACGGTTTTCATCAGTAAATCTACGTGTGCGTGTCATGACATGAGTTAATGATAATCTTCCAGTCTAAGGACCATTACACATGCTCTCAGATAGAAATATCTGATGACACCAAGACATGCGGAATTACTACTGGCGGGTCTGTTCTCATAATCTCCCATCTTGGAGATTACCAAGTGGGAACTCCATGAGAGAGAGTCTCATCTTCTTATGAGTACTCGCACATGACAGTCTGTATACTATGTGTCCTGTCATAGTATGTCATCTGACCGTAGAACTTTATTTAAGAATATTCTTATATCATTTCAAGGTTCTCATCATAGCGGGGATCTGCTATGACCTTATTAACGCAACAAATATTCCAGGACATTATTATATTATATCATTCAGAACAATGAACAATATATAATAAGTGAACATTCATGTAATCAAAGTACAAAACAGTTGGTTCTCATGACACCAAGCCTTAAAATTAAATAGAAAATCACTGTTGTTCTTGGATTCATAGCACAATTGGAATTATAGAAATCCCAAATAACGGATATCCTTTTTGAATATAGTGCCAGAAAATAATTCCAATAGCGTAGAAATACCTTAATAGTGATAAAAAAATTAGGAATGGTCACCCCATCCTATAAATGGTCTCTAATACTATGGAACTCCTCATTAAGATTTTATTCCTGAAGATTAATTTTTTTGTATATCAGAGGTGAACAGAGCCCTAGAGAAGGAATCTTTGGACCCTATAAGATGGATTGTAATATTCAACTTTGTAATGAGAGCCATCAATTTCCACTCTTTTCAATATTCCATCATTGCATGGGTTAGATATTTTCTGAAGAAATCATTCGTGATGGTATTCTCATTTCTTATGAGATAAATGACATTACTGTCGAAATATTGTAGGTATTCCACATTATTCCCATGTTAAAATGTAAATATTTTTTAGATATGTTATAACTAAATATCTTATGGTTTGCGTATACTATAAACCATTCTCATTAGAAGTAGTGTTTCCAAATATTAGGTGTGTAGATCATATGTACATATTCAAGATTGCGGGTCACATAATTCTTCACATGTTTCCCAAGATTAAAAGGACCCAAAGCAATGACATGATTGCCCTGCATATGAACACAACGCATACTTGAAACTGATGCATCACAGAATACCACATAACCCTGCATGGCCTCTGGGAGTACCAAAACAAGAGAATTCAATAAAAGAACCTTCAGCTAAAAAAATAACTATGACAAGTTTCATTCAAAGAAAACATTAATCTCTTCCAAGTTATAGGAGTCATCGAATATCCATCATTTAGAATCCCTTAACAAACCAATGATAATATCCAACCTAACTCATGAATATTTTAATCGTGAATACATTTTGTGGTTGTTCCCATGTTGTAACAACATTCACCTTCTAATGATAAACCGATATCCCATGTTCATAAACCCAATGTCCCATGAGATTATCTTAATGAATATATAAATCACATTTTGATATCATGTAAGAAATTCAATGGTTTATAAAAAAACTAGAATTACTCTCGGATGATTGAAACGCACTGCCAATTGACGCCTATCGACCTGTCAAAATTCCGGTGCTCTGCTAATGTGTATAGCAGCACTCGGGTCGATTCCTCAGCGATGATACTTTGTAATATTCATTTGTTTTTAGTTGATTGTATTTTGATTAGGGGGGTTTGTTTTCAGAGCTTAATTGAAATGATTTAGGGATGATGTTTGATTTACCAAATTGATAAATATTGGGGTGAGTTCATCATTGGGGAGTTAAGCATGTGATATCCTTGAGCCTTACTTTGTATTGCATTAAATTAACACCCATGTCATAAGTTGAAGTTGATTGGAATTACTAAGTGTGAAGGCGTTAATCCAAGCCGTAACTTAACTTAGGGTTATAATCTCAATCAAAACTTATTTAATGTAGTGTATTTATGGTTCCAATAATCCATGTAAACGACTCATTAAACAAAACATATCATTAATCCATGACATATTATGTTTAACATACACAATATTAATTTAAAGAATACTCATCGAGAAAAACTCTCAATCACTTAAAATCCCCGAATTATAACTCACCCCAATGAGAGATTTACTCAGCCATTTGGATGTTTAATATTTTGGTTAATATAATTATGATGATAAATTAAGAATAGAAGAAAAAGAAAGGGATTATAAAAGAGTGGTACGTTGACACACACACACGAACGATGATGATAATTAAAAATGGATTTTCGATTGAATGAGGAAGCAAAAGAAGGGAAGGGGATTGAACTGAATTTAAACTATTTTAAGAACATAAATATTAAACTACAGAAGGTGTATGTGAATAAGAGATATTGAAGTAGTAACTTGCATTAAAACAGGATTACAAAGAAAGAGAATTACAAGATTACAAAAATGAAGAACACAAAAGTAAGTGAAAACAATGAGAGGAGGAAAGGTCTATCAATTGAAAACTTGAGTATGGAAGGTCCTCCAAGGACTTTTTCAAGTCTTTGGTCATGCCAATATGATATCCTATCTTCTGAAATGCCAACCCCTCTCAATGAGAGAAGGGGAGAGTATTTATAGCCCAAGGAGTGGACTGTTTGCATTCCCAATCTGTCCCTCCACTTGCATCGCCAATTTGGATATTCAGAAAGCCGAATCTTCACATATCTCCTTCTTCAAAGTTGTATAAAATAATGTTGTCCGACCACTGTCAAAAGAAGGAGGCATTTGGAAAAGTGGATCCAAAGTTATGGCGGTTTTATTAAACAAAGGTAAACTGTCCATTTCTATCCATTCTTTTTCGATGGCCAAATTGTGAATGGATTTTTGAATAGAAAGATGCCTTAAACTCTGAAAGACTTCTTCAAAAAAGTCGGCCACCTATATCTCCTATTTCACACTGCAAAATCTCAGCTTGATTTGATGCTTACATCATGAGATATTCCATGAATAGTATACTGCTTTTAATTCTAGGACAGAATGGTGGGCTGGACTTCAAAGCTTTAGTTGGGACCCTTGTACTTGGATTTGGGAAATGGAATTTTTATCCAAGATGACATGTAGTGTCCCACGAATTATGGTGGAGATTTAAGGTTTTTGGACTTCTGTATTGAGCCCAGTAAATCAATCTTCAAGGCTGGTCCAGTTTGTTCACAGATTATTTGGTCTTGTTTGTGAGGAGCATATGACCATTCAAATGGCATAATGGGATCATGGTTCCTTCTAATGAAATGTTATATATTGAAATTAGAATCCTAAAAAACAAGAACCACAAAATTTGGATCAGTATAGTGACAGTTATAATTAAAACATTAAACTGACTCAATTGGACTACTTCTAAAAATGCTCAAATATTATACTTAATATTAAAACATTAATATTTCACACAAATTATGCACATTTTATATAAAATAAGTATAGGGGAATATAATAAGTCATGAAAATATTAATAAAATCAACTCCCCCACACTTAGATTTTCGCGTGTCCTCATGTGAAACAAATATAAAAACATGACAAAATCATTTTCACTCACCAACAAATATTAAAATTTTGTTTTCTCCAATCAGGGGAGGTTTAAACTATTTCAATAATCCATATTGAATTACATCACAAATTTGGTTCACAATAATGCACCAGAAACAATTCATTTTTTCATGGTCAAAGTTTGCATTGGAAAATGTAGGCACTCCAAACTTACTCCTCTCAAGATGATAAAAATGTATTTTAGGAGGTTCACTCATTCACCAACAAAAAGTGAAAATCAAGAGTTTGTAAGACCTCTCAGCTTCCATTCCCAAATATAATGTGTAAAAAAATCAAGAGGTATTTTAAGGGGTTTTTCAGTGGCTATGGGATGGTAGGTATATAATGTCCAAAGGAAAAGAGGGGTTAAAAACACCAACATGGAAAAATCAATGCACATTTTTTTTGAAATTTGATTTGAAAGGAAATAGAAACACATATTTACAAGGGCATGAATGTGTGATGAATGAAAAGTGAGGGAGATAGAAAATGGAATAGGGTAAGATGATGGAATATGTACAACATGGAAGACTTTCAATAATGACACAATACATGATGATTCAAGTGTTCTTTTTTTTTCTCTTTTTGCTCGTTTTTTTTAAAATTTGTGCTTGAAACAAGTCTCACAGTCATCTCCCAACCCATGTTTGATATTCTCATGGAAATAATTTTAGTAGTTATAACACGATCAAAGGTTGATGATGAATGATTTTTGACCCACCAAAGACACAACCCATTCATTTTTTTCATTTTTTTTAATATAATTTTTTTTCAATTGTTTTGAACACTTTTCAATGACTTTTGTACAAATGAAAATTACACATATACACCCCAAAGCTCATAGAATTACAACCTCTCCCCCACACTAGAATGGATGCTTTCCCTCAATCATATGATGACACATTGGAAATCAATGAAAGTACGCCCACAAATGAAGTCCATTCCCCCCCACACTTAAATTTCAATAATTTGTACAATGAAAATCCATGAAGATGTTGGGTGGGACAAGTTATTAGGCTTGAAATGTGGATATCAAAAGAAAGGTTTTCATAGGCTCAAAGGGGCTTTCAAAAGTAGGATCAATGTAAGGGTAACAGGAGGCTATTTGGCTATTCTGAGTCTCATGTGGCTTAGAAAATGCCTCTATCATATGAATGCACACAAAAGATGGAAATTCAGCTCGAAGGTCCACAAACTCAAGACTCACAATTAGTGGTGAAGACACACAATGAACAATATGGCCATAGATGACCTTGGCATGAAGGCTAATGTTAATCTTCACGGTAGGGGAGAATCATTTTCCACCAAAAATTGTTCATTTAAAATGTTTGTTATTGACACAAAATTGTTTACCCAAGTTTGAGATAAAAATTCAATATATTTGAGTTTAAAACAAGCCTTTTGACTCCCCAAAATGGTTGGACAGAATTTCAATATTGGATGATGAGTAATTATGACTCCCCTTTTTTTCAATTTTCATTTTTTTAACTAATTTTTTTAAATTTTTTAATTTTTAATGACACATCCACACAAAAGAGAAAATAGAAAAAAGGTTGTGGAAGAATGTTGTAAAAAAATGAGAGGGAGAGAGGAAGAAGAAGAAATAGAGAGAAGAAGAGAGGGAAGAGAGATTGAGGAGAGAGGGAGTTAAAGGGAAAGAGGTGCCCCCTGGTTTGGATTTGGCGGGTCTCCATCCAGTGGTGGTTCTATTGAAGTGGATGGGGTTTCGATAGAAGTCGACGTGCTTCCTGGATTGTGAGACCTCTCATGGTGATTCTTTAACCGATATCCGTTAACCATGGATGTTCTTTTTGAAGAAGGGTCTTCGACTTGCACTGCACCAAATGGGTAAACATTAGTAATAATAAAAGGTCCATGCCAACGAGAATTCAGCTTACCTGGGTGAAGTCGAAATCTAGAATTGAAGAGAATTACCTTTTAACCTTCATGAAATACCTTTCGAAGAATGTTCTTGTCGTGGAGTGACTTTGCCTTTTCTTTGTAGAGAATGGAGTTCTCATACGAATCGAGTCGAAGCTCCTCCAATTCAGTCAACTGCAACAATCTTTCTTCTCCAGATTTTTCACAATCAAAATTACAAGTTTTGACAGCCCAAAATGACTTATATTGGATTTCAACTGGTAAATGACAGGCTTTACCAAAAAAACTAGCCTAAATGGAGACATCCCAATGGGTGTCTTATAGGTTGTTCGATAGGCCCAAAGTGCTTCACCAAGTCTATCGAGCCAATCTTTTCTTGTGGGCTTAACAATTCTTTCAAGCACTCTTTTCACTTATCTGTTAGAAAGTTCAGCCATTCCATTTGTTTGAGGGTGATATGCACTGGATGTTTTATGTATAACCCCATTCTTTTTCAAAAGTGACTCCATGGTTCTATTACAGAAATGAGTTCCTAAGTCACTTATCAAAGCATGTAGTGTTCCGAATCGATGGAAGATATGGGTTTTGAGGAACTCACTCACAGTTTGAGCATCATTTTTCCTAGTGGGTTTGGCCTCGACCCACCTAGAAACATAGTCAACAGCAAGGAGAATGTATGATAATCCATTGGAAGGGGGAAAAGGTCCCATGAAATCGATGCCACAAACATCGAAGAGCTCATAGAAGATTAATGGCTTTTGAGGCATTTCATTTCTTTTGGAAATTGTGCCAAACTTTTGGCAAGTGGGACATGATTGACAGAACTCATGTGAGTCCTTGAAGAGTGAAAGCCAAAAGAATCCAGAATCTAGGACCTTTCGAGAATTCCTTTGTGGTCCAAGTGGCCACCTCCAGGCATTGATTGGCAGAATTCCAAGATGGAGGATTGTTCAGTTTCATCAACACATCTCCTAATTACCATGCCAGCCCCAATTTTCCAAAGTTTATTATCTTCCCAAAAATAATGCTTTGAATCACTTTTCATCTTTTCTTTTTGTTCTTTTGAAAAATATTCAGGGAAAACACCAGAAACCAAGTAATTGACAATTGGGGTATACCATGGTAACTTTGGAGTGAGAGATGAGAGGTGTTTAGTTGGAAATTCAGGATCAATTATTTTAGAATGAGAAGAATTAGAAATTCTACTCCGGTGGACAGCCACAGGGTTTTCTTTTCTAGGTTTATCTTTTATCACAAGGTCAAACTCTTGGAGCATTAAAATCCATCTTATTAGCCTTGGTTTGGAATCACTTTTCTTAAGTAAGAACTTTAAGGCTTAGTGGTCTGTGAAGATGATGATTTTGGCACCTAAGAGATAGGGCCGGAATTTATCCAAGGAAAAATCCACAGCTAAAAGTTCTTTTTCAGTCACAGTGTAGTGTGATTGAGTTTCATCCAATGTTTTTGAGGCATAAAAGATTACATGTGGAATGTTTTCTCTTCTTTGACCAAGAACAGCCCCAGTGGCCCTATCGGAAGCATCACACATCAATTCAAATGGTAAGGACCAATCTGGGGTTGGATTATTGGAGAAGATGTGAGAGCAGATTTGAGTTCAATGAAGGCTCTCTTGCAAGCCTCATCAAAATTGAATGTGACATCATTTTGAAGTAAACGAGTGAGTGGGAGGGAAATCTTGCTGAAGTTCTGAATTAATCACCGATAGAAACCGGCATGACCAAGGAAGGACCGAATGTATCGAACTGATTTGGGTTCAGGAAGTGATTGGATCACCTCAATGTTGGCTGTATCAACATGGATACCCTATTGAGAAATTATGTGCCCTAGAACAATCCCATTTGAAACCATGAAGTGACATTTTTCAAAATTCAGCACAAGGTTGCACTTGACACACTTTTGAAGGACCAAGAGAGTGAATGTAAGCAAGATTCAAACGACTCGCCATAAATGGTAAAGTCATCCATGAAGACCTCCATTCAATTCTCAATGAATTCAGAAAATATACTCATCATACACCACTGGAATGTTGCAGGAGCATTACAAAGGCCAAAAGGCATTCGCCTATAGGCATAGGTTCCAAAGGGGAAAGTGAATGTGGTCTTTTCTTGGTCTTGAGGTGCGATTGGAATTTGGAATTAGCCGGTGTAACCATCAAGAAAGAAATAGTGTGACTTTCCGGCCAATCTCTCAAGAATTTGGTCAAGTAAAGGAAGTGGGTAGTGATATTTTCGTGTTTCAGCATTCAATTTGTGATAATCGATGCACACACGCCATTTGTTTTTCACTCGAGTTGTGACCACTTCTCCATGTTCATTTGTGACAACTGTTATCCCTCCCTTCTTAGGAATGACTTGAATTGGACTAACCCATTCACTATCAGAAATTGGGTAGATAATACCAGCTTGAAGAAGCTTAGTAATCTCTTCCCTAACTACCTCAAGTATGAGTGGATTGAGTCTTCTTTGAGGTTGCCTAATTGGTTTGGATGATTCCTCTGGATGGATGTGATGCATGCAAAGGGCAGGATTGATTCCTAGAATATCCTCTAGGGTCCAACCTAAGGCATTTTTGTTTTCCTCTAACACTTGAACAAGTTGGGACTCCTCAGTTTCGGAAAGTGAAGCAGAGATAATGACAGGGTAGGAGGGATCATGGAAAAGGAATGCATACGTGAGGTGTGAAGGAAGTGGTTTTAGATCAGTTTCAGCCTTGATTTGAGAGCTAGACAAGTTAGGAGTAGGAGAAGGGATTCCATATGGGTTTGGATCATTTTCCTCAACACTGTCCAAGGTGGAGCAGTAGAGATCAGAGTTGATGTGGGATTCAAGAGAGTTTTCAAGTTCCTCTAGATTGATGGAGTCTATGAATGAGAGGTCCACATCAACTTCACCATTTATGACTTTGTTAATCATGGTGAAAGTTTCACAAGATCCTTTATCATTAGAACATGAAGAACATGGTGGACTGGGGTTCGATTAAATCTTAGAAGTGTCCTCAAAAGCATGGGTTGAGAATGCAGAGTGATCCTCAGATGGGTATCGCATGGCTTGGAAAATGTTGAAATTGACCAGTTGGTCACCGAATTCCATGGATAAGATGCCTGAATGGACATCAATCTTGGTTCTCGCAGTCATGAGGAATGGTCTTCCTAGAATTAGGGGAGATCGAGAAGAGGTCGTCTCACCTTCCATGTCAAGGACATAGAAATCAGCTGGGAAGATAAGATCATTGACCCGAACAAGAACATCCTCAATTATCCCCTCAGGACTGGTAGTGATTTGATTGGCTAATTGAATGACAACACCCGTTGGGTGCAAGGGACCTAGACCAAGGTTGGAGAAAATGGATTTGGGCATGACATTTATTGAGGCTCCAAGGTCTATGAGTGCATCATCATAGTTGGAACTCCCTATTTGACATGGAACCATGAAGGTCCCTGGATCTTTTCACTTCATGGGAATGGACTGTTGGGTTGAAACATTTTCAATGTTCCTATGTTGCCTCTTATGGGTGCACAATTCCTTAAAAAAATGACATACTTAGGGATTTGTTTGATGGAATCTAAGAGGGGGATGTTCACTTCAACACGTCTAAACATGTCAAGCATTTTAGGATCAGGTTCAAAGGACTTATTAGGCTTGGAGATGGCTTGAGGAAAAGTAATTGGGTTCCTTAGAGGAATGGAAGGAGGTGAAGGAGTGGATTCAAGTGCCTTTTCTAGCTTTTTGTTCTTTTCATTTTCTAGATCAACATCGAAAGGGGAGGTAGAGCAATCAGAATGGGGCATAACAATTTTCTTTCCCGATCTACGTGCAATTGCACTTACATTACCCTTAGGGTTGGGTAATGGTTGAGCTGGGAGTTGGGATGAATTGGATGGTTTTTGCTGGCTAAGGTGGGATGCAAGTTGACCTATTTGGGTTTCAATGTTCTTGAGGCTAGAACGGGTGAAGGAAGCAAGATCCTCTACAGCACTTTCCCATAGTTTTTTAGAAGAAGAGGCTTGTCCCAAATTTGGTTGGCCTTGATTTTGGTTCTTGGGAAAGCGATTGTATTGGGTGGGGAATTGGGAAGGCTCGTTAGGATAGTGGAATCCAGGAGGAGGATTGTTCCTTTGGGGTTGAGGAACAAAAGGATAAGGTTGATAGATGTTACCACCACTTTGACCATATTGGAACTGGGTTGGATTTTGATGAGGGAACTGAGGAGGATGAGAAATGGGATTACCATACCTCAGAGGTGGGTTAAAGGTAGAAGAGAAGGGCTCAGAGTGGGGTTGGTTGAAGTTTCTAACAAACTGACCTGATTGTTTAGGGTTGAAGTTTCTTTGAGCATATGCCGCATTGAGCTCCATTGGACTAGATGAATCAGATGGATCATCTTGAAGTTGTGGACATGTGTCAGTCAGATGAGATGGAGAGTTGTAGATTCCACAATTCTTGATAGTTCCAGGGAATAGTAACTGTGGAGAAGATGAGGTTGGGGATTTGGTAGCCACCGCTAGTTGACGCACAAGACATGTAAGTTCACTCATCCACTCATTCATCTTGTTGGGCTCTATGGATTGATTCTCTTGGGCTTGTTTCACTTGAGCATGTGCTCGAGTATCGAATTGCTACGTGTTTGCAGCCATGTTGCTTATGAGTTCTCGTGCTGCTGCAGGAGTTTTGTCAACAAGAGCACCGCCACTTGCGGCATAAATGAGAGTTAGCTCCATAGCCAATAACCCCTCATAGAAGTATTGGATCAAGAGTTGGTCAGGGATTTGATGGTGTGGACAAGTTTCCACAAGCTTTTTGAACCTCTCCCAATACTCATGGAGTGAATCATTCAGGACTTGACGGATGCCGCTTATTTCCTTTCGGATAGAAGCTGTTCAGGAAGCAGGAAAGAACTTATCAAGGAAATGTCTCTTCATGTCAACACATGAATTTATGGAACCAGGTGGGAGGTAGTAGAGACAAGACTTGGCAGAATCTTCTAGGGAAAGGGGAAAGCTCTAATCTTGATTTGTTCTTCAGAAACCCCTTGAGGCTTCATGGTAGAGCATACTACTTGGAACTCTTTAAGGTGAAGATGTGGATCCTCACCGGCTAGCCCGTGAAAATGTGGGAGAAGATGAATCAAACCTGATTTGAGTTCGAAGTCAGCTTCAATGTTTGGATATTGAATACCAAGAGGTTGGTAATTCATATCAGGGGCAGCAAGTTCTTTCAATGTTTGTTCCCTAGGATTGTCCATATCTAATTCAATTGGTAGGGAAATGAATGGTTCTTGGGTGATTTTGTTGTCCCTAATGGTCCTCCTAATTCGACGAAGAGTTCTATCAATTTTAGGGTCAAACAAATCTGAGGGATTGTTTGGAAGGCTATGGGGAATTCAGATAGATTTTGGAAGAATGAGGAAGTCGGGTTTTTCTTTGTATTTTTTTAGTTTATGATTTTTATGAGAAGACGGGTTTTTCTTTGTGATTTTTTTTTATTTTTTTAAAATTTTGTATTTTTTGGGGGTTTTTTTTACAATAACCAGAAACGAATGACTACATAAAGCACCATCCCCGGAAACGGCGCCATTTGAAACGCACGGCCGATTGTCGCCTATCGACCGGTCAAAATTCCGGTGCTCTACTAATGTGTATAGCAGCACTCGGGTCGAATCCTCGGCAATGATACTTTGTAATAGTCGTTTGTTTTTAGTTGATTGTATTTTGATTTGGGGGGTTTGTTTGCAGAGCTTAATTGAAATGATTTATGGATGATATTTGATTTACCAAATTGATAAAGATTGGGCTGAGTTCATCATTGGGGAGTTAAGCATGTGATATCCTTGAGCCTTACTTTTTATTGCATTAAATTAACACCTATGTCATAAGTTGACGTTGATTGGAATTCCTAAGTGTGAAGGCTTTAATCCAAGCCTTAACATAACTTAGGGTTCTAATCTCAATCAAAAAGTATTTATGGTAGTGTATTTATGGTTCCAATAATCCATGGAAACCACTCGTTAAACAAAACATATCATTAATCCATGACATATTAAGTTTAACATACACAATATTAATTTAAAGAATACTCATCGAGAAAAACTCTCAATCACTTAACATCCCTGAATTATAACTCACCCC
Source organism: Viscum album (assembly GCA_963277665.1). Classification (NCBI taxonomy): domain Eukaryota; kingdom Viridiplantae; phylum Streptophyta; class Magnoliopsida; order Santalales; family Viscaceae; genus Viscum; species Viscum album. Next base: position 1,848,115,834 of record OY728143.1, on the reverse strand, counting down.
AATGATAGATTTACTCAGCCATTTGGATGTTTAATATTCTGGTTAAAATAATTATGATGATAAATTAAGAATAGAAGAAAAAGAATGGGATTAGAAAAGAGTGGTACATTGACACACACACACAAACGATGATGATAATTAAAAACAGATTTTCGATTGAATGAGGAAGCAAAAGAAGGGAAGGGGATTGAACTGAATTTAAACTATTTTAAGAAAATAAATATTAAACTACAGATGGTGGATGAGAATAAGAGATATTTAAGAAGTAACTTTCATTAAAACAGAATTACAAAGAAAGAGAATTACAAGATTACAAAAATGAAGAACACAAAAGTAAGTGTAAACAAAGAGAGAAGGAAAGGTCTCTCAAGTGAAAACATGAGTATGGAAGGTCCTCCCAAGCCTTTGGAAAGACTTTTTTCGTGCCAATATGATATCCTCTCTTCTGAAATGCCAACCCCTCTCAATGAGAGAAGGGGAGAGTATTTATAGCCCAAGGAGTGGACTGTTTGCATTCCCAATCTGTCCCTCGACTTGCATCGCCAATTTGGCTATTCGGAAAGCCGAATCTTCACATATCTCCTTCTTCACAGTTCTATAAAATAATGTTGGCCGACCACTGTCAAAATATGGAGGCATTTGGACAAGTGGAGCAAAAGTTATGGCGGTTTTATTAAACAAAGGTAAACTGTCCATTTCTATCCATGCATTTTCGATGGCCAAAATGTGAATGGCTCTTTGAACAGGAATATGCCTTCAAATCCGAATGACTTTTCAACAAAGTCTGCCACCTATTTCTCCTATTTCACACTGCAAAAGCTCAGATCGATTTGATTCTTACATCATGAGATATGTCATGAATAGTATACTGATTTTAATTCTCGTACAGAATGGTGGGTTGGACTTCAATGATTCATTTGGGACCCTTGTACTTGGATTTGGGCAATGAAATTTTTATCCAAGATGAAATTTAGTGTCCCCCGAATTATGGTGGAGATTTAATGTTTTTGGAATTCTGTATTGAGCCCAATAAATCAATCTTCAAGGCTGGTCCAGTTTGTTCACAGATTCTTTGGTCTTGTTTGTGAGGACCATATGACCCTTCAAATGGCATAATTAGATCATGGTTCCTTCTAATGAAATGTTATATATTGAAAGTAGAATCCTAAAAAACAAGAACCACACAATTTGGATCAGTATAGTGACAGTTATAATTTAAACATTAAACTGACTCAATTGGACTACTTCTAAAAATGCTCAAATATTATACTTAATATTAAAACATTAATATTTCACACAAATTATGCACATTTTATATAAAATAATTAAAGGGGGAATATAATAAGTCATGAAAATATTAATAACATCAATTATGCACATGGTCCCTCCCATACCTAGAGTAAATTAGGATGTCATCCATAATAAAAAAAGAATCTAGATACTTATTTAATATCATTTTCATTAAATATATGACAACTAAAGGATAATTCATTGGACCTATGGTCATAAAACCTACCCATAATGGTCATACCTAGTCCGAAATTAGGGTTTTGAATGTCATATTTTTATCATAAACTAATGGTAACTAGGTCAAAGGTCGGTCATTGAGAACCACTTATCCCATTTCACCTAATAAAGCATATAAACAATCCATTACAAATGATATTTGTTTTTTTACCTTCACTCGATTGATATTTTTATTTAAAACACATAGGTAATGTAACCCATTATCTTTTATAGTAAAGATAATATGTGCCACTCGAGATGAATAACACGAGTATATAAATACTTTATCAAAAATACTATTAAATTGGGAGTTAAACTCGTTCATTTAGACTAGTTATATATTGTAAGAGGGAATATAAACTAGTTATGTACGATTCACTATGTCGGTAAAAAATTAAAACTCCTTTATTAGGGAAAAATAGAGAAGTTAGAAGGATGAAAATTGGGAAACATGAAGAAAATTTGTGGGAGATCACAACATTAATATTCATGCTCCACATCAAAGGGAACCATTGATATCAGTTTCCCCAACTATGGATAATAATATCATACTCTTATCTCCCTTGAGTATCATTCTTCTTAGATAACATGATTCACATGAATCATTGCAGTGAAGCATACTAGACAATGATAACAATAAATCAACCCATTATTCAAATGATCTAATCAATAATAAATATAAAATCAATCAGTTTCATGTCGACAACTAGAAAACACTAATAAATATTGAAATATGATATAGAGAATACATAAGTCGTACTTAGGAGACCATGCTCTCTTTCCACACAAATGGTTCTAGTAATATCCATTGCACAATATAACATCTCCATATAAATATTAATAAGATTAAAAAATGTTAAAAAACAAATGAGTTGCATCGGTATAAAATATAGTAGTCAGTATTGAAGAAGCTATTGTAATGATACCTATAATGGTCGATGGAACCATATTTAATTCCTCTAGAGACTCTTCCACTGTGTGAAGAAACTTCATTATAAAAATCTATACCTTGAAACATATTTCACATGAAGTATATGATTACCCAAAAGTTATAGAGTGAGCTAATGACAATGTTACACTACTCAGAGTAGAATAAAAATGGATGAATCATTTTATGTTTCTAGTGCATCCACATGTGACCCTGTTCTTGGGGGCCTAACTGAAAACTGCCCATAAATTTACTGGATTTCCATACTGGTAAAAAATAAAAGGACCTATTCCAATAAATAAAGGATGCATAGAATTTCCATGGTATCAACAACCACTTTGAGGACCATCACAATTATGTTTTCATTTATTGTAACTAACATTTACATTAGGAGAGAAAGAAGGTACTAATAACCCTGAAATTATAACCATGTTAATTTTGACCATTAGCACCCTCTCAATCACATAAGTACAAGAAGATAGTTTCACTAATAAAAAATATGAATGAATATATTGAAGAAGACAAAAAAATCATTCAGACATCAAATTCTCATTTTATATAATCTTATGTGTGGAACGCACAAGATTGTAAAAAAAATTACAAATTTTTCCATCACCATGTCACCCTACTCAAGTTTGATGAACACAGTAGATGTGGGGAAATAATAAATTCTGGTTATAATTGTTCAGTGAAAAGAACCATGATTTCATTATACTCTATTCTCTCTTGTTTCTTCATCATCATTGTTGTGTCCCACCATCCCTTATTTGGTTCTTCCAGCACAAAGGTGGCAGACTTCACTTTGATTTTTTTGGGTGTGTCCAATACCAGAAATCAATGATTCACCATACTCAACCACTCTTTATATTCTTTAGGGTCATTTGATCCTCTAAATAGTTTTAGATTATATAAAAGTATCACTAGAGAAATAACTTTGAGAAAACCCTCAAATTTCCCTTAAGATGGTGCATATGTGTAAACTTGAGGTGTTGTATGTACCAGAGATTGGATAATTAGAACAATCACTACTACCCTATTAAGATCCAAAAGTGGATTCAATTGCAGAGGATCAGTAGAAACATCCCCCAAGAACATATTTACACATCCTCTCAAAGGTATAATTATACACAACATTAGTATACAATAAGGAATACATCATATTAACCACCATACACACCAGTAGATAGACCACGACAATTTTTGTTTCAATATATCCAAAACAAAAACAAGTAAAAGAAAAGAACTATGAATCAAGAATTGTTAACATATCATATAATGGGGACCTAAGGTTCTTTTAGGTGAGATATGTCTAGGTAATCCATCACAACTACCACCTAAGTCCCCAAAATATTTCACAACTGCATACAGACACCATGAAAAAAATAACAACTTCGATATCTGAAAATAATTTCTATCAAACCAGCCCAGTTACCATGGTAACGCGACAATTGAGCCTGTACTAACATATCTTTTAGTGAATTTATTATCCCCACGAGTTAATGACTAGCACCTGACATCATAAAAAATGAAATTGTGAATTATTACTCCACTAAGAATATGAATAATTGAAAGATGCAAATTAAAAAAAAAAAGAAAATAAACTTCGGGAACAATACCAAAAAACAATCTGGTATATTACCAAAGCACTACAGCCTAGATCAGACATCTAAAAACAATTCACTAAGTTAAAAAGGATGAAACTCACCACATATATGGGTAAACTACTATATCCCCCCAAGGAGATTCCTTGCACCTGCTCGAACATAGATCGCGATAATCTATGAACACACGAAGGTATATGTAGGGTGCGATCCGAACCCTAGTATGATTAAACCCAAATATTGGATACAATGTTTCCAAAATAAATTTAACCTAACAAATTATTTCAATTATAAAACAAATATGTTAGGAATTTAAAAAAAATATTTTGGAAAATTATTCTTTACATTTAAAAATATGGAAATACTTTAGAAACTCTTATTTCAAAATTAAAATGATGTAAATATAATTTTAAATAAAATAATTTCAATAAAATTTAACAAATACTTATAAAACAATTGAAATTTTCACAAATTTATTATATAAAAACATTCATATAATATAGTTTATATAAAATCTAAAGACATGTAAAAAAATGTTCATAGTAATGGCATAAACTAACTTGAAATGAATAAAGGAAAGAAACATGTTCATGTTTCTAATTTGGTATGATATTTCCAAGTTCTATGTATATGGTGCTATGAAATGTAACATATGGGAATATTATCCTTTCAGCCTACGGCCATAGTGGACTCATCACCATCATCTATGGTATGCGATGTGATGTTATAATGTTTTAGATTATTGTAAGTCATATAGATCCCCCCAAAATAACTAACTAGCTATATATTTCATTCATTTTCACTGTTAAAATACAATGATGGTAAATTTATTTCCAGACATCAAAAAACAAAATTAATCACATTCTCTATTTCAAATATCACAATTTTCCTTTTAAAGAACCATAATAAGTTTGTAATCCCAAACATGTCATTTCACAAAGATAAAACCCTAATATTTCAATCAAAAAACTTTTAATTTACTTTTTGCAAAAAAGAAGTATTTGAAACCAAATTATTCAATTTCACAGTCTACTTGTACAAGTTATTCAACATTTTAATATTCAATGGAATTCAATAAATTTCATAACATACCCCAATTCACTAGAATTTGGGATTTTCAAAACATTACATCAAAACCATTGCACAATTAAAATACCCAATTTAATAGAAACAAAATCCATAAAATCCAAAATTTGAATTAAAGAATTTAAATTTACATAATTTTTATAAACACAATCTAATTAAAAGGAAAAAGGATTTTTCCATTTTACTTCCAAAAACTATTTTTTCATAAAAACCCCAATTCATTGAAAATTGGTTTATATATATATAAATTATTTAATTCCATCTAATCAAAACCCATAAATATCATATAACATAATCAATTTAAATTAAACATATATATATAAAATTTTATAAAAATTGGGTATCATGGAAAAACCACCAACATCAGAGTGGATAGATCTTGAATCATCAAACCCTAATAAAGATTTATAGGGGAAACACAATAATATAATCTTGAAAAATTAAGAGAAAACAATTTTTTATATCCCCAAATAATTTTTATTAAATCCAAAATTTCACTCAATTATTCCTTAAATGCTATGGTTGAAGATAGAGATCACAGGAGAACAAGATCTAAAGAAGGAAACTAACTGGAAGAAGATTGAATGGTGTTCCTCCATTATCGAATCACATTTGGGAGGGGTCCAAGGGGCCAATAATCCTTCTTGGGATATCCAAATATGAAAAAAATAAATTCTATTCAAAGTTGTTCCATCGAGGACCCAAATATATGTTTTGTAAATTTATAATTAAATATGAATTAAGGAAAAACCATTTTAATGACTTCTTGGATAGAGGCTCACAATTTAGAAATACTATGGGAAAGTTGTGTTGCAGTTATAAATATGCCACCTACATTCTCTAAAGAGGCATAAAACCTAACTAACCATTTTTGAATTGTGTGAAATCATACTGCCTTGACTCGATCAATTGGATTGATAGGGTGAAAAATTTGAGAAAACTATGAACCCATCATAAAACATCCCAAAAACTTCTAAAACATTAAAATATTTCCAGAATCAACCTCGAATGAAACCCAAAAAAACATATGTAAAATATGGGTCAATGATTTCCTGAAAAAAGAATCAATATGTCACAAAATATTTCCCAAACATGAACGGGTATCACTTAAACCTGATAACTGAGCTAGTCTAGATATAGTATGAAGGGAATTTCTTATCCCCATAGGTCGGCGACTAGCACCAACTATCATAAAAAAAATGAATGTAGGAATAATTTTTTCACTAAATATAATATATAGAAGATAAATGATAGTGATGAGTGAAAAAGAATCCACATGTTGAACTGTACTTGATGTCAAATAGGTAAAACCCAAAGTACTACTACCATGTAGCAAAATATGAACAACTATTTAAGTCCTAATATGCACATCTCACCATATCCATGTGGAAATATCTAGAGAGGCCTTTAAGAGAATCATTTTCCTTGATCGTACTTGGAAAGAGAAAATATACACACCCAAAGGAACATGTGTGGTGTCAGAAAAATCCCAATACGATTTACCAAACATATTCCAATATAAAATTAACCAAAAAATAAATGAATTTTAAAACAAATAAAATATTCAATTTAAAAAGAATATTTATTAAAATGGTATTTTCATTTAAATTTTTTTAATACAATATAAAATCATTCTTCACAATTATAATGATGGAAATATACTTTTAAAAAATTCATCTCAATGCAATTGATGTAGTATTTATAAAACAATAGAACCTTTAACAAATGGCATAAATGTGAACTTTTATATATAAAATTTTAAATAGAATCTAATGGAATGTAAAACTATTTAAAAAAATGGAATATATTATCTTGAAATACAAAAATGAGATAAAAATTTTCATATGATTAATTTTGTAAGATAGTTCAACGGTACACTGACCAAATTCTATGAAATCATAAATATGTACATATACCCCTTTTTCCTAAGCTAAAATAGGAATAATCACCATCGCCTAAGGCATGTGATGTGCTGATATGATTTTTAAGATGGTTTTAAGTTATAAATTGTAACTGATAATAACTCTCTAACTACTTGAGGGATGCATGTGATAAATTACTGAAAAATGATGGGGAATATATTTAAATACAATGTAAAATAAAATTAAACCAATTATCCATTTTAAATATTCTGATTTTCCATTTTAAATACCATAATATGATTTTAATAAAAAAAATTCACTTTCACCATGATTAAACACTAAGGATTATATCAAAAACATTTTATTAAATTTTTCACAAATAAGAATTTGAAACCATTTGATGCAATTTCACAATCCACTTTTACAAATTATATTCAACAATTTAATTTTTAATATAAATCAATTGATTTTTTAAGAAACCCCAAATTAATTTGAATTGGGTATTTCACAACATTTTATCAAAACCAATAAATACATATATTAAAAAATTTTAATCGAATTAGTTTGCATCAAATCAACTATGTAACATCCCAAATTTCCATATACACTCACCAATTTAATTAAATTATGGTTATTCCAATTTCATTCCAAAAACGAATTTATCATAAAAATCATAATTCAATGTACATGGATTTTAATTTAACAAATCATTAAGAATAAGGTATATTTATTTAGATTTTCAATTTAGTAATTTTCCCAAAAATTAAGCAAAATTGAATGCTTGATGTTTAAAAAAAATCATATCAATTTCCTCCCAGTTTAAAATTTTTAACCTAAATAATTTTAAGCCATTAAATAAAGAAAATATGTAGAGTCATTATAATGATTCCATCATGCATCAATTATCACCATACCTTAATGTATTATTTGATCTACTAAACACTGAGTAGTCGATCAACAAGATATAAATTTTATTTCCCATTATTCAGTTCCCATAACATGAAATGGTTAAATTAGTGGTTTGTTTGTTTTAGGGTAATGTAGTCCAAGCATGTATAATGATCAAGAACATTAAAGAAAATGAAGAAATCATATCTTAAGAATTAGAATATTTTATGAAAATAATATTCACCAAAAAAATTTCAAAAGTTATTTATCATAAAATGAGGATATAATTCCATCACTTAAACCAAACGGATGGTAAAATTATAACGTCATATGATGAAAACATCATAAAAATAACAATATACTCCTCCAAATGAATTATTAAAAGTGTAATCAAGAATAATAATTTATTTATAGGCATAAATACTAATAATTAAATGAATTAAACATAAATAATTTGGTATTAATTATCAATAAGTGACATTATTATCCTTTTGAAACATGGTTGATGATATTTTCATAAAGAAATTGAAATTTTAGACTCATATTTCATTGATAGTTATAGACCAAAAGGAAAAGAAATTTTTGTGGAGTCATTATTAATAAATCACATACAAGTAATAAAATTTAACCACTATTAAACAAAAAAATTCAAAAAAGAACACATGATATTTTCCAAAAGTATCAAGAATATTTTTTATATGTGGTAGAGTAGGCCATCAACCAAAAAATTATTAATGATATATAATTATTTCATCTAATATAATGAAATAATAGAAAGAAACAACTAATTCACCACCCACACATTTGTTATTCAAATATAATGGAGTTCTGTTATGTGAAAATTTACACATTAATCCATTATATAGTATAGAGAGTTAACATCATCAACCTCAAAGAAAAATAGCTCAATTAAGGTCATATTAATCAATACCATTGAGGATGATCATGACATGGAAGTAGATATTTTTATAATTCTTATCCACTCAAAAATAGTAATTTTATATTTAGTATTAATTAATTTTCTTAATCTATTTCATGCATGTTTTCTAAAAAAACTTGTTCATTTAATCAAACATTAGATACTAAATTATCCCTAAAAACACATGATGGAATTTTCGTTTTTTCCAAAATATTTTAATCATATCAAATTGTGTTTTTATGAATGAATTTCTTGAAGAATAAATTATTCTTTGATTGGTTGAATATGATGCAAAATTATGCATTAATTGGAACTACATACATATATCTCATATCAATTGTTATAATTAGGATATATCATTTCATATCCAATACCATCCAATGGTATTATATCAATAAACATATTATAAAATAATCTCATTCAAAAATAATTAAATATTATGTGTTCTAAAAACCAATGATAAGGGGTATTATATTCCAATAGTGAGAGAGGAAATCAATATATCAAATCATTATATTGTACATGAAAATGTGGATTTATTTATTTATGGATTTTATTCTATTATAATAGAATTTGATGTTGAGTATTCATTTATACTCATTTATGGTTCTATTTTTATATCTATGAGTCCAAATAGAATAGAACCTATTGAATAGAAATGATATAATTATAAACATCATGATAATTTGTACATGACTTTCATATATCAAATATGTTCCCTCTGGGGTGATCGCATCCTCTTTGTTAAGAAAAAGTTAGTATTAATGTGCATTTGTTCTGATTATCAGGGATTTATCATGTTCCCAATCATAAATTTTTTTGCAATATACTGAATTAATAATTTTTTTCATCAACAAATAAAGAATCAGTACTTATATAAGGAATATTAACAATCATTATACCACTAATTAATGATAAAGTGTGATTATATACCATCATCATCTATCGATCAAGATATTGAAACTATAAACTCATTTTGATACCATTTGGACCTACAAATTCACATGTTTTTTAATTTATCTGATGAGTATATTATTTGTTTACTAACAGGAAAAATAATTTTTAGTCCTTATTGAATATTTTGGATATATTATATGATAAAGAAAGAGTATAGATATTTTTTATGGATTTCTCTAATGACCATCCAAATTGAGAAATCATATATCGTATTCAAAAACCATGAATAATTCTATAAACTATATCATTTATGCATTTTGTAATCATATGGTAGTGTATATTGAAAAATCTGTGAAATATGGGGGTCACTCAAGATTGTCCCATAGTAACCACTATGATTGAGATCTAATCTTTTTATTTAATAACATGATATTATTGATGTATTTTTATAAATTAAACAAAATCATGAAATACATTATGCAGGTTAATATGGATGTGAGTAAAGTTCCCATCGATATAAGAATGTTAATATAAATTCATGGAGAATAAGAAGAAATTGTTCAACATAAAATACATACATTTTCCTAAAGTGGATAAAGTGTTTTATATATATGAATAATCCTCAAATAATGAATTTGGATGTTTCTTTATGAAATATTAAAAGGTGATTCATTAGGTATCACATTGGTTAAAGTCCAAAAAGAAAATTTATTCACCACATGAAATAGATCTTTTAATTTTTTTTACATTAATTAGGTTTTGAAATTATTATTATTGTGAAAAAATGAATATATATATATATATAATAGAATCATAAATTATATATTCATGTAAAATGAGTTTAGCATGCACAGTAAGGAACGATTAGAGTTAATAAAATACTGTTATTATTAACAAATTGTTTTTCTGGGGAATGAAAACAATGTTTCTAATTATATAATCATAAATAATAATTGTACTCTTTCATTAATGCTAATTGAATGTGACCTAATAATTAAGGATATTTAGATAAAGAAAATTTTAATTTTAATTTATGGGATGTAATCATACAGTTTCGACTCATTCCTCAAGAATCTATATGTTTGAAGATAATGGAGGACAAAAAATGTGATAAGGGACTCTAGAAGAAGGTAGAAAATATTAATGAATTTAACATTGTTATTTATGCATTATATGGTTTAAAATATGGATATTTTTCAAACAATACTGGAACTAAAAATGATCATTTGGATGATGTATATAACATATCATTCTCTATTATACTATGAAAAAATTGATTTAAAGAGATAAAAAAATTAATATTTTATATATAACATAAATATAGAGACTTTGGAGTATATATATTAAGTATTGGTAAGTATTTCCAACGAAACCCCAAATTTTCTTCTCATTCTTGGTGATTTGAGTCATAATATACCATCTTTATAAAGAAAGGTTTTAATTGGGACTTTTTCAATTACACTATGGGGATACCCTGGTTCAGATAATGGGATATCAAGCACATAAAACCAATTAAGTAGTAATTATTATATATTCAAATACTCGCATATCAACGAAATATAATTTCATTAATCTATCCAATCCCCAATTTGTAGGACTATAATATCCTGGAAATGTTTTTTGTATGTTTTAGAATATTGTTTTTTTAAACATCAAAAAAAATTAGTTAAATTTTTACTGAGTATTTGAGGAGGCTTGTAGTGTTTTTAGTGTTTGGGACAAGAAAAAATGAGGAGAATGGACATCTATTTCTTGTTGCATGGTAGGAACACAGTTAGAGTAAACTGTGTTCCAAAACAATTCTAGATAGGAGGAAGGGGGAACAGTAATGTAAACCATAGACTCGGAAAGACCAAACTATGTGGCATTCAATTGATTCATTCTACTTGGTGGGCACATGGTATTTCAAACTATATTGGCATCCCAAGGAAACCATGTTACTCAAACCCTCATGGATAGAGACAAGTTCATGGTTTCAAAAACCATATAGACAAAGTGTATACCCCATTAAGAAGTAAATATTTACATCCCCCCATAAGGTTTTTATGCATCATACTTTATTTATTCTCTCATTTCTCCTCTATAAATCATATAGGAGGGCCAATTCGACCAAAACTTCTAAAGAGTGGGACTATTTCATTTTATGGACTTGTATAGTGTTGATGGGGGAATATCAAAACTCTAGTTAATTATAATTACCCTTTTCCATCTCTATTCTAGACTAGGGATTGTGGTTTTCTTCTTCTTATTCTAAATCCCTAAATCCACTTTTTTTTGTGAATCGTATATTGGGGCTTCAAGGGGTTCTTTGTAACACCTTGATATTTTGGAAAATATTTTTTTGGAATTAATTTATCTTTTCAATACTTTTGAATTCACATGACACTATAAATAGTTATATATATATATATATATTAATGAACTAAGTCAAATATTCCTTTCACATGAAATACCAACATGGCGTGAGCTACAAATAACATTGACTTGGCATACTATAAACATATAACTGAGTTTTTATGAAACATCATTATATATATATATATATTAATTAAATGATATTGTCATAACCTATCCATTAAAAATATTTATTGGATTAGTCATAACAACTTTCCAACTATTGTTACTAATTGATTTATATAAAATACACATTGATAATGAAGGACATGATTTCTGGTAAAGTCCATCAATGTTTAAAAACAATAGTTTATTGAATAAACTGTTTCTAATAAAGAAATAAATTTTATAAATATTTAGAAATGTAATTTAATAAAATAAAATTTATTTTCTAATTAGGAAAATATAAATTATCCATGGTTATTTTTTGTGATTTGTTGAGAAAAATCATTTTTAGATTAATAATGAAAATACTGGTTTTTGTTACCAACTACCTTTTTATTAATTAAATATTAATGATAAATTATATTATAGGTATTTTTAAAGGTAAAATTTGATAAATATTATATCTATTAATACTATTTAATTCATTATAATTAATTTCACTTTGAAACTGAATAAAAAATCATCATAAATGTTTTAACATTTTCCCACTTTAAAACCCTATTATTAGGTCCCTTCTATGGGATTAGCACTAATCTTAATTTTTTCTGCTCCTAGGATTTGAATAATAAAAATTGGAAATAAAACACTGTATTCATTCTATTATTTATATTCTTATAAGATCATGTAAATTTTTGACATAAATTATTAGTAAAAGTGATTAAAATTAATCACAATAGTTAAGGCCAAATTCGGTTTAATTAAGGACTAAATATTAATATTATGGGACCAAATGTCCAAAACACCTTAGGACTTCAATTTTATGTAAATAGTTCCGAAATACACCATAAGGATTTGAATTTTTCTTTTTTGGTTTGACTTGTTTTAGGTATTAGCATGTGCATACCTAACTTTTTTCTAAATAATCAACAAGACTCGTTTTCCTTCCCTATAAAAGGTCACCACATTTAACCATTCCTCACACCTATCAACCCTTTTATGATAATTAATTATCTGACCAATTAGCCTCTCTAAAATATTTCCTTTCACATTGAATCATTACTTGGTCTATAATGATTCTAAAGGAATCCTTTTGGCACAAACAGAATGGTGTTACCCAATTCTGAGGTAACGTCTTCTCTAAAGATACGTTCAATTATTTCCCTTTCATCACCATGTTAACTCACATTATACCAATATTTAGTGAAAAATCAGTATCCTTAATGTGATAGTATGTTTTTATGGAAATAATGTGACCTAAACCTACATAGACCACCATTAAATGGATGTTGAAAAAACTTTTTCTTTTTAAAGTTAACTACTACTTCATGAAATGATGATTGTTCATTTCTCTTTACCACCAATATTGGTGGTTATTATAATGAAAACTCTATATTTATGCATATATAATTTATTATATTTACTATGTATTTATGTTTCTTTAAAAAATCTAAAACAAACATGTCTTTACCTTCCATTTGGTATTGATATGGTCATCTCATTCGGGGAAGTGGAGAGTATAACCCCTCAAAGTGATGTGATTCGTTCATACACCACATGAAATGTATTAAAGATGGGTTTACAGGAAAAAAAATGATATATTTGATATAGTAATTATACTTTCGTAATAATATATATATATATACATATAGATACATACTTTATTTACGTACATTCATTCAATACGATAATAATAAGATAAACAACATGCATATGTTTGTACAACTTACCGTCTCCATTAATGGTGTATTCCATTTCATAATATTATATTATATAGATTATTATGATAGAAATAAAATTTACATACATTATTTTTATATCAGGGTTTACATTCAGTAATCAATATATAAGTATACGGACCAATGATGCAACAAATAAAGACAAATGCAAAGAACAAAGTGGGCATTACCCGAAGTGAAACCTTAACATAGGATCGTTAATAAGAAGGTAATGTAAGGTTATAATCAATACATAGATACTAATAGATGTAATAATAATATTCTTTAAATTATGTATAATAAACTTAGGTATATGAAATATTATTCTTGTAAATTTATGGAGAGAGTCAAGACACAATGTAAAGTGATTTCATCTCACTTTCAATTCTCATGTGATAAATGTTATTTTAAGAACTATTTATTTTTTCTGGTGTATGTACTGCCCATGATTGTATTATATGTTTATTGAACATAAATATATTAAAATTAATATTCCCATTTTATGACCCTTCTTTCATTGGGCATATGTTTCAAAAGATTCCAAATCAGTAAAAATGTATTGTCTGAATTTTCCTTCTTTGAGACTTATGTTTGGTTTTGTACCTAAACCCATTTTCTAGGTGTACATAAATCCAATTTTAATTTAATATCATGATTCTAAATATTTTCATTATTTTCTATGGTTAATGTAATTTACTTTACTTACATATATAAAAGGATCCCATGATACCATGCTATAATAGTTTATTGAGACAACCTCATTTCATTTCGAGATTGTTTGTTCTTCCTTTGATGGAGTATTATGATACATATCTCATGAAAATTTTAGAATTACCTTATCCTATGTTATATAATGCTATAATCATTTATTAGTACCATATTCCACTCTATGGTACAAAACATGGTTAAGAATTCATTTTTAGGAAAGCCCGACATTATCCTCTCTTCAGTCGGAAATCAATGTTTTCAAAAAATGGGTTTCCATGAATATTATAACACTCTATTATAAGATATAAAAAAAATTATATTCTCTATTTCTTTTACCAATCTCTTCAATGGAATAAACTTGTAATTTTTCAAACGAGGAATATTTATAAACTTTTTTCTGTTCAAAATTAATGTTCTATTGACCACGTACGACGTGTATAGATTTACCCAATTTCAATTCTTTGAAGCTTCCATTTGAATTATTAAAGGTTTATTCTTTAAGAAAATGTTTTTAAAAGTAATTTTCAATGAATTTTTTTAAAAAATTGTTCCCAAATTCTTTTATATCTTTTTCATGGAAATTTTTTTCCAAATGTTATCAAGTCTTATTTAGACTTTTTCAAAGTGCTTTAAATGAAATGGGTTTCAAATTTATTTAAATAATATTTTCTAAGTTTTCAAAAAGAAATCATTATTTATATTTTTTCAATTTATTTAAAAAAAATGCATCTCAAATCGTTCTGAATATTTTTTATACATTTTTAATAAAAAGTATTTCAAAATTTGTTTCATGCATCTTTTATTTATTTTCAAGAAAAATACTTTTCAAAACATTTTCACAATTTAATTATAAGTTTTCAAATTATTTTCAATGAAATGGATTCCAAAACATTTTCAATATTTGTTTATAATTTTTAAGGAAACAGATTTTTAAATTGATTTCATGATTTTTTACATGTTATCAAGTTATTATCAATAAAATTGATTGCAAAACATTTTCAAGAATTCATTAAATGTTATCAACTATTTTCAAATAAAATGTTTTTAAAAATGTTTTCATGGAAAAGAGTTTTCAAATTGATTCTTGAATTCTTTATAAATTTTCAAGGTATTTTATAAGAAAATGATTTTCAAATGGTTCTATATATTAAAAATCATTTTTCAAACAAGAAAGGATACATTCATCATGGAGAAATTTTAAATGTTGTTTTTAAATTAGATCCATCAAAGATGAAATCTGTTGATGTTAATCATGGATTTCAAGGAAATGATCTAAAGGTTCCATTAATATCCATTTTATGAATGAGTTATGCTTAATTCCATGGTCATTATGAACCTCGTCTCTCCTTTATTGGTTATATTTTTATGAATGCCTTTATCATTAAAGGGAGATATTATTTTCAAACATGCTAATTTTAACTATTTATGTGTATGATGAAATGATTACTAACCCTACCTCTTTCCCCAAGTTATTATATTTTTACATTTTTATGATACCCATTTCATTTAATTGGTTATGATATGATTAATTTTGAAATTTTTGTAAATGTATGTATAATTTTATTCTGTGATGTTTGGGACCTATATCTGATTCCAATACATTGGGTAATGTTTTATATCTCATTAGATGGACTTTTCTAGTATATTGAGTTAACATATGCTACTAATATGGTTTTGGAATTGAACTATGACTAATAAGATGGCCTTGGGAGTTAACCATTACATCATTGATGGTATGAGGAGTGAAGTAATGATTCTATGATGGCCATTTAAATGAACCATAAATACAAATATGATCTTGGTAGGGATGCCTTGGATACTATGGAAATCATTATATGCTTATGTGTTTTCCAAAATTCCATGTCTAATTCCAATGTTATACATTCATGTCCATTTCTCTTTATTTAATTATGATTCATGTCTTGTAAACTTCTAATAATTATGTGATGATCTTTATTATTATCATTGATATGGAGGGTTTGATATTCTATCTTTATGATCACGTTCTCATACACCTATGTTCATGATTATGCTTTCATGTTTCCGTTATTTAACATTACTAACCAATTGATCACATTATTTTAATTTTATTATTTTATCCATGTTATGTATAATGGAATTAGGTATAAGTACTAATGTTGGATATATTAATGCAAGATGTTGCAGATCATTCACCAAGATATAATATTTTGCATCCTTGATTTTAAAGACACAAAACTATTATCTTACTTTGGCAAGTATTTCTGTAATTTATTGAATATTCATCTAAAATGATGTGATATTCATGTATGTTAAGCATGGTTAGTTTAATTCAGGAATCCAGATCTATGTCAATGGTTAAGGGTGCATTCATCTTCAGATTCAAGTTTGGAGGTCAATATGTTATATCACATAGTCTTATTATATGTATGAGAATTTATGGTTATGATTTTGACTCCCAATTGATTTTTATTTGATTACTTGATTAATATTTGATAAAATGGTTTGTTATATAATGATTTATACCCATCATGATCTCCATGGGATAGGTGATGCTTTTTTTGACTAGTTTAGGGCCACCCACGGGGGGCTTCAACATTCCCTATCATGGAAAATTATCCGGATGAGTATAATATTTATTTATGAGTAACTGGAGCCTATTTTAAACATTTTGATATGTTTTTTTGAGTTTAAAATGCAATATTGGTAGAATTAATTGATTTTATAATGGAATACTGGATTTTCATGCTTAATATGAATGGTTTGTGTGAAATAAAATGATTATGTTATTTGAGATATTAATTGTATTTGAAATGAATAAGTGGGTAAATGAATATATAATGTTGAACTTGTTAATTGATTAAATTAATTTGAATAAATTAATTCCTTAAATAGGATGACATATATAAAATTAATGATTATATTAAATGGTATAATGAATGTAAATTGTTGATTATGTGCTAATGGGATAAGACATGAGAATGGGAAATGGGTTAAATGGGCTATGCAATGTAAATTGAAAATGTGATAATGGTTTATGGATTGGTGTGAAATCTCATGAATAATAATTATGATATTTCAATTGTATGTGAATTTTTTTTTCATTGTTTTTTATGAGGTATATGTGGTAAATGGATAAAGAATCATGTGCACGAGACTTGGAAACTATGGCTTATTAGACTTGAGGATATACACCCATGGTTCAGGTTAGACTAAGAATCTAAAAAAACTCCATAAAGCATGTGTTAGTGAATCTGAATTATTCCTTATAACATTAATGGTTTAATTTGATGATACTACCTGGAATGAGGCTACAAGGTAATTGTGATTTGTTTTTTATGAACTTCTTATCCCCAGTGTTCTATGGAACATGACTTATTACAGTATCCATATTAATTAACTGGATTGGACAATTATGTAATTAATTTAAATTCATAACTCATAGAACATGTGATGAAATTGAATTTAGTAATGAATATTTCATCAGTGATAAAAATTGTATTTGTGATGGAAATGGATGATGTAATGAAAATTGGTCAAATTAAATAAATTGGTAAAGCAAATATTTTTATCTAAGGGAACCCAAGTAATCATTTTCCCTTGTAATTTATTTATCAATTTCATGAAATATATATTTAGACTACATATTGTTTATAGTGGTTTGTTGTTGACATACTTAGTTTTGCTCACACCAAGCTCTGGCTTCCATTGGGTACTTGATCAGATATTATGGCTCTAGATCATGACAGGGGAAAAATGTCATGTGCTAGGGACTTAAGTTGGGCTTGGGATGTGTATGGATAAGGATATTGACTTAGAGTGTGAACTTGTATTGGGGATTTTGTGTTTATATTTATTTATTGAATTCTTCTCGTTTATAAATATTATCAGGGTATGAAAAAAATTTAGTTTTGTTATGTATATACAATGTTTTAGAAATTATTGGTAATTAATGTTTTTGGTAAATTTCCTATTTTTATGTTTTTTAATATGTTGTTTATTAAGGATAACACAATGAAAATAGGGTATATACTTCCTACATGATCTATTAGACCATCATTTCTAGTCGGTAACCTCTGACATATGGGGAGGCATGGTTGAGGTCTTGTGGCGACCTGACTCTGGACACCTGTTTAGTGGCTCCGAGGTTGGGGATGCAATAGAGTGCTTTCAGAGTGGTTATTTGATGTGTAATTATTTTCTAGGGTTGTTAAGTGGTAGATTATTATGTTTCTAGTCATGTAAATGAGCTTGTTCTTGGGTGTAGATGACCCATATATGATGGCAAACTCAGGTACCTTGGGTTTAAATTGTTGTTCGTGATATGTGTTGTTATATATGAATGATATATTTTATTAGGTGATGTAAATGATGCGTGACATAATAGTTTTATGATATTTTTCTCATTTAAAATAAGTAATGTGGTTGTAAATTCATTAATCATATTAGGCATCACATTATATAGGTGGCTTGCATCATGATAGACACACACAGGATGGGTGTGTGGGACATAAATGGTAGAATTCACATTATTTGTTTTAAATATGTTGAATATGGTATCTAATAAGTATAATTATAATGTTTGAATGAAAATAATTTTTAATAATGGTTAACTGATTTTGTATAATGGGCAGTTGTAAATAAGAAAAATGTTAGTTTTAACAATGTTGAAAATTTGAAAGGTACCCATAGGAAGAAGATTTACATTGTGAAAGTTTAAATCATTTATAATGTGGGTTTCCAATGAATGGTCTATCTCAAGGATAATTGAATTACCCAATATTTATCATGACCTGTGATCAAAATTCTTGAGGTTAGTATTAGAGATGGGCTCAAATCTGTTGGGATAATGTATACGGAGTGGGTTGATTATGAAAGGTTGTGTATTATCTGTTCTCATCTCCAATGATTAGAGATTACTTGAAATGTGTTGACGTATTAATTCCAATAAAATTGGTCTTTTTGATGTCTTTGGAAAATATGATGTTAAAAATTTTAATCCTTTGGGTTCTCAAAAAGTTGATGTTAGTTATGAAAAACAGTTTAATGAGGAAGCGTTCAGTGAAGAACGATATTGATTATTCTTTTTTTCATTTATTTTCCTCTTTGTGTGGGTGGTTTGGACATTAAGAGTGACCTATGAAGAGACCCTTATTGAATTTTGGGATACCTAGATGAGTCTCAATGTGTGGAAAAAGGTGTGTTCCATTTTACTTCTTGTGGTAAGGTTGTGACCTTGAGGATTTGAGATGTGGCCTAATAATGTGAAAGTGGTAACCCTTATGGGATGTAATTTCTAATTTGTGTGTTGAGATAAAGAAAGAGTGTTTTGATTATCAAGTAATTAGTAATGGGTGTTTTAATTATTTTGGTTACCCATTTGGGTTCATAACTTCCGAGTTTTTTTTACACTACAGTGGCAGTTTCGGCTAGTGTTGCTGAAATATGTGGTTGAGTAAGTTTGGTGTAAATCCTAGAGTCAATGATGACTAAGGTGCATTAGATATTCTGACCTGGAATAGTGGTAGGGTAGTCCCCCATGAGTGGATTTTTTTTTCTATGTAGTTTATAGTCCATTGATAGAGGGCCTAGTGACTTGATACGCTTACTATAATTGGGAATTAGTTATTGTTATATCATAAAGTTTGACCTACCAAAGTGGTAGTAAGTTATCCCTTTGCACTTTTGAACATGGATAATATGTGGATGTTTTTGGATTCAGATAGGAGAAGATTTTCCAAGACGAATAAGTAATAATGTTAATGGATTTTTTATAAGTGACTTGATTTGTGATGATTAGTTGGAAGTCTTCACAAAATCAAGGGTGACCTCGTGGAAGGTTAGCCAAGTGTTACATGTTCCAATGGAATATAATCCATGATAAATGATTCCAAGGTGAAATCAATGCAGAATAAGAACCATCTTGTTTCATTAAATGGTATGGTAGTGTCCTAGATCATTTAGAGTGGAACCTCATAGCTTGTTGTTGGTGTATAGTTAGTTTGGAAGGATTTTATATTTTTCGATGTCAGACCCATCTATTTGGATGATGATTAATGGAGGCCTCGATGTTGATTTTGGGTGGAAAATACATTGGTAAGTTAATCATTGTTACATTGTTCATTATGAAGGTGAAACTCGACGTGTGGGTGGTTACATTGTTCGGATTTCTTATAGGAATGGTCTGGATGTTTGGTAAAAGTTTGAGAATGCATTGGGGACGATGAGGCGAACAGACAAGGAGGAATGATCATGTAGGTATTCTGGTGTTAGCGTGGGCTCTACTGATGTTTTTATCATTTATATATAAACTTGTATTAAGTGTCTGGTCAAGGAATGTGACTGACCTTTCGGGTTTTAATAATGTACACATGTGGTCATGTGGTGGTAAGGCGTGATTCTATTTGGGATGTGCAAACATGTCTCCTAGGATAAGCATATGTCATTTTCTATTAAATCAAGAAAAAAGAGTGGCTATACGAGGGGCAATTGATTTTTATTAGTGTGGTGAGCCATTTTTTTTGGTGATAACTACCTTTGTCCTGTTGAAATGACTAGAGTAGTGTGGTGGAAGTAGTGCTAAAGAAAATATTGGTGCATGAATGCTGGCCCGATGGTCATGGAGTATTTTTGAGTCTTGGTTATCAATCACATATTATCGGTTATGGTTAGGTGCTTATGAGATGTCTGTGAGTAGGTAATACCCAAAAACATAGAATTTCGTGGTGTCCCATAGTGTGAGACTACATCATTTTTATATATGTTTTTGTAATGTTTTAAACAACTTCATATCAATGTTTTAGATTGTTATGATTATGAGAGATATCTTATCATTGTCCGGAGTATTCTGAGAATGCTTAACTTATTTTCCTAAAAAATTCAATGCATTTTCTGTAGAAATGGAGTATCATATAAATACTCCCACATGGTTGTATATGTATACCTGGATGGTTGGATGGTTGACATAAATTGTTTATGGGTGTGGTCATTGGGATGGATTGGGTGTCGATGAATGTCCTATGTACCATTCAAGAGAACTTAAAAAAAGTCTTAGATGATGATTTTTTTTTGTTGAAATGTGAAAATATATACGACCACATCCATGTTTTGTGGTTTATATTATGATTTTATCAAGATATGTGGTTGTTGTAATTCCTTCAGGATTGGTATGGTAATGACACTCCTTAGGTGGTGAGTGATTATTTAGTCTTATATGTGTAGTGTATTGAATGGAGTTGATGTAGTATCCTTGAGATGCTAATGAAAAACATGTGAGTTGAACACTGGTTCTATCAGTGAGTCCAGGTCGGATTTGATTATGGTGTTTTAAGGATCTATTTTCGAAATTTGGGCTCATGAGTGACTCCAAATGAAAATTGACATGCCTTCATAACAGTGGATAAAGGGCATGGAGGATAGTGGATTCTGTGAAAGTTTGGTTCTACTTGAAGTCATAAAACATCCATAGTAGGTTCATTGGATGATATTGATAGGCCTCAAGTCAGTAAGAAAACAATGTAGGTGAAATGGGTATTAATCCAACAATGAATGATGTATGTTCTGGGAACTTATTCATGGGGGTTTTCGGACATGATATGGTAAATGGAATGGATGTGATAAGATGTGACCCACCCCCAGTTTGGGGTTTGTAGTGGAATGGAAATTTTTTAATTGAATTATGACTTGGGTGAGGTTATTTTTAACTTACTATGAGTGTGGATGATGTATGGATGTCCTCCCATGTGGTTTTAATTGGAAGGCTGGACACCAATTCAGAGTAATGTACTTATGGATGTTCACACACGATGAGTTGGGAAAACGTCTAGTATGTTGTGGAAGCTAAGTTTATTTTTTGGTGGTATTTTTTGATAGTGGAGGTTCGAACCACTAGAATTTAATTGGGGTAAGCTATTTTATTTAGAGGGGATCACCATAGTTGGACGATGGTCAGTTGATGATGCGAACAGTGTTTTAATACAAGGGAATTTAGTATGCACTATTGTTATGATTTGACCATAATAATGATTGTCAATTTGAGGTCAAAAGGTAGAGTTCCTTTACTATTTTTGTTCCATCATGAATGAGGGATTATGGAATTGGACTTTTGGGCCTTCATTTTTGGATTGATGTATTTGGGATATGTGTTCTGATGGAATAGGTGTTTTCATTAGATTGAATCGAGTTGGGACATAGATATAATATTTGAATCATGACAAAATGGCACCATGTGAATTCAGACATGAGTTACAAAGAGTATCAAGTTGATTATGTTTTGATTTTATCTTTTATAAATAAACAATTCTATGTATGAGACTTCATTATGTTTTGATTTTGTTATTCTATACTAATATACCCTATGGGGTTCTTGTGGATAATGTTTGGTTCAAGTTTGATGAGTCCTTTGGGGAACATATAGTTTTATTTGTAAGTAATAGTTATAAACTCCTGTAGGGAAATACTACGTTTTTTGATTGAGTGATATAGAAGTATAGATATATTCAGTATGAAACAAGAGAGAAAGATCCATATATGCAGTCTAAGTGGCCCAATAATTTTACCTTGAAATATCAGTGATTATTATATGTGTGCATAAAGGTTGATCCATTATACGGTGGGGAGGTTGTAATATCCTAAACATCATGAAGTAATGTTTCCATTTACATTTTGGTCTAAATCTATTACATTTGGTTAATGAAATGTTTTCCAAGTGTTTGTGGAGGCTCATTGGTGTTTATAGGAATCAGGACATGAAAAAGGGGGACAACAATCATATAGATCTTGATGCATGTTTGACACATGCTTTGAGAAATCCATGCACCCAAACTATACTAGCGAGGTGGAAGGGCACATTGTTTAGTAAATCATTCAAGGATGAGGGGAATACATTATGACCTTTGAATGAGGCATTTATTATTGTTGTTGCATAGTTTTTTAATCCATTAAAGGCTCCCCATGTAACTGATTGAATCAACCTATATTAGAAAGAAGAAGACACACATTTTTAACATGGTTTGGAAATATATTTCTCCAAACCCTACACCCTAGTAAAAAGTGAATGATTTCCTTTCCCCAATTATATTTTAAGTATCATACTTGATTTAATCCCCCATTTATCCTCTCTCATCCCTAGTGATAAACCAATTAAACTCTAGATCTACAAGGGATTATCTAAATTGATTTTAGTACATTTGGATTGTCTTTGTGTGCATATCGATGCTTGAGGTATGTCTAATGCTCGTCCTACATCACTTTGTGGGATAAGGGTTTTCAGTTTCATTCTTCTTCTTCCGAATAATTAAAACCATATTTTTCAAGAAAATCATATGTAAGGGATTTTTTTGATTCTTGAATCTTGATATAAGGATATGGCTAACGGTGTGTTCAAATTTGGATTATTGATTGGTGTTCTACATGTAATATCAGACAAGCATTTTATAAATTTATTAATTTATGGGTATGGTATATATTCCCACCTGATTTTTATTTGATTTGATTAGTATGATTTAATAAAATGGTTGGATGAATGATTATTTAAACCCCTAATTATCCCCTAAGGATGTAATAATGACCATTTGACCAATTTAGGGACAACCATGGGGGCACCAACATTCGAAAAATTGAAAATAGGTAAGGTTATGTATATAATTGAATTATGAGAGTGTACTTACCATTTTAAATATGTTGATATGTTAGTTGAGTTAATAAGATAATATTTTTAGTTGTTTCTAGACTTGGATAATGGCATAAGGGATTGAATGGATAAATATTAATGGGTTTGGTGACATAAACTGATTGTTATATAAGAACTATGAATTGTATTTGAAATTCATAACAGGGTTAATGAATGTAGAATGATGAACATGATAAATTGTTAAATTAATTTGAATGAATGATTGTGTTAAATGAGTTAATATATATGAAATATATGATTATGTTAAATGGGAAAATTATTTAAATTATTGATTATGTGTTAAGGTTTTAGACCCGACAATGTGAAATGAGTTTAATGGGCTATGCAATGTAATTGGTAAATGTTCTGAATGGTGAAGGATTGATGTTAAATCTGAGATGCTAATTTTTTGGTTATTGTATTCGGTATGGTGTGTGATATTGAATATATGGTAAATGGATAATTAATAATATTCATATGGAATAATAATTGTCGGTATTTGACAAGAGGATTTATGCCCATGGGTAGGGTTAGAATAATTCACTATACACCACTCTATAATGTCAGTTTAGGGAAGGGTAATGAGGTTATATACCTCTAACAGTTTCATTTAATTAGACTACCTTTAATGAGGGTCCAATGTGAGTGCGATGAATTTATTTATGAAATGTTTATCCATAGTTATTTGGGAAACTAGACTTATTCCCTTATGCAATGTAATTGAACGGGTTAGGTTGTTGTGTGAATGATGTAAATGCCTAACCCATGGTACATGTGATGAAAATTAATTTATTAATGAAGATTTCATATGTGTTGAAAATGAGAATAATGATGGAAATGGATGAAGTAATGAAAATGGAGCTAATGACAAAAATTGGTTTGAGTAAATATTGTTAACAAATAGAAGATGAGTTATCTTTTGATTACATTGTCATATATTTAGAAATAACATTCAATATCGATTAAGAATTGATATTTTTCAGATACTATTGGTGATGGCCAACTGAGTTGAACTCACACCCTACTTGGGCATCCATTGGGTGCCTGAGAATATTTTATGGTTCAAGGTATAGAAAATGGAATGCCCATATGCTTTGGGGTTGAGTTAGTCTTAGGATATCAATGGATGAGGATGTATACATGGAGTTAGTACCTACTTTGGGAATTCAATTTCTATATTTATTTTTGGGATTCATTACTTTTAGAATTGTTAAAATGAAAAAGAATATTTGTAATTTTGTTATTTTTATACTATATTTGGTAAATGATTGGTAATTTATGTTTCTGTTTTATTAACTATTGATTATTTTATTTAATATGTTTCCTTCTCTGCCTTACTCTGGTAAATTTGTTCTAGTCTCCCCCCAATATATATTACACCCTCGTTGCTAGTTGACAACCTCATGTGTGTGGGGAGGCATGATTGAGGTCTTTTCATGACCAATCTTGGGGCACCAGTTTTGTGTATATTGACCCAAGGATGTTTTAGGGACTTCTTACCATTGTGGTAGTTATAAAATATAAATTCTTGTTGATTTGAACATCTATATGTTTAATATTAAATCAATGTTTCTATTCTCAATTAGTGATTATTTGTTTATAACCTATATATTTTAGCACTCTAGATTTTATCCTTATACCTTGAGATGGTATATTTTTTTAAGTTGGGATCAGACCCAATAGAAGGGTTTTCTAAAAATTCATATCATGGTAATCAAAATCCATGTTTTGTTTTATTACACAATTTGACACATCATACATTTTAAGGTCATATGTCATGGATCAATTTAATTTGCATTTATGTTGTATCCCAAAAACAAAATGAAAAATATGTAAAATATTCCATGAACTTTTTTAATGGTAAATAAAATTGAGTTGACACTTATGTTTATCAACACATCAAATACTCCTTTCTAGGAAGGTTTTA
Source organism: Viscum album (assembly GCA_963277665.1). Classification (NCBI taxonomy): domain Eukaryota; kingdom Viridiplantae; phylum Streptophyta; class Magnoliopsida; order Santalales; family Viscaceae; genus Viscum; species Viscum album. Next base: position 1,848,089,649 of record OY728143.1, on the reverse strand, counting down.
CTACAAGTATCATGTCCCTTTGAAGGAGGATTATGTGTCTTCAGGGGTATAAATAATTATAATATGTGGTGCAACATCCGTCCAGTATGATCTAGTAGGGAAGATTATTGCAATGAATATAATCTTTTGAGAAGAAGTTTGAAAGGGAATATTTCTTAATTGGGATATGGTATATAATTTTGGAATTGAACCTCAAATGGGAATCCTGCGTATCATAGTTATCATTAATCAAAGATCACATTGTTAATATAGAATAGTATAAGTACATGTGTCCTGGAGGCACTATGAATTTTAATGTCATGCGGTAAGGATAATTTCATTCAGTTTTGTGTCATATTACTAGTGAATCTATTTCATGAAAGTGAAATGAATATAGAAATGGGTGAGGTTGACTCATGATTGGTGTATAATGTTTTCTTAGGGAAGACCTCCCTAGAAATATTGAGTCATGGTTTATATAGTCATTTGGGGTAAATATTGGGGATTAACCCTTTCTAGGGTTTGAATATGAATTGGAATCCATAACCAATAATATATTAATTGATAAGTATTGATGACTTGACTATGTGTGAACATGGCCGAAAGTGGATGAGTTTGGTGTTACTTGTTTGTTTTAACCATATTTCGTGTGTTATATTTTGTGTCCAAGAAACTAACTATTTTGATAGATATTTGATATTAAGAAGATTATGGCTTTTTTACAAAAAATCCCAATCTTTTTATGGTTATTAAGAAACCTATAATGAGTTACTTAGTTTTTCATAGTGAATGACAGTTAAAATAAGCATCTTGATATTATGGATTAAATTTTCATGTCATTCCAAAAATGATGTGGAAGAAATATACATCCATTTATATTAGAGATTCATTTATATTGAAGGTGAAATTGTTTTATGTAATTGGATGTCCATATTTCTATAAAATATTGGTAATTATAAATTATCGATTAATTGAAATGGATTAGATAAGTTCTGAGCGATGGTATTTTAGTTATTTTCATCATTAATAATATTCATAAACATCATATTTGGAAAATGAATATATTAATTTTTTGACAAATTATATATGTCCAAACATCCTAATGGAACAAACTAAGTATCCATGACACCATAGATAGCTTGTCAGATTAAATTCAGATGAGTGAGGATATAATTGAAGATAAATAACCACATTATGGGTTGTTGTAGTAACATGGAATCCGGATTAGGGTGGGTCTATGACCCACATGTGTAGTAAGAAACCTAAGATGTTTCAATTTATATCTATGGAACATTCTTGATTTTATTAAAGCACACTCTATAAGGAATCATTAATGTGGTATACTTAAATAACTTTTATTGTTCTTACACAATAAGTTATGAAATTATATGATTTAAATAAGACCTTTATATTCATCCTCTTAATATAGATACTAAATAAATTATGAATTTATCATTTAGAATATATGTTCCACCACTGTATGTGTTTTAAATTTGAGATATTAATTTATTATTAATATTAGAGTTATTAAATGATTACTATTTGGTTTTTACATTATTAATGAAGAAAAATATGATCAACTAGAGATGATATGAGATTTTGATTGAAAATACCAGATGAATTCATTAGAAGTTAATTATTTGAATATTAAAAAATAGTAGAGGTAAGATCATAAGAGTTTAATACTCCTTCTAAATTAACTAAATGTTGACATAATTCGAGTAGAAGCTTATAATTTTAAATATATAAATTGAAAAATCGTTTTTTGTAAGCATGATTCTATAACATCAAAAACATCATCATTATAATTATGTTAATAAGGATAAATATAATGATGAATTCATACAGTCACAATGATTAATATATACAATATAAACATGTGTGGACATATATAAAATCATAATAACAAGAGAAAAAATTGTCAATAATTATAGAATAATGATGTTTCTAAAAAATGATGTTTTTGGGGAATATTAAACTCAATACATTCAATTCTAGGAAAATAGTTCCTAAATGTGAATAAATATCATGAAAATTTCAATCATGATTAAGGAATGTTCAATAAAGAATTTATAGTTCTTGGTGTACAAAAATGAAAGTTTGATAATCTCAAATACCATATACTGGTATAAAATTATTTGTTGTTTAACTACATGTAGAAATCAAAGAAATAAGAAGAATGATTTTCGGAGTGCTTTTCACATTAATGAATAAATCCATTTCCCATGTTTTGTTACACATAAATGTATACTTACATTAATTATGGAACATATTTCATGGATAAAAGGAGATGATGTGGGTTTAATTAAATGAATAATATGTCTATGATCATTTTCATGTATGAATGTAGTTTTTTGTAATTATAATATGAGGATATTTTTGTAGAAAATTTAGAAGGATATAAGCCACTATAAATTTTTAAATATTCACGGATGTCATTTCATGGGTACTTTTAATTCCAAACTTTATGTACATTTGAACAAATGGGATCATGAGGTATTCTGAAAACATGAAAATAAGAAATAAGGGAATGTAAGAGACCGCCAATATTGTATATTATTATACTGGTATATATATGTTGTGTATGATGACGAATTTTTGTTGTTGTTAATAACTAATATTGAAAAATATAAATGATATCAATTATTATTGATGTTTATAAAGAATATTATCCAACATAAATATCAAATAAATTTAAATATTATGAAAAAGTAAAGTGGGATAGTTTGGGTGATATTCAGGTCTCAAAGAAATAAATAGTAATAAATAGAAAATGAGAGGAATGGATATGAAGAGGGGTGTTTGTGATTAGTTTTTCATATAAGAAAAAAAGTATAAGGCCCCGACCTTAAACCTTACTTAATATTGAATTAAATGAAGAATTCATATTGAGGATCTTTTCAGGTTTAGAGTTTTAGAGAATTATAACATAACTATTACATCTCAAAAGAATACAAAGTAGAAACTTCTACTAAGTTTCCATAAAATATAAACTCTTAAAAAGAAACATGTCTAGTTCTATGTTTTAGATAGCATGACTTTCCCTTGACCCCATCCTTGACCCTATTCCACATTAAGTCCTGTGAAAAACATTTCAAAAAAAACTTGGGGCGAGCATAAAAATCTCTATAAGGGATACACAAAGAATGAAAACTGTTATCAAAACAACAAGTAAACCATGTATACTTTATCAAAGTAATACTTTTCACCTTTATGAAGTAGTAAAAAAACTCTTCACTGAATAAAAGTTCATTACTTACCCTTCTGTAACCAAAATATTACCATAAAACCCATATAAAGATCACATAACATATAAAAGTAACTTGGGACTTAAACATACTTAAGTGGATTAACCATAAGGTCGACTTCCACACATATCACTTAATGGAATATCCATTTGGCCAACTTCTATACATACTTAATGGAATATCCATACGGCTGAATTCCATACCCAATGCATTGGAGGTTATAACGTAACCACCCGTCCTGGTATTCACGGCACCACCCGTCATATGGTTAATCACGTAACCACCTGTAAAATGTCCAAGTACCATCATTACACATAAAATATTGAAAATATAAACATTTCAATAGCAACATTTCATTTGCAATCACAATAATTACTTCCCAGATATTGAATTGATCAATCCATTTTAAAAAACCATTTAAAAGAGATTTTTGAATCAAAGTGTCCCATGCCACTTTGATGCTTTTAATGGAATTATAATTTTAAAACGTTAATGTCCATATAAATAAATACTAAAATAAATTTTGAAAACATGGAAATTAAAGATAAATATTTATAATCATAAATCATTAAAACATTTAAAATGATATTTTTGTTAAATAGTTTTTAACAAAATGAGAGACTCTTGAATACAAATAATTGCGGAATAACATTTAATACGAACATTATAATATCATGAGAATAAAAGGATTCATGATATAATATGTCCAAGGATAGTATACACACCATATAAGAGTGAATTGGTGCATAACAACAATGAAGCCTCAAAAGAAATGTAATATGAGATGAAATCCATTATAAAGAAGGTATCCTTAAATTAAGGATAAATCAATCTCATAATTATGTGTGAAAATATAAATACACCCAATATAAGTGGATATTAAGTGTAAAACAATCAAATTTTGTTCACAAATATTCAAAGGATGACATATTCAATAACTACATGTTGAACCCAAAGAAATCAAAATCGGGTTATGAAGTTCCCTTGGTAAAATTCGACAGCCTAACGGCGTCACATAAAATTTTACAAAGAGGTTTGATGAGAGAGATAAATGGGGTCTCATCACTTGGACATAAGATTTACATAAATAAAGATATATAATAACAAATCCCAACATAATAGTATGTTAATTAAAAGACATAACAAAAGAAGTCTTTTTAAAAAAAGGAGGGTGAAAGGTCCCCTTACCGAGTTGGGTAACTTTCGAAATGTACACCCCATGGAATAAGGATCATACAATGGGGATGTGAATACCCATAAATTAAATTATAATACACAAAGTGTATAATAATTGGTAGTACATACACCACTCAAAGGAAATTGTGGCAAATGTAGCATAAATCTCACAGAAATAGAAGTGAGATGAAAAATCACATATGAAAACTCGGCAGCCTAACGACGCCACTTAAAACTTCCAAAAATGGATTGATGAGATAAAATAGGGTATCTCATCACATTTCAATAAAATTTACAGAAATTAGAATATAAAATAACATCCCCCATAATAACAAAGAGGATCATAAAAGAAGTGACATAAAGGAGAGTACATTAAAATAAAGAGAGAGTTTAGATCTCTTACGAAAATTCGACAGCCTAACGGTGCGACTCAAAACTTCCAAAATGGATTGATGAGATAGAATAGGGTATCTCATCATATGAATATAAAAATTACAGTAAGATTAATATAATGTAACATCCCAATAACAAGAAATATGAGCTTTAGAAGGAATGACATAAAAGAGTGTACATAAAAAGAAAGAGAGGAGTAAGATCCCTTACCTCGGGTCCGACTTGACTTGATCGTTCTTTAATCTCCTGAATAATAAACTTGAGTTAATTTATACTTCCTTAAGAACCTTTTCAAGTTCATTATTCCTTTTATATCACTTATTACCATGTCATAGACATTATGTAATCATTTAAGTTAATAATGATTGTTTTGTCGATACTTGTTTAATAAGCTGAAAGTGGACTTCTTACAATTACATGTTGTTCGTATGGTCAAAGGATCATTATATCCAGAATTTTATTCATGATTTTTATATCATATATATCATATATATCCATTTTATTCATTCATTAATAATATTACATAAAATTTATAGTTAAGAAATGAAATGCACCGTTCATGGAGACGGTAAGCCGTACGTACGCATGAACGCTACTTCCATTTCTATTTCATATTTAATGGAATTAAAACATAATTATACATAATATTATTTTAATTCAAGTGTGTTATCATATATAATATCATTAAATATATCCTTTATACGTACCACATATGGTATTAACGAATCAAATCACTTTGACGGGGCGGTAGTCCGCACTTCCTTAAATGAAGATATCGCGTTTACCCATAATGGAAACCATAAAGGTATGCCATAAATGAAAAATACAGAAGCTTAAGTAAAACATAAACATATTAGATATCATATATAAATATAGTGTCATCTTAATGGCCACCTTTGAAGGTGTTAGAAGAATGTTGAACAATCATCGTTTCGGGAGGCAGAAATTCGCCATCCATGGAAATAGTATGTTCTTTAACCATTAGATGTAGGTGTGTGTGAGTGTAGCTATAAACCATCTTATAACAACATCCTATTATATTTAATATACTGTATTTTTTACAAAATAAATTAATAAAAATATTTTAGGGGGTTGGAGAAGCAAAATAATACAAAAGGACTCAAGTGAAGACATTACCTTAAAATCGGGTAACTCCCTTTGGTTTTAAGCTCAAAGGCTTCCTTGGGAATACTTCTTCCCAAATTGAGGCTTCACGGAGTAATAGAGGGATTTTGAGAGACAAAATGAGCAGATTTTGGCCGAGCCAAAGGCTTTGGAAGTGTGGGTAAGGAGGTAGAGGTGGGGGCCTTTTATAAGAGGGGAGGAGGGGCACTATTGGAAAGTAAGAAAATGTTAATTTATTTGAAAATGAGTTTCGGATTTAAAAGGTCCCACATTGATATAATTTATGGATAACGTGATAAGGGTTAGAAATACACCCATACAATAGGTTTTGGACATGTTTAGGCCTTAGATATTACAATATCTTTCCATTTTATTTAAATCGTTAAATAATGAGGTCATCGCTGCATCATCCTGATGTCATAAATAATTTAACTTATTTAATGTCTAAAATTATAAAACAAAATACTATGATGTAGGAAATATTTTTATCTTTCCAATGACTATTTATAGTCAATTATCTGACTTGTATAACCCCATGTAAATTTTTTTTTGTAAAACATCTAATGTTTGTGTCATTTTTACATTATCATTAAATAAAAAGATATTTATGTCATTTTCCAACCAAAGTGGATCCATGGGGTCCCCAAGCTGACCCATGGATATTATTGGTCATCCATTACACATCCAATTAGGATAGGACATGTGTCTAGGTCATTTCAGTTGATTAAAACATTATTCTTACCTTAAACTACACTAATTACCTCTAATCGCGATTAAAAACTTAATAAGTTACTACTTACCAAAAAAAATATTTTAATCCCATTGAACCACATTTTACTTATTAATGAAAACCAGTTATATTGGATTTTTGAAATTCAAAACACAAAGATGGCAAAATTTCAATTAAACGGAAAATCAGTTTTTATAAGTACCACTTAGTGGTTTCACTATTCATCAAAAATTGAAGTTTTTCAGAAAAAATACCAAAACGTCACCCTAAGCTATATTTGATATTCTGAATTCAAAAATGATTTCTATTTTATAAAATTCAAAACATATTACTTTCATTAATTAATTTAATAATTAATTCCCGATGTCAGAGTAAATAGTGTGTTTTTATGAAACAATAAGTATTAAAAGATTGACACTAGTTTAAGTCCAATTTCAAAGTGAAATTAATTCCAACGACCACTATTCTATTAAATGGTAAAAATATATTCTAATCTCATTTTAAAACCAATTAAAATGATAATTTAATCATATAAATAAATTAGATTAAAAAGAGGTTTTGAATTAAAATACAACATTTTTTACTATTCATTAAAAATTGAACTTTTTTTGGAAAAATACCAAAAATTTACACAAGGTAAATTTTGATGTCCCGAATCTAAAGAACCGTTTTATGTTTTCAAATATAACCCATAATATTTGTCAAAAAGTAGATTTAATAGAGGTTCACCATCAAAAGGTGTTTAATCGACTTTTTAAAGAATATTAGAATGTTTACGCTTAAAATTGGATTCATTCGCATTTTTAATTATCTAACATTTATTATAAAAAGTAAAAATATTTTACAAACATATATAATCATTTTTTAGATAGTTCAATTCATTCCCGCCATTACAACGGCTAGGCGTTAACTACCATTTAAAATAATATTATTTTATTATTAGAGTGCTACGTAAGATTCCCAAGAAACTCGTTGTTGCGTATTGGGTACGCCATCGAGCATAGCATCCCCTTTAAAGTAATATTAATATTTTATTAAAAAATATGGATAAATATAAATATTTCCAATTCTTTATTTACCTGGGGTGTTACATCCTTCCCCCCTTTTGGGAATTGCGTCCTCGCAATTTTAAAATTGGGCTTGGAAACATCCTTGAAAATCCCACATCGGAACAAGAATCAGTAAAACAATCACTTTAAAATAAAGAAAGATAAGTACAAAGGTCACCCAATTTAACCCATAATAGGATTCCAAGTATTAAAATATGTACATGGAGGAAAAAAACAAAGGGTCATGTTCTGATGGAGAGTGATAGAAAACATGTTTAGGAGAAAGTTAACCACAAGAAAATCACAAACTTGTGATGGGTTAAACGGTATTCGATTACCCAGTCGGAAAAGTTAATAGACAACATTTTTGTTTTAAGTTACTTCTTATTCAGGAATTTATTCATAAGGAAACATAGTCACTTATCATGTTGACTTTCAACTTTTATTAGATTCCTTACACAAACTCATATTTTCTCCAAAAGATGTGTATTTAAGAAGACTTGTTCACATTAAGAGTACTATAATCAACTTCTAGATAATAACCTAATCCACAAAAGAGAAGTATACACTTCCCATGTCTTTTGACTTTAACCAAAACCAAAACCAAAAAGTTTATTACATGATCAGATAATCCAGAAAAGCATAACTCTTTATAAAAAGAAAATCCATTCTTAACCTCAAAAATTTGTCCAAAAAACCCAAAGTTCAACGAGGACCATTCGATAATCAATTTGTCCATAAAATTAGTCAAAGTAATCCAAACTAAGATTGAAACCCAAATATTTGAATGATTTAGTCACATAGTCTTCCAATTTAAATTGTAACATTTATCTCCAAACAACATCAGTTGCTCTTAATGTCTCGTATTGAAAAGTAATTATCCTAATCACATATCCTCCATGATAGGTTAATAAATTTCCATATATAACCCAAAATCAACTTACTCTTAATTCATAAAATCATATAACTAAAAATAATCAGTCAAACTATCCCGGGACTTCACGTAGTCCAGTGGGAGGTGATAAATACCAGTTGCACTTTGGTTGTGGGTTCGATTCCCGCAGCTTTGTCCGACGTGGTGGGTTGTCACACAGTATGTGTGTTGTCATTTTTCCAAAACTATATAATTCTCAAATCATTCCCCAAAAAGAGATAAAATCATCAAAAATAACCATAACATAATTTAACCTCAATTTTATCTCAAGCCTTTCACTTCTATCATAACATATAGTAACTCATAATTACCTCAAAAGTAAGGATCATATAAACCCAAATGGTTCTTTATAACTATGTCCGAAAAAGAACAGATAACTATTCCTTGAATAAAATTTTCATATATTAAACATCAGGGTTACACATACTATAAAATTTCTTCTAATGTAACCCCATCATCAAAAGAGACTTAATACTCTTAAGAATTTCACCATAACTCTTGAAGCCCTTATATGTTGACATCTTACTCATTCAACATTCTTCATGATCCATTAACCATTCCTTTCCAACTTATTCTAAAATACTTCTTTCCTACAAACAAAATCAAGAAACATATCCTAAGATTCCAAAATAGGAAAACAATAGTTATGAAATAATCCATACCTTTGATTGGTCATTTTAAGTTTCTTCATCCTCAATCAGAATGGCATTAGATATTGGTAAATGAACATTTGTACGATATTGGTGATCCCCTTCATGAAACTTCTTCATAGTACATGTGTTTGCATAATGACCATGAAAACCACATTTAAAACATTCAATTGATCCCTCAGAAATAACTTATTTCCCTTTCCTCGAGTCAACTGGATGCTTCCTTTTTCCATTGAAGGTTCTTGCTTTATGACTTTAATTTCCACATCTATAGAATATTTCTGTCCCTTTGAAACATTTTCCCAGGTGTTTCTTTCCACATTTTTGAGACATAGGTTTTTGAGCACAATTACCTTTATGATTATTACTTGTAGTTCCGTAGGGATTTGTTTCTCAAATATATGATGACTTAGAGAAATCACCAAGGTTTAGGTGTTCAATAATGACTCCAAATATTTGGTTGAGGATAATCACAAGAGTTCTCATTGCAGCTCCCATATCATTCAGTTGCTTGCTTAAAAAACTGTCACAGTTTCCTTCACATCCACTGTTACTTTGGTGCCTGCTAGATCCAGCCATATACTAAAACCAAAAAGGCCAGTGTGAGTATATCAACGCAACCATCATGTACTAATGAGGAAGATAAACACTAACATATACTTACTCATTCACTTTATCTAAAACTATGACTCTTTCTGAAATCCTAACCATTATGGTAATGTCACTTATGCTTAGAGGATACCCTAACCTCTAAAGTTATCTAAATAGACCTATGATACCAACTATAAGGCCCCGACATTAAACATTTCTTAATATTGAATTAAATGAATAATTTACATTGAGGATATTTTCAGGTTTAGAGTTTTAGATAATTAGAACATAACTATTACATCTAAAAAGATTACAAAGTAGAAACTTCTACTAACTTTCCATAAAATAAAAACTCTTAAAAAGAATATGTCTAGTTCCATGTTTTAGATAGCATTAATTTCCCTAGATCCCATCCTTGACCCTATTCCACATTAAGTCTTGTGAAAAAAATTTCAAAAAAAACATGGAGTGAGCATAAAAAGCTTTGTAAGGGATACACAAATAATGAAAACTGTTAGTTTATCAAAACAACATATAAACCATGTATACATTATCAAAGTAATACTTTTCACCTTTATTAAGTAGTAGAAAAACTATTCACTGAATAAAAGTTCATTACATACCCTTCTGTAACCAAAAGATTACCATAAAACCCATATAAAGATCACATAACATATAAAGGTAACTTGGGACATAAACATACATAAGTGGAATAACCCTAAGGTCGACTTCCACACATATCACTTAATGGAATATCCATTCGTCCAACTTCCATACATACTTAATTGAATATCCATACAGCCGACTTCCATACCCAATGTATTGGAGGTTATAACGTAACCACCCGTCCTAGTATTCACGGCACCACCCGTCATATGGTTAATCACATAACCACCCGTAAAATGATCAAGTACCATAATTACACATAAAATATTGAAAATATAAACATTTCAATAACAAAATTTCATTTGCAATAACAATATGTAATTCCCATATATTGAATTGATCAATCCATTTTCAAAAACCATTTAAAATAGATTTTTGAATCAAAGTGTGCCATACCACTTTGAAGATTTTAATGGAATTATAATTTTAAAACATTAATGTCCATATAAATTAATACTGAAAACCATTTTGAAAACATGGACATTAATGATAAATATTTAGAATAATAAATCTGTAAAACATTTAAAATGATATTTTTGTTAAATAGTATTTAACAAAATGAGAGACTCTTGAATACAAATAATTGAGGAATAACATTTAATAAGAACATTATAATATCATGAGAATAAAAGGATTCATGATATAATATGTCCAAGGATATTATACACACCATATAAGAGTGAATTGGTTCATAACAACAATGAATTCTCAAATGAAATGTAAAATGAGATGAAATCCATTATAAAGAAGGTATCCTTAAATTAAGGATAAATCAATCCCATAATTATGTGTGACAAATATAAATACACCAAATATAAGTGGATATTAAGTGTAAAACAATCAAAGGTTATTCACACATATTAAATGGATGACATATTCAATAACTACGTGTTGAACCCAAAGAAATCGAAATTGGGTTAAGAAGTTCCCTTGATAAATTCGACAGCCTAACGGCGTCACATAAAATTTTACAAAAAAGGGTTGATGAGCGAGATAAAGGGTGTATCATCACATGGACATAAAATTTACATAAATAAGGATATATAAGAACATATCCCAACATAATAGTATGTGAATTAAAATACATATCAAAAGAAGTCTTTTTTAAAAAAAGGAGGGTGAAAGGTCCCCTTACCGAGTTGGGTAACTTTCGAAACGTACACCCCATGGAAGAAGGGTCATACAATGAAGATGTGAATACCCATAAATGAAATTATACTACGAAAAGTGTATAATAATGGGCAGTACATACACCAATCAAAGGAAACTGTGGCAAATGTAGCATAAATCTCATTGGAATAGATGTGAGATGAAAAATCCCTTACAGAAACTCGGCAGCATAACGGCGCCACTTAAAACTTCCAAAAATGAATTAATGAGATCAAATAGGGTATCTGATCACATTTAAATAAAATTTACAGAAATATGAATATAAAATAACATCCCCCATCATAACAAATAAGAGCTTAAAAGAAGTGACATAAAGGAGAGTACTTTAAAAGAAAGGGAGAGGTTAGATCTCTTACGAAAATTCGGCAGCCTAACGGCGCCACTCATAACTTCCAAAATGGATTGATGAGAGAGAATATGGTCTCTAATCATATGAACATAAAAATTACAGTAAGAGTAATATAAAATAACATCCCAATAACAAGAAAGATGATCTTTAGAAGGAATGACATAAAAGAGTGTACTTAAAAAGAAAGAGAGGAGTATGATCCCTTACCTCGGGTCCGACTTTACTCGATCATTCTTTAATCTCCGGAATAATAAACTTGAGTTAATTTATACTTTCTTAAGAACATTTTTCAAGTTAATTATTAATTTTATATCACTTATTACCATGTCATAGACATTATGTAATCATTTATGTTAATAATGTTTGTTTTGTTGATACTTGGTTCTTAAGTCGAAAGTGGACTTCTTACAATTACATGTTGTTCATGTGGTCAAAGGTTCATTATATCCATAATTTTATTCATTATTTATATATCATATATATCATATATATCCATTATATTCATGCATTTATAATATTACATAACATTTAGAGTTAAGAAATGAAATTCACCGTTCATGGAGACGGTTAGTCGTACGTACGCATGAATGCTACTTCCAATTATATTTCATATTTAATGGAATTAAAACATAATGATACATAATAGTATCTTAATTCCAGTATGGTATCATATATAATATTATTACATATATCCTTTATACGTACCACATATGGTATTAATGAATCAAATCACTTTGAGGGGGCGGTAGTCCGCACTTCCTTAAATGAAGATATCACGTTTACCCGTAATGGAAACCATAAAGGTATGCCATAAATGAAAAATACAGAAGCTTAAGTAAAACATAAACATATTAGATATCATATATAAACGTAGTGTCATCTTAATTGCCACCTTTGAATGTGTTAGAAGACTGTTGAACAATCATCGTTTCGGGAGGCCGAAATTCGCCATCCACGGAAACAGTATGTTCTTTAACCATTAGATGTAGGTGTGTGTATGTGTAGCTCGAAACCATATTATAAAAACATCCTAGTATATTTAAGATACTGTATGTCTTACAAAATAAATGAATAAAAAGTGTTTAGGGGGTTGGAGAAGCAAAATAAAACAAAAGGGCTCAAGTGAAGACATTACCTTAAAATCGGGTAACTCCCTTTGGTTTGAGCTCAAAGGCTTCCTTGGGAAGACTTATGCCCAAAGTGAGGCTTCAAGGAGTAATAGAGGGATGTGGAGAGACAAAATGGGCCGAGGTTGGCCGATCCAAATGCTTTGGAAGTGTGGGTAAGGAGGTAGAGGTGGGGGCCTTTTATAAGAGGAGAGGAGGGGCACTCTTGGAAAGTAAGCAAATGTTACTTTATTTGAAGATGAGTTTCGGATTTAAAAGGTCCCACATTGAAATATTTCGTGGATAAGGTGATACGGGTTCGCAATCCACCCATACAATAGGTTTTGGACATGTGTAGGCCTTAGATATTACATTATCTTTCCATTTTATTTAAATCGTTAAATAATGAGGTCAGCGCTGCATCATCATCATGTCATAAATAATTTACTTTATTTAATGTCTAAAAATTATAAAAAAATACTATGATTTAGGAAATATATTTATCTTTTCAATGAATATTTATAGTCAAAAATATGACTTGTATAACCACATGTAAAAATTGTTTTAGTAAAACATCTCATCTTTGTATCATGTTTACTTTATCATTAAATAAAAATGTATTAATGTCATTTTCCAACCAAAGTGGCTCCATGGGGTCCCCAAGTTGACCCATGGATTTTCATGGTCGGCCATGACACATACAATGAGGGTAAGACATGTGTCTAGGTCATTTCAGTTTATTAAAACATTATTCTTACCTTAAACTACACTAATTACCTCTAATCGCGATTAAAAACATAATAAGTTACTATTCACCAAAAAAATATTTTAATCCCATTGAACCACATTTTACTTCTTAATGACAACCATGTATGTCGGATTTTTGAAATTCAAAACAAAATGTTGACAAAATTTCATTTAAACGGAAAATCAGTTTTTATAAGTACCACTTAGTGGATTCACTATTCATCAAAAATTGAAGTTCTTCAGAAAAATACCAAAACTTCACCCTAAGATATATTAGATATTTCGAATTCAAAAATGATGTCTATTTTACAAAATTAAAAACATATTATTTTCATTAATTAATTTAATAATTAATTCCCGCTGTCAGAGCAAATAGCGTGTTTTTATGAAACAATAAGTATCAAAAGATTGACACTAGTTTAAGTCCAATTTCAAGGTGAAATTAATTCAATGACCACTATTGTATTAAATGGTAAAAATATATTCTAATTTCACTTTAAAACCAATTCAAAAGATAATCTAGTCATATAAATAAATTATATTAAAAAGATGTTTTGAATTAAAATACAACATTTTTCACTATTCATTAAAAATTGAACTTTTTTCGAAAAATACCAAAAATTTACAGAAAGTAAATTTTGATGTCTTGATTCTAAAGAAGAGTTTTATTTTGTCAAATATAACACATAATATTGTCAAAAAGTGGATTTAAAAGAGGTTCTCCATCTAAATCGGCCTTTTAAAGAATATTAGAATCTTTACGCTTAAAATTGGATTAATTTGCAATTTTAATTCTCTAACATTTATTAGAAAAAGTAAAAATATTTGAGAAACATATATAATCATTTTTTAGTTAGTTATATTCATTCCCTCCATTACAACGGCTAGGCGTTAACTACCATTTAAAATAATATTATTTTATTATTAGAGTGCAACGTAAGATTCCCAAGAAACTCGTTGTTGCGTATTGGGTACGCCATCAAGCATAGCAACCACTTTAAAGTAATATTAATATTTTATTCACAAATATGGAAAAATATAAATATGTCATATTCTTTATTTACCAGGGGTGTTACAATAAGTAACATTATAGACATGTGACAGTAAAGAGGAAGGTGAATTTGTGAGTAGTATGATTTTTATAAAAAATATAATGGGTTCATTCATGATGTAGTATATGTAAAATATGGGAAATAATACCCAACCAAAAAAATTAATGACATTATAAAGTCAATATTAGTTGATTCCATTATTGTAATCACCAAACTCTATAATAATAATTCTATATGGTTTTTAAGGAACCAAAAGGTTATTAAAATTTTACATGATGAACCATGAAATTTTACGATACTATATTGTATTATGAGTTCAAGGGTTAACACTTCCCATTAAACTCATGTTTGTTAGTGGGTAGTTTCCTCTTGGATAAATACATATCACCCAGTGAAAAGATATATCATATTAAGAGGTGGGGTTTTTTAAAATAAATTGTGCCTCTTATGTATATGTATTCGGTTTTGTTGTATTAAAGGACAAATTAAAATGAAAAAACAATAAAACCATTCACCTTAAAAAGTGAAAGTGGGAAAAAAATCCAAAACATTAAAATTTGGTTTACGAGTCTCCGACATTATTTCACCCTCCCAACATTGATTTTTCAAAACATCCCTAACTAGTCAACTTAATTTTAATTTGATCATGCTTCTCCTATGATTTAATTCTATATTTTTTGTATTCCTCATTTATAGATTTTTGTTTCTCTTTATAATATTATAATGAAGTGTTGTTTCCTAGAAATTTTACATATTTCTATTATAATCCAACTTATAAACAGATCATAATGAACATGTTAAATTAAGAGAAGAATAATTTGAGTTATACATTCTTCATGGTTAAATAAGAATAAGAATGATTTTTCAAGGAGATGATAGTTTTCTCATGGACGTAAAATAAAATATAGTTCATTATACCATGAATCTGATGCATAGATACTCTATATTATATGTATTATGGAATCCAAGAAGATATGAGTAAGGAAAAACTTAATTCTCAAACATTCCATATGAAGAACCATGTACTTTTGGGAGTGATCATATACCAATAGATATTTTGGTTGTCAAATTGATATATATATTTCATTATTATCCTAAAGAATAAGTATCTTATATTAATAGGATCATTGAATGAATGAATGAAATGATAAACCATATTGAAGAACAATATTAAAATGTATACACAAATACATGATAGGTAATTTTCCATCTTGTAAATAAATCTCCATAAATGTTGAGGCTATAGAGGGAGTAAATTTGTATCCTAAATAGAAATACACCATGACTGAAAATAAAAGGATAAAATATGATTAAGATATGGACGAAATAATAACGACTATTAATTAAAAGTTCAATGAATATAATGACAATTTGAATAATTTAATTGATGTCAATAATAAAAACCTAGAGTTTAAATACAATAATATCAAGTATTGTGACATATTATAATAGTATATGGTAAACATTATTGGTTATTATCGTTTTAGAATAAATGAATGTAATGATAGATTGTTGGAAATTTAAAATTATAAATGAACTCTCAAAATAAAACTCAATTATTTAAAAAACAAATAAATAAATATAAAAATTTCTCAATCCATAGTTTTGATATATTTATTTGAATTAGTAGTTTATTTCAATGAATTTATTAAAGAGGATTTTTTTTAAAACACCACAATAATATACCAAGAATATTATTACACCATCTAATAATAACTCTCTCTTTGTATTAATGATTATGTTTCTATCTATACTAAACTCCAATATTTCTAATAAATATTACTGTTTAAATGGTGAACATTTAAATACAAATTTTGTTGTAATATGGAAACAGAGAATTTGAAAAAATTATATCATTACATCAATGGTGGATTAAGTATGGATTATATGTACTTTTTAACAATATATTTTCTATCTAATGGTGTATATAACTTAGATAAAACATGGTATCAGTTATGAATGTTTTTGACCCCAGGTTTTACATAAAGAACGGTTAATACATATGGGACATTTCTTATGTTATAACGGTTTTTGGTATAGTGAAATTGATTGTTTTCTACAATCCATAAACTATAAATATTTAATGAAATCCCATTTAAATGGTAGAAACCCTAACATTATGCATAAATGAATTAAAAAATATATATATACATCAATAATATGTGTAAAATTGAATGTATTTTATGATGCTTGAAGTAATTGTTGTGGTAGGGGTGTTGTAATATGAAAAAAATATATATCAAATGAAAATGAAATTAATGTTTAAAAAGGTATTAAAAAATAGAATATCATCCACTTGATGAAAACATAAGGAAGCTATAGGTAAAGACACTATCAAGAAGATGTTAAATAGTAGAGGTAGGAAATCCTTGGGTTTATAATACAACAATTTGATGGGGATTTCTAAATATAAATTGACTAAAGTGGTGAAAATAAAACCCAACATGCCTATATCACAATCAAATATAGATACTAATATAAGTAAATTTTTACTTATTGTATGGTATGTCGACATGGAATAGGATGAAAATATATTAGAAGAATAATTCGGTGAACATTCCAAATTTAATAAAGTGACACCACATGAGGAATCCCTATATTATACGAGGATGTGAAAAAAACATTCTGAGTTTCAAAGAGGATTTTTGTGGAATATTCAATAATATTGGACATAATCCATTTTGATTCTTCATTATTTTTTAACTTATTAATAATCCATATTTAGGATAAGGACTACATATGTCATGTAGGATTTTGAAAATAAAAGCACTGTATAAAAAGATTTTGTTGTTGTGAACAGTTACATAATTGCAAAACTAAATATAGATTCAAATAATATAGGTTAATGAAATAAAGAATCAGTAAATGGATCATGTGGGTTTAGAAAATATTCTCAAACATACTATTCATAATGAGGATCAAGAAGACCAACCTTATCCTCACACATTTTGGATATGAATTTTTTATTTTCAATATAGATCATTAGAGAAATTAGTGATCTCAGGGGGGAACCAAAGAAGATGTAATTTTTTTTATCACTCCAAATAATTCAGAGGGAGATATCAGCCAATATTGATCTCTCTTTTGTAATTATAATTAAAATATGGATAAATGGTCTTCTATTGATGATGTTTTTAGGTATAATGAAATATATATACTAGTGTTCAATGTAATGTTTTCATTATATTGTGTATTGGAGAAATCATATATACTTATCCATGGAAGAAATGAACCACTATAAATGTTATGTGGCATTTCCTATTGAATGAGAGATATGTAATGAATTATATTGAATCCTTTATGATATTTATTTCATAAAAATCTGAATATTATAAAAATTGTTTTATTAAATATAACTAAAAAAGTTATGTCTACTTATTATATCCTCCATGGTATCAAAAGTAAATTATTAAAATTATGGGTACAGATTTTATTTTAATCAATGATATAAAAAATAAATATTGAAATTTTGACCATGTTTGATCCCTTTTATCAGAAATAAAATCTTTCATATTTGTTCTTGAATGTCGTTGGCATGTGTATTAATGTATTTGTTGGATTTGAGGAAAATATATTTCATGGTAATTAATGTTTATCAATTGGATTTTTCTTAATTTTCTTCTCTTTTGATAATTGGACAACCTATTAAATGTTTAAATCAGTGTCTCGATTTGGTTGGTATCAGATTTAGTTGATAATTGTTATATTTTTTATCTAAATAAAACTATCATGTATTATAAACCATCCATGGATCACATAAACATAAAATTGATCATTTAATTGAATATTTATTATGTGTTAATTGATAATATATTCCCAAAAAAATTATTTAAATTTTTTATAGGGGGACATAACAACATTAAATGAATGATTTATGAGAATGTCAGTGATAAGGAATAAATGATGAGAAAATATATTGATGACATATAATTTAGAGGTATTTCCAAAAAATAAAAATAGGAATATTTTTTATACCGTATTATTTATCTTGTATTTATTCATAGGTAATATAAATCTATTGAATAAGAAGTTGAGTAGAGAAGATTTTGGATATTGGAAATAGAATACAATGATTTTTTGGTTGTTACTAATATTCCTAAGACGATTTCATTTAATCTAAAATAATGAATATTGGAAAACTAATCAGTGTGGTAGATTTTGAAGCTCATTATCATTCCAACCATAAAACTTAAGAGACGTTTTTACATAGAGAATTGAGATTAATTGATAATGAAGGGAATGGTTTTTGAATAATTTTTAATGTTTAATAACTATATGATGATCATTATAATGAAGTAATGATCAAAATAGTCAATGAATAAAATTTTATAATTTTTGTTTTGGGTTTAATTTTATTCTTAAATACTATATTTGAAAAATTAATAGGAGAATATTTATCCAACAAAAATATGACCACCACATAATATATAATTAACTATATTATTCAGAAATCATAGAGATATGTGAAATATTGAAATCAGGTCATCGAGGATGACATTCTAGAGTTCGAGCCCATATGTGTATTAATTGAAATGAAGGATATATGAGGTGGGTGGATTAGGGACCCACTGTTGTGGATATCCCCTAAATGATTTGAATGGTTATATATAGATCACTGAGCATGATGTATAAATAAACAATGTAATTATGAAGACATCGATATATTAATTAAAGTGTCATACTCATATTTAAAATTTCATGTGATATCATGATTGAAATTTAGTTGTGTGATTAATAATCTTCATCTTACAAAAGAAATATACACTAATATTGTGAATCTAATGTAATCATTTAATTGAAGATGTTTCAAATATGAGTTATGACTCCATGATTCATAAGTGGGTTATCAACAGATAACTATATTGGGTGGAAAAAATATATAAACCATAAGCAGAAGAACAATAGATAATATGATATTTAGATCATTAAATATTTCTTATCCATTTTTTATTTTTTCATTATCATACAATTAAAAAAATATGAAATTTTATTTAATATAATTGAATCATCATGATCACTGCAAGAAAAAATGAATTATAAAAGTCTATATGAAGCCTGCAATTTTCAATAGATAAGTTGAAACTTAATTTACAAAAGATTTATTATAGAAAAATTTAATCTTCTAATATTTAATCATCATACGATGGAATAATGTTTTTATTGGTTAAAACATTTGGTTGATATATTAGAGCTACATTGGAATGAATTTCATCCATAAAAACCCAATCCATGGGATCATTTTATGCCAAGGATGATTGAATTTGGTTTTTGAAGAAGAATTATTTTTAATAAGAATAAATTAAACCATTTGATCTAATGTAAAATTTTCTTAAAGAAGAAAAATACCAGGATAATAATTATCATAATTCATAAAAGATTAAGTATTAATTCCCAGAGAATATTGTGTTTGAAATGATGTTCTATGTGGACAATTATCTCAGGAATCTAAATATTTATATATATTATAAATAAATGGGAACATCAGTTATATAAGAAAAAGTACATAGAGGATTCCATGATACATAATGATTGAATACAACACTGCAATTATGTTATGAATAATTTTTTATGTAGGTTAATACTAAATGATATTTAATTGATAAAAGTAGAATATATAGGTTCAATGAAATTAATAAAATACCAGAATAATTATGATGTTTATATATTGTATCTAAACCACTGTATATGGAATTTTTTTCATAAAATTTTAAAGGTTCTGAGGCATTGATATTTTTCAAATGTTCAATTATTGACTTTCATGTGTTATCGGAATTCTGAAATTGTTGGAGATTTGATTTAGTGTGTACATGTGGTATTGTGAAAAATAAAAATTTTACCAATAAATAAGGGATATGAATTAATATGATGATGTTATATATTATTTTCATGATATATATTGTGTAGGTTAAAGATGATGTATGTGGTAGAGAAAAGATACTCAAAACACATAAAATAATTCATTATATATCGATGATGATAGAGATAAAAACATGATTAAAATTTTAGATATTCTTAAAGAGTGACATAAAGTAAATATGGAGACTTATATCTTAATTAAATTCACTACTCACAAAATATAATGAATTAAAGAAAAAGAAGAGGGTTTTGTCTGTAACAATTTCATAGAATAATAGGATAAGAGTTACATGACCTCTAAGTGATGAAGAAAAATATATTTTCTGTTTTATTAGTTATATAAAAAAGAATAGCATGGCTTGTATTTGAATATACAAGTAAAATAATAGGAAAAAAGAAAAATTCAACATATCGAATATATGATAGAGTAAATATGGGATAATTATTTTATTATTATTTATAAAATATATTTTATACTATTTTGATGGTAGTATAATGAATTGGTAGGATGTTGAATTTTTTTAGAAGAACGAGGAATTTTTTATAGACACTAGTGAAACATGCAATCAATAATAAAGAATACTCATTGTAATAATTATACAATTTTTATCAGATGTTTGATAATGGTGGAATCTATATACTGTCCAAGGAATGACATAACATATTGACATGTGATCAATATTAAAAAAATTAATATATTTTGGGTGTGTTTGGTAGAATTGATTGAAAAAGGTTATGAATTGAGAAAAATATAAACATTCACCATGGCACGTGGTAAATGTTAAAACAATGTGGATAAAAATTATAATGTGGTTTAAAAGTATCCATAAGTGATTCAACACAATCCCAATATATATTGAAAAAAATATAAACTATTCTCCTCATCATGAGATTCCTAATGATACACTTTCCCCTCAATAGTAATATAGTAAGGAATGATGTGTGGAAAAATCGGGGATTAGGTCATAAGAGGGGATATAGGGAATTACACCTATTATTATAAACTTTTGTAGACATATATATATCATTGATGGATACTAGTGATGAAATCATCCATGGGAACATGGAGTTGACTAATTCTATAGAAGGAGGTCCATGATACATGGACTATTCAGTTGGATAATTCTATAAACAACATTCTTTATTTTCTAATATGCGTATCCTAATGAAGGGGATGTATTATCCATATCGGGATTATAATAACCCTATTTTTCAAGGATGTACATGATAACAACTATAGTAAGAGTACTATAAGTCTTGGAGGAAAACCACTGATCATCCATTTATCAAGAGAATACATTATCAAAATATCATCATGCTGAGGTGTATAGTTTATTTAAATATTTTGCGAGATCATGTTTGAGGCCTATGATATTTTTATATAGTAATAATTTTCTCTGGTCTCATTAGTTTGTTAGATAATTTTTGGAAACCATATTTTTTAGATTAAGGAACCTATGTGAGTGAGGGATCATTTAGGGTTTCATACAAGTTGGATATTTGGTATGGATACCTCAGTAAAATGTCACCCTAAAAGAAATCAGGGGTGAATAGAGAACCTTATTAGTGGACTAGGGAAAAGATTCACCATAAAATTTGTTATGGAAATTGATGCTCCATAATTGAGTATTGAGTTGAAGTGTCTATCTCATTATGGATTAGTGAACATGGGTTAACATAGTTGGCACGTAATGTGAGGTGTCTCCTTAATAATAGGTTATTTAATGAAAAAAATTCATTTCCATAGAAAACTAAATTATGTATTCATATGACTTCATTATAATTTTTTAGTAGCTGAACTTTGAAGGACAATTAAAATTAATATGAACACAACACATGATGAGATAATTTTGACTATAATTGAAAGGAATACTATTTAGAGATTAAAATGTGAAGAATTCACACTAATATAAAATATGCAGTCACGAATTCTCCCATTAAGGGAACACTTTGCATAATGAATATAAATAGAAATAAAAGCATATATAATATGTCTTGAATTATCAAGGGAATTATAATAAACTGAGTCTGTTATATAGTAAATGATAAATTATTAGAATGGTGGTGTATGTATATGGTATAAAGGTTCTTATGGTCATTAGGATATGATTGATACAAAACTATTACTTGACGATTAGAATAATTATATGATCATTGAAAATATTATATTACCTAATAGAATATTAAAATAATACTTCTGAATAAATACTATGATTTTATATCATAATATAATTATATTAAATTGTTATTTAAGATAAAAATGTTTGACATAATAAAATAAAAATTACATTTTTCAAACAATATATTAGATTTATATTTAAAAAATTAAATTTTATGATAAATTTAAAAACATTAATTAAAATTTAATTAAAATATAATGGTTTTGTGGGATACTATGCATTCATATAGTTGTTTTAATATATTTTTGTAGAACCATAATTAATTTTTATTAATGTTAAAAATATAACCATTTCATAAAAACTAATCTCTCAATAATTAAGGATTATATTTAAATATTAACATTTCTATATTTAGAAAATAATTTTGAATTGAGGGATTTTATTTTTTGAATAATCACATCTTAATTATTTTCGGTGAAATATTAGTGATATTACTAGAAAAGATGATTTTTTTGTGAATAGTAATATATGATAAAATAAATTATTTTAAATTTTGATTTAGATACAAGGTAAATAACATAAGGGGTTATTTAAGAAACCATTATCTTTCCTTACATGCACCAGTTACTATACATAGTCAAAATGGTCTTTAATAGTTATAATTTTTAGTGGAAATGATAATATATTTAATATTACAATAGAAAACACCCTTCTCCTCCAATTGTAAATACCACCCTTCACCACCCATTTTATCTTCATACTCAATATTTATTAAAATTCTAAATTATTACCCAGATATATACCCAAATATTATATCGACCTCCATTTTGTCCTATTCATTCTCAAAGGAAAAACTACAGATCCTTATTGCGTATCCTAAGTGAGAACATTAAAGGAATATGTAACATTCTCAACACAACTTTATATATTATTTTTTGACCTAAATCCTATAGATTTCATTCATACATATAGAAATAATAGCATGACTATGATAAATATAATAATATTTTATTATATTAACAAAATATCCAACATCTAACATTACATTTCATTATTATTAAATGAAAGGGTTGTTCATATTTTAGTTGTTTCACCGTCTCCATGAACAACACGATTAAATTTCAGTTTTCACCATTTATGTATGGTTTTTAAAAACAATTAAATGAAAACATATATTAATTATGATAATATTAACACTATAAAAATTTCATTTGACCATTGAATCAAATATATTAAGAAAAAATGAATAGGGTAATTTTAACCATAAAAATGAGTCAATCTAGATATATTTCGACATTTGGAAATATTTTGTGTAATTTATTTAACTATAATAATATTATATATATAAAATAATAAATAATCAGTAAGTATAAAATTATAAACTTTTATGAACTATTTTAAAGGAAATTTAATCATGATTAACTCATAGAAGTGGTTTTTGAGAATTTTACTGAATAACTCCATGTGTCTAATGAAAACAACAAATCGAAAATAATCAAATAACATATAATATAGAAATAATTTAATTTTTTTTAATTTACATAAATAAATTTCTAAGGAAATTAATTAATAAATTTACTTTTATTATACTTCAAGAGAGATTAAATTATTAAATTATTTTAAGTACCTGAGGTAAAGTATTTTTCAACTAACCCAAAATACAATAGAGTTACACAATATTGATCATTTTTAACTCTTCCGAATAACCACATATAATTTATTTGTTCAACAATATATTTATATATATATATTATTTCTATAAATACCAAGTACGATTTTAAATTACTGTTATAGTATATTACATGTTCATAAAATTAAATTCTTAATACATTGTTTTAATAAAACTCATTTAATGGGGCATAGTATTATTCATATCTATTTTCAAATACCAAATCATATAAATATTTTAAAATCAATAATTTCTAAAAAAATAATTTTATATATAATACCTTTTAGGGTCATTTATTATTTAAATTAAATTTCCATTACCTTAGAAACCATAAATACTAATTACCATTTTCTTAAAACCCTTCTTAAGAGGTTTATTTCCAAAAATACTTATCCACTTATTTAATATAATTACTTGAATTTGACATAATTTTTGCCATTTATATTTTTTATTTCATTAATTAATGCCTAAAAATTCATTAATTACATAATATATTAGTATTCCTATGATATTTCATCTAGTTATTGTAGTTACCCAATATAAAGAAGACATATATAATTCATTAACCACATGATGTAAAATAATACATCCCACAAATAGTTGCATAACCTAATGAAAAAAATGGATTATTATCTTGGAGACTATCCACATATACATCTAGTTTTATTGAACTTGTAAAAAAGTCCCTATATTTATTCTGATATAAACCCTTTTTAATATATATCACATAATAAAAAGAATATTATATCCCAGTGAGTTGAAACATAAAATAAGGGGTGAATTTTAATGATTAGTTATGATAAAACAGATCTAAACATAAAGAAGAACATGATGGAGACATAAATATCAATTAAAATATCATAAGGCTATTAATGAAAAATATAAAACATGTTAGAGTATCATAGATCAAAAAAATATTATTAATGAAAAATAAAACATTTTTCATGGATAAAAACACGTCTCAATAGTCCTATATCATTTTTGAATGACATCGAATTCTAGAATCCATTAATTATATGAATTGATATGAGAATAATAAATTTAATGTAAATTAAATTTATCATGAAATATTTTCATAATTTTATGAAATACTAGAAAATTTGTCACATCAATAATCTAATGAAACCATATGCAAGAAAACACAATAATCCCATTATTTTGTGAACACACTCATTATGTGCATTTCTAAAAATGTCAGCAAACATATAATATGAATTACAATGTTAAAAAAATATTTATGTCCATTATTGAATATATATTGTGTTAAAACCATAATATAATCTATTGGATGGTTATATTATACCCCATCCATTATCATCTTTAAATATATCTGTCACATAAAATAAATTATAATTGTATCTTAAACAACAAATAAAAAAGAATTGATTTCTTAATCCATTACAAAATATACCATTACATTCACATAATAAATCATAACATATCAAAAATATCTTTTTAAAAAATTATTCATATAATAATAAAATAAATATTTTGGTCAACCTTTTATTGTTAAAATATTGTAAAATATAAAATATTTTGTATTGATAATAATAAATTGAAGTACAATTTTATTTCAAAAACATTTCTCAAAAAACAAAATATTGAAAGAATTAGTCTCAATTTTTTTAAATAAAATAAAATTATAAACCTATAATGGTTGTCCAAAAAATGTGTAGTGGAAGACATTTTATTTGATGAAATTAAGGAATCACTTTTTTATTAATATTTCAAAATTATTTTCTTTGAATTCTCACATTGTAAAAAATTGTATTAAATTTTCCTTCAGAAATATATTTGAAGATAATTATGTGAATAATTGAGAATATTTCATGTGAAATGTCTAAAAATAGTAGAAAATAGGGGGGAAATGAATATTATTAATAGAGAAGAAAATCCATTAAACAAAATTGGAATTTTTCATAACAAAAATATATTTATACAATATAATATAATACCAAAGGAATAATAATTATAAATAAAAGATAATTTTTTCAATATTTAATATAAAAATAACGACTAACATTGTATTATGTTATAAGATATCAATTATTTAAAATAATAGTTAATGAAGAGAGAGAATGACCCAATGAAATGAATATAGTCATAAAAACCCATTCCAGCTTTTTTATATTATGAATGGAATCACAAATAGTGGTTTAAAATAAAGTATAAAAATAAATATCATGATATATATATATATAACTGGAAAAGGATACAAATATATAATATGTTTTTATTTAAACCATTAATAAGGTAACATGGTTTATAGAAAAAAGATGCCTCAACGAATTCAATGTTTGGAAAAAGAAACTCTTAGATTTTCTATAAAATTAGTCAATATCATTCTAACATAATTATTTAAAAACATTAATATCATAATGTAACACACCAAGATTTTATAGTAAGTTATTTTCTTTAAATTAATTCAATGGCTTGTGATACACGCAACACCGAGTTCGAGCGCACCACGAATTACCAAACATGCAGTTCAAAAAGAAATTTTGAATAGTATTAGCTGAATTTTGAATTTTATATATTCCATATATTTTCAGAATCTATTTATATGTTTCGTATACAAAATATAAGAAAAAATTCATTTTTTCAGATAAAATAATTATTTTTCAAAAAATGTAATATTACCACTTTTTAATTGAAAACCCTTTTTAAAACCAATATTTTACACCAATTAGTTCAATTAAATTAAATAAAATATTCCTTTATAATTGGGACATAAAAACATGTTTTGGATAAATTTTTGGTACTATTCTGATAAATTTAATATTTTGATGAATACTGAAAAATATGACATTTTAATTGAAAACAACTTTTATAATCAAAAAATTTTGTAGTGCTAAATTATGCATTTTAATGTTTTGGAAGTATAATTAGATTATATTATTATCATTTAATACTATTTATGTCATTATAAGTAATTTCACATTTAAATTTGACATAAACACATGGCAATCTTTTGATAGTTTTTTTTAAACGCGTTTTTTGGGTTTGACAACCGGAATTAATATTAAATTAATTAATGCAACTTAATTGTTTTGAAATTGGTAAAATATAGTTCATTTTTTAATTATTAATATCAAAATTATCTTAGGGTAAATATTTGGTATTTTTCTGGAAACATTCAATTTTTGATGAATAGTGAAAAACATAGATTTATAGTTTAAACCCCACTTTTTATTTGAATATTTATTTATTAAATTTTATATTATTTTAAGTAAAAATTGATATATAGTAACTATATATGTTCAATTTAATTCATTAGAGACATTTTATAATAAAATTAGATGTGTAAAATTTAATTTAATTGTTTACCGTCTTTTAAACACCTTCTTAGAGTATTTAAATATTTGCATAAAAAATAATTTTACCACTTCTGTGAATTGAATTTTAAAAATATGAGGGACATGGATAATATCAGTATGTAATATATGGTTCAATTAGATGAAAATAATTATTAGTGAATAGTAACTTTTGACATTTATTTACCACGATTAAAAATAAATTGGGTAATAAAAGGTAAAAATGATATTAATATTAACCTAATAGATTTTCTAATTCTATTGGATAACTATAATTCGACCAAAAATAACTTTAGGAATAAAATATGATCCTTTAGGAACACTTTGATTAGACTAGGATATTTATTATTATTTTATTTAAATAATAGTTAAAAGTGTTAAATTCAATGTTTATTAACTAAACCATTTTTAATATAGGCTTGTACATAAGATAAATTCTTTTATAACTATTCATTATAAAGATAAAAATATTTCCTACATAAAGGAATTTTATTTATAATTTTTAGAGATTAAATAAGTAAATTTATATATGACACAATGATAATTAAGTAATTACCTTATTATTGAAATATTAAAATACTTTATATTACAAATATTAAAATATAGAGAATTTGATATTTTTATACAACAATTTTCTAGGTTAATATAAAATTTTAGAGTTGATTAGATAAATATATTCTAAGTGAAAACGTTGTTTTGACTTCCACAAAATCAAAATACCAAATGGTGTCAAAATTGACATAAATTAGTTTTTAAAATAAATAATATATTTTTGGTTGATATATAATTCCTAAAGTTATATGGTTCGTCCAAAGGGATTAAATAATATTATAAAAGTCATTAATAAACAACTTGAGGTTCCCTTGGAGGTTTAGTGTATGTTTATTAACCATATAGCGTAAGAATAAAAGAAGACGCGGTAAAAGTTAAACTATTTAACTAACAGTTAAATATTAAATATAAGGTTAAAATGGTAACCAAAACGTGTCTAAAACCTATTGGTTGAGATTATTTTTACCCATACTCACCTTATCTTTAAAATAAATTATTTTTTAGAAATTAGAAAATGACAAAAAATTATTATGAAATAATATTTACAGCATTTTCTAAAGTGACCGTCACCTCCCTTATAAAAGGTTACTTCCCCTTCTCTTAATTTCACACCTCCAAAGCCATTTGGCTCGGCCAAAACCTGACCAAATATCTTTTCTAATTCCCTCAATTCATCCTATAGGCCTTAATTTGATCAGAAGGACAACCTATGGAGTCCTTTTGAACAACTAAAAAGGAAACACCCAAGGAAGATGTAATAATTTCACCACCCTCTTCCAAGTTCTTATTTTTTCACATCCTCTTTATTTTTTTATTCCATAATAAAATTTTAAATCCATTAAAATTTATAAACTGTGATGTTATTATAAATATGGTACAACTATATTTGTTATTTTATCAATCCTATAAATGACAAAGTCACCATACGTGCGTATGTGCGGCTTATCGTGTCCACGTTGTGGTGTAGTTTGTTATTCAAACACTTAATTATTTGGATGGGTATAATAATGAGTATAAATGATTCAAATAATAATTATAACATGTTAATGATTATTTATATATGATATACCACCCAATTACATTCAATTTCACCATCAATATAATGATATTGTTGCCTGTTCGTACATATGACTTACCGTCTCCACTAACCTGATGAGATTCATTCCCCATCTTAATCATTCAAGAATAATTTTCATTTTATAACCAATAAAAATGTTTAATATCTTAATATCATTCTGTATATGAATAAAATTAAGCCTATAGATATCAAACTTGACTTATGAAACAAAACATATAAAGGAAAATGAATGAGTTAACAACCAAAACAATGATACAAATAAAATATCATTAACAAGGAAATATTATAAGATCATATATGATATCATATTTATGTATTTCATTCTAAAATAATTCAATAACAATGATATCACCATTATACAGGCAGTTAACTAACCCTATAGAAAGAAAAATTACAAGGTAAGGGGTTTTCATATCACTTTTATTCTAGTGAAATTCATGCTATATTTTCTCTATTAGCTTTTTTGTGGTATATATATGGCCCATGATTGTATTTTTTGTGTAATATAATTTAATTTATGGTTATTTACATCATCATTTGATGATACATTTTTCATGGGGAGTATGTTTCGTAAGTTATCAAATCGATAAGGGAATTTCAAATTTCAATTTCCACTCATTCGGTTTTATGAAAACTTCATTGATTACATTACTCCATGATTATATGTGAAATAACTAATTATTTAATTATGTAGTAATTTACACAACCCTTTATTGATATATACTTTTTAAACACATAATCACTCCATTGATAAATTCTCAAGTCATCAATATAAACTAGATATGAGGAATTTTAACTCGACTTTTATAAATTGAGTTAAACATCCAAGTCATTGGTGTTGTTTTTACAAGAATATGTGTAAATGTCCTCTAATTTATTTACAATGAATATAAAATCTTATTGACTGTATATATATTTTTCACACATAATTATATCATTAATGTATCATTAACCTAAGGACATGTCCATTATAATGTAATTCATCTCAACTTATATTCTATTCAGACTTCTCTGTCATTTTGCGTCAAATCACATTTATTTGGGGTATATACTGTATGTCGACATATTATATCATGAATACCTATATTCTAATGATATTATAATGTTTTTATTACTTCAATTATTGTATTCAAATTTCTCTCATTAGGTAAGTAACTCAAACAAAAATATCATTTTATTTTTTTTAAATATTTTCTCTTCTAAATCTTTCTCATTAATGTCCATGTTTTAAAAATGGTTTGAATGTTTTATTTATATGAAAATTAATGGTTTAAGATTTAAATTCCATTTAAAGGTTTCAAAGTGGTATGGGACACATTGATTCAAAAATCTATTTTAAATAGCTTCTTGATAAATAGTGAGACTTTAAAATGTTTTCTTGAAAAGGGATATTTCTATTTAATATTATTTCCAATCATTATCAACTATGTAAACATACATTACAGAATATTATTCTTGATAAAGGTTGATTTATTATGATACAATGTTTCCACACTGTATTTATTTTTTTGTGATATTTTTGACTGTGGATGTGTTATTTTTATACCGTTAATGATTTATGTATAAAGTATTCACATATTGTATTCTAGTTTAAATATGAATGTTTAGGTTATTCTTAAAAATTTTCATATGAGGAATTCATTGGACTTTGTATGTGATGATTGGAGACCACTATAGCTCCTCGAGGCATCCGTATGACTCGTGAGACAATATAGTGTCTTGGCACAAGGCCCTGACAAAATCTTATTTTTCCTCTTGGCACAAGGCCGTGACTATGTGGTTTGGAATTCTGGGATTATGTATTCCATCAAAATGAATTATGTTATTGATATGACATTTGATTATTAGAATAGTATAATATCCATGTGAATAAGTAAATTGCATTATTTGATTTATCTTTTCCATATTGTGATGATGTTTAAGTATTAAAGGCTTGTGTTCTATTCTTATACATTTACATAAATGTTTATTCTTATTTAAGCCAGTTTCTGCTATATTTTCATCCTTACTGAGCATCGGAGATCACCCCTTTCTTATGTTTTATTTTTCCTAGGATGCAACAATGTATATTATAATTAAACTTTTGGAAAAGGCAAAGTGATATATGAGTGTTCAAAGGGGACACAATGTTGTTTTTTTATTTCATCATGTAATGTATAACTTATGTACGTATCTAGTACTTTCAAGGATACTAAATTGATCACTATTTCGGGACATGATTCCTTGTATCATGCCAATGTTATGTAATAATTCATTTATTATAGGGAACTACGGTTGGGGCATTATAGTTGGTATCAGATTAAGTTTAGTATAAACCCTGGAAGCTAGATTTTGAAAAACTCTGATTAACAAACACTACCCATAGACAGAAATTGAGGATTAGTATAGAAGAACAACCAAAAAATTTTGTAATATAAATATTGCCTGGGTTTTCCAAGAAATACATCCATGTCTGCATACGAGCAGGCAGAGGTAGCTCTGGCACAGATGTACCTAGAAGTAAAAACTTTCAGAGGGAGTTTCGGGATTGACCCAATGTATCCTGGTACATGACAATGGGCCTTGATGCACTCTTGGTGATGACACTCTCTTGGGATATGCTTAGGGTAATACAAATTTATTTTACAAACCAATTTAAAGGATATTAATATAATATTAGAATATATAACCTTGGTTAATCCTAAGGTTTTTTAGATTGAAAATAAGTTGTTATGATATTCTATAAAAGTTTTTATGACTCACACTATGATTTCTTGTGTAAGTCAATGGCTAGATTCCAAGGAATTCATATTAAAATTAATGATGATATTAAAGGTGGGCACAATGGTGGAAATGGGAAAAAAATGGAATGTATATTTGTGTAAAAGATATCATGTTTATGCCGAATCTATTTTCCAAAAATAAGAGCAGCAACATATATATTATCCAACTCCAGAACATAGTAGTGAAAAGAAAGGTAGTGAATGATAAGAGCTCATGGAGTGAAGACCATGGTGAAAAGAAAGCTCAATTAATATCATGCTGGAAATCTGGAAGAAGACACCTATGAATATGTTTCAATGGAAAAAATAAATGTTTTACGTGTTGGAAAGAAGGACATAAAGTAATAAATTAATTATCAAAAATGAAGAGTACTATGGAAGAAAATAAAAATGATTCCACTAATAAATTTATATTCATTCTCCTTAAATTTAGGGGACCTGGGAATTCCCGAGTCAATGTCGTATTCTATAGGATAACCTCTTGGCCAAGCACAAACCAATATGGAAATAAATGGATATTGAAATGTTAAAAAGTATTAGTGTTCTGTGTTGATGGGATTACTTTGGAAGACTTTTCTCTTGTATGTGTCACCGTACAGTTTGTAATGTGAAAATTATATTTTAAAAAGAATTATCTTTTCTATTGTTGATATAGATATAAATAACTATTTTTGTTTATATTTTCCATAAATTTGAGGCAATTACATGTAATTTAATTCTAGGATGAAAATGAGAGGTATGAGGAAACATTTCTAGTGAAATTATGTTATGGTTATTCTGAAGAATTTATCTCATATTGATAATGTTATAAATATAGTTTTCAAAAATGGACAACATACAGACTGTGTGATATCCCATCGCGTCAGACAAAGAAAATGGAATCGAACCCATAATCAGAGTGTGATTGGGATTTATCACCAACCACTGGACTAGGTGATGTCCCTGGTTAGTGTGACTAATTATTTTTAGTTAAATGATTTTATTGATCAACAAATAAGTTTATTTTGGAACATCTATCTTATCAAATTGATATCCTTTGTATTGGAAAATGATTTGGTGATTAAGTGATATATGTTATTTTGGAAGATGTTTGCACTTTTGGGAACACTATATGCCAAAAGAAAACAGAATACTAAGGTATTTCATTTGAGGAGTGATGGTGTTTTTTTATCTTTGTTTTTATTGTGGATTTATAGCGATTTGGGTTGTTTATGGAAATGATTAACCTATTATAGAGAATATGTGATTAGGTTAATTATTTTTAAGTATGTGACATTAAGAGTAGTAGCTGCTATTTGGAGATACAATTTAACATGGAAGAATACATAATCAAATTATTTTATTTTTTGGTTGTCAATATTTGTTGGGATTATATTGAAGGAGTTTAAGGATAATTGTTTATTTAATGGTATTTATCGAACTTTGTGTATTGTTGGATTAATTTTAGTAATTAAGATTAGTATTTATTTCTCTAAAGGATTATCCTTTTTGGAGATCATCTTATCTTGTACTAACCATTTTGGTGTTGGATAATCACTAAAGATAAGGTACATATATAGTTTATCCTTCTTGGATTATGTGATTCTCTAGAAGTAGATTCTAGTGCATCCGGTGTGACCAAGTCATCCTGAATAATCATTGTTGGAAAAAATATGAGTTAGTGGTAGAAATTTTTTAAAGGGTAAAACTCAAATAAAAAGTATGTATATCCTTTTATGTTCTTATTAAATCTCATAAATTAATTTCTTAACATTAAGAAATGGAAATTTAAACAAAAAACATTGTCAGTTTACGTTTCCTACTGGGATACTAATGACTGTTTATCCCATCACATGTTAGTGGTTTTATTATTGTTAACTTTATCATGATCATGTTCTCTATCACTCTCCATTAGAACATGACACATTTTTTATCTTTTATATCCATTTTTTCTATATGGAATCCTAGTATGGGTTATCTCGGTGGACCTCTGCACTACTCTTTCTTTCTTTTAAGGTGATTGTTTTATTGACTCTTTTTTCGATGTGGGACTTTCAATGAAGTTCCCAAGACCAATTATAAATTTTTTAAGATGCAGTTCCCAAAAGGGTGGAAGAATGTAACACCCCATGATTTCATAGTAAGTTATTTTCATTAAAGTAATTCATTAGCTTGCGCTACACAAAACACCGAGTTCGAGCGCACCACGACTTTTTAAAATTGCTGTTCAAAAGCATTTTTGATTTGTATAAATGGAATTTTGAATTTTTTATACTCCATATAATTTTAGAATCCATATAATGTTTTTCTTATACATTATATAAGAACAAATTTATTTTTTCAGATAAAATAAGTATTTTTTAGAAAATGAAATTTTAGGACCATTTAAGGGAAAACATTTTAAAAACCAATATTTGACACTTTTATATATTCAATTTAATGAAAGTTAATATTTTCTTTATAATCGGGACATAAAAATTTATTTTTGATAAATTTTTGGCACTTTTCTAATAACATTTATATTTTGATGAATACTAAAAAATACTACATTTTAATTCAAAAAAAAATTTAATGGGAATAATTTATAATGTTAATATATGAATTTGAATGGTTCAGAAGTATAACTATATTATATTTTTATCATTTAATACAATTTAGTTCAATATAAGTAATTTTATATTTGAATATGACATAAACACATGTCAATATTTTGGTAGTTTTTACTTTTTATAAACCCGCTTTTCGGTTTTGACAATGGGTATTAATTTCAAATTAATTAATAAAACATATATGTTTTAAATTTGGTTAATATTAATTCATTTTTTAATTGTAATATCTAAATAAGCTTAGGGAAAATATTTAGTATTTTTAGGAAAACATTCAATTTTTGATGAATAGTGAAAAACATTGACATATAGTTTAAAACCGACTTTTTATTTAAATAATTATTAATTTTAATAAAATTTATTTTAAGTAAAATAGTTATATAATACCTATATAAGTTCAATTTATTTCATTGGAGTCATTTTATAATAAAATTATATGTATAAAAGATTATTGATATTTTTACCGTCTTTTACCCACCTTCTAGGAGCATTTACAAATTTGCATAAAACATAATTTTACCGCTTCTTTGAATTGAATTTAAAAATTATGATAGAAACAGATAATATAAGTATGTAAAATATATTTTGATAAAATGAAAATAATTTTTGGTGAATAGTTACATTGAAATTTTATTTACCACAGATACAAGTAAATAGGGTAATTGAAGGAACAGATGACATTATAATTATCCTAACACATGACCTAATTCTATTGGATAAATTTAATTCGACCTAAAACAACATTAGGAGTAAAATATGATCCTTTAGGTCCACTTGTATTATATTAAGCCATTTATTATTATTTTATTTAATGAAGATTTAAGAGTGTAAAATTCAATGTTTAATAACTAAACTATTTTTAATATAGGATTATACTTAATATAAATTAGACTATAAATATTCATTATTAATATTGATAGATTTTATATATAATTGTAATTAAATTATAGATTTAGTTATTAAATAATTAAATTTATTTATGACACAATGATGATGCAGTAATTACAATCTTAATAAAATATTAAAATAATATATATTTTAAATAATCAAATAAAAATAATTCAATTTTTTTGATGCCATTCAAGAATTTTCATGATTAATATAACATTTTAGGGTGTATTATATATTATTTAAAGTGATAAGGTTTTTATGACTTTCATAAAAACAAATTACCAAATACTGTCATAATTGACATAAATAAGTTTTTAAAACAAATACTATATTATCGGTTGATATAATATTCCTAAAAATATATGGTTCGGCCAAAGGGATTAAATAATATTATATATGTCATTAATGGACTAATTTATATTCCCTTGGACGTTTAGAGTAAGTTTATTAACCATATTGTGTAATAATACAAGAAGAAACGGTAAAAGTAAAACTATTTACCTAAGAGTTAAATCTAAAATATAAGGCTTAAATGATAACCTAAACATTAATAAAACCCATTTTATGAGAGGATTTAGACCCATATCCACCTTATCTTCGAAATAAATTATTTTCAATCAACTAAAAATTGAAAATGAGTTTATTATAAAATAATAATTCACGCTTTTCTTAATGTGGCCCTCACCTCTCTTATAAAAGAGTACCTCACATTCTCTTAATTTTACACCACCAAAGCAATTTGGCTCTACCCAAAAATGCCCAAATATCTTCCCAATATACCTAAATTCATCTTATAGGCCTTACATTGACCAGAAAGGAAACCTATGGGGCCCTTTTGATCAACTCAAAAGGAAACACACGATGAAGGGGTAATAATTTAAGCACCCTCATTCAAGTTCTTTTCTTTGTCAACTTCCACTTTCTTTTTTTGTTTCAATACCAAAATAACAAATAAAATAACTTATAAATAATTTTATGATATTATAAATATGGTACAACCACATTTGTTTTTCTATCCATCCTACAAATTACAATTCCACCAATGGTGCGTACGTGCGGCTTACCATCTCCACGGCGTGGTGTAGTTTGTTATTCAAACACTTAATTATTTACATAGGTATAATAATGAGTATAAATTATCTAAATAAAAAATATAACATGATAATTATTCTTTATATATGATATACCATCAAATTTAATAAGATTTTACCATCAATATAATGATATTGTCACTCGTGCGTACGTACGCCTTGCCCTCTCCACGAATGCGATGAGATTCAATCCCCATCATAATCATTCAAGAATAATTTTTATTTTATGATTAAATATAAAATAGAATAACTTAATATCATTATGGATATGAATCAAATACATCCTATACATAACAAACATGACTTATGTAAAAAAACATATAATGGTAAAAGAATCGGTTAACAACCAAAACAATGATACTACTGAAATATCATTAGAACTGCAATATTTTGAAGATCATATATGAAATAATATTTATTTATTTGGTTCTTGAGTAATTTAATAACAATTATTTCACCATTATAAAAGAGTTTATCCTACCCTATACTAATGAAAGGTATAGGGTAAGGGGTTTTTATCTCACTTTTATTCATGTGAAATTCATGCTATATTTTCCACTATTACCTTTTGGGTTGTGTATGTAATTCCCATGATTTTATTGTTTACATAATATATATTAATATATCGGTATTTACATCATCATTGGATGATCATTGTTTCATGGGGTGTATATTTCTTATGTTACCAAATCGGTAAGCAAATTTCAAATTTCAATTTCCACCCATTTGGTTTTACGCAAACTTAATTGATTACATTACTCAAATATTTTATTGTAAATCTCTATTTATTGAATTATGTAGTAATTTACACTCCTCGTTGTGTGGATATTCATTTTATATATATAATAACTCCATTTATAAATCCTCAAGTCATCGATATAAACTTTGTAAGAGTAATTTTAACTCAACTTCTATTCATTGAGTTAAACATCCAAGTCATTTGTGTTGTCAACACAAGAATATGTGTGAATGTCCTCTAATTTATTTACACTGAATATCCAATCATATTCAGTGTATCTATATTTATCACAAATAATTATTTCATTGATTTTACCTTAACCTAACGATATTGTATTTATAAATGAATTCATCGCAACTTACATTTCATTGAGAATTCATTGTTATTATGCACCAATTCACTTTTATTTGGGGTATATACTATACATTTTCAAAGTATATTATGAAGCCTTTTATTCAGAATATATTGTAATGTTTTTATTACCTCAATTGTTTGTATTCAAGCATCTCTCATTTGGTTAGAAACTCTAACTAAATTATCATATTTAATGTTCTAAAATTTATTTTTTTAAATCATCCTCATTAATGTCCATGTTTTAAAAATGGTTTTAGGGTTTTATTTATATGGGAATTAACGTTTTAAAATTTAAATTACTTTTAAAATATTCAATGTTGTATGGGACACTTTGATTGAAAAAACTATTTTGAACAGCTTCTTGATAAATAGTGAGACTTTTAAATGTTTTCATGAAAAATGGATATTTATCTCAAAGATTTTTACTAAACATTTTATACAATGTAAATATCCTTTACAGGATATTATTGTAGATAGAGGTTGATTTTTTATGATACAAATTTTCCATACTGTATTGATGATTTTGGAATATTTTTTACTGTGGATGTGTTATTTTTATACCATTCATGGTTTATGGATAAATTATTGACATTGCATATGATAGTTTTAATATGAATGTTTATGTTATGTTTAAACCTTTTTGTATATGGAATGCATTGGACTTAGTAAGTGACGGGTGAAGCTCGTTATAGCTCATCAATGCATCGGTAGGTTTCATGAGACAAATTAGTGTCTTGGCACAAGGCCATGACAAAATCTTATTTGTAGTCATGGCACAAGGCCATGACTATGTGGTTATTAAGTTTGGAATTATACATCCCATCATTATAAAATTGGCTATTGATATTACATGAGATTATTCAACTAGAAGAATATCCATGTGAATAAGTAAATGTAATTATTTGATTTATATTTTCCATATTATGATGATGATTAAGTTTAAAAGGCTTGTGTTCTAGTCTTATACATGGTTTTAAATGTTTTTTTACTTATGACAGTTTTCGCCATATTTTTGTCCCTACCGAGAATTTGAGCTCACCCTTTATTATGTTTTATTTTACCTAGGATGCTAAGAAGTATATTACAATTGACCTACAGGAATAGGCTAAAGTATAACTTATGTATATATCAAGTACTTCCAAGGCTACTAAACTGATTGGTATTTTAGGACATGATTGGTTGTTTCATTCCAATTTTATGTAATAATGCACTGATTCTAGGTAACTGGGGTTGGGGTGTAATAGTTTGTATCATAGGATGTTTTGTACAAACCCTGGAATCCATATTTAGAAAAAATATTATTAAAAACACTAACCTAAGTCATACATTGACAATTAGTATAGAAGAACCTCAAAAAATAATGGTAATGAGAATATTTTGTGGGTTTTCCAAGCAATACATCCCAGTCTGAATACGAGCGGTTAGAGGCAGCTCTAGCATAGATGTACCTAAGACTGAAAACTCCGACAATGAGTTTCAGGCTTCACTCAGGGTATCCTGGTACAAAATAAAATTGGCCTTGTTTTACTATTGGTTATGACAATCCGGTGGGATATGCTATGGATAATTCACATTTTCATTAGAAACCAATTTTAAGGGTTTTAATATAAGATAAGAATAAATAACGTTGGATAATCCTAAGGTGTTTTATATTGAAAATAAGGTGTTATGATATTCTCTAAATAATTTTCTGACTCCCACTAAGTTTTCTTATGTTAGTCAATGGCTGAATTCCAAGGAATTCATATTAACATAGAAGATGATGTACAAGATGAGCACGGTGGTGGAAATGAGAAACGAAATGGAATGTTGATTGGTGTAAAAGATATCGTGTTAATGCCGAATAAATTTTCCAAAAATATGATCAACACCATATATATTAACCAACTCTTGAACTCAACAATAAAGAGAAAGGTGGTGAATGATAGGAACTCCCGCAGTGGTGACCATGGAGAAAAGAAATCTCAATTTCAATCTTGCTGGAAATTTGGAAGGAGACACCAATAAAAGTGTCTCAATGGAAAATATAAATGATTTATTTGTGGGAAATATGGACATAAAGTAAATAATTTCCAATTTAAAATGCAGAGTATTATGGAAGAAAATAAAAATGATCCCAAAAAACAATTTAAAGTCATTTGTAGTAAATATAGGGGACGTGGGTAATACCCGAGTGAATGCCCTATTATATATGATAACCTCTTGGTCATAGAAGAACCAATGTGTAAATAAATGGATTGTGAAATGTTTAAATGTATTAGTGCTCTTTGTTGATGGGCTTACTTTGGAACACTTTTCCTCTGTATGTGTAACCCTACTGTTTGTTATGTGAAAATGCTATTTTAGGAATTATTATATTTTCTATTATTGATGTAGTTATAAATAACCATTTGGGTTTATATTTTCCTTGAATTTGAGGTAATTAAAAGTTATTAAATTTTGGGAGGAAAATGTGAGGCATGAGATAACATTTGTGGTGAAATTATGTTATGGTAATTTTGAAGAATTTATCTCATTTTGGAAATGTTATAAAAAATAGTTTTTGAAAAAGGACAACACATAGACCATCTGACATCCCGTCATGTCAGACAAAGCAGTAGGAATCAAACCCACAACCAGAGTGCGATTGGTATTTATATCTTACCACTGGACTACATGAAGTCCCTGGTTAGTGTGACTAATTCTATTTAGTTAAATGTTTTTTTTTTGGTCAATAATAATTTTATTGGGGATATTATGTATTATAAAATGGATATCCTTAGTATAGGAAAATGATTTGGTGATTAAGTGATAAATGTTATTTTGGAAAATATTCTCTTTTTTGGGAACACTATATGTCTAAATAAAATAGAGTACAATGGAATTTCATTTGAAATGTAATGTTGGATTTTTATCTAGTTTTTTTAGTTAATTTATAGTGATTTAGGTTATTTATAGAAATTATTAACTAATCATAGATAATATGTGATTAGGTTAATTACTTTTAAGTATGTGATTTCAAGCGTAGTCGGTTTTATTTAGAGATACAATTTTACGTGGAAGACTACGTAATAAAATTCATCTAGGTTTTGGGTTTCAATATTATATTGTATTATATATATGGATTTTAATGACAATTGATTATTGAATGGTATTTATTGAACAATATGTATTATTGGTCTAATATTAGAAATTAAGATTCGTATTTCTTTTTATAAAGTATTATGCTTTTAGGGATCATATGATCTTGTACTATCAATTTTGGTTTTGGTTAATCTCTAAATACATGGTAAATATATTGTTTACCTTTTGTGGATTATGAGATTCTCTATAAGTTGATTCTAGTGCTTTTAGTGTGACCAAGTCATCTTGAATACACATCATTTGAAAAAAAGAGGAGTTAGTAGTAGAAATTTATTAAAGGATGAAACTCTACTTAAAAAGTAAAAATATCTCTTTATATTAGTATTCAATATCATAAATAAATTACTCAACATAGTGAAATGGAACTTAAAACAAAATAAATTGTTCGTTTACTTTTCTTACTTGGAAACTAATGACCATTTATCCCATCACAAATTTGTGGGTTTCTTGTTGATAACATTCTGTTGATCATGATCTCTATCACTCTCTATCAGAACATGACACTTAATTTATCTTCCATATCCATGTTTTTTTACATGTAATCATAGAATGGGTTATCTCGAGTAACATTTGTACTTATCTTTCTTTCTTTAGAGTGATAGTTTTATTGAATCTTTTTCGGATGTGTGACATTCAATAAAGTTCCCAAGACCAATTTTAATATTGTGAGGACACAAGTTCCAAAATGGGGGATGAATGATTCACCCCATGATTTCATTGTATGTTATTTTCATTAAAGTAATTCAATAGCTTGTGCTATACGCAACACCGAGTTTGATTGCACCACCACGTACCAAACTATCCGTTCAAAAGATGGTTTTGATTAGTATTAACTGAATTTTTTAATTTATATACTCCATTTAATTTTCTAATACATTCTATGTGCTTCTTAGACATAATATAAAAAGAATTCATTTTTTAATATAAACGATTTATTTATCAAAAAAATGCAATTTTAAAACCTTTTAATTGAAAACCATTTTTAAAAACAATATTTGACACTTTTATATATTCAACTTAATGAAATTAAATTCTTCTTTTAGAATCGGGACATATGAATTTATTTTGGATAAATTGTTGGTGCTTTTATGATAAATTTCATTTTTTTATGATTACTGAAAAATACTAAATTATCATTGAAATCAACTTTTTTAATCAAAATAATTTATAATGTTAAATTATGAATTTGAATGGTTTGGAAGTATAATTAGATTATATTTTTATCATTTCATACAATGTAGGTCATTATAATTAATTTCACATTTAAATTTGGCATAAAAACATTTGAATATTTTAATAGTATTTACTTTTTAAAAACCTTCTTCAGATTTTACAACGGGAATTAATTTTATATTAATCAATGAAACAACTATTTTTTTTAATTTTACAAAATATAATTAATTTTTGAATTTGTAATATCAAAATTAACTTAGGGTAAATTTTTGTTATTTTTCTGAAAACATTCAATTTTTGATGAATAGTGAAAAACACTGCGTTATAGTTTAAAAATGACTTTTTATTTAAATAATTATTTATTTTATAAAAATTTATATTATGTAAAATTAGATATATAATAACTATATAATTTCAATGTAATTCACTACAGTCATTTTATAACAAAATTAGATGTATAAAATTTTATTGAACTTTTTACCGTCTTTTACCCACATTCTAGGAGCACTTGTAGATTTGCATAAGACATAATTTTACTGCTTCTGGGAATTGAATGTCAAAAATCTGAGAGACACAATTAATATCAGTAAGTAAAATATGGTTCAATAAGATGACAATAATTTTTGGTGAATAGTAAAATTTGACTTTTATTTACAACGATTAAAAGTAAATTGGGTAATTAAAGGTAAAAATGCTATTATAATTACCTTAACACATGTCCTAATTTTATTTGATAAATTTAGTTCGACCAAAAACAACCTTAGGAATAAAATTTGATCCTTTAGGTCTAGTTGGATTAGATTAGGACATTTATTATTATTTTATTTAAAGAAGAGTTAAAAGTGTTAAATTCAATGTTTATTAACTAAACCATTTTTTATATAGGGTTATACACAATATAAAATAGAATATAAAAACTCATTATAAATATAAAAATGTTTCCTAAAAAATAATATTTTATTTATAATTTTTAAATATTAAATAATTAAATTTATTTATGACACAATGATGAAGATGTAATTACCTTTTTAATGAAATATTAAAATATTTTATATTATAAATATTAAAATAAATAAGAATTAAAATTTTTGATGCCATAAACGAATTTTATTGGATAATATAACATTTTAAGGTTGATTAGATAAATTTTGATCGAGGTGATAATGTTGTTATAACTTTCCCTAAAAAATACCAAATAGTGTCAAAATTGACCTAAATTAGTTTTTTAAACAAATACTACATTATTGGTTGATATAATATTACTAAAACTCTAGGGATATTACAAAGGGATTAAATAATATTATATATGTCATTAATGAACCACTTGAGGTTCCCATGGAAGTTTAGAGTAAGTTTATTAACCATATTGTGTAAGAATACAAGAAGACATGGTAAAAGTTAAACTATTTAACTAAGAGTTAAATCTAAACATAAGGTAAAAATGGTAACCTCAACTTGTCTAAAACCTAATGGTTGAAAATATTTCGACCCATCCCCACCTTAACTTAGAAATAAATCATTTTTGAGCCATTAGATATAGAATATGATTTTATTATCAAATAATTTTTCCATCTTTTCCTAAAATGACCCTCACCTCCCTTATAAAAGGGTATTTCCCCTTCACTTACTTTCACACCTCCAAATACATTTGGATCTGCCAAAATCTTCCCAAATATCGTCCTATTATCCCCCACTTCAACCTAGAGGCCTTTCATTGATCATAAATCCAATCTATGGAGCCCTTTAGATCAACTCAAAAAAACCCCAAAGAAGAGGTAATAATTTCACCACCCTCTTTCAAGTTCTTTTCTTCTTCCGTTTCTTTTTTCTTTTTTTCCATACCAAAATAATATATCCAATGACTTATACATACTTTTATTTTATTATAAATTTGGTACAACCATATTTGTTATTATATCCATCCTGTAAATCACAAAGTCACCATATGTGTGTACGTGCGGTTTACAGTCTCCACGTCGTGGTGTAGTTTGTTATTAAAACACCTCATTATTTGTATGGGTATAATAATGAGTATAAATGATGTA
Organism: Viscum album; assembly: GCA_963277665.1. Lineage (NCBI taxonomy): Eukaryota > Viridiplantae > Streptophyta > Magnoliopsida > Santalales > Viscaceae > Viscum > Viscum album. Next base: position 1,848,045,332 of record OY728143.1, on the reverse strand, counting down.
AATAATAAATTTAACATGTTATTTATTATTTTTATATGATATACCATCCAATTACAAATGATTTCACCATCAATATAATGATATTGTCACTCATGTGTACGTATGGCTTACCGTCTCCACGAACGCGACAAGATTAATTCTCCATCGCAATCATTAAAGAATAATTTTCATTTTATGAATAAAAATAATTTTTTGGAACTTAATATCATTCTGTATATGAATCAGATAAATCCTATACATAACAAACATGAATTAAGTAATAAAACTTATAAAGGAAGTCAAATCAGTCAATAACCAAAACAATGATACTTCTGAAATATCATTAAAAAATCAATGTTATAAGATCGTATATGATATCATATTTACGTATTTGGTTCTTGAATAATTTATTAACAATGATATCACAATTATTCATGATGTTAACCTACCCAATACTAAAAAAATCACAAGGTAAGGGGTTTACATGTCACTTTTATTATCGTCAGATTCATGCTATATTTGCCACTATTAACTTTTGTGTGGTGTATGTACTAAACATGATTGTATTTTTTTCATAATATAATTTAATTTATGGGTATATACATCATTATTGGATGATCCTTCTTTCATAGGGTGTATGTTTCTTAAGTTACCAAATTTATAAGGAAATTTAAATTTTCAATTTCTTCTCATTCGGTTTTACGCAAACATCCTTGATTACTTTACTCCAAGATTATCTGTGATATCTCTATTTATTTACTTATTTAGTAATTTAAACTCCCCTTTTTTTGGATATACATTCGATACACAAAATGTCTCCATTGATAAATTCTCAAGTCATCGATATAAACTGGACACGATTAATTTGAACTCAACATCTATACATTGAGTTAAACATCCACGTCATTGGTGTAGTTTTTAAAAGAATAGGTCGGAATGTCCTATGATTGATTTACACTGAATATCCTATAATATTGAGTGTATATATAATTTTCACACGTAATTATGTCATTGATATATCCTTAAACAAAAGAAATGGTCTTTATAAATGAATTCATCTCAACATACATTCCATTGAGACTTTTTTATTGTTATGCGCCAATTCACTTTTATTTGTGGTATATACAATACTTTGACATAGTGTATCATTAATCCCTTTATTCTCATGATATTATAATATTTTTATTACCTCAATTATTTGTATTCAATCATCTCTCATTTGGTTTGGAACTCTAACTGAAATATCATTTTAAATGTTTTAAAAATGTATTCTTCTAAATCATTATCATTAACGTCCATGATTTAAAAATGGTTTTATGTTTTTGTTTATATGGACATTAATGTTTTAAAATTGAAATTCATTTTAAATGTTTCAAAGTGGTATGGGACACATTGATACAAAAATCTATTTTAAACAGCTTCTTGATAACTACTAATACTTTTAACTATTTTCATGAAAAATGGATGTTTCTTTTAAAGATTTTTACTGATCATTTTATCCTATGTCAACATCCTTTACGAGATATTATTCTTCATCGAGGTTGATTTATTGTGATACCAATCTTCAATTCTATATTTAATGTTTTGTGATATGTTTGACTATGGATGTGTTATTTTTATACCATTCATGTTTTATAGATAACGTATTGACATTTCATATACTAGTTTTAATTCGAATGTTTATGTTATGTTTAAACCTTTTCATATGAGGAAAGCATTGGAAATAATAAGTGACGAGTGGAGCCTGCTATATCTCCTTGATGCATCGGTAGGTATTTTGAGACCAACTAGTGACTTGGAACAAGGCCTGGAGAAAATATTATTTTTAGTCTTGGCATAAGGCCTTGACAATGTGGTTATGAAGTCTAGCATTATGCATTCCATCATTATGAAGTTGGCTACTGATATTACATGTTTTTGTTCAACTAGTATAATATAAATTGAATAATTAAATGACTTTATTTGATATATCATTGCTATATTTTAATTATTTTTACGTTTAAAAGGCGTGTGTTCTAGTCTTATACATTACCTTAAATGTGTATTCTAATTTATGATAGTTTCTGCTATATTTTTATCCTTACTGAGCATCTGAGATCACACCTTTCTTAAGTATTATTTTTCCCATGATGCAAAGAAGTATATTATAATTATCCTAAAATAATAGGGTAAGGGATTTAAGAGTGTTCAAAGTGGTCAGAAAGTTGTTTTTTTATTTCATGATGTAATGTAAAACTTAGGTATGTATCTAGTACTTCCAAATCTACTAAACTGATCTGTATTTCAAGACATGATTCCTTGTATCATGCAAATGTTTTGTAATAATTCACTAATTCTGTGAAACTAGCATCATGGCGTTACCCATAATATATTATTTCATAACCTCCCTCTTAAATATTACCCATTTTATCCGTATCATAATTTTTATCTTGATTGAATTAATTAGTTACATTTTATTTTGACATAATGTGTTAATAACATTAACAATTTTATGCATGTTTAATAATATTGATTTAATTACCCAAAGTATTATACCATGTTAGTTATTGATATAAAATTTATTATTATTTAATATATATTACAAATTTTTAATTTTGTAATTTTTTTTATATACACTATGTGAAAAAACAAATTTCTAAAAGGTTATATTAGTAATTTTGGTTTCAGAAGATTATTTATTGGTAATAAATTATTGTAATTATATAAAATTTATTAAAAAAATTGAATTTTCAATATTTTATTATTATACTATAATTATAATATTATTTTTTTGATCAAATTCATTTATGATTTTATTTTCACACATCGTTCATGAATTTGGTTAAACCGTCCAAAACATGACAACATATTATATCAATCAGAGAGTATGACACAGTAAGTATTTCATTTGATATAAAATCAATATAACTAAAATAAGATGGTATTGTTTCTATATATTATTCCTGATGGACCTTATTTTAAATTTTTATATAAATAAGGAAAAACTACAAGAAATACAAAGAAATGATTTCTTATGGACGTGGTAGTCCGAACACATGAACGGCTGGAATTATTTTTTATAAGTCGATGGAAATGAATATATATGATTTTATACATGAACATGATAACATATAAGTATATTATTGATATTTATTTTACAATATGATTATATTTATAAGATATTTTGAAGATTATTGTTAATAATAACACATATGAAGGAAATATTACTTACGTTGGAGACTTGTAAATCCCCAAAAAATCGCATTGTACATGATGGTATTTTGAAAACTACTAGCGACCAAGGGATTGTTTTCATGTGATAGAGTTATAGGGGTGGTAATATGGTAAATATTAAATGAGTAATTCCAATTATAATTTAATCATTAAATGGAGAAAATTCTATAATATTATAACTGAATTTATGGCCACTTTTAGAAACACGTTTTCATTTTTCAATAAGGACATGAATCTACTCAAGGGTCAATAGGTATAAAATTGACGAAAGTGTACGGATAAAAAAATCTGTGAAATATAAAACTCAAATAATTAAATCAAATCATGGATTTTAAAATGTTTCATATCTTTTTTTCTAGGTTAATCTAAATTTTCCATTTAATGTTTACCATGAAAACCAATTTTTAACATTATTAATTAGTTTTAATGAAACAAAATATTGTCTAAATTATAAACTAAATTTAATATTTAATTTAAATATTTATAATCACTTTATCAAAAAAAAATTACATTTTTGAAATGTTAATTTTTTAATAACAACACTTGAACACAAAAAAATAGTTTTTAAAAAGATTACAATTATAAAGCATTGAAATTATCATATAACTAAATTACAAGACATAAATTACAATATTTTAAATATAATTAATGAATTTAGATTCCATCATAGTCTAAAAATAAAACCCACCTTGAAAGGACTTGATTTTAAATAAATACCCAAATAATAAAAACACAAGGGAATTTTTTTTGTTCTAAAATAGGGGTTTTATTTCTTTTAATTGAAAAAAAAATAAAATAATGAAAATCTATTCTTAAATTCAAATTTTATTTCTTTAGTGGGTTTTAAATAATTTGGTTATTCATAAATAGTGAAAAAATTATGGAAATTATATTTTTTTGTAAAAATGGTATTTTTATAAAAAAAATTAACCTTTTGGGAAAGTGGTTAACCTTTCATAGATGTAAATATTAAAATTTTGATTTAAAATATGTGGTCTATTATATATTATTAAAATTTTATAAATTTTTAGTTTATCATTTAATGTAAACAATTTAAAATATGGAGAAACTTAGTTTTAAATAAATGAAATTTTTAATCTTTATGTGTTCTTATAGGTATTTTATATCTATTATTATTTTAACTGATGTTAATATATTTTTTCATATAAAAAAGTTTTTTTAGGTCTAAATTTAATTTATTAGAACAAAATATAAAATATTTTAAAAAAAATTCATTTAATAAAAACATTACTTTTATACTAAATATGCTTTTAAAAATACTATAGAAATTTATTTATTTTCCGAGAATTATGTTTTTACTATTCCATTGAATATACAATATTTATTTGAATTTTAATTGTAAAACATTTCATATTTTAATTGCTATTATTATTATTGAATGTAATGTGTAAATATATATACATATTATATTTTAATATCATATTTTAATATCACTATGACTTATATTACATTAAATTAACCACTAAGTTATATCAAACATCATTATAATAATAGGATATATGACCAATAACCATAATTGAATTGTCGAAACTGGAAACCACTGTAATCAGAATAGCCTTATTTCATTTTCATATATTGAAATACTAATTCCTTCATTTATTCCACCCTCACTTAACATGGAATAGTTCTTATTTCAATAATTTCAAAATTCATTCTTCATTAATAGTTTTCTTCTTCGAAAAAGTTTTATAGATATTGGGGATCCATGAGGTGGAAAATGATCCTTGAAAGTTTCAATTTGTGAATAATTTATTCTTCTTTATTTGTTGTCCCCCACTTATTTTTTCTATTTCAATGGATGCACTTCATGAATTATGATTAATGATCTATGCAATGTAGTTCACAGTTTAATGTGATTTTGTTGAAATATATCACTTATTAATGAATATAGTGTATTTAGTATGGATCATATCTTATAGAAAATATTTTGTAATCATGTTTTTATTATTTTTGAAAGAATATAGAAGTGTTATTTAAAATTATAAATAATAATAATAATAAGGTAGCCTATAATCTAGTGTGTTATATTATGTACACTGAAATAATTTGTTTCCCTGCACTTTAAATTAGTATATTATAGAATAGATAGGAAAAACACTCTATAAATAGGTATGGGAATTAATTTCATGAGTGATAGAGACATTATAATATAATGAAATATATTTTTCTTCTATATAGCCTGATTATCCCTAATATTGAGTATTCTCCAACAATGTTTTCCAAGATTCTACAATTTCCGGTATCAAGACTCACATTATTTAACTTTGTTCTACATAATTTATAATATAGTCATTTCAATTAATAAATTTAATACGTTACTATAAAATTAGGTTTCCTTACTCTAGATAATTGTTCTTCAAAGTGGAGTGTACCAATCCATTACTAAAATAATTCAAAATGTATCTAGATAAAGGATATTATATTTTCCAAAAGTCTCCTTCCTAAAATCATCAACCTATAATACAATTGTCATAACAATTGAATATTTGACAAAAAATCAAATTATCGTGGTTTTTGTTTAATGTTATTATAAAACATTATAGATATTACAGAGTTTCTATAACAATATTTATATAAATTATCTTTTACTACAGATCAGAGGGTTAATGTACCATAAATATTAATATTTAATTTAGTATAGTTATTTCAAATGTATTGCATTTTCTTCCTGATAATCGATACTGTTGTTTCCCATCATCTTGATAGTCCCATTGAAATTTTCATTGTCATGTATAATTCATATGTTTCCAATATTTATGATTTTATAGTATTAATGGTACATCATGATGATATTTATATAATTCTATCATGTAAACCACAGTCTTCATTTTTTCACGATAATTTAATGCATTATGTCCAAATGTAAAACAGGTAAACTATCATTCAATACACTATCCAAAATTCCAATAATGCTTGTATAAAAGATATTCAAAAATATGAAATTGAGCATTATTTCCATTATCATCTATGTGAATTGATTATTCATGAGTCTCCTTCCATGTATTATATTTTTTCGGGACTTTGACTATTTTCACACAGTTAATAATTTTTCATGATAAATGGTTCATCATAATAAAAATGTTTCCCATTCAATTACCCATTTTTATGGGTTTATCATTGATGTAATATTTATGTTTTAATTCAACCAATGATTATATATACTTCAAGGCATTATTAAAACCAACATAGGTAACATGAATGAAAAAAGATAGTCATTACAGGGGACTTATCATAATTATAGATTGAATTTAATATTTTATCATTGAAATTATCTTACCACATCTCATTGGCCTATAATTAAATTAGATCAATCTCTAAAAATTATGGTTTTATCTAGGATACATTATGTAGGCTTTTATTATTATTCTCAACCTAATACCTCTATGTAAATACTAAATAAATCGCACAAGACCCTCACTTCAGCTGGTGAGGACTCCGCAAGTGAATCCAAGAGACCAAAAATCAAATCCAGACAGAGATATTTTTTGGGATACTATAGAATTACAATAGTGGGTACTATATCAGTTAATATTTTCTACTGAAACATAAGGTAAAATTCATCTCTTTGCGATTTCAGGCCACCAGTTTTGTCTTCGGGTCCTTTAAGGTCTTCAAGCCACCCAAGGCATTCAGGCTAGTAAGTCTTACATGGAACCTAATCAACCAGGTAGATTCTACAAGTAACAACCTATAGATGAAGATTTAGAGATAGATCATTCACTAGAGTAGATATAATGGATTTTGAAGAATGAGAGGGTATGGAAATTTCCTTTTTGAAGAGCCACTACATGCACGGGAAGCCTATCTGAACAACCATGTGGAGGTGGAGAGCTGACATCATTATGTAGATGCTAGGGATGGTCATCGTCAAGTAGTTATAGTCTAGATATATTCATCTATGAAAATTAGGTCATGTAATGTCACAAAACCATCATTTTAACTCTCGGTTTCTCTAAAACTCTTAATATTGATATTATAAAAATGAATAAAAAATTTAACATTCAGGACATTCAAGGAACATTGAAATAAATACATTATAAATATTTGAAAAAATATATGATCAACAAAATCATATCCCCTTGAATTTTCACAGAAGATGTGAAAATAGGACTTCTTTTTACAAATCTTGTGATAATTGACTTAAACCACATCATTCCTTTTTTTAGTCTTACTAACCCTAGGTATATCTATGAATGAGATTTTATCAAAACAATATATCTAAAATGGATATTTTATTAGGAAAAATTTTATCATCAATTTGTTTTAAAATTAATGATATCCTATTATACAAAGAATCAGATCTTTTGATGTAACAATGTTACCATAACTTTAATATCAAATGTAACTATGAATATATCAAAAATAAATTAACCCAGTTCTAAAACAAGTATTTTGAATCATAATAAACCGAAAAAGAAAATTTTTAATCTCTTAATTTAAATTATACATATCTCGATCAATCACAGAACCTAATGATTTCTTTGTTTAGTGTCTCAATGATTAACCACAAAAAATATCATTTTATAATATTTGAAAACAATACCACTAACCTGTTCTCCCCTAGAATCTATTGTAGTTATATCACATGATTTAACCCACTTCAATACGTATGGAATGAAAATAATATAATGGTGTGATCTCCAAAAAATAATAAGGTGAAAACATATCAAAACATGCAGGAGAACATTAGGGAGACACAAATACCATTAAAATATCATATAAAAATACAAAAAATGTGAATTTATTTTAGAAAAATAAAAGTCATTAAAATATAACTAATAGAGAATCAAACATATAGAATATCTCAATAGAAATATCAATAGTCATATAACATGTGAGAGTGGCATAAATTTGTCGAGTACTTAAAATTAATCACAATTATAAAAACATGACCATTCATAGAAATGATATGAATCAATATTATTTATAAAAACATGGGAAAACACTTTGAAATGCAGAACAACCACAATCATAGGAAAAAACTATGTTATAAATCTTATTATTCACATGATTATGTGAACAAACTCAATATGTCCCTAAATAAAAAAAATGATCAAACCCATCATGCCCAAATCTGTGTTAACTAACATTATATATCCATCACTAACTATATCATGAGATATAAACCTTAAATAATTCAGTATTGGTGGATATAAGTCCCAACGAATCATTACTCATAAATATTTGTGCATCATAAAATCAATTATCATCATATCTTTAGTAACCATTGATAAAAAATGGGGTTCCTAGTCCCTTAAAAAACACATATCCTCATTATAAAAAATCACAATATATCAATAATAAAATTTTGTAAAAGAATCATATCATAAATAGATAAATTGTAGGATAAAAACATTAAATTCTAAATGATAATCCTTTGATAAAAAATATATGTCAAAATACCAAATTTTCAGACAACCATTTAAAACATTAATGTATAAATTTCATTCTAATATATTAATATGATGGTAAAAGGAATCCTTATGAAAAAATATATTATGAAGAGTTAAAAATAGTATATTATTAAAAATATAATAATTTTATCCGACAGAAAGTGGTGTGGAAGATAATATATTTTATTTTTTGAATGTGGAAAACCTTTATCATTAATATTTTGAAATGCATTTGTTGGAAAACAACATCATTAAAAATATTATTTAATTTTCCATCTTATAATAGGTAAATATAATTTTTAAAAACGTGAAAATTAATCCATGCTTTCTGGCAAATACCGGAAATTACATTGTATCTATGTAAAAATGATATGGATGAAAAGTTCTTTAAAATAAACAACAATTGTTCTAAACAAAACAGCTTTTTAACAAAATAATAAAATCAACCAGGAAGAATAATATTTTTTGAAATGTTATTTTCCTTGTACAATATGGTATTCATATAACCACACATCATGATAAGTTATAAAAAATCGATATAAAAATAAAATATTAAAAAATTGGGTTATTATAACCAAAATAAAACATTTGAGTCACGGAGAACACTTACACCCTTTGTCACACATCTATTAAAATTACATAATATTTGTAACCGTAAATATACAATTGAATAAATTGATATATAATATAATAATGATACTAAATAGATAATATTTATGTATTTACCCCAATTGAAATGGATTAGGGTTTATAGCTTAAACATGTCTCAGGGTATTCAAATATGAGACAAAGAAACTCTTACTTTATTTACCTCACTAGTGGAAGTCACTATAATATCCTTTATAACAAACATAATTAAAAAAATATCTTCTATCTTTAAATTAATAATAAAATTTTCTTCTTTGAAATGCCAAATATTTTCTTTTTCATGATTAGATTTATTAGTTACAACATATTAAGATAATTTGGTGTTATTAAATTTAACTATTTTGTGTAGGGTTAAGATTTTCTATATCATTACCCATAACAAAAAACCAGGTTAAATATAGATAAATAATTTAATAATCTATAATATAGTAATTATATTTCTCTAAAATTCAAATATCTCGTTCCATATGTATCTTGTATAAGTTATATGAAATTAAATTGATAATGTCTTATTTCAAAAACTTTTGTCGTCAATGTTGATATATTAATAGTAAATTACATACCTTGTTTAAACATTCCAAAACAATAAAATGATAATTATCTTCATATTGACCTATAATAATAATAGTGTTTATTTTATTATAGTAATCCATGATTAGATTATAAATCATCGTTCGAATGGGCACCAAACTATACAAAACTTGAACACACTTTATATCGATGGGTGAGTGTGGTCATATAGATTTTTATTTTGACATAATATTATTATAATGGATTTATAGAGGTATTATGCATATTTATTTATCAATTTATATTATATTTTTTTATTTAATGATAAATAATGAACAAATAAATGTAAAAAAATTTGATTCATCAGGGAGTCGTTAATCTGCGTGCAAGCATGATTAATGGTTTACCGACCCAAACTTTTTAATTATATTTGTTTCCTAATATTTTGGGTATAATTAAAATGAGATCGTTTGGTTTTGAATGTTATATGACCGTTGGAAATTGTAATCATAACGTTTTGTTTTTATAAAGATGGTTATATTGGATAATATATAAAGAATATTGAATGGCCTCATCCAGTAGACTTGAGCCATTTGAAGCCCATCTGTCGGAGCTTTGGAAGGAGGTAGCATCACTGGTCTTTGCTCTGGACCAAGCAATAGCCGAACTTCAACGTATGAAGCATGAACGGAATATCCTAAGGGAGAATTTCAAGCTGATAGAAATAATCACTCGGGCAATGTTGTCCGAGCCACCCCAAGATTCTATCACCATAGCACTGTTTACACTTAGTTCCTATACTGGTGTAATAAGGGGCTATGTAACGAGACCTTAACTGCTTTGTGTATGCCTTTTATATAAATAAAATTGTCATTTATTCTTATGGAAATGATTATGAATTTAAAAAATCCGGATAAATATAGGATGCGTATTATGTAGGAAAAAATGCTTTTTTAAAATATTTTTATAATCTTTAAATAATTATTAATGTGAAATGATTTTCAAAAAATGGTCTTTAATAGTTGTAATCAGTGATAAATTTAGAGTTTAATAAGACCAACTTGGATTTTAGTGAATACTAATGTATGAATTGTAACATAACCATATGAATAGTAATGAATAGTAATTTGACCTATAAAATGTAAAATTCACCCATGAATGTATAAATACGTTTTAGATATCATAAAAGTGAAAAAACGATCATAGTTTACGTTTTGGTATTTTTGTATGCCATAAATATTTTATTTAAAATTTTATAATTCATATAATAATTTTAAATGGAAATTTATCTTCATAAAATTTAATCATAAACTAATACTTTATTGTTTTATGGTTATACAATAATTTTATGCGACCTTGATTACTTTTTTGTGGTGTTACAAAATGAGTTAATGTTTTAAAGTTGTATTTTTGGAAAAAATTATGATTTTATTTAGAAATTAAATTAAAATTATTTATAAAATTAATTTCTTAAACTGGACTTCATTTTTGACTTTAGAGCATAGATATTAGGTAAGGGTGAATTTTGGGGTTTTTCTGAAACAGATGAATTTTCAGTGAATAGTAAAAATGCAGTTTTGAGTTTCGGGTGTTTAATGAAATCATTAATGATGTAATAATGATGTATGATTTCTGGTAGACATATGAATAGTGTGATATGCTCTGAGGTGTCCCAAGTGGCCAATACCATGGGAAAATACCACGGGAAAGCCCATGGTTTTTCCAATACCACCAATGAGTGTCCCTTGGAAATTAATAATTTATTCAATCACTTTCCCTAAAAATACCAAGACATTTCCATCATTAATTTCATTCCAAAATCATCCTGAACGACGTTTTGGTCTCCATACCTCCCATGGATTCCTCCCAAGGTTCCCTCAAGCCTCCCAATGTCCTGACCTTCAATCTTTCACTATTACTCTTCAAGTTAAGGGATCTTTTCACCCTCCTCTTTGTAGTCGTGAATTCCTTTATGTTGTGTCTTCTAGTTTCGATCTATTTATGTTGAGGGTATATTCTTATATGTTCTCATTACTGTCCATTTCATGTCTAATTTTGGAGAGACCCTTTCCTCTCTCATTAATTTGTTTTCTGAATTTTTATGTGATGCTGTTAGGTTTCTGAATTTCTCGTAAAAGAAATCACATCTTCTCTTTCCTTTCATGTTTCCTTTTCATGCAGTATGTCATTAAAGTATCCATACCATGTTATTATCTCCATGTTATTATATATTTATATTTTTTTATATGATTTATTTATGATTGGGTTACCCATGTACCCTCTATTTTAATTATTTTCTAAAACCATGTTATATAGTCGTTATGTTGTAGAAATTGTGTCTCAAAATTTCTATCTCATTTATCAAGAAATTAACTTGTTTATTTATGTTAATACACAGACCTATTTCGTTTCTATGGGTGTTCATAAATATATAAAATGGTTTTTTATTTATTTTGGAATGGACATACATATAACCCGCATTCCCTTTCCATGGGTTATAAAAGACATAATTATCTTATTTTTAAGAACATTTAAAACGTCACGATTTTGAAATGAAACACTTTTCTTTTATTATCTATGGGTTATTTATGAAATTTTTGACTATGATCTATGTGGCTCACATGAATATAAAGATATATTAATCGTTCACCCTGATAATGCTCCAATGCATTTGGTAAGTAAATAATCTCTAGAGATAACAAGTTCCACGATACCTTTGTGAATAACTTTGGTAATTCATTGACACGTTAGGGATATAACTTAGTGATATGTTAATGAATGTATAAATGAAATGTTGTAGCCACATATTCAAGTTATGATTCAAGTACTTTTCCTTATGATATTCCTATAATTCCATTGCTCTTGTCCTTATGTTTTATTCAGGTTTTTATTGACATCACAAGTAAACTGATTCCCTTGTTTACCATTTTTGGGCCTTATGCTCACACTTTTATTTGATGTATGTCTCAAGGATATGAGATGATGTCATTATACTTAGGATGAACTTATGATGAAGCCTTACAAGTAGATTAGAAGAATGTTTTATGTTGTTTTCATGTATTATGTTCCTGATTTCCAAGACACTAGACTTTCAAGATCCTCTGTTTGTAAAATGTAATGAAATGTTATGTAATAAATGGTGGGATGTCATAGTTGGTATCAAAGGATAGTATAGTTATTTATGGAAATTAAGATATTATAACATTAGGAAGAACCCTATAAAAAAGTTTAAATATTATAAAACTTCCTGGTATTTTGATTAGTATTATGTAAGTGGTTTATCAAAAAAATACATCATTTTCTGGATATGATCAGGTAGAGGAAACTCTGGAACAGATGTACATAGGGGTAAAACCAAAATACACTGATTTGAGCTAGACTCGAACAGGAACTGGTGCATGACAATGGGCCTTGCTGCACTCTTGGTTATTACACTCCCATAGGTTATTTTTGGTTAATCATAAGCTTTTTATGAATCATTATGATGAATTTATAGAGAAATGTAATTGTTTAAATATTTTTTAAGACATAAAATATTTTAAAGTTAAAATATTAAAAAACAATATAAGATTCACACTAAGGTTTTATTCTTTTAGAAAATGGTGGACAATAGGAGGAACCATACAAATGGTGACTTCATTGGACCATGTGTTGATGGCCCTCCAATGGAAGCTGTAATGGAAACATTATTGTGAATGATGAACCAATTGACTCAAGTTATGGGAAATAACTTGAATCAAGCTGAGAGACTGATCCCACCACGATGGGAACAAAATTCTATTGAGTACTTTATGCATCAATGACCACCAACCTTTAGTGGATCGACTGACCCATTGATTGCTTAGTAGGGGATCGTCTCCATCGAAAAGATCTTTTCTATGCTTCGTTGTTTAGAGCAAGAGAAGGCCACCCTGGCCATCTATCACTTAAAAGGGGAAGATGATTAGTGGTGGGAACTGATTAAAAACACAAAGAAAATAATGGGAGTTGATGTTTTGGAGTTGGAAGAGTTTAGAGTGATCTTTTTCAAAAAGAATTTTCCTTATTCCATGAGAACAAGAATGGAGAAGGAGTTTCTCGAGCTGAAGTAGAAGGAGAATGAATCTGTTAGAATCTATGAGATGAACTTCGCCAAACATTCACGATATTACTCTATCTTTGTCATGGATCCAAATGGTAAGGTTGATAATTTCTTCGGTGGAATGAGACCTCATCTGTGGACGAATCTAGCCAATCGAGGCTATGACAACTATAAGAAGATTGTGCGCAGTGTGATGAAAGTCGAACTAGAGTTTGGTGAGACGCAGTGGTCTCATAAATCCAATGAAAAAAAGAGATCATTGGATCCATTCATAAAGAGGATCTTTGATCAAGGAAGAGGAGGCAAGAAAGTGAAGCAATCCACATGTAATAAATTTGGGAAGAAGCATTCAGGGAACGGCCTGCTCGGAAGCGGAAAATTTTACAAGTGTGGAAGATATGGCCATATTGTGAGAAATTTCCGTAGTGAGGTGAAACCTCAACAATCAAACACTAACGACAAGCGGAAGATGGTACAGGACCTACCCGATGTCGAGTTATTTAAGTGTGGAAAACATGGTTACTTTTCCCATCATTTTCTGAATCCGATGGTGGTGGAGGGGAACCACCATCAATATCAGCAAAGGCCAAGGGAGAAAGGTCAGGATTTTTCTATCACGACACCTGAAGGTGAATATCTAAATGATGTCGTTTAAGGTACTCTTGTTGTTATCTCAAATCTAGAATGTACTTTGTTTGATTCTTTTTCTATGCATTCCTTTATTTCATCCATGTTTTCCAAGAATTTAGAATCATCCCCCAATTTGATAAAAGTAGAGTTATTAGTCAAGACTTCTAGTGGGATTATCCAATCATCACTCAGTGTTTAGAAACTCTAGGATTTACATTGGTGAGAACAATCATATTGAAAATCTAGAAGTCAATCCCATGATGGAATTCAACATTATAATTGGGATGGACTGGCTCTCAAAGTATAATGCTAAGATCAAATGCAGAAGTAAGGAAATCTCAGTATTCTAGAATGGAAAACCTACAATTATCTTCCAAGGAGAGATATCTCAACCTAATATTTTTCTAGAAGAACCTATTATATCCTTATTTACAGAATTGATCGGTGAAGAATAAGAAGTAAATGAGAGTTTAAAGATAGAAAATGTAGTCATTGTTCAATAATACATTGATGTATTTCCTGAGGATTTGCCTGTACCTCCCCCAGAAAGAGAGGTAGAGTTATCCATTGAACTCATACCTAGATCTCATCCAATATCAATGACCCCGAATAGGATGGAAAATGTGGTGCTGGAGGAATAAAAGAAACAACTCCAAGATATTTTGGAGAAAGGTTTTATCCGACCGAGTGTGTATCCTTGGGGAGCACTTGTTCTCTTTGTGAAGAAGAAGGATGGATCGATGTAGAAATGCATTGATTAGCGTGAACTGAACAGAATCACAGTAAATAAAAAATACCCTCTTCAATGAATTGATGACTTATTTGACCATCTTAGTGGGGCTCAATTCTTCTTTAAGATTGATCTTTGATCTGGTTAACATAAATTGAGGGTGAAGAAAGAAGATATTCCAAAAAAATCCTTCCAATAAAGATATGGACATTATGAGTTTGTTGTTATGCCTTTTGGACTGAATAATGCACCAGCTATTTTTATGGATTTGATGAATATAGTCATTAAAGAATACCTTGATAACTTTGTGGTAGTTATTAATGATGATATTTCTATATATTCCAAATGTCATGAAAAGTATGAGGATAATCTAAGGATTATTGTGAAAACTCTACGAACTGAGAGAATTTATGGAATGTTCAGTAAATGTGAATTCTGGTTACAATAAGTTGCTTTCATGGGGCACATAGTAACCAATGAAGGAATCACAGTTGACCATGCAAAGTCAAAAGTTGTAGTGGAGTGGCGTCAACCTAAAACAATAAATGAGATTTGAAGTTTCCTTGGACTGGAAGGATATTATATGAGGTTTGTGAAAAACTATTCATGACTTTCTAATCCATTAATCAAGAAAACTCGAAAAGGGGTCATGTTTATCTCAGTAAATGAGTGTGAGGAATGTTCCCAAGATCTGAAGAAGAGATTGGTTTCTTCACCTGTCTTAACTCTTCCCTAAAGTGGAGAAGGATTCGTTGTTTTTAGCAATGAATATATGAAATGGTTTGGGTGCTTCCTCATGGAAATTGACAAGGTCATTGCTTATGAATCTCGACAGTTGAAGGCTCATGAGTAGAACTATACTACCCATGATCTAGGGCTTCCTGCAGTCATTTTTGATCTGAAGATATGGAAGCACTATCTTTATGTGGAGAAATTTGATATATACACAGACCATCAAAGTTTGAAGTATATTTTCAGACAAAATTAATTGAAAATTAGACAAATGAGATGGTTGGAACTCCTTAAATACTCTATTTGTTCAATTCATTGTCATCCCTCTATAGAAAAAAAAGTTGCTGATGCATTAAGTTGGAAAGTCCCAGTTGTTCATTCCATGAAGAGGATTCAAAAAGATCATTTGATCAATGACTTAGTAAATCTGGACATGGGAATTATAAGGGAAGGTACATCATCAACCCTAACCCAAATTATTTCCCAACCGTCATTACTAGAGAAGATCATGAAAGCTCAGAAAAAAGATGTTGTGTTACAGATGAAGTTTGAGGGTATAAAGGATGTGAAGTTTCCTGAGTTCATTGTTGATCAAGAAAGTGTACTGAAATTTCGTACAAAAATATGTGTTCCATCTTTTCAGAATATAAAGAATGAGATGATGGATGAAGCTCATAGCTCAACTTTTACTATACATCTTGGTAGCATGAAAATATATAGGGACCTTCGTGATCATTATTGGTGGCATAATATCAAAAGGGAATTACTGACTACACTTCAAGGTGCCTGGTATGTCAGCAAGTGAAGGCAGAGCTACAACATCAAAAAGGGGTAATGCAACCACTACCCATACCAGCATGGTAGTGGGACAATATCACTATAGACTTCTTCACTGGTATCCCGAGAACTTCAAAATTAAATAATGTGATATGGGTTATTATGGATTGTCTCACCAAGATTGCCCATTTTATCTCCATTCGGGATGATTTATCTCTTCATCAACTTGCCAGGATTTACGTGAAGGAAATGGTAAGATTGCATGGAGTTCCACTTTCTATCATATCTGATTGTGATCCAAGGATCGTGTCAAAATTCTGGAGAAGTCTTCGACAAGCTCTAAGAACTGAATTAAATTTATGTATGATCTATCACCCCAAACTGATTTCCAATTTGAAAGGACTATTGAAATACTCAAGGATATGATGACAACTTGCTCAATGGAATTTAAAAGTGGATGGGATCAACATATCTCTTTATATGAGTTCTCTAAGAACATGAACTTCCAGTCGAGCATTCAAATGGCACCCTATGAAGCTCTATATGGGAAGTGATGTAGAACACCTACTAGTTGGGATGAAGCTGGTGAAAGAAAGATTATTGGGCATGATCTTGTGAAATAGATTACGGAAAAGTTCCATGCCATCCAACAACAAATTAAAGCTGCTCAGAGTCTGAAAAAGAGCTATGCCGACAACCGTCAAATAGATTTGAAGTCTGATTTTGGTGACAATTGTTTTCTTCATATTTCACCTTGTAATAAAGTCATGAGGTTTGGGAGGAAAGGGAAGCTGATCCTTAGGTATGTTGGTCCCTATGAAATCCTTGATCGTGGGGGAGCAGTGGCCTATCATCTTGCACTTCCTCAAAATCTAGCCCATATTCATGATGTATTCCACGTATCCATCTTGAGGAAGTCCATACATGACCGTTCACATGTACTAAATCCAGAGGTGGTATAATTGGAACATGACCTCTTTTATGAGGAGTAGCCGGTGGAGATCTTGTATCGTAGAGACAAGCTTCTACACAACAAGACAACCCACCTTGTTAAGGTGTTGTGGAGGAACCAAAAATGTGAAGAAGCCACATGGGAACCAGAGGAGTCCATGATACAGAAGTACGCACACCTTTTCCCATCATAGGATATGAAATAAAATTTTGGGGATGAAATTTCTTAAGGGGGGAAGAATGTAATGACCCAAACTATTTAATTACACTTGTTTCCAAATTTTGTGGGTAATATTAAAATGAGACAGTTGGGTTTCGACTGTTTTGTGACTGTTGGTCAATATAACCCTTGGAAACGATAATCTTAACATTGTGTTTTTATAAATATGGTTATCTTGGATAATAGAGAAAGACGATTGAATGGCCTCATCGAGTAGACTCGAGCCATATGAAGCCCATCTGTCGGAGCTTGGGAAGGATGTAGCATCACTAGGCTTTGCTCTGGACCAAACCCAATCCAAACTTCAACATATAAAGCTTGAATGGAATTGCCTAAGGTAGAAGATTAAGCTGATAGAAATCACAACTCAGGAAATGTTGTCTAAGCCACCCTAAAATTCTATCACCATAGCACACATAACACTTAGGTCCTATGCTGGTGTAATAAATGGCTATGTAAAGAGACCTTAGATTCTTTGTGTAATCCTTTTATATAAAAAAAATTGTTATGTCTTCTTATGGAAAATCTTCTGAATTTAAAATATTCAGATAAATATAATATGTGTATTATTTTAGGAAAAAGGATATTTTAATATATTTTTGTATTCTTTAAATAATTATTAATGTGAAATGATTTTCAAAAAACGGTCTTCTACAGTTGTAATTATTGAGAAATCTAGAGTCTATTAAGATCAACATGGTTTTTAGTGAATAGTAATGTAGGAATAGTAACATACCCATATAAATAGTAATGAATAATAATTAGACAAAAAATAGAAACTTCACCCATGAATGTATAAATACATTTTATACATCTTAAAAATGAAAAAATGATCATAGTTTAAGTTTTGGTATTTTTTTGTGACATAAATATTTTATTTAAAAATTTATAATTAATTTAAAATTTTAATATGGAAATGTATCTTCATAAAATTTATTCATAAATTTCCCTATTATTTTCCAATGGTAATACGATAATTTAATGGGACCTTGATTACATTTTTACAGTATTGCAAAATGAGTTATAGTTTCAAAGTGGTATTTTTGTAATAAATAATGATTTTATTTAAAAATAAAATTAAAAATATATAGAAAATTATTTTCATGAAATTCAATTCATTTTTACATCAAATCATTGATATTAGGTTAGGGTGAATTTTTGGGTTTTTTCTAAAACAGTTGAATGTTTAGTGAATAGTACAAATGCAGTTTTGAGTTTCGGGTGTTTAATGACATAATTAATGATGTAATAATGATGTAAGATTTCTTTTAGAATTATGAATAGTTATATATACTATTATGTGTCCCAATTATCCAATAAAATTGTAAAATACCATGGGAAAGTACATGGTTTTTCCAATACCACTGATGAGGTGTCCCTTGGAAATTAATAATTTATTCACTCACATTCCCTAACAATTCCAAGCCATTTACCACATTCATTTCTTCCCAAAGTCATATTGAACGATGTTATGGTCTCCTTACCTCCAAAAGATTCCTCCCAAGGTACCCTCAATCCTTTCAAGTTCCCTACCTTCACGCTTTCGAAGTTACACTTCATGGTATGGGATATGTTCACTCTCCTCTTTTAAGTCGTGATTTTTTTTACGTTGTGTCTTATAGTTTCCATATATTCATGTTGATGGTATGTTATTATATTTTCTCATACTTTCTATATCATGTATAATTTTTCAGATAACCTTTCAACTCACATCAATTATTTTCGAATTTTTATGTGAAGTCGTTAGCCTACGGAATTTCTGTAAAAGAAATCACATCTTCTCTTTCCTTTCAAGTTTCCGTTTATTTTGGAATGTCATCTAAATATCCATACCATGTTCATATATTCATTTTATTCGGTATTTATATTTTAATATGATTTATTTATGAGTGGTTTACCCTTGTACCATCTCTTTTTATTATTTTCTAAAACCATGTTATATAGCCGTTATGATGCAGAAATTTTGTCTCAAAATTTCTATCACTTATTCTCAAGAAATTACCTTGTTTATTTATCTGAATACCCCGACCTATTTTGTTTCTATGGGTGTTCATAAATATATAAAAAGGATATATTTTTATTGTTTAATGGACATACATATAACCCTCATTAACTTCCCATGGGTTATAAATGATATAATGTTCTGATTTTTAAGAACTTTTTAAACATCACGATTTTGAAATGAAACTCATTTATTTTATTCTCAATGGGTTATTTATGAAATTTATGATTATGATATATGTGGCTCAGAGGAATATAAATACATATTAAGGGTTTTCCCTGATAGCACTCCAATTCATTGGGTATGAATTACTCTCTAGAGATGAATAGTTTCACGATACTTTGGTGAATAACCTTGGTAAATTTTTTGACACCTTGTGGATGGAACTTGGTGATATGTTCATGAATGTCTAAATAAAATGTTGTAGTGACATATAAAAGTTATTATTAAATTAATTTTAATTATGATATTCCTATACTTATATTTCTCATGTTCTTATGTTTTTATTCAAGTTCTTATTGACATCACAAGTAAACTGATTCTCTTGTTTACCCTTACTAGGCCTTATGCTCACCCTTTTATTTCATGTATGTCTCCAGGATATGAGAATTAGTAATTGTACATATAATGATCTTCTGAGGAAGCATTACAAGTGTATTAGAAGAATGGTCTATGTTGCTTTCATGTATTATGTTCCTAACTTCAAAGACAATAGACTTTAAAGATCCTATATTTTTAAAATGTAATGAATAGTTATGTAATAAAAGGCAGGATGTCATAAATGCTCTTTTGTTTTTCTATGTAGACAAAAATGAATTAATAAGGGTTTTTCCATTAATATTAATACATATAAATATATTAATATTAAATTTTTATACATATTATTATGGATGAAATATATTTCCAAGTGTAATAGTAAGAATAAAACATAATATTTAGACAACACTTATGTCGCATAATTGATATTTCCATAGAAATATTCTTGATATTATAATGTTTATGATAATTTTTATTGAGGAGAGGATTATTTGTTTGCGGTATGTTTCTAAGGAGAGTAAAATGGGTAATTATTAATGAATAATTATATGGTTAATTGTATCATTGAAAGGTTTATGTGGTCTATTTTTATATTTGAATGTAAGGGAACTTTTAGAAACAACATTACATTTTTTGATAATTACTAGAATAAATTCATGAGATAATCTTTTAGAAATGGGAAAATCATTGGGAAAACATGTGTTCCTCAATAAAAACTATAACTATTCAAATCCATGAATTCTATTTTAATTTTTCTAAATTTTACACAAGGTAAAACATAAATGATCCCTATTCTATGATAATTTATTTTTAACCTTGGTAATTGAAAAGAAAACAAATTAAAATTTCACTTATAAATTAGTATTAATATATAGATTCAACGTTGGAAAAATAGTTTTCATACAAAAGTCCTACATTATGAAATTATAATCTTATAATAAATTTATATAAATGTGTGAAAAATTGTTTTAAAGAAAATAATGTTATAAGGATTTGAAATTTTTGTTTTCCCCAAGTTTAAAGATATAAATTTTTTGGGAAACGTTTTTATAATTTCAATAATGAACATTTTAGGAAAATGTAGGGAAACCCAAAAAAAACAAAATTCTTTGATCATAGAAAGAATACACAACATCATTAAATACAATACCTAAACTAGTAGAATCATACCCCATATATATCACCCATTGAAGTGTAGTGAGCTTTAAATCAGGATCATTCTTAATAAGGACTTTATAATGGTTAGACACATTGTCCCAAGTATATATATATATTCCTTCACATTTCTTTTAATTTCATTTAATCCTCATGATAATATGTATTTTTGTGTATTTATCATCTCCCTTTGATCCCAATTTATATCACTTTGGATCAATTTCACATAAATTATGTCCACCTCATCTTATGAGGCTTACATATGGAATACTATCTCTGATTATTTTTCCTTTGAATTGGGAATTTTATAAAATATTTTACTTAATCAAATTCCATTTTTATGTCATTCTCTTCTCAATTTTCCCTTGTCCCAATGGTGGAAGTTTCATCATATCACTAATATGAACATGGACCTTATTACTTCCATGCTCCATCATTTAATTTTCATAATGGAGATTAGTTTTCTTAATTAGAAACTAGTGGTGTTCAGTTCCAATGTATACAAGAATATTCTTGTTCACTCCCATTTTTGATAAAATAGTATCCATCGGTTTGGTCATGTATCAATTTTTTTATTCCCTATAGACTTATTCCACTTAGTCATGATGTATATCATGAGCCTTGATTCATCTTATTACACTTATTTCTCTATGGGTTATGGATTATTCATCCATTCTACACCTTTAATATATCCATTGAGAGTTTACTGGACCTTTTATCATAACATTCTACATCATAATGTCCATAAATTTTATAATTATCCCCCTCTAGAGGAGGGTTTTCAGTAATAGCCTCATCTCCATCTAAAACTCATGATGTCATAATTTTCCCTTTTCCTTGATTGTGGACCAAATCTTGGACGTTCATAACATCAATATGGTTTCCCAAAATTAGCACTAGATAAATCCTATTAAGAATAGGCCTACATGGATCCTTCACCACTCAATAATTAGTTGGGGCCTAAAATGGGTTTTACTGATGTATTTGAGCTAAAGATAATGATTACTTTTTCTTCACTTCTTTAATAAAAACACCTAATGAATAGTTGTCATCCAAATTCGATGATCCATATGTGTTTTTTCTATCATTGTCTAAATAGAAAATGTAATCACTCCCCTATACAACCATAATCACATTTACTTATTTTTTCTCTCTTCCTCAAATAACATTACCCCCTCTTTCTGGTTATATCTATCCAATATGCATGGCCTATTTATGGGTAGATACTGAGGTTGAATTAAACTCCATAAAATCCTATTTCAACTGGCCATGAACATCCAACCCAATTAGATCAACCATCATATGATGCACCTCATTAATGGTAGAAACAATATTATTATCCTAACCCAACAGTCCCATCAAACCTACATCATAACTGGGTTTTAGAACACTAGTACCAGGGCCTGATCCATAAGTTTCTATTATATAAAAGTTTTTCATGAACCCATACTGGTAAACTATAATCCGGAGAGCCAGCCTCATTCATGGATAAAAAATAATGCCATGACTCAATGGAGATGGGTTCCTTTTATCATATTTCATACCTAACTAAATTAAATAAAAACTCTACTTTACCTCTTGATAAATAACATTAACAAAAATTGGTGATGAAATAGGGTGAAAACCCATCTCAGTTATACTCTCAGAACAATGAAATCAACCAAATAAATTTTATATCATTCGAATAATTGTTGTATTAGGGAAAGGGATAGTATGTTTGGGGAATCTAACCCAAATCTCTACATAGTGTGTCAATTATCATGAAGATATCATATAACCATCAAATAGGACAAAGCATGATATATTATAGTCTAGAGGTGAACTAGACCTAAGATAAATCAAATTATTCTCTAATGTGAATATGATCATAATGTGTCTGTTTTCAAGAAGGGGTATTGTATCTAATTATTGAAAACCCCATGAACCAAAAAAGAATCCTTGGAAGGAGTCCATGGATTATTTTCAGTTCTTGAAGCATGGATCTCGTATCTAGCTAAATAGAGACAATGCATTATGAAATTATAAATTCAAAATAGAGTGCAGCGGAAAGCCATCAAAAATTTCCAAAATAATAGGGATAACGGGATTGGTAATAGAAGGGGTAATTTATAAATGGTTGGAAAAATTTATGAATGTGTGTGTTTATACCCTAGAGAGAATTGGTAAAGGTACATCTGCCTCTTGGGGCAGCATTGTGGCCATCCCTTCTAGGGTTAGGTCATAAGGGAAGTAGACATCTCCACCTATATTTTCTCAAAACACACAATATTAAAAATATATATTGTTAAATTTCAAGTTAAATAAATTTTATGAGTTTTAATATGAAATGTAGATCTAAACCTCACCTCAAAAGTACTTGGTTTTTAAAGAATAAAGAAAATTATTTTAATTTTACATTATAGTCTTAATCTAAAAATGGTTTTCTTAGGCTTTAAATCTTCCAAAATATTAAAATATTCCTAGAATTGTTCCTTACCTTTATAATTAACTAATTTAATGGTTTTCAAATCTTTTATGTTTTGTAGTCACATTGGTAAAATGTTGGAATCTAATATTTGTGTAAACCTTCTATTATCGATCTAAAATTAATCATTTTTATTAAATACTAAATAATTTATAGTAATTAAATTTTCATATGATGAATAAAAAAATGTGGTTTGTTTTGTTTAATTAATATTCAAAGAATTTGAATTTCATCTTCTAATAGATAATAGAAAATATAAATAATATTTATTTTGTGGAAAATGGAATTTGTAGAATTATATATTCATAATTTTATTTCATTTAAATTTATAATTTTTTTGATGTTTTCTTATATGTTAATATATATTAATAGTTCAATTAAATCAATTTATTTTATTAGGAAAAATATAAAATATGTAATAAAATAGTAATTATAAAGTACTTTATACAAAATACACTTTAACAAATACCAATAATTAATTTGGTATATTCCAAATTTTACATTTTAGTACCCCT
This sequence comes from Viscum album, assembly GCA_963277665.1. Classification (NCBI taxonomy): domain Eukaryota; kingdom Viridiplantae; phylum Streptophyta; class Magnoliopsida; order Santalales; family Viscaceae; genus Viscum; species Viscum album. The sequence goes on along the minus strand of OY728143.1, from coordinate 1,848,020,774 downwards.
TTTAAACTAAAGAATTTATCAAAAAAATTATATTCAAACTATGAAATTTTAAAAATAATAATCATCATAATTATAATACTTAACGGTTATATATATATATATATATATATATATATATATATCAGATTTAATTTTCATTATGACTTATATTGTTTTAAATTTTACACACCATAAAACCCAAATTTGGAATACCTATAGGATATATGACCGACAACCATATTTGAAATGGGTATAAATATAAGGAACATATTTCCATCATAAATTTATACTTACAAAACAATTTTTTTCCTCCCCTATTAATTTAGATGGAAAAATTATTGTTTCATATTTTTCATAATTCATTTCCCATTACTGACTATCTTCATATTTATTTGTTTTATTTTTCTATTGGTGATCATCCGTGTTGATGATGATCCAATATATTTCCTAAACTTGGAAATTTTATTCTTTTTTACAAATTATTTTATACTTATTTTTTCTCTTGTTAATTATTTACTTTATCTATGATGAGTAATGGTAAATGGTCTGTTGTACATTCTTTTATGTGAATTCATTATAATGTCACACTTATGAATGAATAATTGTAACACCCCAGGTAAATAAAGAATATGAAATCTTTACATTTATCCATATTTGTGAATAAAATATTAATATTACTTTAAAGGGGGTTCTATGCTCGATGGTGTACCCAATACGCAACAACGAGTTTCTTGGGAATCTTACGTTGCACTCTAATAATAAAATAATATTATTTTAAATGGTATTTAACGCCAAGCCGTTTTAATGGCAGGAATGAATATAACTAACTAAAAAATGAATATATATGTTTATCAAATATTTTTACTTTTTATAATAAATGTTAGATAATTAAAAATGCGAATGAATCCAATTTTAAGCGTAAACATTCTAATATTCTTTAAAAGGTCGATTAAACGCCTTTTGATGGCGAACCTCTTTTAAATCCACTTTTTGACAATATTATGTGTTATATTTGACAAAATAAAACTCTTCTTCAGAATCAGGACATCAAAATTTAATTTGTGTAAATTTTTGGTATTTTTCCAAAAAAGTTCTATTTTTAATGAATAGTGAAAAATGTTGTATTTTAATTCAAAACCACTTTTTAATCTAATTTATTTATATGATTAGATTATCTTTTGAATTGGTTTTAAAGTGAAATTAGAATATATTTTTACCATTTAATACAATATTGGTCGTTGGAATTAATTTCACTTTGAAATTGGACTTAAACAAGTGTCAATCTTTTGATACTTATTGTTTCATAAAAACACGCTATTTGCTCTGACAGCGGGAATTAATTATTAAATTAATTAATTCAACTAATATTTTATGAATTTTTTAAAATAGACATCATTTTTGAATTCAGAATATCAAATATAGCTTAGGGTGACGTTTTGGTATTTTTCTGAAAAACTTAAATTTTTGATGAATAGTGAAACAACTATGTGGTACTTATAAAAACTGATTTTCCGTTTAAATGAAATTTTTCCGTCATTGTGTTTTGAATTTCAAAAATCGGACATAAATGGTTGTCATTAAGAAGTAAAATGTGGTTCAATGGGATTAAAATATTTTTTCGGTGAATAGTAACTTATTAAGTTTTTAATCGCGATTAGAGGTAATTGGTGTAGTTTAAGGTAAGAATAATGTTTTAATAAACTGAAATGAACTGGACACATGTTCTACCCTCATTGGATGTGTCATGGCCGACAAAGAAAATTCATGGGTCAACTTAGGGAACCCATTCAGCCACTTTGGTTAGAAAATGACACAAACATGAGATGTTTTACTAAAACAATTTTTACATTGGGTTATACAAATCAGATTTTTGACTATAAATTTTAATTGGAAAGATAAAAAGATAGCATAAATCATAGTATTTGTTTTATAATTTTTATACATTAAATAAATTAAATTATTTATGACATCATGATGATGCAGCGATGACCTCATTATTTAACGATTTAAATAAAATGGAACGATAATGTAATATCTAAGGCCTAAACATGTCAAAAACCTAATGGATGGGTGTATTTATAACCCTTATCACCTTATCCACGAATTATATCAATGTGGGGCCTTTTAAATCCGAAACTCATTTTCAAATAAAGTAACATTTTCTTACTTTCCAAGAGTACCCCTCCTCTCCTCTTATAAAAGGTCCCAACCTCTACCTCCTTACCCACACTTCCAAAGCCTTTGGATCCTCCAACCTCTGCCCATTTTGTCTCTCTACATCCCTCTCTTACTCCTTGAAGCCTAACTTTGGTAAGAAGTCTTCCCAAGGAAGCCTTTGAGCTCAAACCAAAGGGAGTTAGCCGATTTTAATGTAATGTCTTCACTTGAGTCCTTTTGATTATTTTTCTTCTCCAACCCCCTAGACTCTTTTTATTCATTTATTTTGTAAAAAATCCACTATCTTCAGTATACTAAGATGTTTTTATAAGAAGGTTTCGAGATACACATACACACACCTACATCTAATGGTTAAATAACATACTGTTTCCGTGGATGGCAAATTTCTGCCTCCCGAAACGATGATTGTTCAACATTCTTCTAACACCTTCAAAGGTGGCCATTAAGATGAAACTATATTTATATATGATATCTAATATGTTTATGTTTTACTTAATCTTCTGTATTTTTCATTTATGGCATACCTTTATGGTTTCCATTATGGGTAAACGTGATATCTTCATTTAAGGAAATGCGGAATACCACCCCCCAAAGTGATTTGATTCGTTAATACCATATGTGGTATGTATAAAGGATATATTTAATGATATTATATATTATACCATACTGTAATTAGAATACTATTATGTATCATTATGGATTAATTCCATTAAATATGAAATAGAAATGGAAGTAGCGTTCATGCGTACGTACGGCTTACCGTCTCCATGAACGGTGCATTTCATTTCTTAACTCTAAATGTTATGTAATATTATAAATGCATGAATATACTGGATATATATGATATATATGATATATACATCCTGAATACAATTCTGGATATAATGAACCTTTGACCGCACGAACAACGTGTAATTGTAAGAAGTCCACTTTCGACTTAAGAACCAAGTATCGACAAAACAAACATTATTAACATAAATGATTACATAATGTCTATGACATGATAATAAGTGATATAAAAGTAATAATGAACATGAAAAATGTTCATAAGGAAGTATAAATTAACTCAGCTTTATTATTTAGGATATTAAAGAAAGATCAAGTCAAGTCGGACCCGAGGTAAGGGATCTTACTCCTCTCATTCTTTTTAAGTACACTCTTTGATGTCATTCCTTCTAAATCTCATCTTTCTTGTTATTGGGATGTTCTTTTATATTACTATTACCATAATTTTTATGTTCATATGATGAGAGACCCTATTCTCTCTCATCAATCCATTTTGGAAGTTTTGAGTGGCGCCGTTAGGCTGCCGAATTTTCGTAAGAGATCTAACCTCTCTCTTTCTTTTAAAGTAGTCTCCTTTATGTCACTTCTTTTAAGATCCTCTTTGTTATGATGGGGGATGTTATTTTATATTCCTCTTTATTTACATTTTATTTAAATGTGATGAGATAACCTATTTGATCTCATCAATCAATTTTTTGATGTTTTAAGTGGCGTCGTTAGGCTGTCGAGTTTTCGTAAGGGAATTTTCATCTCACTTCTATTCCCGTGAGATTTATACTACATTTGCCACAATTTCCTTTGAGTGGTGTATGTACTTCCCATTATTATACACTTTTTGTAGTATAATTTCATTTATGGGTATTCACATCCTCATTGTACGACCCTTCTTCCATGGGGTGTATGTTTCGAAAGTTACCCAACTCGGTAAGGGGACCTATCACCCTCCTTTTTTTAAAAAGACTTATTTTGTTATGTCTTTTAATTCACATACTATTATGTTGGGATATGTTTTTCAATATCATTATTTATGTAAATTTTATGTCCAAGTGATGAGACCCCCTTTACCTCTCTCTTCAACCCTTTTTGTAAAATTTTATGTCACGCCGTTAGGCTGTCGAATTTTTCCAAGGGAACCTCTTAACCCAATTTCGATTTCTTTGGGTTCAACATGTAGTTATTGAATATGTCATCCTTTGAATATGTGTGAATAACCTTTTATTGTTTTACACTTAATATCCACTTATATGGGGTGTATTTATATTTTTCACACATATTTATGAGATTGATTTATCCTTAATTTAAGGATACCTTCTTTATAATGGATTTCATCTCATTTTACATTTCTTTTGAGACTTCATTGTTGTTATTCACCAATTCACTCTTATATGGGGTGTATACTATCCTTGGACATACTATATCATGAATCCATTTATTCTCCTGATATTATAATGTTCGTATTAAATGTTTTTCCACTATTATTTGTATTCAAGAGTCTCTCATTTTGTGAAAAACTATTTTACAAAAATATCGTTTTAAATTTTTTAAAGATTTATTATTCTAAATCTTTATCTTTAATGTCCATGTTTTCAAAATGGTTTTCAGTATTTATTTATATGGACATTAATGTTTTAAAATTATAATTCCATTAAAATCATCAAAGTGGTATGGGACACTTTGATTCAAAAATCTCTTTTAAATGGTTTTTGAAAATGGTTTCATCAATTCAATATCTGGGAATTACTTATTGTGATTGAAAATGAAATTTTGTTATTGAAATGTTTATATTTTCAATATTTTATGTGTAATGATGGTACTTGGACATTTTACGTGTGGTTACGTGATTAACCATATGACGGGTGGTGCTGTGAATACCAGGATGGGTAGTTACGTTATAACCTCCAATGCATTGGGTATGGAAGTCGGACGTATGGTTATTCCATTAAGTATGTATGGAAGTTGGCCGAATGGCTATTCCATTAAGTGATATGTGTGGATGTCGACCTTATGGTTATTAAACTTAAGTATGTTTATGTCCCAAGTTACCTTTATATGTTATGTGATCTTTATATGGGTTTTATGGTAATCTTTTGGTTACAGAAGGGTAAGTAATGAACTTTTATTCAGTGAAGAGTTTTTTTACTACTTCATAAAGTTGAAAAGTATTACTTTGATAAAGTATACATGGTTTACTTGTTGTTTTGATAAACTAACAGTTTTCATTCTTTGTGTATCCCTTACAGATCTTTTTATGCTCACCCCATATTTTTTTTTGAAATGTTTTTCACATGACTTAATGTGGAATAGGGTCAAGGATGGGATCAAGGGAAAGTCATGCTATCTAAAACATGGAACTAGACATGTTTCTTTTTAAGAGTTTTTATTTTATGGAAACATAGTAGAAGTGTCTACTTTTTAATCTTTTGAGATGTAATAGTTATGTTTTAATTCTCTAAAACTCTAAACCTGAAAATATCTTCAATGTGAATTATTCATTTATTTCATTATTAAGTAAGGTTTAAGGCCGAGGCCTTATAGATGGTATCATAGGTCGGTTTAGATAACTTTAGAGGTTAGGGTATCCTCTAAGCATAAGTGACATTACCATAATGGTTAGGATTTTAGAAAGAGTACTAGTTTTAGATAAAGTGAATGAGTAAGTATATCTTAGTGTTTATCTTCCTCATTAGTACATGATGGTTTTGTTGATATACTCACACTGACCTTTTTGGTTTTAGTAAATGGCTGTATCTAGCAGGCACCAAAGTAATAGTGGATGTGAAGGAAATTTTGACAGTTTTTTGAGCAAGCAACTGAATGTTATAGGAGCAGCAATGATAACTCTTGTGATTATCCTCAACCAACTATCTGGAGTCATTATTGAACACTTAAACCTTGGTGATTTCTCTAAGGCATCATATATGCGAGAATCAAAACCTAATGGAACTACAAGTAATAATCATAAAGGTAAGTGTGTTCAAAATCCTATGTGTCAAAAATGTGGAAAGAGACACCTAGGAAAATGTTTCAAAGGGACAGAAATATGCTATTGATGTGGAAATGAACGTCATAAAGCAAGAACCTACCATGGAAAAAGGAAGCATCCAGTTGACTCGAGGAAAGGTAAAGAAGTTCTTTCTGAGGGATCAATTGAATGTTTTAAATGTGGTGTGCATGGTCATTATGCAAACACATGTCCTATGAAGAAGTTTCATGAAGGGGATCACCAAGATTGTACAAATGTTCGTTTACCAATACCTAATGCCATTTAGATTGAGGATGAAGAAACTGAAAATGACTAATCAAAGGTATGGATTATTTCATAACTATTGTTTTCATGTTTTGGAATCTTAGGATATGATTCATAATTTTGTTTGTAGGAAAGAAGTATTTTAGAATAAGTTGGAATGGAATGGTTAATGGATCATGAAGAATGTTGAATGAGTAAGATTTCAAAATATAAGGGCTTCAAGAGTTATGGTGAAATTCTTAAGACTATTAAGTCTCTTTTGATGATGGGGTTACATTAGAAGACTTTTTATAGTATGTGTAACCCTGATGTTTAATATATGAAAATTTTATTCAAGGAATAGTTATCTGTTCTTTTTTATAAATAGTTATAAAGAACCATTTGGGTTTATATGATCCTTACTTTTGAGGTAATTATGGGTTACTATATGTTATGATGGAAGTGAAAGGCTTGAGATAAAATTTTGGTTAAATTATTTTATGGTTATTTTTGATGATTTTATCACTTTTTGGGGAATCATTTGATAATTATATAGTTTTGGAAAAATAACAACACGCATACCGTGTGACAACCCATCGCATCGGAAAATTCTGCGGGAATCAAACCCAGAACCAAAGTGCAACTGGTATTTATCGCCTACCACTGGACTACGTGAAGTCCCTGGTTAGTTTGACTGATTCTTTTTAGTTAGATGATTTTATGAATTAAGAGTAAGTTTATTTTGGGTTATCTATGGAAATTTATTAACCTATCATGGAGGATATGTGATTAGGTTAATTACTTTTCAATACTAGACATTAAGAGCAACTCATGTTGTTTGGAGATAAATGTTACGATTTAACTTGGAAGACTATGTGACTAAATACTTAAAATATTTGGGTTTCAATCATATTTTGGTTTACTTTGAATAATTTTATGGACAAATTTATTATCGAATAGTCCTCTTTGAACTTTGGGTTTTGTTGGACAAATTTTTTAGGTTAAGAATGGATTTTCTTTTTATAAAGGGTAATCCTTTTCTGGATTATCTGATCTTGTACTAACCTTTTTGGTTTTGGTTTTGGTTAAAGTATAAAGACATTGGAAGTATATAGTTCTCTTTTTTTTATTAGGTGATTCTCTAGAAGTTGATTATAGTACTCTTAATGCGAACAAGTCTTCCTAAATACTCGTATTTTGGAGAAAATATGAGTTTGTGTAAGGAATCTAATAAAAGTTGAAAGTCAAAATGATAAGTGATTATGTTTCCTTATGAATAAATTCCTCAATAAAAAGTAACTTAAAACAAAAATGTTGTCTATTAACTTTTTCTACTAGGGAATCAAATACCGTTTAACCCATCACAATTTTGTGATTTTCTTGTGGTTAACTTTCTCCAAAACATGTTTTCTATCACTCTCCATCAGAACATGACCCTTTGTTTTTTTCCTCCATGTCCATATTTTCATAGTTGTAATCCTTTAATGGGTTAACTTGGGTGACCTTTTTACTTATATTTCATTATTTTAAAGTGATTGTTTTACCGACTCTTGTTCCGATGTGGGATTTTCAAGGATGTTTCCAAGCCCAATTTTAAAATTGCGAGGACGCAATTCCCAAATGGGGGGAAGGATGTAACACCCCAGGTAAATAAAGAATATGACATCTTTATATTTATCCATATTTGTGAATAAAATATTAATATTACTTTAAAGGGGATGCTATGCTCGATTGCGTACTGAATACGCAACACCGAGTTTCTTGGGAATCTTACGTTGCACTCTAATAATAAAATAATATTATTTTAAATGGTAGTTAACGCCTAGCCGTTGTAATGACGGGAATTAATTGAACTAACTAAAAAATTATTATATATGTTTGTCAAATATTTTTACTTTTTATAATAAATGTTAGATAATTAAAAATGCGAATGAATCCAATTTTAAGCGTAAACATTCTAATATTCTTCAAAAGGTCGATTAAACGCCTTTTGATGGAGAACCTCTTTTAAATCCACTTTTTGACAATATTATGTGTTATATTTGAAAGAATAAAACTCTTCTTTAGAATCGGGACATCAAAATTTACTGTGTGTAAATTTTTGGTATTTTTCCAAAAAAGGTCAATTTTTAATGAATAGTGAAAAATGTTGTATTTTAATTCAAAACCTCTTTTTAATATAATTTATTTATATGATTATATTATCTTTTTAATTGGTTTTAAATTGAAATTAGAATATATTTTTACCATTTAATACAATAGTGGTTGTTAGAATTAATTTCACTTTGAAATTGGACTTAAACTTGTGTCAATCTTTTGATACTTATTATTTCATAAAAACACGCTATTTGCTCTGACCGCGGGAATTAATTATTAAATTAATTAATTAAACTAATATTTTTTGAATTTTTTAAAATAGAAATCATTTTTTTAATTTGGAATATCAAATATAGCTTAGGGTGAAGTTTTGGTATTTTTCTGAAAAACTTCAATTTTTGATGAATAGTGAAACCACTAAGTGGTACTTATAAAAACTGATTTTCCGTTTAAATGAAGTTTTTCCATCTTTGTGTTTTGAATTTCAAAAATCTGACATATATGGTTGTCATTAAGAATTAAAATGTGGTTCAATGGGATTAAAATATTTTTTTGGTGAATAGTAACTTAATAAGTTTTTAATCGCAATTAGAGGTAATTAGTGTAGTTTCAGGTAAGAATAATGTTTTAATAAACTGAAATGACCTAAACACATGTCCTACCCTCATTGGATGTTTCATGGCCGACCGATAAAATCCATGGGTCAACTTGGGGACCTTATGGAGCCACTTTGCTTGGAAAATGACATAAATTCCTTTTTATTTAATGATAAAGTAAAAATGACACAAACATGAGGTATTTTTCTAAAAACAATTACATGGGGTTATACAAGTCATATTTTTGACTATAAATAGTCATTGGAAAGATAAAAAAATTTCATACATCATAGTAATTTTTTATAATTTTTAGACATTAAATAAATTAAATTATTTATGACATCATTATGATGCAGCGATGACCTCGTTATTTAACGATTTAAATAAAATGGAAAGATAATGTATTATCTAAGGCCTACACACGTCCAAAACCTATTGGATGGGTGGATTTAGAAACATTATCACCTTATCCACGAATTATATCAATGTGGGACCTTTTAAATCCGAAACTAATTTTCAAATAAAGTAACATTTGCTTACTTTCCAAGAGTGCCCCTCCTCCCCTCTTATAAGAGGCCCCCACCTCTACCTCCTTACCCACACTTACAAAGCCTTTGGCTCGGCCAAAATCTGCCCATTTTGTCTCTCCAAATCCCTCTATTACTCCTTGAAGCCTCACATTGGGCAGAAGTCTTCCCAAGGAAGCCTTTGAGCTCAAACCAAAGGGAGTTACCCGATTTTAAGGTAATGTCTTCACTTGAGTCCTTTTGTATTATTTTGCTTTTTCAACCCCCTAAATTTTTTTATTCATTTATTTTGTAACAAATACATTATATTCAATATACTAGGATGTTTTTATAAGAATGTTTCTAGCTACACTCACACACACCTACATCTAATGGTTAAAGAACATACTATTTCCGTGGATGGTGAATTTCTATCTCCCGAAACGATGATTGTTCAACATACTTCTAACACCTTCAAATGTGGCCATTAAGATGACACTATATTTATATATGATATCTAATATGTTTATGTTTTACTTAAGCTTCTGTATTTTTCATTTATGGCATACCATTATGGTTTCCATTATTGGTAAACGCGATATCTTCATTTAAGGAAGTGCGGACTACCGCCCCCTCAATGTGATTTGATTCGTTAATACCATATGTGGTACGTATAAAGGATATATTTAATGATATTATATATGATAACATACTAGAATTAAAATAATATTATGTATCATTATGTTTTAATTCCATTAAATATGAAATAGAAATGGAAGTAGCGTTCATGCGTACGTACGGCTTACCGTCTCCATGAACGGTGCATTTCATTTCTTAACTCTAAATGTTATGTAATATTATAAATGCATGAATATAATGGATATATATGATATATATGATATATAAATCATGAATACAATTCTGGATATAATGAACCTTTGACCATATGAACAACATGTAATTGTAAGAAGTCCACTTTCGACTTAAGAACCAAGTATCGACAAAACAAACATTATTAACTTAAATGATTACATAATGTCTATGACATGGTAATAAGTGATATAAAAGTAATAATGAACTTGAAAAAGGTCCTTAAGGAAGTATATATTAACTCAAGTTTATTATTCAGGAGATTAAAGAATGATCAAGTTAAGTCGGACCCGAGGTAAGGGATCTTACTCCTCTCTTTCTTTTTAAGTACACTCTTTTATGTCATTCCTTCTAAAGCTCATATTTCTTGTTATTGGGATGTAATTTTATATTAATATTACTATAATTTTTATGTTCATATGATGAGAGACCCTATTCTCTCTCATCAATCCATTTCGAAAGTTTTGAGTGGCGCAGTTATGCTGTCGAATTTTCGTAATAGATCTAACCTCTCTCTTTATTTTAAAGTACTCTCCTTTATGTAAATTATTTTATGATCCTCTCTGTTATGATGGGGGATGTTCTTTTATATTCTTCTTTCAGTAAATTTTATTGAAATGTGATGAGATACCCTATTTTATCTCATTAATCCATTTTTGGAAGTTTTAAGTGGCGTCGTTAGGCTGCCGAGTTTTCGTAAGGGATTTTTCATCTCACTTCTATTCCTGTGAGATTTATGCTACATTTGCCACAATTTCCTTTGAGTGGTGTATATACTACAAATTATTATACACTTTGTGTAGTATAATTTCATTTATGGGTATTCACATCCTCATTGTATGATCCTTCTTCCATGGGGTGTACGTTTCGAAAGTTACCCAACTTGGTAAGGGGACCTTTCACCCTCTTTTTTTTAAAAAGAATTCTTTTGTTATGTCTTTTAATTCACATACTATTATGTTGGGATATGTTATTATATATCCTTATTTATGTAAATTTTATTTCCAAGTGATGATACCCCATTTATCTCTCTCATCAACCCTTTTTGTAAAATTTTATGTGACGCCGTTAGGCTGTCGAATTTTACCAAGGGAACTTCTTAACCCAATTTTTATTTCTTTGGGTTCCTCATGTAGTTATTGAATATGTCATCCTTTGAATATGTGTGAGTAACCTTTGATTGTTTTACACTTAATATCCACTTATATTGGGTTTATTTATATTTGTCACACATAATTATGAGATTGATTTATCCTTAATTTAAGGATACCTTCTTTATAATGGATTTCATCTCATTTTACATTTATTTTGAGACTTCATTTCTGTTATGAAAAAATTCACTCTTATATGGTGTGTAAACTATCCTTGGACATATTATATCATGAATCCTTTTATTCTCATGTTATTATAATGTTCGTATTAAATGTTATTCCGCTATTATTTGTATTCAAGAGTCTCTCTTTTTGTTAAAAACTATTTAACAAAAATACCATTTTAAATGTTTTAAAGATTTATTATTCTAAATATTTATCTTTAATGTCCATGTTTTCAAAATGGTTTTCAGTATTTATTTATATGGACATTAATGTTTTAAAATTATAATTCCATTAAAAGCTTCAAAGTGGTATGGGACACTTTGATTAAAAAATATCTTTTAAATGGTTTTTGAAAATGGATTGATCAATTCAATATCTAGGAATTACTTATTGTGATTGAAAATGAATAGTTGTTATTGAAATTTTTATATTTTCAATATTTTATGTGTAATGATGGTACGTGGACATTTTACGGGTGGTTACGTGATTAACCATATGATGGGTGGTGCCATGAATACCAGGACGGGTGGTTACGTTATAACCTCCAATGCATTGGGTATGGAAGTCGGCCGTATGGCTATTCCATTAAGTATATATGGAAGTTGGCCGAATGGCTATTCCATTAAGTGATATTTGTGGAAGTAGAACTTATGGTTATCCCACTTAAGTATGTTTATGTCCCAAGTTACCTTAATTGTTATGTGATCTTTATATGGATTTTATGGTAATCTTTTGGTTATAGAAGGGTAAGTAATGAACTTTTATTTAGTGAAGAGTTTTTTTACTACTTCATAATGGTGAAAAGTATTACTTTGATAAAGTATACATGGTTTACTTGTTGTTTTGATAAACTAACAGTTTTCATTCTTTGTGTATCCCTTACAGAGCTTTTTATGCTCACCCCAAGTTTTTTTTGAAATGTTTTTTCACGGGACATAATGTGGAATAGGGTCAAGGATGGGATCAAGGGAAAGTCATGCTATCTAAAACATGGAACTAGAAATGTTTCTTTTTAAGAGTTTTTATTTTATGGAAACTTAGTAGAAGTGTCTACTTTGTAATCTTTTGAGATGTAATAGTTATGTTCTAATTCTCTAAAACTCTAAAACTGAAAAGATCCTCAGTGTGAATTATTCATTTAATTCAATATTAAGTAAGGTTTAAGGTCGGGGCCTTATAATAATTTTTATTCAATTTATTTCATATCATATTCGGAAGATTTTATAACCATGTTTCAATCCATTATAAGTAATAGAGATATGTTCATAAAAAATTACAATTTAAATAATACTAATAATAATATTTATAATAATATTGAAAGTAATAATAATGGATTCTAAATTATGGGGTGTTACAATTTTTCTATAATATATGAATTAATATCCCTTATCATTTTCATGGGTTTTACTTATACTAATTCTTAATGATTTATTCCCTTACTTGGAAAAAATATACATATATATGTTATTAACAATATGGGTAGGGACATAATTATATATCTCTTCAATGCATTGGGTAATGATTTTATCTCATGAGATGCCTTGAATGTGGCATGTGCATTTATCCTAGAACACAATATCACCCTTTCTTTTAGGAGAGTCTTAAATTATGATTATGTTGTTATGTTTTATATTTTCACCACATTCACATGATTCCATGAAAATGTGGTATCATATTATCATTCCATCAATCTATGTTGCAATATATAGTCCTAAAATTTTATAATGTCATGATATGCCTCAAGTCTGATACGTACTACCTGTTATCATCATTTATACAAATTATTCCATTTCATGGATTAAAAGATCACCCATTTTCACTAAGTATAACCCCAACGTATCTTATACTGTATTTTAAGATTCAAAGTCATTACAATAGAATTATTTATTTCTAAAATAAAAATTATGTAAATTATGTTTAAAATGATGTATTTCATATGTATCTTTCCAAAGAAAGTGGTCCTCTATATCATCTATGTTTTGGTTATGGATATATATCCTATAATAATATATATTGGTGACATCGGATTCTATAGTAAGAATCTGATCAAGGATTAATTATTTAATGAGATTTGAAAAATAAAAAAATGAAATAAAACCCATGAATTGGACTGCATGAAGGAAAAATTCATAAATGATATTAAAGGGTCTGTGGTATCTTAGAAATGACATCCCAATCAAGATAATAAAAGTATATAATAACTATGAAAGAGATTCATCAATGGGAAATAATCCTATAAAATGTATTATTCAGATTTAACAAAATATACTCTCTACTCACGAAAGGGGTTCCTGACTGCACACATGGTTTGACACTCTTTGTGGATATTATTTGGTTGATTCGTAGATTCTTTACAAAAATATATATATATATATATTGAATATATTTTTGGGTTATAAAACCTAAAAAATAGATTGTGGATAACCATAACTGAAATTTATTTATTAATTATATTTTATATAGATTCTAGTTATGGGATATATCATCTATGTTGATAGTTTCCATTTAATTCACTTCATTCTTTTGGATGTTTAATACCTATTACCATTTAATTTGTTGATTTTTGGAAATAAAAGGAATCATTAAAAAACCATTGTGGTTATAAATTTAAGGATTACCCTGATAATATCTATTGTACTAGGAGAGTAGGGTTCATGACCATCTTGGATATACCATCACATATAAATCAAGTTATGAATAATAAATTTAATCATGTGGACCTCCCCACTTTCTCATATGAATAAGAATGTTTTAGTTGATTACTCTATTTGAAAAAGTCCTCGGACTTTTATTTGAACTTTTAATCACATAATTTCATAAAAATGAATAACTTTTCTAGATAAGATAATATTTTCCTCACATGGTATGAGAATGATAAATTAATAGTATGTGTTTATAACATAGATGTAGAAGCATATATGTGGTGGAAATTAATTAAAAATATGAATCCTAAACTAGATATTGAATAAATGGAGTGGGAAGGATTCAATTATATGTATTTTAATCTATATTTTCCCCATAATATCCATATTATAATAGAAATTAATTCTTTGTACCCAAGAATATGGAGGATGATTCAATCAGTTTTTAATAATAAATCATTATAGTGATTCATGATAAGCCTTTGAATTTATCGCCAAACTCAAAAGTAAAATTCACCAACTACATAGTGTCATAATACAAAGTATATAAAAATATTTCGTTATTTTATAATTTGATATATATATATATATATAATGAATTTTTTTAGTTATACATAGTGATGTGTTGGATATTGGTGTATTGAAATTATCTCATAAGATTAGGTAAAAGAAGTAGAGAATAAATTATAGACCATGTAAATCATTGGATGAATTGTAGATAGAGAATAAAATCCAACTACCCACTTTTCAAAAGAGTGGGAAGAAGAATCCAAAAAAAAATTCTTAGGAGAACATGGAGATAATTTAATTTTGGAAGAGATAAATATCATGCTAATGAATATCAAAGGTAGATGCGGAACTATAATAATACGATGGATTAATAGAAGTTTTTGATCAACCATGAACTTGTGCTCCATTTTTTAAACTACATGTAATAAGGAAACTATGAGTTCTAATTGCACATGCTACGGTTTTTTTAATATAATTTATCGGTATAACCATGAATGAAAAAATAGAATGTATTAGATAATCTTATTAATACAGTTGAGGATAATACTTACAATAGAGTGGTTATAGGTACTATATTTATTTATTCATGAATACAATACATACTGTTTGATTTTGTTTCTAAGAATTCTTTAATAACACGTAAATTTAATATAACTATTAAAACAAAACCTAAAAATATAGATGTTCTGTTGATGAAATTAGGAAATAGAAAAATTATTTCATATGAAGAACATAACTTTTTAGGTACCAGATTGTGATGTCCATCAATCAGACACCCAAACTTAACCATAATGTACCCACTAGAATCCCAAGTCCCCTAAGGATGCTTAAAATCATCAAATAAATCATACTAAATCCTTGGATATAATTCATCCTTAATATCAGAGTAAAATAAATTGTATAATTTTAATTAAAAACGTCCATGTCTCATTTGTAAGTTTCATGTCTAATCTGAAAAATGAATAATTAAATGTATGTAAACAAAAACAGAAACACATTATAAATTTATTGTAAAATTAAATCCCTCCATTAATATACAACTAAATAGATATTCTATATCTCATTGTCTCATTGTGACCTCAATAGATATGTTAAAATTAATAAAAATAAATAAATAAGACAAGTATAGAACTCAGTTAATGGGAACAACTGGGAAGAAATTCAATGAACGAATGTGGAACTATTATTCAAAAATCGTACCAAATGGTGTAATATGCACATTTAATAATGTAATAAATAAAATAGAATAACCACTATCATCAAATATCAACCACTCACTAACATTTATTGATGTCGGACATAACCCCAGATTTATGTAGAGTTGGTAATGGCCTAAAATAAAAATTTTATATAAGTGTGGTAAAAAATAATTAGTAAGAAACTTCAGACCATTACACATGTATAAAATTTAATTAATGTAAAATTTAAATCTATTTTTAAATATATATACAAAATACAGTTTTCAATCATAATTATAATAAAAAATATCAAAACAATGGTTACATTAATACAATCTCATAAAATGAAAAAAAGTCTCATAAATACAATTCTTTGGAAATCACATATTATATATCAAATAACCACTTTTTATTTCCATTTAAAATATATTATTCATAATATTGCATAAATAAATTATAAAAAACAACACATGACGTATAGATAAGTGACCAATAACATAAAGGGCCATGTCATACATAAAATAATAAAAAAAAATTATGGAATATTTGGTGGCACACAAGTAAAAAAATCAGGGAATCTGGAGAGGAAAAGGATACCAATATATAAATATTCCAAGAAAGAAATGGGAATCATGGGATATAACATAATATTACTATGGATAGCTACCCTATAGTGACCTCACAAACTAGGGTCCTTTGGTCAATTATTAAAAAAATATTAACACATCTTTAGACAATGGAAAATAATACACTTCACAAGATTATATAGGAAAAAGGATCAATTCCAAAATAAATTGGCATACCCTTTAAATTTGCTTAAGAAGAAACAAATTAAGAAAGGGTTAGAAGAGAAAAAATTATCTCAAAAAATATATATAATAGAGAACAATATTACAATTTCCCGAAACCCCCCCCCCCCTCATGAAATATACACAATTTCACATCCCACATGTTATAGAAAATATAAATCATGTCCTAGGGGACACAATCCATGTTAATTATAAAAATATGGACAATTAGTGATTCACATGAACACACATTTTAGAACCCACTTAAATATTCCAAATGAGCCTTCTTAAAAATAGCATGGTTTACTGACTTCATTCATTTGATATTATAAGATTATTTATAAAATAATTGTTTAAAAACGCATTCAAATCCACACATGTATATCCATTTATAATTTGACTCTATTTTTATTAAATTACATCAATATAATTATATTTTTTTCTCATAACCCAAATGGGGTAAAAGTAACCATTAAAAAAGTATTACTCAAACCGTTAATTGAAAAAAATTTCAAATACATAGAAATTAAATTACCAAATAAAATAATGAGTAAAAAACCTAAAATAATTAATTTTAATTTCCAAAAAATTAATAACATCAATATAATTTTTAAATGTTTATTTTGGAATCAAAATTAGTTTTAGAACTCACATGTTGACTAAAAAAATAAATCGTCCTTAAATGACTGAAAATATATTGATTTCATTAAATAGAAAGATATAATACAAATTTTTTAGAAATAAAATAATCATAAAATATAATATAATTCAATAATTAAAAAGGATATTTTTACCCTAAAGAAATAATAGTTTTCTAATTTTAATATTTGGTGAATTGGAAAACATACCTAGAATCGATGAAATATAAATTAATACGTATAATATTTTCTAAATGAGACCGGAAAAAAGGGGTCTCATGAAAAATACCATTAAAACACAAAAATATATTCGATCTGAAACCATGGGCTTTAGATGATTAGAGTTTAGTGAGGGGGGAGTAAGAAAATGTGAGAAGATTGAGAGAATAGATGGGAAGTGATTGGACCTTGATAATTTTTATAAAAACTCATCTTATTACCCATATTATTCCACCATTTTTAACATAATTATACCTAAATTAGATCACAATAATCGTGAGTCTTAGTATCATTTGAAGACAATTGAGATTAAAAATATAAAAACTAAATCATTATGTTGTTATTTTAATTATTCTTAGTGATCTCATAAATCCATATGATATCCAATGACTATATTGGATATCCTGGGGAAATAATTAAAAAGAATTTGATTAAGAATGCATTGTAATGGAATAACATGATGGGGAAATATATTATGTGATTGAGAAGAATAACATGATATCATACAAGAGAAGTCTCATGAGTAAATCTCATGAGAGCCTGGCATTAAAAACATGACATCATATAATCATTCAATCATAAGAAATGTGGTAAAAACCTATAACATTCCATAGACATAAGTCAAGGGTAATAAATGAGACTACATTACATGGTGTTAAGAGTCCAATAGTATATTATGTTCAATCAATAATCCCATACCTAACATCTCATGAGGATAAAACATATCCCATTACATTAGAGGGGTAAATTATTATTATCATGCGCATCACATTCATATAATTTAAATGAATATGTTTTCCACAAAAGAATTTCAGTCATAAGCCATGAACATAATAATTACCAAAGGAAATAAATTGAGTTGCTTAATCGTTCCTCAAATCAAAGTCAGAATATATTTCATAACAAATGTACATGGGAAATGATCATAAGGAATGTATTACCCATCTAAGGGAGAAATTTAGATCTAGGTACATATGTGTGAAAAATAAATAAATAAATTAGAACCATTCGAAAAAATTAAATGGATATTGAGATATAGTGAGATAGAGAAATAAGGGTCCTAACATGAAGATATGTGTTGTTTAGAGAGATCACATACCCCATGCCTAATACATAACATACATTATTTATCTTCCAAAAAATTATTTATTTATTTTAATGAAAAAAATTCCATGGTTATTATTACATTTATTTTATTCATTTTAATTTAATTTTTAATTACATAATCATTTAGTTTTTTAGAAAATTTTCTAATGATATTTGGAACATATGTCCCAAAACATTATGGTAAGATGAATCATGTCAAATAAAATTTTAGTTTTTTGTATAATAAAATAATTATGAAAATATTATAATTTTTGGCATAAATTAATATTTTGAAACCAACCATGTAATATGGTTATGAAAAATGAACTATTTTATAATTATGGAGGTGCTGGGTCTTACACACGCATGAGTAACCTTCCCATTTTACAATGATTATGATTAAAGGAAACTAAATTCATTTTTTTCATAAAATAGTTATACTTATATTATATATGTCACATTATTTGATTAAATATACTTTCACATACCATCCAAGTGTTATGGTAATAAAAATGAATCACATCACTTCACGAAGAGGTAGTCTTCTATACTCACGAATGACAATATCATTTTTCAATGGATGGTAAGGTAAGAAAGTAAATTTATCTCCCATTGTTTTATATAAATTACTAGTTATTTTTCTATTTTATGTATATAAAGTTATTGGTTTATGTTTTGGAAGCTTATGATGAGTTTTTTCTTGTATTTGGGGCTCTTCTGGAGGTGCATAATTTGAGCATGTTTAGATGAAACCATCTAACAAATCCTTGGAAACACTGAAATTAAAATAGTGGAAACTGGGAAAGTACACAGTTTTTTCAAACCACGATGCCACTGCGAAGAATAAATGAATGTTTAGATATAGGTTAATTCCATTATTGACTCATGGTTTCTCTAACCATTTATTCCGACTATGCGAGGTGGTCTTGGAGACAGTGGTTATTGAATGGTTAGTGAGAATTTTTCCTAACCATAAACCCTTCACATGAAGTATTAAAAACATTTATCCATATTTTGTGGTAGTAATGTGATTTACCCCATAAACAACTTCCCCCACAAAAAAATATCATAACTCAAATTCATATTCCACCCAAGTGTATTGAGACCATTCCTCTTGATTCGGGAGCAATTTATAGGAGAACCAAGGTGCACTTTAGGCCATAATTTTTTATAATTTATCATTATTCCTCAATTTACATAGTATTATTTCTTTCCATCTATTATAATCATATATATAATATATTGGAAAAATACCCATTACTTTTTATTATGACAATGATCATATATTTCTTTTTTGTTGAATGGAATAATATCTACGGTAGTTTTTAAATGTTTCTAGCTGATTTTTGGAGTTTTTTCCCTTTATTTATTTTCACCAATTGATTTGTGGTTGGTGGCATAACTCTGGACTCATCATGGTTATAAATTGAAGTCTTGATTTCTATTTTATTTATCTACATTAATGTAATTATGAAATTGATGTGTGATTCTTAATGGAAAATTATGTTAGTATGGGGTTGTGAAATTCTAGAAATTGGGTTGTTTTAATGAAATTGATATGGATGGAGACTTTAAAATGATGGTTTTAAAACATTTATTTCATTTTGATACATGAATTTTTTGTGGATTTTTTCAAATAATTATTATTTTTAAATGTCTTTGAATGATTTTCTATGATTATTTTGAATAACTAGTTGGATTATATTCATTTTAATTGAGGTGGCCTTATGGTTGTTGTGTGATCCATTAAGAAACATGACATATGGATACTTTGTGATGACATGGTAGATCAAAGAGAGACTAATCATGAGAATAGATATATCACATGATCATGTATGTGTGGTTATGTGGAAAGGATATTCCAAATAGAAATGTGAAAATGATTAATGATTTGTTTTGTTTTATTCCATGAAAACAGATTAGGTATGGGGAAACTAATTTTTTCTATTGTATAAAAACCATTAGATTAATTTTAACTATTTTATATATATTTTCAAAAGATGTTCAATCCTAGTGGAATGAGTTTGGAAGTAATTGGAGAAATCCTACTTTCTTTTCTACTCACCCTATACTTGGGCACATTGGTGAATATAAATTTCTTGAATATATTGGCATATGTAATGTAAACTTATATGAGTTTTAAGTGAATCATCATGTTACAATGTTCATGGAATGTGGAGTTAGATCTTATATCAAGTTGTTATTTTTTTATTTGTTTTAATATGGGTCATTGAGTTTTGTTAGTCTTCGTTTAAACATTTTAATCTGATATATTTTATTGGATTGGTTACATTTTTAATTCTATTACATTATAATCAAGCATCATATTGTGGTTTTATTGTATATGGTAATGATGGTTTGGTTATTTTATTTACAAATAACAAATCATCCCTAAATTTTTCATGAATCCATTGGTATTTATTAGTAGTATTTGGTGTCTTGGGCATGTCACCTAAGGCCTAGTATCACCCACTACATCTTCCCAAACTAATGGGAGAGTGTGGGATGTTACATATTTTTTAGTTTTCTAGTTCCATGATATGATAAACCATTCATATTTTGTGCATGACTTGGGATGTATAAAGAAGAATGAATTTTTAAGACATGAAATTTAGAGAATAAAAAACATGTATCTAACCTATTTATGATGAACATCATGTTACTAGGGAGTATTGGTAAATGAGTTTATTGAGGAACTTATAGAAATTGTAACCTCATTGGAATAGGTTTAGAAGATTAAATTTGCATGAAATTTATTGAGAGAGAAGAATTCCCACTAGGAATGCAAATTTTATTTTGATTAATTACTTTTCTTTTATTGTAAAATAATGGATTTTTTAAAATAATTGAAAATTATTAGATTTTCAGAATCATGGTTATGTTTTTGAAATTTAATTGAAAATGGAAATTATATTTTATTTTGAAATACTTGTCTTGATATTTGTGATGTGAAAAATTTGAAATTTATATGACTAATTTTTCTATAGGGAGAAACTAGTTGGTTTTTCTGTTGGTTATATAGAATGGAATTAGTAACGTGTTGTAGAAACCATCCCATATTGGTTTTATAAAATGTGGTTTATCCTAAACCACAAGTGATCCAAAATATGGTTCAGAGTATTGTCTAGGATTTTGAGTTCCTGGATTGGGGAAAATATATTAACTATAAGAAGTGGATCATTCCATTCTTTTCCAAATGAAAAATCCACCAATATTTTTGAGTAATTAAGTACCATAAATATCATAAGTGTGGATAAAATAGATGAATCAAATCTTTTATTACCTTGGAATACTATCATAGTTGATGGTGAAGATATAAATATATGTTCCTTTAGATCTAAAATTCAAATTGTGAGATTTAGTAGTTTGGGATAAATTATACCAAGGAATTACATGGGAGAATTTTGATTTATTTTTCAACAAAAAAATTCTATCCTCAAAAGTTAAAAAAAATTACCACAATATAGTTATTGAATTTGAGGAAAGGTAATATTTCAATAACAGTTTATGAATAAAACGTTGATGTGTTTTGATTTTCAAATGATATTTATGAAATCGTTTTTTTGAATACATTATCTTTTGAATCATGTTTGAGGTTATAGGTTCACATAATGATTTTCATTATTTGTATAACTGATTATACAGAGATGGTCAATATATCAGTAGTGTTATAAAGATGCATCTAAATATATTTTGGTTTACGAAACATTTATATAACTAACAGAAATTGTGGGAACTCTAACACATGGAATAAGTTGTAGAGGGACACCTATTTCCATGCTAGTGGTATTACTCATAATCCGAAAACAAGATCAGTGAATATTCTTACAAAACTGAAGAGTTAGTTGGTATGATTTTAATTTGTTTTTTTATCACATTAATAGATATTGTATAGCACCACCAAGAGCATGTCAAAGTTTCAAAATGATGTGATATCTTCACTTATATTATCACATTTCTCTAAGGGAAATTTCTAGGAACACATAAAATGTTTCACAGACAAGAGGTTCTTTTATGAAATTAGTTCTAAAGAATAATTCTAAAAAACCAATAATGACATGGGTATTATAGGAATACCACGACTCCTCAAACAATAGAATCTCAACAGAGTATTAACTTAAAACGTGCAATGAATATGCAATTATATGGAGCCAAAAAAATGATCATGGATGATTAATTTACACATTAAATCGTGAGGGGAGAATGTAATTTGAATTCTTCCATGATCAATGTTCTGATTGATATTGGTGTATCCCATAAATTAATTACATCATGTGTTTTTGATCATTTTTTATTTCATGTTCATATGATTCCTTTTATTTTGAAACGTAAAATTCCTCTTGCCCAAAAACAATGTCAATCCCTTATGTTAAGATAATGTTCTTTAAATGTGGATGGAGATGAATTGATTTTGATTTTCTCTACGATTTAGATGAATATATGTGACTTAATATTTGGTATGGTTTTGTTGATAGTGTTTAAATATAAAATTTAATTTCATACTCAAATGGCTAGTTTTATAACAGATGGTGGCCTCAGGAATCTCTTTAAAGGTGATTGGAATGTAATGGAATGTGTAGTTGGCTATTAACACCATCGGTTAGAACTATCTCATGCTAGTTGACATCATTTACCATATAATTTATGTATGAGATTGAGAATAGTGGTTCTACAATGAATTTTATTAGTTTCCTAATGGTTTTTGACAGTTTAATTGTATTACATGAAAAAACAATTTAGAGTTGATGATTGATCTCTTACTAGGGACCTATTCTATCTTGATTATGTTTTATCAAATGGAAATAAAACACTTGAGAGAATTTAAGGTATATTTGGATGATTTTTAAAGTAATGGGTTCATATATACTTGTATAACTCTTTGGGAATAATGAATTATTTTTTTAAAAGAGGAATATATAACTCATAATATTTATTAGATTATCATAATCATTACCAAGTTATGAAAAGGAATTGATGTCTAATTCTACGCATTGATGATATGTTTGTTCAATTGAGAAGATCCGAGTTGTTCTCTAAAATTGAATTGCATTCGATATTTCCCAGTTTCAAATTCAGAATTTTGATATTATTATGACATCTTTCATATATATATATTTCCTCTACAAGTATGTGTTTAGTTTTTTTGGTCTTAAAAAATTCACCATGAACCTATATGGAATTGAAAAATTAGATATTTCAATTGTATTCAGATTATTTTGTTATTTTGATTGTTGTAGAAGACCTAGTGTAATCTTTAAAAAATGGTGAGTATTAGGAAAATATTTCTCTAGAGATGGGTATTTTTCATTATTATCATCTATATTTAAAATTTTCAATGATTGTTTTTTGGATACAAGGGGTAAATTTATTTTTCCATGTTTTCTTTAAAAATGGTTCTTCTATGGATCAATAAAGGATTAAGATTTTCATCTCTTTGAAACCTCAATTAAATGTATTTAAAATAAAACATTTCCTTGTAATAAATGTTATTTATGATAATTTTCATGAACATTCATGAATATATTCACAAAGAACTACTTGGATAAATAAAAGTGATTCATTTAAATAAAATGATGAATTTAAGAATTAGTTTCAATAGATTAATGAATCCCTAACACTAGAACTGATATTGATATTTATAAAATTAGGATAAAAATATATGGTGTATTGTGATGCTTTATGGTCTAGAATAGTGTCTGTTTGACGATTAGGTTTTTATTACATCACCTAACACAATATTGTTCCCTTTAAAATGTAGTGTAATGGTGATGACAAGGTTGTCTTATGAAAATTCCACAATCTATGTTATCAAATTATCACTTTGTTAATTTTATTTCACTAAATTTTATAATAAGGATTTTTTTTTAAATTTTTTAAACTATGTTAAATGAAATAAAATCTAAATTATAATAAAATATAAGTAATGGTTTTGACATCAGAAGAAAACATGACTTGATAAAAACAATCTAATGAATGAAATGGTGGACAACCATAAATCCATGAAGACTGTATTTATCTTTGTCAAAATATTGATTCAAATAAAATAATCAATTGTTTTGAATAAGAACTAAATGTAACCAACCATATTAACCAAAAACCATATTGATACCTAAAATATGGGCTTTTATATTATTATAAATGAGATCAAATTTCTCAACGACCTCTATGAAATTAAAACTATTTAAAATTATTCTATTTAATAGGGAGTCCTCTCCCAAATAAGATTAAAAAATAATAATATGATTTTACATGAAAAAATTGATTAAAATGAATTAAAAATAGAATAAATTGAAAAAACTACAGAAATATACCACCTTCATTCAAAAAAACCAGGATAAATAAAAATAAAATAGTTTACAATGAAGAAGAAAAACTCAAAAGGGGTGAATCATAGAATCTACTCTTCCCACCATAATAAATAGTTTAGTCTTTTATACCATAAAACTCATAAATTTAACATCTCTTATAAATCATATCCTCTCTATCATAGACCCCTCCTTCCAATTATCATTTTAAATGTAATGAATATGAGAATATAAATGGAAAATTTGGACTGTAAATCATATGTCGCATTTCTAAATCATAAATGTTGGCTCTAGTTTGGGACTCCTCCCTACCTATTCACCTTTTGGGTTGTCTATTAATTATTAATAAATTTTCACTTTTTTGTACCTCAAAACATGAGTTTTTGTTGACATGTGGTAACAAATTTATGAATCATACAGAATAGAACCTTTTCTGCTTGAGGGGGCATTTAATATTTCCCTTTTCTGACTAGATCAAATGATTTTTTAATGATAAATTTTTCCATTTAAAATAATTTCGCATGCACAAAACTGATTAATCATTCCTATACAGCTGTATAAAACTCATTTGGATACCTTTTTATAGATTTATGGCCCATTGAATGGGTTGAGGTCCATTATACTGAGTAGAAATTTTTTCTATAATAAATGGTATTTTCCTCTATTAGTTAAAATATAATCATAGAAAAATTGAAAATTAATTATCCAATGATCAAAGGGATCCTTAGAATATAATTTTTTATTTAGATTATTATGGAAAAATTTATTCTCTAAATATATATTTGAATTAAAACATCTAAAATTCCAGTATTATAAAATTTTCAATTATCTGATCAAAACATCACCAAAATAATAAAATTATACTCAACTCAGATTATTAATTTTATGGGTTTTAAATAATTTAATTACAAAAGAAAAATCATGGAAATAATATCTCTATTAATTACCCTCACTCTTAGAACATGGACTACTGGACAAGTGAGCATCAAAATCAAATCATGGATGATTCAAAACACATATTAATGAATTTCAAGAATTTATCCCAAATGGAAAAAACATACCATGGAAAATATAATATATATATCTTGTGTTATCCATTATGATCAATCAATACATTTTTTATTATTTAATCCTCCCATGAACACAACACACATACTTTACATTAATTTTCTCCCAACATGCAAATTTGGAATTTCAACAAAGCGTATTTTTTATAAATCATGAATTAGTAACCATAATCTTGATAACATCATAACAATACACCCATTACAATCCAAGAAGATGTGGTTATCAAGATGATATTTACATGTTGTTCAACGAGTTAGTGTTGGTGGGTTTTTAATGAGATAATTTCTATACCAAAAAAAGGATTGGAAGTTTTTCATAAAAATTGAAGGATTCTCATTTTCACACATGTATGGTATCCTCTATACTCTCTATAGAAGAAAATTATATTTAACATTATTTATAAATATATTATCTATACCATTTCATCATTATTTTATCTCTAAAAAATGACTTTTATCTTCAGTTTTTTTGAATGATCTAGATTGGCGCAACATTCTTCCTTTCCGGTATTTAGATGGGAACAACATTTTTTCCCAGAATGATTCAAAAATGAAATGAATTTAGATTAAAAAAAATTATTATTAAAAACATCGCTTTAAATTTTTAATATCCACCCAAAAAACAAAAAATGTGGTTGCACACCACATGTCATATTCTGCCGACACTTATGTTCAACAATATCATGAATTGTATCTTCTAGAGATGTTAGGAATGGGAAAACATCGTTTTATTATTGTTAACCAAAGAGGTTGTAAACAGATACAAAGGGATTGAAAAATATCAAAAGTTCAAGGGAGGATAAAATAATAATTATTATCATCAAGAGGGGATTTTTAACTTCAATGTATTTCTTCAATAATTTAAATCAAAAGTACCTCAACAAATATGTTTTATATAAATAAATATTATTTGGGATAAATTATGTATGGATCATTACACTCAACATAGGAGGTAAAAGGGTCCAATATGCCAAAATGTATTAAACCCCCTTAAGGGATGTCAATTTTGAAGATAAAGACAATTAAATGTAGTATGTGATTCAAAAAATCATAAGGATTTTCATTACATTTCCATATTTTATAAATTTAAACAAATTCATTTACATAATTAATTTATGTTAGGTTTAGATGAATTAATATATTTATTCATTGACATGGGTTTCAAAAATTATAATGGCAATAATTTTAACTCACATGTTTTTTAAATAAAAAAAAATCATACTCTAGAATGAATCCCCCCCAATTAGTTTCTAAAATGTCTTTATTGTGCATAGTTGTTAAAATTTTGACATGAAAATAAATATAATATACTTGAAAAAAAGTAGAGAGGAATGAAATATCATATATTTTCATGACTGGTAGATGCCTTGAGCTAGCCTCCTAGATTCAAAAACATGGAAACCTACATAAAAAAAGAAAAAAAATAAATCAACATTTTATTGATATAAATAAAATAAAAAAAAGAGAAGGGAAATGATCTTTGGAATTAACTCCAAAGTGGGTGCCATTATTTCACTTCCTCTAGACAGGTAGTTCAAACTGATCATCCCTAGTCTAATGTTTGGTGCCATTCATTCCACATGAACAAAAAAACTGATATTACACTAGTCATACTTAGCTCATTCCACTTGTAGATGCTCCAAAAATAATATGTTTTCAAATTTATTTCTATGACATTGTTTTTTCTATGATTAAGTGGGTGATGAAAAACTTTGAGTAAATTTTTCCAAAAAATATTCTAAAAAACACCACTAGTTGAGGAAATTTAATTTCAAGATGTGGTTTATCTTCATTTTCATCTTTAAAAAATATTTCATCATTGAAAAGCATCTTGTTACCACAATCCAAAAGTGTAACAATGTACTCAAATGGGAAACCATTATTTCATAAATTTAAACATTTACATCCATTGAATCTAAAAATTCATTCCAATAAAAATAAATGATATTTAAATCTACATAAGGACAAGTAGTTATAAATTTATAATAAAATTAATAAATCAACAATGGATCTAAATTTCAGTCATCTCCATATGGGTTCATAGGTTCCAAATCTATTGGGTATTCGAAAATAGTATTATTAAAAGATTGAATCATCTTAGGATTCTCCATATGATCTTCAAAAATTCAGGAATCAAAATTATCATCTTCTTTATACAATGATTCATACAATTTTTCTGAATATTCAATTTAAAAAATTGGGGTTTCACATGAATTTTCATTTCCACCCATCTGACTAAAATAATATTCCAAAGTCCATTGATTTCAAAAAGACACTTAAATTGGAGAATCATATATAGTTTCTTCATTAATATTGGAAAATGGATCGTCCAAATTAATTTTCAACTCACTCACAGATGGATCCTCAATATCATATGTTATGGGATATGATTTTCTAATTCATGAGAATCATCTTAGGATTATAATTATCATAATTAATTTATTAAATTTGAAATGATATATATTTGTTTCATTACTTATTGAATCATGTAATCTGGTTATTGAAGAACCATAAATAAATTTAGAGTTATTTTTCTAAAAAAATAAAAAGTCTCCTTAAATTATTAATAATAATGCCACGAATAAGAGTAATAAAAATAAAAATATTTTTTTTGTTTCTTAAAAAAATTTAAATTAGTTGATAATATCCTAGGACGTCAAAAAAATCATAAAAAACTTTTGAAACCTCCCTGATAGTAGTTTAAAAGTACAACTACTGTTATTTTTCATATTACCACAGACAAAAGGTTTCCCTTTAAATTGTAATATAATCATGACCATAAGGTTGTCTCAGGAGTAGGTTGTAGGATATGTTATCATACTGTAATTTTTTGTATTTTTAAAAAAATTCGCAATTAGAAATGTGGATTGAAATGAGTTAAAGTATACTAATTTTATGAAAATCAGAATGTAAAAAGAAATATATTTTTTTGGAATTCAGAAGAAAACTAGAATGGACTAAAACAAACTAAGAAGGCAGCAGGGGGAAATCATCGATCCATAGACCCTCCCTTTATCATTATCAGAATATTTACCCCAAAATATTATCCAATGAAGACCTCAATAACTAATGTTATAAATATATATTGAAAAAAACAATATTATGACCTACAATTTCAGTTTTTATCCACATACGAATGTGATTTAATTTCCCAAAAACCCCCAACCAATCAAAACTAGTTGAACTTATAGTTCTTAATGGGGAGATCTCACCCAAATACGTTTAAAGAACAAAAAAAATATATTACATTTATATTTTGATGAAAAATCTATGACACAATAGAAAAAATTTAA
The DNA here is from genome assembly GCA_963277665.1 of Viscum album. NCBI lineage: Eukaryota > Viridiplantae > Streptophyta > Magnoliopsida > Santalales > Viscaceae > Viscum > Viscum album. Next base: position 1,847,991,494 of record OY728143.1, on the reverse strand, counting down.
AACAAAAAAATAAGGACACATCCTTTATTCAGGAAAAAACTTTGTATGATAAATCAAAAGAAAAGAGTTTACAATGAATAACAAAAACTCAAATGTGATGAATCCTCAAATCTATACTCCCCTCCACAACATGTAGATTATAACTTGATACCTTTATTATCATTGACGGAACTATTATTAGTATCACATATTATTTATCACATCCAACCCTTTTTGACAATCCATCGAAATGGAATGGTGATGATGATATAAAGAAAAAGAGGCCTATAAATCACCTATCACAACTCTAAATCCAATATTTTGACTCATTTTTGGTACTTATCCCCCCTGAATATCCTATTTGGGTATAATATAATGTTTTTATAAATGAAATAGTCTAAAAACCCTTCACATTTAAGATCATTTTGACACTTTTTGTAAATTTTATTAATTAATTACATAATACAACTCTCTTAGGTTGAGGGTACCTATCATCTTCCACTTTTTTGATGTATAGAAATGATGTTTAGATTATAAAAATTTACACGAAGACTCATCATTAAATTGATAGATTGAGACCAATTTTCTATCATATTGCATGAAATGAATTTGAAAAATTGTAGTCAGAGTTATAGCTCAGTGAATGTACTGGGGTCCATCTTATCTGTCAGAATTGTTTCCCAAAATGAATAATGTTTTTGGGTTGTTAGAAGGCTGAAAAATAGTAATCCTAGAAGAATAATATATATCCCATGAAAATGTTAATCTGAAAAAAAAACTAATTTTCTGATTTGGATTAATATGTAAATTATTATGCTAAAAGTAAAGAAATGATTAAAAATACATAAAATTCCATAACTGTGACATTCTAAATATCAAGATCAAAACATCCTAGAAAGGCATAAACAAATATAGAAAAATGAAATTTTAAATTTTGTGTGGTTATAAATCACTGAATTAGACCTGAATAATAGTTTTAATATTATAACAATTATTTTTATCATGTATAGTGATCATGTTGTCTCATATAGATTAACGTAACAATGTTTACATAATAATATCTACTAATGACATGACCGGTAAATAACTGTCATATTCAATGATTTGAATACATGAAATTATTACCTCTTTGGTGATTAATTTATAGTGTTTATTTAACATTAATGATTAAAATGAAATTTCTAATAGAGGGATTATAATATAAAGAAATGAAGATGGATTAATTTTCATCAAATTATTTAATTTTACAAGATGAATATATATATTCAAATAAATTTAGGGGATGATGCATTATGTAAAAATTCATATAACTAGAGTTTTTAAGTGGGTTTAGATCAGTGGGCCATTTTGACTGTGATAACTAAAATTAACTTTTATGGTAATGACCAAGGTTGTGTAGCAGTTTTCATTCTAGTTTTTTTCATCCTAATTTCATCGTGACAGTTAAAAAGGAATAGAAATAAACTTTTTATTGTGTTTCTATGAGATCAAACTCAATGTTATAGATACCATTTATGGATTAAATCTAGATGAGAGTTAAATTTTTTGGTTTATAGATTAGATGGCCATACCTTTGTATCATCAAGAATAAACTCATATATTCTTGTCACGAATAAAAATGAGTTGTTTATCTTGGAATAAAAATGTTATATAATTTAGAAAAAGTACAATATTTTTGGGAAGACATGAAAATAAATGAATATGTGTTTGTTTCATGATGTCTGCCTTATAAGTAGGTTAAGTAAGGTGGATAGTTTATAGTATGAATGTTGTAGTATTTACAGATTCTCATTGGGATATGAAATAAAATATCCAAGAATTTCATGCCAAGTCTCCCAAGGATGGTACAGGAAAAAAATCCATATTTTATGGTAGTGGAACATCTCACAAAATAAACCCAATTTATGATTTTTGATATGGTAGAGGAATTCTCCAAAATCAATATCTAAGGATTCATAAATATGTATGGTGTTAAAACCTTGGATATCATACTGATATCAAAGGATTACATGTCATTTTATTAATTCATTTCAGAAATCCCATAGGGCATGATTTACTTTGAACATTGAGTATCGCTCTGAAATAGATGTAAAAAAAAGATGATCCAAATAATGTAACACATGATCTGGGAGTGTGTAATGGATTTCAATGTCTCATTTGAGGATCGCATTCCGATAGTGTAGTTCTTTTACAAGAATATTTATCATTACTTCATACATATGGCCCATTTTCAAGCATTGTACGAGAGTCCATATCATTCTCAATTTATTGTGTGAAAAATGGTTATACTTCCCCAGTTGGATGAATTATTTTACAAGAGACAATGGGTAATACTTATTTTATCATGATGATGATGGGGATTGCCCAAATTTATCAGAAACTATATGTGAATCATCATCGATGACCATTACTGTTCTAGGTGATTGATCATGCATTCTATAGAATCTCTCCAATGATTATGCGTCATCTTTTTGGGGATAGGGAACTTATTTCCTAGAAACATAGTCCCTTTAGAGATACATGAAGAGGTTGTTGGGGGTGAAATATTGGTTTCATTTTCCACCAATTGTTATTTTTCTGCATAATATATTTCATATTTCTCAATTTAATAATTATCTTCCTGATCCTGACTATGTGATTCCATAATATAACATTGAACTAGATCTAAATGCTATATTGGATCATCTACTGGTAAAGATTTTGTATAGGTAGGACAAATTATCTCAGGGGAAAAAATAAATATAATTTGTGGTTTTTTGAAACCAAGATGGATTCAGGAAGAAATGTGGTTGTGTGTAAAGGAAATTGTGTAGCAATGGCATGAACTCTTTTAGGCCAATTAAGGCTCCATCATTTTTAAGAGGGGAAGACCAATGGTGAAAAATATGTTTCACCCCCCTCCCATTTCATGTATATTGCCATTAATTTTCCTAATTTATGTATATAATATGACTGGGATATGAATCAGGTGGATTGGATGATGTTTTACATGTTTTAAGGGATTTTCTAGAGGTTTATGATTTTATCCTAAATAGTATATACTCTGCCGTACGTCCCTTGAAATCATGAAAATGGTATATTGGGAACTGGGATTGATCTTGGTTAGGTAAATACTATTTCCAAATGATGCATCAACCTTGGAAAAACTATGATAAGTGATATAGAGGGGAATTTCAAGGTTGTCACATTGTTTTTCTAACCATGTAATTCAACCATATGAGGTAGGTTTTAGGTTGTTTCTAGTGAATTTGTTGCACATAGTTTGGATAACTGAGCACCCTTACAATGAAACATTAAAATTTATACCCAAATTGGGGTTATATTCATTCTTTTTTTATAATCATTATGATATATTGTTCTTTTTTCTAATTGAAGAAATAAATAATGTTGTTTTATGAGTTTAAATCTCATTTTTGGGGTTTTCTATCATTCTTCATTTTCACCAATAGTTTTTTGGAAGGTGGAATCACTCATGGCTCATTTTCATTAGAACATGAATACTTCATTTAATATTGAATCAATTTCTTGAATGGAATGGGGAAATTAATCTGTTATTCTAGACAAAAAATAACTATTGTGATGTTTTTGTGGAATTGTTGAATTTTTTTAAAGAAAGTTTTGTGGTTGTTGATTTTAAAACAATCATTTTGTAATTGGGTTATTGGTTTTATAAATGGGAAATGTTTGTTATTTTTTTCAATAAAAGTGATTTTTTCTTGAAATGGAAAGTCATGGTTTGGATTGGTATGTTTTTGTAACTAGTTGTCTAGAGTTCATTTTAATTGATGTTACCTTTTGTAATGGGATTGTTCTATTAGGGAACTTGGAATATGGTTACCTATAGAATACATGGGAGATGAAATAGATATCATTCATGAGTATGGAAAATCACCTAGTATTACATGTGTGGATGTCTGGATGGGTCTAATGGGTATCCCAAATGGAAATGTGAAGTGGTTAAAAACATTTCTTGTTTATATCTATAGAAAAGTTATTAATTTGGGAAAATTGTTTCATTTTATGATAAAACATATTTTAATTGGTATTAAACCATTTTATATAAATTTTCTTGAATGTTATATGCTATTGGCATGATTTGGGAAGTTATCGAGGAAATCATACTGAGTTATATACTCACCCCCCACTTATGAACTTCGGTTCTATTGAAGATGTTGTATATTGATACATAGGTAAAGTATGCTCATTGTGATAGTTATTAGAGTATGCTCGCAGATTTTGAGATAATATTCATGTAATTTGGAGATAGTTATTAGAGTATGCTCGGGAATTTTGAGTTGTTGAAATCCAGTTCATTGAGATTTATTGGTCTTTGTTTCCACATTGTACAATTATATTATTTTTGGTTTGGATACATTTTTTAGAATTATAAATTTTTACTCATGCATCATATAGTGGTTTTTTGGTTATGTTTACATTAGTTTTTTGTTTTATTTTTATAGGTAAAATCTTCTCCCAATTGTTTATCATGCCCTTGGAATTTATTTCGTAAATTTAGTTTCTTATTAATGTCACCAAAAGACTTGTAGCACCCACTTTCTCTTCCCAAGAAAATGGGAGAGGTCTATGATGCTATATAATATGATTTTTTACTTTTTAAAAATATTTACTAATTAATTAATATTATATATAAATAATTATTTTCATTATGACAAATATTATTGAGTGGAAATGATGTAAAATTAATTACATCAGTTCATGAGGTGGCATTATAATGTCCACATGATCAACGGTTCTATTTCACATTTGATGGGGGAGGATACCGAAATAGTATTTTTCATAAAAATTATTACATATCAAAATATAGGGGAAACTGATGTAGTTTTATCAATATGAATGAGTGATATTTTGAGGATGTGTAATAAGAAATAAAAAATTCTCAATAAATATCGATATCCCTTCTTCATATCACCACTTATGTATTATGCCTAAATCCAAAATAGATTATATTTATGATAAACAATCATATAGGTTGGGGGAAGGGTAGTAAAAAATTGATTTCTTTAGGTAATTTAAAACGCAATGGTCTTCTAAAGTGTCTATATGAGTGGAGATGGAGTGCATGATTGTAATAGAGATGAGTGGTATTACTGTAAATACAAAAAACTATTATATAATGGGAAGCCAATATAACTAAATATTCTTATAATATTTAAATTTAATGGATTTTCGAGGTGATATGTTGAATAAAACCCTATTCCATTCAAAGGAACCATTCTATGAACACGTAATTTCTTTTACCTCTTCATTTTAACCTCCCCCTGGTAAAAGTATTTTAACAATAATCATGGTAACATATTTTTATTAATTTTAAATATAATTATAACCAAAAATAAATTTAATTTTTTTATATATTAAAAAATAAAATAATATAAAATTTATACTCTATTTAATAAAATTAAATTCATAGAACAAGAAACATTTTATTTAAAACAAAACCCATAAACGTGTCAAAAAAGTGTTTTCCATGAAATGTATTTTTCAAGGATATGATTATCATATATTTACTATATGATAAGTAATGATAAATAAAATAATTTAAATTCATATTTATCATTATAATTTCTATAAATATCAGTAAAATTAATCCTAATTATTCATTATTTTTATATGATAATTAGGGGTTACATTATGGACTTTGAAACAAATTTTTGAAAAATGTGTTTTTAATCCTTATTATGAAATTATACTAATATATAGTATATAGATAATAAAATTTAATAATTTTTATTACATATAAATAAATAATATATATTTCACATGATATAAAATTATTAAAATTAATGGGACTTTTAAATTACATGCATTATTAAAAATAATTGTCAATTTTACAAATTATTTTTATTTTCTCACTATTCACTATTAATTTAATTTTTTCTAAATAAAAGCCAAAATGATACCAAAATATAATGTTAATTTTATAATTTAAAAAATTATTATTTTCAAATTAATTTTATTAATTTTCTTAAAAATAATTATAACACGTTATCAAAAAAATTTCAATTAAAACTATTACTTATGAAAATATATTTTTTAAGACAAAAAATAAATTTCTAAAAAAATTGTGATTATTTAATATATATTTATTGATATATTTATATTGATTAAAACCTTTATATAAATTCAAAAAAATATTAATCTTATTCATAACATCTAATTTAACAGTTCAGTTATAAAGGACATTTTTAAATAATCATGGCTCGATTTGGATTTCTGTTTTGTGTTAGATATTCTACCAAACATAGGGTTCTTGTTCAAAACTGAGGGTGTTACCTTCATCTCCATTACTTAATTTTAACCTTGAAATTTTATATTACAAAAATGTTCTAAAATATTTCACTGTACATCTTGTTCATTTCCACTTTCAGCACTAATGTTTTTTCTTATATATATTTGGGTTTTTCATAGCACTTGGACCATGTAACTTTCCATGTTTCATAGTACATTTTCATTACGATATTTTATATTTACCTACTTATCCATGTATATATTTTTATTTCCCAAAGGTACCAACATCAGATTCACTGCATATAAGGGGTCTAGTATGTAGTTCTTTAAGAATGACACATTGAACACATCATGTACTTGAGATAGGTTATCTGGGAGTGATAGTCGATAGATCGTTACTCTAATGTGATCAAGGATCTTGAAGGGGTTGATGTATCCCAGAACAGAAATTCAATTCATCCATAACCTCTTGACTTTTTTTGTGGTGAAATGAACAGTAATATCATTTCATTAGCCTCGAACTCCAATTCTCGTTGATTTTTTTCTCGGAAGATTCTTTAGGATTCCACATGACATTGAATGTCTTTATCATTATAATTTATCTTTTGTACAAGATTATGTCCCATATGCTTTTAATCTCTGATATTATCTGAACTATTAGAGTGTCACATCACTTCCCAAAAAGAGCATTATAAGGTTCTATATAAAATATAGAGCTGAATCTATTTTTATATATCAATTGTACAATGGGAAGGTTTTCATCCAAAAAATATTAAAATCCATTTAATAATAAATCAGTATATACATTAGAGTATGTATAATAGTCTCATACTAACAATCCATCTGAGGCTGATAAACATTAATGAATATCATCTATGTATCCACTTCTTATTGGAGTGTTCTTTAGAACGTCAATGAAAACCATGGATCTCAATGAGATATTGTGGATAGTAGAACTCCATAATATCCTACTACATCTCATATGTATATCTTAGTGAGTGGGTTAAGTGAAAAATTATCCTTTATGGAAATTAAATGTGCTAATAATATAAGGTGATTAGCTACAACCCATTAGGTGCTATTTCCATAAGGTATTGTATAGATTCGTACAAAAAAATCCATGGACATGTTTTCCCATTTACATTAAATTATTGGAAATTTTTGTATCAAAACCATATACATTTTTAATTATTCCTTGAAATGTGTTCATTCCATGAATTGAGATACAAATTTCATAATCTCCCACTTCAAATTATCCCACCAGAGTTTTTGAGAACATTTTATTCCTTTGCCATTCCTTAATGAATATAGAATAATAAGATATTCACGTCATCAAAAATCTCCCTATTCAAAACTAGTGTCGAGGGGACTTTTATTTGGTTTCCAAACCAAATGACTCTATCATAATCAAATTGTAATTGCATAATATTTGATACATTTTTCTATATCACCTCATCATTTATCTAGTCCTCCATCATCTTCCCAATAATTGATTTTTGAGAAGTTATTTGATAATGTTAAGTTGAATATCCTTTTATTATTCCCATAAGTATCCTTTTAATGTTAGATTTGATTTTATCCTTCTCAATTTTAATTATTGATCACATTTATAGATAATTTCAACATAGATATTCTTTCACATTGTTTTCTTTCCCTTGATGGTAATGGATTGAGAAGTCATAGTCCTTAATCTAAACCAACCATATTCACTAGTAAATATTAATATCCTTCCATGAGAATATATATTTTTGGACATTCTAATGTATATTTATTTCAAACATCTCCCAATAGAGAAACTTCCAACATATATTTAGTGAAAATATCATATTAGCTAACTACAACTCATGAGTCTTATAGTTCTTCTGATGAAATTTCAACTATATTTAGTTATAGGATATCACATTATTGTTCTTAATTATCACAAAACCCAATCCACTGATTAAATAATCAATTTATTCCAGATAATGTTTCCTATATGACTACCTTAAGATTATTAGTATAGTTACAAGAATCAATTTCAACTCATTAAACCTCTCATAAATTTCACTTCTCCATAAATACATTAATCTTTTATATGTTATCTTTGTTCTCATGTTTGAAATTCATAATAATTTATTCCCAAATCATAGATAATACCCTGATAATCCAATGAAAAATGAATATTCTGTATAAATATCAGTCTAGACCACTCCTCGATTGATTTTTTCATGTAAGGGTGCATATATATCAATTGTTATTGATAATATGGCCCATGAATAATAATTATATCATACAGAACTCCCATTTTGTGTGATATGTATATAGATTCTCCTTTTCAAAAGTCATTATAAATGAATCTTATTGAACCATATAGTTCTCCTTTTATTTAGAGGATATCATAACATAATCTTTACAGACAACCCAAAAAAATTAATGATGCAATCCCTTTCAAAACATTTCACTATGTTGATAAACATTGTTGTAGTATTAGTAAGTCTTAAAAGAAACACTATAAATACCTAGTTTTCATACCTTATTCAAAATAATGTTTTTGGGTATAATTTCCTCCTTCTCCACTCACAGGTGGTATCCCAAATTAAAGGTCCACCTTATACAAATATTGATCCATATCTAGTTGATTGAACTACTCTTCTATCTATGGTAGGGAATATATTTTATTTCTCCTGTCTTTTTTGAGTTCATGATATTCAATGTATATCTGGATTGGCCAATCATTATTCTTTATAAAGAGTGTCATTTAACCATAACTTTAAATATTTGTACATATAAATCCATTTTCTAGATTATTTTATAAATACTTTTCCAGCTCCAGAAACTCAGTGTTGGTCATTCTATAAGGGGTCATCGATATAGGAAGTGATCCTAGAATAAGTTTAAATGATATCTCAACCTATCGTCCAATAGGAATACAATGAAAATATTCACTGAAAATAATAATATAATATTCCACGATGGGAATTACTCTATGTATGTTCCTATGATTTATCTCTATCATTTGGTAAATATAGTTTTTATCATTATAAATTAAAATCCAAATATTAGATTCTAATACCAAAAAAAATTCATCATATTCCTTGTAAATTTATATAATCTGGGGGGGATTCCATATATGAAATGTTATTTTATTCTATAAACATATTATGTTGCGTGTATAAATGTATATCCAATCTATTCCCATAATTGCATCAAATTTGGATAAATTATGAAATCGTTTTCTATGAAATTTTGATAACAAAATATGGATATGGGATGAGTTAAATGCTTTATAAGAAATAATTGACCCATTCATTATCCTTAATGACAACTCAACTTCCATTTTTGAGGTAGTTCCTCAACACTTATACTAAACATACATGATATCAAAAAATATACAAAACTAGAATCAAATTGTGAATTCCATATTTTGAAAAAATAACATGCATTCATGTCCCTATATAATTTTTGGGACCCCCTCCATTGTTTTGATGGAATAAGCTCAATCTTCATTTTTAGGCTTTGGTGGTTTTATTCAATGGATTTCATTGAATCCCCATGGAATAGTTCAAGTGTTCACAAACCTTACATATTTCTTGTAGTTCAAACAATTTAAAATAGGCTATGGGTTGGAAGGTACATTCCGTTCGTCCATCACATTGGTGGGTTTTTTTAAATCATCATTAACTAGTTAGTTAACCATGATTTCCCCATCTAATGAACTTCTTATTCCTCTTAATTCACTTTTTTGGATGCCTCCTACCACACTTTTGACAAGAGGAATATTGGAAATTATGACCACTGTTAGTTTTCTTCAAAATTACACTAGAACTAAACTCCATTTTTATCTTCATATCTCTGTGAAAACCTTGATACTGACTAATATCCATTTCAAATTTATTAAAATTCTTGACATTTTCATTATATTAATCAAATTATCAAATTTACAAATAGTTTCATAGAATTTTCTTTATATAAAAAAATAATGAGTCAAATTTAATTGAGTGGGTAATTTAAATGTCTAAGGTGTATAAGGAAAGTCATGTGGAGTTTTCTTCACATGCCATTATAGATTCATTTTCCTTTATCTTTAGGATAGGTACATCCCCCTCCCTTATAAGTTGGAGAGATCATGGAAAATATTTCCTGCTATTTTTTATTAAATTCCATGAACTCCATCAATTTGATCACTTTGTTAGGATATTTATTTTTAATACTGATCCACCATTGATGATTTCTCCCTATATACAATAAATATCTCACAAAACCTTATCTTTATTAGATATTTTAGTGACAGATAATATCTTTTAAATAGAGCTGGCATATTGTTCCATGATTTTAGTATTTGAACATCCACTGTATTTTGGAGTTAATTATAACAAAAAGTGCCTAATTGTAGCTTTGTCTTTCATTGGGGGATTAGTTCATTGCTCTAGATTCATGATTCGGTAAGAAAACATGATTAATCTTAGAAATTATTGTTAGGTTTTTCTTGACTCCTTATACAATTAGGTTGGGGTTTTATTTGAAAATTTCATAAATATTCTGTCACATTGGGTGTTTAATCATTTTATCTATTTCCATCCATTTAATGAAAAAGAGGAATTTAGGGATAAGTATTATTTAAAAGTATTAAAAAATAAATTTAAAAACATAAAAATTAATTAGATAACTCGTCAATGGAATAAATTCCAAAATTAATGAATTTATAAGTTAATATATATATGTTATCCACAATCTATTTCCAAATATAAATTCCAATGGAAATTTATTTTTCTTTTTAATTGTTGATAATGAGACTGTGGATTTTTTGAAGCATATCCCTCAGGTATTCCAAACTATTTGTGATGAAAGGATCATTTTATTGAAATATGTGATGATCAATTAGTTCACAATTCCCCCTTTTAGGGCAATTGTCATTTTGTTCAATTTTACCAAAACTAAATGCACTTGCATTATACAGATAAGGGTTTATTTTCATGAACTCCACTAAAAATATACGATACCTAAATTGTGTGATGCTTTCTTATTTTTAGTCTTATCCTTAAGCCTTTCACTAATGTTTTGTAATCATATCCTTAAAAATAAATATATGTTTCTCTTCTGTCACTTATTAGAGAAAATAATTTTTTTTTGATATTAATAAATGATTTTTAAATATAAATATCTTTTAAGTACACCCCTATAAATGATACTGCCTAGGCAATTTGGAATAGTTTTTTCATAATACATTACAATTAATCTAAAGCATGAAATATGAATTCTATTATCCATAATGATATCCTAGGTACATTTTAGCTTTTAAATTTTTATATGATAACCTAGGGAGAAACATAAAATAAAGGAGTAGTCTATAAAGAAAAAATAAAGAAACATAACATGTGAGTAAAAATTATAACATAATATCGTAAAAATAGATGGTTCATTAAGGATTCATAAGGGAGAATAATATAAATAACATGTCATTATAAGATCATGCTATCATAGGAAACTTTTTATATGAAACATAACCTAACATTATAATAATTCATTGATAAGAACCTAGACAATGTCACAAAGTGGACTAAGTCCCATAATGGATTAGCTTCAATCCTTTATCACATACATGATGTCTCAATAGATAAAATAATATCCAATAAATTAGATGGATATATAATTATATTAAAACCTATAAAACTCATATCATATACTTTCATATGTGTTCCAAAAAAATAGATTTATCAGAAGTAATAAATAGATGAACTACCTGTAGAAATAAAATGGGTTTCACAATTATTCCACATATCATAATTAAAAGTGATTTCATAAATAAGTTATTTTAAAATTGATCATAAGGAACGTATTTACCAATAAAATGATGGGAGAGTTATCTAAGAATATATTTAAGAGATATATAAATATATATAAATATATTTATATATATTATTTAGAAGAAATCTGTAACATAATAGAGAGATATAAAACTAATTAGTGAATGGGTGGTCATTACCGGATTAAATGGTGATTTCAGGAGATCCCTTAACTCGAGGTTGATTCATCACTTGCATTATTTATCATTGCAATAATAATCTTTTGTTAACTATTCATTTTTATAATGAACATTTGTATTTTTGTTATTTCTTCTATTTTATTCATTACTATTTTCATATTCAATTACATAATCTACCTGTTTCATGTTGGTCTTTTTGATTCTATTCAACTCATATGTAAAATACAACATTGGTAAGATTCCTATTTTCTAAATAACAATATTCTATCATCTATAGATTAATAATGATGAAAAATATTTCATTTTATAACATTACACTTTTGAAACTAACCATGTGACATGGTTATAAAAAATAAACTACTTTAAAAAATTCAGATTGTAGGATGTATGTTCACATGAGTAATGATTTCATTATCAATGATCATGATGGAAGGGAATTAATTGGAATGTTATCAATATAGAATTAAAATTAAATGATAAATATCTTATTATATCGTCAAATAAAATTAAATACCACATCCATCTTATATGGTAATAAACAATGAATCTCATCAATTAAATAGGTGGTAGTCAGATATACAAATTCAAGTTGTTGTCATAATTAAATGGTTGGTAATTCCAGGACCAATCCTAAAGGGGCCTATTCTAATACTCTCTTATCCCCTCTCTAATAGGCCATGGTAGATACACTAGTTCAAAAAATACATTTCACTAACAACTTAGGCCTTAGTGTAAATTATATGTACACATTCACACATCTCCAAACCCATACAATGGTGAAATGTAAAAGAACTGATAAAAAATTCATTCATACATCTAAATCTGACAAAAATGTACAACAAAAAGTAATGTTAAGTAAATATCACCAATAAAAATCTCACCAAAAAGAGTTTGAGAACAAGTCTAACCTGAATGTTTATGATGTGACTACTTTCTAGATAACAGTAGGAAAACACATCTGTCTATCATGATAATTTAGAACCACCTAGTTTTGGTTCCTCTAGGACTCCATAAAATGCGCGACCGTTTTCACAAGACAAAACATGTGTGGGAAAATATTATTTATTCTGGAGTATACCAATACCTAAGATGAAATCCAAAAAACACTAAAAATATGACAACAATAAAAAAATATATCTCAATATTGGTATATCTCCACAGAAAATATAATAAGAATATCCAAATATCTTCAAAAATGACACACAACCATATGCTAATGTCATAACTATAATTTTAGTCTAGGGATTCAACTTGATAGTTAAACATTACACTCGTATAGGAGAAAAAATTCCACCAGTAATATAACACTGATGATGTCTATCAAATAGGTCATTGTCAATGATTCTCATCATAGAAAGTATATATGTTGGACGTCTAAATAGAATGATACAATGATGAGGATTATGCAAAACTACATGGGGTATACCAGCGACTCAATTTAGAATAATTTTCTATCTATAGTATCTGTTCACACACAGTGTTGTTCACAACAATTCCATGAAATCCCCCTAGGTAAGGAAGATGATATAGGATATCACTTCGGGTCACATTGATGTATTCCAATAACTCTATCTGAGAAATCATACTAAAAGAAACAGTATCCTATGTATAATATCTGATTTAATAATCACCCTAAAAAATGAATGTTGGGAACTCTCCCAAATGAAAATTCTAAATGATAAATTTCCTAAGGGATCCTTGCCAACATTGAAGGATTATGTGATATCTACTTATAATGCTTGGTGTGTATTTTTTGAACTAGGTCCAACACGTGTTTCACAGACTTTGCCTATGTCCGTGTCAACTAACATTGTGTGTATGATCCTATGTACCTCTTACTATGTCTATGTACACAACTCGACCAATGTATTCCTAGCTAGGTATGTGTTTTTATGGTAGCACACATCCTGTAATATCGCTTGTACTCCTATCAATACCAATTTTACCTCTGTGGTATATTCTGAGTATCTAGATCAAGGAACACACCATGTGACTGATTCAAATGTCATGTGATAATTAATTTCACGACGGTAGCCCTAAAAACCACACTTGGGTCTCACATAGTGTGTGTTCCTAAAATACAATCCATGTATTTTAGGATTTCTAGAAACCTATAGTTTCCTAAAATAACTTCCCAAATATATCACCCCCACCATCAATCCATCCTATCAAACTCAGATCCGGTGTTAATGAATCCTTTCCACTACTGATGGTTGGATTACAAATTTCAAATCTCATGAAAACACAACATGAAGCAACAACTCACTCATTCATCCAAAACCTGCACATTAATGCTTCAATCTTGGTACATATCCCTCAATTTTAATACAGAATCATGATCTATCATCATATATGAAACTGGATCCACTATATAAATAATTTTCTCTAGGAATCGTGTGTATAACTATTGATTTATCACTATTTTTTGAACCATTGTCCAAAGAAATTTCCCAAGATGAACAGTAAATCCAGGATGAATTTACCAATCACAAACATTAGGATAAAACGTTATCCAATGATTTTATTTTCCTTAATTCAGTGTTTTTATAATGATGAATGATTATATAATAAATACAAATAATTATCTCAAAATAGCCCATAATTAAACCCATCCAACAATATGAACAATCCACGAATCAATACATTTGAGAATATATGTGTGTTTTTCATTGAAATAAAAAATAGTGAAATAAATTAAATAAAAAATTATTCTACCTTGATTTAGATTGATCACTGAATATGAACGAAGATGAGTTGGTTTTGTTGGTGTGAACTTCTGATTTTGTTGCAAACTAGTTTTCGCTCCTTGAACCTGTTGTCGTTCGTCATAAAAACCTCTTTGATTACTCTCTAGAGCACTATCAAAATTATAGTTTCATGTTTTTAACCCTTTTATTTGTCTATAAATGTTTATATGAGGTCAAATATAGGTCGTTCAGTCAATAAAAAAATAAAAAAAATTATATAATTAATTTTTTAATTTTATGTTTATGACGACTATTTCAAAAATTTCTAAGGATGAAAAAGATTATGTCACATCATAGATAAAGCATATGTTCTATACATAATGATTCCATGAGATATCATATATGCTCCACCATTTAGTATTTATTATTCTTTTCTAGGAAAAACACATGTGCTTGATTTTAATATGATTAATATATTTCAACAATTTATTTTGGGAACACCAGGTATCAAAATCACTAGTTTTTTCTGCATGTGGCCCTGAAAATAATCCATAAAATATCCAAAAAATATAAAATAAAAAATATGAGTCACTACATTCTCCCCACATTTTGTATTAAAATTAAAAATATCATAAAATTGTAGCTATATTAAAATATTTGGGTACTAATATCACTTCCGAGTCTCCCTCTCCCAATTTCTCTTGAAAATATTACTATATTTCCATCAGACACAAACTAAATGACTCACTCACCCAGGAAATATATCATCATGTTGATCAATGATCTCAATAAGGTACTTATAAAATGTATATTCACCCTCGATGTCTTTATATCCACAGTGGATAATGTGTGAGAAATCATACATGTACCTTCTCACCTATGACTTATGGAAGACATTGTGTACCTAGTCTATGTAAAGCGGTATATCTATGTAGTATACCACCTCACCAACTCTATATATTATCTGTAAAGTCAAAATAAATATCAAATATAGTTTTATTCCTGTGCCAAATTCTTGTTATCCACGTTGAGGTGATACTCATGGGAACACATGGTATCCCTCCCCAAATAGAAGAGGCCTTCATTGTCTGTACGCATAAAAAAATTTATATCTCTTTTTAGACCTTAACTATTCCTGGATGATCCATTCCATCTCAGTATTATTTTGAACAAACTCTGGTCCCATATATATTCACTCACCTAGGTCGGTCATACAAATTGGTGACCAATAGGGTCATCCATAAAAGGCCTAAAATACTGCCATAACCATGGTAGAATAGTTGTGTTTGTTGTATGAAAACTCCAGTAATTGAAACTGATCTTTCCAAATATAGCTAACATCCAACAAACAATCACACAATATGTCCTCCAAGACCTGAATGGTCGAGTCTATATAACTATTAGTCTAGTGGGGAAAAGTGATTATCCAAAATATCTAAGTCCCAAAAGCATGAAACAATCATATCCACAACTGAGATGTCAAGTGATTATCATGATCATAAATTTTAGTGAATCGAAAGCCATAGAGACCAAATCTCTTTCATGTAGAGGTGTCTCATATTATCTACTAGATTTTACTCTTAAAAATATAAGATGTGGGATGAATTGGTGAGTTATTATATGATCACTGACGAAGCGTTGTCGTGCACGCTCTCAAAAATATTTATAGCTAAGTGCAGCACAGAGGCTGACCTAGGTCGTTCTCTTGAGGAGCTTTTGTGGTTAATAAATCACTACTTCTATTCCACCTAATCTAATTCTTTTTTGTTGTTTAATATTTAATGAAATAAATGTAATTTAATAAAATAAATTAAATTCATAAATCATAAGAAACTTAAATTTAATTCTAAATTACCATGCAATGCTAAACAGAATGTAATTAGGGAAGAAAGGAAGTTCTCCCGAGAGAATATTCAGGGAGCACCTTCATTGGCCAGCTTCAAATATTCTTAGTTTACACACTCCATCGTATGTGTGCACACCTTATTCTACACCGGTTATGAATGAAAAGTCTACTTAGCGATCGCCAAGCACACCTTCCATCCACCTCCTCAATCGAGGGAAAATGGTTGTAGATTAAGAAGTTAATCTTTAGACAACCATAGTGAGGATTACACCCACTATAAATTATCCTTAGAATTAACTCAAAGAATATTAAAAACATGGTCTTGGGTTCAAGAACCTGATTACTCCCTCGGGATATTCCTCGGATTAGTTACTCATGATCATGAGTATTATAGTTCACGATGGTAAGATGAGAGGAAGAAAAGGGGGTGAATCGGTGGACACAAAAATAAAAACAATGCATGAATTTATTAGAAATCAAAATTACAATTAAAAACTAAAAATAAAGAAAAGAAATAAAATAAAAAGAAAGGTGGAAGATTTGCGGCCAGCCTCCCTCGGTGGAGATCTCCTCCTTGGTGCCTTGAAGAAATGGATGGAGAATGGGATGTCTTGAGGAGGAGGTGAGGGCCTCCTTTTATAGGCAGAATTTGTCCCTCAAATGTCGACGCGTTGTAGACCCTTTTAATGACATATTCACGCGTTCCACCCTTCATAAATGTTGTTGATAAATGTCTTGGCCGTATCCTCTCCAAATTTCAGGTAATTTGGAAACCTTATGTAGGAGTTATTAATTTTACAATCTCGGTTTCTTTTTCTGGACGAAGCATCCAGGAAGGTTCCTCCAAACTAATGTCATTCAATAGCCTCCTTAATGATCTCAAACATCCTCCAACTTTATTGTAGAGACGTCCCTATCTGTCCTCGAGGTATCCCAAGTGGAACCACATCATTTGAATATGTTTAGGCCGCGTTTGATGTCCGTTACTTTGGGTGGGTCCATGCTGTCCGCCCGGAAAAATTCCAATTTTCAATGATTTTTAGACCTTTTAGATGACCGAATCAGCTCCTGGTCCAGAAGACAAAAATGAAGGAAATAAAATAAGGATTCTAAAAAAATTTTAATCAGAAAATTTGGAATTTTATTTTTCCTGAAATGACCAAAATACCCCTGACGTAAAATTCTGTCAAAAATCCAGAATTAGTCGTTTTTCACATTTGGGTTCAAAATAGCACTAAAACCTAAAAACATGATAATTACCCATTCAATAACACTTTTGTGGGATTATAAACAATGTTTTACAGTATAAAATATATGAAAATGTGAGCTTCATCACTCCCCCACACTTAAACATTGCACTCCTGGGCAATCATCTTACATCCAAATCAAAATCCACACAACAATCAAAAATGAGAAAATATCAATGATTTTATCCAAAATAGAATTCTATCATGTCTCATTTATGAATAATAATTCTCTCATTTTTATTTCAATCATTAAAATTTGTTCAACCTCATAAATCAATCCATGGCCCAATCACAACCTACCTCACATTGATTTTTATGTCACTCTTTACTCAAGAGAAATTGATTCTGGAGTTATGCTCATACTTGAAAATCACATGTATCACCATAGGTTTGTGAAAATTTTCATTTCTCCACAGCGTGAAACATGAAAATGAATTTAATCATGAGGGCTTTAATTAAAGGTTCAAATGATTCTGTGGCTTAGGGTCGGTGGTAGAATGATTGAAAAATGTTCCAAGCTAGAAAGAGGAGGTTGAACTTTTAAGTACAATGCATGATTAAATCAAGTGAAAACACAGGAAATTCCTCACTCAATACTGCTTGTAAATGTGAAAAACAACCCCACCCATCTTTATGACATGGTACATGAGCCAATAAGTGATGATATCATCTAAGTTCTCCTCTTTTTTTTTTTCAAAGCTCCAGAAAGGCACAGCTTTATTTTCTTTTTTTTCTTTTTTTTATGGAGGATGAGCTGAAAATTGAATACAATGAATGAATGAAAATTCATGCCCTTGATTTTTTTTGGGAGGGACATGAGTCATAAAAGAATGTATAATGAGGAATTCAAGCTCATCTCCATTTTTTTCTTCTTTTTTTTAGGAGAAATGGATGAACCAAATAAAGCACAATGAAATGATGACACATGCCCAATTCTCTTGTTATCCACTGCCCAAAATATTGACACACACTTCACACTACCGATAAATGATACACATTCCAATGAACGCACACTAAAGGCCCTTCCCCCACACTCAAACTTGAAATATCCATGCAAAAATACTAAAAGTGCGGGTAGGTATGGAAAAATTGGCTTGTAATGTGGCTTAAACCTATAAGGCAATTCATGGCATCTAAGGGATTACAAAGGATAAATGTAAAGGTGGGTCTCAGGATAAAATGTGGCTAGCCAATGAGATGCCTCAATCATTTTAAATACATTCCATGAAATCCAAAGTTTCAAAAGAGAATATTCACAAATTCTGGTTCTCACACAAAATTCAAGTTTCCCTCAAGAAAGTGTGGGTATTAGGAAGAATATGTAAAAGTGGTTTAGAATACCTCACAGGATTGGGAAAAAAATATTTTGAGACAGTGTTTCATGGTCATGGATTTCAAAAATCAGTCAAACTCATAAAAATGATTGAAAATCCAATTCAAGAAAAATGTTTTCACATCAACAATCATTTAAAATCCATTATTTCAAAAATCATTTCAACTCTTTCAAAATAAATTGTTGTGTGAAAAGTGATAAGAATATTCATTAAAGCTCAAAAATCCTAAAAAAATGAAAAGAACACAAGAAGAACTAAGCAGGTTAACACTCCCCCACACTTAAATTTAACTACCCCTTATTTCAACTCAACAAAATATAAATATAAAGGTAAAAAAAATAAAAGGGAAGGAAAGATACAACCTGACATTATTTTAGAGGTGGATGCCTTGAGTTAAGCTCCTAGAAGCAGCCACTTTAAAACTACAAGAAAGTAATTAAAATACATAAGAAAAATAAATAAAAAGAATGAGAAAAGGAAAAGAAAAGAGATAATTCTTGGTTTAGACCCCCAAGCGGGTGCTAGGTTTTTACTGCCCCTAGTCAGGCAGTTTCAGTAGATTATCCCCAATCAGAAGGTGGATGTGGTTTCTTTGAGATGAACCACCACATGTGAGTTTTCCCGATGTCCATGATTAAACACTGAAAGTAGAGAACCCCAAATAAGATAAGAATGTTCCCAACCACCGAGAAAGAATAAAGAAGAAATTTGATTTTCAAAGTGGGAGGGAATAAAAGATAATGGTGCTCCCTGTTAACTTCGGTGGTGTCCTCCTCCATGTGATATAAAAGTTGACGTATAGGAGGTAGTCGCACCACCACCATCTTCTCCGAATCTTCTTTCTTGATTACCACCACTTGGGTGGTCTCTTTCATATCATCCATGGTATGCTCCATTTGTGCTATATCAGAAATTTCAAAGGAAGAGATGTAAGAAAACAATTTAGCTTGAATAAGATTAAAACATGAAGAATTAATAAGGAAATCTTCCCTTTCAAGTAATTCAGCTTGGTAATTGATCTCTTCAGGCATGACCATTGGAAACTCAATCTCAGCAGGTGCGTCTTCTTCCTTATCTTCCAATGCAAGAGAGAGGTAGAAAGTGTCTGATGTTTCATTATTAAGTATGGGAAGATCATGTTTCAAGTTATCTTCGACAAAGTTATTCCAAGATTCTTCCAAAAAATGTTGACCTCCCATCAGTGCATCAGTTGGAATGTTTACTTCTGGGACCTCCTCGAGCAATGGTTGAGTGCGGGATGATGTGATTAATTCTTTTATTAGCTCCTTCTCACCCTCCTCAGGTTCTTTAGCATAAAAAATTATGGGTGAAATCTCTTCCACCACTCGTTCTGGTTCAGGTTCTGGTTCAGGTTTCGGTTGTTCTTGGGATGCGCGTACATATTCTGCAATCAATTCTATTTGGCCCTCCAAGTTTTTCACTTTATCACTAATCCTATGAAATTGCGCATCTAGTTCATTGTAAAAATTTTCTTTCACTTGAGATTGATCAGTCCATGCATAATAATAATAATTTGAATACATCATGAACAAAGAAGATTTTTTTTAGTTTTTGAAATTTATGAATTTTTTTGTTGTTTTTTTTAAATGAAAGGAAAATTATTTACACAGTGTGAATAAAAATAGTGAATGAAAACCACTTGGCTCCCCGGCAACGGTGCCAATTTGACGAAGCGTTGTCGTGCACGCTCTCAAAAATATTTATAGCTAAGTGCAGCACAGGGGCTGACCTAGGTCGTTCTCTTGAGGAGCTTTTGTGGTTAATAAATCACTACTTCTATTCCACCTAATCTAATTCTTTTTTGTTGTTTAATATTTAATGAAATAAATGTAATTTAATAAAATAAATTAAATTCATAAATCATAAGAAACTTAAATTTAATTCTAAATTACCATGCAATGCTAAACAGAATGTAATTAGGGAAGAAAGGAAGTTCTCCCGAGAGAATATTCAGGGAGCACCTTCATTGGCCAGCTTCAAATATTCTTAGTTTACACACTCCATCGTATGTGTGCACACCTTATTCTACACCGGTTATGAATGAAAAGTCTACTTAGCGATCGCCAAGCACACCTTCCATCCACCTCCTCAATCGAGGGAAAATGGTTGTAGATTAAGAAGTTAATCTTTAGACAACCATAGTGAGGATTACACCCACTATAAATTATCCTTAGAATTAACTCAAAGAATATTAAAAACATGGTCTTGGGTTCAAGAACCTGATTAATCCCTCGGGATATTCCTCGGATTAGTTACTCATGATCATGAGTATTATAGTTCACGATGGTAAGATGAGAGGAAGAAAAGGGGGTGAATCGGTGGACACAAAAATAAAAACAATGCATGAATTTATTAGAAATCAAAATTACAATTAAAAACTAAAAATAAAGAAAAGAAGTAAAATAAAAAGAAAGGTGGAAGATTTGCGGCCAGCCTCCCTCGGTGGAGATCTCCTCCTTGGTGCCTTGAAGAAATGGATGGAGAATGGGATGTCTTGAGGAGGAGGTGAGGGCCTCCTTTTATAGGCAGAATTTGTCCCTCAAATGTAGACGCGTTGTAGACCCCTTTAATTACATATTCACGCGTTCCACCCTTCATAAATGTTGTTGATATATGTCTTGGCCGTATCCTCTCCAAATTTCAGGTAATTTGGAAACCGTATGTAGGAGTTATTAATTTTACAATCTCGGTTTCTTTTTCTGGACGAAGCATCCAGGAAGGTTCCTCCAAAATAATGTCATTCAATAGCCTCCTTAATGATCTCAAACATCCTCCAAAGTTATTGTAGAGACGTCCCTATCTGTCCTCGAGGTATCCCAAGTGGAAACACATCATTTGGATATGTGTAGGCCGCGTTTGATGTCCGTTACTTTGGGTGGGTCCATGCTGTCCGCCCGAAAAAAGTCCAATTTTCAATGATTTTTAGACCCTTTAGATGACCGAATCAGCTCCTGGTCCAGAAGACAAAAATTAAGGAAATAAAATAAGGATTCTAAAAAAAATTTAATCAGAAAATTTGGAATTTTATTTTTCCCGAAATGACCAAAATACCCCTGACGTAAAATTCTGTCAAAAATCCAGAATTAGTCGTTTTTCACATTTGGGTTCAAAATAGCACTAAAACCTAAAAACATGATAATTACCCATTCAATAACACTTTTGTGGGATTATAAACAATTTTTTACAGTATAAAATATATGAAAATGTGAGCTTCATCAATCACCAATATGGAATAGTCTATTACAGACCTACGTGGTAATACCATCATGATGTCTATGGATATCCCATACCACTTCCAATCTGGAACCTATTGTGGCTGAGATAAGCCAAATATTATATGGTGATCATCCTTTACTTGTTGAAACTTTATTCATTGGAAGAAATAATCCAAAACTCCCTTCTTTATTCCTGGCCACCAAAAATGGAATCATAGGTCCTAGAACATCTTTTACACTCCAAGATGTAATAAAATATTAGATTTATGAAACTCTCTCTGAACCTACTATCACAACATCATCGGACCCATCATGTATCTTCTGTAATAAAATTAATTATCCCCACCTTTAAAAAATTCATCAATAGATTTTCAGGTTGATATCTGCATACATATGTTCTCACGGTCATCATGTGCATGTTGTGCCTCCCCGTGACACTGTATGATTGAAGATGTCACGACCATCGATTGGAGGTTGGATGCTCCATCTCCGTAAAAAATGATAACATAAATTCAGATAACTGCTCTATAGTATCTCTCAACAACAATGACCATGACCTCATAATTAGAGAAACTTATACAACATTCACCTTCATAGTTGTATAGATAATATCAATGTTATAATCTTGAAGGAACATTATCCATCGCCACAATCTCTAGATGAGATCATTGTTAAATATATATATATATATACATTAGATTGTTTTGGTTCGAATAGATTATAATCTGACCACCCATCTTGTAATGTCACTGCATCTATAGTGTAGAGAAAACAATTTCAAGCTTGTGATCATGGGTTACCTAGTTCTGTTAATGACATCTCAAATGACGTGAATCATATATAATCACCATCTTCCTCTAGACCAAAACACAACCAACCAAGTTTCGTGATGAATCATTGAACATTATGTACTCAACACCCTCCATTGGCAATCTCTATATGTGAGTGGTCATCAATATCTAACTGAACTCTTGAAAATCATTCTGGCATAACATTATCCATATGAATTTATTCCCCTTTCGGGTCAAATATTTCATTGGAGATGATATCCAGGTGAATTGGAATATGAATATCTAGTAATATCCTATCAACCCAAGAAAGCTATGCACCTCTCCCATGCTCATGGATGGCTCCCAAGATAACACTACATCAACCTTTGATAGGACTACTATCACACCATTTTTAGAGATAATGTGTCGCATAATGTGTCCCTCTTAAATATATAACTCACACTTCATGGGATTCCCATAAAGCAAGTGCTCTCAGAGTACATCTAGAATCATCGGAAAATGTTTTTTTTCTCCTACTCAGATTCTGAGTACAAAATGTCATAATCGATAAATACAACAATGAAAGAGATTAAGAAAGGATGAATGGTATGGTTCATGAGTCCCATGAATAGTAATGGGGAATCCTTCTTAGAAAAGGACATCCCCAAGCATTCATATTGACTGTTGGGATATTTGAATAATTTATTTGGTATGTGCTCATCCTGGTCTCGCAACTAGGGATATTCTGATCTCAGGTTAATCTTCAAGAACCCTCACACACCACTCAAATGATCAATGAGGACATAAATCCTTTTCTATTTATACATATTCTTTATAATAACCTGGTTTAGGTGATGGAAATCAAGGAAAAACCTCATGCTATCATACAAATTCTTGGAAAACTACAATGGGGTTGTCTTTGTTGCAATATTGGGTCTAAAATTTTCATTCCGCTACAGGTCCTGAAACTTCACCCTAATCTTTAAAATCTATATAGGATCATAACGTATGTTAGTGCATACACTAGGGTCATCCCAGGGTGTAGATAAATACATAATTTTATCTCTTAGTGTAAAGGTAGTCATAGAACATTATCAGGAATGATATCACCATACTCTAACACTATTGTAGGGAACTGGGAACTGATAACATCCACTAGACTACAGGTCACACTAGATAACTAATGAGTAATCAGCTACACCCTTATATTAATGAATCCATCCTATGCTACATGGGACTACATTTATCCCACATAGTAAAATATAGGCACACTAATTAAAATACACTATATCCTCTACATGAATCTATTTATCAGGGAATGAACTCTGGATAACTAGTCCATTCCTAATATAACATAATAAGGTCTCAGAACCACTATATATATATCCAAATAGAAAATCTCACTTCCAAGAGTTAGTTCACACTATTTCACATATGTGTGACTAATGGGTCATATCAAAAAAGAGTCTCCAAGCATAAGGGTCAAAGTAAGTTCCCAAAATAAAATCTCTATGTCTCCAACCAGATATGTTTAAAAATAGAATTTATAGAATGGGTTTCTATAAGTACTATTGATAAGTATTAGAAGACATATATTGTGACTCGTATCATCCCCAGAGCCTCTAGGTTATAAACATCGACCATATGTAGCTTCCCCCTCCCATGTTCTGCAGCTCCCTAAGTATGGCATGAACAACCTAGGGGTGGTAGTGGTAACTATCCAATGCATATACCAACTCCAACTACTTTAAAAACTTCATTTCCATGACATCTTCTTTATCGAACTGTATACTCTTGCATCCTACTCTTTCATGTAGTCCAATCCAATATCTCCCTATTAGTGATATCGTGGTTCAAAAAATCCCAACCAATATGTCCTCTATTGTCAGATGAGTTGAAACACCTCTCCCTTGGATGGCTAGACCCATATTGTAAACCCTAATCCAAAAACCTACTTTCATTGGACTACATCCTAATATTCCTCATACATGTATGTTCCCATGACTAACAGCGACTCCCTTCTACTGAAGTATATGATCATGTGTGCCCACATTCAGTAGCCACTATCGATTCCTGCAGAGCCTGGAAACTCTTGGCCAGAAAATATCACCAGATCACACTATAATTTTTTGTAATTCATGGAGGTATACTTATATATTGTATGTCTTATCACAGTCCACAATCAAAGAAATGAACCAAAAAAATGATCTGAACCCATATCCATATATTTCTTGGAGAGGATAGTGAATATTGAAGAATGCCAATCCACTATCAAACTGAACTTATGGAGATAAAGAAGCTCATAGATGAATAAATCCCTTATCAAATAAAGAGAAAATTACTATTTGAAATTTCTCTTAGACTTTGACAATGCTAGATTCATCTTGTTGTATGATGAGGTCACTAAACCCTTCGATCATCCTACAGATCTGTAGAGAAGGATCACTTCCAGAACTACTATTTAATACATTGGATTACTAAAAATATTGGAAGCATATGTCACCTCCTCAAAACAATCATTAGCTTCCTATATATCAAGCATTCTTCGAATCTTAGGTGATCCTTGTCACTAGAACTCATAAAGTGTTCTCATCCAACCCGCCTCGTCTATCTTTATTGTGGGTACCATCTACTACTTAATAGATTATGGTATATCTAGTGCACCATATAGAGGATACATATATGAAACATACCCCTATATTGATGCAGCCACAATGATGGGATCATCATCATGACCATTGTATTGAATCCTAACTAGTGTACATCATGATGGAATCATGAAATAGACAATATATACCATAGTCAATGAGTTAATATGGAGATATGGCTCAATATGGAAATGAAAACCATAACCCATTCCTATATGATGATTTTTTCCTTTTCCCTCTAAAAAATTTCCTCATGTACCGAGTCGAATGTATGAAGATAAGAGTCCTATTGAATTCATATTTAAGATGCTAAACCAACATTGGAGTCCCTATGTTGAAATATGAGCATCAAAAACATCAAATTGATTCCACAAAAACCAATTTCATTGGCTCATATCCTAAGGTAGAATGTGGAATTGATACCACTCTATCACAAACCATCCCAAAGGGCCCCATGTAGTAACTTCCAAGTATCATATCCCATAGCCCAGGTACTAGTGACTGGAGCCAAGTAGGGATATCAATAATATACGAGGATATAGCTAAAAGTACATGCACACACAAACACACAAACATATCCAGACAAATAAAAAGGAGAAATGTAAAAAATGCATAAACCATTAATTCATATACCTAATCCCCATGAATAGTGTATATAAAGAGTAATTTAAACCTAGCCAAGTGAAATCCTACCAAAATGCGTGTGTATCTATGTCGAACTAGAATGTTATGATGGGGACATTTTTCATGATAATAGAATGAACACACATTGGTCTTTCTAGAACACTGAGCACCACGTGGTCCTAGTACCTCTTGGGATCCTTCAGAAAGAAGATCATCTGCATACGACATGACCAATGCAGGAAAATCCTATGCATGGGTGACTATAACAATACCCAGTAAGACACCCTAAAAAACTAATCATATAACAACAAAAATAAGAGTCAACACAACACATGTATATTTTTGCAGAACATATAACAAAAATATCGATATTCGTTCCGCAAATATAAAAAGTATCAAGGTACTGTCAAAACCATAATTCTAGTCTAGGGATTGTACTTGATTGTTCCACATAGAACTCGTCTAGGAGAACACACTCCTACAGTTAGATAACACTGATGAATTCCATCTAAGAGATTGTTCTCATCGGTTTTCTTCATTGGATATTTAAACTAGAATTCCAAGGTGAAAGATACATATATTAGTATCACAACCAAGGCCATTAGGTATACCAATGAGTCAATATAGTATAACCCTCTATGTAGGGGATCAACACCCATGCAATTTTGTTCACCACGATTCTAAGCACTCAATCTAGGAAAATAATATTATTGAGAATCTCCCTCTAGTCATCGTAGAAGGATTCCATAAAAAATCATTCCTTAAATTCATATTAATGGGATCAATATACAATATATAGGACACGATTCCATTCTAACCATCTAGGAATGGCTATAGTGATGGAAATCAAACAAAACATACAATATGAAGAGGAAAATGGCTCCAACAAATCATTGAAGTAGTAAATTTTATGTACTAGTAGTTCATGGTGTGTCCCATTAGATATAGTTCCATCCCACGTATCATTGAGAATACTTATTTACATTTCAATGTAAAAAACATGTACGATATCATGCCCTTCTGACTGTTGTGTATGTACAATGATTGGCCCATGTATAACTGGCCTGATCATTTCCTTGTTGTAACGCATGACATGTATTATCTCATGCACTCCTAGCTTGGTATATGCACTCTACAAGGTACAATCTAAGATTTCAAGTCAAGGAACATTCCCTAAAATGAATTCTCATATCGTATGATATATAATTTCACCACCAAAACCCTAGCACCCAAACCATGGATCCCACATGTCTTGTGTCCCATAAATACATGTCTTGTATATTAGTATTTATAAAAACTATCATGTAGCTCACAAAGATTCCAAAATATATCACCATCACCAAATATCATTACCATGGTACATAGATGTAATGTTTAATGTGCATTACCATTGTAGGTTGATTGATTGTGGCTTTTTTATTGGTTAGAAAATGCAACACAAAGTTGTGACTTCGTCCTTCATCCAAAAAATAGTACATGAATTCCTATCAACCAGTTTCTCTCCGTTAGTGTTTTCTTCATATATAGATCTATCATCACAACCAAATCCAGGTCTAGGATATCAATCCAATTCACCAAAAATCAGATTTGTAAGGATTGATTCACATGTATTCTTCTGACTATGAGGCAAAAAAAATTAGCCACAATGAATGAATAATGGGGGAAGAATTACCCAATCGAAAACACGAGGAACAAACCCAGTCCAATATTTGTGTTACCCTTGTTTAGTTTTGGTTAGAAAAAAATTGAATAGATAATAAATATAAATAATTCTACCAATAAACCCCATTAAAAAATATATCCCATAATATTATTGATTTTTGAATCAATCCACTTGTCGATTAAATCACTCTCACCATATAAATAATCAACGGGGAATGAAATCCAAAAACAAAATCATCTTACCATGATTATGATTAATCACTAACGAATAATGATTATTCATACATATTTTTAAAATGATCCTATTATTCTATTGTATATTTTTTAGGGATCTACGATCAGGTTATCATTCTTCAACAAAACCTCTTCCAATAAATCTCTAATTCTCTCTCAAAAATTTAATGTCTATTTGGATAACCCTTTAATTGGGATATTAAAAATTATAATAAAGAGAATATAGATATATGCATTAGAGAACAAAATAAAATAACATATTTAATTATTTTACTAATTTCATTCCCCTGATTACTTTTCCCCAATTGGCTCATGCTAACAAATTAAATATTGTATCTATGGAAAATGAAGCATTCTGAACTCAACAGTGCCCCCAAACATTTATTCTAGAACCTAGTTTGATAATTTTTCCAATTTTTTTGGAATAAATATCATGACTAAAATTGATATATTTATTACATTTTATACATTTATTCTGGGAATGTCGGGCCTCAAAAACACATGTTTTCCATGCACATGGTTTCAAAAATAATAGATACAATATACAAAAATAATACATGGGGAATTCAAGTCAGTACATGTAATGAAAGAAACTATAAGATGTTTTAAATTTCTATAATGGTTAAAATTTCATTAATATCATTAATAAACTTTAATTGATTCATTATTAATATCCATTATATGTGATGATTGAAAATTAATTACATAGGTTCGTGAAGCGGTAGTCAGTCATACACACAATTGATAGATGTGTTTCCCATATAATGGAATAGGGGGTTGATTTATGTTATCCCTATAAAATAATTACATTATGTTATATTGGATATATGTATATCATTATTTAAAAATTATTGATTAAAATTTGAATGTGGTGGAAGAATAAATAAAAAATATTCAGGTCTAAGTCCTATACCTATTTTTTAACATCCTCTTTAATATTATTATTATTAAATCCTCCCTATAATGGATTTATGATAAATAAATAATTCATATATAGTGCGGGAAGGGAAGTATATAAGGCATTTGGGTATTTATTGGTGGAGAAATGTACTTCTATTTGTGGATTTAAGAAGATAAGGGTGCCCTTTTATAAAAGAGGAGTTGTGTGGTTCTTCTATATTCACAATGATATTGAATAATGGGATATCACCATCAATGTAAGTGCCTCCAAATTTAAAAAATAATGGAATATATGAGTTATATAGCTTTAAAAACTCTAAAATTCGATAGAAAAGTGTTTAAATATATTTTATTCCATTTACCCCTTTAGTTTACCCCACGATAAACCAGTTTTGACACTATCTGTTGTAATAGAGTTAAACATTTTAATATTAATTATGGTAAAAATTTTAGTTAACCATATTATATAATATTAATTTTGATTATTAAAAATATGGAATTTATTTTAACAAATTCATTTCATATAATTGGAGTAATTTAATGTAAAATTAATCTTCAAAACCTGCCTAATAATCAGGTCTTCAAGAAATATATTGTCAAGCATAAAATGATCTTACATTAGCTATATGATATGTAAAAATTATTAAATAAATAAAATTAATATTTATAATAATATATTCTATAAATTTCATTTATTTATTGCCCAATTATTGGTTTTTTGAATTCGTCAAAATGGATAAAAAAGTCACTTTAAAATAGTTTTATGAAAAATAAGTTCTTAAGCCTAAAAATAAACTCATACTAAAATCAAACGAATGGATGATATAAATATAATAAATTCGATTAAATATAATTAATTAATAATTATAATACATGAAATAAAATTAAAATTAAATTTTTATATCAAATTACATAATTTATTAGAAATAAATGATAGTTTTATAAACAATTGATATTTTTCACTAATAACTGAAAAATCAATATTTTCTTAGAAATCCCATAATTTTTCCCTAACATAATTATTATATTATAATTTAATAATGTAATAAAATTTTATAAAATTCATTTTTTAAAATTTATATAAATTATTTATTATATTCTCTTATAAAATAATAATAATAAATTTTGTAGACAACATATTTTTGAAAAGAAAAATAAATTTACTGGAAAACTATATGATTATTTACAAGTTATTTACCTATAATTTTATATTGACTAAATCATTTATGAATATTTCATAAATAATTTAATCATGGTATTACCCAAAACTTTTATGGTTATATTATAACTATTTTATTTAAATAGTCATGGCTAATTTGTGGTCACTCTAGTGTGTCACATTGATGTGTAGAAGTTGTTTTGTTTTTTTTTGTTCTATCCTGGAGGTGGGACGATGCAGCTGGTCTCGATCACCTGGAACAAGCATAATGGAGGATTCAGAACTGGCTATTCGGCTTTGCCGTGCTTTTAGGATTCTGTGTTCTTGAGAGAGTATGATTTCTGTCATCGGATCGGGCATGTACTTTGACATAGGACACTTTCCTGCCGGTTATCTTTGCAATGTTGGAGTGCTTCAAATTGTCATTATACTTGGGTTGGGTTTTCTCTAGTTTTCATTCTAGTTTTCACTCTCTTTGTCATTCAGATGTGTCTTTCCTAAGTCCATGAAGTCTATTGGGTTCCCCCTACTTCTCTAAAAGGGGGATTTATAAAAAATTAAAAAATATTTGAAGGTCTTCGGGCTGTTGGATGGATGGTGTGTCACATACGCTATCAAATCTAGTATTCCCTTTTAAAACTCAATTTGTAACAATTTTCCATGAAATTTTAAACATATATGTGAAAAAAAATATGAATAGAGGATATTCAGTTATGGGGTTTATGCTAGGAAGGGTTATCGCTAGGGGTGTCCTATGAGAGGTTGAGGGGAAATGAATAAAAAATGGGGTTTGAAAATAAAAAGTGAAAAACCATAAATCTCATAAATTTAAAATAATAGGTTATCCACATATTTTACTAAACTATCTTCCAACTATGTGTAGAAATTATAAGTCCCCTGCATACATCCAACATTTACTCGAAGGGTGTCAAAAAATTCAATTGACTGTGTGATGACTGTGTTGTGAGACATTATCCCATTATAGACATCATATGTGATGTTGTCTCATGATTTACCAATAATTTATCCCTAATCTTGCTACCCTTAAAAATTAATATTTATGTTCAATAACATACCATATCTTACTATAATACCAATTAATTTAAATTTATATCTAAATAATGTCAATCATTTCACATGGGGGTGAAAACTCTCCCCACCTACAATTCATTCCATTAAAAATTATTCAGTAAATGTATAATCCATAGAGATTACAATGTAAATTAAAATTAAATAAATGATATCGGTGAACATGGGAAAATTTGTAAAACAATATTTAATAAAATTAAACTACACTTCATGATCGATTATCAAAATTACACATCCCAAATCAACAAAATATAATATATAATATCTCAAAATTCTGAGACTTCTCCAAGAACAATACAACATAACCCATCTACCCGAGGATACTAAGATTAGGTAGGCCAATATTGTTTCTCACAAAATTTATAATTAATATAAATAGTGAGATAATGGAGCACCACCACAATATCACTAACCCTACCAATGAACCATAATCTAGCATCAACTAGATAAAAAATAAAATAGTGGAAAAAACCAAAGGAACACATATTCTCCCACAAGTCAAAGGAAATGAGAGTAACAATATCACTAATATATAAAAATAATGACACAAGATTGAACCTCTAGTCACTACATAAATGTTGTATCTAGGGTCTCAATATTGATATACCGCGTACTTCAATCCTAAAAAACTTAATAAACACCAAACAATATAGAACCTTAACTTGTTCCTTCTATTTCATAAAATCCTACCACACACCCATTTTATCACATGTCCCTCCATTGATAGTGACATATCACTACCCAGATAACACATTAATGAACATAAAGAAATTAATCTCAATAAGAAATAAAAAATAAGAATATAAGAAAATTATCATCCAAAAATAACTTAATAAAAAGATCTCAATAGAAATATTAAACCCTAAATCCCCTCAATATCACCAAAAACACCAATCACCCCCATAACCTACAACTCAAGAGAGGAATTTGAAAACAATAATCCCCACAAAATAAAAAAACATCTATACAAATGCATAAATAACCATCCACTAAATTCTATAGGATTATCCAATTCTATATCCCCCAAAATAATCCCAAGGAAATTTCCTAATGGAAAATATATTGTGAGATCACTAACCCATTAAATCATTGAGAATAAGAAAAAACAAAATAAATATAATCTGAATGTGAATTTATTGAATTATAGTGTTATTAGAAGAATCAAACCTTATAATATTTTCCTTAATATTTTTGGGAAGAATATGTGAAAGAACATGAGACAAGAAACCCTTCAATTAATGCCTCAATATAAATACCCAACTCTTCGTTCATTTATTAAATAATCCATGAATATAAACAAAAACAACAAAAACACCAATCACATTCCATACAAAAAACAATATCCCCATTGAAATCATCAAGCTCTAAAAATTATATTTTAAAATGAACTCCACCAATGACATAATTTAATAAATATAAAATTCGACATTTGAAACAAACCAACCTTATTTAAGAACATTAACATCATCTGAATATTCAAGAAAATATTTTTATAGTTTCATTTCTATTAAAAATAAATTTTAATTAAAAAATGTTATTTAAATTAATTTACATGATAACCATACTAGTATAAAATAAATATTCATCAAATCCTATAATTAAATTAACAACTTTATATAACACATTTAGTTTTACAATAACCCATTTGTAAATAATCTACTAAAACAATTCTAAAAAATCCCTCAAAACTGAGAAACCACAATTTTAGATAACATTTTATTTCATATTTCGAATAAAACTAAGATTATATAAATCACCATATAAAATTCACTCCATCCAACAAAAAAACATTACTAAAATACTCTATAATTCAACTTCAAGAATTGAAAAATCAATTAATAATTTTTAGGGAAATAAATCTATTAAAATTGTGAAATATAATATAAAACATTTTTATAGTTTAGTGGAGTCCTTAGAACCATGAACGTATGCTACAAATGTTGTTTTATACAATGGGGAAAGTTTAAAATTTAATTTTCTTCCTCTACCATTACCCCAATCATAATAGAATCCGGAAATCACATTCAACTCAATAAGAATTTTAATATTATTTTAGTTTCAAACAAATTAAATTTATCAAAAGAGAAATCTAAATAAAAGTATATATCATATATTACACATCGAAACTTATGTATCTAAGAGGAAAATAACCCATTACACTCTACCCATGTATTCATATTTAATTACGACAACCAAACTCAAAACTACCAATACTACCCAAAAAAATAAAAAATTTAATCCCAGACCCTCTCAGGACACTAGTTTCTATATTATCTTTAATGAACCATCTTGATCATTCCTTCCATAATACAACCAAAACATCCAACAATGTGTCTGAGGTGAATCCATGATCTGTAGGGGATGAAAAAAGACACATTAGGAATCATAATAAGTAATTATGATTGATTTTTACCTTAAATAATAGTAAAATTAAAATACCAAATTATAATGGAAATTTTCATCACCCATCTATAAGTCAGATGTCAATATGAAAAAATTGAATAGAGATTAATATTTATAAAAAAAATTAAACATTTTAAAGTAAAATAAAATCTTTCCACTCACCTCTAATGTTCTCTAAATGATATAGTTTCTATTTCCAACATAACCATAATAAATATTATGCAATCCACCAAATACTGTGTCTAAAATTAGTGATGAACTCATTTGAAGTGAATATATAGATATATGTCCTATGAAATTAAACAGAATTCCAAGCTATACATCCAACCAAATCTAGTGATATACATAGTTTTCAATATGATAAATATAATTGAAAAACGACTAACACAAAATCCTTATTGTCCATTAATAAGAACTAACACCAGGAACACCCTATGAGTGATATAGGGTTTAAAAAATGCTTGAAACAAATATGTAATATAGTTGTGAGAAAAAAACAAAAATTAGGCCTTAAACATAAATTCAACATTACTAACATTAATTATATAAAAATTTTAATTTGTCTCTAAATGGTAATAGAAATTAGGTTTTTCATACTTGTTGGTACATAAAAAATAATACCTCAAAATTGTTTATAAACTTCCCTCTATTTTTTTCATAAAATAAAAAAATCACATAAAAATTACAGGAAATGACATAGTCTATATTAAATAACCATCTTTTATTTCTATTTCAATTTTTTTTAACTATTTCCAAATATTATATAAAAAATAATCCAATGATTTATGAATTAAAGAGAAATAATATAAATATTCATTCCATGTATAAAACAAGGAAAACAAGTTACCAACCTATGATACAAAACTTTTTTGATAAGTAAAAGAATATAATGAACCATAATGATAAAATTATATAAATATTCCAAGTTAGAACCTAGTTTTAACAACTCTACCCCTTGGTGACTATGGTTATATAACGTAGACTAACATCATTTAAATGGTAATTTTCTCAGTTAGTGGAAAATAACTAGTAAAACATCACTATCCAGTTGAAAAGATCAAACGTCCCTAGAATGGATTATTGAAAGGGGGCCTATAAAGACAGTGGTTTCATACTGTTGAACCAAGGTTACACTCTCTAAACTATATCTAGTATGATAAAATTGTAAATGAGAATATAAAACCGTAATATGGAAAACAATATCACTATCACCCCCATATCACCCTAAATAAATTCCTCTGATAACACACCCATCACACTATTTAAAGTATAAAACATTCCCCATGGGCCAAAATCTGATTACATAAAAACCTAATGGGTATCTAGATGGTTCCACATGTAAAAATAATTTATCTACCACTTTAAAGTGAAAAACATGCCTTTCTGAAAACCATATAGGATATAGAGTACATTCATTCAGAAATATAAAACTATTTATGAAATTTTTCATTTAAAATTTATAGTAAAATACACCCTTTAAATTATATTTATGTATTTAACCACTTTTTATAAAATGACATAAATCTATATTTAATTTTTCTCAAGACCGAAACTATAAAAAACATTAAAATTGAGTTTTTTTCTCAAAACTATATATTAATTTTTTTTTCCACACTATTCATTTCACATTACACATAAAATTACAATTAATAAACATTGAAGAAATAATTTGAAAATATAAAACATTTTTAGTACTATTAATAAACATTAAAAATGTTTTTTCGGGGAAGTATATTATTGTTGAACTCACATAGTTAAATGATATAAATAATTATTTAATGTAGGTGTGCACATTTTTTCTATTGAACCCAATATTAAATATATTATTTATTTATAAATTAATTAAAAATATTTTATAAAAAAAATAAATAAATTAAGATATGAATGTAAACCTCAATAAATAAAATATTTTTATATTAATTTGGTGGGCATGGAAAAAATATGGAATTTATAGAAGATGAATGACATGTTAATATAAAGGAAAAATGAGATAAAAAATGTTACAATGCAACATATCAATTAAGAAAACTAAAATATGAGGTCAATTAGTAAAATATCAGTTCGAAATAATCATCCACATCAATGGTAATGAATAGAATATTAGAAGGGGAGAAAATATGGGAGAGAAGACTCCACACACAGTATTATTGCTTGAATCATCAATAATCAAGGTGAAATAACTTATGGAATATTGGAGATTAATAGAGTGGGGAAAATATAATGGAGGGGTTCACCTATATGGCATCATGTGATATGGGTAGGAGAAATGGACAGAAAATGTGTTTTTAAATAAAAATGGAAGTATAGTAAATCTATAAAAATAATAAACTTGGGTGATTTTCATGTTTGAGTAAATTGTAAACTAGTTATGTGTGGATACTAGAGACCCCATTATACACATCACATGATTAAAAACAGGTCCCTTCATGGATTACCCATCATAAACTGACCATACCAAATGAAAATTTCTAATTTTAGATCCCATATAATCAATTTCTACATTGTATACCATATTGTTCATACAAACTATAATTCCCTAAAAACTATTCGAATTTTAGGGATAATATATATCGATATTTAAAATAACCCATATTTATATGAAAGAATATAAAATTATGCAAAATTAAAAAACAATGTCTCATGTGGGTGTTACATAACTCCTATTTAATTGATATTTACATGAATATTTCTCTAATAACCCATATCATTCTACCTTTATAGTAATTTAATGCTATACGAGGCATGAATTTATTATCATTATATTGATCCAATAATAATAATTGGGATAATGAAATCATATTTCATACCCCAAATCATAAACTAAATGTACATAAGTGTAAGGATGTGGATAAATCTCCCTATGAATCCTTTTTCTGAAGCATTGACATTATCTCTCTATAAATAAGTGTATATAGACCAAATTATTGACGAAAAATATAGGATCTCCATAGAATACATTTACACTATAAAATAATATGTTTATGTAATCCAATAGAAGTTACTTATTTGTCTAATAGAAATTTAGTTTGAGATATCAATTGAATTAATACATGTGGATATATAAATTACAATGAATCCCTATGAAATGGTCAACGTTAAAGTATAGTAACTAGAGAATAAAATATAAGATAAATTGTACAAGAATTTTATACAACCATGTGCTTCACCATGTGGTTTTTTGTTCATATTTTTTAAGAATATGGATGGGTCAAGTAACCCCTTCATTAATTTACATAAAATCAAAAAAAATTGATACCATACAACTTTCCACGGAAAAAAATTGATGAAACATTCAATTAGATATGAGTGTACTGTAATATCTCAAAAGTGGAAAGTCGTTTAAGATTTAACTATTTTAATATAATGAAGGGGGATATTCTCAATATTTCCTTTCAAATGATTTATGGACAATATAATTTCATAGTTATTCCATTTATACTCACTAATGATCATGTAATATGTATGTAAATAGTGAATAGACCCTTTACAGACTACCTCAATAGATTTTTGGAAATCATTATAGATGATATTATCAAATAATATAAAATTATTATAGAACAGAATGAATATTTTAATATTGTGATGAACATGTTGAGAAATGAGTTGTTATATAAAATATATAGTAAATTGGAGTTTTGGATAGTATAAGTAACATTCATGTGTATTTTTATCACCAGTAAGGGAATATCTATATATGCATTGAACCAAAAGTGATTAAGTAAGGGAACCAAAAAATTATGAAATAAATTTAATTAGTCTCATTGAATTAACTGGGTAATATCATCCATTTGCGATAATCAAATCTTGAGTTTAAGACCTAATAACCAAGAAGAATATGAAGGGAGTAAAGATTATTTAGATGAAATAATTGAAATATAACATCAAGAAGTTCAATAATATGCTTATAACTAGACTATTATAAACACTACAAGTAAGTGGGGAAGTATTTGTGATCTATAGTGATTATATAATGAATTTCCTTGGTTTACTCATAAAAATTGATAAATTGATAACCTATAACTATCAAAAATTGATGATCTATGAGAATAACTATCTAGATCATGACCTCGAGTTAGATGAAGTCATATTCACATAGATTAATTAGTAACATTATCTATATCGAGTAAATTTTGACATATTTAATAACATAATAGCCTCAAGGGTATATTCACATAGGAGGAGCTCAACATGCTCTAGAAAATGTTGTTATAGACGATCAAGGAACATTATTTCTCAACTCATTACCACCAAAAGATGGTCTATAAAGTATAAGGTTCTCTATGTTGACAAGAGCCTTTAACCTTATATATGATTATGATTTTGGTTGATCAAATATTAGTAAACATAATAAGGATGGACATGGAAATCATAAAGTAAGGAACCACTTCCTACTATTCTGAAATGAATACTCAACCGTCCATTCTAGTTCAGATTAAGAATTTTCCAAGGGAGGGTGGGGAGATAAAAAAGAATGTGGGTGACATAATTAAGTGTAAATCATTAGATTTTAACATTGATGAAGAAAGATATTTTACAGTTGGGGATCAATATTGTTTACCATTTGAACCTATTATAAAGAAAGACATTTGGCATGATTCTCATAGCTAAACATTCACTTTCCCCTCATGGAGCACAAATATGTATAATATAGCATCTGAGTAATTTTTTTTAAATTATTTGTTTTTTTAATTCTATTTTAAAAAATAAATTTTATTATTGGATTATTTTAATATAAAGATATTTTTTTGATTATTTTTTTAGAACTAATGATAAAAGGATTTTAATAAAAAAAATTATCTTATCAAAAGGATTTCCGATAAAATATTTTTAATGAAAAAAGTTCAAAATTTCCATATATGTATTTTTCATATAAGTAAATTTCTATTATAATTATTTAAAATACAAAATTATGTTGATTAAAAATTATTA
Source organism: Viscum album (assembly GCA_963277665.1). NCBI lineage: Eukaryota > Viridiplantae > Streptophyta > Magnoliopsida > Santalales > Viscaceae > Viscum > Viscum album. Next base: position 1,847,952,539 of record OY728143.1, on the reverse strand, counting down.
TTATATTAAATATTCATATTCATATTTTAATAATAATTATTTCATACAAAATGAATAATTATATTAATATATGGATATAATTCAGTTGGTCTTGTAAATTTTTTATTTTCAGAAGAATATGTTATATATATATGTATATATATATATATATATGAAATTGTAAATATTAGTCTTCAAAAGTAAAATAACAACATTTTAATATAATGATAAATGATGTTACATAATATGAATTTTTTAATTACAAATTTTTGGATGATGAAATATATATATAAATATATATATTGTGATAGTTTTACCAAATTATATGTGTTAAAAAAGTAATAAATTTTGGTTATTAGGGGTCTGTATGGGTTGGGTTGCACAAGGTTACCCTAAGGGTTTCAAGGGACGTCGAGCAGGGGTCTTCCTGGGAGTTGGGTATAGGAAGTGATATCAGGATATCATCAATACACCATGTTTGGAGAAGGAGTCCAAGTAGTGATTGACTATATCTATTATCGGTTTCGATAAATAAAGGACAATTTGTTATCAATTAGGATCCTAGTTTCATCGTTAGGTTTTAGTCTGTGGTTAGGGGCTTTCGGTCACCTAAAAATAAGATATGCACGATATAGAGGCCAATAAGGGAAGATCGAGGTAGGCCTATGGTTTTGATTTTAGTTTTGATTTTAGTATTTCTTTTACCAAGGTAGTTAGTTGTTCTCTTTTTAGATCATATTCAACTGGTTTTTTATTATCTCTATTTTATTCTAAACCATTCGATGTCGATTGATTCTATTTACATGTATACATGTGGATCGGTTATTTTTTCTTTTGAATTTTGAACCATTTTGAATTATTTTGGATGTTAGATTTTGGTTTTATCTCCCTGTTGGCATCGTCTTTTATTGAGTATGTTATGTTTTTCCTTAATTTTTTTTAAAAAACAACATCTTTCTCATAACATTGATATTTCACCCCAAACATGGACCTTTCACAGTGATGAATATGTGAAAATCTATGATGATTCTAGGTTTTTTCAATTTTTTATATATGCATCCTTGTAGAAACAGATTAGTTTAAGGCTATTAAAGTCTTCAATTTTCATGTTAAAATGGAAGAAACCTATTTTTAGTTTGTAGACTAATGATAAAGGTATGATGTCGCAAGATCTTGTTTTATGCAACAGATGTAAGGGTTTAATTTTTTTCATCATATTTAGTTATTTTACATATATATATATATGTGTGTGTGTGTTTATATATATATATATATATATATATATATATATATTATTTATATATATCTCTATAATATTAAATTTTTTAGAAATTATAAGGTAAATGATATGCTAATTTTATTTCAACATTTAATTTCTTGAATTTTACTAAATTTTACAAGGGGTTAGTTTATTTAATTAATTAATTTTTTTAATGTATATAATTATAATTTTTACAATCTTTTTCATGTTTAATTGGAATGGTGAATTTCTTCTTGAAACAATTATATCTACTTATTACAAATTCACATATATTATACATATGAAGTCTTCAAAGTAAAATTTTGATTTGTATTTATGTATTTATATAATTTTTTAGTTTATTCCTAATGTATATATTTGTGTGTGATTAAGTATTTTTTTTCATGCCCCATATTTCTTTATTTCAAATTCATGTAAGAATTATTTCAATTGGTGTAATATATTTTTGTATTTTTTTACTGACAGACACACACACACACACATATATATTCGAGTATATATATATAATTAATTATTCAATGTCTGAGACCACTTGAATCCTAATTTCATGTTTATGATTATGTATATTGGGATATATGTATATATATATACACTAATTATTAAATGTCATCATTATATATTAATATATTATTCCATGCTTCATGTTTTTTGAGATTATGTATATATGTTTTATTTCTAAAACATAAAACTATTTTATTTTAATTTTTTATGCAGTTCAAAATATGTTTGATATAATTTTAAAAAATAAAGGCCAATATTTATAGAATATTAGGAAATATATCACATTCATGTCATTCAAAAATCATGAATATGACAGTACTTCACTGATTGTTTACAACATTTAATACATGTAAATATATATGAATATCCATTCCATCATGTGCATTGAATAAATTTTTTAATTTATCAAAACTAGCTACCAAAATGTGTTTTTATGAGATTATGAACTAAATTCTAAGTACATGGGTGTTAATTTTTCATTTAATGTTTTAAAGTATATATATCTAGTTAATTGGTTGTTCTCAGTCTATCAATTAATTTTCCATGAAAGATATATTTATAAATATATTTCTAAATATATGTGTATCTGTATTTAATGTTTGTTTATGTTTTTTTAAAACATTAGTGGGAATATATATATATATATATATATATATATATATATATATTGTGTCTGTGTGTGGAAAGATGAAAATGTTTTCACAAAAATCATTACCTGAAAATGGTAAACATGATAGGTAGTGGGGAGTCAACATGTCCCTCATGAAGGTGGGAAGGCAGATATAGTCTTCTATGTTTAAAGTGGCCTTATGGGTTTTGTTTTTAAGAGTTGTCTTCATATTTTACAAAAATCACTAAATTATTTTTAATGTATTTTTTAAATATAATTAATTTCAATATATTATAATATTTAATATTGATATAGTACAAATTTATTTTTATATGAATTTTAGAAAAACCATTACAAGGAAATTTAATGTGCACCCTATATTTTTAATTTATTTTTCAATGATTAGTTAGATTTATCCAATGGAAATGAATTTTTATAATAAGATATAGTCCATATAGTGTCATTCTGTTTGATTTATTTTATTTGTAATCCCTTATGAGTTTATGTTTTTGTATAATCCTTTAAAATATAGGCCATAAAATGAGGTCTTTTGTATAAATCATTTTTTATTTATCATTTTCCACATATAAAAAAATCAATTTCTTGTTACAGAATCTAGAAGTGAGGGTTAGATTCTTTAAAATTCATATCTGAGAAAAAATCTAGAAAACATTAGTTATTAGATGTAGTCATCTAAGCTATTGAGTATAGGAGTTTAGTAGCCCAATATTTTTTTAATTATGAAGATGTAAAATTAGATTTTTCTACATTATGACCAATGATTTATGAGGAATCTATTATTTTTACAATTGGAAGAATTTAACATCCATGTGATTTTTTTTAAATTTATGTTTTTCAAAAAAACCATTTTTTTTCAAAATTATATTATTTAAGGATTATTTTTTAATAAATATAATTAATGATTTTTTTTATAAAAATAATTACAAAAAACTTAATAAGATATTTATTTTCTCAGAAGGTTGTCTAAAAAAATATTTTAAATGAAAAATATAAGATATCTCAATATATATATTTATCATATAAATAAATTGCTATTATAATTATTTTTTAAATACAAAGTTATGTTGACTTTGAAATATGAGTATATTCAATATAAATATTCATATTTTAATAAAAACTATTTCATAAATGAAATTTATAATTATATTCATATACAAATATAATTAATTTGGTTTTATAAAATTTTTATTTTCCAAAAGAAATATGAGAAATATATATATGTATATATATGAAATTATAAATATTGGTTTTAAATTATAAATTAATTTTATTTTTTTACAATTATAAATTTTTTTACAGACCATGAATTTTGATATTATAAATGTTTTAATTTTGGACTATATATATATATATATATTGGGATAGATTTATCATATTATGTGTAAATAAAAAGAAATTGATTTGGGGTATTAGGGGTTTATGAGAGTTTATTCGTGAACGGAAACCCCAGGGTTCTCTTGGGGCATCACCTAGGGGTTTTATAGCTGTCGAACACTTGAAGAATCTTGAGTGTTTCGTTGTTGTGCAAAGCATATAGGGTCAGTCTGAGTAGTGTTCAACAGAAGATATGATGCATGTTTCGACTGAGGAAGGACCAGTTGTTGTGGATGAGGATCCTAGTTTTTTCGTCAAGTTTTTTTCCATGTTTAGGTATTATTGATCTCCTATAAATATGATCTATGTGAAATGGATTTTGGAAACAGTATTTCAAGGTTTTACTAGGGAATTAATTTTTCCCTTCAACCTCGGATACTAGGGGATTTTTTACTTTAATCCTCCTGTTTTTTCATCGTCTTTGTTTAATTTGTTCTAGTTTTTCTGCCATTGTTTTCTATTTATAAATAGAATTGTGGATAAATTATTTCTTGATTTTTAATTTTGAACTAATTTGAATGATTTTGGCCCATATTTGTAATTTTGATGTCACTGTTGACATCATCTTATATATAATCTGTGATGTTTTTCATTGATTTAATTTTTGTTAAAAAATCATATTTCTATATAAATTGATCTTAGACCACATTCTTGAACACGTAACTGTATCAAATTTGTGAAAATATGTACTGATCTCAAGTTTTTTCAAATTTTCATATACACATCACTATAGAATCAATTTCAGTTCTAGCTGCAAAATCCATTAATACTCAAATGAAAATTGCAAAAACAAATTTTCAATTTAGAGAGTAATGAAACAGGTCGAAGCCATGGCATTTGGTTTTATGAAATACAATAAGGGTTTAATTTTTTGATCAGATTGGTTTATTTTACCATGATATATATATGTAAGTATTCGTGTATGTATATTTTTATATACATATTCATATCTTCCTCTATAACATTCCATTTTTAAAAAATTATATGTTATGAGATATATTAACATTATTTTCAGATTTCAGTTTTTGACTTTTTCTATATTCTATAAGTGATCAGTTTGTTTACTTATTTATTTTTATTTAAGTATATACTTTTATTTTATGTTGTCATCTTCAAGTTGTATATTAAAGGTGAAATTATTTCTGAAACTATTATATATAATTATTTTCAAATCATTCTACAGAAGATATCACCATGTTATAATTTTGATTTCTGATTTATGTATATTTTTAGTTCTTATGTTTACTCCCTCCCCCCCAACGTAGACAGATATATGATTATGTATGATTTTCCATAACCCATATTACATTATATTAATGTAATTTCATAATTACGTTAATTTGTGTAATACATTATTTATTTATTATACCAAAACACATTCACAGTCATATATATTTGTATATTTGATTGTACATATATATATATATGAAATATTCAATTTTTGAGATCACTTGACTCCTAATTTCATGTTTATGATTATGTATATTGTTATGTGAATCTATATATAAATATATATATATCTGTATGTGTGTTTGTGTGAACTAATTACTAAATATTAAGATTATATATAAATAAATTATTCCATTTTTCAAGCTGTTTCGAGCATATATGTATAATTATTATATTCAAAACATTTAACTTCATTATTTAGATTATTTGTGGACTTAAAAATATGTATGAATTTATTAATGAAAATAAATCACAGTATTCCAAAAAAATAGGAATTGAAATCATTTTATATGAATGTCATTAATAAATCATGAATATGTCCATATGTCAATGATTGATGAATTTATTTCATACATGAAAATATTTATAATCATATCCACGTTAGCAAGTGCATTGCTTCAAATTTTTCATTTGTAGTAACAACCATAAAAATTCATTTCTATGACAGTATGAAATATATATTTTTAAGTATGTTGATGTTAATTTTACAATTAATATTGAAATTTCTATATATCAATACAATTGGATGTTCCATGTCTAACAATTTATTTTTTAGGAATGTTATATTTAGAATTTTTTATATAAAAATAAAGGTATGTGTATAAAATTTTTTGTTATATATTTTTTAAAATGAACAATCTATTGGGAAATGCTTATATAATTATAAATAATGATGAAATTGTTTAAAAAATATCAGAACATGAACATGGAAAACATGATAATGAGTGGGGAGTGAACCCATCCTTCATGAATGTGGGTAGGCATAAACATCCTTCCCTGTTTTAAGTGTCCCCGTGTGTTTCATTCATGAGTATTATTAATATTTTACAAAAATAATTTTATAATTTATACCATTTTCAAAGAATAATTAATTTAAAAGTATTCTGATACTTTTTAAATACTCATTACAAATTTATTTTTCAATGTAATTTTAGAGAACCCCATACTGAACAATTTTTAAATGAACCATTATATTAAAAATATTTTTACATGTCAAATAAACGTTTTATGTTGGGGGGATTCAATCAAAGTTAAGGTACAATAAGTATATTAGATATTTTATTTTTATTTACCTTTTTATAGCTCTTTCAGAAAATGAATCGATTTTCTAATCATACAAAACCTAGACTAGTAAAATTTCATGGTATTTTATAAATATTGTGTATATGTTTAGTTCGTTTTATATAAAATTAATCCACATTTATTTGAGATATGTCTGAATGTGTTAGATCTGGTCATTATATTGAGATATATCCAAGAGAATTATCTAGGGGACAATATGAAGAAGTATATTTTGGAATATATATCAATATACCTAGTATGTCAATGTAAAGGCATAAAGGTATAATAGAATGGGGATGATTCTAGCATTACCAATACCCTTTTGTAAATAGGAATAAAACATCAATGAATGTTTCATTTCAATTCATATGAAAAAAATGAATAATTTTTTATGTGTTGTGATAGACCATAATACAATGAATACTCACATAAATTACATTCATAGGATTCCACACTCAATGAACTAGAAATGATTTATATTATAAAAGTCATGAGACTTCATGTAAGACCATAATTAATTGTATCATATCAATCTCCATGATTCAACTCATTTTTATGGAATATTCATAAACATGCATCCAATATGTGGTTGAGAAATATGTTGACCTATACCCACTAATAAATTAGAAAATCTACAAATACCATCAATATATTTTAAGATATATTTTTAGATCTTATACTGATGGAACCTCATGATTCCCTCTCTAAAATGATATTTATAACTCACTCATTTTGGAATGAATTTTTATAATTAATGATATTTGGACTCATATCAATATATTTTATGATTGAGACCCTCAAGACCATTTTGTAACACATTTGGATAGACAAAGTTAGACAACATCTCTATATATAAAACAATCCCCAATAAGTATAGTTTTAGGTTATGGGAAAGGTTTCTATTCATATATCTTCCTAGAATATATTCAATAGTTTTAGGAATAAGCGAAACCTAAAACAATGATATACTGGCACATTTGATAATCATAATTTCATCAATGATGTGGCATACCGTTTAACACTCTTACAAAACTTGTTTCTACTGTATAACATTTCCCACTTATACCTCTTGATGAAGTACCTACCAGATCCACCACAGAAACTAAATAAATATTTTGTATAGCTGGAGAATGCTAATATATACATAAAATCAATATTAATGATATTTTACAATGAAGACGATGTTTTAGGAAACAAGAAATGACACCTGGTCAATCTTCATTGGGAAAACATTATGTTTGTGAGTGAAACATTGGAACTATAACAAATAATGATGTAAAATTAACCTCAATTGATTCCAACTTTGTGTATGAAAAATATTTTCATGTGGAAATGGGTTTTTACAGGATAATAATATGAAAAAACCAAAAAATATATTTCATTTCTTAAAATAACTTGTGTTTCAGTATGACTATTTTTTTCAATATATTTAGAAAGAATGAATATTATATTTAATAAGAACACCACAATATATGAAATAATATAGAATAAAATAGATATGAATAATACATAGATATAAATGAAAATGAAAAATATATCCACTAATCTAAAATAAATAGGCTAAAATTATGAAATGAAGATAAATCCTTTGAAAAATACTCTAAAATAGAGAAGTATTAGGAATATGATGGACATTGTAAAGGTATGTATAAGAAACATTGAAATTAAATTATTGTATAGTGGAATATGTGAATAATGGTGTATATATAGGATATAAATGTTTACATGACCATTGTGATTCAATTATTAAATAACCATTTCTAGACAATAGAAGTATTAATCCATCTATTGGAATTGTAATCTTCTCATTTGAATAGTAATTTGACCATTATGACTACTAAGTTGACCAATGGAAAAGTTAAATAATATTTATTTAATTACAAAATGATTTTATATCATTTGTTATTTATATAAAAGTTTTAGATATAATAAAATAAATGTTTAAAGTTGTGAATTCAAACACGCACATATATATTAATATATTATTTATCTTCATTAAAATAAATTTTCCAGATAACATTACAAAGATTATGTAAAAATTTAATTTTATTGAAATGGTTCATAAAAAAATATATATTCATAAAAATATTTTAAAATCATTTTATTAAATTTTATGTACATTTTCTATATACTATAAATTTGATCAAATCATAATAATTTTTTGTTGAATAAATAGAGAATTTATTTAAATATTAAATTTACATATTTATAAAATTAGTTTGATAAAATTAATTTAATTTTTGGAATCATCACATCAAAATTAGAGAAAGTATAATTTTTTGTATTTTTCTAAAAATGATGATTTTTTTAATAGTATTAAACTATTAAATATTGTATTATACATTATATGTTTAATAAATGGTGAATTAAAAAAGGGTTGATGTAAATAATAGTTAATTAAGTCTCAAATGTAACAATTACTGTATATAGTTTCAAAAATCTTCAATGATGGTAGAATTTATAAAAATAATAAACTAATGATTATTATATTCAAAAACACCTACCTCATAACCTTATAAATTCTACACTTTCGAAACCCCTCTTCTCCTCAAAATATGAGTTAATTAAAACTAAAAAATAAAAAATTGTTTCTCCCCAGCAATATTTCCCATTACCATGATTTTAGGTTCATTCGAAAAGACCAAACTATGTAGCCACTATGTGTACCCTAAGAGAGAGCAACTAATGGATGAGGAACCATTCTTAAACTGACTTATTAAACTATTTTCTTATTATACATCCAATTGATTTAAACCAACAATAATATCATAATAAATTCAATATTAAAAATATGCTTCATTTTAATTATGTTAGTAGAATATCCAATATATAAACTTCAATTATTTTAAAAATAAATGAAGGCATTATTATGATTTTGGTATGTTTATTACAACCAAGAATGACACATTTCACTTTTCATCACCACCTTACATCATTAGTTTTAAAAAAATTATTCAATAAAAAAATATATAATTTATGATATTATAAACATTATATAAGTATCAATTAAATATTACATCACTGATATTAATAATAACTGACCATGGTAATTTAACCACAAATATCATTTGATCCTGAAACTTTTAAAATGTGGAACTGTTTTGAATCATAAAATAAAATGTATTAAAATTATGATAATAAATCTATTAGAACTCATTAACTCTAATATTATTTAGATTATTTAACTCTTTTACCAAACCATGAACCATGAACAACCCACAAAAATTGTTTTTCTGAATTCTACTCAACAAAAAGAATAAACTAATGTAAATAAAAAATAAGTAATCTATTATTAACATATTACAAATGATTTACATTATAGAATTAATTAAATGTAAAATATTTTGAATCATTTAGATAATGAATTTAATTTTATTATTTAGTATACTAAACACTCTCTCATAACAAGTCAAGGACTCTATATAAGGGATATTTCGAACAACACTCATTTATTTTGAGTTACGCATTCTATTTCATTTTCCCATTTTCCCTATACACACTTTTCATGTAATTAATATATATATATATATATATATCTCTTCCCTAAATATATAGATTGTATAATTTACTATTCATTTTTGTGGAAATTAATGTTTCCTCATATTCCCTTCATAATTCCTTCATTTCTTAGTACATGTTAAAAGGATGTAGTCTTATTCTCATATCTTCTCTTCTATATTATCAGCTAGTTATTTAAACTACCAATATCTTTTAAAAATAAAAATTATTTAGGAAAAAATTACTATTCAATTCATTTTTTAATATATTTTTATGGTCTTACCCACTATGAATTTTATTTACCCTTTCCTCTATACATTTCTTAAGGGCATCATTTCCAAACATACTTAACCACACTTTTTTATGTATTCACTTCAATAAATCATCATTTTCATAACCTATAATTTTTTTCATTTATGAAAATCTTATAATGGATGAATTTATTATTTCATGGGAATATTTAATATATATCTTTTTTTATAATCTATGTGAAGGTTATGTAACTATTGAAATTAACATGAGTTTTACATATTCTTATGAAATAGGATTGATTTAATTATATTGTATACATTGTTTTGTTCATTTTCTAAATATGATGGGTGTGTATAAAATTATAGACCCCCCCATTCAATGAATAATGATTTCATCTCATGAGATATCATGTGTGGTGCATGACTGATTATCTTCTCCCGCTTGGTTATGATATATGTGCGGTGAACATTGACATACCTTTTAGATTTCATGATTTATTTGTTTAGAAATTAATATGATTCTATAAATGTTTGATATCATATTAAAATTCCTTTATTATATGTTATTAAATATAATTTTCCCCTTTTATGTTATTATGATATGTCTTTAAAATTCTATATATTACTTGTCATGTTACTTTACTGTGAATAATCATTTACTAGGATTTATAGCTAAAATGAACAAGTCTATAATAACCCCAATCTAGTGTATTTGTTTATTAAATTAACATAGATAAAATTATAAAAATCATAAAATACCAATTAATTTGGTAGTTTTGGAGAAACAGATACATACATAATCCACATTTTAGATTTTGAATTGAAAATAAAAAATAATACACAACAATATATAATGATATTTGTCACTGAAAAATCATATGAAGAGTTATTCTTCATATGTTGGGGAAAGGAAAAAAATAATGGTGATCTAAAATACGTTGTATGGGTTATGTAAAAAAAATCTATCACGGATAAATTAGTTATAATCAATATTACATGGTATGTAATTTAAAATGAATATCATTTAATCGTTATATTGAGAATTAAATGAATCCATAGAAAATATAATGGAGAAAATATCATTGATAATAATAACTAAATTCTCAATGATGGAAAATCATAATTATAGTATGTCGTGATCTGAGAAGTCATGAGACCTCTACTGTAAGGATGTTTCATATATTTGTTTAAATATTACAGGTAAAAACACAATTATTCCGACCAACTGATTTGTCTCATGAGACCTAATGATGCATTGACGGGATATATAATTTTTTACCACACATAACTATAGGTCCAAATAATTCATAAAATAACTAATGATTAGTTTATTCTATTAATAAATATTTTGTATCATAAAATATCTATATTAGGTAAACAAAACATATTTTTCAATATTCCCCCAGTTTATCAAATCACATTAAAAGTAAACACCATCTGTAAAAATATTATTATAATTAAAAAACTAAAATAAATCATACCATAAAATGTATATTTAATAGAAATGGAGTTTTGAATGAAAACATATCTCATGAAATTGATTTCTTCAATAGAAATTTATCAACTACAAAAGAAAGTGATATTGTATAATAGTTTCTACGACATCATAATTTTTTACATTGAATCATATTAGACAAAAAAAATAAAATTTAAACTAATAATATCATTAATTATTAAGGAATTTTGGTATTAAATGTAAAATTAAGAGTTTTATACACTAAATAAAATAAATTAGTTTTATAACATTACAGTAATCGTTTAAAAAATCAAGATGGGACGAAATAAATTAACTCATGTTTTCCATTAGTTTGACATACATAAAGCTAATGCATAATAGTTTTAAGAATGTTATTAATTTATACCAGAACCATATTCAAAATTTTCATATCATATTACATTTATTCACCTGTATTTTTATATCATTTGATTGTTTTTATTAAATTTTTTTTTAATTATATTATTTTCTCATGCGTGATTTGTCTTGAATTTTTTGGTTCATTTTCATACCATATATATCCAAAACATATATAATTATATTAATTTCATTAATATAATTTTGAAATATTACTTACAAAACATGAATTATTTATGAATGTTGTATGTGTAAAAAGAAACGTATCACTTCATTAAGATTGTAGACCGTATGTACTGACGAGAGACGATAACATTACCTTATTGAGGAGAGGGAAAATGATGGGGGTGATATATTAAATTTATATAATCAATATAATTTCATATATAAAACATATATACATTACTTTCATTAATATTAAATTACATGTAAATCATAATGTAAAAAATCGCATCGCTTTGCGAGGAAGCAGTCTGTCGTACACAAGAGAAATGTTATCATACTTTATATAAAATTTAATGTAATAATGTTTATGTGAGATTGAAATTATATCAGAATGATAATATCATAAATATAATATATAATTTTTAAATCTGTCGTTATATATAACCTTTAAATGTAGAGATGAAAAAAGAATTAAATTGGTTCGTGAGGTGGTGTTCTACTTTATACAAGACAGACTATTTCGTTTCCCATTTTATTTGAGTGGAGATGAAAAAATATTAAATAATAAAAAAAATAAAATATCATTATATGGGAGATATTTTCTATTATATTTTTTGGGCTGAAATTTAATATTATGTGTAATAATGAGAAATAAATTGAAGGATCGTTGTTATGAAAATTACACTCTCTAAGAGAAACCACATTTGGATCTCTTCCTAAGGATGCAAGGAATGATCTTTTCAGAGGACCATATGATCTATAATATAACACATTATTTTAGGGGAATAATTTTTTCGGATATATTTGATCTAAAAGTCTTAGTTGGGGTTTATATTTGGATAGTGATATTTCACTTTTATAAGTGGGGAAAGGGAACCCACTATGTAATTGCATTGAAATTTACCAAATGAATTCAAAACGTTAAATTAATTTACATTAATAAAGACCCAAAATGACTATATATTATAACATTGTAATGATAATAAGAAAATATGGTTATAAAATATGATTTATACTTGAGTTGGAAAATTTTTAACCCTTATCTTCTTAGTTTAACCCCATGGTAAACCCATTTTTACCTCAACCAGGATAATTAGTTGATATATTTTTCACCATTCATTATTGTAGAATATTATATTTACCTTGATATAAAATATAAATTATTTTGATTAAAAATATGTAATTATTTTATAATAATTTCATTATTTATATGAAAATTTTTAAATTAAAAATAAACCCACAAATGCGATGAGAAAGTATGGTTTCAAAGAGAAATTTTCTGAAGGATTACAATCTTTATATCAAAATTTATTATGAAATTCCGTAAAAATTACTAAATTAGATAAATATGTATATAAATTCACTAAAATTACATTAAAAAATTTAAATTATATTTTATCATTATAAATAATTAAAATGAAAATGCAAATTTAATTTAAAATCAAGTATTTTTGAAAATTCATTGAAAAAATAAAGATGTCGAAAAAATATCAAAAATTTACACAAATTTAATATTGACAAGTATATTTAAAAATTTATTTTTATTTTAAATAAATATTGTGTAAGTGGTAAAAAATAATAAAAATTACCTGTCAAAAGAACGCAAAAACATTCTTTTAGAGTGATACATCTTTTTAATGAAAAAATCCTTTTTCTTTTAAATGGTTTTGATTTTATTGATAATCAATTGATATCCATTTAATTTATTTTTTAATTTTTTAGATCATATAATTTTCTTAATTTATTTATTACTTTTCATACCTACAAACTTAACATCTATGTTATATTGGTATTATTTAAATAAAAATATTTTAATATATTATCATGTTTTGTTTAATCCTAGTGTTGCATGCATCACAATCTATCGAAAAGATGGAATTTATTTAAAAATAAATATTTCAAAATTCACTAAGGAGTTATATTCTATTATAATTTTTTTTTGATGTCACTAACACTTTCAAACTAGATGTTCTTATTTTAAAATGTATAGGTGTTACAATATCGCACACTTTTCATTATGTATGTCCCTCAGGTCTTATACGATATCAGATTTATGAAATGGAAATGAAGGATATTATGAATATTAATACATAAATTATATATATATAATATCTAAGTTGATGTATTTCGTACCTAGTCCCCCAAAGAAACTAGACCTCCATATCTTATGGTTTGTGTTTTTTGAATTTTAAAATGTCATAATATATAAATAATGCATGGGTTATTAATGGTTATGATGAATGGGTCACCCTATTTTGTGGTATAGAGAACCCCATGTATGAATGGTGGACAAGGGTAATGTGAATCCATAGTTAAAGGGTTGGGGTGAATGGGTCGCCCAATTAGATCATTGGATAAGTGGTCGCCCATGTATTGACTTTAGTAATAGTTTTCTCACATGTATTGAGATCTTGGGATTCCCAAGGTGATATTTTTTCATCATACTACACTGACATTATTTCATGGGTGAGTAAAAAAAATATTTTTTCTTTCATTATTGTGTTATTTTACATAGACATGGATAACTATGGAGTAATTAGTGTACGTTGAAGGTTTTAACGTGTAAAATCATTTGGATAAACAGTTACGCTCTGTAAGAACCTAGGTTTTCATACAAGGTACAAATCATTTTTTCGTTTTATTTGCCTTATTATGGCCTTATGTGAGTACTTAACTTGATCGTGGTTGTTTTGGTGGTTTCTACGGCTTATTCAGAGGCTAAAACCATGTTTTGAGCTAAAAATTTCTCGGTGCACGGTTTGCACATGACCTATGCATAGTTAGTATAAATTGTATTAGAGGTCTGAAAAGTGTACATTTTTTTTCAGAGAACTTATACAAGGTTTGTTCATAGTTAGTCAAACTATGTGGGGTATCCTTTTGAAGAATCCCTCCTAGTAGGTGAGGTGTGCACGATTTCTACATGGTTTGGGAAACTGTGTGGGTCGACTGTGAGACCCTCATGTGTTTTTTCTTTAAAAATAAAAATCAAAACTTGTTTTTTTCTATTTAAAACCCATATGGTTTTTCTTGATACATTGTGCATCCCTCACATGGCTCTTCCCATTAGTGTCTAAGAGAGGCATTGAGCCTATTCCTCCGTCGGATCTCCAATTCAATCGTCGATTGTCTCATTGTATCTGCAACAATAATTCCTTGATAATTTTTAGTCGTTCTTGGTTTTTCGGAACATAGACTGTGTTCTTTGGATGTGGGATCATTTTCCCTAATAGTTTGTACTTTTTTTATTCTTCATGTTTTTACAAAAACAAGATGAATCAAGACACATAGTAGACTATCATTATACTACCAAGGAGAGGTTGGTGGTCAATACCTTCTTCTGACTTTCATATGGTATTTTCGGGCATTCGGCCTTTATGCCATCTATCATGATTTCTGGTGGGGTTTCGTTTTTGAGCAATTAGTATTTAGTAGTTGTAGTTGTACATGATGAGAATGACCATAGGATCTGTCTAAGTTTGTTGGAACATGTTTCCTGTTTTGAGGTCGGACGAGGGGTGTACCATAATGAAATATATTTTCTGTTCTTTTTTAAACCACCCAAGGGGTGTGTGATTTTTATTTCTATGATAGAATAATCCCTTAGATGACTTGAAAACTTTAGTGACTTGTTTAAGAGATGTAGTGACTTATTTATTAATTAATATCATGTTATGCCTTAACTATTTTGAGAGTGTGGCATGTTAAATGGATGACATGAGTGGGTATACCTATATAGAATGAATAATGGAAAGTTAAATGGATTATCTTGGAGGGTATACCCTTATGATTTTGATAAAGGGATCCCATTAGTTGGTATACTCGTGGATTGTTCTTGTTGACATGAGTTGGTATACTCACCTAATTATGAATGTTTAATTTAAATAATTTTATGATTGAAGGAATGGTTTGACAGATGCCATGGACTACTCTCTATGGATATGGAATGTGGTGGTGGATTCCATGATTTGACACTGCTCCTTGGGTCTAGATTCGGTGGGATGTGTCGGGACCTGCTACCCCATGGATCCAGCTTGCTTGGGATCATGTAGTGTTTGATATTACAATGCTCCTATGACCCCCACCAGTTCCTAATTGAGTTTCCACCAAGGATTCCCTTGGTACTTGATGGTATGTCTTGGAAAATATCCTTGTATCCGGACCTCAGTGTTCTAGATATATATTATTTGGATGCATTGGTCTGCTGACACCTTAGATCTAGACCTTGATGTATTCCCTTCATTATATGCTTTGGTCGTGGGTTGCTACATTCACTATGTAGTGTGGTCGTGGGATAATTCACTTCTCTAAATAGTGTGGTTGTGGATTTCCTGACACTAATGGATTTATGAAGCTGTTTTTTTACTTGTTTACATGGCTATAACTACTTTTTTAGGAGCTGGTTCTCTTTTTATGTTTGCTATTAGGGGATATTCAGTTTTACTTATTGTAGTAAACTTATTCCATGGGCATATGCACTAACTTATTGGTTGTTTACACTTGGTAATAAATTTGAAGAGTTGTTGTTATAAAATTATTGGCATGGGTGGTTTCCTATTGGAATGTTTATCTCACACCCTATTTGGGCCTCCTTCGGGACCAAAACATATTATATGGTTGTTGGTGATGATAGGTGATACAACCCTAGTACAGGTTATTGAATATGGCCTTGGAGCAAGGGATAATATGACCAATATGTAGCTTGTGATGTTGGGATACATTTTTGGTATTTCTTTCTTTTTGAAATAATTGTATTGTTCTATATTTTCATGTACCTGGTTAGATGATTTCAAGATACTTGTACCATCTGCGTCATTTTGGATATGAGACACTTCATGTTATAATAGGGATTCTTTTTTTTCTTCTTACTTTTAGTTGTCTACCGATTATTTTTAATTCACTATTTATGGTACATTTGACTTCTACTGTGATCCTCTAGTGACGAGGGAACATTATCCTCACTAACTCAGCTAGGATCTTACTACAAGTCACCAGCCTCTGGCGTTTCGGGAGATTCTCTTGAGTCCATGTGGCCAACGGGGCACGAGGAACCGTTTTAGTGGCATCTGGGTCTGGGAAATTCCAAATTGGTATCAGAAGAGTTTCTCTAGTTTGAAATACTATTTGGTGACATGAGACATGGATAGAAATGAAATGGGGCTTTGTAATAAATGGTGCTCAGGAGTATCTACCACATATACAAGGAGAAGCCAAATTATCTCGACATGAGTTCCGATTTTTTGGAATATGAGTATTATAGTTGATTTGATTTGACTGATGGGTTGCACACATGATTTCTACTATTACTGTTGATGTAATTTTATTTTTTATTTTATTTTAAAACCTATTATATCAGGGTGTTCCATATCATGTATCATATAGACACTTGTTAATACAATATGCCATCATTCGGCCATCCATCTATGATGCATTAGATATTCCATTATATTATGTTAGGTGACCCTTCTATTGTGTTAGTTGGGTGCAGTTGGTAAGGGTGTGTCATAATATTTTAATCTCTAAGGATTACGTGCCCTTATGAATTAAGAAATGACGCATCGGTGAAATTTAAATGCTAAATGACATTATTAAATCTATGTATTGAATGAGAACTATGTTTTGGTTTTATGAGGTGTTATGGTCCATCATGGATTCTAGAAATGGAAATCCCCTGGTAGAATTTATTGGATAACTAAATTTCAACTTGAAGTGAAATGGAAACATGAACGACTAGATATATACATGACCTAGACATTGTTTTGAGTGGGAAACATGAATACTTTCTATTGGTTCGATGGATATTCTCTATACAATTCTGGATTTAATAAAAGGTTATGGGTTTGACTTGGATTCTACTAGGGATTTGACATGTCCTTCAATTTTCTATTTTTTTCCTTGTTGGTGTTCTCTCTTGAGGCATGCTTTGGGCATTATAGATACATGCCACAACGACGACCACTAGTGGTATGTCGTGATGGAGTTGATCTCCATACATCGTATATGGTGGTCCATGGGCTACCGGTTGATCCTCTTATAGTGCGAGTTATAGAACTTGTGGATGTTCCAGAAACATGAGTTGAGGAACAGTTCTGCACGGGTTTCTTTCGCTATATACAAACTTTATAGGGTGAATCTTATCCAACCTTGCCTATAGCTTAGTTGACAAGGGTGTTACAGTGGTATCAAACTCCTACCATTTCATGTTATGGAAGACCATAGGTTGTAGAGATGTGGATGGAGACCACATAATAAATTTTTGAGCATCTGGGGATTCCAATGATGTGAAGGATCAACCTTGCGATGTATATTCTACATGGAGTAGCAAAGAACTAGTGTGATGTTTATAAATTGGATGATGGGATGAGTAATATGTGTTTAGATCAATTAAAAACATGATTCCTAGACTACATTTACCCCATAACTCTGTGAATAGAGTGGGATAGTGATTTTATGGATTTGGAGCAGGGTCTGGTGACGGTTATAGAATAATCGGTCAGCTTTAAAGTGCTACAATGTTTTGTGCAGATGTATCTTACTAACGAGCCGTCAAGGGAGAGGAACTTTTAAGAACGTATCAGACATTATATAAAGATCTTGTATCAATGTGTCCATGCTTCCTTCAATCAATAATATTGTAAATCAAGAACTGATTACATAGTGGAATGTGAGGGAAGATGGGGGTACAGAATAGGGGTTGTTGTTTCTCGACACAGTGGGTCTATGTCTTCTGGTAGGAAGCACCATTTTGAAAATTCATGTTACATGAGTGCTACTCCGGTTGTAGGAGCAAGCTGTTTGTTGTATTTCCATCAGTGTGGAAGGTAAGGCCACATGAAAAGTCAGTGTTACTATGAACCAATCGAATACCAAGCATACACCAGGATGGGGCACAATCATCAATTTTGCAGGATGTTCCCTCTAGCTGTAAGTGGTAGGGGTCAGCTCTGACGTCATGTTTAGTAGTTTGGAATTCAGCTCCTTCTAAGGCTGGGAGATAAAGCAATGAAGGATGTTTTGGATAGGGATGAGGTGGTTGTGGCAATGGTAGCCAGACACTTGAGCAGGTACTATAGTAGGCAATGTTCGGTACTTTTGTAGTTGGAACTATTCATCCATCTTGGCCTTCGGGCCACCGGTTTGGTCCTCGGGTCCTGCAAGGCTTCTGGGCCACCCAAGGCCTTCAAGCCAGTTTATTATCAAGGCCTTCGGGCCACCGAAAGGCCTTAGGTCCACCCCAAGGCCTTCGGGCCACATGAATGTAGGACCCAGACACACTACATAAAAGGAGCAGCCCGAGAAGAGGATTCAGAGCAGGTAAACTCACTAGAGCAGAGCCAAATGGATTGTCAGAATGAGAGGGTATGGCTATTCCATCGGTACCAGCCTGTGCATGAATGGGAATCCTATCCAGACAGTCATGAAAAGGTGTAGAGCTAGTATCAGGATGAAGATGTTAGGGAGGGATGTTCCTTGTAGATAGTCTGGTTGATTTCTTGAATACCTTCAGGTCATGTAATCTCTTAAGCCTACTGGCCATGTAATATCTGAGCCTTCGGGCCTTGTAAGGTTTCCCCTTCATCCCTTGAAAGGGGGGTTATCAAAAAATCAATAAAAATGAAGGCCTTCAGGCCATTCAGAAAGTGCAACAGACCAAATTGGAGTAGGATCCCAGACCATCTACAGTGAGATGTACGATTTTAATAGATTCTACTATTGAATCATCACTTTTCAATATAGGTGCCTCTCATAGTATTATATCTACACAAGTGAAAAAAATTCTTGGGCTTGTGGTTATTATTTCTCAATTATTTTTGACGCTAGAAACACTATGGGGAGTTAAAAAAGGTGATGTACGCTCGTGTATAGAGTGTCCCATTTAGGTTGGTGGGTTCCACTTCCTATGGAGTTTATGTGTCCTCCATATTACAGGATTTGACGTCATTCTTGGAATAGACTAGAACATCGATTATTGAGCATACATTCATTTCTATTGACAAAGGGTGACTTTCACATCACTAAAGGGTGCAATTTTTATTCACAAGGGAGAATGATATGTCCAGTTTAGCATAGCTAGACCCGATCATCTTGGGTTAGGCGGGATGATAGACCATATTGATAGTTTAATTTCTAGATGATCATGGAGTTTTTTTGGATGACTTTCCACCAGTGCATGAGTGCTTTCGGGATGTCTTTCCTGAGAAGTTCTCTAGATTACCTCAGGTGTGAGAGGTGGAGTTATTCATCGATCTAGTGTCATGTTCTGTGTAGGTATTCATTCCTCCATAAATGATGGATACGATAGAGCTTCAATATACCAAGAGAAAGATAGTGGGTTTGGAAGAACAGGGTCTTATTAGACCTAGTACTTCTACATGGGGTCTGTTGGTCCTTTTGATGAAAAAGGTAGACAAATATAATAGAATATGCATAGATTATTAGAAACCAAACCAGCTGATAGTTAAAAACTGATATCCATTACCATTAATAGAAGACATTTTAGATCATCTTTGAGGAGCTTGAGTGTTTTCAAAGATTGAAATGAGGTTAATATGTCACCACGTTCATGTTCTACTAGCATATATACCTTGTACAAACTTTCGTAGCAGGTATGGGTTAAATGAGTATCTGGTTATGTCGCTCGGTCTCACGTATGAAACCTCAATTTTCATGGAGCTGATGAATAGAGTATTCTATCCATACATGGGTTCTTTTTTGGTGGTTTTCATGGATGATATCATGGTGTATTCCCACCATCAGCACAAACTTAATAACAATCTTGAGATCATTTTAAATACACTGAGAGAGAACCAGTTATATGCTAGGCTCGCAAAGTGCCACTATTGGATGGATCAAATTCACTTCCTGGATCACAGTATCTCAGAGATATGAGAGACTGTTGACCCAGATATGGTGAGTGATGTAGTTTCCTAGGAACATCCGAATAATTTTATTGATATATAATGTTTCTTGGTGCTACCTTTTTACAATTTTCATTTTATAAATTTATTCTCGCGCATAGCAGTGCCGTTGACAGGCTTGACTAAGAAGGGTGAGAATTTTGTGTTGTCAAAATATTGTGAGATAGCCTTTCAAGAGCTGAAATGGAGGCTGAAATCACCACCATTCCGGATACTTCTAGAGTAGGGCTAGAGTTACATGATTTATTGTGATTCTTCATGAATTTGGAAGGGGAAGTGCTGATGTAGGGGGATAGAGTCATGGTGTATGGGTATCATTATATGATGGCTAATGAGAGGAATTACCATACACATGATCATGATATAGATGCATTTTTTAATGTTTGGAGATGTTGGAGGCACTATTTATTGGGAGATCATATTGTGGTGTAGAAAGACCACAAAATCCTCAAGTATATTATTATACATTGATATCCAAATTTGAGCTATTGAAGATGGCTGGAGTACCTAAATTCCTTTGAATTAGAGATTCCTAACATGCCTGGTAAAGGGAAATGTAGTTTAAGATTCAAAAATTAGGAGGAATCATATATAGGTACTACTGAAAGAGCATTGTCGGGGGCGCCTTCAAAGGATGTTTGGTTTCAGGTTACTTAGGTGTAGTAGAGTGGCTGACCAAGGTCGTCTCTCAAAGGAGGAAGTAAATTCAAACAACTTATTAAAGGTATTATAAAAATAAAATAAAAGAGAATCAAAATACTACTTGAAAGGTTGGGGGGTTTATAGTTTATGAAACTAGAAGAAGTTTTCTTGAAGAAGATTGCATTTTTTTGGTTTTTAATTTTGAAATGGAGTTCGATTAAAATGAAAAAACAAAAATATGTTTTTAGACAATATTTTAAAGGCTTAATCGATCTAAATCTACCACTTCATTCACTTATTAATCATTATCATTTTAATTAATATCAACTTAATTATGATCCCTTAATTTGTTAAATCCCGAACCCTACTAGAATTAAATTTACCACAAAGATGAAGTGAATTTAACATTAGGCTAACTTCAAAACATCCATTCGCAGCACCTTGCATTGATTTATGTTCTAAGAACAGATTATGGTCAATGGTAAATTAAGGGAAATATACTCTCTGTAAATTAGAATTAATTGTTTTTAGGGATTATATTTGAACACTACCAATTGATTCTGTGTGGTTTTGAATTACCAGTTATGTTTGTGCTCTGACAATTCACCCAATTCTCGACCTCGTGTGATTTGTGTTTATTGATCAATTGCTTTCTTAGTTTCATTTAAAATGAAAACTAAATTAATATATCATATTAGGTTAATTACAGTTTCTCATTGATTAAAAATAAATGAATGAATAAGGTAAGAGATAGATCGATTACCAAAAGACTACTCTTCCATGGGTGACGTAATCATCGTAGAAACGTTTTTCATGTGCAATGTTTTAGAAAGGATAGAACCCAATCAGGTTTCTACTCAAGAATTACAGACCCAAGAGGAAGATAAAGAGAAGAATAAATTTAAATAAAACAGAATAAAATAGAATAAAAAAAAGAAGTACAAAGAAATTTACTACACAAATGAAAGCATTACAACACGAAGGAGAAGAAGGAGGCTTCGTCGAAGAAATCATTGCTTCAAGAGCTACCCTTATTGAAATGGTTGGATAATTGGCGTGGATCCACTTATACTATACCCTAAACTTCCCAAATCACGTCTCAACCCTTCCAAATGATAAAAAAACCAATTTATAGAGGGTAGGGGAGGAGAGGTTACAAGTGGTTTCAAGTGTGAATGTGTAAATTATGACAAATATTTTATTCCAAATTGTACCATCCATTTGTCCACCAAAAGGCTTGAATTGGCCGGTCTTCTAGAAGACTAATATGTGCGTATATGGGTCCTCTATCTCTTATAAAAATGTGGGCTTAATCATGCCCAACATTAAGGAGTTATGGCTGAAATACAGAAGCTTCTCTATGCTGGCGTTTCCAGCCCACCTTTGGTTTTATGGCCCAATTACTCCATCCAAATGCATTCTTTTTATCTAATGTGCTGAATAAAATTTGTATCCAATGAAGTAGGAAACAAATTTACAAACTATTAAGTTAAAATAATTCAAAAAAATATTTATGACTGAAATGCTATAGTGATTTTGAAAGGGTAAAACTGGAATTTTCATCAAATATTCAAACGAATGATCTAATCCCAAATACATTCTAATTGAACATATTTAACACTATGTGCGGAAATTATATCATTTAGTATCAATAAAATGTTCAATAAAAATTTCTTTTATCAACTTCCCCACACTTACCCTTTTTCACTCCTGGGAAAAACTACATATCAAGTAAACATTAATATCAAATCAAAACAAATTTTAAAACACATATCCTTGAGATCAAAAAATTACAGACCAAGAAACAAAAGATATCATGACTCATAAAAATAATTATTTCAAGTTCTCAGTTTATATCATTCAATATATTTCCACTTCATTTATCATACCATGCACACAAAACACTTGCCTAAAATTCATTTTCACTCACCACATAAATGTCAATTTTTTTTAGCAATGTCTTTCTCATCAAAACTCACACAAGGGTCACCATAGGCTTGATAAATTCCTATATCTCCACCTGATGTGATTCAAGGACATATTTTTATCATGAGGGATTTTTATGGTTGCTCTATGGCTTTTGGTTGGTAGGATTTAGATGTGAAAAATTCTGAGGCTGAATAAGGAGGGCTTGACTATTTTTGAAGAAAAATTGCATTAATCTAATTTTCACATAAATATGGTCTCCCCATTAATCCCCATAGAATCAATTCAGATCCATCATCATTAAAATTCATGGAAGGTTTTCACCATTCATCAATTCAGAAACAAAAATGACAATATTCTCAAACATGATTTTCTTGAATGCACCAGATAGGCACAACTTCCTACCTCAATTAGAAGCTCCAGAAAAGCACAGATTCACTTGTCATGAAAGCTCCAAAAAAGGCATAGCATTCAATATAATTATTTTCTTTAGTAGAAAACACATTTCTTCAAAATTTAATTTTCCACCCAAAGTATCACAGAATGTGGTATCACAACACAAGATAGATTCCCCCACACTTAAGCTCAACTAGATTATGCAATTTCACTTCAAGAGTTGGTTGGGTAGGGAAAGTTGGCTTGTATTGTGGCTAACCTAACAGGATGTGCATGGATTCTAAGGGATACAAGTATTAAATGTTCAAGGTAGACCATTATAAAAAAGATTATTTGAAATAAGGGCTTTAATACCAAACAAATGCCTCAATCATTTAAACATAAGTACCTCAAACCCTCAAGTTTTGACAAAAATAAATCAAATTCTGGTTTAATCATACATGGTTTGGTTCTCTCAAGAAGTGAGGTGAATGTAAAGAATATAAAAATAATGGTTCAGAAGCCTCACAAGAAAGTTATTTCAAATATAAAGACAATGAGATGTGGCATGTGATTCAAAATTCAGTGTACTTTTTATGAAATTACTAAATATTTAAACTTGAAACAAAGTCATTTGAGCTTTCATATAAGCTTAGTTTATTGGGATAGATTGTTTCACTCATTTCTATGAATTTCAAAATTGTGATGAGAATTATTTCATCTCAACAATTTCAAGAACACAATGAAAATTGAAAAATAAACACACAAAATTTAAAAAACACACTTTTTTTTGTTTTTTTTAACAGGAAAACAATTTAAATTACTAAAAGGTTCCCTCCCCCACACATAAAATATTGTATTGTCCTCAATGTGAACCCATGAGATGATATATGCACATTTAATGCAGAATTTTTAAATATGTAAAATAATATAAAAGTGAAAGGTTTGGGAACAGCCTGATTTGATCAAGTGATGATGGTGTCATGCAGTGTGATAAAATCCACTGCATTAGTAGGAATTCCCTTAATGTATCTCTTCAAACGTTGCCCATTGACTTTAAAGATCCTTCCAGTGTCCTCTTGTGTGATCTCCACTGCACCATAAGGAAAAACATTAGATACAATATAAGGACCTAACCATCTGGAACGCAACTTACCAGGCATCAACTTCAATCATGAACTTTAGAGAATGAATTTCTCTCCAACATGAAACTCCCTTTGTTGGATCATTATATCATGAGCTACTTCTGATTTTCTCCTTATATAGCCTTCAGTTATCATACGAATACAATCGAATATCTTCATGCTCTTGAATTTGTAGCTTCAATTGGATTCCATCTTGGGCCAAATCCATGTTACATTTCTTTATAGCCCAATAAACCCGATGCTCAACTTCCACGGGGAGATGACATGCTTTCCCAAAAAAAATCTGAAATGGTGACATACCAATGGGTGTCTTGTATGTTTTCCTATAAACCCACAATGCATCATCCAAGTGATTCCTCAAATCCTTCCTATTTGGCTGCACGGTTTTCTCCAAAAAAAATTCAACTCACGATTTCAATCCTCAGTTTGGCGATTTGTTTGGGGTTTGTATGGTGTTGATGTTTTTTGTGTCACCTCATACTTTCGAAGAAGGGAAGCAAGACTCTGATTGCAGAAATGTGTCCCTTGGTCACTGATGATAGCCTTTGGTACTCCAAACCTGAAAAAAATATGTGCCTTCACAAAATCCACAACAACATGAGAATCATGAGTCCTGGTGGCCTTGGCATCCACCCATTTTCTCACATAATCAACTGAAACCATAATATACAAGAAACTATTTGAACATAGAAAAGGACCCATAAAATCAATGACTCACACATCAAAAATCTCACAGAATGGTATGGGTTTTCGGGGCATCTCATGTCTCCTAGAAATATTCCCAATGTGTTGGCAACGAGATCATGACTTAAAAACACATGGGCATCATGGAATAAACTAAGACAATATAATCCAGAGACCAAAACATTCCTAGATGTCCGTTGGGGTCCAAAGTGTCCACCACAAGCAAATATATGACAGAATTGAAAAACAGACTCAAACTCATGATCATGAACAAACCTCCTAATAACATGGTCACTACACATGCACCATTGGTATGGATCATCCCAAACATAAAATCATGACTCACTCATTAATTTTTGGACTTAATGGTTCTTTAAATTTGCTGGTATTTCAGAGGCAACAAGGTAGTTCACTAAATCAGCATACCAAGGATGTGTACATGAGATGGAATAAAGATGCTCATCAGGAAAAGTGTCCCGAAGTGGTACCTGGTCCAAGGTGTTATCCTCTAGTGTGTGAGTAAGCCTACTCATGTGGTCTGCCACGAAATTCTCTGACCCCTTCTTGTCCTTTATCTAAATGTCAAACTCTTGAAGAAGGAGCATCCAACAAATAAGTATTGGCTTTGCATCTAGCTTCTTTAGGAGGTACCTCAAAGCTGCATGGTCAGAAAAAACAACTACTTTAGAGCCCAATTAATATGAACAGAATTTATCTAAATCAAATATGACAGTAAAAAATCATTTTCTATGGTAGTGTAGTTTGATTGGACTGAATCAAATGTCCTTGATGCATAAGCAATAACATGTGAACGTCCTTCCATCCTCTGAGATAAGACAACTCCAACAGTGAAGTTGGAGGCGCCACAAATAAGCTCAAAAGGAATCTCCCACCGTGGGGGTTGTATGATAGGTGGAGTAGTCAGACATTTTTTTAGCTCATAAAATGAATTCCTGTAAGAAACATCAAACACAAAATCATAATAATTTTGAAGTAATCTTGATATTAGAAGAGCAATCTTAATAAAATCTTTGA
The DNA here is from genome assembly GCA_963277665.1 of Viscum album. Lineage (NCBI taxonomy): Eukaryota > Viridiplantae > Streptophyta > Magnoliopsida > Santalales > Viscaceae > Viscum > Viscum album. The sequence goes on along the minus strand of OY728143.1, from coordinate 1,847,925,791 downwards.
TGAAGCACTGATAAAATCTTGCATTCCCTACGAAAGATCCAACATCATGCACTCATTAAGATATGGTAAGGATGAAATAATATTTACCTTAGATATATCAACCACTCTCCCATGTTTTCACAGTACATGTCCTAAGACAATTCCATTCTCTACCCTGAAATGACACTTTTCAAAGTTCAGGACTAGATTCTTCTCAATACAATGATTCAACACCTTTCCCTAATTAATTAGGCATTCATCAAATGAAGACCCATACACTGTAAAATCATCCATAAATACCTCTATGGAGGTCTCAATAAAATCAGAAAAAATACTCACCATGCATCCTTGGAAGGTGCCTAGGGTGTTGGAAAGTCCAAATGGCATCCTTCGGTAGGAAAATGTTCCATATAGACAGGTGAATGTAGTCTTCTCTTGATCCTCCAGAGATATAGGAACCTGAAAATATCCAGAAAATCCGTCCATGAAATAATTGTGTGTCTTCCCTGCTAGTCTCTCAAGCATCAGATCAATAAATAGGAGGGGTAAATGGTCTTTATGAGTGGACTGATTTAGTTTCCTATAATCAATACACACATGCCAACTGGTTTGCACCCCCATTGGAACTAACTCATCTTTATCATTTTTAACAACAGTAACTCCACTCTTCATAGGCACAACCTGAATAATGTTTACCTACTGAGAATATGAAATGGGAAAGATTGTACCAGCCTCGAGCAATTTTTCAACTTCTTATTTAACAACCTCCAAAACTGTTGGATTGAGTCTCCATTTTGGTTGCCTCACCGGTTTATGCCCATCCTCTAAATGAATCCTTTGAATGCAAATGGAGGGGCTGATACCTGATATGTCATCCATGGTCCACCCAATTGCCCTAATTTTCTCCCTTAAAAGATTCAAAAGTTTTTCTTCGTGTTCAATAGGGATATTGTTAGCAATGATAACAGGTAATTTCTCACCACTCAACAAGTATGAGTATTTGAGATTTGGTGGCAATGGCTTGAGTTCCAGTATAGGGGGTTGTGTATGGATGGAGACATAGAAGGAACTGAAATATGTGCAAAAAGAGCATCAGAATCAGAATATACATAATCAAAATCAGAGAATAAAGCATCAAATCTATCAGCATACTAAACAACCATGTCATAATCAAAGTTCAAATGATCAAAATCAGAGTATGATTCCATTTCAAAATCAAATATAATAGAGTCTTTTGCATTATAAATAGGTGTGGAAGTACTCTTAGACATCAAACTAGAACTAATACTCATAATATCCCTAAGAATAGAACAATAAAATTCCATGTGGTTTTTATTTGGTTGTTCAAAAGTGGAGATAAAAAATGCAGAGTGATCCTCTGAGGGGTACTTCATGGAATCCATAACATTAAATATCACAACTTCATCTACAAACTCCATGGAAAGTGTACCCTCATTTTCATTTATGATAGTTTTTGAAGTTTTGAGTAAGGGTCTACCTAAGATTATGGGAGAATGAGAACTTACCTGATTTTACTCCATGTTAATCATGTAGAAATCTACTGGGAAGATCATGTCTCTTACACAGACAATTACATCCTCAAGGATTCCCGCTGGATATGATGTAGCTCTATTTTCCAACTGCACCACTACTCTTGTTGTCTTCAACTCACCAACCTGCAAGGAAGAGAATACAGAGTGAGGCATCACATTTATTGAAGCTCCTAAATCACAAAGAGCATCAAAGATGTGAAACTACCCTATGGTACATGGGATGGTGAATGTCCCAGGATCCTTTCACTTTGTTTGCATTGCTAGAGTTGGTGTAATGAGTGCTAGCACATTCCATTCAAGGTTGTTCCTCTCATTTACCTTGAGCCATCTTTGATTGGTGTAGAGTTCTTCTAAGAATTTGGCATACCTTGTGATTTTCTAAATGGTTTCAAGTAGAGGAATGTTGATCTCCAAATGCTTGAATGTGTCAAAAACCTCTGTTTTCATTACTTCTTCAGCCATCTTCTTAGTTTAAACAACCCTGTTTGGAAAACGAAGGGGTTTAGGAGGAACATCATCAATCTTTTTCTTACCTTTATCTTTATCCATGGATTTCTCATCAGTTGGTATGGAATGCGGCTTCTCTAGAGTAGAGGTGAATCGTGATGGAATGGTAGGTACAGATGTGTAGTTCATTTGCTTCCCAATTCTCAATGTGATGGCAATAACATTCCCCTTTGGATTTAAAGTGGGTTGGGAATGTAGATTTCCAGAATTCTTACTTACAAGTTTATGGAGGCCAGTGGAAATCTGGATCATTTGAGTCTTCAACTCCCTCAGCTCTAAACATTGACTCTTCAGCTCATTCTATTGATTAAGAACAATTTACTTCAAAAGATCATCAATATTAGAATCTACCTTTTGTGGGGGATTCCCTTGTTGTTAGCTTTTTGATTCTTGGTCTTAAAATCTCCTTTGGGGTTGTTGGAAACCTTGCTGGTAAGGCAGAGGATACTCAATGTTTTGATGAAAGGGTGGCCTTTGTTGTTGTCCAGGGTCATACCTCATGTCTGGTTGATCTTTCCACCATTGTTTGTATGTTTGAGAAAATGAAACAAACTTATTTTGGGGATATTATTGTTGTTGCTGCTGAAATGGTCTCCCTGGGAATACAGCTGCGTAATCCTCTGTCTCATGTAGTTGTGGGAAATAGTCAATTGGGTGGCTTGTCTCAGTGCAAATTCCATAAGGCCTTGAAAGAGGGGATTTGGATGTCTTTTGAGCCAATGCAATTTTCCTCACTATAGTGGTCAATTCTTCTATCTTGGTATCAATCAAATGAATTTCAATAGAAGGACTTACCTGATGTACTCCCCTGACATGTGGTGTACCACGATCGCCAAATTGTTGGGAGTTTTGTGCCATCTTGTTGATCAATGCATATGCAGCTACTAGTGTCTTATCCACCAATGCCCCTCCTGCTACGTCATCCACCATGATCCGCTCCATAGGTGTGAGTCCTTCATATAAGTAGTGAATGAGGAGTTTCTCACTGATTTGGTGATGTGGACAGCTTGCACACAACTTCTTGAATCTCTCCCAATACTCATACATTGACTCCCCTTGTTCATGATTGATCCCCAAGATCTCCTTATGAATGTAAGTGTTCCTTGATGCTGGAAAAAATCTCTACAAGAAAATACGTTTTAAATCGTTCTAACAAGTTACATCCCTGGGTTGTAAATAATACATCCAATCATTCACAGCTCCATCAAGTGAGAATGGGAATGCTCTTAATTTGATTTTATATTCAGAAACATTTCTTTGTTTAAGGGTTGAGAAAACCACATTAAATTCCATAAGGTGTTTGTTTGGATCCTCACCAGATAAGCCATGAAATTTGGGAAGAAGGTGAATTAACCAATATTTTATCTCAAAGTCTGATTCGAGATTCGGGTATGCAATACAATTTGGTTGATAGTTAATATTAGGTGAAACAAATTCTTGAATGGTTCTATTAAGTTCATTTCAATTATTTCCATTCATTGGTTCCTCTTTTATGTTTGAATTTGAATTGCATCAAATTTCAATGTTTCCAGAAGAGAGGAATTCACCAACTGGTTGAATATTGAAACTTCCCGTAGACTGAGAATGTCTGATTCAAGCCCTAAGGCTACGATCAATATCAGGATTAATATCTAAAAAATCTTCGGGATTAGTTTGTTACATAAATCAAAAAAAATGAAAAGAAAGAAAGTGGACCATAGTAAAATAAAAATGAGATTATTGAGTTGATGGTCCAAAAAGAAAAGAAGAGGATGAAAAAAATGAAAACATGAGAAAGGGGAAAGATGAAAGGAAGAGGTAAAGAAAATAATAAAATGAAAAATAAATGAAATACATCAAAATGGTTGAATAAATTACTTGCTTCTTCGGAAACAACATCAATTTGAAAGAGCGCTATCATGGGCGCCTTCTATTGATGTTTGGTTTTGGGTTACATAGGTGCAATAGAGTGGCTGACCAAGGTCGTCTCTCAAAGGAGGATGTAAATTAAAACAACTTATTAAAGGTATTATGAAAATAAAATAAAAGTGAATAAAAATACTACTTGAAAGGATGGGGGGTTTATTGTTTTTGAAACTAGAAGAAGTTTTCTTGAAAAAGATTGCATTTTGTTTTGTTTTTAATTTTGAAATAATGTTCGGTTAAAATGACACAACAAAAAGATGTTTTTTTAGAAAATATTTAAAAGGAGCAATCCATCTAAATCTACCTCTTCATTCACTTATTAATCATTATCATTTAAATTAATATACACGTAATTATGATCCCTTAATTTGTTAAATTCCGAACCCTATGAGAATTAACTTTACCACAAAGATGAAGTGAATTTAACCTTATGCTAACTTCGGAACATGCAATCGCAGCACCCCTACTTTGATTTATATTCTAAAGTTATCTTACGTTCAGTGGTAAATTAAGGCACTTATACTCTCTATAAAATAGAATTAATTGAGTTTAGAGATTATATTTGAACACTACAAATTGATCCCGTGTGGTTTTGAATTACCAGTTAAGTTTGTTCTCTCACAATTCACACAATTCTCGACCTCGCGTGATTTGTATTTATTGATCAATTGTTTTCTTAGTTTCATTTAAAATTAAAACTCAATTAATAGCTAATATTAAGTGAATTATAGTAGCTCATTGATTAAAAATAAATTAATGAAGAATGTAAGAGATAGATCGATTACCAAAAGACTACTCTTCCATGGGTGGCGTAATCATCATAGAAACGTTTTGCATGTGAAAAGGTTTAGAAAGGGTAGAAACCAATCACGTATCTACTCAAGAATTCCAGAACAAAGAGGAATATTAAGACAAGAATAATTTTAAATAAAAAAAAGAAAATAGAATAAATAAAAGAAGTACAAATAAATTTACTACACAAATGAAAGCATTACAACACGAAAGAGAAGAAGAAGGCTTCGTCGAAGGGATTCTTTCTTGAAGATAATCACTTGTTGAATTGGTTGGAGAATTGTAGTGGATCCACTTATCCTCTGACCTCAACTTCCCAAATCACGTCCCAACCCCTCAAAATGAGAGAAACTCCAATTTATAGAGGGGAGTGGAGGAGAGGTTACAAGTAGTTTCAAGTGTGAATGTGGAAATTCGGCCAAATATTTTATTCCAACTTGTACCACCCATTTGACCACCAAAAAGCGTGAATTGGGCGGCCTTTCAGAAGGATAATATGTGGGTATATGGGTCCTCTATCTGCTCTAAATATTTGGGCATAATCAAGGCCCATATGAAGGAGTTATGGCAGAAATACAAAAGCTTCTCCATTTTGGTGTTTCTAGCGCACCTTTGACTTTATGGCCCAATTAATCCATCCAAATGCATTCTTTATATCAAGTGTGATGAAAAAGAGTTGTATGAAATAATGTAATTAAAACAGTTACAAAATATTAAGTTCAAATAATTCAGATTAAAATATTTATTATTGAAATACTATAGTGATTTTGAATAGGTAAAACTGTAATTTTCCTCAAATATTCAAATGAATGATCTAATCCCAAATACTTTCTAATTGAACATATTTCACATAATGTGAGGAAATTATATCATTTATTATCAATAAAATATTCAATAGAAATGTGTTTTATCAACTGTAATAGTCCAGTAGTGAATGGACTCTTATAGAGTTTTTCTATGAGATGCGTCAAGAGATGAATGACAGCAAGGGGTAGAAATTTATTTCATCCTTAGCTGTTACCTCCACCCTACAGGAAAAGGCTAGGATGATGCATCTATTGGATTCTGGATGCCTAGTTCTATGGGAATGTCTTGCGGCTGAGGAACATCATCCTATTTGAACGGTAGGAGATGAAAATATCCTACGTATCCATGGATGTGGTTGGGTTCCAATGGATATATATGATGAGTTGATTAGCTAGTTTCATGCTTTATCATAGGCAGTGCATCTTAGGGTTACCAAGATGTACTGCAACTTGAGACGTCAGTACTGGTGTCTGAGAAAGAGGAGAGAGGTGGCTGGTTTTGTTACTAGGTGTTCCACCTGTTAGAAGGTGAAGGAGGAACATCAGTGACTGGTTGGGATTTTACAGCAGTTTCATATCCCAGAGTGGAAATGGGATTATGTCGTGATGGATTTTTTTGATGGATTTTCTAAGATTGCGTCGAGGTAAATATGTTGTGTGGGGTGTTGTTTATAGGCTTACAAAGTTCACACACGTCTTTCCGATAATAGAGTCCTTCAGTAGTGATGATCTTGGAATGTTGTACATCTGATAGGTGGTAAGACTTCATAGGGTCCAACACACTGTCATTTCTGATATGGACTCCCATTTTACATCTCGTTTTGGGTAGATATCTCAGAGGCCACTAGCTATATAGGTTCTTATGAGCACATCATAGCACCCTTATAATAACGTCTAGTCAGAGCATATGATACAGGTGCTAGAGGTCATGATGTGAGCATTCATCGGATATTTTGGGGATTCATGGGAGAGGCACATTACCCTGGTTGAGTTTATCTAGAAAAAAAGATATCGGGAAACAGTATATATGTCACCTTAAGAGACTTTGTATGGTAGGCCATGTCATTCTCCACTATGCTGGTTAGAGGCCAAAGATGCATCTCTAATAGGATCACATCTCATGCATGAGACTTCTTAACATTTCTAGATGATTCGGAAGTGGATAGCTACTGCATAGTCTCGTCAGAAATCATACGTTGATCGTCGTAGAAGAAATTTGGAGTTTGTGGTTTGGGATCAGGTATTGCTGTGTGTTTCATCAATGTAGCATCCCAAGTAAGTAATGAATAATAGAAATTTTTATCTATGTCTATTAATTAATTAGATAGTTTTTTAGAGGCTTAAAATGAGAATAAATCCAATCTCAAGCATGGAATACACTAATATTTTTAAAAAGATTGTATTACTGACTTTTGATAGAAAACCATCTTTTAAATCAATATTTTGACAATTTTATAAGCTCTATTTGTCAATATAAACTTATTCTTTATGATTGGTACGTCAAAATTTACTTTGTATGAATTTTTGGTATTTTTCCGACAAAGTTCATTTTGTAATGAATAGTGAAAAATGTTGTATTTTAATTCAAAACCTCTTTTTAATCTAATTTATTAATATGATTAGATTATATTTTGAATTTGTTTTAAAGTTCAATTAGAATATATTTTTACCATTTAATCCAATATTGGTCATTCGAATTAATTTCACTTTGAAATTAGACTTAAACTAGTGTCAAGCTTTTGATACTTATTTTTTCATAAACACACGCTATTTGCACTGACAGCGGGAATTAATTATTAAATTAATTAATGAAAAATATGTGTTTGGAATTTTGTAAAGTATACATCATTTTTTAATTCAGAATATCAAATATAGCTTAGGGTGAAGTTTTGGTTTTTTTCTAGAAAACTTCAATTTTGATGAATAGTGAAACCACTAAGTGGTACTTATAAAAACTGATTTTTCGTTTAAATGAAATTTTACCACCTCTGTGGTTTGAATTTCAAAATTCCGACATACATGGTTTTCATTAAGAAGTAAAATGTGGTTCAATGGGATTAAAATAATTTTTGGTGAATAGTAACTTTTAAGTTTTTAATCGTGATTAGAGGTAATTAGTGTAATTTAAGGTAAGAATAATGTTTTAATAGTATTAGATGAGATTGACACATGTCCTAACCTTATTAGATGTGTCATGGCCGACCAAGACAATCCATGGGTCATCTTGGGGACCCCATGGAGCCACTTTGGTAGGAAAATGACATTAATATCTTTTTATTTAATGTTAAAATAAAAATGACACAAACATGAATTGTTTTACTAAAACAATTTTTACATGGGGTTATACAAGTAAGATTTTTGACTATAAATATTAATTGGAAATATAAGAAGATATACTACATCATAGTATTTTGATTATAATTTTTAGACATTATATAAATTAAATTATTTATGACACTATGATGATGAAGCGATTACCTCATTATTTAATGATTTAAATAAAATGAAAAGATAATGTAAAATATATGACCTAAACATGTCCAAAACCTATTGGATGGGTAGATTTCGAATCCTTATCACTGTATCCTCGAATTATATATATGTGGGACCTTTTAAATCAGAAAATCATTTTAAAATAAAGTAACATATCTTTACTTTCCAAGAGTGCCCATCCTCTCCTCTTATAAAAGGCCCCCACCTCCACCTCCTTACCCTAACATCCAAAGCCTTTGTCTTGGCCAAACCCTACCCATTGTTTCTCTACACATCCCTATATAACTCCTAGAAGCCTCACTTTGGACAGAAGTCTACCCAAGGAAGCCTTTGAGCTCAAATCAAAAAGAGTTACTCGTTTTAATGGTGGCGTCTTCTCTTGTGTTCTTATGTTTTATTTTGCTTTTCCAACCCCCTAAACTATTTTTATTCATTTATTTTGTAACAGCACTAGTATATTCCATATACTAGGATGTTTTTATAAGAATAATTCTAGGTATTGTTACACACACCTACATCTAATGGTTAAAGAACATACTATTTCCGTGGATGGCGAATTTCGGCCTCACAAAACGATGATTGTTCAACACTCGTATAACACCTTAAAAGGTGGCCATTAAGATGACACTATATTTATATATGATATATAATATGTTTATGTTTTACTTAATCTTCTGTATTATTCATTTATGTTATACCTTTATGGTTTCCATTATGGGTAAACATGATATCTTCATTTTAGGAAGTGCAGACTACCACCCCCTCAAAGTGATTTGATTCGTTAATACCATATGTGGTAGGTATAAAGGATATATTTAATGATATTATATATGATAACATACTGGAATTAAAATACTATTATGTATCATTATGTTTTAATTCCATTAAATATGAAATAGAAATGAAAGTAGTGTTCATGCGTACGTACGGCTTACCATCTCCATGAATGGTGCATTTCATTTCATACCTCTAAACGTTGTGTAATATTATAAATGCATGTATATACTGAATATATATGATATATATTACATATACATCATGAGTAAAACTCTGGATATAATGGATACATGAACAGCTTGTAATTATAAAGAGCATATTTTGACTCAAGTACCAATAATCGTTAAAACGACCGTTATTAACTAAAATAATTACATAGTGTTCATGACATAGTAATAAGTTATATAAAAGGATTAATGAACTTGAAAAAGGTTCTTAAGAAAGTAGAAATTAACTCAAGTTTATTATTTAGGAGATTAAAGAACGATCATGTCAAGTCAGATATGAGGTATGGGACTTCGTCTCAATCTCCCTTTATTGAGATGTATTTTTTTTATACACAACCTTGTTTTATATGGTGTATAAACCCCTTTGAATTTTACGTGTATTCAAAAGGAATATTTTTTATACGAAGCGTTTACTAAACGACAAAAGGGAATGTTTATTTTTCGTACGTATGCGGCGACAAGGACTTCTTCGCCACCGTGACCATTATTTGAGTTTCAGCTTCCTCTACAAGCCATACTTTTTTTAAATAAAAACAAATACCATGTTTTACTTTTCTTTTATTTTGGTGTTGAAAATGGTTTTCATAATGTTTTTATATCAATGTGGTGTATTGATATCTTGTGATTGAATGGCGGAAATGTTATGTATCCTTTATGCATGTTTTATGTGATACGATTATGTTGTGGTCTTTGCATTATTATGAAGACGGGTGGTTCTGTGATAAACAAAGGGCAGGTGAGCCCGATATAGCTCTCTAATGCATTGGGTAATGCGAAGGAGTAAAACATTAAGGTTTCTCTGAAGAGATTTAGGAAATATACTGTGATGGGTATTCCAAACGTAACCAAGAGGGTTACTACCTACGTAAGAATGTTATGAATGCCTCAAGTTACCTTTATGACTTATGATTTCTATGATTTATTCATGATTTGATGAGGTATCTTAAAGTGCCTATGTTTTATTGGTAAAGTATGATTTCATTCTTATGTATATATGAACTCATGTTTCCTTTCCATATTTTTATAACCCTTACTGAGATTTTTATGCTCATCCCAAGTTTTTGAAATGTTTTTCACAGGTCAAGGGAATGGTACATGATATGATGATGGTGTCAAGGATATGTCCAGAAAGAATCCATGTTTTATTTTAAATATGTTTCCATTGATGGGAAAAATGAATACTATCTTTTATATAACCACTTTGCCTAAATGTGGAATGTAATACATGTTTCCTGATCTAATTCTCTAAAAATCAAAACCTGAAAAGATCCTTAATGTGAATTATTCATTTAATTCAATATTAAGTAAGGTTTAAGACTAGGGCCTTATAGTTGGTATTAGAGTTCAGTTTAGATAACATTAGGAGTTAGAATTTTATTAAATGATTATCCAAAAATATTTTTTGTGTGGTCAAATTGAAATGATATAGCATTTGAAGATTACCATGTTGCTTCATCTAAGACATGTTTGTTCAGAATGGTTTTCCGCAGAGGAAATAGGGAAGAAGTGCTAGGAAGGAATACAGAAGGAAATAAAATTTCGAATCAGCATCATGAGATTGTCGGAATTGGAACTGAATAGTTTGTTGCAGTAATGGCGCAGCTGACTGAAGCGATAAATGGTGGTGGTATCCATACACGAGATCAGCCAGATCAACCACAAAGGAACATGTCAGTCGTGGAACATTTCATGAGGCAGCATCCCACATCATTCAAAGGATCATCTGACCCTATGCTAGCTGAAGGCTGGATTAAAGCACTAGAGAATATTTTCGATGTCATGGGGTGTTCAGACAATCAAAATTTTAGTCTTCCTATTTACCATTTGGAGGGTGAAGCAGATCAGTGGTGGTCGATGGTTAGAAATATCAGGGATGCTAATGAGAATGATACTCTCGACTCGGATGAATTTAAAGGTATATTTCATGAGAATTATTTTCCTAAGGCTGTTCGACTTAGGATGGAAAACCAATTCTTGGAATTGAGGCAAGAGGAAGACTCAGTGGCTGCCTATGAAGAAAGGTTCACTCGATTGGAAAGGTATGCTCCAAATTTTATCTGAGACCATGATAGTAAAATCAATTGTTTTTACTCAGGATTAAAGCCAAAATATCGAAGGTATTTATCTTCTCTTGAGTTCAAAAGTTATGAAAAGCTTGTTCGATGTGCTGAGAAGGTGGAAATGGAGTTTGTCGATGATCAAGTGTTCTATAACAACCAGCAGAAGAAGAGATTGAGGTGGCAGGAGAAAGGGAATAATTCTTCAAAAAGGTCTGATGGTAAGAAAACTAAGTTTCTAGTTTGTGATAAATGTGGGAAAAGGTATGCTGGGGAATGTCTTCTTAATTCTGGAAAGTGCTACCGATGCGGTAATATGGGACATAAGGCTCGTGATTGCACTGAAGAATGTTAGGTTGATGGTAAGTCCAAATTTGATTTACAGTTAGTGAAATGTTTTAAGTTCAATGAGATGGGTCACTATGCGAACGAGTGTCCGATAAAGAGATTGAGTGATGGGAAGCAGTTAGACTACAAGCCGAAAGGGGTGGTGAAATCCTTTGCAACTACTTCAGCAGATGTCGGGCCATCAAATGAAGTTGTATCAGGTACTTTGTTTGTTTTTTCAGATTATTCTAGTGTGTTGTTTGATTCAGGGTCTACACATACTATCAACTCTGAAACCTTTTCTAGTAAAATGGGAATACCATCTCATGAAATGACTCCTGAACTTGTGGTAAAAACACCTGGGAGAAATGTTGAGGAAAAAATAATTTATAAGAATCTTCCTATTCTGATCCATGGAAAGAACCTACTTGCGATCCTTATTTTTTTTACCTCTAGTAGAGTTTTATGTTATCCTAGGTATGGATTGGCTCTCTATTTACCATGCTAAGATTGATTTTAGAGAAAAAGAAGTTTCTTTTCAGCAATACTTTCAGTTTGTGTACAAGAATGAACCCTTACTGTTGATAACATATCAATAGGCTGAGAAACTTGTAACAGATGGAAATGAATGTTACCTTGCACATATTGATGAAAATAAGGGAACTTTCCAGATTAATGATGTTCCAGTGGTAAATGAGTATCCTGATTTTTTTTCTGATGAGTTGCCTAGAATAATACTACATCGGGAAGATGAGTTTACTATTTACATAGTTCCTGATGCTATGCCAATTTCATAACCCCCTTATCGAATGGCTCAAATTGAACTTTTAGAGTTGAAGGAGCAATTGCAAGATTTATTAGAGAAAGGTTTCATTCGACCTAGCACATCACCATGGGGTGCTCCTGTTTTATTTTTCAAAAAAAAAAGATGGTTCTATGAGACTTTGAATTGATTATAGAGCCTTGAATAACATCACTATTAAGAAAAAATATCATTTTCCTCATATCGATGATTTGATTGATCATCTCCAGGGAGCTAAGTATTTTTCAAAGATTAACCTATGATCGGGGTACCATCAGCTGAAGGTAAAGGAAGCAGATGTTCTGAAGATTGAGTTTTGTATAAGATATGGCCATTATGAATTTTTATTAATGCCTTTTGGGCTAACCAATGCACCTGTTGTATTCATGGACTTAATGAATATAATTTTCCATGAGTTCTTGGATAAGTTTGTCGTTGTTTTCATTGATGATATTTTGGTGTTTTCTAAAATTAAAGAAGAGCATGAAAGACATTTAAGGGTTATTTTGAAAACCATGAAAGAAAAAGAAATCGTATGGGAAATTCAACAAGTGTGAGTTTAGGTTGCAACAAATTTCATTCCTTGGTCATATTGTTTCTAAATATTGGATAACTGTTGATCCTGCAAAAACAAAAGTTGTTGAAGAATGGCCAAGACCCACAAATGTAACTGAGATTCGTAGATTCCTTGGTTTGTAAGGCTATTACTGAAGGTTTGTTAGATATGTTTCACAGTTATCTAGTCCAATGACGAAACTAACTCGAAAGGGTGTTAAGTTTATCTGTAAAAAAGAATTTGATGCTTGTTTTCTGGAATTGAAAATAATATTTGTGAATGCTCCAGTTTTTTCACATCCTTCCAGGAATGGTGAGTTTGTTATCTAAAGTGATGCTTCATTGAAAGGACTTGGTTGTGTGCTTATGCAGAATGATCAGGTAATTTCTTATATTTCATGATAGTTGAAAACTCATGAGGTAAATTATATTACACATTATTTGGAATTAGCTGATGTTGTTTTCGCTTTAAAAATTTGGAGGCATCATTTGTATGGAGTAAATTGTGAAATATATACTGATCACAAAAGTTTATAGTATATATTCACTCATAAAGAGTTGAACATGAGAAAGAGGAGATGGTTGGAATTAATCAAAGATTATTATTGTACAATTCTTTACCATCCGGGAAAAGTAAATAAAGTGGCGGATGCTTTGAGTCAAAAAAGTAATGATTCATTAACAATTTTGCGTTTGGAATGTGATCCTTTGGTTAAGGATTTGATGAAATTTGGCATATAAGTTGTTGGTGCATGATGTCCTTCTGTTTTGTTTCAGGTATCAGTGAAATCTTCTCTATGAGATAGAATTAAGCAAGCACAGAAGCAAGAAAGCGGGTTACAGAAAAAGTTAGAGATGGTTCAGAAAGGTAAGTTGCCTAAATTCAACATTGATAATGATTGTGTCTTGAGATTTGGGAAGAGATTGTGTGTGCCTTGTGATTCACAGTTGAAGAGAGAGTTGTTATGTGAAGCTCATAGTTCTCCATTTTAAGTTCATCCTGGCAGTAATAATATGTATAGAGATCTTCGGGAGTATAACTGGTGGGAGAGAATGAAAAGAGATATTTCAAATTTTACTTTGAAGTGTTTGACATGTCAATAGGTTAAAGCAGAGCGGCAGTTACCGAAAGGGATGCTTCAGCCTTTACCAGTGCCAGAGTGGAAATAGGAGAATATATCCATGGACTTTGTTGTGGGATTACCGAAGACATCTCGAGGTAATAATGCAATCTATGTTATTGTTGATACCTTGCCCAAATCTGCTCATTTCCGTGCTATACAAGATACTTTTTCCCTAGATCAAATTTCCCGTTTGAATTTTAAAGAGATAGTAAGGTTACATGGAGTTCCTCTCTCCATTGTATCTGACCGTGATCCCAGGTTCACTTCTAACTTTTGGAAAGGCCTTTAGAAGTCGTTAGGTACTGAATTAAATTTTAGTACATCTTTTCATCCTCAATCAGATGGGCAGTCAGAATGAACAATCCAGACATTGGAGGATATGCTACGTGCTTGTTCGATGGATTATCAGGGAAGTTGGGACCAACATCTTTCTTTGGTTGAATTTTCTTATAATAACAGTTTTCATTCCAGTATACAGATGGTACCATTTCAGGCATTATATGGGAAGCGGTGTCGAACTCCAGCTTTCTGAGATGAAGTGGGTGAAAGGAAGTTGATGGGACCAGAATTGGTAGAAGAGTTGGCAGAAAAAGTTCAGCTGATACAAAAACACATTTTAACAGCTCAGAGCAGGAAGAAGAGTTATGCGGACAATAGGAGGAAGGATCTCTCTTTTGAGGTAGGTGATCATGTTTTTCTCAAAGTATCACCATGGAAAAGTGTGATGCGATTTGGTAAGAAAGGAAATCTGAGTCCAAGGATCATTGGACCATATCAAATTATGGAGTGATTTTGGATCAGTTTCTTACCGAGTGGATTTACCTCCGAGTATATCTCAGGTACAAAATGTTTTTCATGTTTCGATGTTGAGAAAGTACATTCCAGATCCATCTCATGTTTTGAGTCCATAGGTAGTTCAGCTGGAAGAGAACCTATCTTATGAGGAACAACTGGTCAAGATTCTTGACCATAGGGAGCGAGTGTTAAGGAATAAGGTGATTCATCAGGTAATGGTTTTGTGGAAAACCCACATGATTGAAGAGGCAACATGGGAATCTGAAAATGCAATGTGGGATAAATACCCCCACTTATTCGATAAGTAAATGAATTGCGGGGACGCAATATTATAAAGGGGGGAAGTATGTAACATCCCAAGTAAGTAATGAATAATAGATATTTTTATCTATGTCTATTAATGAATTAGATAGTGTTTTAGAGGCTTAAAATGAGAATAAATCCAATCTTAAGCATGGAATACACTAATATTTTTAAAACATTGTTTACTGCCTTTTGATGGAAAACCATCTTCTAAATCTATCTGTTGACAATTTTATAATCTCTATGTGTCAAAATAAACTTATTTTTTATGATTGGGACATCAAAATTTACTTTGTGTGAATTTTTGGTATTTTTCTGATAAAGTTCATTTTTAATGAATAGTGAAAAATGTTGTATTTTAATTCAAAATCACTTTTTAATCTAATTTATTAATATGATTAGATTATATTTTGAATTGGTTTTAATGATAAATTAGAATATATTTTTACCATTTAATCCAATAGTGGTTGTTGAATTAATTTCACTTTGAAATTGGACTTAAACTAGTGTCAATATTTTGATACTTATTATTTCATAAATACACGCTATTTGCTCTGACAACGGGAATTAATTATTAAATTAATTAATTCAACTTATATGTTTTGAATTTTGTAAAATAGACATCATTTTTTAATACGGAATAGCAAATATAGCTTAGGGTGAAGTTTTGGTTTTTTCAGGAAAACTTTAATTTTTTATGAATAGTGAAACCACTAAGTGGTACTTATAAAAACTGATTTTTTGTTTAAATGAAAATTTACCACCTCTGTGGTTTGAATTTCAAAAAACTGACATACAAGGTTGTCATTAAGAAGTAAAATGTGGTTCAATTGGATTAAAATAATTTTTTGTTGAATAGTAACTTTTATGTTTTTAATCGCCATTAGAGGTAATTAGTGTAATTTAAGGTAAGAATAATGTTTTAATAATATGAGATGAGCTTGACACATGTCCTAACCTTATTGTATGTTTCATGGACAACCAATACAATCCATGGGTCAGCTTGGGGACCCCATGGATCCACTTTGGTAGGAAAATGACATTAATATCTTTTTATTTAATGTTAAAATAAAAATGACACAAACATGAGTTGTTTTACTAAAAAAAATTTTACATCGGGTTATACAAGTCAGATGTTTGACTATAAATACTAATTGGAAAGATAAAATTATTTCCTACATCATAGTAGTTTTTATACAATTTTTAAACATTAAATAAATTAAATTATTTATGACACCATGATGATGCAGCGATTACCTCATTATTTAACGATTTAAATAAAATAAAAGGATAATGTAAAATATATGACCTACACATGTCCAAAACCAATTTTCTGGGTGTATTTCGAACCCTTATCACCTTATCCTAGAATTATATCAATTTTGTACCTTTTAAATCCGAAACTCATTTTAAAATATAGTAACAGTTCTTTACTTTCCAAGAGTGCCCCTCCTCTCCTCTTATAAAAGTCCCCCACCTCTACCTCCTTACCCACACTTCCAAAGCCTTTGGCTCGTCCAACCCCTGGCCATTTTGTCTCTCCACATCCCTCTATAACTCCTAGAAGCCTCCCATTGGGCAGAAGTCTTCCCAAGGAATCCTTTGATCTCAAATCAAAAAGAGTTACCCATTTTAAAGGTAGTGTCTTCTCTTGTGTTCTTATGTTTTATTTTGCTTCTCCAACCCACTAAAATATTTTTATTCATTTCTTTTGTAACAACACCAGTATCTTCCATATACTATGATGTTGTTATAATCAGTATTCGAGCTACAATTACACACACCTACATCAAATGGTTAAAGAACATTCTATTTCCGTGGATGGCGAATTTCGGCCTCACGAAACTATGATTGTTCAACAATCATATAACACCTTAAAAGGTGGCCATTAAGATGAAACTATATTTATATATTATATATATTATGTTTATGTTTTACTTAAGCTTCTGTATTTTTAATTTATGGCATTCCTTTATGGTTTCCATTATGGGTAAACGTGAAATCTTCATTTTAGGAAGTGCGGACTACCGCCCCTCAAAGTGATTTGATTCATTAATACCATATGTGGTACGTATAAAGGATATATTTAATGATATTATATATGATACCATACTGGAATTAAAATACTATTATGTATCATTTTGTTTTAATTCCATAAAATACGAAATAGAAATGAAATTAGCGTTCATGCGTACGTACGGCTTACTGTCTCCATGAATGGTGCATTTCATTTCTTACCTCTAAACGTTGTGTAATATTATAAATGCATGTATATAATGAATATATATGATATATATGATATATACATCATGAGTATAACTTTGGATATAATGGATACATGAACAACTTGTAATTATAAAGAGCATATTTTGACTCAAGTAGTAATGATCGTTAAAACGACCGTTATTAACTAAAATAATTACATAGTGTTCATGAAATTTTAATTAGTGATATAAATGGAATAATGAACTTGAAAAAGGTTCTTAAGAAAGTAGAAATTAACTCAAGTTTATTATTCATGAGATTAAAGAATGATGAATTCATGTCAGATACGAGGTATGGGACTTCGTCTCAATCTCCTTTCATTGAGGCATATTTTGTTTTATACACAACCTTCTTTTATACAGTGTATAAACACCTTTTACTTTTACGTTTATTAAAAAGGAATATTTTTTATATGAAGCATTTACTAAATGACAAAAGGGAATTTTTTTTCATACGTATGTGGCAACAATGACTTCTCCGCCACGGTGACCATTATTTGAGTTTCGGCTTCCTCTACAAGCCATACTTTTTTTAAGGAAGAATAAATACCATGTTTTACTTTTCTTTTATTTTGGTATTGAAAATGGTTTTCATAATTTTTTTATATCAATGTGTTGTATTGATATGTTGTGATTGAAAGTTGAAAATATTATGTTTCCTTTATGCATGTTTTATGTGATATGATTATGTTGTGGTTCTTTGGCATTATTATGAAGATGGGTGGTTCCGTGATAAACTAAGGGCGGGTGAGCCCGATATAGCTCTCCAATGCATTGGGTAACGCGAAGGAGTGAAATTTTAAGGTTTCTCCGAAGATATTTAGGGAATATACTATGATGGGTATTCCAAATGTAACCAACAGGGTTACTCCCTACGTAAAAATGTTATGGATGCCTCAAGTAACCTTTATGTCTTATGATATCTATGATTTATTCATGATTTGATGAGGTTTGTTAAATTTCCCATGTTTTATGGGTAAAGTATGATTTTATTCTTATGTATATATGAACTCATGTTTCCTTTCCATATTTTTATAACCCTTACTGAGCTTTTTATGCTCATACCATGTTTTTGAAATGTTTTTCACAGGTCAAGGGAATGGTACATGATATGATGATAGTGTCAAAGAAGTGTCAAGAAAGAATCCATGTTTTATTTTAAATATGTTTCTGTTGATGGGAAAAATGAATACTATCTTTTATGTAACCACTTTTCTTAAATGTGGAATGTAATACATGTTTTATGATCTAATTTTATAAAACTCTAAACCCGAAATGATACTCAATATAAATTATTCATTTAATTCAATATTAAGTAAGGTTTAAGGCTGGGGCATTATAATCGAGGTTAGGACACCGGTGGATCGAGAGAAACGGTAAACACTCACTGAGATATGTTGGGCCAGTTGAGATTCTGGACATAGTCATGAAGGTTTCCTATCGGTTGTAGTTACCTCATAGGTACCAAGACATTAAAGATGGTTGTTATTCTATCACTCAAGCACATATCACATTTTTTAGCCCACGGAGGTTGAGATTTTGGTTGGTTCCTTTTTTGAGGAGCATCTGATTCGTAACATTGACAGGATCATGATGGGGTTTTGAGGTCGGCTAGTTTCTCTATTATGGGTACGATAGAATCAAAACCATTTATATGAAGATATATGTGAGAGGGAGTCCGACATATGTGTTTATTGGTCGGATTTTTTCTCATATGAATCATGGCCACCCTTGGGAGAGCAAGTTAGGGACGAATTTCAATAAGGGGGAATATTATAAGAACTACGGTTTTTCTATGAGTTATGGATCCTTTTCTTTTCTATTTAAATTCTTTTTTATGTCATTATTTGAGTTTTTATGTTGATCATTGGTGTTCTGGAATTTCTGAGGCTTTCTTGGAGGCCAAAACTGAGTTTTTGGTTGAAAATGACCAGGCTCATGGTTTTTGCATAGCCTGCTGACAAATAGTCTAAACCATCCAAGATGTATGAAAAAGGATGGTTTCAGGGAGATCTATTCTGCATGGTTTGGTCATGGTTTTTCAAACCATGATGGTTAACCATGCGAAGCACCCCTCCTAGGTAATGAGGTGTGGATTGTTTCTTCATGGTTTAGGATGCTATGCGGGTAGACCAAGAGACCCTGTTGTGCATTTTTCTAAAATTTAAATTAAAATTTAATTTATTATTTTGAAAAAATGGGTGTTTCTTCCTCCATCACACAACCCTCATTAGGCTTGCCAAATTAAAGCTTAAGATATGCTTTTATCATGTTCCTTTGTCCTATTACTATTTCTATCATAGATTATCTTATAAGATCTGCAACGGTAAGTCCTTGATTCAATTTTAGTCATTCTTGATTCTTTGGAACAATGAATCCACTTGTTGGATTTAAGCTTATATGACCTAATATCCCATTCTTCATAAGTTCTTCATAATTATCCAAAAACATGAGGAATCATTACTCGATACTAGGGGAGATATCTAATACTGCGGTGAGTTAGGTGTTTTATACATTCTTTCAGTTTTCCATCTGTGTTGTTGGGAATTCAGCCTTTATTCTACCCATCGAACATTCCATCAAGGTTTCATTTTTGATCGTGTAGATTTTAGTCACTATAGTTAGACCTAGTGAGGTTGGCCATAGGTTTCATCTAGGTGTGTTGGAACCCGTTTCTTATTTTGAGGTCACCTAAGCGGTGAAACATAAGAAATGTCTTTTTTATGACTATTTAAACCACCCAAGGGGTGTGTTATTTTTCTTCCTTAGTTTGAGGAATCCATTATATGACTTTATAGCTTCAGTAGCTTGTTTTGTTGAAGAACTACCTCTTTTCTTAATTAATATCATGTTATGGTTTA
This sequence comes from Viscum album, assembly GCA_963277665.1. Lineage (NCBI taxonomy): Eukaryota > Viridiplantae > Streptophyta > Magnoliopsida > Santalales > Viscaceae > Viscum > Viscum album. The sequence continues at coordinate 1,847,905,664 of OY728143.1, read as the reverse complement.
TCTTTTTTGATATTTTGGCTTGTTAAATGGTTGATATGGGTGGGTATACCTATATGGAATTACAAAGTAATGTTAAAAGTATTATATTTGAGGGCAGTCCCATTATCTTTTTATAAATGAAATTCATGATTGGTTATACCAATGGATTGTGCTTGTTGACGCCAGTGGGTATACTCACATGGTTTTTAATATTTAATTTTAACGCTTGAATGCTTGAATGGATGGTTCAATTGATTCCACGGACTTCTCTCCATGGATATGGAATGTGGTAGTGGATGCCTTGGGTGGAATCTTCCCCTTGGGACTTGATTCCATTGGATTACTTGGATCTTGATACCCTCGGGATACGGCTTGTTTGGGCTCACGTTGGACTTTCTATTTCCATGTTCCAATGACCCCAACTAGTGCTAGACGTGTTTCCTCAAGGGATTCCCCTGGGGATCGATGGGATGCCTTCGAAAAAATCCTTGGATCAGGCCCTTCATGGTCTAGATATATATTAGTTGGATGAATTGGTCTATTGACACCTTCAATCTAGCCCTTTAGGTCTGATCATCAATATATAGTTTTTTTTGTGGGATACTACATTCAATATATAGTGTGGTTGTGGGATACTTGACTTCTCTATATAGTGTGGCTATGGATTTTCTGATACTGATTGAACTAGGGCATGGCCTAGTGACTTGTTTACTTGGTTATAACTTCCTTGTTATGAGTTGACTCTATTTCATAGGTGGACATGAGGTTTTTTTCAGTTTTACTTATTATAGTAGAGTTATTGCTTCATAATATATACTGACTTACTGGTGGTTTACAATTGATATCTCTTTTTTATAATTGATTTTATAACAATATTGAGCATGGTGGTTGCCTGCTGAGATGTCTGTCTCACATCATGTATGGGCCTCTTTGGGGACCCAAACAAATTAAATGGTTTTAGTTGATGATAGTGGAATGTACCCTAGTACAGGTTGTTTATTGTGGCCTTTGAAAAAGGGATCATATGACCAAGATGTGGATTGCAATGCAGGGATACCTCATTGGTATTTTGTTCATTTTGGGATACTTTTATTGTATTGTATTTCTATGTAACTATTTGGATTACTTCTAGATACTTGTACCATATTCATCATTGTTCATATGAGGAAAATCTTGTTATTGATATGGATTCCATTCTCTCTTTTCTTACTTTCATTTGTATGCTCGTTATTTCACTTTCTCTATTTATGGTATGTTTCACTTCAGTTGTGATACTCTGGTAATGTGGGCATAGTCTCCCCACTGACTCAGGGCCCACACTACTAATCAGGAGCCTCTAGAACTTTGGAAGATGTTCTTGATGTCATGTGGTCAACCGGGCTCGGGGCACCGTTTCGGGAGGCATCTGGGTTCGTGATGTTGCAAAACATTTTAATTTTAATTCTACTAGGATTTGATCTTTATTGAGATACATAAGCCGTTGTTAGAGACTATTTCATGAAAATATCTTATGAATACTTCCTTTAATAAAAAGGTGACAAGGTAGGACCCCTTTTAGTATGTATATAGTTCATAGGTGACATGGGTGCATATATCACACAGGTTTATCTATGGGAATTTCATGAGTGGAAAAGTGTGTTGTTCGTTTATGAGCACGGAACAATAAAAGGGTGAAGCATTTGGGAATGTGGACAAGGGATAAGTAGTTTGGTTCTAGGACATGGTTGGCACATCTGGGTACATTAATTTGGGTTAATAAACTAGGTTCCTAGAAAAGTGTAACTTTTATATTCTACATCTTGACTTAAAAACATCTAGTTCATATTAATAATTCATGTAACCAAGGGTGCCCCCTAATAATGAGATCAGAACCGTATGAATACAGTAAAAATATAAATTATAAGTGATAAAAGTATGAAAATTGTATTTAGGTAAAGGATTCCGTTCTTAGTTTTTTTGGGAAACATGATATTCATGATAGATGTTAAGAACAGGAAATGAACCAACTAGACTAATCATTAGAAATGGGAACACTATGTTGAGTTATAGATGTGGTAACACAACCCTATGTAAAAAATATATATTTCAAGAAATAGAGCATTCCCTTATAGAGTACAAAGTCTACGAATCACATACATCAACCCATTCTTATGATATAACTTAGTTACACTTTCATGTACCTAACTTTATTTAGTCACCCACTTTCACAAATTCTTGGGGGAAACTATATTGTTCCCATAGATACATACCTCATGAGATAATAACATTGAAAAACTAGATTTTTTGTGTGATATAAGACCCCTAGCTTCATTCATCCATATTTCTGAGTGACACTTGATAATCATTCAATTTTTATATGGTAAATAATCCAAAAAAATAAAATAGTTTTAATATCCTATTAAAATTCAATAACAAAAGTAGATCCCCTATAATTATAACAGGATAATACCATGGATTAAAAATGGGGTTTTGAATATATACATGAAATATATAGGTCCATAACATTCGATCAAGATAAAAAATCATTTATAACTTAAATTTTGTGGCAAATGGGTTTATGATTATGGAGATAATTTATCCAATAAATCTATAGGTGGAATCTAGGGGAATAACATTCAATCAAAGGAACCAAACATTGGGTATCTATAATTTAATGTATTTGAAAAAAAATTTAAGGCCCCGAACCCACACTTCAAGGTCAATATCTGTAAACATGTAACTCACAATCTAAATTGATACCAATTATAAAATATAGGCTAGAAAACAATCAATTACAAATCAGTTACTATTATTTCATTTCATACATAAGAATGATTATTTTAGGATTGTTGGTTTATAAAATTTGGATACATCTATAATAAATGAATCAAATGTCTTTCTCAATGATTATATTTTTTCACTACATAATAAACTACTAAACATATAACAACAATTAAATATATATTATAAGTTGTTTCAAAATATTTACCCTTACAAAAATTTCATAGTTAAAACTTTACATCATAACTATTGAATATAGAAATAAAATACGTAGTGACTTGAATTTCTCTGTAAAGAAAAAAATTATGAGTATAGAAACCCTGAAAAATGTGTTTTCTCCCATAAGTCCTTATTCTAATACTTATCTGATATTGACAAAATTCACAATTTTGAACATTGAAAACCTACATTTAAGGCATTGTTATAAGATATTATATTGTAACAGGAAGAGAGATAAACCAAAACATTACATGTTTTACCTCCTAAGACATGTCAATAAATAGATAGGTTATATAATATTTATCCCCACCATCCACCTGATTATGTCTAAATACATTCAATATAAGTGTTAATAATACATTTCCTAGTATTCCATAAGGATCTTTATTCTGAATAAATACATGAATATCCATATAATTAAACAAACGAAATTGCATTACTTTCCCCCATATTAATAAAAGGGATAAATGGATCATAACCCATCTAAAGAAATAAGTTGTATGGAAAAATAATACATGGTAATATTTCAAATAATCATCCATATTGGAATGACAATATATGGAAATCTTATACTTTTCCCCATGTTTGTAAAAGATCAAACATGATCCTAACTCATCCATGGGAAGAATGGGGATGATTCCTTAATACATAGTCAAAATTAAAATAATAATTCATATTTGAGGAAATATATATAATTTTAATATATCATGTCAATAGAGTAACATGATTTATAGTTTATCATCATCCAACCATAATTACATAAATTTTGATGTTTAGACTTTATAGAGAAATGAGAATACCTCTAAGTCAATACTATAATGAAATTAATATAAGTCGTCTATAAAAAAAAGTTGATGACATTAAGAGAACATAATCATAGTGAAATAAAACAAATGTACAATTGTAGGGACATAAGTGAAAAACTCCAATCTAAAATAATTAAATGATTTGTAGCACAAAAAAAAGGATCACGAATCAAATTTTTCAATATCTCAAGATAAGATCCCCAAGTGGAAAATATATATATTTTTTGATAACTCATTAAATAAAAACCAAGCTTGGGTAAATCCTTTTAAAAATTAAATTTTAATTTGAAAAGAAAATATAATGTATATTTTAGGAATGATTTTTATAATTACTGTAAGAAAAAAATTTACATTTCTCTTTCAAAGTTAAATTTTTATAAGGATAAAAGAAATTATTAAAAATATTTTACATTTAAAATAATTATACAATAATTATCTTTTAGACATGATTTTTATCAATTATAAAATAGGTTATGAAGAAAAGAATATGAAAATCAAAAGTAAACACATTATTATTATTTTTAAAATTCATTTTTTTAAAACACTAATTGTAGGATGAGTACAAACCATTCATTTATATTAAAACATAATGTTACTGTTGAAAATAATAAATAACTTATAATAAAATATTTGTGTGGGGTGACCCAATAATTGAAGATAGAATATAATTAAAAAACAATAAAACTCTTAGAATTAATACTTTAGTTATCAATATTAATATAGTGAAACATACTCCATGAGGCATGAAACATAGGAAATGGGGTTTATGTGGCTCAAAATGATATAAATGGGATAATAACACATAATAAAATTAAATAGAAAAATTTACCAAAGTTATATTTAATAATTTTAAGTGGATGTCTATAAATCAATGAATGAAAAATGAGTTAACAAAAAACTATTACGACATGTCTAACCCTTCATTTGGAACATATTTTTGAAAATGAATTAGTTTTTATTATATTATCCCATAAATAAAATGGAAACTTTTATTGTAAATTTATGAGATAGTGAATAAATATAATACCATAAAATTGAAACATGTTAGATAACATATAACATGTGTCAAAGAATCAGAATTAAGACTAACAAAACTCTTTTGGATGGATTAATAATTTATTCCAAATCCCTTGAATGATTGCGATTGGAATTAATCTTTATAAAATATGATTAAAATATATTTCTTGATATTATTTATAAAATAGGAACTATATAAATTACATAAATTAAATTTTTATTATAATAAAAAAAATGTCTCAGGTAGAAGAGTTTGTGATTAAAACACTTACCTTTGTCCTGATTCGATCTATGATTCCCTCAAACATCCCAAATAATAATTTTATGTTCTATAAATATATAAAAAATAAATATATGAATAAATATATCCATTTTCACTTCTTATTTACAATTATTAAATACATATTATTTTTAATTAGTTTATTTACCTATTTTAAACATCAAGAGTAAGTAATCTTTATCTCCTTGAACTATTTTCATCAAATCATGGTTGATGTGTATTATTTATCAAATGTTAATCATTATTGTACAATATATGAAAATGGTATAAATGGTAAATTATATCTTAGGATGTCATAATATTATTTAAGTGTATCTTTGGTTATGATCAATGCGGTTGAGATCAGTGAAAGAAATGTTTCGGTTATTCATAATGAATGAATAATGATTTATCAATTAATAAGATAAATTATAATATAACCCAACTACAAAAAAATACTATTTATATATTTATATCTTATGATACTGGTAAATAATTTCTTACAGTCCTGATGGATAAAAATTCATATTATAGTTCTATTAAGAGGTTATCCCAAGAAAAACAAAAACCTACAATGATTGGTGGATTATTACTATATGGATTAGTTGAAATATAACTATAACATTGGAATAATGATCCTATTTAGTGTTTATTAGTCATGTATAATAAATTTTTTAATTTTTTAAATTTAAAATTAATGGTTATAAATAATATTATGATGTATGAATAAAAATATTTTCCTCCAACTATGTTTGTTTTAGGCTGTAATTATAACAATGATGTATTATTTATAATATTTAATATCAAATTTGTAATTTATCTTTATTGAATATAAATAGTGAAATAAAAATATATATTCAACAAAACTATTTATTTAACAATCCTTTATATGTTTTTATGAACAAAAAAATGTGTAATTTCTGGAGGAGTTAGTCCACACATGTGCAAGAGTAAGGTTTTAATTTTCTATTAAATAGTAAGAAAATTCATAATGGTAATATGATTCGTATATTTAAATTTCAACATATTATTCATCCAAATGAATATATTAACCAATTTTTATAGTAGGTTGGTGGGAGCATGGATGGTAAGGATAAAGAATAAAATAAAAAGGGTAACAAATAATTATGTTGAGAATTTGGATATCCTCTTGAAATATCAATTGAAAATGAAAGAAATAGGGAAATTTTTTTAGGATAGCTGATGAGAAGACTATATAATGGATACATAAGAATTAAATTTGGTATATATTAATTATAATTTTGACCTATATGTCCAAATTTATGTTGTAGGAAGTGATCTCCTTTTTTAGGTGAAAAAGAGGGACAAGTCATTGTAAAAGAATTACTAGTAACGGTTAACAATTTCACTTCATGAGTGTTTTGTGAGTTATGTATATATATAATATGTGAAATATATGGGTAAAAATATCATAATTAAAAATAATTTATATAAGGTTTATGTGAAATTTTAATTACATAAAATTAATTTTACTTCATTTACCCATTTCACATTTATCAATCATGATTAAAAATTATCCATGGTTATTATATTTTAATAGAATTATAATATGACACTTCGTACCATATTTTAATATGATGAACCTATGTTTTGGATCTATTTAACATAATTTAATATTTAAAAATAACAAAATAACCATTAAAATTAAAACATAACTCGTGTTAAAAAACGTTTTTGTTGAAAAGTCTCATTTTTTCCAATAAATGTTATTAATATAGTTGATAATTTATTACCAATTACAATATAGTAAAATTATTTTTATATTTTTTTTAAAATTATATTCGATTATTTATTTTAAAAAAATAATTAATTCCTCTTAAATTCCAAATATTGATAAAAAAATATAATTTCATAAAAAATCATCATACCGTGGTTACTAACATTTACCTTGGTAGAATAATTGTATATATAAAATTGAAACTAACATCAACAGTTCATTTGATTATAAATTTTATAAAAACAAACAAAATTATTTTCTAATTCTATTTCTAAATGTGTTGAAAATTAATTTTCATATCAAAAATTAAAAAAAATTAAAGTTATTTCTATAGAATTGTTTTTTAAAAAAATAATGTGTTTTAATTTTTATTTACTGTAAAATAATAATTAAAATATTTTTAACTAATTATTGATATTAAATATATTTTTTCTTTATTAATAATATGTTTCTTGAAATAGAAATATATACCACATAAAAAGGCCATATTTATAAAATTACAGTTCTAGGTATAAAATGATTGTCTTTGTCCTTTAAGTTAAACTAATTAAATTAAATTTATATGAAATGTTTATTTTTTCTAAAAAATTCATATAGTGGTTACATTATTTCATTCTCATTAATTTTATGGTTGGGATTTATTATTTTAAACATTTAACAATTTCATTATAGTTTATTGGTTAGTGTGGCTAATTTTATCAAACATGTTGACATATTTAAATGTAAACATATATTAACATTTTACATTTTAACATCCACTCACTACCCCCCCCCCTCATTTAAATTTCACCCATGAAATTTGATTCAAACAATCATATTAATATCTATTGGGAACTCATAATTAACCAAAATCCTCTAGATGATCAATGGTTTATTTAGTATGTTGAAATAAATTTATCTTGATGAAAATTTATTATAAATCATTTAAAAAGACGGTTACCCTATTAGAAATTTGATAAATAATTTTACAATAGAATTAAGGTCTAGATCTATAATTAATAACATCCCACAACACCGACATTTTGTTTTTATAATAGTCATACAATAATTTCTGTTTATTTTTAATTCAGTATACATTAGTTAGTGAACACAGAAATAACATAATTTAGTATAATTTAAATTGTGAAAACTATCTATTTAAAACATTAGTACTAATAGTATAATATTTTATTTATTTTTATGGTTTTTTAAACTATTTCCTTCATTATCACTTGGATTGGGACATTAAGTCACATTTTTCAAGACTCTTGTAATTTATGGAATGGTTTCTTTATAGAATCTATATATTTCATATACTTATGAGAGTGATGACATTTATCGCCACAATTGTAGAATTTACATTCCCCTTTAAGGAAATTTAATCAAATATTATTCCCACATTTTTTGATATATATGAAATTGAATCTTATTGCCATCATCATCTTGGTCACCTAGAAACATATGATACTTGTTCATTCTATTACTTCATTTGTTTTTCATATCATCTATGCTCTTGTTTTTAATCATAATTCTTGATATGTGATTTGGAATAATCATAATGCTTCACCCTCGAGTCATTATCTAATTATATTTTTCATTTGGGTATTTTTTTTATTTCACTATTAACATGGTTCCTTCTAGAATCATCCACTATAAAAACCAAATGAGTTAACTTGAGTGGTGAACATTATAAGAGAATTATAAAATATAAATGCAGGAAAATTTAACATCAATGTGTTTCACAGTATAACACGATCAAGATAGATTATATTACTAGTAGATCTACTTCAGGAACACTCAGTTCAATTCATATATACCTAAATTCAATATATATAATTCTTTGTTCAACAATCATTATAATGAGTTGGTTTCGCTCATACATATTAAACTAATACTCATAATAAAGATCACATATTAACATAACCAATATTAAACAATTATATACTCTAAAATGATTGAAATATATGATTCTAAATTCAACTAATTCTTTATTCAAAAAATGGTTAATAAAAATTAATATGTACATTATCTTATGAATCTATATATTTCAATATAGGTTATCCAGGGTCTTCTTCCTAATGGTATATCTGACCAAAATATAATAAAATCCATCATAATGTTATATAGAGACAGTGTGATAGACCAAATAATATCCCCTTGTAGTATCTATATCAGTATGTAGTTTTATGATAATTTAGCATCTATAATAGTTAAGATCATTTAAAAATTCAATAAGCCTATTCGAGTGATTATACTTCGATGGATTTTTACCACAGCTGCATCCTCTTTCCACCATCTATATAGGGATTTATTTCTATGAAATTCCTAATAATCTCTATATTACCTAAACATAAATTTTTTTATCCAACACATATAATTATTCCCAATAATATTCTCTTATTGTTAGGTGCAAAAAAATGTTAAATATTTCTTTAGAATTCAATCAAAAACTACTCTAAAGTGATATCTAAAACATTAAAATCATAATCTAACTTCATATTTCAATACTTGAATTTTCATCAACAAACATCCTAATCCCTAAAGTTATCTCAAATATATTTTTAATACCAACTTTTATGTCATAGTCTGAAACTCCCAAACTAGTGAGATAAATGCATATATTACAAACTCATATTGATTCAAGATATAAAATCCTTTAGATAACCCCACTTAACTATTAAATAAATAAAAATTATATAATATCTTATATTTGATGTATTTTTTATGTTAATAACTTTTTTGAATTACAAAATTGCATAAACTAATAAATCTTATGTATCACACACACAATTTTTATTTTTCTCTATACAACAAACTATTTAATACATAATAATTATTTTACATCTTTGAAAAATTATGTCACATGTGTTTTATTTATTAACATTCCATGTGTAATATATTTCTTCCAAATATATAAAAATATAAAAATAAGAGCGGGGATCTCAAAAACATGGTAAATAAAAGCATAAAACAAAGGATATCCTGACATAAAAATGGAATTAATTTTATGTAATGAATACGTAAACCCAATGATGTTGGGGTGGTAGCCTAGTAGTTAACATACCCCTTAAGCTTGAATGAAATCCATGATGAAATATTTGTGGGGAATGTTTTTAGGTTAATATTGTAGTATTGAAGTAGACACAATAGTTGTACTATTGTAGCTAGAATTATTAATCTATTTGGGCATCTAGGCCAACGGTTTGGACCTACCGCCCAAAGGGGATTCAGGCCAACCACGTCCTTTGGGACATAGGGCATTCAAGCCTTAAAGAACCTATAATAACCATTGATATCCATATAGAGATGTTCCTAGAATATTATTCAGAGGAAGTTGTAGTAATTAGAGTATAGCTAACCAAATTGGATGAATTAGGGCGTACAGAAATCACCATCAGTACCAGGCATTGTGCATCCATGAACAAGGAAATGCTAGCCGATCAATAGTGCAATATGGGTAAAAAGTATCCTTCAATGATATAGAAGCTGGGGAGGTGATGTTCTTGTGTAGTTTTTGTTGGCCTTCAGGTCATTTATTGGGTACTGTGCCTATGGGACTTCATGTCATGTAATATGATTTGTGCCACTAGTCCTAGAGATCATGTAAAGGTTCCCTCCCAACCCAAATAAAAAAGAGATTATCCAAAAATAAATAAATAACTCATGGAATTAATGTCATTTAGGTAATAATTATACAAATTTAATCATTAAAAAACAAAAAATTAATAGCTTTATACATCAATTAAAATACATGAAAACATGGATATCAATAAAATTGAAGTTATTATAATGGGATTTGTAATGTTGCACATCAAAAACATGATATCAAGGCCTTGTTCCAATACATTATCCTATCATGGTATGATATAGATGAAAAACCCAGCCCAATTGTTTTTCATTTTACCTATCAATCCAATTAGGTGATATATAATTCCAGTCCCCACATGTCTGTTGATTAATTCCATTTCATTTAGCATAAAAGTAAATATTTTTTTAAACATTTCACTAAGAAAATTTTATTGAATAATTTTGATTCCAAATTATAAAGAATATAGATTTTCAATACAATTCACCATCTTAATAAAATTTATAACATGATCATAAACCATTAATAGAAAAAAATAATATTAAATTTTTATTTAGTAAACTTTATAATAATAATTTTTATTTAAATAATAATATTTGTAATTATAGTAGTTTCACCATGTCAAAATAAGGGATAACATGATGATAAAATATATGAAAGTAGAATGTTTACAGTCAGAGAGTACATAGTAGACCTACCAATAATCATCCATATTAGAAGAAAATCTAAATATCAAATATATCATGTTAATTGAATAAAATACCTTATTTTATGAAAATCATGCAATTTGAAATATATATATTGAAATATTCACAATATATAAGATAATGAGTGTATATCATGCTTAATACTAAAATAATGTAATCATAATCAATATATTTAATTATGGAGGATGGTTTAAAAATAATACAACCTTAGTGCAATAATAAAAAATATAAGGTTGTTAACATAACTAAAAAACATGGTTTCAGAATGTAGAACCCCTTATGGTCCTGTGCAATCATATATGGGACAGCATCTATCGAGCAATTAGGCACGGGACAGCCTGGTGAGCAGTGATGAGTAGGGTGAAAGCTGGCCTTCATAGATAAGAGCATGGCAGGAGCCTCTATCTGTAGTTTTGAATTACAATTTTTTGTCATTGAACTAATTGTGGAGGATTGGTTGTTGTTTATGTTTTGATTTAATGTTGGGTTCCCCCTCAGCCCTTAAAAGGGGGTCTTTAATAAAACTAATTAATTGTCAGTAGGTTCCAAACAAGGCTTCAATCGGTATCAAAATATAAGTGAACAAAAATTGGCTTGTTTCATACCAGAAGATAAATTCCCTAGATGATAAATATATACATTATATAAAAATCTTATAACATAAAACCCATTAAGGTAAATCCTTTTGAAAATAAATAAGGTAATTGTAAATGAAAACTCAAAAGAGGTTTTGGAAGTCATTTTTAAAAATGATCTAAAATTAAAAAATAATAATTTCGCTATCAAAGGTAACATTTTAAAGGGATATATGATATATTTGTAAAAATATTATATCTGTAGATAATATCAAAAAATGTGAGTTTAAAATAAATAAATTTTATCTATGAAAAACATGATATAAAGGTAGCATATAAAAAAATGGACAAAATATTTTTATTATTTTGATAATAATTTATGATGGAAACTATTGTTGTATGAATAGTTAGAAATCATTCATTTTTATTAAAACATAATTTTACAAATAACATTATAATTTAATACATAATTATGTATTTTGGTTGAAGAACCAGATCATTATAGAAATAGTTTCATTTGGAAATAATATAACTCAAGTAATGGAGTATTGAGTTATCAATATAACTTTCGAGAAACATATAACATGAAGAATTGAACACTTGAAAATGGTTATATACATTAAAAATATAAACAATGAGATAATTCAAAATAACACAATCAAAGGGTAGAATATTCCCAAATTATATGAAATAAATTTAAGTATCATATCAGAAATCTATGAATGAAGTTTGGTTGCAAAAAACTCTTATGAATAGTGAAACAGTGGTGTCAAAGGACATATGAATAAAAGGAATTTTTTTTCATATTTCATCCCATTTTTAATAAAGAAGAAATATATTATATTCATGGGATAGTAAATAAATATAACACTATTCAAGGAAAACGTGGTACATAACATGTAACATCTCTCAAACAATCAATGTGGAGAGAGGTAAATCTCTTGTAACTTGAGTAAAACATTAATCTATACATCTTGGAAGAGGGGGATTAAATTTTAATTTAAAAATATATGAATAAAATATAATTCATGACATCATATAAAAGATCAGTATTATATATACTATATAAATTATAATATAATCATAATACCATACATGTCTCAATAATATGAATTTATAGAGAAAAGCCTTATATATTTCTTGATCCACTATGAACATACACCAATAATCATGAATAATCTAATTAATTTACTTAAATGTGCACTGTAGAAAATTATTCATAACTATAACCATTTACATTATTTATTAACAATCATTCTATTAATATGTCTATATTAGTTATGTTTTACATATTTTCACCACTAGGTTAATAAATATTTATCTCTATAAAAATGGTTTGAAAAAGATGTATTTGTATCTATTTTTTTATTATTGTCTATAATTATTGGATAAAAAATTAATAGATTATATGTTACAATATTGTTAATAATTTTATAATCTCTTTTCTGCACAACATTTTTTATAATCCATGAGGTTGAATTCATTGTCATTTATTTTCTCAATGATTTTTAAAGAATGAATTGTGATTTAAAATTATTGTGTTAAATGATTATATAGACATAACCCTTTAAAAAACATTATATACATTTTTTTAACAGTATTATACTATTAACTGTATTCTCATACTATCCCATGATATAAATTAATAGTATTTTTCAAGTGCATTGTTAAACAGACCCAAACATGATCCCACTATAATTAATGGATTATTATGATGTGGTCTTATTATAAAAATATTATACCATTAGAATAAGTATCTTTTTTAAAGTATATTAATGTGATATAAAAAATGTTTACATAATAATATGAATAATTAATGTATATAAAATATTACGAAGTATGATTAAAAGAATTTTCATCAAATAATTATTGACTAAGATGGTGAATGTTAATAAAGAATTATGTCATCAAACCTAAATTTTTATTAATTATAAATACAATTAGATAATAAGAAGAGATAGAAAATATGGGGTGATATAGGAAATAGGTAAAAATTTATTATCAAAAAACAATATAACCAAAACCAATGGTAGGGAAATCATACTGGAAAACTCCATTAGATGATACAGCTGATAGACCTTTGAGTAAAATAAATTAGACACATAATTTCATTCCCACCATGTATGAATAAGATTGATAACATTGGTTATAAGTGAGATATATTTTTGAATCAGATAGAAGATTTATCTGGGAGATACAGAAATGCCTTTGATAGATTATAAATGATCTTAACATCCTTCTCAACTGATGTCAAAGAGATTTGATTTTCATGGAATAGCTTTAGTCCATGAATGAGAATGAATATATGTTAAAATTATAAGAAATAAAAACCCTGAGATTTTAGAAAATCTACATAAGTATCCTTTAGAAATTAAGGACTTGTGGAATCTTTTTGGGGCTTCAAGAGGATGAATAATTATATGAGATCAATTATAGGTAAATTTGGTAGAGTTTTATGAGAATTTAAAACTGTAGGTGTTCCATTAAGTGGGAAGATGTGAAATCGTTTTTTATCTGAAAAAGTGGTAAAATCAATAGATATAAATGTTCGGTTATGAATAATAAAAGAAATTCATCACATTTCACTGAGTTAGGTGATGAAGTGGGAGTTGAAACATGTTGTAATGAATTTCTTACTGAATAAGGATTTCTATAATGTTTATGAGACTTTTTATATATTTAGAATTAGTGATACAACATTTACACATTTTGATCGTATTAATATTGATTACAAAGTAACCATATTATTTTTTATTACTAAACAACCATGACCCGTATTTCCAAATTCTTATAATGTGATTACAAATTTGGGATCTATTTAACATAATTCAATTTATAAAAACAAAAAACATGACTTCTAAATTAAAACATATCATGTGTTGAAAATTTTTTATTGTAGAAAAAATTGAATTGTAATCATTTACTATTGTTAATTTCATTTAACTTATATTACCATTTAAATGATTGTTACATTATTTGGATATATGTTTGAAAATTATATTAATGAATTTAATTAAAAAATATATCAATTTAATTTTACTGAAAAATAATTATATATGTATTCATATATAAAAATAATAATATTTTGATCAATGTAACTAATATTTACCTTTATTCCTGAATTATATACCTATATTTTATGTTAAAACCATTACCTTATTTTGTCATTATGATTAAAAATATTAAAATAATATTACACTCAATGATATAGAAAATTGGTAAATTCTCCTTATCATATAAAAACAGAAAAATAAAATTCAAAATATATTTTTAAATGAAATGAAATTCAAATAATATCAACTATTCTCAACTATATTTGATAAAACAATTAATAAATTATTACTAACTAATTATTTCTATAAAATAAGTTTTCTCAAAATTAATCACAATTTTCCTGAAATTGAAATTTTTACATCATAAAAATGATATATATATATATATATATTTATTTATTTATTATGTATAAAATGAATGTATTAGTCATATTTTCTATACCGCATAAAAATTTATTTATATTAAAATAATAGTTTTTTCATAAATTGTTTGAATGTAATTAATCCTATTCATTCCTTTTAATTTAATGTCTAGGTTTTAATGGTATTAATATATCATATTTTTTTACAGTGGTAATTTGTGTGGAACAATATACGGAATATATTATCTTATTTACAGGTAATCACGTATTAAAATATTTTGGTGTTACAATAATTATGGTTATACACCAAATATGATTATAAAATACTAGTTTATTGATGATTCAATCTCATAGTAAGATTGAAATTTTATCATTTATGAAAGAAAAATTAATGATTCCACCAGTAGTTGGAGAATTGTTTTATAATAATATCCAAATTTACCTTGAAACGGCTTCATGAAAATGATCCTTTTTTCCATATAACGCATTTAAAAAAAACTAATTTAATAATGAAAAAATAATTTACATTTTAAACCTATGAATCATTGGAAATTAAATTCAAAATAATGGTATATCCATTCTATATAAAAAAATTATATAAAATATTCATTTCAGCTTTTTTGTAAAGAATGATTAAGTGAAAATTTCATCAATTTCTTTCGAAAGTTCACATACAAGAAGGATGGAACGGAAAATTATGGAATATATTAAAATGGTGTGATTTATAAAATATAAAATAATATATTCTGGAATATTAATTTGTGGTTTTATAAATTAATCATGGATTGCTAGATAAATCATTTTTGTTAAAGGATTGAGAACCTTTATGAATATTTAAAATAACCATGATTAAAAAAACATGTGTAATAAGTATATTAGATATTAATTTTGATAATAAGTAAATATAATTATTAGGTAATTAGAAAATAACCCATCTTATTGTTTTCAAAGGAGAGTTGAAATTTGAAGCTGTGGAAATTATTGATGTGGAGGAAGATATCTTTTTAAATAATGGGAGTTATTCTTTCCAATGTCTAGATTTTCACTATAATGAAATTTTATCATGGAAATTAATAACGATAAAAATATTTAAATTTCCTTAATAATGTGTGAAAATACCATATATAAAAAGAATTAGGTGGACACATGAGAATTATAAGTTCATAATCTAGTATATAATTTAAGACCAAAGGATAAAGATTTTGAGTTGAGAAAACTATTTTGGCTTGAGTAACAGATAAATATGACTCCAATGAATGAGATAAATAATGAAATTCATGTTTTAATACCATGAATAATTGATATTATGTGGTTTAATATATAAAATTATGATAATACTGAACCTAAATACAATCATTAGGAGTATAATATAAATGTATCTCAATAAAAAGAAATTCAGATAATGAACCATTTTAGTTTTTCTTATTTATTTTCCAACACCCATGAGATAAAGAGAATGGAACTGAACATTGAATATAATGAAATATTGTATAATAATTATAAAAATCATAATGTTTTATTACATACACAATTCCAAATATAATATGGCCTATAATAAGAAATATGTTACAAGGGGTAAAAATATAAAACCTAAAGCCTTACCTTATTCCTGATTCAGTATGGTCATGCATCTATCATACACAATAATAAAATTAATTTTAATATATAACTTTTTAAGAAACATATTCATATATGATTCATTTAATATTCCCTATTCATTATAATATTCAATTTATTTGTTATATGAAATTTTATTATATTTTTGTGAAAATTGAATTAGTGTCGGCATGTGTCGCTAATTTTAGTGATCAAAGAAGAGAGGATTAATTTATAATATAACCATACGAAAAAATAAGAAATAAATTATTAAATTATTAATTTATAATAATTTATTTTTTCTTCTCACTATCATCCATGGTATAATTTTATATCATTATTCAAGTATCTGGTGAAACTAACCCCAAACATCTACATGTTATATCCTGATGAGTTATTATTGTTATAGAAGTGCATAATGAAATTTTAATAGAACAATAATGATATTTTTAATATTATTAACATATTTAAACCATTTTTATTTTTTTTATATATTAATAAAATAAATATTAAAAATGAAAAATGTTTCTTTATGGGGGTGTTCGTTACTACATCATACATATAACATTATTTCGTTTTATAATGTCGATGGAAATAAATAAATAATTGTTTTTTCATTAATTTAATTATACATAAGTATAGTAATCATAATTATTTCATTAAATCATTATATTATGGTTAGTTTTTTATGATAATTATAAATAAGTAATGTTAAATAGTTACTAATACACAATTGGGTACAATGAACATTCTCTTTAAAGACTCTGTGAATAGGAAGAGATTATAGTATGTTATGTTTACCACTGGATAATGAAAAAGATATGTGTTTATTGAAGAAACAAAATTGAATTATATCAGGAATAAATTCTATGGAATGGGTTTAGAATGAAGGAGTGGAGGTGTCGCTTTTTTAAGTGAACAATAGAGGAATTTTATGAGTACCCTTTAATTTTAAATTATATATTTAAAATATTCAATGGTCATGGATTCATAAATATCAAAGTAATTTATTATATGGATATCTCAGGTATATAAATTCAAAAAAAAATATTTCCCAAAAATTATAAACAAGTTTGAAGTCATTTATCATTATATATTTACTTTTCCATTTTACGATTTTTTATAGGGGTAACTATTTTTTACATAATTATATTATGATATAACATATAAATTAAATATTCTATCATGAGAAAAATTTAATTGATTAATGTGAATTTAATTTATATTAAATATAATTTAATATTTTTAAAAAATAGTTTTTTACAGTTAAAATAAAAAAATTTATTTATATAAATTATATTTTATAGAAAAATTGTTTTACACCATAATGTGTTCATATAATTATATATTATTGGATAAAAATTTCAAAATAGAGAATATTTTAATAAATTGGGTTAAAATGTGTATTAAATTAGTATTTTATAATTCATTAATTCATTTGGGAATAAAAAATTGAACAATATTAATAAAACAAAATTTTGAAAATAATAGTTCTATTGATATCATGATCACCAGGTTTAATCTTAGTCATTTTATCATTGTGTTGAAAATGAAATTGAGTTCATAAATTAATATTTAAATGTTGATCTAAAATAAGAAATATTTTTTTAATTGATTTAAAAAATTATTAAATCAAATTTTTAATATGAACCTAGAACAAGTTGTCTGAAATATTCATTGACCATCCAAAAATGATAAACATGGATATTATAAATATTACGTAGTGTTTTTATATAATTTTGAATACTTTTTTAGAAAATGTATTTCATATGAAACATTTCCCATAAAAATTTATATATTAATTTTTCTAAATAATGTCACAAAAGTTACAATATTAGGATAAATCGGTATTCTTATTATTCATATAAAATCAAATATTATGAAAAATCTAAAAAAAATTTATCCTATGGTAATATTAAAAAAGATTAATAAAAAAGTAGTTAATTTTGTAAAATTGATATTCTAAAATTTAATCATTTATCATTTAAATAAAAATTCAATTTTTCAAAAAAACAAATTTTATAAAAAATCACTATTTTAATACATTATATATTCTTAATCCAATTTTGTAAGAATTTATAATTGATCAAATTATTTTTATTACTCATATGTTTTATTCAAGTTATAATAATATTATCTAATTTTTCTTCCATTTTTTATTTTAGATATTATTTGTGGAACAATCAATCTAATAATTGATTATTTAAATAAAAAAATTAAAATGTAAAATCATGGATCATTATATTTTATTCCTTGAAATAAATTGTGTCATTAAAATTTTAAATAAATATTTACTGGAGAATGTGTCTGATGGAATTCTAATATTATTAAATATTTTGGATACTACTTATAACTTTAATTATATCATACTCTCAAAGGCTATATCATGTCACTTATAATTCCTCAAACAATATTAATTTTTAATTTAATCATATTCTAAGTTATGCATATATTACAATAATACATTCTCAAAAATATATCCTATCCAAAACCATTTGAATATCCAAGACATTAATCTACATCAAAGTGAAATATTCCTTTAAAAATTAACAATATCATTTAAACTTAAATAATATTAATCACCAGTTCATGAAGTTACAAAATACTCAATTTATTTCATAATCCCATGAATGAGATAAAATAAAAAGAAAATATTTTGGATCATATTCTCATTAAATGAATAATCTATTTAAAGGATACCAATACATTGTATCTCACTCTCCTAAAAATAATGCATGCCTTTATTAGTAAAATTTCAAAAATATATTAAACCTAACATCGTTTTTATCATAATATTCTATGCTGAAGAAGGTATCTCTATATTAATAAAAAATTCAAGAAAATAAATTTTCAAGGTTTTGTATATGATTTAATATATCTTTCCAAACCGTTAAAGAGAAAATTGAATTAAAATACATTAAGGTTTCACATATCCACATAAATTTCAATATTTAACATAATATAAATGATAAGTAATATTTATTAATGAAAATAGATATCATTATCAATATTTCATTTATATAAAGATTTAAACATCATCACTTTATTTAATACCTGGATACTATCATTTTCTATCATAAAAATAATATGATAGAATTCTATACATAAATATGATCCCTTGTTTGGTTAGTTAATTTTAGTTATAGAAATTTCTTAGCTTCATTTCCATTTTCCAATTTTAGCTAACACCAAAACCCAAAATTTTAATGTAATATCCAAAATTTGAATATGAAAATATCAATCTAAATTTGTGTTATATAATTAAATAATCATTTCATCATCTAATACATTCACTTAAATATACTTTTATTAATGATTTGTTCCATTATATTTCATTTCCTAATCCCCAAAATAAATACCCCAAAACTACTTTGATATTTCATACAATATTCTAGAAAATAATTCAACTGAAACATATTCTTTTAATGTTTGTCATAAATATTATCCACAAAATCACAAATCAATTTATATATACCTTTACTCAAAATTCTCTTCCTTTTAATCTAAGATATAAATTATCATTCTACATTAGCTTTTATAAATTAATGATCCTAAAATCCTTCAAATATTTTGTAATGAAAATAGAAATAGACCAAAGTATATTTCATTGGAGTTCCAAACTATGAATATAGATTTGCCTCTATTTTTTGCACTAGGTGATGATAGAGTAAATTCCAAACATACTTTTTTGGTTTATTAACAATTGATATGTCTGTGTCAGATTATGTATCCACTTTCAATATCCAAATAGGGATTTCAATAAATGGAAAAAAATTAGTTTACTTAAATTTTAGTATTGTGTTTAATACTAAGACTTATCGCAAATAATTACCTATAGGTTCCTCGCTAAATTTCACTTATTGAAATCCACAAAAATAACTAAACTAATCATACAGATAATAAAACACTCATTTTATTCAAACTGAGGCATCACAGACCTATATTCCGGTGTCTAGTGTTGAGGACACATACTTTTAAAAATTAAATTTTACTCCATGTGAGATGATCATAGCTCAACATTCACAAATTTCACACTACTATTACATTTCACACCAATATCAATTAACTCAAAGAACAATTTGGTATTGTGAATTTGGGGACCAATTACATGGGAAACTTATTTTACAAATATTTGATCATTTATCCATAATTTAATGATAATATATACCCAACTATACTTTCTATATGCTACAATAATCTTCCAAAATATAGGAATTAATAAATAATAATGGGGTGATCTAAAATTCACAATAGGGATAAAAATAAGAAATAAACATTAAAGATCAAATTTGAGAATATAGGTATATTTAATACACATAAGAATGATTTACCCATTAAAGAAATGATAAATATTCAAAGAAAATAGTTTGTCATATATTAATAAAAAATCATGAAATTGCTCATTAAAAATTAAATAAGTCTTACATGATTTGTTTCACAACCATAGGTATAGGGAAACATAAAATTCCTGAGTCACACACCAACTGCATTATTTGGTACACAATATAATTATACCCACATATATATCACCCACACAAGTAAATGATATTCTCACATCCTTATGAAAAAATAAAATTATTCCCATCTACACATATCTCATGTGACTAAAAATATTATATACATTCATCAGAATAAAATGTAAAATTCCACTCATTATTAATCTATACTTATGAGTGACAACTCAAAATAAAGTATTAGATATATCAAAAATAACCCGTGTAAATAAAATGGACTTCATATTCGTTCTAAATGGAATCACACAAATAAAATATCCCCTATTATAATAAGATAATACCATTGAAAATTTGGTATCCAAATATTTTTATTAACATTATAGGTAAATAATTTTTATTCTAGAGAATAAATATTATATTATTTACACCATATAGATAAATGGGATTTCATTGATTCAATAATTTCCCCAATCAATTGATGTATGGAATCAAGGTGAGAAACCATATATGAAAGGAATAAAAATTATTTTTTTATTTTTATTAATTGAATTGGAATCAAAATTGTTTAAAAAGTCATTGATAGATCATTTCTCATATAAAAATTTAAAATTTCTCATTTCTGAAAACATATTTATCGATTCAATTATTAGAGAAAGAATAATGTTTGTAGAATAGTTGAATTTTACATTGAAAACATGATGAAAAAGACTCTTTTATAGGAAAAACATTTAAATGAAAACACATAGAGTAATTTAAAAATAATTTACTTTTTAAAAACATTAAAAAAGATAATTAAGATTTAATATAAATTTACATTTATTATTTGTAAAACATTTTAAAAATGTAATTATATTTTTTTATTTTATAAATAATATTGATATGAAAACGTCTTCTATTTATTTTTAAAATTCAAACACCAAAAGGTTATAAGGAAAATATTTGACATATTTTTAAACAGTATTTTTTATGAAATTTAAAATAATGGAATCATTAAAAATTTATAATAGTTTTTGTTGAAAATGTTGATTTATAGATAAATCGATTGAATTTTAAAGGATGGAGATCCTTTTTGCATATCTTTAAATACCCTTACTGAAATATATCATCAAACAAAGTTTGTTCGATTTTATTTTCAAATATACTTATTTATAATTACGATGGTAAAATAAAATAATTAATATTATAATTTTAAAAAATAGAGGATACCATTTTTGGAATTATAAAATTTTCACGTAATAAATGATCCTTCTCAAAAATGGAATCTATTATTTCTAATTTCATTCTTTTATTTGATAAGATATTTCCCCAAAGCAGATTATATCAACAAAAAGAAGTAAAATCCCTTGATAAATAAGGAGAATAAATTGGATAAAAGATCGGTATGATTCAATGGTCATATACTATCATAATCAAGTAGAGAATTTATGACTCAAGAAAAAAGTGCTTGAGTCGAAAAAACTACTATGATTCAAGGAAAATTTCAATTAAAACCAATTTAATCAAAGATAGATTTAAAATGTTCTTACCAAAAAATAATAAATGGTATTTAATAGTTAATTTTAGAAAATAGGATACATATACACCATATAAATAAAATTTGATGCATGATACAAACATGTCTCAAAGATATGCATTTTATGGAATAAACCATTATATATTTTGTGACATTTTAGTTAAAAAACCTGATGGAAATAAAATTTATTTCAAAAGATTTTATCCTAAAATATAATAGAATAATTATAAAAAATATTAAAGGGTAATTAGTCACACAATTACAAATAAAAATCATGAGGTGAAAATATGAGATAAGAAACCCTTACCTTATTCCTTATACAATATGTTCATTCTATTATCATCCAAAATAATAAAAATTATATTTTTATTATAATTATTATGGAACATATTCATATATTATTAATTGAATATAGACTATTTACAATCATATTTCACTTATTTATTATATAGTTGTTTATTCTGTTTTATGTAAAATTTAATTGGTGTCTTTTTATTTGGATAATTTTTGAGATCATATATGATAATTTAAAAACATAACCTAGTCATTCCATAAAAATAAATAATCATTAATTCATTTTTAAATTATAACATACATATAATTTATGTTCCAATAGTAATCTATGATATAGTTTTAGATCATTATTCCATTATGTGGTTATACCAACCTCCAACATGAACACATTATACCACTATTGCTTAGTAAGGTTAGGGATGTTTATAAAATACATATAATATAAGAATAATTATATTGATTATGTTTTATTATTTTTTAAAATAATATTTTAAGTGGTTTTCATAAATGACAAAATTATGACGAAAAATAAAATATTTAACTACAATGAGGTGGTAGTCCGTACATCACACAATTAATAAAATTTTGTTATTATATATGGATAGAGCGGAATAAATAATGGGTTTTAAATTTATATAATAAAAATTAATTATACTAATGATTCAATTGTCATTATATTTCTATTATTTAATGATTATGTAACACTCATATTGGATCCTTGAACAATATATTGAATGAATCCATTGAAATAAATGGGTTATGCTAACTAATTATAATAGGGGGATAATGAAATTGGTAGATAATTCATGGTGGAGAAAAAAATTATTCATTCAAGAAGATATTTCAATAAATGGTTTTGTAATGAATTAGTTTAAGTGTCCCATTTACTACATGGATAAAATGGAACTTTTTTAGATACCCATTAATTTTCAAGGATATGATTAAAACGTTCAATGTTCAAGGACTTGAAAACATATAATTTTTCAATTTTGGGGTGATATTGGATGAATAATTCTTCAAAAAATAATTTCCACTCTTTTTTAACAATACGGGATCTTTTTAGTTATATATTGTTAAATTTATATTTTTATTCCTTTTTCTAGGGTAACATGTTTTTACCTATGTAACTCGAGATTTAATGAAAACATTATGTAACCCATAATACCATATTTGGGAGTAATCATCCAAACATTAATATACATTTTTTCAAAATAAAAATTTAGATAATCAAAAATTAATATTTTAACTAAAATATTGTATATATATATATAGAAAATGTTTTCTAAATAAAATTCACCTATTAAGCATTTACAATATTATTTAGAATTGGTTTCGAATTAAATTATTAATAATATAAATATATATATTTTTAAATAATATTTGAAATTTATTTTTTCAATGATATTAATTTATTTATAAATATTATAAATACATAAAATTAATAAAAACCAATTAAAAAAATATTTTTATCATTATCATTGTTATTCTCTTCATTCATCATAATATAATTTCTGTTATAAAAATGAAATGAAATTAATAAAATAATATAGACATTTTGAACTCAAATATTACAACCTTTTTGAATACTTATTTTCTAAAAGTGTGGGAATCTAATTTTTTATTTAAGCATATAAAAAGATTTTAGAGTGAAATTTTACTTGAGTTTTCTATAAGATAAACATTGGTTTTATTAATTAAATGTGGTTTTTATAAAAAATTTATATTACTTATTATATATAAATTTTAAATAATATGGTTTAATAAAAATTTATGACATTATTTTGTTAAGATAATTTCATAAAAGTGTCATTTTTTTAGTAAAATATGATTCTTTACTATTCAAACATAAATCGATTATTTTATAAAAATACCAATAGTTATTCCTAATATTATTTTCATTAGATTTGTTTATAAAAAAATTAGTGTATTTCAAATTTCATTTTCTAAATCATTAAATTTATCATTTAAATAAAAAATACAATATAAAAAAACTACTTTTGTAGAGAAACACCCTTTTAGAACATTAATTATTCTTAATACTATTTTGTATGAATTTTTAATTGATTAAAATATTATTATGTACTATAGGATGTATTATATTTATAATTTTATAATCTAATATGACTTGGATTATTTATGATTTTTATTGTGGGTGAAATAATCTATCAACATAGTGTTTGTTAAAAAGAAAAAATATATAGAAAATTCATGGGTTATTACAGTAGTGAACTGTTTCTGGAATGATATCCAAGATACTAATGCATAATTCTCATATTGAGTTTCTTCTTCAATTCCGAGAGAAATAATATTCCAATTATTATTGTTCATATGTGGCAGATCTTATGGAAATTATTTAGAAGAACAACAAGAACTACTAGACAAACTACTTTTCCAACTATACATAAATGTTCTCTTAAACGATGTAGACATAATAACTCCTAATTCTATATAGATAAATTAATTTATTTCGTAGTATGTATCTTTTTCTATTTAAACATTTCATAAATGGTATAATACATCTATGAGTGTTTTGTTAGTCATATTTGTATATTGAATAATTATATGGATTTCCCTCATAATTGAGCATATATGTGAGATCCAAAAATACGCTTTTAAGGACCCATCCCTAGTTTCCCAGATACATGAATAATTTCATTAAATTGGAATATAACAATGGAACGTGCATCCCAGAGGGAAAAAGTAGTTTTGTTGCATTTTGAAACAAGATACATACAAATGTTTAACATTACAACCTGAAATGAAAAAAAAACATATAAGTTCAATTGGGAACATCCACCACTACAAGATAATCCCTACAAGGCAGTCATAATATACCTTTTCTTGTCCTTTAAAAAATGAAACTAAATAAGGCGTGATCTCAAAATCTCAGTAATAGTAAGCAATACAGTATAAGATAACATAAACATTAATCCTGGAGAATAATTAAAAAACATTCCTTTAAATGAAAAAAAGATAACATAATATGGACAAAATATAAGCTGATTAAATATTTTCCGGACAAAACATATTCATGGGTAATACCTCAAGAACGTTGAATTTATAGCATCAAAATGAGGGAAATTCATATGTCGGACATTCTAAAAAATACTTTCAAGGCCTCTACCAATATGTCTAAAAATTTTTAAGGCCTCGGCCAAAACCATATCTCATAATAGGAAAGGCCTCAGCCAAGTCCACATCTATTTGTCTCATGAGACCTACCGATGCATTATGGAGGTATAATTGTCCACACCCATAAAATAATAATTCCAATTCATTCTTTATATGAGCGGGGATAATCAAAAACAACATATACATTCATACTGAATGTAACTTATGAATGTTTATAAATTTGCTTGAACATTAAGCATAATCAGTTACCATTCCGAGTAAATTGGTGATTTTTTTATGATAGAAAATATATAGTCAAGCAAATAAAAAAATTCAATAAAATATGGTATATGATATAATATATAAATATCAACAGGATTGTTGAAATAGATGAAGGTACTCTTATAAAATCATCGGGTAATTCTTGAGATCAATACTCTATTACTTTGAAATGAAATGTTCCTTTGGAAACAAATTTGTATAAAACCATAAATGTAGTAAGATTTTATTTTAAAAATAAAATGGGTGACTTTATAAAGATAATGGTTTCCAAAAACATATTATCATGTTCCCTTAAAAATCTGTAAGAATTTGAGAAATACCATTGAAAAAGGATTGTATTTTAGAAAAGTTATTGAACGTTTATTTTAAATTATGAAACTCCATATAAAATAAGGATGGCTTGTGTTTTGTAAAATATATATAGGAAACTAAAATATAATTTCTAAATATTATTTAATACTACACAATAATTTAATTTATGTAATTATATAATAAAAGTAAACTAAAAGAAAATGGAGGTACAGGTGGAAATACCCTTTCCTTAAGTCATAATGTTCCACTGTTGACCATGTGGTATTGGAATTTGAAATTAGAATCATTAATAACTAAATTAAGAACCAATTAGTGATTTATTTAGGTTACATAATTTTTTAGTTCTTTTATGTCTTTATTTATAAGTTATAATATTGAATTATCTCGTAATGGAGAGTTCATTTTCTTGATTTTCATATTTGGTTCAATTGTTTTTATGTAATGGAGTTCAAGTGGAATGCATGTAAATCACCAGAATTAAATATATATATTATTTATAAATTTAAATTGGTTTTAATTGTAATTTATATCATTTGTTTACTTTTAATGAGGATGAATCATTAGATGAAATGTTAATGACATCCACATTGATTATTTTGCATTATTTGAGTTATTATAAACTAATTTTGTCATAAAATTAATAATCTGTATGTGTAGTGGTTCATGAATAATAATTAGATTTTAATACATATATTTGAGTCTTTTTCAACCATAAAAATGCATTAATTACTAGTAATGAAAAACAAATTTATGAACGAAACTTTGTCGTCGATGAAGGTTGTAAATTGGAACCTCACGGAAGATGATTCCGTTAATAAAATAAAAGAGAGAGAGTGAGAATATTGATGATCGTTCTTCAATTAACCTGATATAATTATATTATATATATTATACTTTATTTATTATGTTCATTTGGATATATTAGGAGATGATAGTATAATAATATAAAGGAACATGGAATGAAATTGAAAGAAACAGAATGTGAATATACCTCTTGAATCCACCTCCATGAGAATCATTTTAAGGGAAGGGGTTTTGCTCATTTGAAAATACCATGAGCTACTAAAATTGGTTAGTGACTAAAGAATGGTATTTGGACCGAAATATTTGGATCTTCAAGGATTCTAGAAATAAAGAGAAGAGGGATTGAGAGGAGGTTTTACAGTGGAGGAGAGGTGGGTTTTCCCGTTATTTTAATCATTATTTTATTGTTTTTGCAAAGAAAACCAATAGTATTGATTTTTGTTACCACGAATAGTAATGAGTGAATGTTTATTCGAATCAATGGTCATTCACATCATCCGAGTCTCATGCATAATGTATAAATTCACTTATATAACATATTTTGTAAATTATGGTATTTCACTATTCACCAAAAATTCTTGTATTTCAAAACAATTCCCAAAAAATCAACCTAAAAATTATTCGATGTTTAGTTTTATAAAATGAACTCATTTTTTTCTAAATAATTTTCTAAATATGATTATTTCAATTCCTAAATAATGTAATAATTTATTCAAAAAATAATAATTTTAAAACTATAATTCGTTTTATTTCAAATTGAATATTTAATCAAGATAATGACATTATGACAATAATAATATGATTCAATATTCATAACTTTCATATTACTATTTATATTACTATACATAAGGGGGTTTTACTATTCACCGAAAATTATGTTTGTCTTACTAGAATCTAAATGCCTTACTGAACGCAACCATGTATGTTAGTTTTATTGAATTTCAAATCATATAGGTGAAAAAAATTACTCGCAATGTTATAACAAAGAGGTGTTTTTTATTGACATAGTGTTTCATGAATTAGATATTAAATTTATTTTCAAAATCTCGGGGTTTTACATTATACTCTATATGTTAAAATTTCATCCTTGAAATTACCAGAATGTGACCTCACAAAAAGATTTGGGAAGTTTTTCATTATAAGATCCTCAAGCTCTCTTGTAGCCTCATCGATATTATGATATTTCCAAATTATATTTACTAGTTGATTCATCTAATTCTGTAAAACATGTTAGTAAGTGTAATTAATCTACATAGTCTCTTCACATTAATAGAAGTCAGGTTCCAATTTTATACCTTTATAAGTGAGGACATGTGTTGGGTCTGGCATGTACTTTCTTATCAAGGAGACATTGAACTCATTGTGTACTTTAGACATGCTAGGTACCCTAGCCAATTGATATGAAATTGATCAAATTCTCTCTAGAATTTTGAAAGGGCCTATGTACCAATAACACATTTTACCTTTCTTCCTAAATCTTATAACACAATTCCATGCATATAATTTAAAAAAAGTGATCTCCCACTTGAAATTACTATACATCCTTCGATTATTGGCATAGATATTTTTTCTACATTGAGATACTTTGATATGACCATGAGTAGTCTTTACATTAATTCTAATTTCCTCCACAATCCCAATTCCCAAAAGATTCTTTTATCCAAATTCATCCCAACATGTTGGTGTAGGATATATTTTTCTATACAATGATTCATATAGAGTCATGTGAATACATTCATTGAAACTATTATTTTAGGAAAACACCACTAATGGTAAGCATTGATTCCACATACCTTCGATGTCAATTTAACGTGATCTCAACATGTCCTCTAAAGTTTGGATCTAAGCATTATATCCTAGGCTTTCTGAAGACTTTTCTTAAATTTTGATGTAAATCGTGGATCGTCATCAGACACTATTGAATGAGGTTCTCCATGATGTCTTGAAAATTCATTGATTTAGAGTTTTCCAAGAGACTGTAGTGAAAAATCCTCCCTTATAATGAGTAAATGCGGAGATTTTGTCAATTGATCAACAATTAAACATATAGAATCATTATTTCTTGGAGTTCTGGGTAATCTAGTAAAAATGTCCATAGTTATGTCATCCAATTTCAACGTTGGAGTATGTAGATGTTACATAACTCTTTTTTGTATGTTTCATTTCATTATTAACTTTTTTACAAACAAATCATATTAATTAATAATCCACAATTTCCCTCTCCACGTTATCCGAATCGAAATATTCATTCAAATATCTATACATCTTAGTGCTTCTAGGATGTTTGGAGAAGTTTGAACTATGAGCTGTATATAATAACTCCCTTTCTAGATCGGGTATATTTGGAACAAAAATACACCTCCCAAATTTCATAACACCATCTCTCCACACACTAATTCAGTCATCTTCCCATCTTTCAGAACATTAATTTTTTTGAAGGTTCTCATCATCAAACTGTGCATTTTTAATTATTTCAAATACAAATTGTTGGGAAAAAATTGAAAAAGTAGCAATGTCTCTCCATCTTTTCTAATTATCATATCCATCCTCACTATATGCATGTACAAATGATCCTTATAAATCCTCATTTTGTTGATAAAACCATTATCCTTCCTTCTCAATGCATAATCTACCTTGTTTTCCTTTCCAGGGTGATTGTGTGTTGTACAATCTTAATCCTTGAGCAGTTCGAACCATCACCTTTTCCTCGTGTTGATTTCATTATGGGAGAAGATATATTTTAGACTTTTTGATCTGTATATATCACACATATTTCACAATAAAGATAGTGTCTCTATATTTCTAGGTAAAATATCACATCAGCTAACTCAAGATCATGAGTAAGATAGCTTTTCTCAGTAATTTTTTAACTACCTTGATGCACAATCAATAAATCCATAATTTTTCATAAAGAAACAACCAATTCCTTTATTTAATGTGTCAATATAGATCACAAACCCATTATTCCCCGATGGTAGAGTTAGTATCATGACATTCACTAATCTCTTATTCATTTATTTCAAACAATCCTCACATTAAATTGTATATATAAATTAAACCTCATTACTTGTATGCTTGGTCATTGGGTTGGCTAAACAAATAATGTTTTGAACAATACACTAATAATAACCTACTAAATCAATAAAACAACATACCTCAATTATGTTCATTGGAGTAGAATATTATTTCACTACCATCTTCACCATACGATCAATGGATATTCCATCATTAGATACAATGTGTCCATGAAACTGATTGAAGCAAAAATCCACACTCTCTAAACATTCCACATAATTCATTTCTTCTATGAGTCTTCCTAATAGTGCAGAAGTGGTTTTTATGATCTCCATAGCTTTTGGATTATGCCAATATATCATCAATAAATACCACCACAAAATCATCAAGATATTCCTAGAAAATACTATTCATTAGAACCATGAAAAAAGAGGGTGAATTAGTTAGTCTGAAATGACTTAAAATTAACTCATAATTCCCATACCAGGTTTGAAATGTTGTCATTGGAATATCATCATTCCTTACTAGAAACTGATGATATCCACATCGAATGTCAATCTTCAAAAAATATATGGCTCCATGAAGATGATCAAATAAATTATCAGTGCGAGGTAGGGGAAACCTTTTTTTTACTATTATAGAATTGATATCAATGTAGTCAATTCACAACCTCATAGATATATATTTCTTCTTATAGAAAAGAACAGTGGATCACTGAGAAACACTAGAGAAAATAAATCCTTTATCACTCAATTCCTCTATATTTTTTTCTTCAGTTCCACTAATTTCAAATTTTTTATTCTATAAGGAGTGTTTGATATATGCCCTAAATCAGAAATTAAGTCAATGGAAATCTCAATTTCCCACTCTGGACGATGTCCTAGTAAATCCTCTTGAAAAACCTCTAAATATTCTATCACAATAGGTACATCCTCTATCTAAACATTCCATTCTCACCCATATTTATTTCATTACCTTCATCCCAAATAATTGAATTCATTAGAGATATAGAACGTGGATCTTGATGAGAATCGGATTGTGATGCTTCTTCCCTAAAAATAATAAATTCCATATCATCATCAAAAAAAGTTACCTCCTTCTTCTTGCAATAAATTTTCGCATCATGCATCAAAATCCAATCCATACTAAGGATTATATCAATGTAAATCTTGGGTAAGACAATAAAATTAACATATAAAGTACATTTAAATTCTATAATGGGGAAAACCTCAAACAACATTATTGTAATAATACTCCCCTTATTAGTTTTTACTTACAACTACCTTATTAAATCAAACTATAAATATTTAATTTTCTTGGAAAACTTGGAAGATATGAAAGAATTCAATGATCAAGAATAAAATAATGCATTGTAAATGTTGTAATAAATTATTAATGTACCTCCCACCACATAATTAGGAACTTTAATATCAGTAGGTATGATTGCATTAGATTGTACATGCACCCTTTGCACTATTTGTGTCATGTTCCTTGACACTTTGGATAATAATTAGCATAGTTTCCCAAATCCCTACAATTATAGCATTGAACACTAATAACTTCTTTCTTACCCTATGAAATCCCCAATAAGATGGCCTTTCTGTGCACATTTGTATCATACTCCTTTTTCCTTCAAACAGGCACTAGGGTGTTTCCTTCAACAATTATCACGAGGTGGAAATTCAACTCTTCCCTTCTTTCACATTCCCTTATTTTGTTTTTCAGAGATTTCAGCCACCTTTTTTCTTTTCTATTCCTTTAAAGTCATAAGACATAAAAAATTTATTCCTCATATTGATAGCACATGTTACTAAATATTCATATTTTTTCAAACATAGGAAAATAGATAACTTCAAACAAATGATTTTAAACCATCAAAGAATCAGTCAATCTTGCTCCTCGGATTCTATGTGTAGTTCAGAGCAGGACTTTATATCCATGTAAATTTGGATTCATACATGGAAAAATTTATATCCTTCTTCTGCCTCTGATTGGAGAATTACTATTCCATATCTTCTCATTGTTCATAGGGAATAAAGTTCTTGGAAGATTTCCTTAAAATCAACCCATTGTATCACTTCTATTTCATCCAAAACCTTTGTGATTTGTATTAATGACCACCATTGATCCGCATCTCCCGATATATGATAAACTTCCATGACAACCTTTTTTCTTTCATTATATCCTGAAGTGATAAATATCTTCTCTTTGGAACATATCCACTTCTCAGCTTACAATGTGTTTGTAGTTTAATTGAATGATGGAGGCTATTGTCACCAAAAGCAATCCAACATAGCTCCTCCACATTGTGGATCATGATGCAACATACGGGTAAGTTTATTGTTCATAACCTCAATAAGTTGTCCCAGAATATTTATATGTTTCTCCATCCTAGTACCAGCTCCATAGAAAACATCATTATCTTTCTTCCGAAAGAAATCCCTACATGGGATACATGTGTTCATGCAGATTCCATTTCTTCTACTAGGAACAATTTCAATATTATGGCATAAAGTATATTAGTCTATAAATCATTATTTATAATCATAAAATAAAAAAATACTAATCATAATTTTAAATATTATTCATGGGTAACCCCATAATCACAAACATAGTTTCTTTGAGGATAAAATTCCATTTTAATCCTTTTTAATGGATTCTAAAGAAAACCTGAATTATCTTAAGCATATCCCCTAGGAGTTTCAAACTATGTGTGATATAATACCTGTTGTAGTATACCAGGATTCCCCATGTCAAGCCCAAAACACTTTGTTGGGGTTTTCACTCCTATGTAAAACTATGGTAGAACCAAATCCACATATTGTATCTAGATTGTAATGTATTTTTCAAGAAAGATCTACATGATCTATTCCATAACAAAATAAAAATATGGTCTTGTATGTTTATCCTCAAATAATATCTTTGGAATTTTTCCCTAATCTATAGTTTCTAAATCTAGTTTCCAAGTTTCATACAAAACATCCTCTGATTCCAACTATAAGGATATGACCCCAGTTTCCCAAATCTGGTTACTTATTTTATTAAATTGGCATATAAATAAGGAAATTGAATCCCAAAGGACCTATTAGTTTAGTATCATAGGGAAACAAAAAATTTAAATAAGTTTAACATTACTATAATAAATGAAAAAAAAACATATATGTTCCATTGGGAACATCAACCACTTCAATATTATCTATACAAGTTAGTCATAATATACCACTTATTGTCCTGGAAAAAATGAAACGTAAGAAGGAATGATAAAGGTGCTGCTTCTTCGGGAGGCACCAAGACACCAACAGGGAAGTGTTGGACCCAGGATGGTGTTGAGACATTCAACTCCATTTAATAGTTGGACACCATTGAGTCTGCCCAGGTTGAAGGGGATTGGCATACTGAGGGGGGTTCGGGAGTAGACAAGGTCCAGGAGGAGGGGAAGTTACCTAAAATGAATAAAGGGAGAGAACACAAGGACTACTATTTTTTACCAAAGCCGATGGAAACACGGACAGGTAAAAAATATAAGCTTGGTGAGAAGGAAACATCATCTTCCAGGGTTTTCATGCCGGAGGACCCCCAGGTTTTGGCCAAGGAGAACAATAATGGAATGGGCAGTGGTTCTAAAACGGGAAAGAGCATAAAAGAACCTATCATCTGCTCTGAAGAGGATATGCTAGAGGAATTTCTCTATGTCAACATCCCTCGGGAAGAGGCCGATATGATGGGAAGACCTATCAAAGTAGAGGTCAACAGCGAGCATGCCATGTGGATTGACAAACATGATTTTATCCTAAAGAGAGGATTCAACAATCGAAAAATCCGAAAAGTAGAATATATCCGAACATGGGACAAAATGGCAGATCGATTAGAAGACATCATTGGGGAAGACCCTGATGCTACGGTATGGTTAATAAATTGGAATCTGTATAGAGAGGAAAGCACTAACAGGCTAAGATTATTCTTCTGTAATTTTTCATTTTCCAATAAGGCTTCACCTCGGGACTAATTGGGTTTTTTTCTCCTGTTGCAGTCAAGTGTTTAGTGGTTTTCCTCTGTCTGCGGTTTGTGTGTTTAGTTGGTTCGTCATAGGATTTCTTCATTGGGCTAGGTTTTTCTGTCATCCTCTTTGTACGCCATTTGGGACATGACTGTTTTGGAGGGATGGTAACATCGGGAGGGACCATGCTTGCATGGGATTGTCGAGTGTCCTGCATGGGTATGGTGGTTGATGCTGTTGCTTGAATGAGGTATCCTTTTTTCCTGTTTTTGTTTGGGGATGTTTGGATGTATTGTCAGACCCTTTGGTTTCTCACTTTTCCTGTAAATGTCTTGTTATTAATAAATAATAATAATTTTCATTCCAAAGAAGGGGTGATCTGAATCCCTTAGTAAGAGTAAGAAATAAAATGGAAGATAAAATGTACATTAGGCATGGTGAATAATTGAAAACTCATACCTTTAACAGAAAAATGTGATCATAATATGATAGGAATATGAGATGAGTAAATATTTCAAAAATAAAACACAATCATGGGTATAAACACATGAAAATTGAATTTCTAGATTCATAATGAAGTTAATTAATTTGTCAGACATTCTTAAATATACCTTCAAGGCCCTATCCAAGACTTCTAAAATGATTAAGTCCTCGACCGAAACCATATCTCATAATGGGTAAGGCCTCCACCAAGTCCATGTATATTGGTCAAATTAAACCAACCAATGAATCTAGGGGCTATAATAGGTCCCAAATATAACATAATTAGTCAAATTAATTCCTCATAGGATCTGGGATAATCAAAAACAACATATACATTCCTATTAAAACATAAATAAGAAATGAAAATAACTTTCCCTAAATATTAAGCATAAACTCTAACTATTCAGAGTAAATTTGTGAATGCATTTAGGATAGAACATGCCCATTAAAACAAATCCTAAAGTATTCATTTAAATATGGTATATGATATCATACATAATTATCTATAACAGTTTTTGAAATAGATAAAGATACTCTTATAAAATCATCAATGAATTCTTGAGATAATTACTCTTTTTCTATAAAAGGAAAAGTTCTTTTGGAAATATATCAGTATAAAACCATAATTGATGTAAGATAGTATTTTCAAAAAAAATGAGGAACTTTATAAAGATTATGGATTCCAATAAAATATTATATAATTTTATTTAAAATAGGTAAGATTTTGAGAAATTCCCATGAATCGGGCTTGTATTTGGGAAATAATTTTAAGAGGTCCTTTTAAAACATGTAGCTACCCATAATATAATAAAGTATTATGGTTTGTAAAAAAATATAGTACACTAAAACCTAATTTATGAATAATATATAATAATAAAAAATAATTTAATTTAGTTAATAAGACAATAAAATTAACCTGAATGAAAATAGAGGTTTGGGTGGATAAACCCTTACCTGATGTCCGAATGTTCTACTATTGAAATTTTGGTCTTGGAATATGAAATTAGAATCTGTAATAACATAATTAATAACATATTATAATTTTAATTCGTTTATCATAATTAATTTTAGTTCTTTTAGTTCCATATTGATATGTTATAATATTGATTTTTGATGTTATGGAGTGTTCTCTTTCTTGATTATCATAATCGGTTCACCAGTGTTTAAGTAATGGAATTTTTGTGGAATGGATGTAAATTTATATAATTGAGAATACCTATTATTTATGAACATACATGGGTGTTAATTTTCATTTATATCATTTTTTTACATATAATTATGATAACTGATTAGATGAAATACTAATGACATCAATATATAATATTTGGAAGTATTTCGGTAATTATAAACTATATTTTCCTTATAAATGAATAATATGTTGGTATACTGGTTAATAAAAAAATTTATGTTATTATAAATATATTTTATCATTATTAAACCATAAATAGGTTTCATGGCCTCTATTGATGGAGAAATTGAAGAACGAAACTTTGTCATCTACAAAGGTTGTAAATTTGAACCTCATGGATGATTATTTTTTTATAAAATAAAATAGAGAGAGTAAGAATATTTATAATGGTTATTCCCTTAATATGATATAATTATATTATATATATGATACTGGAGTTATCATGTTAATTTTTACATAGGAGTTTAGGAGATGATAACAATAGAAATGAACTTGAAATGAAATTGAAATAAATAGAATGTGAATTTACCTCCTGAATTCAACTCCATGATAATCTCTTTTGGGGAAGTGTTTTTTGTCTTTTGGAAATAAAAAGAGCACCTGGACGTGGGGAGTGACAAGATAAGGGTATTTAGGTAGAACATTGATATCATCAATTTTTATAGGAATGAATATAAGAGGGAGTGAGAGGGGTGTTTTATGGTGGAGGAGAGATTGGTTTTCACATTATTGTACTCATTATTTTATTATTTTTTCAAAGACAACCAATAGTATTACTTCTTGTGACCAAGAATACTATTAATTTTATGTGAGTTTGATCGAATTTTCATTTACATCATCCATGATTCAATAATGATGCAAAAAATCACTTATTTAATAAACATTGTAAATTATCAAATTTCACAATTCACAAAAAAATAATGTAATTTAGAGAAATCTCAAAAACTCACCCTATCAATTTTTCAATGAATAGAAATAAAAAATGAACTCTCGTTTTGAAAATATTTTTATAAAAAAATTAAATTAGTTTTAATATGAAATTATATTTTATAAAAACAATAAGAATTTTAAAACTACAATTCATTTTATATCACATTGAAAAATATATCAATATCATCACCTTAAAGAAACAGAAATGTGAATCACTATTCATAACATTCATATTACTATTCATAAGGGTAAGTTATTATTCACGAAAAATTATATTTTTCTTACTAGATAAATGAAATCTTAATGAACGCAACCGTGTATGTCATTTTTTCAAAATTCAATTCATAGAGGTGGAAAATTATTATTACTGGCTAGGTTATATCAAAGTGGGTTTCTGTATAAACTTAGAGTTTCATGCATTTAATATTAAAATTATTTGAAAATTATTTGGCTGTTACAGCACTACTACACACCAACCTTTTACTAGTCATCTACAAACTAACATATTATCTATGTTGGGGATTGGGAAATTCTTTTTAGTGGTGATGTTAAATATATATATATGGATGTGTATCTGTTTTGTAAGACATGTGTGGATTTTGAGTATCTCCTTTGATATGTTCCCATTTATGAATATATTTGGATTTTTTCCATTTATATATTCAATAATCAAAAACTTTTCTAGGATATTCTCATCCACATAATTCTAGATGCAACAAATGTCACATTTTTTCTATATAGAGGTCATAATCATTTTCAGTTACTAGTATGTGATTTTTGAATCTTGGGTTCTTATGGATATTGTGTGATGAATTTGTTCACCCATGGGCTACTTGGGGTGGTCTTTATCAAGTGTTTTTATCTGTCATGGATCTCATGATATTATTTATTAATATTATCGGGTATGATTACTATCCAATAAAAACATTGGGATTAAAATGTGGATGATAATGTTTTTTATTCTTCATGGAAATGATTAAAGGTAATGATAATGAAATGGGTGTTCCAACAAGAAAAATAGAGGAACCCTTGGTTAATATTGGTTAAACATAGTAAAAATATGTTAGGAGGATTGGGGTTACGATTTCATCCATTAAACTCATCTTTATACTCTATTTAGAGGATTTCACACCATTTGGTTTAGTGGTTATTAGCCACAGAATCAGGACTATCACAATGGAAGCTGGTGGAACAAAATTTTCATGGTGGGTGAACTAGTTGAGGGGAAGTATCTTGCACTAGATTTTTTTTTCAATTAATAATAATTTTTTTAACATTCATATGTGAGAATCTCCCTTTCACCTTTCAAGTCTATTTCAGTGTTTTGTGTCTAGGTGTAAACACACATCCACATGTATCAGCTCTATAATGGACTCCAAATTATAATGTTTAGGTTCATGTCATTCACCCATGATATATACAAAATTCGAAAAATATCATTAAAGCTTGACATTCACTAAATATATTTTATATACATTCAAATATAAAATTTTCCCTATTATGAGGACACTCCCACATGCATGATTATCTACAATGAAAATGGTGAAAAAAAATCATAGTCAAATAGAATCTCTATAGGGGACATATTTCTAGAAATAATAATCTACTATTAAAATTTCCATAACTCCTATGAAATATATCGGTTCATACGTATATTAATCTATGTATAGAATAATGTAATAACGTCATTTATATCCCTCTTAATTGATAAATACCCTATACAATTGAGGAAACAATGGTTGATTATGGACCTAGAGAAAAAAGGGGTCAAAAGAATGATAATTACATTATATTCCCTCAATGGGATTATAACTAAGTATGATCAACCATGTATGTAATACATATTAAATTTGATAATGCGATCAACATCCATCATTTACGTACATCATTAACCCTAAAATGAAAGGAAATGATCCATAAAAAGTTTCAAAATACAGGTCAAATTATAAATGTTTCTAGACCTTAGAATATATCCCAATCATATTCCTCTTCAGAGCATCATATTTTAAATCCAATGTTTCTGGATTTGATAGCTAAGAGGTTGATCTGAAATAATAATAGTATTTTTTTGGTGGAAAATGAAATTTCTAGGAAGCGTTAGAAGTTGCATATGCTCAAGTATTCCTCACAACTAGGTACAGAATTGTAAAATGGTTCCTTATACAATATATGTCTTGTGGTCCTCTAATTTAATGTATGCTAGCATGTCTATATGAGTAATAATTATATATTTGATACCCTTTGTTATAGATTTTATTTTCCTAAACATGAAAATATAAAGGAACCTTAGGAATATATACTCATTAACAAAAATACTAAAGACATTCAACTTGATATGGAGGTGGAAATGTTATTATAATCTATTAAAAAATATGTCTCTATCACCTTGTTTTTGTTGGATCAGGTAGGTAATGGAAATATTAAAGGATTGATAAAAAAATTAATGGGATAATGTGTGTTATTGGAATTTAAACCCTTTTAATCTTAGTCAATAGTTATCGATTAAGATTGTGGAATTTTACTATTGATGTCCTTTTAAAAATTCTCCACCCTTCCAGATAAAAGATTTGGTCATCATCATTATAGGATATCTAAAATATACCACGAGTAGTTTTATGATATGTGCTGATGAATCAACAACCATTAGGGTGGTAAAGATGCACTTTATAGAGAGGTTGATGTGATAAATGGATAGTATGAATCCATATTACCTAATTTTTTCTATTTATCCCCCTTCTCCAAGAGTGAGACCAAACACCACTCTTTATAAGGTAATATGTTTCTAGAGGACTCAGATAGTAATGACTCGTTTTCATATTTTCATGAAAAGATTATTTCCTAGTGCACCCAATATTGA
The DNA here is from genome assembly GCA_963277665.1 of Viscum album. Classification (NCBI taxonomy): domain Eukaryota; kingdom Viridiplantae; phylum Streptophyta; class Magnoliopsida; order Santalales; family Viscaceae; genus Viscum; species Viscum album. The sequence goes on along the minus strand of OY728143.1, from coordinate 1,847,865,787 downwards.
ATATTTTTTTATGTAGATCTATGTGATAATATCATGATTATTGTATCATATTATATCTTTAGAATCGTTCCAATAATGAAATAATCTCATATTATATTTGTGGAATGCTCAAGACGAACACCAACCCCATGAAGAAAAAGGATATATGAATAAGTTGGATGTAACGCTAACATCTTAAAATTTAATTATCCCTATGAGTGGAGGGTTAAATGAATTGGGTATAATTATAAGTATTGGTAGCAGTACATCATATAACCATTAATAAAATTCATCATACAGTTCATTATAATTTCTGAGGAAATGAACAAAACAGAGGATATCCTAGCAGTCATAGATGTTTATTTCCCATCAAGATGAGTTCAGAGGGATTAATGATGATCTGGATTGATGTGATTTTTATTGATTTATATTACTAATAAAAAACATTCATTACTATTTATGAACATCTAGTTTAAAAATATTTAACAAAATATAATTCAAATAAACCTCTATACTATTAGGAGATTATAATTGTCACAACATTCTATTAGTATCCCTTAGTGACCCCAGTAATGGTGGTGAAAAACTAAGAATACCTTTTAATGTTTTCAATTAGTGTTCCCCATCTATCTATCCCTCTCAACTATCCACATTCAATACACTATTTAATGGTTAATCTTAGAAGGGTTTCAACTATGAATGGGAAGTCGTGTTGTAGTGAATGATTTGGAATTTTATCTTATTGTACTAATATATAGGATTACATTTAATACTGAATTTTATATTGCTGTTAGTGAGGAGAAAATTATTAGAATAAATTATTTTTTGGTACATTCTAGGGATGTGTAGTCATTCAAAGAGGAAATTTCATTAAATAGAAATGTGATCATTGGTATCTCCTTTTTTTTAATCATGGAACTCATCATAATATATGTACCTATTATGACACATGTAAGAATGTTGATACTGGTGATGGTTCAGATCATGAAACCCCACATCAAAATTCAATTGTATCTATAAAACATACCGAATATGACTATACCAATACAAATTCAATCATATGAGGTTGACATGGTCTTTTCTCTCACTAAAATTTCTTATATTACCTCACAATTTCTAGGAGATACATTGATATAGATGAGGACTCGATAGACTTTTAATGCATTACCTATAATAATTCTAAAAGAGTGTGTGTGATATAATTCATAATACCCCCATGTAGGTTACAAATATAATGTTACAGTGAATACATTATGTGGTTTATTATTAATAGGATTGGAGGTTATGAATATATATTTATCCATGTTGCTTTTAATTAAATCATATAGGCGTGGTAGGATGAGTAATTAGATAAACAAGTCTTCTCAATAGTATAATTAGTTACCCATTATGACAATCATTTTGTTGTTTTAATTCAAAAAATCACTAAATGTGAATAGATTTTACTTTTATATAAAATATCATTCGGTAAAATATGATTTATTTGATCACCATCACTTGGATCTAAATAATTCCAATAATGATTTAGTATATCACTATAGTGTGATCAATTATGCTAAGACTAATGGGGTTAGTGTATATGTTAGAAAAAAGAAATGAATTTAAATGATAAGTATATGGTTATTGAGAAATCTAGTAACCAATATCAAATTTGTGAATATAGAAGATGAATTGATGAACTCTATCCCTTAATAGAATGAATATTTAACTCTTACATTCATCCTAATGAGAAAAACAAATTTTTGTATCACCATCATCCATTGAATCTATTTTGGAAGTGTTTATTATTTTTAATAATTCATCAATTCTATTGTCCCATTATAAGCATGAATTCATTATAATTTGTTAATCAATTAAGGAATAATAACAATATAATTGAATCTATCTAAACATTGAATGTATATGGATTAATTCATTATTTTTCCAAAACAACATGGTTCAAAATGAAATTGTAAAAATCAATCATTTTTTATCATATAATTTTAGGATAGTATAGTTTATATAGATATCGAAGCATTAGTAACATCATTTTTCCATTGTGGAACGTATTATAAACCTATGGATTGAATAATTCAATGTCTTCAAAAAATGTGATCAAGGATCGGTATTGTAGTATGTATAATCACCACACACTAGATTTGGACCATTAATATTTGATATTGATTTCTAATTTTTCATGTGATCAAATTTTGGTATAATAATATTCACTAGAACCATATAATAGATTGTATGAATTGTATATGAGGGTTAGGAAACTCAGTAAGATGACAATCGGGAATGTTAATTTTTTAAAGTCGGATTAAATTCCAAAAAGGGATTATATAATTGAAAATCATATTTTTTTTCATTTCAAACATATCATATAAACTGGTTTATGATATGACAATTATGATTATTTATCTTTTTCTTATGTTTTCAAAGTGTAGTTATAATTGCCTGACTTTTGGTGAGATTATATAGTTTACCCCACAAGCCTTATAGACCTAACTTTTTCTTATGTATCATATTGGTGAACTACTGTGTAGGTACTCATATATTTCTTTTTCTACCAATTATGGTTTTCTATGTCAAAACAATTTGGCCTTTTTCCTTTTTATGAGATTCATTAACCAATATCAGGTAGGGTGCATCTCTGTCCAATGGAGACTCAATTTTCACTCAGGCCACCATTTTATGAGTATTTAATCTATTTACTAGTACATAATATTACATAATTATTTTGTGTTCATTGAATATTGACCAATATATATGTTGTTTTAGGTCTCTAATGTTAATTAAAAATTGAGGCAATCTACACAATAACATAGTCGAAGAAAACATTACATTAATGAAGATCATGATAAAATGAATGTGAAAACCCATGATCAACTTTGCATGTTTTTAATGTTCATAATAGTTGTATAAATGTTTCAGGTGGTCTTCGGTAAATTTTTTTGGATTGAAATTCTTCTTTAATTAGATTTTATAATCAATAATTGGAAATGGGTATTAACTACAAATGATTAAAATAAAGGGTATCAAGTCCACTAGAATAATTAGTTTCGGTGTTCTATAAAATATAACTCATGTTTTTTGAAATAAGAAATTATGATATGGAATATTTATTAAAGGAATGACCATTAAATAAATTTTAAAGACTCATTCTATAAGGGTGATATCTGGGTATATAGATATCATAGTACCTTCTATTTTGGATAAAATATGCCTCTAGTTGTATTAACTAATAATGGAGGAACCAATATCATTAATAAGTATATCTATCCCTTATATTTCAAGAATCTTTTTACTGATAGACATGAAAATTTTATTATAATTTAAAAAACATATATAATGAAGAAGGGTTATAGGGGAATGGGAAATCAAGAAGGGTTTAGACAACCAAAAGGTTTTGACATCATATATTGAACACATTCTATGACTGATGGAATATGACATTAAATTTATAAAAAACATTCCTTGACATGTGAGTCTAGTGATCATAGCTCAATATTTTATTTGATTATATATTAATCCCCATATTGTTTTTGATTATTCATATTAAACATTGAATTCTTCCTAATATATGAATGATAATGGCTTAGTAATCATAAGGTTTACTTTTTCTCTAGCTACCAATAAAAAGTTTCCAAGTTGAAAATATTTGGGTGTATTTAATTATCAGTTTTCTGTGGTTTAGTTTAGACTGGTGAGGTCTATAATTTTAATGAAACATGAATTTTAACAAAAACTATCTCATTCTAATTAGGATGTGAACTGGAAACCAAATATGAATAATAATCTTTATTATAATATAAAACATATCAAAATATAATCCATATAACTTTAGAGAAAAATGGTTATAAGAGATGAACCCGAGACCATGTATATATCAATGGAGGGAAAATGCAATATGAATTGAAGAGACCAATTATACTACAAACTATCATGGAAGTTTTGTACATCTAGTTTATGTTCATAGTGCTTATTAAATACTATATAATTTTTATGATCATGTGTATTTGACTAAAAATAAGGTATTATGTCATGTAGTAAGGGAATTGTGGGTCAGATGTGAATGGGGTATGAAGGGAACTTTTCTGGAATTCTTCAAAGGATGTGTACAATATTAAAGTTTACAGTTCTTGGATTAGTGATACATTGTGCTCATTAGATGATAACCCATGTATGGATAAAATAACTAAACAACACCTAACACCTATTAAATAAGGAATGAAAATGTTTTAAATCATTACATAAGGTATTTGAATTAGGATTATTAAATAGAAAATTTAACTTAACGATTACTACTAAATATTATTCAAATTATGGGTTCCACTATAATATTATTGTAGGAAAATAGATATTATAGGATGTTAAAATTATGAATATATATGGATCAATTCTCATGGTCTAATATAAAAAATGCCAATAATAATTAACAAAATGGAGTGTCCCTTGGATCTAAATTCACTTGATACTGATATACATGAAAGGTATATATAGACTCATATACTTAAGGAACAAAGGGTTATCATTAGAAGAGTAACATTATAAAAATTTATTTTACTCATTTTAGTTATGAACTATGTCTGATCATTATGATAATTTATAAGGGAGTGGAATTGGATTAATATTTGTTGTTGAACTCAAACTATATAGTTCAGATGCCACTATTTTTCTTCAATTGATAGTAATCCTGAAAAATATAGCCTCCAAAAATGGTATCCTTTATATATTTTTAACTCATATGCAAGGGAGTGGAGTTTTATATCTTCAAATGGATTTAAAAACTGAATAATATTGATTACACCAACTAACACTACTCTAGTAGACAACAAAACATAGATATGGGAATTCAAAACACTATGAGATTTAGGAAAACACTTATATTTTATCTTAGTGTAAGATCCATTATAGAATAAAACCTTACATAGATATCTATCCTATATAGGGTAATCAAGCCATATGTAAAATATGACTCCAAGAAATTTAATGTCTTGTATGATGGGACACACAATGTGTTTTTTATTAACATGTGACCAAAATGAAGGTGTTCTATATGGTATTTTTGTAACACCATGAGATTTTGTTAAAAGATTTTGATTTACATAATATTTTTGATGTTTTTCATTTAACAAGACATTGATAAACTGATTATTTTATGTTTTTGTTTTCATATATGAAAACCGTATTTATCTTTCACTATAGGAAATATTTAGCATAGCTTGCGGTGCACGCAATACATAGTTATCTTGTTGTACATGCAAGACTAATTTTTACATCTTATAACGGGGAACATATTTTAAAGGTCAATTTATAAATTTTTATGAATTATATTTAGTAATATATGCATCATTTTTGAATTCATGACATCAAAATTATCTTAGGAAGCATTTTTCGGATTTTTCCGAGAAACATCAATTTTTGATGAATAGTGAAAACTAAAGCATTTATTTCAAAACCACCATTTTATTTAAATAATTATTAATAATAGATTATATATTATATTTTTTAGAGTAAAATTAGATATTATATATATATATATATTCATACAATTAGTGTCAATAGAATAATTTTTTTAAAATTTATTAAAAAAGGATAACAAACATTTGGTCTTTTTCCTACTTTAAAAACATGATATTTAGCCGTGTCTATGGAATTAGCATTAATATTATTTTTCTCAATTATGTGATTTGAATTTTTATTTTCCAAAATAAATATTGGTAATCAATGTTATATTTGTGTTCTAATAATATTAACATAATTTTTTGACCAAAATGATTTATGATTGTGATTAAAATTAATTATAGTGATTAAGGTAAGATTAAGCATAATAAGGGATTAAACATTAATCAAAAGGACCAAAATGACCTGGAAAATTTCCCCAAATATATTGGATCAAAAAATTTATTTCATATTCCCAAATGGATTGAAAATTATGGGTTATTTTAATATTATTAAATGGAAGTTCTTAATATAAAAGTACGAGTAAGGAAGAACACAAGAAGGGAACTTTCAATGCCTTCAAAATTTATAAAACATTCGGATATGTAAAAGACATATTTTTTTGTTAAACATTCCCATTCTAAAGATATATGGGTATTTTTTATCAAAAAAATGACTAATTTTTTGGGATTTTATAGATACATAAAATGATAATGAAAGACCAACAGTGCGATTATTTAATTAATAACTAAAATAAATAATACTATAAATAATAATAGAGAAGTTAATTGATTGGATTATTGTATTTATTTATTTATTTTTTGTTAAAATATCATGTTACACATATTTATATCTAATATATTTGAATTTCAATATTAGTTTTATATTTTAAAATTAACATTAAATAAATAATGTCAAAATTGACATTATTGTTTTTTTATAATAAATGAAATTTAATTTCAATATATAAAATTAATAAAAATATTACATTCCTAAAATTTATTTTTTTATAAAAATAAATATTCAATAGAGTATATTAATTAGCAAATTAATCTTTTACAATTATCATTTTGTCCCATAAATTGAAAAAATGTTGTTAACACGATCCAGGTTTAAACAGTGTTTTAGTGCGTCACTTGTGCTTGTTTTAAAATTAATTTCCCAAACACATGGGAATATTATTGTATAAATTATATATCTTATAAATAATTAATTATATATAATATTTCAATTATATATCACTTTATTTTAGTCTTATTGCATAAATTAATTAGATTAGAAAACTAGAAGCTTTAATAAAAACTAAAAGGATAAAATTGGGGAATCTTAGAAGTTTAGGAAATATATTATTAAAATGTAAATATTTTTTGGTGGATATTTTTATTGACCATTATTCTTATATAATAAATTATTTTTCCATATTGGAGGAAATTTTGGTATGGTAGACCCCCCATTAATAAATAACATTTGGTATTTATAAATGTGTTACTCCCCCCCCCCCCACAATAAAATAGAAAGAACTCTACCACTTCATCACACCTATCAAACCCAATGGATCATCCAAAATCTACTAAAATATTCTCCCCAACACTCTAATTTCCTCATAGAATCATCCCATTGGGAATAAACCCTCTAAAAGAATTCCTTTCCCCAAACCAAAAAGAGTTACCCAATTTGGAGGTAACATATTCTCTCCATCTCATTTCCTTTATTTTCCTTATTCACACCCTCCACTCTAATTATTCAATTATTTTGGGAAAGCACTACTATCATACATACACTATGATTCATTATGAAAATATTTAGACCTAAAATTATAACACCTCCATCTAATTAATTTGAAAATATTGTTTCCTTGTGTTGTGAACTACTACCTCACGAAACTATGATTGTTCATTTTTCATTTAACACAAATCATGGTGGACATTACAATGGACACTCTATTTATATCTGTAATATATTATTATTTTAATTTATATAATAATCTTTATTCATTTTATACTACAAATTTCATTACTTTCTATTTGGGTTTAATACAATAATCATGTTTGAGGAAGGGTGGACTACCACCCCCTCAAAGGGATTTGATTTGTTCACACAACAGAGGGAATTATATTAAAAATGGTTTAATGAAATTATACGAAATATATAACATATTAATTTTAATTTAATAATGATATATATATATACATTAATATATATAAATATTTCATTTATAAACCTCCTTTCAATACGACAATAAAAATGATAATTGTGTTCATGCGTACGTTTGGCTTACCATCTTTATGAATGGTGTATTCAATTTCCTAATTCATTATGATATAAGTTATTAATATTTTAATATTATATATATAAATTATATTTATATCATTATTTATATTTGGGAATCATGAGATAAATAAAAGGACCAACGATATTGCAAATTAGGATACATGCAAAGAACAAAGTCAATATTACCTGAACTGAAACCATAACAATGGATATTTAACTGGTGGGTAATATAAGGTCATAAAAACAATATATTTTATTATATATAAAAATATGAGTATTTAAAATATTTATAACAGACATATTATTATTTTATAGGAATGTTTTATGTGTATGAAGTGATTCAAGACACATGGTATGGAGATTTCATCTCAAATTTATTTTCTGTGAGAGACATTCTATTTTCTCCACACATTATTTTTGTGTGATGTATATAATACCCATGACTATATTCTATGTATCATTTAGTAAGATTTATGGGTATTTACATTCCCATTTTATGATCTTTCTTCCATGGGTTTAATGTTTCAAATGGTGCCAAATCGGTAAAAAATTATCTCAATTTGCCTTCTTGGAGACTCATTTTTTGTTATGCACCTAAACTCACTTTTGAGGTGAATATACTTCCATTTTATAGGCTATATCATGAATCTAAATATTTTAATTATTTTATATTATTCAAATAATTTCATTTCATTACATGTAGAGCATGACCCTGAGATGACATGTTATATGGGTTTGTTGAGACAATCTCTTTGTTTTTCGAGATTGTTTTTGGTTATGCTTCCATTAATGAAATTTTTTGATCCATATATCAAAAATATTAATGAGTTTCGTTATTCTATATTTATTCAAGATATCCTCATTCGACAGAACCATTTTCCACTCTTTGGTACATTAGATAATTTTTTTAGTAAAATATGGTCGTCTCTCTCTTCATTTATAAATCTATGGTATTCAAAAACCAAGTTGTAAAAAATGTTTCCAAATGTTTCTTAATAAAATTATCATAATAACCATTAAGGAAATTTTAAAATAAATTTTATTTTAAAAATGTTTTATAGTTTTCATGCTTTTCTTGTAATTTTTCAAGGTATTTTAAAAGAAATGGTTTTCATATAGTATTCATGATTTATTTATAATTTTTCAAGGTGTGTTCAAAGAAATGTTTTTCATTAATTTTTAGTGATTTATTTATAATATTTCAATGTATTTAAAATTAATGGGTTTTCAAAAAATACAGTATTTCTTTATAATTAGTCAATGTGTTTTAAAAGACAATGGTTTTTAAAAAAAATTGTAGTGTATTTTATAATTTGTAAAGGGGGAAGTTTTTTTAAAATGAATTAATTTGTTTTCAAGGTATTATAAAAGAAAATTATATTCAAATAGTTTTTTGAATCAAAAATCCTTCTACAAAAATAAAACAATATTTTCCTAAAAAAATGTTTTTAAAAGATCTTTCCAATAAATTTCTAATCTTAGATAACATCAATTGGTGTTACTCATGTATTTATGTTGAAATTATTCAATGTTTCTATTAATATTATTCTCCTAAAGGTATTATTTTTTTATTGATTGATATTTATGAATCTCATTTCTCCTTCATGGGTTATATAATTTAGAAACCCACTTCTTTTCATGGGTTATGTTTATTATTAAATGATTAGGAAACTCATCTGTTTCCATAGGTTATGAAATGTTTACAAGTATATAGTACCTACTTCATTTAATGGGTTATGACATGTTTACTTATGGTCTTTTGGAACATGTATGTAAGATTTATTTATCTGATGGGTGGGACCTATATTTCCCTCCACTTCATTAGAGAAAGTTTTATATCTCATGAGATACACTAAGATGGTATGCAGAGTGAACTCATGCTACAAAAATGTCAATTTGAGTGAAGATTGACTACTAATATATCAATGGGAGTAAACCATGACTACAATGATAGTATGAGGAGTTAAATCATGCTACTAATATGGACATAATAATGAACCATGACTAAAATATGGTGTAACAGTGATGACTTGGAAATTATTGAAATAAATATATGCTTTTCTGATGCTAAAATTCCCATTCTTATTCCTTTGATATAATTTTATGTCCTCTGATATCTATTTCATTAAGATTATTATCTTATGTATTTCCAAATATTTTTTCCATGATCTCTGTTATGATCTTTGATATGTTGGGTATGATATTCTATTTTCATTATCACATTCTCATAAACTTATGATCATATTTATGCTTACATGTACCCCTTTTTTACACTTTCTAAGCATTTGGTCTCACCCCTTTTTTACTATTCCTTCCTCAGGTTATGAAGATATTTATGCTTCTTTGTTGTTCTAAAAAGGGTGAGACAAGAAGAACCAAGGAGGAGATATTGTAACTCATTTATGTACCAGTGTTTATGTTTCCTCGCTTCCAAATCTGTGAAACTAGTATGATCTTCTCCCATATGTTTTTATAATTTTTATGTATTCTAAAAAAGATATGTATTATAATATTTGTAATGAGAGGGTTGATATAGTTTGTCTCAATGTAAAGGTTTAGTCATCCTTTGGAATCCAGGAAGATCAAATCATAGTAGGATCCCTATGTTTATTTCTAAGGATATGTTTAGGGATGTCTGTAAAGATAAGTATAAGGATGAATTAAAATTTAGGAAAATGTCCTAGAATTTTGGTAAAATATTGATTGATTGGTTTCCTAAAAATATATCCATGTATGAATACTAAAATTTGATGTTTCTCTGGAACAAATTATCCTAGGGGTAAAAACTCTAAAAAGATGTTTCAGGTTGTACTCAGGGTAATCTAGGACATGAAAACAGGCCTTGCTGCACACCTGGTTTGAAACACCCAGAAGATATGCTTTGGGAATTCTAAAATTCCACTTGAAAAATTATGAAATACATAAATATAAGTTTCTTATTAATTATCTATGATGAACCTAAGGTGTTGAAGATTACGGAGGGTCACCTTATTTATGCATTCAACAAGTAATGTTTCATGATTATGTGGTTTTATTTTATGATATGTGTTTCTCAATCCAATCATTACAGTTAACATAAATAGAGAGAACTATAATAAATATAGTTAAAATTAAATTTTTCAGTTGTGGAAGTTTTGTTACTTGAAAATAGATTTAACATGTGGAAAACCCATAAAGGAAATCAAGATGTTTTTATAAGTATTGGTTACCCTTAGGATGATATAGAGATCTCAAACAACATGTGAAAGTTATGTGATGCTATTAGAGTATTTTTTATAAGATCATCATTGGATTGAGGTTAAAGAACCATAATAAATTATTCATATTTCATATTTTAGGAAGGAGGTATTAAAGAATAAGTTGATGAAGCATGGGTAATGGTATAAGAATATGTTTGGATTAATTAATTATTTTTTTGAATTCGAATGTTTCCTTAAATTAATCATGAAATTTGTATGAGTTTTTAGTATAAGTATTCATTAATGACTGAAAAGGACATGATTAATGGTGATATATATATAGAAAATTGATTTCATGGGATGATGATATTTTGATTAAGGGATGTTAACCCTTAATTAATTTCTACCATAGACATAGTGATGTTTGTATAAAGATAGTATGGATATGAATAAGTAAATTATACGATATGAATTACCAAAGATCTGATTATTGAAGAATTATTTTATGTCAGTAATGATGAAGTTTAATACTTCTTGGATTTAAGGAATATATCTAATAACCTTTTGAATAAGAAAGAATTCATGTTTTCCATGTCAAGTTTTTTTAATTCAGGTTATTACCATGTCTTAAAAGAATATATGATGAAGTTATTCACATGTTTGGAATGTGACAACCAAGAGCTACCTTCTGATATATGTGGGATCAATGTTGAGATTATTTTTTTACTTCTTTATAATGATTTGGGTTTTAATCATTCAGAGTTATTATAAGATAAATCATTAATGGAATTTTTAATTTTAATACCAAATGAATTTAGTAAGATTAAAGTGTTATCTCTTCATAAGAGGAGTTATTCATATTGGATAGCAGGATAAAACTACTTGTTGTTGATGATATGTAATGAAAAATGGTAGGGAATATCATGGATCTCCTAAATATGTTGGTAATTCAGAAAATAAAATGTTGTCTTCCCTCTTTAAATAAATAGGTTATGTGGATTATTGGAAAATAAAGGGGATCATTGTTCTTAAATCATGTGTGTATATATTTTAATGTAAATTATTTATCTTTTGGAAAAAAGTACTTGAAACCAAAAATGTTGACTTATACCAATGTTTTTTATTAATTAGAATGTCTCTAAGGTAATATAAATCTTATGGCTTTTTTATTCATAACTTTTTCTTAAACGTGTTCTCTATAACTCTCCATCAAAACATTATGGTATGATTTCTCCCCCATGTTCATGATTTCACATTCCACCTATGTTCTCATATGTGAGAGTCTCTCTATGAGTTATTTTAGGTAACCATTATGTCCCTATATTTCAATTTTAATATAAATTTTTACTATACATTTTTACAATAAGGGTTTCTATGAATGATAGTTTATTCTATTAAACGCTTGATAACCTTGATGAATTTTTAGGGTGAAATTCATTTTAATATGGGCAGAATGTAAAACCCTAAGACTTTTTTGATTTATTTGATTTAAATAATCCATTTCATAGTATTTGTTTAAAAAAGATTGAAATTTTTATTTTTTTTACGTTTTCTTGTGATATATGCAACACCAATTTTATCTTTCACTATACACAATCCCTAGCTTAGTTTGCGGTGCACGCAACACTATGTTTACTTCTGGTACACACAATACCAAGTTTTACCACCATGTTAGGGAGAACCAATTTTAAAACTCCTTTTTGACTCTTTTTTTATTTTATTTTTTTAAAATAGACAACATTTTATAATTCATAACATCAAAAATATCCTAGGGTGATTTGTTGGTATTTTTCTAAGAAATATCATTTTTATGAATAATAAAAACTACTATATTTTAGGTAAAATACATCTTTTTGTTTAATTAATTATTAATTATAAATATTAATTTATATTTTTTAGAGTCAAATAGGATCAATAATATATCATTTTATACAATAAAGTTAATTAGAATCAATATTACATTGAAAGTGAATAAATAATTTAATAATTTCTTGAACATTTTTGTACATAAAAATCCGTTATTCAGCCCCATATGTCGGATTAGCATTAATCTTAATTTTCCCACTTTTGTGATTTGAATTTTGAAAATATGACATTCACGATTATAATCTGTATGATATTTGTAGTCTAATATATTTATATTAATTATATTACAAAAAATATTAGTGAATGTGATTAAAATTAATTACCGTGATTATGTTATGATTATTCATAACAAGGGACCAAAGCTTAATATAAAAGAACCAAAATAACCAAGACACATTTCAAAAAGTCATTGCTTGAAAATATTTATATCATATTCCTACATGGTTTAATTTTTTTTACATTTAGATATTATTAAATGGAAATTCATTATATTAATGGTTAAGTAATGAGAAAGAAAAAAAGGGAGCTTTCCTTACCATTAAAATTTATAAATCATTGAGATTTGTAAAAAATCATATGTTATGTTAAACATATCCTTATGAATGATATATGGGTTATTTTATTTATAATAATTTATCAATAATTTTTTAGAGATGGTATAGTTATATAAAATTCTTATGAAACATGAACACAATGATTATTTAGAAAACAATTAACTATAATAAATTATACTATAAATAATAAAAGTGAAGATAATTGATTGAATTAATGTATTTATCTATTTTTTAGATGAATATATCATGTCAAACATATTTAAAACTAATATATTTGTATTCAAAAATTATTTTGATATATTAAAATTAACATTATTTAAATAATGTAAAAAGTGAAAATACTGTTATTTTAAAATAAATAAAATTTTCTTAAATTATTTAAAAATAACAAAAATTTTATATTCTACTAAGTGATTAAATATTAATTATGGTATATTAATGAACTAATTAGTCTATTATAATTAACATATAGACCCATTAATTGTAATAACATTTCTTACATGATCGGAGTTTGAGAATTGTTTTAGTGCGTCACTTGCGCATGTTTTAAAATTAATTTCCAAAACACATTGGAATTGTATTTTATAAATTATATGTCATATTTTTAATTCAATATATAAATAGTTTCAAGTAAAATTCAAGGTATTCTAAAAGAAAATTATATTCAAATGGTTTTTTGAATCAAAAATCCTTCTACAAAAATAAAACAATATTTTCCTCAAAAAATGTTTTTGAAAGATCTTTCCAAAAAATTTCTAATCTAATATAACATCAATTTGTGTTACTCATGTATTTATGTTGAAATTATTCAATATTTCCTTTAATATTATTCTTCTAAAGGTATTATTTTTTTATTGAATGATATTTATGATTCTCATTTCTCCTTCATGGGTTATATAATTTAGAAACCCACTTCTTTTGATGGGTTATGTTTATTATTAAACGATTAGGAAACCCATCTGTTTCCATAGGTTATGACATGTTTACAAGTATGTAGTACCTATTTCATTTAATGGGTTATGATATGTTTATTTATGGTCTTTTGGAACATGTATGTAAAATTTATTTATCTGATGGGTGGGACCTATATTTCCCTCCACTTTATTAGAAAAAGTTTTATATCTCACAAGATACACTAAGATGGTATGTAGAGTGAACTCATGCTACAAAAATGTCAATTTGAGTGAAGCTTGACTACTAATATATCCATGAGAGTAAACCATGACTACTATGATAGTATGAGGAGTAAAATCATGCTACTAAGATGGACATAATAATGAACCATGACTAAAATATGTTGTTACAGTGATGACTTGGAAATTATTGAAATAAATATATGCTTTTATGATGCTAGAAATCCATTTCTTATTCCTATGATATACTTGTATGTCCTCTGATCTCCACTTCATTAAGATTATTATCTTATGTATTTCCAAATATTTTTTCCATGATCTCTGTTATGATCTTTGATATGTTGGGTATGATATTCTATTTTCATTATCACATTCTCATAAATTTATGATCATATTTATGCTTACATGTACCCCTTTTTTACACTTACTAAGCATTTGGTCTCACCCCTTTTTTACTATTCCTTCCTCAGGTTATTAAGATATTTATGCTGTTTTGTGGTTCTAATAAGGGTGAGACAAGAAGAACCTTGGAGGAGATACTGTAACTCATTTATGTTTTACTGTTTATGTTTCCTTGCCTCCAAATATATGAAACTAGTATCATATTCTCCCATAAGTTTTTATAATTTTTATGTATTCTGAAAAAGATATGTATTCTAATATTTGTAATGAGAGGGTTGATATAGTTTGTCTCAATGTAAAGGTTTAGTCAACCATTGGAATCCAAGAAGATCAAACCATAGTAGGATACTAAGTTTATTTCTAAGGATATGTTTAGGGATGTCTCTAAAGATATGTATAAGGATGAATTAACATTTAGGAAAATGTCCTAGAATTTTGGTAAAATAATGATCGATTGGTTTCCTAAAAATAGATCCATGTATGAATACTAAAATTGGATGCGTCTCTGGAAAAAATTATCCTAGGGGTAAAAACTCTGAAAAGATGTTTCAGGTTGTACTCAGGGTAATCTAGGACATGAAAACGGGCCTTACTGCACACCTGGTTTGAAACTCCTAGAAGATATGCTTTGGGAATTCTAAAATTCCTCTTGAAAAAATATGAAATAAATAAATATAAGTTTCTTATTAATTATCTATGATGAACCTAAGGTGTTTAAGATTATGGAGGGTCACCTAATTTATGCATTCAACATGTAATGTTTCATGATTATGTGGTTTTATTTTATGATATGTGTTTCTCAATCTAATCATTATAGTTAACATAAATGGAGAGAACTATAAGAAATATAATTAAAATTAAATTTTTCAGTTGTGGATGTTTTGGTACTTGAAAATAGCTTTCACATCTGGAAAACCCATAAAGGAAATCAGGAAGTTTTTATAAGTATTGGTTACCCTTAGGTTGGTATAGAGATCTCAAACAACATGTGAAAGTTATGTGATGTTATTAGAGTATTTTGTACAAGATCATCATTGGACTGAGTTTCAAGAACCATAATAAATTATTTATACATCATATTTTAGGAAGGAGGTATTAAGGAATAAGCTGATGTAGCATGGGTAATGGTATAAGAATAAGTTTGGATTAATTAGTTATTTTTTTAATTCGAATATTTTCTTAAATTAATCCTGAAATTTGTATGAATTTTTAGTATAAGTATTCATTAATGACTAAAAAGGACATGATTAATGGTGATAGATATATAGAAAATTAATTTCATGGGATGATGATATTTTGATTAAGGGATGTTAACCCTTAATTAATTTCTACCATAGAAATAGTGATTTTTGTATAAAGATATTATGGATATGAATAAGTAAATTATATGATATGAATTACCAAAGATCTGATTATTGAAGAATTATTTTATGTCAGTAATGATTTAGTTTACGACTTCTTGGATTTAAGGAATATATCTAATATCCTTTTGAATAAGGTAGAATTCATGATTTCCATGTCAAGTTTTTCTAATTCAGGTTATTACCATGTCTTAAAAGAATATATGATGAAGTTATTCACATGTTTTGAATGTGACAACCAAGAGCTATCTTCTGATATATGTGGGATCAATGTTGAGATGATTTTTTTACGTCTTTATAATGATTTGGGTTTTAATCTTTCATAGGTATTTTAAGGTAAATCATTAATGGAATTTTAAATTTTAATACCAAATGAATTTGGTAAGATTAAAGTGTTATCTCTCCATAAGATGAGTTATTCATATTGGATAGCAGGATAAAACTACTTGTTGTTGATGATATGTAGTGAAAAATGGTAGGGAATATCATGGATCTCTTAAATATGTTAGTAATTCAGAAAATAAAATATCCCCTTCCCTCTTTAAAGAAATAGGTTATGTAGATCAATGGAAAATAAAGGGGATCATTGTTCTTAAATCATGGGTGTATATCTTTTAATGTAAATTATTTAACTTTTGGAAAAAAGTTCTTGATACCAAAAATGTTGTATTATACCAATGTTTTTTATGAATTAGAATGTCTCTTAGGTAATATAAATCTTATGTATTTTTTATTCTTAACTTTTTCTTGAACTTGTTCTCTATAACTCTCCATCAAAACATTCTGTAATGATTTCTCCCCCATGTTCATGATTTCACTTTCCACATATGTTCTCATATGTGAGAGTCTCTCTATGAGTTATTTTAGGTAACCATTATGTCCCTAGATTTCAATTTTAATATAAATTTCTACTATACATTTTTATAATAAGTGTTTCTATGAATGATACTTTCTTCTATTAAACGTTTGCTAACCTTGATGAATTTTTAGGTTGAAATTCATTTTAATGTGGGCATAATGTAAAACACTGAGATTTTTGTGATTTATTTGATTTAAATAATCTTTTTGATATTATTTGTTTAAAAAAGATTGATTTTTTTTTAAATTTTCTTGTGATATATGCAACACTAATTTGATCTTTCACTACACACAATCCCTAGCTTAGGTTACGGTGCACGCAACACTATGTTTACTTCTGGTACACACAATACCATGTTTTACCATCATGTTAGGGAGAACCAATTTTAAACCTCCATTTTGACTCTTTTTTTATTTTCATTTTGTAAAATAAAAACATTTTTTAATTCAAAACATCAAAACTATCCTAGGGTAATTTTTTGGTATTTTTCTAAGAAATGTCATTTTTATGAATAATAAAAACTAATATATTTTAGTTAAAATACATATTTTTTTTAATTAATTATTAATTATAAATATTAATTTATATTTTTTAGAGCCAAATAGGATCAATAATATATCATTTTATACAATAAAGTTAATTAGAATCAATTTTACATTGAAATTGAATAAAAAAATTAATAATTTCTTGAACATTGTTCTACATAAAAACTCGTTATTCAGCCCCATATGTCAGATTAGCATTAATCTTAATTTCCCCACTTTTTTGATTTGAATTTTGAAAATCTGACATTCACGATTGTAATCTATATGATATTTGTAGTCTAATATGTTTATATTAATTATTTTACAAAAAATATTACTGAATGTGATTAAAATTCATTACAGTTATTATGTTATGATTATTCTTAACAAGGGACCAAAGCATAATATAAAAGAACCAAAATTACCAAGACACATTTAAAAAAGACATTGATTAAAAATATTTATCTCATATTCCTACATGGTTTAATTTTTTTACATTTAGATATTATTAAATGGAAATTCATTATATAAATGGTTAAGTAATGAGAAAGAAAAAAAGGGAGATTTCCTTGCCATTAAAATTTATAAATAATTGAGATATGTAAAAAATCATATGTTTTGTTAAACATATCCTTATGAATGATATATGGGTTGTTTTATTTAGAATAATTTATCCATAATTTTTTAGAGATGGTATAGTTATATAAAATTCTTAAGAAACACGAACACAATGACTATTTAGAAAACAATTAACTATAATAAATTATGCTATAAATTATAAAAGTGAAGATAATTGATTGAATTAATGTATTTATCTATTTTTTAGAAGAATATATCATGTAAAACATATTTAAAACTAATATATTTGTATTCCAAAATTATTTTGATATTTTAAAATTAACATTATTTAAATAATGTAAAAAGTAAAAATACTGTTATTTTAAAATAAATAAAATTATTTAAAATTATTTAAAATTAATAAAAAGTTTATATTAAATTATGTGATTAAATATTATATATGGTATATTAAAGAACTAATTAATCTATTATAATTAACATATAGACCCATTAATTGTAATAACATTTCTAACATGATCGGAGTTTGAGAATTGTTTTAGTGCATCACTTGCGCATGTTTTAAAATTAATTTCGAAAACACATTTGAATAGTATTTTATAAATTATATATCATATTATTAATTCAATATATAAATATTTTCAATTAAAATTCACTACATTTTAGTCCCAATGGTTTAATTAATTATATTAGAAAACTATATAATTTAATAAAAACTAAAAGCATAAACTTGGAGAACTATAGATGATAAGGAAACAAATTATAAAAATCTAAATATATTAGTGTGGTGGAGGTCTTAATAGGTCATGATTCATCTATAATACATTATTTTTCCATTTTTGTGGAACTTTAGGTAATTTATTCCCCCCCATTAATTAATAGCATTTGATATTTACTAATGTGCCACTCCCCTCCACTATAAAAAGTCAAGTACACTACCACTATGTCAAACCTCTAAAGACCCTTGGATCATCCAAAATATCTAATGAAATTCTACCCACTTCCCTACCTTCCTCATATAAGACTCCCTTTAGCATAAAGCCTCTAAAAGAATCTTTTTGGCACAAAACAGAAGGAGTCTCCCAATTTAGAGGTAATGACTTCTATGATTCTCCATTCCATTATTTTCCATATTCACTCGTCCACTAACTTTATTCCATTATTTTATCACAACACCAGTACCCTTAATATACTATGATATTTTATTCAATTAATTATTCCTAAAAATACAAACACCTCCATCTAATGGATATTGAACATATTGTTTTTGTGTTTGGAGAACTATTGCCTCATGAAACAATTATTGTTCATTTTTCATTTATTATCTATCATTGTGTCCATTATGATGGAAACAATTTTTATATATGATATATATTATATTAATTACTTATTTTATCTTCTTTATTCCTTTTAGAATAAGAATTTCTTTACTTTCTAATTGTGGTTAATACGATAATCATGTTTGAGGATGTGTGGACTACCTCCCCCTCCAAGCAATGTGATTCATTCTAACACCACATAGAATGTATTGGGGATGGGATTAATGAAAATATATGATAACTATAAAATATTAATGATTATGAAATAATCATATACATACACATAAATATTTATATATATGAAATTTACATACCTTCTTTCAATACCATGATAAAAATGAAAATAATATTCGTGCGTATATATGGTTTACCATCTCCATGAATGGTGTATTCCATTTCATACATCGATATGATAAAAGTTATTATAATATAAATCTAATTTATATAAATGATATTTATAAAATTATTTACATTCTTTAATCATGATATATTTATAAGATCCAACGATATAAAAAATAATACACTTTTGTAGAACAATGTGAATATTACCTGAACTGAAACCTTAACATCTGATCGTTTACAAATAGGTAATATATGGTTGAAAAAAACCATATATAGTGTTATTTTTAAGAATATTATATCGTAAAATATTTAAAATAAATGTATAATTATTCTAATGTAAGTGTGTGTGAGTGTGAAGAGATTCAAGACACAAGGTAAGGGGATTTCATCTCACTTTGAATTTCAGTGAGATACAAGTTATGTTTCCCAAAAGTTAATTTTTTGTGGTGTATATAATACCGATAATTGTATTATACGTAGAATTTATATAATTCTATGGGTAATAACATTCTCTTTTTATGATCCTTCTTTAATGGGTTTTATGTTTCAAAATATACCAATTCGGTAAAAATGTTGTGTCTCAATTTTCTTTTTTTGAGACTAATGTTTTGTTAAATACCTAAAATATTTTCCCAGGTGCATATACATTAATTTTATATAATATATATTTAATTTAAACCTTTTAATTCCATTATATATTTCATATAATTTCATTTCCTTACAAGGATACCATGACCCCAGGAAACCAAGTTATAAAATATTATTGAGACCTTCTCATTGCTTTTCAAGGTTGTTTATTTTTATGCTTAAGTTGATGAAATATTATAATCCATATATTAAGAATATTTATGAGTTTACTAAAACTCTATTTATTAAAAATATTCCCTTTTTGGAGATCCATTTTTCACTCTTTGGTACAAAATATAATGTTTTTAGCCAAATCTAACAATTTCTCTCTTCGGTCAGAAATTTATTCTATTAAAAACCCATGTTTTCAAAAAACAATTCCAATGTGTTTTCAATTTTTTTTCAAAGTATCATTGATGATAATTTTCAAGGAAAAATGATACTAAAATTTTTAATCATTTTCATGCTTTAATTATTCTTTTTCAATTTATTTTCAATGAAATGGTATTCCAATAATTTTCTAGATTTATTTATATGTTTCCATAATGATTTCTAAGAAATGTCTTTAATAACGTTTTCAATCATTATTAAAAAGTTTTAAATGTATTCACAATGACATGGTTTTCAAAATATTTTTACTATTTATTTATATGTTCTCAATGTTCGTTCATAGAAAATGGTTTTTGAAATGTTTTGGTGTGTATTTTATCAGTTTTCAAGGGAGAATGTTTTTTTTCAAAATGATTTCATTTGCCCTCACTTTTTATTAAAATAATATTATACTGAAATGGTTCAATGTATCAATAATAATTTTTCAACAAATATAAGATATTTTTCTCAAAGTTTTTTTTCAAAATATCATTCAAATTTCTTTCCCATCTATGACATCATCCATTGGTGATACTCATGCATTAATAAAGAAATTATTCAATGTTTCCATTCATATTCATTATCTGAATGGATTATGTTTTTATGGAATGATTTTTATGATGATATCTTACATTTAAAGGGTTATATTCTTTAGAAACCCACTTATTTTCACAGTTTATGTTATGATTAAATGATTAAAAAAACTTTCACTTTCCATTGGTCATGATAAATTTACCAGTTCATGAAACCAATTTCATTTGATGTGTTATGATATGTTTTTTAATAATATTGTGAAACATTTATGTATTATTTCATTATGTGATTGATGGGACCTATATATCCCTAAAATGCATTGGGTAATGTTTTATATCTCATTAGGTATACTAAGCTAGTGTTATGGGTGAACTCATGCTACTAAGATGGTCCTAAGAGTGAACATTGACTACTAAGATAGTCGTGGGAGTGAGCCATGACTTCTATGAAGGTATGATGACTGAAATAATGCTTCTAATATATCCAAGGTAATGAACCATGACTACTAATATGGATTTGGATGCGATTACTTAGCCACTATGGAAATAATTATATTCTTTTGTGTTGCCACAAATCTATGACATATTCTAATGTTTTTCTATCATGGCCTATGATCTCTATTTTATTATGATTCTTATCTTATGAATTACCATTCAATTTTTCCAGGATCTCGGTTATGATATTTAATATATAGGTTCTTATCTTCAATTTTCAGGAAAAAATTATCATAAATTTGTGATCATGTTTATGCTTACATTTCTCCCTTTTATGCCGTTAATGTGCACTTGAGATATCCCCTTTTTTAGTTATCTTTCCCCAGGTTATGGAGAAATGTATTATGTTTGATGTGTTTATGAATGGTTCTTGTCAGAAAGAATATAGTGTGAGATATTATAGCTTATTTATGTACCACTGTTAATGTTTCTGTGTTCCCAAAGGCACTAGACTACTGCGATTTTCATACGTCTGTTTGTATAATTTTTATGTATTCCAACAATGTTATGTAATATAATTTTAATAAAGGGAGGGTTGTTAAAATTTTCATATTATGAGTACTTATCAATAAGGAAATTTCAAATAGTGTTTACTAATGTATAAAATTTATTAGCTCTACCACAGTAAAAATCCATTTAAGGAACTAAGATAATGAATAAATCGGTATGAAACCTATTTAAAATACTTGAGATAAGATAAATTTAATTGAATCAAAGAGGTTTATGTATAGAAATGAGATTATTTTTAATTATGATATATTTGGGTGAAAATAGATTTATATGTATCACTATGTATCCTACAATAACATTAATGAAGCCACATGTACCTATTAGGTAAACATGATATTATTCCTCAATGAAATTTATGATATAGAGAGACATGGCATGAATAAAGAGAACAAACATTGACAGGTGGTTCTATACTAGTGTATTTTTGACTTGGCCTACTATGAGAGATCAATGAATCAGTACATATCCTTTTATGATTGGAATCAAGGAAATATAGTTAATATGATATGGGGGTTTTTTATATCTATAAGTTAGGTATATTACGTTACCATCATAACTTAATGAAACCTTACTTATAGAATCCTTGAATGAAATGTATGGATTTCATGTTGTGAATGATTGTGAAAAAAAGGTAACCCTTTCTCAGTATAGGTTTACGGATTACTTATAATATATATGAGTCTCTTTCATGGATATGTCTTTTATGTAAGAGTAGGGAATCATTATTTTTCCATAGAATTTTAAAAAAATCATTACATATATAGAATCCTATATAATTATAAATCTCATTCAATAAACATAGTCTATATGAGTTAGGAATTTCTAATATAGCTTGATTGATCACATTTCATGATGTTTGTAAGCATCAAATATGGACAATATGTTGTGTATTTTTCAATGTTCATCAAAGACATCAATATCAAGTGATATATATTCAAAAGACTAAGGCCTCTTTAATTGGATACATTTTGACTGAGGAATATTTTTTCTATTTCATAAACACTTTTTATGGGTCTTGTCTGAATACTTATCATTTTTAGGAAAATATGGCTCTGCATAATTAATGGAAAAATATAAGAAAACATGATATAAATTTAGGGTCCAAAAATTCAAAAACAATATCCTGGATTTTATTATGGTTTTACTTGTGTCCCATGATAAGTGATCCACCAATATCATTTTGTCATAAAATAATAATAATCTATCCAAAAAAATGTTCTTATATGTATGTGCAAACTCCAACATAATTTATATCAATAAATACACCAATATTCCATTGATATAGCTTTCATCTAACATGAATGGGTCTAACAATCATGTTTCGTTGGTCATGTATACTAGATATTCATGTTATAAATGTTAACATCAGGTGTTGTGGATAAGTGTGTTTTGTAGTTTACGACCTTTTAATGAGGACCACGACTATGTAGTTTAACATATATAATGAGAACGAGTATTGTATGGGGTATTTTTCCCATATCAGATAAAAAATAATTGAAAAGTCTTATAATAGGAACCCCTACATGGATCATGATATTTTATAGGGGAATTGATAATAATGAATATTTATGGTTACTATTAGGGAAATAGAACCATAAATCATTAAATATCATGAAGCAACATGATTAAATGAAAATATAGTTCTTCTAAAAAGTTTCTCTATAACAACTTGTTTTATTTACAAAATAAGTGGGGTGAAATGTTTGGGATCCCGAATGTATGAATGAATGATGAAACACACTGTGAATTAGTATTGTTCCCACTATTATTGTAAAACCATTACGATTGTGTTATGTAGTTGGACTGAATGTATGACATTTTGGAACTATAATTTATATTACAACATTATGACTCTATCCACACATCATTCTTATATGGAAAATAAACAACTCTTAGATGTTTAGTTTAAAAGAGTATTGAGTTTATACTATGTATTTTATTTTAATATGGTTATGACTAGTCATCAAATGAATTGTTTTCAATTGTTATAGTAAATAAAATTTACTAGAACTTTAAATTAAATTTGACCCTTTCTCATTGTAAGAGAAGAAAATCCATTCCAGTTCACCTTTATCACATAAGATCACATGTTAGGGGTGAGTATTAACCCAACAGCTTAGCATTTGTTGATGAGGACATATCATGTCATTTATGTTTATAAAATGATGACATGTTTATTTTTATTAGATCAATGCATGGTTTAAATTATACCATGTTTTTTAAAATGTTATATAGGGTTAAAAAAATTATAGATTAGTGTGATATTGTTTGGACATGAACTATGAAATATAACATTTTTTGATAGGAAGCATCCATTTAGTTTTATGTTTTTTAAAAAAGTCATTGTGGTCCTACCATTATATTAAGAAAGATAATTTTAAAAAAACAGTTCACATGAAGATGATTTCATATGTTGACAATACGTTGTAATTAGCGAGTAAGCTCCATTGGAGTTGACTATATATAAGATATAATGTCTCTCCTACATCTGATTTTGATATAGAGGTTTATTCCTAGGTATTAAGGGTCTTCTAAAATCTAGAATAAACTTTTTTGATAAATAAACGATTGAAGCTATACATTCTAGTTAGATTATTTCTATACACTACATATAATTGATTTTTCTATTGTGTTGTGTGTATAATCTTCTCTAATCAACCATTTTCAATCCACCAAATTATTATGGGACTATTAATCCACATACATCATATTATAGATGGAAATAAAAACTAAATTACAATGGAATTAAATGATTAAGAGTTTATTCGTTACATATATAAATTAATATGGAGTCACATGTGTAATATTACGGGGTATAGTGTTGTAATCCCACAAATCCTGAAAAATATTATCCGTCCAGGACTAAGTGTAATTATACATCATCTTGTCTTGGATGGTATATTGTTTTTTACATATAATCAATTTTTGTCTCTTCCACTACATTGAAGAAAGATTAGTTATTATACTGAATATTATACTCATGATGCATCTTTTCAAATTCTGAAAAAATGAATTTGGTTTCATTTTTTATCAACAATGTGTGGGGATCTCCAAATATGGTGATGATTTTTTTACATCAGTATTTTAATGATTATCTTCGGTCCGACATCTACATGAGATATATTTATTTTCCATTTAGAGAATAATTCAATGGTTTTAATGATGTACTTGAACTACATTATTATAACTATGGCATATGGAACCATAAATTATATTCACTCATGGTCATGCATGTAGTGAATTTAATTTAATATCATAAATATGACAAACATTAAGTTACTGTAGATTTCAGAGTATCAAAATTTAGACTCCAGTTTCAACACCCCCCCCCCACTCCAGTGGTACCCCTCCTGTGCCGATGATGAAGAGGAGGAGTGTCCCTTGAGTCCAACCTCTACTGGGTTCCAGTTTGAAAAATAGCATGGAGGTTAAAAATCACTATAATGATAGGATTTACCCACAACATTTGGAATGATCAATAGAGAATATAATTAGAAAAAAACTTTTTCTAATGATATAAAAGAAATAAACAACCAACATATGTATGTCAAGAAATACAAATTAATCCTCTAATTATTTTTTAAAAAACTAGGCCAATGATTCCAAAGAATTGATGATTTCCAAGCTATTAATGTTAATCACAATCCCCGTATACCTATTGAAAACTGGGAAAAAAATTATATATAAATTGGGTGATCAAAATATTTATCATCTATACAGTCGCAAGAACGTCTCTTATGAAAATGTGAAAATAAAATACTAATGTTCTAGTGAAAAAATAGAAGAACCAATAAGAACATATATAACTCATATTTCCATCTAAAACACAAAAATAGATGAATCACCAAATAAAATATTAATGTAATAATATAAAATAAAGTAAAAATCGATAAATTCTCTTTATTCCTACTTCCCAACAAGGATTATACTCTCCCTCCCCAACATCCAAAATTATGTTGTCATATGCATTCCCTGAAATAACATCAACCCATATCATGTAGTATCTGTTGTGGGTTGAGTTCTAACCATACCTACCCCATCCCCCAATTAGGCCCATCATCTCATTCTAACATCAATATAACCTAGAAAATATCTCATTACACTAATTCATAATCACACATCCATATAAAAAGCTCAAATAGGGTATTCAGGTATCATAATAATGAAGGATATCAACCTTGTTTAATGCACTTAACCTATATAACCCTCATTGTATAATATATCATGCAATTAATGGGTATCCCTGACAAAAAATATTATCTTGAGATAGTCTCTATAACCAATTGATCTATTATTGATACTATGACCTAAGGAATAGTGTGGAATAAGGGGTAATGAACCATCCATTCCCCATTATTTTTGAGATTAGGAAAACACCCCCTAGAAAAAATTGTGTCAGTAAATGGTATTTGTCACGGTTGGGGTGCATTTAAAAGTAATAGGAAAATATAAATATATATATATATATCAGAAAAAAAATTCCCTTGAGTAAATCATTCACATGAATAAATCTTTATACTATCAGTAAAATCAAAACCATAAAAACCCAACAACATACTTAAACTAACTACATGGATCTCATTCATTGAAAAACCACACATAGGCCACAGTTCCATTTCCTTTACATATAATTTCACCCAACTTTATAGATTATTATAGTGAAATCCATTTCTATTATTCATCCGATTTAGATTTATATGTTATTAGAAATCACAAATTATAACACCCACATTTTAAATTCCTTTTCATGTCCATCAAATTCATAATTGGTCACATTTTGAAACTAGTTTACTTGTATAAATTCTAGTATAACATCATTACAAAACAACCGAAATCATTTAACATTTTATCATTTCCAACATCATATTCATTTCAAACTATGACAAAACAAAATCGAATCACATAGAAACCCATCATATTAATAACCACAACTCAACTTACCCCAACTTATCCAATATCTGGACCTGTCACCCCCAACAAAAGACAAACCCCACAATGGTCACACAATCACATGTTCAAAAACAAACATACTAGTAGGACTCTACAAAAACATTTTCAAACCCATATTTTACAATTAAACCCATTTAGGGACAATCCAAATTAATTTAGATTATTTTTTATGATTCATTCAACAAAATACCAGATTTACACTACTAACTAATTCTTAGACAAATAAAAGTATTAATATATTTGTGTGTTTTTGGTTTAAACAATAACTTAAACATGGGTATCAATATATAACAAAAATTACAATAAATTGGTAATTTCCATAACCTGGTCATTGCCAATTATATGTATTTTAATAAAAAAAATTAACCAGAAAATAGATAGACACATGTGACTACTCTCGTTACCTTAAAATTAAACTTTATCAAGTTCATTTTATTCATTTTGTAAACCATACCCCGCATACCCATAGAAGAAAAAATTCTAATTGTACTAATGCACAAATAAATAATAAGTATCTTGAACCTCAAAATGGAATTTCAAAACACACTATATTGGAAACATGGGAAATGATGATGATTTCATTACTTCAATATCATCACATTAAGGGACTAATCACACATGAACAACTTATAGGGAAATAATTTTCATGAAAGAGAAACTATCTTTTACCTCAAACATGACACTATGATAAAAAATAGAAGTTAAATTACAAAACTAGACATTCCTAGAATCATGATAATTAATTAATTAGGAAAATGGAAAAAAACTTGTAGAGATAATTATTTTTTTCATATATGATTTATAAAAAGGAGTTCATTAAAAAAAATGCACATTCTTTAACATTCCAAATACAAGGCCAGGAATAAATATGAAGCTTAATATGGTGAAATTTTTATTCTTATTGTCATTTCATTTAGATTCATTTTAAACATGCTAGATATATCATTTAAAACCATGGTGTTTACGAAATTAAAAAACTATATTTAGTCCCCGTAATATATATTTAAAAAACGATTATTTGAGATTTATATTATAAATTTTATTAAGAATGTATTATAATGATCATTCAAGAAACAATAGGTGTATATTAAAAACTGTAAATATTGAAACCTATTAGATCGACCATGATAAAGGATAAACCATGGGAAAACAATATCAATAATGTAAAAAAATTATCAAACATGTTAAAAAAACTAGTTATCATGCCAATAAATAGATTAACCTTGACCAAAAACTAATTTAACATATAAAAAACTATTAACCTTGAAAAAGAATGGATAAACTGTGAGAACATCTAATGGACTATGAGAACAACTATCACCCACGAAAATTTAAAAACTAACATTAAAAAATAATAATTTACCCTATAAAAAATTGACCATTATGAAATAAAATAGATTTACTGCGATGAAAAACCTAATCAACAATGAAAATAAACATTCACTCATGAAAAATTATTGAACCACCATGAAAACTACAGATCTAGTATGTGATAAAAAATCGACCATTTAAGAAAACTACTGCACCATAAGAAAACTCTATCAACTCTACAACTAAATAGAATGACCATGAGAGAACCTTATTTACTAATAAAATTAATAGATCAGCAATGATAAATAAATATATACATTTTAAGAGGTAGAAGGAACCACACAACCCCATAGAACCTTCATGCCTTGGGATCCCACAATGGGAATGTTCTATGGACTAGAGTCATTACATTTTTTACCTCTTAAACAATTATTATACTTAATTATCAAAACAGAAATATGATAAAATGGAAGTAGTTCTTGATAATCACTCATTAAATACCTATTAAGTATCATTCAATAACTTGAACACATATGAACATGGGAGGAAAACACATAGCAATGAGACATCATTAAAAAAGATATAGAGTAATTATCATATAAGTAAAATGATTAAAATATAATCTCAATAATAAATAATCAAGTGAATCTTCATAACACCTGAGGGTATTAATCCCACATATGTGACTCGTACTCCCATGTACTGGCCTCCACTCCACTTTTCCACCAAATAAAACACAAAATGGGGATACCTATTTCATGAATAACATTATCACAATGATTTGGTATCTTAATCATCCACACCACAGATTTCACATCATCCAAAATTTCAAACTATCACCACTAAAGTTCATGGGAGTCATCATGATGACAACAAAAACATTGAGATACAGGGAAGATATTGTGAACTATTTCTATCCAAAATGGGAGTGTGGACTAATAATCCACCCAAAAAATGTTCTCCAACACCTTAAAAGGCTCAATAAACATATGATAAATCTTATTAACTTGGAAAAACCCATGCTACCTCAAATTTGGGGAATACTTCAATAAAATGTGGGCTCTAACATTAATCTCTTCGGGACTCCTCTAATAATCATTGCAGCCCTTAATTTGTTCAGGTTATACCTTCATCAAATCATCAACCATCTATATCTTCTATTGTATAATTTTACTAAATCATGATTGTCACGAACCAGCCCGGGCCGACCCTGAACCGGTCACCTGAGCCGGTCCGCGACAAGTCCCGAGGGGCGTTCCTGATCCCCCTGGTATGGCAACAAGTGTCGGGCATTTAAAACATCAATCGTTGGGAACAATTTCATCCCAAACTAAAAATAGGATCAAAAGAAAGAATATAAACTGAACAAACAGTCAAACACTAAAGACAAAAAAACAAAACTACACCACGACATACCTCCACGTGACCTCGCGGGTCACCACCCAACCACAACCAACTTCGCTCCCTCACTTAGAGACTCAAGCCAGGAAAACCTAAACACAAGGAACCTGTAACTGAAATGGTAAAAGATAGGCGTGAGCACAAAAAGTACTCAGTAGGTGAGCCCCACAACAAATCCCGAAGCACTGCCAGTAAATAAAGAATCTACATGTTCCGGGTTTGAACTATAATGTATAAAAGTAAGATTTCATAGTGCTTTACTTTAAAAACCAAAACACAAGACATTTCATTTATTCTTTTTCGAAAGTTGGTTCACTTTCATTAGTTTTAAAATCATTTAAAAAGGAAAGAAGTGCTACATTTTCAAATCTTACATAAATTGAATAAAGCATGTTCATTTGAAAACCATTATCCCAAAGTCTAACAGTATAGGCTGTGAAGGATGACTGAAAGTAAACAAGCAGGGAAAACAAGTGCAAGTAAAGTTAAACAAGCAAGGAAAACCAAGTGCATGTAAAAATAAACCAGAAGTTGTCAGCAATAACCATGGGTGATCCTAAACATCCCTAGAAAACACATGGACGTACTCAGGTTTAGACTACCTGCCGGCATGGTACTCTATAGTAAATTACAAACTGGCCGCCCTAACAGCCAACCAGTGGAACGCCCCACAAGGCCTTACCTACCAAGGGGGACTAACCCATCTAATCGGGGTTAGCCAGCAACCGTCACTCGATTCTCTAAAGGACGCCCAGGAACCCACGGTCATTTTAATAACACTGTGTAAGTGGGAGACCCTCGCATGCGTGACTCATCTCACCGCACTTGCCAACCCCTTACACGGACATCGCTACACGACAACCCTCGAATGGAAGTCCCCCTGTAGAGATACCCCATAAGTATATATATATATATATATATAATCACTTTACCTTTAATAAAGTGCCAACCGGGCCATCATATCATTTATATTTTGACCATTTAATAATAAAACATTTCTAAAGGGATATGACACACGCCAATTCATTGAAAACCAGAAACACACATAGAACTTTTTTTAAGAAACTCAAATCAGCATATTAAACATGAACCACACTAGTTCCACAAGTAGAATCATTTTCCAATATCCAAACGCACCCCACTTTTATCAAGAACCAAATGGGCTTTAATAACTTTTTGAAGGAACACCATTTCTCAAATGAAATCCAAAATTTTGTTCACGTGACAAAGGAAAACATTTTTCATCAACCAAGAACCACACTTTATGTTTCCAAAATCATGTTTAATGGTCATACGGTCATTTTCTCTAATCCAGGTTCTAAGAAACACCTTTTCCGTTAACAATACATCTACTAATTTACACACGCCAAAAACATTTCAAAACCCAACTCAACATGTCTTTCATTATTCAGGAAGAACCATTTAGCAATACTACATGGAAGCACACAGTTAAATCAAAGAAAACTCTTTCAATGAAACGCTAGAATTAAAATAGCTTTTATCATCAGTAGATCACCACACAATAAATAACTACTTAATAATACTTTTAAATTTACTGAAACTTAACAAAAAGTCAAGGAATAAATAAATTCTAAATTTAAAGGCGAGTGCAAAGGGAGACCTACCTCGAATCAGAACGAAAAACGACACGGCGCAAAACTCTCGTTGTGTAATGGTCACACCGTATTGCGCCGTCAAACAGGTCCTAAAACAATAGACCGTTAAACCGGTTCAACAATAGTAATAACATAATAGTAATAACAATAATAATAATAATGTAAAAATAATAATAATAGTGATAAGAATAACATAATAATAATAATAATAACATAATATAATAATCATAATCATAATCATAATATAATAACAATAATAACAATAATAATTTAGCATAATTATAATATAATAATATAATAATAATAATAACAATAATAATATAATAATCTTAATAATAGCATAATCATAATAATAATAACAATAACATAACAATAGTAATACAAATAATAACTTAATAATATTAACATGATGATAATAATAATAATAATAATAATAATGTAGTAATAATAATAGCAACATCATTATAATAATAATAATAATAATATAATAATAATAATAATAATACAATAATAATAACATCATAAGAATATTAATAATAATAATAATAATAATAATAAAATAATAATAATTTAATAATAATAGTAACAATAATAATATAATAATAATAATATAATAATATTAACATAATAAAATAATAATAATAATAATATAATAACAATAGCATAATAATAATATAATAGTAATAATATTATTAACATGATAATAATGTTAAAACGTTATAAAATAAAACGTAAATAAGATTAACATAAGAAAATAAAAACTCACAGAGATGGAGCAGAGGGGGAAAGCGAGGGTGCGGTCAAGCTGGGTAGGTCGGGTGCGGCGCGACCGAGGGAGGCTGGCCGGAAGGGGCTGGCCGGAGCGGGGGTGGCCGGAGCGGGCGGGCCGGAGCGGGCTGGCCGGAGCGGGGGTGTACCAGCGATGTGGTTGGAGGGAGGTGGCGTGGGCCGACCGAACCGGGAGGAGGTGCGAGGCCGGTGGGGTCGCCGAAGATGCGACAGCCGGAACAGGAGCCGGACGGGGTGTACGACGAGGCGAAGGGGGTCGGGTGTGGGGCAGCGAGCCGGCGCGGGAGCGGCAAGCCGGTGCGGCGGGGCTGCGCGTTGGAACGGAGGCCGAAAGGGAGGTGGTGTGCCGGAGGGGAAGGAGGTCAATGGTCGGGCTGGCGAAGGAGGCAGGGACGGAGGCCGGGGGTGCTGACGCGGTGGTCAGGGAGGTCGCCGGACGGGGATGGCTGAGGCGGACAGGGGGTCACGCGCAGGGGAGGGGTCGCTAGATGGAGGTGGGTCGTACCGGATGGAGGTGGGGAGCAGTGGGGCGGATCCAGGCCGAGAGGAGGCCAGTGCGGGCAGTGCCGGAGCAGGCGGACGGGGATGCAGCGGTGGCGCGCCTAGGCGGAGGCCGGGGGCGGGTTCGGCGCGGAAGGAGGGGGCCGCCGGGGTGTGTGGTGAGAAGCTGGGAGAGCGGAGGGGGAGCCGCGTGGGGGAGAGAGAGAGAGCGAGAGAAGAGGGGGGTGGCGGCTGGGTAGATTAGGGTTAGGTTAGGTTGGAATTAGGGTTTCGGTTTATATATATATATATGTGATAAATAATAATAATAATAATAATAATATTAATATTAATATTAATAATAAAACGTTATAATAATAATATTATTAAAACTTCATAATAATAATAATAAACTTTATAATAATGATAAAACTTTATAATAATAATAATAATAATAAAACATTATAATAATGATAATAATAATAAACTGTATAATAATAATAATAAAACCTAATAATAATAATAATAACAATATAAATAATAAAAAGACAACATAAAACTCTAAAATTTGAACGTCGGGCGAACACATAGTCTCCCGGGACAAACGCACGGTCACAGCTAACGATGTGATGACCGTGCACTACCGTGAAACTGCCAACACAAGTAAACTTCAAAAAAAAAATTAAACAGGGTCCAAGAAGGAAGTAAAAAATAAAGGTACCTGTGGTCGGGGTGTGACAATTCTCCCCACCACAGACACTTTCTGCCCCAAGAAAGTCACCAAGCCACAAGTTGATCAAGATTCAGGTCTATTCCCAAACGGAACTAAAGGAACCGAAGAGAAAAGATAATCTCGGGATGACCTTACTCTACACAGGTCACACCTGACCGATTCAAGTGAAAATTGAAGTCTGAGGTTGAGGGGAGAACACGAAGGGGTTCTCCCCACCACAAGAACATAACTGGTTTGAAAATTTTAACACTCCAAACATACTACCACAAGGAGGCTGGTTCAGTGCGGAAACTCATAACTGATCCAAACTGACTCCTATAACACGATCAGATTAATACCTCCATCGAAACATTGAACCCACGACTAGAGTCAACAACTTCAAAACCAGAGAGAACCAACAGAAAAGATTTAACCAGACATCAAGTCAGAACATGACCCACATAAATCCATGAAACATAACTACATCTGACAAGAATAACGAAACCAAGGTCAACCTACACAAGGGTCAAACACACTTTTAAGAAAGACACACGAATCAGAATACCACATCCACATGAAAAGTCTGCTTAGATTATCATAGAGAAATTCCATCGTCACTTTATAGAAAAACAACGCATTTACAACTCTATTGGAACTTTAATAGCAGGAAAACAAATATGAAAAGGGGTTTTTTTATTTTCTCCACCGTCAATACGGAAGACAGAACCTGGACCAAGGCTTCACAACCCTGGGAACTCCTGACTATGCGCGAGCTTCACCCTGAGACCTATGGCTGGGGCTCTGATGGATGAAGCATATCCTACCTCACAGTTAGGTACTGACACTCTCTAATCACAACTTCCTCTTCAAGCGACGCTTCCTGCAAAACTTTTCCAGATGACCCAAACAGCCGCAGCGATGACACGTCTTCGGAGGGTTGCGACAAGACAGCTTTAAATGCCCGAAACGACCACCCTGATAGCATACCATTGAACAATTTGATGAACTGGAAGATGGGACCAAAGTGGGTAACTCCTTAAGAATAGGTATCCTTGGCGCCTTTTCCTCACCAGAGGGGGAACACTTACGAACAACAGCGGACGCTGAAGTATTAACCACCCGCACACTGGAAACCAACTCATCCAAGAAAGCTTTCTCCACCAGCTTCTCGAA
This sequence comes from Viscum album, assembly GCA_963277665.1. Lineage (NCBI taxonomy): Eukaryota > Viridiplantae > Streptophyta > Magnoliopsida > Santalales > Viscaceae > Viscum > Viscum album. The sequence goes on along the minus strand of OY728143.1, from coordinate 1,847,831,032 downwards.
ACAAAGGTATTTAGAAGGAAGGACTCACTCCTTGATCTCTGGACAAAGACCCCCAGTGAAAAGAGAGACCTTCATGAGCTCATGCGACTCTACCTCTAGAGAAATGGAAATCAGTTCCTTGAAATGGTCAACATATGACTTCACTGTCTGTTGGCCTTGTTCAATATGCACAAGCTCTCTCTTTTTCTCCAATTTCACTTCGTCAGGTACAAACCATTGGATGAAAACGATTTTAAAGACATCCCATGTCATTCCAACTTGCGTTGACGATGGGGTAACCCTATTCCACCGGTCCAGAGCTGGACCATCCAACAACTCCATAATTGCACGAACCTTAACATTATCAGGAGTTCCCAACATTCTAAAGACACGCTCCACTTCCTCGAGCCATTTCATTGATTCTAATGGACCCTGATCACCATGTAGAATAGGAAAAGTCTAAGGGGGATCAAAACGGTTCATGACTTATCTGAATCCTTAGATACCTTTCTGGGCGTAATTCCCTGAGTGACATATAAAACACAAATCCAAAACCAATATCAAACCGAAGCAACATCAATAAAAGTGCCTTCATCAAAACAGTCAGCACAAAGACCAAACAAACACAAACACAACCCAAAATAAAATCTCCTTTTTAAAATCCCCTTTTTATTTTAGACTTTAAAACCACCCTCTTTCATAACTACTTTCCAAAACCATTTCCCCTTTAAAACCAATTTAGAAAAAAAGGTCAAGCCTTTAATTTAAAATACACACCCAGGTAATCTCATGAATCTTTTCACATGTCTTCATCCACTGTCCAATAATACTCGCACCAACACGCATTTCTTTCCATGCATTCTCACACATGTGCAAATGTTCAGAAAGAGGACCTGGGTTTTCATCCCGAACCATTCTTGACTAACTCCAAGCAATAACGAATTTTAAATTCAAGAGATTTCAGTTTTAAAACCCATTTCATACATTTAATGTCTTTTAAAAGAAACCAGTCCAATTTTTCAAAAACCTTTTTCATTTCCAACAACATACTTACACAGACCAAAACAAAAGAATCATCCAAATTTGCATCAACCACTGGGGTGAGGGACTAGTAGTCACGCTCAACTTCACGACATGGTAGTGGGCCATGTCCCGAGCCATCGTCAACCACTAGGAGGAATTCAAACCGTGTACTCGGACTCCACGTGGTTCACTACTCCATGTGAAATCACGATGTAACGTCGGCTTGCCTCCGTTGTCATCTCTCAATCCAAGACAGACCAGAAAGAGACTAGGACACAATTCTTAGACTACCCCTGGAGACTCTAGGTGCGGGACGGGCAAGGGTTCATGAAGTCCTTCCCGTACCTACCTCTCGAGTCCAGACAGTCCTAATCTCCACCTACCAGACAACCCAAATAACAAGATCCTCCTTTGATACCATTTTGTCAAGAATCAGCCGGGGCCGACCCTGAACCGGTCACCCGAGCCGGTCCACGGCAAGTCCCGAGGGGCGTTCCCGATCCCCCCGAGATGGAAACAAGTGCCGGGTATTTAAAACATCAATCATTGGGAACAATTTCATCCCAAACTAAAAACAGGATCAAAAGAAAGAATATAAACTGAACAAATAGACAAACACTAAAGACAAAAAAACAAAACTACACCACGACATACCTCCACGTCACCTCGCGGGTCACCCCCAACCACAACTAACGTCATTCCCTCACTGAGCGACTCAAGCCAGGAAAACCTAAACACAAGGAACCTGCAACTGAAATGGTAAAAGATAGGTGTGATCACAAAATGTACTCAGTAGGTGAGCCCCACATCAAATCCCAAAGCACTTCCAGTAAATAAAGAATCTACATGTTCCAGGTTTGAACTATAATGTATAAAAGTAAGCTTTCATAGTGCTTTACTTGAAAACCCAAAACACAAGACATTTCCTTTATTCTTTTTCGAAAATTGGTTCACTTTCATTAGTTTTAAACTCATTTAAAAAGGAAAGAAGTGTTACATTTTCAAATCTAACATAAAGAGAATAAAGAATTTTCATTTGAAAACCATTTTCCCAAAGTCTAACAGTATAGGATGTGAAGGATGACTGAAAGTAAACAAGCAGGGAAAACAAGTGCAAGTAAAGGTAAACAAGAAAAGAAAACCAAGTGCAAGTAAAAATAAACCAGAAGTTATCAGAAATAACCATGGGCGATCCTAAACATCCCTAGAAAACCCCTGGACGTACTCAGGATAAAACTACCTTCCAGCATGGTACTCTATAGTCATTAACAAATTGGTCGCCCTAATAGCCAACCAGTGGCACGCCCCACAAGGCCTTACCTACCAACGGGGGACTAACCCGTCTAATCAGGGTTAGCCAGCAACCATCACTCGATTCTCTAAAGGACGCCCAGGAACCCACGGTGGTTTTAATAACACTGTGTAAGTGGGAGACCCTCGCACGCGTGACTCATCTCACCGCACTTGCCAACCCCTTACACGGACATCACTACACGACAACCCTCGAAGGGAATTCCCCCTGTAGAGATGCCCCATAAGTACATATATATATATATGTATAATCACTTTACCTTTAATAATGTGCCAACCGGGCCGTCATATCATTTACATTTTGACCATTTAATACTAAAAAAATTCTAAAGGGATATGACACATGCCATTTCATTGAAAACCAGAAACACACTTAGAACATTATTTATGAAACTCAAATCAGCATATTAAACCTGAAACACACTGGTTCCACAAGTAGAATCATTTTCCAATATCCAAACACAACCCACTTTTATCAAGAGCGAAACGGGCCTTTAATCACTTTTTGAAGGAACACCATTTCTCAAATGAAATCCAATCTTTTGTTCCCGCGACAATGTAAAACATTTTTCTTCAACCAAGAACCACACTTTATGTTTCCAAAATAAAGTTTAAAGGTCATACGGTCGTTTTCCCTAATCCAAGTTATAAGAAACACCTTTTCCATTAACAATACATCTACTAATTTACACACGCCAAAAACATTTCAAAACCCAAGTCAACATGCCTTTCATTATTCAGGAAGAACAATTTAGAAATACTACCATGGAAGCACACAATTAAATCCAAGAAAACGCTTTCAATGAAACGCTAGAATTAAAATAGATTTTATCATCAGCGGTTCACCACACTATAAATAACTACTTAATAATACTTTTAAATTTACTGAAACTTAATAAAAAGTCAAGGAATAAATAAATTCTAAATTTAAAGGCGAGTGCAAAGGGAGACCTACCTCGAATCAGAACGAAAAACAACACGGCGCAAAACTCCCATGGCGTAATGGGTGCACCGTATTGCGCCGTCAAACAGGTCCTAAAACAATAGACCATTAAACAGGTTCAACAATAGTAATTACATAATAGTAATAACAATAATAATAATAATGTAAAAATAATAATAACAGTGATAAGAATAACATAATAATAATAATAATAGCATAATATAATAATCATAATCATAATCATAATATAATAACAATAATAACAATAATAATTTAACATAATTATAATATAATAATATAATAATAATAATAACAATAATAATATAATAATAATAATAATAGCATAATCATAATAATAATGAGAACAACATGACAATAGTAATACAAATAATAACTTAATAATATTAACATAATAATAATAATAATAATAATAATGTATTTATAATAATAGCAACATAATAATAATAATAATAATAATATATATATTAATAATAATAATAATAATAAAATAATAATAACAATAATATAATAACAATAGCATAATAATAATATAACAATAATAATATTATTACCATGATAATAATGTTAAAACGTTATAATATAAAATGTAAATAAGATTAACATAAGAAAATAAAAACTCACAGAGAAGGAGCGGAGGGGGAAAGCGAGGGTGCGGCCGAGCAGTGTAGGTCGGGTGCGGCGTGGCCGAGGGCGGCTGGCCGGAAGGGGCTGGCCGGAGCGGGGGTGGCCGGAGCGGGTTGGCCGGAGTGGGCTGGCCGGAGGGGGCTGGCCGGAGCGGGGGTGTACCGGCGATGGGGTCGGAGGGAGGTGGCGTGGGCCGACCAAACCGGGAGGAGGTGCGAGGCTGGTGGGGGTCTCCAGGGATGCGGCAGCCGGAACGGGAGCCGGACGGGGGTGTGCGATGAGGCAAAGGGGGGTCGGGTGCGGGGCAGCGAGCTGGCGCAGGAGCGGCAAGCCGGCGCGGTGGGGCTGTGAGCCGGAACAGAGGCCGAACGGGAGGTGGTGCGCCGGATGGGAAGGAGGTCGACAGTCGGGCTGGCGAAGGAGGCAGGGACGGAGGCCAGGGGTGCTGGCGCGGCGGTCAGGGAGGTCGCCGGACGGGGACAACTGAGCCAGACAGGGGGTCGCGCGTAGGGGAGGGGTCGCCGGATGGAGGTGGGCCGCGCCGGATGGAGGTGGGGAGCAGTGGGGCGAAGCCGGGCCGAGAGGAGGCCAGTGCGGGCAGCACCGGAGCAGGCGGATGGGGACGGAGTGGTGGCGCGCCTGGGCGGAGGCCGGGGGTGGGGTCAGCACTGAAGGAGGGGGCCACTGGGGTGTGCGGTGAGAATCTATGAGAGCGGAGGGGGAGCCGCGCGGGAGAGAGAGAGAGAGAGAAGAGGGGGCGATGGATGGGTAGATTAGGGTTAGGTTAGGTGGGAATTAGGGTTTCGGTTTATATATATATATATATGTGTGTGATTAATAATAATAATAATAATAATAATAATAATAATAATAATAATAAAACGTTATAATAATAATAATATTAAAACTTCATAATAATATTAATAAACTTTAAAATAATGATAAAACATTATAATAATAATAATAATAATAATTTATAATAATGATAATAATAATAAACTGTATAATAATAATACTAAAACCTAATAATATTAATAATAACAATATAAATAATAAAAAGACAACATAAAACTCTAAAATTTGAACGTCGGGCGAACACATAGTCACCTGGGACAAACGCACGGTCATCGCTAACGATGTGATGATCGCGCACTGCCGCGAAACCGCCAACACAACTAAACGTCGAAAAGAAAAATTAAACCGGGTCCAAGAAGGAAGTAAAAATAAAGGTACCTATGGTCAGGGTGTGACAATGATCATGGACTACAAACCCCCAATCATCATCCATACACAATATATAATAACATGATTATCATTCCAATGCCTAGAATGGATCCATACTGATGGTTGAGTGATAAAAATAATTTTAGGAAAACTAAACAAATGGTTGATTGTATAACATTGATCTTCAAAAGTCTATGATGCATTATTATAACATATACACTAGTTTTTAGTAGGTTCTACCCATTTTACCACCTTTTTTAGGATGAAATGTAGTTTTAAATCATAACTAAGAGCCAAAATTATATTACAATCAATTATAAAATAATGAGTTAAAATGATCTTGTTGGTTAGGTATAATGGGATTTAGTTCCCTATAAAATCTTTCAATTACCTTCATATTACACAAATATAAAGTATCTATATCACTCGACTCACTATTTTCTAGAAAATGGGACAACATCATTAGTGGGAACATGTTTACCAAATATAATTACAACCTTCATGTGCATGGGGTTACCTAGTGAAAAAAATAATGATATATCCTCTAATTTTCACTTAGGGTAATTCAAGGGTTGAAACAAACAACCAAAAACCTAGTTATATACTTTCAATTATTGGAAAAATATACGCTATATGATAATCTGTGCTACTTAATTCATTATCCCAAGCTTCAAATGCTACATCCTAAATATTTTCTACATATTTGATACACTTGGATGCACCGATAAGTATGATATATGACACTCCTGATGAAACTGTTCACACTTATCTAGTCTAAAAAATAAATTTCCCTTAAAATCATTTAATTCCAACCATCCTTGGTCAACCCCTCTAGAGCACCATTATCACAAAAATTCCCATGAATTATTTCAACCTCTGATTTTCCCAATGAAGAATCCTCCATTTTCCACATAAAATATTATTTTCTATCATATTGTACAGTCCACCAGTTCCATTAACTTCCTATATATTTGCATTAATCATTATGTTCTCTTACATTCCATTCTATGTATCATTATACTTTTAAATAGAATATCACATTGACTATTTTCCTATAACATCACTGACTAAATTCCCTATTCCTAGAGTGTAAGAGATCCCAATGTCTTAATAATATAGAAACTCAATCAACCACAATTAATGTAGTATCAAATATCACTAATATAATATATACATTAATCTTTTTTGGTAAGTGAATACCACAAATCTCTCACTAAAGATGTAATGTCACCACATCTATAAGTACAAAACTATTGATTCCAACTCCATGTCATGAGTTGAATACTTATTCTCAATGGGATGTAACTTCTTAGGAACATGAGAGATCAATACACTTTTCTATATAAATATTCATATTTTTCCTATAGAGGAAGCATTACAAAAGTACAAAATAATCACTCCTTCCACTAGAAACAAAATCATAGTGGAAATGATCATCCTTCCATTTAGGTAGTTAAATTATTTCCCACACGAATCATTCTAGATATAATCCCAATTTTTCTTATTAAAAATATTTGATAGATATAATATTTAATATAATTCAAATACACAAATTTTTTAATATCCTACATGACCTAAGAAACTATGAACTACAACTGAATTATTTATTACATTCCAAGAAACAAGTACCCAGAACATGTACGGGTCGACCTACACGCCCTACATAGACAACAGTTATCCCTGAAAATTCACCTCCTATGTCCAAAAAATTTACTTGGATATAATTGTATTTAGTTTATGGGGTTTTAGAAAACATAGGACAAAACAAATATTCTATTATGCTCCACATAAAACCTTGAGTATATAAGGATTATAAGGACCTGGCTTTAAAACATTACAAAATATTGAATTAAACAAACAATTCTCATTGAGGATATTTTCAGGTTTAGAGTTTTAGAGAATTAGGACATAACTATTACATAATAAAAGATTAAAAAGTAGAAACTTATACTTAGATTCCATTTAAAAAAAACAATTGAAAAAAAAAGAGTAATGTCTTTTTCCATGTTTTAGACTGCATGAATTTTCCTTGATCCCATCCTTGACCCTATTCATCTTAAAGTCCTGTGAAAAAACATTTCAAAACATGGGATGAGCATAAAAAGCGTATTAAGATTTTATAAAACAATGAATGAAAACATTAGTTCATCACTTCATACATAACATTAGATCTTTAACATATCACATGAAATCATAAGATTTATGAATAACACATAGAGAAAATAAATCATAACGGTAACTTGTGGCATCCATGTCATACATACATTTTACCTATCATAGCTATGTAGGGAGTTACATTTAGAATAAACATCATAGTATATTCCTGAAATCTCTTAGGAGAAAAATTCTCGTTTACCTCCATCACATTACCCAATGAATTAGCGAGCTATCTCGGGCTCACCATCCGTAGGTTTATCACGGAATCACCAATATATGTAAACAATTCCCATGAACTATAAGATATTCATAACACATAAAATAAACATAAAGGAAAGATAATATTTCCCATTCTAATTAAAATTTATCATTTAAATATGTTGACATGAAAAATACATTATCAAAACCTTATTCAATGCCAAAATACATAAAAGAGTATATGGTAGTTATTTTCCCTTTAAAAACATTACGGCTTGTTTAGGAAGTCAAAGATCAAATAATACTCGCGACGACAGAAAGATCATTGTAACCATGTATGTTAAAAAGAAACATTCATTTTTTGGTCTTTTAGTAAAACGATTTATAGTAAAATACTCTCTTTGAATGAAATGAATAGTAAAAGGTTTATAAAAAGTGTATAAAATAAAATCGTGTATTAATACAAAATATTCTTCATTGAAAGGAGATTGAGACGAAGTCCCTTACCTCATCTCCGAATTGACATGTTTGTTCTTTAATCTCCTTAATAATAAACTAAAGTTACTTTATAATTTATTAGGAACAGTTTTCAAGATTATTAAACCTATTTACCACATATAACCATGTTATAAACTTTATGTAATCATTTAAGTTTTTAACGGTTGTTTCGTCGATATTTGGTACTTGAGTAAAAATGAACACCTTATAATTACAAGTTGTTCATGTCGCCAATAATAAATTATATACAAAATGATATTCATGATTTAGATATCATATACATCATATATATCTAGTATATATATGTATTTATAACAGTACATAACATTTGGAAATAAGAAATGAAATGCACCATTCCGGGAGACGGTAAGTCTTACGTACAAATGGACGCTAATTTCATTTATATTTCATACGTTAAATGAATTGAAACATAATAATACATAGGTATATTATAATTCAAGTATAATATCATATATAATACCATTAACTATATCCTCTCTATGTCCCACATATGGAATTAATGAGTCATATCACTTTGAGGGGAGGGTAATCCGCATTTCCTCAAATGAAATTACCGCATTTACCCACTATGGAAACAATAAAGGTATACTATAAATAAAAAAATACCAAAAATTAATGACAATATAAACATAATATATATCATATATAAATACAGTTCCATCTTAATGGCCACCATGAGAGGCGGTAGGAGATGATTGATCAATCATCGCTTCGTGAGATGCTAGTTTTCCATTCACAGAAATAGTATGTTCTTCACCCATTAGATTGAGTCGTTTGTAAGTGTAGTTATAATAATTCCTATAAAAACATACTATTATATTTCATATAATGGTTTTGTTATAAAATAAAGTAATAAAAAGTGTTTACGAGGTTGTATAAGTAAAATAAAACAAAAGATCTTAAGAGAAGATGTTACCTTTAAATTGAGTAACTCACTTTGGTTTGAACCAAAAGGGTTCCTTTAAATGTTTTCTGCCTAATATATGTCTTAAATGATAAATAAAGGGATCTTGGGAGATTACTGGAGCAAAGGTTGCATGAGCCAAAGTCTTGAGAAGTGTGAGAAAGGGGTTAGAAGTGAGGTCTTTTTATAAGGGAGTAGAGGGGCTCTTTATGAATGTTTGAAACAATAATTTTATTATAACCTCATAATCGGTTTCAATAGGTAAAATAATCATTAACATAGAAGTTAATACGACTCATCGTCGAAATAAAATCATCTAATAATAATTGGACAGGTTTTGGATATTGTTTTAATATTTATAATATTATTTATTTAAATCATTTTTTAATGAGGAAAACATTGCATCATTATTGTGTCATAAATAATTTAATTAATTTGATCTTTAAAAATTATAATACAAATACCATGATGTAGTAAATTTTTTTATCTTTATATTGTATATTTATAGTCAAAATTATAACATATATAACCCCATGTAAAAATTGATTTACTAAAAGATATTTTAATGTCATTTTCGTCTTTACTTTAAATTAATTAACATAATGTGTCATTGTTACACTCATGTGGCTCCATGGGGTCCCAAATTTGACCCAATATGAAAATGGTAAGATATGTATCAGAAAAGTGGACTAGTACACATGTTAGGGTAATTTAATATTATTATAATATTATATTTTACCCTCATTTACTATATTTACCCTTTAATCGTGGTAATAAAATATTTTTTGAAGTAAATAATTAAAATGTCTAAAAATAAAAGTTACGTATTTACACAATATAGGCCTATTGATCCCAAATATGGAATCCATTTTTTTTAAATTCAAAACACAGAAGTGGCAGATATTAATTTAAAATTAATTCCCACAGTAAAAAAACATGTTTTTAAGTAATAATAACTATCATAAGATCGACGTTTGTTTTTGTCCAATTACAAAGTGAAATTAATTTCAATTTCCAATATTGGATTAAATATTCAAAATATATTATAATTTACCTTAATAACCAATTAAAAATATAATATTTCCATATAATTAAATTAGATTTAAAGGAACTTTGGAATTAAAATACAGTATGCTTCACTATTCATTAAAAATTAACTTTATCAGAAAAATACCAAAAAATTTACACGAAGTAAATTGTGACGTCGTGATTCTAAAGAAGAATTTTATTTTTTCAAATATCACATATAAAAATGACCAATACAATATTTAAATAGGGTTCTCCATCAAAAGCTGGTAAATCGTTCCTTTAAAGAATATTAGAATATTTATGCTTAGATTCATTCACTTTTTAAGCCTCCAAATTTTATTGGATAAATGTAATAACATTTAACAAACTTGTATAATAATATATTTTTTAGTTCTATTTATTACAACTATTATAATGGGTAGGATTTTACTACCATTTAGAATAATAATATTATATTATTTGGGTGCAATGTAAGATTTCAAAGAAACACATTGTTACATATCGGGTAAGCCATCGAACATAGCGTCCCCTATAATGTAAAATTAATATTTAACTCACAAATATTAATAAATATGAAAATTTTCATGTTTTCAATATACATGGGATGTTACATCCTTCCCCCCTTTAGGGAATTACTTCCTTGAAATTTTAAAATTGGGCTCAGAAAGTTCATTTTATGTCCCACATGGGAAAAAGAGTCAACAAAACTATCACTTTAAATGAAAGAAACAAATCACAAACGTTACCTAAGATAACCTATACTAGGATTCCATGTAGTAAAACATGGATATGGAAGAGAAAACAAACCATCCTGTTATGATGGAGAGTGATAGAAAACATGATGAGGAGAAAGTTAACCACCAAAAAATGACAAACATGTGATGTGTTAAGCGGTCTTCGATAACCCAGTAGGAAACGTAAAATAGCAGTGTTTTTGTTTTGAGTTCCATTTCTTATTTTGAGGAATTAATTTACTACATAGAATAATAACATAATAAAATATATTTACTTTCATGTAGAGTTTCAGCATTTAATAAGTTTCTACCAAAAACTAATCTTTTCACTAAACAAAGATTATTCAAAAATACCTGATCACATAAAAAGAAAAAGAATCAATTTCAAGAGATTTACATCATCCAAAAAAGAATAACTATATATTTTCCTTGTCTTTAGACATTAACTAAAACCAAAATGGGTAGTACAAGATCATATAATCCCCAAAAAAGGGTAATCCTTTAAAACAAAAAGTACCCAAAGTTCAAGAAAGACCATTCAATACACAATTGTCCTTAAATTTTTTCAAAATAATCCAACCTAAAATTCAAACCCAAAACTCAGATGGATTTAATCAAATAGTCTTCCACAGTAAATCTTAAAATTTAACTCCAAAAACATAGAGTACTCTTAAAGTCTTGCACTGAAGCATAATTTACCAAATCACATGTTCTCTATGATAGGTTAACCATTTACATAAATAACCCAAATCTCTATATGTACACAATAAAAACATATATTCATAAAAAATAAAATTTCAATAATTACTCCACAAATGAAATCCCAAATTATTCAATTTTTCATAACCATATAGTGTTCCCCAAAAAGATAATGTCTTCCAAAATCACATTTATCACTTAATCACCAAATCATATTCCCATATTAAGGATATCCCTATGAAAAAACATAAGTCCCTAAAATCAAATTATTCTTCATCCATAAAATTATTTAATAAAAAAATTTCATACTAAACAGGGACTTCACATAGGATAGTGGTAGGTAATGTTCCCATGTCGCCATTCAGTTGTGGGTTCTATTCCTACGGACTTGCCGGATGCGACGGGTTATCACCCATCTTATAGGTTTCCCTATTTATAAAAGTAAAAAAATATCCCTAACATGTTTTAACCTTAAAGGTTATCTTATACCTTTCATTTTCATCCCAATACCTTAAGACCCTGTAATCTTATATGTTTCCATTTTTTCACCTCGATAAAATAAATCAACTCCTAAAAGAAAGAACATCATACCTTGATCATGGTGTCCATTTGGTGACATCATCATCTTATAGGTGGAAGGTCAATGCATTGAAACAATAATTTATAGATCCTTCAAACTAATTTTCTTCCATAATCCAAATAGACCTTGTACAACTTGGGTTATATGGGTGTTCACAGAAAAATAGTTTTGGAAAATAATCATGCATGACTTATAATTTCAAAACATCTGATTAAACATGATTTCTATAAAATAGTCGGACCGAATTTGAGTGGAAACTTTCAACTAACGGTCCTTTTAAAATACCATAAGTACGTGCAGAGAGACTAAATTGTAAAAGAAAATATAAATAGGTTGTGAAAGGGTCTCCTTCTTAATCACCTTTTTCAAAATCATAATATGCTTTAAAATATTATGATAAGGTAAAATATTTCAAAATTTCATTAAAATATTTACCTTTCTTGAAAATATGAGAATGTTGTGAAAATAGGATTTGATTATATAAAAACAATGTTCTGTAATGATATTGGGGTACAGTGGAGATGTTTGATATATCAAAAAATTACTTTCAAGTGAGTTGTATGTTAGAAAATGTTTCACAATAATCCGAACACGAATTGGTGATAATTATTGCAATCAAGTCATCAGGAAGAGATAAGAATGTCATTTGAGATCCCCCTCCTTTCATTGGTAACATAACATCCTTGATATAATTTTTTTTTAAAAATAAGGATTTAACATAAAGAGTATACATAGAGACTAACCATGTGTCAAACAAAAACTCATAATCCCTAAATTTGTCTAAACCGACCTCTGATACCAACTATAAGGACTCGACCTTAAAACATTTCATAATAATAAGTTAAATGAATAAGTTACATTGAGGATATTTTCAGGATTATATTTTTAGAGAATTAGGACATAACTATTACATATCAAAGGATCACAAAGTAGACACTTCTACACAGTTTCCATTTTTTTAAAAAAAATAAAACTCTGGAAAAAAATAGTCATGCCTATTTCCAAGTTTTAGATATCATGACTTTTCCTTCATCTCATCCAGGACCTTATTCATCTTTAAGTCCTATGAAAAACATTTCAAAACATGGGATGAGCATATAAAGCTGAGTAAGGGTTATATAATAAATAATGAAAACGTTAGTTCATCATTTCATACATAACATATACTCTTTAACGTATCTCATGAAATCATAATATTTATGAATAACATATAGAAAACATAAATCATAAATGTGACTTGTGGAATCCATATCATACTTACATTGTAGCTATCAAAGCTACGTAGGGAGTTACATTTGGAATAAACATCAACGTATATTCCATTAATCTCTTAGGAGAAAAATTCATGTTTACCTCTGTCATGTTAACCAAGGCATTGGAGAGCTATCTTGGGCTCACCTGTCCTAGGTTTATCACGGAACCACCCATATACGTAAACAATACCCAAGAACCATAACATATTCATAACACATAAAATAAACATAAAGGAATGATAACATTTCCAAATTCTTATAACAATATATCATTTAAATATATTGACATAAAAAATCAATTATCAATACCATATTCAATACAAAAATACATTAAAAAGAATATGGTATTTATTTTCCATTTAAATACATTACGACTTGTTAAGGAAGCCAATGATCAAATAATACTCTTGGCGGCAGAAAGGTCATTATCACCAAGTACATTAAAAAGGAACATTATTTTTATTATTTAGTAAAATTATTTATAGAAGAAGATTAAATTTGAATGAAATTCAAATTCAAATGTTTTTACAAGGTGTATAAAAGATGGTCGTGTATTAAAACAAAATAGGCCTCAATGAAAGAAGATTGAGATGAAGTCCTTTACCTCATTTCTGACTTGACCTATTTGTCATTTAATCTCCTAAATAATAAACTAAGGATACTTTATACTTTCATAAGAACATATTTGAATTTTATTATTCCTTTTATATAACTTATTACCATGTTATAAACATTATGTAATCATTTAAGTTATTAAATATTGTTTCTATGATATTTGGTACTTCAGTAAAAATAAATGCCTTATAATTACAAGTTTTCTGTGTCACCAATAGTAAATTATCTCCTGAATGATATTCATTATTTAGATATCATATAAATAATATATATGCAGTATATATATGTATTTATAACTTTACATAACATTTGGAGATAAGAAATAAAATGCACAGTTCAGGGAGACTGTAAGTTGTACGTACCCATGAACGATACTTTCATTTCTATTTTGTCCATTAATGTAATTAAAACATAATTATACCTATTTATATTATAATTCAAGTATAATATCATATATAATACCATTAACTCTATCCTTTAGACTCCCCACATATGGCATTAACGATTCATATCACTTTGAGGGGGCAGAAGTCCTCACTTCCTCAAATGAAATTATCGCATTTATGCACACTGGAAACCATAAAGGTATGTTATAAATGAAAAATATAGAAGTATAAAGAAAATATAAACAAAATATATATCATATATAAATATAGTACCATCTTAATGGCCATCATGATAGGTGGTAGGATATAATGAAACAATCATCGCTTCGTGAGTCGTTACTTTTCCATTCACAGAAACAGTATGTTCTTCACCCATTAGATGGAGGTGTGTGTAAGTTTAGTTCGAATCCTTCTCATAAAAACATACTAGTATATTTAGGATACGGGTTTGGTTATAGAAAAAGAAAATAAAAATATTTTTGGGGTTTGGATAAGTAAAATTAAACAAAACAACTTAAGAGAAGACATTACCTTTAAATTTGGAAACTCCCTTTTGTTTGAACCAAAAGGGTTTCTTGAAGTGTTTTATGCCTAATGTAAGGAATCTAGTATGAAGAGAGGGATATTGGGAGCATATTTGAGAAAATGTTTCACGATTCAAAGGCTTCATAAGTGTGAAAATGGTTTATAAGTTAGGGCATTGTATAAGGGAGAGGAGGGGCTCTTTTGGAATGTTTAAAACAATTATTTGATTATAACATCATATTCGGTTTCAAAAGGTCAAATAATCATTAAAGTCAAATTTAAGTTGTCTAATGGTAGAAATAAAATCATCCAATGAGAATTTGACTGGTTTGAGATATTGTTTTAATATTTATAATCTTCTTTATTTAAATCATTTATTAATGAGGAAAATATTGCATCATAATTTTGTCATAAATACATTAATTTATTTGATGTCCAAAAATTATAAAAAATACCATGATGTAGGAAATATTTTTATCTTTCCTATTAATTTTTATATTTTAAAAGATAACTTATATAACCCCATGTAAAACTTTATTTACTAAAAGATATTTTTTTTTCATTTTTTCTTTATATTAAATTAACTAATATAAAGTATCATTATTACTTACATGGGACTCCATGGGGTCCCAAATTTGACCCAGGGATGAACATTGTCGGCAATGTATCAACTAATTGAATTAATACACATGTTAGGGTAATTTAATATTATTATATATATTATTTTATCTATATTTACTATATTTACCCTTTATTCATTACAAATAAAATACTTACTGAAGAAAATATTTATAATGTCTAAAAAAAGTTAACTATTTACACAATTTGGATCTACTAATTCCAAATATGGAATCCATTTTCCCAAATTCAAAACACAAAAGTTGCCGAAATTAATTTAAAATTAATTCTCGTTGTCAAAACAGAAAACGTGTTTTAAATAAATAATAACTATCAAAAGATCGACACTTGTTTATGTCCAATTTCAAAGTGAAATTAATTCCAATTTCCAATATTGAACTAAGTGATAAAAATATATTCTAATTATACTTTATAACCAATTAAAAATATAATCTATCCATATAAATAAATTATACTGAAAGTCACTTTTGAATTAAAATATGGTATTTTCACTATTCATTACAAATGAACTTTATCAGAAAAATATCAAAATTTTACCCAAAGTAAATTTTTATGTCCCAAATCTAAAGAAGAATTTTATTTCATTACATAGAACATATAAAAATGACCAAAACTATATTTAAAGAAGGTTTTCCATCAAAAAGCGGTAAATCGACCTTTTAAAGAATATTAGAGTATTTATGCTTAGATTAATTCATGTTTTAAGCCTCTAATATTTATTAGATAAATGTAAAAAACATTTAAAAAACATGTATAATCATATTTTTGTTAGTTCTATTTATTTCCACCATTATAACGGCTATGCGTTAACTACCATTTAAAATTATAATATTATATTATTAGAGTGCAATGTAAGATTTCAAAGAAACTCGTTGATGAATATCAGGTACGCCATCGAACATAGAATCCCCTATAAAGTAAAATTAATATTTAATTCAAAAATATTAATAAATATGGAAAATTTCATGTTATATATTTAAATGGGATTTTATAAGGATATAATCAATGAACAATATAATGAACTGGTCCAAGAACTCCCAAAATATATATTTCATGGGCCCCATGAACATATTTGTCCCATTCATGACCACAAAAAAAATGACAACAAACACGATATTTATATATCTACACGGGAAGGTTATCTTCAGAATATCCATGAACATTAACTTCATTTTTTTATATCCATATAGTACATTGATCATTATAAAATAATTGGTTCCCTCTAGTAGGTCAAATAAATAACTAATTTTTAGAATAGGTATCATTTTTTGACCATCACCTAATCCAATATTTGGTATTCCATACATAGCCTTCCGCATTCATCTACCTTTATAATGAACACAACTAAAACACCAAAAGGAGATACACTTGACCAAAGGAATCTCATCTATTAAAATCATATATCTCAAGTCTTCTTTTATATAATCCAATGAGTGATACATCATAAAGATCCATTGAAATGGGAGAGGTATCAAACTGTAACTCTATATCAAACATGAAATTTCATAAGGTAAAAAGTGCCACGACATCATCCAGGAATACATCATAAATCTCATTAGAAACTCTATGGAATTCTTCTACATGGGAATCTACAAAAATTCTAATCCCAATGATATATTAGTGACTCTACATGTCTTTAACCCATCAAATATTTTTTATCACCGATGAAAACAACTCACTGAACTTTCATATTCAAAATAAGGAAACTCCTCTAAAAATAGTCAATGAATACAAATCTGAAAAACCTCCCATCCATCATAAGGTTACAACTATATATCGTAATATACCATAAAAAATCCCTACCAAAAAAATCATTCATCATCAATAGTCTACATCCCTATCACATATAAAACAATAAATCATAACCACAAACTAAAATTGATATTACATGGGGAACCGAAACCCAATCCAACTTTTATTTTAATGTGAATACAATTACTGATATAATAAAAGAGTGTGAATTTCCAGAATCAATCAAATAAATGACTGAGGAAAATTACCAACTTGCTATTCCATGAAATACCTCATGAAATTTTGTAAATTTGAACCTCTATAGGATGTACCTTCCCAAGTCTCTTTCATATACCTTGATTCTGATGACCTTAATGAAAAATCTATGGACCATGAATGTAATTATGAGGGACCATGATTGAATAATCATTAATATCTTAATATCATCTCAACTGGAAAATAAATTTTTAATGCCTCTATTTTTGTTGAAGTCAGAGAGGGACCAAATAGTGAAAAAACAAACTGACCTCTATGAGTGTTTGAGAATTTTTCCTGATGGTGACAATATCCTCTACATCCAAAACAAATGAATAGAAAGAAATTGATATAAATAAGAGGCCCCCTTAACCCTGAATTTTTTTAAATAGATTGATTTTACCATGTCCATATTGATCATAAATTGTGACATCTATAACTTCTATTATACTATTATTGAATAACTTCTCTTCAAGAAGCTCTATTAATATACATTTAATGAAACTCCCCATTATATGTGAATTTTATTTATCAAGTCCCCCTTAATCTACCCCTCCATATATGTATTAAGAGTAAATATAATTACTTCATATAATATCACTGGGTACAGAACCTCCTTAAGAGAACATGATCAAGACTCTAAACCTAAAATATAACAATTTAAAAAACATAAGATGTCTGTAAAACCTGATCCCATGTTCTTTCATTTTAAAATTCCACTACTAATGGATAATAAGCTCCACCCAATTTGTTTCCTTCATCATTTATGACATGTACTCAAGATGTAAATCCTTTTGGAATACTTCCAAAGAAACATCCACCTCCTTCCACTCGCCAATATATGGTTTCTTCCACTAGTATATTTCTCTATAGATATAAATGATTGAAAATGGAACCCATTACACATCTCAAGCTTGAATTAGAATAAATCCAATATAAAAATCTTCTAACTAAAAAACTATATCAATATTAGAAATAATCCCTTTAAAATTTTCTAGACTCTATTAATGGAAGGCATGTAATTTTATATTGCATGTATAGTCCTCGCCTTCTCTGGTAAATCCTCCTATGATCAACTAGGTTATCCTGCTAAATATCCACCAAATAATGTAGATGTGTGAAATGGCTGGGATCCATATCTAATGAAATGTATCTAATGATGATTTTTCATGGCTTCATTGAATTTATTATGATTCGTTACATAATTTAACTCTAATTATAAACAACCCATTTCTTATTAGAAATTCAAACTAGGAAGATTGTTTTACCTCCCCAACATTTTCACCCTACAATTAGCATTGTCCCACCTAGTACGTTCATTAATATTATAGAAATTTCCTAGGATCATAAGGGGCCTTAAAAAATTTTTCATATCCATTCTCCTTTAATATATAACACAATATTACTAACTAATGTTGTTTCCCCGCATTTCTCATGCTTTCATTAATAGTAAATACCTCTAAAATGGTTCTTATTTCTCAAAAAATACAATGGAAACCACTCAATCATGGTCACCCAAAATCAGTATCCCTCATTATCTAGTAACAATAATGAGTGAACCCCCAAGTCCCACCATGAAATGGCCTCATATTATAATCTATCCCTAAAGAAAAAAACAGTCAAATCCTAGGAATTGCCATCAATTTATCTAAAGATTTATAAACAACTTAAACAGCTGTCAGGAAATATTTTTATGTAATATATTAGAAACCAAACCATCCCACATGTTTTTTTAAATAGAAAAAAATTATCCAAAGATAAAACTAAATTTAATCTAGGTAAAACTCCCCAAGTGTTATGATCTTTAATAAATTAATGTTCATCTTAGTCTACATAGCCCTACTAGAAAACTAAAAAATAATTTATATATATGAAGTCTAAGAATAAAAATTATACTCTATTGTATTTTACCAAAGACCTCATGAAAAAAATATGAAATGGTCATACTAATGATCCATTGAACAAATAGTTAAACCAATAGAACCAAGACATGTCATGTATCTATCCCATTGTCCCTATGTCTTTCTAACCAAACAACATACGAATGAAGTAATATATTATCAATAAAAAATAGTTAATGGTTACTTATATACACTTCCACACTGGTTTGTTACTATCAATCTCCAACAACAAATGTTACATTCTCCCATCACTTCAATGTCATCTCATTACCACAATATAAATCATCTTTGAAATCATTCTGGTCGCTTCCCCCACCAACCATAGCTACCTATAGTTCCCATAAACCCATGTAGACATTAATTAGATCATACACATATCTTATTCCATTGTTAAATCATTTAAAAATATATACTACATATCATCTAGGGAATTAGTGTATCATGAATGTGAAGAAAATCAACTCTAATCCCTCATCCTACCACACATGCTCCACAATACTTAAAAAATCATCTCAAAAATAGGCATCTCCAAAAAATATCAACATAATGTATATGTTCTACTCCCAAGAATGTTATTTCTAAATGATGAGAGTGAAATTGGGTGTAATCATCAATGTATATCCATGAAACTAGATTTTTCAAATAAAATAGAACATAAAATTTAGGCATTTTTACATGGTACTAAATGCATGTAGTGTTCATAAAAAAGTAATAAGAAGGTGAATTTAGATATATATATATATATATATATATATATACTATATATAACTACTGATTAACCTAAAGGTTTCACATCAATAATTCAACACTTTCATCATATCATCAAAACCATACTAATGTGGCCACATGCAGCCACATACTAGATGAAACTCATACAAAGAACAATCATACATATACCAAGGATTTACTTCATTCAATTATAGGTTTATACACCTTTACATGTGTTTACATTAACAACCATATTTAATTAATAGCATCATATATATATATATATATATAATTTTATTGTTATAATTAACTAAATCCAACAACCATAATAAAATATCCATTTATGTAAAAAATTCCTAATCATTATCTTTTTCTAACCAATTATCATATAAAAAAATCATTCCACACTCATTATAAACTATCCCTCAGCATTTCCATTTTTATCATTACCATCCTCTCAATTTGTAAACACTATTCGACTATAATAATTCATCACACAACAAACCATCATATTTACCACCACACGTTCACTACCCATAACACAGTCTGCATCTGAACCAGTTAACCTCAACGATTTCAAATACCCACAAAACAACAAGAAAAACAACAACCATACAATCATTACAAAATAGAATATTTTATAAAATATATATTTTACATGAAAACATTTATAAGTAGATTACATACAAAGTCATATTCTTGTAAATGGGTAATTTCTAAAAGTTATAGACATACAATAGAATCCAAATCATATATAAATATAAGTATTAATCCATTTTTTATATTTAAAGTTAAAAATCGTAAATGGATTATCAACCTAAAAAAGGGATAATAAATTCAAAATAACCACAACATGATCATCGTAGAATGTTATATGTTTAATTAGAAAACAAGTAAAAAACTACAGAAAAATATAAACACATTTAATTACAACACATAAATTATAATTCAATGTAATACAATTAATTATCATCTTTTTTAACTTTTTACCACCCACCCAGTGGAAAAAAGAATTATAATTTCCGAGATACACAAAATAAATGATAAAAGAATCCACTTTCTAAAAAAGAAATTCAAAAACACATATTAACAAAAATATAATAAGTTAATATGATATCTCCACTAGGGTATCATAAGGTTAAGGAATTTATCAATCATAAAAAAAAAATTTAGGAACATGAAATAAATACAATATTTGAAACATGTTTCAATACTATAGAAAATATATGGGGAACGTAGATTTTGATTATTTCAGGAAACATTTTCCAGAAGGATATGGGAGAAAGTAGACAGTGCCAATATTTATGGAATAATCTTATGGTACATCTAAACTAGTTGGAAACACGAAATTACTTTAATGGAATAAATATTTTTAAAAATATAATAAATAACATATTCAATGTTGTTTTTAAATTATATTTTTTCAGTTCTATTTAAAATGTAAGGTAAATCAACTTTAAAATCGTAGGGTTTAAGGAATAAAAATTAAATATTTAATCAGATAAAAAAAGAAAAAATATTTATTTGGTATTTAAATTCCATAGTGGACATTAAACTATAATTTCTCAATGTTTTTGAAATAACAATTTTATTTTGAAAACTGTAATTTTTTAAAACAATCGGTTCGATCATGAAAGGATCGACCATGAGAAGGGATTGAACATATGAAAAACTAATCAAATGTGTAAAGAAAAAATCTAATATGTCAATAAAATATTATACATTCAATGTAATAGATCAAATGTTATAAAAATAAAGATCAACCATGAAAATAAACAATCCATAGTGAGACGTGTTAGATTGACCATGAGAATTACTGTTTGCCCTTGTGAAAAAACTATCGAATGTGAGAATGGATAGATTAACCCTAGGAATAAATAATCAGTTGTGAGAACAAACTATCAATTTATTTAAGGAATGGATAAATCGTTAAGAGTAATGGATCGACTGTGTGAAAACACTATCGACATTATGAAGGAATGAATTGATAGGAAAAAAATTGAGTGATTATCTTATGGAATATATTTTCTATGAGAAAAAACTAGTCAAACATGTGAAAAAACTATGAATCTTGTTAAGGAATGGATAAAATGTGAGATTAAGTAACAAACTATGTAAATTAAGGGATGAATTGGGACAAAAAATGAAAATATTAGGTGGGATACCATAAATGACCCTTCAAATCACTTGGCCTTTGGAAACCATAATAAAAATGTTTGAGGAACCCTAGGCATTATATCCACAATAGATTTTATAGGATAAAAACATTTTCCTCCTTTTCTACAATGTATAGTTGAGAAAGGATCTCACTATATGAAAAAACATGGGTTTTCACTTAGATTATTAGTGGGTTTCTTCATATGGGTTTCATTAGTAGTTTTTAGAATAAAATAAATTTTGAGAATTTTTCAATGATCTCTAAAAATTTGTTCCAAATTACTATATAACCTCTTTCTTATTCATCCTTGCGAAGGGTAAAAGACTAACTAAAATTTTTGTTATAAATCACTTATAATTTGAAAGAAGACATTGTAGCCATCTCTATTATTATTTATTTTGATGATTTGTGATTTTATGGATTTTCACATCCGTACCATGGTCATATTTTCTGCCATTTTATAATAGCAGTATGATAATGAATTTCCCTAATGATAAACTAAAATATTATATCCATGTGTTCTCGTTCATGTTATGATATCATTTTTTGAATATTTTTACCTATTTCTCTAAGGAATATAGATCTATCATAAAATTACAATGAGACAGTCACACTATAAAATCAAGAAACTCTAAAAAGGGTAATGAAGATACAATTCATATTGTGTTGGAATACAGTGAAAGTGTAATTCAGGTGAAAGGTAAACATTTCATAGTAGTATTCCACTTTTGTTCCATTGTTGTATCGTCCACCTTATCATTTTCTCCTATATGGATCTAATTATATCATGAATATAAATACATTAAGGATAGGTCTAGAAATAGAGTTCCTACATTGATCAGTAGATAAATGATCAATATATATAAAAATAATTTGGGAAGTGCTTGTTAGGATCCCTAGAATAATTAAAAGAATTAGATCATACATTCTTTATTTGTGTGTAAGACAGTATGTTTTATCCCTTTTATGTATTAGTATTATAAAACTATGTTTCATTTGATTATATTATGATCATTAACATCTATATGAGCACTATTTTGTTGGATAATTCTCCGAGATTCCTTCTTGAAATATAAATTTTTATCTAGAAGTTACAAATAATGTGTGTCCACATTGATATGTATTCTGATATTCCATATATAACTCCTAGAAATATATCACTGTGCTGCTTTTAGTAAGAGATATATATCTCTCACTCTCCAATGTTCGTGGTAGAATATATCAACATCATTCCTGGGTCTTCCTTGAAACCAAGATTCAAATGTCGAATATCATCAATAATAAAAGAGACACCTTCCAAAAATATAGTAGGGCCAGCTCCAAGATATTATTGTACCTCCATTTCCACATTTTCTTGGTAAGTGGATGATTAAGGGGAAATTTTTATTCTAGAAGATTATATAGGTAAATTCTTATCTCCTATAAACAATCATAAGGAATCAAAATTATTGATCTAATTGTTTTATTATTGTAGTAATTTTGGATAATTTCTTAATCCTACCTATAATCATTGGGGTAAATTAATACATATATATCCTAAGAGAAAAGAGATGTTTTAGGAAATGTTTTCATTGAAATAGATGATGAGAACATAAATTTTAATCATAAATAATATACAATAATTGTTTAATAATTTCATAATGATGATGGTATTTTTTATTAGTAGAAATACTTCCTTCATCATCTCCAATCCCCTATATCATATTATATGGTTTGAATCTAACAAATGATATTGTGGGGAAGGGGGAAAATATTCCTAATATTTTTGTTGGCCTCCTTTTCTAAGAGTTGAGTTCTATCTTAGTAAAGTTCCTCAACTAAGCAGTTTGAGTATCAGTCAGGCCATCACATGATTACAAGAACCTAATGGAAATATTAGTTTTCATTGATGATGTGGTCTTATTTTCTCATGTTAGTGTTATCTTCATTATGGGGGTTCTCAACAGTCTATATTGTGAAGAATGGATGATTGGAATATTTGGTCTACTAAAAGGAAATCTCCTGATCCTATAACTTCTTCATATATGAATTACTTCCTTTATTTGATTAATAGGAAAACATATAGTCATTTCCAAGTTCATTTCATGGGTTTACATGACCCATTTCCAAACTTCTATGGTGGAAAACATGGATGATGTCATCTACCATCAATTTATTCCCCTGGTTTTTATATATCCTATATTCATTGTATTAGGAGTCACTAGATTCAATGTAGGTATTATCACTATAAAATATGATGAAATGTTTATTAAAATAAAATTTGGGGATCTAATGTTGTGATAATTACACAACAATATTGTTATGGATCCATTTACATCTTAATTTGATGTTTAAGGTGATTTATTATAAAAATAATATTAATTCATTGTAATATATTAAACTATCAAACGTTAATTTTAGATAAATCATCCCAAGTGGATTTTACTCACTCTTATAATAACCATGAATAATTAGATAATAAGTAGAAAATTTTTGCTTTCTATAACCCAAGTGATATAGGGTTCAGATTGGTATGAGACTAATAATAGAACCATTGTGAGATTAAGGCATTTAAATCTAAATATCTCCATTCATGAATGATATATACAAGGTAATTATGTTCAATAGTATATATACCTCTTATCCATGTTCTATGAAAGATATGGTTCTATGAAATTCGTAGGAACTAATCTCCATATAGTACAAATCAACTATAGCAAATTCAACCTCAAATTCATCGGTACATAAGTGGTTAACTAATAAGGTATTCCATGAGTTTTGTTTATAGATGAATCATATCCATAATATATATCTTGGAATGAATAATGTATAGCTAATTAAGGATTTAATACTTTTAGACCAGGGGACTATGATTCATTCCATGAATTGTCTCCTATATATGAGGATTGGAGGCATATGCCTCTTTCACAAGAAGTCCCCTTCCCTGGTCATTATTGGGGAACATTTATATAGTAAGTGGGTTTGGTAAAGTTTTCCTTCCTAAATTCCAATAAATAAAATAGAAATGATTATTTTACAGCAATACATCTAATATTATTTTATTTGAGTGTGAATGGGATATTTTTCTGTCAAACTGATATACATATTTAAAAAATTGGAATAATTTTGTTTGGTTTCATGTTGTGTATATATCCTTGTTGGAAATAATAACTAGGTTTTAAGGTCTATTTTTAATGCAACATTGTCATCCTAGTTGGAAAATTGCCCTACTCCCCTAATCCAAATATTATATTTGGTGAAATGAAGTAGATACATATTGTTTATTGACAATGGATATTAAAGTGGATAATATTAGTAGATCCATATTCTAATGCTTCATTTAACAACAGTTTTTTTGGGTGGTTCCAATCCATTGATAGATTGCTATAAGAAATATCAAAGGGTTTAGTACATCTTAAGTGTTGGTAATGACTCCACATGTGGCTTGTTTTGTATGATTTCGTTGTGAAAAATCCTAGTAGACACAGGAAATTATAATATACCCTTGGTTGTTGTAGGTGGGACTTGTGTTTCGTAAATGATATTTAATTTAAGAATTGAATATTATGCATTCCCAAATGACCAATTTACTATACATTAGTGGTTAAATTTTTGACCAAAACTGTTTATGATTTAATTATATTCACTGTCTCATTTTAACAAAATAGAATAAATATGAGTCATAGGTGTCAATATTTACCCCAATTTTACATTCCTAGATTCAATGATTTTCTAGATTATATCCTTAATGGAATTATTTTTATTGAAATTTTAAAATAGAATCCTATAGAATGGGTAATAGTCAAGGTGTTCATTTTCACCATCTTTCTCATGTTTCATGACCACTTATTGTATAAGTAGAGTATTATATCTTATTGTAATGAAGTATCATATAACATTTTCTCATTAGAAAAAATAAGTTTTATTGTTTTTCATTCTAAATAAATGAATTATTGGTTAATTCCAACCCAATCAAGTGTTATATTATTATATATATTATAATTTAAGATAAGAGACCATGTGATATAATGTTGGATTATTTTCATAATCTTTTATTGGTTTAAATATGTAAGTTATAGTTTTTATCATTGCACTATCTTAATTTTTAATTTCTACTAAATATGTTTCTATATTTATAATCTTGTCCCACTATATGTCATTTTCCAATCACTACATGTATGCTTAAAATTATAAAAATAATCTAGAAATTTTTACTTGAATCAGTGGAGTTTTTAGCTTGACGTATAGATTTTCTAAACATATCACTTATAGCTACTACTGAGGGAGGTTAATGTATAGTTAATTTTGCAATCCATTCAACATATAAATTTATCATATGTCTCTAAAATTGTCATGTATTATTCATTTTAAAAGTAAATTGTTGTTATTTACCAATAATTTGAACATGAAAAATAAATTTTACTATGGGTCCTCCGAGTTAAAAATAGACTAGGCTATCTGGTTTTTTCTAAAAACAAATTTATTGTCCTTCCAGAGACTATAAAATGAACTATATCTTTTATTTTTTTCTAGTTATCTCATTAATTAGACACTCTGAGACCTAACATATGATACCTATAGATCTATATAACACATTCCATTGAAAATGGGGAAGGTGGGATTCCCTAAATTGAGAGGGAGAAAAGTATCACCCCAATTAGGATATGAAATACTATCTAGATACACTATGATGAATTTTCATTCCATAGATTCAAATAATATTTCAAGGTAATATGATAAATCTAGGATTTCTAGATAATCTATATCATGGACTAGAGCCCTAATAGATCCTGAGGGTAGAAACTGGTATGAATGGCTCAGCAACCCCCACTATCGATATTTTATTTTATGAGACATGTGGTTATTAAACTGAAATAGTGGTGACGTATTCCCTATATGAGTGAAATACTCTGAATACATGTCCATCAAGTCATGATTTACTTGTTCTCAAGAACATGTCATAGTTAGATGAATAATCTCTTGTTGAGTATATTTTTTTTATTTCATATCTATTGGAGGTCATGGGTTTGACTATATCTTCATTGAGTTTTCTCATCTCCATTATCATATAATTTTACATGGTGAAACATTATTCAATAAAAATTGATATCTCATCATCAATTAGTGGGTGGGTGGTGTATTTATCAACAACATTCAATTTCCTCTTGTATTCAAGAAACTGGGTACAAATTAACTATGTATTTGGTGGTGGCCCAAATTTATAATACTACCTAGGGTTTTAAATATGAAAAATCTCCTCATTAGTGTAGACCTTGATTTAGGAAGACGGTTTTTCATCATGCCCTTTGATGAAATGGTTATGATCAATTATAATTTTAACACCAATACTAGTAAAATTTACAGATTTATAGTACGTAGAATGAATCCTTTATTCATCCTCCCTAATGTAGTAAAAATATTTTTCAATATGAGTACATGTCATGGGGTGGGTTATGATCCCTAGTAAAATTTTCCTTCATAATGGGTCATTTTTTAATTTTTCCTAGGTGAGGATTCAACTTCTATAATTAATTAATAGTGATGTTAATACTATTTTTATTTACATTCACAAAGTAATCCACTAATGAAGGAGACACACCAAGATAGGGGAATAATTGGGAGACCAATTCAACATTAGAGACTCACATTCCTAGAGAATAATAATTTTCTTTAATATGTGAGGAGGAAATATTAATTTTCCCAGCCCTGATTGACTGGGTTAACTTGGTTTCAAATCAAACCTATATAATATCCCCATGGAATTGATTACCCAATTCATTTTCGGGTTGGTGGTAAAAAGTATTACATAATTCTTGGATTGGTTCACTCATTTAAAACTTTTGTGGAGTCAACTAGCATGAAAATATAAATTTTCTACGCCATCATCTAGAAATGGGATACATATAATCGCATTTATAGACAAGAGATAGACCTCATAGGGGGTCTAAAATTATAATCTTTTATTTCCTTACACACGAATGTTTCTTAACATTCATTGATACTTGATGTAGATACCTATTAATGTAATGATCCTTTCGAGTGTGTCATTCCTAGTTTATATGAAGGGAATATAATCACTTAATAGACTAACAACTATATATAAATCCTTAGATATAGAGTTCTCTAGAGGTGACAATATTACAAAATTTTAATCCATACTGAAATAGATTTCCATGTGATTGGGAAGGAACCATGTTCCTTATATCCTCTAATATGAATATTTGATTGGGAATCCATCACATTCTGGTGGAACACAATTTTTTATCAATAAATTCCTCTTAGGGGTACCAACATTTTCATCATTAGTTTTTATGTCACGTATGTGACAGGTCTGGAAATTCAATTTTTTATTAGATCCCAATTATTTAAATAAAATGGATACTGAACTCACCAAAAGAAAAATAATTCATTTACCGATGTAAAATATATTTCCATACATTTAATCATAGATATATTATGAACATTTCTTAAAATATATTTGGAATATCTTTTCAGAATGTAGTTATGGTCTAGAAAATAACCAATATATATCCTTAAACCATTATATTTAGCATAACCATACTATTTTTCTTATCATGGAAAAGTGATTACTTGATCAAATATTAATGCAATGGTATTTTCACATCAACATGTAAAATTAAATGTGGCCATCCACAATAAATTCCATTTTATCAAAAGAGATCAATTCCAAATGTGGCACATATAATGACCAATGCCTCTATATATCACTTGTGTGAGATATAATATTTTTAATATGTAATGATTCTCTTAGTGAATATGGACATAGTCTTTTCATTTCCTTTAATTATTAAAGAATTAATAGAGTAGTTTATACATGGGTTTAAATTTATAATTAATGTCGGATATGAAATATGGGATGTACATTATAGTGAATTTTGTAAGAAGGACCTACAAGTTCTTCTTTGTATTCATAATCTTTAAGAGTACAGTCATTATAGCGTGTTTTCTCACTATAGGGAGGTCCCCTATAACATATTTTCTATAGAGGACATCTATAATTGATGGTTTTATCTCTATGGTGTGGATCGTCAAAGATAGTAATCTGTGTAAGACCTTTAATGTTATTGATATATATAACACATGGAGGACCGTCATATCCATAGCTGATTTACACCATATTCAAGGAATCACAAGATTAATGGAATACTATTGAGATATGTTATAGGGCTGCAGGGATATCATCAATATTTACAGTAGGAATAAGAATCTTCTCCTAATGTTTATATTTCCCATGATGATACCTTTTTGAAAATTATGATCAAGACCCTATGGTTGGGTCCTTTATTTTCAAAGGAACATGGTATGATTAACGACCTTCTTATATAATAACCACCTGAGAGACCTCTTACCCATCACTGGTATATTACAATGACTTTCTTGGGAATAATATAGAATATTATAGTGTGATTAAAATTTATAAATAGTCACAACAATATGTAATGTATTTCATCTTTATATTTTATCATAATATGTTTATGATCCTCCTGGGAATGGATAGTAATATGTTCCTACTCTTCAACTACTTCCATGAGAACATTTTATTCACCATCTTGTGTATAGGAAGTAATATGGTTTTAAACCAATGTCAATTCCAAAATATATCAATGATATCCATTTGAGGTTGGAGGAATAAAATCCTATTTCCTTATGATATTTTCCATATACCATAGAGATCTAATATTTTTGATTGGATTCAGATTCTACCCTGAAGTGGTTGTTGGGATATGTTAGTGACCACAAGATCGAACCAGAATAATGGATTAACATTGATATTTATTCGTCATTAAGATATATGTATGAGCCTCATAAATGGGATCAAGAATATAGGCATAATCCTAAGAGGTTTCAATTTTATATTGTGGAGATCATTTAATAATGGGACCATGATAATGGCCCTACACACTTTTGACCCCCGAGATATGTCGATTATGTCCCTTTACTACCACTAATAGTATACAATGATGATTCATAAAAACAAGAACATTTATATAAGTATACCCTTTTTTCAATTGCAATATTCTCGAATAGTTCATCAACATGAACTGGGATAAAATCCTAGTCTTCATTGGGAGTGGGGATATGATCCAAGTACGATATTTTATTCAATACTGAGGTCTATTAAGGACATTTTTTGGTTGGGAGAAGTATATGATCATATTATTTATGTGTTATAGAAATATTACAATGTTCTTATGTAGAAGATTATATAGAAAATTGGATTTTTTTTATATAAAAGAATACAATATAGTCCTTTTCATATGTTGTTAAAGGATTATATTGACTATATACTTTAGTATGGAACAATGATATGTATCATATCTATTCCTTTAATGGCCTGTTACCCCTAATAGTATCTTCTCCTAGGTGGATGGGTCTTAGTGAACATTGTTAGTATTTTTAATAAAAAAATATTTATTGGAATATTGAGGAGGGAAGGATTAATGAAGTTGGATTCATTGATGGTAATTAAGAGACATCCTAGGTGGATATTGGATAGTAGTGATGAAATTATTATAATCCTCCATAATCACCCTTAAATGTGGATGTTAGGTGTTTTCCCACTATAAAGATATGTTTCTAAAGATGATATATATTTCTATTAGGTCCACCATCATTGTTGGGGTCCTCTCTCATCATGTTGATCCATGTGTCTTGATTTAATCATTGATTCCTATACCTACATATTGGTTTGGGATTATTACAGCATTATCCTATATAACAATGGTGTGAAATTTTGTTTTCTAGGATATGTGGTGATGATGATGGTGGCCTTCATTAGTGTGATGACGTTCCTCAAACATCAATGACTGGTTGTTCTATGATTCTTAAAATAACATTTTTCATACTTTTTTTGGGTTTTACTGATGAAGAAGAATCAGTCATTGAGGGCTTGGATGTGTTTCACTCCAGCATGGTGATGATATTGGTTAGTAATGATGAAATTATTTCCAATGATGTGATGTTGAAAGTGAGGTGATCTTGGATTAGATTCTCGGGCCACACAATGGCATGTGGTTCTTAATCTATTTGTCATATTTTTTGAATTTTGAATTTTAAAAATGTTCCAGGCATGGTTCTGTGGTTCTTGAATCCTAACATGGGTATTGTTGTTTTATTTTGTCGATGGGTTGAATTATGTGGGATTTTTTAGGGTTCACACTTACTACCATAGATGTTTCATTAGAAAATACAGAAATATAGGTTGTGGTGGGTAGAAAATTTTAGTTCAGTATCATAGGTAAGATTATGATCGGTCAATTACTTTTTTGGGTAATGAATTCTTGATTACTTCCAAATTCATTTCTTCATAGAAACCATGAACATATACCTAGCCATGACATTTTAAGTCATCACCAGACTACTTTATAATGGTAAGAAGTAAATAGTACATTTATAATAACACCATATCGCTCATAATATTTGAGAGTATAATAGATCAAGCTACTCACAATCGTTATAGTTGGATTACATCATAATCTTGGAATCTATCCTATATTTATGATGTATTCATGAATCTTAAAAATATCCCAATGTATGAATGCTTACCACAATGATAGAAATAAATCATCTACATCTATTTATATAGAAAAATATATGTATCTTAGTTTCCCTATCATTGTGATTTTAATTTTCGACTATTTTAATTAATTAAAATTAAAAATTTCTCTAGATTTATAACCATTTAGGGAGGTGTTTGGTGATGTGAATTTAGGATTTGTTTCATGATGATGGATTCGTATATATCAATGTGAAGGGAATCAGAACCCATATAGTTTAGTTATTCTTAATGATACACCTTATGCAGTTTGAGGTAGTGTGAAAATGACCAATGAGGATACTTTTCAGCTCATTTTTTCATGAATAAGTAGAGTGAATTTTATGTTCATACATCTAGAACCTAATAGATACTAGGGGAAGGACGGCTCGTAATTGTTCATGTAAAACATACGCAAGAGTGTCACTTTCTGGTTCATCATATATGGAATATGGTAATTTGGGGAAGGTTACCTTATGTAGAATATACATTTTAAAATAAGAAATATATGGAACTTTTGGTATTTTTCCTAATGATGTTTAGTGTAAAACACATTGAATATGACCTTGTTAGAATGGGTTTTGTAAGGAATATAGCCCAATGATAATCAGTTTCATATTTAATATGGTTCATTTAGGAAATGGGTCCATATATTGGGATTTGATAATAGAGGAGTATTTTAATTATAATATTAAATTTGAAGATAAACCCATGTATTTAAAGTCTCGTGGTCTATGGTCATGTGTTAGGACCATATTATGGATCATGGCGCCATGCAGTAAGGATTTTGTCATGTATTTTAACATAATGACACTAGGCCTTCTGTTCCTGAATAGGGTGAAAATATTTGATTGAATATGGCTTATGACAGAGTGTCTTGTATATATTGTATAGGTTATGTGGCCCTATGAAGTGTTGTATCATGACGAACATAGACATTAAAGAATTAGTGGGAAATTAAAACTATAGTGGGTAACCATATGGGTCGATGTTAATCTCTTATATATCGATAATGATATGATGACGGAGGACTGGATGAATTTAGAATATATTATAATGAGGATTATTTGGCCTTACACATGATCTATTAAGATATAAATAGCCCACTATTTTTTTATAGAATTATGAATGATGATTATATTAATGGGGGATATGATACCATTTGGGTATATTTGGGTTTACACCTAGTAGGAGGCCCTTTTATTTCTTATCCATGATCATTGATGTATCCTGATGATTAAATAATCAATGGGATCATATTTGGGGAATATACCAAGGATGGCCCCCCTTTGATGCATGGCTTGTTGAGTTGACCTGTCCGGCCAACCTAAAACCACGAAACCATATATTAGCATATTAGATGTATCATTGGTATCCTCATGAAATTGACCATAATTTTCAAAAGGGAAAATTATCATTAATATCATGAGAATTATCTTTGACATTAATGTAAACCCAGCTTCATCATTTTATTAAGGATATACATTATTGAAAGTGGTGGAAAGTGATGTAAAGGGTCCAATTATGAATCTTGTGAGGTGGTGGTGGATGTTTGAGAAAATAATACTAGGTAATGATTTGATCTATTACAATTATTTTCCACAAGTTCATTTGGAAAACCTTATGTTCAAAATTAAAGAATCTAATTCATCAATTGTTCTAGGGAGGTTTCATATGGATTTATAATTTCAGTATTGATACAACAGTAAAGTGTCAACCTAATAGATGGAATCGGTGAATGGGATACCCCAGATGAAGACTAGGGTAAACTATTACCCTAGTGATGGGTTAGGTAAAATGGGATTCTCGGGTAATGGTCATCGGTGATGTGTCAAAATAGTGATGGGTTTTAGAGAATGGTTCACTCTACTGGGAGTTTAGGGGTATGTATCACCCTTTTAATGGTTTAGGGTGAATGGGTTACCCTGTTATGAGGCAGGGTGAATGGGGAACTAGTATTTGAACAATGTTTCACCCCAATGAAGTGTTGTATTGATTAGGTCACTTTAGTGTGACCTTGGGAAAAGTGAATTTTCCTATATAGGACTTGGGTGAACTGGGTTTTCATGTATTAATACCTTGGGGAAAAATGGGTTAGTTTAACAATCTCTCTAAATCATTATGATAACATGAGTGAGTGGATCCAATGTGTGTATTTTGGTATGAGGTTCTCTTCCTTAGTATAAAAAATCTATTTCAGACATGGTCTCCAATGAAATTATTAATGTATTAAACCTTAAATTAAGAAATTTAACCAATATTATATTAAATTATTCGATTATCAGAGCTCAAATAAAATTCCATAAAGGGAATTGGTGATTTTATCAAATAGAGCTCTTTGGAATCTCTTTTTCATAGAGAGGGTGAAAATATAGACAACTTGGGGTCTATTTATAAGCCACAAGAGACCTGGGAGCATAGATAATGTAGAAGGGACTGGGGGATTGAATGAGGGATCTCGTACACATCAGCCTAGTCAATAAGTAATTCATCAAGGGTGAAATGACATGGTGTGAGGACATTGGCATTGAAGCTGGGTTCTTGGACATGGTTGAATCTGTTGGGAGGCTTGATTTGGGTGAAGTGGATGGGTGTATTGTCTTATCCACCTTTCGTATTCAACATCATGAACATGTTTTACCAGATTCTTGTTTCCAAAGGGATCTCTAATATTATTACATTGTAAAGGTAATATGTTTTTAATTTAAATGGATAACACAACCATTTCCTATACAAGTATTGAATTCTGAGAACATAACCATTGATTTTTTCATTTTTAATTAAATGAAATATAGAAGTTACAATTTAGTCCTGGTAGTAAATGATTGAATTTAAAAATACAGTATATTTCATTCTGATTTAATACGATTTCACACTCAATAAGTTTTCTAAAGTTTATATAAAGGAAGGTATATGGTTATAAATACTACTAATACAAATTATATTATGTAAAGACCTCATGTTCACAATATATATATATATATATAATTATTCCAAAATTATTGGATTGAGGTATAATATTAATGAAATATTTTTATTCTCAAACATATGTTCAATATAAAATATAAACTAATATCATAGAATATATTCCAATTTTTTAATCAATATATTTTAAAAAAATTCAATAAAAATATATTAATATGTTTTATTTATCATATAATTTTTTAATACACAAATATCCAAATGGAACTATACATGGCTTTGTATAAGAAGTGATATAGAACTCTAATATGCAATGATAAATTTAGAGTCAGGTATCTATTTAAAAATAATATATTTTTAAAATGTTTTAGAATGATATTATAATTCAATGATATATGAATATAGTTCAATTTCTATAGAAGATATATAATGATAATCTTGTACAATATCAATATTTTTTAGTTGGTGTTAATTTATTCATTCATGTATTTCCAAAGAATATGGTTGTGTCATTTTGGAAGATATCGAAGTTGACACCAAGCTACATTTTTAATTTTAGGATTAATGATAAGTTGTAATCATAGAATATTTCTTATCACATAATCAAAACCTCTCATTGGTGTCAAATGTGATTGGTATAATTGATTTGAGGTTGAACCTATGAAAACCATTACATATATTGAACATTAATGCTAGTAAATTAGAACATGACAAAATTTATGAGGAAGAATAAATAGAGGAACAAGGACACTAATGATTCCAATGAACTTAGGATAAATATTATGTTTTAGGAATCCATATAGTAATAGGAAGAATAAATAAAACAATATTACCTCATTTTTTCATTTCAGTATTTATATTTAATGTGTAGAATTCATTTATTGGTGTAGAATACAACACTCCAAACATAGAGATCTAAATATCCTTTAACAAAATTATTGCTCTGATTACATAATATCAAACAAAAATTAACAGTTCATTATTTCATTTAGATAAAAAAATGTAACAAGAAATTAAATACATTAAATTATTTCTATATAAAACATAAATGGAAAAACTGTAAAATTAATAAATCACGAAGTAAATAAAACGTCAATAATATTGAAATATTCCTTATACCGTTCACATTTTAGGATCATATCATTGATTAAAACTAATAAAATATAATATGATTTTAAAAAAGGATAAAAATATTTAGAAATGAAATGGTATAATTATATGAGTTATTTTTCTAATTTTTGTGATTTTAGTTACATGAATTTAATATTATCATTATATATTTATATATATATATAGGTGTGTGTGTCTGTGTGTGTTTATTAGACATATATTGTCAATGGGAATATGTACCATTAGAATTATATGGTCTTGTCTGATGGTAACATTATTATACATAATAATAATTAACAAATACAAGTGTATGATTAATAAAAATATTATTTTTATTAAAATGTGACTTTTATAACACATCAGTTGAATATGAATATATAAATAAAACTATCTGCATTATTAAATTTATATAGAAATAATAAGAAATGTCGTCAAGTACAATAAGTATTCCTTATAAGGATTATTTCACTAAACATAGAGATAATTTATCATCAATAGATTTTTTACTAGACCAATCCCATGGTCGACTTCACCATGTATAGTGGGAGTGAAATAGTCTATGGGAGAAGTTCAAAATTGTGGAAATCACTATGAGGTCCGTAAAATATAAATCACCACATGCTATGAAAAAAATTATATATTTGACCCTTACATATTTTGTGTAGGTTTTAAGGGGTTTAAAGTACAATTTTGGATAAAATAAAGAATTATTTATTAATTTAGTGAGAGTAAATAAAATTGATTTTTTATTATATGTATTTTTATATACATTTTATTTTTTAAAAATAATTTAACAAAATGACTTAAAATAAAAGATATAATTTTTTAATTGGTAAGGTATTGATGGAATTAAATTTCTAGTAAGTACAAAATAAAAATAATATAATTATTAAAAAATAATTTTATATTTAATAAAGGGATTATTTAAAACCTGATTTTTGTATGTAGCGAATTTTTTAACTTGAATAAATTAGCTACCCAAATATATGTAATTCAATATAATTTGTTTGTAATATATATATAAAGAAAAAAAACACTTATTTAATAATTATTACATATAAAAAATAAGAAAAATTCATTTATATGTTTAGGAATACATAATTCTATAAATTGTATTTGTACATTATGTATCTTATATTAAATTTATTTTTAGTACTCGTAAAAATTCAATAAAATAATGTATATATAACATTTACAATCAATAGGTAAAAATTAGATAATATGTTCAGTTTCATTTTAGGCATAAAAATATGTTACTAATGTTAAATCTGAGTTACAAAGGTAAGAATAAAACAATGTTAACTAAGGAAATTAATGGGTAAAGTCACTATATAAAACAAAAAACTATATGAAATTTTTTCGTGAGATAATTATAAACAAAATATTACTCAATATATAACGTTTTTCAACATTAAAACAATTTTCCATGAAAAATTATATTCCCTATTCATTTATGAATTAGTCGTAGTGAAAATTACACTCATGTTCATCTACAAAAGTACTGTCATATATCAACCTAAATGTATGACATTCAATTGGTTTCCATATAAATTCCATCCAAAATTGTCCCTCTAACTTGATTTTATATCTATCACATTTAGTAACCTGATTCAACTAGACTAAGTCCCAACACCTAAATTTCCAACAGGCTCTTTAAGTAAAGATTCAAGTCTTCAATATATGTTATATCCTCTAACACATCATTTTTATAGATATTATTCATAAAACTTTTATTAAATCTAATTTCAAACATTAAGAACATGGCATTGAAACAATTTTTATTCTATAATGGATATTTTATATCTATATAATCACAAGTTCATAATCATTCATTCATTATAATGTTTTCTTATTTTTATTCATTCTACCATTTGCATGAATGATACTATAATGATTATATTATGAATGACTAATAAAACATTATAATTGGTAATATAATAGGAGAATGATTAATTTATGACTTTTTAACTATTCTAGGATTGTAATATTTGTATGAATATTATTTAGTATAGAAAAAACATTTTATTTAATTATAATTCAAAAAAGAGAGATATGTGAACCACCCTTTAAAAACCATCACCATAAAATATGTAAAATATCCATTGGTCCTCAAAGATATATCAAAAAATCTTATGTAAGTAATATGAAAATTTTTATGTGATTAACACATGATTATGTATCAAGTACTATAATCATCATACTAAATATATCATAGGGAAAAAAAAACCATTAACACCCAAATAATAATTTAACAAAGCATGATTAATAAATATATAACATAAACTTTTAATGAAATACTATCAAGTAAAATAAATATAAATAGGTTTATATATATAACCTAATGAGAATATATATAAGGTTATAGGTTTTTATCATCTGTATAAATCCAAGGTAACGATTTTGTTGTGTCAATTTCCATTTCATTGGGTCACAATCTTTCATTCATGACTACATTCTTCTATTATTGTTATATTCTATCATTTCAATGTTTATAATTAATTTTTTATTTATCTCTAGTTATTTCAAATTATTACGATTAAATATTATCCATTAACATTTTTATATCATTTGATAAATTAATTCTTAGATAGAGTAAATCACATCCACTCTAACGGAACTTTCACCAAAATGTCCATATTCATTCTTACCAAAAAAATATTCTTTAATTCTTGTAAAAACCTCATTTTAATACCATATATACTATTCGTATTACTCTTTATTTCTTTCCAAATTGAAATTTTATTAATATTTCTTCAATTTTTATTTTCAATGAAAATTCCTATAAATATTAAAAATGGGATTTTCTTATTTCATTAAATTTGTATCCTATAAAGAACAATTTTTTCATATTATTTATTTTTCTACGACAACATTTTTAGGGGATAATTTGAAATAATTTCTTAATAACTCATTATGTCACCATCTCCAAAATTATTTTTAAAATTTACATCTACTGTTTTTTAAAACATCATTAAAAAATTTGTGTTTACTATTTATTAAATTTTTCTAAAATTTTCATATATATCTTCAAGATATCTATCTAATATGGATTCACATTCCTGGTCATCCACTAGATTCTATAATGAGATAAATCTTCTATGATAAAAAGTGCCATCATCTAACTAAATTGATAATTGTTTTTAAATTATAACATTAAAAATTTCTATATAAACCTTATACATTACATGGATAATTTATTATACAATGTATTATTAATTTCATTTTATACAAATTTTTATATTTTAATAATATATAATGGGTGTGTTTAGTTTATCCCATCAATACATTGAGTAATATTTTTTATCTCATTATATTATTTTGGGATGTGTGTAATGATGCTCAATCCACTATTCAACATGGGTAGTGAGGCATAAGCAATAATTTTGTGTGACATAATTAATAATTAATGATTATTTATGTTATGATGGTCTTAGGGTGTCTACATGAAATTTGTTATGATTCTATGGTCATGATTGAACCAAATTCTTATGTATAGACTCTATATGATAATAATGACAAATTTTCATGTTGTGTTTTATAAGTTATACTTCTAAGATGATCATTTTTTGGTTCTATAATACCATGTCATTATTTATGTGATATTTTCATTTCTTAGAACTATCTATTATGATACCAAAATACTTTTATCATGTATTTTTTCCATAATCATGTTTTCTCACATTCTTATGTCCTAAAAGTTTATGATTTAATATTAATAGTTTTCTGTACTGGTTATTTTATTTCACCCATATTTGTTTCCCATATCAAAAGGAAATTATATGAAAAAAAATTTCTAGGAGAATTTCATATATAGAGAATTATATTAAATATATTAATTAATTACTATGTAATAATATTTTTATACAGCTATTCATTGAAGAAACTAAACCTTTTCATTCGATAAGTTTGTGTTTTATTTAAGAGATATGATGTTGAAATTTTAGAAATAATGTTATATTTTTTTTTTCATTGTTGGTCTCAAATATTCTCCCGTTTAATAAGTTTACTAGTGTTTTAATTATATAATCCCCAGTACCTCGGGCCATTCAAATCCAATGTAATCTATATCCACCTTATGGGAATATATAACTATTTATTCATAGGTACCAATAACCTTAATCACTAATTTTTATTAATGTAATTATTATGCCACTAAATAGATATCTCTCTTCTATTATAGAGTCGTTAAAAATTTTATAGGAATACATAAAAATCATTATAATGTATCATCCCACATCCCAAATAATTATAACACCAATTTATTAATCACAAGACATTACCTTTCCAATTAAATATGGGATGTGTGAGGAAAAGTTTTATTAAATATTATTTTCATGAATTCATCAAACTCCATTGTGTTTTATAAATGGCAAGGTACAAATTGATAGACATGTTTGAGAAAAATAATAATCATATAAATAATAAATTATTAATAAAATTTATATCTTATCTAACTGGTTCTTTATATTTTATTTAGTTTTCATAGGGTGTATTTCTTATTTGATTATCTAGTATAATCAAAAAAAATTACTACAATTTATTTTGAATCAAATTATAATGACTTTTTCCAAATTCAAAAAATATTAGAAAATTTATAACCTAAAAGTTTTATAAATTAGCCTGATAAATCTATAGTTCTAGTGGCTTAGAAATATGCACACTATAATGATTATATAAAGAAACTATCTGATAATTTATTTCAATCGTCATGATTCACACCAAGATACCACTATACTTCTATTATTATATTAGATTACCTAGGGATATACCGAAATAAGTAGTGATATATAAAAACTCATTAAGGTTTTAAAATAGGATTATAATTAGGTGAGATATCATAATTGTCAGCAATCATAAAAAAAATATTAAATCATAGAAACATGTAATTAGATACATGATGTCTAAATAAAATATTAATCATGGTTAGCATTAAGGGGTAAAAAGATAATAATGCATTTCATCCTAAAAATAATTTATGTTTTATCAAAAATACATAATACTAATATGTTTATGGTCTGTTTGAGGAAATCATAAACATATGATAAGGGAAAACTTCAAAAAATATTAATTCAACGGACTGCTCTAAACAACATACCAATACATGGTTATCACAACAAATATAGTGGATATCCCAATAAATTTTTGGTTTGTATAACTATGGGCCCACCTATCATCCTAAAAATTCATGCATATGTATTCCACATAGAAGAGAATCAATAAAAGTTATATTCATATGAAAAAACCATGAATTTAATATGATTTTCATTATGATGTTAAATGCCTTTTGAAGAAAGTGGAATCATATAAATTCATAATGTGGTAAGAAAATATATTATTTTTGGAATAACAATGATTAAAATAGTCATAAAATAACTAGTTTTGTGAGATGAGGGAAATAATAAATGTGAAAGATCAGCGTAAAATAAATTTGGTAAAATAGATAGAAACTATAATTGAAAATTGTGTATACTTCATAGGGTTTCACTTAATGAAATAATATAAATTGAAACATGATGGAACAAATATCACCACAAAAACAAGGAAATAGAAATAAAATATGAAATAAATTATTTATAGAGTAAATATTAAAGGGGGATATAAAGAAAAATAGTGGGTGATAGAAAAATTATAATAGAAGTACCAAAGTGTAGGAAGAAATCATTCACTAAAATATATAATTTGTTTAGATACTAAATAATCTACTAAATATACTAAGTGATTCAAGTGGCATTCATTATTTTCCTGATTCAAAACCATTTTTATATTTATTCTTTATCATATAAATTTTTGTTACTACGTTTTTTAGTAATAGTGATAATAATTTTATCATCAATCATTTTCATATCTGTTATTTCATATTTCTAAAAACTCATCGATGTATAAGTGATAGTTGAAATTCATTATCTAATAGATCCTTAAACTCTTTATGTTCTATGGTATAAAATTTATATCATTACATAAGTAGTTGAGTTAAAAAATCCATATATAGTTATAAAATCAAATAATAATCCTTGTTATTATTGTTATTTTTAGTAAATTATTACAATGTAATTAACATTTAATATCATCATTACATCACTAATTAGTTATTATAGAATCGTAGAATTAATAATAATTTTTTATAATGTTATAATAAATCACTGATTAAATTTTTATGAATATCCAAATATGAAAAAATAAAAAAACAAATCACCTCCGTAGAATAATAATAACATTGTTCTAGTGATGTTTTTTAGAGAGTGCTTCGAAAATAAATGGTAATCTAGTAAATATTTCGTTTTTATAAGAAAAATGTGTACTACAAGATTAAATGATTATCTCTTTTTATTGATTACGTATAGTATGAAATGTG
Source organism: Viscum album (assembly GCA_963277665.1). Taxonomy (NCBI): domain Eukaryota; kingdom Viridiplantae; phylum Streptophyta; class Magnoliopsida; order Santalales; family Viscaceae; genus Viscum; species Viscum album. Next base: position 1,847,788,997 of record OY728143.1, on the reverse strand, counting down.
TATGAGTATAATTGAAATATTAAAATGGTATTTGAAACCCCTTCCTCACCTCTTCTATGTTCTTTTATAAGTTGAATCTACAGAAATTTCAGGTCAAAACTTTTAGGCAAATTAGTTGAATATGGACATGAATAAGAGTGTTTCGAGAATAATTTGAATAGATATTTGGAATGGAAAATTATTTATGTAGTGGGTAAAATATGTTTAAAGATCATTTTTTTATTTTTATTGGGTGGTTTATATTATAATAAAGTATTAATTAGTTTATTGTTAATAATGATGATTATGAATGGTATTCATTACTAGGAGTTCTATTAGTTTATGATTTTACAATAGTTGTTTAATTGAAATTTCTAAATACACTACACCAAAATGAATCCTTGAAATATTTTATTAAAAGTAACGAATAAAAACAATTTTTTTATTCGAATCAAATATTATATAAGTATGCAAAATGTAATAATAGTTTTCAATTTTTTTAAAAAATTATTCGTTAATGTAATATTTAACTCATTAAAACCCTATAAGCTGGGAGATAGGTTATTTAAAATTATATTTCATAATTTTATTGATATGATTTAATAAAATCTATGTAATTCGTAAAAAAGTATTATTATTTACAAGAATATAAATTTATTCTAGAAAAGAAAAAAATACACCTAAAATAATTTTTTATTGGAGATTCCAAAAATAAAGACAATTTTAATAAAATTCAATTTCTAAATATTGAAAATTTAATATTTAAATAAAATCATGTATCTCATGGAAAAACATCCATCTTGAATAAATGAAAATTTTCATAATATTGGTTGCAATTAATATTTCTATAAACACTATTTATTAGATAATTAAAATTTTAGTTTTATATAAATGTTAAATAAAACAAGATTCAATATTATTTAATTAAATTCTGATATATATAAAAAACATTTAAGAAATATCTTAAAATATACATTATTACAATTTATACTTCTTTCTATTTAATGTTATATTATTTGAAAATTTATTTTTTAGAATTATACTATTTATAATAAATTATTTTACTCTTTTTGAATACTATTTTTGAAAATTTACTATTCCAATATGTCCTTTAACCATTTCTACAGCGAGTTTTTATTCCCAATGGTTATTTATAACATGAAAAAAAATTAAATATTAATAAAAACTATAAATATATCGTATCCCTTTTATTACTAATTGACACTATTTTAAAAAAAATTACATCTCATTTAAAAATTCATGTTATTTTTGAATATTTTGTTCCATTTTTTCAGTTTTTTACATTTATGATAATTCTAGGAGACCATAGCGCACTGAAATGTTAAATTATATATAAATATATATATATACTTTTATGTGATTATTTCCACACTATTATTTTTCAAATTTTTAGAGTAAATTTTTACATAACATGTACGATTTTATTTTGATTTAAAAAAATTATGATTATTTGTATTATGTGGTGTTTATGCTTTCTACAATAATCTATATAATTAATTAATTTTAGAGGAAATTTAATTCTATATATGAAAATTATGGGTCGTTATTATTAGAAAATGATATGTTCAAACCTCTTGTAATTCCATGGATCCTTGGACTGGGAAATATCCCCAATTTTTCAAAATAATACATAATTTATACCGCAATAAAAAGAACAACCCCAAGTTTAGATTTGAGATTCACGATCCAAATTTCTTTTTTCCTAGAATATGAATATGCCTTCATAGTGGGAACTGTAAAATTCAAAATGGAAGAAATACCATAATCATGGGTATTATTTTCTATGCAAAATAAAGGAAGATAAGGTGGTTAACTAATGTGGGTCGTGTATCCTTTGGAAGGAAACATGATCACACGAACATCGGAAAATTATGTGAATGGATCATGAGTAGCACATGATATTCTATTGATCATGTGGGGAAACTTTGACAAGCCTCTCTATTATATAAATTGAGTCCTTACAAGCATCAGTGATCACGTGGAGGCTTCTAGATGACTTTTTCTGAATCATGTGACTTTTCAAATAGAAAACACAAAAAAAACATCCAAATATCAATTTTAATAAATTTTCTAGAATAAAATAATCCTCATGTGATGGGGAGTTACATTAACAATAATACAATATGATCATAAGATCTATGTGAGCTCATGATAACCTTGGAAGAATTTCCACCATGCCATGAAAAATCAAGTCAACATGTTGCCTTTATTATGTGAAGAACCCTAACATTTAAATTCTATTATTTAATTCCCTTATAGTGAAACAAATAAGACAATGGGATTTCTGTGACAGTGCTCGTGTATTACCGTAATTTCCATTATTGTTCATGTGATGCATTATAGAAAATATGATTGATTTTGTTAGACAAAAATTGGAAAAATTAATGAGATAACCTCTCCTAATAGAATAAAGAATGAAATATAAAAATTAAAAAATACTTGATCTTCTTGTGAGGGGAATATATAATGATATTCATGTGAATGGGGTTATACAGCCTAGGTGATCATCCTTGATCTCCCACATTCCCCTTTATCGAATAACATGATCTTGAGAGAGGACACATACATGTTAGATGGATCTTATAGAGGACCCCTTTATTAAGGAACCTTTATCTAGCGATGGACCCTTGAAAAGTCATCATCAATTACCAAAATTCCTTCTCATAGTAATCATGATCTCATGAAAACTCCCAGCCATATTGGCCTCACCGTATGAAAGCTCCTTGACCAAACAACATTGTTAGGTTAAATACCAATTATCAAACTGATTCTGATAGACATGGTGATGATAGAACATTCGCGTTCTCATTGATCATCATCTAGCATTAAGGATGAGAAACATCATGACCATGTGAAGCACATAACACAAAAATACCTCCAATAACTCCATATCATTTCAAAATAATTTTTGATTCTTAATGTGGCTTATTACTGGGGGGATGAGGCGTATAACCCCCCCCCCCCCACCACCACCACAACAAAAAAACACACATAAATAACATTGGAACTGCTACATGGGAGAACATGAGTGGTATTATTAGATTATCTAGTCATGCGGGCATAATGTTATAATTCTATGTAAAATATATGTAATGACCTAAGGGATCAGAATACAACAATTTTTGCTTCACATAATCACTCTATAGATCACGTGATGGAATCCTGCTGTGTCAATAAAATTATGGGAAGGAGGTCTCGTATGTTGACCAGGTAATGAAAAACCAAAAATAAGATAACATTTGATAAACATTGAGGAACATAAGAAAAAAGAATTGTAATTATGAATTAAGAAGGGTGAAGAATTATGTGAAGAGGGATAAATAATATTGATACACAACCCATGACCTAAATAGATCATATGAAAGTACCATAACATGTTAATCCAATTCATGGAACCCCCCCTAGACATTCCATTTGAATTTTATGATTCCCATTATAAATTTCTGGAAATTCATATGATATCCAACAAGAATGTTACACATTTATTGTAAATTACCATGGCCTTGCCTGGTAGATCATGTGATGTCATCTATACATGTCACTCATGTTATATAGTGGCACCATGATAAGTCACACTCTCTAGAATTGATTAGTTTTTTCCAATGATTTACCCTAATCTTATCATCCAGGTCATGTGACATCGTCCATACATGTTATCCAAGCCTCACAATAAACCTCTAACATGTTATCCAATTCATACAATGACCTATAAAAATGCAAATAATGTATTTAAAATTATTATTTGAATATCAATCATGTCTCACGACAGTAGTGTGACTTGTAATACAAGTCATATGTAAGAACAAATACATGTTTGAGTTCATCTTGTGATATCCTGATATCCATGCCATCTAGGTCTCACAATTTTTATCAGAAAATTGAACCAGTTTATTTGAATTCCCCCAATCAGGTTGGCCTCAACCATGAATTGTCTTCTAGACATGGAATCTTGATTATGTGATGTCCATTGTAAAAGTCATCTGGATCATGTGATTATCTTTGGATATATTCATTATGAAACAATCACTTTTTACATGAGAAATAAAAAAAATTATTCCAATGTTTGTAACATTTTATTTAGATAATTAAGATATGTTAATAAAACATTCTAGGACATGATGAACTTTTACAATGGATATATTCAAAAAATCTGAATTAATCTATTAGAACATGATTTTTGGTATAAACTTGTTACGTATGATTCCACCCAAAGGTCGTAGCTCAATTAGGCCTCCATATTTATGTAATTACTTCAATTTCCCAATTAGAATATGATAACTTTGATCCCTATTATAAATAATATATATTGGATTCCTTACTAACTGGATTCTCAAGGCCTTCGGGCCACCTTAAAGCCTTAGGGCCACCCCAAGGCCTTCAGGCCACTTGAATTCAAATGTACTAGTTTGATTACAATGAACAAGGATTAAGATGGGGATATAAGGCATGCACATTTACTAGAGCAGAGCTAACTCGATTTGGAAGAATGAGAGGTTATGGAATTGGCATCGATACCAGGCATGTGCAGCTTTGCATAGGACAGCTAGCCGACCAGCCCTGTAAAGGTGGAGTGCTGACATCATGACATATACTGTGGAGGAGAAAATCCAGGTTGTCTTTTCTGGTTGATTCCCTCTAAGACATACGAGTCATTTAATTGTCTCTAACACTTTGGGCCTTGTAAGTGTTCCACCTCACCCCTTGAATGTTGGATTATCAAAAATAAAAGAAAATGAAGGCCTTCTATCCATTTTGACATTACTGTAATCACATTTAAATACCGATAGAACTATGAGAAATCATATTCCTTCTATAAATAAGATATATAGGACTCCTTCCTAAGGATCGATCTAAAATGAAAATCTTCTTCAGGTTATGTTCCTCCATATCCCAATTAAACTATGATAAATCAGATTTTTTCTATATCCTGGATATATATGATTCATTATTTATGATTGATATCAAATGGGAACCCACTTTGCTGTAATCCCCTCCATGTTTCTAACATTCCCCATTCTTCTACATCCACTAGTGTGTTGAAAAGACAATTATAATATGATAACATTGATTATTTATATAATCAAAACAATTAGGACCATTTCTTAAGGATTGATCTCAAATGGGAATCCACCTTTGAGTAAATATATCTCCGTCTCTAACATTTATACTTTTATAACTGAATTTCTCCCATGGGTTTACCATACTTCCACATCCATTAGTTGAATGAGTAGAAATTTGAACTACAAGGACTCTTATTGTTGCAACAAATAGGATATATTGGTCTCCTTCAATTTCAACAAATTCTAATCAAAAATGTTGTATATGTTTTCCCAACTCATAAGTCATGCATCCATGTGTGATGAGACTGACCACTTGTTATCCCTTGTTTATCACACTAAGTATGGCTCATGTGATCTTAGTAATCTAAAATTATCATATCATTCAAATTATAAATCTCTCATACTACAAAAAATTAATGTGAAATAACATATAGGTGGCATGATATGATTACCCCCATAAATGGTCATCCACCTCTAGATATGTCTTGTCAATGTGAATAAACTATAAGGACTCTTATTCCTTCAATATCGATGATATGTAGGATTTTGGTCCATTCCGAAATATTGATACTTAGTTCTTAATTTCCATAAAATATTTATGTTCTACATGACAATAAACTATATATATTTAACAAATTACATGGGGTTTTTTCCATTATAATCATGATATGTTGGAAACCTTGTAAAAGATCAATCACTTCCTCAAAATATTAATCACCTCCCAATATGGAATTAAATTCTGGATTTCATAGCTATATGACTTCAAAATATATGTATCTACACATTCATAGAAAACTATTGAATAACCGTGAGTATAAAAAATGTAATTTTTAGTAAACCCCACTTTTACACATGGAAGGATTCAAGACATTATCATTTTTTAGGGTATCTGGTCCCATATTCAGATTATTAAAAGATTCAAAAACATATCATCAATCCCCAAGAGACTCTCAGAATTGGAAATAATTCCGCCTAAAATGTTGTCATGAGACCGACAACTCATTCCCTTGTCAATTTTGAGTTTCTAAGAAATAATGGGTCTGAACCCTAAATTAATTACCTTATATTGGAAAGTTGGTTCATAATTATTTATAGATGTAGGAACTATTGGTAGTTTCTAATAAGAACAGACATGGTAAACCCTACATGAATTACTTTAATAAAAAATTATACCAACCATAGTTAACCACTAGAAAAAACTCTATGTTGTTTCATCCCCTATAAAATGGGGAACCTAACATCAATGATTTCACAATCCATTGAACTCCCCACCATAAACTATTAGACCAAACCACTTTTTGGGTGTTCCTAAAAAAATAGTGATCCCATGGTAAATCACTCAAATAAAAAAAATTATTCGATGGCCACACATCAAACCATTTCATTTTTTTCAACCTGAAAAAATGAAAGAAACATGGCTGATGTACAATCCCATGAAGCAAGGGTCCTCATGAAATAAGTCCATCCTTTCTTTGGAAAGTCCACATGAGAATAATGGCCAAATAGGGAGTAAGAATCGAAAATTGTGTTACAAGTACATATTTTATTGAGAATGTATCAATTATTTGATGATAAAATAATCGATGACAATGTAACTTGTTGTATTCATGACTATATATACTACTACCACAAGAAAACCACTTAGAAGATATCATTTATACATCCAGCAACTATTCAGGAAAATCAGCTAACTTTGAAACTACTACGGTCTATATAAATACTTATCCAACCCAACACATTTACTGACATGTGGTTAATTAAATTCTCTATTTTTACCACTGATGTGGAACAACATTGACCCTAGGGGATACACGAAATGGTATCTAAACGCTAAAACCAACTACTATACATTGTCCAAAAAACTCTATAGTGAAACTATTCGTTTTCATTTCTACTACTAATGTCTTTTTATGATTATCCCTAGAGAACCAAAATCACTACATTTGGTTTCGGAAGGTAAATCAAGGAGTCAACTATATATCCCTTCTACTTGAGGATCTTCCATGGAGGGCTCTTATCAACTACAATCACTAGTGTTGTAACAACACAAAATTCATATATGATATTTGATTTTTGAATAAAGGTTTCATACATATTATAATACCATAAACATATAGAAATAATGATAATCAAAATGTTTTAATCATTTTAATAATGATCATTACATGAGTTAGATATGAATCCAATTAAATTTCCAAACATTACAACTAGAAATATATATATATAATAGAACAACTAAAACTATAATATTTGGATCACCGACAAACAACACTATAGAAATAAAATAAAAAATTACTAAACTAGATATCATCTTAACGAAGTGAAAATATATCCTTAAGATACATTTCAGTGAATTATGAGTGAATTAATGAAGTTGTATTTATAGGTTATAAAGGTAAATGTGATCATTGGGATTCGATCGTTATATGACAATTCATCAATATGACCGTTGTAAAATATTTCCATTTTGATAATTTTACAATTATAAATAGTCGTTATAAGTAGTAATTAAAAGAGAAAATGGATGGATAATGGAGACATGATGGCAACAATCAGTAGATTCAGGATGTTTAAAGCCCATTTTTTCAATCATGAGAGGGAGGTATAATTAATATTCTTTCCCTTTGAAGAATTCCATGATGAGATTCATCAATTGATTCCTGAATGAAATCACATATAGGATAATTTTAAGTCAATGTAGATTACCACACAATCAATGTTTGATGAGGCACCCCACATAACTACCACCATCACACACCTTACCTTTAGGAAGAATGTGGGTGTAATAAGGGGTTACAAGTCCATTACATAGTTACATAAAGTGTAACTTCCTTTGTATAAATAATATTTTTATTCCATCAATCCCTATTAATAAAAAATTTTCCTTATAAAATATATTTTTAATTGAGATTAATTTTATAACTTTATATTTTGGACACAACTAAAATATAATTTTATTTCTCTAGAAAATATATAAATTGTTTATAATAAACCAATATATTTTCAATAGTAATTTTTTATGAAATAATCTTTTCAAACACTTCCATTTATATATAAAATGATAAAATAATTTTTCATACCCTAGGAAATATTTTATTTGTGACAAAAATATGATTGTGCCTTAAAAACTATTATTTTTTTTAATAAAAGTAAAAATTCTGAAATTTATAAATACTTTTTGGTAAAATAAACAGACATTTTGAAATAACAAAAACAAAATTAATATATGGTGAATTTAAGATTATTTTATAAAATACATTATTATTTTATAAATATAAAAAAAAATTAGTTTTATGTTTTTTTATATTTTATGTCATCATACTTATAACATAATGAGGTAATCATTAATTAAACATAATATATGACGTAAAATATTTAATTTTATTAATGTTATGTATTTTAATATTTTTTAATTAATTTATAAAAGTATAAGTGATATTACAATTTCAAAAAATAAAATTTATTTTTTAAAAAATAGTTCTCTATGGAATTTTTACTTTTCCATAACAATAGATGTTTTATGAAATTAGTTGGTTCTAAGAGATTAAAATATCATAAAATGTGACTAAAATGTCCAAATATGTGATAATATCTTTGGTTAAGTAATATTTTTTCATTTTTCACAAAATCTAACCCAAATGTCTTAAAGCTTGAGAAAAAAAAAAGGTAAGAAAATTGATTTTCATATTCCACATCCTATTTTTCCAGGAAATATATTTGAAAATTATGACAAAATTTCTCTGCTTTTGCATTTTAAATAGGTATTTCTATATTCCCCTTCTCTACCAATCCATTACATAAATATTTATGATTCTTTATACTACCAAGGATTCCCCCTAATGTGTATTCAATCCCTCATGGTTGCATTCTCTTATTTTTGGGAACAACTCTTCATGGCATGGTAAATATTCACTTCTCTTTTCCATTCAAATTCTTCTAACATTTGGTATGCCTTATAATTTCAAAACTAGGTTGTTTATTTAATTTATATTATACCATTACTATAATAAATGAGTTTTATGAATGAGAGACCATTATCCCCCTCAATTTACCATTTTATAAATCCATGTTTTATACGTGTCATGCTTCTGAATTTACTACTAATAATTTTTATCTTATCCTTTTGAAATTTTACTTTATATTCATTATATGGATACCCAATCCTATTTTTAAATGTATATTCACATTTATGTAAAAATGAAATTTTTTATTGGTTTATATATATATATGAAACCCATATTCCCTTTTGTGGGTTAAAAAATGTGATGATCTTTCCTTTATGTTCTTTTTTTGTCAATGATTTTTGATAAGTAACCCATTCTTTATTTCCCTTATTAAATTAATGAAATTATTTATTAGAATATATGAGGATCACATGAAGGTAATTAATATGATGTTTTTACCGTGATAATGATCCAAATCATTGGGTAATGAATTTAATCACTATATATTATGTGTTTTATGATACCTTGGTGAATTGACATAGCATTTTTCGTTCATAACACCTTGATGGTAAACAATTGTGATATACTTATGAATATGTAATCTAAATGTGTTACCCACATCCCCATGTTATACTTCATTTTCTTATTATTATGGTATTCCTATTTTGCATGCCTTATAATTATGACTCATGTTCTTATTGATAAGTCTCAAGACGTTAGGTTATATGTATTTATTTATTCCAAAAACGGGATTCATGCTTACCCATTTCCTTTGATGTGTGTCCTTATGATATTTGATGCATTAAAATTAATGTAGAGGGAACCCAAGAGTGTGTATTTATGTGGAATTAATAAATGTTTTATATTTTCATGTATTATATAACTTATTCCAATGAATATATACGTAAAATATATTCTATTTTTTACCACGTAATGAACCGTTATGTAATTAAAATTTGTGATTATATAGTATATTTCAAATGATGGTTTAGTTATTATTGGAAATTAGTACATGAAAACATTAAGAAGAACACCCTGGGGATGTCTAGATATAAAAAAATATCCTTTTATTTTTTCAAAAGTATTATGTAAATGGATTATGATAAATGAAATAGATTTTTGGATATTAACATGTGGATGTGGCTTTGTCATATATACACCTATAAATAACACACAAAAACACTACTTTGATATAGCCTCGAACTGGAATTGATGTCGAAAACGGGCCAAGATAAACTCCATGTTTGACACTCTTTGTGGGTATATTTGGTTCATGTAAATATTTTTATTCACCTCTTTTAATATATATATATATATAATGTATCTTTTATTAAAATATAGTAACACCACATTTACTAATGATGTTTTATGATAAAAATCCCTTTAAAAATTTAAGATTCATAAAAATAACTTGTTTTTTCCTATGGTTTTGTTCTTTTATAAAAGTTGCAAGAAATAGGATGAATTTCATAAATGATGAGTTCAATAGACGATGTGCTACCAAAATTACAATATAATATGGAATGGAAAACATCATTAGGTAAATTATTTATATAAATTGAAATATTAAAAATAAAATTAAATATGTGGAGAGACTAGATTCACCTCAAAGGGAACAACTTTCTATTGAGTCCTTCATGCATCAACAACAACCTTATTTTAGTGGATCTACTGACCCATTGATTTCTGAACAGTGGATATGATCTATAGAAAATATATTTTTGGTAATAATTTATTCATAGAAAGGGAGTTTTACACTAACAGTATAATTATTTTAAAGTGAATTTCATCAGTTTTGGTAACTGATTAAAACCCATAGACAAATAGGGAGACCGATGCTATGGAGTGGGATGAGTTCATGGGAATATTTTTCAATAAATATTTTTTATTTTCTAGGGACAAATAGATAAGGAATTACAAGATCTGAAACCAATGGGAATAAATAAGTGGGAATATAAGATTTGGTCTTTACAAGACATTCTTGATACACATCTAGCAGTGTTATGGATCATAAGGGATTGGTTGGTAGATTATTCAATGGAAAGAGACCCCATATATGGAGGAAGCTAGAAAATAGGTTATAATAATTCAATTAGGATATAATTATGAGTTATATGAAGGTTTAATTAGATATTGGAGAGATATAGTGGTCATAAAGGTCAATTAAAAAGATGAGAGAAGTGGATCCAAAATCAGGAGTGAAATATGATCACGAAAGAGGAGGAAAGAAAGTGAAACATCCAATGTGCCACAATTGTTTGATGAAGAATTCATTAGACAACCTACATAGGTGTGTAATGTGATACAGGTGCATTATTTATGGTCAGTTATCTCTAAACTATCATGGTTAGGTGAAGCATCAACTTCACAACATTAAAGACAATGGAGAGACGGTGATGGTCTAGATGGAAGTTTATTGCTTCAAGTGTGAATAGTTTGGTCACATTCCCAAACAATTTCCAAATTAGAATGTAATGGATGGTACCAACCATAAAAATAAGTATTTTCCGAGGGATAACAATCGGGAATTTCTAGTAATGAAATTAGAAGAGGAGGCTTTGGATGATGAGGTATAAGTTACATAATTCTGAAATAAAATCTAGGAAGTAATTGAATTATTATGGTACTACACATTCAAATATTTAATCCATGTTTTCAGAAAATATACAATCAATTCATAATCTTCTAGAAGATGATTTATATTTCATGTAAGATGGATATATTATCATACAATAAATATTTCATAGAAATTGGAGAGTTAACTTTGGAGAGTAAAATATCATTATAATTATAGTCGTCTTTCAGATTTAGGAATTTAACACTATACTAGAGATGGAATCTTCTTAAATGTATAAATCTAAGATAAACTATAAAATCATGGAAATTCTAGTAGTACATAGAAAAAATCCAATATACATTTTAAAAGGAGAGATATCTCAGCCTGATATTTTTGTACAAGAACCTCCTATAACCTTCTTTATAGTGATTCCTATTTAAGAGGGATATGGAACTAAAATTATAATGATAGAGAATTTCATAATCATTTAGGAATACATAGAAATATTTCATGAAGAGTTACATGGAATCCCCCAGAAAGAAATTAAGAGTTCTTCATTGAACATATACCTAGATCCAAGATGATATCAACGACCACATATAGAATGGAAAATATGGAGTTAAAGGAATTAAAGAAAAAAATTCATGCTATTTTAGAGAAAGTATCTATCCAACCATGTCTTTCTTCTTAGTGATATAATGTTATCTTTGTGGAAAAGAATGATGGATCAATGTGGATATTAATTGATTTTAGAGAACATAGTGGGGGCATAGTAAAGAGAAGGAACCTGCTATAAGGATTAAGGATTTGTTTGAGTAGATTAATGGGGATCAATTATTCACAAAGATTGACCATTGATCTAATTATCATTAGTTATGTCTTGAGAAAAAATATATTCCATATACTACCTTATGAATAAAATATGGTCATTAAGAATTTTTTGTTATTCCGACCATCTTGACTAATTCTCCTTTTATATTTCTAGATTTGATGGAAGGAGTCTTCAAAAAATACCTTGAGAAATTTGTGGTATTTATTTATTCATGATATTCTAAAATATTCTAAAAATTATTGGGGAGCATTAGGACCATCTAAGAGTTATTTGAGAAACTATGTGGAAGGATAGTATTTTTTGGAAATTTCATCATATGTGAATTCACTTTATAATAAGTTGTATTCATGGGAAAATTGTAAATATTGAAGGAATCTTAGTTTACCTTTTGAAGATAGAGGACATAGAGGAGATCCTATAACCAACAATAGTAATTTATATTCATATATTCTTTGGTTTAGAAAGCTTTTATAAGATATTTGTGAAACAAATTCAATAATCTATAATCTACTAACCAAATTATCCCAGAAAGGGTATATGTTCATCAAAACAAAAGAAATTGAATAGAGTTTCTATGAATTGAAGAAGATATTTTTACTGTAATAATGTTAAGGTGATTTCCTTTTCATCTTGATTGTTAAATCCCCAAGAGAAGAATTATCTTATGCATGAATAGAGTGTGTTGCTATTATTTGATCATTGAAAATATGGTGGCACTATCATTATGGGGATAAATGTGATATATACATTGACCACATGTATTTTATTTATATTTTCATCCAAAAGGAATTGAACATGAGAAAAAGGAGATTTTTGTAACATCTTAATTACTATGTTTATTCCATTCTTTATCACCACTATAGAGAAAACGATTTTACTAATGCATTATAAATGAACGACCATGCTGTCATGGAAATGATGATGATTAAAGAAGATACATCAATCATGGATCTCATAAAATTGGACATGGGAATCATAAAAGAAGGGAAATCATAAACATTATCTCAAATGATATATCAACTATAATTCCTAAATAATATCAATAAATCTCAAAGTGAAGTTTCTTTTCTTTTTAAAAAAATATTTTGTTTGTGGGGAATTGGAATTTACCTCAGTTTAATACATATCAAGAAGATCTATTGAAATTTCATACAAGGATATGTGTACCATCTCTCCCAAAGTTTAACAATGATCAGATTTATGAAGATCAAAACCCTAAATTGTATATAAATCATGGAGCCGCTAATAAGTTTGGGGACCTTCGTGATTATAATTGGTGGGACAATATAAATAGGGAGATTTCCTACTACAGAGAAAGGTTCTTGGTTTGTTAGAAAGTGAATGCGGAGTGACAAATTCCTAAAGGGGTATTGAAACCACTACCCACACCAACATGTAAGTGGATCAATATCACTAAAGACTTCATCACTAGTCTCCCAATAGCATCCCATGGAAATAATGTGATTTGGGTTATATTGCATCTTTTCACAAACAAAATCCCATTTTATCACTATTTAAGAATAGTTATCTCTTGACTAAAATTCCAAGACATAAATAATTGCAATGATTTGGTTTCATAGTGTGCCACATTATATCAAATCTCATCAAGATCCAACAATCACATATAAATTTTGGAGATGTGTTGAACAAGATCTGAATAAGGAATTGAATTTGTGTTTGACCTATCACCCCCAAACCGATACCCAATCTGATAGGAATATTCAAGCGATTGAGGAAATTCTTAAAAAATGATAAATAAAATTTAATGGTGGATGGGATCAACACCTCCCCTTAGTTGAGTTGGCATGCAGTAACAGCTTCCATGTGAGTATTAAAATGGAACAATATAAAACTCTATATGGAATGAAATATATAAATCCTACTTATTTTGATGATGTTTGTGATACAAAATTTATTAGTTCTGATCTTATCCAATATATGACAGAAAGGGTTCACACAATCCCACAATATATAAATTTTTCTCATATTTGAAAAAATATATTCTAAAAAACATCAAAGGAAATTGGATTTTGATATCTGGGACAAATGTTTCCATTAGATATCACTGTGGAATAGATTTATTAGATTTGTATACAAATGGATGCTTAATCCATGGTAAATTTGCCACTTTGAAATTCTTGGTCACGTAGTAGTAGTGGCCTATCATCTAGAACATACACCAAAACTCGCTCAAGTTCATGACATATTCTGTGTATCCCTATTGAGGAAGTAAATACCTAATCAATCACATATAATAAATATATAGGTGGTATGACTAAAATAAAACCTCTCTTATGAGGAGAATCCAGTATATATATTGATCTATAGATACAAGGTTCAATATAAAAAGGACACCCACCTCTTCAACGTTCCATGGAGTTACTATAAATGTTAATAATCCATAAAATAACATTAGTAGATAAATGAGACTGAAGTGCCATCAACCATTCTCAACCAACCAAATGAGTCGAAATTTCAGGGATGATATTTTTTAAAGGGGAAGAATGTAATGAATCCTATTTTTAAATGATATATATTTCCTGAATAATATTATTGTTACATATTTTATAAGATCCTATATATAAAAAATAAAGAGAAATGACCGAAATTTTATCTCTTTTACAATTATCGTTACAGAAGTCAACAATGAATCTAATTCAAAGGAAAAATATTACAAATTGAAAAAATATATAAAATAGAATAGCTAAAATGGGAATGTATAAATTTCTCGAATCTTCTAGAACCATCAATCCTAAGGAAAACACTATTGAGATAAACCAAAATAGGGGAAAACCAATAAACGTATTCCGGAAAATAAAATATAAAATTAAGGGAAATTTTAATGAATTTTGAGTTAATGAAAGAAGTCATATTTATAGGGTATAAATGGAAATGATACCATTAAGATTCAAATGTGATTTTATAGTTATCCAATATGTCAATTTCTCAATATGACTGTTAGAAACTCTACCCATGGTGGATAATTTGACCATTAAAATTAGTGACAATAAGTAGTATGGGAAAGGATAATTGTTATCGAAAGGGTAATTAATATCATCAACTAGTAGAGTCACCTTATTAGAATTAAATTTGTCTAAACATGGGAGGGATGCATCGTCATAGGGGTTTCCCCTTTACTAATCACAATATGAGACTTATCAAGTGAGGATAGAACTAAATCTCATATTTTAGATGTTCAAGATAGTAGAGATTACCACTTGTTCGATGTAATTAGAGGCACCCCATGAAACTATTTCTATCACACACCTAACCCATAAAGAGTATGAATGGGTAATAAGGGGTTACATATCCATACTATAGTTATATAATTTGAAAATTCCATTTTCAAAATATAGTATTTATTTTTTCGATTCCTCTATAGAGTAGATTTTCTTAATAAAATATATTTTTAGTTGAGATGGATTTGAAAATTTTATTTTTGGACACAAGTAAAAAATAATTTTATTTTTCTAGAAAACATAAATAAATTATAATAAAAAATGTATTGTAAATATTTTTTTTAATTAAATGGTCTTCTAAAACACCTTTATTTTAATGATAAATGATATATTAATTTTCAAATGTATTAAGATATTTTTAAAAGTGTAAAAAATATGATTATTCCTTTAAAACTAATATTATTAAATTAATAATTATTTTCTATTTAAAAGATAAAATTATCATATGTATATAATTTTTATGATAAAATAAACATCATTTTATAAATAATAATGTCTAAATTAGGTTAGGGTGAATTTTTTAGATTTTTAATAATAATTTTTTTTCATGAATTGTTCAAAAATACTTTTTTATGTTTTATCTATATATTATGGGATCATACTCATTTTATAATGAATTTATAATAAATTAAAAACATTCCCTTTCCAAAAATATTTAATTTAATCAATATTATGTATTTGTAATGGTTTTTGTCACATTCTAAATCTATATGTGACTTTCCAAATTATAAAAAAGACAATTTACTAATTTAAAGAAATTATATTGTTTAGTATTTAAATTTACATGAAGAAAAAGGTATTAAAAAGGGATTTAGGTTTAGGTGCATTAATTTATAATTAAATGTGACCCAAATGTCTAAAACTATGTGAAAAAACCACATGTAAGATAATAGTTTTTCATTTTCCACAACCTACTTATACTATACCTATATTTGGATTGTAAAGACCAGTAAATTTCATGGAATTTTTTTTTCTTAAATTCATTGGAGTTTTACGAGTACGCAGTTTATGACGGAACCTGATTCTGAGGCCCAGTGTGCCCTGAAAAATTTTCTGAAGTTTTATTAAGCTTAAATTAACGCGTGTAAGCAGTTTTCCTAAAAAAGTGGAATAACTCAAAAATGGTTACTCGGATCATAAATCTGAGGACACCGTTGTGCTCAGGATGGTGGTTTTACCCTAGGAATGACTTAATTTTAGTCGGCACAGGCCTCCTGTGAGAAAACCCGAAAATGGAATAACTATAAATAAAATAATTAAATAAAGATATTTTATTTTTCAAATACTTATAACTCACAAACAGTAACTCGGATTAAAAATATGAGACCACCGCTGAACTCGTGAGGGTATTCTTCCTTTATGAAGATACTAACATTGGCTGGCGTGAGCCACCTGAAAAAGTAAGTTTTTGGCCGTAAATAAAATAATTAAGTGAAAATTATTTTATTGTAAAATTCATAACTTCTAAACAGTAACTTGAATTAAAAATCCGAGAGTACTGTTGAGTTCGTTGGGGCGTCTTTCTCCTAGGAAGAGCCTAACCTTGACCGTAGTGGGTCGAGGGTGACTAATAATAATTTTCCAAACATTATTTCGGGTGCGTTCAGTAAACGTATGAGCGGCGTTTTATAACTTTTGAACCAGTTTTTGGAATCGAATTCTGAGGGCACCGTTGAACTCGCAGTGCCAATATTCACTTAAGAATACTTTCACCTCAACGGCAGATGATCTGGTATGAAAGTTAGTTTTTGGGGTTTAACGTGGGTTAATAAAATAAAATAAGTGAATAATTTATTTTATTTTGTTAAACACATGATGTGCGGATAATGTGGTTAGAAGCTCCACATGGGAGTTAGTGGTGGAACCGCCACACCCTAACCTCCCATTTAATTGGGAGAGAGAGGAAACCTCTCAAATCCCCCAACAATAAATTTTATATGTCGACGTAAAATTAATTGCACTCAATTAATTTTATGAGTTGACAGAAAATTAATTATTGTCAGTTAATTTATTGTGTCGACGTACAATTAATTTCTCTCAATTAATTTTATGAGGTGACATAAAATTAATTGTTGTCAATTAATTTTGCATGTCGACGTAAAATTAATTGCACTCAATTAATTTTATGAGTTGACATAAAATTAATTGTTCTCAGTTAATTTTATGTGTCGATGTCAAATTAATTGCTCTGAATTAATTTTATGAGTTGACGTCAAATTAATTGTTGTTAGTTAATTTTATGGGTTGACGTAAAAATTAATTGATGTTATTTAATTTTATGTGTCGACATGAAATTAATTTCTGTCAATTAATTTTATGTGTTAAGATAAAATTGATTCGTGTCATATGTTTTGACGTAGGCTATGTGTGGGAAACTTCTCGGCATCCTCCACTCTTAAGTAGTGCCAAAGTACCTCTTAAATTGCGTCAATGAAATTTAATTCGCCTGACCCCCTTTTTAAATTACGTAACCGCATCGTTAGAATTTAGGAAGGTTCCAAATAAAAGAATCTTCATAAATTCCACAATGGTTATATACCTCTCCCCCTCTCCTCTATATAGGGAGCTTGGGAGAAGGTTTTGGGATGTCTTCACCAAGCGACGAAGCATTGGTAATGTATTTTGACGCCTAACACTTGGGGAAATCATATCCACCCCAACGAAGAACGTGAAGAACCCCAATGACGATCTTCCACGCGATTCTTCTTCGACCTTCCTTCCCCAGAAACCTATCCTCCACGACATCATCAACGAACTGATGCAGCTCGGAATTGGGGACGTGAGGCGGACACGACGAACAACGGACTTCATCATCTTCCTTCTGCGACTCCTCCAATGAGCAGTGAGCAAGAGGTAGGGGTTTTGTATTTATTTAATGTATGAACCCTTCCCATGTTTTTCCTTTCTCTCAAAACGATGAACAGTGGTTGTTTTGCTTCATACTTGCAAGAACCTATTGATACCACCATAATCTGGGAGGGTTCGGGCCAAACCAACATGGCCCAATCCCTTCATTGTTCTTTTTGTAATGACTCCACGATGGCATGGCAATGAGATGACGATGAAGAAGGTGGAGAACAAAAGCCGCGCTACCCATGACCTCGGTGAACTACGCCACCCCCGCAGCCCCCTGGCGCGCACCCAGTGCCCCGCGCCCCTACCTGCGTGCTACCTGCGCACCCGCGGTGCCCCCACTCGCGCGCTGCAGGCGCACCCGCGGCACTCTGTCGGCGCACCCCCGGTGCCCTGCCAGCGCACCCCCTGCGCCCAACCCGCGAACCCCCGGTGCCCTTCCGGTGCACCTGGCGCCCTTCCGGCGCACCCGGAGCCCTTCCGGCGCACCCGGCGCCCATTCGGCACAGCCCGACACCCCTCGGATTGCTGCACTGCCGGCCAAGCGCCCTGCTCCCTTGTCGGTGTCCTGCCCAGCGCCCCAACTGGCGGTTTTCCCAGCGCACCCTGGCGCCCTGTCGCGCTACCCGGCATTCGGCACCCTACCTGGCGCACCTGCAGCCTACCCAGTGCCCCCGCTGCCCGCCGGAGCCCAACTGGCCCACCCGCGGCCCGTACAGTCTGCCCACTGGCCTCCCCATCACTGGCCTGCTGAACCGGCTCGCAACGCCCCAGCGGTGTCGCTGGTCGAACCAGCCTGGTCTCCCGGGCTGAGTTACCAAGCTGCCTACGTGGGGACTATCAGGCCAAACCGCCCTCGCGGTCCACAGGGTCGGGCCCAGTGGACCCGGTCAAAAAATAGCGTGCTGACTCACCCAATGGGCCGAGTCAGACCCAGTGACTCTGGCCGGGTCGACCCAGACCAGGTCGGCCCAGTTTGTGTTAGGCTGAGTTGGTCTGACCGGGTCGGACCGGACCCAGGCTCATTACTGGCCCATTACCTTCTTGGGCCATATCTTTTGCACCGGACGTCCATTTGACGAACCACCATCGGCACCGGTAATCTTGAAGCATAGTCTTCCCTTTGAGAATACCCCATGGGAGGTCAGGGTATAGTTGAGATACGACTGGGTTGGTTCGTATAAGAAACCAACCAGGCCCCTGGAACAAAGAGGCTAATAACTCCCGAACCGAGTATCTGATTGATGCGATGTATGTTGCGTTAAAACCCATGTGACGAAGAGGTCCTTTGTGATACTTCATCATGGGACTTTGTGATACTTGGAGTATCGACCAGTGGCTCGTGGAGCGGATCCTCCTAGAGGCGAGCATACGGAGGTGACCTTGTAGCTGGCTGAGACCTGATGACTGCTTGTCCGATTTGATTCGGAGTGACTTGCATAGCCCATTGGGGAGCACTAATTTGTGAGGTGTCACACCCATGGCGGAAGAGTAATACTTTTTGAGGTGGTAGACCCGCAGTACTCGATAGGAGGAGTACCTCTGTAGGCTGTGAGGGGGATCACTGTTGTGTGAGGTTGTAGTCCCATGGCGGAGGAGCAGTACTTTGTGAGGTGGCAGACCCACGGTACTCGACACGAGGATTACCTCAGCAGTCTAAGCATAGTCAGTGACACCTCGGAATCGTGACAGGACTACTTCACTCGACAGAGGAGGATTTCTCTAGTAGCCGTGTTTTTCATCATCATGAATAAAAATCCTTGTTTGAGTAGATTCAGTGACCTTTGTGTTTTCCTCATGATTGAGATGGGTTACTAGATAACAAACATATATTTATGGGCATATACCAAAGTAGTGGTTATCCGTCGACTTAATCTACGTTTGATACCTCATGGATGATATGGGTTACTTGGTAACTTTGGTATAAGTATGGGCTTATGCCTAAGTATGGGTTATCTGTTGAGAACTTTCTTTGTGATTATCCTTGTTGGATTTTGTGAGACCTTGAGGGTCCCGGGGTCCCTAATGAGTATCATATACTCACCCCGGCACGGGATTTTCCTGCACCACATTGTGTTGGTCCCAGACGAGAGACATCACTGATCGTGGTTGAGGCTTGTAGAGCTGGACGGTACCCGGAGGTGGATCTCATGACGAGTCAGTACCCTGAGGTGGATTTCATGACGAGACGATACCTGGAGGAGACGGACAGACGTGGAGTGCTGAGGAGGAAATCTGTACCCACCCTTCATGTAGGAACCTGGAGGATGATCCAGGAGCTTCTTGTCACCTTTCAGTTATTTTCCTTTGAGTTTTAATTTACTTTCTGTTGTAGTTGTACCTTTCTTTTGGGGCTTGTATTTCTAGACCCTTGTACTTTCAGCACGTTTGTTATACTGCTTTACTTAGTGTAGCATCTTCTTGTACTCTTTTTGTGTGTTCTTTTGTTTTTTAAAGGCAATGCCTTCCCTTTTATTGGGATTTACGCCATTGGTGCTAGTTGCCAGCCCCTGTACTATGGGAGGCGGGCTTGGAGTAGTCTTAGCACGGGCCTCGAGGACGGGTCGTGACAAATTCTTATCAAAGGAGTCGGTTCTACCGCAGTACTTATAAATATGATATTTTTTCTGTGAAGAAATAGTTTTAAGGGTACCGAGTGTGGTTTTCAGTTCTGGGAGTCTAGTGTTGGTGCGGGTGGCTGACATATCCATACACCAGGACCCTGACTTCTGATTTCCGACTCAGTTCACGAAAACACTAATTGCGTGTGTGTTTTCAATTGTTTTCCCTTAAAACTGCTCAAACCAGGTCAGCTCACCAGGTATAATCATTTTACCATGTCACATCAGTTTCTTTCAAGATTCCTTTCCATGGACGACTAGCTAGATCCTAGAGGGATGTACGTACTAACAGCCTGTCGAGCGACGAGGCTTCGGTACATGGCCCTCTTTCAGTTGGGCCACCAGCGGAGGAACCATCCATACTACCATACGTTGGGCAACCGATGCCACTAGCCCCAGTAGCAGGCGATGCACGCCACTTGAGCACGTGGCACGTCTTCTAGTGTTAGAGGCCACCCAGGTTCAGGGGAGATATGGACCCACAGGAGGCTGAGGATTGGCTAGAGGTTGTAGTGAGAGTCTTCAGGATAGTGGGTACACCAGCGGACTTCATGGTGATCTTTGCTGCCAGCCTCCTTCAGGCAGCATCAGGCAGATGGTGGGGTCAGATTCTCCAGTTTTGTGATGAGATGACCTTCACATGGGAAGACTTCGAGACCTTATTTAGGGTGGAGTTTATACCAGTGACTCTACACCCCGAGCGTGTTCAAGAGCTGCTGCCTTTGCTGCATGATTTTCCATCAGTGACCGAGTCATCTATGGGTAGTAGACAGATGATGCAGGGGTCCAAGAGGACCAGACCAGCAGATGGGAGACCTCGGGATGCAGGTTTGGTTGTGCGAGGCAAACACAATAGAGCCAGCCATACGAGGAGCAATAAGTGTTATGAATGCGGCAGGAAGGGTCTCACGGCACGTGATTGTCCAACCCCCTGTATAGTTGATCCACAGGCATTGGAGGATCCACGGAGACAGAAGCAGCGGTGGGTTCTTGAGAAACAGTCGAGCAATAGAGCTTCGGAAGCAGGTTGACAGGAGCAGAACTAGTGGATTCCTTTTATCCCTTTTACTTATAGTTCCATGTTGCTATTGTTTTTGTGTCCTTGTACTTTGATCTACAATAATAAAAGACACTTACCTATGTGATGTTTCCTTTCCTGTCTATTTTTTGGGTTGATACTGAGAGGTCGTAGTTAAAAATGTTGACTTGACCCTCACTTTCGAGAATCCTACTGGAGGAGACCCAGTGACCACACACTGATGCCGACAGTGTGACTCAACGCTTGTAGGAGAGAGTGACAGTTGGATCTCATGGTAGTAGCATCGAGGCCTTACGATGTCATCCAAGACATGAAATGTACCGTTCATGTCAGGATTTATTGTATTAGGCAAAGAATGTGGTTCATCCAGAGGATGAGACAAGATTTCTCTTTTTCATCAAAGGGGAAATCTAAGCAGCTCTTGTAAGACCAGAGATGGTGAAAGCTATGATGGGGGAGGTGCAAATCATCCATGAGTGGATGAAGAATGTACAGTGCAGACAAAAGTCATATGTTGGTAGGAGACGAAGACCACTGGAGTTCGAGGATGGAGACCACATTTTCTTACGGGTCACACCTCGACGTGGACTACGGAGATTTGTCTGGCACAGCAAGTTATCTCCACGCTTCATCTAGCCCTTCCACCTCAGTTGAACTGGGTGCATGACATATTTCCTCGTATCTCACCTGAGGAGGTACGTGCACGACCTGACCCACAACATCGATCACAGGGAGCTTGACATCGATGACGGGACCACCTTCTCGGAGGTTACGGTGGAGATCATGGATCGATAGGAGTGGGTCCTTCATGGATGGTCAATTCCTCTAGTGCGAATTCTATGGTAGCACGAGAACCTCCAGGAGAGCACTTGGGAGCAGGATGCTCGAATGTGTGCTTGGTACCTCCTTTAGTTTCCCTAGTTTGTGTTGTAGCTTTACGGGGACGTAAATCCCTGAGGTGGGAGTAATGTAAAGACCCGTAAATTTCAAGGATTTTTTCTTCATAAATTCTTTGGAATTTTATGAGTTCACTATTTCTGACAGAACCTTATTCTTAGGCCCGGTGTGCCCGGAATAATTTTCTAAAGTTTTGTGAAGCTTAAATTAATGTGCTTAAGTAGTTTTTCTGAAAAAGTGGAATAACTGTTAAATGATTACTCGGATCAGAAATCTGAGGACACAATTGTGCTCAGGAAGGCGGGTTTACCCTAGGTGTGACTTAAGTATAGTCGGCGCAGACCTCCTGTGAGAAAACCCAAAAATGGAATAACCGTAAATAAAATAATTACATAAAGTTATTTTATTTTTAAAATGCTTATAACTCACAAACGGTAACTTGGATTAATAATCTGATACCACTGCTAAACTCGTTAGGGTATGCTTCCTTTAATAAGATACTAACTTTGGCTGGCACGAGCCACTTGAGAATGTTAATTTTTGGACGTAAATAAAATTATTAAGTAACAATTATTTTATTGTAAAATTCATAACTTCTAAATGGTAAATCTAATTGAAAATCCGAGAGTACGGTTGAGTTCTTTGGGGCGTATTTCTTCTAGGAAGAGCCTAACCTTGACTGCAGTGGGTCGAGGGTGACTAATAATAAATTTTCGAACCTTTTTTTCGGGTACGTTCAGTAAACGTACGAGCGGCATTTTATAACTTTTGAACTGGTTCTCGGAATCGAATTCTGAGGGCACTGTTGAACTCGCAGTGCCGATATTTGCTTAACAACACTTTCTCCTGAATGGCAGATGATCGAGTATAAAATTTAGTTTTTGGGGTTTTACGTGGGTTAATAAAATAAAATAAGTGAATAATTTATTTTGTTTTTTTAAACACATGAAGTGCAGATAAAGTGGTTAGAAGCTCCACATGGAAGTTGGTGGTGGAACCGCCACACCCTAAACACTCATTTAATGGGGAGGGAGAATAAACCTCTCAAACCCCCCCACAAATTAATTTTATATGTTGACATAAAATTAATTGCGCTCAATTAATTTTATGAGTTGACGTAAAATTAATTGTTGTCAGTTAATTTTATGTGTCAACGTAAAATTAATTGCTCACAATTAATTTTATGAGTTGACATAAAATTAATTATTTTCAGCTAATTTTATATGTCGATGTAAAATAAATTTCACTCAATTAATTTTATGAGTTGACGTGAAATTAATTGTTGTCAGTTAATTTTATGTGTCGGCGTAAAATTAATTTCTCTCAATTAATTTTATGAGTTGACTTAAAATTTATTGTTTTCAGTTAATTTTATGGGTCGATGTAAAAATTAATTGTTGTGATTTAATTTTATGTGTCGACAAGAAATTAATTTTTGTCAATTAATTTTATGTGTCAGCATAAAATTTATTCGTGTCATATGTTTTGACGCAGGCTATGTGGGGGAAACTTCATAGCATCCTCCACTCTTAAGTATTGCTAACGCACATCTTAAATTGCGTCAACACAATTTAATTTGCCCGACCCCTTTTTAAATTATGTAACCTCATCATTGGAATTTAGGAAGGTTCCAAATAAATGAACCATCATAAATTCCATGATGGTTACATACCTCTCCCCCTCTACTATATATAGGGAGCTTGGGAGAAGGTTTTGGGACAGCTTCACCAAGCGACGAAGTGCTGGTAATGTATTGTGATGCCCATCACTTGGGGAAATCATATCCTCTCAAACGAAGAACATAAAGAACGCCAACGATGATCTTCCAAGCGATTATTCTTCGACCTTCCTTCCCAATAAACCAATCATCCGAAACATCATCAATGAACCGACGCATCTCGGAATTGGGGACATGTGGTGGACGCAACGAACAACGGTCTTCATCATCTTCCTTCCTCGACTCCGCCAATGAGCGACGAGCAAGATGTAGGGGTTTTATTTTTATTTAACGTATGAACCTTTCACATGTTCGTCCTTTCTCTCAAAACGAATAATGGTGGTAGTTGTGATTCAAACTTGCGAGAACCTATTACTACCACCCTAAACTCGGAGGTTCGGGGCAAAACCAACATGGCACGATCCCTTCATTGTTCTTTTTGTAAGGACTCCTCAACGGTATGGCAATGAGGCGACGACGATGCAGGTGGAAAATAAAGGTCGCGCTACCCGCAACCTCCATGAACTATGCCGCCCCCGCGGCCCCCTGGCATCCACCGGGTGCCCCACACCCCTGCCGGCGCACCCGCAGGGCCCCTGCTGGTGTGCCCGGTGCCCTGCCAGCGTAGCCAGGCGCCCCCTGGCGTGCTTCTCTGCCGGCCTGGCACCCCGCACCTTTGTCGGTGTCCTTCCCGGCACCCCTATCGGCGGTTTTCCGGGTGCACCCCAGTGGCGCCCTGTCGCGCTACCCGGCATTCGGCAACCTACCTGGCACACCTGCGCCCTGCCCATTGCACCCGTGGCTAGAAGGAGCCCAGCCGGCCCACCCGCACCCCGCGCGGTCTGCCCGCTGGCCTCCCGATCACCAGCCTGCTGAACCGGCCCGCGATGCCCCCGCAGTGTCACTGGTCGAACCAGCCAAGTCTCCCGGGCCGAGTTACCGAGCCACCTACGTGGCGACTATCGTGCTAAACCGCCCTCGCGGTCCGCTGGGCTGGGCCCAATGGACCGTGTCAAAACATAGTAGGCTGACTCACCCAATGGGTCGGTTCAGACCCAGTGAGTCTGATCGAGTCGACCCAGACCAGGTCGGCCCAGTTTGGTTTAGGCTGAGTTGGTCTGACCGGGTCGGACCGGACCTGGGCTCATTACTGGCCCAATACCTTATTGGGTCATATCTTTGGCACCAGAAATTCGTTTGACGAACCATCATCGGCACTGGTACTCTTGGAGAATATCTGTCCCTTCTATTATACCCCATGGGATTTTGGTGCATAGTTGAGATACAGTCGGGTTGGTTCGTATAAAAAACCAACCGGGCCCCTGGAACAAAGAGGCTAATAAATCAAGAACTTAGCGTCTGATTGAGGTGTCTTCTGTTGCATTAAGACCCCTATGATGAAGTGGTCCTTTGTGATACTTCTTCATGGGACATTGTGATACTTGGAGTATTGACCAGTGGCTCGTGGAGCGGATCCTCCCAGAGGCGATTATATAAATGTTACCTTGTAGCTGGATGAGACCTGATGAATGCTTGTCCAATTTGATTCGGAGTGACTTGCATAGCTCAGTGGGGAGTACTACTTTGTGAGGTGGAAGACCCATGGCAGAGGAGGACTACTTTGTGAGGTGGCAGACCCGCGGTACTCGACAGGAGGAGTACCTCTGTAGACTATGAGGGGGAGCACTACTGTGTGAGGTGGCAAACCAATGGTGGAGGAGCACTACTTTGTTAGGTGGAAGACCCGTGGTACTCGACAGGATGAGTACCTCAGCAGTTTAAGGTTAGTGAGTGACACCTCGGAGTCATTACATGACTACTAAACTCGACAGAGGAGGAGTTCTCCAGCAGCCGTGTCTTTCGTCCTCGTGAATAAAAATTCCGGTTTGAGCTGAGTCAGTGACCTTTGTGTTTATTCATGATTGAGATGGGTTACTTGATAACTTACGTATATGTATGGGAATATACCTAAGTATTGGTTATCCGTCGACATCATATCTGTGTGATACCTCATGGCTGAGATGGGTTACTTGGTAACTTAGGTATAATTATGGTCTTATGCCAAAGTAAGGGTTATCTGTTGAGAACATTCTTTGTGATTATCCTTGTTGGATTTTGTGAGACATTGAGGGTCTCGGGGTCCCTACTGAGTATCGTATACTCACCCCTACATGTGCTTTTCCTGCACCTCGTTGTGTTGGTTCCAAATGAGGGACATCACTGATCGTGGTTGAGGCATGTAGAGTTGGACGGTACCCGGAGGTGGATCTCACGACGAGTCGGTACCTGAAGGTGGATTTCACGACGAGTCGGTTCCTAGAGGAGATGGACCGGCATGGAGTGGTGAGGAGGACATCTGTACCTACCCTTCATGTAGGAACTCGGAGGATGATCCAAGAGCTGCTTGTCACCTTTCAGCTATCATCCTTTGAGATTTAATATACTTTCTGTTGTAGCTGTACCTTTCTTTTGGGCTTGTATTTCCGGCCCCTTGTATTTTCAGCATGTTTCTTATACTACTTTACTTAGTGTTGCTTCTACTTGTACTATGTTTGTGTGTGATTTCATTTCGTAAAGGCAATGCCTTCCCTATTATTGGGGTTTATTCCTTTGGTGCTAGTCGTCAGCCCCTGTCCTATGGGAGGCGGGCTTGGGGTAGTCATGGGATGGGCCTCGAGGACAGGTCGTGACATGGTTGTTGTTTAACAATTAATTCACTTTTTCTATAAATTCCCACCCATTTATCCATTCCCCCACTATACTAATACAACCGTTATGATGTTCTGGTGATTTTCTGTAACATCTTGGGTTTCTAAAAGGAGACAATTTGTTTGATATCATATATAATACGCCACGTCAAACTAGTGCATTATTATGTTACCTTATAACCTAGATATAAAATTAGAGGAAATGGAAATTATTAACTTATTTATTAAATTTTTTTACGGATAATTTTTATTAATTATTTCTGAATAATTGCTTATATATGAATATAAGACCCTTTTTAATTAAAAGGAACTATTTTTTCGAAAAAATATTTAAATGAAAATTAGTGAGCTTATACAATAATAAAATCACTCTTTATGGATTTTTTAATGAAATATATATATATATAATATATTATATTTAGTGTTTAAAATTCATCTTATATGTTTTCTAGACATGATATATGAAGAAATTCAATTTTACGGATAAAATCGGCGGGTTTCTTAAAATGCAGTTTGAACACCATTTCATGGGGATACCATTTTAAATATAGTTTTTGACACTATTATAAGTTATATTAAATAATTTACACATATTATTTTAAATAAGGATATAAAAATTTACATTGGATTAAATTTTGGTATTTTGTGATAAAATTCATATTTTACTAAGTATTGAAAATACTTCATTTTAATTCAAAACTGTTTTTCATCTAAGTTATTTATATTTTTATATTATCTATTTAATTTTTTTAATGTTTAATTGGATTATGTTTTTATAATTTTATAAAATTTTGTTCATTGGAAGTAATTTCTCAATGAAAATAGATATAAATGTGCTGAAATATTTTAAATGTTTTTACTTTATAAAAAACTTATTTTCTCTCTTTGACAATGGGAAGTAATTTTAAATTAATTACTGAAACATCTAAGTTTTGAATTAAGAGACACGGAATCCATATTTATAATGAGTGGGTCTAAATTTTGTAACTAGGTTAGTTTTATTTTTTTTGGGTATTATTAATAGTAACTATGGTAAATTTTTTTACCATGGCCAATGGTATGTGAGATAAATTACGGTAACAAACAACATGATAAAGATAATAAAATTACTCTAACACCTTCCGAAATATTATTGGATGAATTAAATCTCACCAATGTCACATAAGAGTCATAATGGATTAATTTAATATACTTTGTTCCTTGAATGTGGTGAAATTATTAAAAAAACAAAATAAAGTGACAACATGTCACTCTATTATCTTTTATAAGTATAATAATTTTAATGAAGTCATAAACTTGATAAAACATCTAATATATATATTCTCCGTAAATATAATATAAATATCTACATCATGTGAAATTATTTATAATTTTTAGATATTAAATAATATACATACATATTAACATGACATTGATTCAATAATTATTTTATTAATATTAATATCAATTAAATGATATTATAAATAGTAAAATATATATTATTTGAACTAAATTATTTTATACCTGTTTTTTCTAGGACAATATGGAATTTCATAAGACTATTAAATTCATCTTTTTATAATTTTTATATCTATTTGAATTTTCATAATATTCAATGAATTAAAAGTGGTAAAATTGAGACTATTGATATTCTTGAAAAAATATTGTATTAAATTAATTTATAATCATAAAAAAAATTAAAATTACAAAGTATCTTTTTTATGGTTAAATGGTTATTTAATTCTAAAATTATTGGAAATTTACCCCAAAAATGTTTAATTAATAGCTTCTTAAAAATAAAAAAATTATTACCACAATTAAAACAAAAAGAAAGTAATTAAGGGTAAACTAAAAAGATAAGGTATAAAATATAATAAATAGATGTCCAAAAGTAATTGTATGAGATTATTGATAAACTTAATCATTTTAGCGTTAAAATATATTATTATTGGTCCTTTTTGAATCAATATTCAGTTTATATTAATTTCATACTTTTAATAGTTCTATGGGTGCCCCTCCCCACTCCTATAAAAAGTCACACATTCCTCTATATTACTCACATTTACATGCCTTTTTTTAGCCCAATATATACCCAAAACTCTTTCTAGAATCCCTCATCTCATTCTAGAATATATTTTTTAGACAAAAATCCACTCAACTAATCCTTTTGTTATAAACCAAAATAAGTTACCCGAATAAAAGGTAACTACTTCACTCATGCTTTTTAGATTATTTTATATTCCCCACTCAGTATACACTTCTTATATTATTATTAAAAAAATAGTAGAACCCTCCATATACTATAATGTTTTTATGATATGGTTATAACATAATCTAACACACACTTCCATTTAATGAGTAATGAATATACTATTTATGTGTATAGAGAACTACTCCCTCACAAAATGATGATTGATTTATTTTCCCATACCACCTATAATGGTGTAAATTATGATGGAAAATATATATTTATAATATGTTTTATCTTTATATTTTATCTAATATTTTTTAATTTTTCTTTTGAACATACCTTTAAGATTTCCATGTTTTGTAAATATGATAATTTGATTTGAGGAAGTGTGGACTACCACCCCTCAAAGAGATATGGCTCTATCCCTATATACAGGGAATTTATAAAGGATGGTTTTATTAAACCTATGAGACATACGTGCCATTAATATAATATTGTTTTTATAATATACATTTATATCATTCGATTAATATTGTTTTAATGTAAAAAATGAAATGAATTTAGTGTTCATGCGTATTTACGGCCTACCGTCTCCATGAATGGTGAATTTAATTTATTATCTCCTAATATTAAGGATTATTATAAATACATATATTCTAGATATATATGATATTTAAATCATGAATATTATTCAAGAAATTAGGGAATTTTGACAACATGGAAAAGTGACATCATACCGTGTTCATTTTCGACTCGAGTACCAAATATCGACAAAAAACCCAATGTGAACATAAATAATTATGTAATTTTTATAACATGGTAATAAGTTACATAAAATTTAAAATACACATGAAAATGGTTTTAAATCTCTTCAAAATATCTTATATTTATTATTCAGGAAAATAAATAACATACGAGAAAAGCCAAACTCAGGGTACGAGAACTTCTAAACCCAATTTACATTCATTGGGTTAATATTATACATCATGATTATGTCATGCAGTGATTATGTGAGAAATGAATTTTTATATCCTATCTTGTATTTATACTTCATTATGTGTATTTATAGTGAATACACATAATCAGTCTATTTTATTAACAAAATGATCTTTATAAGGGAAATGTTAACTCAATTTCCAATCATAGAGTTAAATAACCATATAATTGGTTTTGATTTTACAAGAATATGTGTGAATGACCTCTAATTATTTTTCATAGAATATCCAATTATATATTTTTTATTTATATTTTTACCAGATAATTATTTCCATAAATAATACTTTATATAATAATATTCTCTTTTTAAGTGGATTCGTCTAAATCTCCTTTCATTGAGGCATGTTTTGATAATGTACACCACACTCCTTTATATGGTGTATAATAAACCCCTTTCACTTTTAATTCAAAGGGAATATTTTTTCTATGAATCATTTTACTAAACAACCCAATAGAATGTTTTTAATTTATGCGGCGACAATGACTTCAATTCCACCGTAACTGTTATTAAAATTTTGGATTCCCTTATAATATTTAATGTTTTTTAAATGAAAAGAAATAAATTATTTCCTTTTTGAGTGTTTTACTATTTAAAATGGCATTGAAAGTTGATTTACTATTTCATTATCTCGAATTGATTTATTGTTATTGAATATGAAATTTTTTTAGTGAAATGTTGATAATTTCAGTCATTTATTTTTTATGATTATATAATGGTATGTAGAAATTTTATGGGTGGTTACTTGATAAAACCAAATATAGGTGGATATGTGATAAACCAAATATGGATGGTTCTATGATTAACCATGGATGGGTGGTTATGTTATAACCTCTAATAAATTGGGGGTGGAAGTCGGCTATATGAATATTCCATTTATAAGAATGATTTGTGTCGAAGTCAATTGTATGGTTATTCAATCTAAGAATGATTATGTCCCATGGTACCATTTAAATGTTATGTGTGATTAATATGGGATTGATGGTAATATTTTTTTATTAAAAAGGGTAATAAATTAGCATATATTTGGTAATGTGTTTTTGATACTTCATAATGGTGAAAAATATTACTTTATGATCATTTATTCATTGATTATATGTTCTCTCAATGATTACAGGTTTCCTTATTTGTGTATCCCTTGATGAAATTTTTATTCTCATCTTTTGTTTTTAAATGTTTTTTATTTGATTTAAATGATAATAGATTCATGGATGGTATCATTGAAAAAGGGATGATGTTTAAGTGTGAAACAAACCATGTTTTGTTTAAAAGTATTTGTTTTTTGAAAAAAATCATTTTTTGTAGAAGTGTCTACATTGTAATAATCAAGTTGATATGTTTATGAAAGGGAGTAGTTCTATAAATCTATAAAACTAAATATATCCCAGATTTAACTGAAACTAAAATTATTGACTTCTCCCACGATTAAGTAATGTTTAAATCTAGGGCATTGTAGTTGGTATCAGTGGATTGTTTAGACAACTTTGGTGATTGGGATGTTTTCTTAAGATATTGGGATATCATAATGGTTTTATAAATTTAAGTTAGACTATAATTTCAATGCATTATCAACCACTTTTTAGGGTTTATTCTCTAAAATATTAATGTGATAAATAATATTTTTAGATACATTCACCTTTGAGAAAGTTACGGGTTATTATTTTCATTGATGTAGAATTGGAGGTACGAAATAACCTATATGGTTAAAACATATTTTGGTTATTTATGAGGTATTTATAGTATTTTTAGAATATTATTAGAATTATATTGTTTTTTAAAAAATGAAAATATGCAGACGGTTTGACAACCCATCACGTCGGACAAGGCTGTAGGATTTGAACCCACAACCAGTGTGAGACAAGCTTTTATAGCCTACCACGAGCTTACATGATGTCCCTAGTTACTATGAAATTATATTTTATTGTTAAAAAAGTATATAAAATATGAAAAAGTATATATTTAGGATCTTATGTTTTATAAAATAGAATTTCTAGGTATTGTAATATGATTTGGGGATTGAGTGTTAGATGTTATTTTAGAAGATGTTAACTACTTTTAGAACCCTATATTCTTGAGTAAAATAGAATACAATTGGATTGAATTTGACGATTAATGGATTTACTGTTTTTTGGAATAAATCATTTCATTATTGTGGATTTATTTTGATTCATGATCTTTGTGGAATGGGATTAACCGATCTTATAGAATATGTGATTTAGGAAATTACTTTTTTATATGAGACATTAAGAGTGTTTGATGTTATTTGGAGATAAATTTTAAAATTTATCATGGAAGAATATGTGGTTGAATCCATATAATTTGTAGATTTAAATATTATTTTTGATAATTTTAAATAATATTAATTAAAATTATTTATCATATGGTCTTTTTTGAACTTTGGATATAACTGTTTAATTTTTGTGATGAAAATCTGTTTTTCAAAGTACAATGGTTTTTTTATTCATATGAATTATATTATTTTATCATATCCTTTTTTTGGTAATGTTTTAAGATAGGATTAATAGATAGTTAAAATTTTGTGGATTAAGTGATTCTCATGATGTTGATTCTTAGGGAAGCTCATAAATAATTTCCTCAACATTATATAAAGAAACATAAAACAAAAATATTTTCTATGTACTTTTGATTTTTAACATTCTCCTAATCATGTTTGTGTTTTTTTGATTTTTAACATTCTCCTGATCATGTTTTATATAACACTCTTTTAGAACAATGTGGTTATTTTCTCTTCCATATCTATGTTTTCCTACATTGAATCTTAATATGTGTTATCTCGAGGGACCTGTTTACTTCCCTTTCTTTCTTATAAAGGGGTAGTTTTATTAATCCTTTTTCCAATGTGGGAATGAAATAAAAGTATTTTTAGGATTAATACATTATTTTCCAAAACCAAATTCAAATTTTGAGGACACGATTTCAAAAGGGTGGGGAGACTATAATGTCTGAGGTTTTTAAATGAAACAGTATGTTCAATAGGATACATAGTAAGCCACATCGAACATAAGAATTATTAGGTTACCTTATAACCTAGCTGTTAAAATCGATGTAATGAATGGTATTAATTTATTTCTGAAAAAAATTACACGTGAATTTAATTAATTTTTTTGTGAAAAAACTATTTACAAAAAAACCCTTTTTAATTGAAAAGAAATGGTTTTTCTAAAAAACTATATTATTAAAAATAAGTGATTTTAAAAAATATAAAATAACTTTTTTTGTATTTTATTAATGAAATATATACTGAATATATTAAATTTAACATTTTAAATTCATCTTATATGTTTTCTAGACATGATATATGAAGAAATTTAATTTTTTGGATAAAATGAGAATTTTTCTAAAACACTGTTTTACTGCCTTTTGATGGTGAACCCATTTTAAAAATATTTTTTGATACTTTTATACGTTTTATGGGAAATAATAAAATTATTTTATGGTATTTGGATTTAAAAATTTATTTTGGTTGAATTTTTTGTATTTTTCTGATAAAATTTATATTTTAATGAATAGTGCAAATACTGCATTTTAATTTAAAACTGCCCTTTCATAATTGTTATTTATATTAGTAGAATATCTAAATATTGTTATTAATGTTTAATTGGAATAGTTTTTTATAATTTAATAAAAATTTTGTATTTTCATGTAATTTTACTTTGAAATTATATATAAATGCATGTTAATCTTTTGATTGTTTTTACATTTCAAAAAACTTGTTTTCACGCATTGACAATGAGAATTAATTTTAAATTAATTACTGAAAATTAAATATTTTGAAATATGAAAAAAAAATTAATATTTTTAATCAATTGGTGAAAATTATGATAATAGGTTACTTGTTTTTGATATTATGAGTAGTAACTACGATAATTTTTATTTACCATAGTTGAAGGAAAATTGGGTACATTAGGGTAAAAAACAATTTGATTAATATAATAAAATTACCCTAACACCAGAAAAAAAACATATTACATGATTCGAAGTGGACCAATATCACCTAAGGGTCGGATATGATTCATTTAATAGACTTTTTTACATGAATGTGATATAATAATTATTAAAACAAATGAAAGTGACAACATTTCACACTCTTATCTCATATAAGTGTAATAATTTTATTATAGTGATAAACATGATAAAATATAGAAAGTAAATAGTACATATAAATATAATGAGATTATATACATCAAGTAAATTTATTTACAATATTTAGATTATAAATAATTATAATAAATTTTGACCCAACAAAGATAAATAATTTTTTAATTAAATGAAATATCAAATAAATGATATTACAAAGAGTAAAATAAGTATTATTTGAAATAAATTATGTCATATACAATTTTTATAGGTTAATATTACATTTTTTAAGAATATAACCTTTTTTGGTTCGATGTAATATCTATGTTTGGATTTTTTTTTAAATTCAATGAATTGAATAGTGTAAAAATCGACACTATCGATATTTTATAAAAATATTATTACATTAAATTATTTAAAAAGCATAAAAATATTTTAAAATTAAAACTTATATTTTATAAGGTCAAAATTTTAATTAAGTTTCCATTTATAGTAAATTATCCCCTTATATGTGAAATTAATTGCCTCTAAATAATTAAATTGTTCTTACCTCAATTAAAAATAAATGAGGTAATTAATGGT
Organism: Viscum album; assembly: GCA_963277665.1. Classification (NCBI taxonomy): domain Eukaryota; kingdom Viridiplantae; phylum Streptophyta; class Magnoliopsida; order Santalales; family Viscaceae; genus Viscum; species Viscum album. The sequence continues at coordinate 1,847,753,686 of OY728143.1, read as the reverse complement.
AAACTGAAAAGATAAGGGTTAAAATATAATAATTAAATGTCTAAAAATTATTTAATGAGATTATTTCTAACTATACACAAATTATATTATAAATAAATTAGTTTTTACCTCTTTTAATCAAATTTTACTTTATAATAATTTAATACTCTTAATAATTTCAAGGTTGCCTCTCCCCTCTCCTATTAAAACACATCAATTACTCTCTATTTCTCTCACTTCTGAATCCATTTGGATGAATCAATATCTTCCCAAAACTCTTCCTATAATCCCTTACCTCATTTTATAAGCCTCCTTTAGGGTAGAAATCCTCCCAAGGAAGCCTTTTGGTATAAACCAGAAGATGCTACCCTATTAAGAGGCAATACATGTTTTCATGCTTTACATCTTCATTTCCATTCTACAGTCCATATACTATTCTTATTTTATGATTAAATAACAATTCCAGAATCCTAAATATACAATGATTTTGTTATGATATTTTTTTAAACTACACATACACACAACTCTATTATATTGGTAACGAACATACAGTTTCTGTGTACAGTGAAATACTACTTCAAGAAACGATGATTGATCAATGTTCCCATACCACCAATCATGGTAGACATTGTGATGGGAACTATATTTATATATGATATAAATTATATTTATATTTTCTTTATTATTCTTTAATTTTTATTGAAAACATACCTTTATGTATTTCATGTTGTGTAAATATGGTAATTTCGTTTAAGGAAGTGTGGAATACCAACCCCTAAAAGTTATATGTCTTGTTCCCTCTATACATCGAATATATAATGGTAGGTTTTATTAAACCCATGAGAGATAAATTAAATTAATATAATCTTGGAATTATAATATATATTTATATCATTTTATTAGTATTCATTTAATATAAAAAATAAATGAAGGTAGCGTTCATTCATATATACATCATACCATCCCAATGAACAATGCATTTCATTTATAATATCAAAATCTTATGGATTATAATAAATACATATATATATATGTGATATTTGTGATATTTAAATAATTAATATTATTCTCTATATGATTGAATTATAACCAAATGAACAATTTACATCATACTATGTTCAATTCGATTCAAGTACCGAATATCGATAAAACACCTGATGTGAACATAAATAATTGTGTAATTTTTATAATGTGGTAATAAGTGATATAAAAGGAAGATTAAACATAAAAAAGTTTCTCAATAAAAAATAAATTAAACTATATTTATTATTCTAAAACATAAAGAATTTACGACCCAAGCCGGACTCAAGGTAATGGAACTTATTTACCCAATTTCCATTATTTGGTTTAATCTTATACTTCATAATTATGTTATGGTATGATTATGTGAGAAATAACTTTTGATATCATATAATGTATTTATACTTTATTAATGTTTATTTATATTGAATAAAAATAATTTATCTATTTTATAAAAAAAATTATATTTATATGGGACATCATTACTCAATTTCCATTAATTGAGTTAAATATCAATATCATTGGTTTTGTTTCTCCAAGAATATGCACGAATGACCTCTGATTGTTTTACTATGAATATCACCTTATATTGCGTGTATTTATATTTGAGACACATAATTATTTCACTGATTAATCCTTAATCTAATGAAATGATCATGGTAAGGGACATCATTTGAATATCCTTTCACTGAGAAATATTTGGATAATATACCCCACATTCTTTTATATGGTGTATAATAAACTCCGTTGACTTTTAATTTATATGGAATATTTTTTCAATGAATCATTTTACTAAATGTCAAAATGAATTTTTCAATGTATGCAGTGACAATGAATTCTCCACCTCCATAACTGTTGATATTTGGCATCCTCTATATGTTTTAATGTTTTTTTAAATAAAATAATACCCTTATAACCTATTTTGGTTTTTTTATAGTGAAAATGTTTTAGAAACTGGAATGAATATTTCATTATATTAAAGTTATTTTTTGTGATTGAAATTTATTTTTATTGTGTGAAATATGGATTATTTCAATCATTTATGTCTTATGATAATATAATGGTACTTGGAAATTTGATAGGAGCTTACATGATAAATCAATTATTGGTGGTTACGTGATAAATTAAATATGGGTGGTTCCGTGATAAACCAAGGGTGGGTGGATACGTTATTACCTTCGAAGCATTGGGTGTGGAGTTCAGCCATCTTATTATTCCATTTTTATGAAAAATATGTGTAGAAGTAAACCATATGGTTATTCCATTTATTTATGATTAATTCTAAAGTTTCCTTTAATATGTTATGTGTCCTTTCTATGGGTTTTATGTTATATTTTGTTTACAAAAGAATAAGCAATGAGAACGCATTAGGTGAGGATTATTTACTACTTCATGAAAGTGAAATGTATTACATTATGGTAATGTATTAATGGTTTACATGTTTTATAAAATATAATAGTTTTTTTTTCATTATGTATACCTTATTGAGATTTTTATTCTTATCCCATGTTTTGAAATGTTTTTTATATGATTTAAAGTAGAATATAGTCAAGGATAGGATCATGGAAAAGTTATTATGATAAAGTGAGAAAAAAAGCCATGTTTTTTATATGTTTTTGTTCTATGAAAAATTTGATAGTTAGTAAAGGCGATTACATTGTAATAATCAAGATGATACGTATAAGTTATGGCATAATTCTTTAAGGCTCTAAACCAGATAAGATCCTCGATGTGACTGAAAGTAAAATTATTGACATATCTTAAGATTGAATAATGTTTATGGTTGAGTACTTATATTTTCCGTCAAATTTAGTTCCCTAATAGTGTCATAAATCCCTCAAGGATTCATCCTCGTGTCTTAGGATCAAGTCTTCATGGTAAGGGAAATCATAACATCTCTTTCCCATTCATGATTCCTTTTAAATTTTTTGTATTATTATTTCAAAAAAAGGTTTTTTGTCCAATTTTTTATCCCATTTCTATAATAATAGTATATTATGAATTCGTGTCTCATGTCCCCTCTCATTTTATCATTTTCTAAAATAATGATTTATACCTATATTTCACCAAATATATATCACAGAATTGTTATCTTCTTCTTAAGAAATTCTCTTGTATTATGCTTGTGTAGATTCTGAAACCTCTTTATTTTCAATTGGTATTCACATTAATTTAAAAATTATTTCATTGATTTAGGGATTCTCACATAAGGAACCCAAATTCTCATTTTGTGGGTTAAAAATGAATTAACGATAATGTCTTTAAGCTATTTGGTATAAGACTATTTTTATAATAAACTCAATATTTATTCTCTAGGAGTTATTAATAAAATTATTTATTAATATATAATTGGATCACATAAAATTAATACATATTAATGTTTCACCTAGATAGATCTCTAATGTTTTAGGTACAAATTTTAATCCCTATAGATGAATGTTTTTTAGATACCTTGTTGAAATGCCATGGTTGTTTTAATTTTTTACACCTTATTCAAAAACCATGGGAATAATCTTATGAATGTATCATTTAGATATTGTAAACACATTATAGTGTTTTTATTCATTTTATTACTAGATTGGTATGAATATTTCACATTACTTGTCTTTATGCCTCATGTTCATATTGATATGTCGCAATATTGAATGATAAATGTCTTTATTTATTATTCCCTTATTGGGCTTCATGGTCACCCATTTCTATGGACTTGTATCCCTATGAGATGACATGTAGAAAACGTAACCTAGAGTAATCACATTAAGATGTATTTCAAGTGGATTTTTAAGAATGTTTTATGTTTTAATATATTATGTACCATATTAACAAAAAAATAAATAGAAAAGATCATCTATTTTGTACCACTTAATTAAAATATAAATAATAAATGGGTGGGATTATATAAGTTCCATCCCATCAGTTCCCCTCATTCACCTAATGTGGAACTACCGAACACATTTCCTCCTCTGTAACACATTAATTGGCCCCAAGGAAGACACATTGAGTGTAGATAGATTTATATCACTAGGATTGGTCTCCCATCCCTACTTTTATTAACGATGATCACCAGTATATTTCAGTAGTATTAAACAAGAATGATCACATCCCTTATCACATGGAGCAGGTCCTTTGCCATATTCATATGATAAGTGTGTGGGAACATATCCTTATTCCCATATAGGAATCCCCTAAACATAATATAGTGGAATAAAGAGGATATAAGTGGGCTCATATTCCATATTCAATTGATGAAACCTATCAATTTATATTAGAGAAAAAAGAATGACAAGACATAAATTTAAGAACAATTATTGGTTAAATATCAATACATTCTATAAAAAGTATATTAACTTTTCTTTCATATTTTGGAACATGTGCAAATATATTGACAAGCCCACATTTTTATCTATATGGTTAGGAATGTACAACATGATGATCAGTATGAACAGGTTGTTTATCATCAGTAAGAATAGATTATTGATCCCATATGGGATAATTATTAGTATATTTTGGATATGTATGAGGCACCATACTAGGATCATATTTATTATCAAATTAGGGATCACTATGTGATAGAATAAAATTCCTCATGAAAGGTTCCAATTCGTATCAAAACAAACTAGCAGCATACACCAAAGGCACCGCACCAGAATCATATTCTCATTTTAACCATAGCTCACCAAGTGAGAGTGGAACATTCCTTAGGATAGTGTCATATTCATGTTGAAAAAAAATCCAATCATACATGGAAAGAAAACTTATCTAGATCATATCCCTGCTCCAATTGAGGATCATTGGGTGATAGTTGCACACAACTTGGGATATGCCCATATTCCAATAAGTGAAGCTACTTCACATATTATAGGATCTCACAGATGCTAGGATCGAATCCCTACTTCCACTAATTCAATACTGATCCTGCACCAGTTAAAGGCTATATGAGAGGAGGATCATAACCCATTCTCCATTCAACATCTCTATTGGAATATTCTGGTGTCAATATCTATTTGTATCGGGATCATTTCTCCACTCTATCTAGGGTTGGACATCATATTTTAGTAACCAACAATAATTAAGATCATATTTGTGCCAATAATATAGAGGCTCGCTGACATACTCTATTATCTTCTCAGTAGCAGTCACATATCCCCTGAATACCAAATAGTTATCAATATATTCTATTCACCATCAAACAATAGTCTCATATCCCTACAAAATCTCGAATTCTAGGTTTGAATATTTTTTTCAACAAAGCATAACAGGGTTCATATTCTTAATCAGCTCAATTCCTATGTCTATGATGTCATTAAATACATATTCACGACCCCCCAAGTGTCTTTTAACTCTTCAACCAAAGAATAATATGATTTTTACTTCGATATTATACCTCATGGTAGTGTGGAGATGTATCATAGGAACTTTAATCCTAACATCAATCATGGTTAACCTCCCAATAGTGATATCACACTTAGAAAATAAAACCCTCCCCTTTCTTAGACATATCTATATATAGAGGTTCTCAAAACAATTATGTCTTCATATAGAGAGGCTCTCAAAACACCAGGTTAAACCATATTTAGTTCCCCATCAACTACTAGCATCCCTTCACTATGATCTATAGGCGACCCTAGGAAGAAACATCCATGGTTTGTAAAAGTGGAGGTATATAACTCTGATGAAGTGAAATACAACATTGATATATAGAGAGAAGATGTCAGAAACAACATCCCAACAATGTTTTGGTCCCTCTCCAATTCTTACTATGAGATCCCAGATGTTCTAGATATGAATTTCAGGGCTTATCTATTTCAAATTACATGGGAAACTCATTCACATTGAATGTATAGACACCTGCATCATCATGGATTCAAGGGTCACCTTCATACCATCAATATCCTATATTTTCCGTTATACATGGAAAAAATCTCCATGGATCGAAGTCCAAAACAATAATAGAATATAAAATATATATAAAACATTTATATGATTTCATTAAAACCCTTTAATAACTGATATTCATAGCCTCTTCAAGTATTAGTATCTGGGGATGGGAATGTATGGAACATCACATGATAATGGACCAATAGAACAACATATCCTCCCAAATAGTACCGCAATGATGTTATAGACATTGATAAATAGGGTATTGGGTAATGAAAAATCTACATTCTCAATAAAATAAAATTCCCCCAATTTAATGATTCCAATACATAGAAATTGGATAAACAGTAACACAAACTGATCTTTCAATTGGGCCCCTCAAAAAAATGGGAATGAATTTTCAACATGAATCCCAACATTTATAACCACCCCAATTACTTCCAATAGAAAATCAATCATTTTATTGATGGATATTCCACCCAAATCATACATTAGAATAGTTTAGTAAAATCAAATGAGTCATTATAACATCATCCATAACCACCATCTAGTAGAAAACCTATCCTATTGAGGTAGATGAATATTGAGCACTTAATCTCCCTATAATATCTTCAATAACTATGGGTATGTAAGAAAAAAATTAGAATATAAAAAAACAACATAATATAGGTCTGGGATAATTTTTATCTTAATCTCCATGATCTACCCCATAACATACTAAGATGGTCCTTGGGAATTTAGATGTAGTTTCAGATCAACCCCATCCCATATAAATAGGGGCATTTATATCTCAATTCACATCCCTGGAATCATCTTATCCACAATCTCAATCATTATATCCTCATTAAAATGAACAAAAAATGTCAATGGTATCCCTGAATAGTCCTTAACCTATAGGTATTTGGTATTTTGTCATCTTCATCACCACAGAGGGAATCAGTCTTTTATAGTTTAGAAGGTAAATATCAAAATCCAATATCTCATCCTTTCCTCCCCCCCCCCACATGATGAACCTTTTATATTTTTTTCACATTCATAAATCATGACCATAATCTCCCTCAAAATAATTTTTTATAGACTATTATTGGAAGAGTGCATAGAAAATGAAATCAAACATCGTATGGTCAAAACACAAAATGGTCCAATATGGCTAGCGATCGGAAAAACAACCCTAATAGAAGTAGTTCAGAATCTCGCTATTGTGTTGAGAGTAATGGGAGAAATGATATTTCCCTATATACCTCTATGAATTTCATCATCATTAATAAAATTGATAATTCATGTTATGTAGAAAATACAGAGGGGCGCATTATTGAAATTATACCTCAAGAGGAGGGTGGTCTTTATGAACTAATTAGAGACACACATAAACAAAACCATAAGATAATCTAAAACATGAATCCTCCAAATATTGATTTCCCAAATATTATGTGGAACACTACCAAATAATAAATGGAAAGGTGTTTCTACATCCCAATCACCACCCAGCAGAGTATAAATTCCCTTCGCAGACAAGTTGTTGGTACAATACGAGAATGAGATAAAAATATCATAGACAAAACAACAAGGATCTACTCTGGGGAAACATTTCAAATTTGTATCAACATCAAACTTGGATGATTATTCCTCCCCCCATATATTATTATAGGGATTATCCTCCTATAAGAGTGACATTTTAGAATTAGAACAACTTCATATCTTGGAATCTGGTCTATATAAATGAATAAATTAGTGATGACGGTCACTTCCCTCCATAAGGGGATATCATCTTACTTACTAGGTGAGCTTTATATCTTTGAATGGTTATAGAATCATAGGTAAATGAATATTGGGCCACATCATAAAGACCCCACCTGCACCTTGCAAAATGGAGGCAGTTCAGATAATAGTACCTCCAGAAATTCTCAATGCCCACAATTCCCTCACTCCTCGGATGGAATACAAAAAAAGTAGAACCACACTTGTGTAGCCTGAGAAGAATTAATATCTAGAATGGTTGAATGGAACTAGTCTTCCACCCAATTTTTTAAATCCTACCATCTCCAGCTTTGATATCATGAGAGATCCAGAATAGCAATGGATGCACTTTGTATTTCGATAAGGAATGATGATGCACCCTTTTGACTATTAGAAGGTGACCAAGTTTTATTGTTTCATAAATACTCAGGTATTTTCATCCTTTTTTGGTATAGTATTCCTCCAGAAAAATCTGTTGTATTATGTTAAGACCCTTATTTTCAATTCCTTTATCACTTCATCTCAACATTAGGAAAAAAATATATATGAAAGAACAGCAAGAAAAACAAAAATGAGAGGGTTTATAATTTCACATAATGATGAAAATCATTAACATATTCTCATAGTATCCTTCTCCCACATGATAAATTTATACAAATATACATTCCAAATTTCTGGGATGAGATGAAAACACCCCTATTCCGGATGAAATATCTTGTCAAAATTCATGAATTTGTGGAATTAGAATAATGTTTGGAGGATTCGATTTATTGGAACTGAGTAAAATCTCATCTCATTCCATCTACATAGTGGAAAAGATCACCAAACCAGAGAATAACCTTTTTACCCCCATACCTATAGCAGTTCACATTCAAGCACAAAGACATGTCACAAACCACCCAACAGCATCTATTGAGTGTTAACTATAAGAATCATCCTTGGCCAAAATAAAACAATATATCAGGTTTTCACAATTTTGAGGAAAAATGAATAAAAAATACTCATTTTGAAATAACTAGTTCCATAGTTATTTATATGCAACCATGAAAAATAAAATAATCAAGCTAACATAGATAAGTAAATCGAATGAGGTCAACCTCACCTATTTTCCCAGATGCTTCCCATTCGATTTAAATATGTGTCCCAACATCCATTATTTTTTTATTAATATTTACTCTAACCCCTGTTCAATTCTAAACTAGTGATGTTGGGAAAATCCCTAGTGTAAGTTACATGTGTTACCATATACCATTTTCATGAAGAATTTGATTGAAAAAATGTTCCATCTAAGCATGGGAAATTGATGGACAACTAGATGAATTGAGATAAATTTGACCGAGATCAAGAAACCCTATGAAAAATTCTCCAATGAAACATAAAATTCACATCACCTAGGTAAGTGGAATTGAATAAGTATCCTATAGGTATATGTAATCATTGGACCAAAGAAAAGATAGAAGTTGATGATTCGTATTCAACACCTACACAAGCTTCGACTCTTACATGATTATTTCTTGTAAGCTCTGATGAATTGGAACCACCTCACAAAATGAAACCCACTTCAGAAAAAGATAGTATCTTTGGTTATGTTAACATAATAAACTTATAATACCCATTATAATATAAATTATATGCATCCTATTATGAGTTCCACAAATCTAAACTTGAAATTAGAGATTTCTGGTGTTTGATTTAATAAAAACTATGATAGTGTCAGTGTGGTCGGACCCAATATTCTGGTCACATACCTATATAGGACAAATATATATCTGAGCCACATGGTAATGAACACTATAAATCCTAACAGATACAAGGAAGTGTCTCAAGACCACCCAATGGTTTTCCACACCCAACCGTCTTTCAAGTCTATATGGAAGGGGTGTGAATGTTTGATCATCCTAGATAATGGAGATGGTCGAATAAACATATTCTACTAGGAAAATATTCTCTCGTGACATATGAAGAAGCATTGCTTCTATATATATCATATCAATCATCTCTCGAATTGTATAATAAGAAGAAACTCGGTTTTAGGAAGTGAAGAACTATAGCACAAATGTATGCTATTCTAAAATACCTTGTGATTGTCCCAGGAAAATCTCAATCATAAATACACTCCATATTTCAAAATAAATCTCAGAGGTGCTCATTGAATCCCTATAAATACCACATGATTTTGGGATAAATTTATATGCACCCAATATTTATCGAGTGGATACTATGACATTAAAATTCCATTTCTCCATCTACTTTATAGAGTACGACTAGAAATATGTCATATAGGGACACAACAGTACACTATATGTTTCATTCAAACTCAAAATTTTCAAATTCCAATGGGATTTAATTAATAATGGTTTCAAGGTCCACCCCATCCCGATTCATTCCCTTAAATATTTGGGTTATATAGAAGGGTTATTACCTCCCATAAAGCTGAATATTCCAAAGTATGATGTTATTGAGAAAAGACCTCTTAGGATGACCAATCTCAATGATTTGTTTGTGGACCTCACATATAATGCTACGTTCATATTTATATAGAAATACAGTCCATATAATGTCCATATCATAGGGACTTATATTGAAATCCACATGGTGGTGACTTCAATATTCCTGCAATGCATGAAATACCCCATCCAGGGGAAGGTCTTCATACATTATGGTGATAGTTCCCCATTTTATCCTTTGAAAGACACATATTATGTGGTAGGTATTTATAAATTTGAGGTAAAAACTGTAGTGGATGAAAATATGCAAGTTTAATACCCAAATGGCTTGGGGCCTCCCTTATGAATCTATGGAGTATTATTGATAGTTATTTTGTTCTACACATAAATCTGATTGAGATTGTAGACTTAATCATATATGTCCAATATCCTTTTTTACCTATTGGTTGTGTAAATGAAACTAATCAGTTATGAAATTTCATTATAATGACTCTGAAAATTGGGGATGGAAATTGTTTTACCCATGACATAACTCCTCTTTAAAATGGTAGTGATGTCCATTGGTTTTCAATCATGTATTAAAATTCCTCTAAAAACACTAATGTGGAAATTAAATAGGGTGACATTAGGAAAACCCCACTTATATTTGTCGAAGGCGTCTCCACCACCATTGATGATATCCAGAAGGTAAATATTGGAACATAAGAACAAACTTATCTAAAACTAATTGTTGTCAATATTACTTAAAATGCGAAATAAATGAAAAGTTCATTTATAAAGCAACATCGACATGTGTTCCCATGTTATTACACATATATTACTGGGGTGAACCCCATTCTAGCATACACCCCTAGAAATTACCCAGTAATCGTCATGTTTTCAAACATCCATCCAGGAGGATCCACCACTCCCATGATACTAAAATAGAGTTAGAGGTATACAAATTGATGAAATCCGATTTTTTCTAGGAAGTTCAATCCCCAAAATATCTCACAACATCATCCCTATCATTAAATTGAATGTGAAAATTAGGATTTTAATCAATTTCTTAGTCCTTAATCAGAACTTTCTATAAAACACATTCCAACTGTCAATCACAAATCACTTAATCAGTCATACTACTAGATTCTATTCCATTTTCATAAGGGATGGGTATTTAGGGTATAACAAAATAATAATCACCCCTAAAGACATAGAAGACACTACCTTCAGATCCCTCTATGGGATCCTCTGCTACCATATCATGCACATTGGATTAATGAATGTTGGAGATACTTATTAGCTTTTTGTGAATCATATCATTAATCCATTTGTAGGAAGAAAAGAATAATGTTATGTTAATGAACGGAGGCTATAATATAAATAGTGGCTTTATCACCCTATATATCTTACAACATTCATTTATATGTTTCAAAAACATAGCCTAAATATGAATCGACTAAAAAACCCTATAGAGGTACCATTAGGTAAATTCATTCGATTTCTGGTATTCCACCATGGAATTCAGGCTGACCCAAAAACTTTTAGGTGAATTATTACAATGTGACCCCTCATAATATCAAATAAATGAGGGAGTTATCTGGTTAACTCATTTATATTCATCTTTTTATAACCAACCTGGATAGAAATTCCCTCCCCTTCACCAACCTAATGATGAATAATGTCACCAACCAATGAGATGAGTACATCCACAAAGCCTTTTTGAGCTACATGTAGTACCTGCTACATGAACCGGTCTTGATGAAAATAGCATATGGAAACCCACTAATCATATTTGTGGTGTCTAGGGAAAATTCCCTTAGTTCACTCCTTTCACCAGAAAATGATACTAAGAAAGATACAATTCTCTAATACCACATCCAAAAGATGGTATATAGAGAGACCTGGAACTCATATAGTAGTAAGTGCTACCTCACACTAATATTTTACATGAAATATATGGGTCTTTACTTACAACACCACAAATATCACTTAGTGTCATGTATCGAACTACTCCAGTATATCCTTGTTTTCTCTATAATAACATGGAATTTTTATTGATGGAAAATTATTTAGTAATAGTATGAAATCATGTTCATGTCACAAAATTTAGTGAAATGGATGACCCTTACCCATTTCCTTATTAAACACCCTATTATAAAATGTGAACTGGTGGAGAACAAACTTCCAGATGAATGGGTGTTATAATCTTATGAAACTCTTAGATATGGTAGATGTGTTCTGATATTTTCTCCACAAGTCCTATCTATTAGAGGCTGGAAAACCAAAGGCTTAATTGGGGGTGGAATATGGAATGTATCTATTTATCCAAAAAAATTAATTTTTTCGAATCATTCTCACCATCTGAATATGGCATGAATAATAAGGCTAAATTCCATTCCCTTATAGCTGGAATGGAACAATCCCTAAAACTGCAGATAGCCTACCTGAACATCAAAGATGATTCATATTTAGTGATAAACTAAATTGATGGATCAAATTCCCTAAAAAAGGAAGAATTAGAACTTATCACTAGATATGTTAGTGCAATAATGGATAAAATTCCATTTTATCCAATGTTTAATCAAGTTCATAGGTCATAGAATCATTTTACTGACATTTTGGTTAATTTAGCTATAGTTATAAATGACCTCGCTCAAGAAGAAGTGATTTTCCCCATTATCCACTAAAGTATGGTCTCTTATTTCATCATTTATTACATGGAATAAATAACTCATCTTAACACCACTGAAGATAATGATGAACTTATATCTTCCAATTGATGGATTTTTCCAATATTCTATTACATTCAAAATGGGACTCTTCAGTTATTCTAAGTTGGTAGAGAACAAATTCAGCGTCAAACAAATAGTTTCACCCATCAGGATGGACTAAATGGTCAAACATACAGCAACAAAAGAGGCATTCATGGAATACTACACATATGCATAGAAGAATGATATATTCCCATTATAATAGAATATGTAATTTTATTCTCTTGTAGTGCTCATCAATCAGGGACTAGGCTCTACAATCAAATCATGAGGATTGAATACTACTAGAATATAATGATACATGACTATGTGGATTTCACCCAAAAATATCATGCATGATAGATTAAAGAGAACATCATCCATCAACCCCACAATTTTCTCATAGAGATAAATATTCCTCAAATTTTTTGTATGGTGAATGGATTTTGTAGGAAAATATCCCCCAACCACAACTAAGCATTTTATGTACAAAAATACTATTATTGATATCATTTCCAAATTGAATATTGCGACAACCCTTAGGGAATTTGGCATCAAGAATATCATCAAAATTGTGAAGTACCATATAATTACGATATTAGGATTCCCTCCCATGATATTTATGGAAAATTGCACTAATTGTTTGTTCCACTGAGTTGAATAGGTTGTGCCAATAATACAACAATGAGCATAATAATTCTTCCCTCTGTCATGAAGTGGAAAATAGAAAAATGGAGGCCTCTAATAAGACTTTATCAAACCTGATTCCTATGATGGTAAATATAGAAATTATTTTTTATCTAGAAAATCTCTTCCATGTTTTATTGGCCTACCATACCACCATACACACTACTAGACAATAAATCCCATATTCATTGGTGTATAGATCCAATGTAGTATTTCCCATTTAATTAGATTGCGCCTTTATAAAATAGGTATCTACAATCAAATATTTAATTTTATGTAATTAAAAAATATGTTTGATGAATTCGAGTTTCATGATGAGAAAACGTTGTTTGCAATGTAAAACCTCAAAGTCTATTAGTAATAGAATGGACGAGCATTTAATTAAAATGTTCCCCACTGCAATTTCATTCAAAGAAAGCTGGTATTGGATCTTCGAACACCAATGATTCTTGGAAATAATCCATCAAAGAGTGAATCCAAATGGGAATGTCCTTACATCAGACATAAGGTATATTCCAATGGATATTACTCAATTCCCACAATGGGTGGTGAATTAATTACACCCCCACCCCACACACACACCAATAATGCAAAGTTTCTTATGAAATACATTGGGAAGACAACATAAATAAATAATTTCATCCTAGAAATATGATGTTTAAATATATTAAAAATATCATGCAATCATGTATTTACACTACACAACACCTCACATCCTGAAAACATGATGATAAACTCCAACATGCCATATCCTCACTTCATGAAATTAAACTACATGGGAGTCATCCTCACTGGATGATATTAAATTGAACATGAATAGATGTCTCACTAAAAATTCACAGCAAATGATCTATATCATTAAAAGGGGAATTGATGCTCCTCAGTTAATGTGAGTGAGTCAGAACTGCATACGAAATTTCTGTAACACCTCGATGTTTTTGTAAATATATATTTTTTGACTTAATTTATTCTTTTCAATATTATTCATTTCTTGTAACAATGAGTATATATTTTTAAAAATTGGTATATATAGATTTTGTTTTGTGGAATGAAAAGGTATTATTGAACTACAAACAACACATAGATAATCTTATTGCACGTGAAAAACTATGATTGGCTTATGTTACATATAATTTTGAGTTATTTTTTAACTTTTGTTGCACGCAAGGCTGAGTTTTACAAAAATATGATGTACTATAAATATTTTTACTAAAATATTATTATTGTTACTTCATATACATTAGAATGGATGTTTTGAATAATATTAAAGAAATTATGAAAATATAGTTTACACATCTATATAAAATTAATTCTTTTATTTATAATAATTTATAAATGAATGTAATTACAATTTGAAAATATAAAAATTCAATTTCAAAGAGTACTATTTTTATTTGTAAAAAAATATTTTATCTTAATAAATTAAACAACCCAGTTTTGATGAATTTTTTTAATAAAATATTTATTATATTTTAAATGAATTTATTTTAAACTCATCCAATTTATTTTAAAGTTATAAGATATGAATAAATCTAATTTGAAAAACAGAAAGATGTCTTTCTTTTTAAATGGAAACTTTTCCACCTTTTAATGTTGGGACCATTTTAAATCTAACTTTTGACAGTTATAAATTATATTTTTTATAATACATTTTATTTTAAAAAAATTATTTTCAAAAAAAATTATTTTCAATTTTTTTTATTATATAAGAAGTTTAATTTTTGTTTAATTATTCAAAAATACTAAATTTTAATTGCAAACTATATCTTCATTATAATTATTTTTATGATTAAGATATAAATCAATATTGGTGTAAATAAAATTATGCTTAATTATTTTAAAATTAATACAACGTAGTTTATTTTAATTAGTTTCACAATGAAATTGGACCTAAAACATTTCAAAACCTTGATCTTTATTAATTTAATTCCCAATTTTATAATCATGCCTACATGACTAATTTTAATTTAATTTCTTCAAATTAATTGATTGAAATTTTAATAAATTTATCAAATATTACAAATCATAATAATATATAATTTCTAATAAGTCTGGCATATACTGTTCACCAATGTTATTAGTGAATGAAGATGAAATTAATTTTAGTGAATAAGGAAAAAATTATCCTAATTAATTACTAAACATAAAATATATAGTGTAAAAATGAACATAATATTTTATAAAAAATATTTTATAGACTTATATTGATCATTACACCTCTATATATTTGTAAATTTCCATTTGTAACCAATGGGGGAGAATTAAAATGCGTATATCATGCAATTTTTTTGAAATTACTAAATGTTTCATTTTCCCCACATATAAAAGGCCACCACCTCTTCCCCTCTAATCACATATGTCAAATTCTTTGGATCTTCCCAAAATTATCCATTTATATTCCCAAATTTCCAATATTAATCCTAAAATCCTCCCTTTTGAAATAAATCCAACCAAGTATTCCCATTAGTGCAAACTAAAAGAAGTTACCAAATAAGAGGTAACGTCTTTCAACACGAACATTTCTTGTATTTCTTTCTCCACCCCTTCAATTATTTTTATTCCATTATTATATTATAAAATCTGTATCCAAAATATAATTATAAGTTTTTATGTTATGGTTATGACCTAAAATCACTTTGACTTTTATCAAATGGGATACACAATCACCATTTTCTGTGTGGGTTGAATTACTGCCTAGAGAACCGATGTTATTTTTTCTTCATTTACCACCTATCATGGATGGAAATAATGATGTAATTAATTATTTGTATATTATATATATTATTTTTATGATTCATTTATTCTTATGTAATTTTTATATAACACATAATATCATACATTCCATTATTTGGGAATATGATAACATTGTTTGAGGACGTTCGGACTACGACCTCCTCAAAGAAATGTGATTCATTCACAATTTACATGGATATTAATGATGGATATAAAAATCATATATGATATATATGAAATAATAACTAAACTATAATGATAATATATATATATATTTAATTATATTTCATTTAATTTATTTCATTCAATACGCTAAAAATTGGAAATAGTGTTCTTGCATACGTACGAACTACCATCTCCATGAATAGTTTTTTTCATGTCATATTTATATCTTTCATATATTTTAATAAATACTTATTTAATGAATATGTATTGTTTTTTCATTTTTTTAATCAATTTAATCATGATCTATGTAAGAGCATCAGGAATAACAAGTCAAAACATATAGAAAAAATGGTTATTACATGAAACATAACATTAATATGAAATTATTAATAAAAGGGTAATATAAAGTCATAATAAAATAATATATGATATTATATATTGAAATATCATTCGTTTTAATATGTATAATAAACATATATTTATTATCCATGTCATCTGAATCTGTATAGTGAATGTTAGGACATATTGTAAGGATTTCATCTCTCACTTTTATTTCTGGGAGATATATGTTATATCCAAAAATTATTCTTATTATGTGGTTTAGATACTGATATATGACTTGTTATATGAAGAATTTTATATATTTCTTGATATTAAAATTTAAAATTTATTTTATTGTTTAATGGATATCATGATTCAAAAGTCAATCAAGTTGTAAGGGGATCTCAATTTAAAATTTTACTTATTCCATATCCACGACCTATTTCATTTTTGTTGTGTATAAAAATAAATTGAATTTATTATATGAATATTATCCGTAAATTTATTGGAATTTACATGTCCATTTGGGGAAATATCTTTTAGGGGGTTTCAGTTCAAAATATACTAAATTAGTAAGGTGATTCTGTCTCAATTTACCTTTGTCAAGACACATGTTTTTTTATCCAGCTATATTCTTTTATGATGTGTATAGACTACCATTTTACATGTAATATCCTGAATAAACTTATTTTCAAGTTATTTTTATATTCATGTAATTATATTCTTTCAAGGAAATTTTGATTTAATATTACCAAAATTGTAAGACTGTATTGCTACAATCTAATCACTTACTGGTATAGTATATGATTATGCTTCAATTGATGAAATCTTATGATATATATCCCCATAATTCTCATTATTTTACTCATCCAATGTTTTTTCATGATATGTTAATGTATTCATACCATTTTTACACTCTTTAATACTTAAAATAATTAATAAATTGTAATTAAAAAAATCTGACCTTATTTATCTATTCAGTCGAAAATTTTGTTTATTAAAAAACAATGTTTTATAAAAAACATTAAAAAGATGTTTTTAATTTATATGTCAAAAAAAATTCAATTCAATTGATTTCAAAAAATATATTATTTAAAATCCCTTTAAAATGGTTTGTAAATTTTTTTATAAATTTTTTATGATTATTTTCAAAGAAGGTGGTTTATGTCACGACCTGTCCTCGGGGCTCGTGACGTGTCTACCCCAAGACCTCCTTCCATAGGCCAGGGGCTAGTGACTAGCACCAAAGGCTTAAATCCCGATAAAAGGGATGGAATTGACTTTATAAAAGTAAACAGACACAATAGAGTACACAAATAAATTAAGCACTAAGTAAACTGATTACGAAAGTATGTGCTGAAAAGTAAACTGGCCAGTATACAAACCCAACTGAAAGTAAAGTATAAGACAACAGAAAAAAAGTACAACAGCAGTAAAGTAAATCGGAAACAATAGAGTCATCCTACGGATATCCCTACTTAAGGGTGGGTATGGATGGTCTCCCCAGCTCCTCGGGTCTGGTCGTCCGCCCCGTGTACAGTCCAAAAAGTGGTCCACCTCCGGGTACCGTCCATCTCCACAAACCTCTACCTCAATCAGGGATGCCTGTCGTCTGCATCCAACACAAAGTACTGCGGGTGTAGCCCATGCAGGGGTGAGTATAAGTTACTCAGCAGAGACCCAGTGACCCTTAAAAGTCTCCAAGAATCCAAAATGGATAAACCAAAAATGAAAGTTACAATCACGAAGTATCAACCGACTCTACTTAGGAATATTCCAATATATATACCTAAGTCATCAATTCCAGTTCGGCTCCAACTCTCGAGCCCAAGAACATCCCAGTCTACACACAAAAGAAGTCAATCACACAAATGGTAATGATTGAATAGTCAAGACTCAGTTAAAATAGGTATACTACTCACGAAGAAGGGTGGATATTATTAGATGTAGCCTCTGAATCATCCCATATGTCGAACCCATGTAGGATCCTAGTACAGAAGTTCTCGATGCCGAACCCACGTAGGATCCAAGTACAGTAACCATTGCTGCCGAACCAACATAGGATCCAAGTAAAATCATCATCACTGCTGAACCCACGGAGGAACCAAGTACAGTCGTCCTCGCTGCTGAACCCATAGAGGATCCAAGTATAGTTGTCATCGTCGTCGAACCCACGGATGATCCCAGCACAGTAGTTGTCGCAGTCGTAGCCAGCTCTAGGGTTCCCGCACACAGCGTGCTCGATTCCGGGAGAGTCTGCACCTTGAGTAATGGGTTCTATACATCAACTATCATGAAGTCCAGATTTGATGTATCTCGAAGATCCGTCTCGTCAAAAGGAACTCAACACGACACATAGCACGTCAATCGGACTCCCGGTCTGAGAGATATTGGCCTTTTCGTTCCAGGGTCCCTGTTAGAAATACGCACATTTCTAACCTGGCTATTATCCAAGGTCAACCAAAACTCACTTATAGTATTGGAAAATGACCACCTCATCTAAAGGTTCATAGTGTCGCAGACAGCATGTCGTTCAGACACGCGGTCTTCAAGATATTCAGTTTTAAGTGAAACGGGCCCGACCCGTTAAGCCCAGTGGGCTGGCGGGTCGGTTCAACCCGATCTTGGTGGGTCTGACCCGGCTGGTGTCGGAACTGTAAGAACCCATATCTTCTTTTCAGGTATGTTTTTCCTTTTTCTGGAGTTTTTGAGAAAACTGATTTTTCTGGAAATTTTTCAAGTACACACCATGTACTTTATGAGTACACACAGTGTACTCCCTTTTTCGCTCAAAGTCGTGTGTTGGCCATGTCCGAGCCACACACACGGTGTGTAAGGGTGAGGTGGAGGCCAGTTAATTCGGAGTACGGAAAACTGAAGTACACGCTGTGTACTCAAGAATTACACGCCGTGTACTTTATTTTTTTCATTAAACGTACCGGGGTCGCGCCTAACCCCCGTATTCATCTTCTTCTCCAGAATTCGTCCGCCCGGGAGCGACCGTATGGCTGAATCTTCCCCGAGCTCGCACCTCGCCATCCATTCTCCGATTCAAGCAAAGTCAATTTCATTAGAAGCGTAGCGGTGAGTTCTTCCTTCTTCTTGACCCTTGTTTCTTGATTCCTCCTTGTTTTCATGATATCGTGGGACGAAAGTTTTGTGAATTTTCTCATATCTATGTTTTTCTAAGAGGAATCTATCGTCGTGGTTCACATATATCGATCTCTTAGGATCGAGGTAGGTGGATTGTGCCTTTCCGTAGAAAGTTGATGAGTATAATGTGCAATTACCACCAATCCCCTTGAACAGGAAATTGCGTGTTCCTGTTTTTCCATTGTTGTATTGCCTGCTTTACTTGATTGCTGTAGTAGAGGTTTATGCTTGTGAGTAGAATAATTTGTTTTGTGCTCAGATTGCTTTTCAATGCTTGTTCTGCCTATTTAGCATTTTTCCAGTTTCCAGGTCTAGTTGTAGGATAGTGGAACTGTTGTTTTTTTTGTTATTGTTGATCCTTAGAATGATAACCAAGTAGTTTGTGAGGTTTACTTGGATGATACACGTGCGCTGAGCATGTTTAGTTTCACTCAGAAATGTGAAAACATAGAGTAGAAGACCAAAGGGAGAATTGACGGAAGGGCTTCTCCATAGTGTCTTTTAATTACGATGTGAGACCATGAGGGGAATTGACGTTGAGTGCTTCCCCAGAGAGTCTGTAGATCCTCGATGCGGGCCACATGGGGAATTGACGTTGAGTGCTTCCCCAGAGAGCCTTTATCACAATACGATAATGTAGGGGGAATTGACGGTGAGTGCTTCCCAAGAGAGTATTAATTTCATAGCTGAACCAGAGCGGTGAGACTATGTGTGCCCCTAGAGGGTTTCTTGTACTTACAGGTTGAACCATAGGGGTTAGGCTGTGAGAGCTACCTAGAGTGTTACCTATTTTCTTCTAGTTACTGGCTGTTTACTTGTGTACTATATTTGTTAGAACTATGGATTGTAGCTCCTTGTGCTTTCCAGTTTACTTCTTCTTGTTATATTACTGCCATGTATTCATTGACTGTTAGGTACAGATCATTGGGTGATTGCCTACTGGGATTGAATCTCACACCCTGTTTGGGCCATGCTTTTGGGCCCAAGCAGACTATATTGTTGCAGTTATAGATAAGGGTAAGCACCCTTCTACTTCAGGTTCTTGATTTCACTGGAGATGGGGAGCATGGGACTGAGTCGTGGCTTGCGATGCTGGGGAGCTTTCTTTGTTTTATTTTGCACTTGGTTTCAATTGAATTTCAGCATGTTGTTTAGTTTTCTGCTTTTCTTAGATACTTGTACCTATCGCATCATTGTCATCATTGTTATATATCTACATTGCTTTCGTTTTTTGGTTACATCTATTGCGTATTGCTTACTGCTTATGATGTTTATTGTTGTTTTCTTACCTCGTATACCTTACCGAATGAGGGCATCATTTCCCCAATAACTAACCAAGGCCCTCACTTCTAGTCATCAGCCTCTGGCATTCGGGAAAACGTTCTTGAGGTCATGTGGCGAACCGGGTACGGGGCACCAATGGAGGGGCTCCAGACTCGGGTTGTTAGAAAGTGGTATCAAAGGAGTTCTTTTCTCTTGCTTTACTGTTTGGAGACATCAGCCAGGGATAGGACAGATTCATTACCTAGTATTAAGTTGTGCTTGGGAGTAGCTAACCCCTTGTACAGGGAAAAGCCATACTACCTCGTTAATTGCAGTTGCTAGGTTTTGAGATTTTATAGTTGATCTGATTTCACCTAGAGTGATTCACATGGCTTATGCTATTACTGTTTTGATATTGCAGTTCTAGTTTTATCGCAACCCGATGAGATATGGGTATGTTGTCTCATGCATCATATAGACACTTGAATGAATCACATTCCATGCATTCTTTCCATGCCATCTGGGGTGCATTAGCGATTGCATGCTGTTGTGATAGACACTGTGTATATTATGTATGATGTTGTGATATTTTCCTGATAGATTCTATGATGTTATGTTAGAAAACTTTTTGTTTTGTTCTTTTCATAAAGTGAATGCAAAATTTTGGTTCTTGAGGTGTTATGGGCCCTCACGGATCAGAATTTTTCACTTTTTTGCATTGTTTTAGTGTTTCTAGAATTCTGTGTAGTTTCTGAGCTGTTGCCCAAAAAAACCCAAAATACACTGCGTGTACTTTTTGGATACACGTCGTGTAGTTTTTAGTCCGTTTCACTGACCGTGTGAGCAGAACACAGCGTCGTGGAAGTAACTTTGGAAACAAGCCGTGTAGGATAGCTACACGCCGTGTAAGTTCAGAGCCGTGTACCCGGTTGTGTCACTAACAACACGGGTCGGGGAAGCACGGGTAGAACACGCCGTCTAAATAGGGAACATGTTGTGTAGTCCTGTCCAGGTACCCGGTCGTGTCACGAACAACACGGGCCAGCGTTACCATCCTTTCTACACACTGTGTTTGTTCAGAACACATCGTGTAGTCTTGCCCAGGTACCCAGTCGTGTCACGAACCACACAGGATGGTGTCGCCTTCGCCTATAAATGCCATGTTTGTTCGGAGCACGTCGTGTGAGGTCCTGCCATGTAGACGCCCGTCTACTCAACAACATGGACCGCCGAAGCCTTGTCCAGTACATGTCGTGTTTGTGTAGAACACGCCGTGTAGTCTCGGGTTAAGTCGGACCGTGTGGGTTAGCCATGTAAAGAGACTCGGGAAGGGGATAGTTTTCTTGTACACGCCATGTGTTGGGGTCAACACTCCGTTCAGTTGAGGTGTTACACAATTTGTAGGGTTAGAGTATATGCCCATGTCAGTGGATTGAAAAGATGTACCGTGTATTTTTTATACACGTTGTGTAGTCGTGTTTTGCAATCTTGTGTGTTTTTCTTCCCCTATTCCCATTTTGTACTCTTGTGTTCTCTGTCCTTGTTTTCATGATCTAAGGTGTACTTTTGATCTTTCAGAGATATTCCTCTAAGACGTCCTCCGGTCATACTTCTATCGTCAGGCAGTGATCAGACTCCAGATATGGCTGATCAGGGACTTCCTACCGATCCCCCAGCTAAGCCATCCTTGGCACCAGTTGTTATACAAATTATGGGCACAAATGCGTAGTTCAGGGAAGGTTTCATGAGGATGATGCAGGACTTCCAGGGAGCACTACCTCCCACCACGTCTATGGCAGACTTGAGGCGGGTTTTCCATCCTCAGCATCGTCCCACGTTCTCAGGGGAAGGAGGACCTCAGGCTTCAGAGTCATGGATGGAAGCCATGCTGACTATCATCGAGAACCTGGAGACGCCTCCAGAGAGGCGGGTCAAGCTCGCCACCTACATTCTCCGAGACTCCACCACGAGGTGGAGGGACATGATCTCACAAGCGGGTCAATAGCAGGCTATGACTTGGGAGGAGTTCCAGCGTGTGTTCTACAACTACCTCTACCCGGAGCCCTGAGGGCTGACTGAGCCCGGGAGTTTATAAACTTAGAGCAGGGTAATCTATCTGTCATGGACTATTCCTCTCGTTTCACCGAGTTGAAACATTTTACACCCCTTCAGGATGGGAGTGGGGTGTTCTTGGCGAGGAAATTTGTGGATGGACTCAGGGGGAGATCTGCTCGCAGGTGAACATCTTCCGTTTTTCTTCCATTACTTCCATCATCAACTAGACACTAATTGCAGAGCGCAATCTGAGAGACTGTGGAGCTGTGAGTCAGGGTGATTCAACTTCCAGAGTTATCTTTCCTACAGATGACAGCAAGAAGCGCTGCAGGGAGCCTACATGCGGTGATCTGAGGAAGCAAGATTCATCGTTAGGAAGCCAAGTTACATGCTACCAGTGTGGTCGGACAGGGAACATGAGGCCGCAGTGCCAGAGAGACCCCGTGGAGTGTCGATCTTGTGGCATGATGGATCACCTTCAGTGTTTCTGTCAGGTTTTCTCACCAGCAGCTGGTGACTGGGGTTCTTCCATGGCTCCTTGTTCAAGAGCAACCCCACCAGTTTCACACCAGTCGGGAAACTAGAGTTCTTTCAGGTGTTCGGGCTGAGGTGGAGGTTAAGGCCATGGTAGTCAGCCACCAGTTCCTCATTACCAGCATGGAGGTTCAGCTCAGAGTGGTCAGCCAGGGGCGTCGGGCTGCAGTACAGGCCAGTCTTTCGTCGAGGAGCAGACTTATCAGGAGCAGGATCCCGACCCTTCTACTGTTCGAGGTGCAATTTTAGTAGCCTCAGTTTTATCTTTACCCCTTTTTGATACTGGTTCTATGCATATCTTTATCTTTGTTGCGGTTTTGGAGAGCCTTGGACTCTGCATCTTTTCTTCTACCGACTCGTTGACACTAGACACACCTTTGGGAACGAGGAAATCTTGTTTACGCTAGTGTAGAGAGTTCCCTCTCGAGGTTGAAGGGTATCACTTATTATGGGATCTCTATGTCCTAGATATGATAGGCTATGATGTCATCCTCAGAATGGACTGGTTGATTCCATTCCATGGAGTCATTGACTGTTATCGCCGTAGAGTCAATTTCATTTCACCAGAGGGTGAATCTTTCCTTCAAAGAGGCAAATGGGACGTTCGGGCGTGTCGGGCGGGACTCGAGCATCTTGGTCTAGGAGGGGTGATGGCCCAAATTGCTAGTCTTTATCTGGATGATCAGGGCACTCCACATTTGGACTTTCCTCCTGTGGTGGATCACTTCAGGGATGTCTTTCTAGAGGACTTTTTAGGATTCCCTCCGGAGCGTGAGGTAGACTTCTCTATTGAGCTCGTGCCAGGAGTGGCACCGGTGTCCATTACTCCCTATAGGATGTCCACACCTGAGTTGCAGGAGCTCAAGAAGTAGTTGGAGGAGCTACAGGATAAGGGTTTCATCTGACCCAGTACATCACCATGGGGTTCTCCTGTCCTGTTTGGAAAGAAGGCAGACGGTACCCTTCGGCTATGTGTGGCTTATCGGATGCTGAAATAGTTGACGGTCAAGAACTGATATCCCTTGCCGCGGATTGATGACCTTTTTTATTAGCTTCTTGGATCCCGGGTGTTCTCAAAGATAGAATTGAGGTTTGGTTATCATCATTTGTGAGTTAGACCATCAGATATACCTCTGACCGCCTTCAGGAGCAGGTATGGTCTTTACAAGTATACAGTCATGCCATTCGGACTCACGAACGCACCAGCAGTTTTCATGGCACTGATGAACCGAGTGTTCCATCCTTACTTGGATTCCTTCGTCGTGGTCTTCATGGACGATATCTTGGGGTACTCTCACACTCGACACGACCACGCTACCCATCGTGAGATCGTTCTGAGTACTCTAAGAGAGCATTGTCTTTACGCTAAACTCTCGAAGTGCCACTTCTGGATGGATCAGATTCACTTCTTGGGTCACGTCATCTGAAAGGCAAGAGTATCTGTGGACCGAGAGAAATTGAGAGCTGTAGTTTCTTGGGAGTAGTCGAAGAACGTCTTTGAGGTATGGAGATTCCTAGGGCTGGCTGGGTACTACCGACGCTTCACTCAGGACATTTCTCGCTTAGCAGCACCTTTGATGGGCCTTGCCAAGAAGGGGCGAAGTTCTTATGGTCAGATTCTTGTGATTCAGCCTTTCAGGAGCTGAAAGGGAGGTTGACGTCAACACTGATACTAGTCTTTCCAGATCCAGGCAAGAGCTACACTGTTTATTGTGATGCTTCAGGTATCAGGCCAGGAGTTGTGCTTATGCAGGGAGATGGAGTCATTGCATACGGGTCTTGGCAGTTGAGGCCAGATGAGAGGAACTACCCTATGCACGATCTGGTGTTGGCAGCTGTTGTTCATGCCTTGTGCTGTTAGAGACACTATCTTCTGGGAGAGCACTTTGTGGTCTTCACTGACCACAATAGTCTCATGTATATCTTCACTTAATGAGATCTGAATCTGCGGTAGCACAGGTGGGTCGAGTATCTTCAGTATTTTGATTTCGAGCATTCCAATACGCCGGGAAATGGGAAACACCATGGCAGATGCGTTGAGCAGGAAAACTCATATTTGTGCAGTTTAGGAGGCTAGTAGTGAGTGGAAGCTGATGGCTCTGTTCTCTTCGATGCATTTGGAGGTGCACGGTAGATGGGGACAAAAGTTTCTATCTTATGTATTTGTTACCTCCACGCTACTTGATCGGGTACCGATGAGGAAACTATAAGACTCGGAAGGCTTAGTCCTATGGGAGAGTGTGTCAGGAGAACGCCCTCTTCCTAGATGGATAGTGGGTGAGGATGAGATCTTGTGTTTTGAGGGACACGTATGGGTGCCAGCTGACATACGCGAGGAGCGGATGCGGGATTTCCATTCCTCTATTTGGGTAGTTCATCCTGGCGTTACCAAGAAGAATCGGTATCTTCATCTCCAGTACTGGTGGCTAGGTATGAAGAAGGATGTTGCTGGTTTCGTCATGTGATGTTCTACTTGTCTGTAGGTGAAAGAAGAGCATCAATGACCAGCAGTGATTTTACTACAGTTACCCATTCCGGAGTGGAAGTGGAACGATATTGCGATGGACTTCTTGATCCGGTTTTTGAGATCGCCTCGGGGAAACGACGTTTTTTGGGTTGTCGTCAATAGGCTTATGAAGGTTTCTCACCTCTTGCCGATCAAGGAGACCTTCAATGTCGATGATCTGGGACGAATTTACATCATAGATATTGTTCATCTACATGGAGTTCCACACTCTATTGTTTCAGATAGAGATGCGCACTTTACCTCTCGGTTCTGGAAGGGACTTTAGAAGGCCTTGGGTACAAAGGTACTTTTGAGTACATCATACCATCCCTAGACTGATGGCCAGTCTGAGCGCACAATACAAGTGCATGAGGATATGCTCTGAGCTTGCATTCTAGTCTT
Organism: Viscum album; assembly: GCA_963277665.1. Taxonomy (NCBI): domain Eukaryota; kingdom Viridiplantae; phylum Streptophyta; class Magnoliopsida; order Santalales; family Viscaceae; genus Viscum; species Viscum album. The sequence goes on along the minus strand of OY728143.1, from coordinate 1,847,727,074 downwards.
TGGCGGTTCTTGGGAGAATCATATTCCTCTGGTAGAGTTCACCTACAACAACAGTTTTCATGGGATCATTGAGATGGAACCATATGAGGCTTTGTACAGTAGGTCGTGCCGATCACCCTTATGCTGGCTGGAGGCAGGAGAGGCAGCTTTGCAGGGACCTCATCTTGTTCAGGAGACTTCAGAGCAGATATAGCTGATTCGGAAGAGGATGGATACAGCGCGGTCTTGACAGAAGTCTTTTTCTGATCAGCAGAGACAACCTCTAGAGTTCGAGGTCAGTGATCAGGTTTTCCAATGTGTCGCACTGAGGTTGGGACACAAAAGGATTCAAAGACAGGTTAAGCTTTCACCGCGGTACGTTGGTCCATTTGAGGTATTGGAGAGAGTGGGGTTGGTCTCCTATCGGTTGTAGCTACCTCAGAGGTATCGAGCCATGCACAACGTATTTCACGTATCTTGGCTCTGACAATACTTTTCATACCCGTCTCATGTCTTTCAGCCTGAGGAAGTTAAGCTGTAAGCGGATGCGTCGTTCAAGGAGCATCCTATTCGGATTTTCGATCATAGTATTAAGGTTCTCCACGGGTGGTCTATTCCTCTGGTACGAGTGCTATGGCAGCACGGGTGAGTACAGGATGAGACCTGGGAGAGGGAATCCGATGTACGATCACAGTGGTCGGAGTTGTTCGGGGTTTCTCTTTCTCCGCCTCTTTAGGGAAATTCGGGGACAAAATTCTTTAAGGGGGGAAGTTTGTAAAAACCAGGATCTTCTTTTCAGGTACGTTTTTCCTTTTTCTGGAGTTTAGGAGAAAAATGATTTTTCTAAAAAAAAAATTGAAGTACACGCCGTGTACATTATGAGTGCATGTCGTGTACTCCCTTTTTCGCTCGAAGCCGTGTGCTTGCCGTGTTCGGGCCACACACACGGTTTGTAAGGGTGAGGTGGAGGCCGGTTAATTCAAAGTACGTAAAACTGAAGTACACACCGTATGGCCGAATCTTCCCCAAGCTCCCACATCTCCGTCCATTATCCAATTCAAGCACAGTCGATTGCGTTGGAAGCACAACAGTGAGTTATTCCTTCTTCTTGAGACTTGTTTCTTGATTCCTCCTTATATTCAAGATATCGTGGGATAAATGTTTTGTGCATTTTCTCAGATCTACGTTGTTCTAAGAGTAATCTGTCATCATGGTTCACATATATCGATCCCCTAGGATCAAGGTAGGTGGTGTGTTAATTTCCATAAAAAGTTGATGAGTATTATGTGCAATTACCACCAATTCCCTTGAACGAGAAATTTCTTGTTCCTATTTTTACCTTATTGTATTGCCATATTTGCTTGATTTCTATAGTAGAGGTTTATGCTTGTGAGTAAAATAATTTGTTTTGTGCTCAGATTGGTTTTCCATGCTTGTTCTGCCTATTTGGCATTTTTCTAGTTGCCAGGCCTAGTTGTAGGATAGTGGAACTGTTGTTTTTTTTGTTGTTGAGACTTATAATGAAATCCAAGTAGTTTTTGAGGTTTACTTGGATGATACACGCACGCTGAGCATGTTTATTTTCACTCCGGACTATGAGAACCTAGAGTAGTAGGCTAAAGGGAGAATTGACGGAAGGACTTCTCTAGAGTGTCTTTTAATTACGATGCGAGACCACAAGGGGGACTTGATGTTGAGTGCTTCCCCAGAGAGTCTGTAGATCCTCAACGTAGGCCACATGGGAAATTGACATTTAGTGCTTCCCCATAGAGAATTTATAACGATACGAGACAATAGGGGGGAATTGACGGTGAGTGATTCCCTAGAGAGTCTATTAATTTCATAGCTGAACCATAGGGGTGAGACTGTGTGTGCCCCTATAGATGGTTTCTTCTACTTATAGGTTTAACCATAGGGGTTAGGCTGTGAGAGATACCCAGAGGGTTACCTGTTTTCTTCTAGTTACTGGTTGTTTACTTCTGTACTTTATTTGTTAGAACTGTGGATTGTAGCTGCTTGTGGTTTCCTATTTACTACTTCTTGTTATATTACTGACATGTATTCATTGACTGTTAGGCATAGATCTTTGGGTGATTTCATACTGGGATTGTATCTCACACCCTGTTTGGGCCATGCTTTTGGGCCCAAGCAGACTATGTTGTTGCATGTATAGATAAGGGAAACCACCCTACTACTTCAGGTTTTAGATTGCACTGGAGTTGGGGAGAATGGGACCGTGTCATGGCTTGCAATGCTGAGGAGATTTCATTGTTTTCTTTTGCACTTGGTTTCAGTTGATTTTCAGCACCTTGTTGTTTTTGCTGCTTTTCTTAGATACTTGTACATGCCGCATCATTGTCATTATTGTTATATATCAACATTGCTTCCGTTGTTTGGTTTCAGTTGTTGCGTATTGCATACTGCTTCCGCTGTTTATTGTTGTTTTCTTACCTTCTATACCTTACTGAATGAGGGCATAGTTTCCCCCAATAACTTACCAAGGACCTCACTGCTAGTCGAAAGCCTCTGGCGTTCAGGGAAATGCGCTTGAGGTCATATGGCGCACCAGGTATGGGGCACCCGTGGAGGGGCTCTCGACTCGGGTCATTACAGGAATGACCCGGTGAATCACGCAGTCCGGCTTGAAGGGGGCGCGGCCTTGGCCCGGTAGGACACAGCCCCACCCGGCCTGATGCGGCCCAGTTCGGCTGGGCACACCCCCTGGCTCCGCCAGCTGGTCGAGAGGCTCAGATCGAAGGCTGAGCGGTCCGAAGGTCGATCAGTCCAGGGGGCGTGGCCCCCTGACTACCCAAAACGACGGTGCCAAGCGGCGCTACCCTCCTTAACCGGTCGACCAAAGTCAGTCGGCCTCTTATTCCAAGTGGCCCGCAGTTCGTCCGGCGCGGTGCCCTCCCGGCAACGCGGCTCTCCTCAGCCCGACCGGCTGACTGGTCAGCCGATTCTTCTGCCAAAGCAACATGCCAAGTTGGTCGTGGTTCCTTCTGCATAGCCGGTGCGACTACGCCGGCTTCCTCCACTACGGCTTGCCCTGGTCGTGGCTCTGCATCCCCGACATGGCGTGACGGCATCGTGCTTCCTCTACCGCGGCCCTCTTGGCCGCATCTTTTCTTTGAGTGTGCGACGGCTGCACTTGTGCCACCGAACTCTTCTGTGTTCCGCCTCCACTCGAAAATTCCAAAAATAAATAATAAGAATCCAATGGAGGGTCATCGGGCCGTGTTCGTCTGGCCCGCGCCCTCCGCGTTAGGCGATAACAATAGGCTGAGACAATCTAAGTTATACAACGAAGAATGAGGAACAATTTTAATCCAATAAAATTGAACATAATATCTATACCTTGAATATGGGTTGTTTTTCGTAGACGCGGAAAGCGATGTCGCTCCGTCAACATCGGAGAAGAACCTTCATTGTTGGCGTGTTCCCTGCGTCGGTCTCTCCTCCCCTGAATTGGATGAAGAAGAGGATTGGAGAAATGTGGAGCATTATTCGTCGAGTCGTTCTTCGTTGATGGTGGGTGTTCTTCATCGAAGATGAAAACCACTCTTTGTTAAGGAGAGGAATACTTTTCTCCCATTCTCAAGAGCTCTCTCCCAACTCCCCTTAACACAACGGATGCCCCAAAAAAATAAAATAATTTACTAATGTTATTATTTTATTAACACATGCAATTTAAAATTCAAAATTCATATTACTTAATTAATTAATTGAAGAGGTTTAATTTATTAATTAGGGTGTGTGGGAAAACAATAAAGAGAGAGAGTGAGAGGGATAGGAAAAGTCCCCATAAATTAAGGGGTTGTCATGAATTAATCATGGGAGTTTAAAATAGATTTAGAAATGAGTTATGGAAGATGAAAGGTTGGGGCTCTTGTGGGACCCACCTTTCAATTATCTACACATGGGAATTTGGGTGGTTGTGGGCCCCACCAATAACATCCCATGGGAGAAATTAGTTTCCATATATATATAAATAAAATTGTTCTAACCATTTTATTTAACTTCTTAATTTAACCCAAATTTTAACTTCCAACCAACATAAAATGAAACTCTGGTAAAGGTCCCCATAAGAAATTACCAGCGATGCGAGTTCATCGGTGCCCTCGGATTTCAATTCTATTCACCACTTCAAAAGAAAGAAAATATCACTCATTCGTTTACTGAACGTACCCGAGATAAACTTCAGAAAATTATTCTGGGAACACCAGGCACGGAATCAAGTGCCGTAAAAAACTGTGTACTCATAAAATTCCAACGAATTTAAGAAAACATTTTCCTATAAATTTACGGGTCTTTAAATTACCGCCACCTTAGGTATTTACATCCCTGTAAAGCTACAACATAGACTAGGGAATCAAATGAGGGTACTGAGCATGCATCTGAGCCTCCCGCTCCCATGTGCTCTCTTGGAGTTTCCTATGCTGCAAACGAATGTGCACCAAAGGAATCGACCATCCACATAGGACCCGCTCCTGTCGATCCCATATCTCCACTGAGACCTCTACAAATGTCGCCCCATCATCAATGTACAGCTCCCCGTGATCGATGATTTTTGATTGGTCGTGCACGTATCTCCTTAGCTGAGATACGTGGAAGACGTCATGCACCCGGTGCAACTGAGGTGGAAGGGGCAGGCGGTAAGACACCTCGCCTAACCTGCTGAGGACTTGTAATGGTCCGATGAAGCACGGAGATAACTTGTTGCCCCGGAAAAATCTCCATAATCCACGTCGAGGTGAGACCCGTAAGAAAACGTGGTACCATCCTCGAACTCCAGTGGTCTCTGTATCCTATCAGCATAGGACTTCTATCTGCTTTGTGTATTCCTCATCAGCTCATGGATGATCTGCTCCTTCTCCGTTGTAGCCTGAACCATCTATGGTCCTACAAGTGCTGACTCCCTAGGGTCAGTCCAGCACAAAGGTAATCTTCATGGTTGGTCGTAAAGTGTCTTGTAAGGTGTCATCCCTATGGTGGAGTGGTAGCAGTTGTTGTACGCAAACTCCATAAAGGGTAGGTGATCCTCCCAGCAGCGACAAAAGTCAAGAACACATGCACAGAGCATGTACTCAAGAGTCTGAATGGTCCTCTCCATCAGGCCATCCGTCTGAGGATTGAAGGAGGTGCTCTGGCGTAGCTGCGTCCCAAATGCCTCCTGAAACCCCTTCCAAAGTCGGGAAGTAAAGTGAGTGTCTCGATCGGAGATGATAGACGATGTCACACCATGAAGCCGTACAATCTCTTGAACATAGTGGAGTCCCAATATCTATATTGATCCCTACTCTCTGATCGGTAGGAAGTGGGCCAACTTGGTGAGTCGATCTACGATCACCCAGATAGAGTCGTGTCCTCTGGAAGTATGTGGAAGCCCCATCATGAAATCCATGGATATCCCATCCCACATCCACTACGGAACTTCTAAGGGTTGTACCTAGCCTGCTGGTACCTGGTGCTCCGCCTTCACTTACTGGAAAGTGAGGCATCGTGAAACTAACACTGCTACATCATTCTTCATACCCAGCCACCATTGCTGTCATCTGAGGTCCTAGTACATCTTCTCCACTCCTGGATGTTCCAATAGAGGGGAAGCGTGAAACTCCCTTAGCACTTCCTCCTATAGTGCAACTAGAACTGTGGTACGTCCCCTGAAGTGGATGACGTGCTCTCCTCCTTCAAGAAATCCATCAGGCACCTGACATGTGGAAATCTGAACACGTTGCGTCTCACAGTCAACGTCCCCACGCTGTGCCTCTTTGACCCATTGAAGTAGTGGAGGTGTGACTGTGAGAGACTGTATAAATGATTCTATAGCTTTATCCTTGACGGATACCTGGAAAGCGGCTAACTGCTCCATCGCCTCCCCTAGCAGCTGTATTCCCGATCTCCTGCATAGATCATTAGCTACTAAGTTCCCCTTCCCAGGAGTATAAACTATCTCAAAATCATTGTCCTAGAGGAACTCGATCCATCACCGCTATCTCAGGTTCAACTCCATCTATGAGAAGATGTACCTGAGACTATGGTGGTCATAGTATATTGTAAAGGGATCACCCATAAGATAGTGTCGCCACATCTTCAAGGCGAATATCACTACTGCTAACTCCAAGTCATGAGTTGTGTAGTTATGCTCGTGCTATCTCAACTGCCGTGAACCATAAGGGATCACTGCTCACTCTAGCATCCGGACACACCCGAGTCCGGTACCTGATGCGTCGCAGTAAACTATGTACCCTATGCCCTCCTCTGGTAGCCTCAAGATGGTAGCACTAGTCAATCTCTGTATCAGCTCCTGAAAGACCTGCTGACATCTATCTGACCACACGAAGGGTTTCCCCTTCTTCGTCAAAGATGAAAGCAGTGCTGCAACTCTGGAGAAGTCTAGCACAAATCTATGATAGTACCATGTCAGACCTAGGAGACTCCGCACCTCTGTCACACTCCTGGGTGGCTCCCAAGCAAGTAACACCTTGATCTTCGATGGATCCACTACAGCCCCATCCTCCTAGATGACGTGTCCTATGAAATGTACCTCTCGAATCCAGAAATGACACTTAGAGATCTTTCCATAAAGCTGGTGCTCTCAGAGTGTATTCGGTACAACCTGCAACTGGTAGGCATGCTCTTCCTCAGTAGTCGAGTATGTTAGTATGTCGTCGATGAAGACTATGACAAAACGATCAAGTTAAGGCTGGAAGATCTTGTTCAAGAAACTCATGAACACTAATGGTGTGTTGGTTACACCGAAGGTCTTAACCAAGAACTCGTAGTGACCATACTGACACCTGAAGGTCGTATTCTGCACATACTCTACTCGAACTCTGAGCTAGTGATAGCCTGACCTGGCGTCTATTTTTGAGAACCATTGTGCTCCCTTGAGATGATCAGAGAGGTCATCAATCCTCGGGAGTGGGTACTTGTTCTTTATGGTCACTTGATTCAGGCGATAGTAGTCTACACATAGTTATAAGCTCTCATCCTCCTTCTTGGCGAAAAAAATCGGAGAAGCCTAGGGTGAAACACCGGGTTGGATGAATCCCTTTCCCTACAAGTTTTCCAGCTGTACTCGTAGCTCACGATGCTCGGCAGGAGAAATCTGATATGTTGGATTAGATATTGGTGATGTCCCATGGTACATGTCAATGTATAAGTCTACCTCTCTGTGAGGAGGTAGTCCCGGAACATCGTTAAGAAAAACACCCGCATACTAATCCACCATAACAGGAAAACTCGGACTCCGCACATAAACCGCTCCTAGGATGAGACTAGCCAACTGATGTTTGATCAACTGCCCTCTCCTCTGTGTAGGTCTATCATGTGCTGCAAAGGCTCCCTTCTTTCCGGTGAAGGTGAAACTGCTCCCATCTGTGTGGAAAAACAACACTTTGTGCCTAATACAGTCGATCTAGGCATGGACTGTAGATAACCATTCCATACCAAAGATGACATATTAAGTCCCCGACACCGCTACAAGAAGATCACAGCCGAAGCTCTCGCCTCCTAGACTAAGCTCACACTGATGGAACCAGTGTGTAATCATCGAGTCTGCTCCCGTAAGAGTCTCTAGCTGTAAGGATCGAGCCAACAGCTCTGTCAGAATATATGAGCTCCGAACAAGGGAAGCGTAAATAATAGAATGACTCGCTCTTGTGTTTATACGAACTACCGCAAGGGTGTAGTAGACAAAGATAGTACCTCGAATCATCTCAGGTGCGCCGTGGTCGCAGGCCTCGACTGCCTGGAGCTGAGCCTTCCCCTGTCTGCCAACTCCCTATGGTCGGGGTGGTCCTCCTAGTGGTGCTGGTGGTGGTAGAGCCTCGATGCATCGTCCACCACCCCATGCTCGGCCTTCTCCTCTGCCACATCCTCCTACTCCCTGTGGACCGCAATGGTCGAATCTCTGCCTCTTCCTAAGAGGTCCCTCTACTGTTTGTTTCTGGTCTTCATGGTTGGTCGGGCAGTCACGAGCCATGCGGCCCTACCTTCCGCATGTATAGCACTGCATGCACCTTTTATGGCTGGCTCTGCTTCGTGTGCCCACACATCCGACCCAGTATCCTGAGGTTGCTCACCTAATGTCCTGGTCCACTTGGACCTCTATGACATCTGTCTACTTCTGGCTATAGAAGACTCCACTACGTGTCACCCTACGGTGGGTCTCGCTGCTGGCGTCGGCTCAGCAAGAAAGCTCTCCATAAGAAGGGCTTTCTCTGGCACTCCTACCAGTGACGAAATGCTGTGAAAGATCATCAAAGCCTTGTTCTCCTACCCCATTCCCCACTCAAAGGTCTGGGCATGGATGAATGGGTCACGTACCATGTTTATGGAGTAGCGCGAGAGGTCTGTAAATCTCATCGAGTACTGAGCTACTGTCACACTTACCTACAGTAGATGTATTAACTACTGGATGCGCACTGCACGGATGGTGGATGGAACAAACGTCAAGCAGAAGAGACTATCGAAGTCTTTCCAAAGTAGAGAATCCTCATTGTGCACCTGGAGCATCAAGATCCACCATCTACCTACTGCTTCGTGTAGGAGACTCACCGCAAGGATCACTATAAGGTCAGCTGGTGTCCCTATTAATCTGAGGACTCTAACGATTGCCTACAACCAATCATCGACTGCCTGAGGGTCCGTCTCTCCGCGGAACCTGGGTGTCCTCTATCACTGAAACTCATTAAATGCGCTATGGAGACGTACACTCTCTAATGCCGGGGCTGGTGTTATCGGTGACCCAACGGGTAGTGGTATCGCCGGTGCCTCCACTGTAATGGGGCCCTGCACTGAGGCCTCATCGCACAGTGGGTTTGTATCTCGCACGTAACTAGGAACCCTAGTTAGCTGCCTTCATGGGGCCATCCTGAAAAGAAACAAGTGCGCCATAGTCAAAAAGTATACCTGCTGAGCTAACACAAAGTAATCACAAAGAAAACTTTTGAAACATACATGAAATCAATGTTTTCGTGTACTGAGTCGGAAATCAGAAGTCAGGGTCCTGGTGAATGGATACGTCAGCCGCCGCACCAACACTAGACTCCCTGGACTGAAAACCACAATCACTACTCTAAACATTGTTGGTTTATAGAAAAGAATGATCAGAGTCCTGAGTTATACAGTAGAAATGACTCCTTTGATACCAATTTTTCATGACCCGTCATCGGGGACCGTGCCGTGACTACCCCAAACCCGCCTTCCATAGGCCAGGGGGTGGAGACTAGCACCAAAGGCATAAATCCCAATAAAAGGGAATGCATTGACTTTTTAAAAGTAAACAAACACAACAGAGTACACAAATGAAGTAAGCACTAAGTAAACTGAGTACAAATGTAAGTGCTGAAAAGTAAATGGGCCAGTATACAAACCCAACTGAAAGTACAGTACAGTACAAAAGAAAAGAATGTACAACAGAATTAATGTAAAGAGGAAACCACTAAGTTTTCCTCTATATATCCCTCACGAAGGGTGGGTACAGATAGTCTCCCCAACTCCTCGGGTCTGGCTGTCCGCCCCATGTACGTCCCATAAAGTGGTCCACCTCTGGGTACCGACCAGCTCCACAAACCACTACCACGATCAGGGATTTCTGTCATCTGCATCCAACACAAAGTAGTGTGGGCGTAGCCCGTGCAGGGGTTAGTATACGTTACTCAATAGAGTCCTCGAGAACCCCAAAGGTCTCCGAGAATACACAATGGATAAACCACAATGGAAAGATACAATCAAAAACTATCAACCGACTCTACTTAGGTATATGCCCATATATATACCTAAGTCATCAATTCCAGTTCGGTTCCAACTCTCGTGCCCAAGCACATCCCAGTCCACATAGGAAAGAAGTCAATCATGCCAATGGTAATTATTGAATAGTCAAGACTCAACTCACACAGGTATACTACTCACAAAGAAGTGTGGAGATGATTAGATGCCGCCTCTGAATCATCTCCTCCACCGAACCCACATAGGATCCTAGTACAGAAGTCGTCGCTGCCGAACCCACATAAGATCCAAGTATAGTAATCATCGCTGCCGAACCCACGTAGGTTCCAAGTACAGTCGGCATCGCTGCCGAACCCAAGGAGGATCCAAGTATAGTCTTCATCACTGCCGAACCCATAGAGGATCCAAGATAGTCGTTATCATCGCTGAACCCACGGAGGATCCCAGCACGTTATTCGTCGCAGTCACAGTTAGCTCTAGGGTTCCAGCACACAGCGTGCTCGATTCCGGGAGGGTCCGCTCCTCGAGTAAAGGGGTCGATACATCAGTTGTCACTAATTCCAGAGTTGTTGTATCCTGAAGTTCCATCTCATCAAAAGGTACTAAACGTGATAGATGTCGCGTCAATCGGATGCACGGTCTCAGAGATATTGGCTTTTTCGTCCTAGGGGCCCGGTTAGAAATACACAAATTTCAAAGTTGGCCATTATCCATGGTCATCCAAAACACAATTAAAGTACCACGAAAGGACCACCTCGTCAAATGGGTACCAGTACCACAGACTGCGTGTCCTTCGGACGCGCGGTCTTCAAGATATTCACTTTTAAGTGAAACGGGCCCTGCCCATTAAGCCCAGTGGGCTGGCGGGTCACGTCAACCTGGTCATAGTGGGTCTAACCCAGCTGGTGTCAGACTGGCCCAGTGAAATTCACGGTCTGGGTAGATGGGGCACGGCCTGGCCTGGCCCGGAGCGGCCCGGTCTGGCAGGGCACGGCCCCGCTGGCTCAGCCAGCTGACCGATCGGCTCGGCCCAAAGGTCGAGGGGTCCGGGGGGGGGTGGCATGGCCCACCAGCTACCCTAATCGGTGGCGCCAAGTGGCGCCACCCTCCCTAATCGGTCGGCCTCTTGGCGCAAGCGGCCCGCACGGGGGGGTCGCGGTTCGTCCGGTGCGGCGCCCTCACGGCGCTGCGGCTCTCCTCCTCTCGGTCGGCCGACTAGCCGGCCGGTTCTTCCGCCGAGTCGGCCTGCGAAGCGTGCCCCTGTTCCTTCCGCACACCTAGCGCAACAGCACCGGCATCCTCCCCAGCGTTCTACCATTGTCGCGGATTTGCGTCCCCGACATGGCGTGACGGCGCTGTGCTTCCTCCACCGCGGCCCACTTGGCCGCGGCTATTATTTGTGTGTGCGACGGCGGTCCTTGCACCGCCGGCCTCTTCCCTGTTCTGCCTCTGGTCAACGATTCCAAAAATAAATAATCAAAATCTAGTGGAGGCTCTTTAGCCCATGTTCGTTCGGCCTACACCCTCCGCGTTAGGTGATAGCAATATGTTGAGACAATCAAAGTTATACAATGATGAACGTGGCACAATTTTAATCCAATAAAATTGAACATAATCCCCATACCTAGAATATGGTTTTTTCATTGTAGACGTGGAAAGCGATGTCACTCCATCAACATCGGAAAAAAACCTTCATCGTTGGTGAGTTCCCCGTGTAGGTGTCTCCTCCCCTGACTTGGAGGAAGAAGAGGATTGGAGAAACATGGAGTGTTCTTCACTGAGTCGTTCTTCCCTGAAGGTTGGTTTTCTTCATCGAAGAAGAAAATTGTTCTTCGTTGAGGAGAGGAAAACTTTTCTCCCTTTCTCAAGACCTCTCTCCCAACGCCCCTTAACACAATGGATGCCCCAAAAAAATAAAATAATAGACTAATGATATTATTTTATTAACACATGCAATATAAAATTCAAAATTCAAGTCAATTAATTAATTATGTGAAGAGGTTGAATTTATTAATTAGGGTGTTTTTGAATAAAATAAAGAGATATAGGGAGAGAGATCGGAAATTTCCTCATAAATTAAGGGGTTGTCATGAATTAACCATGGGAGTTTAAAATGGAGTTAGAAATGAGTTATGGAAGATGAAAGGTCGGGGCTCGTGTGGGCCCCACCTTTCAATTATCCACAAAGGGGAAGTTGGGTGGGTGTGGCCCCCACCAATAAATTCCCATGGGATAATTTAACATCCATAGATATAAATAAAATTGTTCTAACAATTTTATTTACCTTCTTAATTTAACCCCAATTTTAACTTCCAACCCGCATAAAACGCAACCGCGATAAAGGTCCCCTTAAGCAATTACAGATGATGCGAGTTCATCAATGCCCTCAGATTTCAATTCTAAGCACCGCTACAAAAGATAGAAAAACCCACTCGTTCGTTCAGTGAACGTACCTGAGCTAAGCTTTAGAAAATTAATCCGGGCACACCGGGCCTCGGAATCAGGTGTCGTCAAAAAACTACGTATTCATAAAATTCCAATGAATTTATGAAAAATATTTCCTTCAAATTTTTGGGTCATTACAGTTTACGAATATGATTTAAAAAGTCATTTTTAATGTGGAAATAATATTTTCCTAATGAATTGTTTTAATTTTTTTAAAATTGTATGACATATTTTTTTAATTTATTTTCAATTAAAATGATTTTGATTGTTATTTATGCATTCAAATGTGATTTACAAGGAAATGTTATTTGTCATATGAAATAATCCTTATTATATTTCAAAATACATTTCTAGCTTAGATGAATTTTAATGAAGTCATGTTGTTTATGAAACCAGTTTCTATTCACAAGTAATATCATGATAAAATGATTATGAACCCTACATCCATTTATGGGTTATTCCATAATGAAATGATTATGGAACATATATCCTTTCCATATGTTAAGATATGACAACTATTTTATCTCCTTGTTTATGATATGATGATTATGAAACCCATACCTTTTATGTGTTATGACAAGATGATTATTTTTGATCTTATGGAACAAAGTTTTTTTGATTTCATTATGTGATGGGTCAGACTCGTATCTTCCTATAATGCATTGAGTAACAATTTATATCTCATTATATAATGATGGGAAACAAGTCAACGTGCAAGATCCATAGTGGGAAATTGGTGTACTGTGATCCAAAATGGGAAAAAAGCTTATCTTGATCCATAATAGGAAATACGTGTCTCCTGACCGAAGATGGAAAATAGGTGTGTCCTGAACCACAATGGGAAACATGTGTGATCTTATCTGCTATGTTTTTATTTTTTGGAGTGAAACTTGACTATTATAATTTTATTCCTGAACCTAGTTACATGTTCAAAATGTTATGTGTAGACCTGGTTGCAGGTCCATTAGTTTGTCTAAGGGACTAATTTCATATCCTTATGTTAATGAGTGAACACATTCCAACATATATATGTGCACAATGTTATAACCTAATTTTTATGACACAAATATTTTTCTTATGCCTATGATATTCTATCGTTGTTCATGTTCTTGATTATTATATGATTCATGATTTATGAACTTCCAATCATTTTTCCATGACTCATGTTCATAATCTATGAAAATTTGGTTATGAACCTTGTCATATATGTTTATGATATGATATCCATTTTCTTATATTATTCATTCATGCGATTATTTATTTATATATCTTATTTTTTAACATCGTTATGAATTTGATATCACCCTGTCATATATTTTATTTCCCCGTGTTTTAAAAAAAATCAACTATAAATACTAATGGGGATGATCTTCATGAGAAACATTGAAGATCCTTCACCAAGTAATAATATTGTCTTCCATGTTTCCAAATATAGTAAACGATTATGTTTTTAAAGAATTTACTTTTTAATGTTTTCAATATTGTCTCGCTCTTGGTCTTTTGGCCACGAAACACCCAACGGCTCCGTATCCAATGATTGATGGACCTTCTTTCCAGAGGCAGGCATTCGCCAAATGGTCTGACCAGTGACTCTTAAAAACTCACATTGGTCAAGAGGATGGGAAGTCAGGCTAATCACACCCTTTTTTTGGGGAGAATTATTGCTTGTTCTGGGACTCTCTATTAGATTTAAGAGGTATTCATATGTTCACGAATCGTTGGTTTATACCCAAACATAGTATCCACTGATTTAACCTTGGTGGGAAACGGTCAACTAGAAGCAGGGGTTCGGAATCATTTATGCACGAGGTTTTCCATCCCTCGTTGGATTAATGACCCTGAAGGGTCGGAACTCGATTGAGGTAGCACTAGGTGTGACGTGGTGAACCGATGCAGAGATGATCGGATCGACCGACTATTGAGCTTGGACCTCCAGGAGGCTTCCTACGTACCCTATCTAGGAAGCAGGGATCAAAGTCCATGTAGTTCTCTTAGGTGTCAGGGAACCTACATGAAGAGAGACCAGGTGGTCTGATGGGTGTTGGTCTTGAACCTCATGGAATCTTCCTATGTACCCTATCTAGGAGGCAGGGATCAAAGTCCACGTAGTTCGCTTTAGCTTGGGGATTACACTCTGGGGAAACCCAGAATGATGTATTGGGGCTTCAACTCTGAGTAGGCCTGTTGTAGGATGTCATGGTCGATGCTTACTCTAAGCCCACTTGATTCATGCTCAGTGTGAGAAACAAGAGGCATTAGGGACAAGAGGACCACGTCATGAACGGTGTTTCCATGAGAAGCGGAATGGGGCTTACACATGAAGGTGGTCCATGGTGATGAATTGGGGCTTACACTTTGAGGAGGCCCAGAAGGTGATGAATTGGTGCTTACACTCTGAGGAGGCCCAGAATGTTAGGGCTTACTCCGAGATGGACGCCCGAGGTGTCTTACTCGTGTCTAGCCATGAGGGTGTCCCAACCCATTGGTGGGTTGAGGAATATAATGAGGGTCAACGCCTATGCGCAAGTGAACAAGCGGGATAATGCCCAGGGCATTGGAATCGGTCCAAACAAATGGAGCTGAAATGTTTGAATTACATGCCCGACATTCGGAACACAATGAGGGTGGCATGGAGATGGAGGATAACTATTGACCATGTTCGAAATACAACATTCACATCATGTTAGCCTGAAATAGGGACAAACAAATGAGGGTCGACTGATGACCGTGTTCGAAACACATGACCTCTCTCGAACTGTTGTCCAAAGTCTTCTGGGTATTGGCCCAGGATGGTAGGTGAGCCGATGCGGCATGAGGCCAGGTCGTTAGAGGGTCCCTTCAAACAAGAAAGAGGATGACTTTTCGAATGAAGGACATGAAAAGCGTGGGGCGGAGTGATGGAATGTTTGAATGGATTCTAGCGCTCCTGAAATTATTCCACTTTAAACATGGCATGAGGCATCTAATGCTTAGAGCATAAGGAATATCTTTCATGGAGCAAGAGGCATCCAATTATTGAATGAGAGGGAAAGCTACAGTTTATAGACATGTAGAGAGGAATGTTTGAATATAGTTTCATGTCATATGGATAGGACGAGGGCCGTACATTTTAATGTCATGTGGTTAGGATAATGGCTCTACAGTTTAACGTCATGTGGTCAGGACGAGGACCATACAGTTTAAAGTCATGGGGACAGGATGACTAGGTTGGAGAGACCTATAAATGGTTGGTGTGGGACTTATGAAAGGTAGGACCTTTCTGGATGAGCCTAGAAAACAGAGCTAGGTAATAGGGTTATAGGAGAGTCATGAGGAGTGGATCGACTCATGGAATTTATAGGATGGATATTGGGGCGGCACAAGGGTGCAATGTGAAATACTGATGACCCGTCCTAAAAAGTTCGTGGTGCGACTATACATTTTTCATGGGGGTCAGTGATGGTAGCGAAGGGACCAGCCCGGAGGGCTGGGACCGCAGCCCGGCATTGAACCCGAGCAGGGGTGCGGGGGCGCAGGCGCCGCGGTATGGACCAATGAGTGCATGGGGTTTTATACATGGGGATAACTGCGAAGGACTTGGCCGCGAGGAGCTGTCCGTGAGGGACTGGCCACGCAGGAGCTATCCGTGAAGGACTGGCTGCGAGGGAGCCACATGTGGTTCGTGGTTTTGTTATCCGTGAAGGGTTTCCACTGAGGAGTTGGCCGTGAGGGAGCAAAACGTCTGCGAAATATGCTGTACGTGAAGGATAATTTCTGCAAAGGAGGCTATCCGTGATGGAGGTTGTCCACGGATGAGATGGTCATCCGTGAAGGGGGTCTGCAAAGGGGTTGGCGCCCATCCTACTTCACTCCCGTAGAGGTTTTCCGCCTCCATTTTGCGAATGACACTGGTCTGCGAAAGAGATAGAAGTCCGCAAAGGAGATGTCCATCTGTGAAGGAGATGGCCACTAAAAGGTGGCTGCGGAGAAGTTGTCCGCATGTGGTTCGCGGAATGGTTTCTCCGCTACACAGAAGAGTTCATCGGCAGACTATATGCGGTCTGTGGATGGCTGTGGAGTGATTTCTCCAGCATCTCCCCATAGGTTTTCTCCCATCTTTTCTCTGTTTTTTTTTGGTTCCCCTCGATGATTATTTATAGAGCTGCGAATAGGATTGGAAGACAGCCTTTGCGGAAGCCCATGAAGAAATCCCCAGCCACGGACGACTCGGTCAACCTGGTATTTTTGGAACCGTGACCCGCGGAATTGCTCTGTGGTTGTGCACCTCTCCGCTTCCGTCCCGCGAATGATAGCGGTCCGCGGAGGGGGCGGCTTGCAGTGGTGGACTGGACTGGCACCCTTCCTGCTTCGCTCCCATGGAGATCCCTGCCTCTATTTCTTGGACGACGATGGTCCGCGGAATTGCGGGAGGAAGGTCTGCCAAACCAGCCGCGTGCCGTTGCTGGGAGCCGGTGCGCGGACCGGTTCGGTCCTCTTCCCAGTCTTTGGGTAATTGGATTTCCCCCTTGCGGAATTTTCAGGACCCTAAAAATATTTATCTAAAATGACATTATATCCATCTATGTTAAGCATGGGTCTCTATATTTGGTATCCAAAGAAAAATTTTAATCTACCTTGGGAGACAAGGATGAAAAATCTTCTGTGAGATTCCAATGTATATTTCTAAGCATATCTCATGGGATGTCTCTAAGGAGAATACAAAGGAGTAATAAATATATGATAAGGAGTTAAGATTTAGGCATCCGAAAATTAATTTTTCATGATTATGTGGATTTCATGTATGATAATAGTTCTTCACACTATTATTTCAAGTCTTAGTTAATAGAGGGCACTATAATAAGTTAGCATAACATTTATTGATTCATAGGTGGAATGTATGGGAATTAGTAAAATCATTTTCCTTTGTGTAAATCTCATGATTTGAATTAGGAAGGTGGAACAAGAATCGGTTATGGTGTTATATATAAAGATCCCATGAATGACATGTGAAGGGTATGTTATGTTCTAATAGTATTTTTACACTAAAAGTAAGAGTAATGATTAAATCGATGATAAGGTACCTTAACAAATGATTCGTAATTAATATTCCTTGAAATGGGAATTAAGTAACATGATGGTGAATCCAAAGTAATTATTTAAGAATAAAGTTGGATGAATTAAGTGTATATGTATTAGAACTCAAGAATTATGATATATGAGTCATGAATATATATGTTTTCAATAAGTATATAATAGGATATGTTTAATGGTTCAAAATTTATGGAAATGTGATTCAATGGAAATGTGATATTTTTTAAATGGAATATAACTTTTATTTTGTTCTTGTTGTTGAGAAGTTTTTTTTATATTGGATACATAGATGATTGATATGGATAAAGTAAATTGGATAATATTGACTACCATGGAACTAATTATTTATTTATTTTTGACAAAGTTTTATATGTTATCATTGATGTTTTATAAAAAAATTATATTCATGGAATATAACCAATAACATTTGGAATAAGAAAGAATGCATGTTTTCAAAAAGGTATTATGGTCATTCAGGTTATTACTATGTTTCAAGAGAAAACATGATAAAGGTATTCTAATTGTTGGTATATGACAACCAATAGATAATTTATTATATATATTAGATCACTTTTAATTTCTTTTTCGAAAAAAAAATTTGACCATATATATAATGTTTTCGATTTTCTTCTTTTGTAAGGTTTACAAGGTTATCCATTTATGGGAAGGATGAATTTTTTACATTGGAATAGATTTTAGATATTAATGTATTATCGTGCCATCTGAGGATTTATTCATATTATATGACATGTTTTAACTATTGTTTTGAGATTATAACTAAATATAGATTCAATGACATTTCATTCTACATAATTATATATAGTTACTTAAAGAATGATACATTCAACTTTATTTCATTAAGTAAGAGATGATTTGGATATATATATCAAGGCGCAAACAAATGGTGATATTGTGTTAATGAAAATGAATTAAACCAAGTAAGTATATTTCCTCATATTCATAAATATTAAAAAAATTTCTCTAATCTAGGAAAATGATATTTTGAAATTTATTTATCCTGGTAACGTTTTTTTCTAATTAATCAAGTGGTCCCATATATCATATTAGATTTATGGTTTTTTGATTTTTATCATTACATGGATCACCCACTGGTGACCATAAATGTTCTATATAATTATCCATCATTATTTAAGTGTCAGTTTTAACTACTATTTCTAGGTTATCACTTATAATGTATGTTCTTAAATATGGAATCCTAGTTATGAGTTACTTTGGATAATCATTATGGATCCAAATTTCCCATTTTAAAAGATATTTTAGTATTAATTTTTAAGATATGGGATTATATAAAATGAACATTCAAGTAAAAATCCATCGATATCCCAAAAAAATAAAGGGATTTATTATTTTTTAGAAGTGTAGAATTAACACCCAATGATTATGTGAAATATTTGTCTTCAAATCAATTTTATATTTTCAATATTCTTCATTTCATTCAACAATGAATATAGATTTTGATATATAAACCCATTATATCTAGATTTTAGTTCACAGAATAAAATTTTTAGAGTTCACTATATTCAAAGCATATATTTTATTACGGTACATGAAAAACAATATTTCCATTGTGTTACACATGGTGTTGATTTCCATTTCTAGCATTTTTTACACAAAAGGGAGATTTTTACTAAAATATGATATACTACTAATATTGTTACAAAAATAATATTATAGTAACCACCCTGCTGTTAAAATGGAATTTAAAAAACATTAACTAAATTTTTATAAAATTATTTACAAATTATTATAAAATGAATCCTTTGGTTATCAATTAGTTATAAATGAATGTAAGAACTAATTTAAAATAAATATATTGTCTTTCTAAGATAACTAATATTATACGTATAGGCAAAATTTTATATCAATAAATGAATAAAATTGGTGATTTTTTTATCAGAATTTTAATATTTAATATTGACAAAAAATTTGGATAGTCATCCAATATTTTTGATAAGTATAACATTGAAATAAATGTAATTCTATGAATAAAATGAAATTTTATTTTCTAAAAGAAAAGATTATCACCTTTTAAAAGAGCCTCGATTTTAAATCAAAATTTTTAAATATTTATGAATTACAATTAATGCAATAAACATAAATTTTTGAATATTATTTTATAACTTATCTTAGGTTGAATTTTAATTATTTTTCTACGATGTTTTATTTTTAGATGAATAGTGAAAAATACTAAATTTTAATTGAAAACATAATTTTCGCATCATTATTTTGTATAGTTAAATAATATATTATTTTTATTTTAAAGTATAATTAGATAAATTAACAAAATTTAGGTCATTGGAATAAATTTAACCTAGAAATTGGATTTAAAAATATTTCAATCGTTTGAAATTTTTACTTCAAAAACTAGTTATCTCCACCCGTGTACGAGATTAATTTTAAATTAATTTATATCAATTATGGGAATAAAATTGGAAAAAAGTTATTCCATATTTGGAATAAGAATTATTTTTAATTTATAATAAGGCAAGATAATTTGTTTACTAAATTTATTAGTAAAATAAGTTGAAATTAATTACAGTGATTAAGGTAAAATCGAGCGAAATTAATGACTAAAGTAAATATATATAAATTGTATAATTAACCCGATTATCACGTAAATATAATTTTAGAATCATAATTATACAGTTAATACAATAAATATCTATAATCGTACATTATTAAACCATTTGGGACATGTAAAACGTGGGGATAACATAATTCTTTTAAAAAAATACAAAGTGTTTAATTTTCCCCACATATAATTGGCCACCACCTCTTCCCCTCTAATAAAATCTCCCAATCCATATAGATTAGAAAAAATCTATCCAAATCTCTTCAAAAATACCCTACAATAATTAAAAATTCCTCACTTTTGTCTGAAATCTATCTACTGAATCGCTTTGGTGGAAACCAAAAAGAGTTACCCAAAGAAGAGGTAACCTCCTTCAACAATAATTATTTTCTTTCCCCGCCCTTTATTTTATTCTTATTCCATGATTATTTAATAAAATAATAATAATAAATTTATAATATATTTTAATGTTAATTATACAACCTACTGTCCTACAAAATTCTATCAAAGGAGATACACAATCATCATTCGTGTGTACGTCAGACTACTGCCTCGCGGACCGATGTCGTTCTTCCTTCTATTACCACCTATCATGGTTTAATATAATTAAATACATACCATTTTAACATGATATATATGATATATATGTTTTTTATGCTTATATAACTATTTCATAACACATAACATGATGTTTTCCATTTTGAGGGAATATAATTATTTTATTTGTGGTCGTGTGAACTACTGACTCGTCAAAGTAATGTGATTTGTTCACACAGTACATGTAATGTGTTAAATATGGATTTAGTAAAACAATATTATTATATATTATATAATAGTTATACTGAAATTATAATATATATATATATAATTTTTGGCCACTCATTCAATTCGACCAGAAAAGGGAATCATCGTTCAGGCTTATGTGCATCCTACAATCTCCATGAGCGGTTTATTTCATATCATATTTATATATTTCATAGATTATTATAAATACATATATACTGAATTAAAATTAAATTTTCATCATGTTTTAAATTTTAAAAACATGTAAATTGGGATCTATATAAGAGGATGAAGAATAACAAGTCAAACCATATACAAAAAAATAATGAGATTATAACATGAAACGTAACATTAACATGAAATTGTTAATAAATGGGGAATATAAATTCATAATAAAAAATATATGGTATGAAATATAAGAATATATTTTTCTATAATATTTATAATAATCATAAGTTTATTATAAAGTATTTTTGAACATGTGTAAATAAATTGATGACATAAGGTAAGGATTTTTTTTTTGAATTTAATTTCTATAAGATACATGGTATATCCACCACATATTATTATAGTTTTTTGTATATACTCCCATATTAGATTTCATATCATGAATTTAATTTATTTAATTGTATTAATAGATTCAATTAATGAAATTATTTCTTAGACCTCTTGATTCAAATGATATGCGTGTAGTAAGGGGATTTCTAGTCTCACTTCTATTTCTATGAGACGTATACCATATTCGGCAATTGTTTGTTTTGTGTGGTGTATATGCTGAAAATATATGTATTATATTAAAAATATCTATAAAATTATTTATATTTATATATCAATTGGATTATATCTCTTTCATGGGGTCTTACAGTTCAAAAGTTACGAATTAGTAATTTAATTTTGACTCCATTTTCCTTGTTTGAGACACATGTTTTGTAATGAACCTATATTCTTTCAATAGGTGTATGTATATCCCTTTGAAATGACATATCATGATTTTATTTATTTTCATGATATTTTAATCTTCATTTAATGTTATCCTTTCATGGATATTTTGATTCAACATTACCAAATTGCTAAGAGTTTATTACTACACACTCTTCCTTTACCAGTATTGTCTATGATTATGCTTTAACTGATGAAATATTATGATAAATCTTTCATGATTTTTTATGATTTTTATTCTACGTTTGCTCATGACATCTTTATCTATTAGTATAATTGTTTTTTTATTTTCTATATATGATGTTTGATAAAGAATTTGTTAAAAATCTTACATTATTTCTCTCTTTAGTTAGAAATTTCATTATTCAAATACCATGTTTTCTAAAAAAAAGAAAACAAGTTTTTAAGAAATATTTGATGATAATTTTCATGTTAAAGGATTTTAAATTGTTTTATTCATTAAAAAGTTATTAAAATGGTTTTGAAAAGAGCCATTATACGTTTTCAATGTTATTTTAAAAGAAGATTTTTTTTTCAAATTTTTTAATTATTTAAAAATTGTTTGATAAAAAACAAAAATATGTATACCTAATGAAATATTTTAAATTAAATTAAAAGCTTATTTTTAATGTTTTCCAATTTTTGACAGATAAAATTATTTTAAATATATTTTTCTCTTTAAAATTGGATTTTCAATGAAGGATTTTTCTCCATAAGAAATGTTATAAGTTATCTTTGAAAATTCGTCTCAATATAATAAATAATCCATTGATATTGTTTATGTTTTACTTGTGATATAATATAAAGACACCATTCACTTTCTTTCTATGAATGGATTATTTTTTATATGTAAATTTTTAATGAATCCATCTCATGTTCCTCTGTTTATACAATGATAAATTGTCTCTGAAACTTTTTTCCTTTCATGGGTTATTCAAAGATGAAATTATTACGAAAACTGTCTATTTTCCATAGGTTATGATCTGATAAATGATTTATAATAACCATTTCATTTCAAGGGTAATGATATGTTTTTTATGATCTCAATTTTTTTCTAAGGAGATGATGATTTTTTATAATATTGTGAAACAAATATGTATGATTTAGTTACATGATGGGTGGGATATATATATATATATATATATATATATCTAATGTATTGGGTAATGATTTATATCTAATTAGGTAGTGAGGGGAAATTGTTTGGTATGCCTATTCCACAATGGGAAACTAGTGAGTCCTAATCCAAAATGGGAAACGATTATTTCCGGATCCACAATAGAAAATAGGTGTATTATAATCCACCATGGGAAAAAGGTTTGTCTTTCTCCATAGTGGGAAACTGGTGTGTCTTAATCCACTAATTTTAGAGTCGTTGGAGTGAACCTTTGCTATGATGATGTTATATATGAATTTTTTTACATGTTCAAAAATTTATGAATGGACATGGTTTCATGTCCATATATTTATGAGAGATCTTTAGTTCATGCCCACAACTTAATGATTGAACATGTTCCTAAATATAAATTTCACAATGTTTTAAGTTTATTTGTATGAGATAAAACAATGTCTTACACATATTATATTCTCCCAGGGTTCTTATCCCTATTATTTTTTTGATTCAAGTATAATGAAATACCAATCATTCTGACATAAATAATGTTTATAATTTATTCCATGTTGGGAATGAACCTTATAAGGTATGTTCATGATCACACACCCTTATTCATAATTTATTATTTCACATAATCATATATTGATATATATTATAATAGATCAAATATTCTATAAACCATTTATAAATGGTATATTTTAATCACCATCACTTTATTATGCTTCTTTTATCACACACAATGCGTTAGACCATTATCCACCTTCTTAAAAACAACATCCACGGACCCGACAAAGATGTATTGAGCCTAATTAAACCCTTACTCTCCAGGTACTTAAGATGATTCATAATAACTATCATGTTGTTCGGTTCCATACGATATGGGGGAATTCAAATAGGGTGTTTTCTACGAAAAAGTTTTATCTCATGATTCACTCCTTGTTTATGAGGAAGACTTGAGAATTCATCTGGAAGGACATCATAATAGAAATAAAAAATATAAGGAAATGTATATGAATTTATAATTGGTTCAACTATGAGAGAAAATATAGATACATGAGACATGATAACTCAATCCTAGTTCAAATTTGGGTCTACACTTCTAGCTATAACATCCCACCAATCATTCGTTTTAAATTTTCTCCACCTTAGAAGAAATAGAGGAAACAAAACCCGGATAACAGTTTATGAAAGAAAAAAATCTTATCACCCAGCCCATCCTAATGATCCTAAAAACACATAATTTAATTGATAATGAAATCCCATAGATGTATACATCTTTAAACAACTATATTACCCATTGAAAATTTCTAGATATGGTTAAATGTTTCATTAATGGTGTATTGATAAAAAGAAAATTAGACGGCGACATTATCAGTTAGTCAATTATAGTAACAAAATGATAAGTTATAAATGAATTGAAAGAACCTATGTAAAAAATAGTTGTATAAATATTAGAGGTGATTAAGACCTTAATTCCAAAGGTCGATGGACCCTCTCCCTAATAAGAGAGAAATTCTTCAATCACATACACTCAGCCATCCATAGCTTCACGACCCTAAACATATAGTTTATAAATCAACTAATTAAATTTCTCCTAAGGTGTTCAAACCTATAGGATAGGACTAAATGCAAATCCCTAGGTCATCGCTATATTATTTCTTTCACCCCCATAGAGACAACTCCTCATATTTCTATAATTTTCATTTTGAGAATTCTCATCTTGTCTACTCTTTTTCATGAGTACTGGGAAGAAATAATTGTAATTTATAACATTCCCATTATAAAATAACTATGATAACCATTATGAATGGGGTCAACAAGCAATAAATGATCAATATACTAAATTCCACCCTTTTTATATCTCCAATATTCCTATTCCTACTACCTGAAGATGCCCCCACTATAGAACTGTGAGGTTCATCCACCTCAGTACTAATCGTTATAAGAATAAATATTTATTGATCCTCTTCTATGATATTCTTAATATTAAATTACATTGTAGAACCTAATGTTATACTATTTGGCCAATTAATATTAACATTCATATGATCTCATAGAGAATACTGGAAACCAAATTCTATTCCACATTTTCTGAAATGAGTGATGAAAAATTATGAAGTTGGGTGAAATTAGTGAAATATGAAAATAATTTTATGGATACCTACTAGAGGTTGCCAAATTATTTCACATTGTCCAACTTCAAAAATTCAGTTATCAATTCCCCAAAAAACAATTTCTTGAAGGCTTCCCAAGAAATACACTTATGTCTTCTTACTTTTCCCATTTATTCCCCATTATCTCTTGGTGGGTCCCAAAAGAAGACATTCATATAAATTGACATTTTATTAATATATTTTATTTAACATGTCAAATATTCCCTCAATGAAATCAATATTGACATTTTTATCATATGGTACACCATTTCCCTAAAGATGATGGAGTCGAGGGCATAGTCTCCCACAGTTCTCTTTACCCCTTCATAATAGGAATTTATAATTTGAAATAATCTCTGATGTAGTCATTACAATTTCAAATCCACTAGAAAATGTGTTGTAGAATGCTCAATTACATCGTCCAATAAATCTTAGAGTAGAGCTAAAGTGTTCACAAAAGTGGAATAATTATAACCTTCTTAACAGAGCTATCTATTCCAACTTCTATGAGGTGGAAATTTCTAAAATTATAAGTGAATGTTTATGATGGATATAACAAGTTAATTGTATGTAAATCATTATCATTTAAAAAGAAGAATTACGGAACTTATATCAAAAGACATATCCTAGAAGATACTGACATATAAGGTATAACAATAATAGTTTTACGAAATGATAATGACTAGTCCTCCAAATGTTTAAATCAATTTTAATCTTATATATATATATATCATAACAATGTTTTTAATTTAAACTAAATAATCTAAAAATTTAAAAATTAAAATATAATGAAGTATAGATAAATAAAAAATGAATAATTAATACAATTTAATTAAAAAACAATTTGACATAGTACAATAGGTATGTATATGACATATGATCCTACATGCATACCCATGATGCATGAACAAACCCCAAATATCATAAAATATTTACTCAATATCATCATCGGTATCTTGGATTCCTATTACACATAATATTTGTTGGAACATGAAAATCCCTAATCCATGTTCTGCATAGCCTATCACATTTCTAACATGTCCTAGAATAATCAAGGAGAAACAAATGAAACTACATTGATGCAATTTATTAATTTCCAATCCCAAATTCATGGGTTATAGTATAAAGTACGACATGACCTCATGTGCCCCCCCCCCCAAATATTTAAGCATTTTTTGACTAGTAGTGATGGGTTCATGGTGAAATTGGGAGACTATATCATATTTAATCATATCCAGAGACAACATAAATATATTAATTTTAATAACCTAGAATATCATAGAGGAATACTTTTTTTAAATTATTTTTTAATAAGTGTCATTAATTTTATATTTATAAATAATTTATCCTTTAAATGAGGAAAACAAAACAATAGTATATGATTTGCAAGATTACAAAATAAATAAACTCTATAAAATGCTTCAAATTTCATCCCAGTTCCACTTCCAGAACTAATCTTTATAACAACTCAATTTTTATATCATGTACCCATTTCCCCTTACTTGGATACCTGATCCTAAAATCTATAAACACATCATGATTACTATATAGGTTTTGAGTAATAAAACCCACTAAGAAATCACCAATGTTACCTTAACATGAGTTCGCATGTATAATAATTGTATTCCATAAAATTATTAAATTCACTATCAAGAATAAATAATAATATGTAATCCACTCATGTGATAATCAAGATACCACTATCCTTTAATTCACTTACATTGGTCCCATTCTAGAATGATAGTTGTAAAATAAGTCACAATTGATCATGATCTAGATAAATGTCGGGTGAACAATGCTATCAGTAGTTTCAAGTCATTGAGTATAATTGGGACATAAGGTCATCATATCCTAACTCTACAATGGGTTATACCCCAGACCATAAATCCCTATATCAGTTAGATTTCATGCCTCATGATCATCGTAGCTTGACTATTCCTTAGGTATGGCCATAATTTCATCACACCATCATGCCCACTGCCATGGGTTTGGAATTATAGATGGATTCCCTTACCCAATGTTATGGTCAATCATCATCATTGTCATATATAGTGTGTATTTCTCCTATAAGAGATTAAAAAATCACAACGGAGCACCTATTTAGAGTTCCCAAAACAATACCTCCAAATTAATTTTTATTACATAAAATAGGGTAGAGAAGATATTGTTTTGACATATAATTTATTCATGATATTTTTTTAGAAACACAAAAATACATATGATCATTGTCCAAATGGTAATATGAAACCTAAATATACACATATAATCAATCAGCGTAAATTGTTTTGATGGGATACACAAGAATTTAATTACTATAAATAATTGAAAAATAGGATACACTAACCTATATATTATGTCAAGAAAAAAACAGCATTCAAGGGCCCTAAATGGTAAAGTACTTCTAAGATTTATCATGTTGATGATATTCTTCATGAATAAATGATAGAGACTACTCAAGTTACACCCAAGATCTAAACAGATTGATACTAATCCCCATAAACCCATATGACCAATCTAAACTCAGAATATCAAGGTTATAGAGTGTGATTCAAGAAGAATATAAGCTGATGTAAAGGGTCTACACAAAAATATCCCTTTGAAACCACTAACAATAATGATACATGATCGATTGAATTAAGGCCACCAATACACTAAATCCATAAAAAATTTATAAACGGTCAAATAATTAATCAGTATATTGAATAGAAACTAATTAATTGGTTATGGTATTCTAAATCTATGATTCATCTCATGGGAATAAGGGTAGATCTAAAAGGACCATGATGAATGAAATTTAAAGGAAGAAATACCTTGATTCACATTCAACAACACCCTTGGATCATCCAAAATCAAGAATTTAATGGATTTATAATACTCAAGGAAGCATATAGAGTCTCTATATTAGGGAATGATTAATTTAGGAAGAAGAATAAGTTAATTTGGTTGAGTTGCCTCCATAAAAATGTCTTATATATCATTAATTCGTTAACTGGTTGTTTCATGGATAAAAAAACAATTCTCCAACGTTATGAGGATCCTGGGAACATTAGGTCTCCATCAAGGTTTATTCCCAAGGTTTTTCAAACCATGAACCAACCGTGGTTTTTTACACTAGAATAGTAAACATGGTTTCTAGGAGAGACTGAATGGTTTTGTAAACCATGCTTATTAGTTATAATTGGATTCACAGTTTCCTATATAATTGAATCATTTTTAGACAATATATGACCCCTAACTATGATCCAACCAAACTACATATTTCACATGTAGAATAGATTCTACACTATTTGTTTGAACTATTATTCTATCTCACACCATTTTAAGGGCCTCTAAAACACTCTCAAACTCACTATAAACTTATGGACCATAACACGAAAAATTAATAGTTCAAAAATAAAATAATGGTGTTAACACATAACACAACATAAAAATATGATTTTGTTAAGTTAAATAATTATGATAGAATAAGTGGTTCTTAGTATAGTTGAAAATGTTTATTGGATGAGAAATACATGGGAATTATTAGTAAAAGAGTTGAAATAACTCTATTAAAATATAAACCTAAATGGTTAAGGGGAATATATAATGAAATATTTTCTATAAATCATGAATTTGTGTAATAGTCACATTTGGGATTCTATAGTTGTTATAAAATTCATTAAATGGATGAAACATCTATTGTTTTGGACACCAGATCGAGGAAAGTGGGTCTGAGGTGTGAAATTTGGAACAATAGTAGGTGTCAAGTAATTTTAGATAGTGATATTTTATCAATTAAAAATGATTTAAGAGTAATAAATATCCTCTAGAATCAATAAATTTTTGTTGATCATAATTTCAAAGGTATTAATAAACATTTCGATATGGTGTTTTATGTAATTTTGAAATAATAATGTTTATTATATTTGGGAATTTGGATATGGAATACTAGAAAAACTATAGTGGTAAATTATATGAACAGGGGATGCATCCTAATTTTTTAGTAAATTTTATACATTTTTTCCACAAGAAATTCTTTTATGACCTAAGATTTTCAGAAATATATAATACATCAAAATAGATTAATATTAAATACATTTCACAAATAAAAGTTTGAGGACCATAATGGCTTTGATTAATTGGATACTAGATACAAAATATTCTTATTTGATGAATAATTATCAAAATTTCACATAATGATCTTTCCACATCAAAAACTACATAGAAATATCCTACCGAAAATCATGCATTAAATCTTAGTGAAAGCAAACATATGAAACTGTGAGATATGATTCTAAAAAATGGTAATCTAGGGAGATATAAACATAAAATGAGTATAATATTATATGAACTAAATAATAACTTATTAAAGCATTAATTTACATATCATAGATCTTAAACAAGAGTCATGGACTAAATCATGGTAGATAATAAGACATGGATATTAATGGAATCAAAGTAAATTATTCTTTAAAGAATAATGTTTTCATAATCCATAGATTGGTTGAAGATATAATAATATAAAACCTTATTCCTAGGTTATCCACCAAGTCCTCCATAACATGTTAATCTTAGTTGAACCACCCATGTACCGACATCAAGCTACGAATAAATTTCTATGTACCCTCTTTTTCTGGCATTAAATAACTTCTAGTGTAAAATCTTTTTCAAGATTTCAAGAATATATCATATACCCTCTTTTTCAATCTTGGGATAACCACCAATGTACTGTTTGATATCATAGAACATTTATCATTACCAAATGAATTGGTGGGAGATAAAGGTCTCCCCCATACATGGTTATAACAGGACAGCATTCCCTGATTATAACATAACCACAATACTTGGTTATAACACAACCATTTCCTAATAATGAAAAACATATATATGTGTTTTAGAATACCGTAAAACATCCATTATCTTAGAACCCGGGAAAATAAATTGGTTCCACATACATTTCATCATAGCATAAATAATGGATATAAAATGGTTTTTATAAATATATTTTTATCATAATTATAAATCATAAACAGGAATAATAAGGATGGTATCATTGAATCATATCACTTTTAATGATTAAGTAACATCAAAGGAAGTCCTCTTTTCTGTAAAATGATTTCTAAAGATCAGACAAAATGATTCACGTGGAAAAACCATTACTTGAAAATCACTTTTTAAAAAATTGAAATAAATAAAATATTTTTAAAATCTATTTCATTGAAAATAACTTTGTAAATTTACAAATGAATCATCATATGTAATAATTTACATGATGGTGGGATGGTCCACTAATTCCATGAAAGTTAAATTAAAACATTTCTTTTCACATTTGTAAAATTTCAAAAAAGTAACTCATTGAGAAAATGGAAGGAATATTCATTTTAAACCATATATATATTAATATATATTATTTACTTATGACATTTTATTACCCATTTATTACAAATCCCTTCTTAAAATCATGTTTTCGTTCATAACTACTTTTTTCAAGTATGTTTTTATTCGGTATCTTTGTTAATTTTACATTTATGATGGTTTAATTATCTAATTAATATTAAAAATGATATAAATATCATACGTATTCATTGTATTAATATTTAAACACAACCAAAAAAATTTTATAAATAAAAATGTTTTACGCCACTCATAGATATGGTAGGTCATATGAACATGCGAATGTTGTTTCTATTTTCACAAAGCATGTTATGAAAGGAAGGTAAATAATATTACACCTTTAAAAAATCATTAATATTTCATATTTATCACATTTATTTATTAAAACAATCTCTATTAACATTTATGTAAAGAGTATTTGAAATAAAAATCATACTGCTTTGGGAGATGGTAATTCTATGTACACACAATCAATGTTAATGTATTCAAATGGAATGTAATGTAAGAAGTTATTTTTGATATAATAATTATATAAGGAAAATAATTTAATTAACTTTATATATATAATTAATTTAACCAT
The DNA here is from genome assembly GCA_963277665.1 of Viscum album. Lineage (NCBI taxonomy): Eukaryota > Viridiplantae > Streptophyta > Magnoliopsida > Santalales > Viscaceae > Viscum > Viscum album. Next base: position 1,847,696,310 of record OY728143.1, on the reverse strand, counting down.
TATATTATGCAGGGATGGGATTTGATCGAAAATGAATTACATCAGTTCGTAAAGTGCTAGTTCTCCGTACAAAAGATCGATGGTTTCATTTCTTACATGATAGAATTGAGGATATATGGAGGGGATAGAATTAATATAATAAAATCTAATTATATTTTATATAAATTCAGTGTTATATCATCATGGTTTAAGAACATTTTTAGGACATAGAATAAAAAATAATATGAAAATTCATAGTTAAGAACTATAAATCTTATTCAGAGAACACCTTTAGTTATAAATAGAAGGCATTTTTAGATGTTTTTATAATAAAAATATGTATTCTATGGTATGGTTATGGAATTAATAAATTTATTTTTTTTTATAATTTTCCAGAAAAAAAAATATTTTACATGTGTTGAGGATAGGATATGTGGTTCACTTTAATAAGAGTGGGAAAGGACACACTTGGAATTATTGAAAAGAAAAAGGTGTACCCATGTTTTAAACATTCATAAATTTTCTAAAATATCTAATTCTAGATTCTTGTATGGGATAAGATTGAAATATAGCCGTCATATTGGAGTTGGAAAATTGTATAAGTTATTCTACCACTTTTCATTTTAGTATAACACTCGGTAAACCTATTCTAACCATAACCATGGTACCATGTTTTTAAATTATTTTCAATATTAATTTTAGTAAAAAACTATGTTTAAAATATTAGATAACATTAATAAATATTATTACAAATTTGGAATACATATTTTCGAATTACATTTTCATTCACAAAAAAAATTAATTTAAATTTGAACATGCCTATATGATGAAAATTATTTTCTTAATGAGTAAAAGATCATAAGAATATGAAGGTTTATCAAAATGGAATATATAATTGATTTGAATAAAATAAATTTTATTAATAAATATATAATTTAACAAATTTAAATTTTAAATCCACATAAAAATAAATTTTACTTTGACATTATATGTATGAAAATATTTTTTTAATAAAAAAATTATTTTTTACTATTTATTGAGAAACTATTTTGTAGAAAATAATAAAAAATATATCAATTATAATTTTACTTATATGTTTAAAAAATGATTTTTATTTTTTCAAATAAATTTTCTAAATGTGTGAAAAACCTATTTTAATATTTTCTACAAAAATAATATAAAACATTTTATGAGAAAGTAGTTTTTCGAAACATATATAGAGTTCTCTAAAAGTTATGTAATTTTTTATAAATATTTTTTATATATATAAAACCATTATAATTAATTTTTTATATGAATTTTTTTGTTTCTAAACCCCCAATTTTAATGGATATTTTATAATGGTAATTTATGAATAATAAAATTTATAATATATGGTCGTTTGTTAAAACACAGTGTTATGTGTAATCCATGATATAGAAAAAATGTATTTATTTTAGAAAAAAATTCATTCATACTCTTTATGATACATTCCAACCCCATTAAAATTAATTTCTCCATTGAAATTAACTACATGTATATAAAACAATGTGGATACTTCTACATCATTATATCCTTATGTTCACAAGTCGATTCTTCAAATTTTTGGTTCTACCACAAAACATTAACCAGGTCAGTTGTCATATTTAATAAACCATTCCCTCTATGATATGAATTATATAATGGTTTTCCTTCATATGAAATATAATTTTCTAGTTTTATAACCTATGAGTTTATAAAATATGATATATTAGGTACGTAGTTCCGCTTGAGAGATACGTGGAAAACTTCAAGGACTGGTGAGAGGCTCGGTGGAATCTCTAGGGGATAAGCTATCATCCCTACTCGATCAAGAATCTCGAATGGTGTATCATACCAAGGTCCTATATTTAAATTATTCTCGAATCACAAAACCTTATACCATGGATAAATCCACAGGAAAACATTCTCCCCAACTTCAAATTTCAGACCACATCAATGATTGTCAGCATAAATTGATTGTGGAACTGTGCATCATTGATGTATTGTTGACTAGCACTGACATTCACTATCATTTCCTTAGTTAGATAAATTCCCAAAATCAGTATATGTCACACCTATTCCCAACATATTATATTTATATGCTTATTTCCATACTGGGATTCATAAGATTCCCTCTGAATGCTTGAGTGAAAGTCATTATGGTTTGAAAACACTAGTAGAGTATGTTGTTGATCTAAATAGCTTTAAAATATTTAAAACATGATATATTACTATCTTAATGGGTTTTTATTATTCTCTCAGACAAAACATATGTCTAAAGATGATATATAGTCATGAAACAAGAATCTGTATAATGGTTTTTCTAAGGACATCACCAGAACAATGACATAAGCCTTGTATATGTATCATCTACAATAGAATTTGGTATTCCGTGAAACATTACCACTTCATTAATTTATATCCTATAAGACTAATACAGATAATGATATATTCTCTAATAGTATTTTTTTATTTTTTTAATTATATTGACTAAAACTCATATAGAATTATTCCATTTAGATATTTTTGAGAGTCTAACAACGTAATATAGTGTGATGTTTTCTTACATCCATTCTAGTTTTGGAAACAGTGGTAACATCCCCTGAAACATTTATCTATTATCCTTACTTTTTTACACACCATGAACTGAGATAAAAACTCTTAAGAATATGTATTCAATTCATCCCACCAGAAATAGTCGTTTAAATAGGCTATTGATAGGTGAAATACCATTGTAACCCTTCGTTTGTGTGTTCAATAACTATGGACATACAGGATTCGATGGCATGCCAAATTTTTCACTAAAACTATCATAATATAATTCATATAAAATTTCAAAAAATAAGATGAACATCATTGAAAATAAATTTATTCATCTATGATCATATTAAACTTAATGGTTATCAATGATATTAAACTTATGAAAAGACCAATCTTTTCAAAGTGTTATTCTTGTTGAATAATAGGTTTACATATACATTATCCTAATAATAAATCTCCAAAAAAATTGTTAATTTCACCACTTCAAACCTCAAGTGTTTTCTTTATTACATTGAACATATGACAAACCATTATCTCATAAACCCCTAATAGTATGGGTACCTCTTAAGTAAATCTTGCACGACAACATATGTGCTGGAAAATTTTACACAATCCATAGATGTTTCATGATTCATATAAACAAAATACCATTACTAAAAAAGATTATACGTTATAATTTTTGAGTCCAAATAAATAAAATTTTAAATCCATTCAATTAAATGGTTGGATTAACATAGTTCATTCATTATTCTAGTGTATGACCATTAGTTTAGGGCATTGAAATGGATAATTCCTATATTCCCCGCATATAAAACATCAAATTCAATGGAATCTCATTTCTCTATGACCATTATTTTCACATAAAAAAATTCCTCTTCTTGTGATATTTCTTTTACGTTCTTCATCCCTCCTTCTTGACTTGAATGATGGTGAATCTTCTTTCCTCAATGATTTTTACCACACAAAAATTCATAAAATTATACATTCCTCTTATTTAAATCATTGGAAATTTCCTTAATATTCATGTTTCTATTTATATATAAAATAACTATGTAGGTGAAATCAAAATATATTTCTCTCTTGTTATAATCTAAATCAGTTTCACATAATCACATAATTTTCCATTAGACTCATTGTTAATATGATTTTTCATGGTTCAAGTCATTGACCAAAAAATAATAGTGTGGTAAAAATAGTCAAAGTAAGAAACCACCTATTCAAGAGAAATTACATTTATGTTGTCTAAATCATGACACTAGATTTTTAATCAATAGACCCTTAGTCATAACCAATGTAATTCATTATTTTTATTTAAATCCATCATGATTGTTCACAATTTTTTTGATAATTTTTGAAGAATATCCAAATGGAGTGTAAATATAGTTGTGCAAGAAGGATTGTTATTGTGTACCAGGTAGAGTCAATTCTAGCTTAATGTGCCCATTTTGAGTTATTAACCTGGGGTACAACTGATCGAGAGACACATGTACTTTTAGTATCTCTAATGAGATGTAATTATTTGTAAACCACTTCATCTATGTTTAAAAAAAATTATGGAGATTTTCCTATACCCTAAATTTCCCGTTGACTTATCCATAGGATTCTGGCTAAGATTTTATCATCCAAATTCTAATGGTTTATTAAACCATCAAGATTTTAACAACTATGACTTATATATATTTTAATACATATATATTAAATATCAATAGATGAATATTCAATACATTTTACAAATATATTATTGGGAACCATAAATTTATACTGTATTTTGAGTCTAGATAAAAAAATATATTAATTTTATAAAAGATCATTAATAGCTCTCCCAAAGATATTTCTATATAGTAAACATCATAGACATCACCTAATAAGGATCATTTTTCACAACCTCGGGAAAGGAAACATAAAAACATATTGTCTTTTATGCTACTTAAGTGTATAAAATGGATATATAAACATTATGTGAGAATAAGGGAATGAGAAAATCAAATTGACATAGGAAAATAATACCCTTAATATCGTAGATCATAAGCATGATTCATGGAATAAATAATGGTAGTTATTAAGACATAAATAATTAATGAATCAAATTACATCAATAATGAGATCAAAAAATGGAATAATACATATATTGGTGGAATACACATAAGAACAGAATTCATTACACTGCAGCTACCCACCATGTTATTCATATCATATTAGGATTTGGATGACCAACAGTATACCTTCCATGTGATTGAAAAAACCTCCCATGTACCCCCTTTTTCAAACTTGGGATAACTTTTTATGTACCTACGTTTTTATCTTGAGATAACATATTGTGTACCCTCGTATTCCGGATTTGATTACATCTCATGTACCCTTAGAATATTGACCAGTAATCATTATACAATGCATTGGTGGGAGATATATCTCCCACCCATCCTTGGTTATAACGTTACCAATATTCATGGTTACAATGTTACAATTATACATTGTTATAATGTTACCACCATATACTAATGATAACTATATATATATGTATAAAATTTTACTATATAACATTAATTGCCTCAATACACATAAAATGATATGGGTTCCATAAACAATTCATCATATAAAATCATGTGGAAAATAAATTGGTTTCATACACATCTTTTCATCATAACAATAAAGCATCTAGAAAAAAAATATAAGTATCATTGGATCATAATCTTAATAAATCATTACATACATCAATTATTTCGTCCTAATTGAAAAATAATTTTGAATAATCACATGTATAATTTCATGAATAAAATAACCTTTCTAGAAATATTTCTTTTTTATAAATATAAATTCATAAAAAACATCGTAATCATTTTATTTTTTAAAAATCAATTATAAGAAAAAAGTAAAAGTCAATGTAAATATGTTTTATGATGGTGCTATATTATGTACATTCTATACAAGTTAAAATAAAACATTCATTTCATAAATTGGTGAAAAGTCAAAAAAAAAACTCATTCAAAAAATAAAAAGAAGTTTCCTTTTGAACCGTTTTTTAGAAAAATTAAAAAAAAATATATGATTTTAATTAATCATTATATAATAGTAAAATAATTACATTAAACTTCTTTACAAAACATAAACATCGATGAAAAAGATCTTTCCACTAAAGAGAGAAATTTATTCGATATTCATTAAAAAATTTATTTTCGAATATTGAGAACATAAAGGGGGGATAATGAAAGGAAAAGATGTATTTCCATTACATAACTACTGTATAATATATTACATTATTTTATTGAGAGAAAGATCATAATAGTTCATCAACGAAATCGTAATCATAAACAATCCCTATAAACAATGAGATGGTAGCGTAGTATGAACACCAATATTATAACTTTTAAAACATAAAACCCACTAAATAATAACATAAATGAAACCATTAAATATCATGAAATAAAGAAATTAATTATATAACATTTTAATGGGGTAGTATATAGACCGCACAAATGAATTGAGTGGTGAACATTCCATATGTCTCCCAAAATTAAAAGAGTGACTGGAAATCAATTACATTAACTCTCGAAATCCTTTTTACACATTCAAAATTATGGTATAATAAATATTGTATTATTATAATTAAATTACAGAACCATAAATATATATAAAGTTTCCTAAACTATTTACTTATGATATGTTTTTACTCATTTATTAACATTTCTTTGTTAAAACAACATTTTGGTAAATAATTGATTTTTTCATGTGTGTTTTGATTCAGAAACATCAATCGTTATACATTGATCATGGTTCAAATATAAAAATAAATTTTACCATGATATAAATTTCATATAAATTAATTATAAATATGTATATATATATTCCTTCATAAAATTAAGAGATATAAATTTTAATTAAATTATTCATTATGATGGTAGTTCGTATGTATGCATGAATGATGTTTCTATTTTTTAAGAGGATAGAATGAAAAGAAATTAAATAATATATAAAATTTATAGATTAATTGTGTTTTCATATATATCATATTCAATATATAAATATATTTTTATGACCATTATTGGAAATCATAAGTGAACCATGAATCACATCGCTTCATGAGGCGATATTTTTCCACATACATGAGAAATGTTATCATATTTCTGAGCAATAGAAATTAAGAATATACGAGTGATATTATACTTAGAAAAGAATAATTAGTTCAAAAATATCTTCTGTAAAAACTAAATTGATCATTATTATCATCTCTGAGAGTTGGTAATGGAAAACAAAATGCATTGGTTCATGAGGCAGTAGTCGGTTATACACATGATCGACGATTTGGATACCCACTTGATTAAATTGGATAAAGTATTAGGATATTTCATTAACATTATAACATATCATTATGTGGTAGATATAAATATTATTATGTTAGTGTTATTGAAGAAGATTATATTGATTTAATAGAAAAATAAAAATAAAATAAAGTTTATGGACTATACCACTTCTTCAGAGAAACCCGTTTTGTTTACACCTAAATACTTATTAATAGAGTTTCATAATCAAACTAATACCTCTATAATCTGTGTCATTATGTAAATAATAGATATGGATATAGTTGATTTAAGAATAAAATTCAATATATAATTGAATCTAATGAGTTAAATTAGAATACTAAATATATAATTGAACTAATATTTCGTTTAAACCCATCTTAAAATAAAATTGGGCTTCAAAAATATTTAAATGAAAATTTATTTCCCTATTAGAAATCATTATTTTTAATATTCATCAAAAAACTATTATTTATAGAAAAATATCAAAAAATCACTTACAAATAATTTTCACATGTAGGTCTCAAAATTAAATTATATTTTGTTTAATAAATTTCAAAAAAACATTATATAATCTTTTTTTATTTTTTCATAAAAAAAATTAAATAATTTTTTTTTTGAAAAATAGTTATTTTAAAACAAATGAAGTATTTATTAAAAATTATATAATTTTTATCAATATGTTTTCATTATAAAAATTATTTTTTTAATTTATGTTGTTTTCATTCATATCTATACCACTTTGTATATCAGATATGTTATAACGATCTTCTTTAAAAAATAATATTAATACTATAACTTTGTTTCTGAAAACATGGTGTTCCTTATGATGTAATCTATTGAAAATTTAAAAATTATTTCAAAAAATATCCAATAAAATATTAGGGTGTTAAAAAATTTATCCATGATTGGATAGTTTCAAGTGGATACGGTAATTGAAAAAATTCAGAAAGGGGCAATAGCCCAGAAAAGAAATGGTTTAGTATTTACTCCATCTTAACTTATTGCTTTATGTGTGGACCTAAGACTACACACTTGTATAGAACCACTCAGTGGGTATTTATTTTTTTATTTAGTAGTCCTTGTATCCCATTTTAGAGGTTCTACATCCATTTTTTTTAATTTAGTTAACAATATTTAGATAACCTAAGATAAAGAAACATGGGTTCAACCAACGATTATACAATTTAAACTGAAATATATATAGGCTAACATGATAGAACCATACATTAAGACGTATATTGGTTAGATTCATCATGTGATTATTTAAAATAAATAACATATGATTCAAATTAATCACCAGTCATGGTAACCCATTTTGGTTTTAATAATTTACATATCTAAATAGAACAAAAAGAAAGTTGTATATTATTGATAAAATGTCGATGGTTTTAATGAGAACTAAATGGGATAGACGCTGGTGTTGAAAATGTACAGGATATACTCACCCAACTATCACAATTTTTTATTGATAACATTATTCTTTATAAACACTTGAACACACCAAAGAAGAAATGGCTTGATTTTAATAAGGGATCTTGTTTGGAAATATGAAAAGGGAAGAATATTTAACATTCTATGTATAAAAAATGATCTACTATTTAAAAAATAATGAAATAAGCACCCAATGGATTTTCTATAGTGAATAATGAGATTTTTCATGTGTGGAATGATTTTTACTCATGATAATGAGTTTAAAATTGAAATGAAGAGGTTAGTTAATACACTAGAATTTATATAGGTACCAACAAATTCTCTACCCACAATATAATTTTTCATATTCATTTAATTTTTGTATTTTGGAAATAAATGGACATATCCATGGGTTCAAAATGATAACAGGAATTAAAAACATCCAAAACCTAAGGAATGAGAGAAATTATATGAAACCACAATAACTGAAGAAAGTACCAAAAAATATATGTAGTGAGGTTCCCTAATCTTCTACATAAAAACTAAAAGTTATTTATTCTGCTATTTTTCTGCCCACAAAATTTCACCATGAATTTTTTATTATAAAATTAGATTACCACCTTGGTAAAATGTGTTCAATTATTAACAAAAAATTCTACGGGTATTGTTATTAGGTCTTAAGAATATAACATTTAATTGGTATTTTATTATATGAATGTTCTCATTTTAAAATTCTATTATTATTCCTTTATTCAAATTTGATGTGGTATTGTCCACGGATTGGATCGCGCTAAAAATATAACAGGAAAATTAAAAAGGTATAAACATAACATAAACAATCCTAAATAAAACCTTAATAACCTATTGATATAAAGTTGATTATAATATCCCTATAAAAAATCATACCCAAAATATAGGCCTTAACATTAAATAATTAGGGGTGTACTAATATAGAAAATCAATATCATGGGCATGACCAATATAATGGAAAAGATATATTCACTTGTAATACCTATCATAATGGAAAAGATATATTCACTTGTAATACCTATCATCATGAGGATGAAACCACATTATGATTTAAATATAAACTCATGGAAAACCTAAAATATTATTATTAGTAATGGATAATTAAAATTTAGAGGTTGATAATGTTTTAACGGGGAGAATGTAACTCCCTATGCTTTTAAATTCATTATTTTCTTTATAACCAAATGTGTTTAATAGCTCGTAAAGAATAAAAACTAACCCAAAAAGGTTGTGATATATTTTATTTAGTTGAAAATATATAACATTAAATAGAACTCTTAAAACAGCGATGTTATATCAATGGGTATAAGTTGAGGTAACCAAATAATTATTTCAAAACGAAATATTGTCTAGTAGTGGGAGTCATCTTCATTAAGTTCACATAACAATGCTTGGAAATTATGTGGCCTCATTGGTGTTTTACCTAGAGAAGGACCATGATGAAATCCAATAATAAATTTTTGAGCTTGTAATATGTGATAGAATTTATAGATCATAGATATTTTTACAAGATCCATGTTATATAATCTTCCTCTAGAAACGTCCATTAAATCATATCATATTCTTCGTCCTTAAATAGTTATCTTAAGAGGTTTTGTTATTATAAATTATGATGATTAAAATATTTATTTATCAATGTAATAAATTATTTATATATCATATATATTTTATAAATTTTATATTTTTACATTTCATAAAAATAAATGTTTTCTTTCTTTATACTTATGCATCAAAAAAAATTAAAATAATATTGCTAAAAAATTTCTATTATGCTAAAATGTATTATTTGAATAATTGGATTTTTTATACACATTATTTTAATAATAAAAATATATTATATATAATATATGTTAGTGATGTGAATAATATATTACTTGTAATAGATAAGAAATATGAATAAGAATGGTTGTAATTTTAAGTGTTATTTTCTAATAAAAATAATTCTTATTATATTTTTATGATTTTATTTAAAAAATAAATTATAAAATTTTCGAATTTCAATTTGAAATAATTAACTTTGTTTTTTCCTTTAGAAAAAGAATTATTTTCTATTGATATTTTTTTAGATTTTTCATAAATAGCATCTTTTTATGTGAATAGTTAAAAATACAGTTTAAACCTATATAGTAAATTTTATAACATTATCATCAACTTTGTTTGAAGTTAAAAATTAGAAGAAAAAAATTATAAACAAATAAATTATAGAAGGATTAAAATTATTCATCTTAAATATTATATGGTTCTTCTAAAAATAATGACTTGCATTTTTATAAAATAAGTACTCTCTCCTCGAAATTAAACACTTTTTTGCGTTCCTATATTAATTATGTTTTATATTTGAGGAATTCATTATTTGGTTTTTTTAATGAAAAATAACTTTTATTTGCGTAATAATATACCAATTAATATCATGGGAAAGAGAAAGATACTATTATTCTATCATAAAAAAATTTAAACATAAAGAACACTTTAAAAAATCAATTCTTACTTGTTATGTGTTATAAAATTAAAATTGTTTTTATCACTATTAGATATTTTATTCGATATATTGGAATTTATATTTATAATATATAGAACGAAAATATGTAGTAATTATATTTTTTGGTTTGGCATTAAAATTAAATTATGTTGGAAAAAATATTAATAATATAAAAAATAGAAATGGAAAAAGTGAAAATGTAAAACTCTAATAGTATAAGGCCTAAAATCATTATAATAACATGTGTGAAATTAAATGGATAATGGTTTTTTAATGATACCTCATCACACTCTACATTAGTTTCTACATTGGATCTACTTTTCATATGAAACAGGTCATTCCATTATATAAATATGTTATATTTTAAAAAGTCATTATCCTCACTAATAAAAAGTTTCATCCACTATAAATTAAATATAAAAAAACAATTACAATTCCTCTTTAATTTTATCCATTTTTTTACTTCCTCTTAAGGCCTCTGTCACATTCCTAAGATTCTATTTAGAAGAAAAAGGCGTACTTTCCCTATTTATAAGAATAACTCCAAGGGAATGATCATATTCTCAATGTGATTATTAATAATTCATTATTCTCATTACTTATATATCATTCTATTAAAAATTTATTTTTCCCCGTAAAATATAATGACATTAGAATTATTTTTCTACTAAATGATATTATGTTAAGGGAATCATTATTATAAAATTTCCAATATTTTATTTTGAAAAATGAAATTGACATCATGAATACATGGGAACTACCACCTCCATAAGTGGCATGATTGTTTTCATCACCGCTATGGATTGATGATAAACTATTAACTATATTACATTGGTTTTATAGAAACAAACATGTTTTTCATTAGTACATGTGGACTACATTCTCCATAAATGTAGCATATTTTTTACAGAGTAGATTCTAATTTCTAAAACATTAATTAAATAAAAATCAATAAATTAAAACCATCTAAATAATATCATTTTGATTATATAATAGTGATATTATAAAAAAAATAATCACTTTAAAATCCATACTCACAAGTATATTGTTTATTATTCTAATTTGGGTCATATTAAGAACATACATAAACAAATATAAAATTTTATATCATTGATGAATAGGTGAAATAATAAAATAATGTCTTTAGCCAATAGTAACCAAATAATTATTGCGTAATGGTTCTGAAAAAGATAGGATTTACTAAAATAATCTCTTCACTGACTTCACCATCACATATCATATCTAAAATACATATTAAATGAAGTTAGTACATATAAAATAATTATAGAGAAATACTATAGTTCCTATAATGACCACATAATAATTATCTTTGAATATATAATCTAGAATAAATATCACCATTACAAAACTAGTACAAAACAAATCATCAAAAATAATATTATCCAATGATAAAAATTAATATATATCAAATATATTAATACTAAAATATTATTAATTATTTTTATAAAAGAATATTGTTATGATTAAGTTTTTAATATAGGTGGTTAAAATAGTTATTTTTTCATGAGAAGGTTATATCACATTAAACTAAGCAAGAATACAAGGTATGTATTTTTGTTAACTCGGTTTTTGTTCCTTGAGTAATGATTTTTTTTCTTAATATATGTTCTTATAAGTTGGGTATCTTATAATATATTTTTTTTAATTTTTAATTTCCAATCCTTTTTTAGGGATTTACAATTATATCCAAGAAAACCCTTTTCAAATGTAGCCATTGTAATGAATTATGATGTTCGTAATGGGTTTCCTTATTTCAACATCATTATTTACAGAAATATTTCGTATTCCCCACTTTTTTCTTCTTTTGTAGTTTATATAATACAATATAGATCCCTTTAATATAAAATTTCATAAAGTTTAAGCATTTTGAAAATCCATCACATGTTCTCTTTGGAAGAGATTTGATTTCAAATTTTACAAATGACATAAAAGAAATAAAAAAGATGGATCCCCATTTAAGTTATAATCCTCCTTCTTAAAAAATCTCATTCCAAGCTGGGGTTGACCCACCATCAAATTATATTAGATATTATTTCCTCTTCCTCTATATGGAAAAATAATTTTAAAAATCAAATATCCTTCAATGATTAAATTTTTTCATCATAAATGTGTGATGTTTTTCGGAATAATTCCTAACATTCCTAGGTAAGATATTTTTATTCCCTATTAACTTATTTATTCTCATAAATGAGCATATTTATTATTTTGAAACTAAAATATATGATGTAATTGGTGGAATTCATATTTCACGTTATCAATTTACAAATAGAATATCATTAATATCTGATTATGTGAGCTTTCAACCATGGTAATTTTGAAAACTAAAGGGGAATTGTTTTTCCTTTCATAATCATATATTTTATTATCCACTCAAAATTTACTTTTTGTAGACTTTAATATTTTTCAGAACTCCATTTTTTAAATGACATAGTAAAATTTAAATTTTTAAATAGTTTTCACTCCACCATTTTGATAATGACTCTTGATTGTGACACATAACTTTTAATCTTATGAAAATATTATATATATTTTCTAAAAAAAAATTATGGTTTTTATTACATTTTAGTCATTACCTCAAAATAATTTACTAAATATTAAATTATTTTTTTGAATTTCCCAATAAATTAATTTAATTTTTTATTCTTTCAAATTAAAATCACGTTATATAATGATTCAATTCATTATCACATCTTCTGTTTCACCATTTCAAGTCTTAATCTAATAAATATATGTTCATATATGAAAATTCCCTTAAATTTATTATGATTTACTATGTATATATATTTGTAATACCATACACATTCTTTTTCTTTCTATCTTAAAAAATATTCTAATAATTTTTTATGAAACCCATTTCTTTTCATGGGTTATTTATTTTACAAGGAATATCCACGTTCTCATATTCCCATGGAATATATATTTATAGTTTTATTTATTTGATAGGTAATAAAAAATTAAATAGCACTACCATTAATTAAAAATGATTATTATCTCATTAGATAATGATTTATCTTATAAGGGTAATTGTAGTTATACTATGATCAGAATATTTTTTGTGGGAGAAATTTCAGTTAGGTTCTTCCCATAAGATTATGTGTGGGTCTAACTACATTGAAGATGTACACACAATAGTTTTGAATTATGTAATTCATGTTTATATATGCCTACCAAACATCATTTAGACATAATTTTGGTAAATATAAATTCACCATTATATGTTACTTATGATTACGATTGTGCCACATTCTTATCATTTGATATATCTTTATGTTATATTGACTCATGTTAAGGTCAAGTTCTTATTCTTGATAATGCATATTTATTTTCGTATAATTTACAAATTTAATGTTCTTGGTCCTTGATTACTCTCTCATTCCCTTATTCTTATATTATTCTCACTTTTTATCATTATTTGATTTCAATATTTTTATCCTTATATAGAATTTGACATAACACCATACTATGTTTCTATTTCCACAGATTATGAATAAAAGTAATATGTGTGATCTCCCTATAATAGAATATAATTTGGAGACTTTATGGGAGATATTGATGAATTATTATGGATTATGTGGTTCTTAGTATAGTTGGAAAATTGTGTATTTGAAAAGAAATATTGTTCTTTATTATTTAATGGGTTATTCTAATTCAATAAACCCATAATCCAAAATGACTATAGGAATTTATAAAATCTAATATTTTCTATAAAACATGAAATTATTTTATGTTCACATATAAAATTTTATAGTTGGAATCAAGATTATTTAATAAGAAAAGTTTTTTTAGAAACATATCATAGAGGGTGGGTTTGGGGCACTATAGTTCCCACCCTTTAATAAGAATCAAAAAATATAAACATAGTTACTATATATAGATTTTAAATAAAATTTCATTTACTTTTACTATCTCTCATACTCAAAACATTCAATGGAAACTTCTTATGAAATATGTTCCCCATCAATGAGTGTTACTTCATTATCACATTACATAAAGAATTAAAATATTTTTCTATGCTAGGGGATCTTGCCAAACCATTATGGTTCTTATATAACTTGGGACAATTTAACATTCATTTTTTTATTCAATTGAATCAAATTCTATATCGTTAACACTTCCTGTTTACTTGTTATAACCACTTCCATGTTCAATTTCCCCTAGTATAAAAATTATGTTTCACAATGTTTCATTACTATTGGTTATTCATAAATATCATGAAACCCATTATTTTAATTACTATAATGTTGGTTAAATTAATCTCTATTGTAAGACCACATTTAGTATGGTTTTTAACATTTTTCATATAAATAACAAATATTAAATCTCTAAGAGAATGGGTTTTTATATTGGTTATTATAAATTACATTAAAACCCACATGATTAGAGTTTTCACATTATTTCTATGTATGATCAAAAATTAAACCACATAGTTTTAACATCAATATTATAAAAATAAGATTTATAGGACACTTTTAATATCATTTATTATATAACTGATGTAAAAAACTATATAATGAATTAAAACTTGCATGAATTTCTTCTCTTCCCATTCTATCGAGGCATGATATTATATTACCCTATATTTTTCAAGTTATAAAATCCATTGAACGTATTCATTTATGACGATTTGTTCTCTTATATATTTTATTCCCTTGACCACTTTCCACTTGTTCTATTCTTCTTCAATCACCCACTAATGCATTTTTCTGAACTCTTTTCTTGTAACTCCTCATAGATTCATCATCATCGTCAATATTTTTTTCAACCACAATCACACATAAATTAATTTAATATGAATATATTAAACTACTAATTTTTCTATGTTCTTCATTGATATACTTCCTACCACTATATTTCGTGTTAATAAGTTTTAATTTATCAATTACCAGATTTATTATATTTTTTGGTTTATTAAATTTTATATATTTTTTTATTTTTTTATCATGGATTCATATAAATTCATATAATATTTTTTTCATTTGATTTTATTTTTTCCTTCATTATTAACAAATATACTTCCACTATCATTATTTTTTGTGTTAAATTTTTTATTTTCCTTCATTTGAATATTTCTTAAAAAATTAAAATAACGATTATATAAATTTATTTATTACTAATTAAAATTTCATATTCAATAACATATAATTATTTATTTGTATATTACATTATTTATTATATTGTATAATGGTTTATTTTTATGTTGTGTTTATATTTTATTTTAAATTAATTTATATATGTTTATATATACACGTCATTAATTATAAATAAACGTGTTTATATAAAAGTTCTTTTATATGTTTTTATATATTATTATATTTTTTATGGATTCGGGTGATTATTGGATCAAAATTTAATAATAGAATGAAGAATTGAAGATGAATATTAGAAATTGATTGATGATTTCATGAAAAAATTCAAATGAAAGATAAAATATAAAGATATTTTTTGTTTGGAGAAGAGAAATGAAATGCCACAATATTTCTTATGTTGTACTTTGAATGTATTTGATAACTTTCCTTACACAAAACCTCGTGCCTAAATTATTTTTTCTATGTTATGACCATTATAGCCTGTTGTGTGATTGAATGGTTTGAATCATATTAACAGCATTATAAAATATATATATATATATATATATATAATTTTATTATTTATTAACATATATTAATTAATGATTAAGAAATTGATTATCCATTATTATTATTTTTGTAAAATGTTTTTATTTTTTCCTTGTATTATATTGCCAATTTGTTTCTAAAGTGTTGCTAAATATTTTAGGAAATTTTTTCTGATTATGAGCTAGATGAGGTTAAGAATTTTTTCCCTAACCATGTTTGGAAAACTTTACTAAGTCGTAATATTCAAATACAATCATTAAAACTAATATAGTAGGAATAAATTCATGAACCACAAAGAGATTATACACATTCATTCATAGTAAAAAATTTCCAAAGTGAGAGATCTCATATACTGTATGGTGTACACTAGAGATAGATCACCAGATATAGGATTGTATATGCATAACACATAATAGAAAAAACGTAAAGGTGTTCTATAAGGGTTGTGTGAAGTTACATATGGTATGTGATTAAATATATAAATTCAATGGTTCTTACTAGACAAAGAACGATAAGAAGTTAGAAGTTTTATTTTTGTTCACACTCCTAAAAATATAACAATCTCCATATCCAAATGAAAATTTTCAATCAGAAACATAGATCAATAAATAATGAAATTTTAAATATTCACCAGGATAAAAAAATTAACATAATTCTTTAGATGTTACAATAATGTTATTAGTAATAAATAACTCATGTTTTCTAGATAGTGACTCGTGAAACTTCAAGATAGATAGTTTTTATATCACTCAAGTTGACATGTCTTTATTATTGTAAATATGATGTGTAAGGATGAAACATCATAAAGCGGGATGCTAACTGAATGCCTAAAAAATTAATTCCATAGGAAAAATATCTAACATATGAAAATCATACATACCAATTTAATGTAAACATACAGATGATTCATTAATTTTGTATCAAACTGAGTCTTTTTTTTTAAATTTGTGTGTAGAGTGGTAGTTTAGAATAGTAGAACTGGTAATAGTTATTTTAATTCATATGACTGATGTAATTGGATTATGGAGATCAAATGAAAGGGGAAAGAGGAAATATTATTAGAATAATTTTAATAAATTCAATTGACATGAATTCATCAGACAAATCTATTAATAGAAGTACATATATATTAGTAAAACCCAAAAAATATATAATAGCTATGATTATATTTTCTTATGGTTTATATTTTTATGTATATAAATTTTAATGTGGTTCCATAATATTGTGGTTAAGGTTGATTGAATAAGGTTTCAGATTTTAGAGTTCCCATGAAGCTTCTATTCTGTTAAAGTATATTTAAAAATGGTCTAGAATAATTGATAAGCATCAAATGAATTAAAATTAAGTGACATATATAATTTTTTGATGTTGGATGAGTGGAAAAATAATTTAAATTCTCATGATTTACTCCCATGAAATTTCTTATATAGGGATGTTTTTTTTATAAACTAAAAATATTATCCTATACAAAAGAAGGCACACTGATGATTTTTTGAGTAGTTTGATTTTCATAATTGGTCATGTTTTTATTAAACATGTTGTACAATGGATTTATTTTTAGTGAGAAGAGTTTACAAAAATAGTTTTAGTGAAAATATTTATTAGACATATGGTGTCGATCAGTATTAAAGGGTAGATATTTTGTTCGGTGATATAGGAAAAAGACACTCGATCGAGAGTACAGGATAAAGAATATAGTCAACATTAGATATGGTTTTCAACATTGGTTGGAGGTATATAAATTTTTTAGTAGATAGATCATAAAATAAAATGCCTAATTTTAATGAGGTGCACTATACGGTTAACATTGGACATAGGTAGGGAGCACCGAATAGACACATACTAGATAAAGATAAAGAGATGGATTATTTCTTGATGATCCTGTTAGAATATTATTAGAACATTTATTATAGTTATTATGGAGTAGTTCTCATAAGAAAAATATTAAAACTCGTTTGATTTAGTATAATAATTCTCACTTGGATATAGTTGTATAATTTTAGTTGGGTAACTATATTCAATTTTCTAATATATTGAATTTCCATTCACTTGTGGGAGAATCCATGGAAAGGATTTTAATGTCCCATGTCTTATGATAAGGATTACTTACCGTCTGGATTGAAAAATTAATTCAATGTTAGAAATAATAATATTAATGGAAAAACTTTAAATAAATATTAAATTTTCAATTATTTATGTAAATATATAAATAAAGAAATTAAAATTAAATACATAAATGAATCATTATTAATGAATAATTTATTTTAACTTGTTAATTTTATCAAATAATTATTACTTGATATATTCTAATATAATAAATTTATATTTATAAATAAAATTATATAAAACTATTTTACTAAATAAATTATAGAAATTTCAATTTAAATAAAAATATTATACATTAATAAATTTGGATAAATTAATGTTATGAAATTAAAGCTATTATAATTTATTATTCATTAATGAAATTATGAAAAAATAATTCTGCATGTAAGAAAATTTTAGTGTATTTTTTATTGTAATTGTTATTGTTATAAACATCCTAAATACGAATAATAGATTTGTATTTTGAATTTATAATTTTAATTTATAAATTTAATTCGGTTATTATATATATCATTCAAATACTAAATTATTATATTATTATTATTAACTTATTTTATAAAAATATGGAGCATAAATTTATTTTGTTTGTTAAAAAAATATAATTATAGAAAAAATATCTTCTCTGTATTAAAAAAACAAAAATGAGATAAAAATTTGAAACCCTATTTGAGAGAGGATGTTCATTTTTTAGAGATGGAAGTCGAGCGAAAGGAGGGATTTGGGTACCCGAGTAACGGGTTGAAGTTGGGGACTACATGAGGTGAAAATGAGGATTGAGGCTCAGCTGAATGGGATAATGGTTTTGACCTTAAGTATGGATTCATCTAGAAGATATGTTAAATCCTAATTGAGGGTTCAAACTAAGTTGATGGAAAAGGGGTTAGAAAACCCATACTGGCTATTTTTGAATTTTCATTTATCTGTTTGTTGTTTTTCAATTTTTTTCTTCCGTGGTTCATTTGTTCATCCCTATATTGGTATTTTAATGTTATTTTTGTCAATAGTTTGGGTCAGGAGTCCTTTTGTTGATTTTTTTCAACAATATTATTTTCAAAGTCGCTTATTGGCAGTTCTTTATATTGCTGATTTTTAACTGGATATGAACCTCCATTATTGATGTGTTTTATTCTTTAACATTAAGCATATTTATATATAATATGTATAACAGAACATGGTATATTAAATATAAAAAATCCTTGATTTTTCACCAAATTTTTACAATAGGAATCAAGAATTGTTTCTCCCTTCACATACGACCAGTTAATAATATATATATATATATATATCATCATTGTATCTAAATAATGATGAAAATGACTAGAATCATTTCATCGGTGTCTATAAATAATAGTCTCAAACTTGATCAATGCGAATATGGGAAGGCGTCTTCAATGTAGAAGAAAACAACGGTTTCTCCAAATCGATGTGAGGGTTTTTTAATTTTATTTTAAAAAAAATTATTTTTTCACAATTATAATTGTTTTGCTCTATTCCCTTTTATATAACCCTTAGAAAAGGTATTTTTATTAAAAAATCATGTTATGTAGTTTCGATAAAAATATATTATTTTTATTAAAAAAAATTTGATTATGCCCTTTGATGGTTACGGTTTTTATTTTAACAATATTTTTATTTCAATTTTGTATGAAAATTATTTCAATAAAACTAGTCAAAGGATTTATTTGAATAAAAACATAATTTTCCATCATATACAATAATATTATCTATATAAATATTTTTTTTTCTTAATCAATTATGATTCTAATTTATAATTTGAGAATATATTATTATTTAAGGTTAAAATATATTTCTTTCAAATTATAAATTTTGGTGGAAATATATTACTTTGAAATAATTTCATATGTATAAACACACACAAACACACATAAATATATATATATATATATCATTTCATATAAAATAGATTCGGCCTACACATTTTTAGTATAAAATGATTTCGAATTTTTAATGAATTCTAAATATGGTACTATGAAAGGAATATATGTCATTAAATTTTCAAATTATTATTCAATAAAAATGTTTTTAAATAAAATTTTAAATTTATATATTCTTATATATACGTAACTTAATTTAAAAAAATAACTTCCTATGGATTTGTTTTTATAATATTAACTTTAATTTTTAAATAATCATAGTTAGGTTTCTATAAAAGAAATAGGTGTTATAGAATTTTAAAAAATAATGATTAGGTTAGAATTGTTTCATTTACAAAAACGTTTATGTATGTATGTATATATATATATATATCAATACATTTGGAACACATTTATTCAAACACCTATATAAATATAATTTTGGGAAAAACTATATTTTAATTTGATATCAAAATATACTTGTATATAAATGTTTGTATATATGTATCAATTTATGATTAATTTTTTTATTTCTAATATATATATAATGGTATATATAAATATATATAGATGTAACTTTATATAAAATTATTTCTATTGATATTTTTATATTTGTTAATATATATATATATATATATATATATGAATAAGTAATCATTTTTATTCTAATATCAATATGTATGTAAATAAAAACACACACATAATTATATATATATATATATATTAAGTAAAACTATTTTTTCTATATATATGTAGGTAAATGTTTATATATACATATATAATTTCATTCCATTATACTTTTATCAAAATATATATAGACAAATATTCTCAATGGAATTCATTTTTATTATATGTATACAGATGATCAAGTTTTTATGATATGAAATTCAAGTTACCATGTTAAAATTTCAAAGAACTACATTTTGATTAGATGTGGATTATACCCAAACCCTTATAGTACATTTTCAAACAATTTCATGGGAGTGCCTAGATGGAACTATGTGATTACCTAATAGAAAACAAAATGGTTGATCCCAGATTGCCCCTCAATGCATTGGGTA
Organism: Viscum album; assembly: GCA_963277665.1. Lineage (NCBI taxonomy): Eukaryota > Viridiplantae > Streptophyta > Magnoliopsida > Santalales > Viscaceae > Viscum > Viscum album. Next base: position 1,847,674,896 of record OY728143.1, on the reverse strand, counting down.
ATGTTATAATTCTCATTAGATTCTATGTATGGTGAGCATGAGGTTATCCTAAGATCACTATGGGATTATGGAGTAAACCTAGTCTATCAAGGGAGTATATCCACCTTGTTATATTGTATCTGGAATTAACTGTGACTTTGTGTTTTGATTGAACATGCCTTTGGTAATTATTAATGATTAAATATGAGTTTCTAAAAGAAATATCTATTATTATATGAATGAATGAACTAGACATTCCAAAGGCTCTATATCTAAAAATCCAAGTAGAAGAAATTATTATTTTCAAATTTACACATGAACTTTAAGGTGGCCATTTTAGATATTTATTAAAAAAAATATATTATATAAAATTGAAATACCTACTTTGTTTTGACATATTTTGAAACCCCTTACTAAAATATTTAGTGCCCAAAATATGTTTTAATAAAAAATTTATAAGAATAGTAGAAATTTATATGATGTTTATTCGATATAAAGATGTGGTACACATGAAAACAATTGTATAAATTATTTTACAAATTTCATAAAATGTAATGTATTTGTCTAATTTTCTAAAATCTAAATTGAAAAAATGTATTGGATTAAAAAACATGGTTTGTATTTTTGAGTTTTATTTTGTCAAAAATAGTCATATTCATTTAGTACCGAATCCCAAAGTGAGGGACTGGGGATTTACAGTTGGTATCAAACTAACTATCTAGAAAAATTTAGATATTTGACACTGTCATTTGAGGAAAATCTAATTGTTGTAGTATAAATAATTAGAAAATCCAGTTTTTCAAAATTCTAATTATATAGATTCATAATTTTTAAGAGTCAGATGAACAAATTGTGAGGGATCATTTCTTTTATATAGGGGGAAGAACATACCATCCTGAGTCTTAAGATAAGAATTACTTATTTTTTGATCTGAACATTAATTAAATATTTTCAATAATAATATTTATGAAATGTAAATGTAAATTAATATGAAATTATCTACTATAAATTTTAATAAATGAGTAATGAAATTAAAATCACACTCTTAAATGAATCATTATTATTAAATAATTCATTTTATTTAGTTAATTTTATCAAATAATTATTACTTGAAACTTTTTGATATAAAGAATTTATTTTCATAAATTAAATTATATAACATATGTTCTAGTAAATAAATAGTAGTAATTTTAATTTAAATAAATATATACTTTTTTAAATTTGGTTAAATTAATTTTATGAAATAAAATGTATTATATGTTATTATTAATTATTGAAATTATGAAAAAATAATATTTGTTTAAAAAAATATTTTATCATTTTTAGTTTTATTATAATTATTTTATATATCTTAAACAAGAATAATGAATTTTTATATTCAAATTGTAAAATCAATTTTTAAATTTAATTTGGTTATTATAAATTTATCCAAAATATATAAAATTTTGATATTAGTATTATTAAATTATTTTATAAAAATATGGTTTATAAATTGTTTTTATATATTATTAAATATAATTATTAAAAATTAAATTTCATATTTGTATTATAATTGAATAAAAAATAAAAAAGATTTAAAAAAAGAGAAATTGAGTTTTAGGGATGTTGTTTTTTTATTGGGAGAAGGGAGTTGAGCATATAAAGTGCTTTGAGAGCCTGAGCAGTTGGTCGATGTTGGGTTAATCATGAGATATAGACGAGGCTCGATACTCTATCGATGGTATGAATGGTGTTCTTCCACTCGTATGGCTTCATATGGAAGGGAAGATCGAGCTCATTCGAGGGTCCAAACCAATTGGAGGGAGATTAGTTTATATCGGGAGAGTCTGAGAGAAGTGTGACCAAATGGGGGTTCGACATGTAAAGGTTTTTCAAATGAGGATGGATAATTGTTATTCATCATCAGATCTAAGGTATCTCTTTGTATAATTTATTTCATGGTGCTATGTTTTTTAGCTGAAACCCAATTTGTATTCTACACTATTTATTTTCTTCTTCCATCATTGTCAACAAATCCCTTCTACGTTTTTGGATTATCATTTATCTATTCATCATATGGAAATATTTACTTCTTGATTGATTCATTTGTCCCTATAGTGGTAATATTCAATCATTTTTATTAAGAGTTTGGGGCTAGAGTCTTAAAGTAGATCTGTTTCAAAAACATTTTTTTAAAGTCATGTGTGGCATGTTCATTGTATTTAATATCATGAAAAGGATATAAATATCCTTTATTATATGTTTTCCTTTTCTTCCTCAAACATATATATATTTGTATAATATATATAAAAATGAACTTGGAATAATATTTCTCATAAAACCATGAGTATAAAGCACATATTTTTTTATGAGGTATCCATTATTATTTCTTTATTTACATATGGAAATTTAATAAAATATATATATATCATCAATTTATCTGAATAGTGTGAAAATGGATATAAATTCCATTCTTCGGTGTCTAAAAATAATAGTGTCAAACATGATACATGGAGAATAAGATAAGGTGTCTTCTGTGTAGAAAAATATGATGGTTTTTTCAAGTCTAAGAAATGTATTTATTTAAAAATATATATTTTTTCCGAATTATACATTTATTGCTCCATTCCCTTTTATGAAACCCATGATAAATTTATCTTTATAAAATTATGCGTTCATATTATCTTCCATCCAAATTTTTTCTTTTTATTATTAAAAATTGTTTTGATTATGTCTTTTGATGGTAAGCATACATATATAAATAATATTTTTTTAATTGAATAAATAAATTATCTATAAAATACATAGTAAAGTTATTTATTTTTTTGAAAACAACATTTTCAATCATATACATATATATTATATTAATAAATAAATAATTTTTTTAAAATTAATTATGATATTAATTTGTAACGTGAAAGAATATTATTAATTAACGTGAACATATATTATTTTCAAATTATAAATTATAGGTAAAATATATTATTATTCAAATTAGTTCACATGTATAAACATACATATATATGTGTTTGTGTGTGTGTGTCATTTCATTTAAAATATATTGTTCCAATACATTTGTTTTTTAGTTATTTCGATTCATTAATTAATTATAATTTATAAGTAGAGAATATATTATTAATTAAGGGGAAAATATATTACTTTAAATTTATTAATTTTTGTGGAAATATATTATTTTGAAATAATTTCATATGTATAAACACACGCACACACACACAAATATATATCATTTCATATAAAATAGATTTGGCCTACACATTTTTAGTATAAAATTATTTCTAATTTTTAGTGAATTCTAAATGTGGTACTATGAGAGGAATTTGTATCATTAAATTTTCAAATTATTGTCAAATAAAAATGTTTTTTAAATAAAAATTTAAATGTATATATTCTTATATATACATAATTTCATGTTAAAAAAATCTCTTCCTATGGATTTATTTTTATCATATTAATTTTAATCTTTAAAGAATCCTAGTTAGGTTTCTATAAATGGAAGCGGTGATATAGAATTTTAAAATATTAATTATTTAGTTAGAATTGTTTCATTTACAAAAAATTATATGTATGTACATATATATATATATATCAATTAATTTGGAACACATTTATTCAAACACCTATATAAATCTAATTTTAGCAAAAACTAATATTTAATTTTATTTCAAAAGATACATGTATATAAATGTTTGTATAAATGTATCAATTTATTTTTCATTTTTTTATTTCTTATATATATATAATGGTATATATAAATATTTATACATTTCACTTTATATAAAATTATTTCTATTGATATTTATACATTTTTTAATATTTATATATATATATATGAATAAGTAATCATTTTTTATTCTAATATCAATATGTATGTAAATAAAAACACACACACACTTATATATATATTATGTAAAACTAATTTTTTCTATATATATGTAGGTAAATGTTTATATATATATATATAATTTCATTTCATGCTACTTTTATTGTGATATATATATATACATATATTCTCCATGGAATTCATTTTTATTATATATATATACTGATGATCAAGGTTTTATGATATGAAATACAAGTGTCCATGTTTATAATTCCGAAGAACTGCATGTTGATGAGACATGGATTATATCCAAACCCCTATGGTACTTTCAAAAAACATATGATGGGTGTGCCCAGATAGAACTATGTGATCTCCTAATAGAAAACATAATGGGTGATCCCAGATTGCAGCCTAATGCATTTGGTAATGTTATAATTCTCATTAGATTCCATGTATGGTATAAAGGAGGTTATCCTAATAACTCTATGGGATTAGGGAGTAAACCTAATCCATCAACGGACTATATCCACCATGTTATATTGTCTCTATAATTAATTGTGAATTTGTTTAATGATCAAACGTGCCTTTTGTAATTATTAATGATTAAATATGAATTTATGAAAGAAATATTTATTATTATATGAATTAATAAACTTGAATTTCCAAATGTTCTATATTTAAAAATGAATTTATAAAAAATTAATATTTTTTAGTTTACACATTAACATTATGGTCGTCATTGTAGATATTTATAAAAAAAATTATATTATCTTAAATTGAAAAACATTCTTGGTTTTCACATATTTTGAAACCCCTTACTAGGATATTTAGTGCCCAAAATATGTTTTAATATAATTTTTATAGTAATAGTAGAAATTTATACGATGTTTGTTTGATTTAAAGATGTGGTACACATGAAGACAACTATATAAATTCTTTTACAAATTTCATAAAATGTAAGGTATTTGACTAATTATCTAAAATCTAGATAGAAAAAAGGTCTTGAATTGTGAAATATGGTTTGTATTTTTGATTTTTCTAATGTAAAAAAGCACCAATCAATCATTTAGTACTGAATCCAAAAGTGAGGTACTGGGGCTTTATAGTTGGTATCAAACTGACTGTCTAGAAAACATTGGAGATTAGACATTGTCGTTTGAGGAATATATAAGTGGTGTAGTATAAATCTTTAAAAATTCCAGTTTTTCAGAATTCTAATGATAGAAATTCATAATTTGTAATAGTCTGACGAACTAATTGTGAGGGTGTATTTCTTTTACGTGGGGGAAGAACATAACATCCCGAGTCTCAAGATAATAATAACTTATTCCCTTAAGCTAAATATTAATTCAATATTTTCAATAATAATATTAATGAAATGAAAATTTAAATGAATATCAAATAATAAATTATACATTTTAATAAATGAGTAATGAAATTAAAATAACACTCTTAAATGAATCTTTATAATTAAATAATTCATTTAATTTAGTTAATTTTTTCAAATAATTATTACTTGATATTTTTTCATTTGATGAATTTATTTTCATAAATTAAATAATATAACATTTGTTCTAGTAAATAAATAATAAGAATTCTTATTTAAATAAACGGTGTACATGTTTAAATTTGGATAAATTAATTTTATGAAATAAAATGTATTATAAACTATTATTCATTAATGAAATTATGAAAAAATAATTAAGTGTTTACGAAAATATTTGTATTATTTTTATTTTTATGATATTTATTTTAAATATCTTAAACATGAATAATGAATTTTTATATTGAAAATGTATAATCAGTTTTTAAATTAAATTTGGTTATTGTAAATATATCCAAAATATACAAAATTATGATATTAGTATTGTTAATTTATTTTATACAAATATGGTTTATAAATTGTTTTTATATATTATTAAATATAATTATTAAAACCAAATTTCATATATATATTAAAAATTTATATAAATTAAAATATATTTAAAAAAAGATAAATCTAGTTTTAGGGATGGTGTTTGTTTATTGGGAGAAGGGAGTTGAGAATATCGAGCACTTCGATAGCCTGATTAGTTGGTCGATGTTGGGTTCAACATGATGTACAAACGAGGCTCGATGCTTTATCGATGGGATGAATGGAGCTCTTACACATGTATGGCTTCAAATTGAAGTTAAGATCGATCTCATTCGAGGATCTGAACCAAGTGGAGGGAGATTAGTTTATATCGGGAGAGTCTTAGATAATTTTGACCAAATGGGTGTTCGAAATGTGAAGGTTTTTGGAATGAGGATGGATAATTGTTATACATCATCATATCTAAGGTATCTCTTTGTTTATTTTATTTCATGGTATTATAATTTTTTATCTGAAACCCTATTTTTATTCTACCTTATTTATTCTCTTCTTTCGTTATTGTCAAGAAATCGCTACTATTTTTTGGATTATCATTTCTCTATTCATTGTTTAGAAATTTTTACTTCCTGATTGATTCAGTTGTCCCTATAGTGGTAATTTTAAATCTTTTCTATTAAGAGTTTGGGGTGAGAGTCTTAATGTAGATTTGTTTTAACAATTTTTTTTAATATCATGTGTGGCTTGTTCAATGTATATAATATCTTGAAAAGGATATATATATTAATTATTATTTTTTCTTAAAACATATATATATTTTTATAATATTTATATAAATGAACTTGAAATAAGATTTCTCCGAAAACCTTGAGTATACACCCCATATTTTTTTTATGAGTTATCAAAAATTATTTCATTCTTTACATATGGAAATTTAATATATATATATATATATATATATATATATATATATATCATCACATTATCTGAATAGTGTGATAATGGATTTAAAATCCAGTCTTCAGTGTTAAAAAATAATACGGTCAAACATGATTTATGGAGAATAAGATGAGGTGTCTTCGGAGTAGAAGAATATGATGGTTTTTGCAAGTCTAAGAAATGGATTTATTTAAAAATATATATATATTTTTTTAGAATTATACATTTATATCTTCATTGCATTTTACAAAACCCTTGATAAAGGTATCTTTATAAAATTATAAATTCATATTAGATTCATCCAAATGTTTTCTTTTTTATTGATAATTTTTTTTTGATTATGTCTTTTGATGGTAAGTGTACTTATTTAAAGAATATTTTTATTTTCATTATATTAATAAATTATCTATAAAATACATAGTAAAGGGATTTTTTTAAAACAACATTTTCAGTCATATAAACGTATATTATATTTATATATAAATAATTTAATTAAAATTAATTATGATATTAATTTGAAACGTGAAAAAATATTATTAATTAACGTGAAAATATTTTATTTTCAATTTATAAATTATTAGGAAAATGTATTATTATAAAATAAGTTTACATGTATAAACACACACACATATATATATATGTGGGTGTGTGTGTGTGTATTATTTCATTTAAAATATATTGTTCTTATGCATTAGTTTTATAATTATTGTGATACATTAATGAATTCTAATTTATAAATTGAGAATATATTATTAATTAAGTTGAAAATATATTACTTTCAAATTATTAATGTTGTTGAAAATATATTATTTTGAAATAATTTCATATGTATAAACACACACACACAGAGATATATAAATATATTATTTAAAATAAAATAGATTCGGCATACATATTTTTAGTATAAAACTATTTCTAATTTTTAAGGAATTCTAAATGTGGTGCTATGAAATGAATATATGTCATTGAATTTTCAAATTATTATTAAATAAAATTGTTTTTTAAATAAAAGTTTAAATGTATATATTCTTATATATACATAATTTCATGTTAAAAAAATATCTTCCTATGGATTTATTTTTATAATATTAATTTTAATGTTTAATGAATCGTAATTAGGTTTCTATAAATGTAAGCAGTGTTATAGAATATTAAAAATTAATGATTAAGTTAGAATTGTTTCATTTACCAAAAAGTATATGTATATATATATATATCAATTCATTTGGAACACATTTATTCAAACACCTATATAAATCTACTTTTGGGAAAAACTAATGCTTTATTTGATATCGAAAGATACATGTATATAAATTTTTGTATATATGTATCAATTTATGTTTAATTTTTTTATTTCTAATATATATACTGGTATATATAAATATATATACATGTCACTTTATATAAAATTATTTCTATTTTTATTTATACATTTTTTAATATATATATATATGTGTGTGTGTGTGTGAATAAGTAATCATTTTTTATTCTAATATCAATATGTATGTAAATAAAAACACACACACACATGTATATATATATATATTATATAAAACTGTTTTTTCTATATATATGTAAGTAAATGTTTATATATAGATATATAATTTCATTCCATGAAACTTTTATCGTGATATATATATATACATATATTCTCCATGGATTTCATTTTTATTATATGGATACTGATGATCAAGGTTTTATGATATGAAATACAAGTGACCACGTTTAAAAATACAATGAACTACCTGTGTATGGAACGTGGATTATATCCAAACCCTTATAGTACTTTTTCAAACAATGTGATGGGTGTGCTTAGATGGCACTAAGTGATCTCCTAATAGAAAACATAATGGGTGATCCCATATTACACCTCAATGCATTGGGTAATGTTATAATTCTCATTAGATTCCATTTACGGTGTGCAGGATGTTATCATAAGAATACTATGGGATTAGGGAGTAAATCAAATCCATCAAGGGACTATACCCACCATGTTATATTGTATCTAGGATTAACTGTGACTTTGTGTAATGATTGAACATGCCTTTGGTGAATAGTAATGATTAAATATGAGTTTCTGAAAGAAATATTTAATATTATATGAATGAATGAACTAGACATTCCAAAGATTCTATATTTAAATATCTATTTAAAAAAATTATTATATTTAAATTTACAAATGAACATTAGGGACATCATTTTTGATATTTATAAAAAATAATATTATCTTAAATTGAAAAACATTCTTGGTTTTCACATATTTTGAAACCACTTACTAGGAAATTTAGTGCCCAAAATATGTTTTAATATAATTTTTTTAGTTATAGTATAAATTTATATGATGTTTGTTTGATATAAAGACATGGTACACATGACGAAAACTGTATAAATTCTTTTACAAATTTCATAAAATGTAATGTATTTGTCTAATTATATAAAATCTTGATAGAAAAAATGTGTTGGATTATAAAATATGGTTTGTATTTTTGAGTTTTCTTTTGTAAAAAAACACCCATCATTCATTTAGTACTGAATCCAAAAGTGAGGTATTGGGGCTTTACAGTAGGTATCAATCTGACTGCCTGGAAAAATTTGGATATTAGACATTGTCGTTTGAGGAAAATCTCACTGGTGTAGTATAAATCTTTAGCAATTCCAGTTTTTCAAAATTCTAATGATATAAATTCAAAATTTGTAATTGTCTGATGAAAGAATTGTAGGAGCACATTTAATTTATGTGGGGGGAAAACTTAACATCCTCATTTTCAAGATAAGAATAACATATTGTCTTGATCTAAACATTAATTAAATATTTTCAATAATAATAGTAATGATATGAAAATGTAAATGAATATCAAATTATCAAGTAAAAAATTTAATAAATGAGTAAAGAAATTAAAATCGCACACATAAATGAATCTTTATTATTAAATAATTAATTTTGTTTAATTAATTTTATCAAATAGTTATTACTTGATATTTTTTCATATAATGAATTTATTTTCATAAATAAAATTATTTAACATTTGTTCTAATATATAAATATTAAAAAATTTTAATTTAAATAAAAAATATACATGTTTAAATTTGGATAAATAAATTTTATGAAATAAAATGTATTTTAAATTATTATTCATTAATGAAATTATGAAAAAATAATTTACTATTTATGAAAATATTTTTATTATTTTTATTTTTATTATAATTATTTTAAATATCTTAATCATGATTAAATAATTTTAATATTTAAATTGTATATTCTGTTTTTAAATTTAATTTGGTTAATATAAATATATCCAAAATATACAAAATTATGATATTACTATTATTAAATTATTTTATACGAATCTGGTTTATATATTATTTTTATATATTATTAAATATAATTATTAAAACAAAATGTCATATATGTGTTAAAAATGATAAATTTTTTAAAAAGATTTAAAAAAAAGAGAAAATTGAGTTTTAGGGATGGTGTATATTTATTGGGAGAAGGGACCTGAGCATATCGAGTGCTTCGAGAGCCTGAGCAGTTGGTCGATGTTGGGTTCATCAAGAGGTACAATTGAAGCACAATGATCTATCAATGGGACAAATAGTGTTCTTGCACTTGTATGGCTTCATATGAAAGGGAAGATCGATCTCATTCGAGGGTCAGAGCCAAGTGGAGGGAGATAATATTTTATCGGGGCAGTCCGAGAGATGTTCAACCAAAGGGGGGTTCGACATGTGTAGGTTTTTTTAATAAGGACGGATAATTGTTGTTCATCAAGATATCTCAGGTATCTCTTTCTTTATTTTATTTCATGGTGTTATATTTTTTTAGCGGAAACCCTATATGTATTCTACCTTATTTATTTTCTTCTTTCCTCATTGTCAACAAAACTCTACTATTTTTTGGATTATCATTTCTCTATTCATTGTTTAGATGTATTTATTCCATGATTGATTCAGTTTCCCCTATAGTGGTAATTTTAAATATTTTTTTAAGAGTTTGGGGTGAGAGTCTTAAAGTTGATTTGTTTCAAAATCATTGTTTTTAAAGTCATGTGTGGCAATTTCAATATATTGAATATCTTGAAAAGTAAATAAATATATTTAATTATATGTTATATTATTTTTCCTGAAACATTTATATATTTATATAATATATATATAAATGAACTTCGAATAAGATTTCTAAATAAACCTTGAGTATACACCACATATTTTTTTATGAGGTATCAATAATTATTTATTTCTTTACATATAGAAATTTAATATAACATATATATATATAAACATATTTATTTATATTTCATCACTTTATCTGAATAGTGTGAAAATGTATATAAAATCCATTCTTCGGTGTCTAAAAAAAATATTGTCAAACATGATCCATGGAGAATAAGATAATGTGTATCTTGTGTAGAAAAATATGATGGTTTTTACATTTCTAAGAAATGGTTGTATTCAAAAAAATATATTTTTTCAGAATTATATATTTATTGCTCCACTCCCTTTTACAAAACACATGATAAAGGTATCTTTATAAAATTATGAATTCACATTAGACTCCATCCAAATGATTTCATTTTTTTGATACTTTTTTTTATTATGTATTTCGATGGTAAGAGTACTTATTTAAATAATATTTTTATTTTAATTCAATAAATAAATTATTTACTAAATATATAGTAAAGGAATTTATTTTTTTCAAAACAATATTTTCAATCAAATACATGTATATTATATTTATAAATAAATAATTTTTTAAAAAATTGTTATGATATTAATTTGTCACTTGAACGAATATTATTAATTAACATGAAAATATATTATTTAAAAATATTAATTTATAGAGAAAATATATTATTTTCAAATAAGTTTACATGTATAAACACACATATGTGTGTGTGTATCATTTCATTTAAAATATATTGTTCATATGCATTTGTTTTTTAATTATTTTGAATCATTAATGAATTCTACTTTATAAGTTGAGAATGAATTATTAATTAAGGTGAAAATATATTACTTTCAAATTATTAATTTAGGTGAAAATATATTTGTTTTGAAGTAATTTCATATATATAAACAAACACACACACAAATATATATCTATAAATATCATTTCATATAAAATAGAATTGTCTTAAACATTTTTAGTATAAAATTATTTCTAATTTTTAAATATTTCTAAATGTGGTACCATGAAAGAAATATATTTCATTAAATTTTCAAATTAATATTAAATAAAAAAATTAAATAAAAGTTTAAATGTATATATTCTTATATATATATTATTTCATGTTAAAAAAATCTCTTCTTGTAGATTTATTTTTATAATATTAATTTTAATGTTTAAATAATTATAGTTAGGTTTCTATAAATGAAAGCGGTGTTATATAATTTTAAAAATTAATGATTAATTTAGAACTGTTTCATTTACAAAAAAGTATATGTATGTATGTATATATATATATATATCAATTCATTTGGAACACATTTATTCAAACACCTATATATATCTAATTTCGGGAAAAACTAATATTTAATTTGATATCAAAAGCTATATGTATATAAATGTCGGTATATATGTATCAATTTATGTTTAATTTTTTATTTATAAAATATATATATATATAATGGAATATATAAATATATATAAATGTAATTTTATTTAAAATTATTTCTATTGATATTTATACATTTGTTAATATATATATACGAATAAGTAATCATTTTTTATTCTAATATATATATGTATGTAAATAAAAGAACACACACACAATTGTATATATATATATATAAATTATGTAAAACTATTTTACATATATTTATGTAGGTAAATGTTTATATATAGATATATAATTTCATTCAATGATACTTTAATCATGATATATATATACATATATTCTCCATGGAATTCATTTTTATTGTAAGGATACTAATGATCAAGGTTTTATGATATGAAATACAAGTTTCCAGGTTTAAAATTCCAAAGAACTGCATGTGGATGGGATGTGGATTATAAACAAACCCTTATGGTAATTTTTCAAACCATGTGATGGGTGTGCCCAAATGGAACTATGTGATCACCTAATAGAAAAAATAATGACTGATCCCAGATTTCACCTTAATGCATTGGGTAATGTTATATGTCTTACTAGATTCCATGTATGGTGTACAGAAGGTTCTCGTAAGAACACTATGGCATTATAGAGTAAACCAAATCCATCAAGGGACTATATCCACCATGTTATATTGTCTGTGGAATTAACTCTGACTATGTGTTATGATCGAACATGCCTTTGGTAATTATTAATGATTAAATATTAAAATATGAAAGAAATTATTATTATTAATATATGAATGAATGAACTAGACTTTCTAAATGTTCTATATCTAAAAATCAATTTACAAAAAATTATTATTTTCAAATTTACACTTGAACTTTACGGTCTCCATTTTAGATATTTAAAAAAAATTATATTATATTAAATTGAAAAACCATCTTGGTTTTCAAATATTTTGAAACCGCTTACTAGGAAATTTAGTGCCCAAAATATGTTTTAATATAATTTTTATTGGTATAGTAGAAATTTATATGATGTTTTTTTGATATAAATATATGGTGAACATGAAGAAAACAGTACAAATTATTTTAAAAATTTCATAAAATGTAAGGTATTTTCCTAATTCTCTAAAATCTAGATAGAAAAAAGGTCTTGGATTGCAAAATATGGTATGTACTTTCCAGTTTTATATTGTAAAAAACACCCATATTCATTTAGTAATGAATCCAAAAGTGAGGATTGGGGATTTATAGTTGGTATCAAACTGACTATCTAGAAAACTTTAGATATTAGACATTTTCATTTGAGTAAAATCCAGTGGTGTAGTATAAATCTTTAGAAATTCTAGTTTTTCAAAATTCAAATGATAGAAATTCATAATTTTGAACAGTCCGACGAACGAATTGAGAGGGTGTATTTCATTAATGTGGGGGAAGAACATAACATCTCGGGTCTTAAGATAAGAATTACTTATTGTCTTGATCTAAAATTTAATTCAATATTTCCAATAATAATATTAATAAAATAAAAATATAAATGAATATCAAATTATCAACTATAAATTTTAATAAATGAGTAATGAAATTAAAATAATTTCATGGCGGACTCCCTTGCCCGCTTGGGTAGGCAGGATGTGCCTCTCATCATTTATGACTCGCTTTCTTCCATCCCTCCAGAATGTGCCTCTTTTGTACTGGGGGATTCCCTTGGACTCCACCATTTCTGACCGCCTTGAGGGGTGTTGTCTCCCTTACCCTTTCCTTTTTGAATAAAAAATATACTAAGAAGAGTAATGAAATTAAAATAACACTATTAAATGAATATTTATTATTAAATAATTCATTTTATTTAGTTAATTTTTTCAAATAATTATTACTTGATATTTTTTATATAATGAATTTATTTTAATAAAGTAAATTATATAAAATTTGTTCAAATAAATAAATAATACAAGTTTTTATTTAAATAAAAAATATACATGTTTAAATTTGGATAAATTAATTTAATGAAATAATATGTATTATAAATTATTGTTCAATAATGAAATTATGAAAAAATAATTAAGTGGTTACGTAAATATTTGTATTATTATTATTTTTATTATAATTATTTTATATATCTTAATCATGAATAAAGAATTTTTATTTTGAAATTGTAAAAATGGGTTTTAAATGTAATTTGGTTGTTATAAATATATCATATATATACAAAACTATGATAGTATTATTATTAAATTATTTTATACAAATATTGCTTATAAATAGTTTTTATATATTATTAAATATAATTATTAAACCAAATTACATATATATATTACAAATGAATAAATATTTAAAAATATTTTAAAAAAAAGAGAAATCGAGTTTTAGGGATGGTGTTTGTTTATTGGGAAAAGGGAGTTGAGAAAATTGAGTGCTTCAAGAGCATGAGTAGTTGGTCGGTGTTGGGTTCATCATGAGGTACATACGAGGTTTGATTCTCTATCAATGGGATGAATAGTGTTCTTCCACATGTATGGATTCATATGGAAGGGAAGATCGATCTCATTCGAGGGTCTGAACCAAATAGAGGGAGATTAGTTTATATCGGGGGAGTCTGAGGGACGTTCGACAAAATGGGGGTTTGACATGTTACGGTTTTTCAAATGAGGACGGATGATTGTTATTCATCATTTGATCTGAGTAATCTCTTTGCTTATTTTATTTCATGGTGTTATATTGTTTTTAGTGGAATCCTTATTTGTATTCTACCTTATTTATTTTCTTCTTTCATTGTTGTCAAAAAATCCCTACTATTTTTTTGGATTATCATTTCTCTATTCATTATTAAGAAATATTTATTCTTTAATTAATTCAGTTGTCCTTATTGTGGTAATTTTAAATGTTTTTATTAAGAGTTTGGGGTGAGATTCTTAAAGTTGATCAAATTCAACAACATTGTTTTTAAAGTCATGTGTGGCGTGTTCAATATATTGAATATCTTGAAAAGGATATAAATATCCTTTATTATATTTTTTATTCATTTTCTTCCAGCATTTATGTATTTATATAATATATATATAAATGAACATGGAATAATATTTCTCAGAAAACCTTGAGTATACAACACATATTTTTTATGATGTATCAATAATTTTTTCATTCATTACATATGGAAATTTAAAACAATATATATATATATATATATGTATATATTTCATCACTTTATCTGAATAGTGTGAAAATGGATATAAAATTCATTCTTCTAGGTCTAAAAATAATAGTGTCAAACATGATCCATAGAGAATAAGATAAGGTGTCTTCTGCGTAGAAGAATAGGATTGTTTTTGGAAGTCTACTAAATTTTTTATTTAAATATATATATTTTTTCAGAATTATACATTTACTACTCCATTCCAATTTTAAAAAACCCATGATAAAGTTATCTTTATAAAATTATGCATTCTTATTCATTTCCATACAAATGTTGTCTTTTTATTGATAATTTTTTTTTGATTATGTGTTTTGATGGTAAGCGTACTTATTTAAAGAATATTTTTATTTTTATTATATAAATAGATTATATATAAAATATATAGTAAAGGGAATTATTCTTTTGAAAACAACATTTCCCATCAAATACCAGTATATTATATTTATTAATAAATAATTTTTTTAAAATTATTTATGATATTAATTTGTAATGTGAATGAATATTATTAATTAAGGTGAAAATATTTTATTTTTAAATTATAAATTATGGGAAAAATATATTATTTTCAAATAAATTTAAATGTATAAACACACAAATATGTGTGTGTGTGTGTGTGTATCATTTCATTGAAAATATATTGTTTACATGAATTTGTTTTTTAATTATTTCAATTCATTAATGAATTCTAATATTCTACTATGAATGAAATATATGTCATTAAATTTTTGAATTTATTATCTTAAAAAAATGATTCTTTATAAAATTATGTATGTATAAATTCCCTTATATGCATCATTTCTTGTTAAAAACATTTTTTTCTTATG
The DNA here is from genome assembly GCA_963277665.1 of Viscum album. Classification (NCBI taxonomy): domain Eukaryota; kingdom Viridiplantae; phylum Streptophyta; class Magnoliopsida; order Santalales; family Viscaceae; genus Viscum; species Viscum album. The sequence continues at coordinate 1,847,658,732 of OY728143.1, read as the reverse complement.
GATTTAATTCAATAAAATTATATTTAATGTTTTTGAAAATCGTAATTAGCATTCTATAAATGAAAGTGATGTTAATTAATTTTCAAAATTAATGATTAAGCCAAAATGGTTTCTTTTACAAAAAAGTATATGTATGTATATATACATAAATATATCATTTATTCTGAACACTTTTATTCAAAAATGTATATATATCTCTCTCATTATGGGAAAAAAATATCTAATATCAATAGATACATGTATATAAATGTATGTATATATCTATCAGTTTATGTTAAACTTATTTATATCCAAAATATACATATAGATAAATATATATATGTTTCATTTTCTATAAAATAATTTTTTTTATCCACACCTAGGTATATATATATATGAATTTTTAATAATTCTTTTTTTTAAATTAAAATATTTATATAACGAAACACCCCAACACACATGAATATATATATATGAAAAATATATTTTGTGTGTATATATATATATAAATATATATATATATAAATATATATTATTTGATTCGAATCTACTTTTATTGTGATATATATATATGTATATATATATATCGAATGAATTATTTTTAATTAAATGGTTATCAAATCACATTGTTTTAAAAAAATATCACGGTTTTATGATATCAAATACATGTTACCATGTTTAAAAATCATACAAACTTCACTTGTATGGGATAGGGAGTAAACTTAAACCCTTATGGGACTTTTTCCAATCATGTGATGGGTACGTGTAGATAGCATTGGGTAATCTTGTTATTTCATAAATGGGGGGTACACCCAGATAGCATCCCAATTCATTGGTTAATGTTATAAATCTCATGAGAAACTGTGTATGTTTTGGGGGAGGATATCATAAGACCACTGTGGTATTAAATAGTAAACGTAATCTCTCTATGGATTATGTTCACCATGTTATGTTTTCTCTAGAGTAAACAATGTCTTTATGTTATGATACAAGGTTAAATTGTTCATTATATATGAATTCATATGTTTTTTCAAAATAAACATTTATTATTCAATGAATCTATGAAATGGATTTTCAAAAGGTTATATATGTGGAAATACATTTAGAAAAAGTAATTTCATTAAAATGTACAAATGATTTATATGGTCTAAATTTTCAATAATTACTTTATATTTTACTTTTATATTAAATAGAAAAATAATTATTGGTTTTCACGTATTTTAAAACCCCATAGTAGAAATTTTTATGATTACACCGTGTTTGAAAATAATTCATACATGGTTAGTTTTAATAATTATGATGTTTGTATCATATAAAGAGGTAGTTCACATGAAGGAAATTGTGAATATTTTTGTACAACATTGATTAAATGTATTGTATACGCCTAATTCTCACAAACCTATTTGTGAAAAACATCATGTAATATAAAATATTCTTTAAATTTTTCAGTTGTCTTTTATAAAAAAACTCTTCATTTTTTCACTGAATCTTCATTTACGGGTTTGGGGAATTACAAGGATGTAGTCACCCATAAGGGGGTGGAAACCTTTAAATACTTTAGGCCTTAATTTATTTGGTTATCATTTAATTACTGTGAGATTTTTGTATAATACTGATAATGATAAAATCTCTAACATGTTATAAGAGCTAATTGCTAGATGAAAATAAATTATAAATGTTCACTTTTTATTCAACTGCCCCACCCCTCTCAATGATTCTCATTATCATAAAAAAAATTAAAAGCTACAGAATAAATTTTGTATAAAATATTTTAATTGTTAAAATATAATTTTTCTAAATAATTTTATTAATAAATTAGTTATGTATTTTTTTCGAAATTAGGATAATGCCATTTGATGGAAAACAATCATTTTTCATAAAACTATTTTTTTGTGTGCAATGTTTTTATAAAAGTAAATTAAATAATTAATTTATATCATTTATCATTACTATATATATATATATTATACCATATATTTTGAAATTCATCTAATATTTTTTACAAATAATGGAATGAAATTTAATTCAGTTTTATGCTTAAAGTGAACTTTTATGAAAGCATTTTTCATTACATTTTTCACACTTATTTTAAATTTATTTTTAACAACATATATAATTTGAATCTAATAAAATGAATTAAATATTTATAATTATTATTTTAAAATCTTATTATGATTCCACTTTCATTTTGTTTCATAACTATTATTAAAAATGGTATAATATTTTTCCACTATTATGGTTAAAACTAGTAAATAAAGGGGGTTAAAATATAAGATAATTGTAAAAATTCCACATAAACACATATATATATATATATATTACTTTTATAATGGATTTATAAAATGGAAAATCATAAATTTTAATTATTTTTTTGGTTCCTATTTTATAAGAAAAGTGCATTATATTAACTAAATCTTTTACGTAATTTCTTTTCTTTTCCACCCCTAACATGTAAAATGTTACCACTTCTCCCCCTTATTCCCAAAAAATTATGCATATATATCTGAAAATAACTAATAAAAAACCATTATAGATTCATTCCGTTTATTATTTACCTTCTGTTATTTTCTTAAGAAAATCATAAGAAGGCTTAATGTTTAAGACAATGTTCGTCTCTCAAAGGGGAGATAAATGTTTTACCAGACTCTTTCAATGTTGATTTATTATACTACAATGTATATTTTTATTTTATCCATTCCAAATTAACTAATATAGTATCATCAATATATTAATATAATAATATAATTATGGGATAACCATTTTCCATCACCTTTCCATCTAACAAGAAATGATAGAATCTCTATTGTGTATGTATATACTATTTTCTCCTCGAAGTGTTATAATTAATTTTTCCTCACTAATTTATATGAACGGTTATAAAAAAATTATATATTGAAGAAATATTATTCTTTTTACATTTTTAATATAATTTAGATTATGAATTCCATATGAGTATTCAACCACAATTACTTGTGAAAAGAACGATGCAGGAAAACAAATTAGTTAACACATGAAATAATGATGATAATCAGATATTATTAATTAGTGTATGATAATATATCATAATAAAAATATTTATTTTATTATAAATTATTAATATTATTATGTTATAGAAGTATAATAAATTTAAATTTATTATTATGAAGGCTAAATGAAAATATGAAACAAGTTGGACCAAATTTAAGGATTTCTCATAAAAATTTATTTTCTATGACACAGATGTTTGAGTCAAAACTTATTTTATTCATGTGGTTTGTGTACTTCCTAATTGATATTGTATATCCATATTATCATTTTATAAATTGAATTTACTATTTCATGTGAATTTATTTATTCGATTGGGGTTATGATTAAATAATTACTGAAGATGTTAGGGTTTTATGTTAGATACCACATATTTACCGACATTGTTTATGATTTAAATTTTTAGTATGAAATTATATTTAAAATATCTCATAAATCTTATATCATTTATTCCCATATTTTTATTTCAATATATTTCTATTTATCATTTCATTTTCTACATTATATGTACTCAGTAGTCTCAAATAATTGTTTTAGGGAAAACTAATTTTTATTATCTCTTTAGTAAGGAATTTTTTTTCTATGACTACATTTTCTAAAAAAAATAAATTTTATAAAATTATATAATGATTTATTAAATAAATTTTACCCATATTTTAGTATCTAAAATATTAATATATTAATATATTTTTTTTCTGAACGAGGTATTTTTTACTAGAGAATTGAATCAAATATTTCATTAAAAATTTATTATACGTATGGAACTCCCCACCATCATAAATACTATGTGATATGAATATTAAATTAAATTATTTAATGCTTTATTTCAATAAAACTTTTCTAAATATTATTTTTTTGATTTTTAGATTTTGAATAAGTTATTTCACAATGATAAGTGATTTTTCATCAATAAATCATCTGGTTATCTTCTAAAAGTATTCTAATCTATGACAACATCCATAGAAATTATGTATTACTCATTGGGGATATTATCCAATAATACCATCCTTATTCATTGCATGTATGGTTATGGATTATGACGATAAAATCTTAATGATTACAACTTTATTATCCATGGGTTTAGCTATGATGAAATGATAAATATCTTCATAATCACGGGGAATATATATGAATGGATTGTGATTATTTTATGGGTGGTTAAACTTTATATCTTCCATTAATTGGTAAATTAATATTGTTTATAGGGTCAGTGGGTACTCATGATGTTAGATAAATAGAAAAAGTGTGTAAACTAGTGGTTAGACCTAGAACAATAGGGGTACATGAGAGGTAATCCCTAGTATGAAGTAGGTACATGGGTGTTTAACCCAAACCAAAAATATGATTATTGTATTGGTGGGTATCCTTGACATATAATTTGTTTTATTATGATTATTCAACACATTTCTCTCTCAATGAACTGTTATTATTCTTATGATATGATCTCACGACACATGATCATTTATTATTATATGATGCATGTCATGAAAACTACCAAATCCTTATACAATGATTATCATATATGAATTAATGGGTTTTATTTTCAAATGCATAGATCAAATTTTTATACACTTATAATCATGTTATGTTTACATATGATAATTTAGTTATATCTTCCATATTTACCATTACTAAACATCTGGTCTCAATTTTTATAATGTTTTATTTCCACAGATTGTGAAGAAAGGTATTAATTAGGGTATCTCTCAAAGGTGTATTATGTGAGAATAAATTTGCTGATGATTTTTAAAATAATGTGATATTTAAATGTTTAATGTTTGGATATCCTAAACTAGTGTCTGAGTAGGGTTTAGTTGTTTGAGATATTCGGATTAAAAAACATTGGTAAAAATGTGGGTATAAGAAAATGTATATCAAAACATATATATTTTTTTGTAAAGTAGAGGTTATATGATTTCCTACTAATAGAATCTCAATCTAGATAATGATGTGTGGATTTTGTTTTTGAAAAGGGGAAACTATGGGTAAACTCTAAAAAACAAATTTTATTATCAACTAAATCTATATTTAGTGCATGATTATTGGTCCTAAGATGTCACACATGGCTATAAACTCTCAAGAGATATGCTTTGGTTAATTTAAATTCACTTTATAAACTATTATGGAGAATTGAGAGTATAGAATCTATGAGGGCCTATTTCAAGATATAATAATATTTTATGAACCAAAAAATTAATGGGTTTATAATATGTGTCATAATATAAGACAATTTTGTAATTATTTATTTTATCATATTATTTATCATTATGACTTATGTTTATTGATACTCACACTATATATTTTGGTTTCTGTAAGTGATTAAAGATAGAATGATGAAGTTCAGGTGGTGATGTTTATGCTCAGATATTTAAATATCTTATTTGATAACAATAATATGAATTCCTTTATATCATTAAATTATCTAGGAATATTATTTATTATCCTCAAAGATTTTATAATAAATTGTTTTTGAAATTAATGATTTTATGTTGATTTCATATCAGGTGTACAATGTCATTTTCATATATGTGTATAGAAATATGATTCCCAAAAACATTTATGCACTCGTTAGTTGAATTTGGTGTTATTTTTTGAATGGATTGTCTCTCTCTATATATATTCCACATAAATTTTCAATAAAGAGAAATCATATTTTATATTCTAGATCAATCTATTATTTTCATTTCATGTGAGGATAAAGGTGAACTTCTGGTAGAAATGACTTCTACTATATGATTATTACTACCTATTAATAAAGGTTATTAATCTCAAATGGTATGGGAAAAACTCAAAAATGAAGATATTCATATTTTTAAAATATTTTAATGTATTTCTTAAAGGATTTATAGACTTACCAAAAATAATGAATTTTAGTTTTTTAATAGAACTTATACCTGGGGCATGGAAATTTTTAACGACTCCTTATAGAATATCCCATATTGGGTTACAAGAATTAATGAACCAACTCCAGGAGCATATTTATATGGGATTTATTTAGACATAAATAAGTATCTACTTCCCCATATTTATTATTGGGAATATAACAAGATCACAATCAATATTATGTATCATTTACACATTATTGATATTTTTTGACCAAATGTGAAAAGTAAAAAATCTTTTCCAAAATATAACATCATTATGAATACTATCAACTGAATGAAAAAAGTAGAAACATACTCAAGACAATGTCCTATAAATGGTATAGAAACTGTAAATATATAGTGATTCCATTATGACTTACTAATTCCACTATTATATTCATGGATTTAGTGAATGGTGTCTTTAGTGATTACATAGATTAATTTTTGGAATTATTTATAGATGATATTCTTATGTATTCTAAAATCATGGAATAACAAGAATGAAATTTGAGGATGGTATTAAAACCCTTGAGGATGTGGAATATTTTTTTTCAAATTTAGTATGTGTTAATTATTGAGATAGAAGGTTTCATTATTGAGTCAAATAATCTCTATCAAGGGTATATCAATTGAACATTTAAAGATATTTTTTTGAATAATGTCTAAATCCATCCATGGTGACAGAGATCCCTAGTTTTCTTGGGTTGGATAGATAATATAGATTATTTAGGAGATATTTCTCATGTATATGTAATTTAATAACCATTTTTACTTGTAATGAATCTGAGTTCTATTGAATAGGTGAATATTGGTAAATTTTCAAAGAATTGAATAAAAGTTCATTCAATACATCAATTGCAACACTACCCTATAGTGGATAAGGATTTGTGATATATAATGTTTCCTAGATAGAGGGACATTGATGAATCCTTATGAAAAATTATATGATTTTATATTATACATTATAAAAATTGGAAATTTATGAGAGGAATTACCAAACTCATCATTTGCAGTTGTAAACCACAATACTTTAATGGAAAATATAGAGGCATTATCTTTATAGTGAAATATGTGATATAAACACAAATCATAAAATATTGGATTATATATAAACATATAACAAGTTGAATGTGCACAAAAGGTGATAGCTTGTGTGGATTTAGTACTAGGACTACTTAATAAATTACCACCCTACAAAGGTGAACAATATAGTTGATGAATTGAGGTGAAATGACAATGCAATGCTATCTATTATGGGGATTACAATAGATCTAATGTTTTTGGATATTTAATATATAGACCATGAAATATTGATAGAAGGGTATATTAGGTTAATGACATATCTAATTATTAAATATCCATTGCATATGTATGGATGTGTTTTGAGACCTTCATGATAATTTGATTAGGGAGAACATAAATAGATATATTGCATAGAATATATATTTGTGCTTGGTATGCCAAAAAAATTAAGGAGGGTGATGGATGTATTAGGAGATATTACTTGTATTATCCATACATTTATATAAGTTGGAAAAATTCCCAATGCATTTCATCATATAACTTACATTGACATATAATAAGAATAATATTATTTGGGTTGTATTCAATAAACATATGAAGTCCAAAAAAATCATGGAAATAAGGGAATATTTCCCTATTGATTATTTTTCTTGTATAAATATTGATGAGGTGGTATATTTTATTTAGTAACAAATTATATTGTATATAATCAAGATCAAAGGGTTACTTCAATTTTCGAGAGAACAATTTAGAAATATCTAGATACAAAGTTTTGTTGCAATACATCCTACCATCACCAGATAAATTTTCATTATAAGAGAACAATTAAAACCATTAAGGATATGCTAATATCAGATTCTAGATATTTTAAATGTGGTTGGTATAAACAAACTTTTATAATTTAAATATATTATAATAATATATTTCATTTGACTATTTCTGTGGACCCTTATGAATCTCTCTACTGATATAATTAATAAACTATGGTATAATGGAATGAAGTTAGAGAATGAAATTTATTGGTATCTATGATATCTAATGAAATAGTTGAAAATGTTATATCTATTCATCAGTTTGTCAATGTAGCTTAGAGTTGATAAAATATTTATTCTAACCGTCATTTGCGATAGGTATATTTTTAAGATAGTGAGAAGGTATTTCTATGCATTTCTCCATAGAAAAATGTAATAAGATTCGAAAGGAAGGGAAAACTAAACCCTAGGTATATTGTCCTATTTTAGATTATTGATTGAGTATGGATGGTATAATATATCGTTGAGGTTTCACTAGACCTCACTCAATTTCATTTTTTGTTCTATATAACTATTATGAAGAAGTACACACATGATATGTCACATGTACTAATCTCATATGATTCACTATGAGAGCCAAATCATTACCTTGAAAAACTAGTAGAAATATTGGACAATATAGAAAAATTACTATGGAATAGTACCACTAACCTAGTTAATGTGTTTTGGAGAATCATAAATTCTAGTAAGACATTTGGTAACTTGAGGATGTGTTGAAGAAAAAAATAGGCCTTTTTGTTTGCATCAGGGTGAATGAATTTTGAGGGTCATACTCATTTTGAGGGTGGTATAATGTAACACCTTGATATTTTTTTATATTTCATTAATATAAATTTTAATTATTCTATATATTTCATTATACTCAATCCTGATTCTAAAAAACCGTGATAGGTTATAACCTTTATATCCCAACTGATAGATGGATGGGTTTTAATAAGATTAACCACATTATGGAATATATAAAAAAATATTTATTTAAATTTATTTATTTTTTGATAATAGTTAATAATTAATTTTGAATAAAATATTTTCAATCATAAAATACCTTTTTTCATATAAATGTATTCATACATTAGTTATATAATGGATATGAATGAATAAAAAATCATTTAATGGTAAAATATGATATTTTTCAAAGAAATGTTTTTATATGAAAAAAGTTTATTTCCCATAATAAATTAATGATAAAATTATTTATTATTTATTCTAATGAAATATTTAGATTATATATTCAATAAAAAACTAGTATTCCTTTATTAGTTTTTATATTATATAAAAGGGAAATAAAAGTTGATTTATGCTGAAAATATATTTTTTTAAATATTTTTCCTTGCGTTTTCTCCACATATTTTATAAATTGAATTAGAAACATGTATTATATATTTATAATCCACATATAAATTTTTTTTAAGGATTCTAATTTATTTTTCTCTCTATAATTAATAGTAAAAATATTAATAATTTGTTACCACGGTTTGGGTTATGTTAATAAAGGGGGTTAAACTAAAATATATGGGTAAAATACCACTTAATAATATCAAAATATTACTGTTTTAAAAAATTTCTACCATATATTATCTTACATTCTATTTAATGCCAATTTTTTACATCTTCAATGAAAAATTTCTTTATATTTTTAAAATAAATTAAGTAATTCAATTTTTGTCCCTCCAAAAACATTTAAAAGGGCACATCTTCTCCACCATTATTCACAATCATTAATCCACCTATCATACCCAATACCTACACACACAAAAATCAGGATTACATATGATAATTATTGTGATTATAGTCTTACCATAAAACCCTCTTAAGAAGTCTTATATTCTAATCAAAAGTAGGACTCACAAAGAAGAAGTAATCATCATACCCCACTCCTCCAATGTTTAAATATTTTTTTGTTTCTTTTAATTATAAAATAACATTCATAATGTAATTAATTAATTATAATAAACATTCAATTTTGTTATTTTGATTTTATTAGAATAATTGTTCACCTCCTTTCCATCAATTGTGAAATGAATGCATTTCTTGTGCATATGTGAAGACTTCTATCTCAATAAATTATTGTATGTATTTTTTCATCACCACATTATATGAATTGTTAAATATATATATATATATATATATATGTTAAACTAATAGTATATTTATGATTTTTTTAGATTTTTGTGATGATAAAACCATGATCAGGAACCAGTAGCCATAAGTATTCTATTAAAACATAAATGAAAAATGAATTAATTAACACCTGAAAAATTGATAATTATCGAAGATTATTAATGAATTGGTGATATGATATTTTAATTAAACAATGTGTGGTATTATGATGTTTTAATACTATTATAGTGTATAATTATAATAAATATAAATTTATTATAAATGAGGCTATACATACTTACAAATCTAATCAAACATGAGGTAATGATTTCTCATCTCACTTTTTTAGACGTATTCCATGTTCACCACTAGTCTCTTTCAGTTGTTGTGTATATTTATTCTTTGATATGTTATACCATGAATTATTTTATATTCATGGTACATAAAGATTCATTAGAATATTATTACTTCAGGGCGGTAGAGATTCAATATTTACTGAAGTAGTATATGTTTTATGTTGCAATAATAAAATTTTACAAGATTTTGTATACATATATTTTTTATAATGAACTTTTACGATATATACCTCATAATTATTATGTATTTTCATATACTATATTTATTTCTATATATTATAATATTTTCTTCATTTTTCCTCTCTCTAAGTACTCAAAATTACGAAAGAAATGTTTTAAGGAAAACCAATATTATTTATCTTTATTTAGGAATATTTTTCATCGATGTCCATATTTTAATTATAATGTTTTCAAAAATTTATATAATTATAGATTAATTTCTTTTTTACACATGTTTTAATTAATATAAAATTTTTTTTAAATCATATTGTAATTTTTCTAACAAGGTACATTTTACCAAATGAGTGAACAAAATATTTGCCTTAATGATTACCTTACCAATTGATTTTCCCATAATCATGACTAATCATTTATTTATATGTTTTTTTAAAAGTTTTTATTGTTATTTTCAATGAAAACATTTCACTAATATTTTAAAAAAATTATTTTTAAAATGTTATCTCCATATGAAAAGTTAATTTACTTTAAAAATATTTAACATGATATTTTAAAATGATGTTCATCTATGACAACATACATTGATATTAATTATACATAAATGAAGATATAATCTAATAATACCATGTATGTTATTTCATTCAAAGGTTATTAGTTATTATGAAAAAATATAAAAGAACCTCATTTTCTTTTCTGTGGGTAAATCTATGATGAAATGAAATTTTTTCAATGACCTTATATAATACATATGGATGGATTATTATTATATGATGTGTGGGTCTATTATAAACCTTAAATGAAATCGAAAATTGATAAATTATTATAAACACAATGGGTACATGAGTTTTTTATCCCATTCCCAGAGGAGGGTACACAAGTCATTAGTTCAATCCAAATAATGGTATGCTAGTGGTTATCACATGCCTGAAGCATGTACATTAGTGTTTATCAAAATAATAACTTGTGAGGAAGGGCTTGGTTTCTATCCTTGACATATGAGTTTTATGATTTTTATATTAACACGCATTCAAATCTCAGTGAAATATTTTTATTCCTATGACAAAATATTATTTCTAATGATGTTTGATTCTAATATGATTAATTTCCTATGAACTACCATATATTTTTCCATGATTATGATATATGTATTTTTTTATATTATTTTTAAATGTTAATATAAATTTCTCATAAAATTATTCTGATGTTATAATTACATATGGTCACTAACTGATATCTCTAATGTTTACCCTTATTGATCATTTGAGATCACCCTTTTTATGATTTCATTCCCCATTTATGTAGAAAGATTTTATTTTTGGTATTTCTAATAAGTGTATTATATTAAAAAAATTTGATATATATTAATGATATTTCATGAAATAATATTATTATTTATCTATTCTCAAATTCACTAAGCCTTTATAGTTTGGGTTAGTGTATTTTTATGAGATGTATTGAACATTCATATAATGTGATGTAATATTTGTTTGTGTAACAATAATGAAACTACCTTAAACATTTCATATTGTATTTTTTTTACTATAAATACAATTCTTTTCAAAAATATCTTCTACGTTAAGAGTCATGTAGAATTAGTCCAAACACCTACAAATTAGTCTCATACATTATAAGTGGACACTTGTAGTTAGTATCAATTTTTTCCACCAAAGGGTATCCTTTTAAAATAAAACATTATTTCTATTAACGAATAACACTCAATGAATTCTTCATGACAATTTATTTTTAATGTATAATAAAAATTACTTTGAAAAAAACCTTTTTAAACTCTTTATGAGCATAAAAATTTCAATAAGGGATATAATTAATGTAAATCATTAGTCTAGTGAAAACAATAATACCCATTAGAATACCTTTAGAGAAAATTAATTAAAAAAATATCATAGGTTTCCTGGGACATAACTACTATATCACTCTTATATTCACGCTTACAAATGGAATAACTATATAGTTGACTTCCATCTCCGAAGTACCCAATGAATTAGTGATCTATAGTGGGGAACACCCATCATATAAACTATATTGGGATCAACTATTTTTTATGAGCTATAATGGGGTTTAACCATTTTTATATAATTTCTAAGTATCAAATAATTATTAACAGCATTGAAAAACCTTTTAATATCATGTTTAAAATACGTCCTGATATTCAAATTATCATTCCTTTGAGAAATCAATTTTAAAATATAAGAAAATTCACATAAAAATGAAATCATACTCATAGAAAATAAGCATGAAATTTTATACAATAAAAAATAAATCGATAAAGAATCATTATTTTTAGATGAAACAATAATTATATATAAATTAAAAAAATGTCTCTTTGACGTTTCTTAAAAGAGTTTGAAAGAACCTTTAAAAGTGTGTTTTCAAAAGAATGTCCATTGAAATGATTTCTCTACGAAAAAAAATTGAGGTTAATTGTAAATAAAAAATATTAAAATAGTTATGTATATATATATTAAGAAAATAAATTTTGAAAATATTTAAATGATATATAATTATTTTAAAGAGTGAATCTTCAAAACATTTAAAATGGTGTTTTGGTTAAAGTGTTCATTACCATGAGTTTGAATCGTCAAGTATGTTAATTATCTTTCGGAATAATAAACATATGATAATTATTTACTTGATTATAATCCTTTTAAATGTTTATTATTCCTTTTATATTACTTATTAACATGATATATCAATTACTTAGTTATTTATGTTCACGTTGGAAGTTTGGTCAATATTTGATATTTGAGTTAAAAATGAATTATGTATGATGTTAATAGTCTAAATGTTCATTATCCAATCATTTAAATAATTTTATTCATGAAATAATAATCACATTAATAAATTAATAATATTTTTAAATCAAACCACTATAAATGGTTATGAAAAATGAACAACATTATAATCATGGAGGTGGTAGGTTGTATGTACACATAACTAAAGTATCCTTCTTTTGATGAACATTGTGGAAAGAAGGTAAGTATTATTATATCTTAATATAATGATATTAATATAATTAATATCATATTATTCATATAAATATATTTTTATAAAACATCCATGTGGTGTGATGATGAAAAATGAATCATGTCACTTCGTGGAGGTGATAGTTCAAACTTAGAAACGAATGTCATTATTATATTACATTGAATGAAAAGGTAAGAAAATAAATGATATATTATTATATTATAATCATATGTAATTAATTAATATCATATAAAAATAGTAATTCAATCATTATAACCATTCATGGGAGATGGTAACAGAAAACAAATTATATCGATTCGTGAGGCGGTAGTTCACCGCAAACACGAATGATAATTCTTTTATGATTTAATGGATGTTGAGATTGATTTAGGTTATTATATTAATGTAATTTCATTTAATTATATTTAAGATACTTTATTATTTATTTCATAATTATTTAAGAATATTTTAATGATGTTGAAGAAGAAATATAATAAAAACTCTTAATAAAAAACAATACCTCTTCTTTAGAGGATATCATTTTATTGACACCTTAACACCTATAAGGATGGTGTTATGCTTAAAATAAAGCCTCTATAATGTGGGTACGGATATTAAAAATCTTTTTAGGTATTTATTGATGGGTCCAAATAGGTTTTGAATTGTATGGAATAGAGAATAATGGGTTCTCTTTTATAAGAGACGAAAGGGGCACTAGTAGAATTTCTCAAATTATAAAATTAATATAAATTAGTTTTCAAATAAAAATGGATCAAAAAATATTAATATAGAAGATATTATTATTTTTGGTAGAAATAAAGTCATTAAATAATAATAAAATATTTTTTAGAAATTTTTTTGTCCTTACCATTTTATTTTAACCCTTATTTAACTTTTTTAATTAATACCATGATATCTTGTAATTTAGTCATTGAGGATTAACATAATTACTATAAAATGAAATAAAATACCAAACAATGTGTCATTTAGAATATTTTTAGACTTATAACATTTATTTGTCCAAATGTTATATTTTTATGTGTTTTATATCATCAAATAAATTATTATTTATTTTAAAATATCAATAATATAAATTTTGACACCATTTAATACAAGACTTTTTAAAAATGTCATAATAACATGATATAATTGAAAAAACTACATTAACTAATCACTAAAATGTTAATTTCATCCATAAAATTCCTTTATGTCATTTATTATATTCAATTATATCTATTTTAATATTTTTAATATAAGTTAGTTGATTCTTCCATTAATTAATCAATTTCTACATCATCATTGTGTCACCTTTTAAGGTAATTATTTTATCATTTAAAATTATAAATAAATAAAAAAGATTTATATATATATTATTTCTTTCAGATTATTATTTATAGTTAGACATTTCTTCTATATAACCCATATTAAAAATATTTCACTTGTAAAAATGTATTATATAATTGACTTTCCATTGAATATAATAATATTTAGGTTATATTATTATAGAAATTTCTATAAATGCTACCATGACCGATCATTTAATAATTAGGGAAATAAATTACCCATAAAATAAAATTATTACAAGTGTTCGGTTGTATTTATAGTATTTATCATATTTTTTACCCTTAATTACCCTATTTAACTTTTACTATATTTGTAAAAGACTTACTAAAGTTCAATACATAATGTCTATAAATAAAAAAGAACTATTTAATAAATTTCTTACATTATTATTACTAATATGGAATCCATTTTTAAAAATAAAATCTTGATGGAACAAGAAATTGAGATTTTAAAGTAAAAACATTTTTATAGGATTGAAATGTTTTTATTTCCAAATTCAATGTCAAAATCATTACAATGACCAAAATTAAATTATATGATAAAAATTTTATCTTATTATAATATAAAACCATTAAAAAAATATAATTTTACATTATAAATAAATATGATTAAATATTTATTTTCATTTGAAAATTAGAATTTTTTCACTATTGATCAAAAAATGAAAATTATCAAAACAATATCAACAAATATAACTAATTAAATTTTGATATTCATAATACAAATAATAAGTATATTTCGAAAAATATTATTTATTAAAGTGTTAAGAACTTGATTTAAAACAAGTTCACCATCTAAAGGTGGAAAAAATGCCTTTTTCAAAAAATACTTCTTTTATGCGTAAAAGCATATTTGTTCTTATATATTATCTAGAAAATTAATAAAATGAATTTTAACAATTATATGTCTTATATAACATACATATATTTCATTAATATAATCCAAAAAGTGTATTTTGATAATTTTATAAACACACTTGTTCATATTTAAATATTTTTTCAGAAAAACATTTCCTTTTATTTTAAAAAGTGTATTACATTCAACTATAATTTTGTGGTCATAAAATAATTAATTTTATATATATGAGAATGAAACATATCCAAAATTAAGTTAATTCTATTCATACCAATCATTCTAATGGCTATGTCATAACAATGACAATTAAATAATAATATTTAGTTGTTCATTTAAGCTCGATGTGGTGTATCATCTACGCAATCGAACGTAGTGTTTCATGAATTAAAACAAAACATGGTATAGGAAATTATACAATCATTTAATAAATTTTGTCTTCAAAAATCTAAGCATAGGAACAAAACTATGGGTTTAAATTTTGAAAAATAACTTTGTTGAAATACATCATTTGAAAAATGATTAGTGACTCTTCCACGTTAATATTAAGTAGGCAAAGTATGAAAATTGCCTAATATAATACAGACTAGGGTTCCAATTAGGGAAAAATGGATATATAAGAGGAAACTAAATATCATGTTTTGAATGATATTGATAGAGAAAACGGTAATGAGAATGATTACAATAAAAACCGTGAATCTGTGGTGCGTTTAAAGTCCATTGATTTATTTGTAAGAAAAATGAAGTTTTAACATTTTTGTATTGAATTAATTTTCATTTATTAGAGGAATTATATTTCTACCTAGAATAATTTAATAATAATCCATACATAAATTATGTGTATAGTTTCATTCATTTATTAATTTCTACAAAAAAAACTCATCATTTTCTCAAATTGTTGAGTATTCAAGATGAATTTTTCATGCATAATGCAATAGAATAAACTTATAGATAATCAAATAATCTACATAAGATTAAATATATATTAGTCCTATAATAAAAAATTAACCAATTCCATTATTTTTTTGATATGATAAGGTGATTCCCTAAAAGGATAAACTTTAATATGGTGACAAACTTTTCAAATATCAAAAAATCAATAGTAACGCCCAGATTTGAACACATAACATTCAGAAAATAACAATTCATATAATTCATCAAAAATACTATAACTAGTATTAAAACCCTAAAGTCAATACTATTTAATCACATAGTCTTCCAAGAGAAATTTTACATTTATCTCCAACTAAAATCAATTACTCTTGAAGTCTCATATAAAAAAGTAATTCTGTAATCACATATTCTCCAAGAGAGGATAACCATTTTCATAAATAACTTGAATCTCTATAAGTCCATAATGAAATAGTATTTTCTTCCCAAAATATAATTCAAGCATTAATTTTTTAATAAGATCTTATAGTATTCTATTTTCTTTGATCATAATGATTCTCAAAATTGAAAATATCTTCTGAAATTACATTTATCTCTTAATCCCCAGACCATTTTTTTAATTCCAAATTTATCTATTTGATAAAATAAATGTTCCCAATATAAACATATTATTTATCCATAAAATTGTTTATCTAAAAATAAAAATTCATACTAAACATTTCATTATGTAGGCTAGTGGTAGGCGATGCACCCTTCTTGCCCTGTTGTTGTGGGTTCGATTCTCATGACCTTGAAAGATGCGACTGGTTTTCCTCAATCCTGTAGGTTTTCCTTCTTTATAAAACTATATAATTCATATAACATTATTTCAAAATTATTAAATGCATAAAAATAACTTTAATATGTTTTAACCCCAAATGATATCTCATACTATTAATTTTTCATCCCAAACCCAATAATTACCTCAAAAAAAGAATGTCTCTAAAAATACCATTAGTCACCTTAAAATTTTATAAACTAAATACTCGAAATGTTTTAATATATAAATGAACTTATTATCATTATTAACATTACAATACCATGATGATATACATAACTTTTATGAAAAAATATTTATATAAAAATTTGTCAAAAGCCTACTTTGATACCAACTATAGGGACCCAACATTAAACATCACATATTCTGGTTATTTTAAAACTATAAATATCATTATTTTCAAAAATATATTTTTTTAGAGTTTAACATAAATATGAACAACTCTTACATATTAAATCCATCCATTAAAAGTGTACACTTATACCTATTATCCATTTTTCACCAAAGGGAACCCTTTTAGAATAATACCTAATTTCATTTCAAGACACATTTTCAATACATTCATCATCAAATTTTCATTTTCCATTAAATTATTATGACCTATGAAAAAATAGTTCAAAACAATGGATGAGAACAAAAATATCATGATGGGACATAAAGAAAATAAATCATTTGTCTAGTGAAAAAATGAAAACCCATTAAAAATATTTTTCTTAAAAACTCATTAGCAAGCCTAGAATTGTTACATGGGTACCTTGGGACATCACTAACATATGAAAATTTCATACTCCCTTACAAATAGAATAATAATATGGTTGACTTCCTTCTCCTGAGTACCAAATTCAGTTGAGATCTCTAATGGGTCTAACCATTGATATAATCAATAACATGTTCACCCATTTTTCATCAGCTATAATGGGAATCAACCATTCATTTAAGATATATTGTGATCACCAATGAGCTATAATTGGGATCAACCCTTATTATATAATTTGCAAGGACCAAATAACGAGTAAAACCCATAATAACTATATTAAACCCTTGTGTAAAAACATTTTTTATATCAACATTCTCTATCATTTTAAAAATAATTTTACAATATATATAAACCCCATATAACAATTAAATTATTTTCATTGAAAATAATTATAATTTTTTCCAAAATAATCAATAATAAAATTATGATTCATTAAATTGTGACAAACCACTCCTGACATAAAATTGTGTCTAAATGATCCCATTTATATTTTAAAAATGAGTTTATAAAGGTACTTTAAATGAGGTATTTTGAAATAATATCCTTAAAAATATTCCTTTTTGAGAAAATAGAGATAAATTAAAATGTTCAAATTTTAAAATATTAATTTAGATAAAAATACAAGAATGAAATCCATTTTCAGAACATGAACATGAAGGATATATATTTATAATAATATATCATTAAAATTTTTAAAACTCTGTTTTAGGTAAATAGTCTCTTACTGTGAGTCTGACTCATGACGTACATTCAATGTCTTCCTAAAAAATAATATTTGGTAAATTATTAACATTATTTATAATATTTTAAAAGTTTATTATTCCTTTTATATGAACTATTAACATCACATAACAATTACTTATTTATTTCTATCCACATTTGATGTTTTGATGATATTCTGTATTTGAGACCAAAATGAAAATCACATGATGTCTATAGTCAAATTAACCATTATTCCATCATCTCCAAAATAATATTCATGTAATAATAATAAATTTAATAAATAGATTATATTTTTAAATCTAATAACTTATGTTTTTTATGAACAATGAACAATGTAATTATCATGGAGATGTTAGGTCGTACATATACATGAGTAACATTTCTATTTTTTAATGATCGTTATAGAAAGAAGGTATGCATTATTTTATCTTTCTATAATTGTATTATTTCCATTAATTTGATATCTATTATTTAAATATACTTATACATATCATCTATGTGATGTGGTGATGAAACAAAATCGCATCGGTTCCTGGAGGTGATAGTACACATTCACTCATGAACAACGTTATCATTTATAAGTGAATTGAAAAAATAATTATATCGGTTTGTGAGGTGGTAGTTCTCCCTAAAAACATATTATATTCTTTCCCCATTTAATAAAAGTGGAGAATGATTTTGGTGTTTATATATATTTTTTATAATCTTACTAAATTTAAGATATAGGATTTAATATTTACATAGGTATTAAGAAGATTTTATGGTTTTTGAAGAAGTAATAAAATTGACAAACATAATGAAAAATGATATCTCTTGTTAGGATGATCTCCTTAGATTAACACATTAACACCTCTATGGAGGGTGTTTGTACCTAAAATAATTCCTCTAGAAAATGGGTATTGATTCTAGGATGGTATTTTTACTGATATTTTCCTAAAATATAGGGTTTTTAGTGTGATTTATAGAGAATAATGGGTTACCTTTTATTATATATGGAAGGGGAACTATAACAATTTATAAAAATAATTAATTAATATAAATTAATTATATAATCCAAATGTATCCAAAATTGTTAATTTATAATAATTAACAATATTGGGATCAAATTATTTCATCCAATACAAATTAAATGTGCTTTGAAAATTTTTCAATCCTTACCTTTTTGTATTAACATGTATTTAACCTTCTAAATTCTTTTCATGATATCATTGAATATACAAATTTAGTGTTAATATAATTACAATAAATTTCAAAACAACCAAAAAATGAGTAATTTATGAAATATTTAGACTTATTCTAATTAGTTTTCCAAATTTAAAATTTTTATGAATATTATATATTTTAAAATAAATTATTTTAAAATTTCAATAATGTCAATTTTACACACTCTTCATTACATGTATTTTTACAAATATCATAGTAACATTATATCTTTTAAAAAACTCTATTATCTCTTCAATAAAATGTTCTGGGAATCAATAAAATTCAGGTATGGCACTATGTCTGTCAAATTATATTTATTTAAAAAAATTTAGTATCATTTACTTGATTCATCCATTAATTAAATAATTATAGAAACACCATTGTGTCACCATTTAATGTAATTATTGTTTCACTAAAAATTATATATAATTTATAATGATTTTAATAAATCTTTTATATTTAAATGAATATTTATAGTTGTACATATCAACTATAAACCCCATTATTAAAAATAATTCACTTGTTAAAAATAAAAGAATGAAAAAACTGACTTGCCTTTGAATATAATATTATTAAGGTTGTATTCTCATCGAAAAGACTATAAATGGCCTTATAACCAAAAACTTTATTCTTATTAATGAAAAATACTCGTAAAATAAAATCAGGACAATTATTAGGTCTATTTAATAATATTTATAATATTATTTTGACCCTTAATTAACTAATTTACCTTAAAAAATTTTGGAAAAAAATTAATGAAGTTATTCTTCATTTTGTCGAAAAAACAAAATATAACTATTAAATAAATATAAAATTTATGATTGGTAATACGATATCCATTTTTTTATAATTAAAAAACATATAAATTGGGGAAATTAATAAAAAAATAAATCTCCTTGATGGAATGAGAAAACGAGTTTTAAAGTAAAAATTTTCAAAACATTAAAATTCTACTATATCAAATTTCATTATAAAATTTATTTCGATGATATCTATAAAATTAAATGATAAAAATTGAATTAATTATACATGAAAACCATTCAAAAATGTAAATAAACTTAATAAATAAATTTCATGAAAATGTAGTTTTCAATTAAAATGTCATATTTTTCACTATTCATCAAAAAATTAAACATATCAAAAAAATATCAAAAATTAAACTAAAATAAAGTTTTGATATTATTATTTTATATAATAACTTTATTTTAACAAATATAATTTCTAAAATTGTCAAAAACATGATTAAAAACAAGTGCACCATCAAAATCTGGCAAAACTACCTTTTAGAAAAATACTTTTGTATGCATAAAATTAGATTTGTTCGTATATCGTGTCTATAAAACACATATGATGAATTTTAGATATTAGATTAAATGGATTATATATATTTAATTAATATAATATAACAATGGTTATTTTATTATTTTATAAAAATACATTTTTTGTATTTAAATAGTTTTTTAGAAGAAAAAATCCATTTATTTAAAAAAGGGTTTCACAGTCATTTTTAATTTTGTTTTCATAAAAATAATTAATTTTATATTCAATTATAAATCCCATTTTAATAATTCATTAAATATTGTTTATACGTATCATTCTTGTGGCTAGGTTATAATTAAAACCTTAAAATTGTAAGATTTATTTACCCGTTTCAGCTCGATGTGGTGTATCATGTACTCTATCGAACATAGTGATTTTTGGTTAAACAAATTTGGATCTTACAGTATTTATTGGGTCACCTAGAAAAAATTATTTTTATCAAAAACCAAATACTATATGATTTGATTTTTGTTCATCCTTTTTATTCGAACTAGATCTTGCATGGGGGTAATTCAAAAAGGTCAATATCCGACATTGATAAAGATATTTATTATGATATAAGGTTTGTCTTGATGCATTAATTCATGATTTTTTTGAAACCATAGAAAAAATAATACATTTTGGATTATTTATTATATATTGTAAAAACTACTATTACTGGGTTGTTCAAAATTAAATGTTTGTTGATATTACAGATATTGGTTTACATGATAGTAAGAAACGGATGTAGTAAAAAATAGTGAATTATTTTAACAATTGAATGGGTTTCTTTTAGAAGGAAATGAGATTCCATATTCTAATTATGGTGAAAATTTTACATTTTAATAGGAAAGTGTATAAGAAAATACATCTATTCCACCAATGAATATTTTATATTGAAATAAACACGAAAATATATATAAGATATGAAATTTGGGACATCGAGCTATAATATAGAAGGTTGATCCATCATTGATTCATTCCAAAAGGTTTTCACAAAAAATCAAGCTAAGTTGATACGGTTTTATCAAATAATTCCTCATTTGAAGAATTTAATTTCAAATTAAAATAATATAAAGAGGATAATAATATATTCCATTATGATAAAATCCAATGGAATCCTACATAACCCCAATCATTTGCCATAGTAGAAGTGAACTAATCATCAAATTCCTTCTTTTAGAAATCAATTTATAAATATGAAAAAGTGATTTTCCACTAATGTAATGAATATTTATCAATTCATCTATATTCAAAATAGTTAATATCCTTTTTATGTTTGTTATTTACAATATTTCCCTATGGATGTCTATGAAGAAATAATAATTAGTAATGCTATTCAATATTGAATAACATAACTGCTTGGAATGGTTATCGATATTTATATTTCACTATTAACAAATGATTCAAAATTTATTTTTTAGGTATTTTTTTGTGTGTTTTATGTATAAAATTAAATTATATTTTTGTTCTATGGTAATGTTCACAATAAATTATTTTTCTGTATAAGGAAATGTATCATGATATATTGTTTAGGGAAATAGTGCTTTTAAATGTTTTTGGTTAAAAGAAATTATTATCATGAAATTTATCATGGGATAAAGGTATTGTACATGGGTAAACAATGTTTTTTTGAACATATATCAATATTATTGATGATTAAAAATAAATTTTAATTGTATATTAGAGTTTTAGTTTTCACCATTAAAATTTTCAAATGAATAATATTGAAACAATGTGAAAATCATTAATGTCACAATTGGGATCATAAAAATGTGGGTGTTGTTAAACACAAACGTGGAAGAAACAATCCATATTTGAGTTTTCCAACGGCAAAACAAAACATTTATATGATGAATAATGAAAATTAAAAAATATTATAGATTTATCATGTCATTATTAAACCTTAAAAAGGAAAATTTTAATTAAATACAACATTGAACTTAATGTCTCTGGGAATTGATTTAGAATTAGCTCTCACTGTAAAAGGGGGAAATTAAAATATATACCTATGTATTTGGACACATTAATCAAGTATGAAAAGTTGACTTTTGATAACGTTTGCATGGCCATAATGTAACTAGTGGGTATTCATTAATTGTGAATTTTTTTCCATCAACAAAATATTTAGTGTAATAGGGATAGAATCTAATAATTTTCACGTATCAATATAGTTTTTACTACTATTTTCACTGCATTTCATTGTATTAATGCATATCAGATACTCTATGATCAAGTTTTACTACTTTTTCAATTCCATTTATAGAAATTTAATTCATAAAAATGTGTTATATTTATCATGTATTGATGTTCTATTCATTATTTTCTTAACAAAATATTTGTTTTCCACAATAATTTTTTAATAAAATGGTTCTTCTAGTGATTCTTTTTGTGTGATAGATAATTTTATTTGGTCCTCTATAATTAATTTTTATATATCCTTTGTAATTATAAACGAAAATAACTAATGTGGGTGCTAAAAATATTGAAGGATTGAAGTCATCAATTATTATTATTATATATATATATATATATCAAAGGATGTATTTTAGTATGGTACTGAAAACTTTAATGAAGTGGATAATGTTCATCTCCACATATATAAGAATTTAGAAAAAATTGTAGAGTTAAGGGGATCTGGGGAATAAATGTAACATTAATTTCATATGATATAGTGATGCCATTCCATTTATAAATTTTGAAACATAGGTGAGGTTCAATTATATATATTACGACATTTTTTCTTTCTTAATGGAATGATTTTTAAAATTAAATGAAATTTTAATTACGAATGAGAATAAATATAATTTTTTATTTTTAATTAAGGGAAGAGTGAACATTAATTAATTTTTATACAAAACCTTGAAATAATAATCAGAGGGACCATGTTTTAATAATATTGAATTATTTGATTTGGAAGTTATTTTTTGTATCTTTCATATAAAAAATTAATATAATATTATTATCAATCAAAATAGTATATTAAAACTTATCGAAGAAGAAATTATTTCTTCAAAGAAAAAAAGAAAAACCCAATTTTTATATTAGTATAACATTCTGAAACTATTCCGGAAATATAAAAAAAATATTATACAAAATTCCAAGTAATAGTTTTTAATTGTCACTGGGTAGATGGTAAAAATGTTTTGGAACATAATAATTATAGATTCAAATTTTTTTAGAAGATTTATTTATAATGAAAAATAATTTATAATGTCAATATATGTGAAGTTGATATTTCTTATTATTATCCCATTGAATGAATAGTGGTCCATCATTTCTCACATGATAAAACTCACTTAGGCGATGGGAATGATAGTGAAGTAATGTACATATGTTAGGTTTCTTCATCATTACATGATTACCCTAGTATGAAAATAAGGAAATTATAGACATTGATCATGTAATATGAATTGATCCCATGTAATGAATATAGGAGAAAACTCTATTACACTTTAAATTATTTTGAAAAATATTTTTTTCTTGTGAAACTTGCAAACCTAAAAACAATATTTTATAAACATTGAAATTCTGATATGTTTATATTAATATTTTCATCCATTTTCATATTAATTTTTATGTTAATTAGTTTTTTTTAGAAAATAATTATCAAATTATTCATATATCATTATTTTCTTATGAATCATACATAGGTAAAAATAATATATTTTTAACTTACATAGTTAAATATATATAAATTCATCCTTTAATCATTTTTTACTCATTTATATATACATCGGTTTTAGTTAAAGAATTTTTAATTAAAAAAGACAGAAGTAAATATGTTTTTCGAAAATTTACACATATAAAATTACTATTTTTAAAAAAATGGATATTTGTTTCCAACAATTTTGATAGGGCACATGCATCTATGTGTGGAGGGTGCACAGATGTTGCACTATATTTCTACTTTCCAAAGGCAGGTGGTATCCATCGCTTATTCAGTAACTTTTGCTCCTTGATCGAAACAGGAGGATGGGATGTCGGTTCTTCCTTCTGTGGATTCCTTCTCGGAACCAATTACCTCGTTCGGGTCTCCCTTAGTGATTATGTCGTTGTTCGTGAATCTCATTATAGGTTCCATATCATTGTGGATGCTGGTTAATTACACTACAACTGTCAGAACATTTTATTGGGTCTTGGCATGGTAGCAACCACCGGTCAGAGATGATGGTAACATGAGGCATTTCGAGGAATATTTGGATGTGTGGACATTGGAGAACATGTATACTTCCTCATAAGTGGTCATTTCAAGGTAATAGAACCCATGTCATCCTACATTAGTCATGGGGTATCATATTCTAGAGGCATTTCTCTATGGTTTTCCTCAACTTCCCATGTTTATTACGCGGTATGTCATGAGTTTAACATCTTGCGGAGAAGTTTATGCAAAAGGTGTGTCTTATGAAGTTTTCCTCAGTCATCTCATGTTTAAGAAGAGGTAGGCCACAAGTTTGACGTCTTGCGAATATGGATTGAGGGTGATCAGAACATCCCATAGAGACGGATCATATTAGTGCATCTCTAGGATAGAGCTTAAGGATGGTTTACAGGGTGGATGGATTAGAACACACAATAAGAGCAGATCCAAGATGGTGTGTCCTATAAAGGGAAGATGACACACTGTGAAGGCTGATCTGGACACCACTAAGGGCATATCGGGGAGTGTGCACCCCATAATTGGGGAACACTGAGGTTTACCATTGGTGCGGATTAAACCTCGTGGAGGTTTTCTACGTACCATGTGTATACAGTGGGGATCAAAACCCATGTAGATCGAAGGGGTGATGAATCAGGATGTACAAAAAGCACAACAACCCGGACACATCTGGTGAATACACATGGAACACGACCGAAGTACTACTAGGAGAAGCGAGGTGGTGGGTGACATAATCCCACTGCGATGTGGCAGCCCAGGTAAGAATCAAGATGTATGATGGAGGGTTGAATGATGTGGAGAGTGAATGAGATGGAACCGATGTGAATATAATGGTGATGTTGTCCTTGAACCTTGAAGAGACTTCCTACATATCCCCATGGAAAGGAATCAAATTTCATGTAGTTAGGTGGGACAATGGGACACCAGAGTAG
The DNA here is from genome assembly GCA_963277665.1 of Viscum album. Taxonomy (NCBI): domain Eukaryota; kingdom Viridiplantae; phylum Streptophyta; class Magnoliopsida; order Santalales; family Viscaceae; genus Viscum; species Viscum album. The sequence goes on along the minus strand of OY728143.1, from coordinate 1,847,632,438 downwards.
GAGACCCGTGAGAATGGATGCATGGATGGGACCTGGAGGAAGTGGAACCTCTGGGTTGGGGCATGACCTTCCCAAGACACATAAAATTGAGGGAGAGATCTGGATGAGACATTAGTGATGGACTTGAACCTCAGGGAGGCTTCCTACATATCCTTGTGGTAGGAAATCAAATTCCACGTAGTTCATCGGAAGATGGATTATCTTCGAATGGGGACTTCAATGCCTTACCACTGAATAGGGTCACAACGGCTTACCGCTGCATGGGCTCATAACGGCTAACCATTGGATGGGGTCACAACGGATTACCACTAGATGGGGTTAACAACAGCTTACCACTGGATGGGGGGTTGAACCATCTGGAGGCTTCCTACGTACCCTGTCTAGGAGACAAGGATCAAATCCCACATAGTTCAAGATGGAGGATGTAGTTTAAGGTCTTGCTGGAAAAAAAGGGGGCATGTAGTTTAACGTCATGTGGAAAAAAGGTGGTCCAACCTGAATGGGGTAGGAACCAATGGGTGTTGGGCTTGAACATAGGGAGGCTTCTTATGTACCTAGCCTTCGATAGGATGAATTTCCACATAGTTCAAGATGGAGTGGGAACCAACGTGAAGATTTTCGGGACCAATGGGTGTTGGGATTGAACCTCAAAGAGGCTACCCAAGTAACTTTGCTTGAAAAGGATCAATGTCCATGTAATTCAGGAGGAGTGTTCGGTGAACCGACGTGAAGATGGTCTGGACAGATAGATGTTGGGCTCGAACCTCGGGAAGGCTTCCTATGTACCTTGCCTTGACAGGGATCAAATTCCATGTTGTTCAAGAGGGAGTGTGGGGATTACACTCTTGTCTTCCCAGATTGGATTTCATGGTCGATGCTTTCTACTCTAAGACCACGTAAAACATGCTCTGTGTGAGAGACAAGAGGTAGCAAGGACCAGATGATCACAGTGAAAAGGTGCGTCCATTAAGGGTAGTGAGTGGGGCTTACGCAAGGAAGCTACAGTGGTGCCGCTATGAAGCAGCAATTGTTAATGGGGATTCCGTAAGGAAGCTTCCTGGGTGTCACTATGGAGCAGCAATAGTGAATGGGTCTTCTGCAAGGAAGCTTCTCGGGTGCCTCTATGGAGTGGTAATGGGGAAGGGGGCCTATGCAAGGAAGCTTCCCGGGAGCCGCTATGTAGCGGAAATAATGGATGGGGCTTGAGAAAGGAAGCTTCTCGAGTGCCACTATGGAGTGGAAAAGGAGAATGTGGATTCCGTAAATAATATGCTCAGGTTCCTCTATGGAGTGACAATGGTGAATGGGGCTTATGCAGTGAAGCTTCCTGGGTGCTGCTATGGAGCGACAATGGTGGATGGGGCTTACACAAGGAAGTTTCCTGAGTGACGCTATGTTGTGGAAATGGTGAATTGGGCATCCTCCAGAAAGCTGCCTGGGTGCCGCTATAGAGAGACAATAGTGAAGGGGGATTACTCAAGGAAGTTGCCCGAGAGCCGCATTGGAGTGACAATACTGAATGGGGCTTACGCAAGGAAGCTACCTGGGAGCCGCAAAGGAGCGGAAATGGTGAATGGGGCTTATGCAAGGAAGTTTCCCGGGTGCCGCTATGAAGTGGAAATAGTGGATGGGGCTTATGCAAGGAAGTATCTCGGGTGCTACTATGGAGTGACAATGGTGAATGGGGCTTCCGCAAGGAAGCTACCCGGTTGCCACTATGGAGAGACAATGGTGAATGGTTCTTATGCAAAGAAGCTTCCCGAGTGCCACTATGGAGTGGAAAAGGTGGATGGGGATTACTCAATGAAGCTATGTGGGTGCATCTATTGAGTGGTAATGGTGGATGGGGCTTATGCAAGGAATCTGCCCGGGTGCCCCTATTGAAAGGCAATGGTGTATAGGTATTCTACAAGGAAGGTGCATGGGTGCCACTTCGGAGCAACAATGGTGGAATGGTATTACGAAAAGATGATACTAGGGTGCCGCTATGAAGTTTCAATGGTGAATGGGGCTTCCGTAAGGAAGCTACCCGGGTGCCGCTTTGGTGTGAAAATGGTGAATGGGGCTTATGCAAGGATGCTTCCTGGGTGCCGCTATAGAGTGACAACAGCAGATGGGGATTACGCGATGAAGCTTATCAAGTGCCGCTATGGAGCAGAAATGGTGAATTGGGATTACACAAGGATGTTGTCTGGGTGCCACTATGGAGTGGAAATGGTGGATAGGGCTTACGTAAGAAAGCTTCTCAGGTGCCGATATAGAGCGATAATGGTGAATGAAGCTTACACAAGGAAGCTACTCGAGTGCTGTTATAAAGTAAAAATGCTGAATGGGGATTACAAAAGGAGGTTTCTTGGGTGCTGCTATGGAGTGGGAAATGTGGATGGGGCTTGCGCAAGGAAGCTACCCAGGTGCCGCTATAGAGTGGCAATGGTGGATGGGGATTTCACAATGAATATGCATGTAATTTCTTCCTCATGTATGTCCATGGTGGAATTCCAACTTACTGGTGGGTGGAGGTATATAATTGGGGCCAAAACCTATGCGTAAATTCACAAGTATAATAACACCAAAGGGAATTGGAATCAGCCTAAACAAATGAAGGTGAAAATTGTGAATCACATGCCTGAAATTTGGAATGTAGTGAGGGTGGTGTAGCGATGGAGGATAACTGTTTACCATGTTCGAAACATATAATCCATATCACATTAGCCTAAAATGGGAAAAAACAAATGAGGGTCGACTATTGACCATGTTCAAACATATGACCTGACTCAAAGTGTCATACAAAGTCTTCTGGGGCATTGGCCACGGATGGTAGGTGATCTGATGTGGCATGGGACCACACCATTAGGAGGTCCCTTTAGACATGGAATTGGATGAAGATCCGAATGAAGGACATGAAAAGGAGGAGGTGGAGTGATGGAATGTATGAATGGATTCCAACACTCTTGAAATTACGCCACTGTAATCATGGAATTAGGCATCCTATGCTAGAAGCATAAGGCATCTCTTGTTTGGAACATGAGGCATCCAATTATTTATCAGATAGGGAGTACTACAGTTTATATTCATGTAGATAGTATTATTAGTCATCTTATTCTTGGATAATAAGGCATCTCGTTTTTGGAGTAAGAGGCATCCTATGTTTGGAACATAGGGTCCAATACAGTTTATAGTCATCTAGAGATAACTGTTAGGCATAAGGAGCCTAGCAATGGTTGGTTTTGGGACTTACGCAAGAGCGTCCCTTTCTAGTTCTACCTGGAATAGGATCCAATTGATATGGTTTGGATGAGTTTCTTGAGGAATGGTTTGACTCAATGTACTCGGGTAATTGATGAGGAGAATCTCATCTCATGATATAAGATACGAACCAAGAGGAATCTATCGAATCAAGGTGTTTCATGTTCTGTGAAGGAGTATCTCAAATCATGGTATTCCATAGGTGGAAGGTGGGTGCCCATAAGGGCGCAATGGAAAACCCAACATCCCGACCCAAAAAAATCGCGGTGCGACGCTCCATTTTTCATGGCTATCAATGGTAGTAGTGTAGGGACCAGCCATGAGGGTCGGGACCACTACCCGGAAATGACCCGGTGTGAGGGTGTGGGGGCGTAGCCCCCGCGGTATGGACTGGTGGGTGCGAACGTAGGAGCTTCTCAATGGATATATCTTCGCAAAGTAGCTTCACGGAGGAAAGGGGCTCGCGGAGCATGGGGTCTCGCGGAAAATGGACTCACAGAGAATGGACTCGAGGAGAATGGACTCATGGAGCATGCACTCACGAAGCATGGACTCGTAGAGCATGGACTCGCGGAGCATTAGCTCGAGGAGCATGGACTTGGGGAACATGGACACGCGGAGCATGGACTCACGAAGCATGGACTCCCGGAGCATGGAATCGTGGAGCATGGACTCGTGGAGCCGCTTTGCGAAAGAAGGATGTGCTCTGCAAAATGGGAGATCGGCCGCCCAAGGGGCAGCAAGACTGTCATCATGAAGGGGGTGAGAGGGGTATTTATAGGCAAGAGGTGCCGTGAAGCAGCTCCCTCTCAGTGCAATTCTAGAGCATGCTCTACATAGGATTGCGAACGTTAATGGGGTTCACGGTGTATCCTGCCTCCTTACTCTGCGGTGGATCACGAACCTCAAAGGGGTTCACGAAGCATCCTGCCTCCCTGCTCAGTGGAAGATTGTGAATGTCAAAGGGGTTCGTGGAGCATCCCACCTCCTTTCTCCACATAGTCTTCATGAAGGGGTAGTTTTGCGCTGGTTGTAAGGCTTTGGGGGATCCTGTCAAGTTCATCTCCTCTGCGATAGCGAAGGGAGCTTCGCGAATGGGCTCCGCGAACCAGCGTACCCATCCAACATTAAATATCCATATCCCGAAATCTGTAACTCTGTTCGGGATCTACGAAAAAACAAATTGAAGTATAGGAATTGGACTATGCTCATGGATAATTTATGATGGTATTAAAAAAATATTGCGGATGCATTTTATAGTGTAAAAAAATCCCCCCCCCCCTAAGAATTGGTCTAACAAGGACGGGGAGGGTGAGGCGGATCGTGTTATGAGGAAACGACTGAGGAAAATGATTTCATTGAGTTCCATTATATCTCAAATCTATTGAGGAGATACTTGACTAAATTTATAAGCCTGTGTGAACCAAGCACGGTATAGGAAAAAAGTCATAATATGCACTCTTGTACGACAGTTCTATACAAAGGAAGGTGTGGGGGGATCATAATGGGACAACGATCGCCATTTGGGAGAATCATAAAAGAGAGAGAGGGGTCACAGCCAAAGAAGAAGGCTCTCCAGATAGCCATCCTGCTTTTCCCACCGTGCTCTCGTGCATGAGTGGGGTAACTCCAGGGGTGTTAGAATCAATCCAAACAGAGGGGGTGGAAAATGTGAATCAAGATACCCAAAATCTGGAATACTATGGGGGTGGCATGACAAATAAGGATAACTATTGACCACATTCGAAACAGAGTATCCTTATTGTGTTAGCCCGAACTGGGGATAACAAATGAGGGCTGACCGCTGGCCGTATTCAAAACATTAGGCCTGACTCGAAATGCTACCCATTGGTCTTCCAAAACATTGGCCCAGAACATCAAGTGAGCCATAGGATGAACATCAATACAATTATGGGATTCTTATAGATGTTAAATAGGATGAGGGTCCGAATAAATTGAATGCAAAGTGAGGAGTTGGAATGATGGGTTGTTAGAATGGAGTCTAACACTCTTGAAATCACGCCACCGTGATGAAGGAACATTAGGTGGGTGTATCCATCTGATCATGGATCAAACATAATTCTGAGCAGGACCACTTTGGAAAGGGATCTGGTGCATCCAATTATTATCATGGGGCATCCTGAACATGTTCAGGGTAGAATCGTAGGTTAGTGACATGCGTCAAGGACATGTGGACTCGTGCAGTTTAACGTCAAACGATAGGATGAAGAGTGAAAGGGAAGATACCAGGAAGAAATTATGTGGTTCAGTAGCTATAAACCCAATGTGAATGAAAGCATAAGACCAGACACGAATCCTTGGTGAAGGTTCTATAGGTCAAGGGACCAAAAGTAAAAGTTAGGTTGGGCCTGAGGCAAAGTGTTTGGGCGTTCCTACGTACCCCCTGAGGATGGGAATCAAGCTATACATAGTTCCAAGAGCACAATTTAATGTTATGTGGGATTATGGAAGACGTGTTTGGCATGACTACTCTAGTACACGTCCAACCAGAACCACTAAACCCATGTGAGTCGTGCTCGATTTGGGAAATAAAGAGTAGTTATGGAGATTTCCTGGTACAGGAAAGCACATGTTAGTGGCGGTGTGATGCTAGGTGAATGACGTCCCAATGATGTTGAACTGCCTATATATACACCTAGTTGTGCGAAGGAGTAAAGCCGAGTGTGTTGGAATTCCCCTGGAACATAAGGAAGTAGAAATATTTGAATCATGATGCTGAAGATTTGGGCCACAATGATGGCAGCGTGATGATAGGGGATCACTATTGACCATGTTCGAAACACAGTATCCATATCGCGTTACCCTGGAATGAGGATAGACAAATGAGGGTCGACTGCTAAACCAATTTGAAACAAGGGACATATTGCAATGTTGTTTGAGGTCCTCTGGGATGTAGGCCCATGATGGTAGGTAAGCCAATGTGGCATGATACCAAGTCATAAAGGGGGTCTCTTCAGACATGGAAGAGGATAAGGATCCAAATGAAGGGCTCATAAAGCTTGGTAATGGAACGAGGGAATGTCCCTGTGAAAATTACACACATCGGGCACTTTTATAATGCATCTGAGTATGATAAAAAGACGTATCAGATATAGGGATTTGTGTCCCTTTCAAAGGACAGGGGTCGTGGGGTTGCACTCTTCCAACGTAATGGTCATTAGATGGGTCAAAAGGGGGGACCTGATTTAATGGAATGTGCGTGGGGTGATGAAGTAGCAAATTGTGATGCACATTTCCCATAGGGAGATATTAGTTTAGGGTTATAGAATTCATAATAGGTTGGAAAAAAATAAAGGGAGGCCCATGGTGCGGCTTTTTCAAAACCCGACGTGAATGAGGACCCATGAGGTACTTGCTACACCACATGTTTCCAAGAGTGTTCGAGCCGAGGGTCTGAAAGAGTGAACAAGATTTTAGATTCCATGGGTTGGACCTAGTGACAATGTGTTTGGGCAGTCTTATGTATCTCATAAGGATAAAAATCAATCCATACATAGTTCAAAAAAATGTCATGCAGTTTAACGTCTTGTGGAAAGCACACAGAGTGATCTTAGTTTATGGTCATAGAACATAGACTAAATATGGTAGGGAATGTGGAAGACACAAGGTGAGGTAATTATGAAACCTATAGTGAATGACGACTTGGATTCCAGATCACTATTTGCTCCTTGAGGAGGTTTTAGGTTAGGGGCCAAAATTTAAAGTTATGCTCGGCACGAGGCAAAGTGCATGGGTGTTCCTATGTATCCCATGAAGATGGGAATCAAGTCACACATAGTTTTGAGGGTAGCACGTTAGGATACAAGTTACAGAGATAATAAGGTTGTGCAGGTCTGTACCTTGATCTAAAAGAAGAGGTATTTGATAGATCTTGTTTTTCCTTTAAGATGAATGTGTTTTTTTTTGTGAAATGATGGAACTAGGATAGAAACTCCAGGCATTGCCATCGGAATCAATCCATATACAGGCATTGAAAATGTTGTGGTGTGTGACTGATACCAAACATGATTCCCCCTCGAGTGAGGATATATCACGGTGCAATGTCGTTTTTCATCATGCGGCCAGGACGATAATGTCACAGTTTTAGGGTCATGTGATAGGACCAACCATGAACATTAACATTGTGCGCTGCAGACGTAATAGTTTAATATCATGTGGGACTAGGCATTATAGTTTAAAGTCATACAACTTAGACTTATACAGGAGAGATGAGGTTCTAGAGGGAATGTGCATGATGTGATAAATCATACCCGACGTGAATAAGGATGAGGTCCACATCATACTGTGACCAATTATGAGGAGGAAACCTCGGGCCGAGGGGCTAGAAAAGTTTAGAGGATATGGGATAATAGAGGCTAGCCCTTAGTTGATCCGAACCTGAAGAAGAGATGTTCGAGTGTTCCTACGTATCCCATGAGGATGGGAATCGAGCCACACATTGTTCTTGAAGGTGCCTTTTAACATTTTCTGGGACAACATATAGTTTAATGTCTTGTGGGATAGGAATAAGGGGGAATAACTCCTATAAAGTTGCGTACGTGGTGAAGCTATTGTAAACCCGACGTGAATGAGGGAATAAGACCACATGCTCCTTGCTATGTGGTCCTATAAGAGTCAGAGCCCAGAAGGTGGAAAAGAATATATAATTTAGTGGAACTCGATCTGGACACAAAGATGTGATGTCTAGGAATTCCTACTTATCCCATGGGAATGGGAATCAAGCCATATGTAGTTCTAATAGAGATCTTAATTTAATGTCTTAGAGCTCGGACCCTGGAGAGGCGCAATCCTTCCAAGTAGGTGAAGACCTCATTAAAATTCTTAATCCCACGTGAGTAAAATTATTTCTGGTAAATGAGGGAGGAAGAGGTTTTTTCAATACCTGGAACGCATGCCAAAGGGAAGTCGGTGCAGAGCTCTGAATGATTCCTTACTGCATATTTTTTCTCCTAACATGCAAATGTGCACTGAGGGATATTACTGGGTGGGTTAAAATTTAACTTGGCCATAATGGTGTGGAAAATAATGTGAATCATGTAACCAAAATTCATGGCTTTCAGGGGTTGGCATGACGATAAGGATAACTTTAGACTGTGTTTGAAACATGGTATCCATATCATGTGGCCTGATATGGGAACAAAAAATGAGTGTCAACCACTGACCATATTCGCAACATAGGACTAGTATGAATTTTTCATCTGAAACCCTCTAGGATGTTGCCCCGTAAGGGTAGGAGATCCTTTAGTCCTACCATCCATGACATTTGGGGGTCCCTTTAGATGTGAAATATAATGGAAGTCCAAATGAAGGGGAACATGAATCCTGAAAAATGGGTGAAATCATGTCTAGGTAGAATCAAACACTCTAGATTCTAGACCAGAGTACTCATAGGAAAATTGATGAATCGCCGAAGAGGGCCGAGGAACCCGACATAAGGGAAGCCGACTCAAATAGATGAGAGAGGGAAAGGGAGAAAAGGCCTCTAAGGAGAGATTGGTATGTGGCATTGTTGTTATAAACCCGATGTGAATGAGTACATAATCCCATACCACACCGTATACCCCTCTTCTCGAAGAACATGGTCCATGTGGACAAAATGATAGGGAGGTTTCTATGAAATGGGGTTGGACCCGAAGATGAAATGTTCAGTTGTTCCTATGTATCCCCTGAGGATTTTAATCAATCCATAATTAGTTCTGGGGGTGTTGTGTAGTATAACATCATGACGGTAAGGATGAAGATAGGGTTGTGGTATCTCATCAAAGGGTGTTTATGGAACGGCGAGTAACCTGATGTGAATGAGGACATAATCCCACATCACACTATACAACCCTAAGTGAGAACTTGGGCCAGGGGCCCAAAAAGGCCAAGGGGCCTGAGGCTGGGCCACGAATAGAATTCCATGGCCAGCTTTCATTTTAACGTCTTGCAATGAGGATGAAGGTGATCTCAGTTTAGAGTCATAGATATCAGACCATACATGCCTAGTTTAATGTCATATGTGTGGGACAGAGCGGGAGAATCCTCGTGCCTATGGAAGACCACAAAGCTGCAATGATGATATAGAACAACTGCTGAACAGATTCACAACACAGTATTCACCCTTTTGTGACCAGAATCTAGGGCCAACAATTGAGCATCGATCGTTCACCATACTCGCAACACGGGACTTGTATCAATTTTCTGCCCGCAATCCTCAAGGACATTAGCACGGAATGGTTGGAGTAACCTTGGGTAGAGCATCCATACCATTTGGGGGTCCATTTGGATATAAAAGGTGATAGAGACCCAAATGATGGGTCTCACGAAGCATGATGGGGTTGTGCTCACGGGATGGACAATAAATGAAAAGAGGGATTTCTACAGTGTATATTAGTGGTGTGGCAAAATAGCCTGACGTGAATGAGGATGTAAGTCCATACCGTACCACACAATCCTGAATGAGAACTTGGACTACGGGCATGAAGGCGTCAAAGGACCTAAGTTTAAGTGTCCCAGCCAACTGTAGCCATATAACCTCTCATGCAGGAATTTCCTTCATAACTCCTAAGCCCACCTGAGCAATGGTCGGTGTGGGAAACAAAGAGTAGGACTAGGATCTCCCCATCACATGAGGGTCTGACAGCTGGAATTACACTCCCGCTCAAGGTAGACCGAGATTTGGAGAGACGGTGGGGTAGAATAAAGCACTACACTCCATGTTTTGGATATATGGTGGTGGTTACAACAACAAAGGATAGCTGTTGACCATATTTGAAACACAGAATCTATATCATGTGACATGAAAAGGGAAAAAAATGAGCATTGACCATTGACCATATTCGCAACGCGGGACTTGAATCTATTTCTTCTCTGACACCCTCGAGGACGTTGGCCCGAAACGACAGGAGAGACCTTAGGCTAAGTATCTTTATCATTTGGGGCCCCTTCAGATGTGAAAGATAATGGGAACCCAAATGATAGGGTGTACAGAGCATAAATGCATCCGTGCAATTTCAAATAAAGTTAGACACTAGAAGAGATAGAGATCATCACGGGAGAGGGATACATGGTACAATCATGATGAACTTAGCACGAATGACGGAAAAATTCTACACTAAACCATGTGTTTCAACCCAATGGGAGGTCACAAATTTTGGGGTAGGGCCTATAGATGAAATGTCCAGGTGGACTATGTATCCTATGATAATGGTAATAAAGCCACACATAATTATTTAAGGGCCACACAGTTTAATGTCATATGGTAAGGACGTGGGAGGATTAGAGGAATGGAGGAGGGCACATGGTGAAATCATCGTAACCCTGACATGGGTGTGGCCAAAGAAGCATATAGGACGCCATGTGGGATCCTCTAAAAGAACTATGCCTAGGAGGGGATAGTCAAAGAGAAAACTGGGTCTAGACTCATGATCGGTTTCTTGAGCATTCCTACATAACCCATGAGGATGGGAATCAAGCAATACATAGTTCTTGAGATTCAGTTTAAAGTTTTGTAGGATGACACGCAGTTTAAGGTCTTGTGGGACTGTATAGTTTAAGGTCATGTAGAAGCATATTGTTTAAGGTCATGTAGGACCGTAATTCTGTTTAGGGTCATGCGGGACCATCACGTAGTATAGGGTCATTCATGACAGTACCGTTTAAGGTCATGCAAGACCGTACAGTTTATGGTCATGTGGGACCATACAGTTTAAGGTCATGCTTGACCATATAGTTTATGGTCATGTGGGACTGTATAATTTAAGAGCATGTAGGACCATAATGAGTAGTTTAACATCATGAAAGACAAAGATGAATAGTTTAACGTCATGTAGGATGATGGTGAATAGTTTAATGTCAAGCAGGGTGATGGTGAAGTTTAATGTCATGTTGGATGACAATGAGCAGTTTAACGTCATGACAGACGAAGATGAATAGTTTATTTTCATGAAGGAAGACATACATTCTTACGTCATGTGGGAAGAAGATGAGCAGTTTAATGTCTTGCAGGATGATAATGACTAGATTAACATCATGATGGATGAAGATTAACATCTTAATGTCATGCAGGACGATAATGCAGTTTAACGTCATGCAAGACGACATACAGTTTAACGTCATGTGGGATGAAGATGAGAAGTTTAATGTCATGTAGGATGATAATTAGCAGTTTAACATCATGATGGACGAAGATGAACAATTTAACATCATGCAGGATGATGATGCAGTTTAACACCATGCAGGAGAACATACAGTTTAATGTCATGTGGGATGAAGATAAGCAGTTTAATGTCATGTTGGACGATAATAAGCAGTTTAACATCATGATGGATGAAGATGAATAGTTTAACATCAATCAGGATGATAATGCAGTTTTACATCATGTAGGACAACATACAGTTTAACATCATATGGGATGAAGATGAGCAGTTTAATGTCATGTGGGACAATAACATCATGACGGACGAAGATGAATAGTTTAACGTCATGTTTGATGATGATGCAGTTTAACATCATGTGAGATGAAGATAAATAGTTTAACATCATTTAGGATGATGATGTAGTTTAATGTCATGCTAGACGATAATGATCAGTTTAACGTCATGAAAAATGAAGATGAATAGTTTAATGTCATGCAGGATGATGATGCAGTTTAATGCCATGCAGGACGATAATGAGCAGTGTAACACCCCGAGCTTCCACGATACGCTTCTCATTCAATAATACAATAGCTTGCATTGTACGCAACTTCGAGTTCTAAAACATCGCGAAAAATCAAAGTAGCCGTTATGAATAGTAATAAAGACTTTTAAAATTATAGAAATTTTATATTTCAAAATGGACTTCATTTTTGTATTCCTAATATTGAAATTAGCCTATGTTGAATTTTTTGTAATTTTCTGAGAACTTCAATATTTTTATGAATAGTGAAAAATACTTAAAACAACTTTATTAATCAAAATAATTCATAGTGATAAATTATACTATTGAGTGGTTTTAGAGTATAATTAGAATATATTTTTACCATTTTATCCAATGGTGGTCATTCGAATTAATTTAACATTGAAATTGGACATAAACAATTGCCAATCTTTTGATATAAATTGTTTCTTAAAAACACGCTATTTGTTGTAACAGCGGGAATTAATTATAAAATTAATTAATGCAACTTATATGTTTGGAATTTTTTAAAATAGGCATCATTTTTGAATTCGGAATATCAATTATAGCTTAGGGTGAAATTTTGGCATTGTTCTGAAAAACTTCAATTTTTGATGAATAGTGAAACCACTAAGTGGTAGTTAAATAACTGATTTTTCGTTTAAATGAAATATTACCACTTCTGTGATTTGATTTTCAAAAATCCGACATACATGGTTGTCATTAAGAAGTAAAATGTGGTTCAATGAGATTAAAATAATTTTTTGGTGAATAGTAACTTTTAAGTTCTTAATCGCGATTAGAGGTAATTAGTGTAGTTTAAGGTATAAATAATGTTATAATAATATGAGATGAGCATGACACTTTTCCTACTCCTATTGGATGAGTCATGGCCGACCAAGACAACCCATGGGTCAACTTGGGGACCCCATGGAGCCACTTTAGTTAGAAAATGACATAAATAACTTTTATTTAATGTTAAAGTAAAAAATGACACAAACATAAAATGTTTTACTAAAACAATTTTTAAGTGGGGTTACACAAGTCCATATTTTGATTATAAATATTCATTAGAAAGCTAAAACGATTTCCTACATCATAGTATTTTTCTTATAATTTTTAGACATTAAATAAATTAAATTATTTATGACATCATGATGATGCAGTGATGACCTCATTATTTAACGATTTAAATAAAATGGGAAGATAATGCAAAATCCAAGGCTTACACTTTTCCAAAGCCAATTGGATGAGGAGATTTCGAACCCTTATCACCTTAGCCTCGAATTATATAAGTGTGGGACCTTTAGAATCCGAAAATCATTGTGAAATAATGTAACATTTCAATCTTTCCAAAAGTGCCCCTCCTCTCCATTTATAAAAGGCCCCCACCTCTCCCACCTCATTTACACTTTCAAGCCATTTGGCTCGGCCAACCTCTGCCCAAATACTCTCCCAACATTCCTCCCTTACTCATAGAAGCCTCACATTGGGCAGAACTCTTCCCAAGGAAGCCTTTGGCTCAAATCAAAAAGAGTTACCCGATTTTGAGGTAATGTCTTTTCTAATGTTGTTTTGTTTTATTTTTCTTCTCCAACCCCCTAAACTCTTTTTATTCATTTATTTTGTGACAACACCAGTATCCTCAATATACTAGGATGTTGTTATAAGAAGGATTCGAGCTACACTTACACACACCTACATCTAATGGTTAAAGAACATACGGTTTCTGTGGATGGCGAATTTCTGCCTCACGAAACGATGATTGTTCAACACTCATATAACACCTTCAAAGGTGGCCATTAAGATGTCACTATATTTATATATGATATATAATGTGTTTATGTTTTACTTATGCTTCTTTATTTTTCATTTGTGTCTTACCTTTATGGCTTCCATTATGGGTATACGCGATATCTTCATTTTAGGAAGTGCAGACTACCGCCCCCTCAAAGTGATTTGAATCGTTAATGCCATATGTGGGATGTATAAAGGATGGAGTAAATGGTATTATACACTATATTATACTGGAATTATATTATACATTTATATCATTATGATTTAGTTCCATTAAATATGAAATTCAAATGAAAGTAGCGTTCATGCGTACGTACGGCTTACCGTCTCCATGAACGGTGCATTTCATTTCTTACCTCTAAATGTTACGTAATATTATAAATGAATGTATATACTGGATATATAAGATATATATGACATCTAAATCATGAATATAATTCTGGATATAATGGATATTTCACCACATAAACAACTTGTAATTATAAGAAGCTTATTGTTGACTCAAGTACCAAAGATCGACAAAACGACCGTTATTAACTTAAATAATTACATAATGTTCATATCATTGTAATAAGTGATATAATAAGGATAATGAAATTAAAAATGGTTCTTAATAAGGTATATATTAACTCTAGTTTATTATTCAGGAGGTTAATGAACGGTTGAGTCAAGTCAGACACGAGGTAAGGGAATTTCTTAACCCAATTTCCATTCTTTGGGTTAATCTCCTACTTTCAAATTATGTCATGATATTATTATGTCTTATTCTGTATTTTTTTTACTTTATTTATGTGTACCTATAGTGAATACACATAACAGATCTATTTCATTTTAAAAATGATCTTTTTATGGACTTCGTCTTAATCTCTTTTCATTGAGGCATACTTTGTTTTATACACGAATTTATTTTATATGGTGTATAAACCCCTTTGACTTTTACGTTTATTCAAAAGGAATATTTTTTATACGAAGCGTTTTGCTAAACGACAAAAGGGAATGTTTTTCTTTCCGTACTTATGCGGCGACAACGACTTCTCCGCCGCCGTGACCATTATTTGAGTTTCGGCTTCCTCTACAAGCCATCATTTTCTTTTTTAATGAAAAATAAATACAAAGTTTTAACATTCTTTTGGTATTGAAAATGGTTTTGAAAGCATTTTTATTATAACAATGTGTTGTATTGATATCTTGTGATTGAAATGTGGAAATTTTATGTTTCCTTTATGCATGTTTTATGTGATACGATTATGTTATGGTTTATGATATGTTTAAACCTATTCATATGAGGAATGTATTGGACTTAATAAGTGACGGGTGGAGCCTGCTATAGCTCCTCGATGCATCGGTAGGTCTCATGAGACAACTAGACGTGGAATTGGCCGAGGCCTTTCCCAATTTGATTTATGGTTTTGGCCGAGGCCTTAATCATTTTAGATGTCTTTGCCGAGGCCTTAACAAAATGTTTCAGAATGTCCGGCATTATACATTCCCTCATTATGAAAGTGGTTATTGATATTGCATGTGATTATTCGACCAGTAGAATATCCATGTGAAGAAGTAAATGGCATTATCTCATTTTACTTTTGCCATATTATGTTGATGTTCAAGTTTAAAAAGGCTTTTGTTTTAGTTATACATTGTCTTAAATGTTTATGTTTTTTTATGAAAGCTTCCGCAATATTGTTATCCTTACTGAGCATCTGAGCTCACCCCTTTCAATGTTTTAATATTTTCCAGGATGTGAAGAAGTATTTTATGAATGACCTGCAGGGATAGTCAGAAGAGGATATGAGTGTGGACTATGGAGACTTTGTTATTGTAGTTTTTCACTTTATGATGTAATGTAACGTTTACGAATGTATCTAGTGTTTCAAAGGATACTAAACTAATCGGTCTTTCGAGACTTGATCTTTTGTGATCATGCCAATGTTACGAAGTAATGCACCGACTCTGGGTAGCTGGGGTCGGGGCGTTACAGTTGGTATCAGAGGCAGTTTAGTACTAACCTTGGAAGCTAGATTTAGATAAACTCTGATTAGAGCACATAGCCCAAAGATAGACTTTGAGGATTAGTATAGAAGAACTTCCTAGAATTTTGGTATTATAGAGATGTTATGACTTTTCCGAGCAATACATCCCTGTCTGGATACGAGCAGGTAGAGGCGGCTCTGGCACAGATGTACCTAGGGGTAAAACCCGAAAACACCGCTTTGAGCTAGACTCGAACGGGAACTGGTGCACGACAACGGGCCTTGCTGCACTCTTGGTTACGACACTCCCGGGGGATATGCTTAGGATAATTCTCATTTTATTTACAAACCACTATGAAGGGTTATGGGTATATACTTTCTCAAAGAAAACATTTCTTTTTATGATTATGGATTATATCCATAAATAGTTCAATTTATGTTAAGTGTTTTATAAGTATGGAATTATGTATTTTGATTCATAAACTAATCTAGTTTATGCCATTGTTTAGAAATGGCGCCTAGTGGAAGGAATGGAAACCGTATCAATTCACGAACACCGTGTAGGGATTTCCCTCCTGATCAAGATAATTATTGTGGATCTGGAGATACAACTGGTGCTGATCAACTTATTACCATACTGGGACAACTCACTCAGGTTATGAATAATAACCTTACTCGTATGGAGCACCCTGATCCGCAACGTGGAGGATCAATGCTAGATCGTTTCATGAGGCAACAACCACCAACCTTTAATGGGAGTACAAATCCCTTAGTAGCCGAGCAATGGATAAATTCCCTAGAGAAAATATTTCAGGCTTTGGGGAGTAGTGAAAGGGAGAAGGTTGTCATGGCAGTTTACCGCCTCACTGGAGATGCCGATCAGTGGTGGTCGCTGATTCAAAACACAAAGGAAGATGATGACGTATCGAATATGGAATGGAGGGAGTTCAAAGATCTTTTCTTAGAAAAATACTTTCCTCGTGACCATCGAGCAGATATGGAAAGGCAATTTCTGAGTCTGAGGCAGAAGGAGGATGAGAATGTCGCAAAGTATGAGGCTAACTTTACAAGGTTAGCGAGGCATGCTGCCGATTATATACGTAACCCAAGGAGTAAGATTGATCGTTTCTTTGATGGGTTAAAACCATTTCTCCGTCGAGCTTTGGTATCACAATCCTTCTCATCATACGAAGATATTGTCTCGTGTGCTATCAAGACAGAAAAGGAATTCTCTAAGTCTTATGACAACAAAGTAAAGCAAGAGAAGAAGAGAACGGTGGAACAAGAGACAGATAATGGGAAAAAGGGAAAGAAGGATTTTCCATTATGTGATAATTGTGGGAAGAATCACCCTGGTACTTGCCTAAAAGGAATGGGAGTTTGTTATAAATGTGGAGAAAAGGGTCACCAGGCTCGTGATTGCAAGGGAAAGAAAGAGGCTGTCAAAGTTGAATGCTACAATTGTAGAGAAATGGGTCATTATGCAAATGAATGTCCTAAGCGTCAAGGAAACTTACCTCAGAAAAGGCCAAGGGATCAAGGCCAATCTTATGTTGTGACTACAGTTGAAGCGGAATAACTAATGTATTGGTGCTTTTGGACTCATGGATTATATTCTAGTTTTTAGAATAATGTGATATATATATAAGGATTGTACTGCAGTACTTGTTGATTTCAGTAAGGTTTTAATATGATTAAGGTAATCATATTTTTAGTATGTGACAATAAGAGAAACTTTTCTTTGTTTGGGGAATCTGATGTTACAATTGATTTTGGAATTTAGAGACCTTTTAGAGAAAGTCTGGATGATGGTATTTTGGATAACTATAAAGGTTGGAGTGGATTAAGTTGAAATTTGGATAGTATTGTTTCAGGTTAAAAAATTTATGAAGATTATTTTTGGAATAGTATAGTACTATATTTTTAGGAAAAGGACAACCTGCAGGGTGGGGAATAACCCGTCGCGTCGGACAAAGCTGCAGGAATCGAACCCACAACCATAGTGCGACAAGCCTTTATTTCCTACCACTAGCCTACAGGAATTCCCTGGTTATTACAAAATAGTTTTACTAATCTAAATAGTATGTGTTAACATTTTGAACCTTATACAATTAGGATAAATAGAATATTTTTGAGTTCTGTTACCATTTGGAGTAAAAGTTGGGTTTGTGGTAAAAATTTATTAACGAATGAAAGTATACATAACAAGTATGTATATTCCCTTACATTCTTAGTAAATCTCATAAATAAATTCCTCAACATTATAAAAGGTAACTTAAAACAAAAATGTTGTCGGTTAACTTTTCCAACTGGGGATTCAATGACCGTTTAACCAATCACAAGTTTGTGATTTTCTTATGGTTAAACTTTCTCCTAATCCTGTTTTCTATAACTCTCCATCAGACCTTGATGGTTTGTTTTTCTTCCATATCCATATTTTCATAGAATCCTAGAATGGGCTATATCGGGTGACCTTTGTACTTATCTTGCTTTCTTTTAATGTTATATATTTATTAACCTTATTTCCGATGTGGGTTATCCTCAAAGGTATTTTCTCTTTTCAACCTTTTATTTTCCAAGAAAAATTTCAAATTGCGAGTACGCAATTTATTGAAGGAGGGGAGAATGTAACACCCCGAGCTTCCACGATACGCTTCTCATTCAATAATACAATAGCTTGCATTGTACGCAACTTCGAGTTCTAAAACATCGCGAAAAATCAAAGTAGCCGTTATGAATAGTAATAACCACTTTTTAAAATTATAGAAATTTTATATTTCAAAATGGACTTCATTTTTGTACTCCTAATATTGAAATTAGCCTATGTTGAATTTTTTGTAATTTTCTGAGAACTTCAATATTTTTATGAATAGTGAAAAATACTTAAAACAACTTTATTAATCAAAATAATTCATAGAGATAAATTATACTATTGAGTGGTTTTAGAGTATAATTAGAATATATTTTTACCATTTTATCCAATGGTGGTCATTAGAATTAATTTAACATTGAAATTGGACATAAACAATTGCCAATCTTTTGATATAAATTGTTTCTTAAAAACACGCTATTTGTTGTAACAGCGGGAATTAATTATAAAATTAATTAATTCAACTTATATGTTTGGAATTTTGTAAAATATGCATCATTTTTGAATTCGGAATATCAATTATAGCTTAGGGTGAAATTTTGGCATTGTTCTGAAAAACTTCAATTTTTGATGAATAGTGAAACCACTAAGTGGTAGTTAAATAACTGATTTTTCGTTTAAATGAAATATTACCACTTCTGTGATTTGATTTTCAAAAATCCGACATATATGGTTGTCATTAATAAGTAAAATGTGGTTCAATGAGATTAAAATAATTTTTTGGTGAATAGTAACTTTTAAGTTCTTAATCGTGATTAGAGGTAATTAGTGTAGTTTAAGGTAGAAATAATGTTATAATAATATGAGATGAGCATGACACTTGTCCTACTCCTTTTGGATGAGTCATGGCCGACCAAGACAACCCATGGGTCAACTTGGGGACCCCATGGAGCCATTTTAGTTAGAAAATGACATAAATAACTTTTATTTAATGTTAAAGTAAAAAATGACACAAACATAAAATGTTTTACTAAAACAATTTTTAAGTGGGGTTACACAAGCCCAAATTTTGATTATAAATATTCATTAGAAATCTAAAAAGATTTCCTACATCATAGTATTTTTCTTATAATTTTTAGACATTAAATAAATTAAATTATTTATGACATCATGATGATGAAGTGATGACCTCATTATTTAACGATTTAAATAAAATGGGAAGATAATGCAAAATCCAAGGCTTACACTTGTCCAAAGCCAATTGGATGAGGATATTTCGAACCCTTATCACCTTAGCCTCGAATTATATAAGTGTGGGACCTTTAGAATCCGAAATGCATTGTGAAATAATGTAACATTTCAATCTTTCCAAAAGTGCCCCTCCTCTCCATTTATAAAAGGCCCCCACCTCTCCCACCTCATTTACACTTTCAAGCCATTTGGCTCGGCCAACCTCTGCCCAAATACTCTCCCAACATTCCTCCCTTACTCATAGAAGCCTCACATTGGGCAGAAATCTTCCCAAGGAAGCCTTTGGCTCAAATCAAAAAGAGTTACCCGATTTTGAGGTAATGTCTTTTCTAATGTTGTTTTGTTTTATTTTTCTTCTCCAACCCCCTAAACTCTTTTTATTCATTTATTTTTTGACAACACCAGTATCCTCAATATACTAGGATGTTGTTATAAGAAGGATTATAGCTACACTTACACACACCTACATCTAATGGTTAAAGAACATACGGTTTCTGTGGATGGCGAATTTCTGCCTCACGAAACGATGATTGTTCAACACTCATATAACACCTTCAAAGGTGGCCATTAAGATGTCACTATATTTATATATGATATATAATGTGTTTATGTTTTACTTATGCTTCTTTATTTTTCATTTGTGTCTTACCTTTATGGCTTCCATTATGGGTATACGCGATATCTTCATTTTAGGAAGTGCGGACTACCGCCCCCTCAAAGTGATTTGAATCGTTAATGCCATATGTGGGATGTATAAAGGATGGAGTAAATGGTATTATACACTATATTATACTGGAATTATATTATACATTTATATCATTATGATTTAGTTCCATTAAATATGAAATTCAAATGAAAGTAGCGTTCATGCGTACGTACGGCTTACCGTCTCCATGAACGGTGCATTTCATTTCTTACCTCTAAATGTTACGTAATATTATAAATGAATGTATATACTGGATATATAAGATATATATGACATCTAAATCATGAATATAATTCTGGATATAATGTATATTTCACCACATAAACAACTTGTAATTATAAGAAGCTTATTGTTGACTCAAGTACCAAAGATCGACAAAACGACCGTTATTAACTTAAATAATTACATAATGTTCATATCATTGTAATAAGTGATATAATAAGGATAATGAAATTAAAAATGGTTCTTAATAAGGTATATATTAACTCTAGTTTATTATTCAGGAGGTTAAAGAACGGTTGAGTCAAGTCAGACACGAGGTAAGGGAATTTCTTAACCCAATTTCCATTCTTTGGGTTAATCTCCTACTTTCAAATTATGTCATGATATTATTATGTCTTATTCTGTATTTTTTTTACTTTATTTATGTGTACCTATAGTGAATACACATAACAGATCTATTTCATTTTAAAAATGATCTTTTTATGGACTTCGTCTTAATCTCTTTTCATTGAGGCATACTTTGTTTTATACACGAATTTATTTTATATGGTGTATAAACCCCTTTGACTTTTACGTTTATTCAAAAGGAATCTTTTTTATACGAAGCGTTTTGCTAAACGACAAAAGGGAATGTTTTTCTTTCCGTACTTATGCGGCGACAACGACTTCTCCGCCGCCGTGACCATTATTTGAGTTTCGGCTTCCTCTACAAGCCATCATTTTCTTTTTTAATGAAAAATAAATACAAAGTTTTAACATTCTTTTGGTATTGAAAATGGTTTTGAAAGAATTTTTATTATAACAATGTGTTGTATTGATATCTTGTGATTGAAATGTGGAAATTTTATGTTTCCTTTATGCATGTTTTATGTGATACGATTATGTTATGGTTTATGATATGTTTAAACCTATTCATATGAGGAATGTATTGGACTTAATAAGTGACGGGTGGAGCCCGCTATAGCTCCTCGATGCATCGGTAGGTCTCATGAGACAACTAGACGTGGAATTGGCCGAGGCCTTTCCCAATTTGATTTATGGTTTTGGCCGAGGCCTTAATCATTTTAGATGTCTTGGCCGAGGCCTTGACAAAATGTTTCAGAATGTCCGGCATTATACATTCCCTCATTATGAAAGTGGTTATTGATATTGCATGTGATTATTCGACCAGTAGAATATCCATGTGAAAAAGTAAATGGCATTATCTCATTTTACTTTTGCCATATTATGTTGATGTTCAAGTTTAAAAAGGCTTTTGTTTTAGTTATACATTGCCTTAAATGTTTATGTTTATTTATGAAAGCTTCCGCAATATTGTTATCCTTACTGAGCATCTGAGCTCACCCCTTTCAATGTTTTAATATTTTCCAGGATGTGAAGAAGTATTTTATGAATGACCTGCAGGGATAGTCAGAAGAGGATATGAGTGTGGACTATGGAGACTTTGTTATTGTAGTTTTTCACTTTATGATGTAATGTAACGTTTACGAATGTATCTAGTGTTTCAAAGGCTACTAAACTAATCGGTCTTTCGAGACTTGATCTTTTGTGATCATGCCAATGTTACGAAGTAATGCACCGACTCTGGGTAGCTGGGGTCGGGGCGTTACAAGCAGTTTAACATCATGGCGGATGAAGATGGGGGTTTTAGCATCATGCGGGATGATAATGCAATTTAATGTAATGTGGGATGCAGAAGAACAGTTTAACGTCATGCTGAATGATGAGGTAGTTTTACATCATGTGGGACGATAATGAGTAGTTTAGTGTCATGACAGGTCATGATGCAGTTTAACATCATGCAGGAAGAAGATGAGAAGTTTATTGTCATGGAGGACGATGATGCAGTTTAATTTCATGCAGGATGATAATGACCAGCTTAACGTCATGACGGACGAAGATAAACAGTTTAACATCATGCTGAATGATGATGTAGTTTAATGTCATGCAGGATGATAACAAGCAGTTTAACTTCATGGCGGATGAAGATGAACTTTTTAACATCATGCAGTAAGAAAATGTAGTTTAGCAACCTATGAGACAAAGATGAACAGTTTAACATCATACCGGATGATGATGCAGTTTAACATCATGTGGGACGATAATGAGCAGTTTAACATCATGACAGATGATGATGCGGTTTAACGTCATACGGGAAAAATATGAGGAGTTTAATGTCATGCAAGACAATGATTTAGTTTAATGTCATGCGGGACAATAATACAGTTTAACGTCATGTAGGATGATAATGATCAGTTTAACATCATGAAGAACGATAATGCAGTTTAACATCTTGCAGGATAACGATAAGATGTTTATAGTCATTAAGGATGATAATGATTAGTTTAATGTCCTGATAGATGATGATGTAGTTTAACACCATGTGGGTCGATGATGAGCAGTTTAAAGTAGTGCAGGATGATGGTGAGCATTTTAACATCATGATGGATGATGATGCATCATGTGGGACGAAGATGAGCATTTTAATTTCATGCTGAATGATAATGAGCATTTTAACATGATGATGGATGATAATGCAGTTTAACGTTATGCGGGGCGAAGATGAGAAGTTTAATGTCATGTAGGATGATAATGAGTAGTTTAATGTCAGGACGGACAATGATGCAGTTTAACGTCATATGGTACAAAGATGAGCAGTTTAGTGTCAGGAAGGATGATAATGAGCAGTTTAACATCATAATGGATGATTACACAGTTTAACGTAATGTGGGATGAAGATGAACAGTTTAACGTCATATAGGATGAAGATGATTGTGTCACTCAACCATATCAGTACATCTCCAACCAAAATTGTTAATCCCACATAAGGCATGCTCGGTGTGGGAAACAAGAAGTAATGATGGGATTTTCCTAACACGTGGAAGCACACAAAAAGGGGAATTGAGATTTCTGGATGGAAATATCCTGGAAACACTGGCCCACTTATTTGACATGCAAAGATACACGGAAGGGTAACACCAAGGGCTTTGGAGATCCACCTAAATATAGAGAGGTAAAAAAGGGGTGATTCATAGTGTCCAATATCTAGATCACAATGATGGTGGTGAAACATGGAGGATAGATATTGACTGTGTTCGAAACATAGCATCCATATCATGTTACCAATAATGAGGATAGACAAATGGTGGTCAACTGCAGACCATGTTCAAAACATGGGACCTGTCAAAAAATATCATCCAATTTTTTCTGGGGCGTTGGCCTAAGACAGTAGGAGAACCATTGGTTGACTATCCGTACTCTTAGGGGGTCCCGTTAAATAAGAATTAAGTCATGGACCCAAATAAAGGGACACTACAAAGCATGTATATGGATTGAGATTATGTTTATTTGGAGTCCAACACTCCGGGTTCTACACCACAATGCATCAGAGCATGTTGATGGGAAGATGTAGCTGGACTCAGATTAACAGAACCTGGTGTTGAAAAAAGATTATGGTCTTGTTTCTTGGACCAATGGTTCTTATTTTAAGGTCATATATTTCAGACATGTTTCATAGTTTAACTTCGTGTAGCTAGGATGAGTGATTGTTGGTGTTTAGGTTCAGATAGCTTTGACCATGGTTGCTATAATACTGGGTCACATAGCTTTGACTAAAATGTTGTATATTTTTTCGTCATATGACCAAGATGTTGTCCCTCAGCTTAACGTCAGGTGACCAAGATGATGGTTGTTATACAATTTAACTTCATGAAACTAGGACGTGAAACCACACAGATTGTGTTAGTAGAAGGATGGTCATCTCTACCCCTATTCTAGAGGGTTGGGATTAAGGGGGAATATATATAATGGGATTTCCCTAAACTTCCTCGATCGTATGCATGGATGTTCTCCATGAGTGAGCTGGGCTACCTCACAGTGGACATTCCACATGCTGGGGTCAAGGCCATAGGGAGGACCACTGTGGTTGATGAAATGTAGTAGTTGAGATGGCATAAAGTGTCTCGAGGGTGGTAGGGATGAGAACATTCCCTCGGTTTGGAGGGGTGATGAAGCCAAGATTTTTTTTATGACGGGGCGATGGAGCCTGAAAGGTGAGGAATCCTGGAACGTCGGTACAATGGGGCGATGGAGCCCAGAAGTCATGAAATCCTAGATCATCTGTATGACAGGGGCGACGGAGCACAAAATGCATGGAATCCTGGAGCATCGGTATGATGGGCGTGGTGGATCCAGGATGGCATGGAAGCTTGGATGCCGGTATGATGGGGGAGATCGAGCCCAGAAGGTGTGGAAGCTTGGAGTGTCGGTACGATGAGGGTGATGGAGCCAAAAAGGCATGGAAGCCTGGACATCGGTACGATAGGGTCGATGAACCCCAAAAGGCATGGAAGCCTATATTGTCGGTATGACAGAGGTGATGGAACCCATAAGGTGTGGAAGCATGGAGCATCGATACGATGGGGGTGGTGGAGTCCGTAAGGTGTGCAAGCCTGGACGTCGATACAACGGGGGAACTAGATCACAGAAGGTGTGGAATCCTGGAGATTCTATACGATGAGGGCGATGGAGCCTAGAAGGCATGGAATCCTAGATGTCAGTACGATGGGGGAAATGAAGCCCAGAAGGTGTGGAATCCAGGAGGGTCGTTACGATGGGGGAGATGGAACCCGAAAGTCCTGGAAGCCAGAAGCATCAGTATGATAGGGGTAATGAATCTCAAAAGGTGTGGAATCCTAGAGTGTCAGTACGATAGGGGTGATGTATCCTAAAAGTCCAAGAATCTTGGAGAGTCGGTACGATGGGGGGAAAGGGAGCTAGGAAGGCATCAAAGCCTCTGTTCTGAATGGTAGCGGTGCGAGAAGCACCTATGCAGTGGGTGTTGGTGTTGTTGGAGATGTTCCATTGGATTGGGGGTGGATTTTCCTGGCGTGCCCTATGGCAGTAGCGGAGTCCTCAAGTAGCTGATGAATTAAGGGGGCGGATTACAAATACACAGCCCATGAGGTCGGCAGAGTTGGTGAGATGCTGAAGGAGTCTGGAGGGGGATGCCACCTACACGGCCCATGAGGTCGACAGAGTTGGAGAGGAGCCAATGGAGTCGGGTGGGGGATACCACCTGAGAAGCCTCTTGAGGCGGTGGGGTCAGTGGGGAGCTGATGGAGTCGGGTGGCGGATGCCACCTACATGGCCTCTTAAGGTGGTGGAGTCAGTAAGGAGCTGATGGAGTCAGGGTGGATTACCCCGGCACGGTCTCTTAAGGCGGCGGGGTCGGTGGGGAGCCTATGGAGTTGGGTGAAGGATTCCACCTGCACAGCCTCTTGAGGTGGCGGTGGTGGCGAGGAACCAATGAACTTGGGGGGCGAGTGCCCCTTGCGCGGCCTCTTAAGGTGGCAGAGTTGGCAAGGAGCTGATGAAGTCGAGGGTGGGTTCCCGCTGTGCGGCCTCTTAAGGAGGCATAGTTGGTGAGGATCTGATGGAGTTGGGTGGAAGATGCCACCTGCGTGGCGTCCTGAGGCGGCAGTGTCCGTGAGGACCTGATGAAGTTAGGGTCATATGCCCCTGCGAGGCCTCTTGAGGCGGAGGGGTCGGCGAGGAGCCGATGTAGTTGGGGGAGAATGCCCAATGCATGACCTCTTAAGGCGGAGGGCTCGGCGAGGAACCGATGGATTTGGGTGGTGGATGCCACCTATGTGGCCTCTTGAGGCGGCAGAGTTGGTGAAGGGCCAAAGAAGTCAGGGGGAAGTTTCCCCATCCGCGGCCTCTTAAGGTGGAGAAGTTAGTGAGGAGCCAATGAAGTCGGGGGGGGTTCCCCTGTCCGGCATCTTAAGGAGGTAGATTTTTCGGGGAGTCGATAAAGTCGTTTGGCGGATGCCACCTGCGGGGCCTCTTCAGGCGGCAGAGTAGGAGAGGAGCTGATGAAGTCGGGGGGTCAGATTCCCCCTGCATGGCCTGTTGAGGCGGCGGGGTCGGCGTGGAGCCAATGTGGTTGGGGTGTAATTCCCCATGTGCAACCTCTTGATGTGGTGGAGTCGGTTAGGATTTGATGGATACGGGGGAAGATTCCCCTTGCGCAGCCTCATGAGGCAGTAGGGTCAACGATGACATAATTTTGTTGGGTGGTGGATGCCACCTACAAGGCCTCTTGAGGCGGCGAGGCCGTCAAGGATCAAAAGGAGTCGGGTGGCAGATGCCACCTATGCGGCCTCTAGAGGTGGCATGGTCAGTGAGGACCTGATGGAGTCAGGGGAGGATTCCCCCTATGTAGCATCGTGAGGCAGCAAGGTCAGTGAGGATCCGATAAAGTTAGGGGAGGATTCCCCTTATGCGGCCTCTTGCGGTGGCGGGGTCGGCATGGAGCCGATGGAGTCGGGGGAGGATGCCCCCCTTCGTGACCTCTTGAGGCAGTGGGGTTGACAGGGAGCCGATGGATTCAGGTGAAGAATGCCACCCCACACGGCCTCTTGAGGCACCGGGGTCAGTGATGAGTAGATGGAGTTGAGGGCAGATGGCCCCCCATCGGCGGCCTCTCGAGGCGGTAGGGTCAACGAGGAGATGATGGAGTCAGGTGGAGGATTCCAACTGTGTGGCCTCTTGAGAGGTCGTGGTCGGTGAGTAACCGATGAATTCTAGGGAGGATTCCCCCTACGCGACCTCTTGAGGGGGCGAGATCAGTGAGAAGCCGATGAAGTCAGTGGAGGATTCCCCATGCGCGAACTCTTGAGGTGGTGGGGTCAGCATGGAGTCGAATGAGACGGGTGGCGAATGCCACCTACACGGCCTCTTGAGGCCGTGGTGTCAGCAAGGAGTTGATGAATTCTGGTGTCAGATGCTACCGGTGTGGCCTCTTGAGGCTGCGGGGTCGGCTAGGAGTTGATGGAGTCGGGTGCTATATGCCACCCTACGCAGCCTCTTGAGGCGGTAGGGTCGGCTAGGAGCTGATGGAGTCGGGGGGCGACTGCCCCTGCGTGGCCTCTTGAGGTGGCGGGGTCGGGGAAATTTTGATGGAGTAGGGTGGCGGATTCCCCCTGCGTGGCCTCTTGAGGTGGCGAGGTCTGTGAGGTATTGATGTAGTATGGTGGTGGATGCCACCGGCGTGGCCTCTTGAGGCGGCGCGGTCAGCGAGGAGCTGATGGAGTCGAGTGGCGGATGCCACCTGCGTGGCCTCTTGAGGAGGCGGGGTCGGGGAGGAGCCGATGATGTCAGGGGAGGACTCCCCTTGCACAGACTCTTGAGGCAGTGGGGTCAGTGAGGAGCCGATGGAATCGCGTGACGGATTCCACCCTACACCACTAGTTGAGGGGGGGGGTCGGTGAGGAGTCGATGGAGTCGGGGGAGGATGCCACCCTACGTAGCCTCTTGAGGTGGAAGGGATGTTGAAGAGATGATGAAGTCGGGGGGTGGATTCCCCATGTGCATCCTCTTGAGGTGGCGAGGTCAGCGAGGAACTGATGGAGTCGGTTGGCGGATGCCACCTGCGTGGCCTATTGAGGTGGCAGGGTCGGCGAAGAACTGATGGAGTTGGTTGGCGAATGCCACCTGCGCAGCCGCATGAGGCGGTGGGGTTAGTGAGGAGATGAAAGTGTTGGGGTCGGATGCCCCTGACGTGGCCTCTTAATGTGGCCGGGTTGGCGAGGGGCTGATGCACCAAAGTCTTCACTCACCTGATGGTACTCATCCTCTCACATATGAAGGAGAGAGGATTCACATGGGTGATGCATCAATTTTACAGGAAAATTTAGTCTACTCGCTATTTAAGGAGAATAGATTCACGTCGGTTTTACCATTTCTATTTCTAACAGTTTCACAGGGGCGTGTGCATCCGTCTATGGAGGGCGCGTAGTTATTGCCCCGCATTCCCACTTTCCAAAGGAGGGTGCCATCCGTCACTTGTTCAGAGACGTTTTCTCCATGATCGAAACGGGATGATGGGATGTCGGTTCTTTCTTCTATGGATTCCTACTTGGAACTCGTTACCTCATCTGAGCCTCCCATAATGATTAATTCATGGTTCATTAATCTCATTCTTGTTTCCATATTTTTGTGGATAATGGTTAATTACACTACTTTTTTTAGTACATTTCATTGGGTCTTCACAAGGTAGAATCCTTCGTTCGGAGTAGACGGTAACATCAGGCATGTCGGGGTATATCTGGATGTGTCAACATTGGGGAACCTGTATTCATTCTCATAAGAGAGCATATCAAGGGCACAGAACCCGAGGAATCCCACATCAGTCTTGGGGTATCATATTCCAGAGGCATGTCTCTGGGGTTTTCCTCAGCATTCCATGTTTATCACGAGGTATGTCTTGAGTTTAACATCTTGAGGAGATGGTTACGCTTAAGGTGTGTCGTCCGAGGTTTTCTTCAGGCATCGCATGTTTAACATGAGGTAGGACAGGAGATTAATGTTTTGCAAAGAAGGGATGAGGGTGATCAGAACATCCCATAGAGACAAATCATATTGGTACATCCCTATAAGGGGTCTCTAGGAAGTTTAATCGGGTGGATGGATTAGAACACTCTATAAGAGCATTCCCAAGATGGTGTGTCCAATAAAGGGAATATGTCACACTATGAAGGCTGATATGGACCCCACTGAGGGAGGATCATTGAGTGTGCACCCCAGAATGGGGGAACAATGAGGTTTACCATTGGCTGGGATTGAACCTTGTGTAGGTTTCCTACATACCATGTTTTGATGACAGGGATCAAAACCCATGTAGTTTGAAGGGGTGATGAATCAGGATGTACATAAAGCACAACAACCTGGATACATGTTAGTGATTATGCATGGAAAGAGGCCCAAGTACTTCTAGGATCAGTGATGAGGTGGATGACATGATCTGATCCAGATGTGGCGGCCCAAGTAAGAATCTAGGTGGATGATGGAGTGTTGAATGAAGTAGAGAGAGAATGAGATGGAACCGATGTGAGGATGACGGTGATGCTAGGCTTTATACTTGAAGAGATTTCTTACTTATCACTGTGGCTGGGAATCAAAGTCTGCTTAGTTTGGTGGGATGATGGGACACCTGAAGAGGCGACCCGTGAGAATGGATTCATGGATGGGACTCAGAAGAAGTGGAACCTCTAGGTTGGGGCATAACCTTCCCGACACACATAGGCTTGAGGGAGAGACCAGGATGAGACATGAGTGATGGGATTAAACCTAAAGGAGGATTCCTACATATCTCCATGGTAGGGAATTAAATTCCATGTAGTTAATCTAAACACGACTTACCATCAATTGGGGACATCAATTACTTACCGTTGAATGGGGTCACAACGGATTACCGCTGGATGGGGCCACCACGCCTTACCGCTGGATGGGGTCACAACGGCTTACAGCTGGATGGGGTTGACAACGACTTACTAATGGATGAGGTTGAACCTCGTGGAGGCTTCCTATGTACCCTCTCTAGGAGACAAGGATCAAATCCCACGTAGTTCGAGATGGAAGACGTAGTTTAATGTCTTGCTGGATGAAAAGTGGGCATGGATTATAACGTCATGCAGGACAAAGGTGGTTTAACATGAAGGGGGTTGGAACCAATGGGTGTTGGGATTGAACCTCAGGGAGGCTTCCTACGTACATAACCTTGGCAAGGATCAATGCCCATGTAGTTCGGGATGGAGTGGGAACTGACATGAAGATGGTCGGGACGAATGGTTTTTGGGCTTGAACCTCAGGGAGGCTTCCTATATACCTTTCCTTGACAAGGATTAATGTCCACGTAGTTCGGTAGGAGTGTTAGGTGAACCGATGTGAATATTTTTGGGACAGACAAGTTTTGGGACTGAACTCAGAGAAGGCTTCCTATGTACCTTCCATTGACAAGGATCAAAGTCCACGTATATCAGGAGGGAGTGTGGGGATTACACTATAGGATGCCCAGAGAGGATGTCATGGTCGATGCTTACTACTCTAAGCCTACGTGAGTGATGCTTAGTGTGAGAAACAAGAGGCATAAAATACCTGATGATCATAGGGAAAAGGTGCATCTATGAAGGGTGGTGAGTGGGGCTTATGCAAGGAAGCTTCTTGGGAGCCGCTATGGAGCGAAAATGGTGAATGGGGATTCTGTAAAGAAGCTTCCCAGGTGCTTCTATGGAGCAGAATTGGAGAATGGAGATTCCTCAAGGAAGCTGCCCGGGTGCCGCTATGGAGTGACTATGGTGAATGGGGCTTATGCAAGGAAGCTACCCAGGTGCCACTATGGAGTGGAAATAGTGGATGTTTATTATGCAAGGAAGCTACACGGGTGCCGCTTTGGAGTGAAAATGGGGAATAGGGATTCCACAAAGAAGTTGCTCAGTTTCCACTATGGAGTGAAAATTGTGAATTGGGTTATGCTAGGAAACTTCCCTAGTGCCACTATAGGGAAGCAATGCTAGATAGGGCTTACACTAGATGCTGCTTAGGGGTTCCTATAGAGCGGTAATGGTGAATGGGGCCTCCGGAAAGAAGCATCCTGAGTGCCGCTTTGGATTGACAATAGTGAATGGGGATTATGCAACGAAGCTTCATGAGTGCAGCTATGGAGTGGCATTGGTGAATGGCGCTTCCGCAAGGATTCTTCCAGGGTGCCGCTATGAAGCGACAATGGTGCATGAGGATTGCTCAAGGAAGCTACCTGGGTGGTGCTATGGAGCGAAAATGGTGAATGGGTATTATGCATGGAAGTTTCTCGGGTACTGTTATGGAGGGGAAAAGGTTGATGGGTCTTACACAAGGAAGTTGCTCGGGTGCCGCTATGGAGCGGCAACGGTGTATGGGGCTTATGCAAGGAATTACTTGGATGCCACTATGGAGCGGAAATTGTGAATGGGGATTCTGAAAATAAACTATTCGGGTGTCGCTATGGAGTGCCAATGGTGAATGGGTCTTACACAAGGAAGCTTCCCAAGTACCACTATGGAGCGACAATGGTGGATGGGGTGTATGTAAGGAAGTTACCCAGGTACTGCTATAGAGAAGCAATGATGGGTGGGGCTTGCGAAAGGAAGCTGCTCGGTTGCCTCTATGGAGTGGAAATGGTGCATGGGTCTTCCACAAGGAATCTACCTAGGTGCCGCTACAATGTGGAAATGGTGGATGGGGCTTATGCAAGGAAGTTGCTCGGGTGCTTCTATGGAGTAGTAATTGTGAATGGGGCTTCCGTAAGGAAGCATCCCAGGTGCAGCTATGGAGCACCAATGGTGAATGGGGTGTACCCAAGGAAGATGATCGGGTGCCGCTATGGATGGGAAATGGTGTATGGGGCTTACGCGAGGAAGCTTCCCGAGTGTCGCTATAGAGAAGCAACGCTGATTGGGTCTTACGCAAGGAGGCTGCCCGAGTGCCGCTATGGAGCAGAAATGGTGGATGGGGCTTACGCAAGGATGCTGCCCAAGTGCCACTATGGAGAGACAGTGGGGAATGGGGCTTATACAAGGAAGCAACCTGGGTGCCACTATGGAGCGACAATGTTGAATGGGGCTTATGCAAGGAATCTATATGGGTGCCGCTATAGAGAAGCAAAGGTAAAAGGGGATTATGCAAGGAAGCTGCTCGGGTGCCACTATGGAGCAGCAACGGTGGATGGAGCTTATTCAATGAAGAATCCCATGATGTATTCCACTTGTTTTTCCATGAGGTCATTCCAACTTACTTGTGGGTTGAGGTATGTATTTGGGGCCAAAACCTATGCGCAAGTGAACAAGTGGGATAACACCAAAGGGAATTGGAATCAGTCCGACAAAAGGGAGGTGAAAAGTGTGACTCATATGCCTGATAATCAGAATGCAATTAGGGTGGCATGACGATAGAGGATAATTGTTGACTGTGTTCGAGACAGAACATCCATATTGTGTTTGCCTTAATTGGAGACAAACAAATGAGGGTCGATAATTGACCATGTTCGAAACACATGACCTTACTCAAAGTGTTGTCCAAATTCTTCTGGGGGTTGGCCCAAGACGGTAGGTGAGCTAATGAGGCATTGGACCATGCCATTAGGGGGTCCCTTCAGACATGGAAGTGGATGAAGAACCGAATGAAGGACACGTGAAGGGTGAGGTGGAGTGATGGAATGTTTGAACAGATTAAAAAACTCTTGAAATTACGCCACTGTAATCATGGAATTAGGCATCATATGCTTGGAGAGTAAGGCATCTCTTGTTTCGAAGAAGAGGCATCCTCTTATTTGTCAGATAGGAGGTACTACAGTTTATACTCATGTAGATAGAACTATTAGTCATCTTATGCATGGAGCATAATCAATATTTTGTTTGGAGTAAGAGGCATTCTATGTTTGGAACATGGGGTGTACTACAGTTTATAGTCATGTTGAGAGGACTGTTAGACATAAGGAGACTAGCAATGGTTGGTGTTGGGACTTACGCAAGAGTGGCCCTTTCTGGTTCGACCTGTCTTTTGAGCCAAGTGATAGGGTTTGGATGAGTTGCTTGAAGAATGGTTCGAATCAAGGTACTTGGGAAATTGATGAGGAGAATCTCATCTCACTACATGAGAAACAACCCAAGAGGAAGATTTTGACTCAATGTCTGTTATGGTGTGTGGAGAAGTATCTCAAATCATGGTATTCCATAGCTGGAAGGGGGTGTGCATAAGGGTGCAATGGAAAATCCCAACGTCCCAACCTAAAAACATCACGGTGTGACTCTCTATTTGTCATGGGGTTAGTGGCAGTAGCGTCAGAACCGGCCCATAGGGTCGGGACCACAGGCCGACAGTGACCCCATGCGGGGGTGCAGGGGCATAGGCCCCACGGTATGGATCAGGGGGCGAAAAGGTAGCAGCTTCGCAAAAGATAGGTCTTCACGATGTTGCTTCGCGGAGGAATGTGGCTCATGGAGCATGGAGTCTTCTGAAGCAGCTTTGCAGAGCATGGACCCGTGAAGCATGGATTTGCGGAGCATGGAATCATGGAGAATGGACTTGTGGAGCAGCTTTGCAAAGGAATGATGAGCTCCGCAAATTGGGAGATCAGCTGCCCAAGGGGCAGCATGGTCGTCATGAAGGGAGGTGAGCCGATTAGTGATAAGAAAGAGGCTCCATGAACTAGACCCCACTTAGTGCGAATCCAAAGCTTGCTCAAATGGCGGATCGCGAGCGTCAAAGGGGTTCGTGGAGTATCTCGCCTCCGTGCTCCACATCATATCGCTAACATAAAAGGGGTTCGTGGAGTATCCCGCAACCCCACTCGACGGTGGATCGTGAAAGTTAAAGGGGTTCGCGGAGCATCCTGCCTCCTTGTTCTGTGGAGGCTTCGTGAAGGATGAGCGTTGCGTCGGCCCCAAGGCTCCAGGGGCTCCGGTCAAGTTCCTCTGCTCCGCGATATCGAAGAGAGCTTCGCGAATGGGCACCATGAACCAGTTTATTGGCCCAACTTCAAATGTCCATAACTTCTAATCTATAACTCTATTCGGTCTCTACGACCTATCAAATCGAATCTTATGAAACGAGACACGCTCTCGGATAATTTATGGCAGCATTTGGAAAATTTTGTTGATGCGATTTATGGTGTCAACAATAACTAATTATATATAATTTGATCATTTCTACAATTTAGAAGTTAATATTTTTTCAATCAATGTCAGTTTTGAAATTTATATTTGATAAAAATTCCTGTAATTATTTTTTAATGCTTATGAATATAGTTTAATTATATTTTACATTGAATTTTAAATTTTTAAATTTTAATGATTTTAATTATTTTTAAATTATTTTTTATATAAAACTATTTTAGTTAAAAAAAATTACAATTGAGGATGGTAACAACATTATTTTTGTGTGACTATTTATTTGAATTCATAATTGTCATATTTCTAAATTTTTAGGAGAATTAGTAAATAAAATTGATGTAATATTCTTTATAATCCATCTAATATCATTTATTAATTTAAAATAAATGAATATGGAATTTTATTACATTTAACTATTTTAATAATTGATATTAAGTTAGAAAAACTTTTTTCATAGTTTCAGTATGTTCTTTCATATTAATATATCTATAAAAATTAAATTATTTATTGAAATTAATCTAATTTTGATTAAAATTAATTGAAACACTATATCCGAGCATCCATTGGTGGGGTCTTCTTTCTCTCCAGAGAACATGATGCACATATTCAGTAGATATGATAATATAATTATTCCAAAACATTCACTTTATTATGGAAATAAGCAGTTGTGAATTTATTTTTATCATTCTAATAACCAATTTTTATCGAATGAAAATAATTTATGGATTTATATATACATATTAAGATCTATTAAAAGATTTTAATTTTTTAACCTGGCTAGAGGGGTTTTTATCAAATTTTAAAAGAATATATGTGGGAGTCTATGATGGTAAAAAAAATTAAATTATTTTATTCTAAATTCATAAAATATTTTATATTCCAGAAACTATTATTAAATAAACTATATTATAGGTAACATTAAACATATTTTATAAGAAAAAAATTTTCAAAATGTAGAATTATTTTCTAGAATTTAGATTGAAAATATTAAAATTAAAATTAGTTATAGTTTATATATTTTTTAAAAGTATAGATTTAAACTCATGCCTCAAATATGGGTTTTAGATGTAGAGACAAGGGATAATCTTATTATCAGCCTTGGAGAGGAAGCCTTTCTACTATTATTATTAAGGTGCACAAAATTAATTTTAAAACTTATTTATTAATTAATTAATTACTAATTCATTTATTATTATGTTAATAGACTCTAAGAGATCACACCAAGATATATGGTCAAAGAATGTATACCCTTATATTTTATCACATGAATAGTCACATTTACTTATGGAGAAAATTATTTCTAAAACATTTTATGATTTATGAGCTAAAACTAATAGATGTTCTAAAGAGGTTTTGTTCAGCCTCCATATCGCCCTAATTTCCATGAAAAATAAGAAAATGGAGATGATTAAAAAAATTATTCTTCTTAGGGATCTTTTTAAATAAAAAGATGATAATATTGTTAGAAATTAATTATTATTTTTATTGAGTATTATTATTTTTGTAAACTCATCATACTAATACAAAAATTAAATATCGTCTTTATAAACACACATATAGAGAATGTGACATAGGGGTCCATTATCCTTTTCAGTATGAAATAACTTTTGGCTACTACTTAGCAAAAAAGAACACCTAGGTTATGTTAGTTGATATGATCTGGGTTTCTGTATTAAGAAATATTCTGCTTGACCTATTTTGACATAGATAGGGGAATAATGAATTCCATTTAAGGTTCATCATTCTGAGATAAATCCATCCAAATTAAATTGAATTAAATTATATATATATATACTATGTTTTGAATAAAATGGTGATATACATAGCTTGTGCTTCATCCTATCCAGATCATCTACATATTCATTTAGAAAAAACATTTTACTTTGATTATCAATCTACAAATTCTCATTAACATATTATAGTGTATGGTTTCAAACATTATTTTCAGGAATATATAAATAATAATCGTATACAATATGGTTATTTAATAGAAATGGTAGGTTATATTATTTATCTAACTAATATAGTTTAATTTCCAAACAAATAGGTTGACATAGTTAGTATTTCCTTGATCGTAGCCGTGGGGTCCAAGACAATCTGTCATAAGATCTCATGTGTACCACCCCATATGCAAGTGGGTTTTGGCTTGTTGTGAGGGTTTTCCTTCCCACAATGGGGAGACTATATCCTTAGTTTCATGTCATAGTATATATTTTAATTAATAAACTAAAAAATAACTCATATTAATAATACATAAATAAAATTATATCAAATGGAACCCATGTCATATAACAAATAAATAAATGTTCTCCTTGTGTGGAATCAAGACTATATAGAGTGAAATAGCTAAATAATTAAAATTATGTTATCCTATGGGGTAAATATCAATAACGCTCCAGGACTCAAGCTTCTTGTATTATCCATCTTTCACATCCCAATTTCCCTTTCTCGGATCTATATAGATGAAGCCTTGACCCACATTGAAATTCTAATACAAATTGTGAAAAATAAACCTTAGTAATCCACTTCCAATACATCGTTAACAAATGTGAACATGTGTAATATGTATATCCAAGGATGAAAATAAATTTTAAAATGAATAGAAAAATAATATACCAAGTACTCATGTGTAAACTAGGCCAACATGAGTCCCAATCTGAATTACATTGGCTTCATGTCGGATGGATGCCCATGATTTCTGAAAAGAATAAAAAATAACCACATCGTGGTCAACATGTACCTCGATGTCTATAAAGAACTGAATCATGGGATGGGTTACAAGGTCGACTACTGAGCACATACATAGAATCCCAAAGGCATTGAATTTAAACTTTTATTCTTAGTATCAACAAAGAATCATGTTCTGGTTGGCCTACATGGTTTTTATGCTCCTACCATATGTATGATCCCATTATCGTCCTCCCCACAGGTCATGTGGGCTCTGCATCTAAGGTGTAAGCATACACCAAAGGTCAATAATTTATAAACTCCTAGAATAATACCTCAAATTTCATGGTATACAAATAATATCATAATCCAAACATGTGTGGAATATCATGTCATTATTAGAAATGTAGTAGCAACGACAAAAAAATGTAATCATAAATAACATATTCAAAAAGTGCTAAGGAAACTCCTAACAAAAAACATCATAACAATATCATGGGCTACACACACCCCAACATTTGATAACACTCAATCACGGAATGAAATAACACAATACAAGAACCACACCATTAAAACCAGTGTATAGTAGATCCCTAGTAGGTAATAAAAATCATACCTCAATGCTCAGGAATAATAACACCATGGGTTGTTAATGGTTTGAGTGTGAACATGTTACACACCCATTATGATTGTGAAAACATGTAAAGGATGTCTACTTCGGTTATGGTACATCTATAAAGAGGATTAAAATAGAGACTAATGAATAAGACAAATCAATAAAATAATTCTATAATTACTTACATTATGTTGTTGTCAATAGAGTCAAAATTTGAGGAATATCAATGTTTGTATTAAAATTCACCAGATATATCATTTATTAAATAATTTATTGTGAATTATTAATTCATTCTAGAATAGGTACTCAGGTCTAGACAATGACCATAGATCCATCATAAATCCCTTGAGATAAATGGTATTCAATATGGGAATCAACAAGAAGAAGAAGATATCACGATGTTAATTAAAGATAAACATACTCAAAAACACCACCATTATTTATAATTATATCTATAATCAAGATATGTTTTCATTGACATGTCGAATCCTCCATCGATCTACCAAGGAATCTTAAATGGATTAATGTACATCCATCATCCCGCCATCTAGATGTGTTAAAGGAAAGTGATTCATGAACAGTAACCTGCATAATGTTCATTTTCATTGATAGATCTAAATTTTGTTAGAAACGGATGTCAACATGTTATATCTACAAATGAAATTATAATAATGTGAGAAAAATTCATTGTAAATTCATTAAAAAGTGATTTTATATATATCCATGCTCATAGATTGAGGAGGAATACGGATTTTTCATCGATCTAACAAGATCTTTTCATTCTATCATCAACAAATCATTTCAGCGACGAATGAGTAATGGGAGGTGAATGGGAGTGGTAAAGAGGTTATTGGGGATGGTCATATTAAAATCAATTGAATAGGGTTTTAATTTTGGTATTTAACCAAGGTAAAGAAATGTGTAATTAGATATCATAGAGTGCATATGATTCAACACCTCACCGGGACCACTGGCTCACCATTGGCCCTTATCAGCTGGCTAGTGCCTTGCCACAAAATGGCTAGTGTGTATAGTAGAAAACTAATTATTGTACCTCATGCATAAATTGGTCAGTGTCTCCCCAAGGACTGACTAGTGGCTGGTTTATAGCATGTTTAATGCTATTCCATCCTCAACTATAATAAGTTTTCTTCTCAATAACATAGTAACTGAAAAATTATCTTTTCAACATACATAAGAGAATAAATAAAAGTTAAAGAAGAAAATCATTAACCTTTAAAACTCACATATTAAAAATATTAAAGAATTCTATAATTATTATAAGGACCTAACCTTAAAAAATTTCATATTATTGAGTTTTAGACAATAACATACATTATTACAAATTGAGTATCTTTTTTGATTTAGAGTTTTAGAGAATTAGGACATAAAAAATAAATGATTTCCTAGAATCATACCTGACGATACGACTAAAACTTTATCCATTTCATCCAAAATATTTAAATTTTTAAATATAACATGACTTATTTGAAAAATATTCATAACAATTTACTTGACTTAATTATTTCTCTTGCACATCCTTATAACCTATGAAAAACCTTTAGAAAAAAACATGGGATGATTGAAAAAAGCTCAGTAATGGATATAAGGAAATAAATCATCAGTCAAGTGATAACTTAAAAACCAAATATAAGAATTTTCATAAAAACTCGTTAGCATTAATAAAATCCTCATGTAGTTTCCTCTGGAAATATTTAACATATAACTCTTAAAATTTCCCTTACACATTAAATAACCATTTTGTAAACTTCCATCTCTGAGGTACCCAATGCATTTGAGAGCTATAATGGGGATCACCTATCATATCTTTTGCAAAATGGGTGCAACCAAACATATCATGACCTATAATGGGCTAAAAAACATATCTTAATCTATAATGGGCTCTTCCCAACATAAAGATGTCTTTAGAACATATCACAGTAATAATGCATCATGAAATCCAGATAAACCACTCTTTCCATAGATAAAAAAAATTCTTTTCTAATTTTAATATTGGGAATTTTTCAAGGATTTTTTAAGGAAAGTCCCTTACAAATATAATTAGAGTGAGAATTAATAGATTGGAATGTATAAGTTTATACAATGTAAATAAACATTATAAAACATTATATAAAAAATTCATCACAAAAATAATATTAATACCACATAATAAAAAAATTATAAGGTTAACCCAAAGAATGGAAATTGGGTTAAGAATTCGATTACCTCGGGTTTGTCTTACTTAAAACTCGATTAAACCTCTTGTATAAAAATTTAAAGAGTTTTATAAATACATTAAAGAAGAACAATAATATTTATCACATGATATATGATCATTTTACAACATCATCTCACCCATTGATTCATAATTTTTTGTTCTTTATGTTGTTTTGCGTGTGTTTTTTACATGATTTCCTTGGTTAGTTTGTAAAGGATTTCCCTGTCAAATAGAAGAGAAACTCCAGAAATGTAATTATAAATTATTTAAATTATTCCTGAATATTAAATAATTCCATAAATCATTTTGGTTGTATGGTATAAGGATGAATCATTAGAGAAATCATTCGTGATAATCATTAGTTTATTTTGGGGATTTTTGATCATTACGAACCACTTTGGTATTATTAATTAATAGTATCCATAAACACTGGTTTAATAACATAATATATTATACATAATATGTATAATAAAATATTATTTAACCTTATCAATGGGTTTATTACCCGATTTGATGGAAGTAATGGAAATTGAAGACACATCGTCCAAGAGATCAGTAAATCGACACATCACATATGATGTTTTTATTTTGATAACAAAAGGGAGAGGATAAGAATTAAGTTGATGAATTATCCATAAACATGATAAAATTATAGTATATAAATGATACTAGATCTTTCATGCCTCTTGGATAATCAGAGGGAAATATAGTATATGAAAAAAATAATTGAAATGAAAATAAAAGAAAACAAAATAGAATTTTAACATGTTCATCCCTTATCTATTAGATCCTTCTTAAGCACTTTGGTATTGGAAATTTGGTAAGACCATTAGGTCTTGGAAGTGGGAATGATATTTGGAATGATTATTGGGGATAATCCAGAAAATGTTCAAATCTTGAGAGGTGTGAGAGGAAGAGGGGGTGACGGTGGTATATATATTGGAAGAGAGGAGGGGTTTTCAATTATTGTAATCATTATATTAATATTTATTATCAACACTATTAATAGTTTTAATTCAGGTGAAATAAATAAATTACTACATTAGTGTTTGAACCAATTTCCATTTACATAAACCATGACTAAAGCATGACGTAGAAATTCATTTATTTAGCACATTTCATAAATAATTGAATTTATCAATTCACCAAAAAATAAATTATTTCAAAAAAATTCCGAAAATTGACCCAAACAATTTCATCATGTGTAGAATTATAAACCGAACTTTATTTTATCAAAATAATTTTCTAAATATGTGAATTTTATTTTTAAATAAAATCATAATTTATTGGAAAAATAATAATTTTAAAAACTATAACTGAGTTTATAAGAACATGAAAAATTAATTTAGGTATTATAAAATTATCTTATATCCATAATATAATAATTTATGATTACACTTAATGAAAATAAATTTTTATTTAAATTGTTTAATTAATCATAAAATTTTAATTAAATATTTATGATTTTCAAAATTAAAAACACTTATAAAATGATCATATTGTCACTCATAAAATGCCCTTTTATTATACATTCATGGGTGAGGTTACTATATATTTTCCTAAATTACTATTCATAAGGGTAGTATTACTATTCATAAGGGTGTGTCAGTATTCATAAGGGTATGTTACTATTCACCAAAAATTATGTAGGTCCTATCAAACTTAAAATAACATGTTGATTGTAACCCTGTATGTCTATTTTTCAAAATTCAAAACACAGATGTGAAAAAATTATGTTCAAAAGCTATTATAAAACTATATCCTTAAAACAATGTTTCATTATGTCGAGACTTTGGGTATCATGCATTAAATTAAATTTATTTTAAAAAATTTTGGGTGTTTCATTCTCCCCCATTTTAGAAATTGTATCCTTGAAATTTTTATTTACTTATTAAACAATTGATGGTGCTTATCCCTCATAGAATTTTCATATTCTCATGTTGCTTTTTAAACAATGCGCTTTCTACAATAAACTATTACCAGGTGAATTAAATTATTATTTTATAATTTCTCTACAAGATGTAGAATCTGAATATCTTTATCTTCATAAGAATGGTTCTTTTTAGGTGAACTACTTCTGGGCTCAAAACATGGGATAAATCTGGCACAAACATTCTCAACATCAAAACCTGAAAATAATTGTGTACCTGAGAAAAACATGTAGGCAATGCTACTTAGTAGGTAACCAGTCCTACTATCTACATGATTTCATAAGGTCCAATGAATCATCGACCCAACATTCTTTTCTTACCAAATCACATAACCCTATTCCATTGTGAGAATCTATGAAAAACATTATCACCCACCTAAAATTAGATGTCTTTATTCTAATTATTTGTATAACGTTTCTACCTACTATGATATTCCCTCATTTTTTAGTGAATCATCTGAACATTTTCTATCATGTCGACTATTAATTCAGGTCACATTAACTTCTTTTCCTCAAATTCATCCCAAAAATCCTGGAGTTCGACACAAATTTCTATACAATGCCTCAAAAGGTTCCATATGAATACTAGATTGAAAATTATTAGTATAAGAAAACTCAAATAATGAAATATATTAATCCCAACTTCCATAGAAGTCCATTGAACATTCTCTAAGCATATCCTTCAATGTATGAATTATTCTCTTGCATTATCCATTAGATTAATGATGAAATGCAGGGCTAAAATTTAATTCTTTGTCGAATGACTTCTGAAGGACATTACAAAATATAGAAGTGAACATGGGATCATGTTAATATAAAATGCAAAGAGTAACTCTAGGTATCCTAAATATATTTCTTAGGTGTATTCTAGAAAGATAATCCAAATACATAATATCTCGAATAGGAAGGAAATGTGCAGATTTAGTCATATGATCAATAATAACTCATATTTTATTGTTACCAAAAGATGTATTCAGTTTTCCAACAATTATTTCCATGGATATATTTTTTAAATTTTTAATCTAGAACATGTAATGGTTGAAGCATCCCCTTCAGTAACTTCTTATCTTCTTTAACATATTGGAATGTAAAACATTTCCTTGTAAAATCAGAAATATCTCCTTTCATTCCATCCCATGATTAATACTCTCAAAGATATATGTACATATTTTTGCTACCATGATGAACTAATAAAAGTGAACTGTGAGCTTCACATAACGATTCTTCCTTTAACTTAGAATAACAAGGAAGACATAATCTCTTCCCAGAACTCAAAACACAATCTTTATC
This sequence comes from Viscum album, assembly GCA_963277665.1. Classification (NCBI taxonomy): domain Eukaryota; kingdom Viridiplantae; phylum Streptophyta; class Magnoliopsida; order Santalales; family Viscaceae; genus Viscum; species Viscum album. The sequence goes on along the minus strand of OY728143.1, from coordinate 1,847,589,784 downwards.
AATGTTAAATTCTAGAAACCATTCCATTTTAACCAATTTGACCTTTTTATGTAAATTGTCTCCTTCTTTCTTCACTTGCTTAATTTTTTTTGATATAGATGACTCCAAAAACACATGAAACCAAACTGAGACATTTCCTGCACCAAAAAACTTCCAAGCCAATGTTTTTAAAATAATTCACCAAAAGGACACTTTCAAAATGTATCATGGTTAATGTTTCATTACTATTCATACTCATTGCATCGGCTACTCAGTTTGATTAAACAAGATTGTAATGAATCATGTAACCATAATCCTTGATTAGTTTTAGACATCATCTATGTCTCATGTTTAATTCATTATGAGTTAATATGAACTTCAATCTTTAATGGTCAGTATATTTTTCTTATTTTTTCTCCATATATATTCTCCCTCAAAATTTTCAATGAATAAACAAAAAAATTAATTCCAAATCTTATGTATGTCAATTTATGTCATGAGGTTTCAAATGACATGTGGAATAAGCAATTACATGGTCATTATTTATCTAAACACAACCATATCCCATCAAATAATCGTCATTGTAGATGTCAAATTAACCACTTCTAGAAGTTAGGGTTAGAAATGAAGAATTCACCAATATTATTTTCAATTCATAAAAACAATAATCACATTATTTTGTCTATATGAATTTAACTCATTATTGAGTAAACTTAGTGGGCTATATAACCATGCAAAATTTTGAACAAACCTCCATTAATATCCTACTAAACCATGAAAAAACTAAATCTTAGTTATATTTTTAGGTCTTGTCCATTCATCAACAAACGTTTTTTGATGGATTAACAGATATTCCGTCTTGATAAATTATACGACCAAGGATAGAAATTATTTCAGCCAAAATTAAAATTTGATGAATTTTCCATATAGTTTATTTTATTTTTTTGTTTGAAAAAAACACTTAGATGTTTTTTGGGATGCACATTAACTTTAGAATATAACATAATGTGATCAATAAACATAACCAAAATCAAATCCATGACCTTATGAAATATTCTATTCATAATATCTAAAAATATGGTTTGTGAATTAGATAACCCAAATGGAATAAATAAATATTCCTATTGACCATATCTTGTACGGAAAACAATCTTCAGGATGTCTACATCCTTTACATTCAACTGATGGTACCCTAACCCCAATTCAACAGTACAAAAATATTGTTCTCCATGGAGATGAACAGAAAAATCGTAGATATGAGGCAATGGTCTCTATTTTTTAACAGGGATGTCATTCAAGGCACTCTAATCAATGAAAAGTCATATTAAACTGTCTTTATTTTTAATAAAAAATCCATGAGCACCCCTTGGTGAAGTGCTTGGTTTAGTTAATCCATTATCTAATAATTCCATCATCTACTTTTTAATTTTGTAAGTTCCATTTGAGCCATTAGATAAGGGGGTTTAGAAATTGGCCTAGCATCAAAAACTAAGTCAATAGTAAACTCAACCTCTCTATCAAGAATAACACTAGGAAAATCATCAAGAAAAATATTTTGGTAATCATTTACCACTAGAACATAATTAATTTGGATTGTTCCCTAATCATAATAAATATGAGCATAATAACTTTAATTTCCATTTTTATAATTTTTTTAGCTTCCTGATATGTTATCAATGGTATGGTTTCATTATACTACACAAACTATAACTCTTTATGAAAAAAAACTTATTCCCCTACAATATATCTTAGCATGACAAATAGAAAGCCAATCCATGACCATAATAACATCAATCTCCACTAATGGAAATAAAATAAGTTATGTAGGTAAACTATTTCCACAGATAAAGATTGGTAGATTGTTATAATTGTTTTCCTCAATATTTCCTTAAGGTGTTCCTACCAGGAGTAATGGTTTCATTTAATGAGGTGGAATACCCAATTATATATAAAATTTCTCTGAAATGAAGTACTATGTACACCCCAAATAAAACAAAACATTTGAAAAATATATAATAAAAATAAATTTAACAGATTCCAACTCATTTTTAGGATCCATATCTATTGAACTGGTTGCAAATTATTTTTCCACACCCTTCTGCTTCCAATATTGATGATTTCCAGTCTGAGTGACTAGCTTAAGACACACATAAGAAAAATTAACCAATTATTTATTGTTAAAGAATATAACCATCAGCTTCTCATAAATTTTTGGATCATTTTCCCCACACTCAAGGGACATGTTCCCAAAATTCCACATTAGAAGCATTTCTGAGAATTTAAAAAACTTTCACCAGGTTTCTTTTTACCACAGTTTTCATAATAAGGGATATTGATTTTCTTCCCACTAGATTTCTTTGATGAATTATTCCCCAATCTCTTCCAACCTAACCACCTTTTATTCTTGTCATTACAAAGCAAATAAGTGTTTCCAAACTCTCTCTCAGTTTTCTCATCATAATGAACAAGTTTCTTATAGCATTTAAACACTCATGAATTCAAGTTTCTTTATAAAAATTGTTTCAAACCAAAGTAAAATAAATTAATTTTAATATCAAAATCCCATGTAATATATGGTATGTACCTGGTCATTCTTATAAAATTGGCTTCAAATGATTCTATATAATCGCGATCTTTTTTGATTTAGTTAAAAATATTTTCTCTATTCCGAGTCAAATAGATTTAGGAAAATATTTTTATATAAAAAGAATCTTAAAATAACCCCATTTAAGAATGTCAAGATCATGTCTTTCTCTCATATTCGTAACCAGAGACCACCATTGACCAGCTTCACCTTCAAACTGATAAATGGCTGGTAAGAAATGTTGATGTTCTGGACATCCCATGACATCAAATATATTTTCCGGAGCAATGATCCATCCTTTGACTATCACTGGATCTATGGTTTCACTAAATTATGGAATATGTTGCCTCACAAAATGCTCTATAAAATTCATGTTTCTTCATTGTGGGTTGGGTTCCTCTCTAGCATGGATAGCAACACCATTTTTTACCTGCGTCAAATTATCCATTGATGTGACAAACTGATAGTATTTTATTCCCACCATTCCATGCTACAGATTCGGACACATATCTGCCTCTTAGTGCCTTCCTACTTCAACTTCCCTATTTCCTCTGCAGAAATTCATTTTGAACAGAAATGTCTTAAACAAAGCAACAAATGTAATCATTAAATGATATATATTTTCAAATCAACCATAATGTAAAAATTATTTATCATATTCATTTAACATCATCCTAACCCCAAAATTTATCTAACCCATCCTTTTATAACAACTATAAGGAACCAGCCCAAAAACCTTACATGTTCTTGAGTTTTAGACAAGAACATACATTATTAAACATTTAGGATCTTTTTATATTTATATTTTTAGATAATATAACATAAAACATACATAACATCCTAGAATAATACATGATGATACCACTACAACAGAATCCATTTCATTGAACATATAAAACATTTTAAATAGAACATGATTTATTTGAAAAATCTTCATTAAAATTAACATGACTTCATTTTTTCCATTAAAAAAACATATAACCTAGAATAAATAATTACAAAAAACATAATATGTGCAAAAAAGGCTCAATACAGGATATATAAAAAGAAATCATTAGTCCAATGATAATATAAAATCCAAATAAAACCCATTTCATTGAAACTCGTTATCATGCATAGAAACATCATATAGTTTAATTGGGAAATTTTTACCACATCACCATTATAATCACCCTTAAACATGGAATAACCATTTACTAATATTCTATCATCAGAGTACCCAATGCATTGGGGAGCTATAATGGGGCTCACATGTCATATCTTGAACTATAATGGGATCAACCCTACATATCTTGAGCTATAATGGGCTCAAAACAACATATATTGAGTTATAATAGGCTCAACCCAACATTATTATATCTAATGAACATAAAATTGTAATAAATAATCATGAAATAAGTAGAAGCCACTCATTCCATATATAAGAAACCATTTTTTTAATTTCACTAAAGAGACTTTGAAAATGATTTTGAAAGGAAAGTCTATTGAAAATTTAATTGGAATGAGAACTAATAGAATGAAATAGATATTTGAATAAAATATAAATACACATAATAAATCCTAATATAAACCAAAAATAATCACACAAATAATCTCAATACCATGTAATGATTAAATAATAAGGTTAACCTAATGAATGTAAATTGGGTTAAGAATTTAGTTATATCAGGTTCGTCTTAAATAAAATATTATTAAATCTCCTGAATAATGTTTAAAAGAGTGTTATTAAAACTTTATAGAGTAATAATTTTTTAACATGAAAAATGATCATTTTATAAAAAACATCCATCCATTAATTTATAATATTTTGTTCTTTCCATTGTTTCGGGTGTGTTCTTTACAATATTTTCACGGTCGGTTCATAAAGTATTTCCTTATCAAATGGAAAAGAAACTCCAAAAGTGAAATGAGATGTTTTTAAAAAGTTTCCAAAATATTAAATGATTCCATATATCATTTTTTTATATGGTATGATGATGAATCCTTAAATAAATCATTAGTTATAATCATTTTTTTATCTTGGGGAATTTTTCTCGTTATGAACAACTATTGTTTTATTAATTAATATTATCCATAAACACTATATAAATAACACATTATATTCTATAATATGTATAAAAATGAATTATTTAACCACACTAATGTTGTTATTACCATATTATAATAAATTAAAGGAAATTGAAGATACATCATCCATGATGTCTGTTAATCGACACATCTCGTACGGTGTTTTTATTTTTAGAATAAGAGGAGAGGAGAAGTAAGTTAATGAATCTTCCATAATAGTGATACAATTATACTATATATATTTTATTTTATATTTAATGACTCTTGGATAAGGAAAGAGGAATAGAGGACAAAAAAGAAAAATAATTGAAATGAAAATGAAAGAAAATGAAAGATAATTTCTACTTCTTAATCCCTTCTCCATGAGATCCTCCTTATGGTTTTTAGTATTGTACTTTTGGTGGGACCAGAAGGTCTTGTACGTGGGTAAGAGACATGGGATGAATATTGGGAATATTTAGACAATTCTAAAATCACGAGAGGTGTAAGATGAAGAAGGGTTTAAGGGAGGTATTTATAGTGGACGGGAGGAGGGGTTTCCCATTATATTAATCATTAGTTTAATATTTTTTCTCAATACATTGAATAATCAGGATTTTTTTTTGAAAATAATAGTAATAGGTGCATGTCAGTTAGAAAAAATTTACATATACATCATCCCTGACTCAATCATAATGTGGATATTCATTTATTTAAAACATTTCATAAATTATCGAATTTTAGGATTCACCAAAAATTCAAGTATTTCAAAAAAATCAGAAAAATTCACCCGAACTATTTTTAGATGTCTAGAATTCAGAAATTAACTGAATTATATGAAAATAGTTATCTAAATATGAGAAATTTATTTTTTAATTTAAATCATAATTTATTCTGAAAATAATAATTTTAAAAAATTTAATTGATTGTATAACATCTTGAAAAATTAATTTAGGTGTCATAAAATCCACTTATAACCATAAGATAATAATTTATGATTAAATTTCATGAAAATGTTTTTAATTTGAATTATTTAACTAATAATATAATTTTAATTAAATATTTATTACTTTTAAAAATTCCAACACTTATATAATGATCATATTGTCACTTATAAGATTCCATTTTATTATACATTAATGGTTGAGTCTAATATACATTTGGCCAATTCTGTATTATTAAGGATAAAAATGTTATTATTAAGGGTTTGTTATAATTCATAAGGGTGTGTTATTATTCATAATAGTATGTTACTGTTATCCAAAAATTATTTTTGTCCAATCAGACTCTAAATAACATACTGATTGCAATTGTGTATGTCTGTTTTTTGAAATTCAGATCACTGAAGCAACAAAATTTAATTTAACAGTTATTTAATAACTATATCCTCAAAAAATATTCATTATGTAGAGACTCAATGTTTTATGAATTAAATTAAAATCATTTTTAAAAACATGGGGTGTTACATTCTCCCCAACTTATTTGAAAATTATGTCCTTGAAAATTCTATTTACTTATTAAAAAAGTGAGGTCTCTTATCCCTATAATCATTTTCAATTTCCCTTGTTGTTTTTTCAGCCATGTAGATTCCCCAAAAAACTTTGACATGGTGGATTACCTTATTCCGAAATACATTCTCTATATGGTCAAGAATCTGAATAGGTCTATCTTTATAAAGAAGGTTCTCTTCCATCAGAACTGTTTAAAGACTCTAAACATCAGATGAATCTAACACATAATTTCTCATCATCAAAACATGAAAAACCTTGTGTAACTAAGGTAAACTCAATGGAAAAGCTACTTGGTAGGTAACCTGTCAAACATTCTCTAGGATTTCATATGGTTTAATGAACCGTGGACTCAACATTCCTTTATTAACAAAACACATAACTCTTTTATATAGTGAGATTCTAAGAAAAACATGATCACCTATCTCAAATCAAATTTCCTCCCACCATTTATCTATATAACTTTTCTTTCTTCTCTGATAATCCCACATATGTTGAAAAATCATATGAACTTTTTCCCACAGCTTCTACTACATCTAGAACCATAAACAACCTTTTCACAAAATTGTCCCAAAATGATGGAGTTCGACACACTATCCATACAATTCCTTAAAAGGATCCATCTATATACTATAATAAAAAGTATTATTTTGAGACAACTGAACTGAAGAATGATGCTGATCCCAACTCCCCTTGTAGTCCATTGACCATGATCAAATCATATGCTCCAATGTATGAATTTTTTTCAGTCTATCCATCAGAGAGAGGATGAAAATGAGTGATGAAATTTAATTCAATACCTAATTACTTCTAAAGGCCATTTTATGTGTTAGAAGTGAACCTGGGATCACAATCTGATACAATGGAAATATAAACTCCATGTAACCTGAAAATTATTTTGAGGTATAGTTGAGAAAGTTTATCTAAAGACATAGTATCTCAAATAGGAAGTAAATGTGTAGATTTATTCAGATGATCAACAATCACCTAGATTACATTATTACCATGATATTTCTTCGATAGTCCCACAATAAAACCCAATGATATATTTTCCCATTTACAAATTGGAACTGGTAGAGTTTGAAACATCCTCTTCAGTAAATTCCCCTCTGTTTAAGTTGTTTACATGTAAAACATTTCATGGTAAAATCAGCAATATCCCTTTTCATTCCATCCCACTAGTAATAATCCGGAAGATAATTGTACATATTTGTTTTTCTAGGATGAAATAAAAATAGAGAATTGTGAGATTCACATAACAATTCATTATTCCACTAAGAATCACAAGGAACACATAATCTCTTTCCAGACCACAAAATACAGTCCTTATCATGGTTAAATTCTGGAAACATAGCCAATTTAACTTATTCAACCTTTTTCCGTAACATTCCATCTTCTCTCCTGCGCTTTCTTAATTCTATCTGACAGATATGACTGAATTGAAAACTGAATCAAAACACAACAATTTACTATACTAATAACGTCAAATACAATGTTTATCAAATCATTCACCAAAGGGTCACCTTATAAACTTATCATTCTTAATATAGAATTACTTTTCCAACTCAATACATCAACCACTATAATTTCTAACCCCATATGGTGATGAATCGTGAAATTATAATCCTTGATCTGTTCCATCCATCTTCTCTTTCTCGTGTTTAATTACTTCTTTGTAAATCTATACTTCAAACTTTTATGGTTAGTATATATTTCACATTTTACTCCATATAGATGATGCCTTCAAATTTTTACGCAAAAACAATGAAAACTACTTATAAATCATGTGTAAGGTAATTTAACTTATGAGGTTAGGATTGACATGAGGTATAAGTAATTACTTGGTTATTCTGCATCAAAATATAACCATATATACTCAAAAAATCATCACTAGAGATGAAAAATTCACCAATTCTAGACAGTAGGGTCAAAACAACATCATTCACTAATTCTTTTCAATTTCTGAAAACAATCATAGCATTCTTTTTTCCAGATAAATCTAACTCATTTTTGAGTTACCATATTGTGTGAGCAATATAACCATGAAATGATTTTAAAAAACCTCCTATAATATCCTTATAAACCATGAAAACTACAGATCACAGCTATATTTGGTGGAATTGTCCATTCATCAATATATTTTAATTTAGCTAGATTAGTAGTTATTCTATATTTTGAAATAATGTTACTAAGGAATGAAATTTTTTATAACCAACATTCACACTTTATGTTTTTTCCATAAGGTTTATTTTTTGTTAAGGGTTGGAAAACAACACATAGATGTCTTTAATGCTAATCTTTACCTTTAGAATATACTATAATATCCTTAATAAACACAACCAAAAACTAATCCAATAACTCATGAATGATTATATTCTTGAGATCCATAAATTCAAAAGGTTCATTACATAACCCAAATTTCATAACTAAAAATTCCTAATGACCATATCTTGTACGGAAAACTGTCTTCGGGATGTTTGTGTCCTTTACTTTCAACTGATGGTACCCCAACCTCAGGTCAACCCTTAAAAAATACTATTCTCCCTAGAGAAGATAAAAAAATCATTGATATGAGGAAAATGATACTTATTTTTAATAGAGATGTTATTCAATGATTTTTAAACAATGAAAATTCTCATTGAACCGTATTTTTTTAACATACTTGAGATGAGAACCCCCATAGAGAAGTGATAGGTCGAATAAAACCTTCAACTAATAATTCAAACAACTAATTATTTAATTATAGAAGTTCTATTTGATCCCTTAGATAAGGGGCTTTATAAATTAGATTATCATCAATAGCTAAGTCAATTGTAAACATAACCTCTCGATCATGAATAACACTAGGAAAATCATCAGGAAAAACATTCAATTATTCAATTACCATGGGTACATCAGTAATATGGATTATTCCCTTATCTTTTAAAATATGATAGAGATAACTTTAATTTCTATATTTCATTAGTTTCTTAGAATCTTAATATGTTATCAATGGTATGGGTTATTCAATCTACACAACCTGAAACACTTTCTGAAAAAAAAACTTATTTCACTCTATAATCTAACTTAGCATGGTAAAATGAAATCCATTCCAAACCCAGAATAACATCAAACTCCACTAGAGATAATAAAATAAGGTTTACAAGTAATATATATCTAAAGACAATTATATGTCGATTATTATAATTTATTTTTTCCACAATATATCTTCTATGTTTATCTATCATGAATTCTGGTTTAATTACATAATGTGAAATTTCCAATTTGGAGAAAACATTCTCAAATATTAATGAATTTGTAAACCCCAAATCAAAAAACATATTTCAAAAATATGTAAAAACCATAAATCTACAAGATAACATTTCATTTAACGGCTCAACATTATCTGAAGTGGTTGCAAATAATTTTTCCACACCTTTCTGCATCCAATCTTGTTGATTTCCTTCTTGACAGACTAGCTTTAGACACACATTAGCAAAATGACCCAATTTCATACTATTATAGAATATAACCATCACCGTATCATTAATTTTTGAATAATTTTCCATGTACTCATGGGATATGTTCCCAAACATTCCACATCAGTATCATTTCCCAGAATTTAAAAGGCATTCAATCAAATGCACTTTATAAAACATTTCCCATGAACATAAATTGTTTTTTTGCCTCTAGATTTCATTGATGAGTTCTCTCCCAATGACTACCAACTTCACCTCTTCATATTCATGTCATCATGAGGAAATTACATGTCAAAAAATTCTATCCCATCATTTTTAGTTCAACGAACATGTTTCTCAAAGATTTTAATCTCTCGTTAAGACAAATCTCTTCATAAAAATGGTTTCAAACTATAGTAACAACTATTAATTTTATTATCAATATCCTGATTAAAATTGGGAACATACATGGAATGTATTGTTAAATTGGATTCATATTCTACCCTAGAATAATCATCTTTCTACTTTATTTCCATGAATTATTTCTCCATTCTATGTCAAACAGTTTTTCAAATATATTTTTCATGAAAATACTCTTAAAATCGTCTCATTCAAGACTATCAAACTCATCTCTTTCTCTCGTATTCTTAATCCGATACCACCATTAATCAGATTCACCTTCAGAAAAATAAATGACTAGTATTATTTATTAATGTTATGAATATCCCATAAAATAAATTATTTTTTTATAGCATTGAACCATACTTCGACTATCACTGAATCTGTGGTTACACTGAATGCTAGATGATATTTCCTAATAAAATGCTCCACAAAAGACATGTTTCTTCATTGCAGGTCGCATTCCTCTCTAGCATAGATAACATCACTTTTTATCTCCTAAGTAAACTAATCCTTTGTGGTTACAATTTTCATGTTTTGGATTCCAAACATTCCATGCTATAGATTCGGAGAGATATCAACCTCTTGGTGCCTTTATACATCAACTTACCTATTTCTTGTACAAAAAACTATTTAGAAAAAAAAATATTAGACAAATAAACATGGTGTTATTTAAATTCTATATCATTTCAAATAAACTGTAATTTAAGAAAATCATTTATATTATTCTATTAACATCATGAAAAGCCCAAAATTTATCTAAACCATCCTCTAATACCAACTATAAGGACCCAGCCTTAAAATAGTATCCATTTCTTCCTAAATATAAATCATTATAAATAGAACATAATTTCTTCGAATGAACTTCTTAAAAATTAACATGACATCATTATTTTTTTATATATCCTTATAAAATATGAAATATATTTAGAAAAAACATAGGATGAGCACAAAAATATAAGTATGGTATATACAGAAATAATTTATTAGTCGACTGATAACATAAAACCCAAATAAACCCCATTACAAAAAAATCAAAGTTAGCATTTATAGAAACATAATGTAGTTTTAATGGGTAATAGTTACCATATCATTCTTAAAATCACCCTAAAACATGGAATAACCATTTGGTAAACTACCATATATGGACTACCCAATGCATTAATGAACTACAATGGGTCTCTCACGTTATATCTTGTGCAATAATTGGCTCAACCCTATATATATTGATCTATAATGGGATCAACCAAACATATCATGTTCTATAATGGGTTCAACCCAAAATAAATATGACCAAGTAAAAAACATAGTAATAAATAATCATGAAATCTGTAGAAACCAATCATTCCATATATAAAAAACAATATTTTCTAATTTCATTAAAGGTACTTTTAAAAGAATTTTAAAAGGAAAGCCCCTTACAAATATAATTGGAGTGAGAATTAATAAAATGGAATTGATTTGTGTATAAACTATAAATACACATAGTACAACATAATATAAAAATATTCATAAACCAAATAATCTCAATACCACATAATGAATAATGTATTAGGTAAACCCAAAGAATCGAAATTGGGTTATGAATTCCCTTATCTTGAGTTTTTCTTACATAAAACATGATTATACCTATTTTATAATGGTTAAAATAGTGTTATTAATACTTTATAGATGAATTAGATTTTTTATAACACCTTATTGGATCCTTTTATAACATCATTCCGCCCATTAATTTATAATATTTGGTTCGTTCTATTGTTTTGGGTGTGTTCTTTACAAGATTTACATGGTTGGTTCATAAAGGATTTCACCGTAGAATGGATGCGAAACTCAAAATGTGAAATGAGATTTCATTAACACATTTATACAATATTAAATGATTCCATAAATAATTTTGGTTATATGTTATTAGTATGAATCATTATAGAAATCATTATTGAAAATCGATAGTTTATTCTGGTGAATTTTGATCATTACAAACCACTTTGGTTCTATTAATTTATAGTATCCACATACACTGATTCCATAACATAATATATAATATAATATGTATAATAAAATATTATTTAACCTTACTAATGTAGAGTAAAATAAGTAAGTTGATGATTATTCCATAAAGATGATAAAATTAAAGTATATATATGATATTTTATCATTAATTTATCTTGGATAATGTTATGAGAAGCATTTATAAAAAAAAGATAACTAATTAATATGATAATAAATTAAAATGAAAGAGGATTTATATCCCTTGATCTCTTCTCCTTGAAATCCTCCTTAAAGGCATTGGTATTGGAATTTTTGTGATTCCAGATAGTCTTGTATGATGGGAAGAGCCTTGGGAAGAATATTGGGAAGAATATTGGGGAGAATATTGGGGATAATATAAGCAATTCTCAAATATTGAGGGGTGTGAGTGTAATATGAGTTGAGGGTGGTATTTATAGTGGAGGAGAGGAGATATTTTACCCTTTTTTAATCATTAGATTAATATTTTAACTCAAGACTATGAATGTTCATGATTATTGTTATAAAAAATAGTAATAATTGCTTTTTAGTTCAAAAAAAATTCCATTTCCATTATCCATGACTCAATCATGATGCAAAAAATTCATTTATTGAGCACATTAAGTAAATTATCAAATTTCACAATTCACCAAAATATCATGTATTTCAGAAAAAATCCCAACAATTCACCCCAACCATTTTATGATGAGGAGAAATCAAAAATTAACTCCATTTTTTCAAACTAATTTTCTAAATATGATACCATTAATTTTTATTTAAATTCAAAATTTATTCTCAAAATAATAATTTTAAAAACTATAACTGCTTTTATAACACCTTTAAAAATTGATTTAGGTATCATAAAATTATCTTTTAAAGATAATATAATAATTTATGATTACATTTCATGAAAATAACTTTTCATTTAAATTATTTAATTAATCATAATATTTAAATAAAATATTTATGACTTACAAAAATACCCTCACTTATATAATGGTCATATTGTCACTTATAAGATGCATTTTTATTACATATTCATGGGTGATGTTACTATTCATTTGGCTGAGTTACTATTGATAAGGGTCATATTACTATTCATAGGGTTATGTTTCTATTAGTAAGGGGTTGTTACTATTCATAAGGGTATGTTACTATTCACAAAAGAATTAATTTGGTCATTTCAGACTCCAAAAAACATACTGATCACAACCATGTATGTCCTATTTCAAAATTCAAAACACAGAAGTAGAAAAATCATTTTTAATGGATAGTAAGTAAATATCTCTTTAAAACAAAGTATCACTATGTAAACACACAATGATTCGTGAATTAAAATAAATTTATTTGTAAAACCTTAGGTTGTTACAATTATGCCCCTATAATGACTTTTCATCCTTGAGATATACCTTCTGATGTTTTTCTAAAAAAACAACATCCACTATGACTGAACCTCAACCTATGCATTCGATAAATTATTTTATATCCATGCATGATTCCATAGAATCCATACTACCATTATTGTATTTTCTAACATTTCTTTCATCCTTCAGCCTACTATCCACACTGGGCATTCTTCATATAGTGGGTTATCCTGATCTCAACATATTTATAATTGATTTCATACAAAAGGTTGGGAATATAGATCTGGATATGTGACACATGAAACACATAATGCATACCTTAGTACTGAGAAGGATGATCCAGATGGAATTCCATTATCATAACTCACACAATGAACATGAAGGGTCTAACATAGTGTGGTTCTAGTTTCCTATGCATTCAAAAACATCGACATCATGATCGCGAAGTTACTCTTAGGAAGACCCAATCACCTACATAAATATCTAAAGGTTTCCACATGTGGTTATAATGTGAATTCTACTAGAATTGAGCTATGATCAACCTCTTCTAGATCGAATATACTATTTATGAGTTATCATGTACCATATTGGGCTATAAAACTACATTGGAACATACCTTGTTCCAATATAGTGGTGAATAAACTATTTTTTATATGAATGAATCTAATAATTGGTGATCTTACCATACTCCACCAAATTCATGTCAAAAATACCAAATCATATCCTTGAATATAAGAATCATCTTATATGATTTTCTACCAGTCCAGGGATGTCTCGACTCGAAGTTTGATGCTCTTCCTTTACCTGCACTTGGTTTGGTCGATGTTGGTGTTGGTTTCCGGATCTCTCATCGAGAGGTGGTAGTTTCTCTACCAGGGGGCTTTATGGGACCCTCCTTTAAGGAAGTCATTTTCGGTGTGCCAACTTCTACTGACTCTCCCAGTGGTAGGGCACCGGCAGGGAGTGTTTTCATCCCTCCTATCGTGGCTAGACCAAAGGCTCTGGGGCAGTGAGGATGGTTTTCTAATGGTGGACTTGATATAGTAGGAGCTCTTAGGTGTGGCCTCCTTTCATAATTTCTCACTGGTTTCTCACATTGGATTCAACAAACCACCACAGGATCTGTTTTAGGATTTTGTTTACTCTTGGGGATTACAGCTTCTGGTGATGGATTCTGAACTCTCAAGTGTGGCCTTCTGCATTCATTTCTCTTCTAGGGATTATTTTGCATTGGCCTAGGCCAAGGGGAGCATCGGTGTGACTCCTAGAAGTTTACACTGTCTTGATGGTCATGGGATCATCATTATGTAAGGGAGTCTTCATCCACAGCTATCTAGGTGTGTCTTCTAGGCCTCCCTCTCCCTCTTCAAAATTCGTCGATCCTTAAAGATGTTGGTGACTCTTTCGGCATGATTATGTGTTCAGATGATAGAAAATCTTCCCTCTTGAGCACAGTGTGCCCTCATATCTGGGTGGAGATGGATCTTACTGTGATGTTTCCTCCCCGGGTTCTGGTTTGTGGTGGGAGTGGCCTTCAGTGGTGGTAAAGTATCATCTACAAATCTCCGCTGAGATTCTGCACGGCATGCAGGCTTCAAGGTCATTTTGTTGACTTCTGTAAAAAAAGTCAATCAGCTCTCGGATCCTCAGGCATGGGTCTCTGGGGTGGTCATATGGCTGGTTCCCCTACCTCGAAGTCACGGTCGGAGGGGAAGGCCTCTACAGTTCATTATCCTTATTCCCCAATTCTTGGGTCCTCTGGACCTATGGCGTCATCTGGCATAGGGTTTGGTAAAAGGATGCCGACGTTGTGCCTTTCTTTCTCGGCATATCGGGAGTTTCAGGGTGTGAATTCTCTGGCCACGACAGTGAAGAAGAGGGACAGTTCTACCATTGTCCATATTTTTTCAAATTCAATGAATGGGGCCCATAGACATAATATTCTATTAGACGAAGGGCGTGGTATGAAGCTGTTGGCACCAGTCTCTGACCATTATATTTATGACCTGATCTCATATTCCCCTTCTACCCCGAGGTCCCCTTCTGATCTCTGTGGGGTGGCCTTCGACAAGCAAACTGATGTCCGTCTATGGAACAAGATTTACCTTTTCTCCTTTTCCCTATCTTCCCTGAGTACGACCTTATCTCTGACTCCAGTGTAGGTTCAAATTTTTTCACATTTTTCTCCAATGTTTCAACAGCGTTTCCATCATTCCAAAATGTCATTGGCATCCAACATAGTATCATAGTCGGCTTTGGTTCCTGAGGGTGTGACCAAGGATGTGGCTTCTTGACATGTTCCTCCCCAGCAAGCATTCCTGGTCTCAATGCTCCAAGGGGATACAGATCCATGCTTTGAGGGGTATTATTCTTCAGTGCAACTATCGCTTCTATAAGATGAGGAGGGGGACTTCAAGAATTGGATCCTCTTTCCAAATTCGAGTGACATGCCAAAAGGAGTTGTGGCCACACTCAAGAAGTCTAAGGAAAAGGTGTTTGTTCTCGATCCTTGTTCTCCCACCTTGTTCCCGTAGTTTCAAACCTAGTAAATCCAAGGTTTAATGTTGTCCTTCGTTATATGGAATGAGATAGGGATGGGGGTGCTGGCTAAACATTCCCTTCTATCAATGGAATCCAAGAAGTCTCTTGAATCCATTGTCATTATTATCGAGCTCATGCAAGACCATATCAAACTCCCCGGCTAGATGATGAAACTCAGTTTCTATTCGTATGTGCATGGGTGCCCAGATAACTCTCATATATGAATTTGTTGGAAGAAGTATGTTAAGATGGAGGTGATCGGCTTGTCTTCGCATTGTATCAACACAAAAATATCCAGTTTGAAGGGAGAGGTGTTGTGGCCCTTTGTTTATTCTAGCACTGAGGTACGCACGCAACATGAACTCTGGAGATTTCTTAATATGTTCAAACCAGGTTCCCCACCTTTTTTTGTTTGGGGTGACTTCAATACCATAAGTGATCCATCTGAGAATAAGGGAAGCTCTTTCGTACCTATTGGTGGGATCCAGGACATCAGGTACTTCACCACCTCTACACGACTCTTTGATTTGGGGTTCATGGGGAGCCTCTTTACTTGGTGCAATAATCGGAGGGCCACTAGTTGTATTTGGATCAGGTTGGATAGGTTCCTGGAGAATCTTCAAGCCCTTGATTATTTTGGTCTCACTTTAGTTACTCATCTTCCATGTTCACTCTTGGAGCATGATCCCTTCCTGATGGAGCTTCGTGTGCGTGGGATGAAACATGGAAACAATGCATTTCATTATTCTAGTAGCTGGCACCAGTTGTATGACTTCTTTCCAATAGTGAGGATCTTGTGGGAGGGAAGAGAGGATGGTGGTCCCTAGTATGGTTTTTCCAACCGCATCAAACATCTCAATTAGTATATTATGACTTGTCTTTGAAACAGACAAAATGATTTCACGTGGGTGGACTATATCCAGAAAGACATTGATATACTAGAGGATGATATGATGTTGGCCTTTAATGAGGATACGTTTACTTCACTTTGTGATAAATGGGTCTTCCTGGAAGAGAAACTAGTTGATATTGAAAGGGATCTTAGGAAGAGATCTTGGGTTATGTGGCTTAAGGAGGGTGACTACAATAGCGTCTTTTTCACACCTGTATGAAGGATAAACGATCCCTGAGGGTCAACATTTGGTAGGAAAATGGTGACTATATAGATGATGTGAACATTGTATGGAATATGGCATGGGAACATTTTGAAAGGCTACAGGCTAGAGCGATTCAGGCGAGCACTATGGGTTTTGGTGGTTGTGAGGAAACTAATTCATTTCTAGAGTGTGTTTCAAGGCTGGTGGGGGCATCTAAAAATGTGCTATCGATGATGATTCTGAAGGAGGAAGAGATCAAGAAAACAGTGTTTCATATTCCAAGGGATAGTTCCCCTGTTCTGGATGGATTTCTCGTAGGGTTTTATGTGAATGAATGGGATATTGTTAGACGTGAGTTGGTGGAAGTTGTCCAAGATTTTTTCCAGGTGGGGGGGATTTCGGCAAGGGATTGAGTGCTTCAAGGTTCATGCTCATTACTAAGACCAAATACCCTACAAGCATCGGCCAATTCAGACCAATATTCTTGTGTAATGTGTCTTACAAGATCCCAATGTGTCCCATTGCAAGGAGAATGGGCGGACTGATTCTGAATATGGTCTCCAAGGAACAACATGGGTTTATTAAGGGCCAAAGCATCCAAGGAGTGGTAGGCATTTCATGCAAGCTAGTTAATGATATCAATAGGCACTCGGTAGGATCCAATGTTATATTGCAGGCTGATATGGATATGGTATACGACAAATTGGAGTGGTCTCTTATTCTTAATGTGATGCGAAGGTTTGGCTTCCAGGAATGGGCCTAAGATCTCAGTTTCTGTTGCTTCTCTTCACCTTGGTTGTCCATCTCCCTTAGAGGGAAGTGCTTATGATTCTTTATGATTTTTCAGGGTGTGAGAAAGGGCGACCCCCTTTCTCATATTCATTACATTTTAGCATAGAACACTCTTTCTAAGAATCTTTATAGGAAAACAGTGGATGGTAGTCTGAGGTCGTATGTCGGATAGAGGGGCATGGAGGTCGTCTCTCATCTCATGTTTTCAGATGATGTTCTAGTCTTCACTAATGGTAGTAGAAGATCCCTTCTTGTCCTCATGGAGGCTTTTCTAGTTATTGTAGGGAAAGTGGAAAAATCATCAATCCAATCAATATCCAGGTTTATATCTCTTCCAAATGTTCTACCCAGAGTTGCAGGGTCATACATGGTATCTTGGGCTTCAAATAGAAGCCTTTTCCCATGTCATATCTCAGGGTTCCTTTATCCTTTGGGAGGATAAATAAGGAACTCTTTGAAGGAGTTTTGGATCGAATGCTGTGAAGGATTTACAATTGGAAGAGCATATTTCTATCCTTTGGTGAGAGGGTGATATTGATCAACAACATCCTCTCTTCCATACTGATGCATTTTTTTCCATTATCCAGCCTCCAAAGGGAACAGTAGAGAAGATGGAAAAGATTCTCACTGCCTTTCTTTGGGATGAAAATCAGTTAGGCCAGTGCCATTAGTCATCTAAGGCATGGCTATCCAAAACAATTGAGGAGGGGGAAGTGGGGCGATGCAATATCACGGCTACCATGAAGGGCATGCAGGCACACTTGGCTTGGGATATTGGGGCAGAGACTTCTCTGTGGGTAAGGTTCTTCAATGAGTGATATGGGAATATTGAGATTAATAATAACAAGTGCAGGGCACTCTTCTCTCATCTGTGACAGGGCATAGTGGGGTTCTTTGGGGATCTATGTGGCTCGGACTGGTGGATCATTGGGAGAGTGGATGTTGGCTTTTGGAAACACAACTGGGTGGGGGAGAATTTTTTTTTTCCTGGATGTCCTACCCCAGACATCACCTTTAGGGAAGACTAAGTGCATCCAAAATTCACCAGGTCGGTTCTAAAATAGGAATAGAAGAAGCTGTTTGACAGTATATTCATGAATGATGAAGAAGATATATGTGGCTTGACTTGTTCTGGTTCGGTTAGGTTCTCCATTCGGGGCTACAGGGAGTGGAAGAGTGCAGAGAACTACCATGGAAATGGGCCAGAAAAAATCTGGTGCAAGGAGATTCCAACCAAAATAAATTTTATGGTCTGGTGTGTCAAAAATAGTGCTCAACCTATGGATGAGAACACCCAAAGTAAAGGGATCTTTTTTGTGTCCCACTGCTTCAGTTGAAAGGAAGTGAAGATAGAGTCAACAAACCATCTGTTTTTCCATAGTGAATGGGCTTCGGATATCTGGAACATGTTCACACCTATGGTATGCTCCAGCTTTGAACATTTCTCATTTCATGACCTCCTATCCTCTTGGTTTCTCCATGTGATAAGCAGAGTCCCAGACTGCAAGGTGCGTACATCTATTCTCGCTACCGTGAGCTGGGTGATTTCGGAGGCCATGAAAAATGAAAGCATGGGATCCCAAAGTATGATATTCTTCATCTAGTTGATATTAAGATTGATGGCCTATGACATGGTCTTGATGTTGAGGATTGATTAGAACTCATCTGCGGGGTGCAATTTTCTAGGTAGGCCTCATGCTTCGGACTGCATTGAGGGGATGTGGGTAAGATGGAATCCTCCTTTCAGCGGGCTCAAGGTAAACATGGATAGCTCCTGCATGCATGGAAATATGAGAGGTGGTAGGGTGTTACACGACACAGGTGGTTTGTCGCATCTGGACTTTAGTGCTTAATATGGTATGAGTAATTCACTGGTGGTGGAGGCCCAATCCCTTCTCACAGGGCTCACGGTTTGTAGAATTTGGGGCCTTCACGTGTTGAAAGGGGAGTCGAACTCGGAAGTTTTGCTTAAATTTGTTCATGGATGGTTGGACGTGCCTTGGGAGCTGGCGTACATCATCAGGTGGTGCACCTTAGAGACCAATCAAGGACAGCTCATGCATCATAGTTGGAGGGAATAAATTTTTTTTGCAGATGAGCTCTTGAAAATCAGGAGTCCCAAGGACGAGGTCATTACTTATGAAATCTTGGGAACCCTACCAGTGGAGTGTATGTCATTTGTGATTGGGTATGCATTAGGGTTACACCATTATCATCCTCGTTGAGTGTCTGAGATGTTTGTTTTTTGTCCTATGCCTTTTTTCATTTTTATAAAAATTAATTTTTTGTTATATAGTGAGACTCATGAATCTATAAAAAATAAGAAACTTTGGTCATCTAATTAACAATCACTAAGATAGCGTCAAACCTCCTCAGGGTCATTGGTAACCCTATTAGTATTCCATCATGATATTCTAACAATTACAAATGGGAACTATATGTGGTTGGAGAAGACCAATACGATGTTAGTTCTTAATATTTATCCACTACCAGGTAAGTCATTGGGAAACAAAACCAGTAATGTCCCTCTTCATTAGTGGCATCGTAACTGTCAACTAAAATTAGAGATAATATTTTTTACACCAAAATGTACGTCCCACATATAGGTAAGAAAGATTATCAACGTATCTTATTAATACAAGAAGTTCATATTACTGTCCAATGCATATGAATAACATCATTATTGTCCAATGACCACCCTGTTATGGACTCACATCCATATAGTTCATCTAGCATCACATGACACTCTATGCTAGTCTCTTCTTTATCTACCACCCTATATAGTAAAGAAGATGTGACAACCAAAGGGGGTCATGTCATCAGTCTCTTCTCCTCAATGGAATCCATACTGAAGTTAGAAACAATCTCATCATGATCCATTATTCCTCTAATGGTCGTTCACCAAGATTATAATAATTCTATGTCTTATGACTTAAAACATCTATTACGATGTTAACATTTGTTGTTTCATAATACATATCAATATTTATCTTCTGTAAATAATCTACCTAGTTTCTATAGGTTATGTTTAAGTACAGTTAAAAGAAGATATAAAAGTGGATATTGTGTCCACTATAGAAAAAAAATTTCATTGAAGAGATAATGTCACTAACATTTTATTTTGGTTGACCATAGATTCATGTTCTATGTCTTCAGTGGGATAGTTCTTCTCATGGGTCATTATTGACATGACCTATAAGCTTCTACCCACTCTGGCACATTAGTACTTCTCCAAAACCAACACATGATTCATCATAATATACAACATAGTTAGCCCCTGTCATGGGAGGTATCAAAACTAGAACAATAATCATACTCCTATTAATCTGATGAAATTAATGTTTACACTGGTTTGACCACTATAAATTTTCCCTTTTTTTTCATTATCACAATCATGGCTGCTGATAAATGATATACAAGCAAGATAAAATATTAGTAGCATCTAGCTAATCCCATAATTCTCTTGAACGAGAAAAACATTCTAGGCGCTTGTTGAGAAATCACTTCATTTTCTTTCTCTACATCCATAGATATACCCATCTCATACACAACATTCCCCAATAAATTTACCTCCTAAATAAAAAAAATAACACTTCCAAAACATGGAAAAAATATGATATTCTCATTGTTTACGTAATTCTATCTCGATATGTATAGCATACTTTTCTGGGGTCATTTCTTCGATGAGGATATCATCTATAAACAACATGGTGAATGATTCAAGATATTAGTGGAAGAACATTTTCATGATGTTTAGGAACACTATCGGAAAATTTGTTAGTAAAAGGAGATTAAAAAGTACTCATATATCCCTTGCCAACACTAAAACATTATCTTCAGTATGTCATCCTCTATAATATGAAATTGGTGATATCTCTATAGAGGATCAAACATGGAGAACCACTGAGGTCCCCATAACTTATCATAATTATCTTTGATCCTGGGAAAAGGATATTTTGTATTCATTGTCACCTAGTTTAACTTATTTTATACCATGAAGACTAAAATACTACCATCTTAATTCTTTTAAAACAATATTGGTTCTCCCCATTGGGAATTACTCATCCTGATAAATTCCTTCTGCTCCTGTTCAATGAGTTTCACTTTGACCTCCAACAACATGACTAGTTCCATATGATAAGGGGGTATAAAATGGCCTTCATAATAGGACCAATCCCTATCTCAAATTAATCTCCTATTTTAGGGGAATATCCTATAATGTCTTCTGGGAAGATTTTTTAGTAGAGATCCATGTCTAGTGTAATAGATAATGGGGCTACGACTAATCCTACTAAAATGGAAAATACCATAATCGGTTTTGTGATCTTCTTGAGCATACTTAATTATATACAAACACTACCTACTCCTTGTTCACATTGTCTAGAAATAACATAATTCTCTCCATTCAGTTAAGTAAGTGATACCCATCTCTAATATCAATCAATGTGGTATCAAAAGTATTTGAACTACCATATGAAATCAATCACAGAGATGATTGTATTATCGGTTATCATGAATTCCCACATAATTCCATAAGGATGCATGAGAAAGGGACACTCCATTCATTTCCAAATATATCCCACTTTTATGTAGAACATTGTATCAATGGAATTTAAATCAAAATACTAGATTAAATGTAATTCATGTCCAATGAAACTTTTTGAAGATATGAAGGAATGGGAAGAAATTATATTAAATGAAGAACTAGATAATGTAGATGTGTCAAAAAGTTTCCAAAAATAGTAGATGGTACCTCCCCAACATCTGTTGGAGTCTGGTATACTACATAAAAAATAGCATTCATTGGCTCTGCAAACCTATCCTTGAGATACATGACTCATTTGTGTCATCATCTAAGTCAACTGCTAGGGACACCAACTAGATCATCGGTTCATAAATCGTGTTTTTACACCACCCATGTAGAACATTGATAGTGAATCTCTAGAGAAAAACTATAAATGATTCCCCATTTATCCACTATCCACATGATCTCAATGGTTTTGTGAAAAAATGTATGATAATATCTTACCTCCAATTGTTAAAACAATATGTAACTCCTCCTAAGAGGATATAAGAATAAAAAATCTACTCCACCTACATTCCATTTCCCTTATTCACATTACTGGTCTTCTTCATCCAACTATCATAAAGGGAACCCATTATAGTAGAAACAGGTCTACATGTTTGAGCACTAAAGTATGATATAAT
The DNA here is from genome assembly GCA_963277665.1 of Viscum album. NCBI lineage: Eukaryota > Viridiplantae > Streptophyta > Magnoliopsida > Santalales > Viscaceae > Viscum > Viscum album. Next base: position 1,847,566,822 of record OY728143.1, on the reverse strand, counting down.
ACTAGCTACTCAATCCTCAACCATTAAATTCTCGATAATCAAGGCCTTAATAAAATCATATGGGTAGGTGTCTAGGTTAAAACTCCATACTTGTCATATAATTCCAAATTGAAGTCTGATCTTGAATGTCCTAGATTTATGTTCCTCATTTCCAAAAATGTGAAATGAAAACTGGAGAAGCACTCTGAAATGAGTGGAGTATGTAGATAATATCATAGACCCTTGTTGTAGCTCTGTGTACTCCTACACATGATCAAGAGACAACATGATAAGGAATAATAACCAAAATAATGGGTCATTTAAAGTATCAAATATGAGATACTCATATATTATATCTTTTCCCATCATTCCCCCACCATCATCTGGTTGTTCCTCACAACAAAAAAATGGACAACTTCACCTTTGAATCCTCATGTGTCTCAATGAGGCTGAAGACACCCTCAATGATGTCTATACAGTCCAAACAATATTTTGTTCCACTATTTACCTAAAAGAATTCTGTATATTAGATATTTAGATCTTTGTAATAGTCAACCATGGTCCCTGGTACCCCTCCTCTTTCAGAAATAATAAGCAATAGGGCCCCTGGCTATGGTGGGACAACAACCCGCACCACTAGAGAATGTGTGATATCATACTTTAGTTCACCCTAATAGATAATGGCAAATGTCATATGGGATTACTCACTAGTTGGAGTACCCCAAACCATATTTTTTTGAATTTTAACATGAAGGGGATCATTTATGACATTCATGATTGATCATATTCAGTCTATGGATTGACAACGATTTCCCTAGGAGTCTACCCTTAACCCAATTTATAACTCACCTGAAACTACCCTTGGTCTACATCCTTGATCACTAGTCATATTCATATATATACCAATATAATAATTTTTTTCTGGTACTAGTAATCAATACAATCATAGATATATCTCAATATTAATGAAAATCAAATTTATCACACAATAGGGTACAAATTTATCCAAAATAGATAGAATAATACAATTAAATTAATTAAGAACAAATTCATAGCATATTAACTAGTATATATATGTGTGTGGAATTTGGTCCTATGTTTCTACTCAATATGATATAATTCACCCAATGATTTTATAAATCTATTACAAAAATCTTTTTAATGGTAACAATGAGGCTCATTACACATGTTTGGGCCAGGCACTTTGAAACACCCTTATATGAGTCCAAAACAGCCTAACACATTTCTTCAAGGACCTTGTTTGGTGAAACATATTAGAAGAAATTTTTTATCTGATGTAGTATTATAATTCCTTAAACCAAACCCCAGGGTCTGTGTTAGAGTTCCTCATGTCCTCAAGCATGCCACTTAATATTCAAGATAATACAAACTAGCACCATGAGTCTGATTTTTTTCATAGGGGAGATTATAACTTCAGTATAATTTCATATAAGAATTAATAATAAATTAAATATAATATATATTATAGTAACAATGTAGAAATATCATAATAAAAAATTGAACAGTTTTCCTATAATAAATAAATAAATGTCCTCCCTAAGTCAAAAATAAAACTATAAAATATAGTGTACGTGTAACAAATAAATAAAAAGGATGTATCCATTGGACTAAATCCGGGAACCATTATCATTTCCATGATCCTAAACTCAAATATCTATTACATTCCTCATTCCCATACATATTTCCATATACATGAATTATGCACATGCATTGAAATGAATGTATAGGGTGTGAGAAACAAATCCTAGTTGGGCACCATGAATTCATACTTAATAAATGCGGACATGTATAATAGGATAATTACATGATAATAATGAATTTAAAAAAAATTATATATTTTGTACCCATGTTCTAACAATGCCACTACGAGACCCGATCGTACTTCCTTCGTCTTTATGCTGAAAAAGTGATCAATATGTCTAGAAAGAACAAGAACTATTCACAAGGTTTTCAAGATGTCACTTGATGTCCAGAGGTCATCGAGGAATGGGTTTGGATACATGGAAAAATACTGATCATGTACTTGGAATCCTTAACGAAATTAGTTCCATAATTTTAACTTAATATCTACAGGGAATCAATTTCCAGTCAAGAAACATGGCTATCATGCTCCTACCACTAGTATGAGTCCACCATCACTGTCAGTACATGCCAAAAATGACCCCCCCCCCTCTAAGAGGTAATCATACCTTAATGCTCCACTTAGTAATAACATCAAGAACAACTCCTATAAATACATGCTATACACATAACTTTGTAAATAATATAAGTGGTGCATAGCATGTCATCATAGAAAATATTATAACAATAAGAACAAATGTATTCATAATCAATGTGTTTATTAAGCTACATGAAAAATCATGCATTTAAACATCATAAAAATGTTTTGTGCGAAACACACAGAAACCCAACTATAATCACAATATATAATGGAAAAAAACTAGCCAATATAAGAATCAACCCACGGAAAAAAAATCTATACAAGAGCCCCAAAAGATAACAAACTTACTACCTCATGGTTGTTGATAAAGAACTAAAGGGTTCATCATAATGTTAAGAAATCATCACATCACACAACTATAAAGATTGAGACCACACATTATTGATTATTATTTCATTTTTAATTTATAGATAATGTTGTATACAATGATGTCTCAAGAAGATTCCATGTCATGAAGTTAATTCTATAATCACATACATTAAAGTTTCAATCATCAAATCTAATTTATACATATGTTGAACATGGTATATAAATTATTTGGATCCATTATCAATCAAAGAATGGGTATAAAAATACATAATTAATTCCATAAGAACTATTCATGTCTATTCAATGATCATTAATCCATCATCTATCCAATAAGAAAAATTTTCAATATAAGAATTAATAAGAAGATGATATCATGATAATCATTCCAGGGAAGATTACCTGAAAGTGTTACCATTCTTAATTGATTTATCTTCAATAAATAAAGGTTCTCATTTTAAAATGGAATAATTCCTTAATATATCAAGTAATAATAAATTTATTATGTTATTATAATAATTTTTCCATCACAAATAGGTTTGGTATGTGATTTATGAATAAATACCCATAGAATATTCAATGTCAATGATAGATCTCGATTCAGTCAGAAAATGATATCTATTTGTAAGATATGCTACCATAATATAAATAAATAGAGTAAATTTCATAGTATATTCATGTAAAACAGACATTACATGGGTTCATGCTCACCAATCAAATATGATGAATCATTTTTCAGGGATATAATATGATCTTATTTTTCCAGCATCACTAGATGATTCAAATTATTATGGTAAAATGGGAGGTGAATGGGAGAGATAACGATTTAGAAGGGGAGTTATCTTATTATAATTAATTTACTTGGGTTATAATTATTGTATCAAATAGATTCCAAAAAATGTGGAAGTAAATACAATGGGGTGAATTTAATACACCTCCAAACTATACACAATGGGGAGCTAGTAAGCGTCACCATCTGGCAATATCCTAACCAACTAGTCTATACCTAGACACCAGATAGATATTATTCCATTAAGAATTAAAGAAATAATACCTTTGTAACTATCTAGCTATTGGGATCTATGAAAAAATATAGAAATACTGGAACCCCATCCATTGGTCGATGACTTCCACCAACCACCTGGTTAATATTTTCCACCAACCTCAAAGCCATTCCTTCCTCTACTCTTCTATCGTTAGTTATCAAACAATTAGTCACTACAATCCATCTTCTCCACAACTCATATCAAAGAAATAAAAAAAAGTAAAATATGAATTTCATTATTCATAAATTCTCATAGATCAAAAACATGTGATAATATTACAAAGTTGGAGATTGTAGGGGTAATTTTTTATTCTATCACCCTAACCTTCTCCATTGGATAACATAGAAGTATGTTTTCTTTAATTAATAATTTTTCTAAAAATTAATTTTAATGTTTTCTTATATTAACCATAAATAGAGGTATCTAAAAATAGAGAAATCATAACTAAAGAAACATATGTTTTCATAACATTAACCTTCATATAATTCTCATGATTTTGATGGGCTAACAAATTTATCCTTGAATTGATCTATGTTGGTTTCAAACTATAATTTTCTGATAATGGAAGAGGATGAGAATTTTGAATATTTCAAAACAGTATCATAAATTGCATTATTTCCCATGGTCTCTTCACAACAGTATTGATGTTTCTTCCTTATATGTAAATTTCATTTTAAATTTTCATTTCATTAAATAATTATTATGTATAGTGTCATAATTTACAACTAAATCCAAAAACTTACAGTCTAATATGAGAGTATCTACCTTTTTGGTTTTATGGATAAGTAATACATTTTATTTGTTATGTAATATCTAGATAATGACTATAGAGGTAAATATATTTTTGAATGAATAAAAAATACAGACATAATGTGTTAGTTTATTCAATTCCATGACTAGTATGATGGATTATATAATTATGAATTACTATTCATTATAATTTCATTAATTTAACAAATTTTTCAATTTAAGAGACATACTATATTATGTGTATTCCTACGACATGAATTCCGGACATTTTGGTTAGGGTATATAATCGTTGAAGTCTGTAAAAATTTCATTATTTTTTAAATTCTAATGGTTTATTTGACTTTTATAGTTCCTTAATAATAAATGTATCTTTCAATATATTATTTGGTATTTAATATTTGAATACAATGGTCATATAATGTTTTGTGAAATACAATCTTATTAATAATGAAACCACATAAAATTAAATATGATAAAGTGTATGTCAATGACTTTTATATTAGTTAATACATATTTTTTTATCAAATATATAATGTTTCATATTTTCAATGTTTTTTCCATAAATACAGATTCATCATTAATTAGGATTTCATTAATGAATTTATTATGATTTATTATTCATTTTTATGATTATGAGGACTGAAATAATGATTTTTATAAAAAAAAGTAGTTATATGATAACTCTTATAATGTAAATAAATTAGTTTTATAAATAATTCCCAACATTTATTTTTTATTACGATTTTATGATATTTGATCATATATGGATCAAGTCATATATCTGATTTTTTGTTTCTTATAAAATATTTTTTATTTTTTAATTAATTTTTATATGTAAATGTAAATCATTCATGTAAGCTTATTATTATTTTTATATGTGATGTTATATTAATGTTTTCTTTATGAATTTTGTAGTTTGATGAATTTTTCTGCCACAATTCACGTTATGAGACAAGGGAAATTACATTTTATTATATTCTTTTAAAAAAACTAGTTATGTTTTACTATTTATTATTTTGAAAACTGATACTGATAGTTCCATTATATCGATGTTTATTTGGGACACTCAATGATGTTTTTTATAGAACTAATTTGAAAATATCATTTAATATAGTTTTTATGAAAAATGATGTCGAAATATCTTCTATATCAATATTTAGTGGCTATTTCAACATCATTTATTATAATAACTTATGTTTAAAGTATTTTTATGGTATTTCTTATGTAACTAACATTAAAACTATAATTTAATGAATGTATATATTGAAAATTATTTTTACCACTGTTAAAAATGAAAAATGAAAATTAAATTATTATTTTATATTATGTATCTCTACTACTAAAAATAATTTATATATTATTTCTTAATTAATATACCAAATTAGTCTGAAACTCACTTTTATCAACTGGATTTTAGAAATTTTACTACCTTTCTTTCTTATGTTGACGAATAGAAAATTGATTTAGGTTCACATTTGTTTGAATCCAATCATTATATATAATATTTACAAACCATATTACTCATTAAATAAAAATTAATATATAACATATGATATACCTCATATGGTATCTTCATGACTCCATTAGAATTAATTTTTTTATATTCAAATGTAGTATTTTCAATAGTATATCAACAAATTTATTTTTCAAGGTCAAATCAGCTCATTATCAATTGAATAATGTGTAAAATTATATGATTCCTCTACTAAGAAAATCTATTCCATTATGGTGTTATAGGAGTATAATTTTTTTATAAAAAATTGTAATCTATCGGAATATAAATATATTTTGGGCTCAAGTAGAGACCTCCTAAACATATCAAAAAACAAATTATGTTTCACCAGTTAACTTTTCCTAAACATTTTAAAAAATTTATGTTTTCACATGTTTTTTACATTATTTCACATGGATAACACATTACCACACTAACTTAAGTCATTTGTATTGGTTAAAAATATTATATACCAAACACTTCTTTGGGTACTCATTAGCCAACATACACCACTATAAGATATACTAGTCCACTATTCTTATCACTTATTCACCTAAAACATTTCCTAATTCATATTCCAAAATAAAAATGCTCAAATATTTTAAATTATTATAAATAAAATTATTTTGAAAATATATCTCTATATATTATTTGTATTTTTTTCTATTTTATATTCAAAGGAGAAATTTCTTAGTATAATCAGTGATAGACTCAACCTTTTGTTTTTTTATCTTGAATATTACATATAATAATATCTATATATAAAATATATAAACCATTAATCAAATTCCCAATTCCATTGAACATTTTATTTAGACATATATAAAAACTTGTGTACTTAATAATGGATCAAAATTTCATATTGTTCAAATCAGACAAAGAATGAAATTTATTTTTTTAACGAAAACAAAATTATAGTCTCCTAATTATAAAACTCATTTAATGGGTAGAATTAAATCATATATTCTATCCACCAATGAAAAATTATTTACCACATATTTTATAAATATAAATAATTATGATTTCATCAATTCATAGTTGTTTTTTAACCCGTGTATATCATTTCAGATGTATCAATCACAACTAATCTCCAATACTCATAAGTATGAATTAGACTATATAATTTATTAGACATTAAAAATATTTATTCTAATAATTATCTTCCTTGAGAGTATTTCTAATCCATATATACCAATATATAATGACATTAAATGTTATACATATAGGATATTTTTAAAGAATATTTCTAATGCATGGAATAGGCTATAAAAAATACATATTTGTTTTGGAGTGTAATGTTGTTTCTCTTTTTTCAACATATACTTTTAAAAAATTACTCCCACTATAATGATGTTTGTATTCGCCATTAAATTTATTGATACATTATCCATTTGTGTCTATATTTTGTTACACATTAGTGTACCACCTATTAATTATATATAAGATAGGTCATCAGGCAGATTATATCAAATTTTTTCCTCATATATTAGAACATTGGACATTTTATCTTTATCCACCAAATGGATAAACTCAACACTTTTCATCTAGTATAATAATCAAATAAGGGTTTAATAGAGAAGTATTCCCTAAATATCAAAACAAAATATGGGAAACAAATCCTATAAGGTTTACTTACTTCCCCAATTCCTTATACTTGAACATTCATGTGACCCAACATTAGCATGAACAACCTAATTAAATTATTATGGTATTTTCATGTATTTTTTTAATAATATTTGAAATTGGATTTGTAAATTTTTATGGGTCTCTCTATTTAATATACACCAAATAAATGTTAAATCCATAACTATTATATCACATGAAAAAACTTATTGTCTAATGTTTTATTCCTCTATGTATGAATGATTCCAAAATTTACGTTTTGGAATTACAATTACTTCTACAACATTATTATGTTCAAACAATATTATTATGTTACCTTTATACAATCCATAATGTTTCTGAGTGTTTAAAAAATAAATGCTAGATATGTTAACAAATATGAAAATTAATCCAATGAATACTATTTATGAAAAACCATTCATGTAATGTCTTGGAGTCATGAAAAATATAGAATCCCTATATGATTAATCATACCGTTATAGATAACCAACCAAAATTTTATAATCAATGAATAATCATACAGGCTATTTAATAGTCTAGATCAAAAGTCCCTCTACTAATGTTTCACTGCTTAGATGAAATTCTAGTTCATCATAAGTCCAACAGCTAATACGTTTATTCTATAATTACGCAATAAAATCAATATTATAAAATAGAAATGAGGGTATAAGAAAATAAATTTTTGTATTCAAGGTAGAATAGAGCCAAATTTGGTTTGTCATACCTAGTATGTCAATTATGGTATACTAAGTTTCTAAGAATAAATTTATCATATAAATTGAACCATATGTAATATTAAAATCATACCCATGATATATATACATGAATATTTAAATACTAATAAAATAAATAATAAACTCACTAATTATTTTAAAACTAATAGATATTAGTTTGAATAATTCATATATAATTTATTGATATTTGTTTTGTTTATAATGTTAATACATTACCATTTATACACAATTTATAAACATTGTGAATTTCACATAAAATAATAAAATTTCATGTTTTTTATTATTATTTTTTATGATAAATATTATCTATCATATGTTGTGATTTAATTACAATATATGATAAGTATTATCCCTTATGTACTAGTTTACTCTATGATATGTGATATCGTATAAATTACACAATCATTTTAAACCAATCATAACTGATGATATAACATATATCACATTGCAAATGTGACACTCTATTTTTTTAATCATTTATTTATAATGAAGTCCAATAATAATTCTTATAGTAGAATTTTAATCCACGTAAGATCAATGGATTTTATTAATAATATGTTCTAATTCCTTATATAATACCCTATAATAATGTCAAATATAAAATCACGCCTTTTGATATCACATATTGTGAATAATGGAATAATGATCTAATAAATTTCAAAAGATAATTCTATATAATTATTTATAATATATAAAATTATAAATTATGATTGTCAACTTTTTCATTAAATTGCTATGGAAACATGTTAATTCCATAATTAATGTGTCTATGATGCGATATATTAGTTTTTTTAAGAGAATAACAAGCTCAAAACAGCTTATGGAAATCATTGAAATTCAATACCTATCATCATAGAATATATATGAAAATGAGGAAAATGAAAAATAATAACCTAAATTCTAATGTGTTCCATCATGACAGAGTGTGGCTGATGAATACCACTATGTAAAAACACTTGGGATCTCTCCTCCATATACTCTACCCCCACTAGAAAAATCAATATAAATTATGTAATAATCAATAATTCTTCTAAAGGTGTGTTATTACCTTCTCCTCAATGAAAAATATAAAATAGGAAAAATAGATCATTGTCATGGAATGATAATGAAAAAAACATACTCTAATAGAAAAAAATAAATATTTATTTTCCTACATCAACAAATAAAAGAATTTAAACATAGAAGTACAAACATTAGTACCACCCCATTACTCTTACAGTATGTTCATTTAGAGTGTAAAAAAAATTTAATGTTTCAATATTTATAATATCTTTCCAAGTAAAAAATTAATCACTTGGATGATTCATAACTAAAGATATTCCATTCCAGATACATGTGCATATTTCAGGCACTAATTATTGCATTTCATAAACCACTCACACATCGTATGAAGTGATATATCCATCACATGACATAGAATTCTTCCTCACATCATTATCTATGATCTAAATTATATGAATACCATGTATTATAATATAAATTAATTTTGTAATTTGATTCATAAGTTTTATTTTATATCAATTAATACAAAAAATACACAAACATTTATCGTGTGTAATTTTATGGTTCTTTTGTTAATACTCGGTATGTAGAGAATATAGGAATATAAATTGTTATTTGTTATTAGTATATTATTTTTTTAGAAACATATCAGATCATAATGGTTGTTTTTGTGGTGAATATATCTAATATAGTGTAATCAAGCTTATGGAATCATTTTCCACTAAAATTGGAAGTAAAAAAATCATGCTCTAAATAATTTGAGAAGATTATTCAGTCATATGGTTCATGTTTTGAATGAATTTTATATTATTTTTTCAAGAAAAACTCATCTTAAAAATATAAAAAAAATTACAGGTTGAGAAAAATAAATGAATGAGAAAATACCGTTGAAATATATTCAAAATATTTAATAAAAAGGAATCCATGGGTCTTATATTCATTATTCATATCATAATTTTTATGGTACACAAATTTAAAAGGATTAAATAAATATGATTTCTAATTCATTACATTCAAAAATCAAATCATTATAAAAATCATTAGAGATAGAATAGTTAGTGTTGATAATTATAATCTGAAGTCAAGGACATATTTTTAGTGAATGGTCTTAAAAATAATAACATGATAATGTAACAATTTCCTGATAATGGAAATGATAATTGTTTTTGTAAAATATGTGTATATTATAGATATTTTTATGATTTTGTGATATATAAAGAGTGTGAAAGAATATTATCGAATTTGTTTTAGGAGAGAAAATATATTAATTCTCATTTTGTTAGTATGAATGAACTAAAAATATTCTACATAAATATTGGAAATATTATTCAAAATAGTTTGAATAATTTAAAAAATTAATTTTTTAGGGAAATGTGTTTCTTGTATAAAAAAGATGGTTTTTTACACGTGAAAATTTTGAAAAACAGTTACATCACCTTGAAAAAATTTAGATATTTTATTTATTAATCGTTTAGATCTTCTTAATTTAGATATATGTGAACTAATGAAAGATTATTAAACAAATGAAAATAAATGAATTATTAAATTTATTAATTATTTGACCCATATTTCATGTTTTTTTATATGAATTGAGATTATAAATCCCATTCTATATTCATAAAAACTTTGGTGATAAATATTTAACATGTGGATTTAGGAAATATATTAAATATAATAGTTTTCTAATACTATATTATTTTATTTTCACATTAAATAAGTAATGGAATATATAGAAATTAAATTAATATAGAGATTTATAGAAACATATTTATTGATCATGGTTCATCAAGATTTTTTAAAAGGTGATCAATTTTTCAAAATATTCATATATTAAATCAATGATTTATTTGACTAAATTCAATTTTTTCTCATAATTAAATAGACTACAAAATTAAGAAAGATTTTAGGTTCTTTTTTGTTTTTTAAATTTCATGTACTATAATTGGGAATGGTAAACAATCATATATTTTAATAATGTGTTTGAAATAAAAATCTATGAAATTGTACACAAACAATAAGAGGAAAAATTTTCCATGAAAATCAGCATTGAACAATAATTTATATTTCAAATATAAAACTCATTGAGAATAAATCATAGTAAAATTTATAGAAGTCACTGGCATGACTTGACATTATTAGATACCTTCTGGTTAAAGCTACTTGGCCATAGGATCCACCTAAATCCAATATTTTATAGTCCAATGGTTATTTTCAAAAAATGAGAAGTCATACACATCTATATTGAATTTCGTTTACCCATAAAAATCTGTTATTCCTAACATAAATTAAAACAAAATATGAATCTGAGTTAAATAACCTCAAGATATTAAACATAAGACATCACATCCATTATATAATTAAAATAATTCATATCCCTAATTCGGAAGCTTCCCCCAATGAACTATTCGATTTCATTTTCTAGGATACTCATGTCAGAATTCAGATGATAAGAGGTTTACTAATATTTTAGATGAGATTATTTTCTATTGTAAGGTTGTATTATATATTTACATTTTTAATGAAAATCATCCAAAGTATCAATAGTTTTTTCCCCTTTAGTGAATTATTTTTATTGATTCTATGGAATTTGAAAGAATAATGAACATGGTAAATATGATTTCTCATAATTAATTTATGTATATTATTTAATCTATTAATTAAGGACATATATTAAGGGATTATGTATTTTAACATGATATATGAATTTATTTAGGTTTGTGGAGGAATTGGGTGGTACTAAATTGGATTTATTATCAAATGAAAGGGTATTCCTTATATACTCATGAAGGGAATCAAGTCCCTTGTATTCCAGTGTCATTTAATGACATGAAGCATACCATTAATGGTTATGTGATAAATTTTAGGGGTCTTACAATTATGTTCATATATATAATGCTAAAGGTGTTTTTTTAGTTTAAGATCATCAATATATGCATACTTAGTGAATGGTGTTAAACTATGGTTTCATATGGGACATTTTCATGAGAATCCCATTATGTTTTACTCTAATAGATGATATATATGAAGGTATATATGGATTTACAAAATAATAAGAGCCAAAGAAATGATTCCATTCACCTGAATAGTTAAAATTATGTATATGGAACGGTGAATCATCCATTTAAGAAAATTACTCAGATAAATGGATTAAATAATTTCATAATGACCTCATAAGAAAAATTGAATGGTGTTACAAGGTAATTATCCTAGAAATTTTTTTATCTCATGGTTGTCTCTATTTTGTTATGGCCTAGCTGAAATGGTGCCACTAGGTACTTCATGGCTGATTTGGTGAATTAGATAAATTTCCCCAAAGAGTGCCTTATGAAAGGGTATATATTAATAAAACAGAAAATGGTTTGTTCAAAAACACACTCTTCAAAGAAACACCTCAGTAAAATGATAACACATAGGTCAAAAGTGTCACTAAGGAAAAATAGATTAATTTTCCATGGTATATGACCTGGATGAGTGAATGGACCACACAAATACATAGTGGGTGGGTGAATCCACCCCCATTAGGTAAGGACCATGCATAATGAAACCATAAGGTTATTTGAGACAAGTAAAAAAATTATATTAAATTTTTGTGTGTGTATTACTTATACAAGTTGCACACCCAAGTTAAGATTTCAGCATAGGGTGTGAAAAACATGTAATAAAGGCACCAAATCACCATAAAATATTCACTAATTAAATGTAGATCACATTAATATGTTTCCTATACACAAGCTTATATAATCACTTTTTTAAAATTTCTATTGTGTGGATTTTGTGTACAAAATCATCATATGATTCCAATGGCACAATTTTATATCAATTTATCTTATTTCTATATCAATCAATTAAAAAATTTCATGGATACAACAAACTCTAATTTTTCACTATGTTAATAGTTAATTTCAGTATTCAATCATGTGTTTTTGAATAGTGAATTTTTTTCGATGTGTTTCGAGACTTTTTAGTTGGTTTTGGAGATTTTTAGATCTCATTAGGATGTTTCATGGTGGGGAATGTTTTTACTAAACCATGAAAAACCATTAGCAAACTATTCACCTTATATAAGAAGAACTTGGGTTGGTTTATGTTTAATAAACATGTTTATCAAACATTGGGTCCTTGGATATGACACTATTAAACATGATCTAGTTTCTAAAACCATTTTTTATGCATTAATTTTATTAATTTGTGAATAAAATATGTGTCTTCCTAGTGAGGTAGAAATAAACGAATTGTTGGCACTCAATTAGAAAAAGTGTGTAACCAAAATATTTTTTTATGAATTATTTATCTGAAATATATTTTAATGAACATTAATCACTAGTTGTGACCTGGTATTATTACAATTTATATCCATCTTATACCAACAAACTCTATATACATTCCTAATAAAATTCCATAAAATATTTTTTATAATATATATATGTGTGTGGATGAATGGGAAATGAGGTATGTGATATAAGAAACTCTATTATTCAGGTTTCTTATATATATAAACTTTTTCAATTGAGATAAATCATAGATCATGTATTATTTTTATCTTTGGATTCCAATTCCATCTAACATTTAATTTTTGGTTTTTTTCTAGAATTGTCGAGGACGATGTGTGTCAATGAAACCTCCTTTTATCAACATCAATTCTAGTATAATTGGTGGATATTGAGAGGTATGTTGGTGTGAACCTTTCTCTATTGGATTGGAATATCCATGATAAGTATTCTAGAACCATGGTATCTTTGGATTGGCATTGTTTATTTGGATTCATGGTGTGTGGTTTTCATCTGATTGGACCACACATGTGGCTCGAGTATCATCTATTGATGGGTTTATATGTTTTTCTTCATAAATATTTAGGTATGAATTTCCTATCATTCGGGGCCCTTGAATAATCTTATTTCATTGATGTGATAATTTTTTTGTAATATCTTGTTTGACCATGCTGGATAGAGATCACATGTGGTCTGTGTGTAGCCTATGAGACTGATATAATATGTTTTATTCCAATAGTATACTCATATATCTTGTTATACTGGGTTTTATTTGAAACAAAAATACATGTATGTTTCGTTTAATTATCATATTGACATGTTATGTTCTACCTTTAAATGATATACCTTGTTATGTGTAATTATCATGCCATTAGTGTTATTGTTTTTGAACTCTGAATAAGTAGACCATCATGATATGGTTATCCCTTAGATGGGGAGTATGTAGGACATTTGATGATGATTATGGTGATGGTCGTGAGCACTTGGTAGCATTATATTGGCTTTTTGACCAGAATCTTGGTAGTTGAATTAGTGTTATGATATCCTTGTGGACTAACCCAATACAGTGACAAGATATGATAGCCTTGAGGCCTAACTTGGGAAAAACATAAGGTTTTAAAGTCTTAATACTCTAAAACTGATGGAGGCATCTATGAGATAGATTTTTAGGCCAAGATAACATCATACTTTAATAATCCTAAAAGGCATGTTAACTAGAATTATTTGTAGGTATTAGTAATTACCAACATCCATTATGACTATCCTTTAATCATGGGGAAAAAGCAGGTATGGTCAGAGAACATGGTAACTTTTATAGAACACAAACACTCTGAATATGATTGTTTATGGTTTCCTATGTAGTTATTTTTGTCAGAGAATACACATGTTATTGTTTTGAAAAAACTTGATGGACACATTGGAGGATTCCTACTATGTTTTATTACTCACACCATGCACGTCAAGATGTTATGATTCCAGATCACGGTAAATGATTGCAGCCCATGGTGGATAGTTGTGTAGCCGAGCACAATGCGAGTAGTGGTACACGGATGAACATTTAAGGATTCACAAAATTTCATTATTTGTCTACTTACAATTATATATACACTATTTTGGATTTATATATTGAGAACCTGGTTTATTTACATTTGTTACATGGGTGAGATATTTTATTATATTATGTTACTTATTCCTCCACGTTTGTACTCTAGTTTTAATTTTCTATTAATATTTATATTATGGTAGAATAAATATTGATGGTATAAAATCCTTACTACACTCTTTGTAACATTCCACTAGTCGGTAATCTCTAGGGTATGAGGAGGTATGTGAGAGGTCTTGGAGATATATGTCTCAAACTCTGTGGTTTGATTTGGGTCGTCATAAAATAGTATCAAAGCATAGTTTCCTCTGTTTCTTGTTTGTTATTTTGGGAAATCATAAAATTGATATAGGCTACCAAAACTACATATATGATAATTAAAATATACCATGATATCTCAAGTGTAGTGGGACTCTATTAATCCATTAACATGATTTTTGATATTGTTTCATGAGATTTATGTGACTTGATGCATCATGTGTAGGTATGTAGGATCACATTTCATATATATACATATTATGTACTAAAATTATTTCATTAATTTAATTCATTTATTTTCAAATCTATTATTGATAGAAAAATAATTCATAATGTGTGTTATATTTGTGTGACAATAGTCATTTGAACATAAACATGCTATTATATTTGTTTCATAAATATGATTGTGACTAACATGATGTTACAGAGGATTGGTCTTGATCCTTGTATATAAGTAGGAGGGTTATACCTTCTCTATGGGTATATCCTAGGATAGACCTTATAATAGTAATCCCTTAGTTGTACATTATAACTGAAGGTTTTGGGAGTAGTGGAAGCGTAGTTGGGACGACACCCAATTTTTATTTTTACCATGATCAATGATTATTCTGGGATCAATACGCTGATGAACACCAGTCTCCATGGAATATAATCGATGATTTAAATAAATAAAAACCCAAAACCTTTAGATAGGATCTTTCACATCATGTTTATAATTAATTTAATTAATTTCATAAAGAAAAATAATTCATGGATCATTGGTATTTTTCTTCATTGATAATGTTGATCATCTTGAATGAACCTTCCATATTATATCGTTATGCTTGTATGGATCCAAACTAGAATCCCTCTAGCGGTGATCCCCACGTGCTCTGATGGCCTCTGATCGACATTGCTCGTTCTCCGGGTGCTAGCATGGTGAATCACATGTCTTGTGTCGGTCTTTATTGATCTCTTATTCTTCATCCTTGAAACACATCTCTCGTTCTTGAGAGGGGAAAGAAGAGGATTCTAGAGAGAAATTGTTTTTCTAATCAATTCTCAATTCACAAGGTGTATGGTGTGGTATATCACACAATAGGTGTAATTTCCTATTTATATACATGTAATTTCAGCTACAATATTTAATTTCATATCAAAAATTAAATATATTCATGAACTTAAAGAAAACTCATGAATTTAATAAAAATAACACTTAATTATTTATGGTGCACTAACTTGGGAAAATGGAATTTTAAATAAAATTCCACGCCACAAAATAATATCAACATTATTTTAATTTGTTCCAACTAGTTAAATAATTATTTACCATCATGCCAATAATTATTTTACTACCAAACAAACCTTGGTCCGGTCGATCTCCAATTCCATTTATTGGACACTCAAATAAATAAATAAATAAATTATTCTCTTAAGTTAATATTTTATTTACAAACTGGTAAATAAATATTTTATTAAATATTCAATAAAATAAATAAATATATTTTATTTTATTTATGTGATCATTCTAACATGAATAAAATTATTCCACGGTCTTGAAAATTATATTTATTTTATTAATTAAATTCAAAAAGAATTTAACCGAGACCACCAAAAACACTTTGTGTGTGACCCTCTAGGATTCTTTTTTTGTTGGCATTAGGCGGGCATGCCTAATTTCTATGAGTACTGTCTAGCGACGGGTCAAGGCAACCAATAAAAATAATGTAATGTCACATAAATGACATCCACATATGAACAGTCACCGTGTAATATAATCCCATTATTTCAATATCTCATCATGTATGTTTCATGACTATGTCATCATCTTTTATGCTTGATATGTCATTCTTTGACTACCTGAAATAAACTCATCATTACACCATGGACATGGAATTTAGCGTGATAGTTCTATTTCAATCAAAGGTCCGAGATATCAACTTCCATACATGGAAGGAAAAAAATCCTTCCTCGAGTTATCCATTAATAACATACCACTCGTGATGCAGCCAACATACCCTACTTCCCGCCAACTGTGTGTGTGATTGTTTTCATCAGTAATTCAAAGTGTGTAATTAGTGACAGGTGTTATTGATAATATTAAAGTCTAAGGATCATTAACCATGCTCGCAGATAGAAATATCCGATGAATCCAAAACATTCGGAATTTTTAATAGCGAGTCTATTCTCATAATCAATTATATTGGATATTACCAGGTCTGAACTTCATGATAGGAAGTCTCATCTTCTTACAAGTACTGCCACCTGATGGTCTGCATGCTACATGTCCCATCATAGCCTATCATCCAACCGCAGAACTGTATTTTTAAATATTATTATAGCATTTCAAGGTTCCCATCATAGTAGGGAACTTCCATGACATTATCAATGCAACAAATACTATAGGACATTATTACATCACATTCCTGAAGAACAATGAAAAATATGTAATAATACAATAAATTTCCATGTAATCAAAGTAAAAAGAGTTGGTTGTAGTACACAAACTTTTAAAATCTACCACATGGGCTAGATCCAACGGCCTAAAACTTTCAGTCCGCTAGACCTCACATGATGATCATGTTTCTGCTGAGTCAAGGCATTAGTCAAGGGGTCTGTCACGTTGTATTCCATGGAAATACTGCTCAGTAAAACTTCACCACTTTGAGAGAAATCCCTCAAGAGATGATACTTTCGATGTATGTGCTTCGTTCGCTGATGTGACACTGGCTCTTTTAGGAGATCCACTGTTGTAGTATTATCACAGTATAGTGTCATGGGATCTTTATTTCTAGGTATAACATCTTGCTCCTAGATGAAGCTTCGCATCCAAAATTCTTCTTTAGCTACCTCAGAAGCTTCAATATACTTGGACTCTACTATAGAATCTACGACCACACTCTACTTTGAGCTCTTCTATCTCGCTTCTTCTCCATTCAAAGTGATGATGTATCCAATTTGGACATCATGTCATCATGATCAGTCTAGAAACTCGCATCTGCATATCCTTTGATGACTAGTTCCTTATCTAATCTATAAACTGGGAACATATACTTAGTAGGCCTTAGATACATTAGGATAGTCTTGACTGCCTTCTAATAGTGGTCACCTGGGTCTGCTTGATATCTGCCTACCGCATTGAATGTGTAGGTGACATCCAGCCAAGTACATAACACGACATACATGACTGACCCAATCACTGATGTGTATGGAGTCCTTGACATTATCTTTCATTCATCATGTGTATGAGGACACATTTTCTTGGAAATATGAATGCCATGTGATGCTGGAAGCAATCCCCTCTTATATTGTTCCATACTGAATCTCTTCAGTATCTTATCAATGTATGTACTTTGACTTAGGCCCATCAATCTCTTGGATCTATCACTATGTATCTTGATTCCCAGAATATATGATGCCTCATCCAAGTCTTTAATAGAGAAGCATTAATTCAACCATGCCTTAACAGAATTTAATACTGGTATCTCATTTTCAATAAATAATATGTCACCAACTTATACTATTAGGAAAATGACTACACTCACACTAAATAGTTTGTAGACACAAGGATCACATTAATTCTTGATAAAACCAAATTCTTTTATGGATTCACCAAAAAGAATGTTCCATGACCTGGATGCTTACTTTAATCCATAAATGGATTTTTGTAACTTGCATACCTTATTGGAATCCTTTGGAGTCACAAACCCTTCAGGTTGTGCCATGTAGACATATTCCTGAAGGTTCCCATTAAGGAATGTTGTTTTCAAATTTATTTTCCAAATATCATAGTCATGTTAAGCCGCAATGGAAAGTAGAATTATGATGGATTTCATCAGTGCAACCGTTGAGAAGGTTTCATCATCATCAATTCCTTGACATTGTTTCAACCCTTTTGAAACAATGCATGCCTTTTAGGTATTTACTTGTCCTTCCATGTCTACTTTCTTATTGAATACAAATTTTCAACCAACAGGCTTTACATCCACTGGTGGATCTACAGAAATCTAGAATTAGTTTTGGTACACAGAATCCATTTCAGAATTCATGGATTCTTGAAACATGGAAACTTCTATTCCACTTACTGCTTCCTGGTAGGTTAGAGGATCACTATTATCAACTAATAATGACTCACCATCCTCAGTAACTGGAAAACTGTACCGTTCTAGTTCTCTAACCTCTCTTGTATTCCTTTGCAATACTTGTGTATATGGAAATGATTCTTCTTCCATAGGGCTTTATGGAATCTTTTCATGTACAAACTCTTGTGTACCTTGAGCCTTGACTTCATCGAAGTCTATCGTGCCCCCACTATCTCTTTTGTAGATGTGCTCCCTCTCAAGGAATATGGAATGTATTTACACTATAACATTTTTTTATATGGGGATGTATAGGTAATATCCCCTTTTTTCCTTAGGGTATCCAATAGAGGTACACTTTCTGCCTCGGGGTGTGAGTTTGTTTCATGAAGAGGCCTTAACAAACACTTCTCTACCCCACACATGTAAATTTGATAACATGGATTTTCTTCCACTCCAGAACTCATATGAAATACAATTTATCATTTTAGTTGGTACTTTGTTTAGTATGTGTGTCGCTGTTTGTAATGCATATCTCCAAAAGGATATTGGAAGACTCGCATGGCTCATCATTGATCTCACCTGGTCCAATAGGGTGTGTTTCCTCCTTTCACTCACACCATTCCACTGGGGCGTGTTGGGATGAGTGAGTTGGCATAAGATCCCAAACTCCTGAAAGTAATCAATGAGGTCTTGATTAAGATATTATCATCCTTGGTCTGAGCAGAGTTTCATAATCTTCTTACCAAGCTGGTTGTCAACTTCATTCCTATATTCTTTGAACATATCTAAAGAATCTGACTTATGCCTCATTATGTATATATATCCATATCTACTAAAATATTCAGTAAAAGTTATGAAGTATGTGTAATGTCCCAGACCCTCCTGGCCCATTACATTGCCAAAATAATGCTCCAATGAAACAGTGGCACCGTGACGGTGGCACCGGTCATGGTGGCACCGTGATGGTGGCACCGGTCACGGTGGCACCATGTCCTCAACCCTCCCTTTGTTTTCTTTTTCTAGTCCCACTCCCGCAATGTAATTTTTGACATAAATTAAATCTTTTACCCATTTTAAAGCCCATAATTAGTTCCCAAAAATCCCGAGAAACCTTCCCGATGTGGGATATTAAATAACAACTTAATGCCATCGTGTGTAACTTCCCAACCACATGGGAAACCACGATCCGAATTTCTAGGCATTAAAAATTCCCATATCCCGTAACAACGGGATCTTATCTATATATCGCACGAGAAGATCCTTTTCCACATATTCTTTTGGACGGCTTCATTCTTCCCCCTGATGCTCCTGGATTCCCTTCTTCTTGGGGCTTGTGGGCCCCCTCTACTGGAGCTTTCTGCACCCCTTAGAGTCCACGTAATTCCTCCCCTAAAAGTCGTGCATCCCCTGTTCTTGGCGCGTGAAAAACAAATGTTGATCCTTGATCAATCAAGTAGGTATTTTTCCATCGCATCCCCTTTCAGTGTGTCATGCGGGGTGGGTACGCATTTTTCTCTGTGGGAATTGATGATACCAAACATAATGAAGATAATGAACGGTCCTTAAATAATGAAGGGGGTGTGATCAATGTTCTCTTATACTCCTTCATGTTGATATGTGTTGTGAATTGTGTGGTCCTATGCTCACTGAAAATCATGGTCGTTGGTGGTCTTTCCATGCGCACTAATGAACCGTTTCTTCTAGGATGATTAAATGACTTAACATAGAATTTGGTTAATCACATAAACTTGGATGTTTAAATGGACATTCAGTAAAATAAGGATCCTTGTGTGATCGCCCCGGATAGCCAATAGAATGAAGAAAATAGTGAATGATGTGCTTGAACCTCGATGTTTCCCTGCTCAGTTTTGGTAGTAGCTGTGTTGTTCTATTTTATTATCTATGGAGAGATGTGGGTGAGGATGGGATCCTCCATTTTGGTATGGATGTTGTTTGTGAATCTGAAGCTATGTGGTTTCTCTGCTGTGACACGAACTCCGGTGGTATCCTCTATTGTTGAGAAATCGTTGGTTCATAGTTTGGGGACATGGGGCTATGTCTTGGGGTTTTATTTATTTCCAGTATTTTGAGGGATCTCACTAATCCCTTTTGTGAGGTTTTCTTTGGTTCCAGTACTTTGAGGGATCTCACTGATCCCCTTTTGTTGTTGTAACGTTACAAGAGAACCGAGTGTGAATGCTTAAATTGTTGTTTGGTTGTCTCTCTTTTCTTGGCTTGTGATTAAGCCTCTTAGTTGCTCGATATTGTAGAATTCACCTAAATGGGATAACTTGAACATGAAAACAAGAATGGTTTAAATGGGGAATTGGTTGTTAAAATGAGTTGTGACTTGGCCGTGAGTTTCATGGATTCTTTTGTGAATGAATAGTAACAAGGGTGTTTGTGCTTAGGTTTTGGAACCCCTAGGTTGGGATGAGTGTTTGTTACCTATACATATACCTATAGATTTTATGTTTCTTATTTGCGCCCCACCCAATATGAGCACTTAGTGACGAACACCCCATTTCTTGGGGAGGGTGTTTTTTCCAACACTCCTATGAGTGGCTGGTTATTAGCTCCTTTCTGCGCCCTTTTCCGAATATCCCAAGACACTTCAGGCAGGCTGTGATTGTCTGAAGTGCATTATTAGCCTAAGAATCTTCGGGAAGGCTGTGATGTTTTGAATTCCATTATTAGCCCATGAAGTTTTGGGTAGGCTGTGATGGCCTGAAGTCCATTATTATCCCAAGAATCTTCGGGCATGGTAGTTTTGGTGGTTGGCCTATGTGTTTGTGGACAGGTTGTTTCACAAGTGTCTTAGGTCTGAGGCTCAGGTGTCTTCAGGTGTAACACCCCGAGCTTCCACTATACGCTTCTCATTCAATAATGCAATAGCTTGAATTGTACGCAACTTCGAGTTTTAAAACACTACGACTAATCAAAGTAGCCGTTATGAATAGTAATAACCACTTTTTAAAATTATAGAAATTTTATATTTCAAAATGGACATCATTTTTGGATTCGGAATATCAAAATTAGCCTATGTTGAATTTTTGGCATTTTTCTGGGAACTTCAAATTTTTTATGAATAGTGAAAAATACTTAAAAACAACTTTTTTAATCAAAATAATTTATAGTGATAAATTATACTATTTATTGGTTTTAAAGTATAATTAGAATAAATTTTTACCATTTTATCCAATGGTGGTCATTATAATTAATTTAACATTGAAATTGGACATAAACAATTGCCAATCTTTTGATATAAATTGTTTCTTAAAAACACGCTATTTGTTGTGACAACGGGAATTAATTATAAAATTAATTAATGAAAATTATATGTTTGTAATTTTGTAAAATAGACATCATTTTTGAATTCGGAATATCAATTATAGCTTAGGGTGAAATTTTGGCATTGTTCTGAAAAACTTCAATTTTTGATGAATAGTGAAACCACTAAGTGGTAGTTAAATAACTGATTTTTTGTATAAATGAAATATTACCACTTCTGTGATTTGATTTTCAAAAATCCGACATACATGGTTTTCATTAAGAAGTAAAATTTGGTTCAATGAGATTAAAATAATTTTTTGGTGAATAGTAACTTTTAAGTTCTTAATCGTGATTTGAGATAATTAGTGTAGTTTAAGGTAAAAATAATGTTTTAATAATATGATATGAGCTTTACACTTGTCCTACTCCAATTGGATGAGTCATGGCCGACCAAGAAAATCCAAGGGTCAACATGGGGACCCCATGGAGCCACTTTAGTTGGAAAATGACATAAATACCTTTTATTTAATGTTAAAGTAAAAAATGACACAAACATGAAATGTTTTACTAAAACAATTTTTACATGGGGTTATACAATTCATATATTTGACTCTAAATAGTCATTGGAAAGCTAAAAAGATTTCCTACATCATAGTATTTTTTTTATAATTTTTAAACATTAAATAAATTAAATTATTTATGACATCATGATGATGTAGCGATGACCTCATTATTTAATGATTTAAATAAAATGAGAAGATAATGCAAAATCAAAGGCTTAAACTTGTCCAAAAACTATTGGATGGGTAGATTTAGAACCCTTATCACCATATCCACGAATTATATAAGTGTGGGACCTTTAGAATCCGAAATGCATTGTATAATAAAGTAATAGTTCCTTACTTTCCAAGAGTGCCCCTCCTCTCCTCTTATAAAAGGCCCCCACCTCTACCACCTCATTCACACTTTCAAGCCATTTGGCTTCGCCAACCTCTGCCCAAATACTCTCCCAACTTCCCCCAATTACTCCTAGAAGCCTCACTTTTGGAAGAACTCTTCCCAAGGAAGCCTTTGGCTCCAATCAAAAGAGTTACCCGATTTAAAGGTAATGTCTTCTCTTATGTTATTTTGTTTTATTTTTCTTCTCCAACCCCATCACTCTTTTTATTCATTTCTTTTGTAACAACACCAATATCCTCAACATACTAGGATGTTGTTATAATAAGGATTCGAGCTACACTTACACACAACGACATCTAATGGTTAAAGAACATACGGTTTCTGTGGATGGCGAATTTCTGCCTTACGAAACGATGATTGTTCAACACTCATATAACACATTCAAAGGTGGCCATTAAGATGTAAATATATTTATATATGATATATAATATGTTTATGTTTTACTTATGCTTCTTTATTTCTCATTTATGGCATAATTTATGATTTCCATTATGGGTAAACGCGATAATTTCATTTTAGGAAGTGCGGACTACCGCCCCCTCAAAGTGATTTGAATCGTTAGTGCCATATGTGGGATGTATAAAGGATGGAGTAAATGGTATTATACACTATATTATACTGGAATTATGTTATAAATTTATATCATTATGATTTCATTCCATTAAATATGAAATAGAAATGAAAGTAGCATTCATGCGTACGTACGGCTTACCGTCTCCATGAACGGTGCATTTCATTTCTTACCTCTAAATGTTACGTAATGTTATAAATGAATGTATATACTGGATATATATGATATATATTACATCTAAATCATGAATATAATTCTGGAGATAATGGATATTCTACCACATAAACAACTTGTAATTATAAGAAGTTTATTGTTGACTCAAGTATCAAAGATCGACAAAACGACCGTTATTAACTTATATAATTACATAATGTTCATATCATTGTAATAAGTGATATAAAAAGGATAATTAAATTGAAAATGGTTCTTAATAAGGTATATATTAACTCTAGTTTATTATTTAGGAGGTTAAAGAACGGTTGAGTCATGTCAGACACGAGGTAAGGGAACTTCTTAACCCAACTTCCATTCTTTGGGTTAATCTCCTACTTTCAAATTATTTCATGATATTATTATGTCCTATTTTGTATTTTTGTGTTATTTATGTGTACCTATAGTGAATACACATTACCGATCTATTTGATTTGAAAAATCATCTTTTAAGGACTTCGTCTCAATCTCCTTTCATTGAGGCATATTTGGTTTTATACACAATTTTCTTTTATACGGTGTATAAACCCCTTTGACTTTTACGTTTATTCAAAAGGAATATTTTTATACGAAGCGTTTTTCTAAACGACAAAAGGGATTGTTTTTCTTTCCGTACTTATGCAGAGAAAACGACTTCTCCGCCGCCGTGACCATTATTTGAGTTTCGGCTTCCTCTACAAGCCATCATTTTTTTTAATGAAAAATAAATACAATGTTTTAACTTTCTTTTATTTTGGTATTGAAAATTGTTTTGAAAGCATTTTTATCGATGTGTTTTATTTATATCTTATGATTTAAATGTAGAAATGTTATGTTTCCTTTATGCATGTTTTATGTGATACGATTATGTTATGGTTTATGATATGTTAAAACCTATTCATATGAGGAATGTATTGGACTTAATAAGTGATGGGTGGAGCCCGCTATAGCTCCTCGATGCATCGGTAGGTCTCATGAGACAACTAGAGGTGGAATTGACTGAGGCCCTTTCCCAAATTGATTTATGGTTTTGGCCAAGGCCTTAATCATTTTAGATGTCTTGGTCGAGGCCTTGACAAAATGTTTCAGAATGTCTGGCATTATACATTCCCTCATTATGAAAGTGGTTATTGATATTGCATGTGATTATTCGACCAGTAGAATATCCATGTGAGGAATTGAATGGCATTATCTCATTTTACTTTTGCCATATTATTTTTATGTTTAAGTTTAAAAGGCTTTTGTTTTAGTTATACATTGCCTTAAATTTTTATGTTTATTTATGAAAGCTTCCGCCTTATTGTTATCCTTACTGAGCATCTGAGCTCACCCCTTTCAATGTTTTAATATTTTCCAGGATGTGAAGAAGTATTTTATGAATGACCTGCAGGGATTGTCAGAAGAGGATATGAGTGTGGACTATGGAGAATTTGTTATTGTAGTTTTTCACTTTATGATGTAATGTAACATTTACGAATGTATCTAGTGTTTCCAAGGCTACTAAACTAATCGGTCTTTCAAGACTTGATCTTTTGTGATCATGCCAATGTTACGAAGTAAGGCACCGACTCTAGGTAGCTGGGGTCGGGGAGCTACAGTTGGTATCAGAGGCAGTTTAGTACTAACCTTGGAAGCTAGATTTTGATAAACTCTGATTAGAGCACATAGCCCGAAGATAGACTTTGAGGATTAGTATAGAAGAACTTCCTAAAATTTTGGTATTGTAGAGATGTTGTGAGTTTTCCGAGAAATACATCCCTGTCTGGATACGAGCAGGTAGAGGCGGCTCTGGCACAGATGTACCTAGGGGTAAAACCCGAAAACACCGCTTTGAGCTAGACTCGAACGGGAACTGGTGCACAACAACGGGTCTTGCTGCACTATTGGTTACGACACTCTCGGGGGATATGCTTAAGATAATTCTCATTTTCTTTACAAACCACTATGAACGGTTATGAGTATATACATCCTCAAAGAAAAACTTTTTATGATTATGGATTATATCCATGAATAGTTCAATTTATGTTAAGTATTTTATAAGTATGGAATTATGTATTTTAATTCATAAACTAATCTAGTTTATGCCATTGTTTAGAAATAGCGGCTAGTGGAAGGAATGGAAACCGTATCAATGCACGCACTCCATGTAGGGATTTCCCTCCTGCTCAAGATAATTATTGTGGATCTGGAGATACAACTGGTGCTGATCAACTTATTACCATACTGGGACAACTCACTCAGGTTATGAATAATAACCTTACTCGTATGGAGCACCCTGATATGCAACGTGGAGGATCAATGTTAGACCGCTTCATGAGGCAACAACCACCAATATTTAATGGGGGTAAAAATCCATTAGTATCTGAGAAATGGATAAACACCTTAGAGAAAATATTCCACGCCTTGGGGGTAGCGAAAGGGAGAAGGTTATCATGGCAGTTTACCGCCTCACTGGAGATGCTGATCAATGGTGGTCATTGATTCAAAACACAAAAGAAGATGATGACGTATCGAATATGGAATGGAGGCAGTTCAAAGAGATTTTCTTAGAAAAATACTTTCCTCGTGACCATTGAGAAGATATGGAAAGGCAATTTCTGAGTCTGAGGTAGAAGGAGGATGAGAATGTCGCAAAGTATGAGGCCAACTTTACAAGGTTAGCGAGGTATGCTGCAGATTATATATGTAACCCAAGGAGTAAGATTTATCGTTTCTTTTGTGGGTTAAAACCATTTCTCTGTCGAGATTTAGTATCACAATCCTTCTCATCATACGAATATATTGTCTCGTGTGCTATCAGGACAGAAAAGGAATTCTCTAAGTCTTATGACAACAAAGTAAAGCAAGAGAAGAAGAGAACGGTGGAACAAGAGACAGATAAAGGGAAAAAGGGAAAGAAGGATATTCCATTATGTGATAATTGTGGGAAGAATCACCATGGTACTTGCCTAAAAGGAATGGGAGTTTGTTATAAATGTAGAGAAAAGGGTCCCCAGGATCGTGATTGCAAGGGAATGAAAGAGGCTATCAAAGTTGAATGCTACAATTGTAGAGAAATGGGTCATTATGCAAATGAATGTCCTAAGCTTCAGGGAAACTTACCTCAGAAAATGCCAAGGGATCAAGGACAATCTTATACTGTTACTACAGTTAAAGCAGAATAACTAATGTTATGGTGATTTCGGACTCATGGATTATATTCTGGTTATTAGAATAATGTGATATATATATAAGGATTGTACTGCAGTACTTGTTGATTTCAGTAAGGTTTTAATATGATGAAGGTAATTATATTTTTAGTATGTGATAATAAGAGAAACTTTACTTTGTTTGGGGAATCTGATAAATTGATTTTGGAATTAAGAGACCTTTTAGAGAAAGTCTGGATAGAGGTATATTGGATAATTATAATGGTTGGAGTGGATTAAGTTGATCTTTGGATAGTATTGTTTAAGGTTAAAAAATTTATGAAGATTATATTTGGAATATTATGATACTATAGTTTTAGGAAAAGGACAACCTGCAGGGTGGGGCATAACCCGTCGCATCGGACAAAGCTGCAGGAATCGAACCCACAATCATGGTGCGACAGGCCTTTATTTCCTACCACTTTCCTACAGGAAGTCCCTGGTTATTAAAAAATAATTTTACTAATCTAAATGGTATGTGTTAACATTTGTAACCTTATACAATTAGGATAAGTATAATATTTTTGAGTTCTATTATCTTTTTGAGTGAAAGATGAGTTGAAGGTTGAAACTCTAATTATCAAGAATAAATATATATATACCTATCTGTTATTCAATGAATAAATTAATTCTTAAACTTTAGTAAAGGGATATTAAAACAAAAAAATGTGTTATCCAAATACCTTATGTCTTGTTGAACTGATGATGTTTTAAATCAACATATATTGAAGGCTTTGAGGCCCTCAATTTGAGAGTTGATTGTGATTGATGACCTCAATCACTCCCTACAAATATTTACATTTTTCCTCCAATTATATGTCTCTAATTGCCACCAATGTTCTCCTAATCGAGATCATAATTGGGTGGTGACTTTTTCATTTCCCTTTCCCTCTTGTTAAGGCTAAATTGTATTAATCTTATTTCCAATGTGGGTTTTCCTCAAAGGTATTTTCTCTTTTCAACCTTTTATTTTCAACGAAAAATTTCAAATTGCGAGGACGCAATTTATTGAAGTAGGGGAGAATGTAACACCCCGAGCTTCCACGATACGCTTCTCATTCAATAATGCAATAGCTTGCATTGTACGCAACTTCGAGTTTTAAAACACCGCGACTAATCAAAGTAGCCGTTATAAATAGTAATAACCACTTTTTAAAATTATAGAAATTTTATATTTCAAAATGGACTTCATTTTTGGATTCGGAATATCAAAATTAGCCTATGTTGAATTTTTGGCATTTTTCTGAGAACATCTAATTTTTTATGAATAGTGAAAAATACTTAAAAACAACTTTTTTAATCAAAATAATTTATAGTGATAAATTATACTATTTAGTGGTTTTAAAGTATAATTAGAATATATTTTTACCATTTTATCCAATGGTGCTCATTAGAATTAATTTAACATTGAAATTGGACTTAAACAATTGCCAATCTTTTGATATAAATTGTTTCTTAAAAACACGCTATTTGTTGTGACAACGAGAATTAATTATAAAATTAATTAATTAAACTTATATGTTTGGAATTTTTTAAAATAGACATCATTTTTGAATTTGGAATATCAATTATAGCTTAGGGTGAAATTTTGGCATTGTTCTGAAAAACTTCAATTTTTGATGAATAGTGAAACTACTAAGTGATAGTTAAATAACTGATTTTTCGTTTAAATGAAATATTACCACTTCTGTTATTTGATTTTAAAAAATCCGACATACATGGTTGTCATTAAGAAGTAAAATGTGGTTCAATGAGATTAAAATAATTTTTTGGTGAATAGTAACTTTTAAGTTCTTAATCGCGATTAGAGGTAATTAGTGTAGGTTAAGGTAAAAATAATATTTTAATAATATGATATGAGTTTTACACTTGTCCTACTCCAATTTGATGAGTAATGGCCGACCAAGACAATCCATGGGTCAACATGGGGACCCCATGGAGCCACTTTAGTTGGAAAATGACATAAATACCTTTTATTTAATGTTAAAGTAAAAAATGACACAAACATGAAATGTTTTACTAAAACAATTTTTACATGGGGTTATACAAGTCATATGTTTTACTATAAATAGTCATTGGAAAGCTAAAACGATTTCCAACATCATAGTATTTTTTTTATAATTTTTAAACATTAAATAAATTAAATTATGTATGACATCATGATGATGCAGCGATGACCTCATTATTTAACGATTTAAATAAAATGAGAAGATAATGAAAAATCCAAGGCATACACTTGTCCAAAAACTATTGGATGGGTATATTTAGAACCCTTATCACCTTATCCACGAATTATATAAGTGTGGGATCTTTATAATCCGAAATGCATTGTATAATAAAGTAATAGTTCCTTACTTTCCAAGAGTGACCCTCCTCTCCTCTTATAAAAGGCCCCCACCTCTACCACCTCATTCACACTTTCAAGCCATTTGGCTCGGCCAACCTCTGCCCAAATACTCTCCCAACCTCCCCCTATTACTCCTAGAAGCCTCACTTTGGGAATAACGCTTCCCAAGGAAGCCTTTGGCTCCAATCAAAAGAGTTACCCGATTTAAAGGTAATGTCTTCTCTTATGTTATTTTGTTTTATTTTTCTTCTCCAACACCATAAACTCTTTTTATTCATTTATTTTGTAACAACACCAGTATCCTCAATATACTAGGATGTTTTTATAAGAATTATTCGAGCTACACTTATACACACCTACATCTAATGGTTAAAGAACATACGGTTTTTGTGGATGGCGAATTTCTGCCTCACGAAATGATGATTGTTCAACACTCATATAACACCTTCAAAGGTGGCCATTAAGATGTCAATATGTTTATATATGATATATAATATGTTTATGTTTTACTTATGCTTCTGTATTTCTCATTTATGGCATAATTTATGATTTCCATTATGGGTAAACGCGATAATTTCATTTTAGGAAGTGCGGACTACCGCCCCCTCAAAGTGATTTGAATCGTTAATGCCATATGTGGGATGTATAAATGATGTAGTAAATGTTATTATACACTATATTATACTGGAATTATATTATACATTTATATCATTATGATTTCATTCCATTAAATATTAAATAGAAATGAAAGTAGCGTTCATGCGTACGTACGGCTTACCGTCTCCATGAACGGTGCATTTCATTTCTTACCTCTAAATGTTACGTATTGTTATAAATGAATGTATATACTGGATATATATGATATATATGACATCTAAATCATGAATATAATTCTGGAGATAATGGATATTCTACCACATAAACAACTTGTAATTATAAGAAGTTTATTGTTGACTCAAGTACCAAAGATCGACAAAACGACCGTTATTAACTTATATAATTACATAATGTTCATATCATTGTAATAAGTGATATAAAAAGGATAATTAAATTGAAAATGGTTCTTAATAAGGTATATATTAACTCTAGTTTATTATTCAGGAGGTTAAAGAACGGTTGAGTCATGTCAGACATGAGGTAAGGGAACTTCTTAACCCAACTTCCATTCTTTGGGTTAATCTCCTACTTTCAAATTATTTCATGATATTATTATGTCCTATTTTGTATTTTTATGTTATTTATGTGTACCTATAGTGAATACACATTGCCGATCTATTTTATTTGAAAAATCATCTTTTAAGGACTTCGTCTCAATCTCCTTTCATTGAGGCATATTTGGTTTTATACACAATTTTCTTTTATACGGTGTATAAACCCCTTTGACGTTTACGTTTATTCAAAAGGAATCTTTTTATACGAAGCGTTTTGCTAAACGAAAAAAGGGAATGTTTTTCTTTCCGTACTTATGCGGCGACAACGACTTCTCCGCCGTCGTGACCATTATTTGAGTTTCGACTTCCTCTACAAGCCATCATTTTTTTTAATGAAAAATAAATACAAAGTTTTATCTTTATTTTATTTTGGTATTGAAAATGGTTTTGAAAGCGTTTTTATCAATGTGTTGTATTGATATCTTGTGATTGAAATGTATAAATGTTATGTTTCCTTTATGGATGTATTATGTGATACGGTTATGTTATGGTTTATGATATGTTTAAACCTATTCATATGAGGAATGTATTGGACTTAATAAGTGACGGGTGGAGCCCGATATAGCTCCTCAATGCATCGGTAGGTCTCATGAGACAACTAGACGTGGAATTATCCGAGGCCCTTTCCCAATTTGATTTATGGTTTTGGCCGAGGCCTTAATCATTTTAGATGTCTTGGCCGAGGCCTTGACAAAATGTTTCAGAATGTCTGGCATTATACATTCCCTCATTATGAAAGTGGTTATTGATATTGCATGTGATTATTCGACCAGTAGAATATCCATGTGAGGAATTTAATGGCATTATCTCATTTTACTTTTGCCATATTATGTTTAAGTTTAAGTTTAAAAGGCTTTTGTTTTAGTTATACATTGCCTTAAATTTTTATGTTTATTTATGATAGCTTCCGCATTATTGTTATCCTTACTGAGCATCTGAGCTCACCCCTTTCAATGTTTTAATATTTTCCAGGATGTGAAGAAGTATTTTATAAATGACCTGCAGGGATTGTCAGAAGAGGATATGAGTGTGGACTATGGAGACTTTGTTATTGTAGTTTTTCACTTTATGATGTAATATAACGTTTACGAATGTATCTAGTGTTTCCAAGACTACTAAACTAATCAGTCTTTCGAGACTTGATCTTTTGTGATCATGCCAATGTTACGAAGTAAGGCACTGACTCTGGGTAGCTGGGGTCGGGGCGTTACATCATGGGTGGCAGTAGTTGTTCTAGCCCAGGTGAATTCGGGTGTGGTTATGCGTGGTGGTTATAGACTAGGTGTCTGCGGGAGGGGGTTTGGCAGTGGGACTGCAGTGAGGTTATGGCCCAAGTGTCTGCGGGCGGGTTTTAGGAGTGGGACTGCGGTGAGGTTATGGCCTATGTGTATGTGTGTGGGGTTTGGTAGTGGGACTGCAGTGAGACTAGCAGGATTGGTTTGACGCGTAGGATGTCTTCAATAATTAGTGGGACAGTGGCGCAGGGTACCCAAATATCGATGTTCTGTTACTATACTTTACTTGCCTTGCGTTATTTGGGGAGTGTACCTTGGTGAGGCTTGGGTGGATAATTTCCCTTGCTAGGTGTTTTGGTTTTTCTTTTCTCACAGGGAATTATAATTCCTCTCCATTTGTGCACGAGATTCTTTGGTTTTCCCTACTATGTATACTTGTATGCTCACCCTACGTATATAAAACTGATTTCAGGTTTCCAGGAGGACTTAGGGATCATGCGGGAACGTACTAGCTCGGACCTTGGGGCAGTTGTTGTTGTTTTTTTCCATTTTATTGGTATTTTAACATTGGATTTTTTGTGGCTTGTGTAATTTAATATTAAACACGCATATGGTAATTATTTATTTTTGGCTTACCTTTACTTTCAGCTTTGGTATTATTGGGGTTGTTATCTTATCTCTTGATCCTATAAAAATAAAAATGGTAATGCCTTCCATTTTTTTGAGATTATATACCCTTGGTGCTGGTAGCCACTCTAGGACCTATTGAATACAGGTTTTGGGGTTTATTATATCTCCTTCAACTTAAAGAAGGAAGGGCCTGGAAATCTGATATCCCTTCCCTCCTTTTTGGTGAAGAAGTGTCGTGACAGTATGAGTACCCTCCCATTGCTTCAACTGGAAATGGTTCACACACATCGCTATGAACCAATTAAATAAGTTCTTTATCCCTTTAAACTTTTCCACTAAATGGTGATTTTTTCATTTATCCTAATAAACATGCCTGACATATGCCAAGTTGTTTTAGTTTGAAAGAATCTAAATTTTTACCTTGATGTAACTTTCTCACACATTTCTCGTTTACATGACCTAGCCGGTGATGCCAAAGTTGGGTGTGGTATGAGTCATGTGAAGTATCTTTGTAATCATTTTACATTACTTAGTTTGTGTAATCCAACATGAAATGTCTGTTTTATAAATTTTCCCTATGATAACAAATGCTATCTTTGTAAAAGAAGAAACATTCATTTCCAAACATGAAAACAAATACATATGTATCTAGTCTGGATACGGAAATAATGTTTTTAGAAACATAAGGCACATAATAAAACCCCTTTAGCACCAATATCATCTCGATTGGAAACGTGAGGTGGTAGTCCCAGATAGCAATAACAGCATGTCTGGCTTTGCTGGCTGCTTGTTGATCTACCTCCCCTCGATCAATCTTCTAGAATCTACTTGGTTCTTGTATTTGGATACATATGTTAGCACCATAATATATTTCTATTACCCAATTTGTAGAACTAGATAGATTTCATTCGATAACAAACACACCTGAAGCTTACCCTTGCTTCTTAGGCTGGGTGCAGTTCTTCTTACACTGGTCCTTCATGCCACAAGCGAAACAAACAGCCTCATGTTCCCTTTCCTCCCCTTTGATCTTCCTTTTCTTGGAATGTCATGAAGATGCTTTGGGCTTAAATCTCTTCTCCTTCCCATTCCTCTTTTTCACCATAAGGGAAGAAGGGTTTTAGAGCTTCATAACTTTGTCCACATGGAAAATAAGGATATGAAGATCAGATAGAGACTACTCAATGTTGTTTATATTGAAATTGACAACAGAGATAGAGAAGCTATGAGGGATTGATGCGAGAATGGGATCGGTGCCCTGTTCATCGGGGAGTTTGACCCTATAACCTCCAGGAACTCAATGTAGCCAATGATCTTGACTACATGAGGCCCAATGGGGGCACCTTATCAAATCTTACTCTAATAGAGCGCCTTAGAGATCTCAAACCTTTCCTGTATTTCTCTATCCTATTAAATACCACCGAGGTGCTCGAGCAGGATATAAGCATCCATGTTTTCATGGGACTTAATGATCTCACTAGACATTGATGATAACATCAAACATTGAATGTCAACCATGTCATTTATATGTTTCTGAGAGACCAGGAAATCCTCATCACTCGCATCCTTGGCAGACTGATTGGGTAATGATGACTCTTGCACATAAGACTTCTGTTCATGGCGTAGAATAACCCAAAGGCGTATAAACTATTCCTAGATGTTACTGCCAGTGAGGATGTTGTCTTTATCTAGAATTGATCGCAGGGATAGTGTGGTTGACGAGCTTGTCATTTTTATTCTACAATTAAAAGAGAAGATCTTTAGTACTTTCTTGATTACATTTTATGAGGAAAAATAAATTTTATTAAGTCTCCCACTATTTTATCAAGTCCCAATATCCCTCGACATTGAACTCATAATTCCCAGTTTCCAGGACATTCTAGTGGCAAAGATCCATATTCCCCTTCGAATAACCCAAACATGGTTTGGTCAATCTATTATAAGGTATTTACGTTGGCATGTCTTTTCCAACTGTGGGCTTGGAACTCCTTGATATGTTGAGTGGATTCCCCAATCCGGAAATCATGAATTGGGATATCCTCAACTCTTGCCTCCAATATTACACCAAGTCTATTAAGGGCTACTCTTCATGATGTAATATGGTTAATTCAACTAGTAAAATTTCATAAGGGCTTATTGTATTAAATTACGTTACC
Organism: Viscum album; assembly: GCA_963277665.1. Lineage (NCBI taxonomy): Eukaryota > Viridiplantae > Streptophyta > Magnoliopsida > Santalales > Viscaceae > Viscum > Viscum album. Next base: position 1,847,531,698 of record OY728143.1, on the reverse strand, counting down.
CAACAAGGGTTGGTCAAAGACATAGTTTTATTGTGTTTTTCCCTTAATCAAGTAACCGAAGGATTTTTCTGAATTAATATTTTATTTGAGGGATTTTTATCTCTTATGTGTGAATTTATTTTTATCATTATCACACGCTTGTTAATATTAAGTGGAACTTAATTAAGTGATTAAAATGTCTTTATAATATTTACGCATAAGTCTGGTTTATTTTAGATCCATCTTGAATGCTTGTCAAACTCATTAATTATGTGATCGTTACAACACATCCAGAATGATAAACCATAAAAAATGATAGAAATTAAGTAAATGGAATGATCACGATATTTTCTAATGGTTATTTTATATAGAAGCTGATAAATTAACCCAGACCTAGGGGGGAAACACCTTGAACCTTTTGGGGTCGTGTTTACAGCTTCCACCTGTCCACCTCTGTACCTCTTGGGTTTGGTTTTTTATCATCTTCAGCTTGAACCACCTCCACTATCTTGGGAGTTCCATAAATTACATATTCCCTTTTTAACTCATATGTAGGTGACAGGTAAAAGGGGGTTTTAAATAAAAGAAACCTTGGGCATGCAGACCCAACATATTAATGAGGAGAAGTCTCGCTGACCAAAAAATTTAATTCAAATAAATAAATTAAAAGAAACCATCCACATAAAAATGTCTTGGTATAGCTCATGATCATCCATACATGCGACGATATTTACTCATAAATAAAACTAGAAATAAGTTCTTTAATCCTTCTTTTTTAAGATAAATCACGCTCGAATCCATTAATTATTATCTTTAATTAAATAATTATTTTATCTTAAAATATTTTTGGAATTTCCTTAAGATCCCCATCCATCATAATTTTAAACAAATAAATTATTTTAAAATGATCTCTTTAAATAACTTGTACCTTGGAAGAAACTGGGTGAATTCCTATGCATAACTACCCAATTAGTAGAAATGAACATTGTGCAGATGTTAAATTTTACACACATATATAAAACACATAACATGTGTGGTGGCTCAGCTCTCCTCCCCTAAGATGGTACACATCTCAAGGGTTTGTATAATATAATAATAAATTTTAATAATCCGTGACATTCAGATGAGTACACAATGAGTAGTTCTAACTACACAACATGAACTATTTTTCACCATCTATCCGAAGTACACTCCTAGGGAAACAGTGTGTGAGTATAATTCCAAAATCTTCAGAGTACACGGCATGTCAAGTAGGCCACACGCCGTGTAGTTCCTTGTTACACGGTCTCCAGCCGGGCAAGATGTGTATGGGGTACACGGTCCAACCATAACCAGAAGGGACTACACGTTGTATCCATTAGTCCACATGGTGTGTAATCTAGAAACTGTGTGCCACCTATTCCTGGTCAACACACGGGTTCATTTAATACTTAGAAAGACTCCAACACACGTCTTGGTTTGGATGACCAGTCCGATGCATTAAATCTTGACTACAGGGCGTGTACTGCCGAATACACCCAATCTGTTCTAGGGTTGTATAATCAGGAAACATTGGCACCTCCAGATGAGATCCTCTATTTTATTTTAATCAAAATTAAAAGAAAATATCATTTCTGTAAGTTGAACGACAAAAAGAAATAATAGGAACAGATCTATAGATTTAGATTTGCAGAATGATTAACTTGAATTGAAACAACTAAATTATTAAATGTGTAATTCCTCAACAAAATATTTAAATAATTATAAACTATGATGTAACCACTCTAATACCACTTGAAGGTTTCAGGCACAGTAGAAGCGTGGTTGGGAGGGCACCCAATTATTATTTTTACTATGATTGATGATTATTATGGGATTAATATGTTGATGAATACCAGTCTCCACAAAATATAATCAAAGATTTATATAAAGAAGAAACAGGCATGAAACCTTTAGAGAGGATGTTGCACATCATGTTTATAATTAATTTAATTAATTTTATGAAGGAAAATAATTCCGGGATCATTGGTATCTTTCTTAATTAAGAATGTTGACCATCTGAAATGTCTCTTCCAATTTATCTCATTGTGCTTTTAAGGATCCAAACTAGAATCCACCTAGCGGTGATCTTCACGTGCTCTGATGGCCTCTAATCGACACCGCTCGTTCTACGGGTTCTTGTGCAGTGAATCGAGTGTCTTGAGTTGGTCATTCTTGATCGCCTTTTCTTTATCCTTGAAGAATGTCTCTCTTTATTGAGAGTGGAAAGAAGAGGATTTGAGAGAGTAATTGTTTCGCTCAATAATTCTCAATTCACCAGGCGTGTTGTGTGGTATATGGCACAATAGGCATACATTCCTATTTATATACAAGGAATTTCAGTTACAATATTTAATTTTATAGCATAAATTAAATACATTCATGAACCTAGAGAAACCCCATTCATTTAATAATAATACCGCATCATTATTTATGGTGTGACAACTTGCGCAAAACAGAATTATAAATAAAATTCTATGTCCTAGAATAATATCCAAATTTTTTTATTTGTGCCAACTAGTTAAATAATTATTTACCATCTTTCAAATAATTATTTTACTACCAGACTGACATTGGACTACTCGAACTCCACTTCCATTTATTTAAAACCTAAATAAATAAATAAATAATTTATTCTCTTAAAAAAATATTTTATATTCAAACAAGTAAAAAAATATTTATTTAATGTTCAATAAAATAAATAAATTTATTGTATTTAATTTATACAATCATTTTAACTAGAATAAAATTATTCCACGATCTTGATAATAATATATATTTCATTAATTAAATTCAAATAGAATTTAACCGAGACCACCAGAAACACTTAGTGTGTGACCCTCTAGGATTTTTTCTCATTGGAATTAGGCGGGCTTGCCTAAAGTCCAAGAGTACTATCTAGTAATGGGCCAAGGCACCTAAGAGAAAGAACATAAATTCGCATCAACAAATTCCACATACAAACGCTCACTGTGAAATATAATCCCTTTGTTGTAATATCTCATCAAGCAAGTTTCTTGACAGTGTCATCAACTTTTATGCTAGATATATCATTCTTTGGCTACCTAAAATTAACTAGTCATTACACCATGAAAATGGAATTTCGCACAATGGTTCAATTTCAATCAAAGGGATGAGATGTCAACTTCTATAAATTAAAGTGAAAAATCCTTCCTTGACTTATCCATTAATAACATGCCACTCGTTACACACCCAACGTACCCTACATCCCGCCAACTATCTTAATGATGGTTTTCGTCAGTAAATCAATGTGCATAAGTCATGACACATATTAATGATAATCTTAAAGTCTAAGGATCATTACACATGCTCGCAGATAGAAATATCTGATGACACCAAAACAAGCGTAATTCCTACTAGCGGGTCTGTTCTCATAATTTCTTATCTTGGAGATTACCAAGTGCGGACATCATGAGAGGAAGTATCATCTTCTTATGAGTACTCACACTTGATGTTCTGCATGCTATGTGTCCCATCATAGCATTTTATCCAACCACAAGAACTATATTTAAGAATATTTTTATAGCATTTCAAGGTTCTCATCATAGAGAGGAACTTCCTTGACCTTATCAAAGCAACAAAAAATCTAAATCATTATTACATCATAGTCATGCAGAAAAATGAGCAATATGTAATAGTACATTAAATATCCATGTAATCAAAGTAAAACCATTAGTTTCTAAGACACCAACTCCTACAATAACCATCCATGTTTTTCTTGTAACCTAATTGTCTTATTTATTCTAAACGTTTATTATTCATTTTATAAAAAATGTAACTGTGGAGATGCCTAAATACTCCCTCTATGGAGGATGTCCCTCTTTCACCACAATATATACCAAAGGATACACCTATGAATTCTCATGAACCACCTCCAACAATTAAATCTATAGAGCCACTCCATCCTATAGACTTTTAGATTATACCTTCCCATTGTGGAGGATTATAAAGGACCATGATTAACTATGCATGAGAATTTCAACTCCAGATTCTTCCATCCATTTAAGAAACTACTGGACCACTTTTTTTAAGGAAAATACATACATCATTGAGTGAAAATTGGAATTATTTGAGGCACTATAGGAAAAAATATGTCATCCTAGAGGTGTTTATGCATCAAGGACCTAATTAGAGATAGTGGAGTGTCAAGCGACAGGTTGGAAGATGTGATGGACATTCATGGGAGGCCTTAATGAATATATTATTCATAGATTTAATTTTTAACTTATTTAATTTGAATCATTCCTCGGAATTCATGATGATTCAGAAGGGATCCAATATAATATCTATGTACTTTTCTTGTTTCACAAAACATCTTCGCTTACCCCCATCATGGCCAGTAATGCTGTATAAAAGGAAAGGTAGTTAAAGATCAATATTCATGTTTATATTAAATGGTAGTTTAGGATATTTGACTTGATAATGTTTCAATAGATTTTATTTAAAACCATTAATATTAAAAAGGTCTTAGAGGAAGATCAAGTGGTTGGTATTCTTCCACCCTTTAGTTCTCGTACAAGCGGCCCTCCAACAAATATAGTGAGTATATATCCTATGAGAAGGGAGATAATGATGGATGATATGAAATAGGGTGTTGGTAACATGGTTGAGTAGATTATGGATTCTTCATTTCACTTAAGTTGAGTAACGTAGTGCCTATAGTAATTTTAGATATTTACACTAGTTCCTTCCAAAACCCTATAGAAATTGTCAGTAGTGTTGTAAGATATAAAATTTTAAATGGTTATACTCCAAAAGATTTATTCCAAGACGCCATTGGGTTGTTGTTCAGATGAAAAATATAAAACAAAGATCAGACCGAGGTCCTCAGCAACAAATTAATACCCCTTCATTGACATTGAATCAGTCGCGTCATGCACCTCATGATCAGGTCAACTAATCTAAGGCGAATAATGTGATTTAGACAGAATTGGTTTTGTATTACTATACAGAGGGGCTATCAATTGCTTGAGGTGTGTTCTTGATATCCTATTCACATTCCAAAAATATTTACAATATTGTTTTCTCAAACTTTTATATCTACTCTTTTTTTTATTAGAACATAAAAATTATGTTATCTTCTGAGATGATTAATCTAAAAAAACCCTTGGATAATAAATTTTACCATCAATAGTGATTTATATAGTGTCAAGTATTTGTTTCCAACTATATAAATTGATTGTATTTCAGGATCTATGAGATTAATTGAATTGATGGGATCATTTTAATGGACTAGATAACATGTTTTCATGCTCACATTAATTATTATCAATAATTGGTGTCCTTTATTTTAGCAAAGGTATAGACTTTATGATTAACATTGATTGGGACATTTAATATAGCAGGGTGTTTCCAATGCTGAGCTATTTTGGAGACATCAGGAATCAGGTTGTAGGACTATATATTGTAGGACTATATATTGTAGAAGATACAAATGTCAGTTCCTCTTCTTTTCCTCAAATTGTTTATCCCTATTTGGACTTTTTCTCAAATAAAATAATAGTAATTACTATTAAATGATTATTGTATATTTATGTAGAACTCATTCTCAGAAAACAATGTATCAAAATTGACTTCCCTAGACCAAACATTATTAATAAATTTAGATTAGCATTTCTTTTATATAGTTACATAAGCTTAAGGTATAGTTACCATTACAGTGTAGAAATATTTTTTCTATTATTTTAATGGTAATGTTCATAGATTAGTTTTCTTATCAAAAGGTTATAGAAAATTACATGATATAATTAGAAACATGAAATATTATGACATTAATATCAACAAAAGTTCATATGGCCTAGATACATCATGATTTCTAGACACATTTTATTTATTAATATTAGATGATGGAGGATAATAAGCACTGATACTTCATCACATGATGTTTTCACTTAGTGATCTCTAGTAGTTTGGATCATGAGGAAAGACCCACCAATTAAAACAACACATTTTTTTCTAGAATTGTTTGTTCCTATCTATGGACATGTGTATTTGTCCCCTGATTGAAGATCGTTATCAATGTGTTCCATTTGATAATGTAATTTGATGAATGGAAATCCATGATAATGACATCTTGGAGATGTATCTTTTGTTGGGTGTGTCACTAGTGATATGGCTTTTATTGAATGACCAAGATAATATTTTTCACTTTTGGGTTGATCGGGTAATATCTCGGGTCAGGTTGATTAGGATGGTAGTACATTTATAAGACCATGGCCATGGTAGTTGAGGGTAAATCCATCCAGTTAGATCAAAATAATAATAATGTAATAAAGGGTGATTAAAAAATGTGTTTCTTATTTTACGAGATATCAAAATAAAATGGGATTATATTATAAAGTATATGTTTGTAAGTTGGTTTTGGTTTCTATTTCTATTCCTTATACTTTTAGGGGACTTGATAGGTTACTAGACTCTAATCTTAGTCTCTGAATAAAGTTCACTAAAATCGAAAGAAGGGCCTAAAGGGTTAAACACACTAGCATGTTCATGAATCCATCCTCTTCAGTTGAATAAGTAAATCTAAAATGGTGGGATCGAGGACTGCGGTCTAAGATTATTTCATGGAAGTTCGATCACCATTAAAATAAATAAATTCATATTTTTAATTTTTATAATAGTTGGTATTAAATTTATTTATTAAATTCATTTACAAGTATTAAATTAAATACATGGATAATAATATTCGAATGAATATTATTTAATATTTCAAATTATTTTAATTTTTGCAGGAAGTGTGATTGGAGTTAAATGAATCAGTTTATCATTTAATATATTTAATTTTTTCAAAGGTCTGGGCCGAATCCTCATTTATTATTAAATCAAAGCAAAGACCTCTTTTAACTTGGTAGAGGGAGACCCGTTACATTTCCCGAAGGCCTAGTGGGAATTTAGCTTATTAAATGGCCCATAGGCCCAAATTTTTGGCTCAAATCCCATTCTATGAATTGTACTACTACAGTACCCACTGCTACAGTACCACACAGTACCCAACCGCCACTACAGTGACCCGCCACCGCTACCATTCCGCCGTTGCTATAGTACGCTACAGTACTGCTACAGTGCTTGTGCCCAATGTGTTTTTAACCCCCATTTTTCATGTAGGATTATGCGGTGCTTGCCACTAATCCAAACCCCAACTAAATAATATATTTAATATATATTACAGGTATGAGACAAAATAAAAAATAATATTTTTCTTCCATATTAGTGTGTCTAAATGATTTATATAGTTGAATCTAAATAAACATGGGTCGAGGAACCCTTGTAGTTATTTTATGAATACATTATTTAGTGGGGATAGGCCTACACTAGATAGTATTTAGTGTGAGTAGATTAGATCCTATATGTGCTCTCCTAAATTCTAGATAGAGAATATCTTGATCTGTGCTATCAGATTGATCTGATCTCCATTCCTCGAAGGTATGTCGATGTGATGACTATTGGTACATTGAAGGAATCATCGGATCGCCATGCTAGTACCTGGAATTTGATGAACGGTGAACGTATATATTAATTGAGTATATTTGGATGATATAGAGTGGTTCATCTTTGAATATTTCAATCAAAAATATTCAGAAACTTTATGCAGTTGAACACGCTTCTAAATCGAACATGGTATTGGTTTTGATTTATTTGTGTGCCCTATTTAATTGACATGATACCATCAGGACTATACCGGGCCATTGATCAATTCCCACAACAAGTATCATCATCCAGATAATGGGAAAATTAAAATTCTCAACCCACCATCATCTGCTGCTATTCTGGATGCCATCCTATAAGCCGCATTTCAAAAGATCTTCAAAGCCGCAGAGACATAGGTTACTGACATCACGACGTCTGTGGTAGAATCCCCTTCCACTTCTGGAATTCACAACCTCTATTGGGTGCCTGATCCATCCCGGACTGCAATGGTGCATGTGAATCCTCCCATACTGAGGAGATACATCTAGACAGGCTCTCCACAGATATTGATCGTCCCTCCCTCCAGTGCGGCATACAAGCCATACACCTTCATTAATATTTCAATTCCCTTCAAACGTTCTCTATTAGGCCAAGAAACCCACACTTCCACAAGGCTAGTTTCAAGCCTCTGCATGCACTGTGCGACTGACCGCCCACTTCCATCCATGCCGACCTACGAAATTTGGCACCTGGAGACTCTTCCATCATCTGAGGCTTCCTTCACTGGCACCTCTCCCGGGATAGTCGTAATAGGAAAATCTATCCTCCCTTGGGTCGCCACCAGCCAAGCAGCGGCAAGCTCCTGTCATGACGTAACTCTTCCTAAGTTCTATAGACTGGATGTGCCCGAAACTAGATCGGGCCAGTCTGACCAACCCAAAATGGGTATGGGCAGACGTTCAATGTCTATATTGGCCATGTATGGGTTCTAATGAAATTAAATTAATTATTGTATCATAATAATTAAATTATTTCAATTTAATTTAATTCAATACTATCGTAATTTAACTAATTTCAATTTATTTTTTACCATGCAGGTATTCAACCCGCTAATAGTCTTGAGAAATTTCCAGGACAATGTATGTCTACTTTATTTATTTATTATATTATTTATAATTTTGTGCGATGATAGTAAATTATTAACACTATCTATGCAACGTCATTTATATTTTGGTCAATATTAACACGGGAGTGTGCATCCAAGTTTATTTGATGTATATTAGATGTCGAGATCCCCTCACATGTGTGAGATTATACTTGTATTTTGATGAAGAAAATGTAAGACATAGACCCCTCCGTGATGATGTTGTACTTCAGATGATATGTGCACCCCTCCAAGATGATATGGTACTCGAGATGTGGTTTCGATGGGGGACGAGCTGCATCATGAGTCAGGTGACAAATATGGTATGTTACCCATAGGTCTTGATTGATCCTTTATGTTTAAATAGATTAATCAGTTATTTATTCTCAATACCTTTAGGTAGTTTATTTCCTTTATTCATATATTTATTATTTTATGCATTTAAATGATAGCATGATACACATAAATTGATAACTAATAAAATACACAAAGATTTTATGGAATTTTTTCTATTAATGTTTATCTTTATCTGTCATAACATAGATTTGAAAATATTAAAATAAATAGATTACATTCCATGAAAAAAAATCATCAAATAAATATTAAGTCACAAATAACTTCCATTATTTTAATTTGAACACAACGTGGCGTTCAGGTTGCTCTGTTTGCCATAGCTAAGGGTTCCTCTTACTAATGGAGAGTTATTATGTGAATGATGGAAGATGTAACTGAATTTTCTAGTAAGGATTATCTATTGATAACTTTCAATCACTTTAGAGGCAATGAATTGAGGGAATCAAGGTTATAATTCCATGAATTTGCAACTTCGCTCAAATGAACAAAGTGTCATGAGTTAATGCTGTTGTCCAGTCAAAATCCGTCCTTGAACGATCTGTGAAGTGTCGTAGCCATATATTGTATACTATGAGACGATGTTCGACAATCCTTTCCACATGAATAATCGAGCTACAGAGTATTACGATTCTATTATAGACGGTTCATGGATTTTGATATAATAGTGGGAGACATTAAATAGTTTAATTAATTATTCAATAATGTCAAATTTGGTAATCAAGATAAAATAAAAATATGTTAGAATTATTTTTGTAGAAAATGAAAAGTGATACCAAAAAACACTATGATGATCTTGAATAAATAAAATATCTACACTATCAAAAATTTCTATGTGTAGCACATGTGCTGGCGCACAATTCTACGATATTACATATTTGAGGTGAAATATTCTAAATAATTATTAAGACACCACGAGAAGATAGGACACAAAATTGATTTAGGAAATTCTTGTCTGAATCATATTATGGTTATATCAAATTTTATCCTCAATTTCTGATGTTAGTTGTGGTTACAATATCAGGAAATGAATGACTTCCCACTTAGTCCCATCTTTATGACAATTGTGAGGAGAATGTGAAGTGAGATATGAATAGATTATTTTACAATGGTTATCTGTAAGCATTAAATTTGGACTATTATCTTTCAAAAAATCCCACTATTACATCATCTAAGCTAGTTATTCATGTTTTATGTAAGATTAAAAAATTAATAGGATAGATTAAACGCTTCATTTCAATTTAGGTAAGATTTTTCATGTAAATAATAAATTAAATAATTTATATCCTTTAATTATTATAACGAACAAGTTTAAATAGAAGGAGATAAGGCCAGTGTAAGGATTGATGCCAAAAGAAACCTTATCAAAATCTTTCAAATAAAGAGGTAATAAAAATGGATATTTACTTTAGTTTTATAACAAATAGATTTTTAATCTCAATAAATGGAATTTAAGAAGTATGTTATCGATTATTGTTTAGGTATATTCATAAATATAAAATGTAATATTTTGGTCATAATTCATGGGTATTAAATAAAATATTACTGTAACATATTTTAATTGAAATATAGTAACCATGTAAGTACAGAAGCAATATAAGAAGGATTTTTCTTGCATGTACTTGATAATGGGTTGTCATGTGTCTGTGTTGAGAAGTACACAAATTTTAATTTCCACATAAATGAATAGAGTAAAAAAATTATTTATTATAACAAAAAAACTATCTCATGATTCCTTTAGACACAAGGATACATTATTCCATGTTCTAGAATGAATTTTTTTGCAGTGTCCTATACTAAACCATATGTTCAGTGATACTTGGCTCATAAAAAATACATGATGAATATAAAATGTAAGACATAAATACTATGTTCTGGAAAAATAATTTCTTTCAAAAAAAAAAGAAAAAGATGATTTCAAGGATATACCATATATCTTATTTAGACTCGGTGAAGCTAAATTTGTTTGGTATTATTGAAGTATTTAGTTTAGACAAAGAACCCATTAGGAAAAAAGGATAGCCATAAGGCTTTCAAAATTTGTTCTACAGGAGAGTGTGAAATATTCAATGTAGAAAATATTTGTAAGTATAATTCATAAGATCCCTCTAAGTAATTAATGACTATGACTATAAATTATGGTATATGCATGGTCATTACATTTTTTTAGTTCCTTGGAATGGGTGTTCTAATTAATAATCCCTTCTTCCAGGCATCTTCCATTGGATTTATTTATGGAACCGGAAACAACCAAAAGTACTTTATCCAAAAGGGGTCAGCTTTCCAAAGGCCGGTGTTCGCTGAGTTTGAACTTACAATACCTAAGAACATGCATTGGTCAAGAGGATGGGAGGTTGGACTAATCACATCCTCTTGGGGGGAATTATTATCTACCCTAGGACTCTCTTATATATTGGAGATATATTCTTCAATCCTTATTAATTCACCATGTATAACTTAGGTTTCCCTTGGATTTTTCAATCAATTATTAGCATGAGTGAAATTTAGAATCATCTGTATGTATTATAGGTTCTTTATTAATGGAGACATCGGTATATATTTTAGGTTCTCCGTCATTTTTATCCTCTCATATACTATTTAGATATTCATTTAACCATTATTATTATGATACTCATTTTTAATATACTAATTAGGTCACTCTAGAATTTATTTTCATCTAGGAAGATAAAGGAATGGTTTGTTGTTGGGATCATACTCATAAATGGGCTACCTACGTATCCTTATGAAAGGAATAAACATACTCATCGTTAGGTGCTACTTAACGGGACACATCATACCATTTAATGTCATGTGATAATGACATAGACATACAATTTAATGTCTTATGGTAAGGATATCTAATCGAAAGTTTCTTAGTCATGGTTTTGTGTGGGACTTATGAAGAAGTAATGCAAGGAATTTGGAATGAATATGGGTTTCCAAGTTGAACTAGACCCTGTTGGGAATATGGACCAAGAAGAACATGGTTAATTTGAAATGTGGGGATTGGACCTCACAGAGGCTTCCTACATATCCCCTTTGGATAAGAATTAAATCCCACATAGTATGATGAGTCTCATAAGAGAGTATAGTCCTTTGAGAGAAATTAGTTTGGGCTTACTTCCTAAAAACGATGCTTTGGTGACTTGGGGGTTTAATTCAGGCTTACTCCTAAGGAAGATGCATGTATTAAGGGTATTGAGGTTATATTCCTTAAAAGGATATCCAATGAGCTTGGTCCTTGAGAGGGCTTCCAACATATCACAATTATGGTGGGAATTATAGTTCTCATAGTTTGTTTGTTGTCGGTTTAACTCAAGGCTTACTATTAAGGAGGATTCATAGATTAAGGGAATTGAGGTTGGATTCCTAAAGAGGATATCCAATGAGATCGGGCCTTGAGAGGTCTTCTTACGTATCCCAATTATGGTGGGAATCAGATTTCTTGTAGTTCATCCTCTATGGGTGTTTGTAGAAATGTTGTGATCATCATGAATATCTAAGATCACATGAGTCATGATCAGTGTGAGAAAAAAGAGGATATGAAGGATTCAACAAACACACCCACACTTTTAATCCTCTGCGGGTGGAAGAGTGTGTGCATGCGGCAGACACAGTAGAAGAGGGCGAGGTGACCGGGGAATAAGGATAGGCGATGATCCTTCCCTCTATTCTATTTAAATTGGAAAAAGATACATTGTAAGGAAGGAGTGAAGGTGAAGGAAGTATAGAGGATCAATAATGAAACCTCATACTTGAAAGGTTATGGGCTTACACTAGGTCTGATGCCCTAAAACTGATCCTGGTAGGGGAGGAAGACTTCTTATTTTCTTGAAAGGAAAAGAAGGTATGAATTGTACCTTCGCTACTAGGGACATGAGGTTCTATGTTTTAGAGATGAAAATGGGAGGATATAACCCAATACCTAATCCTCCAAACCAAGAACTTCCCAACACTATTCATGGGAGAAAGTTCCATGTGACTATATGTATACAAACCCACAGACACTCCATGAATCCTAACCCCATTACCAAACAAATGAGGGAAACCTCTGACTATGGATATAAAAACCCAAATAAGAGACATACTGATGTGTCTTTCCCAAAGGACTGATATGTTAAGAGGTATTGGTGTAGGTTACAATACAATCCTTTTCTAACAAGTGACACAGTAATGAATAATTCTTGTCATGAATGGCTTTAATAAAGGCTCTATGGCTAGTAGACCGAAGGGAGTATGTGATTCAAATAAGGGCACCCATGTAAGTATCTAGCATGCATGTATGGGTTCTAAATTATCCTTGGGACACTTGATGTTCCCTTAAGTGATAAACAACCCAGATGTTAATACCTGGGAGAGACTTCACTCAAGCCTTCAGGAGCATTCATAGGTATTCCCAGAATTGAGGTACTCAAGTTCCTTCATGAGGAATGGGTGGCACGCAAGTGTTTCTGATTCAGTGAGGTTGGGCTCTTTAGAGGATCATGTCTTATGGATTTGAAACACTAAATGGACTTAATGTCATATAATCCCCCTTAAATTATTCCTCTCTGTGTTTTAAAGAACTACCTTGAAGGTTTCAGAAGACTTGGGAAAATCACTTGCGTGACAAGAGTAGTAATTATGCTTCAGGAAAATTCATTCATAAAAATGAAGGGCCAAAGGTTATATTTATAAGAAAATAACAGACCTTGGGAGAAAGGAGTTTGGGCGTGCATGTGGGTTGTACGCTAGAATTATAGCACTCATGTGTATTATGTGTCACTGCTAATTTGGCCTAAATGGGCCACCGCTTTGTGGACATAGCCAAAATAATTTCCTCATTCATCTCCATCATGGTAGCGTGTAGGTATTTTCATACAGGTACCTTGGGCGCCTCTTTAGGGACTTATCCAAATTGCATTCTCCATACCGATGGGGGTCCTGGCCCCTCAACCCAACATGGGCTTAGTGTCGGTTTGTGGTATCGTCCCATCGTTCTCGTGCCTTTGCTTCTGTCACTGGCCCCCATGAAAAATTCATAGTCAAACCGCAAACATTTGAAGCCCCGTTGAGGGAATTTTTTGTAAAAGTGCATAGAACACATTTCATAGTGACTTCAAAAGCTCCACCCATTGAATTTGATTCATTCTTAATGAAAACAATCATTTTCTAAGGTAAATTTAGAGAACTTTTATGCATTCAAAAATCAATTTCTTATATTCGGATATACATCGGTTTTTGTAGGATTTTCTAATTTTTCCCAAATCCATGGGGCCAATAGAGAATAGTTTGAATTTTACTTGGGTTATATAGACAACACCACAAACTTGGTATCTTTTGGATTTTTATTACTAAATATTTCATAAACCATTCAAAAAAAATTAAGTCTAAGGATCTGATACTCAACTTTTGTCCAGAATCCCCATTTCAGTTTTTAAAACTGGTTACTACAATGTCTCTTGTAGTTGGATGTTTAGAGTCCTTTATGAAAGAATAAAAAGGCTAGTGTTTATGGTCGAATGTATTTGACCATAAATTTTTAAATTAGATCCTAAACATGGCTCAGAGGCTATGAATTTTTCTAATATTATTTAAATACATCCAAGGGGAATCTTGAGTCATCATTTTTATGGTCCCCAAATCTAAAACATGTATAAACATAACAGAGGTATCTCTTAAGAATGAAATTACCATTTTATGACAAACCCGTTATGTGGGTTTTATTATGTAGGGCCAACTATATGCCGCATAGCCAAATAGTGAAACCTTTTGACAGACATGCCTATAATGTAGGAAAATTTTATGCAAGGCCTATAGGGGCACGTACTGTATGGTCAAGAAAAGGATCTCTTCGAAATTTAACATTTTATTTTTATTAGAAAAGGGAAAATATGATTTGGATGACTCAAGAACACAGTTAGTGGGTTTTCAAAGGAAATTTGATTTTAAGAATAAAGGGTTATTCATGTCGACATATTTCATGAATAGGAAAACCACTTATATACAAATTTGGTGTATGTGGAATGGTAAAAAAAATCATAAAGGGGATTTTAGATTTCATGCTATGAAATTTTAAAGTCATGTAATGAGGACATTGTATTGTGTAGTTTTAAGTCATGTAGTGAGGACATTGGGTGGCTTTAATTTAAGGTCTTTAACTTTGTCCAAAGGATTAAAACTACTTTATTTCTAGATAATTATTTTATAAACATACTACCATGTTCAAGTAAGGAAAAGAAATTGTAAACTGTGATTTGGGAATTTTTGGATACGATGAATTATATGGGAAAAGGGATAAAGGTAAAAGAGAAAGTCCTTCCAAAGAACAAAGTTACCATTATTTGAAAAAACTTGTATGTTGGGGTTGTATTAAGGAGGTTTGACTAGGGCAAATAAATCATTGACAAACATTGCTATCTTTAGACTAATAGGCATGTTATGTAGGAAACTTATACAAGTCCACCTAGAGGAACGTACTACATTTTCTAGAAAAAGTGGTCTAAATTTTTTTACATTTTATTGCTAAAAGATGAAGATTGTTTATGGAGAAACAGATTTTCTACAGCACAAAGTTCATTTTATGGAGAAAGGTACCTAAATAGGGACAGAGTGTTTCCAATAACAATTTTGAAAGATTCATAAGAGTTCCATTTCTACAAATGTATGACCCAAACGTAGGATGTATTATGTATGTAGTTTTAGTTCACCCGACTGGGACCAAAATGGAAACAGTAGATGATATGTTGTTGAATGATCCAAAGTAATTTCATATTTCTTTGAACAAATGGATAGGTAAATATATAAACCATGATCTTGAAGACTTTCAGGTCGAGAGTAAGGTAATGGGACAAATATACATGCATGGATGCTTTAAAATACAAATTTTTTCACAGTGTTATCAATGTTTGAAGGGGAAAAATAAAATTTATCCAATAATGAAGTTACCATTTTTTATGAACCAGATATGGGGGTTGTATTATGCAGGGCCAGCTAGGGAATATGTTGCATAGCCAAATAATGGCATCTTTTGACTAAAAGGATTATTATGTAGGAAAATTATGCAAGGCCACCTAGGGCACGTATTGCATAGTCAGGAAAATGAGTTATAAGATATCAGAAACTATATCACCAAAACTCGTTGGAAAGATTATGAAGATCAGAAAATATTCAAGATTAAGAGTGTGAAATATGAAATGGGTAATTATTAATTCACAAGAAAAATATTTGAATCAATATTATTTAATAGTTTAGAGTCCTTTACATAGATCTGACTCATATGTGAAAATAGGGACATTTCTTGTTGCCTTAGGGGGGGGGTCACTAAGGAGAGGATCCAAAATGAAGACTCCCACATAGATTTATCATTATATGTGGAAGAGATATAAATAATTTATCCATTGGTTGGTTCTAAGAGACGATTCTAAGATTTCACTATGTATCTTTTTGTTGTGAGAATCAATCCATACATACTTCTTTGGGTTCTTTTCATTTTAATGTCGTGCAGCTAGGATTTCATGTCATTCTGTTTAGAGTGATGTAGCGAGGACATGACGTGATTCCAACGTAAAATGGAATATTGAAGTTGGATAGGGGAATTAAACCCAAGTGTCACTATGTACTTCATGTGGATGAGAATCAAGCCATATGTAGTTATTTGAACATTCCCTATGAAGCTTTCATTCATATATAGGGAATGATTAAACTTAAGACACAAAATGGTATGATGATCAAATCATGTTTCTTAAAAGAGAAATCCGTATAGATCTTTTTTGTGTACTAGAGGAGAAAAAGGGAAATAATTTTTTTTTGGTTGCGGCTAGTCCCGCGATTATAGATCTATGTGTCTCTACGTATCTCATTGAAAATGAGAATTCGGACACATGTATTTCATGAAATGAGGCCCCTATGAAGATTTGATTCAGACATAGGGAGAAATGGAACTCATGTTCCATTAAGAAGTACAAATGATGCTAACTATTCTTTCACATGGATTATATTAATTTATAATGGGTAAGATATTAACCCTACAGTTTAATGTTGTGTAACAAGGAAAAATGATGTCATATAGTTTAACGTCGTGCGACAAGTAAAAAGATTCTATGCATTTTATCATCGTGCAGCATGGACGCTTATGGTTGTTATGTAGTTTAATGTATTGCAAATAGGAATTTGTGCTAGGAAGTTTAGAGTCATGCAGTCAAAATATGATGTTCATTTATACAATGCACTTCTTCAAGAATATATCACTGGTTAGAGTTGTAATAATCTCTTCGTCCATTGAGATTAGGGAATACGCTCCATTTTAGTAGACATTATTTATGGAATAAGGTACATCCCATTTTTTCACAATATTTGGATGCTTATTTCTTAGTATCCTTGGAGTCCTGAGGAGAAATACCAATTCACCTTGATGAAATGAACGTAGGTGGGATTTCTAGTTAAAATCTTGTGTTATTCTATTCTGATAGACTTCTAAATGATGAAAAATATGCACTCTGTTTTCATAAAATAATTCCACCTCATCAAATGGCTTTTGAATCTTTTCACTAGTAGATAACTGGTCATAGATTGGAACTCAGAGTGTGGGAAGTTTAATTTCAATTGGAAAAACAACTTATGTGTTATACACTAACAATTTTGGAGTTTCTTGAGTGGTAGTATGGGCAGTAGTCTAACAAGCCCATAAATTTCAAAAACATTTATTAGGTGAAGATTTATTATCTTTAACCACCATATTCTGGAGTATATTTGATAGTGTTTTATTGAAAAAAATTATATATCCATTGGTCACTGCATGATTGCAAGATGAATTGTTGTATTTGATATTGTTCTTTGGATATAACTTCATTACCTCAAGAGAATAGAAAATTGTGTTGTTGTTCGTCAATACAGTATGAGGGACACCATATCTGGTAATGATATTAGATTTGACAAAACAAAAAAAAATTGGATCCGACTTCTTTGAGAGGTATTATTCCATCCCATTAGGAGAGGAAATCAGTAGCTGTAAGAATTTACATGAACTTCATAGCCGTAGCTATAGGATAAGGTCCTACTACATTAATTCCCCATGTGGAAAGTGTCCAAGAGTATTTATCTATATGTAAAAACTCTATGGGTTGAAGAATAACATTTTCATGCACATTCCAGGGATGATATTTCTTGGTGAAATCTATAAAATCATGTGTCATTGAAGGTCATATGTATCCAAGCCTTTAGATTTGATCAGAAAGCCTATGCCTAAATTGGTGAGCACCACAACCTCCTACATGTACTTCTTTCATGAAAGTTGTTGTTTCTTCTCTATAAATACACATAAAGATAATTCTATCAAATCCTCGTTTGTAAAGGTTCTTCTAATGATCTAGACTATCATAAAGAGTAAAATTTTCCACTCATTGTTAGATCTGTTCTTTTTCAGCACTATCTATTAGAAGTACTATGTTTTGAAGGTATTCGAGGATGGGTGTCATCCATCCCATGGTATGACAATATGGCTCATAAATATGAATAATTTCCTTAATTTTATCCATTCTAGTTTGAATGAAAGGTGAAACCACATGAAGATGGGAAATACTAAGGATTGTTTCCTCCCAGTTTGGATCTTCTAGGGTTTTGGTGGCATTATCTAGTGTATCAGCTTGTAAATTTTATGATCGTGGGACATATAACAAGTTTTATTATGAGAGAAATTCAACCATTAACCCTAAAACTTAATAAAACAAAGGGATTAACTATTCTTTTCTGATAGCATAACCTCCATTGATTTGTTTGATTACCAACTCTGAATCACCTTTCACTTTCAGTTGGTTCACTTGTACATAGAGTGCTAATTCCTGGCCTACGATGAGAGCATGGTATTTGGCCTCATTGTTGGTACCACCTTCCTATAACAGAAAGGAATATGGAAATACTACCTATTCTTGAGAGATAAGTACAATTCCTAACCCAACATTGTTGAATTTAGGTTTTTCTGTTCTCTTCCTCAATGGACTTCTGGAAGCAGCATCAATGTACATTTACCATGTTTGTGGATTATCTTGAATACAGAATACCTCTTCATCATTATGTTCATTATTCAATTATGTATCTTTTTTATATGGGTGTTCTACAAGGAAATCGTCCAAGGTTTGGCATTTTATTTCCTTCTAAGGCACAAACTGGATATTAAACCATTTCAAAATAACTTCCCATCATGCCAAATGCCCTGTATTCATAGGAAGAATGAGGATAAATTTGAGTAGGTTATTGCGAGATACCAGTTGGACCTCATGACGTTGCAGGTAGTGACTCAATTTCTATACTTCAAAGATTAATGCTAGGCAGCACTTCTCGATACTTGAATGTTGAGTCTTTGTGTCAAGCATAGTTCGACTGAGATAATGAAGTATATTTTCATTACCAATGTTATTATTTTTGGAATTGAAGGAACCTAGTGATTTCTCAAGATATATCATATAGATAATGAGTGGATATCCTTCAATGGGTTTCATTAATACCGGTGGACTCAAGAGATATTTCTTGATGGTATCAAAGCCCTCTTGGCAGTCTTCAGTCAATTAATAGGTGATTCCCTTCCTCATTAATCTATTGAAGGGTAAACACTTGCCTACCAAATTGGTGGTAAAGCACCTAATATACCCCAAGTTTCCATGAAGTCCTCTTAATTATTTTAAATATTAAGGAGTATATTTTCAAATATTTCTTTTTTCTTCCCAAGATCAATTTGGATTCCACAATAGAGTACAAAAAAACCGAGCAATTTATCTGAGGTTAACCCAAAAAAACGTTACAAGGGATTCATCTTGAAATTATGCTACCAGTTTATATTGAACATGGTCTCCAAATCAGTCAGGTGATCAGAATGTTGTCTGGATTTAACTACCAGATCATCCACAAAATATTCGACAAAACTTTCTAAGACAGTTTTGAAGATATGGTTCATGGAACGTTGATATGTTGCACTAGCATTATTTAAGGAAAAGGACATTACTAGAAAAAAAAATCCTTTAGGGGATAAAAGGATATATAATCTTCATCATATAGGGCCATTCAAGTTTGATTGCACCCAGAGTATCCATCCATGAAGGAGAGAGCTTTGTATTCAAATGTTGCATCAATTAAAGGTTCTGTTATCGGAACTGGAAAGTTATCTTTGGGACAATGCCGGTTAAGATCGCTGAAATCAATCTAAAATATGATTTTCCTATTCTTTTTTTATAAGGACAATGTTGTTTAGCCTTTTTGGATATTTCACCTCCTGAAAAACGTTAGCTTTAATAATCTTAACGACATCAACTTCAATTTTAGAGGCAAGAGTTGGTTGTTTTCTTCTTGATACCTACATGAATCCTCAATGCTCTTCTAGAAAACACTAGTGATGAGTGAGACATTTGGATTAAGGCCTAGAATATTGTATAGTTCAGAGAAAATATATCTCAATGTTGCTTTATAAATGAATTAAAAATCTATTTATATTTAGAAGTAAATGACACCCTAATTAAAGTGGGGTGTGGATCTTCTTCTATACCCAGATTTATTTCTATGAGCTCATCCATAGTGGTGTAAAAACCTAACCCAAATGATGAATAACTAACCCTGATATTTTATTCTTCTTCTTCCTTAGGTTTCACTTCTTCTATTTTTTCTTTCTTTGTAAGTGATGAATAAAAAATTTCAATGCTAGGGGACGAGTCAATATTTGAACATATTGATGAAGAGGAAACCATTTATAACCCTTAATAATGATGAAGGGTTATCCAAGAGTATTGAAGAGGGGATGATGGGTTTAGAATCAATATCCTTTCCTTTTTCATTCATTATTACAACTTCTTATAGTCTAATTGATGAGTAGAGACTTGTAGAATTTTAGTGGATGAAATGAACACATCTCAATTTATGCTTTCACCACTACTTGGTAAATCAACAATTTCTCCCATAATGTCATGCTAAATTTCCATAATTTACATTATGGAAGTCACTGTATGAGTGCTATAATTTAGGTTTCTCTTTTCAATTAGATTGATAGGAAAAAAATAATCTATAATCAAATGTTTAAATGGGTTCACTGGGATCTTTTCTAGGCCATTAGGAGAATTGATTCTTGTTAACTCTTTTTTCATGGACCTCATTCCCTTCATGTGATAGAATTATTCCTCAATATAATAAGATTCACACATTTTGAATGGTTCCTTATCACTGTACAATGTCCCTATTTGACCATTGAAACAATACTTAAGACAATGGTGGTATGATGAAGGAATGGCTGCATGTTGATGTATCCATGGCCTTCTAAGTAGAATTTTAATGGCTGTGTCCGGATAGAAAACCATAAAATCTGAATTAGACACAAGATCTCCAAATTAAGTTTTTAGTGTAATATTGCCTAGAGGTTCTTTCTCATTCTTTTCATAACCATGAAAAATTAATGTGGAAGGAGATAAGTTATATTTACAAAGGCCCAATCGACAAAGTGTATGAATAGGAATGAGGTTAACTATTGATCCATTATCAATGAACCCTAATTGGATGTCCATATCATTAACCATGATAGATAGATACAAGGTCCTGATATTTACATGTAAACATAATTTTCATCTTCATCCAAAAAAATATAACTGCATTAAATTCTGTAGGATCATTTTCTATACGGTAAACCTCTGCAGTAGCAACCTCAGTTTCAAACTCTTGAGGACTTGAAAAAGCCTCAATAAGTTCTTCTCGGATATCTTTTTACATATTCAAAGCATTCAATTAATACAACTTGGCCGGTACTTGTTCTAGCTATTTCAAAACATCATACTTTTGGTCTAGAGGTATGAATTTTCCAAAATGGAGATGCAGTTTTTCATGTGTCTTGGATGTAGATTCTTCTGATGTGGATGTACCCTGTATTAGAGCAGAAGCTAGAAATACTTCTGGTTTTGGTAGATTAGACTAAATATGTCTATCTATTTGCTGATATAATGATGGTTTAACCTCTAATCATTACTCTATGATAATTTTGTTAGGAATGATCCTATTTTTCATGGGAGAATATCCTTGTTCTTGTGGAGCCCATTGAAGGGCTCTACCACAAATTTCAACCGCGTATACGGTTTGAGAAGGGGTAGAGTTAAAATAGCGGTTTTAGGCAAACCTATATTTTCCCATATATCCTTGACCTTGGATTATTCCTCTAATTCCCCATTTAAGTATAGGTAATTTATGATAATCATAACCAGAATCATTATTTACATAGGGATCCATTAAGTGGATAACGTTGATGGAACCAAAGATCAATTCTTCATCTTATAATGATTTTTCTTGACATGTCGGTTCTGGTTGTGTCATTTGGTATGGTGGTTTCCATGAAATTGAAATAGATGGAATGAAATATTAAAGAGTTATGGACAACTTTGGCCTTGACACGATCTCATCTTCCTCTAAATTCTCTTTGTCCTTCTGATCACGTCGCTTCTTTGAGGATTGAACATTAAAGGACTAATCTTTTGATGAAGGTGGTTTTGATGTGGTATAACTGGCAGAAGACAAAACTGGTTTTTTCAAGTTTGTTTGTATAATGGCATGTGTTATATTGATCACTTTTTTTATAATCTAATCATCACATTTCTGCACATTTTTTTCTATTGAATTCTTTCTGTTGGCCATCATTCTATGGATCAGTAATAGTAACTCATGCTACTTGGGCCTTTGAACATTTCATTTTCACTTCTCGTAGTACACTATTTTTTTCATGAGGTCTATAAAAACAAAACAATCTTAAATGGGGTGACCTAGGATTTGGTGAATGGTGAAATAATTCAGAGATCTCCATCTCCTTCTTTGTTTGGTTTCTTCGACCTTGTGAACTAAACCAAATTATTTCCCAAATCTGAGATGAAGTAACTGGGAACCAGTTCATTCCGAAAAAAATAAACATTGTTTTTTAGCTCCTATAATTTTTTTGGCCATTGATATTTTTTATCATCTTGATGAGGTGATCGTTGTTTTTGACGCTCGAAAGGTGGATCCCTTTGGTATGATGATGGTTTTGAAGTGGAAGCAGGAACAGGTGCTTGATTGAGTGTGACTATAGAATCCTATTCCTTCCCATTTCTCCTTCCAAAAGCTATATAATTACAAGATATTCATCTTTAGTTTCCAAAATGGAATCCTCCACCAATTGGGAAATTGAAGTTGGATATTGAAACCCTCATGAGTATTTCACAGGGATCGGGGGTGTGCATAACTCACCATGCATTTTTGTAACACAAATTGGTAGTAACTCTTCATTAGAGAGTGGTATATTTAAAGAATATGTTAATCCTTTCTATCATGTAATAAAATATAAAACTCTATCATTTTCACATTACTTGCATTTTTTAAGATCAAAAAATGTTTTCTTCAGTAGCATTGAGCTGAATTGAATTGGGAATTTCTAACAGATATCTTCCCATATAGTCTTTAATCAAGATTACAAAATTTGTATACCAGACAAAATATGTACCCTGTGATGATTGTACAAAGCATCTGAGCTTTACTAATTCTTGTTGTTGGGGATTCTCTATCATTGGATCACAAAGAGAAAGAAAATATGCTAATTGTTTCTCTGGATATCCCAAACCATTAATTATTAGGAATGTTGTATTCACAAAGTTCTGTGGGGGAGGAATTGGATCCACCCATTTGGGGTAATATTTATTTTCAGGTTGTAATGTTGCACGTTGTTCTTCCATAGCTTCCAATAGAGTTTTTAATTCCTCAATCGTATTCATAAGAATTTGGAGAATATCTAGATGAGCTAGGAACTATACAAGTACAACAGCTAGAGCTTGAACTGGTGAAACAACCAGAAAAACCACTGGTGGTGGTGCTTCTGGTGTTTTTCATGGATAACCCACTGGGTAATGCCTATAAGGATGTGTTTGATCTTTCCCTGGCTGTTTACCCAATGGAAGGAATTCATTATCTGCATCTTTAGTTTCAAAAAATCCTCTTTGATGAAGAGTTCCTACATGATGATAAAGTTGAGGATCTTCCTAGGAAATAACACTGGTAGAAATTCTACTTTGATGTAACTCTATATTGAGTATTTTAAATTATTTCAACTCCTCTTTTTTCTGGGAAAATCATTCATCAAGAGAATGGGGCAGACCTTCTCCAATGAAAATGTCAGATGTGATTTTACTTTTACCTTTCCCCTTGATAAATGACTTTCTAAGGGGTGGGAGTTGGTTACTTGAGGGAATACCTATATTATGGGTAAGCCTTTAATATCGGGTACACACACCTACTTCATTTACTTCAGTGTTTACCGTATTATAGATATAAACATCATCTTGTGACTACATGGAACTAGAATCATTTTCTGGAGAATCTTCAGTATTGATATTAATGTCATTTACTAACACATAATGCATTGATTGCATTCTGTCAGTATTTTTATAAGATTTTTTCTACTGCATCTTCCATGAGTCTCCCATCTTCTATATGCTGAATTCACAAGAACTGTTGGATGGGAAATAGCCTAAATGAAATCCATGGATAGTTGAGTAGTGTGTTCACTTTGTGACTTCTACCCTAATTGGGAGAGAACTGAATTCCATTGAGGAGGGTATTGTAGATGTAAAAATCCCCCAACCCTTTAGGATAAATCTTTTTTTTCTTCATCGAACCTTTAAACATTGTTTTTTGAATTCAAAGTTTGGATTAAACAACCCCCCATCCCTATAGGATGGGGTGGATTTTGAACTTATATAGTTAAGATTCATGCAAATTCACTTCTGATTTTGTGAATTTTGGTCTGAACAATAGATGGGTGGATTATCCAAAAACCACTCAAATCACCTGTTTCAGAAGACCGTGGTGATATTTCAGACATTTTCACCATCTAATGACTGAAATATTCTTTATTTCATCGAGGCATGCACGCTAAAGTTTTATCTACTTATTTTCAACCATTGGATGTATTGAAACTAAGAGAGATGCCACATTGATTTGGAGTTGCAACCCTTCGAAACGCACGGCCGATTGTCGCCTATCAACCGGTCAAAGTTCCGGTGCTCTGCTAATGTGTATAGCAGCACTCGGGTCGAATCCTCGGTGATGATACTTTGTAGTAGTCGTTTGTTTTTAGTTGATTGTATTTTGATTATGGGGGTTTGTTTGCAGAGCTAAATTGAAATGATTTATGGATGATGTTTGATTTACCAAATTGATAAAGATTGGGGTGAGTTCATCATTAGGTTAGTTAAGCTTGTGATATCCTTGAACTTTTCTTTATATTGCATTTAAATTAACACCCATGTCACAAGATGATGTTGATTAGAATTCTTAAGTGTTAAGGCTTTAAACCAAGAATTAACTTAACTGAAGGTTATAATCTCAATCAGATCTTATTTATGGTTGTGTATTTATGGTTCCAATAATCCATGGAAACCACATGTTAAACAAAACAAGTCATTAATCCATGACATGTTAAGTCCAACATACACAATGTTAATTCAAAGAATATTCATCGAGCAGAAGCTCTCAATCACTTAACATACCTAAATTATAACTCACCCCAATGATAGATTTACTCAGCCATTTGGGTGATTAATAATATGGTTATAATTATTATGATTATAAATTAATAAGAGAAGAAAAAGAAAGGGATAAGAAAAGAGTGGTACGTCGACACACACACGCGAACAATGATGATAATTAAAAATGAACTTTCGATTGAATGAGGAAGCTAAAGAAGGGAAGGGGATTGAACTGAATTTAAACTATTTTAAGAACATTAATATTAAAATACAGAAGGTGGAAGAGAATAAGATATATTTAAGAAGTAACTTGCATTAAAACAGAATTACAAAGAAAGAGAATTACAAGATTACAAAAATAAAGAACACAAAAGTAAGTGAAAAGAAAGAGAGTAGGAAAGGTCTCTCAAGTTTAAACTTGAGTATGGCAGGTCCTCCCAAGCCTTTGGAAAAGCTTTGGTCGTGCCAATATGATCTCCTCTCTTCTGAAATGCCAACCCCTCTCAAGGAGAGAAGGGGAGAGTATTTATAGCCCAAGGAGTGGACTGTTTGCATTCCCAATTTGTCCCTCCATTTTCATCTCCAATTTGGAAATTCAGACAGCCGAATCTTCAAATATCTCCTTCTTCAAAGATGTAGACAATAATGTTGGACGACTACTCTCAAATTTGGAGTCATTGGGACTTAAGTATAAAAAGTTATGGCCGGTTGAATAAACAAACTTAAACTGTCCATTTCAATCCAGTCTTTTTGAAGTCCATAATGTGAAAGGGTTTTTGAATATTAAGATGCCTTCAAATCCGAATTGTTTCTTCAACAAAGTCGGCCGCCTACATCGCCTCTTTAACACTGAAAAATCTCAGATCTCTTGGATGAATACATCAGGAGATATGTCATGCATACTATACTGATTTTCATTCTCGGCCAGAATGGTGGGCTGGACTTCAAAGATTTATTTGGGCCCCTTGTACTTGGATTTGGGCCATGAAATTTTTATCCAAGATGACATGTAGTGTCCCCCGAATTATGGTGGAGAGTTAAGGTTTTTGGACTCCTTTATTGAGCCCAGTAAATAAATCTTCATGGCTGGTCTAGTTTGTTCACAGATTCTTTGGTTATGTTTGTGAGGACCATATGACCCTTCAAATGGAAGAATTGGATCATGGTTCCTTCTAATGAAATGTTGTATATTGAAAGTAGAATCCTTCAAAACAAGAACCACACAATTTGGATCAGTATAGTGATAGTTATAATTAAAACATTAAACTGACTCAATTTGACTACTTCTAAAAATGCTCAAATATTATACTTAATATTAAAACATTAATATTTCACACAAATTATGCACATTTCATATAAAATAAGTAAAGGGGCAATATAATAAGTCATGAAAATATTAATAACATCAACTCCCCCACACTTATATTTGCGCGTGTCCTCAGGTGCAACAAATATAAAAACATGACAAAATCATTTTCACTCACCAACAAATATTGAAATTTTGTTTTCTCCAATCAGAGGAGGTTTAGACTATTTCACTCATCCATATTGAATTCCATAACAAATTTAGTTCACAAAAATGCATCAGAAACAATTCATTTTTTCATGTTCAAGGTTTGAATTGGAAAATGTAGGCACTCAAAACTTACTCCTCTCAAGATGATAAAAATGTATTTTAGGAGGTTCACTCATTCACCAACAAAAAGTGAAAATCAAGAGTTTGTAAGAGCTCTCAGCTTCCATTCCCAAATCTAGTGTGTACAAGAATCAAGAGTTCTTTTAAGGGGTTTTTCAGTGGCTATGGGACGGTAGGTATATAATGTCCAAAGGAAAAGAGGGGTTAAAAACACCAACATGGAAAAATCAATGCACATTTTTTTGAAATTTGATTTGAAAGGAAATGGAAACACATATTTACAAGGGCATGAATGTGTGATGAATGAAAAGTGAGGGAGATAGAAAATGGATTAGGGTGAGATGATGTAATATGTACAACATGGAAAAATTCCAATAATGACACAATACAAGATGATTCAAGTGTTCTTTTTTTTCTTTTCTTTTTTCTCTTTTTTTTCGAAAGTTGTGCTTGAAACAAGTCTCACAGTCATCTCCCAACCCATGTTTGATCTTCTCATGGAACTAATTTTAGTAGTTATAACACGATCAAAGGTTGATGATGAATGATTTTTGACCCACCCAAGACACAACCCATTCCTTTTTTTCATTTTTTTTAATATAATTTTGTTTCATTTTTTTTGAACACTTTTCAATGACTTTTGTACAAATGACAATTACACATATACACCCCAAATCTCACAGAATTACAACCTCTCCCCCACACTTGAATGGATGCTTTCCCTCAAGCATATGATGACACATTGGAAATCAATGAAAGTACGTCCAAAAATGATGTCCATTCCCCCCACACTTAAATTTCAATAAATTGAACAATGAAAATCCATGAAGATGTTGGGTGGGACAAGGTATTAGGCTTGTAATGTGGCTATCAAAAGAAAGGTTTTCATAGGCTCAAAGGGTCTTTCAAAAGTAGGATCAATGTAAGGGTAACGGGAGGCTATTTGGCTATTCTGATTCTCATGTGGCTTAGAAAATGTCTCTATCATATTAATTCACACAAAAGATGGAAATTCAGCTCGAAGGTCCACAAACTCAAGACTCACAATCAGTGGTGAAGACACATAATGAAAAAGATGGCCATAATGACCTTGGCATGAAGGCTAATGTTATTCCTCACGGTAGGGGAGAATCATTTTCCACCAAAAATTTTTCATTCAAAATGTTTGTTATTGACACAAAATTGTTTACCCAAGTTTGAGATAAAAATTCAATATATTTGAGTTTAAAACAAACCTTTTGACTCCCAAAAATGGTTGGATAGAATTTCAATATTGGATGATGAGTAATTATGACACCCCTTTTTTTGTTAATTTTCATTTTTTTTAATTATTTTTTTTAAATTTTTTTATTTTTAATGACACATCCACACAAAAGAGAAAATAGAAAAAAGGTTGTGGAAGAATGTTGTAAAAAAAATGAGAGGGAGAGAGGAAGAAGAAGAAATAGAGAGAAGAAGAGAGGGAAGAGAGATTGAGGAGAGAGAGAGTTAAAGGGAAAGAGGTGCCCCCTGGTTTGGATTTGGAGGGTCTCCATCCAGTGGTGGTTCTATTGAAGTGGATGGGGTTTCGATGGAAGTCGACGTGGTTCCTGGATTGTGAGACCTCTCATGGTGATGCTTTAACCGATGTCCGTTAACCGTGAATGTTCTTTTTGAAGAAGGGTCTTCGACTTGCACTGCACTAAATGGGTAAACATTAGTAATAATAAAAGGTCCATCCCAACGAGAATTCAGCTTACCTGGGTGAAGTCGAAATCGAGAATTGAAGAGAATTACCTTTTCAACTTCATGAAAT
This sequence comes from Viscum album, assembly GCA_963277665.1. NCBI lineage: Eukaryota > Viridiplantae > Streptophyta > Magnoliopsida > Santalales > Viscaceae > Viscum > Viscum album. The sequence continues at coordinate 1,847,502,857 of OY728143.1, read as the reverse complement.
ACCTTTCTAAGAATGTGCTTGTCATGGAGTGAATTTTCCATTTCTTTGTAGAGAATGGAGTTCTCATACGAATCGAGTCGAAGCTCCTCCAATTCAGTCAACTGCAACAATCTTTCTTCACCAGATTTTTCACAATCAAAATTACAAGTTTCGACAGCCCAAAATGACTTATGTTGGATTTCAACTGGTAAATGATAGGCTTTACCAAAAACTAGCCTAAATGGAGACATCCCAATGGGTGTCTTATAGGCTGTTCGATAGGCCCAAAGTGCTTCACCAAGTCTATCGGGCCAGTCTTTTCTTGTGGGCTTAACAATTATTTCAAGCACTCTTTTCACTTCTCGGTTAGAAAGTTCAGCCATTCCATTTGTTTGAGGGTGATATTCAGTGGATGTTTTATGTACAACCCCATTCTTTTTCAAAAGTGACTCCATGGTTCTATTACAGAAATGAGTTCCTAAGTCACTTATCAAAGCACGTGGTGTTCCGAATCGATGGAAGATATGGGTTTTGAGGAACTCACTCACAGTTTGAGCATCATCTTTCCTAGTGGGTTTGGCATCGACCCACCTAGAAACATAGTCAACGGCAAGGAGAATGTAGGATAATCCATTGGAAGGGGGAAAAGGTCCCATGAAATCGATGCCCCAAACATCAAAAAGCTCACAGAAGATTAATGGCTTTTGAGGCATTTCGTTTCTTTTGGATATTGTGCCAAACTTTTGGCAAGTGGGAAATGATTGACAGAACTCGTGTGAGTCCTTGAAGAGTGAAGGCCAAAAGAATCCAGAATCTAGGACCTTTCGAGAAGTCCTTTGTGGTCCAAAGTGGCCACCTCCAGGCATTGAGTGGCAGAATTCCAAGATGGATGATTGTTCAGTTTCATCAACACATCTCCTAATTACCATGTCAGCCCCGGTTTTCCAAAGTTTATTATCTTCCCAAAAATAATGCTTTGAATCACTTTTCATCTTTTCTTTTTGTTCTTTTGAAAAATATTCAGGGAAAACACCAGAAACCAAGTAATTGACAATTGGGGCATACCATGGTAACTTTGGAGTGAGAGAGGAGAGGTGTTCAGTTGGAAATTCAGGATCAATTATTTCAGAATGAGAAGAATTAGAAATTCTACTCAGGTGGTCAGCCACAGGGTTTTCTTTTCCAGGTTTATCTTTTATCACAAGGTCAAAATCTTGGAGCATTAAAATCCATCTTATTATAATTGGTTTGGAATCACTTTTCTTAAGTAAGAACTTTAATGCTAAGTGGTCCATGAAGATGATGATTTTGGCACCTAAGAGATAGGGCCGGAATTTATCCAAGGCAAAAACCACAGCTAAAAGTTCTTTTTCAGTCATAGTGTAGTGTGATTGAGTTTCATCGAATGTTTTTGAGGCATAAAAGATGACATGAGGAATGCTTTCTCTTCTTTGACCAAGAACAACCCCAATGGCCCTATCAGAAGCATCACACATCAATTCAAATGGTAAGGACCAATCTGGGGGTTGGATTATTGGAGCAGATGTGAGAGAAGATTTGAGTTCAATGAAGGATCTCTTGCAAGCCTCATCAAAATTGAATGTGACATCATTTTGAAGTAAACGATTGAGTGGGAGGGAAATCTTGCTGAAGTTCTGAATGAATCGCCGATAGAAACCGGCATGACCAAGGAAGGACCGAATGTCTCGAACTGATTTGGGTTCAGGAAGTGATTGGATCACCTCAATTTTGGCTGCATCAACTTGGATACCCTCTTGAGAAATTATGTTCCCTAGAACAATCCCATTTGAAACCATGAAGTGACATTTTTCAAAATTCAGCACAAGGTTGCACTTGACACACTTTTGAAGGACCAAAGAGAGTGAATGTAAGAAAGATTCAAATGACTCGCCATAAATGGTAAAGTCATCCATGAAGACCTCCATGCAATTCTCAATGAAATCAGAAAAGATACTCATCATACACCGCTGGAATGTTGCAGGAGCATTACAAAGGCCAAAAGGCATTCGCCTATAGGCATAGGTTCCAAAGGGGAAAGTGAATGTGGTCTTTTCTTGGTCTTGAGGTGTGATTGGAATTTGGAAGTAGCCGGTGTAACCATCAAGAAATCAATAGTGTGACTTTCCGGCCAATCTCTCAAGCATTTGGTCAAGGAAAGAAAGTGGGTAGTGATCTTTTCGTGTTTCAGCATTCAATTTGCGATAATCGATGCACACACGCCATTTGTTTTTCACTCGAGTTGTGACCACTTCTCCATGTTCATTTGTGACAACTGTTATCCCGCCCTTCTTAGGAACGACTTGAATTGGACTAACCCATTCACTATCAGAAATTGGGTAGATAATACCAGCTTGAAGAAGCTTGGTAATCTCTTCCCTAACTACCTCAAGTATGAGTGGATTGAGTCTTCTTTGAGGTTGCCTAATTGGTTTGGATGATTCCTCTAGATAGATGTGATGCATGCAAAGGGCAGGGTTGATTCCTGGAATATCCTCTAGGGTCCAACCTAAGGCATTTTTGTTTTCCTCTAACACTTGAACAAGTTGGGACTCCTCAGTTTCAGAAAGTGAAGCAGAGATAATGACAGGGTAGGAGGGATCATGGAAAAGTAATGCATACTTGAGGTGTGAAGGAAGTGGTTTTAGATCAGTTTTAGCCTTGATTTGAGAGATAGACAAGTTAGGAGCAGGAGAAGGGATTCCAGATGGGTTTGGATCATTTTCCTCAACACTGTCCAAGGTGGAGCAGTAGAGATCAGAGTTGATGTGGGATTCAAGAGAGTTTTCAAGTTCCTCTAGATTGATGGAGTCTATGAATGAGAGGTCCACATCAACTTCACCATTTATGACTTTGTTAATCATGGTGCAGATTTCACAAGATCCTTTATCATTATAACATGAAGAACATGGTGGATTGGGGTTCGATTGAATCTTAGAAGTGTCCTCAAAAGCATGGATTGAGAATGCAGAGTGATCCTCAGATGGGTATCGCATGGCTTGGAAAATGTTGAACTTGACCAGTTGGTCACCGAATTCCATGGATAAGATGCCTGAGTGGACATCAATATTGATTCTTGCAGTCATGAGGAATGGTCTTCCAAGAATTAGGGGAGATCGAGAAGAGGTCGTCTCACCTTCCATGTCAAGGACATAGAAATCAGCTGGGAAGATAAGATCATTGACCCGAACAAGAACATCCTCAATTATCCCCTCAGGACTGGTAGTGCTTCGATTGGCTAATTGAATGACAAAACCTGTTGGGTGCAAGGTACCTAGACCAAGGTTGGAGAAAATGGATTTGGGCATGACATTTATTGAGGCTCCAAGGTCTATGAGTGCATCATCAAAGTTGGAACTCCCTATTTGACATGGAACCGTGAAGGTCCCTGGATCATTGCACTTCATGGGAATGGACTGTTGGGTTGAAACATTTTCAATGTTCCTAAGTTTCCTCTTATGGGTGCACAATTCCTTAAGAAACTTGGCATACTTAAGGATTTGTTTGATGGCATCTAAGAGGGGGATGTTCACTTCAACACGTCTAAACATGTCAAGCTTTTCAGGATCAGGTTCAAAGGACTTCTTAGGCTTGGAGATGGCTTGAGGAAAAGGAATTGGGTTCCTTAGAGGAATGGAAGGAGGTGAAGGAGTGGATTCAAGTTCCTTTTCCAGCTTTTTGTTCTTTTCATTTTCTAGATCAACATCGAAAGGGGAGGTAGAGCAATCAGCATGGGGCATAGCAATTTTCTTTACCGATCTAAGTGAAATCGTACTTACATTACCCTTAGGGTTGGGTAATGGTTGAGCTGGGAGTTGGGATGAATTGGATGGTTGTTGCTGGCTCAGGTGGGATGCAAGTTGACCTATTTGGGTTTCAATGTTCTTGAGGCTAGAACGGGTGAAGGAAGAAAGATCCTCTACAGCACTTTCCCATGGTTGTTTAGAAGAAGAGGCTTGTCCCAAATTGGGTTGGCCTTGATTTTGGTTCTTAGGAAAGCGATTGTATTTGGTGGGGAATTGGGAAGGCTCGTTAGGATAGTGGAATCCAGGAGGAGGATTGTTCTTTTGGGGTTGAGGAACAAAAGGATAAGGTTGATGGATGTTACCACCACTTTGACCATATTGGAACTGTTTTGGATTTTGATGAGGGAACTGAGGAGGATGAGAAATGGGATTACCATACCTCAGAGGTGGGTTAAAGGTAGAATAGAAGGGCTCAGAGTGGGGTTGGTTGAAGTTTCTAACAAACTGACCTGATTGTTGAGGGTTGAAGTTTCGCTGAGCATATGCCGCATTGAGCTCCATTGGACTAGATGAATCAGATAGATCATCTTGAAGTTGTGGACATGTGTCAGTCGGATGAGATGGAGAGTTGCAGATTCCACAATTCTTGATAGGTCCAGGGAATAGTGACTGTGGAGAAGATGAGTTTGGGGCTTTGGTAGCCACCGCTAGTTGACGCACAAGACCTGTAAGTTCACTCATCCACTCAGTCATCTTGTTGGGCTCTATGGATTGATTCTCTTGGGCTTGTTTCACCTGAGCATGTGCTCGAGTATGGAATTGTTGTGTGTTTGCAGCCATGTTGCTTATGAGTTCTCGTGCAGCTGCAGGAGTTTTGTCAACAAGAGCACCGCCACTTGCGGCATCAATGAGAGTTCGCTCCATAGCCAATAACCCCTCATAGAAGTATTGGATCAGGAGTTGGTCAGGGATTTGATGGTGTGGACAAGTTTCCAAAAGCTTTTTGAACCTCTCCCAATACTCATGGAGTGATTCATTAGGGAATTGACAGATGCCGCTTATTTCCTTTCGGATAGAAGCTGTTCGGGAAGTGGGAAAGAACTTCTCAAGTAAAAGTCTCTTCATGTCAACCCATGAGTTTATGGAACCAAGTGGGAGGTAGTAGAGCCAAGACTTGGCAGAATCCTCTAGGGAAAAGGGGAAAGATATAAGCTTTATTTGTTCTTCAGAAAACCCTTGAGGCTTCATGGTAGAGCATACTACTTGGAACTCTTTAAGGTGAAGATGTGGATCCTCACCGGCTAGCCCGTGAAAATGAGGGAGAAGATGAATCAAACCCGATTTGTGTTCGAAGTCAGCTTCAATTTTTGGATATTGAATACCAAGAGGTTGGTAATTAATATCATGGGTAGCAAGTTCTTTTAGGGTTTGTTCCCTAGGATTGGCCATTTCAATTTCAACTGGTTGGATGAGGACTGGTTCTTGAATTATTTGAGTATCTCTTATGTTCCTCCTAAATTGGCGAAGTGTTCGCTCAATTTCAGGGTCAAACAAATCCGATGTATTTTTTTGAAGGCTACGGGGAATTTAGAGAGATTTTGGAAGAAAGAGGAAGATGGGTTTTTCTTTGTATTTTTTTCAGTTTATGATTTTTATGAGAAGACGGGTTTTTCTTTGTGTTTTTTTTCAATTTTTTTAAACTTTTGTATTTTTTTGTGTTTTATTGACAATAACCAGAAACTAATGACTACTTAAATCACCATCCCCGGAAACGGCTCCATTTGAAATGCACGGCCGATTGTCGCCTATCGACCGGTCAAAGTTCCGGTGCTCTGCTAATGTGTATAGCAGCACTCGGGTAGAATCCTCTGCGATGATACTCTGTAGTAGTCGTTTGTTTTTAGTTGATTGTATTTTGATTAGGGGGGTTTGTTTGCAGAGCTTAATTGAAATGATTTATGGATTATTTTTGATTTACCAAATTGATAAAGATTGGGGTGAGTTCATCATTAGGTTAGTTAAGCTTGTGATATCCTCGAACTTTGCTTTATATTTCATTTAAATTAACACCCATGTCACAAGATAATGTTGATTAGAATTCTTAAGTGTTATGGCTTTAAACCAAGACTTAACTTAACTTAAGGTTATAATCCCAATCATATCTTATTTATGGTTGTGTATTTATGGTTCCAATAATCCATGGAAACCACATGTTAAACAAAACAAGTCATTAATCCATGACATGTTAAGTCCAACATACACAATGTTAATTCAAAGAATATTCATCGAGCAGAAGCTCTCAATCAATTAAAATACCTAAATTATAACTCACCCCAATGAGAGATTTACTCAGCCATTTGGGTGATTAATAATATGGTTATAATGATTATGATTATAAATTAATAAGAGAAGAAAAAGAAAGGGATAAGAAAAGAGTGGTACGTCGACACACACACGCGAACAATGATGATAATTAAAAACGAACTTTCGATTGAATGAGGAAGATAAAGAAGGGAAGGGGATTGAACTGAATTTAAACTATTTTAAGAAAATTAATATTAAAATACATAAGGTGGAAGAGAATAAGAGATATTGAAGAAGTAACTTGCATTAAAACAGAATTACAAAGAAAGAGAATTACAAGATTACAAAAATAAAGAACACAAAAGTAAGTGAAAAGAAAGAGAGGAGGAAAGGTCTCTCAAGTGTAAACTTGAGTATGGAAGGTCCTCCCAAGCCTTTGTAAAAGCTTTGTTCGTGCCAATATGATATCCTCTCTTCTGAATTGCCAACCCCTCTCAAGGAGAGAAGGAGAGAGTATTTATAGCCCAAGGAATGGACTGTTTGCATTCCCAATCTGTCCCTCTACTTGCATCGCCAATTTGGCAATTCAGACAGCCGAATATTCAAATATCTCCTTATTAAAAGTTGTAGACAATAATGTTGGACGACTACTCTCAAAATGTGGAGTCATTTGGACGTAAGGATAAAAAGTTATGGCCGGTTGCATAAACAAACTTAAACTGTCCATTTCAATCCAGTCTTTTTGAAGTCCATAATGTGAAAGGGTTTTTGATAATTAAGATGCCTTCAAATCCGAATGGTTTCTTCAACAAAGTCGTCCTCCTACATCTCCTATTTCACACTGAAACATCTCAGCTCGCTTGGATGATTACATCAGGAGATATGTCATGCATACTATACTGATTTTCATTCTCGGCCAGAATGGTAGGCTGGACATCAAAGATTTATTTGGGCCCCTTGTACTTGGATTTGGGCCATGAAATTTTTATCCAAGATGACATGTAGTGTCCCCCGAATTATGGTGGAGATTTAAGGTTTTTGGACTTCTGTATGGATCCCAGTAAATAAGCTTCAAGGCTGGTCCAGTTTGTTCACAGATTCTTTGGTCTTGTTTGTGAGGACCATATGACCCTTCAAATGGTAGAATTGGATCATGGTGCCTTCTAATGAAATGTTTTATATTGAAAGGAGAATCCTAAAAAACAAGAAACACACAATTTGGATCACTATAGTGATAGTTATAATTAAAACATTAAACTGACTCAATTTGACTACTTCTAAAAATGCTCAAATATTATACTTAATATTAAAACATTAATATTTCACACAAATTATGCACATTTCATATAAAATAAGTAAAGGGGGAATATAATAAGTCAGGAAAATATTAATAACATCACCCTTCTATTACCTTTACATGACCGATATTCATCATATGGTAATACTTTGGCCATCAAATTATGATGATTTTTCCGTATGTTGAGGTGGAAATCCTGAATGTAATATTCTACCATCAATTCTAGAATGTTGTGTTGAGGTATTTCCAAAGGCCGGAACATGAATGGTAATTCTCCTTTAGCCAATTGTTTTCTCCTGTTCAACATATCATCATAATATTTTACTAGTGGTTTCTCCACTTTGTCTGACCAATGTGGACGCTTATTGATTGTTTTATTACAAACAATGGAATTAGACATTTTTTACTCTTCTAAATTAGAATAAAAATTACCCATGGGAGGTTATGAGAATGACCATCCCCTTAAGATGTCTTCTGGTTGACAAAGTATTTCATGCATTAATGACAAGGAATCAGACATGACTGGCCTCATGTTGGAATGTGCCTCAAGATAAAATATCTTTCTAAATACTACATTTTCAATTAGAAAGTTATCATTACAATGTAAAACACTACTGTTGAATGAACTTTCAGATAAAATACCATCATGGGGAGGACCACCATACTTGTTTACAACAAGGGATAAATCATCTTGCTCCTTGGTCTTCTGTCCACAGAGAGGGTTGTCGTGGCTCTCATCCAAATATAGGCTCTCTGGATTAATCGAATTTTCATGAATAAATCCTTCATGATGAAGTGTATTATTGGTAATTTCATAATTACTACCACTACTCCCATAATATGGTAATGTGAGGGTAAGATCTTGAGATGCAATAGATAAATGTCTGAGGGCTTCAAAAACACCATTATTAAGAGGATCCAAATTGTAGATTAGCTCATGATTTTCCAATTGTGTTTGGAGATACATTTTCTTGGATTCTATCTTACACTTAATTGGGGGGAAATTCTAGGATAACTGGTTATCATGTGTAGGTATATGTACTTGCCTTGGATTGGTCATCAAAATGGTTCGATTGTCTCCAAATGGAAAGGGTTTATGTTCCTGATCTGGTTGTCCATATGATATGGGAGTGTATTCCCCATAACTCTCATGGAATGTAATAGAGGTATGTATTTGATCTGAGAAGGAATAATGATGTGTCATCCCAGGTGTTGGGACAGAGTTATGTGTCTGTTTCTCAAGTACTACTGAATTTTTTGTTATGATATTCTAGCATGATTCTAGAAATTGGGCAGGAATTCATGTCTTCCCTTTCAACATTGCTAATATATATTTGGTGAATTCAGTGACCTGAACGAGAATATATGTCAATTTCATATCTAGAGTAGGTGTATGTGCCTGATCTTGTCCCCCCTTTCATGTTAGTGGGTACTGACAATACTCATTTATGGGGGATGATAGTTGAGTATGCCCCAGATTTTTCATTGGAGATTTCTAACTGACTTCTCTAGGTGCTACCAAACAAGAATGCTGGAATCCTGGATGAATTTTGGGAGGTGTATGTTTCTACTGGCTATTTTTTCCATGAATGGTTGAAAAAAAATTAATATTGAAAGAAGAGAATATTGGCAGAATTGATGAGTTTAATTAGATTTATTTTCACGTTTACTAGTTGACACAACATTTGATTGGTGGGTTTCCTTGAATGCAGTTAGATGAGCCTACAAAATATCCTATAGTTTCTAAATAGGTGTATATGGTTGTTTATGGTACTCCATTAGATTTAACTGGCGGTATTGGTAGGTTGTTATCAGACTAGTTTGTTGGCTAGGAGAATTAGGACAGAAAATTGTATGTTCTCGCTCATTTTTTTTCCATCAAATTAGTTTAATGGAATTCTCTATAGGGGAAAAAGGTAATAACCTAGTCCCTGTTGGCTAGACATTTTCCCCAGCAGTTCATCTTGTGTTCCTGGGTCTGAGGGACCTGGGACAAACAACCGAAGGCAAAACTCCCATCATTTTGGGGGTTCTCTACCGCATGATTCTGTTTGCAGAGATTTTTTGTGGGATTCCATCGGAAGGACCCATGAATAATTAAATTGAGTCCATGAGTGACTTCTTGATCCACCTCCCTATAGTATGTAAGGGACTGGTTGTTGAATTATGGGGATAATGACGTGAAACTCTTGAAGATGGTGGTTGGAACCGTATTCTTCTTGGCTTTTGGTCATTTATGACCGGACGATCAAGAATTTTTGTTAACCTAGATAGAATGTCAAGGAACCTCCATGGATGGGATATTAAAGTGTTAAAATTATTACCTTACTTGTACATTAGAGACCCAACATTAAAGATTATGGATTCTTGATGATGTCATTCCAGTGGATAACGATCCATCTTGGGCAGCAGTCAGGGAATTAACAGTTGAAAATTTTATGTAATACACTTTTAGTGAATATAGTTATGAGAAAACATGGGGAAAACTCCATTAAAACAACATCTTTCAAATGGATACATGCATGATTGATTCTTTTGTCTGGCCTTCCATTAACAATTAATAGAGGCCTGACAGATGGGTTGCACTATTAACTTGGTTAAGGATTCACATAGATTTCATTTTTTTTGTTTTTTCTTACCTTGGAATGTGTGTTCTCATAAAGAATAACCACTTCTAGGTCATTTCCATTTGATTTATTTATGGATTTGAAATCATCCAACATTTCTTTATCCAAAGGGGACTTTCTTTCCAAAGGTAGGCATTCGTTGATTTTGAACTTATGAAACTTAAGAACATGCATTGGTCATGAGGATGGGAGCTCAGACTCATCACACCCTTTTGGGGGGAATTATTTTCCACTCTGTGACTCTCTTATATATTTGAGATATTTTCATGAATCTTTAATAATTCACCAAGTGTATCATTGGTTTCCCTTGTAATTTTCAATCAATTATTAGTATGAATGAAATTTAGAATAATCTGTATGTATTCGAGGTTCTACATTAATGGGGACATCCGTATATATTTGAGGTTCTCCATCAATGGTATCCTCTAATATAATATTTATAGATACTTTTAACCATCGTTATGATGATATAGTTTTTAATCCACTAAGTTGGGCACTCTTGAATATATTTTCATCCAGGGAGATGATTTTTTGGTTTGATGTTTTGATCATACACATAAATGGGCTACCTACTTATCCTTATGAAAGGAATCAGGACCCTCACAGTTCGGTGTTGCTTAACAGGGCACATCATACTTTTTATGGTCATGTGATAAGGACCTAGCCATATAGTTGATTGTATTGTGTGTAAGGACATCTAATAAAAATATGCTTAGTCACGGTTTTGTGTGGGATTTATGCCTAATAATCCCAATGAACATGAAATGTATAAGGGTTTCCTAGTTGGATTAGAAACTTTTTGAAATATAGCCTAGGAAGAACAAGGCTAATTTGAAATTTTGGGTTTAGACCTCATAGAGGTTTCCTATGTATCCCATTTGGACAGGAATTTAATCCCACGTAGTTTTATGAGTCTCATAGGAGAGTATGGTTTTTTGAGAGAAATAATTTTTGGATTCCTTTTTAAAAATGATTCCTTGGTGACTTGGGGGATTATTTCGAGGCATACTCCTAAAAGGAATGACATGATTAAGTAAATTTAGGTTGGATTCTTAAAGAGGATATCCAATTAGGTCGGGCGTTGAGAGGGATTCATTTTTATCCCAATTATGTTTGTAATCATAGTTCTCGTAGTTCATTCTCCATGGGTTTAATTCAGGGCTTACTCTTAAGGAGGATGGTTGGATTAAAGTAATTTAGGATGGATTGGTAAGAAGGATATCCAATGAGCTTAGGCCTTGAGTGGGCATCCTACATATCCCAATTATGGTGGGAATCATAGTTCTCATAGTTCAATCACTATGGGTGTTGGTACAAATGTTGTGATAAACACGAATCTGTAATCCCAAATGATTCATGCTCAGTGTGAGAAACAAGATGATGTGAATGATTCAACAAACGCAACAAGACTTTTCCTCCTATCTTGGTGGAAGATGATGTTCCTACTATAGCGATGGTGGAAGAGGGTGAGGTGACCGAGGAAGAGGGTGATGTGAAAAGCCTTCCCTCTATTATCTTTACATTGGAAAAGGATAAAATGTAAGGAGTGAAGGTGAAGGAAGTAGATAGGAGTAAGACTTCAATCTCCAAATTTAATGGTTATGGGATTACACTATGATGGATGCCCTAAAATTGATCCAAGTAGGGCAGGAATACTTCTCGTTTTCTTGAATGGAAATTAAAGTATGAACCGTACCTTCCCTACCAGAGACCTGAGGTTTCATGTTTTGGAGACAAAAAGGGGAGGACAGAACCCAATCCCTAATCCTCTAAACTAGGAAATTACCAACACTGTACCTGGGAGAAAGGTTCATGTGACTTCAGATATACAAACCCAAATAAACTCCACCAATCCTAACCCCATTGCAAAACAAATGTGTGAAATGTCTGACTGTGGATATAGAAACCCAAATTGGATACATACTGATTTTTTTTCCCAATGATTTGATATGTCAAGAGGTTTTGGGGTAGGTTTCAACCAAATAACTTTCAGACATGGGAGACAATGAAGAAGAAGCCTTTCAATGAATAGCTTTGAAGAAGGCTTGATGTATTGTATACTAAAGGGAGTGGTTGAATCAAAGAAGGGTACCCATGTAAGTATCTAGAGTGCAAGTATGGGCTTAAAAGTAGGCTTGGGAGACCTGATGTTCACTTACGTAATGAACAACCTAGATGTTAATACTTGGGGGAGACATGTCTCATACCTTTAGGAGTATTCAGAGGTATTCCAAGAAATGAGGCGCTCAATGTCCTTTGAGAGGAATGGGTGGCACGAAAGTGTTTTTGATTAAAGGAGGTTTGTCTCTCTAGGAGCATAGGTGTTATGGATTTGAAACACTAAAGGGACTTATGTCCTATGATCCCCTATAAATTCCTCCTCTCTAGGGTTTAATGAACTACCATGAAGATTTCAGAATACTTGGGTGAAGCACTAGGGTGACCAGAGCAGCAATTAGGCTTCAGGGAAATTTATCTATACAAATGAAGGCCCTAAGGGTCTATTTATTGTAAAATAAGAGACCTTGGGAGAAATGAGTTTGGGCGCACAAGTGGATTGTGCTCCACCGGTGATTTGGCCTAACAGGGGCACCACATTGAGGGTGTAGCCAAAATAATTTCTTTATTCGGCTCCAGCATGGTGGCGCACATATATTTGAACGCAAGTACCATGGGCCCTACTTCAGATACTTATCCAAATTTATTACTCCATACCATGGGGGGTTGTGCCCCCGCACCCCTTCATGGGATCATTTTTGGGTTGTGGTCCTGGCCCTACGGTCCGGTTCCTTTGCTATCATCACTGACCCCCATGAACAATGAATATTCGCACTGCAAAATTTTCGAGCCTTGTTGAGGGAATTTTTTGGAAAAGTGAAAGGAATACATTTCGTGGTTTCTATAAGAATATAAGACTTGCATCAGGCCAGCAATGATGAAAAATATCTTGACAAAGAGTTCATTGATCAATATAAATTACAATGGTGTCATTCAAAAAAATTACCTTATCCACATCAAAGAAATGATGTTAATAAATTAAATTGATGATGATTCTTATATGTTATCATTGATAAATAAAATGTAGAGTGAATCATTTCATTAACATATAATTTATACATCAGAGTCATGATGTAAGGAGTATTAATGTTTCAACTTATAGAAACATTAGTTATATTTGAAGACTTCATTCGCAAATAATAGAGACATCCTATAATCATATACCAACTATAATGTCAAATGGATATCATACGAGACATAGTATGATATAAATCCATTATTTCATAATATATGTGTTAGATAAAAATATTTTGTTAGGATATAAAGAAGAATTCATCATGAAAGACAAAATCTGTATCTATAGTAATTATCCTAAAACATTCATAGGATATTACAGTAATCCCTATGGTATAAAAAATGCAGTTAAGTGATAGACTACATTACTATAAAAGGGTGCACATATCTATGTGAGAGAGTGGGATAAAAATTGAATTGGAATTATTTAATGAAAATAGATTCATAAATATTTGGAATATGAAAAAGTTCCCCAATTGAATGTGGAAGAGGAATGTTCCATAGATACGTACAACATTTAATGGTTAAAACCATAGTGATGGTTTAGAATTCACAATGTCTGGTAATAAATTATTCATTTTGAAAAAATTATTCCTATAAGCATGAAGTATATGTAAATAAATTTATATTGAAAGGGTGAATTAAAATTCAATAATGGATTCCATGTATTAAAGTTTTGATGGGCTTATTATTTAGAATTATATTGTGGGTATTGAAGTTACACAATACAAGGAAGGTACATTCATGGTAACAATAAGGGTCGACTATTCATACCAAGTTGTTATGGATAAATCTATAATAATTTTACATGTCATTGCTAATATCTATGAATATTTTATTGCACAATTGATTTCACGACCACCAATCATGCATGGTTTCTATTCGATACAACCAAAAAGGGATGGTGACATCAAATAATTCCAAAAGGGTTTCATGTTAATGAAGTCCAGCTTAGGATTCAAGTAAGAAATAAGATCATAGAACATTAATTTGGAATGAATCAATTCCATGTGTCTACTACAGGTTAGTGGGAGAACCATTGTCTTCCATGTAAAATATTTTTTGTAACATATGAAATATAATTATTGCTATTACCATTAGTTAAGACCAAAATGAATGAATCTCTCTAGAGTTTGACTTAAATTAAAAACATTGTTTTATGAAATGAGAAGTAATGGGGTAGACCTAATGGTTCCTTCAACTGATCTGATCAAATGTATACTAACATAATATTGAAAAATTAATGATAGAACAATTTGAGATAGAATTGTTACCTTTGGAAGATGGAATAAATCTATCCATGAAGACATTCATGAGAATACGATGAAATTATAGTTTAGAGTTTATTCAATACTCCTCACTAATGGATAAATCATATATTCCATGAAATATAAATGATATGATATTTCGAACATATAGTTTATAGTAGGTAAATATCTTTTACTTCTCTTTGAACATTAACAAGATATGATATTGAAAAATATATACATTATAGTAGTAAAATATCATTTACTTATAGGAGAACTATAAGGGAATTGCTTAGATGTATCTGATTGTACTTGGGAAAGAACAAAATATATGTTGTCGGTGTGTGGAGAGAATGGAATAGTAGTTTTGAGGAGACATAAACTAGTCTTCAATAGATCAATGTAATATAATATTGCAGTTGGACTAATTCTATGAGTGAGATAAGATCAAACAATCTAGTGGTAGCAATACCTGCAATTACTGAGTACGTTATAGTGTCTGAGGTAGCAATGAATTATTTATTAAATGAAATGATTTGATCTTGTTCTCAGAATTACACATATTAATTAATGTTTTTTCTTATGATAATTCTATTACTTGTACTATCCAAGATGTCATGTTTTGACTGTGAAAAAATGGTATACACATGAATTTTAAATCTCTTGATAAGTTTTACTCAATTAGGTGAGGTCTCAAAAAGTAGAGTCGCCACATAGTGGAAATGTGGAATTTCCAGAAATTAGTGACATGAAACATCAAAAAAAATAATCTTAATCTTGCGAGAGATAAGATAATGGGTTATAAAGTTTCATGTAGTGCAAGAGGTAGTGTTTTAAAATAGGGTTCCCTAGAGAAAACATTATTCGTACTTTTATATTACCATTTTATGTATACAATTTGTTTTGAATTATGTACACTTACCATTAGAGAATACACATTTATAAATTGACTTTTTAAATGTTAATTACCATATATTATTTTTCTTATAAAAACAATATAGAATATACCTTGTTATAATGAGACACAATAAATGTTATGAAATTAATCTTAAATAATGTCCTTATGGTCTAGATACATCATATTAATTATACAGAGTTGATTCCTAACTATCTGGTGATGGGGGATCATAAGAATTGAGACTTCTTCTCATGCATTTATCACTTCATGATCTCTATTAGTTTGGATCATTATCACAAACATGCCAATATAAACACCACATGTTTTGGTTGTCACTAATTTTTCTTATCTACCGAAATTCGTATTGGACTCCAGATGTTAGATAATTATCAATGTGTTTCATTTTATCACATACTTTGATCCAATGAAAAAACCACGATAATTAAATCTTGATGTGGCAACTTAGGATGGGTGCATCATTGGTGGCCTGAAATTGGTTGAATGGCCATGATATGATTTCATGCTTTCTTGTTGAGGATGTAATATCTCGAGCGAGGTTAATCAAGATGGTGTTAACTTCATAAGACCACGTCCACAGTAATCGATGTTTAATCCATCCAGTTATATCAAAAAATAATAAATCATGAATGGGTAATGATATAAGTGAGTTTCTTTATTTATGAGATATCAAAAGAAAAAGAGATTATATTTCACATCATGTGTTCATTGGTAATTTCTTATTTTTATGACTATTAAATATCTCTTTAGGGTCCTTGACTGCTTTATTTAATCCACTCATGGTCTATGAATAATATTCAATACATTTGAAATATGGGCCAAGAGGGTCACACACAATATCATATTTTCGAATCTGTCATATTCACTTGAATGGGTAACTAGGCTGTTGTGGGCCCCACCAATGGGTTAGGAGGTATGTCCAAGGATGTACAATCACAAAATAAATAAATAAATTCATGTTTTTTAATTTAAGAATAATTTTTATTGGATTTATTTGTTAAATGTATTTACAAGTAATAAAGTATATACATGTATAATATTATTTGAATGGATATTATTTAATATTTTAGGTTAATTTAATATTAGTGGGAATTACGAGTCGAGTTAAGTGACATAGTTTTATAATGTAATATATTTAATATATATTATAGATATGTGATAAAATATAAATAATATTTTTTTGACAGAGTTAAGTGTATCATAATTATTTATATATTGGAAGTTAAATAAACAGGTGTTATGGATCCCTTCCAGGTATTTTGAGCGTCCCTTTTTTAAAGGATGAGAGTGTCTCTCACTAGAGACTATTCATTGAGAGTTTATAAGATAATATCTTTCATTTAGTTTTTTCTAGAGAGAGAACCTCTTGATTTAGGTGATCATATTGTGTTGATATCCATGCATCGAAGGTACACTGATGCGGTGATCATCTGGAAATCTAAGGCATAATCAGATCACTTCCCTATCCCTCTTAATTAGATAATCAATTCTAGTTTTTAATCTTGGAGGGTTTTTTCATGATCCAGTGGGGCTCGAGTTGGCATCCTTTGTGAAAAAACCTCTAGTAACTTGTTGCAGTTAAACATGCTACTAAATTGAAGAAGCTACATGTTTCGATTTATTTTTATTCTCCATTTATTTCACATGAGATCCCTAGGACCATGCCAGGTGTCACAACCCGTCCTCGGGGCCCGTGACGTGACTACCCCAAGCCCGCCTTCCATAGGCCAGGGGCTGCCGACTAGCACCAAGGCGTAAATCCCGGTAAGATGGGAAGACATTGCCTTTGTAAAGTAAACAAACACCACAGAGTAAGCAAGCGGAAAAGTAAACACTAAGTAAAAGCTGGTACAACAGTTAGTGCGGAAAAGTAAAGGGGGGCGGAAATACAAGTCCAACTATAAAGTACAACTGAAAGGGGAAAGCAACAACTGAAAAGTAAAGCCGCAACTTCGAGCCGTCCACTGGAAGTCCCACCTGAAGGGTGGGTACCGAAAGCCTCCACTGCTCCTCGGGTCCAACCGACCGCTTCGAGTACGTCCCGCCCAGTGGTCTACCTCCAGGTATCGTCCTGCTCCGCAAGCCTCCACCACGATCAGCATTGTCCGTCGTCTGCAACCAACACAACGTAGTGCGGGCATAGCCCATACAGGGGTGAGTATAAGCTACTCAGTAGGGACCCCGAGACCCCCGAAGGTCTCCGAAAATCCACAAAGGATAAACCACAATGGAAAGATACAATCACGAAGTAATATCTGACACTGCTTAGGTATATTCCCATACATATACCTATGTCATCAATTCTTGCTCGGCTCCAACATCCGAGCTCAAGTACAACCCAGTCCACACAGGAAAGAAAAACGTAAAATCCACACAGGATAGATCAACACAATCCACAAAGGAAAGTAAAATGTAAATCCACACAGGATAGCTCAACACAATCAACAAAAGAAAGTAAAACAGAGTTTCAGCTCACACAGGTATACTTCTTCGAATGACGATAGAGATGATCACTGATCCATCTAAGTCATCGGACCCACAAAGGATCGATAGCTACTAACCTCCGCAATGACCCACAAAGGATCTGAACCACAAAGGATCGATAGGTAACTAACCCCCGCAAAGACCCACACAGGATCGGACCCACACAGGACCTATAGGCGCTGGCCCACACAGGACCGCTGAGCGCTGACCCACACAGGATCAGACCCACACAAGATCGGTAGCACTGACCCACAAAGGATCGCTGAGTGCCGTAGTCTTCGCCGTCGAATCCACTGAGGATCTCTGCACAGTCATCGTTGTCACAGTAGTAGTCGCAGCCAGCTCTAGGGTTCCCGCACACAACAAGCTCGTTCGGGAGGGTCTGCTCCACGAGCCGAGAGGCTGATACATCAACTGACACATAGTCCAGAGATGATGTATCCAAAAGTTCCGTATCGTCAACAGGAACTCAACGTCGCAGACGACGCGTCAATCGGACGCCCAGTCTGAGAGTTATTGGCTTTTTCGTCCCAGGGGCCTGGTTGATTTTTAAGGAAAAACCAACCCGGCCGTACTCCACCTGTGTCCAAACCTCGGGCGAGGTATGCCAAAAGATCCGTCTCACTTAGAGGAATTCAACAAAGTCGATGACACGTCGATCGGACGTCCGAAGCTCAAGATATGAGTGTTTCCGCTCCAAGGGCCCAGTTGGTTTCGTGTACGAACCAACCCGGCCGAACCCAAATTATTCCGAAACCGTGAGTGTGATATACCGAAACGACCTTCTCGATCCAAGGATCACATCGCCACTAATGGCGCGTCGTTCGGAGGCCCGTAGCTCAAGTTATGAGCAAAAGACCGAAAACGTCCGGAGACGGGGGGTCTGGGCCCGGACCGACCCGGTTTGGCACGACACGGCCCGGCCAGGGCGGCCTGGCCCGGCATGGGCGCGACCCGGCCCGGCTCGGCTCGGCCGAGCGGAGGAAGCCGCAGGGTGGGCGCTGCCCCCGCGGGATGAGAAGCTGCGGCCCTCGTAGAGCCGCGCTGGATCAGCGGACACGGCAAAGTCGTGTCCCATGTGTGCCAGACCCGCGCGGCCGTGGGTCCACTGGCCGCTGCCGCCGCGGCTGAATCCATGGCGGCCTTGTCTGGCGGCACGCCGGGGCGCCGCCGTCTCCGGCTGTCGGCGCCCCGGTGGGTTCCGCGGGCCACCAGAGTTGCTCTGGTGGTCCGATTTCGTTTCCGTCTGCGCCGTAGCTCCTCCCGGGTCCCTTACTTCACTACGGAAACAACTAATCACCTCTGCGACATGTTTTGTCATTGACCGCCAATCTGCACACCAACGAAGAACTGCGGAGGGTTGTCGGGCTGAGTTTGTTTGGCCTGCACCCTCCGCATTAGGTGATAACAATCAAGAATAAAATATTCAACACATGAATAACAAGCAAGGCACAATTTTAATAGAATTAAAATTTAACTTGATCCGGGTTCTTTGTTTTAAAAGAAAAAATCACGGGAATTAAAGATTGTTCTCAAATAAAAAATCCCTACCTCGTCGTAGTCTTCAAGCGCGTGTTCTTCGCGGAATTGATCGTCGCGGAAGGGGGTGATCGTCGCGTCGCGGAAGGGCGTCACGTCATCGCGGAAGAGCGTCGCGTCGTCACGGAAGGGCGTCGCGTCATGACAGAAGGGCATCGCGTCGACGAACTCTGAGGTTCAAGAACATGTAGATTTAATTATATTAATTAAATCCATGATGTTGTTATAACCCACAAAGAGATTTAAAAGAAGAAACCCAAAATCTCCTACCTCAAGCAGTTGGTGATCGGAGATCGTTGCGGGGAAGAATGTCTTGGAAGAAGCATCGTCGATCTCCGAGGGTGACGGCATTCTTCACGTTCTTCGCGTTCTTCGCGAAGGAGGATGAAGGCACAAAATTTCTGTCAAAATCCTCTCAACGAGCAATCCTCAAGAAGTCATGCGTTGGTCTTATTTTATTATTACGCCAACGGATTGTAAACAGGTTAAGAAACGATTAAATTAATTCATAGAATTAATTCAAGGAATAAAACTACCCAATTAATTGGTGCGTTAATAAATTAAGAAAACGCGTCAGTTGACTTTCATAATGACGGGTTTTTGCGGGGGTGTTACTTAGCGGAAAGAAACGGTGGGGCTCGTGCGGGCCCCACCTCGCAAATATCCTACCAAGAGGGTAGGATATTTATGGATAGCACCCTATCCGCATCAACTCAGCTTAAGCAGCTTTAAGTGGCTTTCAAGTGGCTTTAAGTGAAATAAAAATAATGTTGTCGCACACTTTATTTTTATTTTTTTAACTTAACCCCAAAAATTTAAAAACCACACCCGAGCAAACGCAACTCTGGAAGATGAATTTCTAAGAAAATACCGGCGCTGTGATTTCATCGGTGCCCTCAGAATTTGATTCTGAGCACCGATTCAAAAGTTAGAAAAACCCGCTCGTTCATTCACTGAACTTACCCAAGCCAAACTTCGGAAAATGATTTCGGGCACACTGGGCCTCGGAATCAGGTGCCGTCAGAAACTGCGTTATTGTAAAAATCCAAAGAAAATTAAAAAGAAAAAAAATCATTGATTTTTTCGGGTCTTTACATCACTCTCACCTCAGGGCTTTATGTCCTCATAAAGATACATCATAAGCTAGGGAAACAAATGTGGGTACTGAGCACGCATCTGAGCCTCCCGCTCCCAAGTGCTCTCCTGGAGGTTCCCGTGCTGCCATATGATGCGCACTATAGGAATCGATCGTCCATGTAGGACCCGCTCCTGTCGATCCTCGATCTCTACCGGGACCTCCGCAAAAGTCTCCCCATCATCAATGTCCAGCTCCCCATGGTCAATGATGTGCGTCGGGTCGTGCACGTATCTCCTCAGTTGAGATACGTGGAAGACGTCGTGCACCCGGTGCAACTGAGGTGGTAGAGCCAGGCGATAAGCCACCTCACCAATTCTGCTGAGGACCTGCAAAGGTCCGATGAAGCCTGAATACAACTTGCCGCCTCGGCCAAATCTCCGTAATCCACGTCGAGGTGAGACACGCAAGGAGACGTGGTCGCCATCCTCGAACTCTAGTGGCCTCCGCCTCCTGTCAGTGTAAGACTTCTGCCGGCTTTGAGCTGTCCTCATCCGCTCCTGGATGACCTGGACCTTCTTTGTCGTGGCCCGGACCATCTCTGGTCCCACAAGTGCTGACTCCCCAGGGTCTGTCCAGCACAAAGGAGATCTGCAAGGTCTGTCGTACGACGCCTCGTATGGTGCCATCCCGATGGTGGAGTGGTAGCTACTGTTGTACGAAAACTCCACCAAGGGTAGGTGGTCCTCCCAGCTGCGACCAAAGTCGAGGACACATGCACAGAGCATGTCCTCGAGAGTCTGAATGGTCTTCTCCGTCTGTCCATCCATCTGAGGGTGAAAGGCGGTGCTCAGATGAATCTGCATTCCGAACGCCTCCTGCAACCCCTTCCAAACCCGGGAAGTAAAGCGAGCATCTCGATCGGAGACGATAGATGATGGCACACCGTGAAGCCGTACAATCTCCTGAACGTAGAGATGTCTCAGGCTCTCCACTGAGCCTTGCTCTCTGATGGGTAAGAAGTGATCCGACTTGGTGAGTCAGTCGACAATCACCCAGATGGAGTCGTGACCTCTGGAAGTGCATGGAAGTCCAGTCACGAAGTCCATAGATATCCCGTCCCACTTCCACTCCAGGACCTCCAAGAGCTGTACTAAGCCTGCTGGTACCTGATGCTATGCCTTCACCTGCTGGCAGGTGAGGCATCGAGAAACTAACTCAGCCACAACCTTCTTCATGCCCGGCCACCAGTGCTGCCGTCTGAGGTCCTGGTACATCTTCGCCACTCCAGGATGTACCGCCAAAGGAGAAGTGTGAAACTCTCTCAGCACCTCCTCTCGTAAAGAAACTGGTACTAAGGTACGTCCTCTGAAAAGGATGTCTTGCTTTGCTCCAAAGGAGAAACCATCAGGTGCCTATCCTGAGGATATTTGTGCACGCCACGTCTCATAGTCAGCGTCCCCACACTGTGCCTCTCTGACCCGCTACAGTAGTGTAGGGGTGACTGTGAGAGACTGGAGGAAGGCTGCTCCATCTCTATCCACGAAGGATATCTGCAAAGCGGCTAGCTGCTCTGTCGCCTCCTCAAGTAGCTGAATGCCCATCCTCATGCTGAGAGCATCGGCTACCACGTTCCCCTTCCTAGGAGTATAGACTATCTCAAAGTCATAGTCCTGGAGGAACTCGAGCCATCGCCACTGTCTCAGGTTCAGGTCCTTCTACGAGAAGATGTACCTGAGACTCTGATGGTCAGAAAAGACTGTAAAGAGCTCGCCCATCAGGTAATGTCACCATGTCTTTAGAGCGAAGACCACTGCTGCTAACTCCAGGTCATGGGTAGCGTAGTTCTGCTCATGCAGCCTCAACTGACGTGATCCATAATCGATCACTTCCCGCTCCTGCATCAGGACACATCCGAGTCCGGTCCCTGATGCATCGTAGTAGACTACGTACCCTACTCCCTCCTCAGGCAACCTCAAGATAGGTACGCTGGTCAATCTCTGTCTCAGCTCCTAGAAGCTCTGCTGACATCTGTCTGACCACACAAAGGGTTTCCCCTTCTCCGTTAAAGATAAGAGTGGTGCCGCAACTCTGGAGAAGTCTGGCACGAATCTCCGGTAGTATCCAGCTAGTCCCAAGAAACTCCGCACCTCCGTCACACTCCTGGGTGGCTCCCAAGCTAGCACTGCATCGATCTTCGCAGGATCCACTGCAACTCCCTCCTTAGAGATGACGTGTCCCAAGAAGTGGACCTCACGTATCCGGAACTGACACTTAGAGAGCTTGCCGTAAAGCTGGTGCTCTCGGAGCGTTTCTAGTACAACCTGCAAGTGGTAGGCGTGCTCCTCCTCAGTCGTCGAGTAAATCAAAATGTCGTCGATGAAGACCATGACAAATCGATCGAGGTATGTCTGAAAGATCCTGTTCATGAGGCCCATGAACACTGCTAGAGCATTGGTTACGTCGAATGACATAACCAAGAACTCATAGTGGCTATACCGACTCCTGAAGGCCGTCTTCTGCACGTCTTCGTCTCGAACTCTGAGCTGATGATAGCCTGACCTGAGGTCTATCTTTGAGAACCACCGTGATCCCTTGAGCTGATCGAAGAGGTCATCAATCCTCGGTAGCGGATACTTGTTCCTCACTGTCACCTGGTTCAGGCGATGATATTCGACACAAGGTCGCAAGCTCTCGTCCGCCTTCTTGTAGAACAATATCGGGGAAGCCCAGGGTGAAACACTGGGTCGGATGAATCCCTTGCCCTCTAAGTCCTCCAACTGTACCCGTAGCTCTCGAAGCTCAGTGGGGGACATCCGATATGCTGGAGTCGATATCGGGGCTGTCCTGGGGCACAGGTTGATATGAAAGTCTACCTCTCTACGAGGAGGTAGCCCTGGAACGTCGTCGGGAAATACGTCCGCGTACTGATCCACCACTGCAGGAAAACTAGGACTCCGCATGTCAACTTCTCCTAGGATGAGGCTAGCCAACTGATGAGTGATGGGTTGTCCTCTCCTCTACGGATGTCCATCCTGTGCTGGGAAGGCTCCCTTCTCACCGGTGAAGGTGAACCTGCTCCCGTCGATGCGTACACATCGCACCTTGAGCCTAATACAGTCAATCTGTGCATGTACTGTAGATAACAAATCCATGCCCAAGATGACGTCATAAGACCTCGACGCCGCTACAAGAAGATCCCAGCCGAAGCTCTCGCCTCCTAGAGTAAGCTCACACTGCCGGCACCAGTGTGTAATCATCGAGTCTACTCCCGTAGGAGTCTCTAGCCGTAAGGATCAAGCCAACAGCTCTGTCGGAATCTCTAAGCTCCGAACAAGGGCAGTGGCTATGAAAGAGTGACTCGCTCTTGTGTCTATAAGAACTACAGCAAGGGTGGAATAGACACATATCGTACCTCGAATCATCTCGGGCGCGCCGTGGTTGTAGGCCTCCGCTACCTGGAGCTGTGCCTGTCTCTGCCTGCCAGCTCCCTATGGTCGGGGAGGGCCTCCTAGTGGTGGAGGTGGTAGAGCCTCAAAGCTTCGCCCACCACCTGCGGCTCGGCCAACTCCTCTGCCTCGTCCGCCTCCTCCCTGCGGACCGCCACGGTCAACCCTCTTCCTCTGCCTGGGTGGCCCCTCAACTGTCTGCTGCTCCTCAACATGGTGGGTCGGGCAGTCACGAGCCATGTGACCCTGCTCGCCACATGTGTAGCACGACCTGCCTCTCGAAAGACTGGCCCCGCGTTGTGTGCCCCGCACGGCTAAGCCAGTGTCCTGAGGCCGTCTATGTGAGGGTCTGGCCTGCCGGGACCCCTGAGTCATCCGTCGACTTCCTACTGTGGAAGACTCTGCTACGTGCCGCCACGCGGTAGGTCTCGACGCTGGTGTAGACACAGCAAGAAAGCTCTCGATCAAAAGGGCTCACTCCAGTACTCCTGCCTGGGTCAGGATACTGAGGGAGATCAGCGTTGCCCTGATCTCGTGTCTCAATCCCTGCACAAAGGTCTGGGCCTGGAAGAATGGGTCTCGTACCATGTCGTTCGAGTAGCGTGAGAGATCAGTGAATCTCGCCGAGTACTGGGTGACCATCAAGCTGCCCTGCCGCAGCTGAAGAAGCTCCTGAATGCGCACCACACGGAGGGTGGCCAGGACGAACTCTAAGCGGAAGAGGCCCTCAAAGTCTGTCCAGAGAAGAGATGCCTCATCGTGCACCTGGAGCATCAAGCTCCACCATCGTCCTGCTGCTGCGTGCAGTAGGCTCGCTGCGAGGATCACCATGAGGTCTGTTGGTGTCCTCACTAGCCTGAAAACTCGTACAACTGCCTCCAGCCAGTCCTCGGCTGCCTGGGGGTCCGTCTCCCCGCGGAACCTGGGCGGTCGCTGGCGCTGGAACTCAAGCAGTGCACTGAGACGAAGTGCATCGTCAGTGGCTGGTGCTGGAAGAATCAGTGGCTCGGCGGGTAGGGGTACCGCCGGTGCCTCTACTATCAAAGGGCCTTGTACCGAGGCCTCGTCGCTCGGCGGGATGTCGTCACGTACAACTCTCGGAACCCTAGCTGGCTGCCGTCGTGGGGCCATCCTGAAAAAAAAACCGGTGCGCCATGGTCAGAACAGTATACCTGGTGATCTGATACAAAGTAATCACAAAGAAAACTTGAAACATACATGCAATCAATGTTTTCATGCATTAAGTCGGAAATCAAAAGTCAGGGTCCAGGTGTATGGATACGTCGGCCGCCGCACCAACACTGGACTCCCTGGACTGATAACCACACCCAATATGCTAAACACTATTTCTTCACATAGAAAAAGATCAGAGTCTGTGGTAGAATTGAACTCCTCTGATACCAATTTGTCACGACCCGTCCTCG
Organism: Viscum album; assembly: GCA_963277665.1. Lineage (NCBI taxonomy): Eukaryota > Viridiplantae > Streptophyta > Magnoliopsida > Santalales > Viscaceae > Viscum > Viscum album. The sequence continues at coordinate 1,847,477,680 of OY728143.1, read as the reverse complement.
GGGCCCGTGCCGTGACTACCCCAAGCCCGCCTTCCATAGGCCAGGGGCTGGCGACTAGCACCAAGGCGTAAATCCCGGTAAAAAGGGAAGGCATTGCCTTTGTAAAGTAAACAAGCACCACAGAGTAAGCAAGCAGAAAAGTAAACACTAAGTAAAAGCTGGTACAACAGTAAGTGCGGAAAAGTAAAGGGGGCCGGAAATACAAGCCCAACTGTAAAGTAAAACTGAAAGGGAAAAAACAACAACTGAAAAGTAAAGCCGCAATGTCGAGCCATCCACTGGAAGTCCCACCTGAAGGGTGGGTACAGAAATTCTCCACTGCTCCTCGGGTCCAGCCGACCGCTCCGAGTACGTCCCGCCCAGTGGTCCACCTCCAGGTACCGTCTGGCTCCGTAAGCCTCCACCAGGATCAGTGTTTTCCGTCGTCTATAACCAACACAACGTAGTGCGGGCATAGCCCGTGCAGGGGTGAGTATAAGCTACTCAGTAGGGACCCCGAGACCCCCGAAGGTCTCCTAAAATCCACAAAGGATAAACCACAAAGGAAAGATACAATCACGAATTAACATCCAACACTGCTTAGGTATATACCCATACATATACCTAAGTCATCAATTCTCGCTTGGCTCCAACATCTGAGCTCAAGTACAACACAGTCCACACAGGAAAGCAAAATGTAAAATCCACACAGGATATCTCAACACAATCCACAAAGGAAAGTAAAACGTAAATCCACACAGGATAGCTCAACACAATCCACAAAGGAAAGTAAAACAGAGTTTCATCTCACACAGGTATACTTCTTCGAATGACGATAGAGATGATCACTGATCCATCTAAGTTGTTGGAACCACAAAGGATCGATAGGTACTATCACCCGCAATGACCCACAAAGGATCGATAGGTAACTAACCCTTGCAAAAACCCACACAGAATCGGGCCCACACAGGACCTGTAGGCGCTGGCCCACACAGGACCGCTGAGCGCTGACCCACACAGGATCGGACCCACACAGGATCGGTAGCACTGACCCAAAAAGGATCGCTGAGTGCTGTAGTCGTCACCATCAAATCCACTGAGGATATCTGCACAGTCGTTGTCGTCACAGTACCAGTCGCAGCCAGCTCTAGGGTTCCCGCACACAACAAGCTCGTTCGGGAGGGTCTGCTCCACGAGCCGAGAGGCTGATACATCAACTGACACATAGTCTAGAGTTGATGTATCCAAAAGTTCCGTATCGTCAACAGGAACTCAACGCCGCAGATGGCGCGTCAATCGGACGCCCGGTCTGAGAGTTATTGGCTTTTTCGTCCCAGGGGCCCGGTTGGTTTTTAAGGCAAAACCAACCCGACCGTACTCCACCTAGATCCAAACCTCGGGCGGGGTATGCCAAAAGATCCGTCTCACTTAGAGGAATTCAAAAAAAATGACGGCACGTCGATCGGACGTCCGAAGCTCAAGATATGAGCGTTTCCGCTCCAAGGGCCCGGTTGGTTTCGTGTACGAACCAACCCGGCCAAAGCCAGAGTATTCCGAAACCTTAAGTGTGATATACTGAAACGACCGTCTCGATTTAAGGATCGCATCGCTGCTGACGGAGCATCGTTCGAAGGCTCGTAGCTCATGTTATGAGCAAAAAACCGAAAACATCCAGAGACAGGGGGTCTGGACCCGGACCGACCCGGCGGAACCCCCTGGGTCGACCCGACCCGGGTCCGGGTCCGACCCGGTTTGGCGTGACCCGGCCCGGCCAGGGCGGCCCGGCCCGGCCTGGGCGCGACCCGGCTCGGCTCGGCCGAGCCGGCCGGGCGGAGGAAGCCGCGGGGTGGGCACTGCCCCCGCGGGATGAGAAGCTGCGGCCCTCGTGGGGCCGCGCTGGATCAGTGGACGCGGCAAAGCCACGTCCCGTGTGTGCTGGACCCGCGCGGCTGCGGGTCCGCTGGCCGCCGCCGCCGCGGCGGCCTTGTCTGGCGGCGCGTTGGGGCGCCGCCGCCTCCGGCTTCCGGCGCCGCCTGTGGGTTCCGCGGGTCACCGGAGTTGCTCCGGTGGTCCGATTTCATTTCCGTCTACGTCGTAGCTCCTCCGGGGTCCCGTACTTCACTGTGGAAACAACGAATCACCTCTGCGGCATGTTTTGTCGTCGCCCTCCAATCCGCACATCAACGAAGAACTGCAGAGGGTTGTCGGGCCGAGTTTGTTTGGCCCGCACCGTCCGCGTTAGGTGATAACAATCAGGAATAAAATATTCAACACATGAATAACAAGCAAGGCACAATTTTAATAGAATTAAAATTGAACTTGATCCGGGTTCTTTGTTTTAAATGAAACAATCACGAGAATTAAATATTGTTCTCAAATAAAAAATCCCTACCTCGCCTTAGTCGTCGAGCGCGCGTTCTTCGCGGAATTGACCGTTGTGGAAGGAGGTGATCGTCGCGTCGCGGAAGGGCTTCGCGTCATCGCGGAAGAGCGTCGCGTCGTTGCGGAAGGGCGTCGCGTCGTCGCGGAAGGGCGTCGCGTTGACGAACTTCGAGGTTCAAGAACATGTAGATTTAATTATATTAATTAAATCCATGATGTTGTTATAACCCACAAAGAGATTTAAAAGAAGAAACGTGAAATCTCCTACCTCAAGCAGTTGGTGATCGAAGATCGTTGCGGGGAATGAGGTCTCAGAAGAAGCGTCGTCGATCTACGAGGGTGATAGCGTTTTTCGCCTTCTTTGCATTCTTCACGTTCTTCGCATTCTTCGCGAAGGAGGATGAAGGCACAAAATTTATGTCAAAAGCCTCTCAACGAGAAATCCTCAAGAAGTAATGCGTTGGTCATATTTTATTATTACGCCAACAGATTGTAAACAGGTTAAGAAACGATTAAATTAATTCATAGAATTAATTCAACGAATAAAACCGCCCAATTAATTGGTGCGTTAAGAAATTAAGAAAACACGTCAGTTGACTTTCATAATGACGGGTTTTCGCGGGGGCGTTACTTAGCAGAAAGAAACGGTGGGGCTCGTGCGGGCCCCACCTCACAAATATCCTACCAAGAGGGTAGGATATTTTTGGATAGCACCCTATCCACATCAACTCAGCTTAAGAAGCTTTAAGTGGCTTTCAAGTGGCTTTAAGTGAAATAAAAATAAAGTTGTCGCACACTTTATTTTTATTTCTTAACTTAACCCCAAAAATTTAAAAACCACACCCGAGCAAACGCAACTCTGGAAGAGGCATTTCTAAGAAAATACCAGCGCTGCAATTTCATCGGTGCCCTCAGAATTTGATTCTGAGCACCGGTTCAAAAGTTAGAAAAACCCGCTCGTTCGTTCATTGAACGTACCCGAGCCAAACTTCGGAAAATGATTCCAGGCACACTGGGCCTCGAAATCAGGTGCCATCAGAAACTGCGTTCTTGTAAAAATCCAAAGAAAATTAAGAAGAAGAAAAAATTTCATTGAAATTTTCGGGTCTTTACACCAGGAGTTTGATCATTTGTGATGAAAGTATCATCATCCCAAAGACAAAGAAAAATTAATATCCTCAGCACACCAGCTTCTTCTGAATACCGGTTACCTTCAAAAAAGATATATCAATTCATCCATACTGTATGGCACTGGACAAGTTGGTAAAGCATAAGATTCAGCCTCTTGACCTAGAGACAAAGGGTTTAATCAGACTTTGAACATCTCCAAGTGGTACCCCTATGTTTTCACCAAGATGACTGATTTTTTTTCAATGAATATATAAAGATTAAATGTATTTCAATTAGTTGACAATGATGAATAAGTATCATTTACCCTTGATTGATGATCTTTCGAACGAGTTGTGGTGATCCCAGTGGATCTGTGAGAATGATCATCATTCGGGCTATCAGTAGTTTCAGGTTAGAGAGAATTATATCACTATGATGGTGTTAAAGTGTAGATACAACCTATATGAGTAGATAATAATGCCTTTTGGTTTGATGAATGCCCCAGTTGTTTTATGGATATCATTAAGAAGATCTTCCACCCATGTCATAACACTTTCATAATGGTCATTGTTGATGATATGCTTATATATTCATAGAGGTTTAAGTTAAATTTTAGATATCTTTAGATCATATTGAGTCCACTTCAATTACAATAACTTTATTCTAAAATTTCCATGTGTAACTTATGGACCCAATAGGTATGTTTTTTATACCATGTGATCTATGAGTTCATAATTTATATAGACTTAGTGATCGTGAAAGTGACGCTGACTTGTCCAATCCCTCATAATGATTTAATGGTCATGAGTTTCCTCATCTCATCTAGATAGTATTAATGGATCATTTATAACATCTAACACTTATCATCACTAATTATGGATCTTCCCAAGAAGGTGTAATGTTTTAATGGAATTATATTCTTGGAAAGAGTATCTTGAGCAGAAGAAGAGATTCCTAAGGACTATATTTTTTATTAATCCAGAGCATCGAATTTTATATATAATGTATGATGATTCCTTATTCGTTGGTTTGGGAGTTGTGATAATACATAGTGATCAATTAGTTGCTTATGGGTCGCATAATCTATGACTACATGAGAACAATTACTCTACTTGTGAATTATATTTTTTTCCAACGTTCTACATGCTGATGTATTGGTCACATTACCTCTTCAGTGATATGTTTTTTTTACTATAACTAAAGGGGACTCTAATATATGTTATGTTAGTGGGATATCAATTTGATACTAAGAAATTGGGTAGATTATCTACTTACAGTTGACTTTGAGATATCATGTGCTTCTTTAAAAGATAGTTTTATTGCATAATCTCATAGTAGATAAATTATGAATATGTAAGATCTTTGTGAGAACAAATCATATGAGGGATGGTTTCAGATTATTTTGATGGAAGAATGGATTTTGTGTCTTTTGATGATCATGGTTTCAAGAAATGTGTGTAATTGGTTACCACATAGTCTTTATTGTACTAGGTTAATACTAGACAAGAGTAAAATCCTAAGTGTGGTGATACATGAATGATTTGAGGGTAGTGACCCATCCATAGGATGATAATTACATGATGATGATTTGAGCAGTCGATATGAATGAGGTGTATTTCTCACCTCTAGAGATAATATATTGTGTGAGACTTACATGCCTCAATATGGGATGTGGATCTAGTTTTAACAATGGTGTACAATGACATTTGAAATCAGTTATGGTATCCTATTATAAATAAGGATATAATTGGTTTTATTTAACGATGTCATATATATCATTGGGTAATGTATAAGCATTTGTGTATTAGGGGTTTGACTCAGCCACTTTCAATGATGTTGTCGATGTGGGATTACATGCCAATGAACACCATCATTATGTTACATAAGACCATGAGTAGATTCCATACATTTTGTTTGATTGATGATCGGCTGATGAAATATTCTTATTTCATTCCTACCTGTGAGACTCACTCTGTAGATGAGTTTGAAAGATTTATATTTTATAGATTGAATTCAAACATATATTTCTATGAAGAATTGTTTTTAAAAAATATGTGTGTTTCACGTCATTGTTTTGGTAGTTCTTATAGAAGGATTTTGGAGGAGAATGGTCAATTAGATAGGATGATCTATATATCAATGGTTATATTGTGAGAAATTATCTTGGATTTTAGTAGATCATGGGATGATCACATTTTATTATTATAATTCTTGTATAACAAAATCTTCCATAATTCAATTAATACTGAACCTTTTCAGGCTGTCTATGTCTATTTGTGTCATTATTCACTTTGTTTTTATGAGGAAATTGAGGAAGATGATGTGGGTATGGGCATGGTGTAAAATAACTCTATGAAATTTCAGCTGATTAGGAAGTGGTTTACCACCACTCAATGTTGTAAGTGTTCCTATAGTGATCAAAGGAGATGGATTTGGGGGGTTTCTACTAGTGATAAAGATTTATTTTGGGTGACTCCACTGTTAGGGAATAAAAAAAATTGAGTAAGGAATGATATCTCTAATATTCCAAAGACCGTTCAATATTTCTGAGAATATCAGAATAGTATCTAACCTTTTGGACCATGTTTCTTTTTATCAAGGATTGAAAATTGTGTTTCATGTGCCTCATCTCCATGGGTTCATTCCTGGTTATATGTATGTGATTGATTAAGGGGATTTTGAGATAAACCATGACACATCATATGTTTAATGCTCAATGTGGATTATAGACTATAGTGATAAGGTTATTTGAGGGATGACAATGCCACTTTTATAGATCTTATAGTGTAATGGATGTATCTAAGGGAAATATTTGTAGTGGGAGTCTAATATTTTTTCCTAGTGACCAGATTTATATATGAAAGATTCCTAAAAATGAATCTCTGTGACAAGAATCCTTTAGAGGGGGGATTATAATTCCCTCAGGTTTTTTAGAAGAATAATGAGATAATTTTTAGGATTTAATAATGTGTTTTTGTACACTGAATTCCTTAAGCTATGTTCTGGGAGTTTATGGTTGATTTTTGGGATTTTTAGATCCCCTTTTGAAAGTTTTAAACAATATCATGGTTTACTCATACCATATTGACCCTCTAATAAATAGTGCACATTGCTGAAATTGTACTTGGGGTGGTGGATAGTTAATAGGAAGGGTTTATCATACCATGAAGTATCACATGAGAAACCATCCAACATTATCTAGATTCCAAAATCGTGGTTGGAACATGGTTTGAAAAAACAATGTGACCAAACAATGTGGGTTCCCAAAAGAGGAAAAAACCATTCATGGTTGGTGCATGGTTTTCCAATATGAGTAACCAAACAATGTTTGTATGAATCAATTATATAAAAATATATATTAGTATCAATTAATTGTCATTTTACCATTATTATTATTATTTATATCCTTCACAAACATAGATACATCATATCCATTATATATTGAAATCAATATATTCCGGTCTTGATTCTGGAAGATCAAAGAGTGCTGATTATTGGGAATTAAATAATGTGATTAATATACCTCTATTCTCTGAGTTTCTTATATATCTACCCTATTTACCATGAGAATAATCATAGATATGGCTTGTTTTTCAATATAAATGGATTATTATTCCATATAATAGATAATTCATGTATTGTTTCAAGAGTTATGGTAGATCTATAATGTCCAATACATCTCCTTTGATCAATCTCAATTCTAGAATTATTGTCAGATCCTCAGATGTATGTTTTCATGAAGTCGTCTTTATGGTAATGGAATATTCTTGAATTTACTTATTGAAAATTATTATTTTCAGTTAGGATTAGTTCTTGGAGTTCTTGGTGTGTGGGTTTTATCTGGTTGGACTCGTGTGTGATTTGGGTATCATCTCTTGAAGTATTTTGGTGTTTTTCATTAATAAGAATGATGTAGGATGTTTCATACCATATTTGGAAAATTGAATACTCTTGTTTCTATGATTTTATACTTTTATTTTCATAGTGTGTTTTATGATTCTTGATTATAACTATATTTCTATGTGCGGTCCCCCCTTGAGATCCATATATGATGTTTGATTGTAAGTTAATGCTTATATATCATGTTATAACATGTTTTATTTTAATAACATCTACATGTACACTACTTCTGATTCTCTTGATGTAATTCTATATTATATATCTAAATTAATTGAACCATTATGTTTAAAACCCATGAATTTCGAGGAATGTATTTTGGTGCTCAGATTTGGTTGATTTTTGTGACATAGTTATTCTATAGAGGGGGAGTGAACAAAACATTATACAGTGTTGGATATGTACATGATCATAGGGTAGGGGCATAGAATCCTTCAGTAAAGACCCATGGTAGCATAATTTGGGGTAAGATAGCCTTTTGGTCTAGCCCACCGAATTGATATGATTCAATATCTTTGAGGCATAACATGTGATCAATATGTGGTTTTACAGATTTGAGGTCGGAACCATGATAGAGGCGGGATGCAGTGGAATTGTAGCCTCATCTGACTTGATGTCTTGAGACTACTAATAGACATATTAATCATCCATGTGGATAGATATTGGTCATTATTGACATCCATTATAAAATTCCATCCATTGTTTAGTTGAATTAGTTTTGGTTGGAACTTGTGGTAGCTTGTTTAGAACATGAACACTCGACGTATGATTTTTTATAATTTCTTGTGCATTTATTATTATCATGGAATTGTGTTCTTATACTATTTAAAACACGTTATGGAAATATTGGTGGTGCACTAGAAGGTTTTGTTACTCAAACACTGTATTTTAATCTATATGAATATAAATACATCATTATTTAGGATCCATGTTAGGTAGAAAGGCCCTTAAAGAAAACTAAGCACTGGATAATGGAGTAGGTTTCAGTGCGAGGATATAATATTGAATATTTTTTACATTCTTTAATTCTTAAAATTATCTATAATCTTATTTGACATTCCATATTGGGGAATGGTTTATTTATATGTCTGAATTAGGTGACATATGTCATTACATTATGTAACTTGTTCATCATCCTTTATAATACAATTTTTATTTTTTATTTATGTTTCTAGTGTATGGTTATGATTTCCAAGTGTATAGTCTCCCCACTACACTCCTATACCCCTCCTACCCATCCTCAAACACTTGTGTATAGGGAGGTGCATAGGTGGCCTTTTGGCTATCTAGATCGATCCTGATAGTTCAGGTAGGGGATGCAAAATGGAATACTAAAATGATCAAACTATGGAATTATGTTCATAATATCATTGGGTCTTATTCCCTGTAAATTTTTTTAGTTATTGATTATTTTATGTTTAATGTATCGTTAAGATCATAACCATTGTGGTAAACATCCATATCATTGAGGTCACCATATGGGTGCAAGCTATACTATAAACATGAGGAAATTTATTTTTGTGTTGTCTATAATAAGAGTGCACCTTAGTTTGGTGTGGAGAATATGTATTGGGTGGGGTGAGTGAGTGAACATATAATTTGAGTAGGGTGAACATGCATTTTCGAAGCAATGTCACACCACGAACATGATTCATCAATTATATAATTATATCTTTTCTTTCTTGTTGGTTTTGGATCAAACTAGTTTTAAATTTTAAATTTTGGGCACTCTAGTAGAGGCCCACAGCTGGCGCACAGTTTAACCAACTATTTAGCCAAATCATCTATAGTTTCCAAGATTTTGAAAGATAAATTTATATGAAAAAATTAAAATCAAATAAAAAGAATGTTTTAAAATTAAAAAAAATACTGAATAATTTGTTAATAGTAATAACAATAATGATGATATTATTAATTCTATTAGGATTATTATTATTATCATTAATATTATTATATTTGTTTTTTGTTGTTATTATTACCAATATTAAGAATAGTATAGTCATTATAATTATTAAAATCATTATCAGTTTATTTTTATTTTTATTTTATTTAATTTTTTTTTGGGGTTTGGATTCTTCCGCCCTTCTCCCCATCATGCTTTACCCACTTCCTTTCCCCTTCCTCGCCATACTCCACCTTCTCGGCATGCCTGGTGGGCAGCGCCCTTGGCCTTCTCTCCTCTGGTACGTCAACCCTCCGGGTGGGCTCCCTCCATCCCCATGTCGAGACCTTCCCCCTCCCCTGCTCGTGTGACCCAGCCTCCCCCCACTCTTGCTCCCGGGATTTGGATAATCGGGAGAGCTCTGATGTGTTTCCCCCTCCTTCTCACCTCTATTTGTCTTCTCAATTTTGTGTGTTTATCAATTTGGGGAACCTCTTCTCCCTTACCCTTCCCTTATTTTGTTGTTTTATTTGATTTCATGGGGTGTGAAAACCTTGGCCGAACCTTAATGTGTTGGGTGTTATTTTTAGATTGGTTCATGTAATTTAGGGTTCTTCAGGTTCCGTTGAAGATGGTTCTAGACACTACTGTCAAGGTTTGTGGGTTATCCCTGGTTTTCGGAAAGGATTTTTCAATTTCCTTATTATGGATCAATTGTAATGTAGGTATTTTTTGATATTTGAGTTTTCAGTAATTTAGGTTGGGTGTGTGGGTCATTTTTCTAGTGTTTTGAGTTGTTGGTGACTTTTTCTAGTGTGTGTTGGACCACGCTGTAATTGTTTTTAGTTGCAGGTGTATGGAATGCCTATATGTATATGTATAAGTTAAGGCATATATATATATATATATTCCATATTTGAAAATAGTCTATCATGGTGTGGGGATTATGAGAAATATAGATAGCGGTATATATTTACATACCAATGCATGTGCATGTACGAACCAAGGGTTGGTTCAATTGGTTGCTAGAAAATAGAGGCATTTCTAAGGTAGGTACTGTAATCTTATACCATTAATTAGAATCCCATGGTTTCATTTGTTTTTAAATACAAGTTTCATATTTATGAAATATACACATGCTATGAAATCTGGTTGTGGTTTCTAGAAATGATTATTCATTTGTTTTGGAAAATGAAATGTATCTATAAGCCCCATTTGGTCTTAATTGGAATTTCTTGGAAACAGATTTCCTAGGTGTTTTTGAATTTTTAATAAATATTTCTGAAGGTTTTTCTTTCGGCCAGTTTAGTTATGAAATTGTAATGAAATGTTTTTGTTTTCCCAAGAAAGATCCTACGTGATTTAAAAAAACTATTTTGATGTGAAAAGGATGTTAAATGGTGGATTGACATTCTTGGAAGAATTTTGTTGTTGTAAGCATGGGTTCAAGATTGTTTTAAATGTGTAGTTTATTGGTTGTTAATTTGATATTTTAAATGATTTTGGATTTTCATGTTGTTGGGTGATTATGCGTTGTAAAATGAAAAGTATTACTTGTATATAATTAAGCCAATTTGGAACATTAATAATGAATTGTGTAAAAGAAAAAACCATATTGAGGCATGCCCCTTGTTTTATAAAATGATTTCGTTGAATGTATTAATTGTGATACATTTCTTGTAATGAGACTTTACATTTTTTGTGTGACAGAAAATGGGGGGATGTACTCAAGCAGTGAGATCGATGGTGAGAGGTTGAGTGTGGTTTTTAATAAAGAGAATGATGTATTTATGTATGTTAGATTGATGAAAACTCTCCACCACTTTTAATAGTGCACTTGAGAATCCATGAGTACCTAGTTGGGTGGACCGGGGATAATATGTTATATGATTCGGAAATGGTTAGTGTTGGTTTTTTCTATCAGTATTTAAACATGGTTGATGAATGGAGACCACTAGGGTTTTGGGGATGTCCCCTACTAGTAGATCATTCCTGAGAATGTAGTTGTCCATGGTTTCTATACAACATTTCACTGAGGTACGAGGTTCCTAGGGTCCCATTAGGGCTATTTACCTATAGGGATTGATGATGGTACTCGCTTATGACATGGTGTTTGTGAAATGATTTCCATTATAGTTACTTCAATATTGTTTCCAAACTGTGAAATCAATGTTTTTAATTTAAACTATTTTCCTTCCATTTTGGAATATTAATTCAGGATTGGAAACTATATGAAAAATGTAGTAGAATAGAAACTTTTTCCTTAAAATGAAAACATGTGACATGAATTTGAATATAAAAAATATATTATTTTATTACATCTTATATTCAAATGATAATTTTTGGGTTTCTTATTAATGGTAAGGGAATATGGTGTTGTTGTTCATTGTAATTCCTATGGTGTATCTCAGTGCTCAAGAAAACTTTTTTTTAGTTTTAGGTTCCACTAGTTTCGAATATCTCTTAGAGAGAATGTGGTTTGTGATCTGTGGTGACCCATGAGGTCATTTGAGTTTTGTCTCATTGCTTAGTTTATTCCTTTTTTCACTTCCATCTTGTTCAGTTTATATTAATCTATTTACTTATTTTTAAGTTTATATTTAATTGTGTCTCATTTTCTATAGGCAAAATCATTCTGAATGAGTTTATTTTGATTCCTGGGACTAGTTTCTAGCTCGTGAGGATTAGGAATGACCTTTGGTCCTTTTCACATATCGAATGGGGTGACTGGTCTAGGGTTGACCTAGGCTGGTTCTTGAAAAAATGGCATCATAGACGAGTTCTTGTTAATTAGGGTGTCAGGTATATTGTATATTTGGTGTGGTAAGACTTGAGAGGTAGGTGTGGTAATGACATCATGAAACCTTTCTCTTCCCCATCCTCGAGCTCACAGGGGCAGTTCTGGATTTGAATTTATTTTTCATGACCTATTTGGATAAGGGATGAAAATAGAAGTGAGTCGGTGTTATGTGGAAAGCTTTGATAGAGTATCGACATATATATAACCCAAGTGCATGATTCAAGATATTTATGTGGTTGATGCTCTCATGGAGTATGGTCTTCCAATCCATGTTGTCAGGTTGACAAAGCCACTAGTTCCTTATTTTTGAAAATTTTTATTTTAGTTATGTTTGGCCTTCATTTTGGTTGACTTGAGTGGATTTATGAAATGAAAATAGTTTGTAGAAAAGGGGTGTGTGTAACAACCCAGACATAATCAGGTACGAACTGTTTTTACTTTATTGCAGTCTAATTAATTAATTGACCTGGGGCGCATGCCTTCGCACCTCGTTGCTGGTCCCGGGCAGATTTTTATTTAATTTAAATATTTTTATATGTTTCATGAAAAATGTCTTGTCATGCTTTGGTACACTGTTCGGGTTTTAAATAATTAATTAAGGATTGGAAAAGAGAAATAAGTGATTTACGAAATATTTAAAATAAATCAAGAAAGGATAAAAAAAATTCTTAAAGAAAAGAACGAGGGGGTTACGAGAAAAATGAAAATAATTAAAATGGGGGATTCCAGTTTTTAGTTATTTTTAATATTTTCCTTTCCATTATTTTATTTTATTTTATCTTTTTATTTTATTTTCTTTTTTCCTTATCTTTTCTTTTTCTCTTATTTTTTTCTTTTCTCTCTTTTCTCTTTTCATCTCTACTCTCCCTCTCCCACTCATCACGTCGCACCCCTCAATCCCATCACACCAAGCGGTAGCCCCTTAGGAAGGCCATTGCTCCTCCGTCCGATGTTTGATTCCTTCGCCATTAGGTGTTTAGTAAACCTTTGAGAAAGGCTGTCATTGTGAATGTGGAATCGTTTCTATTCCATTGAGTATTCTTCTTGGAGTTCTTCAAAGCCTACCACGGATCTTAGAGTCATCTAAAACTTCATGGTAGGGTGCCTACTTTCTTTCCCTCCAATTTATTGCAATTTATAAAAAACACACCATTGTGCCATTAGTCAGTGCCTACCAGCTTTGTGCAATTTTACCCATTTTAATTAAATTAATGGTTCTGTTTATTTTTTGCAGCCTTAATCGTCTTAAATTAATTTTTTTCAATGGTTGCAACAAGATCGAACATCCCTTTGTTTGTGCTGACATAGTTGGCATATTTTTATGTCAGTCGGGTTATTAATTTAATTAGTTTTGGGTATTGCGCATCCACTTTTTATTGTTTTTAAATTAAATGAATAGTTGTTTGAATTATTGCAACAAATATGAACACCCCTTTGGGTGTTCCGACATGATCAGTGTATTCTACAATTATCCGAGTTTATTTTTTGATTAATTTCATGTGTTGCGAAGAAATTTTTATTGTAATTAAATTAAATAAATAGTTTCTTGAACATGAACTTCAATTGATAGATCATTGGCACTTTTCTTCTGAACTATTAATTATTTTAATACGAATTATCCACTGAGTTTGATAATATATGTATATTTCCTTTCATGTTGTTGTATTGTACTGTTAAATTTATGCCTTGTGATGCACGTGTGTACCTGGTTCGTTTTCAAGCTATGACTTTATATGTTGATTATGTCATATCTGCTGCTGTAAAACATTAATTAAATTCATGGTGGGGAAAGGAGGCAGGTCATGTATTAAGGGTCTTGCTTATATCCTCCATTCTTGACGAGTTACCTCTATGTGTTGGGGGCGGTGTCGTTGGCGTTTTCTGACCAAGAATTCATCGGACAATCTAATACATTTGATTGATACCGGTTCCAAAAGAGACAATCGGGACAGATCCATTGTAAATGTGGCTAAGCATCCCTCAGATGACACTCGAACCCTTTTTGTGAGATCGGGATGGACTCGGGGTAATTCCATGCCTCGGGCGATGCGTTGTCTTTCAAAATATTGCTTGGGACGTGCCCGGGGGCATTCGATAAATTGACAGATGTTCTGTAGCAATACCTTCGAGATAGGATCAGACTCTAAGTGTCAATATGAACCTTAAATAATCATGCACTTAAGGATTACATTATTCCTAATTGAGTCCATTGATAATTGAAATATTGCACTCTGATATGTGGAAGTGTGCCTGGTTAACACTAGACTGAACCCCATGTTAAATCACTAGCTTGGGGTATACTTTCTCCTGGTCTTACCTTGCTTTCTGGGTTATATATATATATGCATGTTCGTGCATTTATGATGATAGGTACCCTTTTAAACTACCATCTTAGGCAGAAGCAGGTGACCAGGCACAAGTGCCGTTTGGGACCCAGAATGACTTATTTATATCATTTCACTACAAATAATTTATTTGAAATGGTTATGTAATGGAACACTGCATTTTTATTTTTGCATGAAATGGAAAGGTTTAGACAGCGTGGGTGCCGTCTTAGTGGTATTTTGTCTCACACCCTGATCGGGCATCGTCAACACCCGAGTAGATTACATGCTCGCAGGTATTGACAAGGTGGAAGCATGCTGCTTCCGATGCTTGAATATTCAGTACATCTTATAATGGATACTGAGGCATAGGATCAGGCCTTGCTTGTGATGCAGTTTCTGCTTGTGTCTTTTCTTCTAATTTACTGTGTGTTTGAGTTCTGTTTTCTGTACATTCTGTTTAGACTCATGTCAGGGCGTGACACTCTTTGGTGAGCTTTTGCACTTGGTTTTTGTTATTCAGTTGGATTATTTAAATTTCTTCTGCTTCTGTTTGTTTATTTATATGCTTCCGCTACTTATTTTTTTATTTACTTCTGATGTGATATTATCTATTACCTATGAGGGAATAGTCTCCCCCACGGACAAAAAAAGGGCCCTAGCTGCTAGTCGGAAACCTCTAGAATTCAGGGAGATGCACTTGAGGTTATGTGATGCACCGTTCCAGCCACCGTCTTAGAGGTGAGCCATGTCGGGACGTTACAAAGTGGTATCAGAGTTGGTTTTTCCTTTTATATTACTGTTTGGGTTAGACAGGAGACTAGGATATAGGGATTGAGGATGTACTCTCTAGTTGGACGTAGAAATCCCATGTATAAGGAAAAACTCAAATTCCTGGGTGGGGATTGCAGTTATTGATTATGCCCATTACTGTTGATATGATTTATCCTTGGGTGACTCACTTTTATTGCGTTGTTATTAAGTTGGTATTATTGAAATAATGGGTTTACCATTACAGCCAGATGATATGAGGGAAAAAACATCCCATGCACCATGATAGGCACTATAGGATCAAAATACCATTCATATTTCAATGTCATATCTTCTTTCTGCATGCATTTTCCTGTTGCATGTTATTGTTGTTATAAATAGTGGTAGAATTTTGAATTGTAGGATTATTAAAAATAAGTTTGTGTTAGTCTATTATATGTTATCCTGAATCAACCTAAGAGTGGGCTATAGAACAATTTATTAATCATTTTTAGTTGTCTCTTCTATATCAAAACCCAACTCTTGAGGCAGGTTGTGTTTTGTTTATTTCTTAGAGGCAGGCTATGTACCTAACTTCTTTTTCACCCTACTAGTTTTCTCGCCTTCTTTACTCCTCGTCTAAGGGTGTGTTTGGATGTTGTAGACAAACTCCTCCATGACATATTCATGTTGTGTCTCTAGAGAGTGGTAATGAGTGCTTTCCAGAGATGGTGGGTCCGGAACCACTAGTTGTTCCTATCGTAGAGACTCCGGTGGCGCTACCTACTGTAGATCTTCTGAGGGACCCTGACGCTCAGTTCAGGGATAGTCTTCTTAGGTTTATGCAGTTGGTTCAGAATATTCCCAGACTTTCCCCATCTATGGCAGACCATACGCGGTACTTTCTGCAGCATCACCCTCCCACCTTCTTGGGGAATGACGGCCCTCATGCTACAAAATCACGGATAGAAGCTGTAGGGTCTATCTTATACCACCTTGAGACACCTCCAGATAAAAGGGCCAGTCTTGCAGTTTACATGCTTCGTGACACCACCAAACATTGGTGGGATGTTGTCTCTCAGGTTGAGAAGGTCAGTGGCATGGCTTGCAACAATTTCCAAGAATCCTTATACAATTTTATTTTTTCCATAGACCATGAGAGATGATCGTGTGTGGGAGTTCCTATATCTTTAGCAGGGCTCTATGACTGTGTTAGAGAATTCTACTCGTTTCATAGAACTTCATCGTTCTTCCCCATCTCTGACTGGCGATGCACAGAATACTGCGAGGTGTTTTGATGATGGATTTAAGTACACTATCCACTTACAGGTGAACATCATTCGTATGAACACTGTTATAGAGACTTTGAATCAGGCTATGATCTCAGGGAAAAACGTTAGGGAAGCTAAAACAATGAGCCAAGGTGGTTCAGTTCCGACAGAGGGTGATTGCGCTTCTAGTAGTAGGAAACGTCATTTTGAAAGTGCACGTGGGGGAAATCCTGTCCAAACAACACTTCTTGATAGCACTGTCACATGTTAACAATGCGGAAGGAATGGTCATAAGAAGCCACAGTGCACAAGAGATCTAATAGAGTGCCGAGCTTACGGGAGGATGGGTCATCTTCAGCATTTATTTCATTCCTTCTCTTTATCTTCTAGTGGTAGAGGATATGCACCTGCACCTCCTTCAGGTATGGGATTTATGACTCCAAAGCAGGCTAGAAATTCTTGTTTCCACCTTTAGATTAGGTTGAGGAAACGATGGAGGTCTTGGTCAAGGAAATCATGTTCCAGACTATCAAAGTCAGCAATTTGTACCTACTCAGTCAAACTAGGCAGTGTATTAGGGTTGTGGCTCAAGTCCCATGTATGTAGTGGAATCAGCGCCAGAGGAGCAGAGTGAAGGGCCATCTATAGTTAGAGGTACTATTCTAGTAGCCTCCACTTTAGTTTATGCTCTTTTTGATACCGGAACATCGCAATCCTTTATATCTGCTACTATTTTTGAAAGTCTCGGTTTTCTAATTGAGTACCATTGCGGCGTCATGTCTCTTGACACCCCGCTTGGGGTTAGGACAGAGGGCATACACCAGTGCCAAGAGTTCCCCCTTGAGATAGGTGGGTACCACTTTGTTTGTAATTTCTATATCCTCATTATTTCTGGCATTGAAGTCATTCTTGGTATGAACTGTCTTTCTTCTTACCATTCTCAAGTGGACTGATATCACCGCCAGGTGTCTTTTACATCCCATGAGGGCGACACATATCTTCACAAAGGAGAATGGTATCTGCAGGCAGATCTAGCTAAGCCAAAATACGCAGTGTTGGGTAGAGTGACAGCTTAGTTGGAAAGTCTCTTCATGAGCGATCAGGGAACACAACTAGTTAAATTCCCTCTAGTGTTCGATCTTTTCAGGGACATCTTCCCTGATGATTTCTTTGGCTTACCTCTTATGAGAGACGTGGATTTCAATGTAGAGATCATGCCAGGTGAGGCACCAGTGTCTATTCCTCCTTGTAGGATGGAGCCAAAAGAGATACATGAACTCAAAAAGAAGCTTTAATTCCTTGATGCTAAGGGTTTCATCAGACCTAGAACATCGCTGTGGGATTTACCTATTCTTTTTTCCATGAAGGCAGGCGATACCCTAAGGTTGTGCGAAGATTATTGTTGACTCAACTAGCTCACAGTAAAGAATCGATATCCAATACCTCATGTAGATAATCTCTTTCACCAGCTCTGGGGAGCAACTATTTTCTCCAATATTGATCTGAGGTCGTGATATCACCAGGTGTGTGTCAGACCATCTAACATACCAAGTACAACATTCCTAAGTAGGTATGGCTTGTATGAGTATCTGGTTATGCCACTCGGCATAACGAATGTGCCTACAATCTTCATGGCCCTAATGAACTTGGTTTTTCATCTGTATCTTGATTCCTTTGTGGTAGTCTTCATGGACGTCGTCTTAGTGTATTCACATTCTGGACATGACCATGCAACCCATATTGAGATCGTGTTGAGTACGCTGAGAGAGAACCATCTATACACAAAGATCATTAAATGCCACTTCTGGATTGATAAAGTGAACTTCTTGGGTCATATTATATCTAAAGCAGGGGTATCAGTTGACCCATAAAAAGTGAGCACCATGGTTTCATGGGAGCTGCCCAAGAGTGTCTTCGACATCCGTAGTTTCTTGGGACTTGTTGGCTATTACAGGTGATTCATCCATGATTTCTCCCACTTAGAAGTGCCTTTTATGGCTCGAACTAAGAAAGGTGTACAGTTCATATGGTTAGAATCTTGTGAAAAGTCTTTTCATGAATTAAAAGGAAGGATAACGTCAGCCTCTATCTTGATTCTACCTAAACGTTGTAAGAGCTATACAGTTTATTGTGATGCTTCAAGAATAGGACTGCGTGCAGTTTTGATACAGGGTGATTGATTCGTGGCTAATGGATCCCACCAGCTGAGAACTCATGAGCGGAACTATCCTAACCAACACCTTGAGATGGCAGTTGTGGTTCGTGCTCTGCACTTTTGGAGACACTATTTGTTGGGTGAGAGAATCATTGTTTACACAGATTATAAAATCCTGCAATATATCTCCACACAATGAGACATGAACTTAAGGCAATGAAGGTGGGTCGAATTGTAACAGCCCAAGATTTTATAAAAAAATATTCTTTTTAATTTTATTAATGTCTTGTGTTGTACGCTACACCAAAAGGAGCTTGCACAACACACATCCTTGACTTGACTTGCATTACACGCAATCGCGACCTTCCTCGATAGCGTGTGTAGTACGCAATACCGAGTTTCACTAAACAACGATATGCTATAAAAATATTATTAAAACTAGCCGTTATGAATAGTAATAACCACTTTTTGAAATCCAGTAAATCTTATTTTTCAAAATGAACTTTATTTTTGGATTCGGAGTATCGAATTTAGCCTAAGGTGAAATTTTGGTACTTTTCGGATAACTTTCATATTCTGATGAATAGTGAAAATTACTAAATTATAATTAAAAACAGCTTTTTTAATCGAAATAATTAATAGTGATAAATCATTAATTTGAGTGGTTTTAAAGTATATTTAGAATATATTTTTACAATTTAATACAATGTTGGTCATTGGATGTAGTTTCACATTTAAACTAGACATAAACAAGTGTCAATCTTTTGATAGATATTGTTTCTTAAAAACACGCTATTTGTTTTAACAGCGGGATTTAATTATAAAATTAATTAATGAAACTTTTATGTTATGAATTTGGTAAAATAGACTTCATTTTTGAATTCGGAATATGAAATATAGCTTGGGATGAAATTTTGGCATTGTTCTGAAAAACATCAATTTTTGATGAATAGTGAAACTACTAAGTGGTAGGTTAAAAACTGAATTTTGCATAAAACTTAATTTTACCGCTTCTGTGAATGGAATTTCGAAAATCCGAGAGACACGGTTAATATCAAGGACTAAAATGTGGTTCAATGAGATGAAAATAATTTTTTGGTGAATAGTAACTTTTTACTTTTTTTACCACGGTTAATAGTAAATAAGGTAACTAAGGGTAAATATAATATTAATATTACCCTAACACATGTCCTAATTCTATTGGACAAGTGTAATTCGACCACAAACAAACTTAGGAATAAAATATGACCATTTAGGCCCACTTGGATTAGATTAGGACATTTATTATTAATTTATTTAAAGAAGGGTTAAAATAGTTAAAATCAAAGTTTAATAAGTAAATCATTTTTAATATGGGGTTATACATAAGATAAATTCGATTGTAAATATTCATTAGAAAGCTAAAAGGATTTACTACATGATGGTATTTTATTTGTAATTTTTAGACATCAAATAAATTAATTTATTTATGACACAAAGATGATGCATTAATTATCTTGTTAATGAAATATTGACATAATTGATGTTATAAACACCAAAATAAATGTAATTTGAGACTTTTTATGAATTCCACTAATTTTCTAGGTTACTATGATATATTAGTGTTGATTTAATCAACTTGTTTAGAACATATAATTCTGTTATGACTTTCACAAAAATCATATATCAAATAGTGTCAAAATTGACACAAAATAGTTTTTAAATCAAATATTATATTATTAATTGTTATTTTATTCCTAAAAATCTAAGGTTCGGACAAATGACTTAGATAAGGATATATGTATTAATAATATACAATTTGGGGTTAGTATGGCATGTTATAGTAAGTTTATTAACCATATAGTGAAAGAAAACAAAAAGACACGGTAAAAGTTAAATTATTTAACTTAGAGTTAAATCTAATTGATATGGTTAAAATAATACCCTAAACTTGTCTAAATCCTATTGGTTGATAGGATTTCGACCCATCCCCACTTTATCTTCGAAATAAGACCCTTTGGAACCATTATAAACCGATTTTGACTTTAATATAAAATAATATTTTGAGATATTCCTAAGGTGCCCCTCTCCTCCCCTATAAAAGGACACCTCCTCCCCCTCCTCCTCACACCAATTTGAGCACTCAAGCTCGGCCAAACCCTGCCAATTTATCCTCTCCACTTCCCTAGAAACATCCTAGAGGTTCTGGTCTCCCTCAAAGACCAATTTTAGTGCCCTAAGAGGAGGTCTCAAAGAGGCACTTCAAAGAAGAGGTAATTACCGTTACCAATTCTTTCATCTTTATTTCTTCTTCCACTTCTTCTTCTTAGGTTGTTTCATTATGAAGTAATAACATCAGTATCACTCATATACTGATATGTTATTATAAGTATGAAACAACCCTATTTCACCATCTATCCATCCTACGGAAAAAGAAATCACCGCGCGTGCGTACGTACGGAATACCGTCTCCACGCCGTGGTGTAATCTATTTTCCACCACCACCTTACATGGATGGGTATAATGGTGTAAAGAATAACTATACATAGTTATTACAACATCATATTGATTCTGATATATTGTATAATACACTCCAATTCAATTCAATATTTATAGAAATGATATCATCGCTCGTGCGTACGTACGGAATACCGTCTCCACAACGCGATGAGATTCATTCTCCATGTTAACCATTTAAGAATGATTATAATGTATATATAAGAAATAATAATGAAATATATGACATTATAAAGCTACTGGATTTATGTATATATATACATATGTATGTCATCTACTTACTTCCATTTCAAGACAATAAGGAAAGGAAAACAGCGTTCATGCGTACGTACGGACTACCGTCTCCATGAACGGTGTTTTTCATTTTATTTATCTACCTATTATATATATATATATACTGAATATATATGATATATAAATCATATTTTATATTCTGGAAGTAAGTAAATCATGATATAAGTAATAATGATGTCAAGAACAACAAGTCAAAACACCTACGATAAATGAAACGATTTTACCCAAAACGCTTCTTTAACATGGAATTTACAAAAGAACGGGTAATATAATGTCATAAGTGAACCATATATGATATCATAACAATGAATATGATTCTGTAATAAGTCAATAACATGATTTAAATCATTATACAGGAGGTTCGGACACTTACAAAGCAAGTCGGACCTAAGGTAAGGGAAATATCACAATCTCATTTTTATCCGAGATTGTTTATTCGTAAGTATTTACTGGGGTGTATTTTATCATCCAAATCCATCAATATGTAATATTATTTCCTTCCACCTACAATTTTTTAAATCCATTTTTACCCTTCGGGAAGTTTTTAGTAAAAGAAATGAAAGGAATCTTTTGTCGTTTTTCGTACGAGGTACTTTTTGACTTTTCCGACAAAAGTACGAAGAATGTTTTTTTTAACTTATACGGCACGAACGTATTTTTACTGTTTTATAAAGCCTTATTTTCATGAAGCTTCCTCTAAAAGATTTCATGACTATTTTCAATAAAATCTCTTTCTTTTAAAATTGCATGATGTTTTGTGAAAAGAAATTGATTTTGAAGAAGAAAGGATATTTTCCTCAAGAATTCAATTCAAGTGTTTTATCAAAATTATTTTCCATATAAGATAATAAAGGGTTCTGTTTCTATCCATATTTTTACATTGATTTGACTATGTTGTGATGAAATTATGTTTATGAATTCCTTTATCTTATATGAATGGTTTTATGATGTCATGTTGTTTAAGAATCCCATTTTTATTACATGGGTTATGCAATGATGTATGATTTATGATTTTGTGGCACACATAAGAAAGGATTCATTAAGAGATGGGTGGGACCTATATCTCCCTCCAATGCATTGGGTAAAGATTTCATATCTCATGAGATAGACATGGCTGGAATGGTAGGTTATTCCGGTTCAGTGAAACAGGACTGAAACGAGGATTACTCGATTCAGAAAGGGACTTTGTCCACTAAGATAGTCTTGGCAATGAGTCATGACTAACAAGAAATGATTTTCCATGATTATGTGTGTATGACACAAAGTTTCATGTTTTAAGTTATGATTATTGGGATTTCATTTCACTACTATGATTTATCCCATGTTATGAAATTATGCTCTCTTTTGCAGGTTAAGATTTCCAAAAGTTATGTTCTTATGAATATGATGTAATTGATTTTTCTTTTGTTTACCCTTACTGAGCATTTGAGCTCACCCTTTTATGTTTTCTTTTCCCCAGGATATAAAGAAAGGTTTTAGGTAAAAAAAAAAGGAAGATCTTTATGGGAGATGTTGAAGATCTATCCCCACGATTAGAAGATTTTATTCCGAGTTTCCAAAGACACTAAACTATTACGATCCTTGTGTGTGTGTTTTTGTTATGTACTAAGTATTCCGCAAATGTAATGTAATGTCCATGTATGTCAAGATACGGGTCTCTACAGTTGGTATCAGAGGAAAGGTTTAGTCAACCTTTGGAAACTAGGATGCGAAAACGTTAGTGAGATCTCTAGAGATATTTCTAATGTATGTCTAGGGATGCCCCTAAGGATAAGTATACGTATAGGATATAGTTCTAGAACTATGGTAACGATATTAGATTAAACCAAAGATGATGGATATTTAAGTTACTCCCCCTTTATTACGATTTTTGCATCTAACACTATTCTGTTTGGGTTTTAGAAAATGGCTGGAAACAAGATGATTCACAATAATGGAGGATATGATGGACAATGGAATGATATTCTTCATGAGCAACCAAATGAAATGGGATTTGGATGTCCAAACATCATTATTATGCCGAATCAGCAATCTCAAAACATGATCAATAAAGTAAAATTTGGTAAGTTTCCTAACTCGACTAATAAGAGAAAGATGGAGTTCCATGATGATCATAGAGGAAAGAAAGTTCAATTTCCCCTATGTAAATCATGTGGGAAGAGGCATCAAGGAGAAAGTTTCAAGGGAACTGGAAGATGCTTTGGGAGTGGAAAAGAAGGACACAAAGCAAGTAAGTGCAAAGGAAAAGGGTCGGTTAACACCATGGATGAGGATAATGGTATTGCTACGACATCAAAAATGGTTAAGTGTTTTAAATGTGGAATGTATGGGCATTATGCAAACAAATGCCCTAAGGGAAAGACTCATGAAGAGAATCAGTATGGTCATATGGGTAGTATTTATGTGGATGATGATGAAGAGACTACAAATGATATGTGAGATGAAAGAATTTTTGAAGCTCGGTCAATGGTTTGAGAATGTAGTGGAATGATTACATGTTTATCATGTGTGATTTTGGAATAAAGAGACATCTATGGATTGTTACACTGTTGTCTTTCCTTGTGTTTTGAAAGTGTATGATTAATGTTACCAGTATCCATGAAAGGTTATTCAGATATTTTTGGGATGTAGATGATATGCGCATAATGAAGGGATAAGGAGAAAATTAAATGTTTGATAGTATTCATGAGCTCATGATTGATATAAGGACTAAGTGATATCATGGTTTGAGTATATAGAATTTTGAGGATTTTGGTAACTTTTAACTGCACTCATGTTTTCACTAAGGTATTCAAGAGAATACACGATTAAGGACTTTGAATGTTTGGAATGTGACCAACAAGACATATCTTATGATATATGGGGATAAATGATGGTATTAAATCTCTGGTAATCGTTTTCACTATGTTATGAGAATGGACTGCAGTATTATGGATAAGCCTAAAGATTGGAATGGATTATGTTGGACATAAGTTAGTATTGTTTAAGGATAGAATTTTTTTCGATATTATTGATGAGATGTTATAGTAATATAGTTTTATAAAAAGGACAACCTGCAGGACGGGCGACAGCCCATCGCTTCGGACAAGGCTGTAGGAATCGAACCCACAACCGAAGTGCGACTGGCCTTTATCGCCTACCACTGACCTACAGGAAGTCCCTGTTTAGTAGAAACTGGTTTTATTATATTAAGCAGTATGATATATGAAGTATAAGTCCATTTTAGGAACCATATATGATTAATCTCACTATAGAATGACTTATGTATATTTAATAACTTTTGCTTACCTTTTGTTTGAGACAGATGGAATGACCCGTCATTCTATCACATGATCTGCTAACACTTCACGAATAACAAATTCAACTTCATTTATTTAAGAGATGAAGTGGAAATTGTTCAAGGCATGAACAACAGTGAGATTGTACCAAAATAAAGAAAGTATTTATTCTGATTCAAATTTTCAACTTTATGGAAATGATCTTGAAAACCAAAAATGTTGTCCTAGTGATATTATACCTGATGAATCAGATGGTACCTTAGATCGTCACAAATTTATGGATTTGTGATTACTGGATTTTCCATAGCCATGTTCTCTACCACTCTCCATCAGAACATGATGGTTAGATTTCTCTTCCATATCCATATTTTCACCTATGTGGAAACCCAGTGATTAGTTTATTTGGGTAATCGTTACATTTCATACTTTAGTTTTTAAAGCCAAGTTTTGGTATTCCCTTTTACGATGTGGGTTTCTATTAAAGAAACTTTCAAATAGTAAACCATTTATAACCCCGACGAATTTCGAGGGAGAAATTCATTTTAAGGGGGGTAGAATGTAACAGCCCAAGATTTTATAAAAAAATATTCTTTTTAATTTTATTAATGTCTTGTGTTGTACGCTACACCAAAAGGAGCTTGCACAACACACATCCTTGACTTGACTTGCATTACACGCAATCACGACCTTCCTCGATAGCGTGTGTAGTACGCAATACCGAGTTTCACTAAACAAAGATATGCTATAAAAATATTATTAAAACTAGCCGTTATGAATAGTAATAACCACTTTTTGAAATCCAGTAAATCTTATTTTTCAAAATGAACTTTATTTTTGGATTCGGAGTATCGAATTTAGCCTAAGGTGAAATTTTGGTACTTTTCGGATAACTTTCATATTCTGATGAATAGTGAAAATTACTAAATTATAATTAAAAACAACTTTTTTAATCGAAATAATTAATAGTGATAAATCATTAATTTGAGTGGTTTTAAAGTATATTTAGAATATATTTTTACAATTTAATACAATGTTGGTCATTGGATGTAGTTTCACATTTAAACTAGACATAAACAAGTGTCAATCTTTTGATAGATATTGTTTCTTAAAAACACGCTATTTGTTTTAACAGCGGGATTTAATTATAAAATTAATTAATGAAACTTTTATGTTATGAATTTGGTAAAATAGACTTCATTTTGGAATTCGGAATATGAAATATAGCTTGGGATGAAATTTTGGCATTGTTCTGAAAAACATCAATTTTTGATGAATAGTGAAACTACTAAGTGGTAGGTTAAAAACTGAATTTTGCATAAAACTTAATTTTACCGCTTCTGTGAATGGAATTTCGAAAATCCGAGAGACACGGTTAATATCAAGGACTAAAATGTGGTTCAATGAGATGAAAATATTTTTTTGGTGAATAGTAACTTTTTACTTTTTTTACCACGGTTAATAGTAAATAAGGTAACTAAGGGTAAATATGATATTAATATTACCCTAACACATGTCCTAATTCTATTGGACAAGTGTAATTCGACAAAAAACAAACTTAGGAATAAAATATGACCATTTAGGCCCACTTGGATTAGATTAGGACATTTATTATTAATTTATTTAAAGAAGGGTTAAAATAGTTAAAATCAAAGTTTAATACGTAAATCATTTTTTATATGGGGTTATACATAAGATAAATTCGATTGTAAATATTCATTAGAAAGCTAAAAAGATTTACTACATGATGGTATTTTATTTGTAATTTTTAGACATCAAATAAATTAATTTATTTATGACACAAAGATGATGCATTAATTATCTTGTTAATGAAATATTGACATAATTGATGTTATAAACACCAAAATAAATGTAATTTGAGACTTTTTATGAATTCCACTAATTTTCTAGGTTACTATGATATATTAGTGTTGATTTAATAAACTTGGTTCGAACATATAATTCTGTTATGACTTTCACAAAAATCATATATCAAATAGTGTCAAAATTGACACAAAATAGTTTTTAAATCAAATATTATATTATTAATTGTTATTTTATTCCTAAAAATCTAAGGTTCGGCCAAATGACTTAGATAAGGATATATGTATTAATAATATACAATTTGGGGTTAGTTTGGCATGTTATAGTAAGTTTATTAACCATATAGTGAAAGAAAACAAAAAGACACGGTAAAAGTTAAATTATTTAACTTAGAGTTAAATCTAATTGATAAGGTTAAAATAATACCCTAAACTTGTCTAAATCCTATTGGTTGATAGGATTTCGACCCATCCCCACTTTATCTTCGAAATAAGACCCTTTGGAACCATTATAAACCGATTTTGACTTTAATATAAAATAATATTTTGAGATATTCCTAAGGTGCCCCTCTCCTCCCCTATAAAAGGACACCTCCTCCCCCTCCTCCTCACACCAATTTGAGCACTCAAGCTCGGCCAAACCCTGCCAATTTATCCTCTCCACTTCCCTAGCAACATCCTAGAGGTTCTGGTCTCCCTCAAAGACCAATTTTAGTGCCCTAAGAGGAGGTCTCAAAGAGGCACTTCAAAGAAGAGGTAATTACCGTTACCAATTCTTTCATCTTTATTTCTTCTTCCACTTCTTCTTCTTAGGTTGTTTCATTATGAAGTAATAACATCAGTATCACTCATATACTGATATGTTATTATAAGTATGAAACAACCCTATTTCACCATCTATCCATCCTACGGAAAAAGAAATCACCGCGCGTGCGTACGTACGGAATACCGTCTCCACGCCGTGGTGTAATTTATTTTCCACCACCACCTTACATGGATGGGTATAATGGTGTAAAGAATAACTATACATAGTTATTACAACATCATATTGATTCTGATATATTGTATAATACACTCCAATTCAATTCAATATTTATAGAAATGATATCATCGCTCGTGCGTACGTACGGAATACCGTCTCCACGACGCGATGAGATTCATTCTCCATGTTAACCATTTAAGAATGATTATAATGTATATATAAGAAATAATAATGAAATATATGACATTATAAAGCTACTGGATTTATGTATATATATACATATGTATGTCATCTACTTACTTCCATTTCAAGACAATAAGGAAAGGAAAACAGCGTTCATGCGTACGTACGGACTACCGTCTCCATGAACGGTGTTTTTCATTTTATTTATCTACCTATTATATATATATATATACTGAATATATATGATATATAAATCATATTTTATATTCTGGAAGTATGTAAATCATGATATAAGTAATAATGATGTCAAGAACAACAAGTCAAAACACCTACGATAAATGAAACGATTTTACCCAAAACGCTTCTTTAACATGGAATTTACAAAAGAACGGGTAATATAATGTCATAAGTGAACCATATATGATATCATAACAATGAATATGATTCTGTAATAAGTCAATAACATGATTTAAAGCATTATACAGGAGGTTCGGACACTTACAAAGCAAGTCGGACCTAAGGTAAGGGAAATATCACAATCTCATTTTTATCTGAGATTGTTTATTCGTAAATATTTACTGGGGTGTATTTTATCATCCAAACCCATCAATATGTAATATTATTTCCTTCCACCTACAATTTTTTAAATCCATTTTTACCCTTTGGGAAGTTTTTAGTAAAAGAAATGAAAGGAATCTTTTGTCGTTTTTCGTACGAGGTACTTTTTGACTTTTCCGACAAAAGTACGAAGAATGTTTTTTTTAACTTATACGGCACGAACGTATTTTTACTGTTTTATAAAGCCTTATTTTTATGAAGCTTCCTCTAAAAGATTTCATGACTATTTTCAATAAAATCTCTTTCTTTTAAAATTGCATGATGTTTTGTGAAAAGAAATTGATTTTGAAGAAGAAAGGATATTTTCCTCAAGAATTCAATTCAAGTGTTTTATCAAAATTATTTTCCATATAAGATAATAAAGGGTTCTGTTTCTATCCATATTTTTACATTGATTTGACTATGTTGTGATGAAATTATGTTTATGAATTCCTTTATCTTATATGAATGGTTTTATGATGTCATGTTGTTTAAGAATCCCATTTTTATTACATGGGTTATGCAATGATGTATGATTTATTATTTTGTGGCACACATAAGAAAGGATTCATTAAGAGATGGGTGGGACCTATATCTCCCTCCAATGCATTGGGTAAAGATTTCATATCTCATGAGATAGACATGGCTGGAATGGTAGGTTATACCGGTTCAGTGAAACAGGACTGAAACGAGGATTACTCGATTCAGAAAGGGACTTTGTCCACTAAGATAGTCTTGGAAATGAGTCATGACTAACAAGAAATGATTTTCCATGATTATGTGTGTATGCCACAAAGTTTCATGTTTTAAGTTATGATTATTGGGATTTCATTTCACTACTTTGATTTATCCCATGTTATGAAATTATGCTCTCTTTTGCAGGTTATGATTTCCAAAAGTTATGTTCTTATGAATATGATGTAATTGATTTTTCTTTTGTTTACCCTTACTGAGCATTTGAGCTCACCCTTTTATGTTTTCTTTTCCCCAGGATATAAAGAAAGGTTTTAGGTAAAAAAAAGGAAGATCTTTATGGGAGATGTTGAAGATCTATCCCCACGATTAGAAGATTTTATTCCGAGTTTCCAAAGACACTAAACTATTACGATCCTTGTGTGTGTGTTTTTGTTATGTACTAAGTATTCCGCAAATGTAATGTAATGTCCATGTATGTCAAGATATGGGTCTCTACAGGAATACTTGTAGACATTCATTTTTTAGCATTCTTATACCCTTGGTAAGGGTAATGCTATAGCGGATGCTTTAAGCTGCAAGACAAAGACACAGGCCGTGCAGGTAGCTAGCAGTGAGTGGCAGATGATGGCCTTGTTTTCAGAGATTCATCTGGATGTTCAGGATCAGAGTGGAAAATCAGTTCTAGCAGCTCTTACAGTGACATACTCTCTTTTGGAGGAAGTCTGCAGGCAATTGTTGACTGATCATGAGGGACTCATTTTGAGGGAAAGTGTTACAGGAGGGAACCCACCTCTTGTTTGCGTTTTTTATGGTAGTGGAATGCTCTTTTACAATGGTAATTTATTGGTACCTCTGGGTATATGAGAAGATATGATGCAGGAATATCCCACCTCTATTTGGGCAGTGCATCCTAGGCTGTCCGAGATGTATAGAGACATGTGTTGACAGTATTGGTGGCCAGGTATGAAAAGGCAGATAATATGATTCATCACTAAGTGCTCCACCTGCCAATAGGTGAAGTAATAACACCAGTGACCTACTGTACTCCTACAGCCTCTATACATTCCTAAATGGAAACAGAATGAAATCACCGTGGATTTTTTTACAGGCTTTCCAACATCTCCTTGAGGCAGATATGCCGTATGGGTGGTTATCAATAGGTTGACCAAGGTTACACACTTATGGACTATCCGAGAGACATTTATGATTGACGAGTTGGGAAGGATGTATATCCGGGAAATTTTGCAACTTCATGGTGTACCTCATTCTATTGTCTCGGATAGGGATGCTTGTTTACTTCACAGTTCTGGAAAGGTTGCAAAAGGCACTGGGCTCACAGGTACTTCTGAGTACTGCATATCACCCCTAGACCGATGGGAAATCCGAGAGAGCTATACGAGTGTTAGATGATATTTTATGGGCTTGTATCATTAATTTTAGTGGTTCTTGGGAGAAGAATTTAACTCTTGTCGAGTTTACTTACAATAACAGCTTCTAGGAGACAATCCAAATGGATCTCTATGAGGCTCTCTATGGTAGACTGTGTCGTTCACCTTTATGTTATCTCAAAGTAGGTGAGGCAGCTCTGTTGGATCCTCATCTCGTTCAGGAGACATCTAAGAAAGTTCAGATGATTCAGAAGCGTATGACTATAGCTTAGTCCAGAAAAAAAGTCTTATACTGATCGTCGCCGCAGACCAAGGGAGTTCGAGATTGGACATCGAGTCTTTCTACGTGTTTCTCTGAGGTTGGGTCACAAGCGAATTAGGAGATAGGGGAAGTTATCACTGAGATACATCGGGCTATTAGAGATAGTATAGAGAGTTGGGCCGGTAGACTATCGGTTACTGCAACCTCAGAGGTACCGTGCCATGCACGATGATTTCCATGTATCTCAGCTTCGACAATATCATCAAGACCCATCTCATTTTTTGACCCAAATGACATCGAGCTTGACACTGATTCATCCTTTACGGAGCATCTGATCTATATCGTTGATCGTAGCATGAATTTCCTATGAGGTAAGTCAGTACCACCAGTCTGGTTGTTGTGTTAACATGGATGCATTCAGGATGAGACCTGGGAGAGATAGATGGATGTATGTGCGCAGTGGCAAGAACTCTTCCCTGGTGACATTCCATTACCCTCAGAAGGGCAACTCAGGGATGAGTTGTCTTAAGGAGGGGAGGTTGTAACAGCCCATACTTAATCAGGTATGAACCATTTTTACTTTATTGGAGTCTAATTAATTAAGAGACCTGGGGCGCACGCCTGCGCACCTCGTTGCCGGTCCCGATAATCTTTTTATTTAATTTAAATATCTGTAGTCATTTCATGAAAAATGTTATGTCAGGCTTTGGCGTGGTGTTCCAATTTTAAATAATTAATTA
Source organism: Viscum album (assembly GCA_963277665.1). Lineage (NCBI taxonomy): Eukaryota > Viridiplantae > Streptophyta > Magnoliopsida > Santalales > Viscaceae > Viscum > Viscum album. The sequence continues at coordinate 1,847,446,394 of OY728143.1, read as the reverse complement.
AGGGCTTGAAAAGAGTAATATGAAATTTAAATAATATTTAAAAGAAATATAGAAATGATAAAAATACATTCTGAAATAAAATAGAGGGGGTTATGGGAAAATTGAAAATAACTAAAATGGTGGATTCCTGTTTTTAATTATTTTTATTATTTTCCTTTCCATTCTTTTGTTTTATTTTATCTTTCTCTTTTATTTACTTTTTTCCTTATCTTTTATTTTTCTCTTATTTTTCTTTTATTTTCTTTTTATTTCCTTTCTTTCTTTTCTTTTTTCTCTCCTCTCTCCCTCCCCCACTCATCACATCGCACCCCTCAATCCCGTCACACCAACCAGCAGCCCCTTCGGAAGGCCGCTGCTCCTCCGTCTGATGTCCAATTCCTTCTCTGTTAGGTGTGCAGAAAACCATCAGTAATGGATAACATTGCACAAGAGGAATCATTTGATTCTGTTGAGTATTCTATGCCCAGTTCTTCGCGGAAGATTCTTACCCTATTTTGGGGTTTTTCTAAAATCCTTTGTGTTCATCCGTTTTATGTCAAATTGAAGCCTACTATGGATCTTAGAGTCATCTAAAACTACAATGTATGGTGCCTACTCAGTTTCCATCAATTGTTTTGCGATTTATAAAAAAACGCATCGTGGTGTCGTTAGTCGGTGCATACCGGCTTTGTGAAATTTTACAGATTTTAATTACTTTAATGGTTATGTTTAATTGGTGTAGCCTTAATCATCTTAAATTAATTTTTTTAATGGATTCAATAATATCGAACACCCCTTTTGGTGTTCCGACATAGTCAGAAAATGTTTTCATTACCCGGGTCATTAATTTAATTAGCTACGTTTTTTCTGTATCCCCTTTTTATTGTTTTTAGATTAAATGAATAGTTTTTTGAATTATTGCAAAAAATTTGGACACCCCTTTGGGTGTTCCGACAAGATCGGTGTGTTATACCATTAGCCTAGTTTATTGTTTGATTAATTTCACGTGTTGTTGAGAAACGTTTTATTTTAATTAAATTAAATAAATAGTTGCTTGATCCTGAACTTCAATTGTTCGATCATTGAAACTTTTTTTGCTGAACTGTTTATTATTTAAATATGAATTATCTGCTAAGGTTGATATGATATTTATATTGCCTTGCAAGTTGTTATGTTGTACTTTTAAATTTATTCCTCGTGATGCACGAGTGTATCTTGTTAGTTTTCAAGCTATGACTTTATATGTTAATTATGTCATATCCACTGCTGTGAAAACATTAATTAAATTTAGGGTGGGGGTAGGATGTGGGTCCTGTATTAGGGCCATGCTTAGATCCTCAATTCCTAACGGGTTACCTCTCTATGTCGGGGGGCAGTGTCATTGGCTTTGCCGGATCGAGACTTCCCCAGTCTTTCTAAAAATTCTGAGTGATATTGGTTCCAAAAGGGACCATCGGGATGGATCAGTTGGCAATGGGGCTAAGACAGCATTGAATGACACTCAACCCCTTTTTTAGAGATCAGTATGGACTCAAGGTAAATCCATACCTCGGGCGATACATGGTCTTTCGAAATATTTCCTTGGACAGGCCCGGTGGCATTGGATAAATTGAAAGATGTTCTGCAGCGATACCTTTGGTATGGGCTCGGACTCCAACTCTCAACTTGAACCTTAAATAATGATGCATTTAAGGTTTTGGTTATTGCTAATTGAGTGTATTGAAAATTGAGATATTTCTTTTGATATGTGGAAGTGTGTCTGGTTGACACTGGAATGAACCCCAAGTTAAAGCAAAAGCTTAGGGTATAATTTTTCCTAGTTTTACCTTGCTTTGTAGGTTTATATTTATGAGTGTTCATGCATTTCTGTTGATAAGTACCCTTTCAGACTACCAGATTAGGATAAAGCAGGTGACCCGGCACGGGTGCCGTTTGGGGCACGAGCCGACTTATTTATTTCATTGCACTAGAACTAATTTATTTGAAATGGTTATGTAATGGCACACAACATTTTTATTTTTTCATAAAATGGAAATGTTTAGACACGGTGGGTACCGACCTACTGGGATTTTATCTGACACCCTGCTTGGGCGCCGTCGACACCTGAGTAGATTATATTATCGTAGGTATTAAAAAGGGAAAGCGTGCCACATCCAATGATTGATTGTTCATCGCTCCTTAGGATGGAGACTAGGGTAGGGGACTCGGCCTTCCTCGCAATGTAGTTGCTTATTGTTTCTTTTCTTTTAGTTGACAGTGTGTTTGAATTTTGTTTTCCGTACATCTAATTTAGACTCATATCATGGCATGACACTCTTTTGTGAGTTTCTGCACTTGCTTTTTATTATTCAGTTGGATTATTTACATTGATACTACTGCGGTTTGTTTATTCACATGATTCCTCTAATTATTTGTTGTTGTTTACTTCCAGAGTGATATTAGCTATTGCCTATGAGATAATAGTCTCTCCCATGGACACAAAAGTGGTTTTTGGAATGGAATTTTTTTTCTTTTAATGAACTGTGTGGTTTTAAAGGAAAAAATGAGAGGTGTTTTAGAAATTCGTTTGGGTCATGGAAACAGTTTTCAGAATTTGAAATGGAAAATGTTTTGTAATTTGTAAATGTGTTTCTTTAATGATAATTTGCATTATCAAAATGGTTGGGAATTTCTGCTTTTTGTTGAATGCTCTGTTTTAAAAATTAGAAGTGTTTTGAATTGAACCTTGGAACTCCTATAAGGGATCACATATATGGAGCTACGCATGTGATGTGGGGATTATTCTTGTTATGTTTGGATGGGTCCTTGAGCTAGAAAAATGATATATATATATATATATATATATATATATATATATCTGTGTGTGTTTGTGTGTGCGAGACTTCATGGAATATCAATGGTGAATATTTAATTTTTTTTGTTTGATGATTTTTTTCAAAAAGGGTTGTTTCATTGTTTTGAAAACTTAGTGGGAAAACATTTAACTTTTTCTTTTTTTTTGTACCATTTTTATGGGATTTTGGTTTAGATATGTTGAATTGTGGTAGTATTGGTGATTTGAGTTTGATTTCTAGTTTGTGATTAAATTGGGTAATTTTGATTTATGATGTTTTTTTATTCAACTTAATGATTATTGTTTTTGAGTATGTCGTTAAAAAAGTTTCTAGAGGATTATAGTGAGTCCATTGGAGATTTTTGTTCTACCCATACTCTAAGAGAAGTGATGGAACTGATTTCATTTCATTTTTTTCTGTATTCCATGGTGATTTTGATCTATTGAAGGCAACACACTGGCTTGGTGAAATCATTGTTTTTTCAGGTTATTGGGAACTCCAAAATATAGGAGAGCTCGTGCTAGTTCATGTTCATTAAAATCTTCAACTTTGAATTGGTGAAGGATATAATCCAAGAATTCATGCATGATGGGGTGTCTTGGAATGTGTTTAATAAAAATTTCATACAAGGGTTTATACCTGAGGAGGTGAAGCCAAGAAAATTGTTAGAGTTGGTCAGTGTCCAGCAATACCAAAGAACACTGAAGGTATATGTGAGGAATCTCAAAGAGTTGGTTCAATGTTTCCTATATTTATCGTCATAAAATCAGCTAAATATTCTCTTGTGTAGGGTCTCTATCCAAGTTTCACAGACTGATTCCTTTTTATCATTCAGAAAGGTTACCCTTTCAGTGGGGAGAGACTATTTGAGGAACCTATTTCAAATAATTCTTCTTTCCATTTCCATCAGTAAATATTTGTTCCACTCTCTTGTTTTATTCTGGTTTGTTTGGTATGATTACTTTAAGTTGTCTTTTCTGTATAAATTGAAGGCTTTCTATCATTGTTGTTCATCATTTAGTGGCCTAAAATTTTATAAATTATGGTGCTTATGTTTTTTGATAAAATCATGATTGATTGATTCTCTGGTTATTTTCTTTGATGACCCTTCCTAGACTCTAAGTTGAGTGGTGGAGCAAGAGCATTTCAAGTCATAGACCACAACCGAGTCTTCTTGGTTTGTCACTTACCTTCGCTAGCCGAAAACAAGAGAATGTTTCATTCATAAGTGAAGAGATGTTTTTTTTCAGTGAGATCACTTGGGTTATTTAAAGGGATTATGTTACTCATAACACTAAAATAGACGTTTTAGTTGAATATCATCAGCTATTCTCTATTAGGTAACATATGCATCAAGACATCAGAGCTCTAGATATAGGCCTCAAAGTGAGGTTTTTCACAGAGTGAAGAAATCCTTTGGTGTATATGACCTTGGTCTAGCTATTGTCTCCATTGCTGCAATGGGGATGGTTTTAATTCCTTTTTTATAGATTACTAAAATTTGATGGTTTTTTTATTTTAAGAGGTGTAGTAGTATCATTTCCTATTTGTGGACTTTTTTCATTAAATAACTCACTTTGGTAGTAAGAAGGGGTTATGATCTCGTATTCTTGTAATTATTGTGGTTGTGCCTTCTCAAATGTGATCCTTTAAATAGTTGTCTCTCTTTTATGGTTATACTTTTGTGGATAGTTCTTATTTTACATTTTGTTCATCTTGGAGGTACTCGTGTCATGCGGAAATGGTGAATCATTGTTCAGTTCTTTGTTTTTTTGATCTCTTTCCATTGGTTTCCCCGTGTGTTGGAGGTTTCTGGTATGGGTTCGAGGTTCATGTATTAGTCTTTTCTAGTTGGCCAATGCTTGTTAGTTCTTAAATGATGGGGATACCCACCATGAATCTTGTTTTTCCTTCCTTTAGTGTTGGGCTATATGGGGATTTCAGTTTCTGTTGGTGATTTACTCCTTCGTTCAAGTTATCAGTTCTAGAGTTGGCCCATGCTGAGAGTCTCAATGTTTATTGTGCATGTTGGGTTTTTGTATTGGGGAGGACCCTTCTTATTTCTGGATGGCACTTCTCGTTGTAGTTTCTATTAGAGCTGGTCAGGTTTGTCTAGTGGGGTGAAAAGTCACAATGAGTTCATGATTTCTTTGGCCTTGTTCAATTTAGAACACATGTTTGATTCCTTGTGTCGCTGAGTGACATTCTAGAGGAAGAAAGTGTTTGGGGTAGGGAGAATTGTCACACCCGACAATGATTTATCAATTATCTAATTATATCTTGTTTTTATTTTGAGTTTTGGGTTGAACTGATTTTAAATTTTAAATTTTGGGGGTCTCTAGTAATTTCTTATGACTAGGACATAGTTTGAAAAATTGTGCAGCCAAATCGTGTGTGGTTTCCCAGATTTTGAAAAAAATTTGTGAAAAAATTGTAATGAAATAAAAAAAATGTTTTAATAGTAATTATAAAAATAAAAGAATTTTTTTATACTAATAATAATATTGATAATCTTATTATTATTATTATTATTTTTATTAATATCATTATTATTATTATTTTTATTATTATGATTATTACTATTATTATTATTATTATAAATATGGTTATAATAATTATTAAAATTATTATTATTATTGGTTTACTTTTTATTTTTTCTATTTTTTTCCTTTTATGTTTTATAATTTCCCCCTTCTCCCCATCATGCCCCACCCCCTTACCTTCCCCTTCCATGTCATTATCCATCTGCATGACCCACTTGGTGTGCAGCGCCCTTGGTCAGATCTCCTCCAGTGTGGTGACCCTCCAGTCGGCCTCCTTCACACCTCATGTGGTGTCCTTCCCTCTACCTTTCTCATGGGACACTGCCCCCCACCCCTCTTTCTCGAAATATCCAGCCGACTGGGAGAACTCCGGTGCGCTGCTCCCTCCATCTAGCCACCACTTTTCATCCCGATTTTGTGTGTCAATCTCTCTAGTGACCCTATTCTCCCTTCCACTTCCCCTATTTTTTTATTTTAATTGATTTCATGGGGTTCACATACCATTGAAGAACCCTATTTTTTTTTTGGGTTTCTTCTTTTGATCAACACTTATTATTTAGGGTTTGTCAAGTTCTATTGAGGCCAGTTTTATCCATTTTCTTCAAGGGAAATGGGATTGACATGATTTTCAAGTAAGGATTTATCAATTTATTTATTGTGGTTATTTTTTAATTTAGGAATCTTTTTATATTTAGATTTTTCTGAAATTTATTTTGGGTGCATGTGTCTTTCTTCGTTGTTTTGAGTTGTTGGTAATTTTTTCTAGTCTGCACTGTACCTCGCTACGGTTGTTTTGGGATGTGGGTGTCGAGAAATCCTATATGTTCATGCATATGGTAAGGCATGTATATATATATACAATATCTTTCTACTTATTCTCCCATGGAGTGGGGAATAAGTGCAATGAACCTAGGGGGATATACATATATATCTATAAACACATGTGTGTGTATGCACCATGGGTCAGTTCGAGTGGTCATTAAAAAATAGATACATGTCTAAGGTAGATCCCCAATTCCTATACCTTTAATTTGAATCCCTTTATTTTTTTATTATTTCATATATATATTTTTATTTATACAATATACACAAACTATGAAATCTGGTTGTTGTTTCTAGAAATGGTTATGCCTTTGTTTTGGAAAATGAAATGTATTTCTAATTCCCATTTGGTCTAAAGATAATTTTAATAAAATTTGTTTTTCTATATGGTTTTGAATTGGTAATTAATATTTCTAAAGGTATTTGGCCTTTCTCCCAGTTCAGGTATAAATGTGTAATAACAATTTTTGGTTTTTCCCAAAATCACCAATGTGATTTCCAAAAATGGGATTCATTTTGAACATGAGGTTATATAGTGTATGGAATTTTTTGGAAAAATTGGGTGATTGCAAGAACTGTTTCAAAAATTTTATTAATTGTATAGTGCATTGGTTGTTCAATTGAGCTTTTAAAATATTTTTGAACTTAAAAGTGTTAGGTGATTATGTGTTATAAAATGAAAGGCATTACTTGTAGATAATTAAGCTCGTTCGGAACTTTAAGAATAATTTTTATAAAATGAAAACACTTATTAAGGCATGCCCCTTGTTTTAGAAAATGATTTTGTTTAATTTATGAATTGGGATGTGTTCCTATTAAGGATACTTGTGCATTTTTTGTGTGAAGGGAAAACGGGGGGATGTACTCATAGAGGGATATCAATGGTGAGAGGGTGAGTGTGGTTTTGAATAAAGATAATGGTGTATATATGTATGTTAGTTTGAAGAAAACTTACAAACACTTGAAATAGAGGACATGGGAATCCCATGGGTATCTAGTTGGGAGGACTAGGACTAGTATTCTATATTTTTCAGAAGTGGTTCATCCTACTTTCATCTAGCAGGATTGACGCTACAACTATAACTAAACATGGATGACTATTGGAGACCACTAGGGTTACATGGATGTACCCTACTAATGGATCGTGCACGAGAACATAGTTGATTGTGGTTTCCATTCCACATTTCACTAAGGTACGAGGTTCCTAAGGTCCCATTTGTGCTACTTACCTATATGGATTGAACATAGTGTTCACTTAGGACATGGTTTTTGTGAAATAATTTTCTTTCTGCTTACATCGTGCTTTTTTCCTCTTTGTAAACCCCATTTTTTAAATTTAAACTGGTTTTTTATTCATTTTAAAAAGTTAATGAATTCTTGGAAACTATTTTAAAGATCTAGTGGAAAATAAATAATTTCCTTTTCAATGTAAACTTGTGACATTAATTTGAAAAAAAATGAAAATAATTATTTTATTACATCTTATTTTAAAACTTCCTTGATTGGGATTCTTCTAAAAGGCAAGGGCATAGGGTGTTATTGTTCTTTGGTGTTCCTACTGAGCATATCAGTGCTCACACCTAATTTATTATTTTTAGTTTCAGGTTCCTCTAGTTTTTTATTACTTTTGGATCAAGTGTGATTTTTTTTCCATGGTGACCCATGAGGTCTTTTGAGGTATGTATTGTTTCTTAGTTTATTCCTTTTTCCACTTCCTATTTGTTCAGTTTATTTTCTTTTATTTATTTGTTTGGTTTAGTTTATGATTATTTATTTATCCACTATTAGGGGACGAATCATTCCAAACATCTATATTTTGATGCCTGACACTAGTTACCATCCCGTGGGAACGGGAATGCCCTTCGGTCATTATTGTGGATCGACTCGGGTGACCAGTTCATGGTTGACCCAGGTTGTTTCCTAACATGCAAGTAGGGTGTGCAAGCTTGAAAAGGCCATGACCAAGACTTTAATAGGGTTGGCATGCTATATATGTATTGTTTTCCAAGCCTACACTTGGTTTACTATAATCCCTTAATATTTAATAAAATATTTCAAAAAAATGGAAATATAAAATAGTAATATATTATTATTATTATAGTGTTCATTTCCCCCAAAAGTTATCAAAAAATAAAATGATATACTCCTAGCTATTCGGTATACCACAAAACTATGTTTTTCATGGAAAAAATACATATATGTGACCATGAAAAATTATTCCGAACAAATTATTAAACTTTTTCATTAGAAAATTATGGGATCCATGGATTACTGTAGTTAATAGGTTCCAAAACCCATTTCACTAGATTAGGAATTTTATTTAATGGATCACTAACCCTAAAGTCATGTGTATTAAAAATTATGAGGTTCTCATCATTAATTCACCAAATTGGTCCTTCTTTTCAAAGGATCCACATCACTAGATAAATAAGATATCTTTGACCCCTGGGGGATAAATTTTAGAATCTTTATAGAGTAATATACCCCTTCAACATTTCATCTTAGTAAAGATCATAGAGTATTTGAAATGGGAACCCACATTTTTTGGAATATAAAATTATCCCACTAAGAATTATCTTCATGAGGAATTAAAATATTCTTATTTAAAGGTGTGATAGATAACTTTTCAATATTCCCCACCATCATGTATGTTTCTAGAGTCAGAAGGCCTTGTAGTGGTTCTCCAAGAGGAGGATCTCAACTGAAGGATTTTTTTCAAGAGGTGAATATCGATTCAAGGATTTTTGTACCTGGAGGATTATCAAGACTCAATGATTTTATTACTAAGAGGATGAAATTAACATGAGGATTTTGTTACGAAGAGGATGATATTAACTATAGTAATTATAGGAGAAAAGATGAGATTATAATAGGAAATAATTAATTAACAAGAGGATATTAAATCAAGGAATTAGTCACCAATATGAGTATCTCAATTCCTTATGTATTAAGAAATAATAGAAAAACGTCATATTAGGGAATTTTCATCAAATATTTGAATCGGAACATATGAACTTTGAAACCAAGTGTAGGATCTCAACTCAATGAATTTTTCAAATTGACAATAGCTTCTCAAATAAGTTCATTTTATAGTCAAAGAACAATATTGACTAGAGTCAAGTGTTACAGTGAGGAGGATTTAAAATTAAATAATTTTAACAACCAAATGAAGGATATCAACACAGGGGATTATACGAACCAAATGGTATTCATTAACTCAATGAATTTTGGGAATAAAATTAGTATCTCACTCAGTATTATTTTAAAAACTAATAGGATGATCCCATCTCAATAAAGTTTTCAACCAAGATAATGTACACCCATATATGAGAAGGTCAAATCATGATATTATATTATTTTTCTATGAAAAATAGAACAGTTGGTGATTTTTTAAAATTTATAGAACTTAGATAAACATGAAAAATATATATTTGGAAATGATAAATCATTCTCAATAATATCATAGAAAAAGTAGGAGTTGATAAAAATTAGAAAATTATAGGACATTGGTAATAAAAATACCACTTCCAAAATATTAAAAAAATCCATTGAATTAGGGAAAATTTATTTTTTACTATGAAATTTCCTTAAGTGGTTACTCATTCTTTAAAAGGAAATTGTTATGTTCACACTACAATGGCTGTATATTAAAAAACTTTGATGGATCTGTTACTAATTGATTGAATTTCATAATTTATAATGATAAAATATTGTTAATTGAATTAAAGGTAAATTCCATTGGAACCATAATTTTTTTTAGGGTGGTTACATAGTTCTCAAATGAAATTATATTATTCAAAGTACCAAGTAGGTTTATTATGATTTATTGATGAAATTATTTCTTATTTCACTTAATATATTGATTAATGATGACTCAGTCATCAAATATATGATTCATCCCAAAAAAATAAATAGATGTTAAAAACTGTTTCTAGAGATTTCAGTGTTACACCACCAGGCATTAAGTACATTTTTATAAAAACTAATATAATATTAAATGACCAGTGTAGTTAATCACATAATATGAATGGACTCAAGATATTACCAATAGTAAAATAAAACTTGTAATATAGTAATATAGTTATTCAGGAGTAAATATTATTTTTATTAATTTGTTTCTATATTGGTTTTTCTGAAAAGTATCACTAGACTTTTATTGTGAAAAAATATTTGTATAAAAAACACAGTGTTTCCCATTTATGGTGTAATTCTTTCTAACCTAGAAATGATAAATCTAATTTAATTGTTTCATTAAATATTTTATATATTATATTGAGGTTTTTTAACTTGCCCAATTTTTTCCATTAATAGTTTAGAGACCTGCACTTTATACAAAATATTCAGTATTTGAAATTTCAGTTCATACGGTTTTGATGGAGATATGATTCTTAGATAAATGTCTTCTAGAATATTATAATATAAAGGGTTTCCAATTATGTATTATAATAAATTAACTACCATAATTGGATTATCTTGCAATAGTGAATGAAGTTGTGGTGTAACATAACGGTATAATAAAAAAACCCTATTTTTATACATTTTCTAAGTCATTATGTTAAAACCATAAATTATGTGATTTTTTTTACTTAAAGGATATTTATTAAGAAATTAATGTATGAGGATTAGAAAAATATTAAGGTTTTTATATTTAGGGTCACTCATAATTATAAAATGGAAATTATGTATTAATTTTTAGATCTATTGGAAAGGATAGAGTTAAATAAAGTATTTTATTAAAGGGGGACGTGTGGTTATTCCTATATTGAATATTTTGGCATCACTACTTATATTTAATAATAAAACTAAATAAAAATGTAAATATATTCAATAGGTATTTATAAAAAAGTATTTATGAACCTTAACATAATAGATAGAAAATAAAATTATATCAATGAGACCACATGACGAATGGGGGTTTTACATAGATCAAGATAAAAAATAATGAAATTCATGTACTTAAATCCATGTTTGATAATACACTCCAAGACCTTAAAGGTTATACTGGATGAAACCCTCAAATTTACTAGGGTCATACTGTAGAAATCGCTCCATGTAGTTTAAGGTCATGTCGGATGGACCACTCTATAATGTATGAGGATATGAATGATGAAAAATACACATTATATATAATGTTCAAGTGGTAATGATTATGAAACATACTGTTTATGTTAATGTAGTGAGAAATTTTTGTTATGTAGTTTATGTTTTTATGATAATGAACTTCATTGTTAACATGAATGATCATGAATAATAATTTTCAGAAAGGATTCATAAGGCTTATGTAAAGGTATATTTTTAATAGCCTCTGTAAATACTTTAGGCCTATATATATTTTATTTGAATTCTAGTGAAAAATATCGTTTCTATATATTATATTGAAAATGTTTTTTATAAGGGAATCAAATATTATGTTCATTCAAACCTAGAACCTTAGGATTCCTTAACTATATATTCATAAAAATTTTATGATCCAAATTCGATATGAAATATGATAATTATTCTAAAACCTAAGAAAATATACAATTTTTCATATATATATATATATATATACGAGAGAGATAATAATTGTTGATTACTTTTTAAAAATTCCACGCTCTACTTGGGATGAACATGAGGAAAACCCCATGCTTTATTAACATTTATAGAAAACATCATTCTATTTATGGAGGAATTCGACTCATCATTGGTAATAGTTTTCACTTTAGGGCTCTCCCATAGTCACAATATAATTTTCTAGGTCATTAGAGTGTACAAAATCATGATACAATAAGATACAGAGATACATAAAAACATTTTTGATTAATATGTATTAGTTTACCATCCTAATTAAAAATTAGATCAGGTTGAGGTGATGATTTTTTTTGTGATTTACCACTCTTTGATATAATTATATGAACATATTATATGATAGTTTCTAATGTATTACCCACATTAGAAACCCTTTATCTCATCTCAGTCCATTTTTTACTTTTTCAAATAAAAAATATCTAATTATCAGTTTGTCATTTGGATATAGTTGAGATGTGGGAGTTCTTAGCTCTAATATATCATTAACTATCTGCTTTTGAATGTAATATTTTCTATCAAAGAATTACTATATTACATAACATAAGAAATCATGATCGAGGATTTTAGTGGAGTGTATCTTCATGTTATCCTCCTTAGGTACTTTATCCTTATAATAAAAATAAATTAATTCTCAAAGTTAAGGGTGAATTAATTGAGCACATCCTTTATATAAAATTAATACACCATTTTTAGTCTAATGAAGTTATGTGGAGAAATTCATTTCCTTGGTATATCCTATATTCTTTTATCATAATGACCGTGTTGTTAAAGTCGGGAAATCTATTGAATTATTTCAACCTAATTAATTTATGATCAATGTTTTATTCTTCTTATTACTTGAGCATTGATGGGTTTCCCTTTTCCAGGATATCATTGCATTTCATGGTGGTTTTATAGTGATCATCAAGGTTCTATAATGATTGGAATGAACATGATGAGTGGTGAATGATATTAAAATTAACTTAACCCTGTTGTATAAGGTACTTCATCACTAGGGGAATCTTGGAGTAAATATTTTTGGCTTTACACCATGGTGTAAACATAAAAAAATATCCACTAGTTTCAAATGGGAAGATTATGTATTCATATATCAACTCACCAGATAATATCCAAAATAATTGAAGGATTGATTTTTTCCAAGATGGGTCATCCAGTGAAAGTCAATAATCCCCCTAAAAAATATTAAAAATTGGAATTATTCCTTGGAGAAACATGGAATTAATTTATCAAACATGTAGATATCCTTTCAATAACTAGGATATTTTTTGTCATTAAATATTTATTTAAAATCTATAGTTGGATTATATAAAAAAAATATAAGATAAAGCCCCTGACATTACCAATGATATGATGTCAAATTGATATTATATATTCAAATAGTAACCAAATAGATAGAATTTCGATATTGAAATTGGGAACATGTTTGTTATTTGTAAACTATAATACTAGTGATAGTCTTCCATGTGAATCAACACTGAATAGATCGCTAATAGAATCGTATTCTGAGGAATTAACAATGATAATTATTAACACTTTAAATTTATGTGGGAAAATTTAAGCACATCTAAATAAATGCTATTAATAAATGCTGAAACATCTATTAGAAACTTAGATAATTATATACAAGTGTCATTATCTTTCCAAAGATAGGGATCATTAGAAAAAATTCAAAATTCCTTATACTCTAGTGATAAAATATGGATATAATATAAGTATTTCATTATATAAAACTCTTCCTTCACATAAATTTTATTTATCAATCATGTTACATTGATTTAGGTGAACTAGTGATTATTTAATTCAGATAGTCTTTTGAGGTATGATAATCTAATCCTCCCAGGGATAGGGGAATGAGTTCTATGAGTATTTTCACTATTTTGGAGGCCTATAAGGGGTCCTCGTATTTTTTTGATTCATCATTGTGGATTTCATAATTTCTTATGGTGATAAAAATTATGTGTTATTTATTTAGAGATTCAGAATGTATTAGGGTCATAACTAGTTGGTTCATCCATCCCCAAATAATAGTTTTCACGATTATGTAAATTTTAGATAATCATGATTTCAAATGTTTTTTCATTTCCAATTGATATATCATTCCATTATTCTTGTTATTTTAAGATCATATCTACAAAATATATGACATGTTCCAAAAATATGTCTAGAACCACCTTATATTTATCAATAATGTATTACATGTTTTCTTCTAAGATGAATTTTTCCTTACATTCAATGATTTGTGATATGAGTTTATCATTCATTGATCCCTAATTAATTTAGAATATATATATTTAGAAAACACATCTAGTGGTTTTATTTGGATTAAAAGAAGTTCAATGGAACATGATATTTTCCAAAAGTATATGTTCTTTTATTTTTTGACCAAAATCACGATTTCTTGGTTTTGGGACTATAGACTACAGTACTATTTGTTTAATGATGACATTTTTTACTTTATAATTCCTATAATTAATTATTTTCATGGTGGTTCCTTCCATGATTTACCTTGTTTAGTAAATAATATAATCAATATATTATTACATTATAGTAAACTCATAAGATCTATTGATATACTTTTTTTGGGATGAGTTTGTTAATAGAAAATCTTGAAAATTTTCTGTGAAATTTTCGGTCACCCACCCATGAATATATTTTATTTTTAAGAAATACAAGAGACAATTTTCTCTAGAAATAAAATATTTTAATCTAAATTGATTCCACTATATTAAATTAGGTAAATAATTGATTCTGGTATTCCTCAATTTAGAACTAGACAGTTAGGGGTGTTTCAAATAAATATTTGCTAACAACTCCATGGAATAATATACAAAATTGATGTAACAAAAAAGGTAGACCCATAAAAATCCACAAAACTTATTTATTCTATAATACTTCTTATTGTTCTGAGATTCCCAATAACCAACCACACCATAAAGAAAAATAATTTATATGTTGTTCTAGATCTCTCATTCTAGTGAATTATAAAAATTTAAAATTTCCAATGTTTTCAAGAGGAGGATTTATTTCATACCATTTTGGTTAGGGTTTCCACTATAATTGTTTTTACATAAGTAAGGTTTTAATAAAATCTAATAGGGTTGTAATAGACTTTAAGATTTATTTTTGATATTCTATTTTTATATGTAATTTTATCTATGATGGCTATAGTGTACATGAAACTGATGACCGACAAATAGTAGGATCTCCTTGTAGATAATTTAGTATAAATTGGCTAAATAGGTGGTGTAAGTCATGAGTATGTTGGTCTACTTGATTCTGCCTTCATTAGTCAAAAGGGATATTTCTATTATAGAGGGGAAACCAAAGGAGGTACATCCTCATCCTGAAATATAAAGTCAACATGTTTTTTCAATACCTAATTGAATATTAATATATGAAAAACATATATATAATAGGATTAATTAATACGATACATTCAAATACTAATCTTTTATCAAACATGTAATGTTTTAAATGTGATAAAATATAGGATATTCATATTTTAGGATATAATGAATCATTGTATCCATTTGGTTATGTATATTTCTTTATCTTAGCAATCTTTTATTGTTCATTTTATATGAAATATCTCATATATATATATAATTCCATGTATTAGTTACTAGTTTCTATTGGTTTTAATCAATGATAATGATTCATTTATGATTTTAAAATCAAATTGTATTTATTAAAGTAATTAATGAATATAAATATCCAATGGAATGTTCTATTTCATTATACGTGATGACTACCATGATATGGTAGTTGATTCCCTAAATCTCATCATTTAATAAATATACTCTATAAGAGGGATACGATACTATGTTTGTAGTAACACAACACATTCAATCCATATTTGAAGCTATATTCCTCCATAATAACCTTTAGTCTTTATGAGACAGTCCTAGAACTCCGTTAGTGATTCAAGGGGTCCCCTCATTACTGATGAGGATTGAAGTCAATTATACCACATTTGATGGAAAGATCCATTAGGATATCACTCAGTTATACTTATCAAGTAAACTATAACAAATTATATAGATAAAAATATTATAGTTGTGATGGTATGACTATTTTTATAATCATCATTTTAATAGTTTAGTTCTATTAATGGTAGATCATGCATTATGTGGGTTTCCTTCCACTTCTATTATCATTGGATTATCATTTAAAACCCATTATTTGTATCAAGTCCACATCGATCAATGAATTGACATTTTTTACTAATTATTTGAAGAATAATTATATCATATAGTTTTTGGGGATATATATATTTTATATTGGGGGAATAATAAAACCAAACACACAAACCGCACACCCCAAGGGGTTATCAACACACATAATATGATGGTTTTATTATACTTTTCCTTGGTATAGTGCATGACATATATTTTTCATTAGGTATAATAAAATTAAAACCAATGGTTTTATACTATATTCTAATGTTTTATACAACTTATCATTCCCTATGACTGAAATCATGTCTTCAAAAAAACCAATGAACATGTTGCATTAGTTATATTTGTGATATCATCAAATATGTATGAAACCTTATTAAAACACCTATTATAATAGGATATATAATTCATTGATCATGATTATTAATTCCTTTAATAAATTTGTAAATATGTTAAGCATAAAATGTTTAATAAATAATATTTTTTAAACCAATGATTAAAATTTATAATTTTTTTACGAATAATTTTTTTTAACATTGTAGATAATATATTTTCGTTCCAAAATGCATTCAGAAATTTTTATATTAATATCACAACATTCAAAGATAAATAAAACAATTCTTTGTTTATTTATCTATTTTAGGATCTTCATGTATATAAAATATTAATGAAACATGGATATTATGTAATCTTTAATATAGTATATTAATTTTTTATTTTATATGTTCATCCCAAGCATTATGGTTTAGGTTTGACAAGATATGATTTATTTTTCACCAACAACATCCTTGATATGAAAATATATTTATGAGGTTGAATGTAATTTTTACTATATTTTATACATATTTTGTATTATTTTTATGATGAATTTTATTATCCATTGTGTAAATAATCCTTGGTTATAGGGACTTTAGGTCGATCATCCTACTATATTGGATGCTTATTTCTTGTTTTAGAAAGGTATAGTTTACCTAATTTCGTCTTAAGACTTGGTAATTTTGAGTTTAAAATTTTTATAATATTATAAATAGTTCAATGAAAATTCTATGAACCTCATTCGTTAGATTATTTTGGATATGTTTGAATATGTTTAACTTCAAAATTTTAGTGATTAACCCATATTGTGGTTTGTATAAATAATTACACACTAATATGGTGGGAAAATTTCAATTCTGTTTTTAGAATAGGGATACCAAAATCTAAACCATTAGAATAATGAATAAAAATTATGAAAATAAATATATAATAAATATTTTATAAGATGAAATAGTTATGGATATAATATGAATTTTATGTATCTAAAATTAGTGATATATTCAATAAAACCCCTTAGAAATATTTTATGTGACAATCATTTGCATTCCAACACCTTTAACATCCAACCCGATAAGGTCTTTCATAGTAGTTTTTTTCATTTTATTATCATGGTTAAATCATTGTAGAAATTAATAGACCTAAGAGTTATGTAACCAAATCAAACTGTGATATTTTGGTGAAACAGATATATGGAACCATAAAAGTTAGTATGATATAGGTATATAGTTGTGTTCATATCCATAAGATGTATTTCGGAAGATGTTCTACCAAAAAACTATCAAATAGTCATATATGATATTAATAGAATATATTTCTTCAAAATTAACTAAAACGGTGAGTTTAATTCCATGGTGAACACCTTAAATAATGAAATATATATCCTGACACACTAATTGGATATAATTCATTACGTCCTAATTTTTTCTAAGATTACATTCATTAAAATCCTTGATTGAAAGATATCAAACATGATACACACTCATAAATATATCCTTCTCATATATTATGTCATGCATCATGCATATATTTTTTAGATAACATATAGATATATACTATAAAAATTTCCATGTTAGTATCTATTGTTTTTAATGTTTCCTAAAATAGAATATTTCATAGAATTTGAATAAACATGTTATATAAATAAATTTATTTAACTCTTATCCTTGAATTTTAGTTATCAATTGTGCATCACACTTTTTTTATAAACACAAACTCAATGATATGAAGGAATTAAATATACGTAATGTAGATCTACGTGTTTGAAATAGACAAATAATTTCTACATTGAATGTTGGAACATGCGATCAATTTATACCAAGTATATAACTAATCAAATTAAAAAAATATTATTATGTTCGAAATATATATATATATATATATATTATGTCAATATCATTTTTTTTGATAATATAGGATATTTGTTCCTTATAAAGGAAAATATTTATTATCTATATATAAATAAAATGCTTTTTTGAATCAACAAATTGGTAAATAGGTAAAACATTAAATATATAGATAATCCATTGAGTAACAGTTTGAATAATATGTTGGAGATTGATTCTAGACCTATAACCCATTATCAATATTTCCTTGGATATATATAGGAGAAACACACTCCAAACCCAAATAGAGATGAATTCATTCAACCAATTTATTATGAATCATTCGATATATTTAAATCTTTTTTATTTTGAGAAATGAAAAAAATAGATTTTATTTAAAAGAATACAATTCTAGGGGAATATTGGATCTCAAACATATTTATGTATTTGGAGAAAGGAGTGCTCAGAAATGTAGTGGGTTTGAGTAAATTTTAACTTTTATCAATGCCTTCAGCAAGTATGGTCATGTGTTTTTAATGAAAAAAAAGTATTAAAATTTTGAAAAGTTTAAATAATTTTAGAATAAGGAATGGAATAAACTTGTAAAATTGTTAATATATCAGATTGGTGTGTTTAATACTTCTGTTATGATTTGAATTATTATCTAATCGACTGTGGAATATTCCCCCAACTAAATCCTCTTGGAAAACCATGGGTGAGTGGTGTATCTAAGTGTAGGAATCATACCCTTCTAGATATAGTTCGATCAAGAAAAACTCATTGTGACCTTCCTAATTAATTATATGGGTATTATTAGGATACAAAAACATTTTTACTATGTTTTTTTAATTTAAAGCATTCATAATGATTCCATATGAGATATAGTATTGGAAAAATCCCAGTTTTACCTTCATGAGTATTTTGGGTTATGGGGAATTCAAAAAATATTTGTATTTTGATATTCTTTCCCCATCCTTAAAAAGTTATTATTTTTTTCTTAATTAATCCAACAAATATTGCATTTATAATCCTACAAAGAACAAAATGTGGGTGTTGTGATTAACTATTTTCCATGATAAGGAATATAAAAGTCATCATATAACTAGACTTAAGGTTTAACTTAGACAATTTTTTACTAAATAAATATGTTGTGTTCCTAATTTTAAAATTCAACTTCTTACACAAGGAGTTTTGGAAGAAGAAACAAAACCTAATTTTTAAATTCAACTTCTTACACAAAGAGTTTTGGAATAAGAAACAAAACCAAGTGCAAATGAACTATGAAGGATTGGTATGATATATTAATATCCTAATAGATATGGATTTCCTATTGAAAATAATAATTTTTTAATATTTATAGATAATAAACATACTATTGGTTGTGGGACCATTGAGTGGTATGAATTTGAGTTATCATTAAATGATATAGAATTTAAAATAGACTCCTTGTGCATTATCTATGTCGGTAACACCGTTAATTCACCTAAAAGGGTGACACCTAGAGGTTGTTAGTGGAATTTTCATTAGAAAACTACAATATCTTGTAGAGTTTTTATATATATATATATAATGGTGTAAAAGGGTTATAAAAAATTATGGTATTGTCTATAAATATAACATTTCACATGATATAATGATTAATCCCTTATGGATATTTCTTTATAAAATTGATCTATTTTATTGAAAAATATATCAAATTGATGTAAACAAATATTTATCATATGGTAATTTAGTTTAGGTTATGTTTATGAAACTAATCAGAGGTTTTGTTGTTCCCAATTAGTGTGGTATGTTTCTCAAGTTGTAAGTTTCTACATAAGGATTAAATAAAGATTCTTGAATTTGGAATGTTTTCTTTGATGATTCAGTCAAAGAGTTTTGTTTAGTCAAAAAAACTGATGATTTCTATGTATAAATGTGGATTAGTGAGTCTATAATGACATTTTTAATACTATTTTTCTTGAAAATAATCTTATTAGAAATGTTTTCTTGACTTTTCGTAATATAACGATGTCGTTAGGAAAATGGTTCTTGATAAAATTCATGAGTGAACATGCCTATACAGTGAACTTCCACTTTCATTAAATATTATTTTATTAATTGTATGAAAAAATTAAATATAATATAATTATTAACAAAATGGATTAGGTTCCTGATAAAATTTGGTTCATACAACATAATTACATTTAAATTTAGTACAATACTTATATCATTATGCATTTTCCTTATAAAATCCATCAGAGTACTCTAATTACATGTACTCACATAAGGGAATTAATCAAATAAATGGTGAGATAAAATAAAATAATGGATTAGAATAATAGATAGGTAATCCAATTAATTAATCAATAATACAATAATATCCTGTATTTTCTTATGAGGTAGGGAGCTTTTATGTTTTAGTATAAATCTCTAATTTCAGTCTAATGGAAGTTATTAAAATATAAGGAAAGGGTTTGTGAGTGTTTAGGGTTTTTTCAGAGCCAGAAGATATAATTTTTTGAGGAACATATAGAGGCTTGTGGTTGGGGAATGATTATTAGTAATTGTTCAGATCACCCTTATGACCCTGTAAGAGGTGTAGCATAGTTTGGTAACCATTTGAGGTAGATGTCATTGTCATTTGAAAATTATAGAAAAATGAAAAGGGAATCTGTATGGGTTGTTCATGGTTTCAAAACAAATTCACCTAGCCTACATGCTTAGAACTACATAGGTAGTGTGTAATGACCTGTTGTTTTGAACTAGACAAAAATACAAAGGAATTTTAATTTTTATGTTTACTGGATGGCCAGTTTTTCAAACTGATCATAGAAATGTAATTTTGAGAGTTGTGAAAAATAAATGTGTATTTTTAGACTCAATTGAAGACCTGAAGGGGTCCTCATGTGTTTTTATGAGTCTCATGAGTACTGGGACTAAAAATATAATGTTTGTAATCTTTGATGAGAGTGAACAGTTTGTCTGAAACCGTGTGATCCCCGACAGAAAAGTTTTTGGATGAATAGGTGGAGCATATATTCCCCACACTAGCTACGATTGATTTTATCAAAATATTCAACAATAATTCATGTATAGTGCCACTTAGGCATTATTGTGACACTATTAATCATATTGTTAGTGTACAGTTAGGGTAACCCTATGACACAAACTGCATGAGGTTGTTTCTTATGTAGGGGGTTCCACACAGTCTGAACACAATTTTTGAAACCCTGTGGCCAAATCGTGTGCCCTAAATTATAGGATGAATTTTTTTACCCCTCATCTATATTTTTAAACTTTTATTTTTTCACTCTTCCTCTTGTAGACCACCTCCTCTTGTTCTCCTCTTTTGAGATCAATAACACCTCAGAATAGGTATTAAGACAAATCTATCATCCAGTATCCATTCTTTTATTCATTAGAAGCATTGGATTTATCTCAAGAAGTTTTACTATGATATTACCTCCTATATAAGGTTGTATTTGGATCCATAATACTATTTAGGTAAAATATCTTTTTACCTGTTTTTAGGAAATTTTACCATTTCCCAAATCACTTCGAACCTACTTTGAATTTGAAGCTGATATCAAGTGTGGATTCATCTATGGCCTTGAGGTTGGTGGCCACATTGTTTTCCCTTGAGTTTTTATGTTTCATAATCAAGTTAGTGTTTTTTAGGATGGATTTTTTTGAGTACTATAATTATATTATGTTATTCATTTCTAATTGACCTTTTCTCCTTGATACATACATATTGAACCATTTTTGTTAATTTATAGAGTTTTTTCGTCAATTGTAAACATCCCTTTGATATTTTGAGTAGAAATACCCACTTTTTCAAATGTTTATATGCCTGATTGGCTTCCAAAGATTTATCATAGCTTATAATTTATTTTCCCTTGATGTTTTTTTACTTGATTGAACCAAGGGTGCCTACAACTTTTTTATAAAACCTAGACATGAGATTTCCCATGTAGGATACTCCATTAATGACAATATTACCTTTTTAATGGCACATTGAGCACTATAAATGAAATTTCCATGCATAGTTAAGTAAATTGAATGAATGGATTTGAATATGTGTGATTACTATTTCTTGATGAATCTTCTTATAAATTTTAATTCCATGTAATATATAGAATAGTTCATAAAGTTTGGTAAGACCACACCTTTTATTGTGCTTTGTTAAATTACTATATTAAAATGGTAATTCTTATATGTAATAGAAATTGGATAATGAGACATGGGTGTTAAATGGAATTCAAGGAACCCCATAGGTGTTTTCCCCACTTATGTTTGGAATTTCCCAAGTAGGAAATTTTCTTCCAGGACCTTGTGACATTTTGAAAATGGTCCTTGTTATATATGAATTGATCTACAATGCGTTAGATAATTGAATGGTATGAATTGAATTTGGAGAGTTATAAAAGATGGAATGTCCTTATTTATTAAATTTAATGGTTTAAATAGAAATGATTATTAATTATGGATTCCACTCCTTAAATGAGTCAATTAGAATGAAGGGTGTTACTTTAGAGGATGGTAATATTTTTCATTTGATTATGATTCATGTTTAATGCTTCTCTGGAATTATAATGCATGATTTATAATTAAACATCAAATATAGAACATTTGATATGTATTTCATAATATTTTATAATTTAAACATGAGCATGACTTAATTATACTTAATATTTTGGTAAACATGTTACATGAGAGGTAATTTCTCACATATTAATTTATAAATATGATTATTCCTTTATTACATATATATGGCCTTGATAAATTAGATCGATGAGAGGTTTTCCCACATGAATTGTATTATAAAAAATATATTCTTTTATAGAGGATTTTTATGATGGTATGGGGTTTTGAGAATGATGAATAATCACACTCCCATACATTGGGTTTTGGGTATGGAATCTCACACTACTGATACTATATGGTTGTTGGGGACTACACAACACGTTCCATGATTATAGTGTTTACATGGTGGCTCAATCTCAATCTTAAGGGGTGTATCATGATTTCTATCACCCTATTGGGATATAGAGAATTTAACTTGTTACATAAGTTGATAGGATAGTTAATATAGAAATGGATGTCTGAGTTATGACCTAGTCCATCCATCACTAGTATTCTAGGTATATGGCCACTTATGTTTTCACAAACATGGTTTATATAGGTGGATACAATATGAAATTGAACTATTTATATTATAATTACTATATATATAGTGAAATGATCAGACAAACATATTATTTGGGAGACCAATCAAGTAGACCAACAAGGTGTCCTATAAGAACATGAGCGTGATAGTTATTTATTTCAGCATTGTTTGATTAATCTTCTGATACCTCTACATTGTTTAGTTACCAGCACTACATGGGTTACATGTAAATACCAGTGGTGGCAGCCTATTGATATTTTTATCTCACACCATACATGGTTTCCCTTTGGTACCAGAGAAGATTATGTTTCTATAGGTATTGATAAGGAAAAGCACCATACTATAAGTTGTCAACATGTATTTATTTTAGATGGATCTTAGGATTGGGGGACAAAGCATTAGCTCAGTATTCTTATAGATCATATTTTTTTTTCTTTTTTTATACTGTTGTATATCATTATTATACCAACATGTTACATTTTGTATTTTAGGTTGGTAGGAATCCATGTATCAGTCACTTCCTTATAATCTTTTGATATTTTTATTAGTTGTTATATTATCTATTTATTCTACCACTAACTTTTTCTGTTCTCTATTACACTTCCACATTTTATTAATTCTATTTTTTATATTTTATCCCACTGTAGGTTATTATTTGTTTTACTCATTATATCATTCTGATAGTATGGTATAGTCTCCCCACGGAACTACCTTTACAGCCTCTCTACTAGTCGATAGCCTTTGATGTATGGGGAGGCATGCTTGAGACCATGTGACCCATCAGTTTGGGGCACGAGTGAAGTGGATCCCTGGTTGAGATGTTTCAAAGTTTTATTATAGCCTTTGTTTTTAATTTTTAATAATTTTTTGGTATTAAAAAATATACAAGGAGTTACTGAATTTGGAATTCCCCCTACGACTAGATTTAGATAACCCATGGAAACCCAAATTTCCTCAGGTGGGTAATTGTTGTTATTGATTATTGCATTTAGTGTTGATACGACTTCACCACTAGGTGATTCACTAGAGTTATGAAATTATAGCTATTCATAATATTGAAATGAGATTTATTTACCTAGACCTAATGAAATCAGGGGTTTTAATTATATCATGCATCATTGTAGGCACATTATGATTAATATTCCATTTATTTTTCCATTATATGTTTATTTTTGGCATGCATTGACTGGATTCATTTTGATAGTTCCTTGAATATGAAATGATTTTTCCTAAAATCACCTACATGTATTGTAAAAAATAATTGATACCTAAATTTTCTGCCTTAATCTGAAAGAGGTTTATTTAATTGGTTAATGCAGACAACTTAATAAGTCAATTATGAAACCTTGAGCCGTGGAAGATTGTATGCATGAGCTGGAACATGTTACGGTGTGATTCAATTTGATGTCAAATTTTTTTTATAAGCTATGTGGGACCTTATGGATCAAAAAATGTCAAACCATTTAATTCAACCATTTATGTGGTTTAAAATTTTTATCAATCTAAAATTCAAATGAAAATGATTCCTAATGTGAAAATAACTTGTAAATATATGGCATGTTTACATAACATGATCTGTCATTGTATCATTGTTCTATTCTTATTACATTTATTTGTTTGTTTACATTATATGATAACATTCTACTTTCTCTAAATAGGTAATTAAATTCATGGGATGAGCATATTCATTGTGAATAAATGGGATCCATTATTAACTTATAAGGTGTAAGGATGCCTTATAATTATTAAAATGTAACCCATTTACTCGAACTATTAAATATGACCATGTAACATCTTGAAATTCTAGAAATTTTAAATTATTTATACTTTTTATCATAAATAAATTGGTTTCCACTATAAATGATTTTGACTCTATCACACGGGCATGGTGTTCGTGTGGTAAAATTATGAAATTCATAACTTTTCCCAAGTAGGCCAGTTAGAGAGTTTTTCAAAATAGATAACCCATTATGAGTGTTTTAAATCTCTAATAATTAACCAAGTTATTTTTTCTTATAATTTTCTTTTTATGTTCTCTGATAAAATATTTTAGAATTTTAAAGAAAAAATTTGAATTAATGAAATGCCTTTAAAATGGATCCTGATGTGGTGTCCTTAATTTAAATCCTCAAGCAAGGCTAGTTTATGTGCCTCCAGGAGTTTACTTGGAATAGAAACATGAGTGTTTTTTGTAGGCCTTATATGTTTTATCAATGGCTTATAAGATAGGCATATGGCCTAGTAAAATCTGTTTGGAATGACCTAGTTGTAGGTTCGGCACTTATGCTCTAATAAGGGGATATCCCATGGTATATAGGGACCATAGATCTTAAATTCATTTCCTAAGGCTATGATTTTTCATCCATGTAGTAACCTTGTAGTTTCATTGTCCCTTGTAGGACTCTTAACTTCAAAATTAAAGGCTTTATCAGACAGTTGTTTATCTTTTCCATGACCCTTTTTAGAGGGTTGAGCATCTAGTAGTGATCATTTTCATTAAGTTAGGAATTACAAGGGAATTTTAGGATGTATCATAGGTCTCATGACCATGTTTCTCTTTCATATGGCGACATGGGAAGTTGTGGTTTATTTTTATGTCGTTAAGGAGAATATGTCTTTGAGTTAGATTTCTACATGATCCTTATGATACTGGAATGTGTTGGGAAAAAATATTATGGATAGTGTCCAATATGTTTTGTTTTAAAATATTTTCTCAATGTAATATGAATTGATATACATGGTACCCATCGATTTTCTAAATGATATAACTATCTGGTTGAGTTTGGTGAACTCGTTGAAACTTGTGATGTTGAGTACATCCTTGAGTCGTCTCCAGAGTAGAGTGACTTAGTCATTAAAGGATCAAACACATTTTAGTTAATGAAATCGTATTCCAAGTGTATTGGGTGTCCTAACATTATGGTCAGGTTGGATTTTGTTTTATTCCAAATGCCATGGAATTTTGAGTGTGAATCAGTGGAGTGGAACATATTAAATTACTGTAAATCTGGTCTGTGTCATTTATGAGTGCCTAGTCTATCCATTTTTTTATGACCATGACACTACTAATGGTGTGGAGAATCATGTTTGTTCTTGTTAATGTGCATCCTTCATCATATACGGAACATAATCAATTGGGACCATTGTAAATTTTATATCATTATTCAATTCCCTTGAGGATTTCAAGTGTTAAATCATGTTAATTATTTCCTATAATAATTATTTTGATTTGGTTGGCAGTGTATAAAATCTTTGAGGAACATAAATGATCTTGGATGGACTTTAGGGGTTTAGATTGCATGATCACATGATATATTGGGTGGTAAAGTAATTGTGATTAATTACTAATGATGCATCGGAAGGTGAAACTTGGCAACTTTCAATAAGTAGAAATGTAGTTGTTCGAATAATATTCTAAGTAATCTTATAAATACTCTTAGTACATTCTGACTTAGTGATGAGCATGTCCCCTATCATGACGTCATCCTTGATGAACTAAGAGAGCATCTGTTTTATGTCATGGTAATGTTTAAAAAGTTTATGGGATTCTATATGTGGGTTTCTCAATGTTTCTTGATTGACACATTGTTTTTTATCGAGGCTTGCTAAGTTAAGAGTTAGACATGAGTTCCTATGTAGGAATTCCTTGTATTGGATTTTGGACACAAGCTGTTTTCATTTGACTCAGTTACTAGGGAATGAATATTTGTGACCATTCAATGTGTTTATGTGGATATTTAGGGTTCTTACCAATGTATCACATAAAAAAATGATGTGTGGACTTCCTTAACTCTGATCCTTATACATCAGTTTTAGGAATCTTTGTTTATCCTAATCATATAGTGGTGCATGGAAGTAGTCATTGAAATGGTAATGATTCCAGTGGTCTGGATCTATATTATGTACCTATTCATGTGGAGGAAAAACATTTGGATTGTTCCAGTGGTGTTTTGACCATGAAACTTCAACTGAAGTTAGGTATGGGCTTCGGTGAACATGATTTTGGTAAACACTATTTCCTTAAAAGATGGTGTTTCATTCAGTTTAAGCTTTGTCAACTGTGTAAGCCAGTTTTTTTTATGAATTTTCTATCATAGGTGGATCAACTTGTTATCCCCCATGTTCAATGTGTACATTCAAGTGAAACTGATTTTTTATAACATTTCATTAGGATAGGGCTAGTGCAGGTTAAAGATTGTCTTTATCTTTTCTGAAAATCATGCATGACCTGTTTCTATTTGGTCCACTGGAATTCAACAAATTATTTTCTATATGGTTCCTATTTTTGCCTAAAACATATTCATGTTTTCATTTTTAAAGGGATAT
Organism: Viscum album; assembly: GCA_963277665.1. Lineage (NCBI taxonomy): Eukaryota > Viridiplantae > Streptophyta > Magnoliopsida > Santalales > Viscaceae > Viscum > Viscum album. The sequence goes on along the minus strand of OY728143.1, from coordinate 1,847,418,854 downwards.
ATACTATGAGAATCATTTAAATGTTGAGAGATGTGTTTTGTATGAAATTCAGATGGTTGAGGTACGATGGTTCAGAATTGGACCCTTCTTAGTGTTAAAGACTATTAGTGAGGAGCACCATTGATCAGAGGTTTAATGAGATGAAAAAGTGAGATTCTCTAAAGTTTAATAGTCTTGGGAAAGATCTATTTTTCAATTTCTTTTGGATAATGATAATTTTCTCTAGTTTTTATGTCTTATGTTTTTTATGGAAAAGACAACCCTACAGGTGTGTTGGGAATCTGAAAAGTAACACACCCATTTGAGTGAGACTTCACGAACATCATTGGTTGAGTGATGATTTTGTTGTTCCCAAATTAATATTAGTGATAGGTATTTCATATGTGAGAAGTTTTTAAGGACCCATGTTTTTAAAAAAAAATATGCAATGGAATTTTAATTTTGTTTTACTAGATGGGTCGTATTACAAACCAAGATTCAAAAACATAAATTCTGGAGATGGAACTCCTAAAACTTTTTTTCAAACTTGGTTGAAGGACATAAGGGACCCTCTAGTGTTTTGTTGATTTTTGGGATCACCATGATTTAATATATCATGTTGTGAATATCTGAATGGGGTGTTCGGTTTGTCATAAACAGTGTGTCCCACAGTAAAAAAAATTTATGGCTGTCGTGGCGGAGTAGATTTTCCCTACACTAGATAGGAATGGATTTCCCAAACCATGTGCCTGGCCTGCATGGATAAGGCCATGTAGCCAGTACCTTCTCACAATTCACAGCATGGTTGGCACCCAGTTAGGGTAATTGTGTGTCACAAATCATTTAAGGTGGTTTCTTAAGCTGGGGATACTACACTGTTTGGCCAAATAGTGCAGCCAACCCATGAGACCATGATTTTGGTTTTAAATTACATTTTTACCACTGAATTTAGTTTTTAAACTTTTATTCTTTACCTTTATTCCTCCAGAATACCGACACTCCTTTTTCTCCTCTTTTGAACTTAGGAATACCCCAAGTTAGTAATTAAGACAACTATATAATCCAATGTCTATTCCTCGATCCATCAGAATCATTGGATACATCTTGGTAATCATCCTTACTCGTATACAAACTCTCTATGTTTATTTTTGGATCCATCATGCTATTTAGGTGAAAGATCTTTTCCCCTATTTCCAGGGTTATGAAGCATTTCTTGGATCTCTTCCGACCTACATGAAATATGTGGATGATATCAAGTGAGGAGTCATCTACGACCTTGTGGTAGGTGGTCACATTTTTTCCCTTTGAGTTTTGTTGTTTCGTAATTAAGTCTTCATGATACATACTGTAATTTTCTAGGAATCAAAATTAAATTGAGTCCTTCATGGATAATTTACCATTGAACCTTAATACACACATATTGAGTCATGTAAATTAATTTATAGAGTGGTTCCATCAATTATAGAAAACCATTCAGTGTTCCGATTAGAAATGACCATTATTTCAATTTTTTATATTCCCAATTTTCCTCGTAATAATTTTACATAGCTTCTAATTTGAATTTCCCTTAAATTTTTAGTTTTTTATCGAACCATGGGTGCCTCATACATGTTTGGCCAACCTAGAGGGTGGTAAGACCAAGAATTTTATTTTTCACTATTATATTCTATCATTAAAATTATAATTGTTATATGAAATAGAAATTGGATAATGATAAGTGAGTGTTAAATGTAATAAAAGTCACCCCTTAGGTGTTTGGACCTCTTATGGTTGGAATTTCCCAAGTAGTTTATTGCCATCCTTGACCTTGTGTCCTTTTAAAAATGCTACTTATGATATATGAATTGAACGACCGTACATTAGATAATTGAATGGTATGACTTGAGTTGTAAGAATTATACAAGATGGAATGTCCTTATATAATTATTGAAATAGATTCTATGGAATGGATTTTTCATGATGGATACCTAAAATTACATGATTCAATTGGGCTGAATGGTGGGACTTCAAAGTATTGTAAGACCATGCCTTTGATTATGATTTATATTAAATTATTCTTTTGAATTGTAATGATTTGTTTATAATTAAACATGAAAAAAGAAAAATTTGAGATATATTGCTTAATATGTTATGCTTACGAAATGAATAAGCCTTATTTATATTCAAAGGCTTGTCAAACATGTTACTTGAGAGGTAATTCCTCTAGTAATAATTTATAAAGATTATTATTCCTTGCTTACATATATATGAGCATGATAAACAAGATTCATGATAGGTTTTACCATATCCCTTATATTATAAATGAATACTCTATTATAGAGGATGTGTATGATGGATAGGGGTGTTGAGCATGAATGATAATCACACTCCCTTAAATTGGGTGTTGAATATGGAATCTCACATGAGTAATACTATATAGGTGTTGGGATTTAGGTTCTCCATTTCATGATTAGAGTGTTTCCATGGTAGCTCACTCTACATCCCGAGGGTTGTAGCATGGAATTTCTCACTCTATTGTGATATAGGGAATGTACACTATTGCAAGAGTTTATAGGCTTCTTAGACTGTTCATGAATGTATGAGTTACACTCCAGTCCAGCCAGCACCGGTATTCTAGGTATATGAAAACTTGTGTATGTGTGTACTTGGTTCATATAGGTGGACCAAATATAAAGTTATAATATATATATTATTAATAATATATATGTAGTGACATGATCAGACATAGATACCATCCTTGAAGAGAAGTATTTAGTGGCGCTAGGTATCTTACAGGAACCTGAGTGGTGTAGTTATTTATTTTAGAATTGTTTTAGTACTCTTCTTATACCTACACATTATTTAGTTATGATCACTACTTTGATTACACATAGAAATTGTTGGTGGTTCCCTACTAATGTTTTTATATCTCACCATAATAAAACGTCCTTTGGAACCTAATAATATAGTCTTTCTCTAGGTTATGATAAGGGATGGGTCCCTTCTCTAGGTAGTTGACACATATTACATTTATATGAAACATATGAGTAGAGTATTGGGCATTAGCACAAGAATATTATATACCTGCTTTTGTACTTCTTTGGTTTATGTACTATTTTAAAGAATGCTTGTACCTACATATTTTCTTTGGTATTACATCATATCATGCATCCACATATCAAACATTACCGTATAGGATTCTGGTATTTTTATCAGTTGTTCTATTACCTATTAATTTTGATTGTCTACATATAAAAAATTTCTATTTTTTCATCCATGGTTTATTCATTCTGTTTTTATATGTTCTTAAATTATTGGTTATTAGTTATTTTACACACTATGTTGTTCTAATAGGAGGGTATAGTCTCTACATTGTACTTTTTTTACACCATCGTTGTTATTCAGTAACCTCTAGAATATAAAGAGGTGTGATTGAAGCTATGTGACCCACCAGATCGGGGCATGGGTTTAGTGGATCCCGATTCGGGAAATACAATAGTGGGTGCACAAATTTAGCACGTGGTTTGGCAAACTCATACAAAAAAACCATGAAAACATTGAAAATATATGAATTTACCATTTTACCCCGTCATCCTTTATAACCACTAACACCTTTATTCTCCCCCTTCATGCGTATAATCACACCCACCTCGTAGATATCTCCATGTCCATCCAAACCAACCTTTGTGATAGGTTCCTAATATGCAATATGAGTCAATAATTGTCAATTGTATTGAATAGTTAATGGTAAGAACACTAATACTATTCCTTGTTTCCATCGTTTATCTCATTGAATGGAATGCTAAATCTGTGTGAGATAATATTCCATATTTTCAACCCATTGAAATATTTCTTCAATTTCTTTTGTTTTAGTCTGTATTAGAGGCCAATAATAAAAATTTAATACACTCTATTTTTAAGGTTTGTGGTATCATTAATTTCCCTTAAGGTCAATTTGTTTATATATTACATCGTTGTGTCATGTGTTGGACTTCCAGAGCATCTCTTTGTGAATACATTTTTCTATATATTAAATATGTGGGAATATACTTATATGACCCATGTTAACTTTAATAATAGATTAGGATTGATGAATCTAAATTGAACCGACCCTTTTTGGGTGTTTCTAAATGATACAAAACAACTTTGATTTTCTTACAAATTTGAACAAAAATTTTAATTTTTTTCTTTGAACATGAAATATGGAGGTTTTGACTAACTAGATTAGATGGATTGATTGATTAGGATGGATAAATTGACAAGATTTTCAGCCTTCTATGCCAAGGATTTTTTTTACCACCTTCTTAGGTGTGTTGTTTTATATAATGTTAATGGATGTTATGAATTAAATTCATTGTTAAATGGTATGGGTAGATTGTGATCCATGAACATTCACTATGACATATTGAGGGTGATATATGGGCTCCAAATCAGAACACCTTGGATTGAATCATCTAACCTATTTAATTATAATGAATTATTAAATTTATTTACATTCTCTCATGGGTGATATATGGTTTCTTATATGAATTATTTGGATAGAACACTTGGGTGGATGAATTTACTTTATGTTAGATGTGATAGAAGGTTTATATTCATGGAATTTCAAGGAAGGACTGAGTGGTTATTTCATTTTATTATTCCAAAAGTGACACTTGGGTTTATTACGTGGAATTCCAAGGAAATTCTAAATGTGAAATTCATTTATACCATGCCTAGAGTGACATATGGGGTCCTATGTGTAATTTCCTGGATGGTATTATAGAGTGAGGATTTTATATTAAACCTGGAGAGATGGTGGGGTTACTCATATGAAATTCCATGGATGTGATTCTATTTTCACTAAATTAATTTATTAATTAATATAAATTATGTTTCTACCAAGTAAAAGAACACAATTTGATTCAGTCAATACATTTTAAACGTGAAAAAGTGTTATAATTTCTTTATCATGTGTAATGGAATGTATATTTTAATCCCTTTCAAAGATATGATCCATGTTTAATGAACTATTTATGAGAAAGGTCTTGATCCATTCGTATTAATTAAAATCATTATTTGAAAAACACTCAGATAAATTATGCAATAGTCCGAAGTAGGTGGTATCCATCAAGTTTCCCATTGGGAATATAGACTAACATGGGAATTTCATACTTAATTTAGATATTATATTATTAATTTCACACATATTACTTACGTAGTCATGTACTAGATGGAATTAGACACCATTGGTGGTGGCCTATGGATTATATCTCACACGTTTTTCAAGACACTTATTAGTACCCTAACAACCTTTATGGATATAGTTAGGGACAAGCGAACGTGACCTGTTATAGATGTTTGATTATTATATTATAGGATAGATTATGTGATTAAATGATCAGTCATGTTATCATGATTCTATAAGAGATTTCTTTTGACCATTCATTAATATTTGTATAGAAATTTATACACTTTCTTATCTATTTTCCATGTTTCCAAGTTATTTAAAGCTTGAAATGATCAAAATTTTCCATAACACGATGGATATGGTTTATATCCATTTATTTATAATATCTAGATGATTTACTTTTAAGGTAGTTGTTATTTATTATTCACCCAATATTTATCATTTTAAAGTTACTATTATACCAAAATCTTATCATGGGGGTATATCCTCACCAACATATTCTTACAGACCCTCACTACTATTTAACTTGCTCTGGTATATGGTGAGGTGAGGTTAAGACCATATGGCCACAAATTCCACTACTATTATCTAATCAACGACCCATGATCTCACAACACGATATCATAGAATCTTTACCTTTTTTCTTACTATTTGGGTTGGTTTCTAGAAGACTAGGGATGTGTTGTAATTGGGTAATAAACATGTTCTGGGGAGTTTCTAACCACCAATATGGGAAAGAAAAATTTCTCTCAATGCGATATTGTTGTCCATGATTATTCCTATTACAGTTTTATGGATTTTTCTGTTGGGTGATTCAAAATCTATGTGGAATATATTATTGATGATATGGATTTAGTTTTACCCTTTCATTGGTATTTAAATGATATACTAGACTCATGCATCATTTTAGGCACATAAAGATTTCATGTCTTCCATAATCCATAATTTTTAGATTACATTACTTGACTTCCTAATTATTTTATATTTTTATTTGTATACCATATTTAGGTTAATATTCTACATAATTTCATATATACCATGATTTTGTGATAATTTCCATGTTTAATGGTATTATTTTTATCTGATACAATGTATGGTTGTAGTTATGCTTTAAGATTACTTATTAAGGTGTATGCATCAACCTAAACAACATTTTCTCATATAGATTGATTGTGACACCTTAATTTTCATATTATGATATGTTTGAACCTTGGACCCTATGTTGCATGGGATGAACCATTTAAGGTTATGAATAAATAGCGTTAAATTAAAAAATTATATGTATGGGACTTTATAAATGAAGAAGGGAAACCTAGATAATCAAATAATCATATATTGACTTGTTCCATTTTCATTCTAAAGGTAAAAACCTTATTGCAGTTACATGATGTCAAATTTTAAAATTATAAATTATATCACATTAAATATTGGAAATTGGAACATGTATAACTAGAAAATTTTATATACAAAAATGATTAAAAAATGATTCTTAATGATTAAATGTAATTGTTATTATTAAATAGTGACGCAGATTGAAACATAACGGTTATATTCCTCTATAACATGCAATTGAAATGTTTTAAACTAGAACACTGGATATTAAACAGAGAAATTGAACTTGACCAAAACAAAGTAGTGGGAAGTAGGATGTATCTCTAGTGATTACTAAAAGAATTATAGTTCAAACTTACCTATATTTAGGAGAATAAAAATGGGTGTTACTATTTTATAAGAAGTCATGTACCTATAAAATTATAATTTATGTGATCTATTCATTATTAAAACCTTATATGCGGTGAGTAGTTGGAAATTATACTATTATGCCAGTATAAGTTCCTCAATTCATATTCCATGGGTGTGGAGAAGACTATCCTTTTATGGTGGTGAGACCTGATCCACCAGTGTTACCTCTAGTAGTTCAACTTGAGACACCACCTTCTATACCTGGTTAGGATGTTAATGCCCATATTTGAGAGGGATTATTATGGATCATGTAGATCATGTAGGGAAACCCACAACCTTCCTTTAATATGGTAGAGTTGATACACGAGTTTCAACAGTAGAACCAACCCATATTTGAATGAAATTGTACTTTAAAGGCTATAGAGTCATGGATATAGGTTGTACTGTCTATTTTTGATCATCTTTAGAACCCCCCCCCCCTAGAGGAAAGTAAAACTCTCTATATAAATTCTATATGATTCTGCTAAGGTATTTTTGGATGTTATAACCAATAATGATCACCATTTGGATATGTTTTCAAGGTATATTAAAATAACCTCCTAGGATTATTTCAATCATGTGATGTTGAGGTTTGACAGATCTAGAGAGTTTATGCACTTGAATCAGATTGATTTATCAGTTATGGACTACTATGATCATTTCAAGAAGCTCAATTTCATCACACAGATACATATAGATGATGTAGTTTCTAAGGTCAGGTGATTCTAGTATGGTATCGGTTAAGAAATATAATCACAAGTGAACATATTCTGATGATCTATAGTATCTGGGATAGGGAATCAGGCAATCAATACTATAAATAACCCCAGATAGACTGAATGTGTGAGCCATGGTGGTTTGGATCATATAACTAAAATTGCATTGACCAGTAGTAGAATTTATATTTTTAGTATTCTCATGGTGTCAATAGTAGTTGTAGTGTAATCTTAAGTAGCCAGGTGGTATTCCATTAGTGTTGTAGGCCAATTCATATGAAGACCCAAAGTATTATGGATCTCAATGCCTATCAAGATTTAATTAATATAGTTTATCTTTAGTACTTTTTTTGATATTTACCTCCATTATCTAGTGATAGAGGATCTACATTGAATCCACAATAAGGAACAAGGTCAGCATCCCCTCATAATGTAGGGAGCTAGAGTACTATCCGTCGATCAAGACAAGGAGGTGGTTAGGGCCATGAGATCTAGATATAATAATTATAATGATTGTTGATCTGGCCTACACAAATTATTTAGGCTATATCACAATGATGTAGATTGGGAAAGAAATATGCAGTGAATTTGATCCTGGATGAGTAGATGTTCATTCAATTAATGGATAGTTATATCATCTTAGTAGAATCTACACTTTTTATCTTTATTTGGTACATGTTCTACCCACTCGTCCATATTTTTTTATATTTTGGTGAGACTTGGGGTTAAGATTCAATATTTCCATTGTATAATGACACATTATACCCTACTAGAAATTTGATTAGAGAGTATAGTCTAGTATAAGGAGTCCCCCCTTTATTTAGGTGGATAATGTTTCATATGGGACCAATTATTCCATGAGAAGATAGAATTTTGCATTATTCTATATAGATAATTTTTATTCATTTTCATGATTATATTTATTTCTATCCTTATAGGTTTTCCTTAAAAACATAGAGGGAAGTATTTATATTCACATGGGTGAATGAGATGTCTAGGAAAGTCAAGCTAGACCTGAGACTCATGTGTTTGTCAAGGTGACCTCCTAGATAGTTGGCCTTTATATGAATGATCAAGGAATGTGTTAGGATGGTTTCCCCCATGTAGTATATCATTTTAGGGACATCTTATTTAAATAATATTAAATACTATATCGTAATATATAGGTGGAGTCTACTATTGAGCTAGTTCTAAGATCATTACTAGTATCAATTCCTCATTAGAGGATTTCTACTACTGAGTTGTGGGGTCTCAAGAGGATGTCAAAGAACTTGGAAGAAAAGGTTCTTATATTTCACAATACATACCCCATAGGGCTCACCAATATTTTTTATAAATAATGTATATGTGACTTCGGGGTTTTCATGGATTACAAATGGATCAACCAGCTTATGGTTAACAACCCGTATCCAATTCCTTGTATAGACAACCTCTTCAACTAATGCCATGGAGCACGAATTTTCTGTAATATTGATTTGAGTTTGGGATACCATAATTTGTGTGTTAGACCATTTGATATACCTCATACAACATTCCATAATATATATGGCTTGTATGGGTATTGTTTCATGTAATTTGGGATTATTAATTATCCAACAATATTTATGGACCCGGGGAATCAATTTATGAACTCTTAATGCTATTCATTTGTTGTAGTATTCAGATATGAAATCACAGATTATTTTATTACTTGATGTGGTCATGAATAACACATTGATAATTATTTTAAAACACTACGAGATCACCATTTGTATGATTTGGCCACCAAACAGTAATTTTGTATCGATATTTTCTATTTCTTGGGTCACATTATCTCAAAGGTAGAAGTATCAATTGACCTAGAGGTGGTGAGTTCCCTTCTTTCAAAGGATCATCACAATAACATATTTGATATATTTATTTTATTCGGTGATATTTGGATATTATAGGTCATTTATGGAGGATCTATCATGTCTTATAGAATCACTCAATGTGTTTTCCAATGATGGTGTCAAGTACACATGGATTGAAACATTTAAAAAGGCCTTTTAGGGGCTACATGGGTGATTCAATTTAGCCTCAATCCTGATTTTACCTAATCCTGGATGAGGCTACATGGTTAATTATGATGCATCAGTTATTAGGATGGGATCCATTTGATGTAAGTAGATCACGTTGTGGCATATGGGTCTCATCGGCTAAGGATTCATCAGCATAATTTTTGAGTCAATAAGGTTTTCTTTATGAATTTTCCATTCATTATTTTTTTGAAAATCACAAACACCTTATACATAAGCAAATCCATTTTTTAGTTCTATAAGGAAAATTTCTTTCTTTAAGTAAATTTACCCTTACCTAGATTTTCGTATTCATATCGAACAAATTTTCTAAGTATAGAATTCAGATTGAAGTCCAAAACCTTGGAATCATACAAATACTTAGATATAAGGTATTCTGTTTTTCAATAAAAATTCTGATGATGAATTCTCATTACGAATTATAGTGATGAATTCTTATTATGAATTCTGATGATGAATTATCATTACGAATTCTGATTATGATTTCTCATTACAAATTCTGATTATGAATGCTCATTACGAATTCTAGTGATGAATACTCATTACGAATTTTGGTGAGGAATTCTCATTATGAATTCTTATTACAAATTCTCATTAAGAATTCTAGTTATGAATTCTCATTACGAATTCTGATGATGAATTCTCATTAAGAATTATGATTACAAATTCTCATTAAGAATTCCAGTGATGAATTCTCATTACGAATTCTGATGATGAATTCTCATTACAAATTCTGATTATGAATTCTCATTATGAATTCCAGTGATGAATTCTCATTACGAATTCTGATGATGAATTCTCATAATGAATTCTGATTATGAATTCTCATTATGAATTTTGTTGATGAATTCTCATTACGAATTCTGATTACGAATTCTCATTATGAATTACATAGTAAAACAGAATCCGAACATCTCTTTATTATAGACTCTGAATACCTTTTTTATTAGACTACGAATTTTAATTTGGCCTACATTATGAACATCAGTTTTGCTTATTCTTACACTTTTTTCATTACAAAATGATGTTGTGTATTCAGTTTTTGACTAACCGTTGTTTGAGTGACATGTGTATAGGTCCCTCCGAAATTGAAGAAAAAATATGACCGTTTGAGGAGGGAGCCGACTGTTGGAACTTCACCTATATATAGGAGTTCATTTGAAACTGTTCAGGTCTTTTGGAATTTTGGTGATCAGAACACCCTGAAGTGATTTCTAGAGAGAGAGGATCTTATCAACTCTCAAAGCTTCATACAGAAAGTTTGAACAGCTTTTTCAAACTTTGCCTTGTGCAAAAGTGCTTCATGCAACTCCGATTGTTGCTGATTATAATCGAGGGATTTCTGGGATAGGAAGATAGAGGTGCCTACAAACTTGAAGTTCGAGGGATTCCTTACTGAGGAAGACAGATGTTCCAACTACCTTGAAGTTGAGGACTTGTGGGGATAGCAAGACAGAGACTCAAATCTTCATATAGAGGGCTTACCCGGGTGTGGGCAAGATAGAATTTCTTGAAAGTATAAATCAAGGGACCTTTATCCAATGTTGTTGGATACCCTTCTCTTTGGGTTAAAAGATTTATATCTTGTTACTTGTTTTGTTACACGTTTATCTTTTCCGCTGCATTTTGTATGTTCAAGAAAGTATAACTATCTTATACTTACTTACACTTGTATACTCTGATTCAGTTAGATTATATACGCTTTAAGGTAGAATATCATATTTTAAATTTTGGTTAAGTTTTATTTTCCGAATCCATATTTCTGGAACCAGTTTTTTGGAATCACATTCCATATTTAAACAAGTGTATAGAACTAGAAGTTTGTAACTTCATACTTTGTCCCAATCATTCAATTGGTGTTAGAGGTGTTGTGAATTTTCTTAGTTTAACTTTGTTAAACTTAGATATTTCCTTGTTTAAAGAAATTTCTAAAGTGTACAATTCACCCCCCCTTTTGAATATTGATCATCTACATCATTATTTCAATCCTACAATTGGTATCATATGAGGTATCTGAAATAATTATATTCACATATAAGTTTTTCCTGTCCAGTTTCTCATTGTTCTATATTTTCCTTGCTTAGGAATATTCTCCTTGAATCCAAACTTTTGTTATTAACACGTTTTTGTGAAGAATGATTTTTAAGATGGCATGAATCAATGTTGGTTCCATCGACAACCTAAATCCTACAAGACTACCAATTTTTTATGTTAATGACTACGAGTATTAGAGAGATCTAATGAATGATTTTTTATCAATAATGGTGTAGAAAATTTTGTAATGCTTACTGGAGGTTATCAAATTACTGATAAGGAAGTTAGTACTTTCACCAATCAAGATAAGCATGATTATCAATTAAACTATAAGTTACACAATACTTTACTATGTTCAATGATTAGGAATATATATAGCCAAATTTCTTCTTGTGAAGTATCTAACTGTATATGGAAGAAACTTGAAGTTACACATTTTGGTACATCCAAAGTGATTGAGACTAAAAGATCTATGATTAGAGCTGGGTATCATGGTTTTAACTTTCCTTATGGAGAACACATTTGTAAGGTGAAACAAAGATTTATTACTATTGTGAATATATTACAGTCTATGGGAGAGAAAGGTCTGAATGATGATGCTCTTGTCGACAAGATAATTCATATTATGCCAAATGAGTAGAAATCAAAGAGAATAGCAATTGATGAGAATAGGAAGGTCACTCAAATTTCCTTAGATGAGCTATTTGGATCTCTTCTCCAACATGAAACAAGGATGAAGAGAGATGTTGACAACATCAAAAAGAAGAATGTGAATGGTACTATTTCTTTTAATTCAACATCAAATCACGTGAAAGCTAATACTCCTGAGAGAGTAACTAGATCCAAATCTAAGAAGGTTATTATCCAATCCGAATCTAGTGAGATTGAAGTCTCAGAAAATGAGTTAGCTAACCTTTCTCAAAGAATGAAAAAGATAGCAGGTCAGAGAAATTTCCAATCCAAGTATAAGAAGAAGGAAATGAAAGATAGGAAAGATTCAGAAGTCACATGCTATGAATGCAAGAGAGATGGACACATAAGACCTGATTGTCAATTGCTCAAAAAGAAAGAAAGAAAAGAGAAGAATTCTGAAAGGAATAAGAAGAAGTATTATAAACCCAAAAGGAATAAAGTTCTGAAAGCTAATGATACTTGGAGTGCCAGTGGTGGTGACTCTTCAGATGAATCTTCGGGTTATGAGTCTTCTGGACAGAAGAATCCTGGTCTTATAGCTAGGCTACCTATTGATAATCATTGCATTATGGCTAAGGTACACAATACTGAATCATTGACCAATGTTTCTTTAAATTCTAATGATAGTAAATATTATAACTCTTCTGATGAAGAATCCTTTTCTGATGAAGAAAATACTATACCTACCTATGAAGATGTTTCTAGGTTTGCTGAACTTCTTGATATTGAGAACTCAAAATTCATGAAAAAGCTTGATAAGGAAAATTATAAGAATATTATTCTTACTAAGGAAATATAAGATCTTTCTAAATATCTTGATAAGAAAAATTTTGATTTTATAAGTATTTCAAAAAGTCTTGAGGAAGTAAATTCTGAGAAGAATAAACTTTCTCAATATCTAGAAAATGTCATTTCTAAGAAAAAAACTTTTCAAGCCTAGCTCTAGTTCCATATAAAATTATTTTAAAGATAAAAACATGGTTATTAAACACAAATTTGAAATTGTTTCCTTGATGAAGTTTTTGTCAAACTTTACCCATGGTAAGGAAAATTTTGATAAAATGTATTCACAAAATTTGACCTCAAAGGAATACTTCTGGTTTTGGTTACACTAGTTCTAAATCAATTTTTAGTAACAACTACTTTGTTCCTCAAAGTGCCCCTTTTTTTACAAAGTGTCAATGTGGTGGTCACTGGGAAAATAATTGTTCATTAGAAAAACCCAATCTTTAGGATTTCATAAGGCATACGTTTCTAAGAAGATGTGGGTACCCAAAATCTTACTTTCTAAAATTTCAAGATCCAAGAATGTCCGGATTTCGAAAACCCAACTTTTTCTTATTTTTAGGAAAATAGGAAAAGTACCAACAACAATACTTGGTACATGGATAGTGGATGTTCCCGACATATGACTGGTAACAAAAACTATTTTGAAAAGATTATCATGACGAAAGGAGTAAAAGTAACATTAGGAGATTATTCTCAGGGAGAAATTATTGGTATAAGTAACATTGTACTTCTTGGAAAAACATTGATTTAAAATGTTTTGTTTGTTAAAGGTATTAAGCACAACCTCATCATCATAAGTCAATTATGTGATGAAGGATACCTTGTCAATTTTAGTAATGATAAGTGCCTAGTACATAATTCCAAGGAAGATTTTATTCTCTCTTCCCATATGCAAGAGAATGTTTACACTTTGAACTTAGAAGAACTTAGGAGCCAAGACATACCTTGCCTAAGTGTAATGGAAGATCATTCTTGGTTATGGAATAGAAGGTTAGGACACTATAACCTTAGTAACTTATGTAAAATTTTAAAAAAAGGTTTAGTTAAGGATCTACCAGAGCTTGGATTTGATTCTTCTAAAGTATGTGATCCTTTTCAATATGGAAAGAAACATAAATCAAGTTTTAAATCAGTCGATGAAGTCTCAACAACTGATGCATTACAGTTGGTTCACATGGATATTTTTGGTCCAACACAAACTGGAAGCATTGGGGGAAAGTATTATATATTTGTCTTAGTTTATTATTACCCCAGATTTACATGGGTCTATTTTCTAGTAAATAAGTATGAAGCTTTTTCGTTTTTCAAAAGATTTAGAGCCCAATTTAAAAATGAGAAAAAACTTCCTTTGAAAACTATTCATAGTGATCATGGAGGAGAATTTCAAAATTCTGATTTTGAAACTTTTTGTAGTAGAAAAGGTATTACTCAAAAATTTTCAACACCCAAAACACCCCCAACAAAATGGTGTTGTTGAAAGAAGAAATATAATTCTTCAAGAGATAACTAGAACCATGTTGAGTGAGTATTCTGTAGCTAAATATTTTTTAGATGAAGCTATAAGTACTACTTGTTATACTATAAATCGAGTTTTGATTAGACAATTTCTTAATAAAACTCCTTATGATTTATGGAATGTTAGAAAACCTAGACTTTCCTACTTTAAGGTTTTTTGTTGTAAGGTATTCATTCTGAACACCAAAGATAATTTACACAAATTCTCACCAAAATATGATTAAGGAATTTTCTTAGGATAATCCACAACTTCTAAGGCTTATAGAGTCTTAAAAAAACACTTTTACTGTTTATGTGACAGTACATGTTAAATTTGATGAAACTGATCCTTTTGTTTTCAAACAACCTCAACCTACATCTTCAGATGTGTTTTCAAAAACTGATTTTCAGCCTTTATTAGAAAATCCTTCTGATAAGGAAATTGTACAAGAAGATATTTCTGAAAAAATTACCCAAGATGATTTCCTAACTTATGTTGATGAACAGGTTCTTCAAAACCCAAATCAGTCATTTCTTAAGAATCATCCCAGTGATAGTATCATTAGTGATGTAAATCAACCTGTAAGGACTAGAAGTTCCTTAATAAATGAAGTAGAACATCAAGCATTCCTTTCCCAATTGGATCCAAAAAGCATTGCTTAAGCTTTAGGTGATGATGATTGGATAAAATCCATTCAAGATGAACTAAATGAATTCGAAAGGAATAAAGTCTGGACCTTGGTTGAAAGACCTAAGGAAACTTCTGTAGTTGGAGTAAAATGGGTCTTAAAAAATAAGTGTGATGAAAATGAAATCATCATATGAAATAAAGCTATATTAGTTGCTAAAGGCTATAATCAACAAGAAGGAATAGAATATGAATAAACCTATGCTACTATAGCTAGACTTGAATCTATTCATATTTTACTTGCCTTTGAAACATTCTTCAATTTTAAACTTTTTCAAATGGATGTGAAATGTGCTTTTCTTAACAGTAATGTCCAAGAGGAAGTTTCTATTGAACAACCTCTGGGTTTTGAAGACACAAAACATCCTGGTCATGTTTTTAGACATTCCAAAGCCTTTTATGGTCTTAAACAAGCCCCATGAGCTTGGTATGATAGACTTACAGGATTTTTGATTCAAAATTACTATGTTAAGGAAAATGCAGATCTGACCCTTTTTATAAAGAAAGATAAGAAAAATGTTTTGATTTTTTCAAATTTATGTTGATGACATTATATTTGGTTCAACCCAGAAATATTTAACTGATTGATTTGCGGATCTAATGAAATCTGAGTTTGAAATGAGTATGATGGGTGAGTTAACATTTTTCCTTAGTTTTTAAATTTCTCAAAAACCAAAAGGAACATATATATCTCAACATAAGTATATTAAAAATCTTCTTAAAAATTATGTATTTGACAACACTAAAAGTATTAGTACTCCCATTGGTACCTCAAACACACCTGATCTTGATGATGCTAGGAAACCAGTAGATCAAAAATCTTTTAGAGGTATGATAGGAAGTCTACTTTACTTGATAGCTAGTCGACCAGACATAATGTTTTCAGTGTGCTTATGTCTGAGATATCAATCCAATCCTATGGAATCTCATTTAATGGCAGTGAAAATAATTTTTCACTACTTAAAGGGAACCATGGATTTAGGACTCTTTTATACTTCTGAAAATGATTTTGTTTTAAAAATATTTTCAGATGCTCACTTTGGTGGATGTAGAATGGATAGAAATATTACATATGGAACTTGTCATTTCCTAGGAGATTCATTAGTTTCTTGGTCGTGCAAGAAGCAACACTCAGTAGAACTCTCCACTATTGAAGATGAATATGTAGCAGCTGGAAGTTGATGTGCTCAAGTGTTGTGGATGTAACACACACTCACAAACTATGAAATGAGTTTTACTAAGACTCAAATTTTGTGTGATAACACAAGTGCCACTGCCCTTAGTAAAAACCCTGCACATCACTCTCTTGCAAATCACATAGATATTAGGCATCACTTTCTTAGGGATCACACACAAAGAGTATATATCATTCTTCAGTTTATCGGAACGCAAGATCAACTTGCTGACATTTTCACAAAATCTTTACCTTCTGATAGATTTGAATACATTAAAAAAAAGTTAGGATTGATAACAGTAAGGTGATATTCCTTCATTAAATTCATTTTGAACCATTTTCCTTACAGTAATAAATTCCTTTTCATAGGGTGGGGTACATTTGGTTGTTAGCCTTTCAAAACTTTTCATAATGAGATTTTAAAAAAATTTCATAATGAGATTTTCAAAATCTTTATAATGAAGTTTTCGTACTGAGAATTTTCGTAATGAAATTTGCGTACTGAGAATTTTCTTTATGAAATTTTCGTACTGAGTTTTTTTTTTAATTTTTCGTACTCATAATTTTTCGTACTCATAATTTTTCGTACTCATAATTTTTCATACTCATAATTTTTCATACTCATAATGATTCATACTCATAATTTTTTGTACTCATAATTTTTCGTACTCATAATTTTTCATACTCATAATTTTTCGTACACATAATTTTTCGTACTCATAATTTTTTGTACTCATAATTTTTTCATACTCGTAATTTTTTGTACTCATAATTTTCTGTAATCATGATTTCTGTACTCATACTTTTCATACTATAATTTTTATACTCAAAGTTTTTGTAATAAACTTTTCGACCTTATGTTTTTCTTAGTTTTTTTTGTAATTTTTTCGTAGTTATATTTTCATCAAGAAGAATATCACCTATTATGAATAAAATATCCTGGACAATTCGAAACGTATGGCTTCCTTACTTAAGTTTTTGAAGTCACTTTTTCTTGTTGGTAGTTTCTTTATTTTAAAATCTTTTGTATTCATGTTTCCTTACTTTTGAATGTTTTTGTTAAAACCTCAAAATATCAGATTTAAGATTTTCGTGCGAATATGATTTCAACTGTTAGATCAGATCAGATATTTTTTTTTCAACCTTTAGATTTGTTTTGGAAGTTAAATGGTCACCTCCATCGCCTATATAAAGGGCACCCCTATTTGTGTCCCACATCAATTTCAAAGCTCTCACGTGCCGAACCCCTGCCTTAGTACATTATGCCTGTTATGAACCTTTCCATGCTCCTCCATTATGAATGTCTATAGAAGCCACCTCTCAAGAAATGTCTTCCATCAAAATAATTTCATCTTTGTTAGTTTACAGAGAAAGGTTGGTTCATCCGAATTTCATTAATAAGTATGATTCTTTTATCTCTAAGAACATCAAACTCAATGGTTGGGAAGATTTTTTCATATCAAAGACTGGGGATCAGGATGTTGTTTATACCGACTTGCTTATAGAAATCAATGAGTCTGTTTCCTTCTACGAAGAAGATGGCAGAGAAAGGTTTTCTTTCAAGTCTTATGGAAAGACTTACATGATTTCTTACACCAATTCTGCGATCTTGGTGGGCTTATCATATGATGGAGAGGCTGAATTTTGTTCACACAAACTGCCGGATGATCAGGGAAGTTTCAACAAAGTGAAGGCATTGAAATGCTTTGGCATGAAAGATGATAAAACATTGAAGATTTCTCATCTCTCCACTAAAAACAGGATGTTGTAGTTGTGGGTTCAGGGATTTTTTGTACCGAGGAGAGGTGATAAAGAAATTCCTAAGAAGAGTGATATTTACATCTCGTATTTCTTGGTAAATCTAAGAAAGATCAACCTGATGAGACACATTCTTATTACAATTCAGAATATTATGAATGGCACCCTGAAAGCCCAAATTATTCTGTTTCCCTCTCTCCTCTCCAAGCTTATTATTCAATGTCTTGATTCTTTCAAGGTTTCTTTCACCTCAAAGATCAAGAATTTTAAGGTGATGTTGATAAGTGAAGACACCTTAAAGAGGAAAAAAATTGGTTTTTCAAAAGATTCAGGAGAGTTCTATGATCTGCCACAGGAGGAGGAAGAATCCAGTATGAAAAATGTAGAGAAATCTAAACCATCTAAGAAGATAGGGAAGAAGAGGAAGCTAAAGGAAGTGCAAGCTGAAGGAAAAACTCCTAAGTCTAAGGAAACCCAATCTACACCTCCCAAGACAAAGAAACAAAAAGCATACTCGGATGAAGTGGTAGACAAGTGGAGAGGGCTCAAGGATAAGAGAAAGGAAGGGGAACATCAGTTCAAATTAGACCCTACTGAGGATAAGTCCTTAAAAGAAAAATAATCTGATGAGTTAGAGAGGCAAGAAAAAGAGAAGAAGGTGAAAAAGAAGTTGTCTGAAGCTGAAGTTGTGCAATACCTTTTGAAAGAAACAAAGTTATCCTCTGAGATGATTCCTATTCTGGAAACATTCCTTACTGAGCCTTTACCAGAGACTCCTGGAAGGAAGTAATTCACTCCAGAAAAGTGTAAAGGGAAACAAATTGTTTAATAAGTAGAGAAACAATCTGGTGAAAAAGTATAGGTAGAGGTTGTTGAATAAATTGAAGAAGAATAAGAAATAGAAGAAGGAAGTGACCATCTGGATGTCTTGATTAAACAAGTATAGGATTATCAGGAAAAGGCCAAATCCTCAAAGCTAGTCACTCTGAGAAAGGGAGATGAAAAAGATAGTAAAAGAGATGATGTCGAAGAATAAGAAGAAGAGAATGAGTTGCTTGAGGAAGAAATCTTTGAAAAACATTTTATTGAAGAAGGAGTGGAGACGGAGAAACAAGATGAAGACAAGATTGTTCAAGTATTTGAAAGCGATGAAGAATCTCCTGATGAACAAAACATTACGAAATTTGACAAAGGGAAGCAAGTGCTTATGGAAACCCCAACAAAAGATGTTATAAGAAAGAAAGAGGTTGGTGGTTCTTCTAGAAGGAATTTGGTGCAAATTGAAGAAGAACAATCCCCACACAAAGTTTCTAATTCAGAATCATTGGCACTGGGTCATGACTTTGTTTTCGAGTCTTGGAAAAAGTTAGTGGACACCATTCTGATCTTTCCCACCATAGACTCTAGATTTTAGATGCTTCAACATAGTTTGAATCATAAGTCAGAATCGTTATCTATGGTGATGGATAAGTGAGTGAAAATTGAAGTTGATCATAGAAATTTCTTTATCAATTATGATGTGCACAGGAAATCATGCAGCAAAGTCATTCTGTGTTCAAATAAAGTTGATGATGATTTGGCTGAGTTTGATCATTTTCAGAATGATGTGAAAAATTCTTTTGACACTGAGGATGGAAAAATCAAGAATCTTTAGGAAAATCTGACCCTTTAGAAAAATTCTCAGAATCAATAGGTTAGAGATTTGAATGGGAAGCTTAACTCGGTTTCTAAGAATTCGAAAGGGGAAAGAGATTTCCATATTCAGTTCCAAGAGAAGCTGCAAAAGCTAGATGAGTTGTGGAAGATGAAGGAAGAGTCCATGAAGGCTCAGGCAGAGGTGCTGAAATCTCAACAAGAAAGGATCACATATTTGGATAAGCAAGCTGAGGAGGATCAGAAATATTTGAAGAAGCTGAAAACTCTTTTAAAGAAGTTAATTCCAAAGGATTAGGAAGACAAATGAACTCAATCCGATCTTTTGTTGCATTTGATTTTCCTTGTAAAAATTCATTCAACTCTAATGAAATCTCTTGTTTCTTTGTATCTGGTTTTATTATGTACTAATGTTTCAGGTACTTTATTACTTTTCCATTCCCTCAATTCTTTTTGAAAATCACAAAGGCAGAGAAGGAAAAATAACTTCTAAAAATGTGGAGAAGGAAAAATCTCTAAGTAAGAACTATCCCAAAGTAATGGGGAGCTTATCCAAGGGGGAATTTCTCATTACGATGTTTTTCATTCCTATGATAATGAAAACCCCATTCTGGAAATTCATAATACAATCCTTAGAGTTCCAAAGCCTAAGAGGGAGTTAGTTGTATTCATTATCATATTTGAACAAAGGGAGATAAGTTTTAATTTCAACTCTAATTTTTTTTTCAAAGTCCTTATATTATTTTTCGAAGGGTTGTTTGTGATTTCGAAAAAGGGGGAGATTTTCGAGTCAATAAGGTTTTCTTTATGACTTTTCCATCCATTCTTGTTTTGAAAATCACAAACACCTTATAATTAAGCTAATCCATATTTTACTTTTATATGGAAAATTTCTTTCTTTAAGGAAATTTACCCTTACCTAGATTTTCGTATTCATATCGAAAATTTGTCTAAGTATAAAATTTGGATTGAAGTCCAAATCCTCGTAATCATAAAAATACTTAGATGTAAGGTATTCTGTCTTTCACTATGAATTCTGAAGATGAATTCTCATTACGAATTCTGATTACAAATTCTCATTATGAATTCTAGTGATGAATTCTCATTACGAATTCTGATGATGAATTCTCATTTCGAATTTTGATTATGAATTCTCATTTCGAATTTTGATTATGAATTCTCATTACGAATTCTAGTGATGAATTCTCATTACGAATTATGATGATGAATTCTCATTACGAATTATAATTACGAATTCTCATTATGAATTCCAGTGAGGAATTCTCATTACGAATTCTGATGATGAATTCTCATTACGAATTCTGATAATGAATTCTCATTAAAAATTCTGATTACGAATTCTCATTATGAATTCTAGTGATGAATTCTCATTACAAATTCTGATGATGAATTCTCATTATGAATTATGATTAAGAATTCTCATTACGAATTCTGTTGATAAATTCTCATTATAAATTCTGATTACGAATTCTCATTAAGAATTCCTTAGTAAAACAGAATCCAAACATCTCTTTATTATAGACTCTGAATACCTTTTTGGTTAGACTACGAACTTTTATTTTTCCTACATTACAAAATTCATTTTTTCTTATGCTTACACTTGTTTCATTACAAAACGATGTCATGTATTCAGTTTTTGACTAACCGTTGTTTGAGTGACATGTGTACAGGTCCCTATGAAATTCAATGAAAAATAAGACCATTGGATGAGGGAGCCGACCGTTGGAGCTTCACCTATAAATATGATCTCATTTGAAAGTGTTTAGGACTTTTGGAATTTTGGTTATCAAAACTTCCTGACGTGATTTCTAGAGAGAGAGTCTATTATCGACTCTCAATGATTCATGTAGAAAGTTTTAACAGCTTGTTCAAACTTTGCCTTGTGCAGACATGCTTCGTACGACTCTTATTATTGCTGATTAGAATTGAGGGATTCCAGGGATAGGGAGACAGAGGTGCCGACTAACATGAAGTTCAAGGGCTTCCTTGCTGCGGAAGACAGAGGTTCCAACTACCTTGAAGTTGAGGGCTTGCGGGGATAGCAAGACAGAGACTCTGATCTTCATATCGAGGGCTTACCCGGGTGTGGGTAAGACAGACTTTCTTGAAAGTATAAATCAAGGGACCTTTATCCAAGTTTTTTGGATACCCTTCTTTTTGGGTTAAAATATTCATATCTTGTTACTTGTTTTTGTTAAAAGTTTATCTTTTCTGCTGCATTTTGTAAGTTTAAAAAAGTATAACTATGTTATACTTCCTTACACTTGTATACTCTGATTCAGTTATATTCGATACGCTTGAAGGTATAATTTCATATTGTAAACTTTTTTTAAGTTTCATTTTCCAGATCCATATTTCAGGAACTGTTTTTTCGGAATCACTTTCCAAATTTAAGCAAGTGTATAGAACTAGAAGTTTGTAACTTCATACTTTGTCCCAATCTGTCAATTGGTGTTAGAGGTGTTGTGAATTTGCTTAGTTTAACTTTGTTAAACATATATCTTTCCCTGTTTAAGAAATTTTTAAAATGTAAAAATCACACCCCCCTCTTGTATATTGAGCATCTAAATCATTATTTAGATCCTAAAATAATTACCTAATGCATGATCCCACACTAGTATTTTTGGTCATGTGTTGCATTGTTAGAGGCATTACTTAGGGGGAGAGTGTTTTGGGGTGTACATTGACCACAAGAGCCTCCATTATAAATTTACATAGAATTAATTCAATAATAATAAATGAATATGGGTTGAATACCTATATTCCTTCATCTTTGAGCATACATATATTCTTGGTAAAGTAAATGTTGTTGTTGATTCACATAGAAAAATTTGAGAAATATAGTCCAAGAATTAAACAACAAATGGAAGTTCATGGCCTTGTTTTCTTTGATGCATTATGAGTTTTAGAGACATCATGGTAATCATGTAATCACATAGATATATGTGAAATCTTCAATTATGTTTAGATTACATATGAGGTATATTTATAATATTGAGGATTGTTTTCTATAGGAGATCATTTCGGGTGAGGAACAACTGCCTATTTGGGTTGTTGGTAGGGATTTGGTCTTGCACATACATGGTCGTGTATAGGTACCTTTAAACGTATGTGATTAATTGATTTGAGAGTTTCATTCTTCTTATTTACTGGTATATCTTCACTATAAGATGATTTACTGGGATTCATGCCACTAATATTGGTGGCCTTGTATGAAAATATAGATAAATGGTTTCGGTACCTAATGTTCAACATTTCAGTAGGTGAAGGTGGTTCAACAATGACCAGTTTCAATTTTGCAGATATTTCACATTCCTGACTGGAAATGGGATTCTTTTAATATATATTTTTTTAGATTACCTATGTCACCTTGAGGAGATGACATAGTACCAGTAATCATAGTAGGTTGATAAAGGTTTCTCACTTCCTACCTATAAGATGTACTTTTTTAGTTGATGATATTGGAAGGATATATATCATAGATATCATATTCATTCTAGTATTTCCATGTACTATATTATTGGATAGTGATTCTCATTTCATATTACAGCTCTAACAAGGGTCTTGGAAAGAACTAGGTTCACAACTACTACCGAGTATAGACATAAACTAGGGACTGATAGATAATAAAACCATATGATAACGATATTTGTGGACATCCTCTAAACATGTGTTTTTTATTTTGGATATTCATAGGATAAATATTAAACTCCCACAATGTTATTCTAAAATAATATCATCTAAGAGACTATAAATATTCCTCCATATGTTTCCTTATATGGTAGGCCATGTTATTCACCCATATTGGAGTTAAAGGTAGAATTGGATGTGCTACTAGGGCCTCATCTCATTAAGTATCTTTTGAAGTAGTAAAGTGTTATCAGAAATCATATGGCTACACCTCAGTATAGAAAGAATTCTTACGATGATTGACATCGTCGACCACCAAATTTTGAGGTTACTTCACATATAATAAGGAATATAATGATTCGAAAACATGGGAATCTATAAGAGAATTATATCAAGACCATCACAATTTTTGAGAGATTCAGGCTTTTTACCTATCAGTTTCTATTACATCAAAGGTACAAAATTATTTAAAATGTCTTCTAAGTATCTAAGAATTTCCATTATCACTCAAACCCATCACATATACTTTGTACTGATGAGGTTTATTTGGATTTTAATGTGACCATTCATGAAAACCCTATTTATATCATTGATTATAGAAATAAGGCTTTACGATGTAGGTCAGTTACTCAAATATAGGTCATATTGCAGGATGGTCTTGTATAGGATGAGACCTTGAAGTGAAATGCCAATGTATGTGCTCAGTGTCCAGATTTATTCTCAAACAAGGCTTTACCACCCTCTAAAGGGATACTCATGGATGGTTTTATTTAATGAGGGTGACTCTAAGATTACGACATTTCCTATAAGGTATGGATATTTTCAATTTTAGTATAAATTTCTTGTTTTTTATAATGAATGTTATGAATGGTTAAAAAAAGGGTTCATGAGTGTATGGGGCACATTTTGTTCTCGGATCCCAAGTTAATGTAGAAATAGATAAAGGCCCACAGTTAGAACATTGTTATAGGTAACTATGTAGCTCAACCATGTGGCCTTGTTAGATGTGGATCATGGTTGTTAAACTGTGATAGGTAATTTTCATGTCCACATAAGAAACTGACAAAAAAATGAATAGAGGATCCCCATAGGTTGGACATGATTTTCCAAACTGCGTGCCTAGCTCATATTCTTAGTGCCACTTAGGGTTTTTAAGAATGTTTAGAACATGCTTTCCCTAAGTCGTGCAACCAAACCACACACCATTTAAATAATAGAAAATTCCCCAATTTTCCAATTCCTTATTTATAAATTCAAAATCATTTTTTCTCCCCCTTCATGTATGACAGCTCTCACACCACCTAGAGCTCTTCATTTCCATCCAACCTAGTAATTGAGATAGGTTCTTCATAGAGTGTCAGAATCATTCATTTATGTTTTTCAATGGATAGCTAACAATATGATTTATAATCCACTTCCTTACATCCTTTATTTATCTCACTATATGGAATGGTAAATCTATGCATGCTGATATGACCTATTTTTTGTGGCTCCTGACTCATTAGTTATGTTTTGGGTCGGGTCTGGCCTTAGGTTGGTTTCTTTTCAGTCCCATTTTTTCCTTCTTTTGGAGGGGGCTGGTCTAGGATTGGGCTCCTAGATTGGCCCGATTATGCTTTGTTTTTATATGTTTTTTGGTCCTGGTTTATTATATGGTTCTCTCTCAACCAAAAAGTGATTTAATAAAAAAAAAAATTAAATCTAGAGTAATTTGGCCTATTTTAGGTCATTAATCTATTTCATCAATTTATTTCATTCGAGGATGGATTAGAATCCAATTGTAGACGAGGAATCCACTACATGTCAAAGGTATGTGGTCTCATGATTTTCAATTAAATTCTACATGAAAATATATCAGGACATTTTATCGCATACTATAATTCCATAGCTTAACCTTATAAATGAATTTTTCATTAGATTAAATGAGTGATCTTATTTACATATGACCCATGTAACCTATAATCATTAATTATAGTTACAGACCCAAAACTAAACCACCCATTTTGAAAGGACCTGACCGATGTTTTTCAGAGATGGTGCCTTATTTTATTACATTGGCATATAAACAAGAAATATGAATCCTGAAGGACCAAGTAGTTGATTAGATTTGGAAACAAGATACATAAGTTAAACATTACCACATGAAAGGAAATACAACATAGAAATTCTTCTGAAAACATCTATATCTCCTTGGTTATCTTTACAGTTCATTCATAATATACTTATTCACATCCTGGGAAAAACCTAAGAAAGGGGTGAGCTCAAATACTCAGAAAGGGTAAGAAATATAGTGGAATATATCATAAACATAAACATTAGGCATGCTGAATAACTTAAAAATACATGCCTTTAAAAATATAAAGTTGAACACAATATGGTAGGAATAAGAGCTGACTAAAAATGCTATAATAAAACATAATCATGGGTGTTATACTAGTCGAATAAGAAGATGAAAATTAAATTAAAAGTTTCATAATGAGGGAAAACATAATACATGTCATTATAAGAAAACCATCAAGGCCTCATTCCAAAACCATAAATATCCATTTTCTAAAGGCCTCGTGCCAAGGCCATAGTTTGTCTCATGAGACATACCGATGCAGCGAGGTGCTATAGAAAGCCCCAAATAAAAAATAACGAGTCCAATGCATTCCTAAAATGAATAATGATAAAAATAAACAACATATACATTCATATGAAAAATTACATATAAAATGTTAATAACATTCCCCAAACATTAAACATAAAAATTGAACATTCAAAGTAAATTGGTGAATGGTTTTGAGATAACGCATCCAAAATAAAACTAATCATAAACCATATAATTAAATATGGTAGATGATGGAATAAAATATTAATCCCAATAATACTTAATAATCAACAAGAGTGTTAAAATAGATGGATATACTCTTATAAAATCATCAAGTAATTCTTGAGATAAATACTATTTTTGAAAAGAATATATCTTTTTTAAAAGTCATGGAATAAAACCAGAAGTTAAGTAAGATAGTATTTTCATAATAAGATGAATCATTTTATAAATACCATACATTATAAAGACATATTATAGAGTTCCCTTGAAAGTAGGTGTGAATTTGATAAATTCCCTTGAATCGGGCTTGTATTTCGCGATGAATTTTTGAAAGATACTTTTAAAAAATATAACTCACCATAAATGAAGATAGGATTCTAGTTGGTACACATATGTAGAACATTCATAAAAAATTTATGATTATTACATATGAATAAGTAATAATTTAATTGAGGTAAGTAGAGAATATGAGTAACCCGAATGAAAATGGAGGTTTGGGTAGAAAACCCTTACTTGAAACATAAATTGGAGCCCTTGTGTTACAGCAACATTGCGTACATCCTCACACAAACTTACAATGGTTTTGAAGTTTACATTTTCTCTGTATTTTATATCCACAATCTGCACTATGAAATTATAATAATATATATATATATATATAAATAAGTGGATGAATAAATGAATCAGTGGAAAAACGACATGAAACCAGTGCATAAAATATATAGATGCAATAAAATGAAAAAAGAAACACAAACAATGCATTGAAATTATCAAAAATAGTTTAAATGGATAGGTGAAATGGACATCTTCAGACCATTCAACACCTTTTGAAATGAAAAAAGCATAACACACTAATCCTAACATAAAAAATTGATTGATAACTATCTATCGAAAAATAAATGATATGAATAAAAATAAAAACCGGATGAACAAGTGAATGAAACCTAGAATTTACACCCCAAAAAAATGATTCGGTCACCTACCTATAGATCAGAAAATCCAAGGACAGGTAGAATATGATGAAAATGATATCTCCATCCATGGTGCTCAAAATCAGAACACTAAGCGTTCATTGAACTCCCTAGGTGAATTTGAACAATAACCATCAACAAACGGCCTCTCTCGAACTCCACTACATAGACCTCAGGTAGGTCTCAGACTCTCTGTTTGTGCACGACGCCACTCAACTCTCCCAGGTCACGTTTGGATGACTCCTTCGAAGCCATCGGCTTCAACCTTGGCTCCTTATTGCGATCGTGATGGTTCGATGTGAAGGCCTTGTTCGATCCCCTTGAAACCCTTCTGCGCAGACCCCCACTCTGTTTCACCCTTTCAGGCCACGAATCAACCCCAAAAAACCTAGTTTTCTGCATTTTAAATAAAACCCCTTTTTAATTTACACTCTAAAAAATTAAAATGATATCTTACTAAAATAAAATTATAAATATAAATTATGTACATTTATAATTTTCAAAATCATAATATTATATGGGAATAACTTCAAATAATTTCAATATTTTATTAAAATAGTTATAATATATAATTTATATTATTATTTAACTGAATTCATAATATTAATAATTTTATAAAAACAATATATATATATATATATATATATGTTTATATCATATTTTTTTAATATTAAATTTCAGAAAACCAATTTGATTATATTAATATAATTATTCATTATTTCAAGTATTTTATATATGAAATAATTATAATCATATTTTGTGTACTAGAAATAATAAGATATTTTGGTATTTTAAAATAAAAATATTTATAATAATCAAAATGTGTACGTATATATTTGAAATTTATATATTTCCTCATTAAAAATATGAAATAACAATTCCTATATATTTTTTATTCAAAAGTAATAATTTAATGAAAATAATTTCTATAATGAAATAATTTTTTAATTTTAAAATGAGTTTGAAAACAATAAATAATAAGTATAGTTAATTATTAGTATTAAAATAAAATTAATTAAGACACATTATTTCAAATTTTATTTTCAAATTAAAATGATTAAAAACTATTAATAATTGGTTTTAAATTATAACTAAATTCATTTAATTAAATGTTTATATAAGAAAACCTAGTTTAGAAATATTAGGATGTTGCATTATTCCCCTCTCAACATAATTTCATACTTTCAATGCATTTTTTTCGAACTAAAAACAATTTTGAATTTCCATCATCAACATTAAGAAAAAACAAGACCACTAAACTTATAGACTTGACAACATCTAATCTTAAAACTTGTCTAGATCGGTCCTCTGATACCAACTGTAAGGACCCGAGCCCGATTTTCCCAAAGTTGGTGCCTTATTTTATTATATTCGCATATAAACAAGGAATATGCATCTCAATGGACTAAGTAGGTTATTACATTTGGGAAAAAGATACATACATAAGTTCAACATTATAACTTAAAAACAAATAAAACATAGAAATTCCTTTGATAAAATCCATATCTCCTAGTTTATCATTGTAGTTCATTCATAAAATAGTTTTTTATATCCTGGAAAAAATAAAACAAAAGAAAGGGGTGGGATCAAATTCTCAGTAAGGGTAACCAATACAGTGGAAGATATCATAAACATTAACATTAAGAATAGCGAATAACTTAAAAACTCATTCCTCTTAAAAAATATAGTTGAACATAATATGGAAGGAATAAGAGATGATTAAATAAATGTATAATAAAATATAATCATGGGTATTCTACTAGTAAAATAAACCCATAAACTACCAATTACTTGTTTCATAATGAGGAAATGTACAATAAGGGACATTATATCCATATTTTCACAAACTTCTTCCTAGATCATAAATATCCATTTTTTCAAGGCCTCGTGCCATGACCATAGATTGTTTCATGAGACCTATCGATGCACCAAGGGGATATAGAGGGTTCCACCCAACACTTACTAAGTCTGATTAAATCTTCATATAAATGGAGATACACATAAACAACATATACATTCATATTGAAACTTACATATAAAATGTAATTAACATTCCACAAACATTAAGCATAAGAACTAACTATTTAGAAAAAATTGGTGGATGGTTTTAAGTTAGAAAATCCACAATAAAACTAATCATAAAACATTAAATTATATATGGTAGATGATATCATAAATCATTAATCTTAATAATACATTATAATCAATAAGAGTGTTGAAATAGATTAATATGATCTTATAAAATTGTCATGTAATTTTTTTTGATAAATACTCTTTTTGAAAAGAATAGTTCTTTAGGAAAGGTCATTTTATAAAAATTAAAGTGAAGTTAAATAGTATTTCATACTAAAATGAGTTATCTTTGAAGGAATTTTTTTTCTAAAAAATGATTATAGAGTGTCCATGAGAACAGGTAAGAATTTTAAAAATTCCCTTGAATCAGGTTTGTATTTAGGGAAGAATTATTGAAAGATCCTTTTTAAATGAGTAATTCCCCATAAATAAAGGTAGGATTCTAGTTGGTACACATATATAAAACATTCACATAGAATTTAATAGGATTACATTTGAATAAATACAAACTAAATTGAGGTAAGTAGAGAATAAGAGTAACCTAAATGAAAATGGAGGTTTGGGTAGAAAACCATTCCTTGAAACACAAATTGGAATCATTGTGCTACAACAACATTATGAAAATCCTCACACTAACTGAAAATGATTTTGAAGGTTACATTTTCTATGTCTTTTATATACATAATATTCACTATGAACGGATACTAATATATATGCATCTGGATGAATAAATGAATTAGAGGAAAAATTACATGAAATAAGTGCATAAAAGACATAGATGAAACCAAATGAAAAAAACACAACCAGTGAATAAAATTAACAAAAAAATATTGTGAAAGGATATGTTAAATATAAGTAAATGGACCATTAAAACTCTATTCAAATTAAAAATGTAGAGCACACAAATCATATCATAAACAATTGATTGATAAAAGTCTGCTAAAAAATAAAAGATAAGAAGAAAAATGAAAAGTGGATGAACAGTTGGAAGAAACCTGAAATTGACCCAAAAAAAATTCATTCGTTCACCTACCTTTATATCCCCATATCTAAGGACTGGTGTAAGATGATGACAATTAGATCTCCATCCCTGGAACTCAAAATTGGAACTGTAAACATACATTGAACACCCCAACTGTAGTCGAACACTAACCATCTGTGACAATCCTCGCTTGAACTCCCCTGCATAGACCTCAGGTTAGTCCCAACCTCTCTCTACCCGTGTGGCACTCCTTGACTCTCCCTGGACTTGTTTGGGTGACTTCGTTAAAGCCATTTTCTTATATGTCGTCTCTTTATTGTGATCGGACTGGTTCACCGTGATGGCCTTGAATTATCCCCTTAAAACCCTTTTGTGTGGACCCTCACTCAGTTTTCCCCTCTCAAGCTGTGACTCAACCACAAAAACATGGTTTTCCTATTTTAAAATTAATCCCATTTTTAATTTACACTCTGAAAAAGATTAAAATTATGATGTAGTTAAATAAAATTCTAAATAAATATTATGTATATTAATAATTATCAAAATCATAATATAATATGGGAATAAATTCAAATAATGTCTATATGTTATTAAAATAGGTTTAATATATTATTATAATTTCATTTAATAGAATTCATAATATTAATATTTTTATAAAAATAATATATATATATATATGTTTATATGATATTTTTTAATATTAAATTAAAAATACGAATTTGAATATATTAATAAAATTATTCATTATTTAAGTTTGTTTTATATATGAAATAATTGTCATCATATTTATTATCTTATAAATAGTATCATTTTTTGGTATTTTAAAATCAAAATAATTATAATAATCAAAATTTATACATATATATTTGAATTTTTCAGATTTACTCACTCAAAATTTTAAATTACCTTTAATATATATCTTTTTATTCAAAAGTAATCATTTAATGAAATGTATTAATATAATACAATATTTCTTTCTAATTTTAAAATATTTTTTTAAAAAATAAAAATAAGTATATTTAATTATACGTTTAACAGATAAATTAATTAAGTCACTTGATTTCAAATTTTATTTTCAAAAAAAATCCAAATATTATTAATTGATTTTTAATTATAACTAATTTAATTTAATAAAATATTTATATAATAAAACCTTCTTTTAAAATCCTGAGATGTTAAACCTTTAGTGGTTTTTCTAAACTAGACAAATCAATCATTTGTTGCTTATAAATTTAAACTGCCTTTTATGTGTGTTCCTCCCATTATAATAGGGAGATTGTTATTAATTAAAGGATACATCATAATTTATTAATATGGTTGGATTGATACCATTCTATTCCATCTAATCCTATTCTATTTCATTGAAATACTTCTGATTTGATTTGTTTTACTTTAATGGAAATAGACATTATGAATTAAAGGAATTGTCACATTTTTTGGGTAGATTGTGAACCATGACCATTCATTATTCCATATCAAGGATAATATATGGGTTCCAACTAATAATTTTATTGGTGGAGTCATTATTCTTATTGAACTGAAATGAATTATTCAATGGATTTACATCACACTTTTGGCAATACATGGGTTCTTATAAAAATTCTATGGATGACAGCACTTGGGAAGATGGAGTTAAATTATACTAGGAGTGGTACTTGGGATCCTTTCACTAAATGGGAATTATGGAATCAAGGGTTTAAACATTATATTATTCCATGATTGACAATTGGGTTTCTTTAATGGAACACTTAGAGTAAATGGATTTATACCACACCTAGAGAGAGAACTGGGTTCCTAATAAGAATTACATTATTACAATTATAAGGTGATGGGTAAATTTTATACCTTGAGTTATACTAGGGTTCCCCATATAAAAAACCTTATATAGGATGAGGTTTACAATAAATTAATTAAATATTTAAGAAAAATTAAATTTATTCCAATTCAAAGAAAATTTGTGGATTCAGTCAGTACCTTATATATATAACGACCTTGTTATATTTCCGTTATTAAGTGTATTGATGTGGGAATTATTAATCCATTACAATGATATGATCAATGGGGTATTCCTTCACTATGATCTAGTTCATTAGTAATTATAATAAATTTAAATCATAATTTAAAATATACTCAGATAAGTTATGACATAGGCTGATGTGGGTGGTATCGATCGAGTTTCCCCTTAAAAAATTGGACCAAAATGTGTATTATTACTTAATTAATATCATATATTATTACCTAAAAACATCTTCTTTATCTATACCTGCACTATATGAAATTTTACATCATTGGTGGTGTCCTGCTGAGTATATATCACACCCTGTTTGGGTTGCTAATTAGTACTTGAAAAGACTTCATGGATGCTGGTAGGGATAAGGGAAGGTGGACTACTATGAATTATTAATTATTATGTACTTGGATATAGTAAGGGAGTGGAGGACCAAGATTCTTCTTGTGATGCTAATGTAGATATGTTTTAATATTTTGTTACTTTTTTATTGCATGTTATTTATATACTTGATCCATTATTTCCCATTATTTCCCTTTTTTTATAGCATGTCTTGATTATAATTTTTCATATGAATTTAGATATGGTTTCTATGAGTTTATTTATGATATCTAAAATATTTTAAATTCTATTTCTTGTTATATATTGTGCTTATTCTTTTTAATTATTTTATGATACTATTTTGACAGAAAATGATAATGAGTATATCGTCTCCCCACCATACTCTTACAGAATGTCACTTCTATTCAATAGCCTCTGGAGTACAGAGAGGTTGTCTTGAGTCCTTGTGTCCCTTAATTAGGTTACTGTTATCGTATTGATCAGGTTATGACTTTAAAATAGTATATGGGTGAGAATAATAATCATCAACATATAATAATAAAAAGATAATCTCCATAATTTTTATGTATTCATTTGAAAAAGTCGTTAGTATCTAAAATTCTTAATAATGAGATATCATAACATTTGGGTCAATTCCCACTCAAAAATTCTGAATAATGGTGGAATCTTGTTTAAGAATAACATATGTGTATGAATTATTACATCAAAAATTGTGAACAAATATAGAATAATTTTCATGCATAATACACATAATCTCATAAGTGATATCACTTTACTAAATGAATTAGATGTCACATATAATGGAAAACATACATCAATTATATACACGAAATGAAAATATTATAAATTAATGGGTTCTATGATTATTTCATAGATAATTTATCAGAAACTATACCTGGAGTTTCAAAAAATGAAAGTGAAAAAATTATTTTGATCAAGAAATTGTAGTTTTTTTATGAATAGATCACTTTTTTTAGAGTGAATGAGAATTAGATAAAAAATAATCAATGGGGAATATAGAGAACAAATCAGTTTATAGAATATCAAGATAGTAGTTAAAAATGAATTTAAATATAGTAGAAAAATTAATATCTAGTGAAGAAAACAATTAATGTAAATTAAAATATAGATAGAAGAAATTATTAAAAGGAAAA
Source organism: Viscum album (assembly GCA_963277665.1). Lineage (NCBI taxonomy): Eukaryota > Viridiplantae > Streptophyta > Magnoliopsida > Santalales > Viscaceae > Viscum > Viscum album. The sequence continues at coordinate 1,847,384,955 of OY728143.1, read as the reverse complement.
TACTGAAAAGATAGAAGAATATAATAAATTTCAAAAAGAAGGGTTGGGTTTGTGAGTCCCCTTACCATAGGTCTATTTTGTTTTATCATGTTTTCACCAACTATATATTAAAATTATGATTATTAAAATATAATTACATATGATTATTTTGTTAATTTATGTTATTCTTGATCAAATATTACAAAAAAATATTTATTGATCATTTTTACTTAATGATGAAATGGTCAAATAATTTTTTTTTCATTGAATTAACACCTTTTCTATTTATATTTCATCATCTCGATTCCATATTTTTTATTATATTGAAAATTAATTCCATTTTAATTGAGTATATGAAAATATAAAAAATCTATACTAACATGTTTTGTAAGTTTTGATAAGTAAATAATTCATAAAAGTTCTCATATGTGGATGTTATAGATCAATAATAGTACGCATCAATAGAGAGAGAGAGGATGTGTGTGTGCACTGTCAATGGATTTCAATAGTTATAAAAATATCATAAAAACATTAATATGGTATATTATTATATTTCAAAATTATTATGTTAGAAGAAAAAAACTATATTTGTCGAGTTCAAAGAAGAGGAAAAATGAAAAGAATATATCACAAGATTACATATTCATTAAGGATTTAGTCCTTTTATATTTGGTATGTATGATATTTTAACATCAATGAGGTTCTAAGAAGAAATATTAGGATGAAATTTGGTATATTTTTTTATTTTAGAAGTGGATAAAATGTGATTCCTCATGGGAATATAAATGGTGTATTTATAAATATGGGGAGGAGTATTTAGTTTTAAAACATAAAATAAATTAATATTTGGATATTAAAACATTAAACATTAATATTTTATTCCAAATGAATAATATATAATTTAAATTACAATATTTTAATACTTTTTATACCCTTTATCATTGAATTTGTTATTTTATAAAAAATGGATTACAAAATAATTTTTTCATGGAATCATTATATTTTTAAAATTTAGAAATTACATTTTATGTTTGAAAAATTATTTTATTTCTTTTAATTTAGTCATTTATATTATTAAGTTAATTCTAGGTCAAGGAAATCCTTTTTAGGATTAATTAGGTCATTATTAAAAAATGATAATGTCATAAAATGAGAGAAATTTTAAAATTATATTTTTACTATTCACATAGTAATTAATGTTTTTAGAAAAATACAAGAAAATCACTTACAAGAATTTTTTTAATGAAAATTACAATTATTAAATTTATTTTATTAGAATAATTTTACACTACATTTAACATAGTTTTTTAGAATACAAATTAATAATTGTTTACAAAATATATTTAAATACACATTATTAAAATTCCATTTATACATTATTTATTTTAATAATGTGGGTTGTTTTGTGTGATTATAATATTTGTTTTGTGTAATTTATTCATGAAAAATATGATTTAAATATCATTATAAAATTTTATCTATTATGTTACTATTATAATTTTCTTACTACTATTCTAAGGTTCAAGTCACTATTCAAAACTGTTACGTTACTATTCACAATGGTCCACGTAACATTCCAATGTTTATATTGGTTTTATATTTCCTATAAATACCTCTCATTTTAATCATTACTAATCCACAAAATATTAATTAACCATATATATTCTACATTTTCAAAATATTATTTACAGTGCTAATGTTTTATTCCTTTTTTATAGTATCATTCTTGGGTGTAATAATTCAAGGAAAACAAAATGGCTAAAAAATTTCTATTCTAATTATTTTATTTTTTGTTGTGTTTATTATATCATTATATTATAATCCATTTTTTTGTTTATTTTATTCACTAAATGCATTGTTCTATATTAATATGATAATGGTTCATTTTATTTTATCATGTGGTTCTTATGTTGTATGTTATACTATATTCTCAAATATGACATGAATGTTATTAGAAAATTATATGTACATATATATGTTATTTTTATTAAATTATTCCCTCTATTATAAATCCCATCCATGGTATTTCGACTCATAGTCTATATTGACTATAAATGAGAGTACTTATGTTTCGTTATAAACCAAGGTTACCATGTTTCCTCTTAACTATTTTGGTTTCACCAATGTAGTTTTTCAAGGTGAGTAATTTTATCGCATAAAAATATTTCTCTGATGTCAATGAACATTACTGATTTCTTCACAAAAGAGAAGCACTACAGTAATTTTTCTACCTTGGAATGCAATCCATGTCCAAATGTACTTCCATTAGAGATTTATGTGGAAGATATCATGATCATGGCCGTGGTTTTTTTAAATGTTAGTTCATATTCTATAAGGACTATGGGATAGCGGATCATCACGGGTTCAATGTACCAAAGTGTGATATTTCCCATTATTTAATACCTCAAGACTCCTTTCTTGTTAGATATTCAAAGGAACACATTATCAAAAACTCTCAACGGAATTTATGATCAAATATTTTATACATTAATATTCTATCAAATACGAGGGTATTTAATTAATTGTTGTAACCCTTGATCATTTTATATAATCTATAACACAATTTTAGATCCAAGAAACATTTTTTCAGAAACTTCATCCCAACATACAAGAGTTCTATATCTCTTCCCTTATTGAGCCTCATATAGGGCCAATTAAATACTTGGGTGGAAGATTTTTTATGATAATTGTGCCACTAGAAAATAGTATTCACAAACAACATAAATATCATTGAAAATGATATCATCATCACTATTATTTATTTAATGTCCCTTTTAGATTTTATATTAGCCTAGGTGTGATAGAGGGTATTCAAATTTGACTCACTATTGATAGAATACTGAATACTCTTATAGATCATAGATGTTATCCTTGTTTCTTTATCATTCATAGAAATAAATGGTTCCCCTAGAATACTCTCTACATTCATAACAAATATTTTCAATATCTAATCTAGTATGAAATCTTCACAAATGTTGATGAATTGAGCAGTCTTTGTGAGTCGATCCACCAAAACCTATATAAATATATTAACATTAGTTGTCTTTGAAATACCTATGTTAATGTTCATGTTGATTCTCTCTCATTTATATGCCATTGTGGGTGATATTTTTATCATCCCATAGTAATTTTAATGTTTTTTGTTAACATATTAACATTCTACACACTTTATAGTAAAATTTGTAATATTTTTGTTCATGTTTTTGCACTAGAAGTTTTTTTCAAGATCTTTATAAATATTATTTATTCAATAATAAGTAAATAATTTTGAGATATTTAAAACCTATTAAATTTTATTCTATTTCAATTATAATTATTTAAAAAAATTTCTTATTTTTAATTAAATGACCCCATATACATAAATTATGAATTATTGATGATTTCGTTCCATTGTTTCCCTTGCCTTCTTTTTATGTTCTAAATAATACCTTTTTAACTCCTTGATATTCTCTTGGATATTTTATTGGGAAATAATTTGGTAAAGGGTTTTTTATCTCTTCCTATATGATTTCTAGATCCACCCATTATATAATAATGATGTTGAAATTTTTCTCAATCCTCATCATGGATAGAGTATCAAGTATGATTTTATTAAGATAATTAGAAATTGTATTCACCTTTCTCTAAGGGTATTAATTGGAGTAATTGTATTCCTTTATTTACTCCAAACACCATAATTGATGAATATTGATATACTTTTCTTTGAATATATAATTTAAACACTTTTAATTAGTTTATATGTAAAAAATTCCTCCATAATGTTTATGCCTGTAAATTTTCAATTTGAATTTCTTAGCTTCTAAATTCCATCCTGTGTTGGGTAATTATACTAATGGATGGTCAATTATCATGATTCATAGGATATATATTCATTGTTATCCATGGATACATAATGTATGCCTTTAATTTAAGATTATTTTTATATCACAAACATTTATCCCATTTTTCGGGTGTGTGAGTATAGTTGTAGTGATTACCCTCTTTTTGAAGTCCTTAAAAAAATCCTCAGATTCTTACATCCAGACATAATTTACCACCATATATTTGTAAATATATAGTTTCATAGATAATTGGGATAAATTTTTTATAGAGAATCAGTAATACGAAACACGTCCATTAAAACTATACATCTTATGGAAATGAGATTGTATTGTCCATACTTTAGTACTATTAACCTTTTAAGGATTCATATTGATTCCCTGAATTTTATATTAGGACCCAATAATTTCACATGTTGTATCCAAAAGACACACATTATTAACATTTAATATAAATTATCCTTCCTTTATGTCTTCTTTACAATCATCAGATACTCTTTAGAATCCCATAGATAATTGATTATATGATGATATCATTGATAAGGGCATATATAAATTTATCAATAAAGTCTCTATAACCTTTATTCATCAAGTCCATAAAAATTATCAGGGAATTTTGAAGTCCAAATTTAATCACTATGAATACCAAGAGTTTATTTATTTTACGTAAATATATATTTTGAATTTCTTCCCTCTCCACCTTTAGATGATTATATCCAGAATAATGTTCCACATTGAAAATGTGTTGGGATTCTTGAAGTTGATAGAACAAGTTATAAATCCATTGTAGTAGATACATGTTCATTATAGTGATTATCTTAAGGTCTTGGTAGTCATTGGAAATATATATTTACCCATCCTTCACCAGTGTACCCCCTGTTGATGCACTATGGCATATTATCTCTTTGTCATAATATTCTTGTAATTTCTTCTTTGACTCCTTCAAATATATAGGGGCCCAATTATTGGGGATCTTTGATATATGTGTGGTCATGGTGTATGTTTTATTGGTTAAGTATACAGATTTATTAAGTTAAAATCTAGGTAGTTCATTGGGGAATGCATCTACAGAGTTCCTTTAAATTTTAAAGTCACTAAGGTAGATTCATTATTTTTTCTCAAATATTTAGGAAGGATGTTTTTATTCATTGGGTAAGGAAAATAATGTGGTTAAGGTATTTTATAAATGTTTTTAAAAATTGTATTTCCATTTTTATATGAGCATCAGATTTTTAAGGATATTTCAATATATTGTTTGTTCACTAATTCTGATTTGATCTCAATTTGATATTATATAATATATGACTTTTTTAGTATTAAATTTTTAAAAAGTACATATAATGATATTCATAGGAAGAATATTCCTACAAATTTTAACTACACATGTGTAAGACACTTGGGGGTCACTAAGTTAACCCATAAATTGTTTCATAGATACATTCACTTCAAGGTATCAAAGAGTTAGTTGAATTATTCATTAAATATTATTAGATATAAAGGAATAATTATAACCTAGATCAAATAAATAATTTTTCATTCGTGGTTGAATAATAATTTTACCTCATACAAAATCCTTTTATTTATCTACCTTAATGTTGGGGATGGTGTAAGAATTCACATACTCAGTTGGAATGGGTATTTTTGGACCTTGATAACCTTTGAATAGCCCTATATTAATACAAAAGCTTCAATAGTGCCCATATCCCTTATTATTGAAAAATTGTTCCCTTGGTAGTACATTGTGTGATGCCTTTTGTCACAACCTAATCCGACAGGTTGTAACCCATGACTAGTCGATATATTCTTCCAATAGGACATGGGCTAGCAACCATTTTCAATTAGGAACATCCCACTGATGGGATGCATTAGCCAAAAGTACCTATTTTCACGACCCTGACCCTAGAAGTCTGGAATCGGTGCCTCAGACATGGTGTAATTTTTTTTTCATAAATACACATCTAAAAATATTACACATCTTTTCCTAATATAGAGGATCGATTTGGTTTAGGTTCTGAAAAATCAATTGCAGCCGAAACACTTCTTCCAAAAACATGATAATGTTAAGAGTCATATTGATTTCGCCACATAATATTACTCAAATCTTGGAATAATATACTAAATTTTGTAAAACATAAATTAAAATGTAGGGTGAGAATATGAATGCCCAGTAAGGGTTTTAAATCATTTAAATAAATCACGATTTTAAAACAAAACCCCTTGAAACAATCTTAAAATGTTTTCTTAAAAAAATATTACAGTTTGAGGAACATCAACAATATTTTCAAAGGTTACTTGAAAACATTCTTCAAAAAGACCTTTAATACAAGATAATTGTGCTTACATAAAAACATCTAACAAAACATGAATCAGAGTGCACATATGTATATAAGAAATACATGAGATGTGCATAATTCATAACATGGTCAATCTAACTATAAATTCATAGTTGTGAACATAAAAATTCATATCATGATTCATTATCACTTAAAATGAAATTCACATAACCTTAACATTAGATACCTTTTCCTTGTATAACTTTCCGCATGCATACATGATTATTCCCTATGCCTTCATTACTATTATCATAGAAAATTATAGTCAAGGGATATTCGGTTAGTCGAACAATACCTTTATTGTTCATTTACCATTACATAATGAGGGAATGTGTAATGATAGACTTTGTCAAAACCTTACGCAAAAACCATATGGATATAAACCCAACAAAATTATGGTTTAATACCACACATTGTTGTGAAAAAATATAGAATCATGTTCACACATCATTTCACTTAACTCATGAGATTCATCACTTTACCCAATGAATTGGAGCACTGTATAATTACAGGTTCACCCATAAAATCATTTATGTCCAATAAATTCATCATATGTCTTAGTATGGTCTTATATTCATAGGGTACCATACTTACCTTTTTTTTCATAATCATTTTCTAACATACAAATTCATAACTGAAATGGATTATTCCAAAATGTAAAAAGAACGAGACTTGTTGGCTTCAGATTTAACAGTGACGTGCATGAACTAAAACAACACACTCTTGCATGTGTAGTACAAAAATTACACATATAATAATGGGTTTTCATATGCAATGTAAACCTTTATATTAAACCCTTATAATGTTACCTTTTCCCAAACCATTTTGACATGTTTTGGCATAGAGATTCTCATTTAATCTATGAAATGTTAATTTATATGTAAAAGGATAAAACATAAGGATTAAATAATCTGAATTATCTCTTCTGAAAATTGGGAAATGGGAAGTATGGATTATTTCTAGATAAATGTTCATGCAAAAAAAAATAATTAAACATGTGTACTTATGTGTGAGTGTATATTTATGATTGTACATTAAACCATAATACCACTTCTATGAGAAATCAAGTTAAAAATATATGTATTCATATAGATTTGATATTCATAGAAAAATAATATATATATATACTTATATATGATCTGCATAATGAAAAATAATATTTAATAATTTATTTCCACTGATGTATTCTTCATAAACATAATTGATTACTAGGGATATGTTTCTTAAAGAACCCTGTCTCGGATATGTTATATAAACACACACACAGATATATATATATATATATACATATATGTAAATACATAACCATAACAAACATGGGGTTTTAATATTAAAACAAGAATAAATAAACCTGTTTCCTGGGTTACTTGTTTTTAGTATATAATTTTAAATAAAACCTTGTTGAAGAAGAAGAAAGGCCCAAACTGGATTCATTTTTGTAAATATGATATTATATATGAATTTATTATGGTTCAAAACAAGGTTAACCCCTAAAAAGTGATTCACACCATGAAACATCATTAGAACATTGTCAATTAAATTTAGAGAACTCAAACAAAGTAGGATTACGGTTATTCCAAATTTTATGTACTTATATACATATATGTATAATCGTGGAACAAAATAAAATGTTTTTGCATGAACACAAAAAATATTGAATTCCTTTCATGGTTTTTATACTTCAAAAACACATTTAGAAAACCATATGCGAGTTATTATTAAGACATAGAATAAAACTATATATATATAGTTTTATTTATATGCAAGTTATAAAAGTTTTAAAACAACAAAACATAACAAATTAATACCTTACCAGGCTCGAAGGAGTAGAAGAGGCTCACTTGATGATTGAGAGAAGATGAACACCCATAGGGTTCAAATGAAAAATGTGATATAATATATAACCCATATATTTTTTATTTTTATTACAACTTACAAGGAAAATAGAGACCTACTTGGTTTTAAAAAAGACTGAGGGTACGTCTTTGTGGAAAATAGAGCAAGGAAGGGACCACTGGTGTAACGGGTGAAGAAAAATGGTGCAAGTGGGTGTGGAATAAGCCACTAGTGCTGCCCATGCGGAGGAAGAAGAGGATCTTGTGGGGAGGAAACTCCCGAAAACAAATGGACGACCAAGATCTAACCAAGCTAGATCTAGTGGTGGAGGCAAGTCTGTGGATTTTAGAACATGATGGATGGAATAGATTAGATCATGATTTGATCGGATGGATATGGTGCAAAGCAGAGTTTTAAAAGACTCAGCTGGATGAGATTAGATCCATTGGGATTGGACAGTGCTCAAAAACGTGGAGGTATACCTCAGCTACTATGAATTGAGGACCAGATCGAAATAGATGGCCCAGATCACACACGACACGATCGAACACTCCATATCTGATCTTAGATGATTTTCACCATCCAACATAGAAACGAGAAGCCTTCTACGACTCCTTTATAAGGCTGGAGCTCCCGAACTAACTTCATAATTCTGCTTCCCTCCCTCCTGGTACCACCCTGTACCGTGTTCTGCGAGCACATCATGTGCCCACCCTTACCTCCGTGTCACCCCGCACGGTAGTGCACTACCTAGAATCTTTGTGTGTGCTTGAGGCACATGCACAAGCCCACGGGCTGGATCATGGTCAGGCTAAAGTCTTGTCTTAGCTGCCTAGTGTGTGTTGCCTCCTTTGACCGAACTAATGGGATGGCCCCTATGGGGTCTATTTTTTTAAACCAACTTTCAAAATAGACTAAAAACATAAAAAGAATTATAATTGATAATGAATATCTTTAATTTTGAAAAACATCAATTTTATTTTAAACATTGTAAGATTAAATTACACAAATCAAATTATATTTTTTCTTAACTAATAGTATAACTAAAAGTATTTAAAAACATGTTTTCAAATTTAGAAATAAAAATCATTCCTTTCTTGGTATTTTCCTTTAAAACACAATAGTTGGACGTTAAATCCTTAATACATTTATCCTTTCAAAATTTAAAGAATATTTTAAATTATAAATATGTTTAAAATATATTACATAAAATACTCAAAAATATCAATATTTATAAATACATTGAAATATAATAACTAGAATACAAAATAGCTATAATTATAGTCGTTATAGATTCATCGATCACATAAAGGGGTAACAATCGAAATATTTTTGAGGCCATATAAAACCATGAATTAGGGTGTTCTAAAAATAAGATTATTTGACAAATATGGTGCTTATCATCCCTCTAATGCTTAGTACAATTGTCGTGGTTCTGGCTAAGATGTTTTTCATTCTGATTGACCAAAAGGATTTTCACTATTTACCAGGTCTCGTTATTTCATTAGGTGGCCTTCCAGTGGATCTAATAGGGCTTTTAGTAGGTATTTTTGGTTAATATGGTTTCCCTTTGATATGGTTTTAATGTAAACACTTCGGTGTTTTATTAAATAAAATTTCTTCGGTTTATTTTGTATGTTTTGTTTGGATAGCATAATGATTAAAAAAATAAAACCATAATATTATTATTATACATGAAAAATGTTTGGGGCATCACATTATCCCCCCCCCATAACAGTAATTGTGTCATCGCAATTCATCTCATATAACCATGCTAAAAAGACTCTCTGAACTTCTTTACAACATTCCCCATTGTAGAGGATCCTCGTGTGTGGTAAGAAGAATACTCAAATTGGCGTTCAATTATTCAACTTCCCTAGCCCAAACACACCTAGAATAGAAAGTGTTAAACTCTTGCATTTTACGCTCGGGCTTCCACAGGGAGGATTGAATGGTAGAATGTTTAGAGATGTCCGAATATATATACTCTCTAAGAACTCGTCAGACTATCACTTTTCTAAGAATTTCAACGTCGTAGATGTCATCAAGCAAACTGAAGCTCAAGATTTAGCACATGTATGTTGTTTGAAGGTTCCCTTCCAGGTATCTCCTTGAAACCATGACCTGACCGTGATGTTTCGGGATATATTGAAGCATAAGAAAAGACCTTCATGGTAATTTCCCCTTCCCCTATACTCAGTGAGTTGGACAATGGCTATTTGGTGGTAGATTTAGGAATTCCCTTGGAAGGAGCAGTGAATGTCTGGATTGTTCGATATTTCATTAATATGTTTTCATGTTCTTCACAGGTTTGTGAGGGGAAGGTATTCTTCCACACAGGTTCTGACCATAATGGCCTCTAGTATGTCGATGGGAAGAGATATGATATGGGGTTTTCCTTCCATCTGATGGTAAATTTCTTTCATGAAAGTCCAATTAGTGAAACTCATCTAAAAGCACAAACCCTAAAAAAGTAGGAGGAAAAATAAACAAAAAATTGTATATTCATAATACAACTAGTACACAACACCCAGGACTATTGGTTTCCCCAGTTCCTAGTTACATGAATCCCAAATAAAAATTTCGAAACTCTCGATCTCCCTAAACCAAATTCAACCCGATCATTCTGGTTCAATCTGGTGGTTACACTTATGGTGTCTTGAGAGTGAGACATCAGGGGTGTAATGCCGAGAGACATCAGTATGTACTTGATGTATATAAAAATAATGGAAGGCCTCGATTTCAAGGATTTCAAATCCCATTACGTGATTATACTGGCCATAGTAAAATATTTGGCACATATATGTCGCACGAAGGTCTCCCACTACTGTAGCTTCCTAGAAATCCATGAGGGAAGAGAATCCTTCTGTTGTGGTGAAGCATCCAAAAAGACCCTCGAAGTACATTTCCCAACGTTTATAGGATGGAAATTGGATTTTCATCATAAATAGATAGTATAAACCCACTCCTCAGTGGAGTTGATGTTCATGGGGAGAGTTTTACACGTCGTAGAGGTGTTTGCATGTCATACGAATGTGTGCATAGTATAAGAAGTTGTCGTGGATAGATATGGAAACTATGCTTTCTAGAGCCTCAATAGGAAGAGACAAAAGACTTGTATTTTAGTTTTCCATCTGAAAATTAATAAAACATCATAATTAGTAATTCTTAGGTTAATTGTTTTTTTCAGTTCTGGTTATCCATAGTTATCTAAACTAAGCCTCTAATACCAATTGTCACGACCCCGACCCCAGATGTCTAGAATCAGTGCCTAAAACATGGTGTAAATTTTTTTCCATAAATACAAGCATATAAGAGTTAAACATCATGTCCCAATATAGAGGAATGATTTGGTTTAGGTTCTGGAAAATCATATGCTGCTGAAACACTTCATGCAAAAACATGATAATGTTAAGCTTCATATTTATGTCACCACATAAGAGTACTCAATGCTTGGAATAATCGTCTAAATCCTGTAAAACATAAATTAAAATGTAGGGTGAGCATAGGAATTACCATTAAGGGTTTTAAAACATTTAAATAATTCCCTCTTCTAAAAAAATAACCCTTGAAACAATCATAAAACGTTTTCTTAAGAAATCATTACTTTTCGAGGCATATCATCAATATTTTCAGAGGTTACTTGGAAACATTATTCAAAAAGACCTTTTATTCATGGAAATAGTTCTTACTAAAAAACTTCTAATAAAACATGAATCAGAGTGTGCATATGTATGTAAGAAATGCATGAGATGTTCTTAATTCCTAACTTGTTCAATCCAACTCTAAATGTATAGTTGTAAACACTAACATTCATATCATGATTCATTAGCACTTAAAATGAAATTAAAATAAACATAAAATTAGATGCATTTTCCTTTTATAACATGACATACACATACATTATTACGCCTTATTGATTCATCGCTATTATCATAGAAAATCTTAGTCTAGGGATATTCTGTTAGTCGAACAATCCCTTGGTTGATCATTTACCAATACAAAATGAGGGAATGTATAATGATAGACTTTTTCAAAGCCTTGTGACAGGACTGTATGGGTAAAAACGCAAAATAATTTTGGTTAACTACCACACATAGTTGTGAAAAAATCTAGCATCATTTTCATACATCATTTCACATAACTCGGGAGATTCATCAGTTTACCCAATGAATTGGAGCACTGTATTATTCTGGGAGCACTCATCGCATTATTTAAGTCCAATACATTCATCATATGTCTTAGTATTGTCTTATATTATTAGGGTACCATACTTACATTCTTTTCCCATAATCATTTTTTATATACACGTTCATAACTAAGATGGATTATTCCAAAATGTAAAAAAGAACTAGACTTGTTAGCTTCAGTTTTAAAAGTGATGTGCATGAACTAAAAAAATACCACTTGCATACGTATTAAAAAATAGTACACATAAAATAATGGGTTTTCATATGAAATGTCAACCTTTCCATTAAGACTGTAAGAATGTGACCTCTTCCAAATCCATGTTTAAATTTTTTAACATTGAGATGCTCATTTAATCCATGTAATGTTAATTGGTATGTAAAATGTTAAAACATAAAATGATCTAAAGAATCTCTTGTGATAATTGGGAAATATGAAGTATGGATTATTTATTGAGAAATTTTCATGAATAAAAGAAATAATTAAAAATATGTACTTATCAATGAATGCATATTTATGCTTGAACATGACACCATCATACCACTTACTTGAGAAATCATGTTCAAAATATATGTATTATTGTACATTTGAAATTCTAGGAAAATATTATATATATATATACTTATATATGATATTCATAAACCAAAATAAGATTTAATAATTTCTGGACACTGATTTATTCTTCATAATCATAATTTTATCAAGTGTGGTAGGTTTCTTGAAGAACCCCATTTCAGATATGTTACATAAACACACACACACACACACACACAGATATATATATATATATATATATATATATATATTAATACATAACCATTACAAAGATGGATTTTTCATATTAAAAAAAGAAGAAATAAACCCATTTCACGGGTAACATGTTTTTAGTATATCATTTTAAACAAAACATAATTGAGGAAGAAGAAAGGACCAAACTGGTTTCATTTTTGTAAATACTATATTATATATATTGTTTTTACGGTTCAAAACAAGGTTAACCCCCTGAAAGTTCATCATACCATAAAACATCACTGGAACATTGTCAATTACATTTCGAGAACTCAAACCAGGTATGATTGGGGTTATTCTGAATTTTATGTACTTATATACATATACGTATAACCATGGAACAAAATAAAATGTTTTTGCATGTAGAAAAAAAAATAAAATTCCTTACATGGGTTTTATACTTCAAAAACACATTTATAAAACCTTATGTGAGTTATGATTAAGAAGTAGTATAAAACTATATATATATATATTATCATTTATACAGAAGTTATAAATGTTTTAAAATAATAAAACATTACATATTGAACCCTTACCTAGTTCGAAAGAGGAGGGGAGGATTGGGGAGGCTTGCTGGAAGCTATAGAGAAGATGAACACCAATAGGGTTCAAATAAAAAAAGTGACATAATATATAACTCATTTATATTATATGTTAATTAAAATGTGGAAGAAAAACTGAGACCTACCCGTTTTTTAAAAAGAGTGAGGGTAAGTATTTGTGGAAAAGAGAGAAAGTAAAGGACTACTGGTGTCACAAGTGAATAAAAAAGGTGAAAGTGAGTGTGGAATAAGTTACTAGTGTGGTGCATGCAGAGGAAGAAATAGATTCCGAAGTGAGGAAAATATGGAAAATAAATAGATGGTCGAGATCTAACCGAGCTAGATCTAGTGGTGGTGGTGAGTCCGAAGATTTTAACACAAGATGGATGGTCCTAATTAGATCGCAATTTGATCACATGGATACAGTGAAATACAGAGTTTTTAAAGAATCGAATGGCTAAGATTAGATCCATCAGTATCGAACGGTGCTAAAAAACAAGGAGGTGTACCTTGGATGGTAGGAATCGAGGTCTAGATCAAAATAGATGGCCCAGATCACACACGACGTTATCGAACAGATCATACCTGATCTTAGCTTACTTACATCATCCCAAATCAAAATGGGAGGCCTTCCACGACTCCTTTATAAGGCTGGAGCTCCCTTCATAACTTCAGAATTATCCATCCATCACTCCTGGTACCGCCTCTTACTGGTGTTCTACGGGCACGCTTTGTGCCTACCCTTTCCTCTATGCTTCCCCTCACGGTGGAGCACCACCTGGATTCCCTATGTGTTCTTGAAGCGCATGCACATGCCCACAGGCTTGCCTATCCAGAGGATGAAGGCTAGGCTCGGCCGCCTAGCCCATGCTACCTTGTTCGACCTCATTAAAGGGATTGCCTCTATGTTGTCTATTTTTTATTAAACCAGCTTTCAAAATGACATAAAAAACATAAATTTGAATATAATTGATAATGAATATCTTTATTTTTATAAATTGTGAATTTTATTTTAAGCTTTGGAAGATTAAAGTACACAAATCAAATTATATTCTGTCTTAACTAATAGTATAACTAAAATAATTTATAAACATGTTTTCAAATTCAGAAATAAAAGGCATGCCTCTCTTGGTCTTTTCCTTTATAACAAAATAGTTGGAATTTAAATCCTTAATATATTTATCCTTTCAAAATTTTAGAATGTGTTTCAATTATAAACATGTTTAAAAGGTATTACATAAAATACTCAAAAATCTCAATATTTCTAAATACATTGAAATATAATAACAAGAATTCCCAACAGCTATAATTATAGCTGTAAGAGATTCATTGATCTCTTAAAGGGGTAATAGTTAAATTATTTTTGAGGCCTTATAAAACCATGCATTAGGGAGTTCCAAAAACAATATTATTTGATGAAGATGAAGTGTATCATCCCACTGATCCTCAATATAGCTGTCATGGTTCTGGCCATAATGTTTTTCATTCTGATTGACCCGAAAGATTTTCGCAATTTACGAGGTCTAGTTATTGCATTAGGTTTCCATCTAGTGGCTTTGATAGGGCTTTTAGTAGGTATTTTATGTAACTATGGTTTCCCTTTGTTCTTTCTATAATGAAAACACATCGGTGTTTAATTAAATAAAATTTCTTGCGTTTATTTTGTATTTTTTGTTCGGATAGCATAAAAATTAAGCAACATAAAACCCTAATATTATTATTACATGTGAAAAAGGTTTTGGGTGTCACACCTATATACACACACCAAAATCCAAGACCACTAAATTTTTAAATGTGAAACAACTAAAAGAATACATGCATAAATCTATGATCCCACAATATGGTATAATAGTTAAAGTTCTCTAAACAGAAAAGGGGAAAACAATACCGACCAAACCTATAAAGAGTAAAACATGCTCCATGAATGAGGACTAAGTCCAAATTATGCTCTCAGTAAACAACTCAATCAATAAAGCTCCAGGTATTCTCTATCTATGCTCCACCCACTCCATGTCCTCTAGGGAAAGCATCAAAAAGGGCCCCCATCTGCATAAGACACAACATGTTTGGCAAAATCCCATGTAGGGGTGATTATAAAAATACTTAGTAGGACACCCTGAAAACTCTAAACACAAAAAAGCATGTATTTTCAGCTTAATAAAATGTATAAAAATATATTTATAATAGATACCAACAATACAACAACCCAAAAATTCGTAGGAGAGACACCACACCATCAGGTGATCATAACCAACTACCATCCATAGGATTATACTCGAAAAATTATGGTTCTGAGAAAACACACTCCTTGAGCCATGATATAATTTGAGGCACTTGAAGAATAGTTATACCTCTTTTGGGGACCTATTTAAGGGAACATGTTGGTCAATGAAGACTATGATACACATAGAGGGGGTCATTCCCAAAACTGCTGGTGGACATCAGGAACCCAATCTTGATCAACCCACTACGTAGGGGATCTTATGCCAACAATTCCAAAAACCCTTCAAATGTTTCTTTCCAGATGTTGGATCAATGTCATACTCATTTAGGTCACACTGATTCCCCAAACTCTTCCATGGATGTTAGAGAATTGCACTCCAATATCATGGAGGGACAACATAACTCCATTTGAGACTCAGAATCTAGGGGATCACAATTCAGTGATATGGATGTAATTTCACATTATACCCATGATTAAAATACCAAGGGATAGTACTCAACCTATACTATCCAAACTAGGAAAATGAAGAGCCTCAAGAACTCTTGATGGGAGTACATAGAGTGTCTCATGTGGTATGTGGTGTGTTCATCTTCCCCCAAGTGTTTCACATGTGGAAAACCTCACAAGACATGTACCCTTAATATAAACAGCATGTAGGATGAATACATAGAATGTAGGTCTCCTTCTATTTTTTCCTTGTACATTTTGTGTAATAGAGTTGTGTTTGTGTATCAGCCCGTGTATGCCAAGATGTGTTTGTGTGTGAGTACATGGTGTTTCTGTTCTCATGTACGTCAACCAATGTCTGTGTACTTCCAATGTACATGCTGAGTCAACCGGGGAGGGTCACAAACCGTGGGACTAGGGTCATGGTCTGTGTGATACTTAACTCTAGAAAAGCCTTAGTTATGCCTACAAGGGGCCCCACACACTATTTAATCCTGAATTACATACTGTGTTATATGGGTTTTCTAGCACCTATGTTCTTCCTCCATGTGTCCTGGTGGGTTCTCTCCATTCGATCTAGTAAATGATTCTTGTAGAAATGAAATATCCAAGTTTTTTCATTCCTCCCCATTATCGAGAAAATGTGTTTTTTCTCTGGATTTTCATGTAAATTGAATAAAATCTTCGTTCTTCATTTCACATCGAATAACGCCAAAGAATGAGAAATCAAGAATTATCTGTCGTATGATTCTCTCAATCTCAATTTTTTCGCCTCCTTTGTGCTGTTTCGATCCATGATCTATGATGTCAGACTATTCACTATGAAACAGGTGTGCAATGATCGATTGATTGGGTATAGTTGATTCGTGAAACAAACGAAGTCTCTCATGTAGAATGATGAATCATGGGATATAAGTAAAAAAACAAATGAGAGGAATGACCCTCAATAAATATTCGTTTCGATATCCATGGATTTCCATAAGATAAAAAATTAATAGATTCATATAAATTCTCCCAAATAAACCCCACAAAAAATCCCAAACATCAAGGTGATCGAACCTCAAATCAATCCATTTGTCGATAGAGTTTTTATCATTGTAAGAATTGATACTGGGGAAATTAAATCAATTTAAACACATTCCCTTCATGTTTTTTGGATTTATTACCGATGTGAAAGATTTTCATTGTCCCCATTGACGAGATCGTCCAACTCCGCTGGCATGAAGATGCATGATAGGATTTGTATCTATTTCTATCTGTCATGACTGTTATCACTAAATAGTGTCTATGTATCTAGTGTTTAAAGGAATCCAATGAAAAAAATCCTTAGCTGTGAAATTATATGGGGACTAGGTCGATGTTCTGAAAAAAAAATACAAATAATTTTTTTTTTTAATTTATTTTATCAATTTCTTGCCCACGATAACTTTTCCCCAAAAGACCCACATCGAAAAATGTTAAGTCATTCCTAGGATAAAATAGTTATTCAAAAATCAATAGTTCCCTCTGATTTCTAATTCTATAATCCTTTTATGAGTTATTCCACATCTTCTTTAAAAATTAATTCACTTTATATTTAATATTTTTATATTTTTCATACATTTATTCTAGGTACACCGAGCATCGGAATTGCATGCCACCTTAGTTCCCGTTCCCAAAATTAATCCATATAATATCTAAAAATAATTCATGTAAAATTATATATTGTAAATTATTCCCACCAAGGGCCCTTACATCCTCAAAAATCCTAAACAAGGACTACTCAAACAAATTAGTGTACTGAGCCCAAATCTGAGCCTCCCTCTCCCTTGTGCTCTCTTGTATAATCTTGTGTGTCCATCAGACACACTCCAAATGAATTGATCACCCATAATGGACACTCAAATTATGATCCTCAATATCAACTAGGTACTTGTAGAAGGTTTATACCTCTACAATTTTCATCTCACCATAGTCGATGACATGTGATGGGTCATGCATGTAACTCCTCAACAGCAACACATGTAATATTTCATGAACCCAATCTATCTATGGAGGTAGATCCAAGTTATACACCACCTCTCCTACTCTGAATAGTGTCTAGAAAGGGATGAAGAACCTTAAATATATATTTTCACCCTAGAAAAATCTTCAAAATCTGTGTTGAGGTGAAACTTGGAGAAACGTATGGTCTCCTTACTAAAACTCCAAAGACCTCCGTCACAAATCAGAAAAAAGACATTTGATGGCTATGTGGATTATTTATATTCTCCTTGATGATATTAAACTTCTATGTAGTATCTCAAAATAACAAGGGGCCCATGAATGATGAATCACTTGGGTTAGTCCATAAATGTGGTGACCTGAATTCACGCCTGTACAAAGCCTTGAATGGTTCGATACCAATATTAGAATGGTAGCTGTTTTTGTACGAATATTACACTTATGGTACATGATCCTTCAAAATAATTCCAAAGCCTAACAGCGAAGCATGAAAAATGTACTCCATTTCTTGAATGGTCGGCTTGGTCTGGTCATCAGTTTGTGGGTGAAACACTGTACTCAAGTGTAACTTGGTCCCAAACGTCTTATGTAATCCCTTACAAAATAGGGATGTAAAATAAGCATCACGATCTGGAAAAATTTCCATTGAACAATACGAAGTCGAACTATCACCTACAAGTATTATCATCCTGATATCTCTAATGAAATCTCCTCTCAGATATATAGGAAGTGGGATAAAATGGTGAGTCGATCAACGATCACCTATAGAGAATCATGTCCCCTAGATGTACATCGTAAGTGCATCCCTAAGTCCATATATATCCCATCCCACTACTATTTTTAATTCTACTATGGTTGAGTAAAACCTTTTAGAAAATAGTTTTCAGTCTTCACTTGTGGACAAGTAATGCATCGATAAACAAACTGTACAACTCCTTTCTTCATCGCAATCCACCATAACTAACATCAGTTGACCCATTATATCTTTCCCACTCCTAGATGTACTACCTAATGGGATTTATGAAACTTCCACAAATCATCCACCTCCAACATCACTGGTATTACAATGCATCCTTTGAAAAAAATGATGCGCTACCCACATTTGGAGTATCCATCAGTATCATTCCCTATAGATATCATAACATGTAGGGTCTTGTAGTTTCTATTCACAAGTTGTGAATCCTTGACTCGTTTTAAGGGTGGAGGAGTGATAACCATCGACTGGAGGTATCTTATCTATCTTTATCTATAAAGGATAACTGCAATTAGGCCAACTTCTCCAACACCTCATTCAGAAACTGTGATCTAGATCTCCAGCTGATAGAATATTCCAACACATTTCCCTTCCCAAGAGTATGGACAATCTCAAAGTCATAGTCTTGGAGAAACTCTACGCATAACCTCTATCTCAAGTTTAGATACATCAAAGATAAGATATAATTGAGATACTTATTATTATATTAGATGAAAATTCTCTCTCCCATTAGGCAGTGTCGTCACATCTTCAAAGTAAAGACTACCACTGCTAACTCAAGATCATGGGTCACGTTATTCTTCTCATCCAATCTCAAATGGAAAGAACCATAGGAAAAATCACTTTAGTTTACAACATGAAATAACCAAGCCATATTCCCGATGCATCAAAAAATACCATGTACACATCACCTTCATCTAATAACCTTCAGATTGTAGTACTCATCAACATCTTCCTTCGGTCTTGAATGTACTCCTTTCACATTTTAGCCCACACAAAAGGCTTCCCATGTCATGTCAAAGATGTCAAGGGTGATTCAACTCTATATAATATACGTACAAACATATGATAGTACCCTACCAATCTGAGGAAACTCCACACCTCTGTAATACTCTTTGGGGGATCCCAATCAATCACTCCTTAAACCTTTGTGAATTCCACTATAAATCTATAATATGTGATTATGTGTCCCACAAAATAGACCTCTTGAATCCAAAAAATGGTACATTGAGAGCTTCTCGTATTATTGGTTCTCTCTGAGTGGGTTATGGACCAACCTCAAGTGTCTTTCATTCTTCAACTCATATGTCGAATACACTTGGATTTCATCGATGTAGAATGCGACGAATAAATCTAAAAACGGTTGAAATATCATGTTCATCGGTCCTATGAACATTGGTGTGTCATTCATCATGCCAAAAATAATTACCAAGTACTCATAGTGATCATAATGACATGTGAATCCTATCCTTGATATATCCTCATCCTGTATTCATAGCTGATGATAGCTTGATTTGAGGTAAATATTTGGTAACAACTGCGCACCTTTAAACTAATCAATGTGGTCATCGATTCTCAGTAGTGGATAAATTTTCTTCATGGTCACCTGTTTCATGTGTTAGAAAACTACACATAACCTAAAGCACCCCTATTATTTTTTTGAAAATAAAACAGGGGATTCCCAGGGTGAAGAAATGGGTTTCATGAATCCCATACTTTGCAATCCCTCCAACTATATCCTCAGCACGTGATTCTTTTTAGATTCCATCTGATATGAAGGGGTAGATATCAGGGTCATCCTAGGGTTTAGATAAATTCAATATTCTATCTCTCGGTCGAGTGGTAAACCTAGAACATCTTTAGTTAATATGTTCTCATACTATTCTTCCACAACATGAAACTATGGAATCGTAACATTCCCTCCATTGAGGGTCAAGCAAACCAACAAATGATTAATTGGTTGCACCCTACAAATCATGTGTTTATCCTATGCTACATGGATTTCCAGTTCACCAACAAAGGAAAAAATGGTTCCATCACTAAAGAAACACCACACTTGTCACACACCGAATCTGGTCGCCACCAAACCTGGCCCCATACCCGGCCCGTGACAAGGCCCGAAGGGTGTTTCCAATCCCCACAGGCTGTCACAAGTTCCCGGGTATCATATAATGAGAATTGGGAATGATTTACCTGATTTTATAAACATTAAACAACAAACAAACTCAATAAAACAAATCTGGATTTTTCAACTAAAATCGTCTTTTACAAAATATAAGAACTGAATTACATAATTTAAAACCATGTTTAAATACCATTACAAAGATAAAAAACCAAATAAAGATAGTCCAAGAACCCTCATGGCAAGGGGCACCGCCCTCAATCCATCTCCACAATACTTCACCACCAAGGACCTACCAGAAACCCGAACCACTGGAACTATAAACTATACCCAACCGGCGACAAAAAACATAACCAAGTCTACTTACACCCAAGGGTGTTAGTAGGGTGTGAGACAAAGCCCAATAGGATACCACCACTAAAAGATTCCATGTGATAAATATTTAATGATGAAAAGCATGCATGTTTTCAAAACATGAAAAGCTGGTGACAATTTCTAAAAGATGCAACTTTGAATAAAAACAGTTTTCAAGTGGACTAATTTAATGTATAAATACTTTTAAAATAAATACAAAAGCTTCTGAATTTTCTATCCACTCATACCGTATGCCGAAGGTAATCATAAAATATCTAGTGAGCACAAGCAATGGGAAATAACCCCTAGGAACTGGCTAGTTTTGGATCCCAGGTACCTCATATCTCGATGAGAGTAACCATCACAAATATTTGTTCTCACGCACGAGCCACTAGTAGGGAACATACCAATAACCTAGTGGTCCCCAATCATAATCATCATAGTGTATTTAGGGATGTAAGCGTCAATCATGCTAAGTGAAATTGAGGCCAAACCCCATAGATTAACTAGCCTAATAGTACACGTCCACCCACCTAGATACCCGGGTTTTCCCTTTGTGCTCAAACAAGTTCACAAAGTCAATGAATATACTTTTCATAAGAAAATATCATTTTGATATCATAAATTCATCAAACATCTCATATTCATACAACAAAAGTCACAAAAGTCCACTTTTCATTATAATTGATTTTGAAATCTGACTCCCACCAAAATAGCCCACAACACTTTTCACATTTCTTCAACACTTCCATAAATACATTAAAAAATTCTTTAAAACAATTCCAATATATTAAAACTCTCATAACATCCCACCCACTAGTTACATAATACCCTTTTTTACCTTGAAAATCATTTTATCATAAATCATACACGAAACAACCCACAAACATGTTTCACTCCAACATCACATTTTAATAAAACATTTCATAAATTTACAAAACATTACAAAAATGTTTGACATCTTAAAACATCAGTTAACCTTTCAAAACCCCATAATAGGTGAACAAACATACCAAACAGTGCATATTCACCCTTTTCCCACTTTGTTTAACCAACTAAAACATTTACAATTTTCATAAATAGAACCCTAGTGGTGTAAATATGTCTTGCACACAAAACCCATTTCAAAAACCACTTTTTAAGCCAAAACCACATAAAAAACCTACCAAAATAGAATTTTAATCCCAATCAACATGTGATAATACACTTTCAAATGTTATATAATCAACTTGAACAATATCACAAAAGATACCCATGAGAACACACAAATCCATAAAACACTTTCATGAAGTATAACAAGGTTACACACATATAACCCATTCAAAGGCCCCCTTTTTAGGCCCCCATGACACTATATCATTACCCAACCAAAATTGGCATCCCCTTTCAACAAATGATAAATCACTTCCACATTTTACAAATCTACCACAAGAGATAACACAAGAAATACATTTGAAAAATACACACATCAAACAAAAATGTAACTTTAATACCAAATGCTTTACTATTGGTACCGAAAATGGTTTTCGAATAATGATAATCATATAAGGAACATGAAAATTACTTAATCAACAAAACTAACTCATCATTAAATGGTTACCCACGGAATCACCTACCGAATTAGTTTAAATCTTGAATCCTTTGTGCGAAAATCAAATCGCACCACCGCCGCACCAATAGGGACATAGATCAAACCTAAAACCACAATAAAAGACCAAGAAACCCCAAGGTTAAACCCAGGTTCAAAACCCTACCCCTGGTCATTTTTCACTTCAAGGAAAATGGAACAAATCCCTAAACATGTATAATTAAACCCTAAGCAATTTTAAAGGGGAAAGAAATGCACTAACTTTATTGAGAAATATTGAATTCATCTCCCCAAAACACCAGTATCTAAAATTTAAAACGGCCACAATTCAGGGGTTGTTCGAAAAGGAATTAGGAGGACATTTAGGAACTAGAATGGAGGTAAAAGAGTAATAATTGAGAGAGTTATGAAGGAATGAACTTACCTCCTCAAATCTAGCCGATTTTAGAAACCCTAATAATTTCGTCCACAAATCACGATGCATAAGAATTCCAAATAGGGGGAAAGAGCTTGGGGACGTGTCTTGGTGTAATGGTCTCGTGTGAGACTTGGAATCATTCAAAAATACATAATATTGATCATGTTTTTAAATAAATAAAATTCATTTTTAAAACTAGATATGGGCTTTCAGGCAGGCCCAATCCCTTAAATAAAAACCAAAATAAACCTTGTTTATGGATTTCCAAAGGCTCCAAATTTTAATTTTGGTGTTAATATATCAGGGAAGGATATATAAGAGTTGGGATGGGTGAAAAATACTAAACAATTAAAATGTTATAAATGAATCAAAATTTATTTTTAAATCTGGAATTGGGCTCACAGTTTGGATCAATTCATGAAAACTCACTTATTCTCCATAAAACATTTGGAAACTCCCAAAACAAAGAATTAATGGAAATTAAAATAAAAATACATTTAAAATAAGCTCCGTATGTGACAATTCTCCCCGCCATGAAAAATTTCCGCCCCAGAAAGTCACAGCAAGGCCAAAGCAATAACCATACCCAACTGAGAAAACAAGAGGTACTCCCTTGCCAGGTTTCTCTCCCAAAGGCCAAAACAGATCCAGTGATCAATGAAGGAAGGAATACTCTCCAAATCCAAAATTACACCACTTTTCTGAAACAATCAAGCACATTCATACTTTATCCCAAAATAAAACTCCTCAAACACTATCTGAACAAGAGTCAAGCAATTCACCCAAATGAACAACAAGTTCGAACAATGTTACATTTACCTTTCATTAACTAAACCATTGGGAGCTCTCCAATCCCAACGTTTACTCAAGGAATTTGTTTGTAGATTGAAAGCTCCAAATGAGACTAACTACCGCCAATCCAAGATCATGGATAAATCTGAGTTACTGGTATAGGGGAACAAAAATAGGCTCCCATCCATAAGAGGCAACCTATATTTTTCTCGAGACAGAATCAGGACACTAATAGGGGAGGCCTGAACGGACTCCCTGGTACATAGGTTAGACTTCCATTCAAAATTTCCAAAGGAACATACATGAGAATCATAGTGGTTCTCCACACCATAAGAACCAACCATCTTAACCGACCAGCATGGGCTAGCATTGAAAAACCCAAAAATTTCAAGATTTGGGAAGGTCGCACGGTTAGACCGTA
Source organism: Viscum album (assembly GCA_963277665.1). NCBI lineage: Eukaryota > Viridiplantae > Streptophyta > Magnoliopsida > Santalales > Viscaceae > Viscum > Viscum album. Next base: position 1,847,360,367 of record OY728143.1, on the reverse strand, counting down.
CAGTTTTGGAAACTGTGAACTAATTGTGTTGATCAATCTTCCAACATGGCTTCCAGGAACACAGTCACTATTAATCGTTCACAAACCATTTTCTCATCCTTTCTTTCCAAATTTCCACCCATTCTCCAACGACTCAATGGAAACCAAAGGGGGAGGGAATGACATTGGGCAATGTCATGGGTACAAGGCCCTCCACCTATTTCCACCAAAGGTTAACAACAAAATAAAGTTGATGATACCAGAGGTTTAAAATCATCCTATCTTTCATATTTAGGATACGACTTTGTACAAGGGTTTAAATGACCCTATGATTTCCCCTGACTATGAGCCAACATCTCTCCGAGACCTATGACTGGAGCTCAAATGATTGAAGCAACTTCGGCCCCGTAGTTAGTCTTTGTAAACCCACTGAATGATAGTTCTTCTTTCGGTGCCACAAAAAACTACACCGCAATCCCAGATAAGTTTTCTAGACATAAGAAATTCCAAACTCACTTTACCCTATCCCGATATTTCAAAGAAAAAAGGGCTAAGAAGATTCACACACATCACACATTGTTTCTTCAGGTGAGAAACAATAGAAAGTAAATAACACCTACACACACCTTCCTCTAAAATGGAAGATTTTGATATTTTTCCAGGGGGGATATTTTCACAACATAACAGGGACTCTTGGAGTATTTCTCGACTTTCACCTATACGGTCAATCGAGCACATGACATCATAAGGCATCACTGAACATGACTATTGTGATTGATATAAACAATTCATGGAGAGGGACCTTATAAAACATCCCCAAACAACACAAAACTCTAGAAAGTGGAAACAACATCATATCATGACCATATCTCCCACACCGGTGGTTTAACATGAACTCATGCTTCATAAAAACATTGAAGAACCCAAAGGCCCTCTAAGACACCATCGAGACACTCATCCACACTAACAACCCTAGACCACATCCACCTTTGAAGAATCAGGAATCTTAAGAAACTAAGGTCTATTTCAACCTTCCATGAGCACTATCCTGTTATAAGACGATCTAAAAATCAAAGAAAGTAATGGGTGTAGACTCAATCTACAGATCTCGAGAAAAAAAAATATTCTTTATATTGATCAACTGGAGGATTTTTCCAATTGAGAAACAATCTGGGTTGCACTTCAGGTATGCATTAACCCTTAATGGGGGCATACCTTATCCAATGAGAGAACCCAAGGACCCAACCAAGTATGTCCATTGGTCAAAAAAGCCATAAAATAGATCCAAACACATGAAGTTAACAACCATAAAGTTGTCCCGAAACATATCTCAGAGGAGACTACTAATCGGTCCTTCTACCCAGCTTACCGACCAAACATAAAAACAAAACATAGTTCAAACAAGAGGGCTTCTTGGACTCAAAACATCCCACAACATCAACATTATCCAAAAACACATAATATAAGACAAACCAAATAATTCATAAAGACATCATGTTTTTATTTAAAAAAATTTCTTGAAAACAAACTGTTCAGCGGTTAGCATATCCACCAATGGTACCCCATGGGCCTCACACATACCTGTTTTTGTGCCACACTGGGCACCCTCCTCATATCCATCCCGACACTCATCCAGTAATTCCATCAACCATCCATAATTCTATATAACCCCATGAATGTGGCCGCTCATAGAAATATGAAATGATAAAACAAAGATTCTTTCGACTATTCAAAACCAAAATGGTCAACTAACACATCCTATTTCCCAAAACTTCCAACCAGGATATCATACCCAAATTACCGCATTAAAAAAAATTCATAAAGGCACAATAATTACAATGAAAATAACTTTTAAGTTATTTACATCAATTTTTAAACATCTCATCCCATTAAAACACCTTTCAATAGTTTAGAAAACTCTATTAGAAACACTTTTTCAAAACCAACTTCAGTATAGTTTCTGCTTTCAAAAGAGGTGTAAGCACACAATTTTCCATTTCAAAATAATTCTAAATATTCAGTTCAACCATTTCATAAATCAAACCATTCCATATTTATTTGAAAATAATTTCACAAAAACATTAAACTTCTAAAAACCAAGTCACTTTAAAACCAAAGTTCCAATATTTAAAACTAAAGAACACAAGATAATGCGAGAGGAAACTAGTTTCGATGGGTGACTTGGAAATATGGTTAGCGGACATATTCTAATCACTTCACTGTAAAAAAGTGTGCTCTAGGGAATATCCCCAGTTCCACATGGCTTTCCATGCCCTATGAGCTCACTGAGACCATTAACCCAACTCTCTTTTCATTTCCCCTAAACATCATTAAACCAAGAAAACCAAAGGACTCCGAAAGGTCCTGAATTCCCATGGAGACCTAAATCCAATAATGAGGTGTGGTGATTAGCCACCCTACTCATAACTAAAATTCCATGTGCCGACAATCACCACTCTAGACTATCCTGACTGTTCCCCATATAACATGACCCAAAGAGAGTGAACCTCCTCTGATACCATTTTGTCACGCACCGAATCTGGTCGCCACCAAACCTGGCCCCAAACATGGACTGTGACAAGGCCCGGAGGGCGTTCCTGATCCCCACGGGTTGGAACACGTTCTCAGGTATCATATAATGAGAATTGGGAATGATTTACCCGATTTTATAAACATTAAACAACAGAAAAACTCAATAAAACAAATCTGGATTTTTCAACTAAAACCGTCTTTTAAAAAATATAAGAACTGAATTAAATAATTTAAAACTATGTTTAAAGACCATTTCAAAGCCACGAAACCAAATAAGGAAAGACCAAGAACCCTCATGGCAAGGGGCACCGCCCTAAATCCATCTCCACAAGACTTCACCACCAAGGACCTGCCGGAAACCTTAACCATTGGAACTAAAAACTGTACCCAACCTGCGACAAAAAACATAACCAAGTCTACTTAAACCCAAGGGTGTAAATAGGGTGTGAGCAAAATCCCAATAGGATACCACCACCAATAGATTCCATGTGATAAACATTTAAATATTAAAATCATACATGTTTTCAAAACATGAAAAGCTAGTTACAATTTCTAAAAGATGCAACTTTGAATAAAAACAGTTTTCAAGTGGACTAATTTTAAGAATAAAGACTTTTAAAATAAATACCAAAGCTACTGAATTTTCCAGCCACTCATATCGTATGCCGACGGTAAGCATAAAATATCTTGTGAGCATATGCAATGGGAAATAACCCCTAGCCACTATCTAGTTGTGGGTCCCAGGTACCTCATTTCTCGGTGAGAGTAACCATCAAAAATATATGTTCTCGTGAACGAGCCACTAGTAGGGAACATACCCATAACCTAGTGGTCCCCAGTCATCATCATCATAGTTTAGTTAGAGTTGTAAGTGTCAATCTTGCTAAATGAAACTGAGGCCAAACCCCACGGATTCACTAGCATACAAGTACACGTCCACCCACCTAGATACCCGGGTTTTCCCTTTGTGCTCAAACAAGTTCAACAAGTCAATGAATATACTTTTCATAAGAAATTATCATTTCCATTTCATAAATTCACCAAACATCCCACATTCAAACAACACAAGTCTCAAAAGAACACATTTCATTTAAATTGATTTAGAAATCTGACTCACACCAAAATAGCCCACAACACTTTTCACATTTCTTCAACACTTCCACAAATCCATTAAAAAATTTTATAAAACCATTTCGATATATTTAAACTCTCATAACAGCCCACCCACTTGTTATATAATACACTTTTTACCTTCAAAATCATTTTATCATAAAACATACACGAAACAGCCCACAAACAAGTTTTTCTCCAACATCACAATTTAATAAAACATTTCAGAAATTTACAAAACATACTAAATTTTTTTGACATCTTAAAAAATCACGTAACCGTGCAAAACACCATAATAGGTAAACACACATACAAAATAGTACATATTCACCCTTCTCCCACTTTGTTTAACCAACTGAAACATTTACAATTTTCATAAAAAGAACCCAAGTGGTGTAAATATGTCTTGCACACAAAACCCATTTCAAAATCCTCTTTTTAAGCCAAAATCACACCAAGCCCCTACAAAAACAGAATTGTAATCCCAATAAACATGTAATAATCAAATTTCAATTTTTATATAATCACCTTGAACAATATCACAAAAAGTTACCCATGAGAACACACAAATCCATAAAACACTTCCAAGGAGTATAACAAGGTTACACACATAAAACTCATTCAAAGGCCCCCCTTTTTAGGCCCACATGACACTATATCATTACCCAACTAAAATTGGCAGACCCTTTCAACAACTAATAAATCACTTCCACATTTTACAAAACTACCACAAGATATAACACATGAAATACATTTGAAAAATACACACTTCAAACAAAAATGTAACTTTAATTCCAAATGCTTTACTATTGCTACCAAAAATGGTTTTCGCATAATGAAAAGCATATAAGGAACATATAAAATTATTTAATCAAGAAAACTAACTCATAATTAAATTTTTACCCACGGAATCACCTACCAGATTAGTTAAAACCTTGAATCCTTTGTGCGAAAATCAAATCGCACCACCGCCGCACCAAGAGGGACATAGATCAAACCTAAAACCACAATAAAAGACAAAGAAAACCCAAGGTTAAACCCTAAGTTCAAAAACCTACCCCCTGGTCATTTTTCACTTAAAGGAAAAGGGAAAAAACCCCTAAATAAGCAGAATAAAGCCTAATTAATGTTAAAGGGGAAAGAAATGCACTAACTTACTTGAGAAATCTTGAATGCATCTCCCCAAAACACCAGTATCTAAAATTTAAAATGGCCACAACTAAAGGGTTGTTTGAAAAGGAATTATGAGGTCATTTAGGAACTTAAATTTATGGGAAAAAGTAATAATTGTGAGAGTTATGAAGGAATGAACTTACCTCCTCAAATCTGGCTGACTATAGAAACCCTAAGAATATCGTCCGAAAATCACGATGCCTAAGAGCTCCAAAGATGGGCGAAAGAGCTTGGGGGCGTGTCCGAGTGTAATGGTCTCGTGTGAGACTTAGAATCACCGAAAAATACATAATATTGAATATGTTATTAAATAAATAATATTCATTTTTAAAACTAAATATGGGCTTCTGGGCAGGCCCAATCCCTTAAATAAAAACCACAATAAACCTTGGTTATGGATTTCCAAAGGATCCAAATTTTAATTTTGGTGTTAATATATCAGGGGAGGACAATTAGAAGTTGGAATGAGTGAAAAATACTTAAAAAATTAAAAAGATATAAAAGAAACATAATTTATTTTTAAATCTGAAATTGGGATCATAGTTTGACCCAATTCATGAAAACTCACATATTCTCCATAAAACATTTGGAAAACCCCCAAAAAAGCATTAATATAAATTAAAATAAAAATAAAATAAAAATAATCTATGTATGTGACAACAATTCTATACTATAACACCAAATATTAGCATGAACGATAGATAACCATCCCATACCGGTAATGGCATCATAATGCCCCGACACCTCTACCTTGATATAGAAACTGAAACTCTCTCATCAAAGATTCAGGTCATGCTATTGTAACTAGTGTATGATCATCAAGTATCATCTAATATGAGTCTCCAAGTGTAAGTGTTGAGTTTATGGTTTAACCAAAATCTAAGAGTCTCAAACAATATTCATGGAAATAAAAGATTTTCGCGCCCCAATGTCTATAAAAAGTGAAGATTATGTGTAAAAGACACAGATAATACCTTGTATCATACATGAAACCTTGGGGTCATAGTCCTATATAGCCTTCAGTTGGCCTCGTCCCTACCCACAAGTTCCCTGAGTCAGGAACATGCCACCTTTGGGTGGTGGTGGTAATAGGTCAAACCTCAAACCACCTCATGCTTCCCTGCCCACCCATCTTCCATGTCCGCTGTCATACGTGTCACACTTCTCTTGTATCTCTCTCTGTCTCCTTGGTCCCTCGACTGTCTCTCGATTATATATTATAATGGTTGGGAAATCTCATGACATATTCCCATGATTTTCACAAGAGAAACACCACCTATCTCTTGGCCGATTCGAGCAACCCTGTGAGTCTTTCACTGCTGAACCTAATTCCTAGGATTTAGTCCTAAATTGTCTGAAACACATGAATCCCTATAAATACCATCATCTACCTATTTTTGAGGTCTCATCTACCATGTTCCCACATATAGCTCCCCTAACTTGTATCTTATCTACCAGAAAACATTCTACCAATAGAGTTATATCAAGTACCCATACATAGGTAGAAATTATAAGGTATACCATTGATGCCATGATGTACCGACACAAGCCCTACTTCAAGGTCTAAGCCCTGAAGAACTAATGTCATACAATATAAAAAGAGTGTCATGAGATATCCATTCTGCTACATATTTAGAACCCCCTATATACATACTGATTGAAACATGGATGGATATAACTCCACTCAGAATAGAAGATTTCATTCATTCTAGGAGAGACTTGTCTCATCATGTTACTGAGTCACTAAGCTACTAAATTTACCAGTAGAGACCTAAATAAGACCCGCAACAAAGAATTACATCAGGTCTGTAGGCATCCTTACAAGACGTAAAACATGGGTGACAACCTCAATCAAATCCTCAACGATCTAGGGGTATGGAACACCCCGAAACCATAGAGGTTTCTTACTCTGAAACTCATAAAATGCACTCACCTAGTGTGTATCATCCGCTAGTAGTGCAGGTACTAGCTACTTCTCAATGGGTGGTGTTACATCTTGTAAACCTCCCATAGGTGGAATCTCTGGTATATGACCCTATACATATTCCCTATTACTAGGTGGATCATATTCGTTATCACACTATGGAATCCTATCCGTTTGTCTATGTAGAGGCATCATAAAATAAAAAATATGCACCATGGTCAAAAGAGTATATCTAGGGAGGTGAATCAAGGAGGCATGTAAAAAACAAACATTCCTATATGGTGCATGTACCATTGTTTTCCCTATAATTTGTGTCCTCATGTACTGAGTTGAAAGTAGTAGATCTGAGTCCTAGTATGTGGATATGTCATCCGCTGCACCAATACTGCTGTCCATTCCCTAAATTTCAAACTAAAAACCCTTAACTCAATTACCCCCAACCAACCACACTAACATAGGTCCTATGGTAGAATTGACTATCTATAATAAAAATATTTCATGACTAAACCCTCTAGGGCATGACTCATGACTTCCCCAAGCCCACCTCAAATATGTCAGGGCTAGCAACCAGTACCAAGAAGGCATATCCCAAAAATTGGAGGAATCATCCTAATGTACAAGTACACATGCACATATCTCCATGCCTAAACAACATATAAATGTAAAAAACTGAAAGAATGAATTTCTACATCTCAGATCCCATAACATAGTACACCAGTGAATGTTCTATAGACAAAAAAGAGTCTAAAACAACCCAACCAAAACTAAAAAGAGTCAAACCTACTCCAAGGGTGAGTACCAAGTCAAAATAATGCATCTAATAAGGACCTCATACTTTCAAGCTCCATAAATTCCCTATCTATGGTCCACGAGATCCCTATCATCCTAGGACCCCATTAAAAAGGGTTTCCATCTGCACAAGACATGACACATGTTGGCAATTCCCATGCAAGGGTGAGTATAACAATACATAGTAAGAATAATTGAAAACACTAAACACAAAGAAAATAGTATATTCGTCACAATGAAAGGTATAAAAATATATGTATAGAAGATACCAAAAACACAATAAGCTAGTTATACTCCGAATATACACTATGCCATCAGGTAGTCATATCTAACTATTAGCAACAAGATTCTCTTCAAAGCATGATCATTTTGGGAGAAATCACTAATCGAGCCATGATATCATTAGAGATAATAGATGAAGAGGTCAAGATCATTTGGGACCCGCCCAAATAGGACATGTTTTCCAAATAAGACTATGATACCCAAATAGGGGGTCACACGTAGAACCATTGGCAGACACCACAACCCCAGTCTGGATAACCCACTACGTAGGGGGTCGTATAACAAAGATTCCATAAACCCTACTGATGTTACCAACTAGATGGAGGATCAATATCCTAGTCAGGGTGTTCATGTTGCTTCTAAAAACTACAATAGGTAAGATACAAGATTTCACTTCAATCTCATAGAGGGACACCACAATTATATCGGATACTTTGCCTCTAGAGTAGACCAAAATCTAGGGATGTGGATTAAATGTTTCGCTGAACCCTTAAAGAATTGATCAAGGGAAAACACTCAACCTATACTGGTCCAAATTAGGAAAACCAATGGCCTCAAGAACTTTACATGTGAATACTCAACATATCCTAGAGGGTACATAAAATTTTCAGCCACCCCAATAAATTGTTTTGTGGAAACCCGCACACAAAATTTAGTCTCAATATATAAAGTATGTAAGAAAATTACACAGCCTTTATAGACACATGGTTCCCTAACTGTGTAACCTGGTCTTGTTTGTGTATTGGACCTGTTTTCGTGTACTGTTCCATGTCTTTCAGGCCATGTCTATATAGGAGTACAAGATATAGATGTTCCCATGTACTTCAACACAAGTATATGTACTTCTAAAGTACACATTGATTCAACCAGGGAGGTTCACACATCATGTGATAACGATCACATGTCATGTGATCTTTAAGTATATCCAAACCCTAGCACCATATCTAGGGGGCCCAAAACACCATGTAATCCTAGATTACATGTCTTTTTCCCTAGGATTTTCCAAAACCATCATTCTTCCTCTACTTATCTCAGATGGTTCTCCACATTCAATCCATCATTTGATTTTCCATGAAATGGAAGATCCCATGTCATCCATGAAGGTTCCGGGCGCAGTGGAAGTGCATGGGTATATGTGCCCACTTGTCTTTTTTTCATTATCAACGATCAATCTAGGATCAATACGAAGATAAACTCCAATCTCCACAGATTGATTCACTGAAATAGAAAAAGAAGAATGAAAGGTCCCGGAACCAAAAAAGTGGATCGTGACAAGTTGATTATAATTAATTTAGTTAACTGAGAAGAAGTACCTTTTGGGTGTTCTTTCTTCATTGATATTCTTGATCATGTTCAAATGTGATTCATCATTGCATCGTAGAAGCCAAGTGTAGACTTCCTCTAGTGGTGATCCACACGTGCACCTCGTATCTCGGGACATCACCAAAGGAGTCTCCGGGTGCTAGCATGGAGAAACATTTTCTTGTGTTACCTGCCTTAGATCATCTTGATCCGATGGAAGAGGATCTCTCTCAGTAGTTAGAGCGTTCTTGGACTAGGTGGTTATTTCGGCCTTGGAAGAATTCTAGATAATTATTGTGCACAATGATTCTTTTAGAAAGGAGTTGGGGTTGTGAGGGTATTTATAATCGGGTTTGAGTTTTAAATTTATGACAATAAATAAACACATTGCGCATTTTATTTATTTCATAACCTCTTTTTAAAACCACATGTCAATTCATTAATTCTTTGACATGCACTCACTCTAATTATAATAAATATCATTTAATAAAATGATATTATTTTTTCGAAATCCTAACTGGAAAAACTACCCGACATGTAATCATAAATACACGGCGTGTACTTGTTTTTCATTGAAAACTACACGGCATGTACATTAAATGTACACGGTGTGTGTATCTTGTCTTTATTTATTAATTTATTTTCCAAAATAAAAACTACATGGCATGTACATTCAAAAATACATGGCATGTACTTGTTTTCAAAATAAAAACTACACTGCGTGTAATCATTAATACACGGTAGGTACTTGTTTTCATTTTATTTTTCCTCCAACATTAAACCAATTTATGATTCCTTGAATAGTTATTAAACCACATACGAGAATAATATTTATTCTACTTGTGATACTTGGATACACATAGTGTGTGACCCTCTAGGCCTCTTTCTTGTTGGCATTAGGCGGGCTTGCCTAAAGTCCAAGATTACTGTCTAGCAATGGGTCAAGGGACCCAAGAGAAATAATTTGATACCGAATTGACGTGTCACCTCATATGAATGCTTACCATGTAATTTATTCACTTTGTCCCAATATCTCATCAAGAAGGTTTCATGGCAGTTTCATAAACCTATATGCTTGATCTGTCGTTCTTTGACTTCCAAAAATAAACTAGTCAGCTCACTATGGCCATGGAATTTGTTCGACATTTCAATTTCAATCAAAGGGACCGAGATATCTAATTCCATAAATATGGAAGGGACAAATCCTTCCTTGACTAATCCTTTAACAACATGTCATTCGTGATGCACCCAACATATCCTACTTCACGGCAACTATCTTGGTGATGGTATTTATCAGCAAATCTAAGTGCGCGAGTCATGAGATGAGTTAATGATAATCTTCTAGTATAAGGACCCTTACACACGCTCGAAGATAGTAATGTCCGATGACACCAAGACATGCAGAATTACTACTGGTGGGTTAGTTCTCATAATCTCCCATCTTGGATATTACCAAGTGCAAACTCTATAAGAAAGAGTCTTTTCTTCTTACGAGTACTCGCACATGACGATCTGTATACTATGTGTCCTATAGTAGTATGTCATCCAACCGTAGAACATTATTTAAGAATATTTGTTATAGAATATTATGGTTATCATCATAGTGGGGATCTTTCCTGACCTTATCTATGCAAAAAATATTCCAGGACATTATTATATTGTAGTCACAGAACAATAATCAATATATAATAAGTGAAAATTCATGTAATCAAAGTACAAAACAATTGGTTCTCGGGTCACCAACCCTAAAAAACTCCCACTTGGACTAGAGCCAACTGCCTATGACTTTTAGTACTCTAGACCTCACATGATGATCATGTTCCTGATGAGTCAAGGCTTTAGTCAAGGGGTCATCCATTTTGTCTTTCGTGGAAATACTGCTCACTGCAACTTCACCTCTCTGAGACAAATCATTCAAGAGATGATACTTCCGAATTATGTGCTTTGTCCGCTGATGTGACCTTGCCTCTTTTGCATGTGCCACCGCTATAGTATTATCACAATAGATTGTGATAGGATTGTTACTACTAGGTACTATATCCAACTCTTGGACAAAGCTTCGCATCCATACAACTTCTTTAGCTGCCTCAGAAACTACGATATACTCGGACTCTGCTGTAGAATCAACAACCACACTTTTCTTTGAGATATTCTATCTCACTACTCCTCCATTCAAACTAAAGATGTATCCAGTCTATGACATCATGTCATCTTGATCTGTCTAGAAACTAGAATTTACATGTCCTCTGATGAATAGTTCCTCATCTCCTCCATAAACTAGGAACATATCCTTTGTACGCCTTAGATACTTAAGGATAGTCTTAAATGCTATCCAATGGTGGTCTCCTAGACTAGCTTGATATCAACCTACCGCACTTAATTTATAAGCAACATCTAGCCTTTTACATATCATAGCATACATGACTGACCCAATTTCAGATGCGTAAGGGATCCTTTCCATTTTCATTCTTTCCTCATGTGTCCGAGGACACGTTTTCTTGGAAAGATGGATGCCATGTGACACTAGAAACAATCCCCTCTTGGACTGTTCCTTACTAAATCTCTTCAGTATCTTTTCAATGTATGTACTTTGACTCAGGCCCAACATTCTCTTGGATCTATCACGTTGGATACTATCCCAAGAATATATGATGCCTCACCCATGTCTTTCAAGGAGAAGCATTTATCCAACCATTCCTTAACTGTCTATAAGACATGTACTTAGTTTCCAATTAGTAATAAGTCATCAACATATACTATTAGGAAAACGAATTCACTTCCACTAAAACTTTTGTAGACACAAGGCTCACATTCATTTTTAACAAATCCAAATTATATTACGGCTTAATCAAAACGAATGTTCCATGACATTGATGCTTGCATTAATCCATAAATGGATTTTTGTAACTGGCATACCTTGTTGGCATCCTTTAGAGTCACAAACCATTCAGGTTGTGTCAGGTAGACATCTTCCAGGAGGTTCCTGTTAACTAATGTTGTTTTAACATCCATTTGAAAAATTTCATAGTCATGGTAAGCAGCAATGACCAATATGATTCTGATGGATTTCAGCATTGCAACCGGTGAAAAGGTTTCATTATAGTCAATTACTTGACGTTGTCTAAGACCTTTTGCAACCAGTCTTTCCTTATAGGTGATGACTTTCCCCTCCATGTCTAGTTTCTTCTGGAATACCCAATTATTACCAACAGGCTTTAGATAAACTGTAGGATCTACCAAAATTTAGACTTGGTTTTGGTACATGGAATCCATTTTAGAATTCATGGCTTCATGATACTTGGGAGCATCTATGCCTTCAACATCTTCCATGTAGGTAAGAGGATCATCATTGTCAACCAATAATGAGTCACCATCCTCGGTGACAAGAAAAACATACCATTTGGGTTCACTCACCTATCTCGTACTCCTACGCAGTTCTTGTGTCTCTGGAACAGATTTTTCTTCCACGGGGCATTGTGGAATCTGTTCTTGTACCAACTCATGTGTATCATGAGCCTTCACATCATACAATTCTATCGCACTCCCACTATCTCTTTGGGATATGTCCTCCCTCTCAAGTAATATGGTATGTCTTGCCACTGTAACGTTTTTATCTGAGGGTTGTATAGGTAATATATCCTTGTTTCTTTGAGATATCCTATAAAGAAGCACTTTTTTCCTCGGGGTGAAAGCTTGTTACCTGAAGAGACCTTAACAAATGCTTATCTACCCAAAAAATGTAAATTTGATAACATGTATTTTCATCCACTACATAACTCGTATGGAATACCATTTATCGATTTAGTTGGTACTTGGTTTAGTATGTGTGCTACTGTTTGTAATGGATATCCTCAAAAGGATAATGGAAGACTTTCATGACTCATCATTGATCTCACCATGTCCAATACGGTGTGGTTCCTCCTTTCACTCACACCATTCCACTGAGGCGTGTAATGAGGAGTGAGTTGAGATTGAATCCCAAATTCCCATAAGAAATCAATGAATTCTTGATTAAGATATTCTCCTCCTCTGTCTGAGAGGCGTTTCTTAATCTTCCTACCAAGCTGGTTCTGAACTTCATTCTTGTATTCTTTGAACAGATCAAAATAATCTAACTTATACCTCATTAAGTAAATATATCCATATCTACTAAAATCATCAGTAAAAGTTATGAAGTACAAGAACCCACCCCTTGATTCAACTAGAAATGGTCCACACACATCTGTGTGAACTAATTCTAGAATGTATTTATCCCTTTCACCTTTCCCACTAAATGGGGATTTTTTCATTTTTCCTTGTAGACACGCATGTCATACACCAAGTGGTTTTAGTTCGAAAGAATCTAAATAACCATATTTATGTAATTTTTTCAAACGTTTCTCATTAAGAGGACCTTGCTGGTGAGGCTAAAGTTGGGTGTGGTATGAGTCATGTGAATTTACTTTGTCATCGATTTCCATTACTTTGTTTGTGTAGTCTAACACATGAAGGCCATTATATAAATGTGCCCTACCAAAAAAATGCTATCTTTATAAAAGTAGCAACATCCACTTCCAAACTTGAAGATGAATCCATCAGTATCTAATTTGAATACTAAAATAATGTTTTTGGTTACAGAGGGTACATATTAACATCCTTTCAATTCCAAGACCATCCATTAGGCAATGTGAGGAGGTAGTCTCCGACAGCTACAACAATAAGTCTGGCTCTGTTGGCTGCTCGTAGATCTACCTCCCCTCGATCAACCTTCCTGAATCTACTTGGTTCCTATATTTGGGTACAAATGAGATCACCACAAGTTGTATCTAATACCCAATTTTTAGAAATAGATAGATTGTTTTCGATAATAAACGCACCTAAAGATTCCCCTTTCTTCCTTGGATGGGTGGATTTTTTCTTCCAGTGTCCCTTCTTGCCACATGTGAAACAAACATCCTCATGTTATCTTGCATCCCCTTTGATCTTCCCTTTCTTGGAAGGCCTTGAATAAGATTTGAGCTTAAAGCTCTTCACCTTCCCTTTCGTTTTATTCACCATGAGGAAAGATGGATTTTGACACTTCATGTCATTGTCCACTTTGTGAATGAGGATAAGAATATCAGACAGATACTTCTCAATGTTGTTCATGTTGAAATTCATAACAAAGTTAGAGATGCTCTGGGGAGTGATGCAAGACTGAGATCAGTACCCAGTTCTTTGGGGAGTTTAAACCATAAAAACTCCAAGCGCTCAATGTATCCAATGAGCTTGACTACATAGGGCCCATCTGGGGAACCCTCTCCAAGATTTCTCTGAAATAGAGCCTTAGAGATCTCAAACCTTTCTTGTCTTGATCTCCCCTGGTATAGACCACAGAGGTGCTCGAGCATGCTATAGGCATACATGTCTTCATGAGACTTCATAAGCTCACTCGACATTGATGATATAATCAAACATTGAATGTCAATTGCATCATTCAAATATTGATCATAGACCAAGAAATCTTCATCACTTTCCCCTTGGGCAGGCGAATCAGAAAGTGTGGAATCCAGTGCGTAAAACTTTAGTTCATAGCGTAGGATATCCCAAAGGCACCTAAACCATTCCTAAAAGGTACTAATAGTGAGGATATTGTCTTTATCTAGAATTGATCATAGAGAAAATGTGTTTGACGAGTTTGTCATATTGATTCTATAATTTAAAAGATCATATTTATCATTACTTTCTTAATTAAATTTTATGAAAAATAATAAATGAATTTATTAATTGTCCCATAATTTTATCAAGTCCCAATGGCCCTCACTATTAAACTTAGAATGTCCGATTTATTTGACATTATAGTGGAAAGGATCCATATTCCCCTTCACATAACCCCAACAAGGGTGGGTCAACTATTTGAAGGTATTTAGGTTAGAAGGTCTTTGAAACTGTGACCTTACAGTTCCTTGATTTGTTGAGTGGACTCTCCAATCCTGAAATCCTGACTTGGATTTCCTCAAATATTTCTTCTAATATTACACCAAGTCTAGAAATGGCTACTCCTCTTGATGTAATATGGTTAAGTCAACCCAAAAACTTTTATAAGGTCTTCCTTTATAAAAATAAGTGTCCCAACAAGGGTCGGTCAAACACATTGTTTTATTGAGTCTTTCCCTTAATCAAGTAAAAGAAGGCTTGGTATGACTTAATATGGTATTTGAGGGATTTTAATCCTTTATTCATAGTTTTTCATTCTCATGTTCTTGTTAATATTAAGTGATGTTTAATTAAGTAATTTACCATGTTCTGATAATGTTTACTCACTTTCCAGTTTTTATTTTATTCCATATTTGCATGATTGTTTATTTCATTAATTATGTGATCGCGACAACATATACATAATAAATAAACCATGCAATCAAACAGAAATAATATAAGATGGCATGATCATGAGCTTCTATTGGTTAGATTATCCAGCATTTTTGATAAGCTAACCCTGACCTAGGGAAAACACCTTGAACCCGATGGTTCGTGTTTTGCTGCTCCCATCTGTCCACCTTTTCATCTTATTGGGTTGGTTTCACCTCAGCTTCAGATTTTCAAACTCTCTACACTGGCTTGGTAGATCCTCCATTGCATGGGGTTTACATTAAAGAAACCATGGGCACGTAGGCCTTCTATTTTATTGGAAGAAGGCACACAGGCCAACAAATTTAAATTAAACAAATTTAAATGAAACCATACACACATAAAAAGGGTCTTTGGTCTAGCTCATGATCATACATAGTATCCACGACATTTATTCATATTTATAATTAAAATTCTTTTAATCGTTCTATTATTTAAGATAAGTCACGCTTGAAATTAATTAATTATAATCTTATAATTAATGAATTATTTATCTTAAATTCCTTTCTTAATTTCCTTTAGATTCATCTTATCCATATTCCTTGTACAGGTCTTTGTACATTGGAAGAAACCCGGTGAAATTCCATTTCTGGAAAGTACACAGCGTGTAGTTTATATTTACACAACATGTATTTATTTTCACCCTTTATCCGAAGTACATGCCGGGGGCTTTGGTGTGTTTTTCTGAACTTTGGAAATTTTGGAGTACATGGCATGTAGATTAATATAACACATCATATACTTCCTTGTTACACAGTTACTGGCCTGGCAATCCTGTGTACACAGAACACGGCTTCTCCTTGTACATGGTTTCACCTGGACTGGATCGTACTACACGACGTGTTGATTCAACATACACACCGTGCATTTTGGTTTCCATGAGTCGTTTAATTCGGGTCAACACGGTGTAATAAAACTCAGGTATACTCAATTCACATGGCATGGTTTGGAGAAGTAGTACTGGTTCGTTAAACCTAAGTACATGGCGTGTAGTTTTCATTACACACCATGTATTCCTGTGTTGTACAGATAGAAAGAGCGGCTCCTCCAGATGAGTTCCTCATTTATATTTTAATCAAAATTAAAATTAAAAGGTCTTTTCTGTGATATGAATCAATAAACGAAGGAGGAATAACATAACTCATTTATTCATATTAGAGAAAGGTTTATCTTGAATTGAATCAAATATAAATTTGTAAATTATCAATGAAAATTAAATAACTATAATCAACATTGTAACATCGCTCTAATACCAATTGATTGTTCCGGGTGCAGAAGAAGAGCATGGGTGGATGTGACCACTTGGCTTTTTTTCATTATCAATGATCAATGAGGGATCAATACGATGACAAATGCCAGAATCCACAGATCGAATCACAGAAATTGAGAAAGAAGAATGAAAGTTCCTAGAACCACAAAATTGAATCATCACAGGTTGATTATAATTAATTTAATTAATTTCCAAGAAGTAAATTTTGGGTGTTATTTCTTCATTGATATTCCTGATCATGTTCCGATGTGATTTGATGTTGTGTCGTAGAAGCCAAGTGTAGAATTCCTCTAACGGTGATCCCTATGTGCACATTGTATCTCTAGACGTTGCCAAAGGAGTCTCCGGGTGCTAGCCTGGAGAAACCTTTTCTTGCATTGTCCACCTTAGATCATCTTGATCTGATGGAAGAGGATATCTCTCGGTCTTGATAGATTTCATGGAGGAGGAGGTTCTTTCAGCCTTGAACGAATTCAACAGAATTGTTGTGCACACCGATTCTCTTAGAAAAGGAGTTGGGGTTGTGAGGATATTTATAATCGGGTTTGAGGTTGAAAAGTTATGACAATAAATAAACGTGTTATGCGTTTTATTTATTTCATTAACTCTTTTTAAAACCCCATTTTGAGTCATTAATTCCTTGACATTCTCCCACACTTATTGTAATAGATATCATTTAATAAAATGATATTATATCATCAAAATCCCAACTGGAAAAACTGCACGGCGTGTAATCATAAATACACGGCGTGTACTTTTTTTTCATTGAAAACTACATGGCGTGTGCATTAAATGTATATGACGTGTATATATTGTTTTCATTTATTCATTTACCTTCCAAAATGAAAACTGCATGGCATGTACCTTCAATAATACACGACGTGTACTTGTTTTCAAAATAAAAAACTACATGACATGTAATCATTAATACATGGCGTGAACTTGTTTTCATTTTATTCTTCCTCCAACATTAAAATGATTTTGGCTTCCTTGAATAATTATTAAACCATGTATGAGAATAATCTTTATTCTACTTGAAATATTTGGATACACATAGTGTGTGACCCTCTAGGCCTCTTTCTCATTGGCATTAGGCGGGCTTGACAAATGTCCAAGATTACTGTCTAGCAACGGGTCATGGAACCCAAGAGAAAGAAGTTGATGCCACATTGACGTGTCACCTCATATTAATGCTTAAAATGTAATTTAATCCCTTTGTCTCAATATCTCATCAAGAAGTTTTCATGCCAGTGTCATAAACCTATATGCTTGATCTGTCATCTTTGACTTCCAGAAATAAACTCGCCATGTCACCATGGCCATGGAATTTGTTCGATAGTTCTATTTCAATAAAAGTGCCCGAGATATCTACTTCCATAAATATGGAAGTGGAAAATCCTTCCTCGAATTATCCATTAACAACTTTTCATTCGTGATGCACCCAATGTACCCTACTTCCCACCAGCTGTCTTCGTGATAGTTTTCGTCAGCAAATCTAATTACACGAGTTATGACATGAGTTAATGATAATCTTCCGGTCTAAGGACCATTACACATGCTTTTATATAGTAATGTCTGATGACACCAATACATGGAAAATTACTACTGGAGGGTATGTTCTCATAATCTCCCATCTTTTAGATTACCAAGTGCGAACTCCAGGAGAAAGAGTCTCATCTTCTTATGAGTACTCGCACATGACGGTCTGTATACTATGTGTCATATCATAGTATGTCATCCAACCATATATCATTATTTAAGAATATTTGTTATAGAATTTCAAGGTTCTTATCATAGAGGGGATTTTCCATGACCTTATCAATGAAAAAAATATTCTAGGACATTATTATATTATTGTCATGCAGAACAATTAAAAATATATAATAAGTGAATATTCATGTAATACAAGTACAAAACAATTGGTTCTCAAGACACCAACCCTAACAGTACATGACCCATTATCCTTGAACAATGTGTTATGTTACCTGATCTTATGAATAATCAGATCAAACTGTCATTATTCATTTCATGCTAATGAACAATGAAGAACACAGAATTGGGAATCATATTTCATCTGATTCGCTTCATCTCTGTTGTCACACCTCATTAGCTCCATGTCGATCTCATATCAATGATATCATGTAATTATGTTGTGAAACGAGTGTGAATCTATCGATTGATAGATAATAGTTGAGTCACGGGCCAAATGAATAACACCCATGAAGAATGATGAATTGGGGGGAGAAATGCACAAAAACAAATGATATGAAAAAACCTCGACTAATTTTCGAAATGATCTCAATTCATTTTTCAAATATAAAAAATGAATAGATTCAAATAAATTCTCCCAAATAAACACGAAAAAATAAATCTCATCCCCTAAGTCGATCATTTTTCAAATCAATCTATTCATCGATTGATTTTAATTCATCATAGGAATTATTATTGGGAAAATTCAATAAATTGAAACACATGCCCTGCCTGGAGTATGGATCAATTTTTTATGAGGAATGGTTTCATTGTCACTATTGATGTGAACCTCCAACTCCATAGGTGTGATTATATGCAATCTCATTCAGATATCTTATCATCCACCTAAAATGTTCTCAGAATCACACATTACCTTAGTGATGCCCTCAAATTTCTGATTCGGGCATCCATTTCTAGGTTATTCCACTTTTTTAATAAAATCATTTGTGTGTGTGGTTTAATATTTTAATAATTTTTAAACTTATAATCTAGGAACACTAGGCCTTGGTATTGGACATTTCCTTAGCGCCTATGATAAAAAATAATCTATATAATTACTAAATATAATTCATGGAAAACCTGAGACATTACACCTTTCTTTATTCTAACTTAATAGTAAAATTATGATTGTCTCATAAACATTCATGAGACATATTCCCTTATGTTACACAAAATAATCATTTTCTAAATCCTCTAAGTAAATTCCTATTGTTATTATTTTCAAATTTTTGATATGTGGGTGGTTGGATCTTCTTTATCATTTTATCATTATATCATATTTATTGAATCCCCACCCTTCATTTTTCATCTATATTTCATCAGGACCATTACAAAAAATCTATATCTACTTTTAGAACACTCTACACCAATAATTTATATTTCTAAAAGACTATGATCACAAGATATTTTTAGAGAATTGCCACTAATCCACAAATGAATCTATTTATTGTTCTACCATTATTCATAATAAAACTAATTCAAACCTTGAAATTATTTTAAACATCACATCACAGTTTTCAATAAATTCACTCTCCACTTGATTAATACGTAAAATTTATTAATAGATCTTGGTAAAAATAGTTTTAGAGACATAAAAGTTATTAAATTTCAACTATAAATCATGTCAATCCATTGAATCCACTATATCCATTATCTGGGTATTCTAGATCAATTTTTACCACTGATCAACACCTCCTTATAAATTATAGATGAAAGAATTATCTTTAACCTTCATGAAAGAGAACATGCATAGAAAATATTATTTCAATATAGTTTCCCCATTTTTTAATAATTTTTATCAGATTATCCACTAAATTTTAATGTTCATTTGTGCCTAAAGGGCTTGATTACTAATTTCTCCATTGTTGAAGTAGCATGTTTCACATGGTTTGGTTTATTCATCTGAACCTAGAATATGTTTATATGTACCAAATATGTGTTTTATATCACCACTACATATTAGATTAGAAAAATAATTCAAACAATAAATTCATTCTATCTGTCATATATTGGGTGAAGGTTTCTAACTACTTTAAACTTCTCATGAATGGCCTTTTGACTTATTATTTAGTTTGTAGTCTGGTGTTACCCAAATTTTTTTATGGTTTTCCAGTTTTACCTTTAATGTTTTCTTTGTATTAAAAGTATAATTTTTTTATTCATATCATTTATTTCTTATTAATTTTTTTAGTTTCCCACCATTTTATAAAATATTAAAGGATTAAATAAAACCAGATTCAATAATTAATTAATAAAAATTTTATTAACATATCTAAATCATTTTCAGAGTTTCAGATATAGGATCCATTAGTTTATTATATTTTTCCTTAATATAATTTAAAATTAACTAAACCATTATTTACTATAAACAATAGTAACCTTCCTATTTTAAATGTGGTTATTAGATCATTTTAGGATAAAAACATAATAATAATACCAAATATATTTGAATGTTTTATTATATTAAAGATTTTTTTTCATTAAAAATTATTTTATATGAAATTTTAGGAATTATATAAATACATTAGCATGGTATTACCAAAATAATACACTATACTCTAATTACATATTATCAGAAGAGAAAATATATGAATGAAAGGGTGATCTTAAAGTCTTATAATGTATGTGATAATTAAAATACTAAATTATAAATGAATCAATAAACTATACGAGTGATAAATTCTACATCATCCAATTATTATAATAGGATCATCATTATCATAAGATTAATTTAATCATTTACATGAGACATAGATTATTGTATATTAATAATCATTAGATATCTTAATAGTGTGGTCAAATCCAACAAATAAATTTCAAAAAATGTTCGCATCAGGTTCATGTCTAACATATGTGTAAAATGCATCACTTAGAAAATTCTGAATAAATATATAAACATTTTAATGAAGGATACATATAATCTATTGAGAAATATCACATTACCAAATGCATCAGATGAAAATTTACCTCATGGACCACTCATCAAGTCATTAAATTCTCTCAATCATGCCTACTTGATGATAATTAAAATATATATCAATAATAAACCTAATATAAACCAATGAAAAAAGAATGAGTTCCATAGTAATGTCAAAAAATAACATTAAATTCTACTAAATGAATAATCACAATAAATTATACTAAATGAAGAATCACAATAATTTTTGTAATCAGATTCCCAAAAACATTAATCAAATATTAACTATAGACTTGTGATATGATCATCATACACTTATAAGTTTTCAATTCTAATTCAACGTATAATCATTGGGGATTAGAATTAACATTCCTATATACATTTCATGATATAATTGAATTTATATAACTAAATTAAAAATGGATACTTCAATATTTGGGCACACCTATTACCAACTCACCTACATAATTCTATCTCCAATCCATTAATAAAACAAAAATGGTAATCTTGACCATCTGAAAAATTTGATCAGATTGATCAATCATGAAAATCAGTAATGGGTTGCCTAAATAATAACACCTTTTTATCATGTTATGGAACCTTATGTTTAACCGGAGTCATTCAAGTTCATCATTTATTCAAATATTCCATTATTGTTCATAATGATTTTATGGATTTCCAAAACATGTCCCACATGACTGTCAAAACAGATGTGTAGCAAGGCCCATTGTTGTGTACTATGTTATGATTGAGTAAAATCTCAATGAACCCTTTTAGGTGTTATTATTTCTAGTTACATATTTTCTAGGGACACATCCACTTGTAGTATCCGTACAACGATGTAATTTAATGGAAACCACTTGCTCTATCCTTCACTAAAATTAAAGGATATTTTCCAATACTTTGTCATATCCTTAAACATATCTTTATTAATATCCATATATATCTCACTAAAGTATACATATCCATGTTCAGAAGGTTAACTATAAATTTTATCTTATATCAACTATAATGACTCAAGATCATCATACATAAATATAATATTATTTAGTTGAATATTCAATATATTTAAAAAATAAATTCCCAATGACCATAAAGGTTTATTTTCTTTAGAGACTATGTATGAAAACTTTTTACATAATGAATGATCTTCAACACCTCCCATAAGGATCTTACCCTTTTATAATGTCCATAATAATTCCATATTTAATCCTTTTATTATACCCAAGGGAGACGTAATATAAGAAAGGGTTAGCTTGGATGCATCCTTAGGGTGAACATCATAGATATAATTCCATGATCAAATGAAATAATAAGAAAAGAATAACATCATGGGATCATGAACATTACGTAAAATTGTATACCCATATTATCATAGATTGTAAAAATTATCTATGCAACAAAAAATTATCATTCCAAAATATGTGATTAATAATAGTGTGAAATCATTATAATTCCGGAACCAAAAGCTAATGTCATAAAATTATGGAACCAAAATAGGTATAGAAACCATTTCATTAGTCAAGGATAACTAAAAATACCATCCAACATATTAAATCATGACTCATCACTTATTTCCCACTATGGATCAAGCGCATTGTCTTGTTTTCTGTTGTTCATCATTCTCATTGGCATGTTTCCCATTGTGAGTCAGGCCAATAGTGTTTTTCTTCATTTTTATTTCAAGATATATAAATATTTAACCAATATATTGGAGGTATATGTAGGTCCCAAGAATCATATGGTTTTAATGTGACCACTGGCCTTTATTAAAATATAACCATTATTATTGTTTATAGCATAACCACTTAACATGGATATATTGTAACCATCACCACATAATGAAACTAACACATAATTATGTCACCAAATCATAAAAAATTAATAATATCATAACCCATTAAAAGAAAATATACCCGTATAATTTTCATCATAAAGTAACCCATATAAAGTACTTGGGTCTCATAATAATCTCATCAATTCATCATAGCATAAAACATGGAAAAGGAACACTTTTCATGAACATCTCTTTATAACAATGATAAACCATTCAGGGAAATAACAAGGATGGTAAAATTGGATAATATACCTATTAAAGAATAGGTAATATCAAATGATGAAATCTTATATGTAAAATGATTTTAAAATATCACTTGGACTATTTCTTGACGAAAATAGCCTTACCACTTTGAAAATCAGTTTTAAAAACTTAAATTTCATAAGGAATTTTCAAAATCCTTTTATTTTAAAATAACATTGGAAACATAAAAAAGGAATATATGTATCATTTATTGGTCCTGATAGTCGAAAATTACATTCATACCATTCATGTTAAAATAATTATTGCATTCACATTTTGTTAAAATCCAAAAGGACCTTATTTAGAAAAATACATGAGGATTCCTTTTAATCTATTTTGTAAAAAATAAATAATTCAAAAAACATTCATTAAAAATTAATTTAATAATATTAAAAAAAATATTTAATTTTTAAAATCATAGATATGAGAGAAATAGGTTTTTAAAAGAAGAGTGAAATGATGATTTTTTCCCTTAAAAATATAATTTTAGACTCATTAATCCTTAAGGAGGGTAAAATGGAAGGAAAACATGTATTTTCTAAAAATATCTAATGTATATTAATATAAATTTTTTTCTTGAATGGTAGGTCATAATATCTCATCATTATAATTATATAATAAACAATCTTGTTAAAAAATGACATTGTAACATTAAACCTTTACAACTTTGGAAACTTTTGAATCATAATCCCCATGAAAGAGAGAAATTTTTATGGATATTTATATCATATACTTTTCATTATATGGATCATAAAATACATTAATGAGAAGTATATACACCACATAAAAGAAACATGTGGTGTTTAAGTCATGTGTACCATAGAAATAAACATCATTTCTCATACTTCATCCTAATAAGATAGTGTTTGACACCACTTTACATAGTATTCCCCCAATGGTTCCATCTATATATTGGATTGAAAATAGTATTTATAATTAAAAACAACGGAATAATATTGTTTATCCCAACATCCCTGGTAATCCATTGAAAAAGAATAAAGAGTATCTTACATATTATCAATCATACTCTTATAATTTCCATCGGTTTGTGGATTAAAATTTGTTCTAAAATTTAATTCAGTACCCAATGAATTCTGATGTCTTTTCTAAAAATTTGATTTGAATCTAGGTTCATAGTCTGATACAATAGATAGAGGAACTCTATGTAATCTGACTATTTTATTTAAATAATGTCAAGAAATATGATTTAAAGATGATGTATCTCAAATGGGAATAAAATTTTCCAATATTTTTAATTGATAAATAGTAACCCAAATCACATTGTTACCTCATGGAGTCTTTGGAAATCCCAATACAAAGTCCAAATATATATTATCCAATTTCTTCTCTTTCAAAATAAATTATTGAATAATTACCATTAGTTATCATAATTATTATTAAACCTATGGAAACATAAAATAAATGTTGGTAATGTTGGAAATATTCATTTTTTACCATCCCACAAATAATACGTCGGAAGGTCTATGTATATCATAGTGTAGCTCAGATGAATAGAAAATGGAGAACTATGAGCATCACTCAACAACACTTTCTTTAACTGGGAATCAAAAGGAACATAAAATCTTCTTCCAAATCATAAAATTATTCTTTATCAACATTAAAATACGTATACTTTCCCTTATTAATAAATTCTACTTTTTCTTATAGATATTATTCTTACTTTTGAGCTTACAAAATTTATCATATAGTTGTTTTCTTTTAATTTTTCCAAACCAATTCTTATGTGTTTTTAATGTTCCTCCTTAAATTAAGAATAAACCAAAATTTCATCAATAAACACAACTGAAAACATATCTAATAAATCATGAAAAAATAAATTTATAAGGCCCATTTATATAGAATGTGCCTTGGAAAACTAAAAGGAATTAAATACAAAATAATAGTGCCCATATCATGCCTGAAATATAGTATGCAGAATTTAATCCTCTTTTACATTCATCTGATGGTAATGGGACCATACATCATCATTTGAAACTTACTGAGATCCCTATATCTAATAAGAAATCACTGATACGGTCCAAAGGAAACATATTCTTAATATTGTTGTTATTCAAGGAACCATAATAAATGAAAAGTCTCATTGAACCATCTTTATTACTAACAAAAAAATAGGATCACCCCATATAGACCATATAGGGTGAATGAAACCTTTATTTAATAAATTTTACAATATATATTTCCATTCAAAAAGTTCAACTTTATCCATTTTATAAGTATGTTTGGAAATAGTACTAGCATCATACACTAATTCAATAGTAATCTCAACCTCTAAATTAGGAACGACACTAAAGAAATTAAGAAATAGGAAAATGTTTATCAAGGAAAATATCAAGACTATAATTTTCATGATGTGAAAATCCAATAATATTGAATATATTTATAGTTATTTAATCTATCCTTTATCTATCATGGGGTTAAATGAACCATTGAATGTTGAGGTATTTTGTCTCATAAAATGATCCACTATTGACATGTTCCACTATGGTAGATCCAGCAACTCCCTATCTTGGATTCCATCACCATTTATATCCTATTCCCACTGATCCATCACAAAAACAAATTTTTCTACTCTTACTCCATCCATCTTAGGATGCTCTTTTTTAAGGGCATTTCCACTCGTTTCCTCCCCAGTACATTTTACTTATTTCCCCTGTGTAAAACTATTCTAAAAAAATAGTGTTTAGATGAATTAACATGGAAATATTTAAATTCTATATCATTTCATCTTAACCATAGAGTTCATTCATTAATATTGACTCTATTATAATTTTCCTAAAAATTAATGTTATCTTAACTGACATATGATACCAACTAAAAGGAAATGGCCTCAACCATTACATAATCTTTATTTTTAATTTAAGAATCAATTATCATATATTTTGTGATATTTTGAGGTTTTTATTTTTAAATAATTAATTCATAACTCATATATAACATGAACATATACTAAAAAGTGGAAACATTCTATCATAATCGCTTTTTTAAAATTATAAAACTTTTATGATAAAACATGATTTTCATTCATGAAAAGTCAGTACATTTTTCAACTTGACTTATTCCTTTATCTTACCAATCCTTTAATCTAGTGATAAGAATTATAAAAGTGTGGTATTAGTAAAAAACATATTAAAGTGTATAAAATAAATAAACCTATCAGTCAAGTGAAAAAATATGTAATTATGAAATGGTTACCTTTTTATGAATGTTTTTTTAACAAAATTAATTAATTATTTTCACTTGAAAAATACACAATTTATTGTTAAACAAAATCAATAAATACCACAAAAAAATATATAAATCATATAGGTATATATGGAAATATTTATCCCTATCACACTTTTAAATGAAATAAACAGACAGTTGATTTCCATACCTAATGAATTAGAGTGAAATCACATAACAACCCTTCATTGGTACATAATGTGACCACTCACCCGTGGTTTATAAAGTAACCAACTATAATTGGTTTATAATATAACCACCCATAGTTAATTTATAATGAAACCATACTTAAATATAAATAATTTTCAAGAACTATAACGTAATAATAACACATAAAATATTGGAAAATTCAAAATCACACTCATATAATATTATCTTCACCCATAAGAAAACAATTTCAGATATTATAATATTAATCCCTTTTAAAACCCCAATTTTCAATAACAAATACCTAGAAAACGGGAATTATGGTCTTTTCTTGAATAAATGTTGAAATATTTTAAAATAATACAAAATTGAAAAAATTGTTATAGTGTAAAAAGTAGTTTTTAACATATATGTTAAAATTGAACATTCCTTTTTTATATTTTTAAAGAAAGTCACACATTCCATAAAAATATTCCCTTTTTGAAATACATTAAAATAAATATATAAATTACCTTTCCAAAAATCTCATGTCTATAATTAAATCATTTTAAATACATGGCCATAGAAGAAAATGATATTTGGAGGGAAAAATTAAAAGAAAGGTTTTTTAAGGAAAGTCCCTTATCACGTTGGAAAAATTTAAATTAAAATACCGATGAAAGGATAACATTAAACACAATAATAAATGCTATGAGAATAGAGAAATTAATAATATTAAAAGTCAAATGGAATGTATATAAACTTCATAAAATAATATAACTTCATAACAACAAAATATCCATCAATGAAAAGATATTGAGACGAAGTCCCTTACCTTGAGTCTGACACATCAAATATATTCTTTATCTTCATGAATAATGAACTTATGTTAATTACCATGAGTTTCTAGGATCCCATAAATGACATTCCTAAAATATTATTAATGAAAGAAGTAAACAGAGAAGGTTGGGCATTATAAGGTATTTTAGAATAATATGTGTGAACCACCCCACACATATCATCATCCTCAAAGAATGCACAATAATTGGGTTCTATGAAGGACCACAATGTAATAGTTTAAAAAATAACCCTCTTCAAGAACATTACTACCACCTTGTTTGATTATTTATAGGCATTGAATACAACCAAGTAAATTTGAGTAGTCTATTGGATGCACTCAATCTAATGAGGTTAAAGATTCCATGAAACGTTCCTAGATCTCGCCTTTAGGTCCATGATCTCTTTTTCAAAGTCATATTCCATATATAAGGGAATAAAATTTAATTTAATACATATCTAATTGCATAAATCATAAAACATAGTTTATATTCATAATTATTTCTAATTCCTATATAGTGATAAAAGTAGCCTTGGACAAAACAACGATGGGTTCTGGAAATACCTCCACACATCGAGGGCTCAAGCATACCAGCAGCAATGACATACACATTATCCATTATACATGAGTCAATTGGGGGATACATCTTACTAATTTTAATAGGAGCGGCATCTTGGCTCTACCATTTACATATATAATCCTTAAAATATTCAATTCAATCATTATATTATGAATTTCAGCCACATGCACTATTTTCGTGAAACTAACCTCCTTATAGACGGTAACAAATCCAACATGAATATAAGAAAGGTGACCATCAAACAAGATTCCATTATGGGCATTCATATCGAAGAGAATTTTGATGTTATGGATTCACTGAGGATATTCTTGATTTGATCATTTTTTCCATAGTTGGTGATGTGTAGCAACCTGAAAATTTTGAATGATATTTGTTTCCTCAAAATGTGTGTTATATTATTTTCTACTCAACAAAACTATATCCCTTTAATAATTAAGTGGTTATAATTGAAATGTGACCTTTGGGTTTCGTTTTCTTATCTGAATGTTGGTATATTTGAAACATTGGTAAATATGACCATTGGAAATAACAATCTTACTAATAATTTTAATGTTATAATTCACATTACAAATAGAAGTGATAATGGATAATTATTTTTGAAAGAAGAGTCGATGGACTCTTACAGTAGGGTCGTTCCATACGAAGCCCATCTATCAGAAACTACGGGTAGTCGAATATTTACTCTTTCCTCCTAACCAATACCAAAATGGTCTTAAACATGATAATATTTAATGAAATATTCTATGAGATAACTTCAAGTTAGTGGAAAATACCACTTGGGTGATGTTAGCCGAGCTGCCCAATGAATCTATCACCATCTCACACCTTACCCATGGGACAAACTCAGTTGTTATAAAGGGATATGGTTCAAGACCTTAGTTACATAAAGTGTAATCCCTTTTATTAAAAATATTTCTATTCCATCTTTTCATATTTTAAAAATATTTTTTCTTTATTAAAATTCAGATGGATTTGGATAAATTTATTTTTCCGATAGAAATTGTACTTTTCAAGAATAAATTAATTATTATAATAAACTAGGGTATTATTAATATTGTATATGGTAATTAAATAGAGTTTTAAAAACACTCTATTATAATTATAAATGATAAAAAAAATTTATTTTTTCATGTATGAGAAATTTCACTATGCAACATTATTATGCATTTTATGTCCGCTGTTATTTTTAAAAAATAAGTATTTTATAGTTATAAGTTAAATTTATCATATTTAGAAATTTATTATTATACAATAGATTTCTTTTATTATTTCATAATATTAATATTAGTTTAGGGTTAATTTGTGAGAAATTTATAAAATACTTTAGTTTATTATGAATAGTTAAAATAGAGTTTGAGTTTTTCGGTAAGTTTCACAACTTCATAGCTATAACCTAATGATGTAATGATTAAATTAAAATTAAGGTATAATCCTATTTTTTAATGTGACATAATAGGTTTCTTAAGTGGCCAATACCATGGGCACAAACCATGGGAAAGCGCATGGTTTTACAAATACCACCAATGTGGTGTCCAATGAAAATTAATAAATAACTCCCTCAATTTTTCTATAAATACCCACAAATTCCATAATTTTCATTAATTTAAAACTAATAATAAAACTAATATAAAATTTTTACCTCTAAATAAGTCCCTTCAATGTGTCATCAAGCCCTCAAGTTCCCAATCTTCAAGTTTTAGGAATAGTCATCAGGGTAAGGTAATATATCACCCACCTATTTTAATCAAACACTTGTTTTTATGTCATGTAATTTCATTTAAATTTTATTAAGTTGGGATAGGTTATTAAATATCCCCCCATTACATTCCATATTATGTAAAAAATAAGATACACTTTTTCTTCTCACCAACTCCTTTTATGAATTTTTAAGTGACGTCACTAGGCTGCCAAAATTTCGTAAGGTAAATATAATCTTCTCTTTTAATTTCAAGTTATCCTTTTTATGTGGTATGTATTGAAAATATAAATACCATTTTATTTTGTACATTTTATTCTATTCATTTATTGTATTAAAAGTCTCTTAAGAATGGTAGACCCTTGTACCCTCTCTTTTTAATGTTTTCTAAAACGGTGTTTTATACCTATTATGATGCCAATTTTACTTCCCCAAATTTCTCTCTTTTTATCAAGAAATAAATTAATTTTATTTTTTGAATACCTAAACATGTTTCTTATCTTGGATTATCCACATATATTTCAAAATGATCGATTTTATTATAGTACTAAAATACATGAAACCCTCCATCATTTTCATGGGTTTGAAATGACATAAGGATCTTCTTTTTATGTACTTCCAAGAACGTCATGATTTTAATATGAACCCCATTTCTTTTATTATCCATTGGTTATTTATGAAATTTTTTATTTTGATCAATGTTTCTCACATTAATTAGTACATATTATAGGTGCTCCTTGATATTTCTCCAATTAATTGGGTAAAGAATTTAATCTCTAGATATGAAAATTTTTGTGATAACATAGTCAATAACCATGGTAATGTTTATGTCCCATTGATGAAAAAACATGGTGATATGCTTATGAATGACACAATTTAGTTTTTTTTACAAATTTAAATTTGAATATTCATATTATTTATTTTATTATATTCCTCTTTATTATGACTTATTATTATACCTCATGTTCTTATTATTTTTCCTCATGATCACATGTGAAATGTTTCCCTTACATTCTCTATGCTGCCCATTTCCTTTGGTGAATGTCATCAGGTAATGAGATGTGGTAATTTTACTTAGTATTAACCAATGAATAATTCATTAAACTATTTTAAAATAATGTTTTGTGTTTTTAGGTATGATTTTGATTTTTTCCATGACACTAAACTTTAGAATATTATTTGTTTGTAAAATTATATGTAAAGTTAGGTAATAAAAATTTGGGATGCCATAGTTGGTATCAAAGTATGGTTTATATATTAATGGAAATACATATTTGAAAACATTAATCATAACCTTATATAAATGTATAAATATATGAAAGCATCCTAGTATTTTTTTGAAAAATTAAGTAAGTGATCTCCGAACAAACAAACCCCTATTGGGATAGGAATATGTGAATGTGGCTCTGGCATAGATGTATCTAAGGGTAAAACCCAAAAACACTTATTTGAGCTATATTTGAAAAGAAACTAGTTCACAACAACATGCCTTCATGAACTTATATTTTAACACTCCAAAGGGATATATTTGTTTAATCTCATGATTTTTATGAAAAATTATGAAGGGTTAATATTAAATGTAATTTTTCTTAATGAATAAAAAATTTAAGTATGATGTCTTAAGACATAAAATTATTTAGAGTTATAAAATTATTAAAACTAGCATGGTTCTCACTATATTTCTCTTATTTTATAAAATATAATGAAATATGAGGAACTGTGAAAATAGTGAGCACAACAGAGCATGCACTAAAGGCCCTCCAATGGAAGAACAAATGGAATTCTTCATGTGAATGATAAATCAACCTCCTCAAGTTATTAGAAATAACTTGAATCAAGATGAGAGACCAATTTCACCATGGATAGAAAAACATTATATCGAGTCCTTTATGTATCAATAACAACCAATGTTTTGTGGATCTATTGACCCAATGATTGTGTAAGAGTTGATAAGCTCTATAGAAAAGATATTTTATATACATAATTGTTCAGAACAAGAGAAAGTCACTTTGTCTAAGTACCATTAAAATGGAGAAGAATATCGGTGGTGGGTACTGATTAAAAACATGAGCACAAGATATGATATTTAATCTATAATGTATGAAGAGTTTAGGGGAATATTTTATAATAAGTATTTCTCTTGTTCTATGAAAAAAAATAGAGAATTAATTCCTAAAACTAGAGAATGAGGAGAATGAATCTGTTGGAATCTATTAGATGAACTTCACAAGATGTTCACGTTATACCTCTACCGTTGTCTTGGATCCTAATGGGAAGGTTGATAGATTATTTAGTGGAATATAATATCATCTATGGAAGAATTTTTCCACGGGAGACTATGAATTCTCTGTGGAAATCGTAAAAATTTCTATGAAAATCGAACTGGAGTTTGTTGAGACACAGTGGTATCACAAATGGAATGAAAAGAAGTGATCATTTGATCCAAACTTGTGGAGGATCATTGATAAATGAATGAAAGTAATGAAAGTTAAACATTCTATATTTAACAAATGTGGGATGAAACATTTGGATAACTTCCTTCTCAGGGGTAGGAAGAGTTACATGTGTGGTAGAGATGGCCATATTTCTCACAACAATTGTAGTGAGGTGAATCCTCAACTCTTCAACACTAACAGAAAAGTGTAACGTCTCAGATCTAGATACCACTAAAAGGTTCCCCATACCCTGTTGGCCACATTGACTCATTAACATTTCCCAAAATGATAAATAATATTGTCTAGTAGTGATGGACTAGGCTGTGATAGTGGGGAAACTATACCCTCATTGGAATAGTGTGACATGGTATAATAAAAAATAACAATAGTGGAAGTAGTAAACATCATGGTACTGAAGTAAACAACAGAAGACTAAAAGGTTGACATAACCAAAAGGCATATTGTATCATAATGATGTATCTTGTCACATGTTCGAAAAAGGTGGTGAAAATAGGATACACTGCTATCAAGTAGAATGAAAAACTAAGGTAAAAAAATAAAAAAAATAAACACAGTAGAGTTGTAAGCCTTTTCTTGGTCCCTTTCTCTCATGCTCCTAAGTAGTAATCAAGTACCAGTATAATGAACCTTTACCCTATCGACACTTGTAGCCATATAATATTTTTGGGTCAAAAAACATTTCTCAAACAGGATGTGAGAAATAAATCACAGTAAGCAACCACCAAAGGTCTGTGCCAATCTGTCAGTATGTATATGCAGCAGTAGTGTACGATAATTAAATCAATTAACTAGGAAGTACTCAAAAGTGAACAATAATAAAAGTATTTTTCCTTTTATATCATTCACGTTCATTAAGATATTCAAATTACATCGAATCATAAGTTCTAGGGATCTGACCATGGCCAAGAAATCCCCTATTCAAGCAAACACAATAGATACCTCAGTAGGAATCCTCTCAAGTAAAATTACAATCGAATCCAAGATTGTGCTTTTCCTTTTCAGACACGTCATATGTCATTTTAATAGTCAAACATATGTTCAAAACCTATCCCTTAGGCAGTCCACAGGCATAACACCTCCTTTCCCACATGCAATTTCCCACTGGAATAACAAAATGTATCCCGCAGGCACACAAAACCTTGCCCAAAGGGATGAAAAAATTATTCCCATAGGAAAAACAATTCAATAGGGCCATGATTGAAATATATGAAAATAAACATATGGAAATACATGAATTAATTAAACCATTACATAGTTAACTAAGAAACAATTCACATTGGTAAGAATTTAATTAACCAATAAATTTCAAACAACCAATATTAGGGAGAACATAGGCATAACCACGGTTATCCTAATCCAAAAGGCCCAAAAATAGTTATCTAAGGGATACACACTCATGGGGTGGACCTTAATCAAAACTAATAGTCTCAACATGCTTCAATTTATATTATCAACCACCTAGACATCCTCAGTCATTTACATGGGTCAATGTCTCAACAAAGAGACACCCCAAACATGGGTGTGTGGCCTTATGGTGAATATAAACAACTTGACATTAAGCAATATGCACGAGACCACTTACCTCGTTGTAATATGACTCTGATTATCTATCTTCGACTTCCAATTCAATCTTGAATGGTAGAGATCAACGAAAAAAGGTTAATCATTCAGACTCAAATAACATAGTTGAGAACTAAAATCACCAATAACTGATCAATAATAGTTGAGAACTCTCCGATTAGGTTCCAACAAGAAATATGGTGAACGAAATGGACTTCAGATGATTAACCCAGAACCAAATACCCTTTTGGCACTACTTTCTTCTGAACCCAATGACTCCTCAGTCCAAATGATAGAAAACGATGCTACTTCATATTTTAAGTGAAAAGCACAATGTACACATCATGTAAGTCCATATACATGCCATTTATATCATTTTACTATTGAAATGGCGGCTAACGTCCGCTAACATACTTTTCAGGACCTACTGAGATGAGTACATGGTGTGTACTAAGAAGTACAAGACGTGTGGTTTGTTTTTTCACTTTTCCATACCGACATGCCCACATTCCATGTATTCCCTTCATACACATACATACTACACGGAATGTGATTATGAATACAAGGTGTTTATCCCATTATTCCAGTACATTTCTGGTTTTCCATGTTTTCTAAAAAACAACTCAAAGGAAAAAAGAATAAAGGAAAAAAGATACCTCAAATTAAGAACCGACTTCGTACAAACTCACCCCCCCGCCTTTAAAGAAATTTATCCCCAAATTTCCCTCCCAAGGGTGGTGTCTAAATATATGAGAATAACTCTTCCCAATGATCTTTTACATTGGCCTCCATCTCCCATGTATCGTTGTGTACTCATCCATGATGTCATAACACCCGTATGAGAGGAACCGTCATTCCTTAGAAAACCATCATGCTCTTTTCAACTATACAATTCAGATGTTCCTTAAAGGATGAATCTACCTAAAGCTCAAACTCCCAGGGTTGAAAAAAATGAGATAGGTCTGAGTGATTGTGGTGTAGCTATGAGACATGGAAGACGTCATATATGGGATGGTACTTCTGAGGTAATTGTAACCAATAGCCAACCAACCTGAATCGCTCTAGTATCTCAAACGGTCCAACATATCTCGATGAAAGCTTAGATTGTCCCCTGATTCTCCTGTGTCCCAACCTCGGTGCGACAGTTAAGAAAACACTATCCCTGACCTCAAACTCTAAAGGTTGTCTGTG
Organism: Viscum album; assembly: GCA_963277665.1. NCBI lineage: Eukaryota > Viridiplantae > Streptophyta > Magnoliopsida > Santalales > Viscaceae > Viscum > Viscum album. Next base: position 1,847,325,204 of record OY728143.1, on the reverse strand, counting down.
GCAGTCATCATAAGACTTTTGACGGGACTGCGCAGTTGTCATCCATCTCTGAATCAAGTGGACCTACTCAGAAGTATCCTTCATGAGACAAGGTCCTAGTAAGGCTACCTCACCTACCTTTAACCAGAACAGGGGAGAATGAAATGGAATACCATAGAAATCCTCGTAACGTGCCATATGTATCATCACCTGAAAAATTTTATTGTAGGAGAACTCCACCAGGGAAATATGTGTCTCCCTAGAGACCCCAACGTCTAACACACACGCATGGAACATGTTCTCTAGTACCAGTATCATATGCTCTAACCGGCCATGTAATGTCCTGACTCGGCTCACCTCTAAGACAGTGGCTGGACTGGTGGGTTACCTGACCCCAAGAACATATCCCAAAATTCCATATGCATCTGACTAGCATCGAGGGCCTTTTTAAAATGTTTGTAGGGGTGACTATGCCCTTATAAGTGATGGTAATGCATAGCAGAAGGAAAAAATGTAACAAATAGAGGAAGCATATAAAAATTCAAACTACATTAGAATCAAATAAATAAATTATAAATGTGTAAGCTGATAAATGAAACCATTTATACAATGATGTTATGATATAATGTTTGTACTAATGTAAAATTATGGAAACTGGAAATGCATGTATGAAATTAAAATGAAAGGAAAACGAATCAAAAGAAAAAAATACATATCAAGAAAAGGATCAATCCTCTACACCATTCTCCATCCTAAGCCGCAACCAAAACTCAAGCACCGGAAATTGCATGCTTCCCATTATCCATAACTATGAGGATAAAGTCTACTCAGGTACCAAACAACACCCGAGCAGGGAGTGAGATAAAATCCAAGTAGGTCGGAACCTATAGTGTCTAAACCATTACAATTCTTATTTTAAACATTATCAGTGTGACATATATATTTATAAAACAAATGAATGAAATTAAAAAACCAAAATAAAACCAACTTAACTTGGTTCGGGTTCCCAACGTCACTCTGTCCATACCACCTACTTCAGCCTACGCTATAAATCTGAAGAAGTTACCTATAATAAATTAGGAGGTGAATATATGTATATAAAAAATATATAAATAAAAATAAAGACAAAAGGAAGAATACCAAACGCATATGATTTATCTTGGGTTCTAGTTTGTGTCTCAACAAAGTGTGCTTCATGAACTAGAAATATGTCTGAATTTACGAAGGAACAAGGGTACCGAATTAAAAATCTTCCATGCATAATTATTATTATTCCGTTAAAGTTGTACAGTTGGAGTCTCAGTGCGTCCCGAAGGTATTTCTATGGTAAATCCTTCAATTTATCCAATACCATCGAGCCTGTCCAAGGTAATCGTCTAAAAGACCATGTATTTCTCGAGGAATGGATCTACCATGAGTCAATCTCGATATCGCACTGAAGGGGTCGAGTATCACCTGAGGCTTGGTGTACACACATTCCAACCGTCCTTCCTTGATGATCCCTTTGGAAAATGGTGTCACCCAAAAGTATATAGAATGCATGGGGAAGTACATATTAGGAAAATCCTAATATATTTCCCCCACCAATGTATAAAAGTAACTAGTCAGGAACAGAGAGTTCGTGTGTGAGTCCTTAATACATAACCTCATTCTCTCACTACCCTAAATTTAATTAGAATTCATAGAATAGGTATCATAGAGTTTCATTTATAGTTGCATTTAAACAGAACAATTAACTCTACCACAACAAATGATCATATAAACCTAGCAGCTATAGCCAAATCAATTTATAAGCGAATGTAATAAAAATGCACATATTAATTTATAATGGCATAACAAGATAATAATTGAGCAATGATCCAACACAACCAAAGATTATATTTCACAATTAACCAAAATAATTTATTTAATTAAAACTCAAAAAATAGATCATGTAACATGTGAAATTAATTAATTAAATTAATTCAAGGATAACATAAAATAGGCAAATAATTTCGGAACACCAAAAGGGGTATTCAAAAATTTTACAATAATTTAAATGGGTTAAACTTTCTCACTCAAAGGTGAAAAGGATCAGCAAAGAAGTTTATTTAGTTTAGAAATGATAAAAATTAGACCTCTCCAGTAGGCACCAATGAGTGGCACAAAATGTGATTTAAATGATGCAAAGAAATGGAGGAAAAAAGAGTATATGCCCTACTTTATGGTCATAGATGATCATATGATCCCCGGTAGGCTTTGATTTGTCTTGAAATAGAAGAAAACGATAGATTTTAGAAAAAACAAAAATCTCAGATAAAATTCTTTAGCGACTGATCATGCGAAGGATTTGGAATGTGATCGCACAATTCCTGGTGCATGGGATAAGCCTTACCTATAGGTTCACAACGCATCATTCGCGGACTAAAATAGATGAGAGATGATCTCGTGGCGGCCTTTTGGAGCAGGAAGGAGGTTGAGTGGCCCACCTAGGGAAGGGGGTGTGCCACACAGAGGAGAGGGGGAGAGGATGAGAGAAAAAAATAAAGAAAAAAAGGAAATTAAAGGAAGAAAGAAAAAGAATATGGGAAAAAGGTAAAAAAATAAAAAAATAGATAAAGGGGAATAAAAATAAAAAATAAAAATAAAAATGGATAAACACATTTTTAATTATTTTTTTCTCATTCACGCTTTTAATTTTATTATTTATTTTCATTCGTTTTTTCATCTCATTTAATTTATTTAAATTTATTTAATCCTTTTTAATTATTTTTTAACCAAACCGCTACGCTAGGGCGCGACATAATTTTTTACATAAGACCCGAGAAATTATTTAAATAATTTAAATAGCTGTACGAGATCCACAATAGGGTGCACATGCACCCTCCCTAGTTTCCTTTAAATATTTGGACATGAAAACATAATGGTTTATACCTTTGTTTTTTTTGGAATTTACAAAAATTAAAATTATTATTATTTAATATAACTCATCCATTACACCGTTAATAATTTAAAATCAAAAACCATTAAAAAAAGATAATGGTTAGTAAATTAATATTGAATGCACATTTTTATTTAATCGAAACAATTAATAACATCACATTGATTACATTGCCCAATTATTATTTACACCGAGACACAATTTATTAATTATGGAAATACCTTTTCATCTTTTGTCTTCAACGCAAATAATAATATTAATAATGAAATTATTATTATTATTTCTAAATTTACAACAAAAATATTTATAACCCAATTAAATTATCTTCTGATGCGATCTGACAAAATGTATGATTCACACAAAAGTTATTCCTTGCCTAGGGTAAAAACCATGTCCTAAAACTGTCTTTGATATCAGATTTCTCATTCAACACACCGTTTGTGAGAAAATAATTATTTATTATATAAAAAATAGAATAATAAATTAATTAAAAATAAAGTGGGATTATCACATGTGAGGATTTCAAACACCCGACGCGCATCAAAATTATACCCTGCCTAGGGTTAACCCATCATTTCGGACCTAAGGGTGGTCTCATATTTCTCATAAAATGCACCTTTTCAGAGTTATTTCATTTTTTTGAAAAAAACACACACATATTTAAATAAAATAAATTTAATATTTTTATTCTATCAATTTCAAGAGTTTATGGGTCTCAGAATCCCACACTGACTCATCGTCAAACTCTGAAAACTTATCCTAGAATATTTAAAAGTTTTAATAAGGATTTTACCCTTCATTTAATTTGTGTCTATTTAAATATTAATATAATTAATTTAATAAATTTTATTTAAAATACACATCATAGTGTCAAATATTGGAAAATAATATTCTTATGTTTAGTTCTAAAATCAAGCTACCCAGCTAACAAAAAAAATTACTATGTTTTTTCATCTGGTTCAAAATATGGGACGTTACAACCTTACCACTTTAGAACATATCGTCCCTGAGAAAACTTCAAGGATGACGTAACTCTCACCCGATCTACATGGCCATGATGTCTCATTGAAAAGGTCGTATTGTGTATACAAATGACCAACAGATGTTCAATAATTTGTTAGGAAAGAAGCACCTAAGCTATTAAGATCTGATTCAACACTCATTTTCTCACTAAAACACTAAGACGGTACATACCCAAAATCATTTAGCAAGAGACATGACCATGTAATCTTCTCATTAATCATCTGGTCCAAGTTAATTCTGATCTTGGGTTTTATGATTTTAAATGGAAAAAGTTTGACTCACGACACCTTCCAACATCAAAATTTTCTAGAATAAACGCCATTAATAATTCTAGTGATTCTACTCAATTGATTTCTAAAACCGATAAAATGGTCAATTATCATTGACCTAAAAGCCCATGTCAAGCCAGTTATTCATGAAAATCCATGGACGACCCAAACCGTGCTCATCTCACCTTATGACGTTCATAAAAAATGTCATTCACTGACAACTTCATTGAAAAAGAGAGAGAACTAGTCAAGCCACTCTGGCTGACCATTTAAGAAGTTTCTCATATTAGACAACCAACATTTTTTGAATTATACTATGATGCCTTCTACTAAGGTATCTCACATTCACTAGTAACACATCTTCAGAAATTATTACCTGACTTCTGGTGACATTCCTTGATTTAGGTATCACCAAGACTGATAAAAAATCCATGTAACCACATATTGGAATAACAGGAGTGAATGGAACTAATTCAAGGTAGTTCATACTCTATGTTTACGAGTGTGACGTTGGTACAAGGACAAGATGCTGATATCAAAACATTGACTGAGCCCAGAGCGGCATCGGCCTGGTGGTCAACTTAGATGAAATTTCTGGTGTACAAGAGTTTTCAAGAATTCCTACGTGGAAATACAAGGGTCACTCAAGACTAACCAAAGCCTTGATAAGAATAGCTTGTCAGTGTGAAACAGTGATAAAACCACCCTAAATAATCCCAAAATCATTTAAATACTTAGCATGGAATAAAACTGATACTATCTAAGAGAATCAAAGATGAAGGAAAGATATGGGATGTTATCATCACTAAAAGAAGAGTACACTAAGTAGATTTGGAGATTACCAGAATGAAAACATTTAAACAATTGGCATGAAAGCCCAAAAAACAGACTAGTTTTTCAAAACACTGAAGTCTCTAGAATTTATCCAGAGTATTGGGATGAACTTGATTCCTTTAAAAAAAATTCATTGTAATATAGAGATGAACCGAAACATATTTAACAATGCAATACTTGACGATTACACTAAACTCAACTGGTTCGTCATAACATTAAGAACATGATGAAATTGTGTATGTGAACGCATACTATCATGAGGTGATACCGAAGCATGATGAATTTTAACTTGGATGACGATGTACCAAGTCATCCATCACTGTGGAGAAGAGAGAGTCGAACGACCTATGAAGAAACTGACCATTACTAAGGCATGCCAAACCTAATGGAAATGATCATTACCTAATGGTCAATCCTAAAACAAAAGTCAGGGAAAATACGACCAACCGCCCAAATAAGGGTTTTATTTTAATAAAGGGGCTCTGATTAGTGGAAATGAAATGAGAATGTTTTTCTTCTAAAGAAACTCAAGGAAAAACTCAAACTAACCTTTTACCAGGGTCTTAAACAGAGGACACCGCTACATGTTCTATATCCAAGCCCTTTATATTTAATAACATTTAATATTAAATCATCAAAATATTTAATCAGAACATCAAGTACCATTTTTTTTAAAAAACAAAAGGTACTTGACCTTGACCTACACCTCATGGGAAAAAAATTATGCTTTATAAAACTCCATTTTAAAACATTTTACATTAATTGAAATTTCATCCTTAATTAAGAAATCTATCGCATAGATTTATTTTAAGCAGATATGACGACCTAAAAGGGTCTCACTACACTAATATGGGTTCATTAGAATACAACCCAAAAATAGTTATTTAATTATTAATAGTCACAACACCCATGCTAGGTTATCTCATAAGGAACATGCACTAACTAGACTACTTGGTCCTAGTTGTGCCTTTATGAAGTTAACAAATTCATTTGAAATTATAACATGATCAAACACATATCATCATAGATATATGGGTGGCTATAAACCTATAAAGTGATAATACACTTTATAGTTTTTGGCATTTGGCTTAAATTAAAATTCATCCAAAAAAATTTATAAAAGAAACTAATTACATAAAAAATAAGCTAGCAAGTCACTATAAGAGGATTTCAGAGAGATACATGTTATAATCACATAGGCATAACATCTTAATCACAGAGATGGACTAATAGGCATATAAGCATGATTCAAGGAAAACATGGTATCAAACATGCTTCCTAGAAATATGTTAGTAGGTAAAATATATCACTGAAATATGGTATCTAAAAAGGAATGATAAATAATTGAAAGACATGGAATACATTCATGGAACACATTTTAAAACAATAGGAAGCCTAAAATGAAACTACATGGAATGACACTATGCATGGAATGTGAATTTTTATTTGCCTATTATGATTCATGCAATGCATCATTCGTACGTTAACAGGATAAGGGTAAAATACTAGATGGTTAATAAATCATAATCAGGAAAAATTGAACCAATCACTCGAGGTGAAATCATATCAACTATAATATTGAAAAGCGTGAACATCAATTACCTACCCTAGCCACTAGGTCATCTCACATACTTGGGGTGATCAGTCCCATGCATGACTATTAAACAAGAACCGACACATTCATAGTCTCTTGTCTACCAACACAAAATAGTAAGGAAAGGGAAAAAATCATCTATGATGTGACATGGTAACATCCTGACCCAGCTCACCTCTAAGACAGTGGTTGGACCAGTGGGTTACCTGACCTCAAGTGTGTCTCCTGGAATTCCAATGGCTGCAAATTGCAGTGATGGAATTTTTAACATGTCTCTGGGGGTGACTATGCCCTCATAGATGAAGGTAATGCACAGTGGATGGAAAACAAATTTATAAAAAATATAGGAAGCATATAAACAAGAAAACTTCCATAGAAGAAACAAAATAAATTATAAATGTGTAAGCTAATAAATCAAACTATGTATTCAATGATTACATGCTATGATGTCTGTACTAATGTAAAAGTAAGGAAACAAAAATATAAGTATGCAATTAAACTGAAAGGGAAATGACGCAAAAGAAACAATTGCATCACGAACAATGGCTCGATCCTCTGCCCCAATATCCAACATAAGAAGAAAGAAATACTCATGCACCAAAAGAGGAACGCTTATTGTTATCCATAACTATGATCATAAAGTCTACTCGGGTACCAAACAACAACCGAGCAGGGAGTGAGATTAAATCCCAGTAGGTCAGCACCTGCAGTGTCTAAACCTTTCAATTTCATGTTGTAAACAATATTGATGTTCCATATATATATATATATAATAATAAATTAAAGAAATTAAATGACCAGAATAAGAAAAATATATCTTGGTCTGGGTTCCCAACGTCGCCTATCCTATACCACATGCTTCAGCCTATGCCAGAAATCTGAATAAGTTACATATAATAAAGAAGGAGGTGTATATATTTATATAAAAATGATATAAATAAAAAAAATACAAAAATAACAATACCCAAGGATTGTTCTTTTGCCTATGGTCTAGTTTATGTGTTAATATAGTGTGCTTAAAGCACCAAAAAGGTATCAAAATTTACGAAGGAACAAGGGTGCATAATTAAAAACCCTCCATGCAGCATTATTATTATTTGGTTCAAGTTGTAGACTTAGAGTTTGATCCTGTCCCAAAGGTATTTCTATTGTACATCCTTCAATTTATCCAATACCATTGAGGCCTTCCAAGGTAATCTTCTAAAAGACCAAGTATTATTCGAGGTGTGGTTTTACCATGAGTCAGTCTCAATCTCACACTAAAGGGGTCGAGTATCACCCAAGGCTTGGCATATACACTTGAAAATGTTCTGTCCTCGATGATCCCTTCAAGAACCGGTGTCACCCAAAAGTATATAGAAGGCCCGATGATGTACTTGTTTGGAAAATCCTATGATGTTGCCCCTACCAGCACATAATGCTAACCAGTTAGGAACAGATAATTCAATCCTAAGCCCTTAAAATGGAGGCTCATTCTCTGACGCCTATTTATTTAATTACATGCCACCGAATAGGTATCATAAAGTTTCATTTATAATTTCAACTAAATAGTATAAGTAACTCTGCCACAACAAATGATCATCTAAACCGATCAGCTATAGCCAAAGCAATTTATAAGTAAAAGCAATAAAAAACACATATTAATTTATAAAGTCACAAAAATATAATAATTAAAAAAATAACCAACACAACCAAATATCACTATTAACATTTACCAAAAATGATTTATTTAATTAAAACTTAACAAAAGAGATCACACAACATGTGAAATTAAATAATTTAATTAATTCGGGGATAACAAAAAATAGTCCAAGAACATCGGCACACCCAAAAGGGTATCCAAAGATATTGTAATAATATAAATGTATTAATATTTCTCACAAAAAGGTTTGAAGGTTCAACAAAGAATTTCATTTAATTTTGAAAGTGTAAAAAATAGATCTTTCTGGTAAACACCAATGAGAGGCACAACATGCAATTTAAATGATACAATGAAACAAATGTAAAGAGCATATATGCCCTACCTTATGGTTGTACATGATCCTATGATATGTGGTAGGCTTAGATTTGAAATAAAATAGAAGAAAACAAAATATTTTAGAAAACCTCCAAATATCGGATAAAATCTATCTGCGGCAGATCATGTGACAGATTTGTAATGAGATCACATGATTCCTGGTGCGTGGGATAAGCCTTATCGAGAGGTTCCTAGCGCATTATAAGAGTAAAAAAACAAAAAATAGACGAGATTATGGTAGCCTTCCAAAGAGGGAAGGAGGTGGTTCACACCACCTAGGGAGGGGGTGTGATCCGCACAAGAGAGGAAGAGGAGAGGAGGATAGAAAAATAAAAGAAATAAAAGGAAGGGAAAGAAAGAAAACAAGAATAACAGAAAGAAATGAAATAAAAATAAAGGCGAAGAGAAATGAAAATAAAAAAATAATAATAAAAATGGTTAGACCCATTTTTAAATTCTTTTCTATTTTTTTCATTCCCACTTTATATTTTACTATTTAGTTTCATTAATTTTTTCATATCTTTTAATTTCTTTAAAATAAATTTAATCCCTTTTAATAATTTTTCAACTCAAACAATGTGATATGGCACTACCAAATATATTACATAAGACCAAAAATTTTATTTAAATAATTTAAATAGTTGTCTGGGATCCGTAACAGGGTGCGTTGGCACGTACCCTAGTTTCCTTTATGGAATTTGATATGAAAACATAATGTTTTGTACCTTGTTTTATGTCAAGACATTATAAAAATAAATATTATGAATATTTAATATGACTCATCAATGAAATAATTAATTTTTTAAAAATAATAACCATTAAAAAAATATAACTATTATTAAACTAATATTGATTGTGCATTTTTATTTATTTGGAACAATTAACAATATCACATTCATTGCCTTACCAAGTTATTATTTATATCGCGACCCAATTTATTAATTGTGGAAGTACCTTTTCATTTCTTTGTCTTCAACACAAATAATATTATTAATAATAAAATTATTATTATTATTTCTAACTGTCGAACAAAAATATTCATAACCCAATTAAATTATCTTCGAGTGCGATCTGACAAAACATCTGAGGCTCACAAAAGTTACGCCCTAACTAGGGTAAACCCCACATCCTGGAACTATCGGTGGTCTCAAATTTCGCATTCAAAATACCATTTGGGAGAAAATAATTCTTTATTATATAAAAAATGGACTCATAAATTAATGAAAAATAAAGTGGGTATTATCTCATGCGAAGTTTCCAAACACCTGACACACATCAAAGTTATACCCTTCTTAGGGTAAACTCGACATTATAGACCTAGCAGTGTCTCAGATTTGTTATACGATGCACCGTTTGAGATTTCATTCATTTTAAAAAACACACAGGTGTATGAATAAAATAAATATAATATTTTTATTTTATCAACACCGAGAGTCTACAGGTCTCAGAATCCTACGCTGACTCATCATAAAACTTTGTAAATATTTATTAGAATATTCCAATGTTTTAATAAGGATTTTACTCTTCATTAAAATAGATTCTATTTTAATTTTAATATAACTAATTTAATAAAATTTATTTAAATGAAACATCATAGTGTCAACTATTTTAAAAAAAATGTTCTGATACTCGATTTTAAAATAGACCTACCTAGCTAATGGAAAAAATTAATTTCTTGGACATTTTCATCTGGTTCAAAACACAGGATGTTATGGGTCATCATTCTGAGGGTGGTATGTTGTGCTCAAAAGCACCTATGTATTGAGTTTAATCTAAAAACTCTTCTAGAAACGAGACATAAAGTGGGCATCCCAATCTAAAATGATAGAACTAGGAACTCCATGAAGTTGTACCACCTCTCAGATACATAGCTTTTTGAGCTCATCAACACTGAAGGTCTCCTTGATCGGCAAGAATTGAAAGACCTACAAAATCTTGTCAACAACAACCCATGCATAATCATTTCCCCTAGGAGACCTCGATAACTGATTGCATTGTCGAGCACGTCAAATTAGTTTAATTTTGACTAGAATTTATGCAGTATAGAAGCAACCCTAGGTCGTCTCTCGACGGATCCTTAGATCATTAATTTAAAAAGAGGGTTTTGATAATGAATGTAGAAGGTGAATGAGGTTTTGTAAAACTTAGTGGTTTTATGATTAAATATTAGAATAGAAAATGAAAGCGATAAAACAATGTAGATATTAACAGAATTAATTAAGCGTGATCAACCCGGGGTACTCACATTATGTTTATACTTCATTACTTCATGATATTGGGTTATAATATTTTAATACCTAGTTTTTAACACCTAGAAACATAATTTTACTTAGTTTATACTAGTATACCTCCTAGGATTTAGTCAAAAACACACAATGATTCACCGGACACTGCCGATGATTTGGTGAATTGTGTTTGACTTCATAACCGAAACTCTCACCAAGGCAACACGTGAAGAACTAGATGCACTATCCAGGTATGTATGTTATTTCTTTGTGATACCATGACATAAATTTACATGGCCTTGATAGTTCTTATCTGAGTTCCATTTACCAATATTAACCACACAAACACCTCAATTGTAAGGGGGAAAAGAAAGTGGTGAATGGTGTGTGAAACATCACGTGAATGGGTACCCACAAACATGATCATATGAGTTGATCATGACATACCAGTACATAACTAAATAAAATAAGAATAGGGGATGATGAGAAACAACACAAAATCTTGGAATTCAAAATATCATTCAAATATTACAAACATGAAGCTTGGGATTTACATCACGTTCCGCCCCGGGTGATCACAAGGGGTTTAGAAACCCATGGGAGAGGAAGAAGAAGAAGATGTTGAAGTAGCACTTCCCTTAGCCTCCAGAACTTCTAGGGATGTTGAGAAGACTCCTTGGGGAATCCAAAATGGTAGTACCTTGCCTCCTGGCCGAAATTTCAAATGGGGTGCCCAAGGTGCCTTTTATAGCCAAAATGAGAAGTGGTTTTGGGCACCCAGATTTTGATAAAGAACTTGGAGAAAGGATTTAGGCTATTATAAAGTCTAATATCTCTTTTAACAAAACTGGAACATTGTATCCCCACATATTTTCTATCTCCAAAGAACGTTTTTCACCATTTGGACAACTGCAGCACGAGATATGAATAAAATACAGAACGCCACTTTGACTTTGTGCATATTCGGTGCCTTGGACATATCAGTTATGATTGGCCCCATATAAGACGAATCAGGATTGGGTTCCTTGACATGAAATGTAAAAAATAATATTTGGGATATTCCCACAAAATATCATCCCATTTCGATTCATGGATATCGTGTAATATGCCAAACATTGGACAGATATCCATGGATCCATGCAATTTTGGCCCATTTTATCCACCTCATCAAGGGCCCTCCAAATCACCTCCACCTACATTGAAATAATAAAAACAAGTAACATTTCCCATTCTAATATTGATTAACATTAATTAATTGATTCAATCATAAAGTCCAATTTATTATTATCTTTGGAATATTCATTACAAAATTAGTTTAAAACAGCGATGTACGGGTGGAATAAAACATCGAATCGTGGTACAATCACACCCCCACACCTAAACATTTTCACTCCTGGGAAAAGTCACATATCAAAATAAAATTATGCATATATATATATATTTCCAAAATCATTATGATTTATCATTTGAGGAAATTTTAATTGACCAATGTAATGTGATCAATGCACGAACCGCACCAAGGATTCTTCCCAGTGGAAATGGAAAAAATATGTCTCATAAATCATTTCACAATTAAATTAAAAGAGATTTATGAGACCAACATGATAAAGGAATTAAAAATTCAACCATTACACTAACTCTCCATGTGTGTGTGTGAAAACCTTTCCATGCTATTCTTTCAACTTTCTATCAAATAAATATAGGTTATTTTAATATTATTCAGCTTTAAATGATTTTTCACCGAACCTGTCCTACATCCTTTGCAATCATATTTCAAGATCCACTCACATAGGCATTCCTAGAAGTCAAACCATAAGATCCCGACCAAGATATCCCCATATGTTTTACATTTCATCACTCCGCTAATTTTTTATATTTTTTTGAAGTTACATTTGGAACAAATCTCACACTCATCTCTCAACCCTTTTTTGATCTCCTCACGACACTAATTGCAGTAGTTATAACAAGATCAAAGGATAAGGAGGAGTGGTTTTTGACCTGCCCAAGACACAACCAATTTTTTTTTGTTTTTGTGTTTTTTTTAGGGCATACAACAGTTGGACATTAGGTACACACGCATAGGTCAATCTGGTATAGTAATGAAACAGATCGGATAAGGAACGAACATATGGAAATATCATTTAATGCTGAAAAATATTAACCCAACATATATTTACATTATATTAAGTAAGAAATAATCACACTTTGTGGTTTGGTGCAAAAATTTGTGGAGATGTTAGTGACACAGTTTTTCCAAAAACTACTCACACAAGGGGCATCAATCATCTCAAAGGTTTCACATAGATACAACCATTTATATCATTGACATAAAACCAATTCACTAAAAAAAAGAAAATAACTCCTTGATGTTAAATTCACACAATTATTCTTTTTATCCTTTGTTATGGTATTTTTACTTTCCCCCCTTTATGGTCGCCAAATCGTGGAACTTCAAAATTGTTGATGGGGAAAAATAAAAATACCATAAATAAGGCTAAAAAGAGAAGAGAGGAAAGAAAATATGAAAATTACTAACTAGCCCAGGAATTCATCCACCCCCAACACCTAGAATGTGCAGTTTCCTCACTGAAATAATTGATAATGTGAGAAGGAAGGATTAAACCTGGTATTTTTTATTGGTATGATGCATTGAGAAGGTGTATTTCCTCCACCAGATTCTTCAAAAAATACTCATAGATGTGTTTAAGTCGCTGCCCATTGACGGTAAGACTTTTCTACTCTGTTCATGCAAAACATGTATTGCACCAAAAGGGTAAACATTAGTAACAGTATGAGGACCGAGCCATCGGGAAACAAGCTTACCTAGGTGGAGCATAATCCTAGAATTGTACATGAGGACCTTCTCACTAATATGAAACTTCCTCTAATGAAGCATCCCATCATTGATTGCCTTTTTCCTTTCTTTGTTGATTCGAGAGTTCTCATATGCATCACGCCGAATTTCTTCCCACTCCTGAATCTGCAACTTCCTATGCTCACCTGCATCTGAGAGATTCATATTACATTGCTTAATAGCCAAATATTAAAGGTTTTCTACCTCCACCGGGAGGTGACAAGCCTTTCCAAACACAATCCTATATGGTGACATTCCTATTGGGGTTTTAAAAGCAGTATGGTACGCCCAAAGTGCATCATCCAAGTGCAAACTCCAATATTTCCAATTGGGTTGTACCGTTTTCTCCAAGATTCTCTTAACCTCTCGATTTGAAATTTCCGCTTGTCCGTTAGTTTTGGGATGATATGCAGTGGAGACTTTATGAAAAACCCCATACTTATGAAGAAATTATTTCATGTTACGATTGAAAAAATTTGAACCCTAGTCACTAATGAGGAATCCTGGTAAACCAAACCTATTGAAAATATGGGACCTCAGAAAATCAACAACAACTCGAGAGTCATCGGTCCTAGTAGCCTTTGCTTCCACCCATTTAGAAACATATTAAATAGATAGTAAGATGTACACAAATCCAAATGAATTTGGAAAAGGCCCCATGAAGTCAATGCCCCATGCATCGAAGATTTCACAGAATAACATGGGCTTTTGGGGCATTTCATTCCTCTTGGAGATATTCCCTGTGAATTGACATCGAGTAGATTATTTACAAAACCTATGGACATCTCTATAAGATGTTGGCCAATATAATCCTGATTCAAGGACCTTTTGAGAAGTACGTTGATAGACAAAGTGGCCCCCACATGCCAGGGTGTGGCAGAAGGTTATAACAGAGGTGAACTCATGGTCAGGGACACACCGACAAACTACTTGGTCACTATAGATTCTCCACAAGTATGGGTCATCCCAAATGTACCAACAATAATCATGCTTAATTCTCTGGGATTGTGAAATTCTGAAATCAGTAGGGATCCTAGATGTTGCTAGAAAATTCACAATGTCTGCATACCAGGGGGTAAGGTCTACAACATCACAAAGGTTATCATGAATGAAGAATTATCCAATGGGTATGGGTGAGTCAACATGATGGTCCAATGGTGGGTAATTCCTAAAAATGTGGTCAGCTACAACATTTTCCACCCCCCTCTTATCTCTAATCTCAAGTTCATACTCTTGGAGAAGGAGCATCCACCGTATGAGACGGGGATTGGATTCAGGTTTCTTTAAGAGAAATCGAAGGGCAGCATGGTCAGAAAACACAATCACTTTTGACCTAAGAAGATAAGAATGGAATTTTTCCAATGAAAACACAATATAAATGAGTTCTTTTTCTGTGGTTGTGTAGTTTACCTAGGTAGGGTCAAGGGTACGTGAGGCATACACATTTACATGAGGAGCCTTCTCAACCCTTTGTGATAAAGCATCCCCAACTGCAAAGTTAGATGCATCACACATAAGCTCGAAGGGGAGATCCCACCTTGGTGGTTGGATTATGGGAGGTGATGTGAGACTCTTTTTTAGTGAATTGAATGCATCCTCACAATTTTTATCAAACACAAACTCAGAATCTTTTTGCAATAACTGGGATAATGGAAGTGCAATCTTACTAAAGTCTTTAATGAATCGGCTGTAAAAACCAGCATGACCCAAGAAACATCACACCTCACGAACACATTTTTGATATGGAAGGGTTGAAATTAATTCAATTTTATATTTATCAACTTGAATTCCATTATTTGAAATGACATTCCCAAGAACTATCCCCCGCTCAACGATAAAATGGAATTTCTCATAATTTAAAACAAGATCTGTTTCAATGCAGTGGCAGAGGATAGAACCTAGGTGTTCCAAAAAATCATCAAAAGAATATCCATATACCGTGAAATCATCCATAAATACTTCCATTCAACTCTCAAGGTACTCAGAAAAAATACTCAACATACATCGCTGAAAAGTACCAGGAGTATTACATAGACCGAATGGCATCCTTCTATATAAAAATGTGCCGAATGGATAGGTAAATATTGTCATTTCATGGTCCTCAAGGGCTATATAGATTTTGAAATAACCCAAATAGCCATCAAGGAAACAATAATGGGACTTACCAGCCAATCGTTCTAACATTTGGTGAATGAAAGGTAATGGAAATTGGTCCTTCCGTGTGGCTTGATTCAGTCGACAGTAGTCAATATAGACTCGCCAACTATTTTTCACACGTGTCGGAACCAATTCATTCCTTTCATTTGACACAACTGTTATTCCTGTTTTTTAGGCATGATTTTCACTGGGCTAACCCATTTACTATAAGATATAGGATAAATGATCCCCACAACAAGTAATTTACTGACTTCTAATTTTACCACTTCAAGGAGAGTGGGATTCAACCAGTGTTGAGATTGTCTTATAGGCTTAGCCTCATCATCCAAAAGTATATAGTGCATACAAATAGATGGGTTAATCCCGGGAATATTAGCCAATGTCCATCCTATTTCCTTTTTACACTCTCTCAAAAAGTTTGAGCAGTTTCGATTCCGGTTGTGGAGAGAGGTTATTGGAAATAATGGTGGGCAATTGGTCAATACCCTCAAGATATGCATATTTTAAATTAGAAGGAAGTTGTTTAAGTTCCAACACCGGTGGTTTCTGGATTGAGGGAGGGGATTTAGGGGTAGTGAGGTCCATTAAACTGTCTATCTGCTCATATTTATTCTCTAAAGATAGAGAATCTATAGAAATGAGATTTAAAGAATCATCGATGGTCATGGGTACCTCAGAATGAACACACTCATCAATTAAAGCACAAAATTTACCCTTTTCAGAACCCACACAACACTCAAAACATTAATAAAAACTCAAATCATCCAAGGGTGAAGAAAATAAAAATGAATCATAGTTTGGGTTGGGGAGATAATTGTGTGTTTGTTCATCATTTGAGAGAACTTCCATCAAATATATAGGAAGAGTGGAGAGCTCTTCAATGGGGTGTTTTATAGCCTCAAGGATGTTAAAACATACCTTTTCTCCTCTGAATTCCATGGACTGCATACCATTGTGAACGTTGATGATCATCTTTGTTATTTTTAGGAATGGCCTCCCAAGTATGAGAGGAGCATGTCCTTGGGTTCAGGTATCTTCCATCTCAAGAATGTATAAATCAGCAGGGAAGATAAGATTCTTCACTCTAACAAGGACATCCTCAATCACTCTTTTTGGATGCATTGTACTCCGGTTGGCATGTTTCACGAAAATTCATGTTGGTTTAATCTCTCTAACCTGTAGAGAAGTATACACAGAGTGAGGCATTACATTAATGGAAGAACCTAAATCTAGCATAGCATCATAAAAGAAGGTCTCCCCTATGGTACACAATATCGTGAATGTGCCCAGATCCTTGCATTTGGTTGGCATTTCTGGTTGAATCAAGGCGAATACATTCCTACCCAAGATGAGTCTCTCATTCCCCATTCAGCCTTTGTCTATGGATGAAAAGTTCTTTAAGAAATTTGTCATAATGGGGAATTTTCTTGACTGCATCCAATAAAATAATATTAACTTGATCTTCTTTAAATCTATCCATTATCTCATTATCAATATCATTATCAAAAATTTTCTGAGATTTGGAGAGTCTTTGGGGGAAAGGAATAGGAATGGATTGTTCATTTGAGTCATCAACAATAATTTTATTTCCCTTTTTATTTTGTTTTTCATTGCATGAAATTTTTGAGGGTTGGGAAGGAGTGTTTTCAAGAGGGGGACATACCTGTTTCATAGAATTAGTAGAAGGAGAAGATTCTTTACCACTCTGAAGTGTAATTTCACATACATTACCTGTGTCCTTCGGATTGTCAATGGGTTGGGGTGGTATTTGTCCAGACCCTTGCATCTTAAGCTCACCGATGGTGTTCGCCAATTGTCCCACTTGAGTTCGCAAATCTTGAATTGCTGATTGTTTGGTCTGTTAGAACTGGAGGTTCTGGGTTGCCATTTTCTTCACCATATTCTCAAGGCTTGGTTCATATTTTGGAGGAGGAGGATAATTGTTTTGAGATGTTGATGGATAAGAAGGTTGCATACCTTGTCCTTATTGATACCAATTATTCTTTGGGTATCTTGAGTTTCCTCCTTTTCGGTACTGGGGTTGAGCATGCCACCCAGGGTTTGGATTTGGATTGAATTGTTCTCGCATGAATGGAGGTGATTGTTGGAATGGATTCCCTAGGAACACAGCTACACAAGACTCAAATGAATCATGAAGTTTTGGGCACTGGTCATAAAAATGAGTGTTATCCGAACAAATACCATAATGTAATGGAATAGAAGAAGAGTGTTAGTTACCTTGTGCTTGAGCTAATTTCCTTAAAAGGGTATGCATCTCATCAAGTTTAGTATCTACCTTTTGTTCTAGGCCGGAATGAATTACCTCATGAACTCCTTGGGTTAGTGAAATTTCTCGTGTACCAAATTTTTGTGCAATTTAAGCCATGTTGGCTATTAAGTCATCAGTGTCGGAAGGAGTTTTATCAACTAGGGAACCACCAGCTGCATCATCAATCATTCCATGATCCATGGGAATGATTCCCTCATAGAAGTATTGGAGTAATAGTTGTTCACTAATCTGGTGGTGGGGGCAGCTTCATCAAAGTCTCTGGAATCTCTCCCAGTATTTATGAAGGGTCTCTCCTTGTGAATGCCTAATTCCACAGATTTCTTTCCTAATTGATGCAGTTCGGGAGGTAGGGAAAAATTATCTAGGAAAATTTTTTTAGGTCATTCTAGCCCCCAATTGTGGTAGGAAAATATTATAGCCTATCTTTGGAAACACCATCAAGGGAGAAAGGGAAGGCCCTAAACTTAATTAGGTCCTCAGACACATTTTGGGGTTTCATGGTTGAGCAGACTATATGAAACTTTTTAAAATGTTTGTGAGGGTCCTCACCGGGAAGACCATGGAATTTAGGAAGAAGGTGGATGAGACCTGATCTCAGCTCAAAGTTGGCTTCTTCCTCAGGATATTGGATGTTTGCAGGTTGGTACTCCACATCAGGGGTGGTCAGTTATTTTAAAGTTCAATTATTTGTATCCATGTTTTCATCGGTTTGATTGGGTTCAATTTTGGATTTGTTTAGAACCACTTGAGGTTCCAACAGGGGTTCCTAAATGTTACTTGATTGACCTTCTCTAGATGCCTTGATTTGTGTGTGAAGAGACCTTTCAATTTCAAGGTCAAATTCAAGTATTATTTCTTTACCAGATCGGGTCATGAAAAAACTTTGTGAAGTTTGTTTTTTTAATATATATAAAATCACTTATGAAGGGTGAAAATAGAATATAATTTTATAATACATAATTATAGAGAGGGAGATGGAGAAGAAGAGAGAGAGAGATATAGAGAGAAAGAACACGCCAAAAACAACAAAAATAAAGACAAAACCCAAAACAAATACAATCAAATGGGGGTGGGGTATTTTAAAGAGTTCTAATTAAGAAGTAAAATAAATAAATAAAAGGAAATAAAAAAATATCTTGGATCCCTAGCAACCACGCCAAAATTTGATCGCGTTGTCAAGCACGTCAAATTAGTTGTTTCATTTTGACTAGAATTTCTGCAGTATAGCAGCAAACCTAGGTCATTTCTTGACGGAGCCTTATATCATTAATTTAAAAAGAGGGGTTTGATTATGAATGTATAAGGTGAATGAAGTTTTGTAAAACTTGGAGGTTTTATGATTAAATATGAGAATAGAAAATGAAAGCGACAAAATAATGTAGAGATTAATAGAATTATTTAAGCATGATCAACCCGGGGTACTCACATGATGTTTATCCTTCATCACTTCATGATATAGGGTTATAATCTTGTAATATCTGGTTTTTAACACCTAGAACCATAATTTTACTGAGTTTATACAAGGATACCTCCTAGGGTTCAGTCGAAAACACACAATGATTCACCGGACACCACTGATGATTGGGTAAATTGTGTTTGACTTCATAACCGAAACTCACCAAGGCAACACATGAAGAACTCGATGCATTGTCCAGGTTTGTATGTTATTTCTTTCTTATAACATGACATAAATTTACATGGCCTTGACAGTGCTTATGTGAGTTTAATTGACCAATATTAACCACAGAAACACTGCAATTGAAAGGGGGAAAATAAAGTGGTGAGCGTTGTGTGAAACATCACATGAATGGGTACCCCCAAACATGATCATATGAGTTGAGAATGACATAACAGTACATAAATCAATAAAATAACAATAGGGTATGACGAAAAACAATACAAAAACCTAGAATTCAAAAGATCATTCAAATATTACAAACATGAAGGTTGAAATTTTTATCACGTTCCTCCCCGGGTGATCACAAGGGGTTTAAAAACCCATGGGAGAGGAAGAAGAAGAAGATGTTGAAGTATCACTTCCCATAGCCTCCAAAACTTCTTTGGATTTTGAGAAGACTCATTAGGGACTCCAAAATGGCAGCACCTTGCCTCCTGACCGAACTTTCATATGGGGTTCCCAAGGTGTCTTTTTATAGCCAAAATGAGATGTGGTTTTGGGCACCCAGGTTTTGATAATCCACTTGGAGAAAGGGTTTAGGCTATTAGAAAGTAGAATCTCCATTTTGAAAAAACTGGAAAGTTGTATCCCCACGTCGTTTCTATCACCACTGAATGTTTGGTACCATTTGGACTACTACAGCTTGAGATATGGATAAAATACAGAACCCCACTTTTGTCTTTGTACATATTTGGTGGATTGGACAGATCAGTTCGGATTGGCCCCATAGAAGCCGAATAAGGATTGGGTTCCTTGATATGAAATGTATAATATCTAATTTTGGATCTCCCCACAAAATATAAGCCCATTTGGATGCACGTATGTCGAGTACTATGCAAAACAGTGGAAGGATGTCCATGGATCCATGCAATTTTGGCCCATTTTTCTTCCACTTCATCAAGGGCCCTCCAAATCATCTCCACATACATTGAAATAATAAAAACAAGTAAAATTTCCAATTATAATATTGATTAAAATTAATTAATTGATTAAATAATAATGTGCAATTTATTATGATATTTGGAATATTCATTACAAAACTAGTTTAAACAAGCGGTGTAAGGGTGGAATAAAACAGTGAATCATGGTATGATCAGTAACCCCATCATAAAATCCATAGCGACGTCATCCCATTTACACTCTGGGATAGGTAACTGCTTTAAAATCTCACCAATCTTCTGATTCTCCACCTTCAACCACTAACAGGTGGAACACCTCATAACAAAACTAGTTACTTCTCACTTCATACCTGACCAACAGTACTGACGTCACAAGTCACTGTACAACTTGGTAACTCTGGTATGAACTGCCCAAGATGAATCATGGAACTCCCACATCATCTCCATGCATATATCTATTGCAACCCACATACATCCATGGATACATAGAATTTCATCCTCGCCTATCATCCATCCATGAGGAGGGTCCCCACTTACCACACTCTGTCATAGAACTAGGCCTTCGGAATCTAATAGCTTCCCCACCCTCACTCTATCCAATAGGGTATAGTTAACTACTAAAGATGAAATATATTTCTGTCCCTGACTATCATGCACCTCTAAATGAATCTAATTGAATAAATCCATAAGCTTCCACTCACCACTAGCCTCATGCGCTGCATGTATCTGATTCCTCTTGCTCAGTGCGTCAGTCACTGCATTGCCTTTTCCAGTAATATAGGAATGCTCAAAATGAGACCATTGAAGGCATTCCACCCACCTTGGTTTTCTTAAATTCAAATATTTTTGATTAAATATATATTTGAGACTTTTGGGGTCCTTGTACTCTGTAAAATATACTCTTAATAAATAATTTCTCCAATAGTGAAAAGCATGGACAACTGAAGCTTACTCAAGATCATGGTTTGGGTAATTCCTATCATGTGGCCTCAACTATCGAGACATGTACACAACAACTCAACCTCCATAGATAATCACTACTCCCATACCAATGCATGATGCATCACAGTATGATTTGTAAATTTTTCCCATATATGGAAATATCAGTAACATCAATGATGTCAAACGTCCCTTCAACTCCTGAAAGGTTGTGTCACAAGATTATGAACACTCAAACATCACACCATTCTTAGTCAAGCTTGTCATAATTGTTTCTAATCATGAGAATACTTGTGTAAAATTCATTTAGTAACCAGCTATCCCAAAGAAACTTTGTACCTAAAAAACTTTCTTGGGTTGCTCCTTGGTTACTACTGTTCTCACCTTCTCTAGGTCCACTAATACTCCAGTCTCTATGATGAAGTGATCCTGGAAGTGAATGCGATCCATCCAAAAGTGGAATTTTTCATGTTCGGTATATAACTAATGTTCTCTCCATGTATTCAAAATTATATCAAGTTGTTTAGAATGATCACTTCGATTGCATGAATACAACAAGATATCATCATGGAAAAAATACCACGAAACAAATCTAGGTACGGATGGAACACTTGGTTCATCAGTTCCATGAAAACTGCTTGTGCATTCGTGAGACTAAACAGCATAACCATGTACTCATATTGTCCATACCATCTACGAAAGGCTGTATGAGTTATGTCTAATTGTCGAACATGATGATATCCTGGCCTTATGTAAATATTTGATAACACTCGTGCTCCTTAAAGTTGATCAGACATGTCATCTATCCGCGAAAAGGGATATCGGTTTTTGGCCATCTAGTGGTTCAGTTTACAGTATCCCACACATTGCCTAAGGATTTCATCCTCTATTTTTGCGAAAATTCCTAGTGAACCCCAAGGAGATGTATTTTGTCAGATACCACCCTTACCTCCCAGATCTTCCAACTACCTCTTGATCTCTTGCAACTTCATTTTGGTCATCCTATATGGAAGAATGGATACCGATGCAGCTCCAGGAACTAGCTCAATAGTGAAATCCACCTCTCTGACTAGAGGTAAACTTAAAAATACATTCAGGAAACATCCCAGAAATGATCAACCATTTGAGGAAAATCCACATGACACATTCCCTAGTCATCTAGATATAAACTTGCAATTTGGGTTGTCATACCACCCAACCCATGATGCTCAGGTCTAGCTCTGCTCTCCTAGACATCCCATTCACCCTTATGTTGAAAGTATCTGCCCTCTGGTGATTTGAAACTCACCCTAAAAAAATATAAATTAACAAAGGCTCAAAAAGTATCCAAGCAGTTATTTTTTAGAATGACATCAATGTATGTCATCTCTAAGACATAGAGGTTCCATAGAAAGTTACACCCACCAATCTCAAAGGTGCACAAATATCACTAATTCACACGTTCCTTTCTAATCCCAAATGGAGTGTCTAGAATCAAAACATTAGAAGTAGTATAAACACAGAGCACAAGGCTTTCCAAAATGTCCACAATTATAAAAATATGTGTAACACCAGAATAAAATAGTGAATAAGTTAAAACATATGCGACTAGGATAGTACCTCTAGTAGTAGAAGGTATGGGATCCTTCTACTACTCAGTCTGTTGCACTATATAAATATAACATGTACTGTAGCCCTGAGACACTTCTTAGAAACCCTGAGATAACCCTCCCTACTATCGCTGAAATATATGGGTCTGACAACCATGGCCACAACCACAACCGTGGCCTAAATGCCCCGACGTATTCCAGTTTCCAGACCTGTGAGGAGCTACTGACCAGACTCCTGCACGTGGAGTCAGTACAGAACCCCTTAACTTTCCATTGGTGTAAATACCCTACAGTAGCACTATATATAGCCCATCATACCAGAATATAGGTACTCAACTGGGTCCTTTGGTAACTAAGGTCACTTGTTCCCAACCATTCCACATAGGTATCATATCACCTAGACACAATACAATACATTCTTTATGCTACTATCACTATGAGAGAACTCCACATGATTCTTCATCTTTTCGATTGAGATAGTACCAAAACCGGTGTTGAACCTCCCAACCTCACACCACTATCTTACCGCAGATTGTGCATTGTGATCATTTCATGATTCATAGTATTATAGATAGAAGTCAACCATAAAACATTAAATTATAATATAATATCATACCTAAGACCACCCTTGAATAATCTACCCTTCGATACATCATCACCCATCAGAACATGTGAAAAATGATGAAGCTCAGTAAACCAGGAAGAATAGCCCATTATTGATAGTGTACCCTACTCCAGGTTCATGAACTCCTAGGTTCAGTCGGCCCTTAGCATATTGGGAAAATAATAATCATAGAAGGCCACCTGAGAGTCTTCCCTTGTCACATCCTGATTACTCCCTAACTGAGTGATAATATCCCACCTTCTCTTGGTATAATCATGCACCATAAATATCGCGATCTAGACACTCCTCTCAAAAGGAGTCTCCAGATGCTCGAAGATATTCATTACTAATTCCATCCCTGATTCAATAGAAAGTGTTCCACCATCCCCTAACAAAGTAGGTATATATTATTGCTTGAATAAATGCTTCAGCTCTGCCATAGTTGTGACAGCATGTGGTTCTCCCTAAATGGTCTACATGAACCTTAC
This sequence comes from Viscum album, assembly GCA_963277665.1. NCBI lineage: Eukaryota > Viridiplantae > Streptophyta > Magnoliopsida > Santalales > Viscaceae > Viscum > Viscum album. Next base: position 1,847,300,845 of record OY728143.1, on the reverse strand, counting down.
AAAACCTTCATGGAACTGTGCATATTCACCTATGTCTGGTATAACAGCTGGTGATGCAGCTGGCACAAATGGATGATACATTAGTATCCTATTTCCATCCATTTTTATAGTATGATCATCACCACTCTCCTGGTGTACCACTCATGTTCGTCATGGTGGCGTGACTCTACAAGTTTAAGAACACGCCTCAGTTCAAACCACACTATAAAATGTTTTCATGGAAAAGTGCATGAACAAAACTTGGAAAAACCCAAAAAAATTATCAATAAGAGACTCGATGGTTTGTACGCATGATACACGGTGGGTACCTTTATGTTCGCACATGTCAGTGTTCTACAGCCTCCCTAGGCATGTATCAACCCCATCTACCCAGCGTGACTTCAAGACACATGGCGTGTGCCTTTAAATTTCACAAGGGCATGTAACTCTACCTTTTTGTTCACATAAAGGTCCTAGGTACATGGTGTGTCCAGAATAAACATGGTGTGCACTCAGGTCTTCCCTCCCGACCATGTACTCCCACACGGCTAGGTCCACGCAGGTTTTTCCTGGGTAGGCTACACAGTGTGTACCAAGAGTACATGGTGTATGCTCATCAAAAATCAACAACCCATGATTCCGATCACATGGCCCCATTACATGGTCAGATACTACACGACGTGTACACAAGGTACACAATAAGTTCATATAAAAACTTGGAACATCATCTCCCCCATATAGGAAGAACACACGGTCTATTAAGCTAAACTACATGACATGTATACTAGTATTTTTAGGACAGAAACTTCAGATTTCCTTGAAAACCCTGTTCTTCATAAAAAATAACCAGTGGGATGCCCAATTCCGATCTATGAGGGAACATACTCTGCACGAATCAAATTTTGGCACCCTGGTAGAGCATATCTCAAACCAAGTTTATTTATAATCTATATTCCATCGGTGTACCATTTCTAAATTCATAAGGGCCCATACATCTTATGGATTGAAATATGACATCACACCATTATCTACTACACCCAACTAACACAACAACATGCACAAATATCACATCAACTATCACAAAAACATGAAATATCTAATACATCTAATATAGCATGGAATAATGCATGACATGTGATTCTAACAAGTGTCTATATGTTACATGAGATAGAACACCCTCATCTCATCGGGTTGAGAATAAAATAGAACCCATAATCTCATAAATTGTAAAAGCCTAAATCAACTGTGTCTCCCAATGGTGAAATCAAATAAACTATAACAGCTCAAAATCCAAAAGCACAATCCAATTCAAGGAAATTTGGATTTTCCCTATACACAGGGTAGCTACTCCCCAGCGTAGCTAATTACCAAATTTTAAATCAATTATATCGTCTCCAAATAGTAAATAAATTCATAAAATAAACTCCTCTGATACCACATAGTAACATCCCAGATCAAGATGCCACTAAAAGGTGCCTCGTACCTGGTTGGCCATATAGCCTCAAGCGCATTTCCCTGGATGCCAGAGGCTTCCAACTAGAAACAAGGGACTAGGGTGTGTTAGTGAGGAGACTATGTCTTTATTGGAAGAGTGTAACACAACGGAATAAATAATAACAATTGTCGAAGTAGTAAAAAATGTGCTACTGAAGTAAACAATGGAAGACTAAAAGGTGGAGATAACCAGAAGGCATATAATATCAGAATGATGTATTGTGTCACATGTTCTAATAAACTAGTGAATATAGGATACACTGATATCAAGTACAATGCAGCACTAAGGTACAACAATACAAAAAAGAAAGACATCAGCATCATAAGCCTTGGCTTGGTCTCTTTCTCTCTTTCTCCCATGTAGCAATCAAGTACCAGTATAAGGAGCCTTTCCCCTTTCAAAACCTGTAGAAATATAATTTTTTTGGGACCAAAAACAAGGTCCAAATACTGTTTGTTAAATAAATTCTTAGTAAGAAACCACCAAATGTATGTTCCAATCTGTCAGTTAGTAAATGCAGCAGTAGTGTGTGATTATGAATGAAATAAACTAGGAATTACTCAAAAGTGAAAACTCCTAAAAGTATAATTACTTTTATACCATTCATGTTCATTAAGAAATTCAAATTACATTGAATCATCAGTTCTTGGGATCCAACCACGGCCAGTCAATCCTTTATTCAAACAAACACAGTAGATACTTCCACAGGAAACCTATCAGGTAAAATAAAAATTGAATCCAAGCTTATTATTTATCTTGGTTGACATTTCATAAGTCATTACAATAGTCAAACCTGAATTCAAAACTTATACCTCAAGGAGTCCACCGACAGAACACCTCCTTTCCCATAGTGAATTTCCCATAGGCATAACAAAAAATAACCCATATGCACACAAAACCTTTCCCATGGGCATTAAAAAAACTTCCCATACAAAACACAATTCAACAGGGTCAAGCCCCATATATAAGAAAATCCGCATTTGGAAACACATGTAATCATTACACCATTACATGGTTATATGAGAAACAATTCACATTGGTAAGAATTTAATTAACCAATTCATTTCAAACAACCCATAATAGGGAAAATATAGGCATAACCACTTTTATCCTAATCCAAAAGTCCCAACAACAGTTATCCAAGGGAAACACACCAGTGGGGTGGCCCTTAATAGAAACTAGCAGTCTTAACATGCTTCAATTCACATAATTAACAACTTAAACATACTTAGGCATTAACATGGGTCAATGTGTCAACAAAGAGACATCCCAAACATGGGTGTGTGGCACACCGGCGCATATAAACAAATTGAAATTGAGAAATAAGCACGAGACCACCTACCTAGTCATTGTATGACTCTCCTCATCCAGCCTCAACATCCAATTAAATATATAACAATAGAGATCTATGAAACAAGGATAATAATTCAACCTTAAATAACATATTCGAGAACTAAAGTCACCAAGAATGACTCAATAGTATCTGAGAACTCACTGATTGGGTTTCAACTAGACTAACGACGATCGAAATGGAGTTTGGATGCTCAACTAGGAACCAAATCCACTTCCAGCAATGTTGCTTCGCGAACCTAGTGACTCCTCTAACCAAAATGACTAAAAACGAGGCTACATCCCATTTTAAGATAAAAACACAAATTAAAAATTGTGTAATTCCATTTACATAGCATGTTTATAATTTTACTATTCAAATGGTGGCTATCTTCTATCGACTTACTTTCCAGGACCTGACTACATGGCGTGTACCAAGAAGTACACGACATAATGTACGCTTTTCCTCTATTCCCTGTCGACATTCCCACACACCATGTATTCCCTTCATACATAAACATACAACAAGGCATGTGCTTGGGAATAATGGTGTGTATCCCTTGACTCCAGTACTACTCTAGTTTTCCCTTGTTTTATAAAAAACAACTCAAAGGAAAAAAGAATAAATGAAAACTGTATCTCAAAGTAAAAACTAGTTTCTTACACAAATGGAAGATGGTGTAGTCTAAACCTGAAGTCAAATGCTTCATGTGTGGATAGAATGGTCACTTTTTTAATCACTATCCAAATTTGAGGGAAGTAGAGGGGAATCACCATCAACACCAGCATAGGCCAAGGGATAGTGTTTGTTCTTTTTCTATCATGACGTCTAATGTTCATTCTAAAAATGATTTGGTGTAAGGTACTCTCATTTTTCTCTCAAAACTAGAAAGTAGATTGTTTGATTCTGGTTCTACACATTCCTTTATTTCCTACAAGTTTTCAAAGAATATAGAATCAATATCGGAACTCCTAGAAGTATAATTATCAATAAAAAATATGGAGGGATTATCCAATCATAAACATTGTATAAAAACTCTAGTATTCACTTTGTAGAGTACATTCTCATCACAAATATAGTAGTCATGTTAATAATGGAATTCAAAATTATACTAGGTATGGAATGGATCTCAAATTATAATTCTAAGATGAAATGAAGATGTGAGTAACTCTCCGTAGTCTTGAGTGGAAAATCTATAGTTATCTTCAAAAAAGATATATCTCCACCTAAGATTTATCTAGAAGCACCACCAATAGACTTCTTTGGTGAGTTGATTAGTGAAGATGAAGAAGGGGATGAAATAATAAGAATAGAAAATGTTACCATCATTTATGAATACATTGATGTATTTCATGATGAGTATCCTTAACCTCCCAAGAAATAGATGTAGATTTCTTCGTTGAACTCATTCCTTGTTCCAAGATGATATCAAAAACTCCCTATATAATGTAAAATGTGGAGATGGAGAAATTAAATAAACAACTCCGAGATCTTTTGCAGAAGGGTTTTATCTGACCAAGTGTGTCAACATGGGTGAATACTAATTATGGATCAATGTGGATATGAATTGATTATAGAGAATATAATGGGATCCCAATTAATAACAAGTAACCTTATCCAACAATTGAGCATTTATTTTACCATCTTCGTGGGGATCAAGTCTTCTCTAAGATTGATCTTTGATCTTATTATCATAAATTTATGGTGAAGAAATACGATATTCAAAATCTTTCCTTCTTATAAAGATATGTTCATTTTGATTTGTTTGTTTTTCCCTTAGGATTGACTAATGCACCTGATATTTTTATTGATTTGATGAATAGAGTGTTTAAGGAAAACCATGATAACATTATGGTAGTTTTTATTGATGATATTATGATATATTCAAAAATTCATGAGGAGCCTGAGGATCATCTCATGTTGATAATAAAAACACTGATTAAGGATAGGTTATTTGGAATCTTTAGAATGCCGGTTTTTTGGTTATAGGAATATATTTCTAGGGTCGCATTTTAAACAGTGAACAAAGATTAATTGACCTGGAAATGAAAAAGTTTATAGAGGAGTTGCCTCATTAAATAATAGTAACTAAGGTCCATAGTTTCATTGGTTTATAATATTATTTTATGAGGTTTGTGAAAAATAAAATTGGTCACTTTATATTCCACTATCCATGTTAACTCGAAAAGGGGTTAAGTTCTTCTGGAAAAAGGAGTGTGAGGAATGATTCTAAGAACTGAAGAAGAGATTGGTTACTACACCAATGTTAACTATACCCTATATCAGGGAAGGATTCATTGATTTTATTAATTCATATCTGAAATTTTTTGGGTGCATCATCATGAAAAATGACAATGTGATTTCATATGCATATCAACAGTTTAATGCTCATGAGAATAATTCTCCTATGGATGATCTGGATAAAGATACAGATTTTTTTCTCTCAATATATAGAGGCACAATATTTTTGGAAAGAATTACAATATGTTGATAGACCGCAAAATTTTGAAGTGTATTTTTATGCATAAATAATTGAACATGTGACCGTGGATATGGTTGGAACTCTATAAATACTCTGATCGTTCAATTCTTTATCACTTAGGAAGAGAAAACAAATTCGCTAATGCATTAAGTAGGAGAGAATCTATTGATTTGTTAATGATGAGTATTCAAGGAGATCCTATGATCAAATATCTAGTTAAGATGAACAATGTAATTTTAAGGGAAGGTACATCATCAACCCTATTCCAAAGTATTTCTCTACTATCATTACTATAGAAGATTAACAAATATCAAAGATATGATATTTTGTTGTATAAGAAGATTTATGCTATGATGGATGGGATGTTTCCATAGTTCTATATTGATCAATAAGGTGTACTTAAATTTCATACAAGGATATGTGTTCCATCTATTCCAAAAATAATGGAGCGAATGGATTAAGCTCATAGATCTACTTTCTGTATACATCTTGGAAGCACAAAAATGTATAGGGACCCTCGTGACAATTATTGGTGGGATAACATGAAAAATGAGATTTCTGACTATACTAAAAGTTTCCCGGTGTGTCAAAAAGTCAACGTAGTGTGACCAATTCATAAATGTGTTTTACAACCACTACCCATACGATCATGAAAGTGGGATAATATCACAATATATTTTTCCACTTTCCTCCTGATAGATTCCAATGGAAACAATGTGATATGGGTTATAGTGGACTATCTCACCATGAATTCTCATTTTTTATATATTTGTGATGATTTCTCTCTTGAATAACTCCCTGATATATATGTGAACAAAGTTGTAAGCCTGCATGGAGTTCCACATTATTTCAAATCTGATCGTGATCCAAGGTTCACATCAAAATTCTAGAGATGTCTTAAACAATCTCTGAGTATCGAATTGAATCTCTGTATGACCTATCATCCTCAAACTGATTTCATATATAAAATGACTTTTCAAAAACATGAGTACATGCTGTGAACATGTTTAATGGAATTTAAATGTGGATGGGATCAACATCTCCCATTAGTTGAGTTCTCATACAATATCAGCTTCCATTAGAGTATTACAATGGCACCATATGAAGATCTATGTGGAAAGCAATGTAGAAATAATACTTTATGGGATGTAACTAGTGGTATAATTCTTATTCGGTGTGATCTTGTGCTAGAGATGATAGAAAAGGTTCCTAAAATCCAATAAAACATAAATTCTACTCAGATTCTATAGAAGAGAGATGCTAAAAACCGTCTATCAGAGTTGGAATTTGATGTTGGAGAACATTTCTAAAATTTTATTTCAAGATGTAAGAGGGTCATGTTGTTTGGGATGAAAGGGAACATCAGCCCTATGTACATTGTAACCTATGAAATCCTTGATTTCATAGGATTAGTGGAATATCGTTTTGAACTACCACCAAACCTATCTCATGCTCGTGATGTTTTTCACATATCTCTCTTAAGGAATTTCATTCCTGACCCTTCACTTTTACTGAATCCTGAAGTTCTAAAATCGGAACATGATCTATCTTATGAGAAGCGGTCAGGGTGATCTTGGACCATAGAGACAAGGTTCAATGCAACAAGACTTCCCATAATGTTAAACTATTTTGGATGAACCTAAAATATGAAGAAGCCACAAATGAACTAGGGGATACAGTGAGGAATAAAGTACCCACACCATTTATATTCATTGGGAAAAATTTAAAATTTCGTGTATGAAATTTCTTAAGGGTTGAAGAATGTAATGTCCAAAACTTTTTGAATGATAATTGTTTCCTCTAAATGAGTGTTATATTATTTTGTACTCAACACAACTATATCCCTTTAATAATGAAGTCAGTATAATTGAAATGTGACTTTTGGGTTTCAACCATTATATGACTATTGGACCATTATAACCCTTGGTCAATATGACCATTGGAAACAATAATTTTAATAATAATTTTAATGTTATAATTGGTATTATAAATTGAAACGATATTGGATAATTAAGGAAGAAAGAAGAGTCGATGGACTCATCCTATAGGTTTATTCCATAGGAAGCCTATCCTAAGAACATGGGAGGGAGGTAGAATATTTGAACATTTCTCTTGAATAATCCCAATTTGAGCTTCACCATGTTAATATTGAATTAATTTTCTTATGGGATAAGTTCAAGTTAGTGGGTATTAACACTCGGGCGATGTTAGCCGAGCCTCCTAGTGATTCTATCACCATCACACACCATAACCTTAGGTCATACGTTGGTGTTATAAATATTTATGTTTCTAGACCTTAGTTACATAAATTTTAAACCCTTTTTATTAATAAATTTTGTGTTCCATCTTTTCTATTTTAAAAATATTTTGTTAATAAAATTGAGATGAATTTGGAAAATAAATTAAATACAAATTATACATTTTAGGAAACATATAATTATTATAATAAACTATTGTATTGTTAATAATATTTATGATAATTAAATTGGTTTATCAAAACACTCCTTATTAATTATAAATGATTAAATAATTTTTGTATTCCATTTATTGTAAATTTCACTCTACAATTTTACTATGCATTTTAGGTTCACTATTAATTTTATTGAATAATTAATTTTATAGATAAAAGTAAAATTTATCATATTTAGATATTTATTATGATAAAATAAATTTCATTTTTGAATTCTGAATATCTATATTAGTTTAGGGTGAACTTATGAGAATTTTGTAAAATACATTAGTTTTTTGTATAAAGTAAAAATATTGTTTGAGTTTTCCTTTATGTTTTATGATATCATGGATATTTAATAATGATGAAATGAATAATTTAAAATTATGTTTGACTCTTATGTGTTAATTTAAATCAATAGGTTTCTTATGTGTCCATTACCATGGTACAATACTATGGTCATGCCCACGGTTTTTCAAATACTGCCGATATGGTGTCATAAGAAAATAATGAAACAACTCCCTCACATTTTCTATAAATACCCACCCATTACATTATAAATGTTAATTCCAAAATCATCATAGATTAATATCTTATAGTTTTCCCTCCCAATAAATCCTATTAAGGTTTCCTAAATCTCCAAGATCCCAATCCTCATGTTTTTGGATGACTCTTCAATGAAAGGGAATCTATCATCCTCCTCTTTTAATCAAGAACTCATTTTTATGTTATGTATTTTAATTTAAATTTTATTATGTTAGAATATGTTATTATATATCCCCCATTACTTTATATATTATTTAAAAATTATAAGATACCCTTTTTTCCAATCAACACATTTTATGAATTTTTAAGTGATGTTTGTAGGCTATTGATATTTCATAAGGGCGATCTCAATTTCTCTTTTCCTTTCATGTTCTATTTTTATGTGGTATGTATTTCAAATATCCATAACATGTACTTATAAACCATTTATTATATTCCTTTACTATATTATGTGAATTTTATGAATGGGATACCCTTTTCCCCTCTCTTTTTAATGTTTTCTAAAACCAAGTTCCATAGACGTTATGTTGTCGATTTTACTACTCAAAATGTCTCTATTTTCCTGAAGAAAATGTTTTATTTAATTTTGTGAATACCTAGTCCTATTTATTATATAGGATTATTCACATAGGTTTAAAAATTATCTATTTTATCTTGGGATTAATATATATGAAACTCACCTTGTTTTTCATGGGTTTATGATGACATAAAGATCTTGTTTTCAATCATGTTAAAAAACGTCTGGATTTTGATATGAAACTCATTTATTTCATTCTCCATAGGTTATTTATGAAATTTTTTGTTATGATATTTTTGTATCACATTAATTAATACATATTAATGGTTCTCCTTGATATTTTTCCAACACATTGGGTAAGGAATTTAAACACTATAGATGACAAGTTTTATGATACCTTGGTGAATAACCTTCATAATATTTATGACACTATGGTGAAATCCCTTGGTGATATGCCTATGAATTACTCAACTAATTGTTTTATTAACATTTAAATGTAAATATACATGTCATGAATTTTATGATATAACTATTTCTCATGTATTATCATTATACCTCATGTTCTTATTGTTTTACCTCATGATCATGTGTAAATTGTTTCCCTTGTTTTCCCTTACTCGTCCATATGCTCACCCATTCATTTGATTTATGTCATTATGTTATGATATGTGGTAATTATAATTTGGATGAACTAATTAATAATTCATTCATGTGTTTTAGAATAATGTTTTATGTTTTATTTTATTATGTACATTTTTTTCGAAACACTAAACTTTAAAAGCACCTATCATTGTAAAATTTTATGTAAAGTTATGTAATAAAAAGGTGGGATGCCATATAATGAGAATAAAGAACTCTTCCAACTATCAATTTGTATACAAATCAAATATGAACAACCTTCTTTCATACCCCCCCCCCCGATCTCCCTAGAATATTCATAGGTGAAGAAATGGGTTTTCATGTTCTCTTCTACTTTTAATCATATTTGTAAATCTGATACAATAAATTGTTGAACACTCCTTATTTGATCATGAGTAGTCAATAATTCATTTCCAGATTCTACATAATATAATGTATCTATAGGTATGGATGAAAAGTAACTTGAATTTGGATATCCGTGATGGATCCATGATGGAGCTTTCACTTTTAATATTGTATCACTCCTTGGATTTAAATTGGTCGTTATTAGTCTGATTCCAAATAAGTGTATTAGTATCCATGAATACATGGATTGGGTTGTCCCTCATAGACTAAGAAGATATAAAAACAATCCTATTAAATTATGTTAATAATTCATCTATAGTCACCTCTATTGTATTATTAAGGATGTTAAGTTAGTTTTTGAGAGGTCTATTAAGCAAAAAAGTGTCATACTAGTTGGGATTAAAGTTGTTCATATGCATCCTTTTCGAATTTATCAGCATATCATTTATAGATTCCTTAATTGAAGTTCATATAGATGACCGAGGTTGTGGGAGTATCCATCCAGAAAACTTCCCTTAAATCTTCTTGATAAAAATTCTCCAGATAAATCATTTGTATAGATGAGTTTTCAAGTTAATTTGTCTATAAGACCATCCATACAATATTTATGATACTTTATTACAAAAATAATTTGTTTTTTTTCATAATAAAATTTCTAAGGGATTTATCAATTAGGGGGTTCCCTAGACCTTTGAAATTCCAAAAGAATATCTTCAATGTTTGAGGATTTTTCCCCTTTTCATTGGACCTTCATCATTAACCATATTTTCATGGACATTTCCTTTTTTTATTTTGAGATTTACTTTTCACATCCTTTGAGGATTCCTCCAACCTTGATTCATCCCCATTTTTAGTTGCACCTGTATTAATTTGTTTGTTCATGTTCTCAGCACTGTTAGTGAGTAAATGAGGTTGTTGATCCTCTGCTCCATCATCCCAAAATCTCCCACTTAATGGGGTGAAAGTGATTTTGGAAGGTATAATATCTACATCTTTTTTTATACTACCTGTCCCCGAGTAGACATAGAGTTTGGGACCTATGAAAAGGGATCCTCCATGGAATTGATATCAGCATGCTAAGATTTTTTGGAACCAATTTGTTTTGTCATGATTCATGAAACAGAGCATTCCAGCTTTTCACCATTACTATTTAATGTGAATCCAAATTCTATATACTATCCATGCCTATCAGCTGCCAGACCTTTTAAGATATTTTTGTTTCCCTTGGGGTTGGCCATTGTGATCATTCCACATACAACTTTCAATAAATTGGTGCATTCATTCTTCCCAACAGTATGTAAAGAGAATTCTTTTAGAATCATTGTTTCTACATTTGAGCATATAAAAGTCAAAATCATATTTGTATAACCCCCTTCATGAATTTCTTAAGTGGTTCCATCAATGGAATTTCAAGAAACATGTGGATCATGATTATCACATTCTTATAGTTTATCTGTATTAACAACACCAGTTTCCTCATCATGTTTGAGTTTCATGATACCTGAATCCATCTCAACCTGCACCTTTTTCTTTTCCTTTATTTTCCCATTATGACGGAATAGAACAATCCCAACACAATTAGTTCTAATGTCATCATAATTGAAATGTAAAGTCTCAAAATGACCATGGGTGATGCCCACAGAGAAAAAATTCATCTTGTTAGTGGGATTTAAAATATACCCATAATGCACTTATTTTCTATGTTGTTCATAGATTCTATCTTCAAGGTTGGTCACTACAATTCCACCACTATACCATTCAGCTACATATGGCCCTGAGATAATGTTATCATTAGTGTCTTGAGGTAAATCATAACTTTTATTTTTCCCTTTATACAGTAACTTATGTTAGTTATTTAATTTTTAATAACCTTTTTAATGGTTATTATTCCTATTATTTTACTTATTACCATTTGATATATTATTACTTAATTCATTAGGTTTATGTCATATGATTTGACCATATTAGGCATATATATCAAAAAAAGACTTTGGTAGGTTGATTATGGTCAAAGTTGTCAATATTTAACCACCTCAAAAAGAAAAATAAGGAAATTATTATTGAATTTATAAATAAATTATACTTTTACGACCAATCATGAAAGATGTTTTTTTATAAATGAAGTCTATTGCCATCATAGATATGGTTGGTTATATGTATGAATGTGTAACATTTCATTTTTTGAGGATCATTATAGAAATGAGGTAAGTAATATTTTATCTTTTTATAATTATTATAATATCATATATATCAAATTAATTATTTAAATATACTAATATATATAATCCATGTGGTGTGGTGATTATAATAGATTCACATCACTTTGTGAAGGCGATGTCCCACACATACACGAATGATGTTATCATATTCAATGACTTAAAATGTAAGAAATTAAATGATATATTATATTTTCATAAAGATAATTATTTAATTAATATCATAATTACTTCATGTATATCACATCTATTCTTTAAAATTTTCTTATTATTATCCATGTAAATTGTTAGTCATAAACAGTTCACATCACTTCGCGAGGCAGTAGGTTGTTGTACACACGAGTGACGTTATCACACCCCCTACAAAATAGATAGTAAAATGGGTATATATGATTTAATTAATATATATATATATATTATTAATATTTTATATTTACATTATTTCCATCATCATAGAAAACTGTGATAGGTGTTGATGGAAAACATGTTACATCGGTTGATGAGGCGGTAGTCCTCCATACACCCAGTTGACATTATCATTTACCATTTGAGAGAAGAGGATATGGATATAGTTCATTAAATTAACATAATAACATATATTTATAATTTATTTATATTTTTATTATATAATAAAAAATGAATAATATTTTAAGGATGTTGAATAAAAAATAAAACAAAAATGCATAGTTTTTAGTTTTACCTTTTCTCGAACCACCTCTTTAGGATTATACCTAAAGTATTCCTATAATATATTTATGACCCAAACCGTCTTCTATAAGGAGGTTATAGAATTTGAGAGTCTATATTGGTAGGTATTGGCCAAATAAAATCATATTTAGTGTTTTAATAATAGGGTATAGGGGTGGCATTTAATATGTGAGGTGAGTGGCACACATGTAATTTTAGAAAAGAAACTTTGTACCCACATTTTTTCACATTCTAAAATGGTAAAAAGTATAGTATTATCGAGAATTATACATTATAAGATCCAAATATTTCCATAAAATTTATTTTATGAATGTTTTTATGTCATTTAGACCCTTTTCATTTTAGTTTAACCCCCAGTAATCCCATTTTTACATTAACTCTGTAAATTAATTCTTACAATTTTCTCTATTAATTGTAATGAAAAATTATGTTTTCCTTATTGTAAATTATGAATTATCTTTTTTCCAATTATATAATCCATTTTACCAAATTCAATTCATAGAAATGGGAATATTATATTTAAAACAAAACCTCTTAACATGATAAACAAATGGGTTTCCAAGAAGTGCATTTTTCAAGAAAATTGTGATTTTATATTTAATATATAGTTAATAGTTATAATTATAATAATATAATGTAAAATTTATTTATATATAATATATTAATTTAATTTAAATCATTTCTAATTAAGTATTAACATAATTATTTAAAAATAAAAAACTTTATGAACTTTAAAACTACATTTAGAAAAGAACAAGTTTTTAAACCCAATATCAAACAAATACTAAAGTACAATATAAATATGATTCATAAGTAATTATGTGGAATATTTATAACTAAATAAAACTTATATTACTTGAAATCATATTCAAAACATATTGGGACCTTGAAATAAATTAATTTATTCAAAATAAATGTGTTTTTAAAAAATAGTTATTTTCACTATTCAATGAAAAATATATATTTTCTAGAAAACCCTAAAATTTAACCCTAAAAAAATAAATGTATGATGATTTGAGAAATTATATTAATTTTATAAATTAAAATTATAAAATTTTGAAACTGAACACTTAAATAAAACCATGTAAGAAATAGTTTAGTTAAAACTATTTCCTTTTTAATTTAAAAATTACATAATATTTTTATGGTGAATAAAATCCTGAAATTGATTTAATGTATTATTACATAGGTTGTTACAAAAATATTTTAAAATTATCAGGGTTTCATTAAATAAATACATAGAATATATTTAATGATGTTTTCCTATCTTTGAATGACTATGTCCCATGGGTCCTTTAGTTATTATCCCATGCACACAGATACATTTTTATTATCAAAAGGAAATTGATTAGGGGCATGACCATAAAATATTATAAAAATTGTAACCAACCTATTATAATATCATATCAATATAAAAAATAATTCCATCTTTAATATAGATCACTAATAAATACATGATCCTTCACTTGGACTCCTATGAATTAAATCTTTTTTCTCATCCTTGCAAAGAAATCCGGTACAGTTTCTCTTAGATAGTCTTGTGCGATACATAAGTGTATCAGTTATTGTTAACATGTATATCAACACCATCTATCCACAATGTAACTAGTTATATATATTTGTATAACATTATTTGAATATCATGAACAAAATTTTATTGAAATTTCCATGAATCTTGGTGGCATGGAATGACTAATTTAAAGCTCATAAATCATGAGTCAAAGAATAATTCAAATCTTCCCAAATGTTGGGATAAATATTAAATTCATTATAAATAATTTTTTTAAATAATAATGGGATTCTTATTCATTTAAATAATCATGAAATCCATATATTTTAGTTTTACTTATATTTCCACACATTTAAGATACCATGGTTCCTCTATCATTTAGAATGGAACTATACATTGGAATAGTAACATATGTTGGGATGTGGCACCACCTTTTCTGGTGTGGAAATATCATATCATATTTTTATTATTCTTATACAACCTCTTTGATATCCTCTTTTATTTTGATCATATGTTGAATCATGATATTTTATCCCTGAATAATATTAAACATCGTCTTCTTATTTCTGTTTAACTCTTCTAATATTGAAATCTCCATACCTTATGAAAATCTATAATTATGTACGTAAAATTACAGAATATAAATTTCCACATGGATATGTTACTAAATTCCCATACATGGATCTTAAAATATCAACATTTTGATATATGGGGATATTTTCAAACTCAACAATGTTGGAAATCGCCAATGTGGATTTATATAGGAATATAAGTGATATTAATTAGACAAACCTCATTTAGCCATGTGAATCCTCAAATGATCCATCATAGTAGTACTCGGCTACATTGATTTTCCTACTTTATCGAATTTTCATTTCTGTATAATCGGAAACAAGGATCATTCAACTACATACTTTATTCAGATATGCTAATTTTAGTTTTGTAGGAAAATTAGTTGCAGGGATATAAATACGTTGATTAATCACATACATAAATATGGAAAATTTTATATATCAATCAAACTCAATCAGCTTCTTTTGGGATTACTTATAATAATTCTCAGTAACATCATCACATCCCACTAATGTTGTAGACATTGTTACTTCGACTATCAACACTAAAATTTTTAATTAAGGGATGTTCTGTAATTGTAGTAACCCATATCTTCGTTTCCAGGTATGTCCTTCATTTTACTGGAGTTTTTGAGAAAAGAGGAGTTTCTGGAAATTTTTTAAGTACAAGTCGTGTACTCCTTTGCCACTCGAGGTCGTGTGATGGCCATGTCCGGGCCACACACACAGTGTGTAGGGGTGATGTGGAGGCCGCTTAAAGCGAAGTACAGAAAAGCTAAGTACACGCCATGTACTCAAGAAGTACACGCCGTGTATTTTCTTTTTTTTCATTAAACGGACCGGGGTCGCGCCTGACGGACAGAACTCGCTTCATCTTCAGGTTTTTCATCCGAGAGAACACGTACGGCCACAGAACTTCTCTGAGACCCCGTGCCTTCATCTGTTCTCTGAATCGACCGTTGTCAGTTGCGTTGTAACCGCAACGTTAATCTCTTCATTCTCCTAGAGCTCTGTTTTCCAATTCCTCCTTTTTCTCAAGTTATCGTGGGTTGACAGTTTTGGTCATTTTCATAGATCTAAGACATTATGAGGAGAATCAAGCATCGTGGTTCAAGTATATCAATCTCCGAGGATCTAGGTAGGTGGTTTGTGCCTTACCATTCAAATTCTTTGAGTTTTATGTGCAAATTCCACCAATACCCATGAATGGGGTATTGCGTGTTTACCGCTTTTCCCTTGTTTTTTTCCTGCCTTGATTTCATGCTTGTGTAGATATAATTTGATAATTTTTGGGGATAATTGTTTTGCGTGGATGTTTTTCCCATGCCTTATTTTGATACGACCTTTGGGTCTTGTTAGCCTTTGTCCCTTATACCTGTTTCCATGCCTCATGGTCATAGGAGGGAATGATGTTGTTAACATGATTGTTGCTCTGTAGACTATTTATCCAAGTAGCTTTATAAGTGTACCTTGGTTATCCAAGTATCTCTATAGGTGTACTTTGTCCTTATAGCAATAATATGCACTAACTAGCATGGGACTGTGAGAATTCGGTGCTATAGACTATAAGGTATAGAGTGAGTGAGCTTCCCAGAGAGTCTTAGATATTATAGACTATATGGGGATAGACCGAGTGAGCTTGATCAAAGAGTCTTGGACATTATAGTCTACCAGGGATAGACCGACTGAGCTTCCCAGAGATTCTTAGTGATTTTAGACTACAGTAGGGTAGACCGAATGAGATTCCTCAGAGAGTCTTTACTTTGTTTGAATGTGTTTAAAACCTTCCCAGGCTAGAGGAGGAATTCACCGAGTGAGATTCCTCAGAGAGTATGTGGTATACCTGAGGCTATAGGAGAATTGACTGAGTGAGCTTCCTCATAGAGTCTCTAGACCTTGGGCCAAGAGGGTTAGACCGCGTGATCTCCCTCAGAGAGTCCCTAACTACCCTAGACTACAAGGTGAATTGACCAAGTAAGCTTCCCCATAGAGTCTTATAATTTTCGAATAACCAAACCAAAGGGGTTAGGTAGAGTGCATTTCCTAGAGGTGTTGTGGTAATTCTTGGATAGGACCAAAGGGTATGGTTGTGAGTACTTCCCAGAGGGTTTCCTATTTATGTTAGCTGTTGTTTCACCACTGCATGCTATTCTGTGGAATGATCACTATTGTATGTCATCTTTTTTACTGCTTACTGATTACTGCATGTTGTTGCTACTACTGTTTACTGCTTATTGCACTATTACCTATCATGTACTCACTAACTGTTTGGTACAGATATTTGGGTGGATGCCTACTGGGATTTAGTCTCACACCTTATTTGGTCCATGCTTTTGGGCCCAAACAGACTATGTTGTTGCAGGTATAGACAAGGGAAAGTGCCCTTAGACTTCTAGTACTTGATTGCTTTGGAGCAGGAGAGCATGAGACCAAGCATTGGCTTGCGATGTTGAGAAGATTTGTACTTTGTTTTGTACTTGTTTTTGTAATATTTTATTTTTCAATATTTTGACTTGTTTGTCTTCTTTCCTATATATGTATCATGCATCATTTCATATATATACATATGTTATCAAGTTGTTTGAGGATTTATTCTTCTGTTGTTTATTATTGTTGGTTATTTACTACTTCTGCTATTGCATGTTTATTTACTTCTGTTTTGTACTCTGCCAATGAGGGTACAGATTCCCCACTATCACACCCAAGTCTCTCACTGCTAGTTGGTAGCCTCTAGTGTTCAGGGAAATGCGCTTGAGTCCATGTGACCAACCGGGTACGGGGCGCCTCTGGGTGGCTTCCGGAACTGGGACGTTGCAAATTGGTATCAGAGGGATTATTTTCTCTTGATTTACTATTTGGAGCCTTTATCCAGGGATAGAACAGATTTGGTACTTGGTAATAAGATGTGCCTGGGAGTAGCTAACCCATGTACAGGGAAAATCCACACTACCTCGTTTATTACAGTTTTCTGGTTTTGAGATTTTACAGTTGATATGATTTCACCAAGAGTTATTTACATGACTTGTGTAGTTATTTTTGTTGCTATTATGGTTCTATTTTTGTCGCAACCCGATTAGTTTAGGGTATGCCATATCATTCAACATATAGGAATTTATTATAAATCACATTCCATGCATTCTTTCCATTCCATCTAGGGTGCATTAGCGATTTCATGTTGTTGTGATAGACTTTGAGTAGATTATGCATGCTGTTGTGATAGATGTTTTGATAAAATATATGTTATTTGATAGAGGACTATTTATATTTTACTTTGCTTAAATGAATTCCAAATTTTGGTTCTTGAGGTGTTATGGGCCCTCTTGAATTGGAAATTGGTGAATCAATGACCTTTTTCCCTTATATATGACTGTATGGGATGCCAATATTTGATTTTCGAGGAGTATGGGCCCTCACGGATTGGAATATGGCACCTTCATGCCTTGTTTTCTGTGTTTTTTGGGATTCAGTGTAGTGTCTGGACTACTGCCCAGAGAAACCTAGAATACACAGCGTGTACTTTATAACTACACATCGTGTAGTTTCAGATCGTGTCACTGACTGTGTGAGCAGGAACATGGTTTTGAAGAAATGTCTTTAGCAACATGCCGTGTATGGTAGGTGCACGTCGTGTAGAATAGAGCTGTGTACCCAGCCTTGTAACTAACAACATGGGCTGGGGAAGTTCGAGTATAACATGACGTGTTGATAAAGAACACGTCATGTAGTCTTGGTCCAGGTACCCAGCTGTGTCACGAACAACAAGGGTCGGTGTTCTCTTCTCCTATACACACCGTTCTTGTTTGGAACACGCCGTGTAAAGGTCAGCCGTGTAGTCGGCCATCTACCTAACAACACGGGTCACCGAAACCATGTCTAGTACATGTTGTGTCCTTGGTAAACACGTCATGTAGTCTAGGGTTAAGAGGAACATGTGGGTTAGCCGTGTAAAGAGACTCGGGCAGGGGAATAGAGTTCAAGTACATGCTGTGTGTGGGGACAACACGACGTGTAGTTAGGGGTGTTACATGACCAGAAGTGGCAGGAGTACACGCCCATGTGGATGGTTTGAGTGAAAACGCCGTGTAGTTTTTATACACACCGTGTAGTCATGTTTTGTAAACTTGAATGTTTCCTTCTCCTGTTCCCATTTTGTATACTTGTGTTCTCAGTCTTTGATAATTCTGATCTAAGGTGTGATTTTGATCTTTCATAGTTATGCCTCCGAGATGTCCTCCATTTGTACGTCAGTTTCCAGACTGTGATCAGACACCGGATATGGCCGACCAGGTACCTCCTGCAGATCCTCCTTTTGTGACAGCCTTGGCACCAGTAGTTATACCTGTCATAGGTATTGATGCACAGTTCAGGGAGGACTTCCTAAGGATGATGCAGACCTTTCAGGGAGCACCGCCTCCTGCCCCATCGATGGCTGGGTTGACGCGGGTTTTCCAGCAGTAGCATCCTCCTACTTTCTCGGGGGATGGAGGACCACAGGCTGTAGATTTGTGGTTAGAGGCCACGCTAATGGTCTTTGTGCGTCTGGAGATACCCCGAGATAAAGGGGTAAAGATGGCTACTTATATGCTCCGAGACACCTTCAAGAGGTGGTGGGAGGTGATCTCGCAATCAGGGTGCCAGCTAAGTATGTCTTGGAACGAGTTTCGGTGCACCTTCTATGACTACTTTTACCCAGAGCCCTTGAGGGCCGACCGAGCCCGGGATTTTATGAATCTGCAATAGGGTACTCTTTTTTTCATGGAGTACTCATCTTACTTTACCGAGCTATAGTTCTTCATGCCGATCCCAGCAGGTGATGAGTTGTTCCTTGCTTTGAAGTTCGAGGACGGTCTCAGGAAGGAGATATGTTCCCAGTTGAATATATTCAGGTTGACTTCGACATCCTCTATCATCAACCTGGTGCTGATCACCAAGCGCAATCTAAGAGATTCTGGAGCAGTTAACTAGGGTGGTTCGACATCCATAGTTGTTGTTCCTCCTACGGATAGTACGAAGCGTCGCAGAGAGTCTTCTTGAGGAGATCAGAGTAGGCGGGATGTATCTTCTGGCAGCCAGGTTGTATGCTACCAGTGTGGTAGGAGTTGGCATACTAGGCCCCAGTACTAGAGAGACCCCATGGAGTTCCGATCTAGCGGTAATATGGGCCATCTTCAGCACTTTTGTCAGATATTCTCACCTTTAGCAGGTGGTAGGGGTTATTCTATGACCCCGCATTCAAGAGACGCTTCACCAGTTTCTCACCAGTTAGGGAACTAGAGTTCTTCAGGCCGTTTGGGCCGAGGTGGAGGTTGCGGCCATGGTGGTCAGTCACCAGGTCACCAGCAAAAGCGGATTGGATCAGCTCATAGTGGATAACCAGGTGCACAGGGCCACGGTACAGGCCAGACTTTCGTTATGGAGTAGACCTACCAGAAGCATGATCCCGTCCCTTCTATGGTTCGAGGTACGATCCTTGTAGCCTCAGTTTTATCTTCAGCACTTTTCGATATTGGTTCTTCACATAGTATTATCTTTGTTGCTGTTATGGAGAGCCTTGGGCTCTGTATCTTTTCATCTACCGACCTGTTGACCCTTTACACACCATTGGGAACGAGGAAATATAGTGTATGTCAGTGCAGAGAGTGCCCTCTTGTGGTTCCAGGGTGTCGCTTCTTATGGGACCTCTATGTCCTAAAGATAACTGGCTATGATGTCATTCTCGGTATGGACTAGTTGGTTCCCTTCCATGCAGTCTTCGATTTCTATCGCCGCATGGTGAGTTTTGTATCACCAGAGGGTGGGTCTTTTCTTCATAGAGGCGAGTGGGATGTCTAGGCGAGTAGAGCTAGACCAGAGCATCATGGGCTAGGAGGAGTTATAGCCCAGATTTCTAGTCTTTATCTGGATGACCAGAGGACTTCATAGTTAGACTTTCGTCCAGTGGTGGATCGTTTCAGGGATGTCTTTCTAGAGGAATTTTCAGGTTTCCCTCCAGAGCGTGAGGTAGACTTCTCGATTGAGCTCGTGCCAGGACCAGCACCGGTGTCCATTCCTCCTTATATGATGGCTACACCTGATTTTTAGGATCTCAAGAAGAATCAGGAGGAGTTGCAAGCAAAGGGTTTCATCCGACCAAGTATATCTCCTTGGGGTTCGCCTGTCCTATTTGCGAATAAGGCAGACGACACCCTTAGGCTTTGTGTGGATTATCAAAAGCTGAACCACTTGACGGTCAAGAACCGATATCCCTTTCTGAGGATCGATGACTTCCAGGATCAGCTTCGAGGAGCCCAGGTGTTCTCGAAGATCGATTTGAGGTCCGATTATCATCATTTGCACGTAATACCGTCAGATATATCCCTTAAATACTTCAGGATCAGGTATAGTCTCTGCGAGTATACAGTCATTCCATTCGGTCTCACGAACACGCCCGTAGTTTTTATAGCACTGATGAACCGAGTGTTCCATCCTTACTTAGATTCCTTTGTGGTGGTTTTCATGGACGACATCTTGGTGTAATATCACACTCGACCCAACCATGCTACCCATATTGAGATCGATCTGGGTACACTAAGAGATCATTAGTTATATTCTAAGCTCTCGAAATGCCACATTTTGATGGATCAGATTCAATTCTTGGGTTATGTCATCTCAGAGACATGAGTATTAGTGGACCCAGAGAAAGTGAGAGTTGTAGTTTCTTGGGAGCAACCTAAAATGTCTTTAGGTGTAGAGTTTTCTAGGGCTAGATGTATACTACAGGCATTTCATACATGACTTTTCATGCCTAGCAGCACCGCTGACAGGTCTGACCAAGAAGGGGGTGAAGTTTTTATGGTCAGAATCTTGTGAGTCAGCCTTTCTGGAGCTGAAGAGGAGGTTGACATCAGCACTGATACTGGTCTTGCCAGAGCCAGGAAAGGGATATACTATTTACTATGATGATTTGGGTATCAGGATGGGAGCTGTGCTTATGCCGGGAGATGGGGTCGTTACTTACTGGTCTCGGCAGTTGAGGCCACACGAGAGGAACTACCCGACACACGATCTGCAGTTGGCAGATGTTGTTCATGCCTTACGTTGTTGTAGAAACTACCTTCTAGGAGAGAACTTTGTGGTTTTCACCGACCACAAGAGTCTCAAGTATATCATTACTCAGCGTGATCTGAATCTTAGATAGCACAGGTGGGTCAAGTATCTTCACTCTTTCAACTTCGAGCTCGCCTATACGCCAGGAAAGGGAAACACAATAGTTGATATGTTGAGCAGGAGAACTCATATTTAGGTAGTTCGGGAGGCCAGTAGTGAGTGATAGCTTATGGATATTTTCTCTAAGATGCACTTATAGGTGAACGGTAGACAAGGATAGACTTTCCTATCTTCCGTACCTGTTACCTCTTCACTTCTTGATCGGGTACGGATGAGACGACTATCAGATTCATAGGGGTTAGTCCTATGGGAGAGTGTGTTAGGAGAGGACCCTCTTCTTGGTTGGATAGTGGGCAAGGATGAGATCTTTCATTTCTAAGGACGAGTATGGGTTCCAGCAGACATACGTGAAGAGCTGATGTGGGATTTTCATTCCTCAATTTGGGTAGTTCATCCAGGCATCACCAAGATGTATAGTAATCTACCCCGCCAGTACTGGTGGGTAGGTAATAAGAGAGATGTTACTGGTTTTGGCATAAGATGTTCTACTTGTCAGCAGGTGAAAGTAGAGCATCAGTGACCAGCAGGGCTTTTATAGTTGTTACCCATTCCTTAGTGGAAGTGGAACGATGTCGCAAAGGACTTCGTGACTGGGTTGCTGAGGTCACCTTGAGGGAGTGATGTTGTGTGGGTTGTTGTCGACAGGCTTACGAAGGTTTCTCACTTCTTACAGATCAAGGAGACCTTCAGTGTTGATGAGATGGGATGGTTGTTCATCCGAGAGATTGTACATCTACATGGAGTTCCACACTCCATTGTTTTAGACAGGGATGTGTGCTTTACTTCTTGGTTCTGGCAGGGACTTCAGAAGTCTTTGGGTACACAGGTACTTTTGAGTACAACATACCATCCCTAGACTGATGTCCAGTCCAAGTGTACGATCCAGGTGCTTGAGGATATGCTCTGAGCTTGAATTCTATAACTTTTCGGTTCTTGGGATAAGCATACAACTCTTGTGGATTTTTCCTATAACAATAGTTTTTAGGCGACTATTCTGATGTCACCTTACGAGGCTTTGTATGGTAGGCCATGCCGATCACCTTTATACTGGCTAGAGGCAGGAGAGGAAGCTTTGCTGGGACCTTGTCTTGTTGAGGAGACCTCCGAGTAGATAGAGTTGATTCGGAAGAGGATGGCTATAACACAGTCTCGACAGAAGTCTTATGCTGATTAGCGGAGACGACCTATGGAGTTTGAGGTTGGGGATTAGGTTTTTCTGCATGTCGCATCGAGGGTGGGACACAAGAGGATTCGAAGACAGGGTAAGCTTTCACAGCGGTATGTCGGGCCGTTTTAGGTGTTGGATAGAGTTGGGACGGTTACCTATCGGTTGCAGTTACCTCAGAGATATCGGGCTATGCACGATGCTTTCCACGTTTCTTAGCTCCGACATTACTTTTCATACCTGTCTCATGTCTTTCAACCTATGGAGTTTGAGCTCGAAACAGATGCATCGTTTGAGGAGCATCCTATCTGGATTGTCGATCGCAGTACGAAGGTTCTCTGTGGCCGGTCTGTTGCTCTGGTATGAGTGCTATGGCAGCACGGGTGAGTGCAGGATGATACTTGGGAGAGGGAGGCCAATGTACGATCGTAGTGGTCGGAGCTATTCTGGGTTTCTTCTTCTAAACATCAATAAGGAAATTTGAGGATGAATTTCTTTAAGGGTTAAGTTTGTAAGAACCCGGATCTTCTTTTTCAGGTATGTCTCTCCATTTTCTGGAGTTTTTGAGAAAAGAGGAGTTTCTGGAAATTTTTGAAGTACATTTCGTGTACTTTATGAGTACACATCGTGTACTCCTTTTTCGCTCGAGGTCGTGTACTGGCTGTGTCCAGGACACACACATAGTGTGTAGGGGTGATGTGGAGGCCGCTTAATGTGGAGTACAGAAAATCTGATTACACCCCGTGTACTCAATAATTACACGCCGTGTATTTTATTTTTTTTCAGTAAATGGACCGGGGTCGTGCCTGACGAACAGAACTCACTTCTTCTTCAGGTTTTTCATCCAAGAAAACTCATACGGCCGCAGAACTTATCTGATCCCTCGTGCCTTCATCTGTTCTCTAAATTGACCGTCATTGGTTGCGTTGGAACCGTAGGGGTAAGCTCTTCCTTCTCCTAGAGCTTTGTTTTCCAATTCCTCCTTTTTCTCAAGTTATCATGGGTTGAGCATTTTGTGACTTTTTGTAGATCTACAATGTTATGAGGAGAAACAAGCATCGTGGTTCAAGTATATCAATCACCTAGGATCAAGGTAGGTGGTTTTTTCCTTACCATTCAAAGTCTTTTGAGTTTTATGTGCAAATTCCACCAATACCCATGAATGGGGTATTGCGTGTTTACCGCTTTTCCCTTGTTGTTTTCCTGCCTTGTTTTCATGCTTGTGTAGATGTAATTTGATCATGTTTGGGGATAATTGTTTTGTGTGGATGTTTTTCCCATTCATTGTTTTGTTTACAACCTTTGGGTCTTGTTATTATTTAAATATTATACATATTTCCATGCCTCGTGATCGTAGGAGGGAAAGATTTCATTAACATGCTTGTTTCTCTGTATACTGTTTAGCCAAGTAGCTTTATAGGTGTACCTTGGTTAGCCAAGTAGCTCTAGAGGTGTACCTTGTCCTTATATCATTAATATGCACTGACTGGCATGGGACCGTGAGAGCCCCATGCTATAGACTATAAGGGATAGACCGAGTGAGCATCCCAGAGATTCTTAGATATTATAAACTATAGGTGGATAGACCAAGTGATCTTCCTCAGAGAGTCTTGGACATTATAAATTACAGAGGATAGATCGAGTGAGATTTCCAGAGAGTCTTAGTGATTGTAGACTACAGCAGGGTAGACCGAGTGAGCTTCCCCAGAGAGTATTTTCTTTGTTTCAATGTTTTTAAAACCTTCCCATTCTAGAGGAGGAATTGACTGAGTGAGATTACTCATAGAGTCTATGGTATACCTGAGGCTATAAGAGGATTGACCGAGTGAGATTCCTCAGAGAGTCTCTAGACCTTGGGTCAAGAGGGTTAGACTGTGTGATCTCCCTTAGAGAGTCCCTGACTACCCTAGATTATAAGGGGAAATGACCGAGTGTGCTTCCCCATAGAGTCTTATAATTTTTGTATGACCAAACCAGAGTGGTTAGGCTAAGTGTACTTCCCAAAGGGTTGTGGTACATCTTGGATAGGACTAGAGGGGATGGATATGAGTACTTACCAGAGGGTTTTTAGTTTGTGTTATCGGTTGTTTCACCACTGCATTTTGTTCTGTGGATTGATCACTATTGTATATCATCCTATTTACTGCTTACTGATTACTGCCTGTTGTTGCTGATACTTTTTACTACTTATTGAACTATTACCTTCCATATAATCACTGACTGTTAGGCAAAGATCTTCGGGTGGTTTCCTAATGGGATTTAGTCTCACACCATGTTTGGGCCATGCTTTTGGGCCCAAACAGATTATGTTGTTGTAGGTATAGACGAGGGAAAGTTCCCTTCGACTTCTGGTACTTGATTACTTTGGAGCAGGAGAGCATGGGACCAAGCTTTGGCTTGCGATGATGAGGAGCTGTTTACTTTCTTATGTACTTGTTTTGGTACTATTGTATTTTTTAGCATTGTGACTTGTTTGGATGCTTTCCTAGATATGTATCATGAATCATTTAATATATATACATATGTGCTCCAGTTTTTTGATGATTTAGTCTTCGTATGTTTATTATTGATGGTTATTTACTACTTCCTCTATTTCATGTTTATTTATGTCCGGTGTGTACTCTATCGATGAGGGCATAGTTTCCCCACTATCAAACCCAAGGCCCTCGCGGCTAGTCGGCAACCTCTGGCATTTGGGGAAATGCACTTGAATCCATGTGACCAATCGGATACGGGGTGCCTCTGGGTGGCTTCCAAAACCGGGATGTCAAAAAGTGGTATCAGAGGGATTCATTTCTCTGGATTTACTATTTGGATCTTTTAGCCAGGGATAGGACGGATTCCGTACTTGGTAATAAGTTGTTCCCGGGAGTAGCTAACACATGTACATGGAAAACCCATACTACCTCGTTTATTGCAGTTTTCTGGTTTTGAGATTTTACGGTTGATATGATTTCACCTAGAGTGATTCACATGACTTGTGTTGTTATTGTTGTTACTAATATGGTTCTATTTGTTTCGAAACCTGATGATATGAGGGTATTCCATCTCATGAACCATATAGGAACTTATTAGAAACCACATTCCATACATTCTTGCCATGCCATCTATGGTGCATTAGTGATTGCATGTTGTTGTGATAGACCTTTGGTATATTATGCATGTTGTTGTGATAGTTTCTTTTATAGAGTCCCAGATGTTTGATAGAGGACTTTTTGTATTGTACTTTGCTTAAATAAATTCCAAATTTTGGTTCTTGAGGTGTTATGGGCCCTCTTGAATCGTAAATTGGTGAATCATTGACCTGTTTTTCCTTATATATGATTTTATTGGATTCCAAGATTTGATTCGTAGGGAGTATGGGCCCCTACAAATCCGAATTTGTTCCTTTCATGCCTTGTTTTCTGTGTTTTTTGGGCTACGGTGTAGTTTCTGAGCTACTACCCGGAGAAACCCAGAATACACGGCATGTACTTCATGACAACACATCGTGTAGCTTTAGACCGTGTCATTGAATGTGTGAGCAGGAAGGCGGTGTTGAGGAAATGTATTTGCGAAAACACCGTGTACAGCAGGTGCACTTCGTATAGAATAGAGTCGTGTACCTAGTCGTGTAACTAACAACACAGGTCAGGGAAGCTCGAGTAGAACACGCTGTGTTGGTAAATAAAAAAATCGTGTAGTCTTGGTCCAGGTACCCGGCCGTGTTAGGAAGAACACAGGTCGGTGCTATCTTCCCCTATACACACCATTCATGTTCGAAAAACACCGTATAAAGGTCAGCCATGTATTAATGCGTGTAACTAACAACACGGGTCGTCGAAACCGTGTCTAGTACACGTTGTGTCATTGGTAAACACACCGTGTAGTCTAGGGTTAAGAGGACTGTGTGGGTTAGTTGTGTAAAGAGACTCGGGAAGGGGAATAGAGTTCAAGTACATGTCGTGTGTGGGTACAACACGTCGTGTAGTTTGGGGTGTTAAACGACCATAGGTGGCAGGAGTACACGCCCTTGTGGATGGTTTAAGTGAACACGCCGTGTAGTTTTTATACATGCCATGTAGTCGTGTTTTGTAAACTTGAATGTTTCCATCTCTTGTTCCTGTTTTGTAATCTTGTGTTCTCAGTCTTTGATAATCTTGATCTAAGGTGTGCTTTTGATCTTTTAGAGCTATGCCTCCGATACATCCTCTGGTTGTATGTCAGTTGCCAAATGGTGATCAGACAATGGATATGGCCGACCAGGGAACTCCTGCAGATCCTCATGTTCTGTCATCCTTGGCACAAACATTTATATCCGTCGTAGGCACCGATGCGCATTTCAGGGAGGACTTACTGAGGATGATGCAGAACTTTCAGGTAGCGTCGCCTCCTACCCCATCAATGGATAAGTTGATGCGGGTTTTCCAGCAGCAACATCCTCCTACTTTCTCAAGGGATGGAGGACCCTAGGCTTCAGAGTCGTGGTTAGAGGCCACGCTGATGATCTTTGAGCATTTGGAGATACCCACAGAGAAAAGGGTAAATCTAGCTACTAACATGTTCTGAGACACCGCCAAGAGGTGGTGAGAGGTGATATCACAGTCAAGGTGACATTAGAGTATGTCTTGGAATGAGTTTCGGTGCACCTTCTATGACTACTTTTACCCAGAGACCTTCAGGGACGACCGAGCCTAGGAGTTTATGAGTATGCAACAGGGTAAAATTTCTGTCATGGAGTACTCATCTCTCTTTACCAAGCTATAGAGCTTCACGCCCATCCCAGTAGGTGATGAGTTGTTCCTTGCTAGGAAGTTTGAGGAGGGTATTAGGTAGGATATCTGTTCCCATGTGAATATCTTTAGGTTTACTTCGATATCCTCTATCGTCAACTAGGAGCTGATCACTGAGTGCAATCTTAAAGATTCTGGAGCAATGAGCCAGTGCGGTTCGACATCCAGAGCTTTTGTTCCTCCTATGGATAGTAGGAAGCATCATAGAGAGTCTTATTGAGGAAATCAGAGTAGGTGGGATGTATCTTCTGGCAGCCGGGTTGTATGCTACCAGTGCGGTAAGAGTGGGAATACTAGGCCCCAGTGCCAGAGAGACCCGATGAAGCACTGATCTTGCGGAAATATGGGCCATATTTAGCGATTTTGTTAGATTTTGTCACATTCAGCTGGTGCTAGGGGTTCTTCTATGACCCTATGTTCATGAGACGCTTCACCAGTTTCTCACCAATCTGGTAACTGGAGTTCTTCCAGACATTCGGGCCGAGGTGGAGGTCATGGTCATGGTGGTCAGTCACCAGGTCACCGGAAACAGTGGAGTGGATCAGCTCAGAGTGGTCAAGCAGGGGAACAGGGCCGCGGTACATGCCAGACTTTCTCCGTGGAGCAGACCTACCATGAGCAGGATCCCGGCTCTTCTACAATTCGAGGTACGATCCTAGTAGCCTCAGTTTTATCTTCATCACTTTTCGATACTAGTGCCTTGCATAGTTTTATCTCTGTTGCTGTTGTGAAGAGCCTTGGGCTCTATATCTTTTCATCCGCCAACATGTTTACCCTTGACACGCCGTTGGGAATGAGGAAATCTAGAGTATTTTAGTGTAGAGAGTTCCCTCTTATGGTTGCAGGGTGTCACTTCTTATGGGACCTCTATGTCCTAGAGATGATAGGCTATGATGTCATTCTCAGCATGGACTGGCTGGTTCCTTCCAGGCAGTCGTCAATTGCTATCGTTGTAGGGTGAGTTTCATATCACCGGAGGGTGGTTCTTTTCTTTATAGAGGCGAGTGGGATGTCCAGGCGGGTATAGCTGGACCAGAGAATCGTGGGCTAGGAGGAGTTAGAGCCTAGATTTCCAGTCTTTATCTGGATGACCAGGGGACTTCACAGTTATACTTTCCTCCAGTGGTGGATCATTTCAGGGATGTCTTTCCAGAGGACTTTTCATGTTTTCCTCTAAAGCGTGAGGTAGAATTCTCAATTGAGCTTGTGCCAAGAGTGGCACCGGTGTCCATTCCTCCTTATAGTATGGCTACAACTGAGTTGCAGGAGATCAAGAAGCAGTTGGAGTTGTTTTAAGCAAAGGGTTTCATCCAACCCAGTATTTCTCCTTGAGGTTCGCATGTCCTGTTTGCGAAGAAGGAAGACGACGCCCTTAGTCTTTGTGTGGATTATCGAAAGTGGAGCCAGTTGACGGTCAAGAACCGATATCGCTTGTCGAGGATCGATGACCTCTTTGATTAGCTTCGAGGATCCAAGGTATTCTCGAAGATCAATTTGAGTTCCAGTTATCATCAGTTGCACGTTAGACCATCAGATATACCCCTTACAGCCTTCAAGAGAAGGTATGGTCTATACGAGTATACAGTCATGCCGTTCAATCTCACGAACGCACCAGCAGTTTTTATGGAACTGATGAACTGAGTGTTCCTTCTGTACTTAGATTCTTTTGTGGTGGTTTTCATGGATGACATCTTGGTGTACTCTCACACTCTACACGACCATGATACCCATCTTGAGATTATTCTGGGTACACTGAGAGAGCATAATATTTATGCTAAGCTCTCAAAATACCACTTTTGGATGGGTCAAATTCACTTCATGGGTCATGTCATCTCAGATACAGGAGTATCAGTGGGCCAAGAAAAAGTGAGAGATATAGTTTCCTGGGAGCATCTGAATATTGTCTTTGAGGTGCGGAGTTTTCTAGGGCTGGATGGATACTACAGAAGTCTCATACAACACTTTTCATGCCTAGAAGCACCACTGACAGGTCTGACCAAGAAGGGGGCGATGTTTTTATGGTCAGAATCTTGCGAGTCAAACTTTCTGGAGCTGAAGGGGAGGTTGACGTTAGCACCGATATTGGTCTTTCCATAGCCAGGCAAGGGATATACTATTTACTATGATGCTTTAGGTATCGGGATGGGAGGTGTACTTATGCAGGGAGATGGGTTCATTGCTTATGGGTCTCGGTAGTTGAGGCCACATGAGAGGAACTACCCGACTCATGATCTAGAGTTGGTAGCTATTGTCTGTGCCTTACATTGTAGGAGACACTACATTATGGGAGATCACTTTGTGGTTTTCAATGACCACAAGAGTCTCAATTATATCTTCACTCAGCGTGATCTAAATCTGAGATAGCGCAGGTGGGTCGAGTATCTTCAATCTTTCGACTTCAAGATTTCCTATATGCTAGGAAAGGGCAATGTAGTAGCTGATGCGTTGAGCAGGAGAACATAGATTCAGGATGTTTTGTAGGATAGCAGTGAGTGGAAGCTTATGGATCTGTTCTCTAAGATTCACTTGGAGGTGCACGATAGATAGAGACAGGCTTTCCTATCTTATGTAGCTATTACCTCTTCTGTTCTTAATCAGGTACGGATGAGACAACTATCCGATTTAGATGGCTTAGTCCTGTGGGAGAGTGTGTCAAGAGAGGGCCCTCTTCTTGGATGGACATTGGGCGAGGATCAGATCTTGCACTTCCAAGGATGCGTATGGGTACCAGCAGATATACGTGAGGAGCTGATGCGGGATTTTTGTTCCTCAGTTTGGGCAGTTCATCCTGGCGTCTCCAAGTTGTATCATGATCTACACCTCTAGTACTAGGGGCCAGGTATGAAGAGATATGTTTCTGGTTTTGTCAAGATATGTTCTACTTGTAATCATTTGAAATCAGAGCATCAGCAACAATTAGGGCTTTTAAAGTAGTTAACCATTCCCGAGTGGAAGTGGAATGATGTTGCGATGGATTTCATGACTGGGTTGCCGAGGTCAACTTGAGGGAGTGATGTTGTTTGGGTTGTTGTCGATAGGCTTACAAAGGTTTCTAACTTCTTGCCGATCAAGGAGACCTTCAGTGTTGATGAGCTAGGACCGTTGTACATCCGAGAGATTATACGTCTACATGTAGTTCCACACTCCATTGTTTCAGATAGGGATGCACACTTTACTTCTCAGTTCTGACAGGGACTTCAGAAGGCTTTGGGTACACCGGTACTTTTGAGTACAACATACCATCCCCAAACTGATGTCCAGTCCAAGTGTACGATCCAGGTGCTTGAGGATATCCTCCGAGCTTGCATTCTAGAATTTGGAGGTTCTTGGGAGAATCATATACCTCTTGTGGAGTTTGCCTATAACAACAGTTTTTTGGAGACTATTCAGATGGAACCTTACGAGGATTTGTACGGTAGGCCATGTCGATCACCCTTATGCTGGATGGAGGTAGGAGAGGAAGCATTGTTGGGACCTTATCTTGTTCAGGAGACCTCAGAGTATATAAAGTTTATTCGAAAAAGGATGGTTACAACACATTCTTGACAGAAGTCTTATGCTAATCAGCGGAGACGACCTCTAGAGTTCGAGGTCGGGGATCAGGTTTTTCTGCATGTCACACTGAGTTTGGGACACAAGAGGATTCGAAGACAGGGTAATCTTTCACCACGACACTTCAGCACATTTGAGGTGTTGGAGAGAGTTGGGTCGGTTGCCTATCAGTTGCAGTTACCTCAGAGGTACCGAGCTATGCATGATGTTTTCCATGTTTCTCAGTTCCGACGTTACTTTTCATACCCGTCTCATGTCATTAAACCCGAGGTGGTGGATCTCTAAGAAGATGCATCATTTGAGGATCATCCAATCCATACTGTTGATCGTGGTATGAATGTTCTCCATGGCTGGTCTGTTCCTCTAGTACGGGTGTTATGGAAGTAGGGGAGAGTGCAGGACATGACTTGGGAGAGGGATGTCGATGTACGATCGCAGTGTCCAGTGCTGTTCGGGGTTTCTTATTCTACGACTCACTTAGGAAATTTGGGGATGAATTTCTTTAAGGGGGGAAATTTGTAAGTAACTGGATCTTCGCTTTTAGGTATGTGTTTCCTTTTTAGGAGTTTTTGAGAAAAGAGGAGATTCTAGAAATTTTTGAAGTACACACCGTGTACTTTTTGAGTACACGTCGAGCAATCCTTTGTCACTTGAGGTCGTGTGTTGTCCATGTCTGGGCCACACACATGGTGTGTAGGGGTGATGTGGAGGCCGCTTAAAGCAGAGTACAGAAAAGATGAGTACACGCCATGTACTCAAGAAGTACACGTTGTGTATTTTCTTTTTTATTCATTAAACGGACCGGGGTCATGCCTGATGGACAGAACTCGCTTCTTCTTCAGGTTTTTTACCCGAGAGAATATGTACGACCACCGAACATCTCCAAGCCCCCGTTCCTTCATCTGTTCTCTGAATTTACCACCTTCAATTTCATTGGAACTACAACGGTAAGCTCTTCCTTCTCCTAGAGATCTGTTTTCCAACTGTTATTTTTTCTCAAGTTGTCATTGGTTGAGAATTTTGTACATTGTCGTAGATCTACAAAGTTCTGAGGATAATAAAGCATCGTGGTTCAAGTATATCAATCTCCTAGAATCGAGGTTGGTGGTTGGTTCCTTACCTTTCAATGTCTTTGAGTTTTATGTGCAAATTCCACCAATACCTGTGAACGGGGTATTGTGTGTTTACCGTTTTTCCCTTGTTGTTTTCCTGCCTTGCTTGCATTCTTGTGTAGAGGTAATTTGATCATGTTTGAGGATAATTGTTGTGTGTGGATTTTTTTACCATTCCTTCTTCTGTTTATGACCTTTAGGTCTTGTTAGCCTTTGACCGTTATACATGTTTCCATGCCTCGTGATCGTAGGAGGGAATGATGTTGTTAACATGCTTGTTGCTCTCTAGACTGTTTATCCAGGTAGCTTTATAATTGTACCTTTTTTATCCAAGTAGCTCTATAGGTTTACATTGACCTTATAGAATTAATATGCACTGACTGGAACGAGACCGTGAGAACCCGGTGCTATAGACTATAAGGGATAGACCGAGTGAGCTTCCCAAATAGTCTTAGATATTATATACTATACAGGGATAGACCGAGTGATCTTCCTCAGAGAGTCTTGGACATTATAGACTATAGGTGATAGACCGAGTGAGCTTCCCAGAGAGTCTTAGTGATTGTAGACTACAGGAGGGTAGACCGAGTGAACTTCCATAGAGAGTCTTTACTTTGTTTTAATGTATTTAAAACCCTCCCAGTCTAGAGGAGGAATTGAACAAGTGATCTTCCCCAGAGAGACTGTGGTATACCTGAGGCTATAGGAGGATTGACTGAGTGAGCTTCCTCATAGATTCTCTAGACCTAGGATAATAGGGTTAGACCGCGTGATCTCCCTCAGAGAGTCCATGACTACCCTAGACTATAAGGGGAATTGACCTAGTGAGCTTCCCCAGAGAGTCTTATAATTTTCATATGACCAAACCAAAGGGGTTAGGCTGAGTGCACTTCCCAGAGGGTTTTGGTACTTCTTGGATAGGACCATAGGGGATGGCTGCGAGTACTTACTAGAGGGTTTCCTGTTTGTGTTAACTGTTGTTTCACCACTGATTGTTGTTCTGTGGATTGATCACTGTTGTATATCATCCTGTTTACTACTTACTGATTACTACCTGTTGTTGCTGCAACTTTTTACTTCTTATTGCACAATTACCTTCCATATACTCACTAACTGTTAGGCATATATCTTCAAGTGGTTGAATATTGGGATTTAGTCTCACACCCTGTTTGGGTCATGCTTTTGGGCCCAAACAGACTATGTTATTATAGGTATAGAAAAGGGAATTCACCCTTAGACTTCTGGTACTTGATTGCTTTGGATCTGGATAGCATGGGACCAAGATTTGGCTTGCGATGCTGAGGAGCTGTTTACTTTCTTTTGTACTTTTTTTGGTAATATTTTATTTTTCAGCATTGTGACTTGTTTGGATGCTTTCATAGATATGTATCATGCATCATATCATATATATACATATGTGCTCCAGTTTATTGCTGATTTAGTCTTCCTCTATTTATTATTGTTGGTTATTTATAGATTATGCTATTGCATGTTTATTTACATCCATTGTGTACTCTTCCAATGAGGGCATAGTTTCCCTACTATCACACCCAAGGCCCTCACTGCTAGTTGGAAGCCTCTGGCGTTTGGGGAAATGCGCTTGAGGCAATGTGACCAGCCGAGTACGGGGCACCTCTGGGTGGCTTCTGGAACCGGGACGTTGCAGTAATATTATGACGTAAATGTGTATTACTGTCAAATATAACAACATTATCAAAGGTTAAATAATCTCCCACATTTTTTATTTATTTACAATACCACTCATTCTTATCCCCATTGTTGGATATAATCCTAAAGAGAAAAACTATTGGGGACCAACATTGCCTTTTGAAATAAAAGTAAACAAAATTCAATCATCTTTGAGTATGTGTGAGCTAGCTATTTTTAGAACACATGAGTGATTGAATCCATCGTCAATGAAATAAAAAACCCAACTCAAATCAACAATGTCAGATCTTTATGAAAACATAGTAAAAAACCATAATAAAATATTTTTCAAGATTTCTTCCTCCACCACTTTGTACACACATCTTGATTTTTGAAAAGTGACATACCCTTATAAACAACATCTCTTAAATATTTTTTAACGAGAAAATATAGAGGATGAAACTGAAATATGTAAGATACCTCAGAAAGAGGTTTTGGGTTTTACTCCTATTCTACCTTATATTCTCAAAATATTTAGTTCAAATACGTTTTGTTAAGATATTAACAATAGTATATTTGGACGGCACAAATTCATTTAATTCCCTCTTCAACCTTCTCAATCATAAAATTGTACGTTATCTTGATGTTTATTGACTAGTAGGGGTTCATTAGATTTTTTATATAGGATTACAGAAATCAAATTCTCACATACCATTATTAGATGATAAGCTACCTCAATACTCAATTATTTCAACAATGTCTTCATATATATCATATGTGTAGTTTCCTATACTTTTCCCACATAATCAACCACATTAGATAATTTTTTTCAAAGATATTTTATTCTTTAAATTACGGGAAACAAATATCCTTCAAAAGAAAAATAATCCGCAATATGTTGATTTACAATAATCACCCACTCATATCTAGTATTCATAAGTAAAACCCATTAATTTTCTCTCTCCTTCATTCGTATACATTACTCTATAATTGAGAGTGTTTTTTATATATCTCAATATACTTTTTCATTACTGAAATAAGTGCTTCCTGTATATTATATTTATATCATGAATAACTGGTGATAGTATATACAATATAGCATCTTAAATCTATCAAGTACATTAGACATCTAATCAAACTATGGAATCATATATCATTAATAGAATTTCATTTATCATATCTTCTTATCTTTATTCCCACGAAAATGTTTTTAGACACATTTATGTACTCCTTCATGTCAAACTTCTTCAAATTATCACTTGTCTATTTTTCTTTTGAGAAAAAATAGAACCTAATATTTACAAATATTTCTTTAATATGATGAATCTCACCCCTCCCAGAATTTATATTTCAAACCATTCTTCATGTTCCATGATAATTTATCACATAATATTTCTTAATTACTATAAAATATTATATGATTAATATATAAAATCACATTGAATAATTATGTATTGTTCTTCATCAAAAATATATATTTTTTTTCAATAAAATTTTTAAAACATTCATGACTTTTATATAATAATCATGATTAAAATAAAAATCTCTTGAATCCTACTTTAAAAAATAGTGATATTTATATAACATAAATACCTTTCTATTTTCTGAATTTAACATATTTCCACCAGGTTATCCCATGTATACTTCCTCAATAAACTCCCCAATTAAAAAAGACTATTTAACTTCATTCTAAAATATATTAATACTGATTTGAGCTATTATGGAAAGGAATACTTTGATGGGATAGAGTATATCTAATAGTGAAAAGGTATTATCAAATTCAACCCCGTAAATTTTTTATTATCAATTGTATATTGGCCTCTATTTTCATCTAGCTACTTCACCATTCTCATTAAGCATGTTATTGAAAACCCATTTTTCCCAAATCATGTCTTTTTCTATGGGTCTAGGAAAAGGTTCCCAAGATTCATTATTTTTTATCTTATATAATTATTCATTATGTCCTAAATACACACTATATGTTTGAAGAATTCCTAAACTCTATGGGGTTCAACAATTTATAAAATACTTGTATGACCTATTTCCATGAACTTTTTCATTTATATAAACCTTGATTATTATCTCAAATAATTTTCTCAAAGACAACTAGTTTTCTCAATATAACATTTATTCATCTTAGGCTTCACATTCTGTCATCATCACCAAAAAATACATAATATTTATCTCTAGTTTTTGTATGTATGGTTTCTTTACTTTATTGAATGAGATTTGAAATAATGATATCACATTCATCATATAAAATGGTAGAATTTATAGAAACTTAATCATTTTCAAATACCTTGATAACATATCTGTTAATGATTTTTTATATTTATTTTTGTAAAAATTGTAAGATATTCTATTTGATAAGTAACTAAGAAAATTTTCATCCTTATCCTTATAATCAAATATTCCTCTATTTTTTCATTTATTATGATAAAACAAGGACATATAAACACCCTAAAATAATTTATATTTGGATTAATTTTAAATAAAATCTCATAAGAAGTCATTTCTACTTTTGGACACATAAGGTAGCTATTCTGAATTACTCCAACAGCTTTGATGGCCTAAAGCCAATAAAAACATGATTTGTCATGCTCTTACAGTGTAGTCCTAGCCATGTCAACATGGTTCTTATTATTTCATTCAGATACTACATTTTATTTAGGTTTATATGGACAACTAAATCCATGTATGATTCCATTCTTATAAAGATATCCAGTTAAATTTTTTTTATTGAGTTCTGATATCTAATCTTAATCTCTTTATATTCAAGCCTATTTTATTCTATAAGTATTCAAATGCCCTTAAACATGTCTACATTATATGATTTATGAGACAAGAAAATAGATAAAGTCATCCATTTGAATTCATCCATGAATGTGATCAAATATATTTCGTTACATATTGACTTCTTTATCATTGGTTCGCAAACATCCAAATAAATCAGTTCAGGAGGATTTGAGGTTTGAATTTCAACTCCATTTTGTCTTTTATTCACCATTTTACATTTTTTATGTTTTAAAAAATGTATCAGCATATTCACATAGAAAGGGTAAATTTATCATATCTCATTCTTAAATAAATATTTTCATATTTATTTTCCCGTGATGACCCAGCCTTTTGTGCCATAACTCATTCTCAAACTATTTTCTCAAATAACATGATTCGTTTGTTTCTATAATTTGGAAAAAAACTTATATCTTATAGTTATCCACTTCTGTATCCACATCCCCGTATTTAATGCTTTTAACTATTCCATAATTGTTCCTAAATATAAAATAATTTCAATCATCACTCACCTATGATACACTAAAAAATTTACACTTTAGTCTATCCATAAAGAAAACACTATCCTATCTAATTTAATATTTACCAATATTTTTTGTACCAAAAAATTTGATCATAAGAAAACAATCATACCAACTTCTATTGTTACCCTTCACATTTTTTATCGTTTTTCATGTTTTAAAATCAACTATCATGGGATTTTAACACCCACAATCCACATTATATTGTTTTTTATAATTCAAATATTTAAATGATTTTTAATAAAAAACTTCATGTTTCTGGATCTATATTTCTATCTCTCCATTCCAAAACCTCTGGAAAATACAAAATTTAGCATGGATTAATATATATTAAAAATTTAAGGTTTGTATTTATTGATCAAACATTCTACATATATCTTTTAATAATTGAGAACTATTTCATAATTCAACCTTCTTTCCAAACAATTGAGGTCTTGGATGGTTTCCCACATGTGCATGTTTGTCTCCTCCTTGATTCATGTTATCTTTTTAGTCTATGAAGACACAAATTATATTAATTGTTATAAGTATTATTTTTAAATATTCGAAAGAAGCACCAATACCCCAAAAATTTTACTCTTTAATAAAAAATTGCTAAAAAGGTTATTGTTTAGCTCTATTTTTTCCCTTGTAAGAGTATATCATTAAATAAACCCTTATTGTTTTATTCCTTCAATATTCATAACTAATGAAAGTCCTTCTTTAATATATTTCTTTCCAAATTTGAGTGGTTGTGTGTCTTTTTATTCTCAAAGACAGTTTTCCTCACTAAAACTATTTTGAGTTGAGTGTTGTCATCTCTCAACATTTAAAGATCTTGTTGAAACATATTTATATCCACATTTGTGTTAAATTAATTGGTGGTTTATCCTTACTCTACAAAATAATCACAATTTTATTGTGATTCATCTCTATATGGGTTGACCTCTAATTATTCTTATGCCATAATTACTCTTTGAGAGACATCACTAGGAACTTCCACATCACCACTTACTTCACTATCATATTCAGCTTCTTTGATTATTTTAATGTTCCTTATAAGGAATCTAAAATAAAACCTCTTCCTTACATTTTATTTTGAAAATTATTGATCTCTAGTAATGGTTTTCCTAGATAATTCCCCATTATTATTTTCTCATTAAAATATCATATGAAAATTATCAGAGAAAAGACCATCCTATCCATATTTAAAAATATTAAATTGAATTTTAGCTCTATACATACATCTTTCTCTGCCAGTAAAATTTCTTAACATTATAGAATGATTCTCAATATAATCACCCTTGTTTTTATCTTTATTTGTGAAGTCCTACTTCCCTTCCAATATCATTTTCATAATTAAATTTTCTTTAAGAGTATTCCATCGTCTCATTTCATAATTAATGTGAGTGTAGTGAACTTCATCAATAGTATATTCACTCAATTATCTATCTTCGAGAGTTGATATCTTGGAAAACAATTATGATAAAAATATAACCTAATTTTTATATACATTCGAATCATTAAGAGTTTCTCAAAAACCTCTAATAGTTTCCATAATAAAATTTACACTAGTAAATAATTCATTAACCATTTCATCCCTTTATATCCTAAAATCCTTGGACTATTGTCGACTAATATTTAACATTTCTTATTTTACATTTTTATTTCATTCCTAATTCTTATGATACTTCTTCTAAATAGTATTTTTAGTTCTTCATCCCATAAAAGGTTTTAGCTCTTTTTCTCATAATTAAGATAAAAATGAAATCTTGGATTTTCTATCATATGAACTTTGTATTCTATCTATCAAAGAACATACTGATTTTTCTTTAAAAAAATTTAATCCTTGTTGAATTCAATCAAGAACATTAAGCCCAAGTAATATAATTTAAGTAAAATTCTCTATTTCTAGGAGTGAAACATTTGTTCATAAGATATTGGGATTCATTTAATATTAACAAAATTGTATGGATCCCTATTAGTGACCTAAGATAAGTATATTAAACTATGATTTGATGCTAATATTTGGATCACATGAAGTGTGACACACACTGAGTGGGTGAACTAGTGTGTATATAAAACTCAAATCCCTTAAAGTCTCATTATTCATCAGAACCTCTCTCTCAAAATTCTCACTGATGCAATAAAGAAAGACACATCATATATTTTTAATAATTATTTATTCTTATGGATGACTATTTCTCTAGTGTGTCATGGTTATTATCACACACACATAGTCCCCTTCTTACTATCAAAAAGACTCATACAACAGATGGAACCAACAAATTACAATCTTGTATCAACTAAACAAATAAAACCTTCTGGATGGAATATCACTAATGAATATATAATCCTCCACTTGGAATCCACATAATTAGATATTATTCCACTAAAATATACATAAATATCTTTTGGATTCTCTTATATGACCTTCTTTGATAGAATAGTGTATCAGTTCTCCATCATATAATTCCAAACACCTCCTCTTAATCAAGTAACATGTTATTTATATTAATTGAATAATACATGAATATAATTTCTATATTTTTTAGGAAAATTTCCTTTAATATTAGTGGAATGGAATGAATCATTCAAAAATCATAAACAATGATTCAAACTATTATTCAGATCTATCTAAGTGTTCAAAAAAGACAAGATTCTTTCTTAGGTATTAAATTTGAATTATCATGGGATTATTATTTATTTTCATATTTATAAAATTAATTTCTTTAGGTTATATTGATATTATCACATCATAAAGATGATGTGGCTTCTGTAGTATGTGGTGTGGAACTCTCCTTCATTATGGTCTTATGTGTTATGACATGGAATCAACATCAACAGTGTAGAGATCTCATCTCAACTTTTTAATTCCTTTATTTAATCCCATTTGATATTAATTAGGATTATAATAATATGATTGAATAGGGTATTAGATACATTATGAACATTATACGTCATTATCTGAATTTGTTTTATCTCTTCATATATTGAAATTAAGAGACATGTAGAAATTCTTCCAGTACATTAGATAAATTCCCTTGCTTGAATTTCCATTTTGATATGTTATTGAATTATCTTACATTGGTCTTCATGTATCATAATTTATATATGTGGTTATATTAAAAAATTAACAAACATATGAAATTTGATACATGAATTTCCATTCACATATGTGAGATATTCAGTTACATAATAGCATTTAGATATCCATATAATAAGTTGTGAACAACATTAATCATATAAATGCTTAAATTCATTATCAAATGATGTATAATTAATTACCCATTCATTAGAGGGATATATAATACCTCACTAACAATATAATGATAAATCATAAATATGTGTATCATACGAAATAAGTCAGCCAACATATCATGAAAATACTATAGAATTAAAATGGAAGTTGTATCATTACAAAACAATTCTTAATAATAATTAATAAGAGTGATCCATTGATACCCAAAATAATGAATCCTTAAGGAATTATATGATAAAGTCACTTTAAGAATTTTCTTGATAATAATTCAATATGAATTATATACATTAGAGTTATATATAAATATAAATTCATAATAATTATTTTATCATAAGGTTGTAAAAAAACATATATATCACATTAAAATTCATTTTAATTAGATGAGAAAACGACATTTAAAGATATATTTTTTAAAAAAAATTTAAATATTGAACCCTTTAAATGAAA
Organism: Viscum album; assembly: GCA_963277665.1. Classification (NCBI taxonomy): domain Eukaryota; kingdom Viridiplantae; phylum Streptophyta; class Magnoliopsida; order Santalales; family Viscaceae; genus Viscum; species Viscum album. Next base: position 1,847,259,601 of record OY728143.1, on the reverse strand, counting down.
TTAAATGAATTATATGAAATGTGTAGTGGTGGAGAAAAATTTCCTAAAGGTAATTAAATTTTTTAAGGATGAAATTGCCATTAATACTCTTTTCCTTCATTATTATTTGATTTTTGGATTTCCTAGGGTGTTTCCCTTTTTATTTTGAGATTTTAAGAGTTTTTATAAATTTTCATGTTGTTTAAAATAAATTTATAATTTATACATGTAATTTTTATATTTTGAAAGTGATTTTTGAAAATCATTATTTAACACAAAAAATATAAATTGAATATACTATTTAAAAAGTGAATTGGAAATTTTAAAATTAATCTAAAATTATTTAATTAAATATATTTAATTTAAATTATACCTATATATGGTTCATTTTTGTTTACATGTATGTACAACACCATACTTTTGCAATGTTAAGCTCATTAAAGCTGTATGAATGTCTTTTTATTTATCTGTCAGGGCAATCCCTATTTTTTGCATAAAGTTAGAGTTTGAGTTGAGTATAACTATTCTAGTGTTATTTTCTATGAAAGTAGAAAGGATGTCATGTAATGCTTGAATGTGTGTCACATAACAATCCTTCTGTTTGTGTAGCTTTCATATTGTGTGAGGGTTGGTTTTGCGAGAAGGTCTTACATAAGTCTAATGTGAGTTTCTAATGTTTCAAAATGTTACATTATTATCACATTTAGGTGAATCTGCTTAATCGATCTCAGGTAATGGTGTTTCCCTCACTACATGATGGTTATTTTAGATGTATAAATGTAGTTTGGACTACGTTTATATAGTGAAACCAAATCATATATACGTAGTATATTTTAAAATTAAAATTATATATTTATTTCCAAATTCATTTTTCAACTATTCTTTGTGAATTTTTTTAAAATATAATTGATAATCAAGTACTCTATTTATATTATGAGGGAAATAAATGTATTAATTTATTTTTTCAAATTGTATCAAAATTTTATGACACTTAATGGGAATAAAATCTAGAATGAATTAATATAGATTAAATTAGAAATATTTGATAATCTTTGTAGATATATAGAAACAAAACTCTATCTATAAATATAAAACATGATTTTACCCATACATAGTTCTCCCTGTTTCTCTCAAACCATAATGACTAATGAATTTTTGATTGAGGCAATTGAGTCCTAACAAATTAACTTATCTATATCGCATCAGTTATATGTAATGATCACCGCTCTCTCTCTCTCACTATCTATCTCCCCCCCTCTCTCCCTCTCACTCTCTCCCCCACTCTCACTATCTCTCACACACTCTCTCTCCCTATATCTCTCACCTTGTTTCTCTCACTCTCTCTCTCCCACACTCCCCTCCCGCCCTTTATCTTTCCTCCATATCTTCCTCTCAAACTCCCTCCCTCTATTCCCCCCTTCCTATCTCCCCTCTCTCTATACCTCCATTTATCTCCCTCCTTCCCTCCCTCTCTTTATCCCCCCTCTCTATCTCTTCCTCCCCCTTCCTTTCCTCTATATACATATACATATGTGTGTGTGTGTGTTTTTTTTACTCTATCTCTCTCTCTCTCTATTCTGGTTCATCAAATCATGAATATTATCACAAGGTAGAGAATTTATAAAATTATATTCTATTTTATGAAATAATATATGCTTTATTGGACTACTGTGAAATATCCCAAAAATGAATAATTAGATAAATATGATATGTGGGTCAAATTAGTGTTTTGTGAATGTATTTCCTATAGACCATGTACAATTTTATGTAATTTACTACATTTATTTTACTAAAATAAAATAACATGAATCCCTAATGATATATATCAAAGCAAAATAGATTGAAAATTTATCAGAGAAAATTAATGTTTGAATAATTATGTTTTCTATGATATTTAGGATTCTGGATTTTATAACTCATAATATAAATTTTTTTGATCCCTAGAATTTTGTGTTTTCAAATCATTAAAGGATTTAATTTTCTTTTGTTATTTTCTCTTACATATATGTGTCTAACTGAGTATATAAATCATGATTTAACTTTTTGTTTGAATAAATTGATGAATATCCCCCCCTAAAATAATAATTATGTTGATATGGTAATTATTTAATTATTTTTGAAAATAGAAATTATTGAAAAGATGAATAGGATATTTTTTTCTTCATAAATATAAATCTATAAGTATGAATGAAGGAAATATTTATGACTATTAAAAACATATAATAATTGGACTATAAATTTATAGTTAGGGTAGTAAATAAATAATTCCTTAGTGATGGTTTTTTGAAAATATGTTTAATAAATGTATTAATGGATCTGAAAACTGATGTAATGTGATTAATCTTGAACTGGAAAGTGGGTTAGTATTAAATTTTTAATCAAATAAATGTGTTAAGACAGCAAAAGTAAATGTGATTAAATATAAAATAATGGTTTGGAATGGGATGTGGATTGCTGAATGATTTGACATTAAAGGTGTGTATGATGATGGGTTTGTGATGAACTAGATATAAGGGTAATGAAAAGGTATTATGATGGAATTAGATAAATCATGGGTGGTTAATGGTTTCTAAACAAGTTTGGATGGAATGAATGAAAAATAAATCCAATAGGGCTAGTAATAGGTAGATGATACTAATATAAGTAATTTAGAAATACGAAAAAAGTTATGTGAATCCTTTTTCCAAGGAATTGGTTATGATATTTTGTGGCTTTCATTGATGTTAAATGTGCTTCTAGATGAATTTTTTATATATCCTATATTGATGTATTGGGAAAACTATGAGGTAAAAATGATGTCTCACAGTTGGAGTCATTCCTCATAGGGGTTGGACATGAGGTTTATTTTATACATGTTCATGATACCCCACTATGATTGTTATGATATGTTTATTTTTACACAATTGAGGGTGAGGTACAATGGTGGTAATGGTACAGTTGTTGGGGATGCTCAATGGTGATAATGGAATTGTTGGTGGAACTTCTCGATGGGGAAAAATTCATAGTTGGGGGAGATTCCCAATGGTTATGTACAGTTAATGGCTATAACAAGAATTGATGACATATAAGTGGAAAATATTCATAAAATAGGGGCATTAGGTTGATGTCCTTCATGTTTACACAACCCTATCGACTTATTATTGGGAAGTGGAACTGTGATGATCAAATGTGATGATGCACAATGTGGAAGTTCAATGATTTGGCTATAATTAAAATTTCATGGTATGTGGACATCCGATGTGTTTGAATGTTTTGGAATTTGGTGATGATTGATGATGTGTGGTTGGCATGGTAACATTCACATGTTTTTTATTGGATATAGTGAGAGGTTCTCTAGATGGTTAGAGACCTCTTAGATAGTGAAAGACAATGCTAACATGGAAGATAGATAATAATATTTTTTCACTCATTCTTACTCTTTCATATTTATTACACATGGATTTTAATTATGTAAGATATAGTCTTGAATGTAATCCCTTGTTTTTTATATTCAATATGTTTTGGTAGGGTAGAACTGAAAATCAATCATAACGTGTGATATAGACCAAAGACTTCATCTAAGATATAAATATTTGAGGTCCCCTCTAATATAAATTAAGGACTCGGATAAGAACTAAAATTTATAGGTGAGTGTGTAACTTCATTGGGAGGTACATGATCATTGTGTTTATCTTCATTTTTCATTATAGAACTAATTTTATTCTACAATTATACTATAATTCTACAGTTTCTAATAAATTTTATTTTATAAGTTGATTGACTAGATGACCTTAATGAGAAAATAAAAAAGGTGAAGAATGGAAAAATACAATCTAATTAAAATTTTATTGAATCTGCGATGTGTTTTACCTTGCTTACTATAACATGTTAATTTTTAAATTATTTTCATTAATATGATTGAAGCATGAAACATGTTGATTAATTTCTCTGATATTTGTAATCATTGTTAAATCATGATAAAAGTGTCCCTATTTTGAGTATTTTTTTTAAAAAAATTATCCCTCTTAAAATGAGCTTTCATTTTTATTTTCTATATTTATAGGTTGAAATGAATTGTTTTTTAACCATGAAAAAATTAGATAAAATTATATACATGTTTGTATGAAATATTTCTCATACACTCATGATATATTTTGTGAATATGTCTAGAATTTATTGAACGGTTCTGTTTTTATTATCTATTTTCTAATCTTAGGAACATGACATGCATGTTCATGATAATCTATTTTAAAATTTAGGAACATGTAAATGGATAAAACATCCATCTTCTTTTCAAGTATTTTTATATTTTTATTCAAGATTATTTATGGGTGAATTGTAAAATCACAGTTCCATTCTAATAGTAGTTATTAAAATATAAATGAGAATATGTAAGTGTAAAAATATATATTTATTATTTTTATAAATAATATATAGAAAAGAAGTATGTTTGTGTGATTTTTTTAGAATCCTCTAAATGTATTTACTTAAGAAGGTTTGGAGTTGATCATGTTGTCCAAAAATATTAATGTAAAAACCATGTCATCCATTATTCACCTGAAAATAAGGATATATTAATTATAGAACCTTTAATTTGTGAATGAATTGTACGAAACATTAAAATAAATATGATTTAGATTAATGTTTTTAATATTAGATCATGTCATATGTAGTTCATAGTAACTCATTATATTTAGAATTTCAATTATATTTTTGAAATAATGTATAAGTGATAATATTTATGTGTAAATAATGATTTATTTAATTAAATATATTTTATATTAAGGTAATATCATCATGAAATATTCCTTGACATTTGATTACTATGAGGTATTGAAATAATTATTTTCTATGAATTTATTATTGAGATATAAATTATAATACTAAAAATTAGTTTAAATGATATGTTCCCCAGATAAAATCTAGGCTAGGAATTTATATATATTTTTTACTAAAAAAGTTTTTAAGAATTTTTTTATGTGGTACTTACCACTGTTGTGTTTATGTAGTTAATAAAGCTATATTGGTGAATTGTCTACTGTAAATATCTAATTAGATAATATTAATAATGAGAAAGGTTGACTGTAAAAAATTTAATTTGTATTTTATACTCTGGTTATCAACCCTTAGCTCTTATGAAAATTAAATAATCAAAATGGTGAATCCTAGTTGTGTTTTCTTTTGGAGTTTTTTGTAAATTTCAACGATACCCAGTTTTTGTTTAAATTAATAAATCTCCTCTCATAAAATGATAATTAATTTAAGATATTAATAAAATGTTTTTCTTGTAGAACATGAATATTGGTCAATATTACATGTTACCAATATATATTTCTTATGAAATAATGATTAAAAGTGATTAAATATTATGATTTTTGGTCTATGTTTGTTGTGAATATTTATGTTATCTTATTGTGAATTGTTTGGAACAGATTGGGTTTTTTTTATGGTGTTATATAATAATAAATGGGTGTTGGATGTTTTGTATATTTCCTTATTTTACATGATGGGATGTGTACGATGTGATAGAGAATGTATATTTTTATGATTACTTAGGATTTACTAGGTCGATGTAATGGTCATTATTTTAGAATAATAAATGGTTTGATATATTATTCTTTGAAATATCTCTATTCTCTATGAATTATTTTTACATTGTTGAAATATATTTTCTAGAATAAATGGAAATATTTTTCTATAAGGAATTTTTCCAACCATTTATTATTAAAATTAATAGTTATTTCCAAATGGTTTTTGATTAAAATAGAGGTTTCAAGAAAAACATCATTTATTGACAAGTTTTTATATAAGGGTTTAATAAATAGTTTTCAAATTTTTCACTCCAAATATGTTATGTTTTTAGTGTGTTTTGTAGCTAGATTTTTTGTATCTTCTTTATTTTTGGTAATTATTTAAATTATCCTTAATGAAAATAGATATTCGTAAAAAATGATGCTCTAATATTACTTTTTGATTGACTAAAAAAATCATTCAATTTTTTTGGGAAATGTTTCATGATTTTAAACATTAACCATGAAATTTTATATAGGTTCCTTATTGATTTTTTTATGATATGATAAGTATGATATGTTCTAGTTATATCTACATGATTCTAAATTGTTATAAAAGATTTTGACTATATATAAAATCATGAAGAAGAAAAATATTATTGCCAATAAATGAATTAAAACATGATGAGAAATTAATGAATAAATCATGATACTGTAATGGTTATGATATAAATTTTATGAGAATGTGGAAAAAAATTAGCATTGAACAATAAATTATTTTTAAGGATCATCCCTGAAATAGTACTCAAATTTTTTAATCATTGGTTACTCTTTGGATCAACTAGTTATATATTTTAATTCCCCATTATTCTTTAAAACCTAATATATATGTTATCATTAAATTTATTAAAGAATAATGGAAATGTTCTGGTAAACTATTTGTGGGATATTTTCAATTATATTTTGTTTCCTGGATCGCTATTTTTTGCCTATTATTTATATTATAAAAAAATTATATGATCCAATCTATAATATTAATAATTTTATTTATGGTACAATGTTTTATTTTATAATTGTTTGTGTTAATTGAAAAAAATATTATCAATGTATGATAAATGAAATAAAAAAAGTGATGCATAAATTAAAAAATGGTGGCCAAATACACTTTGTGATAATTACCTTAAAACCTTCATCCTTGTTTTCTTAATGATTGATTAATTGAAATATAATTGAAATTATGGATCCAATCATAATTAGGTAATTTTAGAAGTTTTTATCCAAATTTTATATGTATCTCCTATATTTCAATAGGTAATCTAAGTATTGTTCTTATAGGAATGGTAGTAGTATAACCATTTTAAAGTTTATAGTGGTATGTCTATATCATTTGAGAGGTATCTCCTCATGGTTTTTATTTTTGGGATTTTCATGCTCATTTCTATTAAACTCCTCAGAATGAAATTGATTGTATTATGTGTAGCGTGATGGTTTTCATTCAATATTAAATTACCTATAAATTTATTTCCTTGTCCATTTTTTTATGAATTAGTGATGGTAATAATTATTTGAGAGGTATCAGATGTAAAGGACTAAATTTTCCTCAACAATCTTTTCCTTTTAAATTTCTGGATATTGGGGTGTTCAGAGGTGTTTCCCTAGTGATTTTGACATTTAAGAAGGAATCATCTTTATAATTTTTGCATTAAAATTATTTCAAAATTTTAAAAGTAATATTTATATTTTATGATTTATGAAAATATATATTAAATATGAAAATTTTAATTTGATTCCAATATTCTAAACCTAAATTTAAAATTTTGGAAATATTATGATTTTTTATTATTTAATACAAACTTAAAATTTTGGTTGTAGAAGCGTTATTTTTTCTGCCCCTGTACAAAACAATAAACCTGTGTGATGGTAAGGATTATCATAACTACATTAATGTTATTCAATTTCTATATAGGGTTAATCTGATTTATTCATTCGAAAGTATCCACTATGTTTTATATAAGTAATATTGTTTTTATTTGTGTGAGGGTAGTAGGTATCTCATGTAGCGGTTGAATCTATGCCGTATCAAGTTCCTCTCGTGTGGGTAGTTTTAGTCATGTATGAGGGTTGTACATAGGTGAAGGTCTTGAGTAAGGTTATTGTAAGTTTTGAAACATTTTTAGGGTGTTTATGTCTCATGTCAATGTAACTCGGCATAAATAAACTCAATTAAGGGTACTTCCCTTACTACAAAAAAAGTTCATCTTATCCATACATAGTTCATTTGGACTTTCCTTACAATGAAAAACATTCTCATGCGTAGTTAACATATTTTATACCAAAATATTCCATACTTCATTCCATTTTTTAAATCACATTTTCAAATAATTCAAGGTATTTATAAATAATAATAGAGGATTTTATATAAATTACAAGGGAAATAGAAAAATTAATTTCATTTTTTAAATTATATCTAATATATAAAATTTTTAAATGGGAATAAAATCAAAACACATTTAATGCAGATTAAAATAGAATGATTCACTAGAATTAATGTAAATATCCGAAGACACTACTTTTAAAATTTTTAAATAAGAAATTTTCTATGCTGGAATTATTCATGTTTATTTAAAACCAATATGAAAAAAATCATTCCAATTGAGTCTAGTGAGTCCATAAAATTGATCAAAACCATATCTCATGAGTTCTAGATTGTGTTCGTCTCTCTCTCTCTCTCTCTTATAATTCAGGTGCAGTAAACCCTGAGGTTTCTCATAAGGTAGGGCATTTCAAAACAACTTCTATATCTTCAAAAATAATATATACATGTTGGGAAAACTGTAAAATTTTAAAATAAATAAGAATTAAATAATGATGATAACTTGGTAAAATAGAGGATGTGATACATATATATTTTCCATATCCACCTATGTTATTTTATGTCAAACTGTTGCTATTTATTTTGTGAAATATTATAACATGAATACCTAATGATAATTATAATAATAAAATAAATGTAAAAACTTATGGGATATATTTTATGTGTGAATCATGAATTTTTCAAGGATATTCCATATTATTGATTAAATAGATTAATCAATATGTTTTATTAGTCCCTCTAAGTTTATGTGTTATTGTCATTAAAACACATAATTATTCATTGTGATTCTCTCTCATTATTATGTGCATTCTAGATACTTTAGAACATCTTTTAAAAACATATTAGACTAAATTGAAGAATATGAATTCATAAAAGAACTATTATTTAGATATGATGATAATTTGATTATATTTAAATCTTGAAATTATGGTGATTATAAATGAAATATAGTTGGCATCATAAATATGAAGTTGTATATACACTAGAAATAAATTTCCATTTATGTACTAAAAATAGATAATAATTAGACTCAAATGGTATGGGTTTTTTAGTAAATAAATGAATAACTATGGATGGGTTCTTTATAAATATGAGTAAATTGAGGATTCATCAGTATGAAAATGGATGTAAAGAGTTAATGTTGTAATTTTGTAGTGTGTTAATAATAAATTTTTAATCGATTTGAATGTCTAAATATGGTTGAAGTAAATTCAATTAAATATAAAATAATGGTTTTTAATGAGATACAGATTCATCCGTTATTTGATATGTAATATGTTTCTGATGATGGATTGGTGTTAAAATGTATATGGGAAAAATAAAATGTTAATGTGATGGAATCAAATTATCATGGATTACTAATGATTTTGGAATAAGTTTGTCCTAAATGAACAAAAAATGTATCCAATGAATGTGGGGATGGTGTGTGATGGGGATAGAAATAATGTAGAAATAAAAAATAGTTTTCTGTGTTGTTTCTTTTCCCAGAGCATTGTTTTTTCTATTTTTTTTGGATACCATGATCTGAAACAAGTTTCTTGGTAAATGGTGTTTATATTATATCTAGAATTATGAAAGATTTTTTATGACCCTGATGATATTTCATGGTGGGGGTCATACATTGTAAAAAGAGGGCAAGAAGATAATGCTCTACATATTCAAGATACCCTACTGTAATGTTTATAACAAGGTGATATTTTCATATTAAGTGGTGAATCTCAATGGAGATAATAGAATAAATAGTGGTGATGTACAATGGTTATAATGTTATTGTTTTTTTTAATGCTGATGGTGATAGTGGCAGAGTTTTTTGGTGACTCTCGATGGTGATATATAGTTGGGCGGTAACTATAGATGATAATTCATAGATGGGGGTGTTAATGAATGGATTGTGGAAAAAGGTTGATGTTCTTCATGTTTATATTACCCTACTCAATTATGGTAAGGAAGAAAATATTTGATAATGATATGTTATGGTGTATGATGTGGTGGTGGAATGTTGTTTTTTGTTAAAAATTAATGGTTTGTGGACATGTGATGTGGTAGATGATGGTGGAATTAGGTGATGATGGATGATATTTTGTTTATGTAGTTATATTATCATGATCTATATTAGATATAGAGTGATTCAATGCTACCAGTTAGCTATCAAATAGGGAGTGAATGACTTTACTGACTGGTATGTGTGGTGATGGAAATCAATGGGCTTGGGATAGGTGTTGTTTAGGTTATGGTTATTGTAATTTGGTTTATTATATTTGTTGAAAATGGATAATGTGGTTTCAAAAATAAAATTTGTGTTGTGGCTTTTTTATTATTGTGCTCTTTATACTTCCCAATGTTTATATGTGGTACCGTGATAGTATCAAATTCCCATTAAAAAAATATTCCTTTTAATATACTCTTTCTCACACAACACATACCTAAAACAATCCATGATATATTTTATTGAATTATAATATTAAAATACAATATAAACATCAATACATTTTGAGAATAAAATAATAAAAAAAATTAATATTTAATTACTATATTTTATTATCAAAATATCTATTTTACTAATGAAATATTGTTATTATATGATATATTTATAAAATTCAATGAATGATTTTAATAACAATGTATTAGTAAAAATATTTTTTTAGAAATTAATTAATTAATTTTAATTGTATTCGGTGAATATTATTTAATATAAAATTTAAATTTATCAATGAACTATTTTTTTAAAGTAAATTTAATTTTTATATTTTCATTACTAGAGAATGTTTTTATTGAATTGTTCTTATACAGTTTATAAAAAAATTAAATTAACATTCATCCAATATTTTTTTTATTCTTGTAATAAGTATAAATTCATTTTATGCATAAAATTTATTTTGGTAAAAAATGTATTCTCATGTGTGGTAAATTTTTATTTAAATAAACTAAATATATTTTGGTTAATTTATGATAATATATATTTTTGATATTAATAATATATTAACATAAATTTAATTAATAATAGATAAGAAAATGGGAATAAATAATTTAATATTTGAAAAAAATTTGTTTTCTTATAAAAACATTTTTTCGTTATATTTTATATTTCCATTTGAAATTGAATTCCCAAATTTAATGGTTTAAAATAGAAAAAAAACCATTTTTTGGCATATAATAAAAATATTATATTTGGTTGAAATTTTGATATTTTTATATAAAGAATGATTTTTAGTGGAATATTAAAAAATACTTTTTTTTAAATTATTAGGTTTTTTATAAAATAATTAAGATATAAGAATGACATGAATATTTATGATACAATTTTATTGAAAAATATATTTGTTTTATAAGAAAATCATAAATTTATAAATTTGATGTTTAATTTAGAAACATATATACAAAATTTTGGAACCTAACTTGTATTTTAAAAAAATTAATTTTATAAATTATAAATTTATTATTTTGAAATTAATTTTTATCACTTTTTTTAATTTAATATTATAAATTATTTTTCATATTTGAAATTATAATTTTCAAATTAGTTAATAAGGGTAATTTGATTTTAATCATAAAATTAACATACCGATGTTAAAAAATTAGTTATAGTCGTCAAATTAAATTATAGTTAAAAGTTAAATTTTGGTGAAAACATATAAAACTATCACAAAAAATTTCCATTATTAGTTTATATGAGAGTTTATGTGACTGAGATTTACCCCCTCTCAATTATTATCCACTTTTGGAGGAACTTTCTTCCAATACATCATCTCTCATTACAAAAATGACACTCTCACTTATAAGGGGTTACCTGGACCACCCCATTTCTCCTCACACTTTAAGAATCTTGGATTGAAAAAACACTATAAAACCTCCCTCCAAAAAAAATTATCTACATTCTAATGTTTCTTCTCTCATAAAAATTCTATCGTTCGAAGGCTTACTCCAGTTTTTCAAGGTGTTATTCCGAGGAGTAAGGTAAAAATTCAGTTCCACACCTTTTAAATTTCCATTCATTTATTTATTATTCTATGTCTTAAAAATATATTCTAATAATGACAACATAATTAAATAAGTATAATAATTACACTTAAATGATATTATATTGATGTAATTACAACTTCTTACCTTCCTACCAACTATTTGAAATATAAAAACTTCCCTCTTGTGAACGTGCATACTATCAACACCATAAACGATGTTTTTAGTGTTTCATCACCTAATAAAATTATTTTTTATAAGAATTTATTTAATGAATAAATATTATATTTAACATATAATTAATATTTTGTAAATAAAAAATATTATCTACAATCCTTCCATACCATTCATTAGAAAATGAAAATATTTCTTGTGAGTGTGTGTGGACCACCGCCTCCATAGATGACATATTCCACTTACATAACCTCCTCACATGGATGGTTCTAAAATATATCTGATTAATATATAAGATATTTATTATTAATTTGTATAATTAATATGGTTTGAAAATGATGAAAAAAAGTTATGATCATTATAAATTTATCTGTTGATTTTTATAAATCACCGGAAACAAGCTCATCCTAGATCTCATTCTATCAAATCATGTCCATTTATTCTTTCAAATGAATATATAGATGACCTAATAATTGAAAATAATTTATTTAAATAAAATTTATAATCTTTTAATGATATTTTTTCAATGAATGGGTTTCGATCTCACCATTATCAAACATTTATAAATCAATCAAAATTTCTGACATTCGAGGAAGAAAATAAACATTGATTGGATAATGAATGTACAATGACTGATTATAATTAAATAAAAAAGTTAATGGATATCAAAAAGGTTATTAAAAATGTTATTAATATAGTTATATTTATAATAGAAAAATTTAAAACTCTTTTGAGCTTGTTGAGAGTAATAGTAAGGTATATTGATAACTTCAATCATCTTTCTTTGAGTATTAATGTTTCTTCTTGAACCCATTTCTTACATTCATGGGTTATTACACCCGATGATTTTATTATAGTGTATTATTATAGCACCCTAAACATTTTTTTGTATGTTTCTCTTAAATACACTCTATTAATTAGGTAGCCTATATTTCATGAATCATTGAGCCCATATGGAACAAAACATGGTTACTTATTGGAGATAGCCATAACTTAGCCACTAAAATTAACTTTACCAGCTATGTGATTTGTATTTTATAAATCTGATATACACGGTTGTGTTCAATATGATATTTAGAGTCTAATAGATTTAACATAATTTTCAGTGAATAGTAACCTACCCTTATGAATAGTAACCTACCCTTATGAATAGTAACTTACCCTTATGAATGGTATCCATACCCTTGATTGTATAAATGAATTTAGACACCCTAAAGATGAAGATTAATATTCTAAGTGTTTATATATTTCATTTAAATAATTATTTAATTAAATATTTGATTAATCATATTTAGAAATTTTTTTTTGATAAATGGACTTCATTTTTGGATTCTATACGATGAAAAATGGTTAGGGTGAATTTTTGGGATTTTTCTAAAATACTTGAATTTTTAATGAATAGTGACATACCATAAATTGCAAAATTAAGATAAATACACTAATTATAGAGTCATGTGTGATGTTATGCTGATGTAAGCCCACTTGGTTCGGGATCACATGATAAAAATAATATTCTTGGTCATGGAATAATCATTATTCCCTATCTTGAGGAGAAATAATAAATTAATGAGTTTTATATTAAGAAATCTCCTCTCACCGCCACTATAAAAACCCCCTCTCACCCTCCCCCCTCCCATTCACTCCTCTCAAGACTTGTGACTTCTCCAAATTCTATCCAAATACCTTACCAACCTCCTCCTCCACGTCTAGAAATCTTTGGTCTCATAAAAAGACCAAAACCTCTCCCCTTAAGAGGTTCTCAAAGGAGGAAGTCTCAAGAGGTAAATTACTCTTTCAAATCCCTTCTTTTCTTTTATGTTCTTTTATTTTTGTTTCTTTTCTCACCTCCCTTCACCAAAATAGTATGATAAATCTAGAAACATACATGTATTGTAATGTTCTCATGCTAATGGTATATATTCCATTTTTTTCTCTCATTTCCCCACTTTTATTTGATTGAAATGAAAGCACCGTTTGAGATGTGCTAATTTAGAAAATTCAAGGACAATGATTTATCGATTTCTATTATGATATTTAATTCAGGTCAGGAAACCATTCGTGTTATGGTTGAACCATTTTATTATGTAATATGTCCTATTTTATTTTCGGTAATACTTTTTTACACATGTTATTAAGTTATAATGAAAAAAATGTTCATCATAATCAAACCCACAGATTAACCAAAACAGTTATCACTAAGGTTATATATATACGAATTCGACTTCAATCTAAGTAACCCAAATTAAATATAAAACCATTTAATCTCTGGGATGTTCAATAATAGTGTATAAATTCATTTCTGTATGAACCCATCCATCTTATATATTTATCGGTACTTGAATATAAATGAACCAATCATTTAAAACCAAATAAACAAACAAGCCTGAACAGTGAAATTAAACCTTATAACCAATCAAAAATGCCTTGAATGAACTAAAAAGGATTATAATAAATCATTTAAATATAAAATAGGTTCTGGAATTAGTAATTTCTATTCCTAATTTTTTTATTCAGGTCTTTAATAACAAGTCAAGAACACCTTCAAGAATAAGGTAAGGGATCCTCTCTCTCACTTTTATTCAAGAATCCACCATATATTGTGTGCTTTTGTTTTTAATTTCTAATGATGGGGTATGTTTTCCCAACTCCCCCATACTTTCCTTTTGACATATAAATTATGGGATACCCCTTTGCTTCTCATTAAGACCTTGTAATAACACTTGTTACCGGGCCAAAATGTTTGTAAGAGGTTTTCTCATCTCACCTTCAATTCTGTGGGATTTTCATTGTTTGCCTCTTATTTCTTATATGTTTTATAGGTGTACATAAATTTTACATAAGCTATCATGGTTATCATTATATTCATTGTATTATGTGACTCTTTTGGAGGTTATTAACTATTTTCATTTGAATCAATTGAATACAACACGGTAACGAGCTTTGTCTCAATTTTCACTTCGTTGTGACTTGCTTAGTAATTTTGAACCTACTCTTTCTTATGTGGTGTACCTAAATCCCATTTGAGATCACTTTTAAATTGAAATTATATTCCATTTAAATATCCATATACTCATATAATGTATATTATTATTGTCAAATTCGTATACCATTTTACATACAGTATTTATTTTGAATGTTGTTTTGACTGTGGAAATATTGATGAATCTGTATCCTCTATTCTATACAGATAATGTAAATAAATGTTGCTCTTGTATTGAATCTATTTATAAAGAATTATTCATATGTAGAGGTGGTTGGGGCCTACTACAGCCCCTCGATGCATCGGTAGGTCTCATGAGACAAAACAGTTTGGTGACAGACCCTTCGAGTTTCTTTCCAAAAATCAGACGGGTTTCTACCTATAGAACTAAACCGTTATTACGGTATTATGGTTCATGTGCCAGATACATGATGTCTTGTTAATAAGAGTTCTCTTTATTCATTGTCAGTTATTATTATTATCTATGAGGTTTTCACTATGACAAAATCTATGGATGAAGTTTCATTCTCGGGTTATTAATGGCATTAGTTGTTCATTTATTCACTATGACATTTTGATTATGTCATATTGATTATGATTCACTTATTATTGTACTCATGTTTCCGCTACTTGTAACCCTTACTGAGCGTTTGATCTCACATCTTTCATTGTTTACTTTCAACAAGTTATGAAGAGGAGGTCATTTATTGAGTGCTTGTGGATGTAGTTTTTTGTTTTTCATTATGTATTATATCTTGTAACCTTATCCAATGTAATTTGTTTTAAATCTATGTATCTAGTTTCTTCAATACTACTGAACTGATAGTTCCTTAGGTATTTTTATTTCTTCTATCCATGCCAATATCACCGGTAATTCACCGGCTCCAATCTAGAGGGGTCGCGGTGTTACAGTTGGTATTAGAAGAAGTTTAGTAGGACACTTGGAAACTAGAGTAGGAAATATATAGTAGGGAACAAACCCAAAGGTAGTGTTCACTACTGGAAAAATACCCTATACCAATGGTTTGAAACCGTTGGTATAGGTCCCCAAACCGTTGGTATAGGCTATACCAACGGTTTGGAGGACCGTTGGCAAGTAAGCCGTGACAATAGGTCTATACCAACGGTTTTGGGACAACCGTTGGTATAGGTTCTATACCAACGGTTCTGAAAACTGTTGGTATAAGTAATTAGAAAATCTATACCAACGATTCTAAAAAACATTGGTATATGTATTTGAAAAAAGAAACATCCAGTGGGATTTGATCCTAGGACCTCTAGTTTATAACGGAATGACTTAACCACTAACCTAACATGACTTTTTTTAACATAATTTCATAAATATATATATTTATTGTTCTAATTATTTTAAATTTTGATTTATATAATGTTCTCCGTAGGAAGATTCCAAAAAAAATCAAAGGACCTTTCCCAACGGTTTTGCAAACCGTTGGGAAAGGTCTTGTCTTTTATTTTGGAATTGTGGCTGAAGGTTGAATTTTGGACCACCTTTCCCAACGGTTTGGGCAAACCGTTGGGAAAGGTGGTCCAAAATTCATCCTATCCCAATAGTTTGGCCAAACCGTTGGGAAAGGTGGCCAAAAAATGGGATTTCCCAACGGTTTGGCCAAACCGTTGGGAAAGGGTACCTATACCAACGGTTTTTACAAACCGTTGGTATAGAAGCGTTGGGAAAAATCATTTTCCCAGTAGTGGTTTGAGGATAAACTTACAAGAACATCCTGGTATTTTGGTATGGAATAGATTATGTGGATCTTTCAAGCAATACATCCCTATCTGGATACAAGCAGGTAGAGGCGGCTCTGGCATAGATGTATCTAGGGGTAAAACCTGAAAACAACGCTTTGAGCTAGACTCAAATGGGAACTGGTACATGAAAATGGGCCTTACTGCACTATTTTTTACGACATTGTTGGGAGATATTCTTAGGATAATTCATATTTTCTTTAGAATCCATTATGAAAGAGTTTAGTGTAAATTTTATATAAGGCCCCAGCCTTAAACCTTACTTAATCTTGAGTTATTACAAGATTACACGTTGAGGATCTTTTCGGGTTTAGAGTTTTAGAGAATTAGATCATAAAACTTGCATTACATTCCACATATAAACAAAGTGGTTACATAAAGATAGTATTCTTCATTCCCATCAATGGAACACACATTTAAAATAAAACATGGATTATTTCTTGACACATCCTTGACTCTATCATCTTATCATGTACCTTTCCCTTGACCTGTGAAAAACATTTCAAAAACTTGGGATGAGCATAAAAACTCAGTATGGGTTATTAAAAAAAACATGGAAAGGAAACATGAGTTCATATATAAATAAGAATGAAATCATACTTTACCCATAAAACATAGGCACTTTAAAATACCTCATAAAATCATGAATAAATCATAGAAATCATAAGACATAAAGGTAACTTGAGGCATTCATAACATTCTTACGTAGGGAGTAACCCTCTTGGTTACGTTTGGAATACCCATCACAGTATATTCCCTAAAATCTCTTCGGAGAAACCTTAACGTTTCACTCCTTCGCGTTACCCAATGCATTGGAGAGCTATAACGGGCTCACCCGCCCTTAGTTTATCACGGAACCACCCGTCTTCATAATAATGCCCAAGAACCATAACATAATCATATCACATAAAACATGCATAAAGGAAACATAAAATTTCCACATTTCAATCACGAGATATCAATACAACACATTGATATAAAAACATTATGAAAACCATTTTCAATACCAAAATAAAAGAAAAGTAAAATATGGTATTTATTTTTCTTTTAAAAAGAAGGTATGGCTTGTAGAGGAAGCCGAAACTCAAATAACGGTTACGACGGCGGAGAAGTCGTTGTCGCCGCATACGTACGACAAAAACATTCCCTTTTGTCGTTTAGTAAACGCTTCGTATAAAAAAGACTCCTTTTGAATAAACGTAAAAGTCAAAGGGGTTTATACACCGTATAAAAGAAGGTTGTGTATAAAATAAAATATGCCTCAATGAAAGGAGATTGAGACGAAGTCCCATACAAAGATAATTTTTAAAATAAAATAGATACATTATGTGTATTCACTATAAGTACACATAAATAAAGTACAAATACAAGATACGACATAATAATATAATGACATAATTTGAAAGTAGGAGATTAACCCAAAGAATGGAAATTGGGTTAAGAAGTTCCCATACCTCGTATCTGACTTGACCCGACCGTTCTTTAAACTCCTGAATAATAAACTTGAGTTAATCTCTACTTGATTATGAATCTTTTCCAAGTTCATTATTCCTTTTATACCATGTTATGAACATCATGCAATTATTTAAGTTAATAATGTTTATTTTGTCGGTATTTGGTTCTTAAGTCAAAAATAGACTTCTTACACTTACATGTTGTTAATTTGGTCAATGTTTCATTATATCCAGAATAGTATTCATGATGTAGATATCATATATGTAATATATATACAGTACATACATGTATTTAAAATATTACATAATCATTTAGAGGTAAGAAATGAAATGCACCGTTCATGGAGACGGTAAGCCGTACGTACGCATGAACGCTACTTTCATTTCTTTGTCATATTAATGGAATTAAAACTAAATGAGACTTATGTATATATTAATTCCAGAATTATTTAGATATATCATTAATTATATATATCCATCATATACATGTACTTTTAATAATAAATTACATTTGGGGATAAGAAATGAAATGCACCGTTCATGGAGACGGTAGTCCGTACGTACGCATGAACGCTACTTCCATTTCTATTTCATATTTTCTGGAATGGAATCATAATGATATAAGAGTATATTATAATTCCAGTATAATAACATATATAATATCATTAACTTTATCCTTTACACGTCCCACATATGTCATTAACGAATCATATCACTTTGAGGGGGCGGTAGTCCGCACTTCCTTAAATGAAGATATCGTGTATACCCATAATGGAAGCCATAAAGGTAAGACACAAATGAAAAATACAGAAGCATAAGTAAAACATAAACATATTACATATCATATATAAAAATAGTGACATCATAATGGCCACCTTTGAAGGTGTTTAATGAGTGTTGAACAATCATCGTTTCGGGAGGCAGAATTTCGCCATCCACGGAAACCGTATGTTCTTTAACCATTTGATGTAGTTGTGTGGAAGTGTAGCTCAAATAAATCTTATAACAACATCCTAGTATATTGAAGATACTGGTGTTGTTATAAAAGAAGTATATAAAAAGAGTTTAGGGGGTTGGAGAAGCAAAATAAAACAAATGAACATGAGAGAATGAATTACCTTAAAAAGTGTAACTCCTTTTGAGTTGAGCCTAAAGGCTTCCTTTGAAAGGATTCTGCCCAAAGGGAATCCTCTAGGTTGAGGAGAGGGATGTGGAGAGAGAAAATGGGCAGGGGTTGGCCGAGCCAATGGCTTGAAGTGTGTGTGAAATGAGGTAGATGTGGGGGCCTTTTATAAGGGGAGAGGAGGGGCACTTTTGGAAAGTTAAGAAACATTACATTATTTGAAAATGTGTTTCGGTTTTAAAAGGTCCCACAATGATAGAATTCGTGGATAAGGTGATAAGGCATCGAAATCCATTCATCCAATTGGTTTTGGACATGTGTAGTTCATAGATATTACATTATCTTTCCATTTTATTTAAATCGTCAAATAATGATGTCATCGCTGCATCATTATTATGTCATAAATAATTAAATTTATTTAATGTCTAAAAATTATAAAAAAAATACTATGATATTGGAAATCTTTTTATCCTTCCAATGACTATTTATAATCAAAATTTGGACTTGTATAACCCCACTTAAAAATTGTTTTCGCAAAACATATTATGTTTGTGTCATTTTCACTTTAACATTTAATAAAAAGTAATTTATGTCATTTCCCAACAAAAGTGGATCCATGGGGTCCCCAAGTTAGGCCATGGCTTTTCTTGGTCGGCCATGACACAACCAATGAGGTTGGGACATGTGTCTAGGTCATTTTATATTATTAAAGCATTATTTATTCCTTAAACTACACTAATTACCACTAATCGCGATTAAGAACTTAATAAGTTACTATTCACCAAAAAATTATTTTAATCTCATTGAACCACATTTTACTTCTTAATGACAACTATGTATGTCGGATTTTCAAAATTCAATACACATTAGTGGTAAGCTTTCATTTAACTGAAAAATCAGTTTGCTTGATTACCACTTAGTGGTTTCACTATTCATCAAAAATTGAAGTTTTTCAGAAAATTACCAAAAATTCACCCTAAGCTATATTTGATATTCCAAATTCAAAAATGAAGTCTATTTTACAAAATTCAAATCATATAAGTCACACTAATTAATTTAATAATTAATTCCCGCTGCCAGAGCAAATAGCGTGTTTTTACAAAACAATAAGTATCAAAAGATTGACACCAGTTTAAGTCTAATTTCAAATCGAAATCGATTCCAATGACCACCATTGGATAAAATGGTAAAAATATATTCATATTACACATTAAGACCAATTCAAAAGATAATCTAATCATATAAATAAATTAGATTAAAAAGCAGTTTTGATGTAAAATACAACATTTTACACTATTCATAAAAAAAATGAACTTTATCAGAAAGGTACCAAAAATTACACAAAGTAAAATTTGATGTCCCGATTCTTAATAAGAGTTTTATTTGGTCCAAAAGAATGTATAAGAGTGATCAAACTATATTTAATGACGGTTCACCATTAAAAGGTGATAAGTGAACCTTTAGTGAAAATTAGAGTATAAAAGCCTAAAATTGAACTCTTTCCGTATTTTAAGCCTTTATCTTTTATTGGGTAAATGTAAAAACATCTAAAAACATATCTATTCATATTTTAGTTATTTCTATTCATTCCCGCCAGTACAACGGCTACTTGTTAACTAACATTTAAAATAATATTATTATATTACTAGTGTGCTACGTAAGTTTCAAAGAAACTCATCGTTGCGTATCGGGTACGCTATCGAACATAGCAACCCCTTTTAATTAAAATTCATATTTAATTCTCAAATATTAATAAATATGAAAATTATTTATTCTTTAATTACCTGGGATGTTACATCCTTCCCCCCTTTTGGGAATTGCGTCCTCGCAATTTTATTCACTTATCAAAATAAGTGGGGGTATTTATCCCTCATAGCATTTTCAGATTCCCATGTTGCCTCTTCAATCATGTGGTTTTTCCACAAAACCTTTACCTGGTGAATCACCTTATTCCGTAACACTTTCTCCCTGTGGTCAAGAATCTGGACCGGTTGTTCCTCATAAGATAGGTTCTCTTCCATCTGAACTACCTCTGGACTCAAAACATGAGATGGATCTGGCATATACTTTCTCAACATCGAAACGTGAAAAACATTGTGTACCTGAGATAAACTCGGAGGTAAATCCACTCGGTATGCAACTGATCCAACTCTTTCCAGAATTTCGTATGGTCCAATAAACCTTGGACTCAACTTTCCTTTCTTACCAAATCTCATCACACTTTTTCAAGGAGAAACCTTGAGAAAAACATGATGACCTACCTCGAAAGATAGATCCTTCCTCCGGTTATCCGCATAACTCTTCTGCCTGCTCTGAGCTGTTCTCATGTGTTTCTGAATCAGCTGAACTTTTTCTACCATCTCTTCTACCAATTCTGGTCCCATCAACTTTCTTTCACCCACTTCATCCCAGAAAGCTGGAGTTCGACACTGCTTCCCATATAATGCCTGAAATGGTGCCATCTGTATACTGGAATGAAAACTGTTATTATATGAAAACTCAACCAAAGAAAGATGCTGGTCCCAACTTCCCTGATAATCCATAGAACAAGCTCGTATCATATCCTCCAATGTCTGAATTGTTCGTTCTGACTGCCCATCTGATTGAGGATGAAAAGCTGTACTAAAATTTTAATTCAGTACCCAACGACTTCTGAAGGCCTTTCCAAAAGTTAGAAGTAAACCTGGGATCACGATCCGATACAATGGAGAGAGGAACTCCATGTAACCTGACTATCTCTTTAAGATACAAACGGGAAAGTTGATCAAGAGAGAAAGTATCTCGTATAGCAAGGAAATGAGAAGACTTGGTCAAGCGATCAACAATAACCCAGATTGCATTATTACCTCGAGATGTCTTCGGTAATCCAACAACAAAGTCCATGGATATATTCTCCCACTTCCACTCTGGCACTGGTAAAGGCTGAAGCATCCCTTTCGGTAACTGCCGCTCTGCTTTAACCTGTTGACATGTCAAACACTTCATAGTAAAATCAGCAATATCTCTTTTCATTCCATCCCACCAGTAATACTCCCGCAGATCTCTATACATCTTAGTACTGCCCGGATGAACTGAAAAAGGAGAACTATGAGCTTCACATAACAACTCTCTCTTCAACTGTGAATCACAAGGCACACACAATCTCTTCCCAAATCTCAAAACGCAATCACAAACTTATCCAAGAACTCATGGAAAATTTTATTCATAAGGTCCATGAATACAGCAGGTGCATTGGTTAACCCAAAAGGCATAACTACAAATTCATAATGGCCATATCTAGTACGGAACGCAGTCGTCTGATTCTTTTACTTTCAACTGATGGTACCCCGACCTCAAGTCAATCTTCGAAAAATACTGAGCTCCCTGGAGCTGACACCACTTCATTCGATGGCCCAACATCTGCTGAAGTTGTTGCAAATGATTTTACCACCCCTTTCTGCTTGTAGTCTAGCTGCTTCCCATCACTCAAGCTCCTTGTCGGACACTCGTTTGCATAGTGACCCATCTCATTGCACTTATAACATTTCACTAACTGTAAATCAAATTTATTCTTACCTTCACCTTGATCCTTTTCAGTGCAATCACGAGCCTTATGTCCCATCTTACCACATCGGTAGCACTTTCCAGAATTCAGAAGACATTCCCCAGCATGCCTTTTTTCACATTTATCACAAACTGGAAACTTAGTTTTCTTACCATCAGACTTTTTTGAAGAATTCTTACCTTTCTCCTGCCACCTCGGTCTCTTCTTCTGCTGGTTGTTATAGAACACTTGGTCATCGGCAAACTCCATTTCCACCTTCTCAGCACATCGAACAAGCTTTTCATAACTTTTAAACTCACGAGAAGCTAATGCCCTTCGATATTTTGGCTTTAATCCTGAGTAAAAACGATTGATTTTACTATCAAGGTCCCGGATAAAATTTGGAGCATACCTTGCCAATCGAGTGAACCTTTCTTCATAGGCAGCCACTGAGTCTTCCTCTTGCCTCAATTCCAAGAATTGCTTTTCCATCCTAAGTCGAACAGCCTTAGGAAAATACTTCTCAAGAAACATACCTTTGAATTCATCCCAGTCAAGAGCATCAATCTCATCGGCGTCCCTGATATTTTTAACCATAGACCACCACTAATCTGCCTCACCCTCCAAACGATAAATAGCAAGACTAACCTTTTGATTGTCTGAACATCCCATGACATCAAAAATCTTCTCCAGTGAATTAATCCACCCTTCAGCTTGCACAGGGTCAGATGATCCTCTGAATGATGGGGGATGTTGCCTCATGAAATGTTACACCACTGACATGTTCCTCTGCGGTTGATCTGGCTGATCTCGTGCATGGATACCACCACCATTTATAGCCTGAGTCAACTGTGCCATCTCTGAAACAAACTGTTCAGTTCCGATTCCGACCATCTCAGGTTGCTGATTTGGAAGGCTGTCTTCCTCCTGATGTCGTCCCAACATAGCTGCTTTGTTTCCCCTACGGAAAACCATTCTGAACATGGAAATATCTTAGGCGAAGCAACATGGTAATCCGTAAATGCTATATCATTTCAATCATATTATAATTTAACACTTTTCTAACTCCTAAAGTTGTCTAAACCGACCTTTGATACCAACTATAAGGCCCCAGCCTTAAACCTTACTTAATCTTGAGTTATTACAAGATTACACGTTGAGGATCTTTTCGGGTTTAGAGTTTTAGAGAATTAGATCATAAAACTTGCATTACATTCCACATATAAACAAAGTGGTTACATAAAGATAGTATTCTTCATTCCCATCAATGGAACACACATTTAAAATAAAACATGGATTATTTCTTGACACATCCTTGACTCTATCATCTTATCATGTACCTTTCCCTTGACCTGTGAAAAACATTTCAAAAACTTGGGATGAGCATAAAAACTCAGTATGGGTTATTAAAAAAAACATGGAAAGGAAACATGAGTTCATATATAAATAAGAATGAAATCATACTTTACCCATAAAACATAGGCACTTTAAAATACCTCATAAAATCATGAATAAATCATAGAAATCATAAGACATAAAGGTAACTTGAGGCATTCATAACATTCTTACGTAGGGAGTAACCCTCTTGGTTACGTTTGGAATACCCATCACAGTATATTCCCTAAAATCTCTTCGGAGAAACCTTAACGTTTCACTCCTTCGCGTTACCCAATGCATTGGAGAGCTATAACGGGCTCACCCGCCCTTAGTTTATCACGGAACCACCCGTCTTCATAATAATGCCCAAGAACCATAACATAATCATATCACATAAAACATGCATAAAGGAAACATAAAATTTCCACATTTCAATCACGAGATATCAATACAACACATTGATATAAAAACATTATGAAAACCATTTTCAATACCAAAATAAAAGAAAAGTAAAATATGGTATTTATTTTTCTTTTAAAAAGAAGGTATGGCTTGTAGAGGAAGCCGAAACTCAAATAACGGTTACGACGGCGGAGAAGTCGTTGTCGCCGCATACGTACGACAAAAACATTCCCTTTTGTCGTTTAGTAAACGCTTCGTATAAAAAAGACTCCTTTTGAATAAACGTAAAAGTCAAAGGGGTTTATACACCGTATAAAAGAAGGTTGTGTATAAAATAAAATATGCCTCAATGAAAGGAGATTGAGACGAAGTCCCATACAAAGATAATTTTTAAAATAAAATAGATACATTATGTGTATTCACTATAAGTACACATAAATAAAGTACAAATACAAGATACGACATAATAATATAATGACATAATTTGAAAGTAGGAGATTAACCCAAAGAATGGAAATTGGGTTAAGAAGTTCCCATACCTCGTATCTGACTTGACCCGACCGTTCTTTAAACTCCTGAATAATAAACTTGAGTTAATCTCTACTTGATTATGAATCTTTTCCAAGTTCATTATTCCTTTTATACCATGTTATGAACATCATGCAATTATTTAAGTTAATAATGTTTATTTTGTCGGTATTTGGTTCTTAAGTCAAAAATAGACTTCTTACACTTACATGTTGTTAATTTGGTCAATGTTTCATTATATCCAGAATAGTATTCATGATGTAGATATCATATATGTAATATATATACAGTACATACATGTATTTAAAATATTACATAATCATTTAGAGGTAAGAAATGAAATGCACCGTTCATGGAGACGGTAAGCCGTACGTACGCATGAACGCTACTTTCATTTCTTTGTCATATTAATGGAATTAAAACTAAATGAGACTTATGTATATATTAATTCCAGAATTATTTAGATATATCATTAATTATATATATCCATCATATACATGTACTTTTAATAATAAATTACATTTGGGGATAAGAAATGAAATGCACCGTTCATGGAGACGGTAGTCCGTACGTACGCATGAACGCTACTTCCATTTCTATTTCATATTTTCTGGAATGGAATCATAATGATATAAGAGTATATTATAATTCCAGTATAATAACATATATAATATCATTAACTTTATCCTTTACACGTCCCACATATGGCATTAACGAATCATATCACTTTGAGGGGGCGGTAGTCCGCACTTCCTTAAATGAAGATATCGTGTATACCCATAATGGAAGCCATAAAGGTAAGACACAAATGAAAAATACAGAAGCATAAGTAAAACATAAACATATTACATATCATATATAAAAATAGTGACATCATAATGGCCACCTTTGAAGGTGTTTAATGAGTGTTGAACAATCATCGTTTCGGGAGGCAGAATTTCGCCATCCACGGAAACCGTATGTTCTTTAACCATTTGATGTAGTTGTGTGGAAGTGTAGCTCAAATAAATCTTATAACAACATCCTAGTATATTGAAGATACTGGTGTTGTTATAAAAGAAGTATATAAAAAGAGTTTAGGGGGTTGGAGAAGCAAAATAAAACAAATGAACATGAGAGAATGAATTACCTTTAAAAGTGTAACTCCTTTTGAGTTGAGCCTAAAGGCTTCCTTTGAAAGGATTCTGCCCAAAGGGAATCCTCTAGGTTGAGGAGAGGGATGTGGAGAGAGAAAATGGGCAGGGTTTGGCCGAGCCAATGGCTTGAAGTGTGTGTGAAATGAGGTAGATGTGGGGGCCTTTTATAAGGGGAGAGGAGGGGCACTTTTGGAAAGTTAAGAAACATTACATTATTTGAAAATGTGTTTCGGTTTTAAAAGGTCCCACAATGATAGAATTCGTGGATAAGGTGATAAGGCATCGAAATCCATTCATCCAATTGGTTTTGGACATGTGTAGTTCATAGATATTACATTATCTTTCCATTTTATTTAAATCGTCAAATAATGATGTCATCGCTGCATCATTATTATGTCATAAATAATTAAATTTATTTAATGTCTAAAAATTATAAAAAAAATACTATGATATTGGAAATCTTTTTATCCTTCCAATGACTATTTATAATCAAAATTTGGACTTGTATAACCCCACTTAAAAATTGTTTTCGCAAAACATATTATGTTTGTGTCATTTTCACTTTAACATTTAATAAAAAGTAATTTATGTCATTTCCCAACAAAAGTGGATCCATGGGGTCCCCAAGTTAGGCCATGGCTTTTCTTGGTCGGCCATGACACAACCAATGAGGTTGGGACATGTGTCTAGGTCATTTTATATTATTAAAGCATTATTTATTCCTTAAACTACACTAATTACCACTAATCGCGATTAAGAACTTAATAAGTTACTATTCACCAAAAAATTATTTTAATCTCATTGAACCACATTTTACTTCTTAATGACAACTATGTATGTCGGATTTTCAAAATTCAATACACATTAGTGGTAAGCTTTCATTTAACTGAAAAATCAGTTTGCTTGATTACCACTTAGTGGTTTCACTATTCATCAAAAATTGAAGTTTTTCAGAAAATTACCAAAAATTCACCCTAAGCTATATTTGATATTCCGAATTCAAAAATGAAGTCTATTTTACAAAATTCAAATCATATAAGTCACACTAATTAATTTAATAATTAATTCCCACTGCCAGAGCAAATAGCGTGTTTTTACAAAACAATAAGTATCAAAAGATTGACACCAGTTTAAGTCTAATTTCAAATCGAAATCGATTCCAATGACCACCATTGGATAAAATGGTAAAAATATATTCATATTACACATTAAGACCAATTCAAAAGATAATCTAATCATATAAATAAATTAGATTAAAAAGCAGTTTTGATGTAAAATACAACATTTTACACTATTCATAAAAAAAATGAACTTTATCAGAAAGGTACCAAAAATTACACAAAGTAAAATTTGATGTCCCGATTCTTAATAAGAGTTTTATTTGGTCCAAAAGAATGTATAAGAGTGATCAAACTATATTTAATGACGGTTCACCATTAAAAGGTGATAAGTGAACCTTTAGTGAAAATTAGAGTATAAAAGCCTAAAATTGAACTCTTTCCGTATTTTAAGCCTTTATCTTTTATTGGGTAAATGTAAAAACATCTAAAAACATATCTATTCATATTTTAGTTATTTCTATTCATTCCCGCCAGTACAACGGCTACTTGTTAACTAACATTTAAAATAATATTATTATATTACTAGTGTGCTACGTAAGTTTCAAAGAAACTCATCGTTGCGTATCGGGTACGCTATCGAACATAGCAACCCCTTTTAATTAAAATTCATATTTAATTCTCAAATATTAATAAATATGAAAATTATTTATTCTTTAATTACCTGGGATGTTACATTTTACCTCAGAGAAACCTTGTTTATAAGATCAGATATGCATATAATATTTAAGATTCATAAACTAATAAATTTTATCCCATTATTTAGAAATGGCGTCTAATGGAATAAAGGGAATCAATACTTGTGGTCAAGTTAGGGATCTCTCTACAGAGAAAGTCAACACAATCAATGTGGGAGCAGATCAGATCATGACTATTTTGGGACAACTTACTCAAGTTGCAATGAAGTAACATTCCACACCTGTGTTGGATCGTTTCATGCAGCATAAGCCCCCATATTTCAGTGGGACTACTAATCCAGTGGTAGTTGAGCAGTGGATCAAGTCACTATAGAAGATATTAACGACATTAAGATGCAATGAGAATGAGAAGGTGGTGTTGGCAGTATATTGTCTCAAGGGTGTCGCTGACCAATGGTGGTCCCTGAATTAGAATACCATGGAGGAAGAAGAAATAGAATATATGGAATGGAGGACTTTTAAGGAAATATTCTTCGAAAAATATTTCCCTCATGAGCAACGAACTGAAATGAAGAGGAAATTCCTTAGCTTAAAACAAATGGAAGAAGACAGTGTTGCAGAGTATGAAGCTACTTTTACAAGGATGTCTAGGTATGTCGTAGATTACGTACATGACTCGGCAGACAAGATTGATCATTTATTTGATTTTCTTAATCCAAGTCTTCTTAGGGCACTGGATTCTCAAAAATTTTCATCATATGATGGAATTTTATCAAGTACCATCAAAACAGAGAGGGAATTTTCCAGATCAAATCTTTTCAAAGGAAACAATGATAAGAAGCGAGACTCTGATAACAAAGGAAAAGGAGAAGAACCAAAGAAGATCAAGGGAATGAATAGTTTCCCATTATGCGAGAACTATGGAAATAATCATCTTGATAAATGCTTGAACGGCATGGGATTCTGCTATAACTGCGGAGAAAAGGGTCATTGATCTGATGAATGCAAGGGGAAGAAGCAATTCAATGATGTTCAATGATACAATTGTAGAGATATGGGACACTATGAAAATGTGTTTCCTAAACGCCAAAGAAACCTGACTTAGAAAAGGAAAAGAGATCAAGGGAGAGCTTATGCGATTACAATTGCGGAGGTAGATGTTCCTAATGATATGGTGGCAGGTACTTTAATTGTTTCTGAAAACTTATCCAACACCTTGTTTGATTCTGGATCGTTGCATTCATTTGTATCTTCTTAGTTTTCCAATAAAATTAGATATGTCCAATTTGATTTAATCAAGGAGTTTTCAGTAAAAACTCATGGGGGATGTATCATTGCAACAAAGGCATGTCGACTAGTCCCACTCCAGTCTCCAAAATGTGCTTTAGTTTCTAACCTTGTCATCATATCAATGACTGAATTTTATATAATTCTCAGTATGGATTAGAAGTCAAATTATGATTCAAAGATTAATTGTAAGAAGAAGGAAGTTACAATTTTTTAAAATGGTGTAGAATCCCTTGTCTTTAGGGAAGAAACATATCCACCTGATTCTTATTGAGAACCACCCCCAGTAGCTCTACAAAATACAATACTTTGAGAGGAAGATAAACCAACATCTATGGGCGAGGAAATAAATCTTAAAATTGAATACATGCACATAGTGCAAGAGTACATTGATGTATTTTCACAGGATTTACCAGGACATCCTCCAGAGAGAGAAGTTGAGTTCTCTATTGATTTAACTCCTAATGAAAGACCTATATCAAAGACTCCCAATAGAATGGCCACTGTGGAATTGGTATAGCTAAATAAACAACAAGAGGATTTGAGTTAAAGAGGATTTATTCTACCTAGTGTTTCTCCATGGGGAGCCCCTATCCCCTTTGTCAAGAATAAAGATGGATCCATGAGGCTTTTCATTGATTAAAGGGAAATCAATGCTATCACAATAAAGAATAAGTATCATCTTCCTCGGATTGATGATTTATTTGATCAACTCCATGGAGCCCAATACTTTTCTAATATTGACCTTCGGTTCGGATATCATCAACTGCGTGTGAGGAAGGAAGACATTCCTAAGACAGCATTTCGAACCAGGTATAGGAAATATGAGTTTACGATGATGCCATTTGGACTGACTAATGCACCCTCTGTTTTCATGGATTTAATGAATAGAGTTTTCAAGGAATATCTTGATATCTTTTTGTGGTTTTCATCGATGATATCCTGGTATACTCAAAAAGCTATGAAGACCATGAGAATCACTTGCATATTATTCTGGAAACTCCTAGAAGAAATGAATTATATGGGAAGTTTAGCATGTGTGAATTCTAGCTTCAATCAGTTTCTTTTCTGGGCCATATTGTCTCTAAGGATGGAATCCTAGTTGATCCTGTGAAGGCAAAGGAAACCCAATATTGGCACATGCCAACAAACATAACCGAGGTATGTAGTTTTATTGGATTAGCAGGTTACTATCGGCGTTTCATTCAGAATTTTTCCCGACTGGCTAACTCACTAACCAAGCTCACACGAAAAGGAGTTAAGAATATGTGGATAAGAGTGTGTATAGAATTCTTCGAAAAATTGAATAGAAGATTGATCAATGATCCTATTTTGACTCTTCCATCTGAAAGTGATGGGTTTGTGATATACAGCGATGCATCAAATAATATGATGGGATTCATCTTTATGCAAAACGATAAAGTTATTTCTTATGCATCAAGACAGTTGAAGACTCGTGAGAAAAAATTATCCAACTCATGATCTTGAGTTTGAAGTCATAATCTTTGCTCTGAAAATATGGAGGCATTGTTTCCACAGAGAGAGATGTGAGATCTATACGGACCACAAGAGTTCGAAATACATTTTCACACAAAAAGAACTCAACATGAGGGAAAGAAGATGGCTCGAGTTACTAAAAGATTATGATTGTTCAATTCACTACCACCCAGGAAAGGCGAATATGGTGGAAGATGCATTAAGCAGGAAAGATCATGGCCTTCTGACTCAAATGAGGATTGAAAGGGGTCCTATATTCATGGATCTACTAAAGATGGATATAGGAATCGTTGAGGAAGGGGAAACATATTTTATATTTCAAATGATTTCTAAACCATCTTTATTAGATAAAATAAAAATTTCTCAGTCTGATGATGAGAATCTGCACAAGAAAATTAATGCTGTCAATGATAGAATAATGGGTGACTTCGTGTATGAAGAAGGATTTCTGAAATTTAGGAAGAGGTTATTGTAAGGGTTGGGGTCCTCAGAACCAATTGTTTTGTACTTTGATTACATGAATATTAACATATTATATATTGTTCATTGTTCTGCATGACTATAATATAATAAATATCCTAGAATATTTGTTGCATTAACAAGGTCATGCCAGATCCCCGCTATGATGAGAACCTTGAAATGATATAACAATATTCTTAAATAAAGTTATGTAATTGGATGACATACTATGATAGGACACATAGTATACAGGTCTTCATGTGTGAGTACTCGTAAGAAGATGATAATCTCTCTCTCATAGAGTTCGCACTTGGTAATCTCCAAGATAGAAGATTATGATAACAGAACCACCAGTAAAAATTCTGCATGTCTTGGTGTCATCAGACATTGCTATCTGCGAGCATGTGTGATGGTCCTTAGACTGGAAGATTATAATTAACTCATGTCATGACTCACACACTTAGATTTACTGACGAAACCCGTCACGCAGATAGTTGGCGGGAAGTAGGGTACGTTGGGTGCGTCACGAGTGACATGTTGTTAATGGATAAGTCGAGGAAGGATTTGTCCCTTCAATTTATGGAAGTTGATATCTCGGCCCTTTGATTGAAATAGAACTATCGCATTGAATTCCATGGCCATGGTGTAAACGATGAGTTTATTTAAGGTAGTCAAAGAATGACGGACCAAGCATATAGGTTTATGACACTGCCATGAGACCTGCTTGATGAGATATCGATACAAAGGGATTAAATTACACAGTAAGCGTTTGTATGAGGTAATACGTCAATGCGACATCAACTTCTTTCTCTTGGGTGACTTGACCCATTGTTAGACAGTAATCTTCGACTTTAGGCAAGTTCGCCTAATGCCAACGAGAAATAGGCCTAGAGGGTCACACACTAAGTGTATTCAAGTATCTCAAGTAGAATAAAGATTATTCTCGTATGTGGTTTAATAATTATTCAAGGAAGCCTAAGTTGTTTTAATGATGGAGGAAGAAGGAAGTGAAAAACAAGATATACACGCCGTGTTTTAAATATTACACGCCGTGTAGTTTTTCATGGAAAACAAGTACACACCGTGTATTAAATAATTACACACCGTGTAGTTTTCTTTATGAAAAGGAAATGAATAAATGAAAACAAGATATACACGTTGTGTACATTGAATCTACATGCCATGTAGTTTTCAATGAAAAAAACAAGTACATGCCGTGTATTTATTAATACACGCCGTGTAGTTTTTCCAGTCGGGATTTTGAGGATATAATATTGTTTTAAATGATATTTATTATAATCAGCGTGGGCGCATGTCAAGGAATTAATTATTCAAAATCGTGGATTTAAATAAGAGTCAATGAAATAAATAAAACGCGTAACACGTTTATTTATTGTCATAACTCTACAACCTCGAACCTGATTATAAATATCCTCACAACCCCAACTCTTTTCCTACCCCACACACAACAATTCTGGAGAATTCTTTCAAGTCCGAAAGAACCTCTTTCTCCAAGAATGCTCTCAAGACCGAGAGAGATCCTCTTCCATCAGATCAAGATGATCTAAGGCGGACAATGCAAGCAAAGGTTTCTCCACTCTATAACCCAGAGACTCCTTTGGTGATGTCTTGAGATACGAGGTACACATGTGGATCACCATTAGAGGGAGTGTACACTTGACTTCTGCGACGCAATGATGAATCACATTGGAACGTGATCAAGAACATCAATGATGAAAGAACACCCGAAAGGTATTTCTTTTCAATTTATTAAATTAATTATAATCAACTTGTAACGATCCTACCTTTTGGTTCTGGGACTTTCCTTTTCTTTTTATATTTCTTTGATTTGATCCGTGGAGACTGGCGTTTAATGTCGTATTGATCCCAGATTGATCATTGTTAATGAAAAAAATCCAAGTGGGAACATCCACCCACACGCTTCCGCTGCTCCCGGAACCTTTAAATGGTATCAGAGGGAGTTTACAACGTTTATTGTAGTTATTTAATTTTTGTTGATAATTTATGCACTTATATTTGATTCAATTCGAATAAATTGTTCTATAAATATAAATAAATGAGATCTATTATTCCTCATTCGTTTCTCGATTCATATCACAGAAACGGACTTTTAATTTTAATTTTTTATTAAAATAAAAATGAGGAACTCATCCGGAGGAGCTTCTCTTTTTGTTTGTACAACATGGGAGTAAACGTTGTTTAATTAAAACTACATGCCATGTACTTAGGTTCAATAAACTGGCACTGGTCTTCCAAACCATGCCATGTGAATTGATTATGCCTAAGTATTAATCATTCCATGTTGACCAGAATTGAATGGCACATGGGAATCGAAATACATGGCGTGTATGTTGGAAGAAAATGCTGTGTAGTCCAATCAGGTCTATGTGAAACCATGTACAAGGAAAAGTCATGTTCCGCATACACAGGATTTCCAAGCCGGTTACCACGTAACAAGGAAGTACACGCCGTGTATGATTCATCTACACGTCGTGTACTCCAAAATTTCCAAAGTAAAGAAAACACGCCAAAGCCCCAGCGTGTACTTTTGATAAATGGTGAAAAGAAATACATGCCATATAAATATAAACTACACACCGTGTACTTTCCAGAAATTTCACCAGGTTTTCTCCAAAGGTACAAAGACACCGTACAAGGAATATGGATGAGAAGAATATCAAGGAAATTCAGAAAATAATTTAAGATAAGGAATTGATTAATTATAAGATCATAATTAATTTAATTCGAGTGCAATGTATCTTAAATGAAAGAAAGATTAAAAGAATTTGAATTCTAAATATGTTTAAATGTTGTTGCATGCTATGGATGATCATGAGCTAGACCAAAGACCCTTTGTATGTGTGTATGGTTTCATTTAAATTTATTTAATTTAAATTTGTTAGCCTGTGAGCCTTCTTCCAATAAAATGTAGGGCCTGCATGCCCATGGTTTCTTTAATGTAAACCCATGTAATGGAGGATCTCCCAAGCCGGAGGAGATGGGTCAAAATACAAAGCTGAGGTGAAACCAACACAGTAAGAAGATACAAAGGTGGATGGGTGGGAGCTACAAAACACGAACCATTGGTTCAATGTGTATTTCCCTAGGTCAGGGTTAGCTTATCAAACCGCTGGATAAGCTAACCAATAGAAGCTCATGATCATTCCATCTTATTTTAGTTCTGTCTAATTCCATGGTTTATTTATTATGTATGTGTTGTCGTTATCACATAATTAATGAAATAAACAAGCATGCAAGAGATGGAATAAAATAAAAACCAGACTATGCATAAACATTATCAGAACATGGTTAATCACTTAAGAAAGCATCACTTATTATTAACAATCATGCAATAATGTGAAACTACGCATAAATATTAAAATCCCTCAAAACCATATTAAGTCAGACCAAGCCTTTCATTACTTTATTAATGGAAAGACTCAATAAAACTATGTGTTTGACCAACCCTTGTTGGGACACATACTTTTATAAAGGAATCCTTTATGAAAAGTATCGGGTTGACTTAACCATATTGCATCAAGAGATGTAGCCCTTGCTAGACTTGATGTAATATTGGAGACAAGAGTTGAGGAAATCCAAGTCAGGATTTCAGGATTGGGGAGTCCACTCAACATATCAAGGAACTATAAGCTCACATTTGGCAAATACCTACCTACCTAAATACTTTCATATAGCTTGACCAACCCTTGTTGGGGTTATGAGAAGGGGAATATGGATCCTTTCCACTAGAATGTCAAAGCAACTGGACAATCCTATTTCAATGGTGAGGGTCATTGGGACTTGATAAAATAGTGGAAGAATTAATTAATTTATTATTTCTCATAAAAATTTAATCAAGAAAGTACTGATAAATCTGCTCTTTTAATTTGTAGAATCGAAATGACAAACTCATCAACCACATTTTCTCTACGATCAATACTGGATAAAGACAATATCCTCACCAGTAGTAACTTTCAAGAATGGTTTAGGTGCCTTCGGGTTATCCTACTCCATGAACGAATGTTTTATGTACTGGAGTCCTCACTTCCTGATTCTCCGGCCCCAGGGGCGAGTGATAAAGATTTCATGGTCTATGATCAACATTTGAACGACGCTCTCAATGTTCAATGTTTGATGTTATCATCGATGTCTAGTGAGCTCATGAAGTCTCATGAAGACTTGGATGCCTATAGAATACTCAAGCACCTCCGTGGTCTATACCAGGAGAGAGAAAGACAGGAAAGGTTTGAGATCTCCAAAGCTCTATTTCAGAGAAAGCTTGGAGAGGGTGCCACAGCTGGGCCTCATGTAGTCAAGCTCATTGGGTACATTGAGTTCTTGTAGGTTCTAGGGTTTAAACTCCCTAAAGAACTGGGTACCGATCTCATTCTTGCATCACTCCCCTAGATCTTCTCAAACTTTGTTGTGAACTTCAATATGAAGAACATTGAGAAGTCTTTGTCTGATCTTCTCATCCTCATTCGCCAAGTGGACACTGACATGAAGCGTAAAAATCCCTCTTTCCTCATGGTGAATAAAAGGAAAGGGAAGGAAAATATATTTAATCCCAAATATTCTTCAAGGCCTTCCAAGAAAAGGAAGATCAAAGGGGAGGAAAGAGAACAATATGCTATTTGTTTCGCATGTGGCAAGAAGGGCCACTGGATGAAAAACTACACCCAGACAAGGAAGAAAGGGGAAGCATCATGTGCATTTGTTATCGAATTCAATCTATCTGTTTCTACTAATTAGGTATTCAATACTTCTTGTGCTGCTCACATCAGTATACAAATACAGGAACCAAGTAGATTCAAGAATATTGATCTAGGGGAGGTAGATCTATGAGCATCCAACGGAGCCAGACTTGTTGTTGTAGCTGTCAGAGACTACCACATCACATTGCCAACTGTAATGATCTTGGTGTTAAATGGTTGTTATTATGTGCCTTCAGTTACTAAAAACATTATTTCATTATCCATATTAGATACTGATGGATTCATGTTCAGGTTTGGAAATGAATTTTGTTACTTTTATAAAGATGGCATTTGTTTTGGTAGGGAACATTTATATGACAGCCTTTATGTGTTTTTTTCCCTTGGAATCCGGGGATGACCTCCTTGATGGGAGGTTCAAACGTTCTGATCGGTTTCTAATGGGTTTGTTCATAGAACCGGAAACATCCAATGATTCCACATCCATTCGAACCTACTTTCCAAAGGTAGGTGCTCATTATTTTGTGGACTGATGAGGCTTAGAAATTTTCATTGGTCGAGAGGATGGGAGGTCGAACTCATCACACCTTTTTGAGGGGAATTATTGTCTACTCCGTGACTCTCTTTATAGATTTAAGTTATTTTCGTGGATCGTTATTACATTACCAAGTATAAAATGAGCTTTCCTTCATATCTAAAAATCAATGATTAAATATGTAGGAAATTTAGAGAACCTTTTGTATGTATTCAAGGTTATTCATCAATAGAGAATCATCTGTATTTGTTAGAGATTCTTGGTCAATGGTACCCTTTTACACATTTATACAGAAGTATCTTGGTCATTATGATGACCATGCTGGTTTTAAATCCACTCAGTGGGGCACTTTAAGTTTATTGTCATTCAAAAGGACATGGATTATTTTAGAGTTGGGATCGAACCCGTAGACGGGCTACCTACGTATCCTTTGTTTAGAAAAGGAATCAAAACCCACGTAGTTCGAGTAAGGGAGTATGATGTTTATGATTGATGGCTCAAAGAAGGATGTCACAATTACTTGGACACTCTAAGCTTACGTGAGTCATGCTCGGTGTAAGAAACAAGAGGTATTGGTAAAAATTAGACAATTGTGCCGTGAAAGATGCAATAATAAGAAATAATGTGGGGCTTATGTATGTATGACTACCCAGATAAATGAAGGTTTAGGATTTACTTTAGAGAAGAAATCCAAGAATAGGGTCCATAATGGTATATGTTCTTTATGGAGATTTTGAATACTCTAACTTGGGGCTTACTCCTGAAAAGGAGTCCCAAATTAGGAGAAGACTTATGATTGGGTTTTACTCCTAAAAAGGAATCCCAGATCAAAGGTAAATTAGGACTGGTTAAGAGTATTATGACTGGGCTTCTTCCTGAAAAGGAGGCCCAGGTTTGAGACTGGGGCTTACTCTTGAAAAGGAGGCCCAGGTTTGAGACTGGGGATTACTCTTGAAAAGGAGGCCCAGGTTAAGGATTAAGGTTTGGGGCTTACTCCTAAGGAGGATTCCCAGATTTGGGAATTTTAAGAATTGGGGCTTACTCCTAAGTAAGATGCCCAAGCTTGAGACTGGGGCTTACTCCTGAAAAAGGAATCCTAGGTTAGGGGATCTGGGGCTTACTCCTAAGAGGATTCCCAAAAATTAAGGGACTTGGGGCTCACTCCTAAAGAGGATGACCATATTAGAGGACTTATGACTAGGGATTATTCGGGAAAAGGAGACCCAAGTTAAGGATTCTCTCATGTTAAAGGATGAGGTTGAATGAATGAAATCTCAATATTTAGCGACATAAAGATGTGTAAATCACTAGGTTTTGAGAGATATTCCACAAAATTCCTTTTAGATAAGGAAGTCAAATCAAGAAATCATGCCATAAAATGGATTTGAAGAGTGTATTGAAGACTGAATCTTGAATAGGAAAGGTGCAATGGTTTAAGAGGGGTGAAATGGGCAAGAAAAGCACCAAAAAAGGCAGGTGTGCACAAGTCCTGGTAGGCGCGCAGGTACTGCATGGGCGCACAAGTCCTGGTCGCGCAGGTCCTGGTTGCGCAGGTATGCCTATGCGACACATGGTGTACTTGTGCGACGGTTAACCAGCAGGGTAATACTTGAGAGACCCTTCATAAAAGCCTTTAGAATCCTCTTGAGGTTCTTCCAGGACAGGGGCGCGCAAGATCTATTGAAGGAGTAAGGCGGCGCGCAAGGGTGGCCTTTTTCCCTTAAGGGCTGGCCACTCAGGCGCGCAAGTGTTGATGAGTTTCAACACTTAAGCCTTCCTCTCCCTCTTTATATCTTTCGTTCTATGTAAGAAATTACCTTATAAGTGTTTTGGAAGCTTTGAGAAGAGACTAGGGCATTGGGAGCTCAAATATGGGTTTCTAGAAAAAAAATCCTCCTCGAATGGGGGGCCCATAGGGTCTATTTATTGGCAGGAGAAGACCCCGGGCGGTTACCACTTAGGTCACGCAAATATACTTGCATGACCACTAGGTGGTGCGCAAGTGTACTTGCATGACCACTAGGAGGCGTGCAAGTGTACTTGCGCGACCGTGAGGGAACTTGCGCTACCTATGGGCAATGTTCTCCTTGTCCATCCCTTTGTCGATTTTTTATGTTTCTTCAAAGGATGAATAACTTTGGACTAAGGTATTTCCCTTTTTCAGACATTAGACTCTGTGACGGAAAGGAGCGTCAACAAAATTCCCCCCTCAGAGTTGGATCTGGAGAGAAAAGAGGATTTGACTCTGAGGTGAAACAGAAAAAAACAAGAAATCTTGCAGTTTAAAGTCATGCATGTCATACATACAAAGGCTAATATTTTTGGTCAAAATAGGTTTGACCGAAATGGATTAGAATTGACTCAATTCCTTGAAAATTCATCTGAAAACATATTACCATACTCATGTATGAGGGAAAATATGTAAGCTATGACTTAAGAATATTTGAATCTGAGGAATGATATGAAAGAGAGATAAAAGGAATTAGAAGAATTAGTTTCCAAGAATAAAGTTACCATTATTTAACAAACCCGTTAGGGGGTATAATTATGCAGGGCCACCTAAGGGCATTGGATGCATAGTTAAATAAAATAGTTTCTTTTTTCTAACAAGTCTGTTATATAGACTGTTTATGCAAGGCCACCTATGGGCACGTGCTGCATATTCAGGAAAAAGAACTCTCAGAAATTTACTTTCCTAGGGCTAAAAGCCAGTGAAAGATTATGGAGATTCAAATCTTCCAAAGTATAGAGTTTGATGTATGGAAAGAGGTACTTGAATATGGAAAAAATATTTCCAAACAAAATTATCGAAGAACTGGATGAATATCACTCCTACGAATGTCTGACCCAAGTGTAGGGAAGGAATACATAAACCGTAGACATTAATACTTTCAGATCATGAAAAAAGATATGGAAAAAATATGTTAAGGATGGATATTTTTTCAGATCCCTACATACTGTCATTTAATACCAATAAGGAAAAAAGAGGCATTCTTCCCAAGAATGAATTTACCACTATCCAAAAAACCCGTTAGGGTGTTGAATTATGCAGGGCCACCTAAGGGCATTGGTTGTATAGTCAAATAATAGTATCTTTTGGCTAACAAGTCTGTTATGTAGACTGTTTATGCAAGGCCGCCTATGGGCACGTGCTGCATAGTCAGACAAAAGAACTCTCAGAAGTTTGACATTTCTGTGACTAGAAGTCATGAAAAGGGTTATGAGGATCTAAAAATATTTAAGGTTAGGATTATGACACATAAAGATGGGTATTGATCAATTTATACAGAGATACATAGATCAATTCTAACCATAATCATGTTGTGTCTGGGTCCTGAATTGAAATGTTGGACTTCACTATGTATCCCATAAGGATGAGAATCAATCCATACATAGTTCTTAAACTATAGTTTAACATCGTGTGGGACAAAAGGATTAGAGATCTTATTTTAGGGTCATAGAGCTTGGACCATTGTAAGAAATACACAATGTGTGTTTTCATCGGGACTTGTCAGCCAAAGGACTGAAAGTGGAATTTGGGGTTAGGCCCAAAGCATTGGGGCTGGATTCGAGGGACACTCGAACGTTCCTACGTATCCCATAAGGATGGGAATCAAGCCCACATAGTTCTAGAAATACCCTTTGTACAAATTTGGTTCGTACATATGAAGGGTGAAAGGGGACTTTAGTATAATGATGGTTTAACCAAGAAAAAAGGTTTGGGCGTTGCCATTTATGTATGTAGTCTTTGAAATGAAACATGATTGAAAATCAATGAAAATAATGGTTCCCTCTCAGGTGAGGGTATCAAAGAAATTTGTAGTTTATTGTCATACTCGACAAAAGTGTTGTATATTTTAACGTCGTATAACAAGGAAGAAAGTGAACCAATGTAAAGATATTGATTCTAAGGGCGGTTTCACGAATTATCATTGTATGAGATAGAGATGAACCGACGTGAAGAGATTGGTTTTGGGCTTGAACCTTGGGAGGTTGCCTACATACCCAGCCTAGAAGGAAAGGATCAAAGTCCATGTAGTCCATTTAAATAATGAATTAATGATCAAGTTGTTCTTGGGGACAATGACCTAAAAAATGATGTTAGGACTTACACATAGTTAGCGGCCGAGAGAGAGTGTTATGGTTGAGGTTTGATCTAAGCTCACATGAGTCATACTCGGTGTGAGAAACAAGAGGTAACAACAACCCTAACGATGCATAGTTTAATGTCATATAGGACATATAAAGGGACTATGCAGTTTTAATTCTTGCAGTTAGGACTATTGGTGATGCACAGTTTAGTGTCATGTAGCAGGGACAAAATACAGTTTAATGTCATGTAGGATGTATCACAAACTTTCTGTACAGTTTAGCGTCATGTAGTTAGGATGTCACAGTTTAACATCTTCTTGGACGTAAGGGACTTGCAAATAGTTTAGGGTCATATGTATGGACCGTTGATGATGCATTTTAAGGTCATACAGGACCTAGTTGCAGTTTAAGGTCATATTGGACCATTTAGGGAACTTTTTCATAGTTTAACGTCGTGTGGGATGAAAGTCCAAATAGTTTAAGGTCATATGTATGGACTGTTGTTGTATAGTTTAACGTCATATATCAAGGACGAATTGGTGCTGCATAGTTTAGTGTCATGTTGTGGGGAAAAAGTACAGTTTAATGTCATGTAGGACGAATGTAAGGACTTTTGTACAGTTTAGCATCATGTAGCTAGGATGATGAAGGTGAAACAGTTTAACGTCATGTTAGACATATGTGCAAACAGTTTAGGGTCATATGCTTGGACCGTTGCTATATAGTTTAACGTCATATAGCAAGGACGATATGGTGCCGCATATTTTAGTGTCATGTTGTGGGGACAATGAGGGAGTTTGCAGTTTATACAAAATATTTCTTCAAAAATCTGGTACATGGATCTGTTAATTGAATCATATTAACAGAACCAAAGATTAACACTTCCTCTGATGAAGACTCTGCCTGATTAGCCTGTTTAGGCTGTGCCATTTAGTGGGGCGGTGCCTGTGGATTTGAAGTAGATTGCATGAAGTCCGCCAAAGTCAGAGACAATTTAGTCTTTGACACATACTCATCTTCTTATTATTGTTTTTATTTCTTTGAATCATGTCGTTTCATTGAGGACTTTCCCTCTTAAGAAGAGGGTTTTGCCACAACATTCATGGAAGAAGACACAATCGGTTTCCATAATTGTGTTCGCAAAATAGCATGAGTTCGATTGATTGTCTTTCTAACCATCCAATCATCATACTTTTGTGCATTTTTTCTTTTGACTTCCTGCCATTCATCTTCCTCCTCTGTAATTGTAGTAGTGACACATGCTACCTGGGCTGAGGAGCCTTTCAATGTGACCTATCCCGAGACGACCATCTTTTGCAAGAGGTCTTTGAAGACAAAACACTCCTGGATGGGATGCCCCAACATTTGATGAAAAGGGAAATAATTAGGATGATCTTCATCTCCTTTCTTGTTTGGCCTCTTGGGTATTGTAACTTGAACCAAATTGTTTTCCAGAGCCGAAATGAAATAACCAGGAACTTGTTCATTTCGGAAAGTGTATGTTTTGCTCTTCAAATCCTCAAATTATTTTCATCTTTGATCTTTTTGATCATATGGACGAAAAGGCCTTTGTTGTTGGTGCTCAAAAGGTGGAACCCTTCAAGAAGATGAAGTTTTTGAGGTAGAAATAGGTACAGGTGCTTGTTTAAGCATAACTGTAGCAGTTTCTACTTTACCCATTCTCCTTCCTGGAGCTGATGGAATTACACGAGATTTACCCTTAGCCTGTATAAGGGAATGTTCGATATACTGAGCGATTCAAGTAAGGTTTCAAAACCCTCCTATGTATTTCACATGGATTAACGGCGTGCATAATTTGTCACGCAGATTTTCCACACATATTGGCAACAATTCTTCTTGAGGGAGTGCTAAACTCAAGGAATATGTTAATCCCTTCCATCAAGCAATGAAATCAGAGACCCTTTCATTCTCCCTTTGCTTAGAGTTTGTAAGATCGAAAA
This sequence comes from Viscum album, assembly GCA_963277665.1. Lineage (NCBI taxonomy): Eukaryota > Viridiplantae > Streptophyta > Magnoliopsida > Santalales > Viscaceae > Viscum > Viscum album. The sequence goes on along the minus strand of OY728143.1, from coordinate 1,847,217,018 downwards.
ATGGTGTATTTAGAAAAGTTGAGATGAACTGAAGGAGTAATTTTTGGTGAAGATCCTCCCATCTGGTAATTGACCGGGATTGCAAGCTTCTATACCAAACAAAAGCTGGTCCTTGCAAGGTTCGCATGAAGCATCTGAGTTTCACTTCTTCTTGCTGCTCCGGATTTCCCATCATAGGATCGCAACAAGACACGTAATGCGTCAAATGTTCTTCTGGATCGCCTGATCCATTGAAAATACGGAATACAGGGTTCCCAAAACTGGATGGAGGAGAAATTGAATCTACCCATTCAGGTTAAAATTTCTTTTTTGGTTGAACTTGCGCACGCTTCCCATCAATAGTTTCTAACCAAGCTGTTAATGACTCAATAGTAGTTATTAACTTTTGAGAAACATCTGGTTGAACTTGGATTGGGTAGGTGCAATGAATGGAGCTTGGACGGATGTGGAGATTAGCGCTGCAACTGATTGTAGTACTGCCAACTGTTGTTGCACTTGACCCGTAGGATTAGACCTGTGAGGGTGCACTGATAGAGGAGGATATTCTTGATCCATCTCAGTAGATGCAAAAAATTGCTTTGACTGACTGACTCCAGCATGCTTAAGAAGAAGACTACTCTGAAGTAGTTCTGCATTAAACTTTCTTAATTCCATCTTTTCTTCCTCCTATTGTGCAAACCTCTGCTCTAGTGAGAGCGATTGACCTTCTACAGAGGAAGGATATGTAACCTGGTTATTTCCCTTCCCTTTGTTGGATCCTTTTCGGAGAGGGGGAAGTGGGTTACTCGAAGGATTACTTAAGTTCTGAGTAATCCTTTGACTTCGTGTACGCACACCTTCTTCATTTGTGTCGGTGCGTACATCTTCTTGAGCAGGAACCTCTTCATCTGATTCCCCTGAGTGAGCCTCATCTGGTGTATCAGCAACAATGGAATTGATGACATTAATCGATTCATACCTCATTGCATCCATTATATCATCATTTCTGTGATATTGTATTATCCCATGTCTTTGATGAGACATTGCCTTTTGTTGATTCAATCCCTCAGGAAATTCTTGATGAACCGTAATTTGGAGGGAACCTATTGATAATTTGGCTCTTTGTTCCCCTTGAGGTTTCTTCCCCAATCGAGAAAATACTGACTTTCTCTGAGGAGGGTATTGATGATTTGAAAAAGTCCCCAGTCCAGTGGACTGGGGCTGTTCCTGCTGTTCTCTCTCAACTCCTTGGAACCTATTTGTTGATTCCGAGGGTTGGTTTAAAAGAGTCCCCAGTCTGGCAAGCTGGGGTGGTTCTTGACATGCTATGTCTGAGACTTTCTTGAATTTCCTCCTGATCTTGCAAACCTTAGTCCAGAAATTAGCTGGATGCATTAATCTGTATCCGCTTTTATCACCCGGTTCAAAAAACTGTTGGATGATTTCCAATACTTTTGTCATTTGGTGACGTGCTTTCTCCAAACGAGAGGCATGTTCAATATTCTAGTTTGCTTTATGCAAGAGTAATTCAACAAAATGTTCTCCGTATTCTTGATTTTGAGAGGAACTAGTTGAATCCTGTCCTTGGGCAAGCTTTTGATTACAAACAAAGCCCATTGACTGTGGCCGGCCATGGGCAATAACATTGCATGAGACCATTTTCGGTGGGCTTTGCTGACTGGAGAGCACTGTGAAATCCAGTGCTCTATAAACACCCCATCCTCTGACACAAATACCAGATAGAGCATTGGCAATTAACTGAAACAATCTTCTTAGTGCGCCAAAGCATGAACGTTGAAGGGCTCTCTGCTGCTTTTCATCCTTCAGATATCGAGAGAATGATAGAGACGCCAAATCAATCTGACGTTGTAACCCTTCTATTATCTTAAGATGATTTTCATATTCATCATAAGATAATAATTTATTTTTCAATTGACAAAGAGTTTTCCATATGTTGAGACGAATATCATGAATTTCATCTTCCTTCAACATTTCTGGAATAATATACTGAGAGTCATCCAGAGGCCAAAACATAATTGGCACCTCACCTATCGCCAGTTGTTTTCTCATGTTCAGCATTTCCTCTTTATCATTTGATGACGATTCTTCTACCTGATTTCACCAGAGATGGTGTTTCCTTGTTGCTTCATTGGATTCAACAGGATTGGTAGAGAAATCATTGATCAAACTAGAAGATGCATGACTTAGGGGTGGTTTAGAGAATGACCTACACCTTGGGCTATCTTCTGATTGAGAAAGTATTTCACCTACTAGCGATGAAGCTTCATACATGACTGGTTTCGCATTTTCAAGTGCCTCAAGATAAGAGGGATTTCTCGGCACTACATTTTCCACTGTAGCATTTTCTGGGCAATGTGCATCACTACTGTGGAGAGGACTTTTGCAGCGAAATTCATCATCATGGGGAGGACCACCATAATGGGTTACAACAAAAGATGAGATCTCTTGCTCCTTGGTCTTCTGAGCACACAGAGGGTTCTGGTGGCTCTCATATGAAGATGAAACTTCGAGATCGACCGAATTGTCATGAAGAAATCCTTCATGAGGAAGTTTCTGTTGAAGACCTTTGGAATTAATGTTCCCATTATTGGGAACTAAGGGATTAGAATCTTGAATTCCAATAGATAATTGTCTGAGGGCTTCAAGAACTCTATCCTCGAGCAAGGACTTGTTACAGATTGGCATTTGATCTCTGGAATGTGCTGGGCAGGTCTTTTTCTTAGATGCCTTCTTGCTCACCTTGGAAACCACTTATTGACGAAAGTGGTTGCTCTGAGTAGGTGTATGTGCCTGATCAGGAAAGATGGCCAAGTTAGGCTGACGATCTCCTCTCAAATCAGGTGTATGTGCCTGACTTGGTCGTCCGTATGATATGCGGGAGTATGCCCCATAACCCTCTTGGATTGGAACATATGTGTGTGTATGTTCTGGAGTGAATTATTGATGTATCACTCCACTGGTAGGGATGGATTTATGTGCCTTTCCCTGAGATGCCACTGAAGTTGTTATAATATCCTGGCAGGCATCCAGAATATGAGCAGAGATTTGCTTCTACTCTTTCACCATTGATAGAATATGCTTGGTGACTTCAGCTGTTGGAATGGGAATATATGTCCATTCCGGGCATGGAGCAGGTGTATGTGCCTACTCGTGTCCTCCTTTTCCTGTCAGTGAATCCTGAAAGTACTCAAGTGTGGGGGTAGAGAGTTGAGTCTGCCTCCTATTTGTTGTCGGGGCTTTCCGACTAACTTCTCCGAATGCTACCAAGTGAGACTGTTGGTAGGCTTGATTAATACTAGCAGGTGAATGTTCCTTCTGATTGCACTTATCCAAACATGGTTGACGAGATCCATCATATGTAGTCAGACGAGCCTGCTGACTAGCTGATGATGTATAAACAGGTGTATGTTCCTGCCTATAGTACTCCGCTGAAATTGCCTGGCGGGATTGGCGTGATGCTGCCAGACGAGTCTACTGGACAGTGGAATTAAAACGGGCAGGTGTATGTGCCTGCTCGTTGCTTGCCACCAAGTTAGGTTGGTGGACTTCTTCGTAGATGGCAGAGATGAGAACCAGCTCACTGTTGACCAGATTCCGCCTCTGGTGGTTCGTCTTGCTTGCTCGGGTTCGAGGAACCTGAGCCGAACGCCTAGAGTTGGTACCCTCATCATGTTGAGGGTGCACTGCAGCACGAGTCTGGTGGCGATTGTTGCTAGGAGCCGTCAGGAAGGACTCCTGTCTGTTTGAATTAAGGTCCTGAGGGACCTTCTCATTCACCTCCTCAGAATAAGGGAGCGAATGGTGATTGCGTTCCGGGGATAACGGCCCGAAACGGTTGGAGATGGTAATCATCACCTCTTGTTTCTTGATCACTGGCTGTCATTGTCCGGACGACCGATGTGAGTTAATTACTTGGAGGGCTTGTTGGGATGCCTTCAGAGTTGGGATGGTACCGTGTTGACGGTACTCCTTAACCAGTGCATTTGATACCTAGCGTTGAAGACTCTGAGTATATGATATCGTCCTAAGAGCGGATGACGATCAAGCAGGAGTAGCAGTAGTGGCATTTGCAGCAGCAGTATTCACAGGTGTGAATTTGAGGGCGGCCATTATGGAAATGTAGAAGATCTTGGAAAAGAGTGCCTATTTGATATGATAGACGTAATGAAGATAAATTCATCTACTACATCTTTTGGATGAGCACATATGTTATCTACTGTCTTGTTGGCCCTCTCATTGAGTTTAAATAGGGGCCTAACAAATAGGTAAAACATCATTTTTAATTTGGTTAAGTATTCACATCGGGTTCACCATTTTTGTTTCCATCGGAATCCGGGGATGAACGCCTTGATGGGAGGTTCAAACGTTCTGATCGGTTTCTAACGGTTTTGTTCGTAGAACCGGAAACATCCAATGATTCCACATCCATTCGGACCTACTTTACAAAGGTAGGTGCTCATTAGTTTGTAGACTGATGAGGCTTAGGAATTTTCATTGGTCGAGAGGATGGGAGGTCGGACTCATCACACCATTTTGAGGGGCATTATTGTCTACTCCGGGACTCTCTTTATAGATTTAAGTTATGTTCGTGAATCCTTATTACGTTACCAAGTATAAAATGATCTTTCCTTCAGATCTAAAAATCAATGATTAAATATTTAGGAAATTTAGAGAATCTTTTGTATGCATTCGAGGTTCTTCATCAATAGAGAATCATCTGTATTTGTTAGAGATTCTTGGTCAATGGTACCCTTCGACACATTTATACAGAAGTCTCTTGGTCATTATGATGACCATGCTGGTTTTAAAGCCACTTAGTGGGGCACTTGAAGTTTATTGTCATTCATAAGGACATGGATTATTTTTGAGTTGGGATCTAACCCATAGACGGGCCACCTACGTATCCTTTTTTTAGAAAAGGAATCATAACCCACGTAGTTCTAGTAAGGGATTATGATGTTTATGATTGATGGTTCAAAGAAGGATGTCACAATTACTTTTACACTCTAAGCTTACGTGAGTCATGCTCGGTGTAAGAAACAAGAGGTATTGGTAAAAATTAGACCATTTTGCCATGAAAGATGCAATTATAAGAAATAATTTGGGGATTCTGTACGTATGACTGCCCAGATAAATGAAGGTTTAGGATTTACTTTAGAGATGAAATCCAGGAACAGGGTCCATAAAGGTATATGTGCTTCATGGAGATTTTGAATACTCTAACTTGGGGATTACTCCTAAAAAGGAGGCCCAAATTAGAAGAAGACTTATGATTGGGTTTTACTCCTGAAAAGGAATCCCATATCAAATGTAAATTAGGACTGGTTAAGAGGATTATGACTGGGGCTTATTCTTGAAAAGGAGGCCCATGTTTGAGACTGGGGCTTACTCTTGAAAAGGAGGCCCAGGATTGAGACTGGGGCTTACTCTTGAAAAGGAGACCCAGGATAAGGATTAAGGTTTGGGGCTTACTCCTAAAGAGGATGCCCAGATTTGGGAATTTTAAGAATTGGGGATTACTCCTAAGGAAGATGCCCAAGCTTGAGACTGGGGATTACTCCTAAAAAAGGAAGCCCAGGTTAGGGGATCTGGGGCTTACTCCTAAGAGGATGCCCAAAAATTAAGGGACTTGGGGCTTACTCCTAAAGAGGATGCCCATATTAGAGGACTTATGACTGGGGATTTTTCATGAAAAGGAGACCCAGGTTAGGGATTCTCTCATCTTAAAGGATGAGGTTTAATGAATGAAATCTCAATATTTAGTGACATAAAGATCTGTAAATCACTAGGTTTTGAGAGATATTCCAAAAAATTCTTTTCAGATAAGGAAGTCAAATCAAGAAATCATGCCATAAAATGGCTTTGAAGAGTGTCTTGAAGACTGAATCTTGAATAGGAAAGTTTTAATGGCTTAAGAGTGGTGAAATGGGCAAGAAAAGCACCAAAAAAGGCAAAGGCGTGCAAGTCCTGGTAGGCGCGCAGGTACTGTGTGGGCGCGCAAGTCCTGGTCATGCAGGTCCGGGTCGCGCTTGTATGCCTCTGCGACAGATGGTGTACTTGCATGATGGTTAACCAGCAGGGTAATACTTGAGTGACTCTTCATAAAAGCCTTTAGAATCCTCTTGAGGTTCTTCCAAGAGTGGGGTGCCCAAGATCTATTGAAGGAGTATGGCAGCGCGCAAGGGTGGCCCATTTCCCTTAAGGGCTGGCCACTCAGGCGCGCAAGTGTTGATGAGTTTCAACACTTAAGCCTTCCTCCCCCTCTTTAGATCTTCCATTCTAGGTAAGAAATTACATTATAAGTGTTCCAGAAGATTTGAGAAGAGACTAGGGCGCCGGGAGCTCAAATATGGGTTTCTGGAAAAAAAAATCCTCCTCGAATGGGGGGCCCACAGGGTCTATTTATAGGCAGGAGAAGACCCCGGGCGGTTACCACTTAGGTCACGCAAGTCACTTGCGCGACCACTAGGAGGCGCACAATTATACTTGCACGACCACTAGGCGGCGCGCAAGTGTACTTGCACAACCACTAGGCGGCGCACAAGTTTACTTGCGCGACCATGAGGGAACTTGCGCGACCTATGGGAAATGTTCTCCTTGTTCATCCCTTTTTTCGATTTTTATGATTCTTCAAAGGATGAATCACTTTGGACTAAGGTATTTATCTTTTTCAGACGTTATACTCTATGACGGAAAGGAGCGTCAACAGTGTTAGACTACACAAACCAAGTGATGGAAATCAATGACAAAGTTAATTCGCAAGACTCACACCACACCCAACATTGGCATCACCGCCTAGGTCATGTCAATGAGAAACGTTTGAAAAATTTACATCAAGATGGGTATTTAGATTCTTTATAACTAAAACCACTCGGTGTATGTCATGCGTGTCTACAAGGAAAAATGATCAAAGCCCCATTTAGTGGGAAATGTGAAAGGGCCAAATAGCTTCTAGAATTAGTTCACAAAGATGTGTGTGGGCCATTTCCAGTTGAGGTAAGGGGTGGGTTCTCATACTTCGTAACTTTTACCTATGATTTTAGTAGATATAGATATATCTACTTAATGAGGTATAAGTGATATTCTTTTGATCGGTTCAAAGAATACAAGAATGAAGTTGAGAACCATCTTGGTAAGAATATTAAGAATCTTTGCTCAGACAGAGGAGGAGAATATCTTAATCAGGACTTCATTGATTTCTTACAGGAGCTTGGGATTCTATCTCAACTCACTCCTCCTTACACGCCACAGTGGAATGGTGTAAGTGAAAGGAGGAACCGCACCCTGTAGGACATGGTGAGATCAATGATGAGTCATGCGAGTCTTCCATTATCCTTTTTGGGATATTTATTACAAACAGAAGCACACATACTAAACCAACTACCAACTAAATCAATAAATGGTATTTCGTATGAGTTATGGAGTGGACAGAAAGCCATGTTATCGAATTTACATGTGTGGGGTAGAGAAGCATTTGTTAAGGCCTCTTCAGGTAACAAACTTTCACTCCGAGGCACAAAGTGTATCTTTATATGAAATCCCAAGGAAACAAGGGGATATTAACTATACAACCCATAAGAAAAAAAGGTTAAACTGGAAAGACATGCCATATTCCTTGATAGGGATCACATCTTCAAAAGAGATAGTGGGAGCGAGATAGACTTCGATGAAGTCGAGGATCAAGATACATAGTAGTCGGTACAAGAATAGATTCCACAAAGCCCCGTGGAAGAACAATTTGTTCCAGAGACACAAGAACTACGTAGGATCACGAGAGAGGTGAGACAACCAGAATGATATGGTTTTCTTGTCACCAAGGATTGTGACTCATTATTGGTTGAAAATTATGATCCTCTTACCTACAAGGAAGCAGTTGAAGGCACAGACGTTGCCAAGTGGAAAGAAGCCATGAATTATTAAATGGATTCCATGTACCAAAACCAAGTCTAGATTTTGGTAGATCCTCCAGTTGATGAAAGCCTATTGGTAATAAATGGGTATTCAAGAAGAAACTGTACATGGAGGGGCAAGTCAGCACCTACAAGGCATGACGGTTGTAAAAGGTTTAAGACAGCGTCAAGGAATTGACTATGATGAAACCTTTTCACCGGCTGCGATGCTGAAATCCATCAGAATCCTAATGGCCATTGTCTCTTACCATGACTATGAAATTTGTAAAATGGATGTCAAAACAGAATTCCTTAACGGGAACCTCCAGGAAGATGTCTACATGACACAACCTGAAGGGTTTGTGACTCCAGAGCATGCCAACAAGGTATGCAAGTTGAAGAAATCCATTTATGGATTGAAGCAAGCATCAAGGTCATGGAACATTCATTTTGATGAAGCCGTAACAGAATTTGGATTTGTTAAGAACGAATGTGAGCCTTGTGTCTATAAGAGGTTTAGTGGGAGTGCAATCGTTTTCTTAATAGTATATGTTGATGACATATTACTAATTGGAAACGAAGTACCTGTCTTGCTATCAGTTAAGGCATGGTTGCAGAAATGCTTCTCCATGAAATACTTGGGCGAGGCAGCATATATTATTGGGATTAAGATCCATCGTGATAGATCCAAGAGAATGCTGGGCCTGAGTCAAAGTACATACATTGACAAGATACTGAAGAGGTTCAGTATGGAACAGTCCAAGAGGGGATTATTGCTAGTGTCACATGGCATTCATCTTTCCAAGAAAATGTGTCCTCAGAAACATGAGGAAAGAAAGATAATGGAAAGGATCCCTTACGCATCCGTGATTGGGTCAGTCATGTATGCTATGCTATGTACGAGGCTAGATGTTGCTTACGCATTAAGTGCGGTAGGCAGATATCAATCTGATCCAGGAGACTACCATTGCATGGCAGTCAAGACTATCCTTAAGTATCTGAGGCATACTAAGGATATGTTCCTGGTTTATAGAGGAGATGAAGAACTAGTCATCCGAGGACATGTAGATTCTAGTTTCAAGATTGATCAATATTACATGAAGTCGCAGACTGGATACATCTTCAGTTTGAATAGAAGTGCAGTGAGATGGAAGAGCTCAAAGCAAAGTGTGGTGGCAGATTCTACAGTGGAGTCCGAGTATATCGCAGCTTCTGAGGTAGCTAAAGAAGCAGTTTGGATGAGAAGATTCATCCAAGAGTTGGATATTGTACCGAGTAGTAAATATCATATCACACTCTATTGTGATAATACTGCAGCGGTGACACTTGCAAAAGAGCCAAGGTCACATCAGCGGACAAATCACATACTTCAGAAGTATCATCTCTTGAGGGATTTTTCTCAGAGAGGTGAATTTTCAGTGAGCAATATTTCCACGGAAGACAACATGGTGGACCCCTTGACAAAAGCCTTAACTCAGCAGAAACATGATCATCATGTGAGGTCTAGCGGACTAAAATTCGTAGGCAGTTGGCTCTAGTCCAAGTGAGAGTTTGTAAGGGTTGGTGTCCCGAGAACCAACTGTTTTGTACTTTGATTACATGAATATTAACTTATTATATATTTTTCAGTGTTCTTCATGACTATAATATAATAAATGTCCTGGAATATTTGTTGCATTAACAAGGTCATGGAAGATCCCCGCTATGATGAGAACCTTGAAATGCTATAACAATATTCTTAAATAATGTTCTGCGGTTGGATGACATAATATGATAGGACACATAGTATACAGACTGTCATGTGCGAGTACTCTTAAGAAGATGATAATATCTCTCATGGAGTTCACACTTGGTAATCTCCAAGATAGGAGATTATGAGAACAGACCCGCCAGTAGAAATTCCACATGTCTTGGTGTCATCGGACATTGCTATCTGCGAGTGTGTTTAATGGTCCTTGGACTAGAAGATTATCATTAACTCATGTCATGACTCGCACACTTAGATTTACTGACGAAAACCGTCATGCAGACAGTTTTCGGGAAGTAGGGTACGTTGGGTGCGTCACAAGTGACATGTTGTTAATTGATGAGTCAAGGAAGGATTTGTCCCTTCCATTTATGGAAGTTGATATCTAGGCCCTTTGATTGAAATAGAACAGTTGCTTTAAATTCCGTGGCCATGGTGTAAACGACGATTTTATTTCAGGTAGTCAAAGAATGAAGGATCAAGCATATAGGTTTAGGACACTTCCATGAAACCTGCTTGATGAGATATCGATACAAAGGGATTAAATTACACAGTAAGCATTCGTATGAGGTGATATGTCAATGCAGCGTCAATTTCTTTCTCTTTGGTGCCTTGACCCGTTTCTAGACAGTAATCTTGGACTTTAGGCAAGCTCGCCTAATGCCAATGAGAAAGAGGCCTAGAGGGTCACACACTAAGTGTATTCAAGTATATCAAGTAGAATAAATATTATTCTCGTACATGGTTTAATAATTATTCAAGGAAGCCTAAGTCGTTTTAATGATGGAGGAAGAAGGAAGTGAAAAATAAGATATACCCTCCGTGTATTAAAGATTACACACCGTGTAGTTTTTCATGGAAAACAAGTACACGCTGTGTATTAAATAATTACACGCCATGTAGTTTTCTTTATAGAAAGGAAATGAATAAATGAAAACAAGATATACAGATCGTGTACATTGAATGTACACACCCTGTAGTTTTCAATGAAAAAAACAAGTACATGCCGTGTATTTATTAATACTCATCGTGTAGTTTTTCCAGACGGGATTTTGAGGATATAATATTGTTTTAAATGATATTTATTATAATCAGCATGGGTGCATGTCAAGGAATTATTTATTCGACATGGGGGTTTTAAATAAGAGTCAATGAAATAAATAAAACATGTAATGTGTTAATTTATTGTCATAACTCTACAACCTCGAACATGATTATAAATATCCTTATAACCCCAACTCTTTTCATACCCCACACATAATAATTCTGGAGAATTCTTTCAAGGTCGAAAGAACCTCTTCCTCCAAGAACGCTCTCAAGACCGAGAGAGATCCTCTTCAATTGGATCAAGACGATCTAAGGCGGAAAACGCAAGCAAAGTATTCTCCATGCTAGCACCCAGAGACTCTTTTGGCGACGTCCTGAGATACGAGGTACATGTGTGGATCACCGCTTGAGGAAGTCTACACTTGGATTCTATGACGCAACGACGAATCACATCATAACGTGATCAAGAACATCAATGAAGAAAGAACACCCAAAAGGTATTTATTTTCAATTTATTAAATTAATTATAATCAACTTGTAATGATACTACCTTTTGGTTCCAGGACATTCCTTTTCTTTTTTTGATTTCTGTGATTTGATTCGTGGAGACTGGCGTTTAACGTCATATTGATCCCAGATTGATCATTGTTAATGAAAAAAATCCAAGTGGGAACATCCACCCTCGTGCTTCCACTGCGCCCGGAACCTTCAGTTATGCATTCCATCAGTACCTGAGCTAAAAAGGGAAATGTTAGATGATTCCCATAGCTCAAATTTCTCTATACACCTGGGTGGCACCAAGATGTACAATGATCTGAAGGAATATTTTTAGTGGGATAATATGAAGCGGTAAATTGCTGACTACGTGTCAAAGTGTCTAGTTTTTCAACAAGTGAAGGCAGAGAGACAACATCCCAAAGGAGTGATGAAACCTCTACCTATTCTTATGTGGAATTGGGATAACAGTATGACAGATTTTATCACCAGACTACTGAGGACACCTAGAAGGAATGATGCAATATGGGTAATTGTTGATCGTTTCACAAAATCAGCACATTTCCTTCATATATGAGAGGATTTTCCACTCGATCGCCTGACAATACTTTATATTAATAAAGTTGTAAGACTTTATGATGCAACTATATCAATTGTATCCGATCAAGATCCCAGGTTTACATCAATGTTCTAGAAAAGTCTCTAGAAAGCTTTGAATACTAAGCTTTGTATGAGTACTGCATATCACCCCCAAACTGATGGACAGTCTGAAGGGAATATAAAAACTCTATAAGACATGATAAGGTCATGCTCTCTTGACTTCCAAGGTATGTGGGATCAATACTTGCCTTTGGTGAAATTTTCATACAACAATAGTTTCCATTCTAGTATTAAAATGGCTCCATATAAAGCATTGTATGGAAAGAGATGTCGAACTCTAACTTGTTGGGACGAAGTTGTTGAGAGGAAACTTATAGGCCCAAAACTTATTGAAGATACCACAGCAAAGGTGAAAACAATCCAAGCCCATATTAAGGAAGCCCAAAGTAGGCAGAATATTTATGCTGACAATCGGAGAAAGGATTTGGAATTCCAGGTGGGAGATCATGTCTTTCTGAAAGTATCTCCATGGAAGGGTGTCCTAAGTTTCAGTAAGAAAGGGAAACTGAGCCCCAGGTACATCGGTCCATTTGAAATTATGGAAAGAATCGGAGTTGTAGCATACCGTCTAGTGATGCCGCCAAATCTGTCTAGAGTTCATGATTTGTTCCATGTGTCATTGTTAAATAAATACAAGCCAGACCCAATTCGTGTTCTCACATATGATGAAATTGAACTGGAACCTAATTTTTCATATTGTGAAAAGCCTATTGGGATTCTTGACACAAGGGAGCAGATATTGAGAAATCGGAAAACTCACCCAGTAAAGGTTCTTTAGAGAAACCATAATATGGAGGAAGCAACATAGGAACCTGTGGATGTTATGAAAAAGAATCACCCACATCTTTTTGGTGGGCTTTATACATAAAAATTTCGAGGAAGAAATTTTTGAAGGAGGGAATAATGTAGCACCCTAAACATTTTATGGTATGTTTCTCTTAAATACACTTTATTCATTATGTAGCCTATATTTCATGAATCAATGAGCCCCTATGGAACAAAACATGGTTACTTCTAGGATATAGCCATAACATAGCCACTAAACTTAAATTTACCAGCTCTGTAATTTGTATTTTAAAATTTTGATATACACAGTTGTGTTCAAGATGATATTTAGAGTCTGATAGAATTAACTTAATTTTTGGTGAATAGTAACCTACTCTTATGAATAGTAACATGCCCTTATGAATATTAACATACCCTTATGAATAGTAATATGACTCTTATGAATGGTATCCATACCCTTTAGTGTATAAATGAATTTAGACACCCTAAAGATGAAGATGAAGATGAATATTATAAGTGTTTATATATTTCAATTAAATAATGATTTAATTAAATATTTAATTAATCATATTTAGAAAATAATTTTTGATAAATAGACTTCATTTTTGGATTCTATACATCAAAAAATGGTTAGGGTGAATTTTTGGGATTTTTCTGAAATACTTGAATTTTTGATGAATAGTGACATACCATAAATTGCAAAATTAAGTTAACTACACTAATTATAGAGTCATGTGTGATGTTATTCTGATGTAAGCCCACTTGGTTTGGGATAAAATTATAAAAATACTATTCTTGGTCATGTAATACCCACTATTAATTTTCTTTAGGAGAAATAATAAGTTAATTCAATTTTATATTAAGAAATCCTCTCTCTCATCCACTATAAAAAACCCATCTCACCCCCCCCCCTCCATTCACTCCTCTCAAGCCTTGTGACTTCTCCAAATTCTGTCCAAATACCTTCCCAATCTCCTACCCCACGTCCAGAATTATTTTTTCTCATAAAAAGACCAAAACCTCTCCCCTTAAGAGGTTCTCAAAGGAGGAAGTCTCGAGAGGTAAATTCCTCTTTCAAATCCCTTCTTTTCTTTTAAGTTCTTTTATTTTTGTTTCTTTTCTCTCCTCCATTCACCAAAATAGTATGATAAATCCCATAAAATACATGTATTGTAATTTTATCTTCCTAATGGTATATATTACATTATCTTCTCTCCTTTCCCCACTTTTATTTGAAAGAAATGAAAGCATCGTTTGAGATGTGCTAATTTAGCACATTCAAGGACAATGGTTTATCGATTTCTATTATGATCATTAATTCTGTTCAAGAAACCATTTGTGTTATGGTTGAACCAGATTATTTTTTAATATATCCTATTTTATGTTCGGTAATACTATTTTACACATGGTATTAAGTTATAAAGCAATAAATGTTCATCATAATCAAACCCACTGATTAACCAAAACAGTTATCACTAAGGTTATATATATACAAATTCGACATCAATATAAGTAACCCAAATTAAATTAAAAACCATTTAATCTCCTATATGTTCACTAATAGTGTATAACTTCATTTATGGATGACCACATCCATCTTATATATTTATCCGAACTTGAATATAAGTGAACCAATCATTTAAAACCAAGTAAACAAACGAGCCCGAACAATGAAATTAAACCTTATAACCAATTAAAAAGGCCTAGAATGAACTAAAAATGATTATAATAAATAATTTACATATAAAAGAGGTTATGGAATTATGAATTGATAATACTAATTTTTTTATTCAGGTCTTTAATAACATGTCAAGTAACACCTTCAAGCATAAGGTAAGGGATCCTCTCTCTCACTTTTATTCAAGAATCCACCCTATATTGTGTGATTTTGTTTTTAATTTATATTGATTGGGTATTTTTATCAACTCCCCCATACTTCCATTTTGACATATAAATAATGGGATACCCCATTACCTCTCATTAAGACCTTGCAATAACACTCGTTACCGTGCCAAATTGTTTGTAAGAGGTTTTCTCATCTCACCTTCAATTATGTGGGATTTTCATTATTCACCTCTTATTTCTTATATGTGGTGTAGGTGTACATCCATTTTACATATTTTGTCATGGTTATCATTATATTAATTGTATTATGTTACTCTTTTGGTGTTTATTAACTTTTTTCATATGAATCAATTGAATACAACATAGTAACAAGCTTTGTCCCAATTTTCACTTCGTTGTGACTTGCTTAGTGAGTGTGCACCAACTCTTTCTTATGTGGTGTACCTACTGACCATTTGAGATCAATTTTCAATTGAAATTATATTCGATTTAAATATACATATTCTCATATCATGGATATTATTATTTATAATCCTTATACCATTTTACATACGGTATTTATTTTGAATGTTTTTTTGACTGTGGAAATGTTGATGAATCTGTATCCTCTATTCTATAAGGATAATTTAAATACATGTTTCTCTGGTATTGAATCTATTTATAAATAATTCATTGGATTTAGAGGTGGGTGGGGCTCAGTACATCCCCTAGATGCATCGATAGGTCCCATGAGACAAAACAGTTTGGCGATAGGCCCTTTGAGTTTGTTTCCAAAAATCAGACGGGTTTCTACCCATAGAACTAAACCGTTTTTACGTTATTATGGTTCATGTTCCAGATACATGACGTCCAATTAATAAGAATTATATTTATTCATTTTCAATTATTATTATTATCCATGAGGTTTTCACTATGACAAAATATATGGATGCAGTTTCATTCTCAATTTATTAATGGAATTTGTTGTTCATTTATTCACTATGCTATTTGTATTATGTCAAATTGATTATAATTCACTTATTATTTTACTCATGATTCCGCTACTTGTAACCCTTACTGAGCGTTTGATCTCACCCCTTTCATTGTTTACCTTCAGAAGGTTATGGAGAGGAGGTCATTTATTAAGTGCTTGTGGGTGCAGTTTTTTATTCATTATGTATTGTATCTTGTAACCTTATCCAATGTAAATTGTTTTAAATCTATGTATCTAGTTTCTTCAAGACTACTAAACTGATCGTTCCTTCAGGATTTTAATTCCTTCTAACCGTTCCAATATCATAAGTAATTCACTGGCTCCTTTCTAGAGGGATCGGGGTGTTACAATTATTTCTTCAAATCCGGGTAAAATGACTTATTAATTCATATATACTTTCATGGAATATTTCTTCCTCACAAAATGATAACATTGTTAAGGTTAATTCTCATCCTTTTTTATAATCTATTTCTATTATATGTAAATATTCACTCATCCCACTAATATTATCCTTTTTTATTTTAAATAATAAATATATATTATTTCTTATAATATTTATATTTATCTTCATCTTTTTTCAATGTAATCCTCATTACTCTTTTAAATATGTAAGTTTTAATATAGGTATTTTTTTGTGTATTAAAAATAATTTTCATTAGATGATTATATCTTTTAGCTTCCAAAGATCATTTATTGAATTAAAATTTATTCCACTTCAAGGTTTAATTATTATGAATTCTTTTGAAATAATTTTCAAAAAGAAATCTTCATGTCGACATCTCAAAAAATTACTCATGAATTTTTCTTTTACAAAAATGTTAAAATATGTTCTACAAAAACTATTTTTACATTTTTTATTCCATTTTGAAAAAAATACATAGTATATACCTCCCATTGAGTCATTTTTTATTAATCACACAATAAATTCATTTATTAAATATATTTTTTGGTGATTTAATTTTATTTCAAGTGATATAATTCATAAAGTAATTTTATGTGATACCATTTATAAATTTTGTTGAATCTTTTTTACTTCCATGGGTTAATTAAGATATTATGAATGATTTATTTCAAAAGGCACACTATTTATGGATGTTGATGGGGGGTGTCCTATATCAACCTCTATTTTCTTTGTTAATGTTTTATGTCTCCTGATATAATGGCCCATGGATATATATATATATATATATATATATCATAACATAAAGGGTGTACATACATGATTTTCTCACATATTTTAGGGTGGGAAGGATTGAGTTTTCTTATAATGTGATGACTTTTTATTTGTATTTGTATACTATAATTCTTTATTATTCTATTTTTAAATGACAAACCACGTTTTTAAATAATATTTCTATGATTTTTATCTATGGATCGTATTTATTGTCTCTTATTTCCACACTCTTATTCCAAGGTATATGTTTTTTCATTTAATATTAAATATCCTTCTATCATGACATTCTGTACAACTATTATTCTTCCATTTTATTTTTAATAAGACATTTCTCCCATTTTTATGTTTTTTAAATGGATATTATCAAACACATTATGAATATTTATTAAGTTATTACCTAAAAAAATATTTCGAGCTTACCCATTCTAATGTTTCCCTTTTACCCAGAAAATTATATATAGTATTATGTATAGAAATATGTCTTATGAATAAATTTAATTAAATATGTCGATGAAATATAAAAAATAAAATCATTATATAGTTGATATCCATAGAAAATAGTCTTTAGGGTTATGATGTATTATTAATTATGAAATGTAATGAATAGTATTGTGTATAAAATTATTTTATATAGATTTTTAGTAAATTTTGGATCATTATAATTATTTTTAGTGTTTATTACTAGTTTATTTTCAATAATTCCTAATATTAAAAATTTATGAGACATGGATTTTTATTTTTTTAGAAGTAGGATCTTGTAGAGTATGCTTTAGTTCTCATCTCACAACTATTTTGTAAGTATTTGAAGGATATATCAATAGAGTTTAGAGGTGTTTTTTAGGTATATTGGGTGGAATTGGTGTATGTAATATATAATTTTATTTCAACATTAATATTATTCCTTGATGTTGAACATTTTACATGTTATAATCATTTAGATTATGAAAATTTATTTATGGAATTTAAATTCTTGGGTTTTAATTAGTGGATCTCTTATTATTTCTTTTCATTAAATTATTTATTAAGTATAATGATCCCCATTTTTCCCTTTAAACCCTTGATTATTGTTTTCAAATCATGCCCTATTGTTGGTAGGGTTTGGGGGTCAATATATTTCTTCATTATCGTCCCAAGAGTGGTACCAATGGAATGGGATCTTGAAAATTTCCCATTATTTATTCTTCTAAATCATTTATATTTATTTGTAAAATGAAAATTTTTAAAACCGATTCTAATATAAATATCTTTTGAAAAAATGAAAACATTTAGTGAAGGATTTATTAATAAAATCTGATATAAATGTTGGAAAATTCTCTCATGTGGTAAATGTTTAAAAAATCAAATAATTTTCACAAGTTTATAATGAAACTAAAATATGAATCATGGATAAATTTTTTATCATATTCATTATAAACATTTTTAAATAAATACAATGATATTTGAAAATAACATTAAAAATTCATTTAATTATAGAAAACAAAAGTCATGAAAATTATATATATAATATAGTCATCGAAGAGAGATCCATTAGAACGGATTAAAATTATATTCAACATCATATATATATATAGGGACCATAAAATAATAAAATTTTGATTTAGTGATTTAATTTCCCCTGATAGAAAATGGAACAAAACATATAAAAATATGGTGATGATAGAATAATAAAAATAAATAACAGCATTGTTCATAAATAATTTTATGAACCAAAGAAATGGTAATTTAATTAAAAAACCATTATGAAACTTATATCATTTGAATTAAAATACCATGAATGGGGAACATGAAATAAAACATTAAATACCATTAATAAATAGTAAATCAATATATAATATGTCAAATAGGTAGTATCTATTCCATATAAAATAACATTTATGCATAATGAAAAACATGTCCAAATAAAGGGAATTCCTGGTGAAAACCTTCATTGAAATCAATATTTTTAAAGTAAGAATAATTTTTAATGGTGTTTATGATAAATAAATGTAAATACATATAAAAAATGGTAAATAGTATTCAATATAATAATAGGGATGAAGAAACCAAACATAGACCAATGGTTTCAAAAAATAATAGTTATAAATTAATTTAAGTAAATTAAGTTAACAACAACCCTTACTACGTAGGTAATGTATGAATTAAAGAAAAAGTGATTCAAATATGATAAATTATTGTGAATATTTTAATAATATCAATTTATTTATGATATAATAATTCAATAAGTCATTATTTATACTATTTGAAATTAAATTGGTGCATAATAAGAAGTATGTTTCTAGGAATTAAATTTTGACTAAGAACCCTTAGTGATTTTATAACATTTGAATAAAAAACATATTGAAAGAGAAAACATGAAATTTTAGTTCAAATACAAATAATAAATAGGTCATAATAATTTAAAATATAAGATATTTTTATATTCACTATATAAATTAAATTAGGAGTATAATATGAAACATGTCTCAATGAAAGAAATTTGAGATGAGAACCCCTTTCTTTGGATTCCAGCTTTTCTAGATGTAGTTTACCACCAATTAATAAACAAATAAACATTAATAATTTATTTCATAACCATACTAATATTTAATACCATTAATATATATCCTTTATATTTATATATTAAGTATTTTTAGTTAATATTAATCATTAGTGTTGGTATTTTTAATAATTCAACTTCTGTGTTGATGTAACAGTTTCATTTATATATCTATATTCATTAATTAATCATATCCAAAATATTCAAAGTAGCCAAAATGTAAGTCTCATAATTATTCATGATTTTTTAGATTCACTCAATTGGAATTTTAGTATGATTATTGAAGATGAAATCAAAAATTCATTTACTTATTAATTTCGATCAATTAAAATTACAATAGAATAATAATATTTTAAATAATAATATTAAAAAAACTATTTACCTATTAATATATCATTATAAAATTATGAAAAATTTTATACATCTCAACATATTATTTAAAATATATTTAAATATTTAATGTTATCTCGATATACTTGTTTAGGGTTATTAAAACCTCTTTGATCATTTAGTATAATTATTATTAATAGAATTATTTTTTGAACTTCATAATCTGGTATAAAATATCATATTTATTTATTAAATACATTTATAATAATAATATATATAATTTTGTGACGAAAAATGAATTATGACATTCGTAGAGGCGGTGAGATAATCATAACACGGGTGGTGTTTTAATTTGTTAATGGAGGGTAAAAAAGTTATATTATTATTATTCCATCAACATAAACTAATATTAGTATTAAAATTATATTTATTTAATTATATTAGTCTGGGTATAATATATTTTTAGGAGGTACAAGAAGAAACTTGAAAGTAATTAGTTAAAACAATTCCATCTTCCTTAGATATCCTTCTTTATGCCACTCATTAGGTCTTCCTAGATTGGTATTATACTG
This sequence comes from Viscum album, assembly GCA_963277665.1. Taxonomy (NCBI): domain Eukaryota; kingdom Viridiplantae; phylum Streptophyta; class Magnoliopsida; order Santalales; family Viscaceae; genus Viscum; species Viscum album. The sequence goes on along the minus strand of OY728143.1, from coordinate 1,847,196,964 downwards.
AGACCAATGTAACATACTAACCTTGAAGACACTAAATTGGTTATATGAGTGCATTATCCAAAATTATTCAAGTGTGATTCCCCATACCCCAAAGGTTTTCGACTAACAGTGAGGGTCATAAAGTGGTATAGTGGGGAGACTATAACCTTGTATGAGAGTAACAAAAGAGGAAATAAAAAGATATCATCCACTGAGTAAATAAATGGAGTAAATAAGTAGTAAATAACTAGAATAGAACATTTTATAAAAATAAAATAAAATTATATAAAATCATGAATATCCATGTCATGTTTACAACATTGGTCAGCTACTGGGATAACCATACACATATAAGAGTGAATTAAGGAAATTGAGATAAAAGTATAGGGGTGTATTACTAACTCTGATAGAGAAAACATAACTAATCTCCATGAAACTATTAAATTTTACTAGACTGAACAAAATAATCCACACAAGCATCTCTACTCAATCATGCACCCCCCGGCCTCATCCTAATCAATCATGTAATCTATTCTTAAACTTAAAAGTAGATAAAAGGTCTACATGAACACAGAGGCACATATACAGGGGTTAAAAATAATCTCATTAGGTCACCCCAATGATAAACCTATAAATATGTTTTCATAATTACATTCTCATAAAATATTCTAAACCTATAAGTGTCGCATTCGAAAATGATAAAACGATAGATGCAAATAACCAAAACAAGTCCACAACCGATCCTTGGTTTCGTGTCCCTAATCATTCGGACACAACACAGATGTTATATGAGTATAAGTATACATGGATATATATATATATATATCACCGTATATATATATATATGTTCTCATAAACATACTTATGTAATTAATGTACAAAATAAAAAACCAGTCAATCTAGAGTAGATATTTGGACCCAAGATACAATCAAATGGAAATCCTATATAAAGGTAAATGAACTTGATGCCATAACACTCAAGTCATGTATCGTTAAGTTGATATATGGATCCTTAATCCAAATTTCCATTTCATTATTCTTCCAATATCAAACATTTCTCTGAGAAAGATATGTTTCCATAGGGGGATACAAGTCCAAAACCCTCGGATCATGCGTACTCGCATTTAATCCATATAATAAAGGATGATTTATACCAAAATACACTCTTATAAAAATGGTACTCAGTTAGATTAAATTTCATGCTCTCCATATAAATCTAGTTAAATGTGTGAGCATTAGGTCGATGTTTATTGGATGTCATGACATTTTGAATCAGATAATCCCTAAGGGTATAACACTTTGGGGATGTATAATGAGAGGTCAATGGTGATATGTCATTCCCATCCCTCGATGTATCTATTCAGGCAAAGCATAATCATCCCTATCACCAGCCAGAGTGTAATCATCCATAATTATATATCAATGATTTGGAACACCATGTCCAATACTTTTAATATGTAATTGATCTAAGAGAGTGTAGTCATCCATATCTCTTGAGATAGGGTAATCATAGACTAGTACCATAAAAATGGATTTCATGCCTGTATATCACTATTATAAGTCTTACATGACGAAATCAAGGAAATAATAATTATCCTTCTTAAGGGAAAATTTGAGGAAATAAGAGTCATATTCATTATAAAATTGATCAAGAATAGTGGAATCAATTTCATTATATTAAAAAGACTTATAAAGAGAACCCAAACATATAGAGATCAAAATCTAGATCCTGGGGATCATGTCCTTGTATCCCAATATAAAAAATAAAATGTTATAATAAGAAAAATTCGAAGAATTACATATGTCAATACAAAACAGCAAGGGCTCAATAGCTAGATAACAGGAAACTCATCTAGAGATCCCAAAAGAAGAAGGCCACCCCATGACATGCTCATCATCAGTATACCAGGAATCACCACTGTTAATAAATGTTGCATCATTAGTAAATAGTTTAATGAATAAATATTGGAGTACATTTTTTCAAATTCTAAAACTCCCTACTAACTCTATATCTTATTATGATTAAATGTTTTTATGGGTTCTAAGGTGACACCTACTACCATCTCTACCCAAAAATGATGTACTAGATCATGTTCAGTCAAACATCAGGGCACCCACTGGGCCCCTCATGTCATAGCAGAAGAGAGGAATATTACTCAGGATCCTCATCAGAGAAGTTAAAATGAAAAATAATTCATGGTATCCGTAAAATTTTATGTAAACCATGGTATCCTACGTGGGATCCTTAGAATGGTATAAATGAATATGTGTCCTACTTGGGACCCCAAATAGTGGTATGTGTAGGCAATGACATCCTACATGGGATCCTCATAATGATATATAGGTAGAAGTAACCTACAAGGTATTAACATATTCTATATCTATACAAAGGCATCCTATAGGGGACCCACATTATTTTAAATAGATAGAGTCATCCTACATGGGATTTTATAGTTTGAAACATATGTAGAGGCACCATATACAGGATCATTAGAAACAAGTAGACTCATGTCCCACTAGGGTTTAGGGAACATCTCAAAATGAATACATCCTCAAGGAAAGATCCATGAAATCATCTTTCTAGAGAGATGGATCATGGACCATATCTTATCAACGTTCTTGTTCTCAATATATAATAAAAATTTGATTACCAAAGGAAGAACCTCTATTTTTAAAAACTTCTTGAAATGCCACTTAGGAGTCCTAAAATCACCTCATGGGTTTCTCCATTTTTATTTACATGGAATTATATTCCAAATTTACTACCCAGGTTTCCAAATATGACTCTCAGGCATAAATATATGAAAACCAAAAAAACATAGTACGGGAGCAGTGCATGACAAGTTTACTGACTACAATGGTTGTATTCTCAAAACCTCCACCTAGGTGTGTACTCCAGTGGGACCTTTTCTAAAAAGACTCATGTACATGGTGTGTTGGTCATGTATATGTATTTTAACCTACACATTGTACCTTACATGGCTAATCCATGTAATTCTTCTTTTCTTGTACCTCAACATGGAATGGAACCCACACAGGTACTATTCATGTAATCTACACGGCTATGTTCCCAAACATGGGTTGTCTGGCCTTGTACGAGGATACAAAGATGAGTCCTAGTACATAGAATGAATACATCTTACACAAAATGTAATTCTAAAAATATCATCTCCCAAATTTGGAAGAACAAATGAAATGTTCTTCTAAACGACAAGTCGTGTGATCAGGATTACCGAACAAGATACCCCTCAGATCACCCCAAAGCCCCCTTTTTTACCCAAAATCTGTAAATCGACCCTCAAGGGGTCTAAAGAATTTATAATAGTGGTTTAAAACATAAAAATGGTAATTATATATGGATTATAGTTAAATATAAAAACATACAACATTTTCAATGAATTTATAGAGTCTTCACCCATTTTCGCTATCCATGATTTCCAAACAACGATTTGGCACCTCTCGAGCTCTGCAACAATACCTCTATTCTCCTATATATATCTCTTTATCTCTCCCTAAAATTTTATCTCTTATTTTTCTTTAATAATCCCAAATGGGGTGAGAATATGTTATAATCTATAGGAAGGAGGAATAAAATAAAGGAAAAGAAGAAAATAAAAATAATGAAAAAGAGAAGAAAAAGAAAACAGGACTACGACCCGGCCTGGGCACCCTACCTAAGTTTAAGCTCCTCATAGAAAACACACCCCATTCAAGACTCAATAAAGGATATTTATTCATAATCCAATGCTCCATTCAAAATATATAGCTGGACTAATGTGTGTAAAACATTAATATTTGATTGATTAATTATTAATTATTAATTATGCTGCTAAAACTCAATATGCTCGGAATTCAACCAAACACCTTTTCTAGTGTAAAAAACCTATTAAGGGACCAATTAAGGGGATGTAAAAATTATCCAGGATTATTTTCCTAGAGAAAAGTACTATTTTACCCCTTATGAGCATCTAATTGCTAAAATTCAAATTTCTTCCCCAAATTCAAATCCTGAAAAACACTAGTCATCACAACCTCCCCACCATAAACCTTATTTTTCCTGAGAAACCATGGTGGTAAGATATCATCCTAATAATCTGTAGAGCTATGTTATCTAGAATCTCTAATGACCAGTCTCCTAGTTTTTACAACTCTCCTACATTGGAGATGTTCAATTAAGACTGATCTAACACTCCCCACCATAGGGATACACTTATGAACATCTAAAAAACCCAAAATCAATCCCAATGGACCAAATAAATTTCCAATTTAATTTAAATATGATTTTTACCTCTCTCAAACATAAAATTGTGTACTCCCCACCATATTTCATACCTTATATGACTCCTTGAGTGAAACTTCAATAGGTTCCCTCATTAAACCACGAAATACATTTAAAAAGTAAAAATCTTGACATAGAGTTGATGTTCTCTAAATGTACTCAATATGATGTCAATAAAGATCATCATCATCACTAACTAAGAGTACACTACTATCCTATTGATAGGCATGTATTTCTCTTCTGATCCATGCTCACATAAAAACATGACAACATGCCATAAAGTAACTCCTAACACAACGTCTCCTGAAAATGTGTGTCTGAGTCCAACCACAAGTCAAATGTATCATGGTACCGAATTCATTTCTATGGTCTCCTCTACCACGGATGGATATTCATCATTTATCCACAACTTTTGGGAAACCATTCCTATGTAAATTCCTTGAAACCATCAGTCCTCATCTCGCATATGGTCGCTCATCGATTGACAATTTAAATTGTACCATGGGAAACAGACACACACCTTTATTACCTAGATCATGCAATAATGAGTTTTTCATCATAAGGCTAAGATGACCATGCTACATGGAATGCCATTCTCTTTAATATCGACTCTTCTTTGGAAAACTTATTCAAAATTAGGTACATCACCTATGCCACAATTTATTTCACAATATCCCATTACCCATCATCATTCTAGGTATGATAATCTACCCACGCTTTCAATACATTATCAATAGCACAAAAATTTCTCAATAGGTTAAGGAACCCGAATATTCATTCTTATATAATTCAGTCTCGAAAAACAAGAACCCTAGATGCTTCCTCAAAATTCAAAGGGATCACACCATTCCAATATCATAAAACCCAATCAATTATTTTCCATCAGTCTCAAATGACCGTATAAACAAGCATACAACCTAAAAAGTAATTTATAAACCCAAGAAAACATTACTCATAGGTTACCCTTGATCAAAATGAAACTCTGGCCTACAAGGGTCTGAGTCAAAAATAAGGGCCTCTAGGTCTCCCACATAGCCCTATTGATCAAGTCTTACAAAAAGGATACTTGGTATACCACCTAACCCAAACATGAATACTCTCTTAGTTAAAGATAATAGAAACCTATACAAGTCATATATATCAAGTATTGACCTAATATATCCCTAATCCCTTATGGTCATCCTCATAATTTCTTCTCCATGGAGGTCAAGATACCAATATAAAAGATAAAATTAACTGAAAGTCATGGGGAATCTATTTATGTTATACCCCTTGGAGGTATATTCCTTTATAAATGATTAGGTTTCCATCAGAAGCATGCAAATAGACCCAACTAGATCGCCTAAAACATAAGTATACACCTATAAAGGTTCTACTAGAAAAAGAACCAACTATAGATACTGTCCTACAGGGGTCGGAACCATAATTACATCTTTAAGTTATGTATAAGTTCATTACAATCTGTGTAAGGAAACAATATATAGACTATTACTACCAATTTAAATAATAGATCCTATGTAACAAAATGTTTCAAGGTGTCAAACATTTGGGAATCATTTTCCCTATAGACCTATTAGAGTCACTACACCTCTCATGCATGAGCACTAGTTCATCATCCTTACCATCAAATGTCTCAACATAGATCCACATAACCTACCATCATAATGTAATATATATTCATATTGGCCCAATTGAGTAGAATGATACAAAACACATATATGGGAAAAATACATTCTAGTTTGTGGTGACATTTTAAAAAATTGTAAGTTTTCATCAATAATAAATGCACATTATCAAACTAATATTATGTGAATCCTATATTCCATTTATGATGTATGAGATGCCTCTTTACTTATCCGAATAAGATTCAAAATCAATCACTATCCTCTTTCCAATGGGACTAGATCCAAAAATCCATAAATTCTTTCTCGGCAATAGTTCAGGATCCATAAATCCAAAAAAAAACTATAACTCCACAAGACATGTGACCCACTCAAAGAGAAAATCATTTGAAAATATAACATAATAGATCAGAACTGCAATACCATATCTCTGGAATCCATGAATTCTTACAAGAAGTGGTGTTCTTGATTCACAAGCCTGATATCCATTATAGGTACCAACAAACTTCTCATACACCTCTCTACCATGTACAAAAAATAATACAATAGGAAAATAAACACATATGATACCACTTTTTAAGGTCCCGACTCAGACGCCACTAAATCGGTGCTCCGATTTGGTTTTCCACAAGGAATCAAGTGAGGATCCTCATACACAAGATATTTCTGACTAGAAGTGAGGGTATAATGGTGGTAGAGTTGGGATATTACACCTCATATTATATTAACAACAACAAAAATAACCATATATCACCTAATATATAAATAAATAGAGTGTGGAAGCAGAAAATAACAAAAATTTGACATTTTGTATTGATAAAATGAAATTATTTAAAATTTAAAATAGTTATGTCATGCATACAATATTTTTCACCCTTAGGGATGACCATAAACATACCAGAATAAATAAATGAAAGTGAAATAAAATTACAAGGTTCTACTACTAACTCTATGATAGACAACAAATATGGTCTACATGGCACTTCCAAGCTTTCCTATCGCAAAAGAATCTTCGGGAGTCTATCTATCTAATCATGCAACTCTGGGCCTCATCTGTATCCATCATGTAATATGTGATCAACCTAAATAGCAGACATATGATTTTAATGCACACTGACGTGAATGTACAAGTGTGAGAGATAATCCTAGTAGGCCACCCCAATCATGAACATGTACATTTTTTGTCATAAGTGCATGATCATTAAATATTCTCATCCTAGACAAGCTACAAATGAAATAATAAGAAATGATATAAATAATTGTAACAAATCCACAACTGATCCGTAGGTCCATGACCCCAATCATCTGGACAAAACACCATCTTATATGATTATATTTATGCATGGATATATATATATATATCCCCATAAATATATATATGTACATGTTCACATATACATACTTATATAAAATGAAAAAAGAATAAAAAATTTAATACAATGTAGATATTTGGACCCATGATCTGATCGAATGAACATCTTGTATAAAGGGACCTGATCTAGATGTCATATCAATAAATCTATGTATCATTATGTTTACCTATAGGTTCATAATCCCAATAGAAAATACCTTCTTCAAAAAGTGCCATAAATGTATCTAAGAAAGATATGATACCACATGGGGTATATTTTCTAACCTTTGGATCACCCATACTCACCTACAATCACTATAATGAATGATTTCATATATTTATGGAATCTCCTATATATATGGTATTGAGATAGATTCAATTCCATTATCACCAAGTAAATCTAATCCAATGTCTAATCCCTAGGTCTCGATCCATAGGCGATCATGACATTTCGACACTGATAATCCCTATGATTCTTACACTTAGGTGATGTATAAGGAAAATCACTATTGAGACATCATGGCCACCCATCTAGGTCTATGTTCTGGGAGATCATGATTATCCCCATCACTTTGGATAGACTAATCATCCATGAGTATATATCACCAAGGTGGAATGCTATTTCCAACCCCATGATCGAGTAATCAATTAGAGAGACCATAATCATTCTAGTCACTCGAGAGAGTGTAATCATTCATGGGTATCATCAATAGGGACACTATGTCCATATATTTTAATTATTGGGATTCCATTCCCAAGTCAACGATATCATAATAATACTCCTTAAACCACGTGTTAAGGATAGAAGAATAATCCTCATTATAAATCATATCAAAGAGAGAGGAATCAACCTCATTAGAATCAAAAGGGGTCTGGAGAGAATCCAAACATATATAGTTAAAAATATAGATCTAATTAATCTCATCCAAGTATCCCAGCAAAAAATCGGTTAAGAATCCAAATCATAGGAAGGATGTCTGGTAATCCATAATATAAACGGATCAACAACTTGATCCCAATAAACATATCTATCAATCCCGAAAGAAGAAGGTCACTGTACTACTGGATCATTAGACACAGACCAGGAAGAACTAATGGAAATAATTGTTTCATTAAAAGAAAACAAGTTAATTAATAAATAAATTAATTAGGTTGGTTGAACTTCTAATCCCAAACTAATTCCACATCCTATTGGTATTAAAATTTTGGTATGGTTTCTATGGTTACACCTGAAACCATCTCTACCCAAATCCGACATACTAGATTAGGGTTATAAAAATATTGGAGAACCCCTACCTCCCTAATATCATAGAACAAGAGATGAATCCTACTCAGGATCCTTGGTAGATAATTTAAAACGTGGAATCCTACATGGTATCCTGAAACAATATGTAAATGGATGCCACCTACATGGGATACTTGGAATGATATAAAGAAATAGGAGTCCTATAAGGGATCCTCAATGAGGATGTATGTAGGTAGAGGAATCCTACATGGGATCCTTATAATATTGTACTTGTAAAGGGAATCTACAATGGATTACCTAAGTCATCATTTGTGTAAATGAATCCCATAAAGGACCCTTAGTGTAGAAAAAATAAATATTCCTTCTACACGGGATCCTCTAGGTTGAAACATAAGTAGAGTCACTCTATAAGGGATCATTAGATACAACTAACCCCAGGGCCTCCTCAGAAAAATGGGGCCATATCACAATAGATGTTTCTTCAAAGGATGATCTATGAAGTAATTGGTCTTGATATATAGATCATGGACCATATCAGATCAAATGTCTCATTCTCGAGAGACAAAGGGATTCAATTACTGAAGAAGGAAACTCTTTGTTTATGAAAACTCATGAAACAACAATTAAGATTCCTCAAATAACCTTAATGGTTTCACTATAATTATGTACATAGAAATATACTCTTCATGGACTACTCATGTGTCCAATTATATCTCCTTGGAATAAAGATGTGAAAAGCCACAAAAGGGTAGAAAGGGAACAGTACACAGTCTCTTTACCAAGTACACAATGTATACCCCAAAATCCCCTCTTGGGATGGTACTCCATCTATAAACGGTGTGTAAAGACCCAAGTATATTACATTTTGATAATTTACACAGTATTTACCCAACAATGTGTTCCTACCAATCTACCTTTCATGTCCAAGTTGTGAGGTACCCACACATGGTCTACTGTGAACTCTACATAGCCTTGTTCCCCTAAGAGGGATGTATGGATAGGTACATGATTACATGACTAAGTCCCAGTACATGGATTCTATAACTAATGAAAATTTTACTTTTCAATAGATCATATTCCCCAAACAAGAAAAACACATGGCATGTGCAATTGAACTACATGCAGTGTGATCGATACTTTCAAACAGGAAACCCCCCAAATTACCCTAAAACCCAGTTGTTCTCAATAAAATATATATTTATACCTTAAAGGGATCATATTTTATGATAATATGAGTTTAAAACTGAAAAAAGTTAAATTTATTGGTATTTATGTAAAAACATAAAAACAACCTACATATGGGCAAAATCCACCGAAGCGTTTCTCATTTCTGTGATCCATGATCCCCTCACAACGATCTGTCCCCCCTGAGTTTCACATTAGTACCTATTTTATCCTATATATTTCTTTATGTATCAATATACATTTTTATATTTATCATATAGAAAAATCCCACATGGTCAGCGTATATAAAATTCAAAAGGAAGGATAAAGTAAAGAAAATAAAATAAGTAAAAGAAGAGGATAAAATGAGAAGAAATGAAAAAGGTGACCCCACCTGGCCTTCATCCCGAATCTGATTTTACGATGATTATGGGAAAAAATACACATTATATACTACAAGGGGGAGACTAAATCTCAATATGGCCCTCAGTTGAAATATTATATCTTAAAAAATTTGTGCAAAATAATTAATAATTAATTATTTAAATATTAGATATCAATTATTTTTCTAATATTTAAAGAACTCAGAGTTCAACCAAACTCTTATCCAAGGGTAATAACACTATTATGGGACCAACTTAGTAGTCAATAAAATTATCCAATATCATATTCTAGGGGTAAAATGAACATTTTATCCCCTAAAAGTGTGCAATAAGAATAAATCAAAATTCGAGTCTAGAAAAACACGGTTCGTTCCATCCCAGACCTTTAAGATTTGGTAAATAGTGTAAGGTAATAATTATGAATATATTAATCTAAAAAGGGACATTGTGTGTGTGGATAAGTGTGGTGGTTAAGGGTTTATCTTATACGTTAGTGGTTTATACTTTTTTAAATATTAATTTATCAATATTAATAATGATGTCATTATTGTGAAAATTGTATACAAAATTGATAATTAGAGAGTGATTTATGGGTAAATGTTGATAAATCCCCATGGTTTATTCTATGTAAACCCCAATTTTTCACTTCTCTCCTAGATGGAGCTCCCATGTTAGTGGAGGCGGTTCAAGCTGAATCCAAGACAAACCAATCCCAGTAGATACAAAGGTGGACAGGTGGAAAGTTGTAAACTGAAACCCAAATGGTTCAAGGTGTGTCTTCCCAATGTCAGGTTTAGTTTATCAAATTCTATATAAAATAACCATTATAAAATAACATGATCATTCCATTTACATTATTTTTTTCTGTCAGTTTCATGGTTTATCATTATGGAAGTGTTTTCATGATCAAAAAATTAATTAATTTAACAATCATGCAAGATGGGACTAAAATAAACCAATCTGATGCATAAATATTTTTAAATTAATGGATACTCACTTAAGTAAGTTAATATTAATATTAACAAGAATGAGATAAATATAATAAGAAATTTTCATATAAGAGATTAAAATCCATCAATAAAATATTAAGTCAGACTAAGCTTTTCGTTACTTGATTAAGAGAAAGACTCAATAAAACTATGTGTCTGACCAACCCTTGTTGGGAAAAATTATTTTATACAGGAATCCCTTATGAAAGTTTCTAGTTGAGTTAACCATATTAAATCAAGAGGAGTTGACCATGATAGACATGGTGTAATGTTGGAGGCATGTATTGAAGAAATCTAAGATAGGATTTCATGATTGAGGAGTCCACCAAATAGATCAAGGTTCTACAAGCCTGTAGTTGGCAAATACCTACCTACATAAATACCTTAAAATATCTTAACCAAACCTTGGTGGGGTTATTTGAATGGGAATATAGATCCTTGCAACTATAATTTCCAATCAACTAAACATTTCGAGTTCAATGGTGGGGGCCATTGGGACTTGATAAAAGAGTGGGATAATTAATAAAATTAATTTATTATCTCTCATAAAATGTAATAATTAAATTTCTAATTATATTATCTTTTAATTATAGAAAAAAATTAAAAAACTTTTCAACCACACTATCCTAGTGATCAATACATGATAAAGACAACATCCTCATCAACAGTAACTTATCGGAATGGTTTAGACACCTTCTGGTCATTCTATGCCATGAATGGAAATATTACATACTGGAGTCCCCATTCACTGATCCACCAACATAAGAGGAGTGTGATGAAGAGATCCTGATATAAAAAAACATATGAACGGTGTTCTTGATGTTCAATGTTTGATGTTATCATCAATGTCTAGTGAAATCATGAAGTCTCACTAAAACATGGATTCCTATATCATGATTGAGAACCTACACGGTATTTACCAAAAGAGAGAAAGATAGGAACTATTTTAGATATCCAAGGAACTCTTTCAGAGTAATATTGGAGAGGGTTCCCTGGTTGGGCCTCATGTAGTCAAGATCATTGTCTACAATGAGCGTCTGGAGGTTATAATGTTTAAACTCCTCGAAGAACTGGGTACCAATCTCATTCTCACATCACCCACTCATATATTATCTAGTTATTTAGTGAATTTCAATGTGAACGACATTGAGAAGACTCTACCAGATCTTCTTATCCTTATTATCCAAGTGGAAAAATACATGAAGCGTGAAAATCCTTCTATCATTATATTGAATAAGTTTAATGGGAAGCTGAAGAGATTTGAGCCTAATGATTCTTAACACCCTTCCATGAAAAAGATGATCAAGGGAGACTGAATGGAATAGGAATCTATTTATTTTGCATGTTGTAAGAAGGGCTAGTACAAGAAAAATGGAACCCTGCTAAAGAAGAAATGGGAAGCTTAAGGTGCGTTTTTTATCAAGTGAAATTTTTCTATATATGAAAATCGGTTATTTTATATAGCTTGTGGTAATCGCATATGAATCTAAATATAGGAACCAAGTAGATCCAAGAAAATTGATTGAGGGAAGGTTGATATATGAATATCCAACAGAGCTAGACTTGTTGTTGTAGTTGTTTCGGACTACCACCTCACATTGCTGACTAGGATAATCTTGGTATTAAAAGGTTGTTATTATGTGTATTTTGTAACCAAAAACTTTATTTCTATATACAAACTAGATACGGATGGATTTATTTTCTTGTTCATAAATATATTTTTCTTCTTTTATAAAAATACCATTTTTTGGGTAAGAAAATTTTATATAACAATATTTACCTATTGGATTACACAAGACAAGTAACAACAATCGAAAACAAATATACTTCACAAGACTCATACCACACCCAACTTTGGCATCACTGTCTAGGTCATGTAAATGAGAAACTATTGAGAAAGTTACATCAAGATGGATATTTATATTCTTTCAAACCAAACCCACTTGGTGTATGTCACACATGTTTACAAGGAAAAATGACCAATTACCCATTTAGTGGGAATGGTGAATGCCCCAAATAGCTTCTTGAATCGGTTCATACCGATGTGTGTGGACCATTTCTAGTTAAATAAAGAGGTGGGTAATCATACTTCATAACGTTTTCTGGTTATTTTAATAGATATGGATATATCTACTTAATGAGGAATAAGTTGGATTCTTTTAAAATCTTCATGGAATACAAGAAATAATTTGAGAACCATCTTGGTAATAGGATTGAGTAAATATTCTCAGACCTAGGTGGAGAATATATTAATCAAGACTTCATTTATTACATAAAATAGTCTGGGATCCTATCCCAACTCACTCATCCTTACAAAACCTAGTGGAATGGTGTAATTTAAAGGATGAACCGCACCTTGTCCAACATGGTGAGATCAATAATGAGTCATAAAAGTCTTTCATTATCCTTTTGGGGATATACCTTACAAACAATGGAACACATACTAAACCAAGTACTAACTAAATTGAAAAATGGTATTCCATACATGCATTGATGTAGAATAAAATCCATGTTATCAAATTTAGGTGGGGGAAGAAAAGCATTTGTTAAGGCCTGTTCACATAATAAACCAACACCCATAGGCACAAAGTGTACCTTTATAGGATACCCCAAGGAAACAAAGATATATTTCTTATACAAACCCTCAAAAAAAGTTTATAGAGGTAAGACATGTCATATTCCTTGAGAGGGTGCACATCTGCAAAAGTGATTGTGGGATCAAGATAAACTTTGATGAAGTTGAGGCTCAATGTACACAAGAGTTGGTATGTGAGCATATTCCACAAATCCTTGTTCAAGAAATATCTATTCTAGAGACAAAAGTATTGTATAGGAGTAAAAGAGATGTTAGAGAGATAGAATGGTATGGTTTTATAGTTACCAATGATGGTGACTAATTATTAGTTTATTATACTGATCATCTAACCTAGAAGGAAACAGTAAGTGGAATATATGTTTCCAATTGGAAAGTAGCCATGAATTCTCAAATCAATTTCATGCACAAAAACCATGTCTGGATTTATAGTATATCCTCCAGCAGATGTAAATTATATTGGTTGTAAATGGGTATTCAAGAAGAAACTGGACAAAAAAGAACAATTCAGTACCTATAAAGCACAACTAGTTGCAAAAGTTTTTAAACAGTATCAAGGAATTGACTACGAGGAAACATTTTCACTAGTTGCAATGATGAAATCCATCAGAATTATATTCTCCATTTTCACTTACCATAACTATGAGATTTGAAAAATTGATGTAAAAACAAACTTCCTTATAGGGAATCTTTAGGAAGATGTCTATATGACACAACCTGAAGGGTTTATGACTCCAAAGGATTCCAATAAGATATGAAAATTTAAAAAAATACATTTATACATTAAATAATGTTTCCAGGTCATGGAATTTTTATTTCGATGAATCCATAATGGAATTTGGTTTCCTAAAGAAGGAATTCGAGCCTTGTATCAACAAACCGTTTACTTAGAGTGTAGTCATTTTCCTAAGAGTATATGTTGATGAAATATTACTTATTGGAAATGAAATAACAGACGTAGAATATTTTAAGGAATGGTTGAATAAATGGTTTTCTATGAAGGAATTGGTTGAGGAATCATATATTCTTGGGTTTGAGATCCATCATCGTAGATCCAAGAGATTGTTGGGTCTAATTAAATGTACTTACATTGACAAGATACTGAAGAGATTCAGTAGAGAACAATCCAAGATGGGATTGTTTCTAGAGTGACATGGAATTCATCGTTCCAAGAAAATGTATCCTCAAAATCATGAGGAAATAAATATAATGTCAAGGATTCCATACGCATAATAGATTAGGTAAGTCATGTATGATATGATATGTACTAGTCCAGGTGTCACTTACACACTATTTTTGGTAAGAAGAAATCGTGCTAATCCATGTGACCACTATTGGATAACAGTAAAGACTATACTTAAGTATCTAAGATGTACTAAGGATATACTTTTGGTTTATAGAGGAGATGATGAACTATTCCTCATAGGATATGAATATGCTAGCTTCTAGACTGATCAAGATGACATGAAGCAACAAATAGGATACTTCTTCACTTTGAATGGAGGTGTTGTGAGGTTGAAGAGCTCAAATTAATATGTGGTCGTATATTCTACAGTAGAGTTTGAGTATATCGAAACTTCTAAGGTATCTAAAGAAGCAGTTTGGATGTAGAGCTTCACCCAAGAGCTGGATTTGGTACATAGAAGTACATATCACATCACACTTTATTGTGATATTACTACAATAGTGTCTCTCACAAAATATCAAAGCTCACATCAATGGATGAAGAAAATACCACAGAAGTATCATATCTTGGGGGATTTTTCTCAAAGAGGTGAAGTTGGAGTGAGAATTATTTCCACTCTAGAAAATGTGGCATACCCCTTGACTAAGGCCTTGAATCAGCAGAAACATGATCATCATGTATGGTCTAGTGGACTCAAAGTCGTTTGTAGTTGTCTATAGTCCAAGTGGGAGTTTTTTCAGAGTTGGTGTCCTAGAACCAACTATTTATACACTGATTACATGAACATTTAAGGTATTGAAATTTTAAAAAACATATTACATATTGTTTATTTTTCTTCATAACTATAATGTAAAAATTTCCTAGATTATTTGTCATGTTAATAAGTTCATGGAAGTTCCCTGCAATGATGGGATTCTTGAAGTGCTATGAAAGTATTCTTAAATATAGTTCTATAGTTTGATGACATACAATTATGGGAAACATAGTATAAATCCCATCAAGTGTGAGTTCTCATAAGCATATGAAACTTATTCTCAGGAAGTTCACACTTTCGAATCTCCATGAATGGGGATTCTGAGAATAGACCGACCAGTAGAAATTATGCATGTCTTGGTTTCATAAGATGTTCATGTATGCTAGTTTGAGTAATGGTCTTTAGAATTTAAGATTATCATTAATACATGTCATGTCTCATGCACTTAGATTTTCTAATGAAAACTGTGATACCATATGTTGTTGGGAATTATGGTACATTGGGTTCATCATGAATGACATGTTATTAGTAGATAAGTCAAAGAAGTATTTGTCCCTTCCATTTATGGAATTGGATATCCCATCACTTTGATTGAAATAGAACTGTCATTCTAAATTCCATGACCATGGTGTAATGACAAGTTTATTTCAAGTAGTCAAAGAATGACATATCAAGCATATAGATTGATGACACTATCATGAAACCTTCTTGATGATATATTATGACAAATGGATTATATTAAAATTTTAGCATTTTTATGTAGATGTCATCATTTTGGATTTATTTTATTTTTCTTGGGTGCCTTGACCCATTTCTACATAGTACTCTTAGACTTTAGGCAAGCAAAACTAATTTCAAAGAGAAATAATCCTAGAGGGTAATACACTATGTGTTTCTTGTTGTCTCATTAAATTTTATTTGAATTTAATTAATGGAATAAATATTATTCTCAAGACTGTCGAATAATTGTATTCAATTTAAAATGATCGCATAAATTAAATTAAATATATTAATTTTATTGAACATTTAATAAATAATTATTTACTAGTTTATAAATAAAATATTTATTTATGAGAATAAATTATTTATTTATTTGGGTGTTCAATAAATACAATTGGAGTTTGAGAGGACCAAGGCCGGTCTAGTAGTAAAATAATTATTTACATGATGGTAAATTATTATTTAACTAGTTGTCACAAGATAAAATAATAATAATGGTAATATCATATGTGGCATGGAATTGCATTTATGATTATGTTTGGAACAAGTTGGTGCACCACGAATAATGGTGTTGTTATTATTATAGTGTTGAATGGGTTTTCTCTAAGGTTATAAATGTATTTAATTTCAATCACTCAATTAAATATTGTAACCAAAACCCTATATTGTTAAATAGACACCTACATATATCATGTCATTACGCATGGTGAACAAAATTACTGGTAGTGAGAGAATTTTTGAGCCAAAACAATTTCTCTCTCTGAAATCCTATCCTCTCGTCTCTAAAGAACGAAAGACATTCTTTAAGACAAAAGAAAAGGAAATCAAGAATGACTGACATAAGAAACTCGATTCTCCACGCTAGCACCCGGATAATAATTGGTGTCGATCATAGGACATTAGAGAACATGTGGATCAACGCTAGATGGATTCTAGTTTGGATCCTCATAAGATCAATGAGACAATCCAGAAGGGTCATTCCAGATGATCAACATCATCAGAAAAGAAAGAACCAAAGATCAAGGTATTTAATTTCTATAGAAATTATTTAAATTAATTATAAACATGATGCACAAGATCCACTATCTAGGATCTGGAATCCTTTTCAGAATTTTTCTAGATATTTGATCTTAATCCTTGGATAATGGCGTTTATCATCATATTGTTCCCTGATTGGTCATCGATTACAGAAAAATCAAAGTTAGGACCTCCCAAACATCCATGATTCTACTGCGTCTAGATACTATAATTATGTAATTTTTTGGGACATTACTACCTGGGTTATGATTTTTACTTCATTTTGACCTTCTCTATGGTGACTAATATTTACCTTGGTAACATATTTTTAAGAAAAAATGAAATTGACCTTATTACATAAATTATGAAATTTAATTCCAAATATTAAATCCATTTTAATTAATTCAATTAATTAATGTCATAAAAATTATGTTTCATATAATTACACATTATGTGAAAACACACATTTTTTAAAATTGAATTTTTTTAATCATAAAGTTAATTTATTCGTATTCCATTCCAAGTAAAATTCACTCAATAAGTGTTAAAATATTTCCTTCACATTACAATAATTTATTATAATAATCTATTAAAAGTGTTAAATTTAATTTATTATAAAAAAATATATATAATATATAAACAATAATTTTTTTTAAAATAGTCCTTTTCAAACTTAAGTATTTTAATCATACTCTATTTAATATATATTATAAATATTAATTTTATTAAATTCATCGATATTATAATACATGAAATTATTATTTTAATTGATAATAATAATATATATGAATTTTAATTATCTTCAAAATGACCTATGGAATTACTCTTCTTATAATTGTCTTTATAATATTTCACATTTTATTCTCAATATGTGGTTATTTTTTTCTTGCATTATAACATATATAATATTTTATTTTAGTTTGGTTTTGACAAAATTAAATATATTTAGAATATTATTTATATTGAAAGAAATTAAATCTAAAAATATAGATTTGTTACATTATACCCCATTAAATAAATTACAACATCAAAATTTTAATTATCACTTAGTTTTAAAAATAGCTAAATGATCCACAATAAAGACATGACTCAAGATATAATTTCTTCTAATTTATCATACTCATTATCTAAGTTACAAGGAGAATCATCATTTCTTACATGATATGGATTTAGATATATTCATTAATCTCAGCCACTTTCCAAAAATATTCTTTTCGAGTTGGTTACTAAAGTTATTAAGGAAATACATTTCACATATTCTTTTTGATGATTTCTTCTCAACTAAATAATAAAACAGAAATAGTTATAAAGAATCATGATAATATTCTATAAAATAGAATTAAATAGTCATTTGGATATGAAATATTATTCCATTTATTTCTTATCATATGAAGCCTTATTTTTATCCCTGAACACTTTCGATTCAACGTTGACATAATTGGACTGAACTATTTCCCCTTATTTTTATCCAATTTTTCAATAATATTTATTCTTCTAATATTAACAAAAAAATAACTTAAAATAACTATCCAAAAATATCAGGAAAATTATTTCAATATTCTAAATCCAAAAAACATAAAAACGTTTTTTTCCAAAATACCTAAATTATATTGACATCATATTACCTTTCAATCACTAATGCAGTCTCACATTATATTCCCAAAATCAATTAAGCCCTTGACCCAATTAACCATAATTAACTCAACAAAAAAATTATAGATTAACATAAACATTTATCCATACCTAAATGAATTATTATTCCAAAAACATAAAAATTGTCTTTGAAAATATCATTAATAATAAAAAATATCGAATCATATAAGTCCTCAAAAGGGATATTATACTTCTTAACTTATGATGAAACCAAAATTTATTAACTCGTGCTAGTATCCCCAATTTTAAACATACCATCGTTTAATTTCATATTAACCTAAAATTTTCTATAAACAGTCCTCTATTACTAATTGAGATATCCTATACCTACACTCAAAAATATAGTGATGAAACATAGTCATTACAAACCCACTTTAATACAAACTGAAGTGGGAAAAAAATAACTATCCATAATTTTAATATCAATAAATTTTTTTGATTCACTTACAAAGCCTATAACATTTTTAGACATTTTATATAATTATAAAAATTTATAAATAATATAAAAAATATCATTCCCATTAGAAGTGATTTTTTTAATGAGCCAAGGAATACTTATTTTACAAAAAGACTTCAACATATCTCAAAAACATAACTACACATGATACTCATCCAAAAATATCACACATATTACTATTCTCCATAACTGAGATGAAAATACATAAGAATATTGATCTTAATCAATTAGTAAGGGAAAACCTACCAACTTGTCGTAATAGGTAAAATCGTAAAACTGTGAGAAAAAATGGTCCTTAGAGAAATATCTTAATTAAAAGAAACATGGAATAATAAGAGATAATCATAATATATAGATAAAAAGAATATATCATGGAATAGGAATATAAGAACATAAATAGTTCATCATAAGAGCACAATAGTAATTTCGTAACATAGAAACATCTTAGAATAATCTAGATTCAAAGATGCCCAATATAGGAATGTGTCATAAAATAGAAACCAGGGCATAGAAATGTTGTATAGTAATAAGAATATAAAATAAATTAATCACCATAAAACCAAATCATTCCCACACATTGTGTTTTGAATAAACCCAATCATTTCCACATATTATGTTGTAAACAAATCCAATGATACACACATATTAATTTGATAACAAATATAATCATAACTACACTTAAAAATACTTATATCATAATATATAAATATATAGTAATTAATTTTAGGGATATATAGGATCTCACCCATCACATAAGGAAAAATATTCATTTTCGTTCCCCATGAAATCAGTCATTCTGTAAATAATTAACAATCCATGGAAAAAAAGGTGTCATAAATCATTTCCAAATAGAATCGCATGATTTGAAATCCAAGGTAAATTAGTTGATGACGAAAATTCAATCTCCAAAAGTAATTATATGATAAATACTCTTGCAATATAATCATTAAAATTATCCCATAAAAATTAGATCCATTTGAGGTAGGGATAAACTATAAGATATTGAATTATTTTGTATCACAATTATAAAACCACCTTATAATTAACTTCTAAAACCCATTTTATAAGAATACAAATCTGAATTGATGAAAAAAATTAAAATAATTTTTAATATATTACCATTTAAAAAAAATAAAATTAATTATAATAAAAAATATATAGAAGGATAAAAATATACATTAGTGTAATTAAATCGCTTTATTTTCATAGAACATTAATCATTATTTTAAAAACAAAAAAAAAATATATGAAAAAAATTTAATATAAATTTCATTTTAAAAATATTGAAACATAAATAATATTATTTATTAAAAATTATTATTAAATTTTTAAATGGTTATCATACAGGAAACATTTAAAAAATTAGATTATTTTTACACTTTTGTAATGAAATTCAAATATTACTAGCGTGGAAAATTTTAACAATATTCATTATAATACATTTTAAAGAAAGAGAATATAGTGGTAAATTCCTTTAAACAATCATTGATGTATAGATAAAAACATTATTGAAATAATATAATGAATATGCACATAGAAGATAAATTCTTATTAGAAAGGATGGGAATTATTCAAAATGACATCATGTTTATAGAGAATTAAATAAATTAAATAAGAATATTTATATGTAATGATGTAAATTTCCCATAGATAAAGAACAAATAACTTATAAAAAAGAGTTTTATAAGAATAAAAGTTAAAAGAGAATATAAATGGAGAAAATTGTATGACCTGGTTAAAATGAAATTTAGTTAACAAACCCTAACACCTTTTTTAATTAATCAAACAAAATACCATACAAGGAAGAAAATTAAATTTAAAGTTAAATACCATAAATAAATATTGAATAATTATATAATATATTAAATATGAAGTATTTTTTCCAAATAAAAAGGGTTGTTTCATAATACAAAACGTGTCTCATAGAACAAAATTTGAGATAAACACCATTAGGAACATTGAAATTCATTAAATAAGAATCCTTTCGAATTTTTTTGGGTAATGAAATAAAAATATGCAAAACATATATATTAAATATAATAAAATACATTAATAGGGTAAAAAAATAAAAAATTATAAGGTCAAATTTCTATAATAAGGGTTAAATCTGAACGAAAGTAGATTATGTTAATAATAAATTTTATGTCTTAGATAATGTATGAATCAAGGGACATAGAAAAGGGAGAGAATAAATGGATGTTTAAACACTAATAATAAAAACATATTTATCATCTGAGTATAGAATATGGAAATTTTTACTCTATATAATAGTTAATTGGTACATGATAATATGTTTTCCTCAAAGAATTAAAACTAAGACCAACATTCCTTACATTTTTTATGACATTTGAATCAAAAAACATGTCAAAATTGAATTTGGAATAGAAATTTAAATCTCATAAATAAATATATAATCATGATATAATATTTTAAACAAGAAATATTTACACCATATAAATATATATTAAAATACATACATAATATGAAACATGTATCAAATAATGAAATTTGAGATGAGAAACCCTTAGCTTTGATATCCTCCTAGTAAGATGATATATAACCTCTAAAAAAATAAACTAATACATATTAACAATTTATTTTAAAATATTATTAATATTTAAATCCTTTTATATTAATATTTTATATTCATTAATTATATTTAATTACTTATTTATAGTTAATATTGATCATTAGTGTTGGTAGTTTTGACCTTTTCATTTTTTTACTTCAATGTAATATTTTCAGTTGTCAGTTTATATTTAGGATTTCATTAACTCTATAATATTTAAGTTATTTAAAAATAATTACCTTAATGATTAAAAAAGTTATAGGTTCACTCCATTGGAGATTCAGGAATGATTCTTCAAGATGAAATATGTAACATATTTATTTCATAATTTTTAGTGAATAAGAAGGTGGTATATTATTAATTATTTAAATCATAATATTTTAATTATATAACCCAAAAAAAATTATATATTAATATCAAATTACAAAATTAGTAATAATCACATATTTCTCAATATATTGTCTAAAATAGAATTAAAATGTGAAGTATGTCTCTATATGCTCATTCGGGGTGGTTAAAATCACAATGATCATTTATTATTAATATAATTTTAAAAAATAAGAGTAAATCATTAGATAATATTAATAATATCATAATTATCATAATTATTCATTAAATCAATTTTCGTAATGGTTCTTGTATTGAATGGATTAAAATGAATTACATCATTCATGGTGGTAATGAATTGACCATGACCCCAGTGATTTTTTTATTTTTCTGATGTATATGAATATGGTGGAACATGGTTATTAAATAACCATGATATTATTTAACTATACTAATTATACTGATTTAATTATATTATTAGGGGTAGAATATATTAGGATGAGTTTGAAAAATAAATAAACTTGAAAGAACGTAGATAAAACAATTTCTTCTTCCTTTGATATCCTCCTTGAGACAACTTTATAAGCCTTCTTTGATTGTTATTTAGGTTAGAACAGAACCCATAAAACATTGGAAATATGTTTGGGGAGATTTATAGGTATATATTCAACAAGATAAGAGGCTTTATGTGTGTGGAGATATTGGGTGGTGATGGGGTCCTTTTATAGGTGAGAGAGGTGGTATTTTTGTAAATTTCAATTTATTAATATAAAAAGTTATGTCAAAATTGATGAAAGTGGATCCAAAATTTACTATTAGGGGGTGATAATATAGTTTATTTTCATTAAATATCTTATCCATACTTTTATAGATGATTCTTTTGTATATTTTTAGACTTTACCTTTTTGTACAACTTTTTTACTTCATTTTACCCTTTATCATGGTGACTAATTATTACCTTAGTAAAGTATGTTTATGGAAAAAAATAAAAATGACCCTATTACAATATTTAATCATGAAAATATAAATTGTTAAATCCATTATTCTTCATTAAATATATGAAATTAATGAAAATCAATTTTACTATAATAGTGCATTATGAAGAACATAATTTTTAAAAATATGAGTTTTGTTAGCATAAAGTGAATTTATTATTAATCTATCACATCCTTGATAATATATGCCTATATTCTGAGTTTTTATGTTATATTTTAGGTTTATGAGGTGATAGAAGTGGATTAGTGGCTTTTATAGGAGTCTTAGGCTTTGTGGGGGCTATATAAGGCTACTAGTTAGCCGATGACTTTAGATAGATCCACCCTTGGATATATAGGGTCATCGGTCATTCATTATGTTGGGAAATGGACACTTCATTTTTGTAGTGTCAACTATCTAATTGGGGGGGCTCCACCTGCTCAATAGTTGTTCTAATTTGGGTAATCTAATTAAGGGTAATTTTTTCCATTTAATCCATTGTAGACACCGAAAAACACTCTAGTCCTAGAAAATGGGTCTTTTCGGACAAAGCGAAGGCATATATAGACTCTCTGATTTATTCTGGGAGGGCTGGAAGGTTCGTGTGAAAAATACAAGAGGTATATGAAAAAAATTCTCTCTCATGTAAAAAACCGCGGGATCTGAGGGATATTCCCACACCGGCGTGCAATCTTTCAGGCCATTGACCCAGGCGCATAGTCTTTTGCACCGGCCACCCAGGCGCACATTCTTTCACGCTGCCTACCCAGGCATGCACTGTAAAGCCCCGGAAATTTCAAGGAAATTTTTTTCTTAATTTTATTTGGAATTTTACAAGAACGCAGTTTCTAACGGCGCCTGATTCCGAGGCCCGGTGTGCCCGGAATCATTTTCCAAAGTTTGGCTCGAGTACGTTCAGTGAACGAACGAGCGGGTTTCTCTAACTTTTGAACCATTGCTCGAAATCAAATTCCGAGAGCACCGATGAAACCGCAGCGCTGGTATTTGCTTAAGAAGACCCTTTATAAAGTTGAATTTTCTAGGGAGGTGTTGTTTTAAGAAAAGTGAGGGATAAAATATAATTGTTACAATTGTATTTTATTTTGTTGTTAAGTAGATTAAGTGTTGTGTTACAACACTTGATCCTCTCTTAAGTGGTTTAAATCTATGTAAGGGAGTTTGGGGGTGGGACCCACTTGAATTTAACCACCCATGGGAGGATTTAAGGTGAGGTGGGGCCCACATGAACCCCACCCCTTCACATTCCTCTTAAACTCCCTAACTCCCTCTTAAATTTTGTAAACCTATCTTTATTTCAGTAACCTTTCATTTCCTCACCCTCTACCTCATTAACTCTAGACAACACACACATTAATTAAGTGAATTCAACTTTTGAATTCATTTTGTAAAAGCTTGGCTTGGGTTGATTAAATAATGTGGAACCATTCTTTGTTAAGGGTTGGATTTTGTGGTGTTGAGGGTAAGGAAAGAGAGCTTGGAAGTTTTTAAAAAAAGAACTACTTCTTCTTCTATCTTCTTCTTCCTCGACAAAGGAGGAGGCACCGACGAGGGAACTCGCCATTGAATTTCCGCCTTTTAGTTTTCTCTCCGCGTGAAAGGAAGGAAGACGTTGTATCCTCCTCGGACGTTCTCCGTCAGCATATACGAAACCTCACCCGCAACGCCATTTTCCGCGACACCGTCGTTCAACAACTTTTGTCAAGGTAGGGGGTTTACCTGATATTCCTTACGTGATTCTCTTCCGTCTTTTATCCGCGATATTTGGACCGCAAGATATCAGTTAACAGGAGGAGGTCGGACCGCACAAACATGGTCATCCCCCTCCCTCGTTGTTTTTCTTGTTTTTGCGGATCGAATGAAATCTATGCGGTGCCGTCGCACCGCGCGGGATCGAGTGGCAAGGATGCGCGACATCGTCACGCCGCACGGGATTGAGCGGCAAGAATGTGCAACATCGTCACGCCGCACATTCAAATTTTTTAAACTCTCGTGCGTGGTTATTTGATTGCAAGGTGTTCGTATAATTTATTTTGGATAAATTATACCCTCGTCAATGATTAAAATCATGTGTTTATTATTTTCCAATTGATAACACCTAACGCGGAGGACGCGTGCCGAACAAACATGGCCCGACAACCCTCCGCAGCTTGTTAATCGATGTACGGATCAATGGACGACGACGAAGCAGACTGCTATGGAGTTTGAATCCCTTCGTAGTGAAGGTCTGGTCCCGGGAGGACCGTTGGTGAAGACGGAAGGAGAAACGGACCACCGGAGCGCGTCCGATGGTCCGCTGAAGGCGGTGGCGGTGCGCCACGCCGGCGCGGCGGTGCCGGCGACCGGAAGGTTGGTGGCGGCGGTTCGCCGCCGGCTTTAATTAGCGGCGAGGGGGGGGGGGGGGGAGCCGCGCACCCCACCCGCGGCTTCCGCTCGGCCGCGCTGGCCGAGCCGCGGCTGGCCGGTCGGGCCGGACTGAGCCGGCCGGGCCGGGCCGGGCCCAACCGGGTCGATCCGAGCCCAGACCCCCTGTTTTCGGACCCTCTTTGGTCTTTTGCCCATATCTTGGGCTACGGACCTCCGATCTATGCACCGTCAGTTGCGTAGCGATCCTTGGAACGAGATGGTTGTTTTGGTATATTACACCAAAGGTTTCAGAATACTTTGGGTTTGTCCGGGTTGGTTCGGATACGAAACCAACCGGGCCCTCGGAGCGGAAACGCTTATATCTTGAGCTCCGGATGTCCGATTGACGTGCCGTCGACTTTGATGGATTCCTCTAAGTGAGACAGATCATTTGGCTTACTCCTCTCGAGGTTTTGATGTTTTCAGAGTGCGGTCGGGTTGGTTCGCTCACGAAACCAACCGGGCCCCTGAAACGAAAACGCCAATAACTCACAGACCGGGCGTCCGATTGACGCGCCATCTGTCTCGTTGAATTCCTCTTGATGAGACGGAACTTTTGGAATATTTCACCCGAGTTTTGGTTGCTGTTGGATAGTGGCCGGGTTGGATTGTACCCGAAATCCAACCGGGCCCTTGGAACGGGAAAGCTGTTATCTTTCAGACTGGACGCCCGTTTGACGAACTGTCAGTGGCATTGGTGATCACATTGAGAAACGGTCCCTATGTGTATACCCTATGAGAGTTCGGGGTACAGTTGTGATATGACCGGGTTGGTTCGCTCACGAAACCAACCAGGCCCCTGGGACGAAAGGACTAATACCTCACAAACCGGGCATCCGATTGACGCGCCGACTGTTGCATTGAGACCCCTTTGACGAGGCGGTCCTTTGAGATACTTCTTCGAGGGACTTTGAGATACTTGGAGTATCAACCTATAGCTCGTGGAGCGGACCCTCCCATAGATGAGCGTGCAGAGTACGGAGACCGTGTAGCCAACTGAGACCTGACGACTGCTTGACCGACTCGACTTGGAGTGAGTCGACTAGCCCAGTGGACGGAGCACTACATTGTTTGGGTGAATGGCAGACGGAGCACTACCTGTGTGATAGTGCAAAACTGCGGTACGCGTCTGGAGAGTTCCTCAGCATGCTACTAGGGGGTGTGCACTACTGTGTTTGGGTGACATACCTCAGCGGGAAGCACTACTGTGTTTGGGTGGCTGACCCGCGGTACTCGACAGGAGGAGTACCTCAGCAGTCTTAGGTTAGTGAGCAGTACCTTGGAGTCGTGACAGGACCACTGTACACTCCAGAGACGGGGATCTTCAGTAGTTATGGTTTCGATAATGAAAATCCTGGTTTGAGCTGAGTCTATGACCTTTGTGTTTACCTATTTATTGAGATGGGTCACTTGATAACTTGGGTATATGTATGGGCATATACCTGGGTAGTGGTTATCCGTTGATTTCATGATCTTGGTGTTTTCCTCATTATTTAGATGGGTTACTTAATAACTTAGGTATATGCATGGGCATATACCTAAGTAGGGGTTATCTGTTGAGATCTTCTTTGTGGTTATCGATGTTGGTTTTAGTGAGACCTTGAGGGTCTCAGGGTCCCTACTGGGTATCGTTATACTCACCCCTGCACGGGCTATGACCGCACCTCGTTGTGTTGGTTGCAGATGACGGGCAGTGCTGACGGAGGCTGAGTGTTCGAGGACTGCACGGTACCCGGAGGTGGACTACACGACGAGTCAGTACCCGGAGGTGGACTACACAACGAGTCAGTATCTGGAGGTGGAATTCAGAGCGAGACAACACACGAAGGAGGTTGACGGGTGATAACGTTGTGGAGGCTATCTGTACATACCCTTTAGGTAGGATCCGTGGTGGACGATCAGGAGCTGCGCCATCTGTACCTACCCTTCAGGTAGGATCCGAGGAGGATGACCCAGGAGCCGCTTCCGTTATTCCAGCTGTTGTTTTTTTTCTGTTGTACTTTGTTTAGTTGTAGTTGTACTTTCATTTGGGATTGTATTCTGGCCCATTTACCTTTCAGCACTTCTCTTTGTACTTAGTGTTTTACTTCCGCTTGTACTCTGTGGTGTTTTGTTGACTTTTATAAAGGCAAGGCCTTCCCAGTTATCGGGTTTTATGCCTTTGGTGCTAGTCGCCAGCCCCTTGCCTATGGAAGGCGGGCTTGGGGTTGTCACGGCACGGGCCCCGAGGAAGGGTCATGACAAATTGGTATCAAAGGAGTCAGTTCTACTAGAGAACCTATAACTATGATATTTTTCATTCTATGAAGAAATAGTGTTAAGAGTACCGAGTGTGGTTTTCAGTTTAGGGAGTCCAGTGTTGGTGCGGGCGGCCAACGTATCCATACACTAGGACCCTGACAACTGATTTCCTACTTTGTGCACGAAAACACTGATTGAGTGTGTGTTTCCAGAAGTTTTTAAATATCAACTCAAACCAGGTCAGCTCACCAGGTATAATCGTTTGACCGTGTCACGTTGTTTCTTTCAGGATGCCTTTTCTCGGACGACCAGCTACAGCCCAGAGGGATGTGCAAACTGACAGCCTGCCGAGCGACGAGGCTTCAGTACAGGGACCTCTTGCAGTTGAGGCACCAGCGGTACTACCATACGTTGGGCCACCGATGCCAACAGCCCCAGTAGTAGGCGATGCACGCCACTTCAGCGTGCTACACGAGTTCCAGCGCCATAGGCCACCCAGGTTCCGGGGAGAGATGGACCCACAGGCGGCTGAGGTTTGGCTGGAGGCTGTGGTGAGAGTCTTCAGTCTAGTGGGGACGCCGACAAACTTCATGGTGATCTTTGCTTCCAGCCTTCTTCAGGAAACAGCAGTAAGGTGGTGGAGCCACATGTTCCAGTTTTGCGATGGGATGACCTTCGCATGGGAAGACATCGAGACCTTCTTCAGGGTGGAGTTTGTGCCAGTAGCTCTACACCCCAAGCATGTTCAGGAGCTACTGCCTTTGCCGCATGTTTTTTGATCAGTAGCTGAGTCATCTGTGGGCAGTAGATAGATGATGCAGAGGTCTAGGAGGACCAGACCAGCAGTTAGACGATCTCGGGTTTTAGGACCGATGGTGCGGGGCACCCGGGGTGGGGTCAGAGCTAGGTGTGCCAGAAATAGATAGTGTTACTCATGCGGCGGGAAGAGTCACCTGGCACGTGACTGTCCGACTCCTCGTAGAGTTGATCCGCAGGAGTTGGAGGAGCCACCGAGGCAGAAGCAGCGACGAGTGGTTGAGAAACAGCCGAGCAGTGGACAAGGAAATAGAGCTCCGGGAGTTGGTGGAAAGGAGCAGAACTAGTTGATACGTCCCTTGTACTTCTAGTTCCATATTGCTGTTGTTTTCGTGTCTTTGTACTATGAGCTGCAATAATAAAAAGACACTTATCTTTGAGATGTTTTCTTTCCTGTCTTTTGTTTGGTTTATACTGAGTGGTCCCGGTTAAGACTGTTGACTTGACCCTCACTTTTGAGTTTTCTACTAGAGGAGACCCAGTGACCTCACACTGATGCTGACAGTGTTACTCGACCCTTGGAGGCGAGAGTGACAGTTGGATCTCTTGGTAGTAACGTCGAGGCCTTACGACATCATCCATGGCATGAATACATCATTCCTGTCAGGATTAACTGTATTAGGCAATGGGTGTGGTTCATCCAGGGGATGAGGCCGAGTTTCTCTTTTTGACAAAGGAGAAATTATAGCAGCTCTTCAGATCGTAGGCAATGAAGGTGCATATCATCCAGGAGTGGATGAAGACTGCACGGTGTAGTAAGAAAAAGGAAAGTGGTGCCAGTCTTAGAGACTCGAGCATGTTAAATGTTTCAAGAAGAGGAAGCTTTAAGGATAGAGGAGTCTGCGAAGCAGTAGACGTGGAGGCAGATCTAGGAGAGCAGCATGAGGTGGTGTACATTTTAACATGCTACAACCACCCGCCTTAGTTATCCCCTCCAGGCTCAGGGAGCTGGAGGGCGGAGGAAGAGTGTGGCTGCATGCGGTCAAGGAGTGTGACCCAATGGCTCTAAAAATGATTCAAGGGATAGTCTGTGTCCACTACTAGCTGCTGTAGTAACAGACATCGATATGAATCATTCCTTTCTTTCACGAAACTTGTTCCAGACCTAGAGTTTCCGGTAAGCCGTGGACTTTACCCTCACGTCTGGAGATACCTTGGGAGGAGACTTGATAATCACACTTACGCCGACGGAGTGGTCAGAACCTCGAGGTGAGAGTTTCGGTTGGAATCTCTTGGTGGCAGCGTCGAGGCCTTACAATGTTGGTTTGAGTATGGACTGGGCAATCACAGTTCATACACAAATTGATGGTATTCTGCAAAAGGGTTGTGGTTTAACTACGACGTCGGAATGGGTTTTCCTTGGTTGGCAAAAAGAAAACCCCAGGCAGCACAAGATGAACTCTTTAACATGAGGGTGTGACCGATCACTCTTGAGTCGGTCAAACATACCCTCGTGGTAGCAGTCGTTTGAGTTTCATTTCTAATAGTAGTTGGAGACCTCTGAGTTCGAGAATGACGATCACGTCCTTATACGGGTCTCACCTCGATGAGGTTTACGGAGATGTGGCCAAGAGTCAAGTTATCTCTGAGGTTCAACGGACCTTTCTAGGTCCTCAGCTGGGTAGGAGGGGTGGTTTACTGCTTGACCCATCCACCTCAGTTGCACCAGGTGCACGACGACTTCCACGTATCTCAACTGAGGAGATACGTGCTCAAACCTTCGCATAACATCGACCATGAGGAGCTGGACGATGGCGATGGGGTTACATCCACGGAGGTTCCAGTAGGGATTGAGGATCGATGGGAGCGGATCCTATGAGGAAGGAAGATTCCTCGGGTGCGCTTTCTCTAGCAGTACGGGAACCTCCAGGTAAGCACATGGGAGCGTAAGGCTCAGATGCATTCTCAACGCCGCTTTTGTGACCCTAGATTGTGTTGAAGCTTTACAGGGACGTAAATCCCTGAGGTGGGAGTAATGTAAAGGCTTGGAAATTTCAAGAAAATTTTTTTCTTAATTTTCTTTGGAATTTTACAAGAACGCAGTTTCTGACGGCGCCTGATTCCGAGGCCCGGTGTGCCCGGAATCATTTTCCGAAGTTTGGCTCAGGCACGTTCAGTGAACGAACGAGTGGGTTTTTCTAACTTTTGAACTGTTGCTCAGAATCGAATTCCGAGAGCACCGATGAAACCGAAGCGCCGGTGTTTGCTTATGAAGACCCTTTTTGGAGTTGCGTTATCTAGGGAGGTGTTGTTTTAAAAAAAGTGAGGGATAAAATATAATTGTTACAATTGTATTTTATTTTCTTGTTATGTAGATTAAGTGTTGTGTTACAACACTTGATCCTCTCTTAAGTGATTTAAATCTATGTTGGGAGTTAGGGGTGGGACCCACTTGGAGTTAACCACCCATGGGAGGATTTAAGGTGAGGTGGGGCCCACACGAACCCCAGCCCTTCACATTCCTCTTAAACTCCATAACTCCCTCTTAAATTTTGTAAACCTATCTTTATTTGAGTAACCTTTCATTTCCTCACCCTTTCCATCATTAACTCTAGACAACACACATAATAATTAAGTGAATTCAACTTTTGAATTCATTTTGTAAAAGCTTGGCTTGGGCTGATTAAATAATGTGGAACCATTCTTTGTTAAGGGTTGTCTTTTGTGGTGTTGAGGGTAAGGAAAGAGAGCTTGGAAGTTTTTAAAAAAAGAACTACTTCGTCTTCCGTCTTCTTCTTCCTCGACAAAGGAGGATGCACTGACAAGGGAACTCGCCGTCGACTTTCCGCCTTTCAATTTTCTCTCCGCGTGAAATGAAGGAAGACGCTGCATCCTCCTCAGACGTTCTCCGTCGGCATATACGAAACCTCACCAGCAACGCTGTTTTCCGTGACACCGTCGTTCAACAACTTTTTTCAAGGTAGGGGGTTTACGTGATTTTCCTTACGTGATTCTCTTCCGTCTTTTATCCGCGATATTTGGACCGCATGATATCAGTTAACGGGTGGAGGCCGTACTGCACAAACACGGCCGTCCCCCTCCCTCACTGTTTTTCTTGTTGTTGCGGATCAAATGAAATTGACACGGTGCCGTCGCACCGCGCGGGATCGAGCGTCAAGGATGCGCGACATCGTCACGCCGTGCGGGATCGAGCGACAAGAATGCGCGACATCTTCATGCCGCACATTCAAATTTTTTAAACTCTCGTGCGTGGGTATTTGATTGCAAGGTGTTCGTATAATTAATTTTGGATAAATTATACCCTCTTCAATGATTAAAATCATGTGTTTATTATTTTCCAATTGATAACACCTAACGCGGAGGACGCGGGCCGAACAAACACGGCCCGACAACCCTCTGCAGCTTGTTAATCGATGTGCGGATCAACGGACGACGACGAAGCAGACCTCTATGGCATTTGAATCCCTTCGCGGTGAAGGTCTGGTCCTGGGAGGACCGTTGGCGAAGATGGCAGGAAAAACGGACCACCAGAGCGCGTTCGGTGGTCCGTGGAAGGCGACGGCGGCGGCACGCCGCCGAAAGGTTGGCGGCAGCGGTTTGCCACCAGCTTTAATTAGCGGTGAGGGGGGGAGCCGCGCACCCCGCCCGCGGCTTCCGCCCGGCCGCGCTGGTCGAGCCGCGGCTGGTCGGACCGAGCTAGCCGGGCCAGGCCGCGCCGGCCGGGCCGGGCCGGCCCCAGCCGGGTCGGGTCAACCCAGTTCAGGCCGACCCAGGGGGGGTCGGGCCGGGTCGGTCCGGGCCCAGACCCCCTGTTTTCGGACCCTCTTTGGTCTTTTTCCCATATCGTGGGCTACGGACCTCCGATCGACGCACCGTCAGTTGCGTAGCGATCCTTGGAACGAGACGGTCGTTTCCGTACATCGCACTCAAGGTTTCGGAATACTTTGGGTTCAGCCGGGTTGGTTCGGATACGAATCCAACCGGGCCCTCGGAGCGGAAACGCTTATATCTTGAGCTCCGGACATCCGATTGACGTGCCATCGACTTTGATGGATTCCTCTAAGTGAGATAGATCATTTGGCTTACTCCGCTCGAGGTTTGGATGTCGTCGGAGTGCGGTCGGGTTGGTTCGCTCACGAAACCAACCGGGCCCCTAGAACGAAAAAGCCAATAACTCACAGACCGGGCGTCCGATTGACGCGCCGTCTGTCTCGTTGAATTCCTCTTGATGAGACGGAACTTTTGACATACTTCACCCATGTTTTGGTTACTGTTGGATAGTGGTCGGGTTGGATTGTACCCGAAATCCAACCGGGCCCTTGGAACGGGAAATCTGTTATCTTTCAGACTGGACGTCCATTTGACGAACCGTCAGCGGCGTTGGTGATCACGTTGAGAAACGGTCTCTATGTGTATACCCTATGAGAGTTCTGGGTATAGTTGAGATATGGCCGGGTTGGTTCGCTCCTGAAACCAACTGGGCCCCTGGGACAAAAATGCTAATAAGTCACAGACCGGGCGTCCGATTGACGCGCCGACTGTTGCTTTGAGACCCCTTTGAAGAGGCGGTCCTTTGAGATACTTCTTAGAGGGACTTTGAGATACTTGGAGTATCGAAATATAACTCGTGGAGTGGACCCTCCCGGAGATGATCGTGCAGAGTACGGAGACCGTGTAGCCGACTGAGACCTGACGACTGCTTGACCGACTCGACTTGGAGTGAGTCGACTAGCCCAGTGGATGGAGCACTACTTTGTTTGGGTGAAGACCCATGGAGGACGGAGCACTACCTGTGTGATAGTGCAGACCCGCGATACTCGTCTTGAGAGTAACTCAGCAGGCTACTAGGGGGTGCGCACTACTGTGTTTGGGTGACATACCTCGGCGGGAAGCACTACTGTGTTTGGGTGGCTGACCCATGGTACTCGATAGGAGGAGTACCTCAGCAGTCTTAGGTTAGTGAGCAGTACCTCGGAGTCATGACAGGACCACTGAACACTCTAGAGACGGGGCTCTTCAGCAGTTACGGTTTCAATAATGAAAATCCTGGTTTGAGCTGAGTCTATGACATTTGTGTTTACCTATTGATTGAGATGGGTCACTTGATAACTTGGGTATATGTATCGGCATATACCTAGGTAGTGGTTATCCGTTGATTTCATGATCTTGGTGTTTTCCTCATGATTGAGATGGGTTACTTGATAACTTAGGTATATGCATGGGCATATACCTAAGTAGAGGTTATCTGTTGAGATCTTCTTTATGGTTATCCATGTTGGTTTTAGTGAGACCTTGAGGGTCTCGAGGTCCCTACTGAGTATCGTTATACTCACCCCTGCACGGGCTATGCCCGCACCTCGTTGTGTTGGTTGCAGACGACGGGCAATGCTGACGGAGGCCGAGTGTTCAAGGACTGGACGGTACCCGGAGGTGGACTACACGACGAGTCAGTACCCGAAGGTGGACTACACGACGAGTCAGTATCTAGAGGTGGACTTCACGGCGATAAGACACGCGGAGGAGGTTGACGGGTGAGAGCATTGTGGAGGCTATCTGTACCTACCCTTCAGGTAGGATCCGTGGTGGATGATCGAGGAGCTGCACCATCTGTACCTACCCTTTAGGTAGGATCCGAGGAGGAAGACCCAGGAGCCACTTCCATGCTTCCAGCTGTTGTTTTTTTCTATTGTACTTTGTTCAGTTGTAGTTGTACTTTCATTTGGGTTTGTATTCTGGCCCATTTACCTTTCAGCACTTCTCTTTATACTTAGTGTTTTACTTCCGCTTGTAATCTGTGGTGTTTTGTTTACTTTTATAAAGGAAATGGCTTCCCAATTATCGGTATCTATGCATTTGGTGCTAGTCGCCAGCCCCAGGCCTATGGAAGGCGGGCTTGGGGTAGTCACGGCACGGGCCCCGAGGACGGGTCGTGACACGCACTCTTTCATGCCGGCTGACTTCTATGCAGACGCAAGGACCCCAAACGCCTATAAATAGAAGGGTTCTTATTCAACTTTGGATGGATGAGGAATTTTAACTGCCTCTCATGCGCAAAATCAACCTCTTCGGCATGAAAAAAATGGCTTTCATGTATGGGATTTTTCGCGACAGGTCTCCCAGGTGTCTACCCTCACACAGGACCACTCGGGCCGAACCCTTGCCCAAATCCCTTTAATTCACAGCCCTTGCATGCAATACCCTTCCCTTGCACGCAATCCATTGCACGCAATTCATTTCCCTTGCGTGAAATTCATTTCCATTTCATGCAATTCATTTATTTTTTGTGCAAACGTCGACTAGTTCTTGCGCACAACTGATCCGACTTGAACGCCCAACCTTGCATGCAATCCCTGTAGTTTTCACAAAAAACCTTAGCTCCCCTTCTTATTAAAATCTATCTGATTTCACATGCACCCGGTATCTTTCGCAAAACTATTCCAATTGCAAATTAATTGTGTGCAACCCTCTCCAATTTTGCACAAACCTCCAGGAACACTCCCTCGACCTTTTACGCGTAAGTGCTTCATTAGCGCCTCAGACTCCCTCCTTGCACATACCTTATTTTGCACGTATTCTATGTCCCTCTTCCATACATCATCTTCGGGAACCTCTTGTGCCTAAAATATCTACATCACACCCCCTTTTACCATGCGACCTTATAGATTTACACGAATGAATTTAAAAGTCCCTTGGATGATACTGCCTGTTGCGTTGTTTCGCCTAATGATTTTTTGAAGAACCATGGTAACAGCTATTGCTTCTTCACATATCCATGCTAACGTGGACCCCCAATGGGATCAACTCATGACACCCCCCATTCACGGCATTTTCGGTCCCTTCCCTTCACCATGGTGTAGAGGGTACTAGTTATATAAGTACTAGGAGTGCGGAGTGAACCCAACTCATCTGAGATTTAGGACGTTAAACTTCCAAGATCCCTCGTCCTTAGTACATGACGTTAAACTGTGACCTCACCTCATGTGTCGTACACGGGGTTCCCCACCTTGGACATTATGCATACCAATTGGTCTCCATGGGAGTGTGACAATTCCTCACATAAAATTCCATCTCTTTATTGGAGTGGCGTTTGTCCATGTGGAAAGGGAGGCCACCTTACTATAGGCCCCAGCTTTTCTCGTTGGAGGTGGCACCCCCACTCCTCGTATCTTCTTCCTGGACAATGACCAGAGAGGCCGGATGGGCACCGGAGCCCTCCTTTATTTGGTTCCAAATCACTCTCCCTTTGGGCCTTACTGCCTCATGGGCCTCTACCTTGGAGTAAGTCCTAGTCCCCATCTCCTCGGGGTCGCTCCACGCGTAATCCCCTATTTCCCCTTTGGTCTGCTCCACGCGTAAGCCCCTGTTTCCATTTTGGGCTAATAACCACATGTAAGCCCCATCCCACTTCCCACGGATGCACCTTTCATGACGTGATCACCAGTTCTTTGATGCCTCTTCTTTCTCACACTGAGCAGGAATAATGTGGGCTTATAGTAAGCATAGACCATGACATCCTCTCAGGGAAGCCTAGAGTGTATGCCCCAAACCATCCCAAACTACATGGACTTTGATTCTTTCCAAGGAACGGTACATAGGAAGCCTCCCTGAGGTTCAAGCCCAAAACCCGGTCACTCCGACCCCCTTCACGTTATTTTTCCCAATCCCTCCCGAACAACGTGGACTTTGATCCTTGCCAAGGCAAGGTACATAGGAAGCCTCCCTGAGGTTCAAGCCCAAAACCCAGTCTCTCCGAACCCCTTCACTTTGGTTCTCCCAAACCTCTCGAACTACGGGGACTTTTATCCTTGCCAAGGCAAGGTACATAGGAAACCTTCCTGAGGTTCATGCCCAACACTCTATCACTCCAACCCCCTTCACATCGGTTCTCCCAAACTATCCCAAACTATGTAGACATTGATCCTTGCAAAGGCAAGGTATGTAAGAAGCCTCCCTGAGGTTCAATCCCAACAACCATTGGTTCTGACTCCCTTCACCTTGGTTCACCAACATAATATCCAGAATAATGTCAGATTTGATCCATATCTCCTAAACAGGGTATGTAGGAAGCCTCCCTAAGGTTCATACCCTTTCAGCGGTAAGCCGTTTTCAGCCTCATCAGCGGTAATCCATTGGAACCCCAATCAGTGGTAAGTCATTTTCAAGCCTAATATCATCGTCGTCCTCATGGAAGCTCCATCTCATTCCCCCTTCACTTCACATAACCATCCATCATCCATATTGATTCTTATCCTAGCCACCACATCCCGGTGAGATCATGCCAATTAATTTCTTCACCACTCCTAGTAGTAGCTGGGTAAATAACCATGTTTTAGCCCCAACATCAGTGTTCCCTCTGGGGATTTCACTCACCTGATCCACTCAAGTCAGTGTTCCGATCAGTCCGATCTGTCTCCACTAGAAGTTAAACTTGCAGAATACCTTATGTTAAACATAGGAAACTCAGGAAAACCTCATATACATGCCTATGGCATATAATTCCCCAAATTCGATGTGGGAAAACATAGGCTTCCGTGCCTTCGAGAAGCCCTATAATAAAGGGAAGAAACCACGACATTCTAGTGTTCCAACGTCCAGATACACTAGTGATATCCAAAGTGACTACTCCCTCGACCGAAGGTTGCTGCCCTGGCTGGACCCCTTGGAATGTCCCGACAGAAGCAGTGTAATTAACCTACATCCATGAAGATATGGAACTAAGAAGAGATTCACAAACAACGTATTAAGTCTAAAAGGGAGACCCGGACTATGTGACGAGTTTCGAGGTGGAATCCATGAAAGGATGAACTGAAATCCCATCATCCTGTTTCGATCAAGGAGAAAACGGCCCTAAACAAGATATGGATGCCGAAAAGATTTGGAAAGTGGGAATGTGGGGCAACAAACAGCATCATCATCCTCGAAATAGATGAACATGTGAGCCCCTCAGAGAAAGTGTCAGAAACATAAATGGTGAAACCAACGTGAATGTATTCTCCTCAATGTGGAGATTAGTAGTGTACGAGACATTAGTGGACTAGTGTGTCACCAAATATAGTTATCTCGCACTGGGTCCCACCAAGGAAATAGTGGGCCTAGTGTGAAACTCAATAGAAGTTCAGGTAGTCAAATTTATGGGCATCTCGGTCTACGACATTGTAAGTGTGGATCCCTCTTACCAGCCATGGAAGAAGAAATGGCGATGGGGAATTGGACGTCAGTTTCATTGTTTCGACACTAATGGTTCAATCTCCTTGCTTTTTTGGAACCAAACTGCTGCACCCGGAGACCGATCGCCACCTGCCCACTGATGTAGGGGTATGGGAAACACCAATGCGGCAACCTCGTGTGGCTCCACCACTTCTAAAACGACCTCCACAACCACAGTTTTTGGGTGCCTGTGCCCTATCTCCCCTCTTGAATTCATCCAGTAATGGGTGATCAATGACCTTGTATGTTGGTACAAGGAGAATGGAATTAACGCGACTTGGGATATGTCCCACCAGGATCTAGATCCATATGTTCCTCGTCACTACCGCTGCCCCTAAGGGTCATGTAGGGAGCCACTTCTCCCCACTCAAATGTACAATAATTTTAGAAGCCTCTACCCAGAACACCTCAATGACTCTCTCCTGATGCCAATCAGGTAGGGGATGCCTGGGCTAGCCCAACCGGGATCCCGTTTCAGGGGCCCCCAAGGAGGGCCCCCACTAGGCCACACCAGTACTACTACCCAGTCCTCTGAGCTGATGAGTAGGTAAGACATGTACCTGCACTACCAGCCCTAGTTCGTCTGACCTGACGCCAGCATCGAGCACAAGCTGAAGAGGATTCTTGCCATGGGCATCAATGTCAGTAGCTATTGTGGCTCAATCCACCGCCGACGTGTATCATCAACCCCTTGTGTATACTGAGTTGGGTAACTTACATAAAGGGACAAGATCAAGGCCCCAACATCCCCATGGGAAGGCTGGGTCTAATCTCTTGGTTGTCGGCATAGGCAGTGGCTGCCTCGGACCAATCCATAGCAACGACACCAAGTACGGAGGTCCTCCTCATACCAACACCATGGAAAGTGTGGGTCCTCCCTACTTCTAGGCTCATCATGGAGGTCTACCCCGTGCCACCTACAACCCAAATTAGGCTCTTCCCCACAATGGAAACACTCAGTACGGAAGTCTCTCCCACATTCATTACACCGGTTATGGAGTCATTCCTCCCGCCACAGACCGTTGGTGCAGGGACATTGCATATCCGGTCACTCCCCAACGTGGGGGCCCTCCCCATGTTCTCTTAACAGTAGGAGAAAGTCCTCCTCACCCTGTAAATCAGAGGGGTGGAGGTCAGCTTCACTTCACCAGTTCCCATCATGGAGGTTGTACACGTGTTCAGCTCTACTAGTACGAGGACCTTCCTCACACATATGTCACTAGGGAAAATAATCGAAGAGGTCCTAGTGGTGATTCTGTCAGCTCCAGCTGAGTTCCTACCCACTCCAGCACTTCCCACAGAGGTCCTCCCCATGTCCCCTTCGATATCTGTCCAGGTTCTCCTCGTACCTCGGCTTACTCAGGAAGGAGTCCTACCCACCCCAACACTCGTACAAGCGAAGTTCTTCCTCGTGCCAAGAATCTACCTTGTCCGGAAAGAACCATCTTGGGGAAGTGGGGGAGGGTCTTCGATACCATAAAAATATCTCTAAGAAGATTCATACTGAGATAAAACTAGTTTGTTTCTCAGACTCTGAAGCAGAGTACAAATTGGCGATGTAACCGTCCCCTCAGTCCTCTGTGTCAAGGGTCGGGGCAGGAACGAGGTGTGTCGGCCTCGTACTACCAGAATTTGAATTCCACTGGATTCCCACCTACGTCCAAAGGTATATCCAGGAGGAAGGAAATTTTTCAACCTCAAAGGTTATGGTCATGCAATCAGCACCATCATCACCAGAAGCACTCCCTACCTGAACTAGAGATCATGGAGATCTTTTCTGGGGACCAATGGTGGATGATCAGCAGCATGGTCCATCGCCAGTAGCCCTTTTCCCAATACCAGGAACTGTAGCAATCAGCCCGTCCTACTATGATGTGGTGGCTAAGTCGCTAAACTCTTTGAAGGATAGCTCAAGATGCGGCAGTTTGTCAGCTCGCTCACCGTATTCTCCACTGGCCAGCCAACCGTCCCAGCAGGCTACTTTGGTACTGCTACCAGTTCCTCAGCCTCCTCTAGTTTACTAGTTGGGAAATGAAGGGATAGACCCTGAATCCAAGCCAAGGAGCTTCTGGAATATCCTTACAGCTGACCACTTCCCTAAGATGTTTTAGCTCGTGACAGTGCCTAATTTTTGTGTGCCGAAATCCCTCACCCCAAAGGAAGTTGAGTGTTTCTGTCAAACCCTCAAGGCGACACACTTCTGCCTTCATCACCAGCGAGTGTCTTATCCGATGGGCCAAGCGCATTTTGAAGACATTGGAGAGAAATGTCATCTGGTTGATATATCTGCACTCCCTGTGGCTCAACGCCCCGAGTCGCTAGGCTGCCATAAGGCCCTCCAGCAAAGATGTGTTCAGAGTTTCAAGGCACTCCACATGATTATAAAATAGTCTCCCCGCCCATGTGCAGATCTGTGGCTAGGGAAAATATGCTACCCTCCTCTTCAGTCCTATCTGGCGGCAGCCCGACCTGCCAGGTGATATCAAGGATATGCCCCTAGGTAGATCTGCGGTCAACATGGCTAGCCTATCATAAGCGGATAATGAGCTAGAGCTCCTTGATGGGGACCTCCCCTGAAGGTGTGACACAACTATTGTATCTGTTGGGGAGGGTTACTCGCCAACATAGGATCTTACTAGGTCTCCCTATGCCCACCGAGTCATTAGTCCTTAGCATAAATCACTATAAGGGTAAAGAGCATATCGAAGCTTCCAAAACCTCTAACCTATTTGGATCAACGCAGAAGACGGATGAAGACCCGGAAAAATCCATGTTGCGTCAGCAACTCGTTGAACAGAATAAGACGGTCGACGACCTCCTGGCTGAATGTGTTGTAGAGCGATGGCCAAACTATGGCAATCCTTAGCCGGGGTTGTAGGAGCAGGTACAACTTCCCCTTGGTGAAATACCCCGGGTGTCCCTGATCATCCTACCCACGCAAACAGGGTTGAGGCCGGAGATTATGGAAATAGGGCGTGGTACATATATCCCAATCCTCTTGAATGGCATAACAGCTCTCGGGACCCAACTCGGGCTTCCCCAGCTTCCCCACAAGTCATTACACCAACTTCCCGATGAGCCGTTGGGCCTCCTTATCATGTTGAAGAACCCACCAATGCATTGGTAGTTAGGGATCCTCATCATGATCGAAACCCCCGCCTATATGATCTGATGGTGGCCCTAATTTCTTGCCTCGAGGCATTGGAAACACGACAAGTGTCACTACCACCTGATGGAAATCCATATCCAGCATGGGTGGATGATATTCCACCACCCCTAGGTTTTCGGAGTCCTACAGTTTCCCCCTTCAATGGGATAGGGGGATGGCCGTAGCACCTGGACCACTTCATCTCAAGGAGTGGGCCCATGTTGGGAACCCCAGCACAGTTGGAAGCCGCCAAACTCCAGTGTTTTGTGCAGACATTGGAAGGACCGACATTCTTCTGGTATAACCAGCTCCACATTAGATCAGTATCCAGTTGGGGAGACCTCTGTAGGCAATTACTCTACCAGTTCGGTTCCACCACACGGATGAGGAGTATCACAGACCTCTTCATGTGCATGTATAGGCCTGATAAGCACATTGCAGGATTTTTTCCCCAATGAAAAGGGCTCATGTAGTCCATTGACACACCACTAACTCAGGAGAAATTGCTGACGATGTGAATAGGGAATTTCAAAATGGAATTGGTTCCCTCTATGATCACCCAGAATTACCCCAATGGATTCCAAGACTTCTAAAATAAGGCCCAGCGCCTAGAGGAATCCCTACAGCAGGCTAAGCATGCACATATGTTGCCTCCCGCAATCCCCGCGAGAAGGGCTACCAAAGCCGAGCCCGCCACAGTGGTCCAAATAGAGGCCCCCAGGCAACTAGAATTGTGTTCAATAAATCCTTCTCTGTAGCCTCATAGAGGCCCTCCACCTCAGGAGCATCCTCCATCCCAGCATTACCCACCTTAGAATTGGAATTTTCCTCCCGTAATGCACTTCCATATCCTAGTCGATATAACAAGGTGCCACCACCTTGATAGGCTCTTCTATCTCCTCATTAGGGTCAAGCTCTGAGGGCCCCCTTCCCAGATTAGAGAAACCAGACCTACTTGTTCAACGAGGCTCAGGTCCTCGGTTACTTCCACAGTGCCTTGGAGCAAGGGATTCTATGTTTTCCTGAATGCAGAAGGCCAGAAGAGGTGAACCTCCCTGATCGCCCTAATTATCACCCTTATCGCCAGATCTTGGGGCACACTCTCAAATAGCGCAATGTGTTCAAAGACTAGCTCCAAGACCATGTGGATAACAATATAGTCCAGTTAGGCCCAGCCCCGGCATAGGTGGTATGTATATTCATGAGGCTAGATGGCAGTAGCGATAGCGGGGGTGAGTGGCATCAAGATTTCATTCACGAATCCCAGACTTATGATGACTGGGTGGCTCATAAAATGGTTTCTCATGCCCATGGTGT
Source organism: Viscum album (assembly GCA_963277665.1). Classification (NCBI taxonomy): domain Eukaryota; kingdom Viridiplantae; phylum Streptophyta; class Magnoliopsida; order Santalales; family Viscaceae; genus Viscum; species Viscum album. The sequence goes on along the minus strand of OY728143.1, from coordinate 1,847,154,586 downwards.
CATTTGTGCAAGCCAGAATCCACCTAGTAGCAGATGACTCTTCAAGTGATAGTCAAGGGTACGACTCGGTTAATACTATGGAGCTGGTAAACCCCTACATGACTCCTGATTATGAGGAGTGCCAGGAAGACACTCCCAACGTCCCCAGTCATCGTCAGTGTCAGCTGAGCCATGACTATATGGGTCGTCAGAGTACTTTGGTCAGCACGTCCAGCTAGGCTGTGCATGCTAATGAAACCAAGAAGCAAGCTCAGCATAGAGCTCAGCAAACATAGCCTTTTCATCTGGTGGCATTAGGCCCTCCCTCTCCGTCGTTCGTGTTACTGGATCATGTAGAGCCACCCTGACCTCACCGCGACCAGCCACGCCCTGCTACAGGCCAATTTCAGTCATTTTTTCCTCCTTCGGTAGTCACTCTACAGGCTTCGACTAGTGAGCAGCGGGATATTCCTAGCACCAGCCAGCTACTGGTCCAATCAACAGGGCCTACCACACCTCCTGTCATAGAGATACCACCTATAAGAAGTAGTATACACCTGGTGCGGAAGAATGATATTCTTAAGTATCTTTTCAGCATTCCAACAAGGCACTACATCCTTGATCCTCTTCACATATCGTCTGATATGCATGAGGCCCTCACTGAGGCTTTATGGATCCCCCTCAAGTTTTAGACGAAAGTAGAAGCCGCAGAAGCCTTCCATGCTGAGGCAATCAAGAATGTTGAATGTCAGGCCATCATCTCATTCTCTAGATAAGATAAAGGCTCTCCCATACAGGGGTACATTCTCCCACTGTATATCACCATCCATTTCAATGGAATGGTGGTTCTCTGCTGTCTCGTTGACACAGGCTCTAGGATAAACCTAATCACAACTCAGACATTGCAAAAATTGGGATTGTCTGATGATGATCTGAGTCCCTATGACCTAAGAATCCAAAATTAAGACTGAACGGAATACACCCTTGTTGGTAAGATCCTCTTGAAGACCCAGTTTGGTGGCCTACTTACTAGCAACGAATTTATGGTCATCTCCCAACACACCACCTTCAATACGTTGATGGGAAGGTCATGGCCCCACCTGCATATGGTGGTTCCCTCATCATATCACTAGTGCCTGAAGTACTCCCTTAATGGTCATGTGGGTGTTCTTCAAGGTGATGTGTCTCCCTTCACCTCTTGTGAATCCTTCTATTTAGATGCTGACTGCTATAAGAGAAAATACAAGCAAATTCAAGCTAATGAGGTTGACCATGCCACAACTACAACCGACCTGTGGACAGATCTAGATGACGCCTTCATCTTTCTAGTCCACTGATTATAGGCCACAACCCCGTACATGGGACAATGATTCATTATGTCTGGAATGAGGGAAAAACACATTACCAAGTCTAAGAGATAGTGTAAAATTACCTCGTATGCCTATAAAAATCAGGCTCAGGTGATCCCAGAGCCTCAGACTCCCATTAGATATCAGGATGTCTGCCACATGGCAATAGAAATATGTCTTACGTGCTTGTTCCACTGAGCTGGAATTAACTGGATCAAGCCGACTACCACTATTTCTTAGATATCATCATGTGTGGCCCCTTGGGCTGAAGTCCATATGGGATCAGATCTACAACCTTCATCACTATGGTTGCGACAACACGGGAGTCCCCTGATGCAACGTCCACTGCCGCTCAGTCTAGTACCAGCCTCCCATCGGGATTTTCTGACTCAGAAATAACTCCTATTGCTGAGGATCTCTCCTCCATAAGTGAAGAAGAGGATTTAAGGGATTCTCCTCCTACCTTTGAAGAAGGTGTCTCTGCCACAGTCGATGAATTGGTGCAGGTGAACCTCGGTAGCGAGGCAGACCCAAGACCCATGTTGATAAGTACCACCATACCCCCTGAGGAGAAATAGTGGTACATAGACATCCTTAAATAGAACTGGGATGTTTTTTCCTGGAGTTACAATGATATTTTAGGACTAGATATTTAGGTAGTCGTCCACCATCTTGGTCTCCTAGAAAATCATCGTGGGATCAAGCAGCCTCCTAGAAAGATGCATCGTTCTCACAATGCCATTGTTAAGGCAGAAGTTGATAAGCTCATCAGATCCAACTTCATTAAGGAGGTCTAGTACCCCAAATGGCTAGCCAAAATTGTTCCATTCAGGAAGAAGAATGGTCAAATCAGAGTCTGCATCAACTTTTGGGATCTCAACCTTCACTGTTTGAAGAATGATTTTCCTCTTCCTATGATGGAACTCTTGATTGATGCCACAACTGGTTTCAAATACCTCTCCTTCATGGATGGGTACTCTGGGTAAAACCGGATCTGAATGGCCCCCTAGGATGAAGAGTCTACATCCTTCAGGGCACCACAAGGTACTTTCTGTTTCCAAGTCATGCCCTTCAGCTTATAGAACACAGGTTCCACCTATCAATGGGCCATGTATAGAATATTTAAGCCAATCCTCAGGACATTGGTGGAATGTTATGCGGACGATCTGGTGGTCAAATATCTCCAGTGATAGGTCCATCTCAAAGACCTTGAGAAACTATTCGTATTCCTCTATTCCTGTCACCTGAAGATGAACCCATTGAAGTGCGCCTTAGATGTCACCTCCAGAAAATTTCTCATCTTCATTGACAGATACCAGGGCATCGAGATCGGCCCATAGAAGATCAAGGCCATCATCCAGATGTCTCCCCTAATAAATATATGGGACCTTCGAGGTTTCCAAGTCCACTTAGCCTACAAATTCTGATTCATTGCAAATCTAGCCAGAACTTGTAAGCCCTTTTCTCGGCTCATGATGAAAGGCACACTCTATGAGTGGTATGAATAATGTCACACTGCATTCAAGGAAATAAAGAAATATCTACTCCAGCCTCTGGTCTTAATTCCACCAGTCTCTGAAAAATCTCTATTCTTTTATGTGACTCCCATAGAATGATATCTTGGTGCCCTTCTTGCCCAGAAGAACAATGAGGGGATGGAGAGAATCCTTTACTACCTCAGATGCATGCTCCTTGATATGAAGACCAGATAATCCCCTATCAAAAAGTTTTTCCTTGCACTGGTATTCACATTATAGAAGTTTCAACATTATCTGCAGCATCACGAGGTACAGTTGTTTTCCGGGGTAGATATACTGAAGTACATCTTGAACTGTACCATGTTGACAGGCTATCTAGCTTGGTGTGTGGTAATCCTCTAGAAGTTCGACATCAGGTTTGTCCCTGAGAAGGCTATTAAGGGGAAAGCATTGGAGGACTTCCTTTCTGACCATCCAGCTTCTACTGACCTTCCCCTAGACTTAGCTTTCCCCAATGAGGTGATCCTCTCGGTAGACCAATCCATGCCATGCTGGAAAATGCACTTTTATTGTGCTTCCCGAAGCCCCATCAGTATGAGGATCAATGATCCCAGACTCAAAAGGGAAGCCCTGGGTATCGTCTTTATTACCCCGACACAAATCATTCTGCCATACTCATTCCTATTGTCAGAAGGCTGCACCACTAATGAGGCGAAGCATCAGGCTCTCATCACTATCACCGAGATGGCCCTCAAGATTGATGTGCCCCATTTTCATGTAAAAGGGGATTCCGAACTAGTCATCAAATAGATTAATGGTGACTATATCATCAGAAAGCCAGAGTTCATACCATTTTTGGAGAATGCACTCTAGATAATGTCCCAGTTCCCATCTCATCCGGAAGTTACTCATGTCCCTTGATCTTAGAACGGTCAGGCAGACGCCCTAGCTAGCCTAGCTGCATCACTGGCAGAGCTCGAACAGGATGGTCTGATTATCCATGTGGCACACTAAAGATTCATTGCTCCTATCACCCCAGATGATGATGATAGCCCACAGGTAAGCCGCCTTACGACCAGTGATTCCATGTCAGGACCCTCGGGTCCCTAGGATGTAGTAATTGAAGTGACTCATTATTGGAGTAGCTCCTTTGTTGATTATATCCAAAACGGTTATCTCCCAAAAGATCGGGACGAGCGCATGCAAATATGACGCTGCATGTTATAGTTCACCCTCCAGGATGGCCCTGGTCATGAGCTGATCCTCTATAAGAACGAGTTTGATGGGTTTCTCCTCTGCTGCATTCTAGGATTCGATATTTCTCTGGTCATGTAAGAGGTTCACGCCAGTTCCTCCAGGGCTCATCAGACTAGGCCAAAGTTATCTCACTAGATCTAGAGAATGCGGTACTTCTGGTCCTCCATGATCCATGTCTACATTGATTTCTCTAAGAGGTGCCATGCGTGCCAAATTTCGGCAAACTTCATACACCGACCTCCAGAGCCTCTCCACTCTACCAAGTACTCTTTTCCATTGGCGGTATGGGTACACGATGTCATGGGACCTTACCCACCGACGACTGCTCGCCAATGTAAGTTCATCTTAACTCCTACAGATTTCTTCTCCAAATGGACAGAGGATGTTCCGCTCAATGAGGTCAAGGCCCATACCATGGTTGACATTCTGAGCTCCAACATCATCTACCGATTTGGAATACCTCATGCTGTTTTCACCGATAATGGCACAAACTTCTAGGAAGTTGAGCTAAAAAAAAATTGTACGCTATGTACAAAATCCGTTCTAACCATACCTCCTGCTGTGATGCATAAGAAAATGGATAGATCGAGGCGTTCAACAAGACCCTCTCTAAAATTTGGCAGAAAATGGTTGGTCAGAATAGGAAGAGTTGGCTAGAAAAGATCCCCAACTCCCTCTGGGCTTATTGAACGATGACTCATAATTCCACCCAGGTGACCCGATATTCCCTGGTGAATGGAACGAAGACCATCCTACCGATCACGATTCAATTTCCCTCATTGATCATAGTTTTCTACGATCAACAAGCACAATATAAAGTAGCTGAAATCCATTTGGTTGAGCTAGAAGCGCTTGACGAGAACATGTTTTATGCCCTGCACAATATAGAAAGGTTGCAGAACAATTTGGCTAGAGATTTAAATAAGAGAGTTTGCCTATGCTTCTTTTTTCATGGTGACTTGGTACTGGCCCTCAAGACACCAATGATACCAGGGCAAGAAACCACCAAAGTTGGAGCCCAAATGGGAAGGACCTTACATTGTTCACAATGTTTACTCCAATGGAGCATACTCCCTGGTTACCATGGATGGTGAGTGTATAAATCCTCCCACCAATGCCAAGTTCATCAAGCAATACTTTTCTTGAGCAATCCATGGTCCTGCTTGACCGTAAACTGCTGGTACCGCGAGACCTTAAACAACCATGTCCCGCATGAAATTAAATTGTATGTCATCCCACAAGATGTTAAACTATTCCCTTCAAGAACAACATATGGCTTTATTCCCATCTGCATGGGATACGTAGGAAAGCTCATAATTTATATCTTGAGTCCATACCCCAAACTCATTTCTTCAATTATACCCCCTGGGTGTAGGTCTCTTGGAGTACCCTACTTGGTGTAGTGCATGCTTCTTTAGCTACACTCATGTTAGGGGTGTGACTGTCACACCATATTCACCCTCCCCGTTCTTCTATTCTCCCACGTCCTCACTGTATGATGCTAAATTGCATGGCCTTCTAGAACTACGTGTGGATTGATTCCCATCCTTATGGGATATGTTGGAATGCCTAGACATTTATCTGTCATCCCAGCCCAAACTCCATAATCTCCCATTAGGTTAGAACACATGGTACGGTGTTGGCTTCATCTCTAATTCACGTCGAGTTCATCATGACCCTGCCATACGTCCCACCCCGTGGAGACTTTCACCTCTATCACCACCCTGCTTGACATTAAAATGCACGGCCACATCGATGCTTCACTCATTCCTTTTCTTGGGAACCCATTATCTTTCACATCCAAAAGGACCCCCAATTGGTATGGATACTTATCCTAATAGTTCTCCTAACATTTTGGACCGACATCCTTGGGGGTTCAGAAAATAAATTGATACAAGTCCCGCATGGCGAACGTGGTCTGTGGTCGACGTTCATTTGTTGTTCCCCTTTTATATCACACGATACAAATGATATGTTTTGAACATGGTCAACATCTATCCTTTTTCATTGTTACTACCCCCATATGTCTTAAACACTGAGTGTAGTGGTTCATTCTATCCCGCTACCTCTTCAAACTTCGGTCTGCCTCGGGTAGAAGTGTGATTCCAGCTGGTGCTCCCTTATGTGGTGGGGAGATCCTATTCCTACTACTTTTCCCACACCGAGCATTGCTCTTGTGGTCTTAAGTTCTATGATGAGGAAATACATTCATTAGAGGACATATGGATATAGTTGGTTGGGACACTTAACCTTAGATAACTTGACCCATTCGGCCCCTAGGCCCTAGTACTCCTTCAGGAGTGTGCGGTGTGGTGTGGACTCACGTTCTTATTCACGTCAGGCTACTTTTCCAAGACCCAAACATACCCATGAGACATTCCTCCATATATTTATCATCCCTTCCACTAACATTGGCCCCTCCATGTTTTTCAAGCCCCATCATTTGGGTTTCCGTTATATTTCATATCCAAAAGGACCCCCGAATGGCCTAGATACTTAACCTAAGGGTTCTCCTACCATTTCGGGCTAACGTCCCTAATGATTTTGATAGAAAAATTGGTACAAGTTCCTTGTTGTAAATACGGTCAATGGTCGATGCCTAATTTTTTTCCTTGGTCATGCAAGGGGGTGCCTTGTTGCGAACGTGGTCAACAGTTGTACTCTATCATCACTACCACCTTGTGTTCTTCCATAAACATGATGATTTTCCCTGTTCATTCACATGTCCTATGCATATGACATTAAACTAGGCATTTACTATTTCATCTCTATAACCTTAAACTAAAATCACTCTCATCCTCACTATAAAACATTAAACTACAAGCTGTCAGTGACCTTCTATCTGCGGCCCAGCCTCAGGTCCCTCGACCTTTTCGGACCCCTGTTCCAATTTCTCACTTAGGATTGTATGTTGTGATATGGGAATATTTCCTCATTAATGTTGGGTTATTCGCCTTGTTGTACACATCCCTCATTGGGGTATCTTTCCCTTACTCTGCGTCCTTACCGCAAGATGTTAAACTGCACGACATCTTATAGAACTATGTGTGGCTTGATTTCTATCCTTGTATGATATGTAGGACCGCCCGAACATCTTGTCTTTGGGTCCAGCCTTACTTCTTGGAAATCTCCACATCATTTTGGGCCCTGGGCATGCGTTCTTCCAAGATAGGGATATATGGTGTGGTATGGGCCGGTCTCCCCATTCATGATGGGTTTAAAACAACCACATCACATACCTATCTCTATTGAGTGGCTTTCTATCCCTTTCCTTGTGCTCATTTTTTGAGTCAACGGCCTCTCTGACAGGCCCCTTGACCCTCTTCGGTGATTCACCAATGTTCCCAGGAGTACTCTAGTTTAGCACCTAGAGTGTCAAATTCTATTCCGACATTTTCTCACACACCTTACAGGCTTCGTGCTTCCCTTCATTAGGGATTCCATCATCTCTCACATCCGAAGGGTCCCCCAAATGGCATGGATGCTCAGCCCAAGGGCCCTCCTACCACTATGGGCCAACGTCCTAAAGGGTTTTGAACAACAAGTTGATACAAGTCCAATGTTTCAAATATGGTCAGCAGTCGCCACTCATTGGTTGTTCCCATTTTAGGTCACACTATATGGATACTATTTTTCGAACATGGTCAACATTCCTCCTCCATTGTCACACCAAACTCATTAAGCCCAAAATGGTGGCCACATGATTCACATAATTTTCCACACCATCATGTCAAAGTGGAATCTCGACAGTCCTGGTGTTATCCCTCAGTGCCCGTCTACACGTTAGGAGGACAAAGATGCGGTAAGTCGTTCTTCAGGGGGCCGCACCAACTTCCCCTTTACGTGTAGTCCATGTATTGTGAATATATCCACCGTTCTTGTTTCCTTCACCAAGTTCAACTCACGTATGATAGTGATTAGACCGAGGTATACACCTATTTGTAAGAATTCTTCTTCTCTGTGGTCTGTGCTCTAAGACCTTAAATTAAGATCTCTTTATGGTTCCTCTCTTTTGTTATTCCATTTTGGTATCAGGCCCCTATAAGACTTCATGGTGTGTCGTGTGTGGGATTATTCCCTCATTCCCATCAGGTATGAAATAGTTGCACCACGTACACCCCTTTCTAAGAGTTAGTCCCTCCAACTTCTTTTCACACATGATGTTAAAAGGTAACTTCAAGAACTATGTGTGGCTTCATGACCCTCCTCATGGGATACACAGGAACACATGGACATCTCTTCTCTGGGTCCATCATAGCCGAGAGTTAGCCTCTCTTGTCCCATATCCTCTAACTTTTTTGTCCCCTCGGCCGGAGGTTTCTCTCTCAGAATCGTACGCCGTGTGATGTGGACCTCATCCTCATTCATGCCAGGTATGATTTATCGCACCATGTGCGTTCCCCTATTGAACCTCATCTATCCTATATATTTCCAAGCCATATGACATTAAACTATGTGTCATGGTACCATCACATGACCCTACACTGTGACATTATCATCCTGGTCGCATGACTAAAAATGGCACTACATCGTGGTGTCCTCGCTCGATGGAACATCATGTTTGTTATCGGCCACACACCATAACATTTTTCAACACCCACACACATCTTGATTCTTATGGTGATGCATGGACATTCTATCCTAGGTCTGTCACTTCACAAAAAAATAACACTCATTTATCCTAAAGGAAAAAAACGATCTATCCAATACCGCTTCTTTAGGAGAAAGGGCCAAACCTGCACTACCTTATTATCCCTAGCATCGGTATCTTACCATGACACCCCTAGAAATATGTCTAGAATGATCCCCATCCTCTTGGGGTACGTAGGAACGCTCGTGCACTTTGTCTCAGGACCAACCTAACCTTCATTTTCGGTCCCTCGACCTAACCCCCCCCCCCCCCAAGAATAGCGCGGTGATCTGGACTCTAGGTCCTCATTCACGTCGGGTTGTATAATTAAATCACCGTGTGTCACCCTCATTTCCTACAATACATGGTCTGATCTCTATGACCATAAACTATGACCACCGAATGTCCTTTTTTCAAGATGTTAAACTTCATGACATATTCCAAAACTATGTTCGGCTTGATTCCCATCCTCATGGGATACGTAAGAATGCCCAAGCATCTTGTCTCCAAGTCTAGCCCTAGGATTCAACAATCTTTACCCCATATTTTTTGGCCCCTTGGCCCGAACCCTTATGGGAACATGTTGTGTGAAAAGTACCAATCAGATTCTCATTCATTTTGGGTTTTGAAATAGCCATACCACGTGCCTCCCATATATTGGTCTGAGTTCTAGGACCCTAAACTAAGATCTCCCTACGGGAACTGCGCATCAATTTTGGCTATTTTTTACCCTACGCACATTCCATTAAATCAAGTACCCCCTGTTAATGGTCCACCCTATGACCTTAGGTTGGAATTTTGCGACCCTAGGACCCTTGTACTAGGGAAGGAACTCGACTCCCTCTATCTGATACGTCTTATTGTCGTACTCAGATGTGTTTTGAAAAAGATCCCTAAGTATGGAGTTTTTTGATGGTGTTCCCCTCGTTCCATGTCCAAGCTTCATGAACCCGTTATTTGGATCCTTATCCTCTTACACTTCTAAAGGGAACCACTTCACAGCCTTGTCTCATGCCCCCTCGGCTCACCTACCGTCTCGAGCCAACGTTCCTAAAGACCCCGGATGATATTTGCGACATATGTTTTGTTTCAAACATGGTTAGTAGTCAACCCTCATCTATATGTCCTTATATAATGATAATGTGATATGGATGATGTGTTTCAAACATGGTAAATAGCCATCCCATATCGCCACACTGCCTTCATTTTGGTCTATATCTCGAGCATCATGATTCACATATTTCCACTTCTTTATGTTCAAGTGGAATTCTGACATACTCATCTTTACTTCTTCACACATCTAGGTTTGTCACATGGACGGGTTAGCTTCATTGGGATGACGTTCACCGAGCATCCCCTCACTCCTAACATGTTCATTCCTGTTTTTGGAAAGTCCTACCACTACTCTTTGTTTCCCACGTCGAGCATGACTCATGTGGGCTTAGTAGTTTTGGTAGGCTGTGTACTGGCACAGCCATGCCATACATGCCCTTCATCATCCCGCATGACGTAAAACTATGCTCTTAGAACTAAATTTGGCTTGATTATAATATTTATGGGATACATAGTGATGCCCAAGAATCTCACCTTGGGCCCACCCTCAGGGTCATTAACCCTCCTGGCCCCTTGGGGCCGATCATGGTCCAGGCAGTACGACCTTTAAACTATGTGCACCGTCATTACCATATGATGCAAAACTACAGGTCCTTCCAAGTCCTTACTAAAGAAGTCATATTTTGAGGCATGTTTTATCCCCAATCGAACAGATATACCCACCTACTGTGTTTCCATAATGGTGGCGTAATTTCAAGAGTGTTGGGTTATGTTTCAACAAACCACCACTCCACACTCCACACTTTGGGTGCCCTTAATTCATACCCTCGTCCTATTTAATTTCTAAAAGAACACCCAATAATTATGGATGCTCGGCTTATGGCTCTCCTGTTGTTTTGGACTAACATTATGGAACACTAATGAATGACATTTTGATTCAGGCCTTCTGATTCGAACATGGTCAGTGGTCTATCCTCATTCGTTATCCCCGTTTTAGGCTAATGAAATATGAATATTGTGTTTCTAACATTGTCAGCAGTTATTCTTTATTGTCATGCCACCCCAAAGTGTTTCAAATATGGGGTATCATGATTCACACATTCCACTCCCATGTGTCTTGATTAATCCTCACTCCCCTGGCGTTACCCCGATTGTGCGCCAGAGCACATTGGAAGGATGACACTTCGATTGTTCTGAGGTCCTCTTCCTCTAATCGGGCCTCTCCCATTTCTTCCTAGAAATCGGAGTTGGTTGTTCAAAACTCAGATGCCCAAATCTTGGTTGGAACTCCTACATTCAAAAAAAGAAATAGTGCAAACATCCATTGTTTCTCACATCGGGCATGACCCACATGAACTTAGGATTGGATTGATATTTATTTCATGATTGTAGTTGAAATGCATTGAACCAAATGAACTAGTAAATAAATCTATTCATACTTGTAGTTCAGAACAAGAGGTAGTATAAAGAAATGAGTTTATGAGTTTGACCGAAATAAGGCCCTTAAGAATCAACATCTTGGATAGATCTCTCTAGCACCGCTAACTTTTTTTTGTGGCCTCCAAGATTGCCTCCCGTTCCCTAAGAACCCTCTCTCCATCAGCGTCGGTATAGAACAGTTCACTAAACCTAGCCTGTGCTTGTGCCTGTTCAGTTTGAAGTGCATCCATTTGGTGACCCGCTTCCACTAGCTTCTCCTGGGCATCCGCTAGTTGGGCCCTCAATTTCACATCAAGCTCAGAACAGTTTTCAATGAATACCTCCTTTTCTTTCGCATTTTCTTCAATGTGTCGGACCTCTTGTTCCACCTTCATGAATGATTGGGTACTTTCTGACTCTTTTTGACACTAGGAAATATTGGAGCATCGGCCGCTCTCACGTAGCTTCTCAGCCATATAGTTGTTGACTGTCGAATGAAGATGTTGATCATCCACCCCTCTAGCATAGAGAAAGCGCAACCAGGTGTGGAGTGATCCCATTAGTTTTTTCCATTCTGTATAAGGATGACCGAGAACCTGTTTGAAACACTTCCACCCTTTTTGTCGCATCATTCGACTCTCATAGACCGCCTTCAATTGAGAATCATATAACTCCTCGGGATTTGTAGGCTGATAGTTGGGAAAGCAACCAAGAGATCAGAAGCATGGTCTTGTTCTGGTATTCCTCCCAAGGGGATAGGCTCTTCAACACCTAGGCGACCTTCCTCTCTTGCCTTGGTCTTGGTATCTCCTTCTCCAACTTTATGCCCCTCCCTAGAATTAATGTCACTGATATCCGTAGCTCTTTTCTCACGGAGTGCCCGGGGTGGCTTGGTTTGGGAAGTGTGCCCTGAATGGACTGACACATTTACCATCGAATCACTCATGGATGGTCTAGATTCAGCGGCCTGTCGAGCCTCCAATGCCCTGATTACTGCACAAAAAATGAATTCCTTGATCAACTGGTTTCTCTAAAATTCAATACAAGCGTTCAAGTGATAAAACATACAAGAACTCAGTGCATCGGCCTATGGCGTTCTCGCTGTTGCAAGAGTTGTCACGGTGGGGGATCCCTCAACACTCGTTAGCTCAATAATGGGCATCAACACCCCACTATATTTTGTTGATATATCCTCCCCCTTTAGATAGATCTTCTTTATTGGCACGAATACATTCCTGAGAAGGATGAAGAAATCTAATTTTAATTACAAAAAAAAGAGAGAAGAAGAAAATGGGAGGAGAGGATTGATAAGGAATGAGGAATACCTCAAGTATCTCAGTTATGTCTGCATTAGAGCCAACAATCTCGCAACTCTCCTGAAGGCTCCCTTGGTGGGATGTCCCTTGAGACTCTCCATATCTAAGCTCCTAATCAGCTTCCCCCACTTCTTCACCCTACCCTTCTTCCCCCTCCTCTTCTGACTCACTTCCCTCTGGTTCCTCATCGATGTCGTCATCCTCAGACAACATCTTTTCTAGAGAATGATCTTGGCCAAGAATTACCTTCATCAAGAAAGGTGGTTCATCAAGCTGACCTCGTTGACATGGATATGCATCTATAGCTATTAGGTACATGTGCCATCGATAGAAGTTCACCATGTCATAAACCCTGATGAGTCTGACCTCTGGCAGCTGTATTCCATCTCGTACTGTCTTTTTCTAGAGGGCATCAATGCCCATTGATTGTCGTAGCGTTAACTAGGACGACCACAGGGCCGGGAAGATTGAATCATCGGAAGGTTAAAGAAGATACCTTATTTTCTTCCTAGGAAGCTCCCTGACTGCTCTATGAGCTCCTATCCCCCTAAGTGATGAGGGCACGACCACATCATGCAATGTTCCTATTGGTGTAGTCCTGGCCTGTGCGAGCTCGGTTTCCCAACTTGCTTTTGGGCATTCCTCCACAACAGTGCCATGTCTTCTCTCTCGCTGCCCAGGTTCTACACTGTCTAGCTTGAGCTACCGAACTCTCTTCTGTAAAATCCTCTCAGGGTATGCTATAGCCCAATGTTTGGCATATTCTATCGAGAGGCCAGCATGAACTCTGGTGTGGGGAAGGGTAATGACATCACCATATCCATGAGTTTTGAACATCAACCTCATATTGCAAAGAATGTAGGGGTGCCTCTCCTCTCGGACATTAGTGTAGACTTTATTCGGCATCCTCTGGAGGCATCCAAATTTCCTAGCAAATCCTAATGGCACGTAGGTCTCACAAAGGATCTTCCCATCAACATGGGCCACAAGAACCCCACCTCCGATGCTCTAGAAGTATTCCCTTTTCTCCAGTGAGCCTTTCCCATTTTATATCATTTCGCCCGTGAAAGTGGGGAATGAACTAAAAGTAAAATTGGTATGATTTCCTATTCTAATCCTCACCCCCTTCTCGTTGAGAGTCAATGACATAACCCCAATAATATTTAGCAAGTAAGGTCGCGGGTTGTTACAAAGAGGACTAATGTCATTTGGAAAGGTATATCTACCGCAATGAGCTGTGATCTGTCCATGAAGGATCTGGAAGGGGCCACAGATCCTCCTTGGTGATCCCCTATCGAAATGTTCCCCAGAATGGCATACAAACGAGCTAACATGGGGACTCCCAGATTGAACCTCTGATTTGCGTCCATGATGCCATCCATCACCAATGTCACTAGACGAACTCCCATACGTATGTCCCTCACTAGTAGGATCCACCCACTCAACAAGGTTGCAATAAATCCAGAGTCCAGATGTTCAGGTCCTGAATCTCATTTATACTGAAGCCCCATTATTGGTATTCCCCCACCTCTAGGATCCTCCAGTACGATCCTCTTTTGCTCCTATATTCAGTGGTCGGACACCATCTACCTCACCCAAAAATCTTGACTTATGGATCTCTTTGCAGATACAAATTAAACCATTTTTTATAGGTGATGTCCTTCAAAAAGTCCTTGACCCCAGACTCTCCTTTTCTAGCTCTAATAGATTCCATGTTAGTATGGAGGTTTGTGATTTGTCTCCCCAGATGTTCCTCATCAGAAGGAATTCATCGTACCAGTGATCGTCCAAAGGGATACCCCCATGAAATGAATGTCCCAAAGGCTGATACCAACTTCCCCATGGTGAATATGGAAGGTATTGGTATCAGGGGACCATCGGGTAAACAACTCTGGCCTGAGTTCTTGCTGATGATAGAAATGAAACTGCGATGTCCACACTGCCTCAAACAATCTGATGTGTCGCTGTTCGGCCGCAAACTGGTCACATGTCTAGCGTACTCAATACACCCATTCCAATTCACTTATTAAATTTCCTCCAAACCGTAAGTCCCAATTCAGCAGCCAACCTTTCGTTTCATCGGTGACACTCTGTCGGAAAGTACTTTCGTAATGGGCCAGAGAATCCTCTATGACTGGGTCACTTCCTGAAATAGTTCCGGTCCTAGGGTCCAGGACGTAAACATTCATATGTCTGGTTTCTTTAGCATTATGGAAATTGTTGGTGATATTACACTATGAAAGGTCATCCTTGTGGGTCACCCATGACCGCGGTGTGTCGACTTCAAATCCTCGCACGGGTACCTCTTCCAAAATACCAAAGTCCCATATTGGTATGTTTTCAGACAATGAATACTCCTTCTGGGATGGGGTCAACATGTTGAAGAGATTTTGGTTGATGGATACAATTTTTTGGGTGCCATAAACCTCAGGATTAGAAACCATCTCGGCCCTTCGACTAGATAATGTAGCTTCTCTCTCAACATCAGCCTGATTAACAGCCATCTTCTTCCAACAAAGTCCAAAAGAGTCGGTGCGAAAAGAAGGCTATGGCGTGCAAAAAATCATAGGGTGGCGGGAAAAACTGAGGCAGCGGCGCGAAAAACATTGGTTCTTTGTGTAAAAAACGACCAAACTTAGAGAATTATGCGACACAAAAGTGTTTTTTGCGCAAGGAAAGAAATGTTTTCACACATGAGAGCTAATGATTTATCGCGTGAGAAAAATCTCTACGGGATAAGGGACCCACAATGTTTTTTATAGGTGTGGAGTAGGGTTTTTGCACGCGTGAAAAACAGTTTTTACACCATTTTGATCTTTTATGCGTGGAGGCTATTTTTGGTGCACAATGACCGTGGGAGGTTGTGCATATCGGGTTTTACCTTAGAATCTGGCCTTTGCATACCCTCACCAATCTGATTCCGAGGGGGGCATTTGTGGATGCCGAAAACCGCTCCAGTTTATGAAAATGGATCTTTTCGAACAAAGCAAAGGCATATTTCAACTCAGTGATTTATTTCGGGAGGGCCGAAAGGGTCACACAAAAAATCCCAGAGGTGAAAAAAAACATCTCTCACAGGCGGAAAACTATAGGATCCAAGGGATATTTCCGCGCCGGCACGCAATCTTTCGTGCTGTCGACCCGGGCGCGCAGTCTTTCACACCGGCCACCTAGGCTAGCATTATTTCACACTGTCGACCCGGGTGTGTACTATTTCACACCGGCTGAATTTTTCACTGATGGAAGGACCCCAAATACATATAAATAGAAGGTAGATCATTCATATTTAGATGGATAAAAAATCTGAACCGCATCCTGTGCGTAAAATCAACCTCTTCAGTGTGTAAAAAATGGCTTTCAGTTATGATATTTTTTGCGATAGGTCTCCTAGGGTTCTGCCTTCATGCAGGACCACTCAGGCGAAACCCTTGCCCTAATCCCTTTAAGTCATGACCCTTTTGCACAATACCCTTCCCTTGAGTTCAATCCATTGCATGAAATTCATTTCCCTTGTGCACAATTCATTTCCCTTGCACGTGATTAATTTCCTTTTCACACTAACGTCAACCGGTTCTTGCGCACAACTGATCTGACTTGCGCACCCAACCTTATGCGCAATCCCTTTAGTTTGTGTGCAAAACCTCATCTTCCCCTCATGTTAAAATATCTCTGATTGCGTGTTCACCCAGTCTGTTTCACACAACTGTTCCAATTGCACATAAATTGCACACAAGCCTCTCCAATTGAACATAAACCTCCAGGACCACTCCCCCGGCCATTTCCGCACAAGTTCTCCAGTTGCGCACGATCCTACCTCCTTGCGCATACCTTATTTTTCACGTGTTCAATGTCCCTCTTCCAGATCATCTTCAAGTGGCTCTTTCTCCAAAAAGATCTACATCACACGCCCTTTTCCCATGCGACCTTATAGAATATCATGAATAAATTTCAAAGTCCCTTGGATGATACTTCCTGTTGTGTTGCTTCACCTCATGTTTTTTTGCATAGGCACGCTAACGACTATTTATTCTTCGCATATCCATGCTAATGTGGCCCTAGAATGGGATCACCACATGACACCCCCCAGCCACGACATTGTCACTCCCTTCCCTTCACCAAGGTGTAGAGGGTGCCGGTTATGTAAGTACTAAGGGTGCGGAATGAACCAACCTCGTCCGAGCTTCAAGATGTTAAACTGCCAAGCACTCTCATCCTCACCATGTGACCTTAAACGGTGACCTCTCCTTGTACTTCGTATGCAGGGTTCCCCACCTTGGATGTTTTTGCACTCCCATTGGTCTCTATGGGAGTATGACCATTCCTCACATGGAATGAGATCCATTTTATTGGAGCAGCAGTTGTCTATGGAGAAAGGGTAACCACCTTGGTGTAATCCCTATCTTTTATTACATAAGGAGGCACCCCACTCCTCCTATTTTATTATTGGCCGAAGACCAGAGAGGGGAGGATGGGCATCGAAGACCTCCTTTATTTGGTGCCAAACCCATCTCCCTTTGAGCCTTATCACCACCCCGGCTTCCACCCTGGAGTTAGTCCCAGTCTCCATATCCTCAGGGCCGCTCCATGTATAATCCCATGTTTCCTCTTTGGGTCACTCCACGCGTAAGCCCTTGTTTTCATTTTGGGTCGTTAACAACATGTAAGCCCTATACCACTTCCCACAGATTCAAGTTTCATGACGTGATCGTCAGTTATTTGCTGATTCTTGTTTCTCACAACAAGGATGACTCACGTGGTCTTAGAGTAAGCATCGACCATGAAATCCTCTCTGGGAAGCCTAGAGTGTAAGCTCCAGACCTTCTCCAACTATGTGGACATTGATCCATGCTAAGGAAAGGTACGTAGGAAGCCTCCCTGAGGATCAAGCCCAACACCTGGTCGCTCCGACCCCCTTCACATCGGTTCTCCAAAACTACCCAAACTACATGGACTTTGATCATTGCCAAGGTAAGCTATGTAGGAAGCTTCCCTGAGGTTCAAGCCCAACAACGGGTTGCTCCAACCCCCTTCACATCTGTTCTCCCAAACCATCCTGAACTATGTAGACATTGATCCTTACCAAGGTAAGGTACGTAGGAAGCCTCCCTGAGGTTCAAGACCAATAGGTGGTCGCTCTGACCCCCTTCACGTCAATTCACCGAAACCATCCTGAACTACATGGACTTTGATCCTTGAAAAGGCAAGGTACGTAGGAAGCCTCCCTATGGTTCAAGCCCAAAAACCATTGGTCTCGAATCCCTTCATGTCGGTTCACAAACATAACGTCCGGAACTATATGGGATTTGATCCCTGTCTCCTAGATATGGTACGTAGGAATCCTCCATAAGGTTCAGCCCCATTCAACGGTAATCCGTTGTCAGCCTCATCAGTGGTAATTTGTTGGAACCCCAATCAGCAATAAAATGTTGTCAATCCCAATATCATTGTCATCCTCATGGCAGCTTCATCTCATTCCCCATCCACTTCACATAACCATCCATCGTCCACTTTCCTTCTTATCAGGGGAACCACTTCCCGGTGAGATCATGCCAATTAATTTATTCACCACTCCTAGAAGTATCCAGGTAACTATCCATGTGTCATCCCCAACATCAGTGTTCCCTCTAGGGATTTCACTCACCTGATCCACTCCAGTTAGTTTTCTGATCGGCCCGATCTATCTCAGCAAGATGTTAAACTCACGGCATACCCTATGTTAAACATAAGAAGCTGAGGAATGCCTCAGATACATGCCTAGGGCATATAATTCCCCACATTTTACGTGGGATGCCTCAGGCTTCTTTTCCCTCGAGAATCCCTATAATAAAGACGAGAAACCCAGACGCGCTAGTGTTCCAGCAACTAGACACGCCATTGATGTCCAACGTGACTACTCCCCTGACCAAAGGTTGCTGCCCTGGCTGGACCCCTGGAATGTCCCAAGAGAAACTATGTAATTAACTGGTGTCCATGAAGATAAGGCACTAGGAAGAGATTCATGAACAAAGTCTTAATTCTATAAGGGAGACCCAAACTAGGTGATGAGTTTCGAGAAGGAATCCATGAAAGGAAGAACTAATATCCCAGCATCCTGTTTCGATCAAGGAGAAAACGTCCCTGAACAAGCAACGGATGTCACCCACCTTAGGAAAGCGGGAATGTGGGGAAAAAATAGCGTCGTCATCCTCAAATCATATAGACGCATGCACCCCCCGGCGAAATCATATGAAACATCCACAAAGAAAATGTTTTAACCTATTAATATCTCTTACCTTAACCTAGTTCAAAAAAGGCCCTTATAGAGGATTTTCTTAAGTTTCATTGGATCCTTATATCATCTTTTAATGGAATTTTGATCTTATATCGATTCATTGTGTTTTATTTGGTATTTTTACTTGATATCTTATATTATTCCCTCTTCTATTTTATTGGAATTAGATCAATACAACATTGATCTGATCATTGAACTGTGTAGTGTCTCATTCCATGTTTCTCATATAATTAATTTGTTTTTGTTTTACAGAGGATGATTATTTTTTTTCATGGTGATAATCTGGTGTTACATGAGGCATGTGATCTCATTTATTCATCGTCAGTCATGAAATCACCCAATCTGATTTCTATGATAGTGGATGATTTTTAGGGTCACCTATTTTCCTCTCTTTTGTTTCCTTTCATTTTTCTGCATGAATCACATGGTATCATTGTGTGAACCATTTTCTTGTAAGTGGTTTTATATAAATTCTTTTTTTAATGAAATTTATGTGCTCATTAGTTTTTAAACTTGTTTTTTAAATAGTTATTAGTATGATCATCAATTTACAAAAAAAATTTGTAATAGATTTTTATATAAGTGTTATTCCACATAAAAAGTAAAGAGGAAATATTATTTCAAATCCTTAATTATTTTTTATTAAATTTTTTCCATTTATTTGTTTTGATAATGAGAATATAGTTTATAGAATTATTTCTTGAAATGAAAAATTTTCATTGAATTTTTTTAATAAGCATAAAATATGGGAGACTTGTTTACTTATGTGGTGGTTTGGTATCAATAATTTTCATTGATTTTTTGGAGGGAATTATTAATTGGGATATTTATAAACTTCTTTGGTTGGAATGATAGGGACTAGTTATGTGGAATTTTTGGGGGATAATTACACATCAGGTTATTCTTGTGCACCTTTGGTGGGGCCTCCATGGATAGGTTTCGTGTGCACTAATCATGAATGGTCATTGTATGAGAATAATTTCAAACCCTGCCATATTTTATCCAAGGGGTATCTCCATTGTGATTGTTTTGATATAGATTTTTTATGCATGATTTGATCAATAGAAATTGGTTTATGTTATGTTATTTAAAAATCTATTTGTGTGAAATTGGTTTGTATCTCCTAAAAAGGCATAATTTCTATGCTTTTGATATAAACTATGGAATGGTCTATTATTCCATGTTTTCTTTCAAATTTGAGATTATATGGATTTATCTAATAGATACTACTTATGGAGAACTATGTGGGATCCTACTGGTCTTATTTTTTCCACATGATGAATGAACCCTAAGGTGTGTGTGGACCTTATTTTATCTAATGAAGGAAAGGGAAAGGAACCATAGTGAGGTGGAGGGATTCATTTTTTATATCTTCGATTGGGTATATAGTAGTGATATTTTGGGATTTTTCCTATGATGATCATGTTTTTATTCAATAATTTCATTAATTTTTTTATTTTGATGCTCACAATCACCAACATTTATATTTCCAAAGAAGTTACTTCAAGATAATTTTAGGATAATAATTACATGAATAATTATTTTTATTCTTGATGAATATTCAGTCTTAAACCAATGGGTGTTTATTTTATTCCCAAAATTATAATTATTTTAGATGTGTTTTATTAGTAGAATGGAAACATTATTCATACCCTACATTTTATATGGACCCTCTGGTTTGTGCACCATACATTTGGAATAAAAGTATGGAACAAAAAATGTAATTTTTTAAGAAACTCTACTTTTGAAGAATAGTCATTTGGATCATCGTATCTACTTTTTTTATGAACCATACATTTTCAACCATATTTTTGGCGTTTTTTGATATGTTGAGAAACCCTACTTCTGACTTCGTCAATAACAAAGTTATGAATTATGGATTATTTCCACATTTTCTGCAAGGGTCTCACTGGAATAAAATATTTATTTTTATCTATTTTAAATACCAAGTCAAAGTATTTATTTAAATGGATTAAATAATTCATATTACTAAAGGAGTGTATAACCCAATTTGAATGGTTTGAATTTAAATTTCCATGATTATTAAGGCGATATTTATGGAGTTGTTTAACATAAACAACTCGGCCATCATCATAAAAACCAAGATGTTAAAATTCAAAATATAAATTTTCTTT
Source organism: Viscum album (assembly GCA_963277665.1). Classification (NCBI taxonomy): domain Eukaryota; kingdom Viridiplantae; phylum Streptophyta; class Magnoliopsida; order Santalales; family Viscaceae; genus Viscum; species Viscum album. The sequence continues at coordinate 1,847,133,699 of OY728143.1, read as the reverse complement.
TTCTGAATATATGGATGTGTGTTTGAAATTATTAATGTGGGGTCACCTCAAAAGCTATAATTTTGAGACATACATGTTTATATTCTTCTCTAGTTAATTGACTCATTGTTTCTACTGCTACATTTCTTATGAAATATTCTACTGCAGTTAAAAAAATCCATTATCATAACAACACTTTAGAGACTGACTAATTGAAAGTTCCTTTTTTTATTTTCAAAGAATCCACTTTAATGGAGAGTCATAACCAATAGGATAAAAAATCAAACCATACGCAATTCAAATTTCAAATTTCAAAAAACCAACAAGACAAAAAACCTAAGATGATTAGATCATAAAACTAGTCACCAACCAAGCATGTCGTAAAACATCATCACCAAGTCGTCAGCTAAAATCCCATCACCTACAACCAACATCATCACTGTCATAGTCGCAAAAACCATCCAATCCCCACAATCGACTTCTCTAACCAACGCTGGAGACCGTTGAGGACCATCAAGACAGTGTAGAACATTATCATTTTGACATTATCATTCATCCATCACAGAAAATAGTAACAAAAAAACCACAGAATCCATATACACAATATTCAATGAGAAAACAAACATTTCCACTGTCATCATCGAGTGAACACACTTTAGATCGACAGAGTCTATCATATCTACTAGAAAACAGTATCCCCAGACAATGTCATCATCGTTTTGTGAGGATCGTGACTTAGAGAACTCAAAAATATACTCAAATCGTACTCCAAAAGCTCAAGTGAAAACCACCTCACCAGATTGACCCAGGGAAGAGATATAGTACACAAATCCAAAGAAGAGTACATATAGAAAGGAGCAAATGGATAGTCGTGACAACAACCGACATCGCCCAACCAAACTGAGATCCCACTATCTCATGAACAATGACCGGGCCACCAGGAACCCCCCACCACAACACACAACCCAACCAAATGACTCTTAGAAGCCAGAACACAGAACCGACCAAGAAGAGCATAGTGTACCTAGAGTCTAGAGAGGAGTATAAGTAGGAGGAACATCCAAAGAAAATCATGACCAGGAAAACAAAAACAAAAACACCTATAAGTAATATCAAGGAACATTCACCAGCACCACACCATCCAAAAACCCCAACAAAAATAAATCTGTCACTCAAAATCATCAGAGTAATGAAGAGGAAAATGAGATTGAAACCCTAGATGGACACAAAATTTAAACCCTATGAGGAAAAGGTGAAATTGAAAACTGAAGAAATATTTGGCGATGAAACCCTAAAAAAAGAATCAACAACGAGGGAATAAAACCCTTTGAAAAGGAAAATAAGATGATGGTAGTTGGGAATCCTCCAAAAATAGATCATCAGGGGATATCACCCTATGAATAAGGAAGGACAACGCTCGATGTAGATCGATAAGAGATTAGACATCGGAAGAGCACTCCAACACCTAGGGAGGAAGCCGATGAAGGAGAGGAGAAGCGTTCTTATGAGATCACTTTGGGATAAAACAGGGCAATCCCTAGAGTACACGTTGTTGACATACATATTTATTTACAATTTTGTTGTTTTTTTTACTATATTATAAATAATTATTATTCAATTTAAAATTATATTTTTTTATATTATGATTTATTGAAGATCATATATAACAGTCAGTTGTTTTTCAATTTTGTTTTAAAGTTGTTTCAACATCTACAACCTAATCAGTTGCCTATTTAGAGTATTAGATACTTGTAATAAGTCACTAGTGAAATTTAATCTTATCGTACAATGCTATGGATATTTCAATTCCCTATAAAAGAACTAGAAGTAACTATAAAATCCTTTTTTACAGTCTCAAGAGTCTACACTCAGTGGTAGGGATCCCTAGTAAAATGGTTTGCTAGTGACAATCACCAAGCTCAATGAAGGAGTGTATATAGAGTATAATATGGGATTGTTTTTTCCTAAACCACTATATATCACCATTTACTATCCTTTTATTTATTTATATTCCATTTTAACTCTTATTTAAATATAGATGGGAAGGATTGCTTTACCTCAAAAGGGACATAATTTAATTGGTCAAGTCATTTTTAAAGAACACAACTCACCATATCTTATGTCTTATTCAGCTGTGATCTAATCCAGTTATTGTTATCATAGGTTATTCTCTATTTCATTATTTCTCTTACTAATAATCATTATAAATTCTTCCTAATAAAAATTGAAATGAAAGAGGAAAATCCCTTTTAGATATACTTATTTGTTTGAATATTCTCTATATTTTACTCAATGCTATTAATCGGTATTAGATGTTAGATTCAATTTGTTATATTTATTTTGGACTCTAAAAATTCATAGTTAAAGATCTAGAAAATAAAAATCTCATATAGTTTATATTAGAGAATCTATTTCAATAATCCATGTAGATTATTTTAATAGTAATAATTATGGATACTAGAAAGCATGCATCATTAATTATAAAAAAATTCTAGTAAAAATATTTTATTTGAATGTAGTAAATCCCTATGAAATTCATAATGAATATTTGAAAAAATTGAATGATTCTCAACATAAATAATATCATCTAAATTTGAGATCAAGGAATGCTATTTTCTATGGTTTACAGACTGATGAATTTAATCGTGTTTCTTAGTGTTCCACTGCATATGAGATATGGTAGACCATTTCTTTTACCTATGAAGGAATATACAATATCAATAAATTATTATAAATTTATAAAAAAAATAATATTGATACAATAAATATTCATGAAGATGAAATAATAACACAAATTAAAGGATAATTGACAGCATTTTTCAACCATATTACTGCCTTAAGAAATACAATTAATTAATTAGATTAGGCTTTAAAAGTTCTCAGTGGTTTACCCACTATGTATAATATAATATCTACTATAATTCATCAAACCACACTAATTAATTATTTGAAAATGAATGGACTTATTGTCATTATGATGATGTATGAAGTTGAGGTGCATGTTTAAGTTGAAAATAACACTTCTATAAGAAAGGAATATGTTTTAATTGAAAATAATATGGTTGAATCTTTTGATTCATGTTATTCAGATTCATGTAAAGAAATATCATATTTTTCTATGATTTTTGGAATATTGTTAAATAAAGGGATGAAGAAATTAAAAAGGAATAAATAATATATATTATATGAATGAAAGGATAAATTTCACACAATATAAAACTAGTTAATTATTAAATTTCATAGGAAATATAATTATAAAAAAACGGTATGAAATTTATGATAGATAACTATTGTTTTTCTTATGATTCATGTGATGAATCATCTAAAAACTTGGAAGATGATTATGAAAATTAAATGGTAAATCTATGTCTTATGGATCATAATGATGAGGTAAAAAATTCATACTAACAATGTTCTAATTCTGAAAATATTTCTTATAATTAATCAATTTAATGATGTTTTATACTTCAGTAAAAATTTAAAACATTAAATAATGGTCATAAAAAATCTAATTAAATTATATGATGTCATTTCTATTGATAAATAATAATAATTAAAATAGATTATAGATTTAAGATATAAGTCTACAAAAAATTCTTGTGATCTTTATGAAACATAAATTAAGGAACTATTAGATAATGTTGATACTTTAAACCAAGAATCTCAAAATATTATTATAGTAGATAATTATTTGAGTGAAATCCTTGGTAAAAAGAAAGTTAATAATATAGGTTGAATTTAAATTTGATTAAATAGATAAAAAATGTATAGAATTTATTTTTTTCTATCTCTAAAATAAAAGGTATATCTATTATTAAATTCTTTCATAGTGTAATAAATAGAAATTAAGAAAATGGATACTATTTTAGAAAACATAATGCTTTTGGCATTAAGAATTTTTATTATTCAAAAGAGTTATATAGTCTCAATTATGGAGTCTCTACTAACTAACATATTTTGTTAACTTAGTCTTTATTTATTAACCATGATGGATAGAAAAGCATATGGGTACCAAATGGAAGTTGTATTTGATACTTTTTAGTTATTCACCACTAGACTTAATTGTTATATCATTAAGAGTAATTTTGAAAAATATGGAAATTTCTTTTGAATGAATAATTCAAAGGAAATAATAATTAATTCGAGAAGTATTTAATTTTATCTTAATATTCGATTTAAATTTATTAATTATTTTAAATAGAGGGATAAAAAAATTATTCATCTTTATTCTTAAACAATTAAAAAATATTCTCACTCTATTTTCTTATGCGATGAACTAAACTATTGAATTATTTTGATTAAATCATGCATTCTTCTTAAATATTATTTAATTTCATGTGTTAAAAAATTGAAGTTATTCAAATATTTTTAAACATTATTTTATATATTTTCTTCAAAGTATACTCTAGGAGAGTTATAATTCAGGGGGATCACATAGTGCATGCTTATATTAATCATCTAATGAAAGATTGGTTTGTTTTTTTATAAAAACAAGGTTATTAATTTAATCATTCGTTGTAAAATTAATTTTCACTAGAAATGTTATTCAAATATTGAGAGTTTTCTTTTAAAATTTGTTTTCAATCATAGAAATGTATTTTCAAAGTTAAAATATAAAATTATTAATCTATATTTTTTATCAACATTCTAAAATGTTTCGAGAAATATTTCAGAAGAAAACACATTCTCTTACTCTTTTTAACCCAAATTTATTTGTCTTGAAACCTCTTAATCTATTTAACCTCCGTTTAAATGAAAAATTCAATGACTTTTGAACAATCTAGTCTAATCATCATGAAAAGAAAACAAACATTAAGCTCAAAGGAATGTGATTCTCAAAAGATAAATAAATGTAATTTGTTTTCCAATGTTCTGACTAATCTATTTAGAGAACAAATAGTTTCTCTTATTAAAAATTACATAGAGAAATTAGGTGGAAAAATAATGAAATCTATGGTTTTTGAGATGCACATGAGCCTCAGCCGAGTTGGTGAGGTATCCTTAAGTGCATATAAAAGACCGAGGTTCAAAAACAGGTAGAGGCATATTTTATGGGTGTACTATACCAGTATTGTAGCATGTACTGTAGCAGACTATAAACTATGCAGTACTGTAGCAGAACTATACACTGTATAGGTACTGTAACAGACTGTACACTGTGCGGGTACTGTAGCAGGCACTGTAGCAGTTACAATAGCAGGTAATATTTGGTATTGTAGTAGTGGGGACTATTCACCTTCGGCCATCAGTTTGGGCTTGGATTCCTTAAGGATTTCGGGCCACCCATGCCTTCGGTTCAGTAGGGATTTTGGGCCACCTTTAAGGCCTTAGGGCCACCTCAAGGACTTCAGGCCACATGTGGTTTCCCCAAACATAGTACAAAAAAAGGAGTAGCCCCAAAAGAGGATTCAGAGCAGGTGCACTCACTAGAGAAGATCCAAATGGATTTTTCATAATGAGAGGGTATGGCTATGCCATCGGGACTAGCCTATGCTTGCACGGGAAGCCTAGCCAGATGGACATGCGAAGGTTGGGAGCTACTATCATGATTCATATGGTGGGGAGTAAAAGTTCCTTATAGATCGTCAGGTTGAATTCCCTAAGACCTTCGGGTCATGTAATCTCTTACGCTTACAAGCCATGTAATCTCTAAGCCTACGGGCCTTGTAAGGGTTCCCCCTCATCCCTTGATATGGGGGTTATCAAAAATCAATAAAATGAAGGCCTTCGGTCCATTTAGGTCAGGTTGTGGGTTTTAAGAAAATAATCAATCCTATCAAATAGTTAATGATAGAATTTGATCTATATAGTTTTTTCCAAGATTAATCTTTTGAAGGAAGAAGTAATAAAGCTGTAATAAGATCTAAAAAGGTTTATAAAATTTTTTTAAGTTCTAATGAAATATTATATTTAAAGAAGTTTTTTTTGATACTCTTTAATGGAATTATCAATGTTTGTGGATAATCTCAATTTCTAAATAAGAATTTGATGCATTTAATGTATAGATAATAAGTTGAATGGATAAAATCATTAATGAAGATGTTACTAAGCCATAAATTAATGAGATAAATTAATTTTTAGTTAAATATTTCTTATATTCTTCAATGTATCAAAGATCTATAGATATTAAAATAAGAATAAAACAACTGTCAAGAGTTCTCTTTGGTATAAATAAAAGAGTTCAATGTTTGGAGTGTAAAGAAAAACCATTTAATATTTTTTAAAAACATGATTATTTAATAAAAATTTGGGGTATCAAAAGTCAAAGAAATACTAAATTTATAAAATATGAATACTTTTTTTTGTTTATCGTAGTTTAATCACTGTTTTTTTTTCTACAACAAATATGCATTAATCTGTTTCATCAAAATATTTTTGATGGCTCAAAAAGAGAAATAAAATTATGGGAGATATTTATTAATATAAAATTAAGTTTTTAAGGAATAAATATGATAAATTTATGTATATTAATATGATAAAAATATAATATATTTATATATATGGGAGATATCTATTTATAAAAACATTTTTCTTTGTGATGGAAAAATCTTATTAAAATTTATTTATTCTCATATCAGTAAAATTTCATTTCTTATTCATGTTTATATTAATATTTTATAGTGGTTTTTGTGATCATAAATAAGAGGTAGATTGTTGAGAATGTGTAGATTCATAACTTTTGTTAATTTATTTTTTATTTTAGTTCTAAAACACCCTTATTTATGTTACTAGTAAATATTATTCATGTTAATTTTAGGGTAACAATTACTATAATAATTATTTTTATTCTTGAAGTATATTTATTCTTAAAACCATGGAAGGTTATTTGATTTCTCAATGTATATATATTATTGATGATTTTATAAGTTGTTTGGAAACACTACTCATAGCCTACATTTTAAGTGGGACATATGGTTTGTGTACCCTATGTTTGGAATAATTGTATGGATCATAAACCCTAATTTTAGAAGTAACCGTACATTTAAAGAATAAAAATATAGTTTATCATTCATAATTTTTTATTCATCAAAACATTTTAAATATTACTAATGGAATTTATCGATACATATAGAAGCCATTCATTTGAATTGGTCAATAATGGAGTTTTGAATTAAGGTTTGTTTTAGAATTATCTATATTGATCTCACTGAAATTAAATATCTATTTAATTTTTTAGAAATATTTATTCAAATGCTCATGATAATTAGATTAAACCAGTCTTATTTCGAAGGGAAGTTATGACTCTCATTGAATGGTTTGAATTCAAATGTTTTTTATTTTTATTGTGATATTTATAGTGTTGTTTATCCTAATGGAACCAAACCATAATCATAAATACTAACATATTTATATTATAAATTTAGGTGCTATTATTTTTAATATACAGATTTCCATTTGGAAATAAAAAAGATTCATTTCCTCTAAATTTACACTTTTGAGACATACAATTTTTTTTTCTTATCTTGTTGATCGACTCGATGTTTCTACTACTATATTTCATTGATAATATTTTTATATAGTTCAATAAGGAACTTATATGAGGTAGAATTTAGAGACATACGTGTTTAATCATCTTCCAATAGTTTTTTCTACTTATATCTAAATAAATCATATTTTATGTGGATGTATATTTTTATGCCATTGTGTTTTATTGATGATCATATAAAGCTGATAGTTATTTCTATAATTGTGTTCCAAATATATTTTTGACATATATAACCTAATCTATTATATGTCTAGAGTATTTTATTCTTGTACTCAACTATTGGAGGAGTTTCAACTTCTCATACTAAGATATGGATATTTTGATTCTCTATAAAAAGAACCATAAGGCCCTTTAAAAGCCTTATTATAAGGTTTTAACTACTTGTCTATGGTTTTAAAGATCCCAAGAAAAATTATCTAATAGTGAAAATCACCAAACTCATTGAGAGTGTGTTGGTGGAGTGGACTATGAGATTTTGGTTCCTCAAAACAAAATATATCACTGTGTCATATAATTTTTTTATTTGTATCCCACTACTCCCTCATATTTAAAGAGATAAATAAAGGATTAATTCATCTCAAGGGGGATGTAATTGAATTAGCCAAGTTGTTTTTGTATGAACATAATCCCCCCTCTAGTGTCTTCATCATCTCTGATCTAACGCAATATCTGAAGTATAAATTGAGTTTTTTTCATCAATTTTGACTACTTTGGCTTTGATTGTTTTTTCTAATGTAAGCTTTTTGACTTATTTAGACCTTGTTGTATCACTTCCACTATTCATTTTAGTTTATAGATTATTTATTTGTACCATTTTTTCCTCTTATATATATGTTCTATATTTGTTGTTTTCATTCAAGTTGGGAAAAAATTGTTCCCAGTGTTTTTTATCGATGTGCAGGTGCTTTTCACTAGCCCATGGGGATTGGGAACACCCTTCGGTCCTTATCATGGATTGGGTTAGGGTTCCTAGATTTTCATGGGTGATATGGTTCATTTCATAATAATTTGGTATCAAACACGGTTTTCCTCATGTTTCCTTTTCTTGGACTGTTTATTATATAAGAGATGTAATTATTAGGACCTAATGGATATATTTTGAGTAATTTCATATCCATTCCTTATTATAATAATCCTGAAGATACCATTAGGTATTGGGTTGTGTGTCAGCTATGTTTATTTTTAATCTAATATATGTTCTATAATTATATTATCTTGATTCAAATTATGGTTTATTATCTTCTAATAGCCCCGTTAAATTATCCATTTTATAGAAGCATACCTCCTAGAATGATTTCTAGGGTTCTTGAGGAGGGTTATATGGGAAATTCTCCTCAAGGGAATCCCCGCATTGATCAGAACCTTGTCGACTATAACTGAGATCTAGTGAAGACAGAGATCATGCACTAGATTTTCTCCATCAAAATCCACTATTCATGATGGGTATGAATAATCCTTAAGATATGGAGGACTGGTTAGATAATATGGACATGATCTTTATCTTCCAAGAAACACGAGAATCTGTAAACATGAAATGTACTACCATTAAGCTTTAAGTTCCTAGTAAGAGATGGTGGTACATGGTGGTTTAGAGAAATCCACATGGGGACTTGGGTTAAAAGACATCAAGACCATATTATTCAAAAAATATATACCTATAATCACTTTCTATATAGAATTTTATAGAGTTTATCTACATGAATATGGGTAATAGCATAGTGTCTGAGTATGTTAACCACTTTACTTAACTTGTTAATTTTTCTTTTGAGATCATATCTAATGATATGATAAAGTCTTATAAGTTACATAATTTTTTATCACCTAATATTTATTCTTAGGAATTAATACTCAATCAGGATATTTATGAAAAGTTTTTGGTAATAGATATGATAGAATACTTTGACATAACGAGTATTTTAGGTCTAATTAGATACACACCTCAACCCATTGGAAACATCAGTGGATATAATGGGTAAAAGAGGAAATGAAATGAGACTTGTGGTTGTGTATTGTTGGAAGTTATCAGTATAACTATTCCTCTACACTATTGGAAACATCAAGTAATGTTCCATTAACTTCATACCATTATGGAAATAATGGTCACACCAAGTGTTATTATCCCACACCTCTGAAGACATGAAATTCATGTGGAGATAGTAGTCAACTAAAGTTGTTTTTGTAGGCTCTATCCTCTCTTAATCTTGGTTTAAGTTCATCTACTCTAAGGGGATCTATATCACAAATTGAAGTTTCCAAACCTTCAAGACTCCATCCATAGGCCTCTATGGTGAAGAATATGTTTTAGATAGAATAATATACAATGAAGTCAATGTGGATCCATCTATAGTGGGAGGTAATATAATTATTACAACTTCTCTATATATTTATATATTTGACATAGGTTCCTCCCACTATTTTATATCCTGACATTTTCTTGGATATTTTTGGAAATTACCATAGTATTTATGTCATATTTTATGGAGTTGGTGATGCCTATTTATAATAAAAATGACATGGGGTTTCGATTTCTTTTGTATTATACATATATATATAGTTGAGTGATTCTAGGAATTTATGGTGTTTGATTTGGATCTCTTGGTTGTTTTCTTAGGATATACTGGTTGGTTTTCTCATAGCAATCAGATTGGGTATTATCATTAGGTTTTATCTTTATTTGTTTACGATTGAACAACTTTGGTGTTTCTATGAGGGTTGGATATGAGGTTTAGTCGTGGGGAAATTTTTCATTTGGAGCATAGGTATCTAGTATTTTCATGTGAAGTTAATATTATATTTTTTCCCATGTTCAAATATTCCTTTAGTGGTTAAGAAATTTCCCATGGTTTTCCCAGATAACTTCTTTAGTCTTCCTCTAGAACTATATATGGATGTTTCTATTAATCAAGTGTATGGTACTCAACCAATATTTATTCCTTCTAACCATATTGAGCCAGTTGAATTGAAGATGATCATGGTTCAAATATATGATCTATTATATAATGGATTCATTTATCCTAGTGCACCACCTTCGGAAGACACAATTCTCTTCTCCAATAAAATTGATGGGTCCTTTCACCTTTTCATTGGTTATTTTAAGCTCAATCAGGGGACGATCCAGAATAAATATCTTATAACTTTTACTAATGATTTTTTAAATCATTTAAAGAGTAAATGAGGTTTTCAAAAGTTTACCTATAGTCAGGTTATCGTTAGATTAGTGTTAGGGAGTCTAATATCTTGAAGACCACTTCCAAGAGAATGTATGACCATTATTATTATTTTGTGATGTCTACCAACATAAATAATTAAACTATAGTTTTTATAGCCCTATTAAATTGAATATTCCACCAATACCATGGTTAATTTATTATAATATTTGTGGATGATATTCAGGTTTATTTTAAATATGAGTAAGAGGGCATAGATATTTGGAGATTGTTTTTTGGAATCCTAATGAATCGCCTCATTTATGATAAAATATCAAAATGATGTTTTTGGATTTTGGAATAGAATTTCTTATGGATTGTTTTTCATAATGTGGTATTTTACTTGATTTTGAAAATTTGAAGGATATCATTTCAAGTAAAGAGTCACAGAATATCTTTGAGAAGTTGATCATCTTGAGTCTAGATAGATACTATCAATGGTTTTTGAAAGACTAATCAAATCATTAATTATCATTATCTAATATTACACAAAATGGAGTTAAATTATTAGGAGAATCAAATTGTTATAATTCCTTCGATGAGAAAAAATGGTGTCGGACATCAACTCTTATCTTGGTATTTGTAGAAGCTATATAGGGCTACATGGTGTATTATGATGCTTTAGGTGTAGTTATGGGATGCATACTTATGAAGAGTGATCTTGTATTAGCATACAAATCTCATGAACATCAGCCACATGAGAGGACATTCCAAAAATATGCCTTGTATGTTTCTATTATAATGCATTCTATTAGGTGTTTGATACATTAAATTTTTTAGATAGGTTTATTATCTGTTATAATAATAAGAGTTTGAGTTGCATATTTTCTCATAAAGACCTAAATTCAATGGGTAGAGTACCTCCCGATATTTAATGTTGACATTTATTTATACCCCTAAGAAGGGAAAATTTTATCTTAACACTCTTAGTAGTAACATTCCCTTGTATGAATTTTCGGAATCAAATGAGGAGTGGAATCTCATGGGGATCTTTTGTCAGTTTCATCTTCATTCCCTATAAGATGAATTGATAGTGTTTCTGACTATTTTATTGTTTAAATTATCACTCATTGAATTCATTCATAAGGAATATCAATTATATAATGATTTCAAAGGATTAAAATATTTTATATATGATAGGGAGACCGTTTCAGAGTGGTCTCTCTCTTATGATAGGGTTCGTTGTCTCTATGATCTATTTTTTTTTTGTCTCTTTATCTCACATGGAATGGTGTTTTAGGATTTTCATTTTTTTATGGTTCATCCACCTAAGAACCATAAATATTCATTATTAAATGAGACATTGGTTTACATAACCATGTATGAAGTGTGACATAGTATATTCTATTTCCTGATAATATATCTTCCAATAGATTATGGTTGAATTCCAGAAGCCTTTCAGTTTTCTCTAACCACTTATAGTATCTGTTTGTAAATAGGATGATGGATTTTATCATTTTATTTACATGGAATTCCAAAGGGAATAATTCGTTTTAGGTATTTATTTTATGATTGACTGAAAGGTTTCACTTCATTTTGATTTGGGACATCACCAAGTATGACGTTTTAGGGAAGTTATTCACATATGAGATTATAAGGTTAAATTGGTTTTCGTCTATTATCATCTCGTATAGGGATCATAGGTTTTCTTCTAGGTTATGAAATGGTCTTTGGGATGTGATAGGGACTCAAGTCATATTGAGTATAGATAATCATCCACAAATAGATGTACAGATGGAGCACACTATCAAAATTCTAGAATATATGCCCTATTAATACATTTTAGACTTTTGGGGATCATGGGATGACCATCTAAGACTGTTTGAGTATAAATATAACAACAGTTACAAGACATCGATCAGAATGGATCCTTTTATGGGTTTATATTAGTTCCCATTTAAATCACCTCTTTATTGGTCGGATATGGGTGAGGCTTCTCTAATGGTAATTAGTATTTTCCCAGATACATCTGTGAAGATTAAGGTTATTCATCATTTCTTAGTGTCTTCTTAGAGTTGGAAGTGATCTTATATCAATCTTTGATGTCATCCTTTTATAATTGTCAATTGATGATCATATTTTCATGAATTTGTCACCTCATTTGGGTCACTATTCGATTAGAAAGTATGGAAAGTTGGATATGAGATATTTTAGACCATTTTTTATTATTGATCAAATAATGAATATTGATTATCATTTGGAATTATTATCTCAATTGATAATGATTCATGGAGTTTTCCACATATCACATTATAATAAGCATCAACAAGATCAGTCCCATGTTCTAAATGGTTAGGAAGTTTTTTTGGAAACTATATATAACATTGGTTATGGAGACAATGTGGATCATTGAATCCCATATAAAGGTTATACATTGAAAATAAATTTTATGGTTAAAGTGGTATAGAAACATGGATAAGTTTCTTACAATTCATAGGGGTGAAACTTCTTTGAGGGACTAGCGACCTCATATCTTTATATATTTTCCCACTTATTATTGACTTTGGGAGAGAAATCTTGGTGGTGGGGATAATTTTCACACCCAAAATAGGAATATCATTATTTTAATTTGAAGAAATTATATTTTATTTTTGGTAGGAAAAGGAGTAAGATCGATGGATTTAATTGGTGGACTAGGCTTCGTGGTAGCTTTAGAAGGATGTCAGACCATTGGTGGATTTGAAAAAATCCACCCTTGGATACAGGGGTCCACCATCCAAGCTATAGGGAATATATGCTATAAATATTATCCTTTTTTCCACCAACCCAATGGTGGGCCTCCCCGGGCTGGTCGGTGGGTCAGTTAGTCTTTACTACATTTCTGCAGTGACCACCATCTAGTTGGTGTCCTCGATTTGTGTTGGCCATGTATGGGTATATTTTCTATTTTAAACTACTCGAACACAATTTTCTCCACTTAATACCTATTTCACAGAACTAATTTGACTAATAAGATTGCAGATACTTATAATTGAAATTATCAACTCCCTTAATCATCCCTTATTGGTGTTTTCATCCCAAGTTGATCTATTATCTTTAATTTGGTAAGTGTAATCTGATCTCTTATATTATTCCTTATTTTCTTGGATTAGTAGTGGGTATATGAATAATTTATTTGATTTATATATTTTGTTATGTATCCTTATTTAGTTCTAATTGATCAATTTTTCATTCAGTTATAAGATGCTTGATCATGTTGTTAGTGGTGTGAATCTCATGTTTTTTTAGGAATGTGAGCTTATTTCTTCTTTTTTGACTATAAAATCATCAAATTTAATTTTCATTTTATATAATTGATGTTTAGGGACTCATATGTTTCCAACTATTGATTCATTTTCTTTTGGTTCTTATATCTCGTGGTCTTGTTATGGAAACCAAGTGTTGCACTAAGTGGTTTCATATAAATTATTTGATTAACAAATTATATGTCCTCATTTGTCTTTAAACATATTTTCAAAGTATTTTTTATCAAGATAATTAATCAATAAAATTTGTGTATAATTTATTTTCATAAAAAAATGGTTTCACCTTGAAAAGTGATAAAAGAAGGTGATTTCAAAGCATCGATGTTTTGTTTATGAAAATTGATTTTTTTAAGAATGGTTTTGATAAAGAGATAATGGTTTATGGAATTTTCTTTGTAAAATATGATAATCCATATAAAATATTTTTGTAATAATAACACATATGATCATTGGGTACTAGGTTTGGATTTTGTATTAGTTTTTTTCATTTATTTTTCATAAGGAATTACACATCATGTTCTTCATCTAGAACTTTTATGGGTGTGTTGGGGACTTGTTACATGACACTATTAGAGGAAATTACACAGCGTGATATTCCTATGCTTCTTTGGTTGGTGTTTAGGGGACTGGTTTAGTGTGAACTATACATAATTGATCATTTTATAAGAAACCTAGATTTCTTGATCATATGCTATACTAGAAGAATTTACATTGTTCTTGGTATTGAAATGGATTTTCATACATTATTTAATAAATGGAAAATGGTTTATTTAATATTTCTTATAAAACAATATATTTGAAATTGGGTTTTATTTGATTAAATTAGGTAATTTTCAAGATTTTGATATAGAAACCTAATTTTTTTCACACTGTATATTTTATTTAAATTTAATCATATCTATATTTATCTAAAAACACCTTATGGGACACAATGTGGGATCCTACTATGCTTTCTTTCTCAAACTGTGAACATAACCTCAAGTGTGCATAGACCATATTTTTTTTGATGTGGGAAAGGGAAATTAATTGTAGTGAGGTATTGGGTTTCACGTTTTCAAGATGGTCGTGTGTATCTATTGGTGAGATATTGGGATGTTTCCAATGTTTACCATTGTGTTGTTTTCATCAGTTTTGAGTAGATAGGTTTTTTTATAGTTTATTTAAGTTGGTTTCAATTATTTATACCATGATGTGTCACTTTTTTTGTTCATTTCATTTTATAGAATATTAATTTTATCCCCTTTTCCTTCTTGTACATATATTCCATGTATGTTTTTTCCA
The DNA here is from genome assembly GCA_963277665.1 of Viscum album. Taxonomy (NCBI): domain Eukaryota; kingdom Viridiplantae; phylum Streptophyta; class Magnoliopsida; order Santalales; family Viscaceae; genus Viscum; species Viscum album. Next base: position 1,847,118,502 of record OY728143.1, on the reverse strand, counting down.
TAAAAGTAGTGAAACAATTATTCCTAAATGTTGTTCTTGACATCTGAGTATTGTCACTAGCTCTTGGTGATCGGTAATTCCCTTTGAACCTGATCATGGTTCGGGCTGATTTCATAGTTTTAGGGGTCATTTTAGTTGGTTCATTACATAATCATTTCCAATTAGAAATTATTAAATGATTATTTATCTTTTTTACATCGAAAATTATTATTAGGAAAATAATCTTAAAGTGTTGAATTTAAATAATTAATATCGTAATATGTAATAACATTCCTCAAAATATAAATTTTGTTTACTCTAAAGGATTTTACTCACACTCCATTAATTATTCATCTTCTAACCATTAAATTAATTGAATGAATTTGTATTAGAAAAAATAGAATGATTATTTAAAATAATAATACAAATATTTAATCATTTTATCAATATTTTTAATTACATGAAGTTTTACACTTCTTGTAATATTCTTAATGATTTTTACTATTTTATTCTCTTGATGTATTAATGTTTATCTTCAATAGTTAATATTTTTTACATTTTATTTATTTTAAAAATATATATTTTTAAATCATGGGGTGTAATTATTATAATAGAAACCAAATATCATTTAATAAAATATACTATTGAAGATGATTTGGTAAATATAAGGAAGAATCCACTTAGGATCATGTATATTATATAAAAATTAAATCTCATAAAAATCTATGTTATAAAAAAACCACTAATACATGGGTTTTTTACCCCTTATAATTTCTAGTGTGTTAATTTTTTCATTGCTCAATCATATTATTTACATAATTTATTTTAGCCTAGTGGTTTTTAGAGTATTCCTTATAGTTTGAATTTCTACAAGGGGATTATATGATGTTTTAGGATCATGGAAAACTTTAAAACCTAATTATCATTCATTAATTCATATAGAGAATTTATTACCAATTATTAGTTTTTATATTGAAAAATTTTTACTTATAAATCATTAACATTTTCCTCTATGATGGAGAGTCTAATAGGGATGAGTTTTATTTAAAAATGTTATTTAATACTATTAAATAGTTTTTAATAAATTAAAATGTGGATAATATTGGAAATAATTTTTTATGGATTTTTTTGGGTTGTATTTATTTGAAATGATTATTTTTATGATCAAATGAGATATTCATTGGAGTAATTAGATATTTAGTTTAGTATATAAAGTGAAAAAAATATATTTTATGGAGTCTATAATAGGGTTTGGTTTAATTATATCATTATATACTCCCAAAAGGTGGTAAAATGTTAATCTTGAGGATCAATGAATAAGTTGGTCACTATGTGTTTTCTTCAAATTCAGTTTTCACAGTATTGTATTATAAAAACTTTGAGAGCCTTGAAAATAATATGGGTTTTTTTTGTACAAAATTATTTCTAATTCATATAGATACTTTGAGTAAATAAAGGAATTAGGCTCAGTATGATTCCATCAAGAAGTCCAAAATATATTGTAAAATATATATTCGTGTAAGTTCAATGTAGGAAATGAACTCACTAGGGAGATTTAACAAATATTAAAATAATGATAGAACTTATAGTTTAAATAAATTACATTTATCAAGACTTCTTATAATGGACATATTTTATAAATATAAGTAATCATACTTTGATAACGGGTGGTTTAAAAACTCAATTTCCAAAACAATTTATGTGACGCCCATCATTGCACTCATTTTAATCAAATTAGCAACAATATTTGAAATCCCTTTAAATTTATTCCAACCCTTAATTTTGAAAACCCATCTCAATTTTCTTTTCATGCTACGTTTATTTAAATGATTCTTACTATAAGTGTTATTAGGGAACTTATGTTACATTATTTCAAGTAACCCCTACAAATTATAAAATAATGTATGACCCCCTTATATGATATAACATCTCTATTATAAATTGAAATATACTTTTTAAAATTTTATATTGGCATTTAAATGAAATAAATATCAATTACAATTTTGATAGACGGATATCGCTGAATAGAACATGAATCCCTGAGTATGATTGAGACATGTCTATGGGAGTAGAAAATATTTTGTCTTCTTATTATATATTAATAGTTCATATAGATTGACATCTTAATATCACAAAATAATTATGAAACCATATTTTGGGGAACCAATGGAATAAGGGTTTTGTAATTTCATCCAAAATCAACATATCAATGGGTACAATTCTACAAAAAAAACTAATGTTCCCCATATAATATGTGAATACTAGTAAATAACATCGTATTTTTGAGGAATATGGGTAAATAAAATTGGTTATATTAAGAAATAATAATTTAATCCTTTATAATCATTAAGCACTTTATGATAAAATATAATATATTTTCTAAATATAATTTTGAGAAGAGTTCATTATATGTCTCTATAATAGTTGTTATTTTAGGATTTCAAGAATATATTCATTATAATAAGTTTTGATCATCATCTGTTATAGTGAACTATTTTATATCTTTTCCTACGATTAGATTTTTTGGTGACTATAATGAAGAAATTAATGAAGAGAAATTGATTTTGGGACTTATAACAGATAATCTCCTTAATAATAAAGAGGATTGTGAATATCAGGAATAATATAAAAATTAAGATATTAAAATATAGTAATACTCATAAACTAAAATATAAAAGACAATAATTTAATTTAATATTAATGGGAACATTTTAAATACTTAAAATGAAGTCTCATGGATATTCAAGAAACTTATGGAGAATATAATAAGGTCATGGATGAAATAAATTATCAAAATGGATTACATGGGTGTGCTTTCATCCTTTTGTATAGAAAAATTCACTAATAAAAGAATCAGTAGGGATATATGTCAATCCCATGAGTTATATTAATGTGGAGTTGGACCATTTATCATTATTGGTTTGTGTGTCTAAAAGTGACAACTAATTGAAGAGGCTTCAAAGAATTTAAAAATCAATATGATTTATCCATGGTGAAAGATATAAGAAATATTTAAGAGTCTAAAAATTTGATTTCTTTTAATATGAATTGTAGTTATAAGAGAGCGACGTTATAAACATTAATCTATAGTAGAGAATTATATAAGTTTGGGGAGATGGGATTATATGAAAGAACCCATGTGATGGAATTCCTAAAAAATAGATGTTAATTATTTGATAACATTTAGGGATTTATTACTAAGATATTATATATATAATATTTTTTATTTTATCTCATAATATTCTATGAGTTTATTTATATATAGATAATTGTGTTTTTTCTAATATTTCTCAAAAAAATTCATTTCCATGTATTAATAATCAATTATTTCTAACACATTAGTTAAATTAAATAAGGTGGAATGTATCATTAATGAGTAACTTGATTCATAGTCAAATTTGTTTAGGTGATATAGAGTATCATAATTTATATATTCTTATCTCATTCAGGATTTGAATATAAATAATTAAATTTTAAATTATTATTGATTTACTTGATGGTTTTTATTAATTGGTATTCACATGTTGTAAATGTTTTTGTATAAAAAGGTGTTAATATATGATTTTCAACATTAATATAATATTATACAAGGTATTCTATGTTTTTATATTTCCTCATTGAATAAATTTATTATAAGAATTTATTAATAACAAACAATAAATGATTAAGTAATTGGATGAATAACATATGGTTAACTAATACCATTACATTTAATTATTTCAATATATAAATAGTTGTTAAATAAATTATTATTGTATTAATTTACTGATTAATAATTCACTAAACCCCATTTTTCTTTAGTATTATATAATAATTCAATTAAAATTTTTGACAATGTTAAAATATAAAACATATGAAAACATTATCTACTATAGATAACCTTGGATATTAAATTAATTATAGTTTTAAGGTAAACATTAGCAATATGTAGACCTCAGAACATGGTTCCATCAATTAGAGCATTATTTTGAGGAGGATATTATGAAGATTATGTAAGATGAGGTTGGTTTAAATTTAAAATTTGTTTATTATACATTCCTTCACTTCAATAATAATTATTTATTTTTAGCATACCATTAACACTTTATACACATAAATCCACACCATATTATTCTACCATTAGATCGTGAGACTGTTAGGATATTCTCACATAGTGAATGAAATATTTTACAAGATAATAAAGATTCTATTAATGGAATTAAAATAGAAAAAATACAAAACAAATTGACATTACAACAAAAATAAATTGAATTCATAAATAATCCAACTTGAGGATTCCATATTTTTTATGTATCATCAAATAAAAAAGATGATTTCAATTCACGTGGTTTAAAAAACCAATTATGATGTATAGAATACCATAAGATAAACACTAAAAATGGATTAATATAAAAAATTATTCATCATTTACTAATGTTTCATGGATTATCCATGGAGGATATAAATAAGAATATAAAAATTTGTATAATTTATATCACTATAAAAAACCGGCGGATGAGTTAATATAAAATTTAGGTGAAATAATTAATATTATAGATAGATATATTAGATAATGTGGGGTTTTAATATTCTCCCCTGACTTCAGTTTTTCTTTCTTGAAATTACGAAAAAAACCATAGCCAAATTATTTCTTGTCCCATAAACTTATAGATTTACAAAAGATACGTGCGGTACATGGATAGAACATGGAGACACTTTCAAATAATAATATTAAAGTATTACAATAAATTATTATATTTATCCCTATTTAAAAATTATTTATCAATTACTGATATAATATTTCTCTGATGGATTAGTTCTTTTCGGTAGAAATATTACTATTTTATCCCTTAGGGGAGCTTTGGATGAAAAAACTCCTTCTACATAAAATTTAAAAGCTTAAAAATAAAAATACACACACATTTTTTAATAAAAGTGTTGTCCATTATAAATGAGTATACAAAATTTTAGTTTATATTCAAATACCAATCTTATTTTGGGTCAATTGTGATATTTAACACCCTGGTATTTTAAATTATCAATTCAAATAAGACCAAATATTCTTGATTGTGTGTAATATATAAAAAATCAAACCAAAAAGAACCAAAAATAGTATATAACTATAAAAATGTAGTCATTGGATAGCTAAGTAAAAATAGATTCAACTAAGTTTTAAAATTTATATAGAAATAAAAAAGTATTTAATTATTACTATAAAGGCATTGATGAAAAATCATTCATTATATCTACATAACCAATAAAATTGATTTATATTTTAAAATGTAACCCATCTAAAATTATATTTTATGATGCTAAAAATTTTATAGATATAATATATTATTGTTATGAATAATATATTAACACCAATTTTTTTAGAAATTAATAGTAACTAAAAGTAAGGAAGGTTAATATTTCATAATAATTATTTTCCTATGAAAAAATGTTTTGATATATTTTTATTTGTTTAGAAGATAAATTCTAAAATTTTAAAAGTTTAATTTTTTGTAATAAACATCATTTTTGTATTCCCTATGTAAATAATATCTTAAAATAATTTTTAGGATTATATTGAAATATTCAATTTTTAAGTGAATAGTGTGAATATCATTTTTTCCGAAACTATAACTATATAATTATATAAGAAATACCTAAAATTTTGTAAATATTTTTATTTGATAAAATATGAATTAAGAGTAAAACTGTATATTTTTAGAAATCAATATAAGTTTATAAAACATTTGTTTAAAATTATATGAAAATTAGTAATATTTTACAACAAAATAAGCTTTTTTTAATATTTCTCCAATAATTAAATTTTATTTTTGTAAAATTTATTTATTTTTCATTATTCTAAAGATGTATTAATTTTATAATAATCATATTTATATCCTAGAAATAAAATACATTGATAATTTTATCCTACATATATATTTTATTTTTAAAAATATATTTTTTTCTCCTTTTCTATTTTTTGTATTTTCTAATATACACTTTAAGGTTTAGTGGAAACTGTAAATTCTAAAATTAAAATACCACAACCCATCATTTCAAAATTTAAATTCAAATTAAAACGATCATCAACCAAACACCCATATTCAAAATTTTAAAACATGTGTCAATCCCAACACCACCTAATCAACTCATGCTATGAGATATTGAATTGTGATCCACCTTGATCATCATTCTGTGACACTGAACATTCATCATGTCCACTTCGACAGTGAGAACCATCTACCAATCAAAGCTACCAGAACGAACTCTAAATAGATCACATATAAATATTATCTATTAAATTTGATGATATATTTTATATCAACATTATCATATTACATAATAATATCAATATAGTTTTTTATTTAAGTATGATTACTAAGATTAAATTTAATGACCATTAAAATGGTAAAACGATTATTTTAAAAGAATTATTTTATTAATATTATGTAATTATTATCTAATAAAATAAACTATTCACTTCTAAAAGGTGGAATTAATATATTTTTAAATACTATATTTTAACAAATTATGACTCATTTAATTGGTAATATATACTAAATATGATTAAGAGCACTTAATTGTTGAAACAATGTTTTTCTACAAAGTAGATTTTCTATGCTTGAAATAATAATAAATTAAATGTTACTTTTCTCATAATTTTGTGTTTAATTAAATTGAATTGAATTTATATTTAATTTCATTGCATAAAAAATTAATAGGGGTTATTTTATATATATAATAAAACATAAGTTACATGGATAAAACCTTGTTACCCTAGTAAAAAAATTAAAAATTAAAAATATAAGAAAAAATTGCATCCCAAATGTTTAAAACATATGTGGAAAAAATGGTTGAGGATTTATAAACCTACTATCACCCCAAATTCAATTATATACGACTTTTGGAACCAATTACCCTTGAATAGTATCATTATATTATTGAAAAATAATGGGTACTCACAAAAGTGTCATTTTATTCACTTATTAAAGGAAACACTTCCATTAATTCCACACCCATTACAAAAAAATTCTCCATAAAAAAATACCATATTATTTCTCCTAGAAAAATATCTCATTTTTATAATCCTATATTCTAAAATATTTATCACAATCCCATTATTTCCAAGGAGACATTTAAAAGAATCTTTATTGTCCCAAATTTAGTATTACTTAATCTTATATTTTTTCCTTATTCTTTACCATATTGAAATTTCCAAAAAATAGTTATATAATGAAATTATTATCATTATTATACTATTTATTATTTTATTAATGAAACAATCTTTAGTTATATTTTCCATTCACTTAGAAAAGTAAAGTAACATAGATCAGGTATTGTGCGGACTACCACCGTCACAAAGTGGCATCTTTGATTTTTCACTATTGTATCACTTAGTAATAATGATGTAATTGAAAAATAAAAGTGACATATATATAAAAATAAGTAATATAAGGATAAAAATTATAACCCATCTTCATGTCCTCTTGTTTCATGGGAAATGAAAATGTTAATTGTGCATTGTGTGAACTACCTCATACATGAAGTGATTTTTTTCATCTTAATTTTCATTATTTATCAAAACCACTTCATATATGTTTCAAAAAAATTATAAAAATATAAATAATCTCGTTATTATCTTTTTATTATGATATTATGTCTAAATAAACATTTTTTAACCATAAACCCCCTACTTGAACAATGCTAAAAACTCTATCATCAATGACTACGGGAACTTAAATACTAATATTATTCTACTTTAGTTATAAAATAATGAATGTTTTGTTTTTTTAGAAATGTTATATTATGTATTTCACTAATTATAATAATATAATATTTTATCACTAAAATTACCAAAATAGGATGACACTGATTACTTTTACACAAAACATAAATAAAACACTAATGGAATGATATAAGAGATTTATAAGTCAATATAAGTTATATATTATTGTACATTAAATTATATAAGAATAATAAACTTTGAGAGAATAAAAAATAACAACACTTATATTATGAAACTCACTCAAAATGATCATGATAACTCACACATAAGATTCAAAATTGATTATAACTAACAAATATATATGCATGTAATTATTATAAATGAATTTCATAAAAGGTTATATATAAGAGTAGGTTTATAAAATAATTTTTTAATATAGTTATTTTTTACATAGGTTATTAAATAATTTTAGTGGAAGTTAAGAATGTAGTTAAAGTTTTGTGATAAATAAATTCTCTTCCATAGAATTAAAAATATACTTATTCAACTATATTGATCAAATTTTGATTTTTTTCTACCTAATAAATACATTGTATTTTGTTTCCTTATTTTTTTATTTTTTTATACAATTCTTCTTTATAACATCAATTTCAAATGATTCTTATCTCAGTGATTATGTAACTTGTAAGGGTTTCTTGCTTCAAATTTTTACTCCATGAGAAATATTTCTTATTATACACCATGTTTTATTTATAATGGGGTATCTACTGCCCCTTTAATATTTGGTATCATGATACTATATTTATTAATGGTTTTTATTGTTTCATTTGAACATATATCCTTTAAGTGGTTTTTATTCAATAGTTTTTAATATCGTAAGAGTTTTTTGTCTCATTTTTAATTCCTTGATACATGTTTGATATTACACAACATATTTTCATTTATATAGTGTATTAACTTCTCTATTAACACTAAGTATAATAAATATATTTCATTTAATTATATTTTTATTTCATGGTATGTCAATTATGTTCTTCTGATTATTATTTTACCATTATCATTTGGTTTTTTTCATCTCAATTTTTCTTCATTGAGATATGATTCACATTTTACCCATGTTTTCAATTTTTGATTTATATATTAGTCATGGATTATCTTATAAATTATATCATAATATTTTTGTTTGGTGGATAAAACTCATGTTGATCCATCACTGCCTTTTTCATTCCAAATCATCTATTGTTATGGGAAAAGTCTTTAAATTATTTTACTCTGTTAACACTATATATTTACATACTTTGATTGAAAAATGTTCAACTATATGGAATACATAGATTGATTAAAGAAATTATTTACATAACCATATATCATATTTTATATACAATTTTAGTGTGAGTATTCTTATATAGAAATATATTTGATTTATTGGTTGGAAAAATATTGATAAAATTTATACATGTTATTCTAATATTGATGTTCATTAATTATTATGGGATATTCATTATGTATATTATAGATTACTAATTCTTTAATATGACTAATTCATTAGACTAAATTAGTGAAGTTTGGGGCTTAAAATATCCCAAAGATGCACCAATGGGTATCATGATAAAAACTAGCATGTGAATTTTGGTTTACACTATCCCATAAAATAATATTTCATACTCATAGAATTAGTAATCTATATAAGAATATTGGACTAGTTCATGGGATTAGCTATCCAGCATTATAAATTTCATCTCTAAGGAAAAAATGATCATCATCTATATGATATATAGATTTATATTGCTATGCATGGATGTATTTTTCTTTCAGTTTAATTATACTAAGGCATTATTTTTTATTATCTATTCCTATCATATTAATTTTTCTCATCTTATTCTTTATAGGGATCCATGATTTTAATGTCTTCGATTTACCCATAATGATAATTTGAGATCACCCCTTCTTATGTTTCCATTTCTGAAGGTTATGAAGAAATGTAGTACACATAATATTTCTAGAAGAGTAGCATGTGTGGAGAATTTTCTGAGATTTTTTGAAGACTTATTAATGATTTTCTAGTTTTTATGCAGTTAAACAATATCCATTTGAAGAGAAAGTCGTGGATTTTTTTCGTTAAATGTTTTTCCAAAATAAATAAACATTAAACCTAATGGGTCCATTTAATGTATGTGACTCGGTGTTTTTTAGTGATAATTCATTTATTGATGGTTAAAATTATGTGGTTTCAAATAATTTCAAATTCAATTTTTAAATTAGGTACTTATTCCCAATGGATTCTAAGAGTGCATGTCAAGGGTGTCAAAATTTCTATCAAAGGAGGGTTTAGATATCTTTAGAGTTTACGATGTCAATTGAGGACAATTTAAGGGTTGATAATATAACGTTCATCATAATCTCAAAGGAGTGAATAACCCTTTAGGTTAGTTATGGTAGTATTGAATAAACATGGGATTAGGATAATATAAATTTAGTGAAAATCCTGGGATAAGACTAAGGTATATGTTTATGTATAATAAAACACCCTAAAATTATAGTAAATTATATATTTTGTGGTTATCCTAATAATAAAATCCTAATCTTAATACTCTAAGGGGATGTAGGATCTTAAACATATGTATATAAGGTTAATAACCCAAAAAATAAGAGATTTGGTATTAACTTGATCATCGCCCAATGCAGGTAAAAGATTCATAAATGCACACCTAATTTCATACTCCTTGGGGATATATGTTTTTTAATGAAATTCTATGTAAAACATTATGATGGATGTAAATATATTGGTTATAAAGCCTAATATTATATCATCACGGATAACTTAGGAAAAAATGGAATCTTATGTAAATTTATATTCTAATTGATATTTACTTTCATGAATAAAGGGTATGTTGAATTTTGAGATCATGGATTCAAATGATTCTTGGTATTATAACATTATAATAAAATTCTTGTTAATTTGGGCATGTTATTTTTAATGATTAGGTAAATTAAACTTAAAGAAACATAGGTTGAATAAATAGTGATATATATTGATCTAAAAGACTTGAAATCTAAAACAAATAGTGTCATAGAGTTTAATATTGTGAATTTTTATTTTTATAATACTCTTATGATAATAATTTCTAATCACACATGTTAACTCTTGTGGTTTTAGTAATGGTTGAATCTCAAGGGAATAAAGTTAAAAATAGGTTACATGGATAGTGTGATAATTTTCTTAATTAGTAACCTAATGGGAGAAGAACTATAGATTGAAACCTTATGATTATAAAGAATATATATAAAAAATTTATGATTAATAATATAATTTAGTTGGGTTCCTAAAAAATAAAATAAGAGAAGGATAGAGTCTCATGGAAGTTCGGATGTTGATGATGATAAAGAAAAGAATGATTAATTTCCCAGAAGTCACAAATTTGGGTAGAAACACCCATGATATTATATCTAATGAAGTAGAAGACGTTTTATCTATGGTAAACGAGGATATATAGAAACTAATTTCTGAAGAAAATAGAATATCTTAATAGAAATGGTGGTCAGAAATAGTATTTTTTGAGAGGTTCTACCAATAGTTATATGTCTTAAATGTGGTAAATCTGGAAATTATCAAATCCAATACCCTAATCCATGGGAGAAAAAGGATTATAGACAACATAAATTTATAATACGAGGAAAATCCAATGAACCAACACTAAAAATATAGGTTCTTGAACTTTTAAAGATTGAGAAACATTTTTTACCCACTTAAGAACTATGTGTGTCATATTTATATCATCTACAACCCACTCTCCTTTGCCTAAAATATTTACTAAAAAAAACCCCCAATGACTGGATATTTAATTATTAATAAAAAAATGTCTATTTGTGTAATTAATTTATCCCAATTATATCACTGCTCTCTATTATTTTTTAGGAATGTGCATACTATAAAATCCTATTATCCTATCTCAAGTGATATTTTATGTAATATTAGGTATAGATAATATCTCTTGACATAGTGTCCATGATAATTTCCAAGATAGTAAAATCACATCAAAAAAATTAACCCATGACCACCTGTTAAGTCTATTTATATAATCATTATGAAAATAATTACTCACATTATATTTAGTCATTTATCCCAACTGTTTAATGAAAAACTACACATTTTTTATGTTCATATTGAAAGAAAAAAGATGGGTTCATTAGTTCAATATAATATAGTAAGGAGAAAACCTCACTATATAAAAATATTGATTTTGGAATATGTTTAAGATACAAAAATCTAAATTCTTATGTGGGTTTTAATTAAAATTACAAGGAGTAAATTTATTTAAGGGGGTGGAATGTAACACCCTAATATTTTAAAATATATATTTCTTATAAGATAAAATATTTTTAAAAGCATGCGATGCACACATCCCTGAACCACAATGAACCTTATAATAATATATGACTATTAAAATGTAGCCATAGAATTGGTTGGTGAAAATATATGTTACCAAATTATGAAAAATATATATAAATAACAATAAATTTCATTATTCATACATGTTTATTGATAAAAATTCAATTTGTGCAGTTAAGTAAATAATAAGACCAATTTATACATTAAAATATAACCCTTCTAAAGTTGGGTTTTATGTGATTTATTTTAAGATACTAAATATATTATGGATAAAAATATATTTTCTATATGAATAATATATTAAAATTTTATTTATTATTAATTTATAGAAAATAAAATTATGAACAGTTAATATTAAAAAGGGGTTATTTTCTCATGGAAACGATTTTCATTATAATTTTATGGTTTTATTAAAAATATAAATTATTAACTTTAATAATTTTCATTTGAAATAATAAAATTAATTTTTAGATTTTGAAATTCAATATTATCCTAAGATGATAATTTTTTATTTTTTTTAAATAGTTTATTTTTAGGTGAATTGTGAAAATATCATTTTAAGCAAAACGGTAACATTATAATTATATAAGAACAACCTAAGTGTTTATAAAAAAATTAATTAATTATATAATTCATTAAATGTTAAATCTATTAAATTTTGAATACCATTAAAAATTTATAAATTATATAATTAACATTGTATAAACATAAGTAATATTTTCTAATATAAGAAACCGTTTTTAATATTTTTTTCTAAAATTTTATATTATTTGGGTAAAAATAGGTATTGTATTTATTTTAAATACATACAAATTTATTTATAAACTAATTTATAAAATTTAAATAAAATACATTGATAAGTTTATCCTATGTATGAATTTTACGCTTAAAAATTCTCCTTTTCAAAATAGGTGTTTTTGTGTGTTACAAGCGCTAATGTTAAAATTGAGTTTTCTTACACACAGAAATTTTAGATGATAAAATGGATTAGATAATTTACATAAACATAATAATATTTTGTGATAAGTATAACTTCATTTTTAGGAATAAATATTTTATTTCAATATTAAACATAACGACCATGATAATGGTAAAACTATTATTTTCAAAAAAATGTTCTATTAATGTTGGAATGTTTTTATCTAATAAAATAAATTACTATCTTCTAAAAATTAGGTTTAATATAATTTTTAATAAAATATTTAATTAAATTATCAATCATTAAATTAGTAATAAATACAAGATATTAATAATAAAACTTAATGGTGAAAATAATATTTTTCAACAAAAAATAGATTTTCTATATATATATTATTTTAAATTAAAAGTTAATTTTCTCATAATTAAGAATTGGATTATATAAAATTTATATTTAAATTAGGTTAATCAAACCAAAATTTTATATGAGGGTTTATTTTATATGTTTAGTAAAACATAAGTTACTTGTATAAAAAATAGTCACTGAATTAAAAAAACGTACAAATTTAAGATCAAATGACATTGAACATGTTTATAACTTTTATGTAAATAATTTTTTGAGGATTTATAAACCGATTATTACCCCAAAATTTATTATTTATCACTTTGGGAACCATTTAACCTTTAATAATGTCATTCCATTATTGAAAAATATTGGGTTTTCACAAACATTTTCTTTTCTTCACATATAAATGGGGATACTTCCAACCCTTCATGCCACACAAATTAATTTTTATTTCTTCCTTAAAATCTAAAAGTTTTATCTTCCTAGAAATATCTCTCAATAATGTAATCCTATGGTCACAATTAGATATCCTAATCCATTCATTTCCAAGAATAATTTAAAAGGAAATTTCATGCTCCAAAACTGAGTATTACATAATCTTTATAATTGTCATCTCGTTTAATACATTAATAACCTATCCAAAATAAGGTTATATAATTAAATTAGTATAATTAGTATAATTTTTATTATATTAATGTTATATATGTTATTTATTATTTTCCACCAACTTAGAAAAATAAAATAACATCAATCGTGTGTTGTGCAGATTATCACCTGTAAGAAGGAACATCATTGATTTTTCACCACATACTCTATTTTACATTTATATTGATATAATTGAAAAATAAAATAAATTTATATAATATAATTATGAATATAAAGATAAAAAATATTATAAACCTTTATTTCCTCTCATTCTTTTGGAAATTAAAACATTAATAATTCATTTTGTGGACTATTACCTACATGATGAAATATTTTTCTTATTTATATTCATTATTTATCTAAACCACATAAAATATGACTCAACCCCTTAAAATATAAATAATATCATTACACACATATTTTTAATGATATTATTTCAAAAATAAATAATTATTTTAACCACAATCACCCATAATATTATGTAATATTCATGTTTGGTTTAATTTAACCATCTTCTTTAAAACATCTATAAAACTATATCATGGATGATTATGATGTAACACTCAAACTTCAATTATAGTAATCTTTTATTTCTAAAAAATAAATAGCACAACAAACATAGTTTTATTCAATAATGTTATTAAAACCTAAATTCTAAAATTTTATAAATTTAACTTTCTTAAATTATTTACATTATTAAATAAAATATCAAAATTAACTTAGTGTGAAATTTTTTTATTCTTCTGTAATAATTGATTTTTTAGTGAATAGTAAATAAATACCCTTTTTTTCAAAACTATCATTAAATTTAAAATTCACATTAAATTTTTAGATTTTTTATTAATGATACATATGATCCATTTGATTTATAATAATATAAGAAATTCTATAAATTTTCTTGATTTTGATATAATTTATTTTTTTTTTCTTATAAATGAATTTTTCTAAAAACTCCATTTCATTGTGTTTTGTTAACTTATATTAAAACTAATTTATTTCACTTCTAAAAATTATATCTTTAAAAACATTTCCCATATTTTAAATCATGAGATTAAAATTTTTTAAATATTTTCCTCTTATTTTTTCATTATTAATTGTAAATGTAGTAAATATTTGTCACCTCGGTAAGGTTAAAATGGGTAAAAAACGGTTAAAACCATAACATATATTTCCAATTTCAACCCTAATATTGTATTAATATCCTTTTTTTGTTTCCAATTCTCTATATACATCCCAAATTAGTATATATTTCAATTTGGTTTTAATTCCCTTCGATATTAACATTTATATTATTTTAAGTAAATAAAATTCCAAAATGTCCCTTTCTTGACTATAATATCTTAAATTTTAGTTACATAAGGATAAATAGATGATAATTTCGGTTATAAATATTTCATTGAAATATAAAGTAATTATTTTTATCATATAAATTTATTTTTAATTTTTACTGATTAAATAATTACCTTAAATTTATTTATAACATCAATAAAGTGCTTGTAAAACCAATTAAAATCGTATAAATAATTCTAAAAACCAATAAAGTAATTTCTATTGGGTGATTTATAGTGAAATAAAAATTAAATATATGAATATAACATATTAGGGATGTTTTAATATTTTATATTCAAATTTCACTTCTTAATTGATGTATTTAATGCCATATTAAATGATTAATGTCAAAAATAATATTTGAGATATTTTATGAAAAAAATTATTATTAAATTTATTTTCTTTATAAAAATATTGAAATAGGAAAAATTAGATAATATATGTTCTGAAATTTCATTGCATGTAAATTTATGATCTAATTTTATCCTTATAATTAAAATTATATCCCTCTAATATTGAAAAATGGTTATTGTGTTTAAGGTAAAAACATGTTACTAGAGGGTTAATCTAAAGGGATAAGACCTAAAATGACCTAGACACATGATTAATCTTCATTGGTCAGTTTTATTTTTAATTTTCCCTTATAAAAAAATATTATTATTCATTTTGGATCCATTTTTCTAGGAAATTCACTTAATATTATTTTGAAACATTATATTTTACAAGTGTTCCACTTAACTCAATTATAAAATGGAACCTAATATTCCAAATTACTCACACAAATTATTCCATATATCTCAACCAAACCATGAAAACATATCTCCCTTGAATCCTTATCCACATTCTAGAGGTTTTTTTCCATCAAAAATATGAAGCCTCAAGTTCTTTAGAAGAGATCCAAAGGAGGTTTTTTTAAGAGAAATTAATCATTTTTACAAATAATTAAAATTTATTTCTTCTTCTATATTATTTGAATATGTTTTTTTCATACTAAAATAATAACTCTGGTATCATAAATATACTAATATATAATTATTAGTATGTTATAACTATTTTCCATCTCTTTCCCATCCTACAAAAAAGTAAAAAATATCGCTTGTGTGTATGTATGGTTTACCATCTCCATGTAGTGGTACAATTCATTTGACATTACCATGTAAGATGGATGGTCACAAATATGTAAATAATAACTGTTATTATATTCATTAAATAACTAGTATTCTGAATTTATAATATCTTTATACCATATTACCTTTCAATTCATTGGAAAATGATAACACCGCTCGTGATTACGTTTGGACTACCACCACTATGAAGCTATATGATTCATTTTTTATTTATTATAAACATGGATGGTAATAAGGGTATATTAGATGAATATATATATATATATGATATATATAATATAATAAATATTCTATTAATATGAATAATTGTTTACCTTTCTTCAATTTCATCCATCAAAAAGTGAAAACAACATTCATGTTTATGTACGGCCTACCATCCATATGAATAGTGTAAATCATTTTTATATCTCCACCTTTCAAGGATGATTAAAAATATGAATATAATGAATATATATTATATTTATATAATTATTTAAACCATTTATATTATATATATATATAATCAACACTCATGGATTAAAACTATAAAATCAAACCATATGTGAAAAAAGTTGTTAATTCTCGGAAATGACAATTTTCATAAATAAATATTAATTAAAGATTATTGAAATGATATAAGTAGATCATATATGATATTATAAGTACATATATTGTAATATCCAATCTTTTCCATGTATGCTCCTCTTGATATTTTGGTTTAATCTCTTTTCATTTGGGTTTTTTGTCTTCTCTAATCCTTGGTGGTCGAGTCACTTATAGAGATAATGAGATTTTGCAAAGGGAAATAACCTAAAGTTTAGGGATTTATGTTTTTTAGAATTAATGGTGTATGGGTATAAATGTTTCAAGATTATTTGAGGTTTCTCCATGATTTTGGAAGGCTTTGGATGTGTTTTGGTTTCTTTCTGTAGAATATAGGATGAGAGATATCTACATGAAATGTTCATGTCATGAAAATGTTACATGATGTGAACATGCAGCATGGATGACATTATGAACTACATTAGATTGTGAAATGGTTAAAAATTTTGAAACTATTTCATGGATTGAAATGGTTGATCTGGTTTATATTCACCAAAGGTGGCATATTTTTTTCATATTTCATAAATAAAGAAATTCATGTCATGAAAGGGTTTCACATCATGAATATCTAAAGATCGGTGGTTTTAACCCATGATATACATATGATTTCATTTCATTCACTTTGGATCCTTCTCTATAGAACCCTACAGATACTCTATACAATCTTGGAGTGATTTATTCTATTCTAGATGTCTCAATAAAGTTTTTAATCTCCACTGATTTACTTCACTTTGGTTATCTACCCGTACATATCATTTTGCTCTATTATCATGGTGGAATCTCATAATCATTTTGGATCTATGAGTCTAGTCGAATCCCCACATGTTAAAAACAATTGGTGTGGGTCCCCCTCTCCTTGAGGTATGATGTTTATTTCCCTAATGTGATTATATGTGTTCTTTACCCTGCTAAATACAACCTTGAAGTTCCCTTCAGGTTCATTGACAAAGGGGGGAAGTGTGAATTTTAGGCGGAGAAAAGACACTGGGAGAAGTTGTTAAGTGGAGTAGTGAGATAGGGGTAGTTGATGCTATGTTAAATTTATTTGGAAGAGCTACAAGATAGGGAGATAATTAAATCTGATGATGCTAGAAGTGATCAATCAAGGATTAGATATCATGACGACTAAAGTTAGTTATGAAAGCAGTTCATTGGTATACATGTATCAGTATGGAATCAGCAATTGGTGACTAGTAATGAGGAGGTCCTTTGATGAACTTCTCATTATACTCTTGTTTCTCACACCAAGATTAGAACATGTGGGCTTAGAGTATGTGTTGATTAAATCCTTTTTCACTATCTTTATCGCATGAAATGAATGGTGGTTGAAATTGGAAGGAGTATTAATGAGGTATCAATGTGTGTAGCATTGCTATTAGAAGAGTTTTCAACAAACCCAAAGGGGGATATTGTTGGAAAAAATCCCTCAAGGTGTTCTCTCAGAATGTTTTGGGTTTGATTGTGTTTGTTGAAAAAGCCATTTGACCACAAATGAGTATCATTGGTGTTTTCCAAAGACAGGTTTTTAAGGTGGTGTAGTTTCCTAGTGTTTTCCATATTTTGGTGCCTCAAAATCGGGAATTTTTGCGAATAGTAATGAGTGAAATCAAAAAAGGTAAAGAAATGAGGAGGCTGGAACATGGATCATGTACCACATGTGGGAATAGAACGTAGCTGCGTACCAGTCAGTGGTAATGGTACGCGGGTGCAGTTTGAGAAACTGAAAATAGTTTGCGGCGAAAGCCGGTGCAGTACGTGGTTGGTTGAAGTAGGAAGAGGAGATTGATCTTGTACGATAAAAGGCAGTCTGTGGACCATGTATGAAAAATGGTTCATGGGCGGTTTGTGGTTCATGAGGGCTGAAATATCGGTAAGTGGTGAAGGTTGGATTAAATATTTGGTAAATCTGGGATTAGTGGATTTTCAGGTATCTTTTACTATATAAGAATCACTAATCTCACCAATTACTATGGAGATCAAATATCATTAGAACATCTTTTTGATCTGGGATTTTGGCAATGTATGAAGGAGATTCATGGAGAAGGAAGTCTGGTACGTGGAAGGAGTTGACTCGGTACACAGGGGGGGAATCTTCAGTATGCGAGTGGTACCTGGAGGGGGAGCTCCGGTATGTGGAAGCTATGGGAGTCCGTGAATAGATAACAGTTAGCAGAAAGAGGGAGATTCACATCAAAGGTTTACAAAATCAGTACATAGTAGCGGTACGCGATAGCAAAGGCAGAGTCGATAAAAATTCACATAAGTGGCTACAATACGTGGAAGGGGTGATCGTTGTACCAAACCTGGTACTTAGTACGCGATAGAGGAAGCTGGTTTTCAATTTAAACAAAGAATCTTGTGAAAGCTTCAATTCAGTGTGAAAAATAATTTTTCGGTACCTAACAGTACCCAATAAGTTGGACTTCATCTGTGGGTGAAAAAGGGACTTCAACAAAGAATCTACCTATAGTTGAGGACGCAAGAATTCTTCAAAATGAAGGTACCTACATGTTTATAAGCTGTGTTTGACCTACAAGTCGATAAAATGTGAGTGCATTTTTTTCTAAGACAAGTGAGAGAAGGAAGAGGAACAAGGTGACCCTTTCCACCTGCAATGATCCAGATAAAGAGGCATAGGGAGTGAACCTTGTAAATGCAGCGAGAAGACCCAAAACCTTGTAAAGGAAGTGAGCTTGGAAATAGAAGATCTAGCTCGAACATTGTACTTGTTATTGGAAATAAGTCTTAGTGAATTTTCTACACTAGCACATTGTCATTGTATACTCCTTGGACGTATCCTAGTGAGGGTGAACCAAGTAAAAAAAATTTCCCTGTGCATAATTTCATATCTGTTCGTATATTGCTACAAGAGGAAGAGAGAATTGAGTTTTGTCTTACGATGAAACAATATCTGAATAAGAAAAGGTTTTAATATGTCATACCATGATTCCACCCCCCCCCCCCCTCTTAGGGTATTAAAACTAGTGGACCTAACATGGCCCATTTAATTTTTTGGTTGTGGTATCTTGGGAGTGACCAAATAATTTCTTTGAGATTCATAGTTTTTTGGTTTTAGAAGGTTATTGTTAGTCATTCATCTAAGACTTCTCCTTTCCAGAAAATCTGAAGTTTGGACTGACCAAGAAAGGGTTGATTTTTTTTAGATACATGTAAGTTATCATTTCAAGAGATGAAGGAAAGGTTGTCCTTAGCATGGATCCTCACCCTACTTGTTCCAGGTAAGGGCTATATTGTGTATTGTGACACATAAAGAGTTGGACATAGAGTATTTTTGATGTCGGTGGGCCAAGTTATTTCTTATAGCTTCAAAAATATAAGGTTATATGATATTAATTATCACACTCTTAACCTAGAGTTAGTTGTGGTGGAACATGATTGGATATGTTGGAGACATTATCTTTTGGGTGATAGGTTTTGGTTGTACATGGACCACAAGATCCTCATTTGCATATTATCTTAATGAGAGATGAACCTTTTATAGATAAGTTGGGTTGAGTATCTTTAGTCTTTTGAATTCAAACTGGTTTTCATACCAGGTAAGGGTAGCATCATTGTAAATTCCATGAGCTATAAGCTACAAACAATGTAGTATCTGAGTCTTGCGATGAGTATATGATGATGGAACTCCTTGAAAAAAAGAATATAGATTTTTAGGAGTCCCAAGTTCAAGCATTTATGACATTGAAATATATAATACCTATTCTTTTAGACCGTATCAAGAATGAGAATATATCTAATCTGAAGGGCTTAGATCTAAGGGACATATTATATGGTGGTGAGCCACCATTGGGATGTTCTCATGGAAGTGGAAATTTTCATCTTTTCTGTAGTCGAGTATGGGTTCCTATGGGATTGAAAAAGGGAATGATGATAGATTTTCATGCTTCTATATGGGTGGTACGTCATGTTATAACAAAGATATATCATGATATCCATAGATAGTACTAGGGGGACAAAAATGGAAAAGTATGTAGTGTCCTTTGTGGTGAAATAGTATACCTGTAGGTAGGTGAAACCCTAGAATCATAGCCATGTTGGTTTGTTGTAGCCTCTTCCCATTCCAATGTGGAAATGGGATGATGTCACTATAAATTTTGTGATAATATTTCTTAGGGAACATCCTAAAACTGATAATGTATGGGTGATTATAGATCGACCGATCATGGTAGCCTACTTCTTCCCAATCAATGAGACTTTGATTATTGATTATCTGGGAAGTCTTTGTGTGTGAAAGATAGATCATTTTCACAGTGTTATAAGGATTATCGTTTCTGATATGTATCTTTATTTAATGTCTCAATTATTAAATGGTCTTCATAAATCTCTAAGATCACATGATCATAATATTATAGAATATCATCCTTGGAATAAAGGCCAATCTGAATGAACTATTCAAATTATAAAGGTTATATTACAAGCTTGTGTTTTGGATTTCAATGGTTCATGGGAGAATAATTTAGCACTAATTGAGTTCTATTATAATGATATTTTTTGAGAATCTATTCAAATGAAACAATTAACAGATTTTTATGGAGGGCCTCTCCATTATACCATTCATTGGTTAGAGGTATGTGAGACAACGCTTGGTGGACCTAGTCTTGAGTAGGATATGTCTGAGTAGGTTTAGTTTATCAAGTGGTGGTTGGTAACCATGTATATAGGTAAGGAATATTTTTCTGGCTATTGAAGATGAACTATGGAGGATGAGGTTGTTCATCATGTTTTTCTTTCAGTTTTTCCTAGGTTAGGGTGACACCATATTAAGAAATAGGGAAAACTAGTGCTCAATTTTGTTGGATCGTTTACGATAGTGGAGAGGTTAGGTCTAGTGGCATACCGATTATCCCTTCCACAGTGCCACAGTTTCATGTATGATGTGTTTCACATGTTACATATTCGAATATATCATCCTAAGCCTTCTCATGTGTTAGATTTTGATAACATGGTTCTAGGTGTAGATGGGTCCTTTTACGAGAATCTGATATGGATTTTGGATAGTGGTGAGATGTATATTTAGAGAAATACTATACATATAGTTTGAGTGTAGTGGAATCATGGGCATGTTCAAGATGAGACATGGGAATGTAGATCTAATATGTGAGCACAATAGCCAGACTTGTTCACCAAGACCCCATAGTTATTCTTGGAGCGGCTCATGGATGATTAGTTGTATGGCGGGGATGTTGTAAGATCATATCTCTTATAGGTATATTCTTCTTGAGGTTTTTGAGGAACCACTTTTCTTTTCGGTTTTCCTTCTTCTCTAAATCATAGTGGTCGAGTGTCTTATGGGGATGGAGATATTTTCCTAGGGTAAATAACCTAAATTTCGGGGATATATATTTATCTGAATTAATGGAGTCTTGGTATAACTGTTTTAAGAGATTATTGGATTTATCTTTGAATTTTTAAGGCTTTGGAGATGATTTGGGTTATTTTTTATAGAAGTTGGACTGAGATCCGTCTTCTAGACACTTTCACATCATGAAAATGTTACACTATGTGAAATTATAACAAGGAATATATCCTAAACTTGTTTAGATTTTAAAATGGGAAAATAGTATAAGTTATTTTACAATGTGAAATGGTCAATTAGGGTTATCTAAACTCAAGGTAATGTGTTTTTTTTATATCTCCTAAATTGGAAAATTTACATAGTGAAAGGTTTTCTCATCATGAATCACTCAGGATCATTGTTTTTAAACCATGATGTGAATATGATTTCATTTCATCCATTATGCATCTGTCTCTCTTAGAACCTAAGATGACTCTCGCTGATTTTGGAATAATTTGTTCTATTTTTGACGTCTTAATCAATAATTTAATCTCTAGTGAGTTCCTTCTCTTTTGATTTCTCCTTCATATTTTATTTTCCCTTTTTTCAGGGTAGAATCTTCTAACTTCCATTGAATTGGGATTTTATCTTGGTGGTTTCTAATCTAGGTTTTCATTGTGATTTCCATTGCCTTCATTCATTTTTAGTGATACATGTTGAAATAATTTTTTGATCTCTAGATAAAGGTAGATGGTAAATAAAAAACCATATTGGACTGTTTATAATTGTTAAAGTGTGTGAAAAAATATGTTATTTTACTGACACAACATGTTCATTAACAAATAGAATAATGGGTGATGATAATCATGTTTGTGGATAACTATTTAGATCCCTTTGAATCTAATGTTGTTTAGACCTGGATTTAGGCTACTAGTATGGTGAGCCTACCCTAGAACAATATTGAAATGGATAATGTCTTTAAAAATGTTTTACCCTGAAATGATTCCTTAGTTTATTTTTGGTGATATATTAACAATAGAAAATTGATTACTTGATTATTGAATGAAAGGGTTTTTGAAATACAAAGGGTAATTGGATAAATTGACCATTATGGCTTATGATGTTATGTTACATTATTCTTATATTTATTAGTTATGTTTTTATTTATGCTAAAATTATTATATAAATGTATTGTCCTAATGATTCTAAAATTCTTATGTAATAGATTTTCCCATTTATATTGAAATACTTTTATAAAGGGATTTCCCTAGGGATGCTGAAATGATTATATTAAGAACTTGGCCTAGTGATGCTAAAATTTATATATAAATGTATTTTTTTGGTAAAGATTAAATTATTATATAAATAGATTGGCCTTGTTATATTGTAATTCTTTTAGGGGTTGACCAGATTATATGTTTGTGCCATGGACATGTGGTTATGATTGGTATGGTTTTTCAATAAGCTCGGAGATATTACAGTATGGTCTTAAATTAGGTTGATTGTTGTATTTTATTAATTAATTAAATAATAGTCTTGATTATCTCTTTATTCAATACACATATTATTAAAATTGTGGTTATGATTTGTATGAGTTTTATTCACACACTAATTTGACTTAATTTTGGTACCCGAGTAGATCACATGGATGTTGGTTTGGACAAGGAAAAGGGACCTTGTGGTTCATTATTGCTTATTGTATGGGTTGTAGATTGGATACGGAACCAACATGGCTTCAGGACTAAGGTATTTTGTGTTTATTTCTGTCACCTTGTTCTTTTATATATATTACTTTCATTTTCACATTTATATACATTCTGTAGTATAATTATTTTATCATTTTATTATTAATGGATTGTTTAGTTGAAATTTATTATTTTATTTATCTGTTGTGTTCTATTGTTTCAGTTATTTTCATTACTCTTTTATTTATTTATTTTCTACAGTGTTTTAACTCTATGAAAGGGGGTATAATGTCCCCACTCTAATCTCTACACCCCCTGATTCTTTTCAGTTTCCTCTGGAGTATAGGGAGGGGCACCTGAGATCCATTAACCAACCATATTTCTTCACATGAGAGAGTTTTATATCAAGTTAAACTACATATATGGTTATTTTAAATAAGTAAAATAAAATTAAATTTATTATATATGATGCTAAAAGTATATAAAATTAATGTTGGGGTTGAGGTATGGGTTTAATTAATAATCCCATCTTTATTTGGGATTATTTATATTCAAGTATACATTAGAAAACTTATTTGATCTTTATATATTCAACATTATATATTTTCATATCCTCTGGTTATTTTATTGAATTAAAATTTTTCCTTTCCTTTTCCTCCCTAAAATTACTCAAGAAAACAAATTAATATTTTTAAAGAAAATCGGATTTATTTTTCAAATAAATCAGAAAAGTTTTTCTTCCATGTATATATCTTACTGAATATGTTTTAAAAATTATTTTTATTATTCATTAAATATTTAATAAATATTTCTAACAATGTTTTAATTTTTTAAAAATGTTTTACAAGTAATATTTCAGTCATTTCAAAAATGATTTATTATTTGACTGTTTTTGCAAAAGTTGAAAAGGAATGTTTTATTTTAACTTTTATGGAATGACTTATATTTCTTACCATCATGATCACTAAATTATTTGAAGATTTATTTATAATATTGAAAGGTCCCTTTCATAGTAAATATATTCATTAATATTTGGAAAAAATTAGATTTTGAATAACTGATTTAAAAATGAAAAGTGAATTTTTATCAAGAAATATTTCATTGATCTTTTTAAAGTATATTCATCTATATCAAAATTATTTGGTGAATATTATTTTTTATTGTGGATGTACTCTTTTTATACCATTATTCATATTAATTTGGATGGATTCTTCATATATTAATTAATTTGGGAAATTATAGGAATTTATAATGCTAGTTTTTCAATATGAATTTTTATGATAAGTATGTTTTATCCCTCTCATATGATTAATAAATTTACCTATTAAGTGATGATAGGGTCCTAATATATGCCTTGATGCATTGGTAAGTCTCATGAGACCAACTAATTTGGGTTTTTATCTTATGACTTGCCTATTTAAATATGTTATATTGGTATTAGGAATTGATAGTGAGATTACGATGAATGGAATTACGGATCCTATCATTATATAACAAGTTATTACTATCCATGTGATTGTTTATGTTTTCAAATTATCCGTTGATTTATTCACCTTTTATTTTTTTAGTTATATAGAATATTTGATTATTTTTTATCTCATCAATATTGATTAGGTTTTATTTACAATATAATAGCTTCTATTTTACGGTTTCCCTTACCAAGTATCTAAGCTCACCCTTTATTTTGTTTTATTTTCCCTTGGATATGAAAATAAGGATATATGAATTACACTAGGAATTTGTTATAAGAAAAAATAATTTTCACATAAAAATTCATATATTATATTTCATGTTTTCATATTTGATGTGAGAATAATATGTGTATTTATTCACCCAATACCATTAAACTATTCGATTCATTAGGATGTGATCACTTATATTTTTTCCAATATAGTAAAATAACCCCAAACTCTAGGATACTAGAGTAGGTTTGTTAAAGTTGTTATCATAGGATGTTTAATAGAATCCTTTGGAACACGATTTAGTAAATAATATATTGGAGAACATAATCCTAGTAAAAACTCTAAGGATGTGTCAAATTATTATATGACATCATAAAATTTTTATTATGGTAAATATTATATGGTTTTACTATTAATACATCTTTTTCTTGATACTACAAGTGGATGTATGTTTAACATAGGTACATCTATAAGTAATAACCCTGAAAATATTTGGTCGAGTTTTTCATGGAAAACATTCCAGTACAATGTGAGTGTGCCCTTACTACACACATGGTTTTAAACTCTAAGTGGATATACTTATGTTAATTCAAATTTTATTTACAACCCATTAGGAACTATTTTAAAATATTTTTATTATTTCAGAATATAACCAGTGATATTATTTATTATTCTATTATTATCTATGACTGAAATTTTAAGTTACATAGAATTTTTCTCCAATTTTTGAAATATACATTATGATTCATAATTTTATGGTCTAATCTAGTGTCTTTAATTGTTTAGAAATAGATCCTAGAATAAGTAATGAAAACTATATCAATTCATGTATTCTATGTAGGGATTTCCCTACTTGTAAAGAAAATTAAACTACAGCTGGAATTGTATCTAAATCTAGAGATGAAACTTTTATAACTATAATGGGGTAGCTTAGTAAGGTTATGACCAATAAAATTGATCATATGGATCATCCTACTGATCAAAAATATGGTGTAACAATTTTGGTCCACTTCATACGTCATCAACCTACATAATTCAATAAGAATAATAATTCATTTTTAGTTGAGAAATATATATGTTACTTAGAGAATATATATTTAATTAGGAAGTAATAAAAGGGAAAGGGTTTTCATGGTAGTTTATCATATTATGGGGATTCAAATCAATGGTGTTTATTTATTCAAAACACTAATGATTAGGAGGAAATATATAACATAAAGTGGAAGGATTTTAATGAACTTTTATTTGAAAAATATTTTCCTTATGAGAAACAAGTAGACATAAAGAGAAAATTACACAGTCTAAGATAAAAGTAAGATTAAAATGTTACTAATTATAAGCCTAACTTTACATTGTTAGAATGAAATGTTGTGAACTATATAAATAATCCAAATAGTATGATCAATCTTTTATTTGATGGGATAAATGTATTACTTTAAAGGGAACTAGTCACCCAATATTTCTCATCATATAGGGATATAGTCTCTATTTCAATCTAGATAAATAAATTATTCTACAAGTATTATAACATTTATGGAATGAAAGATAAGAATAAGGAGGTTGATAAATCTTACAAATTAAATAAGTTAAAATAAAAAAACAAGGGTATAATTCCAAAATTGTATTAAATGTGGAAAGAAAAACTGTGGAACATGCTTGTAGGGAATATGAGTTTTCTTCATTTGTGGGAAGATATAACATTAGTTTCATGATTTAAAGGCCAAGAAATAATTATTCAATGTTCAATGCTTCAACTATAAGGAAATGGTGAACTATGAAAATTATTTTCCCAATAATCAATTAAATTTGCCTTAGAAAAGGCAAAGGGAGAAAGGCTAAGATTTTGTGATCACTGTAGTTGAGGTTGGAATTTCTCAGGATTTAATAGTTGGTACCTTAATTGTAATAAAAAATTTAGTTAATGATTTATTTAATTTTGGACCTTTGTACTATGTGATATCTTCCATGTTTTGTAATAAAATTAGATATTTCCCAAGATCCATAAGAAATGAGTTTTCAGTCAAGATCCCTAGTGGAAATCACACCATAATAAGTATGTGTTAGTTAGTTTCCATTATGAATCATAAAATTTCTCTATTTTTTGAGTTTATTATTATATATATGGTTAAAATTGATATAATACTTAGTATTTATTGGTTTTCAATATATAATGCAAAAATATATTACTAATAGAAGGAAATTATGATTCATGAGAATTCATTATCATTAAAGGGGAGACTGCATCACCTAAATCATATCTAGATCCACATATAATAGCTCTCCATGATTAAATTCTTGGAGAAGAAGAGAATTCACAACATATGTAATTGAAATTTAAACCAATTATAGAATATGTTGTTATTTTGAGAGAATATATTGATGTATTTCCTGAATAAATACATAGAAATCGACCTGAGTGTAAAGTTGAGTATTCTGTTCAAATCATCCCTAATACAAAAGATATATTTAAAACACTGTATAGGATAGATACTATTGAGGTAGTAGAGTTAAAGAAAAAACTATAAAAGTATTGTTATAAAGGATTTGTACACCCAATTGTTTCTTCTTGGGAATCTCATGTTCTATTTGTTAAAAAGAAGGATGATACTATGAGGTTGAAAATTAATTATAGGTAAATAAATTCCATAAATGTGAATAAAAATGTCTTTTACCTAGCTTTGGTATTTTTTAATAAACATAAATGATCAAAAAAAATTAAATATTGATCATCATTTGGGGTATCATCAATTGTGAGTAAGGAAGGAAAATATATTGAAGAAAACATTTTGTATGAGGTATGGGCATCATGAATTTATAATAATTTCCTTTGGATTTACTAATTCACCCACTATATTAAAGGATATTATGAACAATGTGTTCAATAATTATCTTGAAAATTTTTCTATGGTATTTATTTAAGACATATTCATATAAATCAAAAGGTATGATGAGCATAAGAGTCATTTGTAAATCATTAATGAGAATATTAGATAAAATGGACATTGTGGTCAAATTAAAAAGTGTGAATTCTAGATTCACAAAGTTTATTTTCATATTCATATATTATTTAATAATGAAGTATCCATAGATCTGTCAATAATGAAGGAATCTAAATAATGGCCCAAACCGACATACATAACAGTGGTATGTAGTTTCCTTGAATTGAAAGGATACTATGAGAACTTTTTTCCAAAATTTTCTTGATTTCCAAAACCCTTTAAAAAAATTTACATTTAAAAGAGTTAAATTTCTATTGAAATAGGAAGGTAAATAATTATTTCATGAATTAAAGTTTAGGATGATCTATTCACTAGTGTTGGCATTGCCTTCGGGAGGGAATGGATTTATCATATATTTTGATGCTTTAAAAAAGGGACTTGGAAGTTTCCTTATGATGAATGATAAATGTATTTAATATTCATCAAGATATATTAATATTAAAGAAAAAATAACTTAACAAATTTTCTTGAGTTAGCAGTCATAATATTTTCTTTAAGATATGGACACATTATCTATATGGCCAAATATATATGATATACATAGATCACAAGAGTCTAAAATATATATTTTCACAAAAAGAGATAAACATGAGGAAAATTAGAAGATGAGAGAAACTAAATTATTATGATTTCATGATACAATAACACCAAAGAAAGGATAACAATGTGGTTGACGCATTGAGTATGAAAGATCATGTAGTTATAACTAAGATCAGGATTGACAAGGATCCTATATTCAAGGTTTTAGAAATAGTAAATAAGGGAATTATTAAAGAATATGAAACATCACTACTTTTTAAAATTATTTTCAAACCATATTTATTGGAAAATATGAAAAGATTACATATGATGATGAGAATTTTCAAGATAAAATTAATGTGTTGAATGATGGGATAATGGAAAACTTCATTTATGAAGATGGTATTCTAATATTTGGAAATAATTTATATGTTTGACCTATACTTGATCTAAAAAGGTAATTATTATATTCCTATCATATCTCTAATTTCTCTATATATCATGGTCTCACTAAGATGTATTGAGATTTGAAGGAACATTTTCCATGGGATAATATAGAGTTGTAAAATGGTAATTATATATCATCACGCTTGGTTCTTAAAAAGGTGAAGGCTAAGAGACAACATAATAGAGGATCCATGAAACCTCTACCCATTCTTATATGGAAATTAGAAGACATTACTATGGATTTTTTCTGAAATTTACCAAATACTCCTAGAAGAAATGATATCATATGGGTTATTATTGACCGTCTCACCAAATTAAAGAATTTATTTGTTATAATAGAATATTAACCTCTTTTCATCTAACATGACCAAATATTAATGAAGTTTTAAGAATTCCGGATATACTTATTTTGATTTTTTTATCATGATCCAATATTTACATAATGATTTTGGAAAATATTTCATAAGTATATTGATTCCAAGCTTCATTTGAGCATTTCCCATCATCCCCATACTTATAGAAAGTAAAGGAGGAATATTCAAGCATTATAAGACAGGTTAAGGTCATTCTTAGTTAACTTTGAAGGTATTTAGGATCAGGAATTACCTATGGTGGTGTTTTATTATAACAATTGCTTCAATTAAAGTATTAAAATGGAATCATTTGTAACATTTTATGGTAAGAGATATCATACACCAACTTGTTTGGATGACTTTTCTAAATGTAATAATATATTATTTAACCTCTTGGAAGTGAAATTGATAATAGTAAATAATATTTAGACCCATTTTAATGTATCTCAAAGAATTAATAACATCTATGCTAATAACCAAATGAATGATTTATAATTTCAAGTAAGAGATCATGTTTTCTTGAATGTATCTTTTTGGAAGTGTGTTATAATATTTGGTTAGAACATAAAACAGATCCTCAAGTGCATCAAAACATTTTAAATTCTAGAAATAATTAGAGGTGTGGATTACCATTCGGTAATGCCACCAAGCCTCTCTGAAGTAATGTTATGTTCAATGTCACTTTATTGACAACTTACATGCCAAATCCAATGCATTTTATTACCTATGAGGAAATAGAATTGGTACATGATTTAACATATTATGAAGATCATATATAGATTTTGGACACTAGACAATAAGTGTTGAGTAATTGGATGACTCAGATGGTAATGGTACTTTGCTGAAATCATAAGATACAAGAGCCAACATGGGAACTCAAATATTTTATGATGAAGAAAAACCAAAATAAATTCTTCAAATAATATTATGTAAATTTTGAGGATGAAATTTTTCTAAAGGAGGGAAGAATGGTGTCATGACCCTCTTTTTAAATGATGAGGGAGGGATGGAAAAGTTTCATGGAATTCCTTATTCAAGTTGAAAAAGTGATAATGACCCACGAATCCTACCTCCAATAGGCCCTGGGGTTGTGACTAGCACCAATGGTATTTAATATCACAAAATGGGTGGAATTACCATTTTATAGTAACCTAGATTGGGAGATAAGATGCATCAACCTTAAAATAACACCAATACATGTATATAAAAGAATAAAACTGCATACCACATGCATGTTTGAAGTAAAGATGAAAGAAATACAATGAAAACTTTATAAGTAAATACCAAATGAACAAATATAAGAAGCGACATAGCAACTGTCCCATTATCCAAGCTAGTAAGGTTCAGCATTGTCCGTGTAATATCCCTTGAAACCTGAAAATAGTTTTATATACATAGGGTGAGAATAAAATTATACTCATTAGAAAAAGCCAAAGTCTCTCAGGAACAAGTGGGAGAATCATAATAATTCCCCTGTGAGAAAAATAGAAGAAACTAAAAAACACATAACAAGGTATATTATCCACCCCAACCTAACTATGGCATGCTCACTAAATAAAACAAGTCAATTAAAGTAACTTAGTAAGAACATCAAAATTTGGTTACTCATAACCACTTCCCACTAGTTAACTACCCATCCCTAATTATGAACATCCTAATGATGCCATGCTCTTCCATAAGCCCGAATTTCATAGCCTACCCGAAAACAGTAGGGGAACATACCACATTCTTCTCACAAACACCTGGGACACAACAACATCACACCCCACCCAAATATTCCTAGGATACAAAACCACAACTTCTTTCCGAAGACATGTGGGGAAGTACAAAATATCTCATCTTGAAGATACTTGGGAAGCAAACCTTTCCCGCAGACACCTAGGCCTAACAACCACCCCACAACATGTTGGAAGAGTTTAGGGATACCAGTTCCTAGAAGAGGGAGTAGATAAGACCCAATAACTTGCCATCCATCCTCCCACCAAGATGTTGGTAAAGCATACCAACTCATAATAATGGGGTGTTTTGGATATAGTGCTCATCCAGGGTGGGGTGCGTATATAAAACACAAGGAACTAAAAGTGTGTATATATATATATACATACATATATATATGTACCAAACACTCATCCCAACCTATCAGTTTTAAAACAAAAAAGAAACCCACAAAACTACCTTTCTTTCTACCTCTAAATGCACATATCAGAATGAACGACGATCACTTCACAATTCTAGAAAATACATACTATTGACACCAAATTATTTTGAAATTAAAATGAATTTATTAGTTATTCCATCCCTACCTGGGAAACTACCAAGAACAGAATAAGACAAGTAACATCATAACCCACGCACACTTCACTGTAGTCTCTATAAACTATGGGAGAATGACCCACGCAAGGTAACACCATCCTTCTTCAAAATCATCCCTCCTTACCCATCCTCGATATCCCCACTACATGAAAATCACCATACTCATCACACACAGTAACATAAACATAACACAAAGTCATCATGTTTCCCTACTACCCAACCACTGCCCAGATGTAGTCCAACTACATAACAAGTTCATCCATTATACAATAAACCAATCTCTCAACCCAAGATTCTATCACACCACTCGTACCACTCCACACACAGAAACTCCCAACCACATCACCACATGACCATCAAAAAACACAGGGTCAAATATATACATACACAGTACATAGCACACGACAACACTAAATAGCAAGGTGTGTTTAGATTTCTATAACCATAATTCTTTAATTCCACATTCATTATTTAGGGGTGATCACAGAATATATTCATTCAAGGGGAATTCATTTATTTACCTCGGTATACGTTATTAATCAAGTTTTCATGTTCATAACCATTCAATGAAAGATTAACAACAAGTATTCATGAGTATGATGCACAAACAGATACCACCAAACGCAAGGATTTTCAGAGGGCATACGACCAACAAAATTTACATCATGGATCAAAGATAACATATAAAACAATGAAAACATCATCGTCATCTCCCTACCACTTATTTCTTACTTTGATTAAAAGGATCCAACTGTATTCACAAGAAAACATCTATATACCCACCCCAAATGATACCCAATTTAAATAGTGATGAAGGAATCCCAACCTGGAATAACAAGAGACTAATGATTCCCCCTTTCACCAAAAACAAGGGGTTGCATAAGCAACAGGAGAGACTCTAAGGAAAATTGAATAGACTGCTACAGCACAGGGGCACAAATCCTCAAGGAAGAAAATTATTTGGCACAAAAAGATAAAAAAATATTTCAAATGAAGAGATGACCCTAACATTAGAATATCTATATTTTATATCAATATAAGGAAATGGTTCCAAGCGCCATTAATGAATGATAGTGGTCAAGACCACACAGTTTTAATATTTAAAAGTCTAGGGAGGGTTAAGATATTAAATATATAATTAATATACTTTGAAATGATTTATAAAATCTCAAATAAATCTTTATACTAGATTTAAATCTAATATAAAGTGAGAGGGGAGAAAGTGGAAAAATTGGGAAAACATGAAATGGCCCCCCGATGGGTGAGTCACCAACATGAGTCATGAAAAGGGAGTCACTAATGCATGTATCACTGACTCCATGTAGAGACCCTAAGCTTATCGTACATGGACATTACATTACTTTTGCGGAATACTTAGTACATTACAAACACATACACACAAGGACCGTAATAGTTTAGTGTCTTTGGAAACTTGGAATATAATCTTCTAATCGTGGTGAAATATCTTCAACATCTCCCATAAAGATCTTCCTTTTTTTTCTTACCTAAAACCTTTCTTTATATCCTGGGGAAAAGAAAACATAAAAGGGTGAGCTCAAATGCTCAGTAAGGGTAAACAAAAGAAATATCAATCACATCATATTCATAAGAACATAACATTTTGGAAATCTTAACCTGCAAAAGAGAGCATAATTTTATAACATAGGATAAATCATAGTAGTGAAATGTCATCCCAATAATCATAAATTAAAACATGAAACTTTGTGGCATACACACATAATCATAGAGAATCATTTCTTGTTAGTCCAGACTCATTGCCAAGACTATCTTAGGGGACAGAGTCCCTTTCTGAACCGAGTCACCCTCGTTTCAGTCCTGTTTCACTGAACCGGTATAACCTACCATTCCATCCATGTCTAACTCATGAGATATAAAATCTTTACCCAATGCATTGGAGGGGGATATAGGTCCCACCCATCTCATAATGATACCATTCTTATGTGTTCCACAAAATCATAAATCATACATCATTGCATAACCCATGTAGTAAAAATGGGATTCATAAACATCATGACATCATAAAACAATTCATATAAGATAAAAGAATTCATAAAAATAATTCCATCACAACATAACCAAATAAATGTAATAATAGGGATAGAAACAGAACCCTATGTTATCTTAGATGGAAAATAATTTTGATAAAACACTTGAAATGAATTCTTGAGGAAAATATACTTTCTTCTTCAAAATCAATTTCTTTTCACAAAACGTCATGCAATTTTAAAAGAAAGAGATTTTGTTGAAAATAGTTATGAAATATTTTGGAGGATTCTTCATGAAAATAAGGCTTTATAAAACCATAAAAATCCGTTCGTACCGTATAAGTTTAAAAAAACATTCTTCGTACTTTTGTCGAAAGAGTCAAAAAGTACCTCGTACGAAAAACAACAAAAGATTCCTTTCATATCCATTACTAAAAACTCAAAGAAGGGTAAAATTGGATTTAAACAGTTTTAGGTGTATTTAAATAATATTAAATATTGAGGAAACATGGATGGGGATGATAAAATACACCCCAGTAAATACTAAAGTATAAACAATCTCGGATAAAAATAAGATTGTGATATTTCCCTTACCATAGGTCCGATTTGCTTCGTAAGTGTCCGAACCTCCTGTATAATGATTTAAATAATGTAATTTACTTATTATAGAATCATATTCATTGTTATGATATCATATATGGTTCACTTATGACTTTATATTACCCGTTCTTTTGTAAATTCCATGTTAAAGAGCGTTTTGGGTAAAATTGTTTCATTTATCGTAGGTGTTTGGACTTGTTGTTATTGACATTATTATTACTTATATCATGATTTACTTACTTCCAGAATATAAAATATGATTTATATATCATATATATTCAGTATATATATATATATATAATAGATAGATAAATGAAATGAAACACACCGTTCATGGAGACGGTAGTCCGTACGTACGCATGAACGCTGTTTTCCTTTCCTTATTGTCTTGAATGGAAGTAAGTAGATGACATATATATATACATAAATCCAGTAGATTTAACATGTCATATATTTCATTATTACTTATTATATATACTTTATAATCATTCATGAATGGTTAAAGTGGAGAATGAATCTCATCGCGTCGTGGAGACGGTAGTCCGTACGTACGCACGAGCGATGATATCGTTCTCATGATCGTGGGACTATATTGGAGTGTATTTTTACTATTTCAGAATCAATATCACTTTATAATAGTCATATATAGTCATTATTTACACCATTATACCCATCCAAGTAAGGTGGTGGTGGAAAATATATTACACCACGACGTGGAGACGGTATTTCGTACGTACGCACGCGCGGTGATTTCTTTTTCCGTAGGATGGATAGATGGTGAAATATGGTTGTTTCATACTTATAATAACATATCAGTATATTATTGATACTGATGTTATTACTTCATAATGAAACAACTAAAGAAGAAGAAGTGGAAGAAGAAATAAAGATGAAAGAATCGGTAACGGACATTACCTCTTCTTTGAAGTGCTTCTTTGAGACCTTCTTTTAGGGAACTAAAATTGGTCTTTGAGGAAGACCAGAACCTCTAGGATGTTTCTATGGAAGTGGAGAAGAGAATTTGGCAGGGTTTGGCTGATCTTTAAGGCTCAAAGTTGTGTGAGGAAGAGAGGGAGGAGGTGTCCTTTTATAAGGGAGGAGAGGGGCACCTTTGGAATAACTAAAAATATTACTTTATTATAAAGTCAAGTTCGGTTTTAAATAGCTCTAAATTGATTTATTTAGAGGCTAAGGTGGGGATGGGTCTAAATCCTCTCATCCAATATAATTTAGACAAGTTTAGGTTCCTATTTTAACCTTATCATTTAGATTTAACATTAAGTTAAATAATTTTACTTTTACCGTGTCTTCTTGTGTTCTTACACTATAAGGTTAATAAACATACTATAAGAAGCCAAATGAACCCCAAATTGTTTATTATTAATATATATAACCTTATCTAATTCATTTGGCTTAACCTTAGATTTTTAGGAATAACATAACAATTAATAATATAATATTTGTTTTAAAAACTATTTTATGTCAATTTTGACACTATTTAGTAATTGATTTTTGTGAAAATTATAACAGAATGATAAGTTCGAACAAAGTTAATTAAATCAACAATAACATGTCATATTAACCTAGAAAATTAGTGTAAGTCATAAAAAGTCTCAAATTATATTTATTTGAGTATTTATAACATCAATTATGTCAATATTTCATTAATAAGATAATTACTGCATCATCGTTGTGTCATAAATAAATTAAATTATTTAATGTCTAAAAATTACAAATAAAATACCATTATGTATTAAATCTTTTTATATTTCTAATGAATATTTACAATCGAATTTATCTTATGTATAACCCTATATTAAAAATGTTTTAGTAAATAAACTTTGATTTTAACTCTTTTAACTCTTCTTTGAATTAAATAATAATAAATGTCCTAATCTAATCCAAGTGGGCCTATATGGTCATATTTTATTCGTAAGCTTGTTTTTGGTCGAATTACACTTATCCAATAGAATTTTTACATGTGTTAGGGTAATAATAATATCATTTTTACCCTTAATTACCCTATTTACTTTTAACCGTGGTAAATAAAAGTAAAAAAGTTACTATTCACCAAAAATTATTTTCATCTCATTGAACCACATTTTACTTACTGATATCAACCGTGTCTCTCGGATTTTTGAAATTACACCCACAGAAGCGGTAAAATTAAGTTTTATGAAAAATTCAGTTTTTTTTAACTACCACTTAGTGGTTTCACTATTCATCAAAAATAGAAAGTTTTCAGAAAAATACCAAAAATTAGGCCTAAGATATATTTGATATTATGAACTCAAAAATAATTTCTATTTTACCAAATTCAAAACATATCAGTTGCATTAATTAATTTAAAAATTAATTCCCGTCGTCAAAACAAAAGGCGTGTTTTTAAGAGATAATAACTATCAAAAGATTGACACTTGTTTATAACTGGTTTAAATGTGAAATTACATCCAATGACCAACATTGTATTGAATTGTAAAAATATATTCTAAATATACTTTAAAACCACTCAAATTAATAATTTATCACTATTAATTATTTCGATTGAAAAAGTTGTTTTTAATTAATATTTAGTAATTTTCACTATTCATCAAAATATGAAAGTTATCCGAAAATCACCAAAATTTCACCCTAAGCTAATTTCGATATTCCGAATCCAAAAATGAAGTCCATTTTGAAAAAAAAATTACAAAATTTCAAAAAGTGGTTATTACTATTCATAATGGCTAGTTTTAATAATATTTTAATAGCATATCGTTGTTTAGTGAAACTTGGTGTTGCGTACAACACACGCTATCGTGGAAGGTCGCAATTGCGTGTAATTTAATCCAGATCAGAGATGTGTGTTGTGAAAGCTCCTTTTGGTGTAGTGTATAACACAAGACATTAATGAAATTAAAAAGAATATTTTTCATAAAATCTCGGGGTGTTACACTCCAAACCTACCAAAACCTAAAAATACTGATGCTCTAACTCAATGACTCCCTGAATCATTGACAGCCTGACTCACTGACTCCCTAAACTACTGATTCCTCAACCTACTAACACCTCGACCTACTGATGCCTTGACCTTCCGACACCCCGACCTACAGATGCCCCAACCTACCGATGCCCCGACTCACTGATGGCCCGAATCACTAACGCCCTAACTCAGTAAATCCATGACCTTCCGACACATCAACCTATCGATGTTATGCTACCTACGTTGAGATATCAACACTGAGATACTGATGGAGAGCCACTGACGATAAAAAGTAGAAAGTTTTGAAAACTCCTTAAATGAGTAACTTTTTCCTCCTAGAACACGTCAAACACTAGATTTTGACAAATTAATAGACCGGGGAGTTCAATTCCATTATGTCAGATACATCTCGAACTTTTCAATCCCTAGAGAATTCAAAACCATCCCTTGAAGAAATAGGGGTCTGAACAACCACCCCATAAGATACCAATCAAGGATAAACCTTCTGGTGTTTCTTAAAAGATGGAGTGAAATATCAACATCCAAGAAAATATTCTATCAAATCTTCTGACCCGAAAATCCACAAGATACCCCACACAAGTACCAACAATCATGACACATGAATTAGGGAATTCCTTCCTTCATTTCAAGATACTATCCACTATGGGATGCACTGGGTCACCCGCATGGGTTTAATCACTTATCAATTAATGTGTCTTGATTTAGAATCCGTTATCCCCTTTTCATATGTTAGGAATTCATCACACACTATGGAATAATGAAGAAACCCATCTTATAACAAACAGGGTTCAAGAACTACATCCAAAATCAAAACACACAAGAAAAACTCAAAACAATTCCAGTTACTAGGAATAAATTGGTGTCTCTCACCCTCATGTACTCTCTTCCATGCTACCATGTGTCTATATTAAGTGAACCAAAGGAATATTCTACCAATGTAGAACCTTTTCTCGATGATCCCGGATCGCTGCTGGCCACTCCAAGAACATTGCTTCATCCTCGATATCCAACTCTCCCTAGTCAATGACATGGGAGTCATCATGAAGATACCGAAAAAGTAGGGATACATGGAATATGTCATGGATCCTCCCCAACTGCAGGGGAAACTCTAACTAGTATTAAACCTCGCCAACTCTCCTCAATACATAAAATGGTCTGATAAACCTAGAAGAAATTTTTTCCCCTCTATAAAACCTCTACTGCACACGTCGATGTAAAACCTTCAAGAATACTTGGTCCCTAATCTCAAACTCCAATGGGCCATCACCAGCTATCAGCATACGACTTATGTCGGTCATGTGCTACCTTTATCATCTCATGAACAAGCTTCTCCTTCTATGTCTTACACTGCACCACATCCAAACCAAGAACAATTGCCTCCCTAACTTTTGTCCCGCATAATGGTGAATGACACGGCCTTCCATATAAAGCTTTAAATGGAGTCATTCCAATGGAAGATTTATAGATATTATTGTAAGATAACTCTACCAAGGGAAAGTTTCGAACCCACGATCTACCAAATTACAGAATAGATTCCCACAACATGACTTCAAATTTCTAGATGGTCATCTCTACCTGCCTGTCTATTTGGGGATGGAAAGCAGTGTTAAGGCATAACTAAGTTCCAAAATCATGTTGCAATCCCCTCCATAATTTTGAGTTAACACACATATCCCAATTTGATATGATGGATATCATAACCCCATTCAATCGTACCCCCTCATCCACATAACTCTACAATAAGTAATCCACGGTGCATGACTCCTTGATCGCTAATAAGTGAGATTATTTCATCATCTAATCCATTGCTACCTATATTTAATTTCATCCTCCATAATCCTTGGGTAATAGGGTGATGGAATCCATTAAGATTTCATCCGATTTCCACTCGGGGATATCTAAAGGCTGTTAAACACCTCCGAGAACATCGTGCTTAGCCTTCACCTGCTGGCACACTAGGAACATTTCAAAAAATTCTTCCAATTTTCCTTGTATCCCAGACCACTTGAATTATTCCCTCAAGCCACAGTACATCTTGGAAACTCCCAGTCGTATTGCTAGGTGTGAGCTATAAAACTCATTTAGAACTCTTTCACGCATCGCCACTGGAACAAACTACTTCTCATGGAACAACATCTAATTTTGAAAATCTTATGCACATCCCTTTAGTGCATCACCAAGGTCAATGTGATCACAAATTACCTCTTCCACTGAGTCTTCTAATTGAGACTCCTCCACCTGCTACCTCAGTGATGGTTGCACTGTCATCTGAAACGAAAACACTCTACCGCCATCCATTCCTATATCTAAATTCAAGGTATCCAAATCCTCTATCTCCTTCTAATAATCCGCATATTCCCAAACCACATCTTTCCATGACTTCCTACTCAAAGCACCAGCCACAACATTCCCCTTTCCTGAGGTTTAGGAGATCTCAAAATCATTATACTGGAGAAACTCCATCCACCTAAATTGTCGCAAATTCAGATCTCATTGGGAACAAATATACCTCAAGATCTTATGATCTGTGAAGACTACAAAGCTATCCCAAATGAGATAATGTTGCCACAACATTAGCACGAACATGACCAATTAAAGATCTATATCATGTATGGAATAGTTTCATTTTTGGGTATTCAACTACCTAGACCCATAAGAGATCATTCATCGCAGCTTCATCAGCACACATACTAAGCCCAGGATTGAAGCATCGCAGAACACCTCAAACATTAACACTTCCTCTAGAAACCTGAGAACTGGAGGACTGACCAACATCTCTTTCAGATAGATGAAAGCTTTATAACACTGCTCACTCCACATAACGGCCTCATCTTTTCTTGTCACAACTTTCAACAGAGCTTCAAATCGAGAGAAATTGGGTATAAATCTCTAGTAATATCTCACAAAAACTAGAAAGATGCAAACCATTGCCATATTATATGGTGTTTTCCAAGAAAATATCATCTCTACATTCGATGGGTTCACTAATAAACCCTTATGAGACACCCCATTTCCAAGGAAGTGGAACTCCCCTATCTAAAACTTACACTTGGAAAACTTCCCATTGAGCTGGTGGTGTTGAAGAACCTCTAAGATATTTTGGAGATTCTTGATATGCTCCTCCTCTGACTTCGAGTAGATCTGGATTTCATCGATGGAAATTATGAGGAACTGGTCTAGGAACTCATGGAATATGGTGTTCATAATCCCCATGAACAATGTTAGTGCATTCATAACATAGAACAACATAACCTTGAACTTGAAGTTCCCATACCAACACTAGAAAAAACACATCATGATGCCTCCCTCCTTCACCTTCAATTGCTGATACCCAGACCAAATATTGATCTTAGAAAACCAACTTTCTCCCCTAAAATGATGAAAATGTCCCCTATACTTGGGAGAGGGTAATAGTTCTGCACTGGTACCTGATTCAACCTCTAGTAGTTTATTCACATCCTCAGACCACCACCTTCCTTCTTTGTGAACAAGATTGGATCACCCCATAGAGACACACTAGGCCGGATAAATCCATTATTCCATAGATTTTCAATCTGGTTCCTCAACATACACAATTGATAAGGTACCATCTAATATGGAGCCATTAAAATCAGACTAGCACCGGGTTGTAAGTATATCTCAAACTCTACATCACGTATAGGGGGTAGAGTCACAACCTCATCGGGGAAAAAAATCCAAGAACTACCCAAAAACTCAAAGAACCCCCACCATCCCAGCATCCACTAATTCTATTAATCGGTTGGACAACAAGGAAATAATGGACTCTACACGTTGAATGTCTATCAAACAACTCCAGTCACCAAATAAATCCACATTTTGGCCATCCTTTTCAAAAAACACAACTATTCTCTAGGAGAAATCGACAATAGAATGCATATAGTATAATCTGTCAAAACCAAGGATACCATTGTATGACTACATTTGTAGCATAAAGAGATCCCTACTAGACTAATGTGGCCCCAACATTAGTCTATATCCCCTGCAATCATCAAAAAAGATGGTCTGAACTATAAATACTTTGATCAACACTAAAGGAATAGAAACCCTTTATATGTATAGTCCCAAATCATGGGCTATTCCGGTTGAAAAAAAAATAGTTAAAAGCTCTGGAATTAAACAAGGTGCAATTAATAATACTAAATGAGTTGATCAAACCATGAATGATCTTCGGCCTTGCTGGAACAACTTCCTCTATGGTGTACAACTGACCATGCTCAGCTCCTCTTACCCTCTACTATCTGCCGACTCCCCGACCATGATCAAGTCGAGGTCCTTGAAGAACACTTTGTGGTCATCCTCCACCTTCTCTGTCTCCCCTAAGTGGAGAGGGATCCTATTGTCTGTGCTTCTGAAATAGCATGGATGGAAACTACTGATGAGGTGGGTGCTAAAGCTAACCCACTCCACCGTATTGAGATCGAACTGGGCATTGACTCTAAAGGTTCCCATGGACTCCAAAAGAGAATCACCTTAGTCCCAAGCCGATAGGAAAAGTATAGGGACCAGAAGATTGGAAGTAAAACTGTTTGGGTCATCTCCACGTTGATCCAAACTTGGTAGGTCCTAAAGATAGAGACCTGCTGCTGACAGCCTTCCCCCTTGAATAAGTTGACTAGTTCCCTAATTATGGTAAACCTCCTCGTGATTGAATCATTCCCACTACTTCATCCTACTTTTGATCCACTAAGTATGTTAGTAAGGGGAAGGGATTAATTGTGTACTTAAGAGAAGGACGAAGTTCCTCCTATAAACATCTCACCCGAGACTCCTCATTCAGATAGAGATCTGGGGAAAAGAAAAGGAGGTCCTTAAACTTGATCCCCAATATCCATACTGATATACTCCACTGATGTAGGGAGAGTATCTCTTGTCGCTTCTCAGCCATCATGGTCAAATAAAGGAATTCCACTCAGAACTCCTTCTGAAAATAGTTCCATAGAACATCATCCTCCTTTATCCCCCCCCCATAGGTAAAGTTTCCACCATTGACATGTAGATCCCATCATTTTACTAACCTCCAACAGAACCTAGAAATTCATCAAAGCTCGGATCAAGCTAAAAATGATCACCATATCCTCAAGGTAACTCTCCATCTCTGTATCTGAAACATTGCCTTTGTACTTTCCCAGAGACTTCCACAAGAAATCATGAAGGTTTTACTACCATTGATCATCCTCTTTTATATTTTAAACCCTATGTTGGTTGACCATGTCAGCCTACTGGTCATCCAATGCTCGAGACACTCATGGACGATGACTGGGTACCATAGCCGAAAGATAAACAGGGTACTTCTAAGCCTGAGAAGTATGGAATTTATTTAGGAATCATTTTAACTCATTTTTTTATTGAAATTTCACCGATATTCCAAAAAAAAATAAGAACACATGTCATCCTGATGCATGTACCTTTCTTAGGGTCTCTAACCCACAAATGTTGTATCCTCACTTGGTATTTTGGTAAGCTCAGAGTCCTTACATCGGATCATGAGGGGCATAAAATCTCATGTCCAAGATAGTCTTCCGAGGAATATATCGTGCACTTATATTACTTAGCACTGATTACCTACAATCCCATGAACTCCTCTATGTGCCTAACTTCAAACTCTATCGTATCTCGAAATCATCACCCCTGATACAATTCTATGAGGACCTTCCTTATTCATGGAGAGCGAAGAGATGGAAAAGTGTTGTGACCTTCCATATTCAAGATGAAAATGAGATAATGACCCACCATGCCCTACCTCCGTTGGGCCCCATGGTGGAAACAAGCACCAATGGTATTTAATCTCCAAAAACTGGAGGTATATCCCATTTTATAGTAACTAAGATCGGTAGATAAGATGTATCCACATAAAAACAAATCTAATAAATATATATAAATGTATCAAAAATCCATACCACAAGCATGTTTAAAGTAAAGATATTATAAATACAGTGAAAAAATATAAAGTAAATACCAAAAGAATAATACTATGAAGCAACACAACAATTTTCCCATCGTTCGAGCTAGTAAGGTCCGGAATGGTCTGTGTAATCTCCCTAGAAACCTGAAAACAATTTTATATACGTAGGGTGAGCATAAAAGTATAATAAGTAGGAAAATCCAAAGTCTCCTGTGCACTTGTGGGAGAAGAATGATAATTTCCTTGTGAGAAAAATAGCAGAAACTCAAAAGAACCTAACAAGGTATGCTATCCACCCCAACATCACTAAGGCAGACTCACCAAATAAGGAAATTCAAGTAAAGTAAGGTATTAATCTGATCAACATTTGGGTACCCCAGGTCACTTCCCAAAAGTTTATTACTCATCCCTAATAGATAACTTCCTAATGCTACCAATCTCTCCCACAACCCCCACTGTCAAAACCTACCCACACACACCTAGTACATATCCCACATCCTACCCACAAACACCTAGGCCACAAACACATCACATCCCGCCTGAAAACACATCGGCTACAAAACCACAACCTCATCCCAAATACACCTAGGAAAGTACAACATATCTCATCCCAAAGACACCTAGGAAGCACATCTCTCTAGCAGGCACCTAGGCCTCACAACAGCACCACAACCTGCCTGAAGAGTCAAGGGATACCAATGCTTATATGAGAGAGTAGAGAAGAGCCAATAACCAACCATCTATCCTCCCACTAGGATATTGGGAATGAACACCCTCCCTCATAACAATGGGGTGTTATACACGTAGTGCTCAACACAGGTGGGGTGAATAT
This sequence comes from Viscum album, assembly GCA_963277665.1. Lineage (NCBI taxonomy): Eukaryota > Viridiplantae > Streptophyta > Magnoliopsida > Santalales > Viscaceae > Viscum > Viscum album. The sequence continues at coordinate 1,847,073,852 of OY728143.1, read as the reverse complement.
AGAAACAACAAGAAACTAGAAGTATATATATATATATATATAAACCAAACACTCAACCCAACCTATGGGTTTTCAAAACAAATAACCAACCCACAAAACTACCTTTGTTGCAACCTCTAAATACATGTATGAGAACGAACTATGGTCACTACCCAAATTGATAAAATAAATGAACTTGACACCTAATTATTTTGATTTTAATATGAATTTACTATTTATTATATCCCTACCTAAGAAACTTTCAAGCAATACACACCATAAGTAACATTATAACCCACACACACTTCACAAAAGTCACTAGAAACTCTAGGAGAAGGGCCCACACAAGGTAACACCATCCTTATTCAAAATTATCCCTCCTAAACCATCCTCAGTAGCCCCGCTGCATGTAAATAACCATACCTAGAACACCTAGTAACATAAACATAACACAGCCTGATCTTGTATCCCCACTACCCAAGCACAACCCAGATGCAGTCCCACTACATAACATGTTAATCCATTCTATAATCAACCATTCTCTCAACTTGAGATTCCATCACACCACCTGTACCACCCCATACACACACACGCCCAACCGAAACACCAAATGACCATCACTAAACACATGGTCGATTAGATCTATACATAGCACATAGTCACACTAAACAGTAAGGCGTGTTTAGATATAGTGACCTCATTCTATAATTTGACTTTATTAATTCAGGGGTGATCACAGAATAAGTTCATTCCCAGGGAATATATTTATTTAATTAGGTATATGTAATTAATCAGGTTTTCATGTTCACAATCATTCAACATAAGAATAATAACATGTATTCAGGAGTACTGTGCACATACAAAACCACAAACGATCATGATTTTCAGAGGGCATATGGAAAACACAATTTACGTCATGAATTAAAGATAACATATAAAACAATGAGAACATAATTGTTATATATACACACCATATTTATTACTTTTATTAAAAGGATACAACCATGTTCACAAGAAGACATCAATATACCCAGCCTACATATACACATTTGAAAGAGAGACGAATGAATCCCTACTTGGAACAATTGGCGACCAATGATCCCCCCTTGAACTGATAATAGGGGGTTGCACAAGCAGTAGGAGTGAATCCAAGTAAAACTAAAAAAACTAATACCGCATAGGCATACAACTCCTTGGTGAAAGAAAGGTTATATGTGCACCAAGAGAAAACGAATGGTTTTAAAGGAAGAGAGGATCTCATCATTAGAAATTCTAGATTATATATCAACAGAAGGAAACAGTTTCAATGGTCATTAATGTCTGATTGTGGTCAAGACCACACAGTTTGACTATTTCAATGTCTAGGGAGAATTATGATTTTAAATATATAATTAATATCTTTTTAAACGACTCTAGAAACGCTCAAACAAGGCTTTAAACTTGATTTATGTCAAATAAAACATATGAGGGATGAAATTGGAAAAACTGGGAAAAACTGGAAATGACCAACCGATGGGTGTGTCACTGACATGAGTAATCAATATTGAGCCACTAACGGCTGACTCATCGATGCCTGACCTACCGACACCTTGACCCACTGATGCCCTCACTCACCAATTCTCAGTCTCATTGACACCCAGACTCATTGATGCCCCTACCTACCAACGTTCTGACCTACCGACACCTCAACCTACTGATTCCTCGGCCTACTAACACCCTGACCTATGGATTCCCTGACCTACCGACACTGAGATACCGACACTGAAAACTAGAATTTTGGAAAACTCCTGAAATAATATATTTTTTCCTCCCATAACAAACCCAAACCCTAGAGTTTGATAAATAAATGCACCGTGAAGGTCCAAGACATTAAAAATATAACACATGATCTTCAATTATAGTAATCTATTCTTTTCAAAACATTAATAGCAAAATACATATAGTTTTATTCAAGATTTCAATTAAATTTTAAAAACTAAATTTTTATAAATTTAATTTTCATAAATTGATGTCTTTTTTAAAATCATTATATCAAATTACCTTACTGTAATATTTTTGGTTTTTTGAAACAATCTATTTTTTAGTGAATTTTAAAAATTATAATTTTTCAGAAACTATCATTACATTTAAAAGTACCTTTATATTTTGTATTTCTTATAAATTTTAAATATGATCCATTTTATTTAGTGTAATACAATTAATTCTAATAATTTTTGTGATTATGAAATAAGATAATATTTATTCATAAAAATTCATTTTTTTAATATTTTTTCATTGAGTTTTAAGAATTTATATTAAAATTAATTTATAACACTTCAAGGAATTGAATCATGAAAAATGGATTCTATATTTGGAATTATAATGTAAATTTTTTTAAATAGGTTCTTTTTATTTCTTTTCATTATGAATAGTAATCGTGGAAATATTTTTCACCGTGGTATGAGTAAAATGGGTTAAACTGGGTTAAACCCACAAAATAAAGTCTCCAAATCGACTCAAAAATTTAATTCATTTAATTGGATAGGATAAAATCATACATATAAGTCCAAAATTAATATATATATATATATATATATATATATATTAGTTGGTTCAATTTTCCTCTGATAATGACATTTATATTATTTTAAGTAAAGAAAATTCCAAAATATCTCTCTCTTGATTTTAATATCTCTAAAACTTATTAATTATGGATAAATATAGGATAAGATCAGTTGTAAGTATATAATTAAAATATAATGTAATTATTTTTATTATATTAATATATTTTTAATTTTTTTCATGCAATAAGTTTCTTAAATTCTTACGCAATGTCGACACATCCCATGTGAAAGTAGTAAAAAAATAAATAATTTTAATAATAATAAAAGTAATATTTTATGGGTGAGTTATGGTGAATCATTAATTTCATATTTTAATATAATATATTAGGGATTTATTAAAGGTTTATAGTATAATTTTAAATATATTTTTATGTTTTTAAGGTAAAATTAAATAAATAGTGTCAAAAATGACATTAAATATATTTTATGAAAAATAATATATTATTAAATTATTAAAAATACAATAAATATTGAAAGATAAAAATTGGAAGTATAAATCATCTAAAATTTCATTACCTATCCATTTCAAATATAATTTTTTATATTATAAGTTTAATTTTAACCCTTCAATATTGAAAAGGTGGTTACATCAACTAAGGACAAAACTGGTTACCAGAGGGTTAATCTAAAAAGATAAGGGTTAAAATGAATTAAAAAGTTGATTAAAACTCATTTTTTAATATTTTGTCAATATAATCACTATTATATTTTAATGCGATCTATTTTGGAGCCATTTTTCCAAGAAATTCAATTAATAATATTTTAAAATCATAAAAATTACAATTTTAACACACACCTCAATTATTGAAGGAAACCTACTCCCCTAAATTATTCACTCCACATGAGCCGTCCATATCAACCAAAACATGAAACAATATCTTGAAAACGTCCTTATATGCATTCTAGGGGATATTTTTCTTCAAAAATATAGACCCATGGGTCCTTAAGAAGTGATCCAAAGGTGGTTTCTATAAGAGAATATAATTATTTTTACAACTATTTAAAATTTATTTCTTTTTATACATCATATATATATGATTTATCCAAAAAAAGTGTCATAAATTTAATTATATATGATTATTATTATGTTAAAACAATTTTCCATCTCTTTTTTATCCAATTAAAAGTGAAAAAAAATCTCTTTTATATACGTATGATTTACCATCTTCACAAAATGGTGTAATATGTCTTTCATCAAAACATTACCTTGAAGGTTATAAAGATGAAGATAAGGAATATAAATTATCATTATGACAGAATTCTACTTCGGAAATTTTAATATAATATTATTTTTATTACCTTCTAATTAGTTGGAAAATTAAAACATTGATCATACGTACGTGGTGACTACCACCTCCAGGAAGAAATGTGATTCATTTTTCATTTACTCTTTACATTTATGTTAATATTGATAAACAAAATTAATATATATAATATATATACTATAATAAATATTCTTGAAATTTTAATTATTATTTACCTTTTTTTGTATGAATCCATCTAAATATAAATTTTTATTTAAAATCCACTTTACGGTAAAGTGGGGAACCATTGTTCACAAAATAGAGACCACTATGTGCTGAAGGAGCCCACCAAGTTATTCAACACAAGTCTAAGGTGATTTGAGTCAGAAACTCTATATAATTTCTAATGCAGAGTACTAACCTAAATGTCTGGATCCTCCCTGATAAGGTCTTTGAGGTGATAAATCATTATGTCCACTGTCTGAATAAATTCTTCCATGGTGATTTTTCTTTGGTTGAAACCTCAGGCAATGATTTGGTATTACTTGTCAATCCACACTTGTTGCTCCTCATTGGCCTCAACCTCTTCCATCACTCTTGGTTATCTACTTGGATCACCACTTTCCCCGTGTTGTAGGCCTTTCTTACCCTTGTTGCCACCTTTCTTGGCCAACCTAGTCTCCATTGGTCTAGGTAAGATAGAATAGTCTTTGCATCCCTTGGGTTTTTCCCATGGACCACAATGCATTTTCCTAAGTCACGCTTCCCTTTGTTCCATTTCTTCCTTCTTTGGTTGTGGGGACCTACACAGTCTAAACTATCTAATGAGATATAGCTGAGACTGTCAACTCCTGAGTCATCATCCACGTGTGTCACTTCATGTAGTTCCAGACTTTTAAAGTAGTTTTTCAATGACACCCCTAGGCCCTGCCTTGGCCGGCTCAGAGAGTCCACCTTGCCTGCATTAACCTCTATGACGTTATTAATTTCTCCTCTCTCCCAGGCTTTGAGGATAAGGGAATTTTTGGGTCCAAGGGACCCAAGACACAAACCCCAACCTGGTCGCCTTGTCCTAGAGAGGATCCTGAGGCCATGATCGAACAAAGATTCCCCTACAGTGACATCACAAGAGTTCCAGCCTCCTTATTGAAGACCTCCCTAGGCCCATTACTACACGGTGGCCAATCTGAACCTATGGGATGCATGTAACCACAAACTATGAAATGATGTAGTTGATTAGTATCCTCCCAGCCCCAGCTATGGGTACCCCCAGGTCATTGGCCCTTACTGACTGAGGCCGTATTCACCACCACTTTAATGTGTACGTACGACCTAACGTCTCCATGAATGGAGTATTTCAATTTTATAACTCCTACTTTAAAGGATAATTAAAAATATGTATATAATTAATTTATTTTATATTTATATTATTGTTAACATCATTTATATGATGTAACTATGAGAAATATGCATGTACTAAAACTAATTAATTAAAACATACCTGGACACAAAACAGTTAACACTTGGAAATGATGATTTTAATAAACTATTAATAAATGGGTTTTAAAATGTTTTAAGAGAGAATATATATTATATTATAATTATTTATATGGTTAGATTATATAAGTATAATAAATTTTAATTTATTATATTTGAGGCTAAAATTACATACAAAGCAAGTCAAACTTAAAGTAAGGTTTTATTTCACAATCTCATCATTATTTAGAATTGTTTATGTTTGAGTCTCAATTGAGAAAATTATTTGTTATTTCTATATTAAACCCAATATATTTTCTAGTCATTAGTTTAATTTTTGAAATTACTATTTTTACTTTCACGTTTTCTATTCATGTACTAAAAATATTGAATTAATATTTTTAAGGAAAACCGAAAATATTTTTCTACTCATTCAGAAACATTTTTATTCCATGTTAAATTTTTATAAAATGTTTTAAATAATGTTTTTAATATTATATACTGATTTGTTAAATAAATTTTTACTAATGTTTTAATTTTAAAAAATTATTTTGAGGTAATTTTGTTTTCATTTTCTGAATGAGGTATTTTTTTTCTTAGTTTATAAAATTGTGAAAGGAATGTTTTATCGTAACTTATAAGACATGAATAAAACTTATTACCATCATTATCACCCAAATGTTTGAATATTCCTTTACTTGTTTCGAATTTCCTTTTCAAATAAATTTGTTTCTGTGATATATTTTAAATTTTTAGATTTTGAATAAGTGAATTCAAAATGAAAAGGTTATCTTCTTCAATAAATCTTCCAGTTATATTTTTGAAGTGTATTCATCTATGTCAAAATTTCTTGGTGAATATTTATATTTACAAGGGAAAAAATATTTTAGTGTTTTCATCTTTACTAATTTGGATAAATTATTATTATGTTTATTGATTGGTTAAATTATTAAAATTCGTTTTCAATTTTTTAATATGAATGTTTATATTGATTACGATTCATCCATTTCATGTGATGAATGAATTATAATTTTTATATAATAGGTTGGACCTACTATATCCCCTCGATGCATTGGTACGTCCTATGACATGAACTATTTTTTTATTTTGGAATATACCTGTTTGGTTTACATATATCTTCTTGGGAGAAGGCCATGATGATAATATTATGATGTCTGGAATTATCCATCCTATAATTTTGAAACTAGTTATTGTTATGCTTGTGGGTATTTATGTTATTATGTTATCTATGGATTTAGTCCATTTTTAGGGTATTACTAATATAGAATATTTTATTATTGTTTATCTCAGACACATTATTTATTTTTTAATCACATTATGATATATTATCTTATACGCTTTCCCTAACAGATCATATCACATCCCCCTTTATTATATTTTTTCCCCATGTTATAAAGACTGGATCTATGAGTGAAATTGAGGATTTACTAGAAGAAGAAAATATTATCTCATAAGAGTTATTATATTTTATTTTGTGATTTCATAAGTAATTTAATGATAATATATATATCTAGTCTCCTAGTACTATTAAAATATTCATTCCTTCAATATATAATCCCTTATACTTGTGTCAATGTAGTAAAATAACCAATGGCACCGAGATACCGGAGTCGAGGAGTTACATATGGTAACTTAAAAACAAATATCATTATAATATGATAATAAATTCATAATTTTGTTATTATTATAAAAGGATTATTTTAATTATTTTACATATTTTTAAATTATCAACATTTATTTCTAAAATTACCTAAATAAGACAGAAATAATATATTTTTGACGTAATATAAATAAAACACTAATGTAATGATATAAAAAAATGAAAATATTTAATTTATCTATTATATTCCCTTAAATTATCTAGGAATTATGTAATTTGATAAAATAATAAATAAAAATAATTCTCTTTCGAAACTGGTAAAAACTTTAAAGATAAATCGCACTCGATATTAAAAATATATTATAACAAAATAACATAGAGAATAAATAAAAATAAATGTTATAAAAAATTATAGATATGAATAGGTTTCATAAATAGGTGATTAAGATAGTTACATTTATGATATATGAGACTCAACCACATTAGTGGATTTCAGGAATTAATATAAGGGTTTGTGCTAACTTAATTTTGACCATTGAGTTAAAAACATTCCTATTAAAATTTATTGTTTTGTGTTTATTTTATTCTTCCTAATGAATACTTTGTATTTTATTTCCTCATTATATATTGTTTTATAATTATTCTTTATAACCTCACTATCAAATGATTTTTACCTGAATGGTTATGTTACTTGTATGGTTATCTTATCTGAAATATTTACTCCTTGAGACATATTTCTTTTTAGAAAACATGTTTTATTTGTAATGGATTATCTACATCCCCTTTAATATTTTGTATCATGATCACCTCATTTCTTATGGTATTTAAGGTTACATTTTAAATTTTATCTATTAAGGGGTTTTGATTTTAATGTGCATAATGTCGTAATGGTTTATTGGTCTCATTTTTAATTCCATGAGTCATGTTTGATATTGCAAAAAAAAATTAATTTTTATGGTGTATTCGCTGACCTATTTCCATAAAGTATAATAAATATATTTCACATCATTATATTCTAACTTATTATCATGATATTCATATTCTTACATTACAATTACCATAAGGGTTTATTCATCTCAATTTTTCATCATCGATATATGATTTATATTCACAACCAGTTTTACCTTCTTAGAATGAATATTTTTCATGGATTAACTTATATATCATGTTATACTATTTTATTTTGGGGGATTAAACTCTCAAATAACCAATAATTCCTTTTTCTTTCCAAATCAACCTCTATTATAGGAATTCTTTTTATTTTAATGCATTTCATATTTTAACACTATATAGTTTACTCCTTTGATTGAAGGGTGTTCACCTAGATATCATACACCAATTGATTTGTTAAATCATTGAATTAATTTTGTAAACCTCACTCTATATGGTGTTAGTTTGAATATTCTTACATAGAAAGAAATTTCATTTTTCATTAGGGAAATATTGAAAATTTATTTACTTTGGATTAAAAAATATGAATGTTTATTTATTATTATTGAATATTTGATATATATTGTATATATTTTTCATTCTATCATATGATGAATACATTTGATATAATTAGTGATGGGTGAGGGCCAAAATATATCCTCAATTCAATTATAGGTATCATGTGATAAATTATCATGGGTATTTTGGTGTATGTTTGACTAAATCATGACATTTTCTTGACACGTGACTTTGACAGTAATATCATGATGTCTTAGATCATGATTTCTTCGATTAGTGCATGTAATTATTTTTTTGACACTATTAATTTCATCAAAAAGTTGTAAGTTATTCTCATCCATGTGATCTTTTCACTTCCATTATTTTCTATGGATTTATTTTGATTTCAGTTTCATTATATTACTGAATTATTTTTAATAATAAATTAATTAAATTTTATTTACACTCACTTATGATATATGATTATCATCAATTATGTTAACCCTTAATGAGGCTTTGATCCCACCCTTTGTTGTGTTTCTATTTCCCAAGTTTATTAAGAAATTTTTTACATATGAAATGTTCAGAAGAGTAGCATGTGTGTAGAATTTTTCGGAATAAGTTAGAAAATTGTTAATGGTTTTGTATGTTCTTATATAGTATAAAAATTCCTACATTATGAGAATTATGTGGGTTTTTTAGTTATTTTTTGTTACTAACTCTCTAAAACTATAAACCAAAAGGTTCATTTGAGTGTATGTGACACAATATTTTTTTACTGATATTATAATTACTAATGGTTAGAATTTAGTCACTTCGGCTCTTTTTAGAGCTGGTATGTAATGAATGTGCTTAAGAGCAATGTACCTGAGATTGTAGGTTTGAGACATCACATGAGATCATACAATAACTCTTGGAAATATTATGTTAGTTAATTAACAAAAAAACCATAAAGTCAAAAAAATATTGTCTATACATTGATTTATAAGTCAAAAGCATTATAGTATTTGTTCCATATAGTATAAATTTAGTTATCAATTCCATAAATGAGAAAATTCACAAAAATATTGTCTTAAAGTTTTTTAGAATTTCCATTTAACAATACACAAAAAACCATATATAATAATAATTTTAATAAAGAATCATTCGTTTAAAATAATAGGTACGATGTTATGTAACTATATATTCCATGTATGGTTTTATTATTATTAATCACGTAATTTTTAGCCAATATATTTCCAAAAATATATTTATCAACCAGTAGTAAATTTTCAGAGAATGATATAAATTTCTAAATTATCATTTGAATATTTTATTAACAAATATAATATATTGATGAAAAATTTGGTAAAACAAATGAGACCATTGTAAAATATCCTAAATGAGATTAAATGTCAACTAATTGAATTTTCTTTCCACACATCCTATAGTGAATCTCAAAGATCAATGTAACAATTTTTCAGGGATATTGAATAATGCAACTAAAACTAAAAACCATATGTTATTAGCGGGGATGTAGCTCCATTTGAAGAGAGTTAAAAACATGTTGAACTATATTTTAATGAAGAGGCTATATATCATAATAATTCATAATATTTTTAGAGTCTTATGATATAAATGAGAATAGTGGATAAATAGATAGGAAATAAAAATTAAAAGGATTGTTTATATATTTTGAAGCCTCATTTTCATTTTTTATAGTGTAAACCACCAATGATGATGTTATTTTAAATTTTATAGAAATGAATATTCTAAAATATTTTAGAAAATTCAAATTTAATATTCCATTCTATATTTAGTGAAATGAATTATTCAATATGAAAAAATTTCAAAAGAAATATGTAGCCATAATATAATGGTAAAAGGTAATTAACATATAAGCTATGGAAGAAAATTTTCCCCCATCATCCATGTTTCTATACCAATAAAGGACATGGATCTTGGAACCTTCACAATACCCTACACTATATGGGATATCCAAACATATAATGTTATTCATGTTTAACTACACTAAATAATCGGATGTACTCCTCTTAGTACTCATCGTTTCAGGAGGGAGAACTACTTCCCCCAATACTTCTAATATAGGTGTAAAATAGGCGCTCTATCAGACCTATTAGAGATATTAAATACATTTTAGAAAAAATAATAACCTTTTTTCAACTGGATTCATTATATTGGATATATAAAATGATAAAATAAATATTAATGAACCCATTATATTAGAAATTCCATTTTTAAAAAATAAAAATGTATTAGAAAATCATTTTCAATGAATTGTTTCAATAGAGTTTAGTGTGAAGGTTATTCACTTTGCTATTATTGATGAAATGAAACATTTAGTGGAAAATAATTCATTTTTTAATGTTTACATGATTGACTAGTGTTCTACTAATTTGATTCTATAATTTACATGTAAATAGACCATCCAAAAATAATTTGAGTAATATAACTTATTTATTGATATAAAATTCATTAAAGAATATTTTGATAATTAATGTGATATTCCTTAGAGTTTAGATAACAATGTCTTTAAAATATTTATTGATTATGGTAATAAAACTATTGAACTAGTTATGAATGAAACTTAGAAAAAATAGATCAATTTATGTATTTTTATTTACATTAAAATGAATTGTTCATAGAAGTAAAACTTCAGGATATTTTATTTTATTTTGTATACTCAGTTTTACCCATGTCACATTGTGTAGAAATTACATAATCTTTATAGGTAAATCCACCACCAGAAAATTAATATTTTTCTTTTTAGAATAAAATGGGAAACTATCTACGAATATTGCTTGAGATGTTTCCATTGAATATAATTCAAAACAATTAGAGTTTTTATGGTAAATGATAATTATTTATATTGACCATCTTTGATCTTCCCATGATAAATCCATACCTTTTCATATATAGATATTTTTTAGATGAGTATGTGAAACCTATAAGTCATTTTCAAAGTCAAATCCGACAATTTTATAACTATCCAAGAATATAGAAACCAAATTGTGTGATACTGGAACAATTTTTACTATTTCAAATAGCTAATATGTCAAAACTACAAGGTCTCAAAACCTTGTATCTCATTCCCTTGTGTTTCTTAGTCATTTTATTTTTCTAGAGGAGGCTTGGAGGAGGAAGGGGATAAACTAAAATTTCATCTATAATGCACGACTATGGTTAGGAGGTTTATGCTATGTTTTTTATTCTAGTTATAAGTATTGAGTGGAACCTTGTTCTTTCCATTCTCAACTAGGTTTCGATAATTACTTCAAACAATTTAATTTTTACTATTATTTCTATTTTAGTATTTATGGATGTACTATATATCTATGTTTAATTTACATTTTAATATATAGTGATTAAATTTATAATATATTTGTTATGTCAGATAGATAATAATATTATCCTAATTTTATAAATTTATATCGAAACCTATATTAGTTTCTTCTATATGGGAAAACTATTTAGAGATCTTATAAGTGTTTGTTTCCTTTATATTTTTTCAATTTACGGTAAGCCATATATTTTGATAATATCTCAATCTAAAGTGATCTAATTTCTATGAAAAGTTCAATGTTGAGTTGAAAATAGATTTATATCAATTCCATTCATTTATGAGGAAGTATTAAATGATCTCCTTGGTTCTCTAAATATTCAGTTAATTTTCAGCAACATTTCAGGGATTTTATAGTCTATAGTTTTTTATAGCTATATTTTATCAATTTTTTCACGAGTTAAAAAATATTGAATCATATGGAACATGGTAATATGAATATCCATTAATATTATCTTGATATTTTAAATTTACATGAAAGGATGAAAATGTACTTTTATAATCAATAAATTATTTTATGTTATGTGATGTTCCATCCAAGCTTCAGTATTTCATATTATCTTTTGATTCTTTTATCTAATGATATTGAGAACTATATATGTCAAATTGAAGTAATTATTAATCTATTTGATAGGTATAAAAATTTCCTTAATATAATTCTTCTAGGATGGATGCTGAATATATTATTAAAATCCTATAAATATTTATAGATGTTAGTGATGTTTAGATGTTCATAATTTTAGAAGGTCACATCCTTACGTTGATCTCTAAGTATGGTTTCTTCTCTATATTCATATACATGTATGGTTTCATCACTAAATTTGTATTGTTTGAAACCTAGTTTAGTTTAAATTATGTTTCCTGATACCTATGTTTCATATATTGATCCATAGGTTTCATCAAAGAATAACTTCACATTGCTTCTTCCAATGGGGAGCTCAACCTATTGCATGTTCCTGAATACTTATATAGTCATAATTCAATTTAGAACATGGTTTTTAATTTATGGTACTCTTAGAAGATCTATCATTTCATATAAAGACATAATCATTTTATATGAACATGAATAGACTCTCTCATTAGCTTTTTAATTGAACCAATAAGATGAGATACATTTTTTGTACAGTAAAAATGTCGTTGTTGTAAACTATTTAAAATTGGAAACATAAGAATGTTTTCTACCATGTAGGAACTCATTATTTTCTTCATAACTATATGTTGTACACCGAACTGCATGATGAATTGATGAGGTTTCATGATATACTAAATTATATAAGAACATACAGTGTGAAGAAGTTTCATTCAGCATAACCTTTATAGTAAACTCATGATGATACTTGGACAAATCTAGAGAAATCCCACTCCATACATGAAATTATAACTCGGTCAAAACTAGGATGCTGAAACTTGAATAAAAGTCTCCATATTTGAATCGACATGAATTTGTATCTTGGATTCATTCCTTGAACTGAGACCTATTACTACTTCTTTTTCATCTTTACAAGAGCTTGGTTTCAGGATCTCTCGAACTGGAACTTGATAAATTAAGAAATCCTGATAGAAAATGAACTTATTCTACAAAATGTCATTTTCCATGTGGTATAGGAGTTAGTTGTGAAACTCATTGATATAATGGACTACTGATGTGTTTTATAATGAATTTGAGATCACTTCATGCATAGGAGGAGTTATCTCAAACACATATAGGAGAAAATATGTAAACCTTGAATCTACATCTATCTTGAAAATGGGATATTTTTGAATTAATTGATAAAGAAGATGAGAGGATTATAAATTATTAGAAATACGGGACATCAAATATTTGAATATTTCCATTGTTATCAAAATTGAAAATGTTATGATGTTATTTCAATAAGTTTTTTTGGAAAAATAGAATATAGATTTATTAGAAATCATGGAATAATTGAAAACAAATATTCTTAATATTTTGGATATTTCAGAAGAAAGTTAAATAACTCTATTTTTTATCTTTTTATCTATTATATTATTATCAAGAATATTTTTATTAGTTTATCTATTAGATAATTTATGTTAAAATTTAAGTGTCCTGATCAATGTATTTATGATAATTTGGGTTCATAATTTAGAGAGAAAATTTATCCAAATATTTTAATTTCATTTTGTAGAGAATTAGATGAGTACCAGTTTATTTAAATTAAAATATTTTAATTTTATTATCGATTTTTTTTAATATAATATAATTTTTTATGGGTTTAAAAGAGGTTTGAATGAATTTAAATTATTTTTTTAAATTTTTTAATGATATTATAGTTTTATATAATTTATTGAGAGAAATGGTAAAATGCTTTTGAATATTATTCTCTGAAGTTTATTTTTTGAAATAAAGAGTGTGACAGTGCTATGATTTTTTATAATGATATTTTCTAAAAGTTATTAGATCTTTTTTTTTGAATTTCCATAGGAGGATCTTCTGCAAATTTAGAATACTTTCATTCTCTATAAATATTCCTTTAATAGGTTCAAATACTATGCATGAAATTTCTTACAAAAATAAATTTATGGGAAAATTTTATATAGATGTATGAAAATTTAAATAATATAGAAAATAATTCATTATATACTATTAATATATCACAGTGTACGAAAAAATAGTGTGTTGCTCTTTTTATTTCATTTCTATTCTTATTTAATTATGGAATCCTATATGACATTGATGAATTTGTTTTTTGATATTCATTATTGAATATTATATTCATCTATCAGTTGTGGATGAAATTGTGTCTCGAATCTCTTTCAACAATGTACATATCTTTTTAAACTAATGTTTTTACTACTTTTACTCAGGGATGATGGATTTTTATCTTCTTATACTATGATTTGGCTCTTAATGTTCCCTATAATAGAACCTAACTTTTGGTAAGATTTAAATTGTCTACACTCGGTTGTTGAGGTCCTAAGATGAAAAAGACCTACTTAATATAAATCACCAAGCTTGAGTAAAGAGATTTTTTGGAGTGTACAAGGGGATTTATATTCTTTGAACCACTATACATAATCATGTACTATTATTTCCTTTATTTATTTTATGTTACACCACTTTCCTTTAATTGATAAGGAAAGTACTACTTTAATTTTAAAGGGAATATTAAAGTTTGTCATTATTTTTTAAAGTACACAATTCACCCTCCCCTCCACCTTGTGTCTCTAGGATGCTCCTTGATATGGGATAGGTTAGTGTAAAAGGATGCCTTTTAAGATAAAATTGCAGTTTTCTATTGTGAATGAAGTGGAGGAGTTCCAATTAGGGGATTCCAAGGTGGAGTTTTGGAATGATGGAGTTTTTTATGATGATTACCATTATGTATGGTCCGAGGATGATCAACATTGTATGTTTTTAGGGGGTATTTCTATTCATTCAGTGATATATGAGGTGGATCTCACTATGTTCCACATATTATCCTAAGAAGTACATTCTAGTTTAAATAAGACATACCATTATCTGAGAGGCCATTTTTGGTGGCTTAGGTTGAATAATTCAAATTCAATGTTTCTGTCTCGATGTTAAGTATACCATAAGGTAAATCTTGATCACCATGTTCTTAGTGGTTTGACTCATCCATTACATGTTCATTAGTTGAAGTGGGAGGAAATTTAAATGTACTTTTTGCTGTTTTACCTCAAGAAGAATGAAGTTATTATTCTATATAAGAGATAATGAACCATTTTAAAAAGTGGCCTCACTTATTAATGATCAATGATTAAATATCAATTGAGGTTTTGTTGTGGAATCACCTAGAGTATGTGTGATTCTCCATAATATCTGAAGGAAAAATCCTCTCCAATCATGATCTTTTTTTTACCGTAAGTGTGTTGAGAGGTCTTTCGTATGATTATTCATCTAATTTATGCCTTATTAGTACCTTTCATTGAGAGACTGATGGTCAGAAAAATTAAAATATCTACAATATAAAAGAAATGTAATGTATAGTGACACATGCATAACATACATGGATATAAAATTATTTTAGTTGAATATTCCTCATATTACAAAAGTAAATGCTCGAGGACAATGATAGTTTAGTGTATTTGGAAACATTGAACTCATTCATCAAATTTGGTGAAAGATATTAAACATATCTCATAAAGATCTTCCCTCTAGTAATCCTACTTGAAACCATTATTTATAACCTATGGAAAGGGAACATAATAAAGGTAGATCTCATAGGATCGGTAAGAGTAAATAAAGGAGATACATAAGAAAAACATGAGCATAAGTGTATAAGAAAATGAGAAAAACATTTGAATATCATACCCTACATATAAAAGATAATATACATGAGTCATGTCATAAATATTGGTAGTTAAAAATACATGAATCATATGGTATTCAATATTATAATCCATGAAATCATAACATAATAATAAGACATAGACTTTTTTTCATAAACATAATAATATAAAATTACTTCCTATAAGTGAAGGCTTATTTCTAAAACCTATAAGGGAACTTCATGGGGGATATACTAAATGGGAGAGATACACCTTAATCCACAATCATATCTATTTCCTCATAGTTGAATTAGTTCACTTATAAAACTATTTTAGTAGTTAAGGATTACCCCCAATATCATCTTATTAGTCAAGGTTCACTCTAAAAACCATATTAGTGAAGAAATTATTTTACTAAACTGAGTTCACTCTCCACTCCAGCCATCTCTATATACGAAGATATATATATATATTTACCCAATTAATTGGAGTAAGATATAGGACCCACCCATCAGATAATTTTATCATACATATGTGTGCCACAATATAATAAAACATTCATCATATCATGACCCATTAAACATATGGGTTTCATAAACATGATATCATAACCCATGAAATGAAATTAGTATCATAAAAACGTTATGATATTATAACTTGAGGAAAATAGATAGGTTTTATAAACATTTAATCATAGAATAACTTGTGAAAGTAAGTGGGATTCATAATCATTTTATTATTGTATAACCCTTGGAAGAGAAATTCTTTTCATAAACAACTGACCAATTTAAGCATAATTCATTAAAAGAAAGAATAATAATGGTGTCCCTAGATCATGTCCCCAGTAAATAACAAACTATTTCAATATATGTCATCTTAGATGGAGAAGGATTTTGAAAGATCAATTTGATTATTCATTAATGAAAATAACATTTCCTTGAAAATCACTTTTTATAACATAAAATATTTTCATAATCCTTTTCTTTGAAAACCACCTTCAAAACATATGATGTAATTTTTAAAAATCATTAATAAATTTTTGACGGAAAATATCTTCTCCGCATAAAAAATATTTTTAAAAAATAAAACATTTTTAAAAACATTCTATTTGAAAATATCATTGAAAACATATAAAGGAATCCTGAAAACATCTTAATTTAAAATATCTTTGAAAACATATAAATAAATCTTTGACCTTTTCATTGAAAATAGATTTGTAAAAATTAAAATAAAGCTTGAAAACATTTTGAAAATGTATTAATTTGAAAATATATTGAATACATATAAATAAATATTGAAAGAAATTTTAAAACCTTTTACATTTAATTTAATTTGAAAAATTATAATGAAATAATGAAAACATTTTGAAAATATTTTCATTGAAAAATATTTTAAAATTTTACAGAAACCATGAAAACATTTCGTGAACTTTTTCCTTTGAAAATAATTTGAAAACTTATAAATAAATATTGAAAATATTTTGAAAATATTTTTCCATTATAATATTTTTAAAATGTATCAATAAATTTTGAAAAATATTTTGAAATCCTTTTATTTAAAAATATCATTGAAAATTTAAAAATTATTCTTGAAAAAAAATTAAAAACATTTCTATGAAAATATATTTAAACACATATAAAGGAATCATGAAAAAAAATTAAAAAAAATTATTTTTAAGTATTTTAAAAATTAAAAATAAATCTTGAAAACCTTTTAAAAATATTTTTTAAAAGTATCTCTTATAACATATATGGGAAACTAGAAAACATTTTCAAAAAACATTTCTTTGAAAATAAATTCTAAAACTAATAAAGGATTATTGAAAATAGTTTGAAACCCTTTTTTAATACATGATAAACTTTTAAAATCATTTTCCTTAAAATTTTATTAAAATATCATATAAAAATATTTTTGAAAACATTTTTAGAAAAAATAAATTTTGAATAAAATAGATTTCAACCATAGAGAGAAATAAAGTGGGATTTTCATTAAAAACGTATTTTGTAATTGTATTAAGTACCAAAGAGTGAAAAAATAGTACCATTACTTGGATATAACCTGAATGACCATATGAGAACAAAATACATGAGAATTATTGATATATTGATCATGATATTTCATCAATGGAAACATAATCCAAAACAATCCCAATAAATGGTGAGATTGTAGCAATAAACTCTTACCGCTTTGGTGGATTTGAATACCAATACCCATTAAATAATAAAACTGAATGAAGATTAAATTATCATGAAAATAATAAGATTCATGATATAACATGTCAAATATAAGTACATACACCTCTTGAAAAAATATAGGTTCATAATAAAACATGTGTCTCAAGGAATGAAAATTGAGAAAAAATTCCCTTATCGATTTGGTAACTTCTGAACCGTAAAAACCAATCAAATAAATATAATCAACTGGATTTTTTAAAATTTATAATTTTAAGGATAATAATAATATAATAAGTTATTTCTTAGTATATACACTACACAAAAGAAACTAGTGGTGAATAAGTTATAAGTCTTACAGAAATAAAAGTGTGACTAGAAATCCATTTACCATATGTATTGACTTTCATTGTACTCATTCAAACATCATCTATAATAAATATAAGTTTATTATTAATATATTGTATAATATTATTAAATTATATCATACCAAATATTATTTAATTATATCCTTCTATTATCTTTTTATTAACTTTTAATTGTTAAAGTGATGTTTTGGGAAATAATCGTTTTATTTTTCACATGTGTTTGGATTTTTTATATCTTTTTTCCTCTCACTTATATCATGATTTATTCATCTAAAGAATGATAATAATGATACAAATTTGAGATATATTAATTAAATAAGAATTTATAATAATCTATAAAATTTATAAATATAAAATGAAATACATTTTTCCTGAAGATGGCTAGTTGTACGTACGCAGGAACTCTATTTCCATTTTCTTATCATATTGAAAGAAAGATATTAAGTGAAACATATGAATGTATATATATAATAACATTACACTAACATTATTATTTCATATATATCATATATTTTTACTAAACACCCCATTAATACATTCTATGTAAAATGTGAATGAATCACATTATTTTGAGGTGGTAGTAGTCCACACATCCACAAACGAAGGTATCATATTCCCACAAAATAGAAATAATGGAGGTATGTGTTATATAATAATTCAATAAGAATAAATAAATCTTATATATCTTATATATAATATGAAAATTTTAGGTCTATCAATATTCCCACACATTAGAGGTGGTAATGGATGAATGAATGGCATTGGATCACTGGGCGATAGTCCACCATACACATGAATGATGATTTCAAATCCAATTTGATTAAAGTGTGTGTGAGTCTGTATGTAATACCATTAAAACAACAAAATATAAGTAAATTTAGGATACTGATGTTCTTATATAATCATGGAATAAAAATAATTTATTGGGAGTAGAAAGACATAAAAAAAGTGCATCTTGAAGGATGTTACCTCTTCTTTGGGTAACACCTTTTGGTTTGCACCAAAGGGATTAATTGGTGGATTTCTGCCTAAATATATGCTTATAGGATTAAGAAAGGATATTTTGGAGGATATTTGGGTAGGTTTTTTCCAATCTAAATGGGATTGATAGGTGTAAATAAGTGAGGGGTGAGTACCCCTGTATAATGGAGGAGGAGTGGTATTCCTCTACAGATAAAAAGGTAAACACTATTGAGAGGTCTCCCTTATATCATGTTCCTCAAATAATTTTCAATTTTATATAAAATAGGTAAATTTTTCACAACCCAACCCATTATATGGATCAATCCGCAATAACCTCAAGCCCGCCTCTATAGGCCATGGGAGGCAACAAGCATCGAAGGCACACCAAACTTGGGGTGTCCTTTTCATAAGAACCTGTACACACACACAACCAAATCAATAAAAAAGTGTAGAGGGAAATAAATAAATAATGTAACATT
Source organism: Viscum album (assembly GCA_963277665.1). Taxonomy (NCBI): domain Eukaryota; kingdom Viridiplantae; phylum Streptophyta; class Magnoliopsida; order Santalales; family Viscaceae; genus Viscum; species Viscum album. Next base: position 1,847,053,929 of record OY728143.1, on the reverse strand, counting down.
ACTATAAAAATAAAAAATATGCATCAACCAGTAATTATAATGAACCAAGTTAGTGTAGACTAAAAATAAAAATGGGGAAAATACACCCCAAAACCAGAAATATGTCCCAAACTGACAAAATTGGAAAAGAGTGAATAGTTGATAGAGCCGAACTCCGGTATCCCAAGAAAAAACCACTGTACACGATCGAAGTACCTCATATCCCTAACCTCTTCCAAAGTCATGATCGACCTATCCACCGTCTGTAAAAGACATTACAAGTTTTGGGTGAAGCCCATGCAGGGGTGAGTATATACATACCCAGTAGAATTTCTCGAAAAGGGTGAAAGGGAGTAGTAAGATATACAACTGAATAAAAAAGAAGTATTTGGAATATTGTATGGTAAAAGAGTATAGCCCAACCTTATAATAGAGAAAAATTTGACTCATCCAAACACAAGGAGCTCAAAACGGTGATAATATAAACTTCTTATCGAGTCTTCGTTGCCTATAAGAGGATACTAGACTTGTCCAACCATGAGGAGCTAGACACGAAAACCATGTGGAATACCCTACATGTCTTCCCCTCTCTTGGAATGAGAGTAAACAAAACCCATGGAGTGTGTACTGAAATAGGATATATATATATATATATATATATGTCTGTGTGTGTGTGCTCAATCAAAGAAGCCCAAACAAGATAGTAATGAGGGTAAGGGGATCTCCATCTCGCAGCTTAGCCTAAGAAGGAGAGTTGCCAATAGTTCCAAGGTGAGTCTATCTATGATGCCAAGTACCTCATTCATCTTCATAGAACACACAAGTTGAAGGGACTCAATCACCAAACATTGACATTATCCTCTATGGTCATCACTGACTCGACTCCATGGTTTTAGGTTCCATCACAAGGATGCATCTCAGTGGGAAAGGAGTCACTCTTTCTTGTGTGTCCAAATGTACGTCAAACCGTGTCTCTCCACTGTTTAGCACAACCAAGTGGGCACGAGCATGAATTAAAGGACTCATGCCCTATTTCATCAAGGAGTTCCACACTGATAGTCATTGAGGAACACCACTCGCCCATCCCAAGTAGAGGGTATCACTTGGGAAGGCCACTAGGAAACGCCATTGCCTCATCCTACTAGAGGGTAAGCCCAATGAGTCCTCAGGGAAACACCATTTCCCATCCCAACTGGAGGATTACACCCAGAATATTTCATCGGGTAATTCCACTGGTCATACCTACTATAGGGTAAGCCCAAAACGTCAAGAAACTCCACTACACAGTCTGAATGGAGGTTAACTTGGAATTATCATTAGGGAACGTTATTCCCATGTCCTAATAAATGGTATGCATGGAATTTCCATCAAAAAATGTCACTGCCCATACCAGCTGGAGGGTAAACCTTGTACTACTATGGTGGTTCTGTATGATCACTGCCATTATCGAGTGTCACCTCAATAAGTGTCACACCTAGAACATTTGGCATAAAATCTTGAAATCCACTACTAAGGGCAGCATCACATTATATGTAAAACAATAGTTAAGATATGCTACTCGGAGGCCAAAATATGAGTCCAAAAGAAGGATATACAAGAGGTAGAAGATTCATAATGAGGTGCCCTACTCGTATGGGGCCCACACGACGTGTGACTATGCCTAATTGCATGGTCATGTACATAGCCATACTTAGGTACTAAAATGTTTACATGTACCCATATGTTTATTAGTGTACTCTTAGAGTATAAGGGATATCTAGATAGAAGGATGATGATTGCATGGTGTTCGTTATTGGTCTGAAGGGTAAAAACACTATTTCATTGACATGCCTCCTCAAATGGCCCAAGAAGCTTTTTCTGCAGCTCTTCGTACATTTTCTCTAGTATTACAAGAGTCAGTGATGAACTAAGACATGAGTTCTCTTAAAACAGATCAGAAGGATATTCCACCAATATTCCTTTCACCTTTCCACATCTAATGAGATCATGAATAAGGCTATGAATATCCCTACAAGAAGAAAATGGGAATGCCCAAAATAATGAAATGGATCACCCCATTTCAATCCTTATATAACAGCACATAGGATCAAAATTTCATTTTCCTGAATCGTACATCTGATGAAAAAAATTTATTTCTCTAAATCATGCTCAAATTGAATCCTATAGGGTACACAACTCAGTCTTGGATTAAAATCCTGATATTGGTCTCAAAAATTTGCCTCAAAATTAAGGTCATAAAGATGCTGACGACACATCGATTGGACATCGCATGTGAAAATTTTAGAGGGTCAAAACATTGAAAATAAAGTAATATTATTATTATTAGTTGGGTGTTTCATGAACCTGATCCAAAAACATAAAAAAGGAATACAACATCGGTCTTAAAAATAATTCCTCAAAGGAACGGTCATGTCTCCACTAATGGAGTATAAAACGGAAGCAGTAAGGGGGGGTTAAAGCTGTTAAAACATTTTAATAATAATAATAATATTATTATTGTTATTATTATTATAAATTGTAATTTAAAATTTTATCCCCCCCTACTGGTTTATGTGAGCCACCCTAGCTGCGTGCCGACCCTATCATCGGACTAGCCGCCTGAGCCTCCTCCGTCGGCCACCACCTGCTCACTGGTAGAGCTGCCCCAACTGCCCAATGCCACACTCCATGAACTCTCCTACTATAGATATATCCCACCGATGGATCACCTCACCAAGAGACATGTCGGACTGCTATCCCGACCACCATGCATGCACCACACGGCCGCATCGAACCTTTTACAGGTCATGAAACCTCTATTTCAAGCCCTAAAATTTAAACGATCACAAATCTACAATCCTTGTTCCCTCATATACACTGATCAAATCCTTTCTCGTGATTTCATTGTCATTTTGTTGATCCACCTCAAATATGGGTTCCCGATCAAGATTGGGTCACCCGACAACTATTAAACCAGGAACCATGGGGTTTCTAGAGCAAAAAACCTGAAGATCAAGGGAAGAAAATAATCAAAACAATGGTTTTAGTAATTTTGACCTAGAATTCTTGGCCAACGATCTATAATGGGAAGTTAGGGTTAGAAATATTTGAAATAGAAGAATTAAAAATGGTACGTATGTGCATGATTAGTCCACAATTAACAAAGATTCAAGGTATATAGTAGATCTACTCAACAATTTAATTAAAAGGAAAAAAAAGTTGATGAGTCCTACCAGGACTGGATCAATCACCTTTGATAAATAATGTGCTCACCAATATCGGTTGGATTCTCCGCACATCAAATCACCTTGATCCAAAGATTCACCATCATTCTTGATCATTCTTCACGGTTTTCCAACAAAAAGTAAAGGGGAAGTCATCATTTGTAATATTAGGTTTATTATAATACCCTAGGAAAACCTCTATAGAAATATATTTATAGATATAAAATTAGGTCTAAAAATAATTAATTAATTAATTCACTCACTAAACGTATCGTCAATGAATGTCTCATATGAACATCTCGTGCCTACCCACTATACATCGCACATAGATTAACCCTTACATACCAGAATCAACTGTTCCCCTAAATTTCTGATATGATCGTCCTTTTAGGATATATTTTGGTATCAAATATTGAATGAACAAATTCATTCATTCATTCATTCTTTTAACATACTTCCAATAGGCGAGTGGTCCGGACATCCTAGCCGGACTCGTTTTATGTCGCACTTAGGGTAATCATCGCATTCCAAACCCAATAGTGGACTCATATTTATGATCTGAGATACTATTTAAGAGTTATCTCATTTTATTTAAGAATTTGTGTTTAACAAATATAAAATATTTTTAATATTTTTATAAAATTAATTTTGGACACATCAGGCCTCATAATCATGCACCGTCTCATCGTTTGGCTCTGAAAATATTCCTAAAATATTCCAAAGTCTTATAGTGTAAATCCAATGTCACTGTATTATTCTATTCCTCAAATATTTTAATCACCAAAAAGAAAAAACTAATAAAATATGTAGGGATACTAAGCCTTCACCTGGCTCTTCCCTACCCTAGGTTGTTTGGCCAAATGAGAGGTGTGGAACTCACTTATCACCATTTCTTGTAACATTTTTGGAATCACCGTTCATCATTAAAAGGAAATTATTCCCTTATTTAGAAAAACCATCATGTGAAACTCCCAAAATTATACTGCCATGAAAGACCTCGTAGTCGATGTATCCCAACTAAGACTCTCTCACATGCTCAAGAAGCAAAATAATCAACCCCATCGACTGAAGAAAACTACACTCTCCTGCTCCTCCAGGGTCAGTTGGGGGTAAGAAAACTGCTCTGAATATTACTGTACTAAGAGATCATGGGACATTATTCTAAGGGAATATACTACAACATGGACCATTTCTAGAGTATAAACTATCTCTAAGACATAGTACTATAGGAATTCTAACCAGTGTTGTTGTCTCAGGTTTAGGTCTCCCCGATTGATGATGTACCTGAGACTCTGGTGGTCTAAGTAAACCTTAAATTTCTATCCTAGATGGTACTGTATCTACATTCCTAAAGAGAATAATACCACTACCATCTCTAGGTAGGTATATGTTTAGTTGTGTTCATGGGGTATCAACTACCTCAACCTATATTTGATAACTGTCTGTTGCTACATCAAGATTGATTCCAAGCACACAAGAGTAACAATGAACAAGGAAGTTGGGTAGACTCATCCAACAATATGAATTTAGCCATGGGAAGTAAATGGAATACCCCTCATGTCTTCACCTCTCTTGGATGTAGAGAAACCTTCAAACCAGAAAATCTTCCACAAATACTAGTGGAATCCAAATAAAAAAGGTTTAAGCATAAAATATCTACTGGAAATGTCAGGTCCTACTCCAACACTCAATTGAACAACGTAAATCTAAATACAAAAGTAAAAGGGACTCATCCAGTACACCTCGATACTATCCTATTTAGGTGACATAGACTCATAGTAAATTTTTTTCTCAGGTAAAAAAAACTCTTGGTGGGGGAAGAAACCCTCTTACTCATGCATTTGATGCTACGTCAAACAATACTGAAACAATGTTACACAGATACCCCGTTTCACCCCATCATAGGCGGGGATGTATAAGGGAACTATGTTGGCTTGGATATCTTTTTGGAGTCCCTATACAAACACAAGTGCTTAGAAGTATCCATCTCTGATCATGTTGAGAGAGTATTGTGTAAGGTCTGTAAACCTCGCCATATACTCTTCAACTATCATCCCCCTATTGAATCTCCAGAATATCCTGTATCTAAATAGAGCATATGATGGAGGGGTATTACTCATGAAATAGATATTTTAAGTCATCACCTGATAGCATCGACTCATCGTGCATCTGAGTAACCACACTCCACCAACTCCAAGCTGCTCTGTGGAAAATACTAGCTTCCAAAGCCACCATATGATCTATGAGGGTCCGAAAAATCCCAAAAAATTAGAACATAAACTCTATCCAATCCTGAACTGCCTGGGGATCGGGCACATTGCAGACCCTCAGTGTTCTCTCATACTATATCTCACAGAGTTTGTTCAGCCGGTGCACATCCTTATCATGCTCTGATAGAATGATTTTCTACTCACAGGTGGAGGTCATTCTACCATCCCACATAAAGGAAGGGGATTGCATGATGAACCCTAAACTGAGGTCTCATTTATCATAGGATCTCGTCGTGAAATAGAACTTTTGTTCTAGATGGCTATCATCATGTAGGTCTCTTGAAAGTTTTTGAGATGTACCACAGTCATATGATATTATATATATACATAACAATGGGGACAAAACTCAAGAAGTTTAATCAAAGACTCACTCCAATATAATCAATGTGCCATTATCCATTATAACAAATGTCTTGGGGTGATGAGTTGAACAGTGGAAAATCAACGTTCTAATGAATGGATATGTTGGCCACCCATACAACCATGGGACTCCCTAGCCTAAGAGCCACACTCAAGACACTTTGACACTATTTCCCTACATCCCAACCAATTCCTTTTTAGATAACGTCTGAAAAACATCCCACTGAATGATCCTTATCTTATACCAATCTGTCACGACCCCAACCAAGTAAAGGTTTAAGCCAAAAATACCCCAAGACCACCTATATAGTCCAGGGGTGGCGACAAGAGACAAATTCACACTATTCTCTTGTATTCCTATTCCTAAAATCCTGTACACATGAACACATCCAACTCAATGAAAAAGTGGATAGGCAATGAAATGATTAATGCAACACTGCAATAACTATACAAAATATGCAAGAACCACTAAAAAGAACAGATTATTGTAGTGTATAATGAAAAGAAAAGGGGGAAAATACACACCTGAACAAGAAATATGTCCCAACCTAAAAAAATAGAAAAGAGTAAATAGATAAGAGATCTGAGCTCTAGTATCTTAAGCTTAAACCACTATATGTGGCCTAATAACCCTATATCTCTAAGCTCCTATAAAGTCACGATCAACCTTTCCTCCATTTGAAAAATATACAACATGTGTTGGGTGAAACCCATGCAGGGTCTATTATATACATACCTAGTAGAATGCCCCAAAAAGGATTAAGGGGGAGCAATAAGAGATACAACTAAATATGAAGGTAGTAGATAGAATAAGGAATGTTAAAAGAGTACAGTTTAACCAAACAATAGTGTTAAAGTAGAGTCATACAAACATAAGGATCCCAAAATGGTGAGAAGATAAACTTATATTTATGTTTTTTTACCTATATCAAGATAGTAGACTCATCTAACCACGAGATACTAGACACAAAAACAACGTGGTATACCCCACGCATCATTGCCTCTCCTAGAAGGAGAGTAACCAAAACCCATGTTGTGGGTTCTGGAACATGATATATATATATATATATATGCTTATTAAATGTACCTCAATCATGAGAGTAAGAGGATATCCATCTCACAGCTCATCCCAAGAAGGAGACTTACTAACAGTTCTAATGTAAGTTTATCTATGATGCCCAACACCTTATACATATTCCCATGACACACAAGTTAAAGGGACTCAATAACCACACCTTGATACTATCTTCTTTGGGTATAAATTACTCTCTCCCAATATTTTAGGTCACGTCCCAATGACACATCTTGGTGGTTAAATCATTCTTATTTCTCATGAGTCCAAAGGTGTGTCAAACCACATCTCTCCATTATGTCACATAGTCGAGTAGGACTAAACTAGAAGTAGAGTACCTACTCCCTAGTGCATCTGGGGGTTCTACTCTGATAGTCACTAAGGAATTACACTACCCAGCCTAGCTAGAGGCTACAACTCGGTGAGGTCACTAGGGAATGACTCTACCTAGTCCTACTAGAGGGTAAGCCTGGTGAGTCATCAAGGAAACGCCACTACCCATCCCATCTGGAGGGTAAGCCTAAAATATCGAGGAACTCCACTTCCCAGACCTACTAGATGGTAAATCAAAAAGATCTTCAGGGAATGCCACTTCACAGTCCTACTGGAGGGTATGATCAAAACATCCATCAGGGAACGCCACTACCCAGCCCAGCTGAAGGGTAAGACCGATACTACACTAGTTGTTCTTTATGATTGATGTCATCATCGGGTGTCACCTCAATAAGTGTCCCACCCCAAACATTTCTCACCATATATCAAAATTTACTACAAAGGGAACCATCACATTCTATGTGGAAAACACTCAGGATAGGCTACTTTTATTCCCAAACCCAAGTCTAAAAGAACAAGATATGATAGGTAGATAATTAATAATGAGGTGAACGACGTGTATGGGGCCCATGTGATGTGTGACCCCAACTCATCATCTAGACATGTACATAGCCATTCTGAAGTACTAAACTATTTAAATTTACCCCTAGGAATTCCAGTGTACTCCCAGAGTACATGTCATATCTGACCAAAAGGCTGATGAGCGCATGATGCCCGTCATTGGTCTGAAGGGAAAATGTAATTTCATTGACATACCTCCTCAAATAGCCCCATAATCTTTTATAGTATCTCTTCATACATATTCTCTAGTCTCACTAGGATATTCAAACTCATTGGAAGTATCTTCCACTGATATTAATTTCATGTTTCCTCATTTAATGATATCATGAATAAGGTTGCACACATCACCACGAGAAGAAAATTAAGGGGCCTTGGATAATAAAATGGATCACACCATTAACATCCTTAATGAAAATTACACAACATCAGAAATTCATTTTATTGAATTACACACCTAATGAAAAAATTACACTTCATCGAATTAAGCTCGAATGACATTTCATGGGGTCCACACCTTGATCCTGAATAAAAATATAGTTATTTGTCTCAAAACGTTTGCCTCAAAATCTGGGTCACAAATCCACTGACATCACGTCGATTGTTCATCACATGGGGAAATTTTAGTGGGTGATAGTTTTAATAATAATAATATTTTATTATTATTTCGGCATATCATGGACTTGATATGCAAACATGAAAATGTAATCCAATATTAGTCTTGAAAAACATGCCTCAAAGGCAAGGTCATGTCACCACTAACAACGTGTCAATGTGACTCCCCATGGGGGAGTTACGACTATTAAACTATTTTCACATTATTATTATTAGTATTATTATTATATTAAATTTTTATTTAAATTTTTATCCTTTTCCCCCTTTATTACTTCATGTGGGATGCCCTAGCCACACGCTGACCCTGCTGTTGGACCAGTGCCATCAGCCTCCTCCATCGACCAGCTCATACTCACTATTAGAGCCACCCCTATTGGACACTACCATATGCCCAGAACCTGACTACTCGAGTCATGTCCCACCAATGAGACCCCCTTACATAGAGACGTGTCGAACTACCATCCCAGAAACCTCACACGCACCGCACGGTAATTCTGCCTTTTCCACGTGCCATGATTCCTCAATTCCAATAATTAAAATTAAAATTATCAGAGATCTATGATCTTAGGGCCTTGATATACACTGATCTAGTTTCCACTCATGATTTCATTCGTGTTTCAACAATCTGCCTCAAATCCGGGCGCCTGATCGATCTTGGGTATATGAACAATTTTTGATCTAGGAACTAAGAGGTTCCAACGGTCAAGAATGGGTAGTGGGGTTAGAAAAACTTGGAATAATAGAATTAATACTAGTATATAGGTGCAATATTATACCCCTGTTGGTGTAGATCTATGGAAGATAATGGATCCACTCAAGCATTTAATAAAAGTATAAAAACACCAAGTTGATTAGTTTTACCTAGATTAGATTGATCATCGTTGATGAAGAACGTTTTCTTAGTGATCCATTTTGTTTTTTGAGCTTTGAATCACCTTGATCCGAAGTTTCATTATCGTCTGTCATTTTTCGTCATTGTTTACCAATTGAACAAAGAGGGGAAGTCATTATTGGAAATTTCAGGGTTTTGAGGCATCCCAGGGAAACCCTTCATGGTAATATATTTATATACATATCATTAGGTCAAAGTAGAATTAATTAATTAATTAAATCATCGAACGTACCTCCAACGACTATCTCATCTGAACGTCTCATGCCAACCAACATTATTTCATGCCTATGGAATATGTCACATCCCATACTCAACTGTGCTATCAGATTTCTGATCTAAGATTATATTCATAAGATATTTGGGTTTTATCTTTTGAATGAATAAACAAATTAATTAATTCATCCATTTAACATACTACCAATGAGTTAGAGATCCTAACGTCCTATGCCGACTCATTTTATTTCATACCTAGGGTAACAAATGTAACGTCCCAGACCTCGGTGCCATGCAACGGGTTCCCCAAGCATGGTTCGCCACGTGACGTCAAGCGCATTTCCCCAAACACCAGAGGCTGCCGACTAGCAGTGAGGGCCCAGGTCTGATAGTGGGGAAACTATACCCTCATTTTTCAAAGTGTAGCGCAGCGGAATTTAAATAAAACATACGACGACAGCGGAAGTAGTAAACCATACACAACCGAAATAAACAACATTAGTGGATATAACCAACAGTATATAAAAATGATGCAACATGTCTCAAGTTTTAAGAAAATAGCCAAAACATGTTATACATCAATACAGTACAACAAAGAGCAGAGTACAGCAAAACAAAGCAAAATAGATGGCAGCGGCATCGTGAGCCTAGGCTCTGTCCCATGCCCTCCTACTCCACAGCAACATTCATGTACCTATACAGGGACTCTTTCCCCTATATACACCTGCAGAAACGTAATCTGTTTGGGCAGAAATGTGTGACCCAAACAGGGTGTGAGAAATATATCTCAGTAGGCAACCACCAAAGGCCTGTGTCCAACTGTGTGCTAACCTGCAACAATAGTGTGCAGAGGTAAAATGCAATAAAGTAAGTAGTACTCAAAAGTAACTAACTACCAGTTATATTTCCATTTTTAATATTCATTTAATCCATTTAATATAAGAAATCACCACAGTGCATTTCTAGTGAACAACTAGTGTCCTCAGACACGTAAACTCCTAACCCTCAGGTAACGAGTATCCAACACAAGAATCTTCCCTCAAGTATAACAGATTTTTTTCCCTCAAGAGTCAGTAGTGTCACCCACAGGCACAGAATCATCCGACCACAGGCATAGAAGAAGTTTCCCTCAGGCTGAAATAACTACTTCCCATAGGCTGAATAGTACAGTTCCCACAGGCAGATCACAACAACGCCCTCAGGCTAAACAGGTAACCAGGCCATGCCCAACATGTCAAAATGTAGTAAAAAATCAATTCCTATCAAGGAAATTCTACAATTAAAACATTAAAGGCATACCCTCGGGTACCCTGACCAAACGGCTAAACAGTGGAACACACCCCCGAGGTGGTTCCAGATCAAAGCAACGATCCCAACCAGCATTTTATTATCACAATTTAATCTCATATGAAATTCTAGGCATTAAATATAGCAACGGACTCATCCACACGACACCCCAACATGGGTTCGTGGCACAAAAACGCACAAAAATGCACAACAGTTGGAAATTTACACCAAGACACCTACCTTATGCACCAACGAACGTTATACCAGAACGTAGACTCCAGAAACGCCAAATAACGGCTAGATCTAATGAAGAACAAAACCCATTCAAATATAAATAACTTTCCCTCAGGAAAGAATTGGTAAGAACAGTACCAGGAGAGGAGAGGGCTTACCCGTGCGGTTCCAACGAGAACGTCTGAAGTCGAATCGGATTCCAGACGAACACCCGGAGGATCTTCAAAGGGTCGATTGTCCTCCTTGGATCCAAAATGGCTCAAATGCCTCCTCTGCCAAATGAGGAGGCTACTGCCTATTTTAAATCGAAAAAAAAAGTACACGGCGTGTACTTCTGAGTACACGACGTGTAATTTCTTCATTTAACTGTTCCCCTAGCGGCACCGCCACACTGTTCATCCATCGACAAGATTACACGGCATGTACTCCCAAGTACATGGCATGTACTGTCACCCATCTGTCGGCTACTCCACTGCCTTATTGTTTGGGCATGCCGACTGACTACACGGCATTTAAGGTACCACTACACGGCGTGTAGTCGGTTCCTACACCCTTCGTCACCGGAATGGATATACGCCCCGTGTACCTATCCTACACAACCAAAAGTACACGGCGTGTGGAAAAGTACATGGCGCGTAGTTCCAAAATTTAGGATTTTTCCCCATTTTCCTTATTTTCTCAAAAACACATAAGGAAAAGGAAAAAGAAGAAACCCGTACCTAGAAAATAAGAACCGGGTTCTTACAAACTTACCCCTTATAGAAATTCATCCCTGAATTTCCCTTCCAAGGGTGGAGAAGATAAAGCTCAGAACATCTCTGGCCACTGAGCACGTACGTCAGCCTCCCACTCTAAGGTCTCGTCCTGCACTCGGCCATGCTCCCATAGAACCCATACGAGAGGAACTGACCGGCCTCAGAGAACCTTCGTGCTCCTGTCAATGATACGAATCAGATGCCCCTCAAAGGATGCATCTGCCTCCAGCTCAACCTCCTCAGGCTGAAAGATGTGAGACGTTTCTGAATGATAGAGACGCAACTGAGACACGTGGAAGACGTCGTGCATTTCTCGGTACCACTGCGGTAACTGCAACCGATAGGCAACCGGCCCAACTCTCTCCAGAATCTCGAATGGTCCCACATACCTCAGTGAAAGCTTACCATGACTCCTGATCCGCTTATGTCCCAGCCTCGGCAAAACAAGCAAGAAAACCTGATCCCCGACCACTAACTCCAAAGATCTTCTACGGCGATCAGCATAAGACTTCTGACGAGACTGCGTGGTAGCCATCTTCTTCTGAATCAACTGGACCTGCTCAGATGTCTCCATCACGAGCTGTGGTCCCAGTAAAGCTACCTCACCTGCCTCTAACTAGCACAAAGGTGATCAGCATGGCCTACCATATAAAGCCTCATAGGCTTCCATCTCAATAGTTTCCTGAAAAATATTGTTATAGGAAAACTCGACCAAGGGTATATGCTTCTCCCAAGAGCCCCCAAAGTCAAAAATGCATGCGTGCAACATGTCCTCTAGAACCTGTATCATCCGATCTGACTGGCCATCTGTCTGAGGGTGGTATGATGTGCTCAGAAGAACCTGTGTACCCAGTGCCCTCTAAAAACTCTTCCAGAAACGAGACGTAAAGCGGGAATCCCTATCAGAAACGATAGAATGAGGTACCCCATGAAGATGTATGATATCTCGGATATACAGTCTTCTGAGCTCGTCAACACCAAAGGTCTCCTTGATCAGCAAGAAGTGAGCTACCTTTGTGAGTCTGTCCACAACAACCCACACGGCGTCATTGCCTCGAGGTGACCTCGGCAATCCCGTCATGAAATCCATTACGAAATCATCACATTTCCAATCTGGAATGGGAAACTGCGGTAACAGCCCGGCTGGCCTCTGGTGCTCTGCCTTCACCTACTGACAGGTGGAACACCTCGTAACTAAACCTATTATCTCTCTCTTCATACCCGGCCACCAGTACTGACGCCTCAAGTCACGACACATCTTGGTAACCCTGGGATGAACTACCCAAGCTGAAGCATGAAACTCCCGCATCAGCTCCTCGCGTATATCCCCTAGAACCCAAACTCGTCCATGGAAATGCAAAACCTCATCATCGCCTATCGTCCAACCGGGAGGAGGGTCCTCACTTGCCACCGACTCCCATAGAACCAGGTCTTCCAAATCATATAGCTTCCTCATCCTCACTCTGTCCAGGAGGGTAGAATTCACAGCTAACGAGGAAAGATAAGTCTGTCCCTGACTATCATGCACCACCAGATGCATCTCAGAGAACAAGGCCATAAGCTGCCAATCACCACTGGCCTCCTGCACTTCCTGTATCTGAGTCTTCCTGCTCATTGCATCAGCTACTGCATTACCCTTACCAGGTGTATAGGGAAGCTCAAAATCAAAGGACTGTAGGTACTCGACCAACCTTCTCTACCTCAGACTCAGGTCACGCTGAGTAAAGATATACTTGAGGCTTTTGTGGTCGGTGAAAACCACAAAATTATCTCCCAACAGATAGTGTCTCCAACAGTGCAACGCATGAACAACTGCATCCAACTCGAGAACATGCGTCGGGTAATTCCTCTCATGTGGCCTCAACGTCCGAGACCCATACACAAAAACTCAGTCGCCCTACATCAACACTGCTCCCAGCCCAATTCCTGATGCATCACAGTAAACTGTATAGCTATTCCCCTACTCTGGGAGTATCAGGATCGGTGCTGATGTCAACCTTCCCTTCAGGTCCTAAAAAGCTGCCTCACAAGCTTCTGACCAAACAAACATCACACCCTTCTTAGTCAGTCATGTTAACGGTGTTGTTAAGTGGGAGAAGTCCTATATGAAGCGTCTGTAGTAACCGGCCAGTCCTAATAAAATATGTATCTCAAACATGTTCTTAGGATTCTCCAAGGAAACTACTGCTCTCACCTTCTCTGGGTCTACTGCAACTCCTGCCTCTGAGATAATGTGACCCAGGAAGTGAATCTGGTCCATCCAAAAGTGGCACTTTGAGAGCTTATCATATAGCCGATGCTCACTCTGTGTACTCAATACAATCTCAAGATGGGTGGCATGGTCGTGTCGAGTGTGAGAGTTCACCAAGATATCATCCATGAATACTATCACAAAAGAATCAAGATACGGATGGAACACACGATTCATCAGAGCCATGAAAACTACTGGTGCATTCGTCAGTCCGAACGGCATAACTATATACTCATATAGACCATACCTACTCCTGAAAGATATGTGAGGTATATCAGATGGTCTAACACGCAGCTGATGATATCCTGATCTCAAGTCAATCTTCGCAAACACTTGTGCTCCACGAAGCTGATCAAACAGATCATCTATCCTCAGAAAGGGATATCGTTTCTTAACCGTCAACTAGTTCAGCTTCTGATAATCCACACAATGTCTGAGGGTACCATCCACCTTCTTTGCAAAAAGGACTGGAGAACCCCAAGGAGAAGTACCGGGTTGGATAAATCCCTTTTCATGTAACTCCTCTAACTGCCTCTTGACCTCCTTCAACTCAGGTGTGGCCATCCTATAAGGAGGAATGGACACCGGTGTTGCACCTGGCACAAGCTCAAAAGTGAAATCCGCCTCACGCACTGGGGGTAGACCTGAAAAGTAGTCCGTGAAGACATCCCTGAACGATCAAAAACTGGAGGAAATTTCGTCTGACAAGTCACCCGATCATCAAGATATAAGCTCGCTATCTGGAATGTTACTCCACCTCTCCCATGATGCTCTGGTTTAGCTCGACTCGCCTGATCATCCCACTCGCACTTTTATAGATACTCTTCGCCCTCTGGTGACGTGAAATGCACCCTGCGACGATAGCAGTCTACAAGGATCGATAGGAAACCAACCAATCCATCCCAATAATGACATCATAGCTCGTCATATTCAAGATATAGAGGTCCCAAATGAAGTGACACCCACCAACCTCAAGGGGGCACTCCTTGCACTGACACACACCATCCGTTCTAGTCCCCAACAGAGTGTCTAGCGTCATGATATCTGAAGAAGAAGAATCATAGAGCCCAAGGCTCTCCACAATGGGTACAGATATGAAACTATGTGTAGCACCCATATCGAAAAGTACTGAAGATAAAACATAAGCTAATAAAATAGTACCTCTGACTATAGAAGGTCTGGGATCCTTCTCCTGCTGGGTCTGTTGCACTACATATGCCTGCCTAGTGTCGCGGCCTTGCGACACAGCCTGGATACCCAGAGTTGTCCCGCACTGCTGCCTCTGAGATCCTGGTGTCTGGCTACCACGACCACTACCACCATCTCTTCTTGTACTCCTTGACGTATTCTAGTTTTTTGATTGGTAAGAAGCCACTGGTCTTGGTCCCGCATGCGGAGTCTGCACAGAAACCCTCTCACTAGCCACTGGTGGAAACTCCCTCCAAAAGCACTGCAGATGACCCATCTTGCCGCAATCTTGGAACTCCACTGGGTCTCGTGGACACTGTGGTCTCTTGTACCCCTCTCTAACACACTAGTAGCGCATAACCTGGCCACCTAAATCATTCTTCTGACTGGTACTGCCGCCCTGAGAGAAGTCCATCTGTCTCTTCCTCTTGCCAGTAGAAATAACACCAATAACTGGTGCTGAAACGCCCTGGACCACACCACTCGATTCCCGCAGGTTCCCCTCTGTAATCAATGTCTGGTTCACAATCACGTGTACAGTAGGCAACCTAAAAACATTCACCAATGCTCGGATGTCATACCGAATACCATCCTCAAAACGTCTTGGCTCTCAATGTCTCATCACCCACCAGCCTGGGTGAAAAGCACTGAAGCTCCATAAAACGAGAAGAATAGTCCATCATCGACATAGAGCCCTACTGCAGATTCATGAACTCTCGAGCTCTGTCTTCCCTCAGCGTCTCGGGAAAGAAGAAGTCATATAAGACTGCCTGAAAATCTTCCCATGCCATGTGTCTGTGATGCTTTGACTGAGTGGTAACATCCCACCACCTCTTGTCATAATCACGCAGCATGTAAGTTTCAAGCTTGACCTTCCACCCTGGAGGCATCCCAAGATGCTCAAAAATAGACTGCATCGATCCTAGCCAAGACTCCGCAACTTGCGGTCCATCATCCCCTGAAAATGTAGGCGGATGCTACTGCTAGAAGATACGATTCATATAAGCCATAGATGTGGCAGCCTTCGGTGCTCCCTGAAAGGTCTGCATGAACCGCATAAAACCCTCACCGAACTGCACCTCTACACCTGTGTCTGGTACAGTAGTTGGCGCCGCATCTGGCTCTACTGGAGGATCAACTAGTAGCCCATGGCCCACCATTTTCAGAGTATAGTCGTCGCCGCTCTCTTAGAGAAAAACTCGCGGTCGTCTAGGCGGCATGACACTACAGGGTCAAAATCATGCCTCAGATTCAAGATTATTAAGGCTGAAAGTGAAGGAACCACAAAGGAACAAGAGGAAAAATGCATTTCAAAATTTGCAAAACAAGACTACACGGTGTGTACACTGACTACAAGGCATGTACTTGAATTCACTTCCCCTGCCCGAGTTCTTACACATGGCTAAGTAACATGGATTCTGTTGAACAAAACTACACGGTGTGTATAATATCTACACGGCGTGTACGATGTTATTTTTCAACTGCCTGTGTCGTCTGTGACACGGCCGACTACTCGGCTTGACACTACACAACATGTTACACCCGCACACGGCGTGTACTCCACCCTATTTCCCAGCCACATGGCTAACACCACAAGGTCTTTCCTCGGACAAGACTACACGGCGTGTCCCACAGGTACATGGTGTGTTTAGGGAGAGGTGACACCGGCCCGTGTTGTTAGTTACATGGCTGAGTCCCCAGGTCACACTACAAGGTGTGTTCATCACTGACACGGCATGTTCTGTATTGGAGTTCACCGACCCGTGTTGTTAGTTACACGGCCGGACTCCGGGTAAACACTATATGGTGTTTCCATTCGGTACATGACGTGTTTTACCCAAGAATTTCCCTTCCCCGTGTCGCCACCCATACGGTTTTTGACACAGGAAGAGACTACATGGCGTGTACTCAGGTTACACGGCGTGTGATCAAAAGTTCATTTTTCTTCCTGAACAGAAGAGCATACACGGCGTGTATAAAAATACTACACGGCGTGTATACTGGGTTTCCAGACAGTATGCCTCAGAAAATTCCCCAGAACCAAGAAAATACTGAAACTAACACCTAAGTGTCAAATTATGACCCTTGTGGGCCCATACTCCCCACAAATCAATGTTTGAAATCTTATATGTGTTATAACCAATAAGCAGTCAATGATCCATCAAATTCTGGTCAATGGGGTCCCATACTCCCAAAAAACCAAAGTTTGGCATCCATTCTATAAACAAGCTCAAACAAACATACCCTATCACAAGGAAGGTATTTATCAAGCATCTATCACAACAACATTCTTTATTAGCACAAAAACTATCACAAAAACATGCAAATTCTAATGCACCTACATGGCATGGAAACTATGCAAGGCATGTGATATCTAGCATGTTCCTATATGATGCATGAGATGGCATACCCTCATCTCATCGGGTTGCAACTAAATAGATCCCATGGATAAAATATAAATTGCACAATCTCAAAGTGAGTCACCCAACGGTGAAAACATTTCAACCGTAAAATTTCCAAATTCAAAAGAATTCAAAATACGAGGTAGACTGGCTTTTCCCTGTACACGGGTTAGCTATTCCCGGGCACAGCTTATTACCAACTACCGTTCCATCCTATCCCTGACTACGGCTCTAAATATTATGTCAAAGAAAAGAACCTCCTCTGATACCACTTTGTAACATCCCAGACCCGGGTGCCACGCGACGGGTGCCCTGAGCCCGATTCGCCATGTGACCTCAAGCGCATTTCCCCAAATGCCAGAGGTTGCTGACTAGTAGCGAGGGCCCAGGTCTGATAGTGAGGAAACTATGCCCTCATTTGTCAAAGTGTACCACAACAGAATTTAAATAAAACATACGATGATAGCGGAAGAAGTAAACCATACACAAGTGAAATAAACAACAGTAGTGGATATAACCAATAGTATATACAGAATGATGAAACATGTCTCAAGTTCTAAGACAACATCCAAAACATGTTATACATCAATACAGTACAACAAAGAGACGAGTACAACAAAACAAAGCAAAACAGCTGGTAGCGGCATCGATAGCCTAGGCTCAGTCCCATGCCCTCCTACTCCACAGTAACAGTCAAGTACTTGTATATGGACTCTTGCCCCTATCTATATCTGCAGAAATGTAATCTGTTTGGGCTGAAAAACGTGACCCAAACAGGGTGTGAGAAATATATCTTAGTAGGAACCCACCAAAGGCTCGTGCCCAACTGTGTGCTAACATGCAACAATAGTGTGCAGAGGTAAAATGAAATAAAGTAAGCAGTACTCAAAAGTAACTAACTACAATTTATATTTACATTTTTAATATTCATTTAATCCATTTAATATAAGAAATCACCACAGTGCATTTCTAGTGAACAACTAGTGTCCTCAGACATGTAAACTCCTACCCTCGGGTAACGAGTATCCAACACAAGAATCTGCCCTCAGGAATAACTATGTTTTTTCCCTCAGGCGTAGGTAGTGTCGGCCACAGGCACAGAATCAACTGCCCACAGGATTGGAAGAAGTTTCCCTCAGGCCGAAATAACTACTGCCCACAGGCTAAACAGTACAATGCCCACAGGCTAATCACAACAACACCCCTAGGCTAAATAGGTAATCGGGCCATGCCCAACATGTCAAAATGCAGTAAATAAGCAATTCCTCTCAAGGAAATTCTACAATTACTATATTAAAGGCATACCCTCGGGTACCCTGGCCAAACGGCTAAACAGTGGAACACACCCCCGGGGTGGTTTCGGATCCAAGTAACGATCACAACCAGCATTTTCTTATCACAATTTAATCACCTATGAAATTCTAGGCATTAAATATAGCAACGGCCTCATCCACACGACACCCCAATATGGGTTCGTGAAAAAAACACACAAAAACGCACGACAGTTGGAAATTTACACCAAGACACCTACCATATGCGCCAACGAATGTTATACCCGAATGCCGACTCCAGAAACGTCCAAGAACGGCGTAGATCTGATGAAGAACAAAACTCATTCAAACGTAAATAACTTTCCCTCAGGAAGGAATTGGTAAGAACAGTACCAAGAGAAGAGAGGGCTTACCCGTGCGGTTCCAACGAGATCGTCCGAACCCGAATAGGTTTCCAGACGAACACCCGGAGGATCTTCAAAGGGTCGACCGTCCTCCTTGGATCCAAAATGTCTCAAATGCCTCCTCTGCCAAATGAGGAGGCTACTACCTGTTTTAAGCGGAAACAACAAAGTACACGGCGTGTACTTCTAAGTAAACGACGTGTACTTTCTTCATTTAACTGTTCCCCTGGCGGCACCGCCGCACTATTCATCCGTCGAAAAGATTACAGGGCATGTACTCCCGAGTACACGGTGTGTACTTTCGCCCAGCTGTCGGCTGCTCCACCGCCTTACTGTTTAGGCCTACCTACTGACTACATGATGTGTAAGGTACCACTACACGACGTGTAGTTGGTTCCAACACCCTTCGTCGTCGGCATGGCTAGATTCCCCGTGCACCCATCCCACACATCCAAAAGTACACGACGTGTGGAAAAGTACATGGCGTGTAGTTCCAAAATTTATGATTGTTCCCCATTTTCCATATTTTCTTAAAAACACTTAAGGAAATGGAAAAAGAAGAAACCCGTACATCAAAAATAAGAACTGGGTTCTTACAAAAAATGTGTTCCAGACCAAGATGTGGCCTCAGATTTATGATTTGAGCTAACATTTAAGATTTACCCCATTTTATTTATGAATTTTTACATGTGAATTATAAAATAACTTTAATATTTTTATTAAATTAATTCCAGGCACATCAGGCATCAGAATCGCACACTGTCTCAGCGCCTGGCTCTAAATATATTTTTAAAAATATTCCAAAGTCTAATTGGAAAAAACAAGGATCTCAACATACCTGGCCTAAATAGGTCTATTAAATGGATTTTGGAATTGTTTCTATATTATTAAGCCCATTAAATTAATGTTTAACCACTATGTAAACTCATTTTTACCTTAACTTGGGTTAAAAAATTAATTTGACCATATTATAAATTATAAATTAGTATGATTCCAAATATGGAATCCATTTCTCCAAATTCTAATCACTTAATTTCCAGAAATTAATTTAAAATCCATCCCATAGACGTATCAGGAAAGAGGGTTTTTAAAGACAAAATGTTTAGAAGTTTGAAATATTTTTATAAGCAATTAAAATTTAAAATTGGTTTCAATGACCAACATTGGATTAATTTATGGGAAATTTATCTAATTTTAATAGAAAAAAAATTATAATATAATTTTTCTACATAAATAAATTATACAAAAAAATAGTTTTCAATTAAAATTCAGTGTTTTCACTATTTATAAAAAAAATGAAACTTCTCAAAAAAATTATCCAAAATTCACGCAAAGTAAATTTTAAAATTCCGTTATAAAAAAGGAAAATTATTTTTTCATAATAAAATTATAAAAGTTAAAAATTTTATATTTAATATAGGTGCACCATTAAAAGGAGGTCAAATTACCTTTTGGAAAAGTACATTTTTTTATTCATAAAATTGGATTTATTCTTATCTTATACAAATAAACTCTACCATATGAGTGAAAAAAATTATTGAATATGTAATATATAAATTTTATCAAAAACATTCATCAAAATTGATTATTTTAGTTTATTGTGATAAAATTGGTTTTGAACTTAGAAAATTATTTTTCATAGAAAATGTATTTCATTATTTTCAAATAGTTCATAATTCAATTTCTAACTAACTAATAAACAAAGGATTAATTTTATATAAACGTATAAATAATATTTTTAAAATTTAGTTAATATTATTTATAACTTTATTCAAATTTTTAAGTGTTAAAAATAATAGTATTTTAATGAAAATATTAATTGAATAATTTAGTTCGGTAAAACTCATCTTTGAATTTAACAAAAACTATCAAAGTAACTCAACATTGCATGTAAAACAATACAAACATAGTTTTGAATGTAGAAAAAGACAATCTAAGTGTTTCTTATAGTGAAAGCTTAACTTTGTGTTGTGTGAAACACGAGACAAACATAATGCATTCATATAATACATGATATATTCATTGTTGTGTGAAGTAAATAATAATGAAAGGTTAAATTAATTCAACTAAATACTTTACGAAATCTCAAGTTGTTACATTCCACCTTCAATAAAATGAATTTCTCCCTTGAAATTCATCTGGGTTATCACAGTTTTAATACTTGAATGTTCCTTTCTTATAAACCCACATCATAAAAATTAATACTAAAACTTCCTTTAAAAAGGTAAATTTGAAACATAATGCTTACCCAATGTAACTCATAACTAGATTTCCATATAGAATAACATGTGTGGAAAGTAAAAACATATATATGGAAGAGAAAAATAACTATAAGTTTTCAATTGAGAGTGACATAAATAAATTTTAAGATAATGTTAATGATCCCAAATCTAAAAAATAGGCTAGAAAAAGGTCATTGAAATAATCAAAATGATGATAACATGATAATATTTTATTTTAAGACCATTTTCCTAAAGTTAAAAAAATATCATGAGAAGATATACATACATGATTTTAACTCAACCTCTATATTTTTTCCTAGATCATTTTCTACTTTATCTCTCATTACATGGAATGAAGATGAATTTATCATTTCTAAAACAATATAATATCATGAATTCAATTACTAGAATGATATAATATTTCATCTATATTTATCATGACTAATATGCTAGCACATGTTATCCAATATGAATAAATCCTTTTATGTAGAGATAATAGGATAATCTATAAAACCTCATCTGAAGTTTAACATAAACAATTCCATAAATAGTTAACCCTATAACCCTTCTAAAATATTAAAGTCAAAACCCTTAGACAAAATGTCACTAAATTTCTAAAAATTTGCTTAACATTGATCACCCATATATCATAAAGTAGCTGTTATTTTTCATATACCAAACATGTGATTACCAATACCATGTATTCTCTTGAAACATGGTAATAATAAAAATGACCATAAACCCTTAATAAAAACACACATGATTCTTCACAAATTATTGGATATATTCCTTAAATCCAAAAATTTTGTAAACTCCATATATGATAGGATAAATCACTTTTCCAAAAAATTATTAATCAATTCCAAGGTAATCAATACCATCTAATTTACTTATTCATATCTATCCTATATTTATCCAAATGTCATTATCTCAACATTATGAATATATTTAGGGTTATCATACCCTTAATCATGTTTTTCCAGTGAATTTAACTTTTCCATTAAATAACATTTCTAATCTATTAGAACCATTCACCATATTATTCTAAATCCTTATTTTAAAACAAAAACTAAATATTTCTTATATATTTCACAATTCATAATTCTTGAATACAAATGCATAAACACATCAATTATTCCACATAATACTTATTCCATTAATAAGGATAAATCCTCTTATTACTTAATACCTCTTTCCTTTCACATTTCACTAGTAATATCATCATCATTAGTAATATAACCATTAATTTTTACCACCTTATGATTCTCTTCAGGAGATTTACAATTAGGCCATAATTTTTTATATTTCTCATTAATTCCACATTTAAAACATTAAACTTTCAATGATTTCTTATAGAGGACATTATTTTCATTCATTGTGTTAACCAAACTTTTAATTTTCCCTTTGGAGATACCTTCATTATGTCCTTTTCTACAGTTAAAAAATATTTGTGTCCCCCTAATACATTCACATGGGTGTTTCTTCCCACAATATGTACCAAAAGGATGCTCAATATTCTTTCATTTATGGTATCCATTACCAAAATTCTCTGCATAACTCTTTCCTTATCGTAGTTGGTGAGTCTAAGAGTTGGTTAAGGTACACATTGTTAATAATGTTCCATGAAAACTAATTTGGCAAGATTAAAAAGTCGTTTACTCTAGTGTTCATCCCATTTAATCGTTAATCAGTAAATTTTCTATCACATTCATCATTAACCAAATTCCTTCCAATTCCCTCGATTTAATTAAAATAAAAAATAATAGTTTGGGAAACATTTATCATGGTATAAAATCGAAAAATTAGGAGAAATTATGTAACGCCCCGACCCCAGCTACCCAGAGTCGGTGCATTACTTCGTAACATTGGCATGATCATGAGAAAGATCAAGTCTCGAAAGACCGATTAGTTTAGTAGCCTTGGAATAACTAGATACATCCATAAATTTTTACATTACATCATAAAAAAAACAATTTGTCTTTATATCCCCTCATACTATCTCTGCAGGTCATTCATAAATTACTTCTTCATAATCCTAGAAAAAAAACATTGAAAGGGGTGAGCTCGGATGCTCAGTAAGGATAACATTATAGCAGAAGCTTCCATAAATAATCATAAACACTTAAGGAAATTTATAACTAAAACAAAAGCCTTTGAAACTTGAACTTTCAACATGGTATGGCATAAATAAAATGAAATAATGCCATTTACTTACTCACATGGATATTCTACTAGTCGAATGATCACATGCAATATCAATAACCACTTTCATAATGATGGAATGCATAATTCCAGGCTATCATAACCACATAGCCAAGGCCTCGTGCCAAGACTACAAATAAGATTTTTCCAAGGCCTTGTGCCAAGACACTAGTTTGTCTCATGAGACCTACCGATGCATCGAGGAGCTATAGCGGGCTCCACCCGTCACTTATTAAGTCCAATGCATTCCTCATATGAATAGGTTTAATCATAAAATAAACATTCGTATTAAAACTAGCATACGAAATGTCAATACTTTAACCACAAACCATGAATGGTATAAAAATAGAACATCCACAGTCAAATATAACTCATTTGATACAATATGGAAGATTGTATTGTATCACATTAACCTCAATCATGAATAATGAAGGATGTTGACATAGATGAAAATAATCATCAAAACTATTTGAGAGAAATATCCCCCTTTTCTTGAAAACATTTAAAAGTCACACTATTTGTCAAGAAGCCATTTAAAAATAGATTTTTGAATCAAAGTGTCCCATACCACTTTGAAACCTTTTAAAAGGATTTTTAATTTCTAAACTTTAATGTCCATATAAATAAATCCTTAAAACCATTTTTAAAACATGGACATTAATGAGAAAGATTTAGATGAATAAGTCTTTAAAACATTTAAAAATGGTATTTCAGTTAGAGATTCTAACCAAAAGAGAGACACTTGAATGAAAATAATTGAGGTAATAAAAAATTGTAATATCATGAGAATAAAGGGAATTCATGATATACTATGTCAAAGTACATTATATACACCACATAAAAGTGATTTGGTGTATATCAACAAAGAAGTCTCAATGGATTGTAAGTTGAGATGAAATCTCTCATAAAGGCCATATCCTTAGGTTGAGGATAAATCAACAACATAATTATGTGTGAAAAATATAAATACACTAAATATGATTGGATATTCAGTTTAAAACAATCAAATTATATTCACACATATTCCTGTAAAAACAACACCAACGAATTGGATGTTTAACTCAACAAATGGTGAAAGAGTTAAAATTACTCTTATCAAATTCATATCAATGACTTGAGAATTTTCAATGGAGTGATTATGTGTATCAAAAGTATATCCACAGGAAGGGGAGTGTAAATTATGACATAATCAAATGAATAGTGATTCCACACATAATCTTGGGGTAATATAATCAATGAAATATGCGTAAAGCCAAATGAGTGGAAATTGAAATCTCAAATTCCCTTATTGATTAGGTAACTTAAGAAACAAACACCCATGAAAGAAAGATCCTACCATGATGATGTAAATACCCATAAAATAAAGTATATTACACAATTAATACAATCATGTTTAGTACACATACACCACATGCAATAATTAAGTGGTGATCAATGGAATTCTCACGGAATTAAAAGTGAGACAAGAAACCCCTTACCACGTTAATCAACTGAGTCGCATGGCCAAAAGTTAATAACCACCAAATGATTTACAGAATAACATGAATATAAAGTGAATCATGATAATATATATATCAAATGGAAGTACACAATACACCACTTTCAATAATTTAGTAGCGAACAATGGAAATCTCACGGAATTGAAAGTGAGATAAGAGAATCCCTTACTTTGTACTTTTTCCTTGGTCGATGGTAGGTTTACCTCCCGTATAATGGTGAAATAATTGTTATTGAATAATACAAGAATCATTTACTTTAATATGATATCATATATGATCTTTTAACATTGATTTGTTAATAATATCTTAGAATTATCGTCATTTCAGGTGTTAACGGGTTCATTTTACTTTATATTCTTTGTTATGTGAGCCATATTCGTTATTAATGGGATGTATATTATTCATATCCAGAATGGTATCAAGTCCTTAAACATCATTTTTAAATCATCAAATGATAATTATACTTGAATGGATACGATGGAGAATGAATCACATCGCGTTCGTGGAGATGGTAGTCCGTACGTACGCACTAATGCTACTTCCATTTAATTTTTATTTTAAAAGAATCGAATCCAAATGATACATAGGTATATTACTATTCCAGTATAATATAATATTTTATATATGTTACATAAGTTCATTAACACAATCCTTTATACGTTCCATGTGTGGTATGAACGAGTCATATCATTTTAAGGGGGCGGTAGTCCGCACTTCCTCAAATGAAATTATCGTATGTATATACAACATGAAACGAATAATTGTATGAAATAAAATGGAATTACAGAAGCTTATATATAAAATATATATCATTAATATCATATTTAATTACAGTGCCATCCTAATGGCCACCATGAGAGGCGGTAAGATGTATTTGAACAATCATCGTTTCGTGAGGCGTTAGTTTGCCATCCACAGAAACATTATGTTCATCATCCATTAGATGGAGTTGTGTGTATGTGTAGTTTGAATCCTTCTTATAACAACATCCTAGTATATTGTGGATACTGGTGTTGTTACAAAAGAAAGGAAATAAAAATAGTTTGGGGGTTGGGGAAGCAAAATAAATGAAAATAATTTAAGAGAAATCGTTACCTTTAATTTAGGTAACTCACTTTTGGTTGGAACCAAAGGACTTCTTGAAATGCTTTCTGCCTAAGGGGAAGCTTCAAGGAGGAGGAGAGGGATGTGGGGAGCTTAGTTGGGCAGAGTTTGGACGAGCCAAGTGGCTTGAGAGGTGTGAGGAATGAGTAGAAGTGGTCTCCTTTTATAAGGGAGAGGAGGGGCTCTTTAGGAAAGAGTGAAAGTATTACTTTATAATATAATTATATTCGGTTTATAATGGTCCAAAAATCATTGAGGTCGAAGATAAGATGACTCATATTCTAAATAACATCAACCAATAAGAATTGGATAGGTTTTAGATAATATTTTAATCATTATAATCTTATTTATTTAAATGATTTATTAATGAGGTAAACATTGCATCATTATTGTGTCATTAATAATTTAAATTTTTTGATGTCCCCATTTAGTCAAAAAGTTTAAAATATTTTATTTAAAAAGGGTTCACTATTAAAAGTTGGTAAAACTACAATACTGAAGATGAATTTGTTCTTACATTATGTCTAAGAAACTCATAATATGGATTCTAAAATTATAAGGATTATATAAAGTTTAAAATTTAGTTAATACTATTCATAACCTTTTCTGAACGGCTTGTTTGGTAAGTCATGGTGCGCATGAACTCGGTGTTGCGTGTAGTGCAAGTTATTGAATTATTTTGAAGAAATAACACACTATGAAATCTTGTGGTGTTACATTCTCCCCTCCTTCAATAAATTGCGTCCTCGCAATTTGAAATTGTTCTTCAAAAATAAAAGGTTGAAAATAGAAAATATATTTGTGGGAAAACCCACATCGGAAATTGGTTTACTAAAATTTAGTCTTAATATGAGGAAAAGAGAAATGAAAGGGTCACCACCAAATTATGATCTCGATTAGGAGAACATTGGTGGCAATTAGAGACATATAATTGGAGGAAAAACGTAAATATTTATAGGTAGTGGTTGAGGTCATCAATCACAAACAAGTATAAAATTGAGGTCCTTAAACTCATCAATCTATGATGATTTGAAGTACCATCGGTTCAACAAAATATAGGGTATTGGGATCACACATTTTTGATATTTCAAAATATCTTAGTTGAAATCCCACATCGAAAAATAAATTAATGAGGCCTCTATTTAAAATAAAGAGTGGAAAGTATGAAGATTACCTAAAATAACACATATTAGGGTTCCATGTAGGAAAATATGGATATGGAGGAGAAATATAACCATCAATTATCTGATGGAGAGTGGTAGAGAACATGGCTATGAAAAGGCCAACAATCCCAAATCCATAAATTAGTGATGATTTAAGGTACCATCTAGGACAACATTTTTTTTAAAGTTACATTACATAAGGAAGAGGAATTCATTTATGATATTGACTAAGAACATTATGAGATATACTTAAATTTTAAGTAGATTTTCATTCTTTAATAAATTTCCACCACTAACTCAAATTTTTTTTTAAACGATGAGTATTCAAGAAGACTTGGTCACACTGGAAGAGCTAGAATAAACTTCTATAGAATCACATGATCCATGCAGGATAAACCATATATTTACATTGTCTTTGAAGATTAATCAAAACCAAAATGGTTAGTGAATGATCTAATGATCCCCCAAAAGGATATTCATTGAGATAAATATGCACTAATCTTAATTTCTAAAATTAAACCAACAATACCCCAAAGTTAAATAGATACCATTCAATAACCAATTGTCCTTAAAATCCTTTAATATAATCCAAACTAATATTGAAACCCAAAACATATAAGAATTTGATTATGTAGTCTCCCATGTTACATTGTATCTCCAAATGACATCAAATACTCTTAAAGTCACATACTTAAAAGTAATTAACATCATCACATATTCTCTGTTATAGGTTAATCATTTCCATAAATAACCCAAATCAATATAAATCAACAATAAAAATGTAGATAAAAATCCACCATTACTCTACAAATGAAACCTCATTGTATTCTATTTTCCTTGGGCATATAGTGTTCCTAACAAAACGAACATCTTCCAAAATAACATTTATCACTTAATCACCAAATCATTTTCCTATACCAAGGGTATTCATTTGATAAGACATAAGAACCCAAATCATCTTATTATTGATCATTAAAATCATTTAACAAAAAAAATAGTCATACTAACCAGGGACTTCACGTAGTCCAGTGGTAGGCGATAAATCCCAATCGCACTTTGGTTGTGGGTTAGATTCCCACAGCTTTGTCCGACGCGACGGGTTGTCACACGGTCTACGTGTTGTCCTTTTTCAAAAACTATATTCTATAATATTACCAAAATGAGATAAATTTTTCAAAATAACATAATTTAACCACAAATGTTATATCATACTTTGCATTTTCATCCCAAATTATAATAACTTATCATTTTCTCAAACCCCAATGATCATATAAAACCAAATGGTTATTTATACCTATATCCACAAGAGAAGAGACAATTATTCCTCAAATATCATTCTCGCATGGCAAACTGAGGGGTTACAAATACAAGAGAAAATTATTCCAAAGTAAACCCATCAACAAGGAGTGCTAATACTTTTTAAATTTTTCTCCAACCATTTATTTCCGCATAGCTTCTTCTTTGAGCAAGAAAATATCCTATAAAATAGGACATTCACTTGGGTAATGGCCAGGTCCCCTACATTTACGGAAAATGACTGTAAATGGACTCTTGGGACCATTTTTATCTTCTTCCATAGTACTCTTCATTTTTCTTCGGCAATTCTTCACTTTATGTCCTTCCTTCCCGCACGTAAAACAGTTCGTTGTCCCATTGAGACACTTTCCTGGGTGTCTCTTTCCACAATTCCTGCATGATGAAAGTTGAGGTTTCTTTTCTCCATGGTCTCCATTGCTGGAGATCTTATCATTTATCACCTTTCTCTTCCTTGTTGAGTCTGGGAGTTGGTTAATATATATGTTGTTGATCATATTTTTGGAAAACTGATTTGGCATAAAGACGATATCTTTTACGCCTATCAACATTCCATTTTGTTGCTCATTTCCACCACCGTTCCCACCTTGTACATCATTCTCAAAGTCACTATGACTTCCTTGGAATCCAGCCATTGACTAAAACCAGAAAGCATTGTGTGAGTAATAGTAGTCGTAAAATCATTTAGAGATTAAAATGTCACCATATTCTCAATTTGAAACATATTAGGATTAACCAAGGTCATTTAATCTCATCTTATGTATATATTACTTAAATCGGTTTGTAAAGAGAATGTAAATTATCCTAAGCATATCCCCCGGGAGTGTCGTAACCAAGAGTGCAGCAAGGCCCGTTGTCGTGCACCAGTTCCCGTTCGAGTCTAGCTCAAAGCGGCGTTTTCGGGTTTTACCCCTAGGTACATCTGTGCCAGAGCCGCCTCTACCTGCTCGTATCCAGACAGGGATGTATTGCTCGGAAAACTCACAAAATCTCTACAATACCAAAATTCTAGGAAGTTCTTTTATACTAATCCTCAAAGTTCATCTTAGGTCTACGTGCTCTAATCAGAGTTTATCTAAATCTAGCTACCAAGGTTTGTACTAAACTTCCTCTGATACCAACTGTAACGCCCCGACCCCAGCTACCCAGAGTTGGTGCATTACTTCGTAACATTGGCATGATCATGAGAAATATCAAGTCTCAAAAGACCGATTAGTTTAGTAGCCTTGGAATAACTAGATACATCCATAAATTTTTACATTACATCATAAAAAAAACAATTTGTCTTCATATCCCCTCATACTATCTCTGCAGGTCATTCATAAATTAATTCTTCATAATCCTGGAAAAAAAACATTGAAAGGGGTGAGCTCAGATGCTCAGTAAGGATAACATTATAGCAGAAGCTTTCATAAATAATCATAAACACTTAAGGCAATTTATAACTAAAACAAAATCCTTTGAAACTTGTACTTTCAACATGGTATGGCATAAATAAAATGAAATAATTCCATTTACTTACTCACATGGATATTCTACTAGTCGAATGATCACATGCAATATCAATAACCACTTTCATAATGATGGAATGCATAATGCCAGACTATCATAACCACATAGCCAAGGCCTCGTGCCAAGACTACAAATAAGATTTTGCCAAGGCCTTGTGCCAAGACACTAGTTTGTCTCATGAGACCTACCGATGCATCGAGGAGCTATAGCGGGCTCCACCCGTCACTTATTAAGTCCAATGCATTCCTCATATGAATAGGTTTAAGCATAAAATAAACATTCGTATTAAAACTAGCATACGAAATGTCAATACTTTAACCACAAACCATGAATGGTATAAAAATAGAACATCCACAGTCAAATATAACTCATTTGATACAATATGGAAGATTGTATTGTATCACATTAACCTTAATCATGAATAATGAAGGATGTTGACATAGATGAAAATAATCATCAAAACTATTTGAGAGAAATATCCCCCTTTTCTTGAAAACATTTAAAAGTCACACTATTTGTCAAGAAGCCATTTAAAAATAGATTTTTGAATCAAAGTGTCCCATACCACTTTGAAACCTTTTAAAAGGATTTTTAATTTCTAAACTTTAATGTCCATATAAATAAATCCTTAAAACCATTTTTAAAACATGGACATTAATGAGAAAGATTTAGATGAATAAGTCTTTAAAACATTTAAAAATGGTATTTCAGTTAGAGATTCTAACCAAAAGAGAGACACTTGAATGAAAATAATTGAGGTAATCAAAACATTGTAATATCATGAGAATAAAGGGAATTCATGATATACTATGTCAAAGTACATTATATACACCACATAAAAGTGATTTGGTGTATATCAACAAAGAAGTCTCAATGGATTGTAAGTTGAGATGAAATCTCTCATAAGGCCATATCCTTAGGTTAAGGATAAATCAACAACATAATTATGTGTGAAAAATATAAATACACTAAATATGATTGGATATTCAGTGTAAAACAATCAAAGTATATTCACACATATTGCTGTAAAAACAACACCAACGAATTGGATGTTTAACTCAACAAATGGTGAAAGAGTTAAAATTACTCTTATCAAATTCATATCAATGACTTGAGAATTTTCAATGGAGTGATTATGTGTATCAAAAGTATATCCACAGGAAGGGGTGTGGAAATTATGACATAATCAAATGAATAGTGATTCCACACATAATCTTAGGGTAATATAATCAATGAAATATGCGTAAAGCCAAATGAGTGGAAATTGAAATCTCAAATTCCCTTATTGATTAGGTAACTTAAGAAACAAACACCCATGAGAGAAAGATCATACCATGATGATGTAAATACCCATAAAATAAAGTATATTACACAATGAATACAATCATGGTTAGTACACATACACCACATGCAATAATTAAGTGGTGATCAATGGAATTCTCACGGAATTGAAAGTGAGACAAGAAACCCCTTACCACGTTAATCAACTAAGTCGCATGGCCAAAAGTTAATAACCACCAAATGATTTACAGAATAACATGAATATAAAGTGAATCATGATAATATATATATCAAATGGAAGTACACAATACACCACTTTCAATAATTTAGTAGCGAACAATGGAAATCTCACGGAATTGAAAGTGAGATAAGAGAATCCCTTACTTTGTACTTTTTCCTTGGTCGATGGTAGGTTTACCTCCTTTATAATGGTGAAATAATTGTTATTGAATAATACAAGAATCATTTACTTTAATATGATATCATATATGATCTTTTAACATTGATTTGTTAATAATATCTTAGAATTATCGTCATTTCAGGTGTTAACGGGTTCATTTTACTTTATATTCTTTGTTATGTGAGCCATATTCGTTATTAATGGGATGTATATTATTCATATCCAGAATGGTATCAAGTCCTTAAACATCATTTTTAAATCATCAAATGATAATTATACTTGAATGGATACGATGGAGAATGAATCACATCGCGTTCGTGGAGACGGTAGTCCGTACGTACGCACGAATGCTACTTCCATTTAATTTTTATTTTAAAAGAATCGAATCCAAATGATACATAGTTATATTTCTATTCCAGTATAATATAATATTTTATATATGTTACATAAGTTCATTAACACCATCCTTTATATGTTCCATGTGTGGTATGAACGAGTCATATCATTTTAAGGGGGCGGTAGTCCGCACTTCCTCAAATGAAATTATCGTATGTATATACAACATGAAACGAATAATTGTATGAAATAAAATGGAATTACAGAAGCTTATATATAAAATATATATCATTAATATCATATTTAATTACAGTGCCATCCTAATGGACACCATGAGAGGCGGTAAGATGTATTTGAACAATCATCGTTTCGTGAGGCATTAGTTTTCCATTCACAGAAACATTATGTTCATCATCCATTAGATGGAGTTGTGTGTATGTGTAGTTTGAATCCTTCTTATAACAACATCCTAGTATATTGTGGATACTGGTGTTGTTACAAAAGAAAGGAAATAAAAAGATTTTGGGGGTTGGGGAAGCAAAATAAATGAAAATAATTTAAGAGAAATCGTTACCTTTAATTTAGGTAACTCACTTTGGTTGGAACCAAAGGACTTCTTGAAATGATTTCTGCCTAAGGGGAAGCTTAAAGGAGGAGGAGAGGGATGTGGGGAGCTTAGTTGGGCAGAGTTTGGACGAGCCAAGTGGCTTGAGAGGTGTGAGGAATGAGTAGAAGTGGTCTCCTTTTATAAGGGAGAGGAGGGGCTCTTTAGGAAAGAGTGAAAGTATTACTTTATAATATAATTATATTCGGTTTATAATGGTCCAAAAATCATTGAGGTCGAAGATAAGATGACTCATATTCTAAATAACATCAACCAATAAGAATTGGACAGGTTTTAGATAATATTTTAATCATTATAATCTTATTTATTTAAATGATTTATTAATGAGGTAAACATTACATCATTATTGTGTCATTAATAATTTAAATTTTTTGATGTCCCCATTTAGTCAAAAAGTTTAAAATATTTTATTTAAAAAGGGTTCACTATTAAAAGTTGGTAAAACTACAATACTGAAGATGAATTTGTTCTTACATTATGTCTAAGAAACTCATAATATGGATTCTAAAATTATAAGGATTATATAAAGTTTAAAATTTAGTTAATACTATTCATAACCTTTTATGAACGGCTTGTTTGGTAAGTCATGGTGCGCTTGAACTCGGTGTTGCGTGTAGTGCAAGTTATTGAATTATTTTGAAGAAATAACACACTATGAAATCTTGGGGTGTTACAAATTACTTATTGGATGTCTAAATCATGATACCTTATTTTAAATCAAGGAAACCATAGGCCTATCCATAAAGACATCCCTAGGAATATCCTTAAAAATATGCCTATGGATCTCACTAGGGTTTGTCATCCTATTTTCTAAAGGTTGACTAAAAAATTCATTTTATACCAACTATAAAAACCCAATATTAATATATATTCATATTAAATAATTTTTTATTCATATTCAACACTTTATAAAACTATATTCTTGAGGACCATAATAGTTTAGTGTCTTGGGAATATTGGAATGTATTGTTCTATTTTTGTGAAATATCATCAATATCTCTCGTAATGATTTTCCTCTTCATACTCCTACATAAAACAATTATTCATAACTTGGTGAAATAAAACATAATAAAGGGTGAACATAGATGATCATTAAGTGTAAATATAGGAGATTCCTAATAATAAAATGAGTATAATGGTATGATAACATGAGAATAATATTTGAAGAACATACCCTGCAAATCAAAGATCATATAAATGATCCGTGGGATAAATATTGGTGTCTTATTAGACATGAATCATAATGTAATGAATACCATAATTTATTAAGGAATAAAATATTAAGAAGACATAAAATTTGTGTCAAAAACATAATAATATAAAAACATTTTCAATCATTCAAGTATCATTGCCAAAACCTATCAGGAAACTTCATGGGGGTTACTCCTACTAGGTGGGACACACCATCATCCCCTCTCATATACCTTTCCTTGTAGTGGAAGAGTTTCACTCCCAAACCCATATTAGTTATCAAGGATCACTCCAAATACTATCTTAGTAGTCATGGTTCACTCTCAATACCATATTAGGAGACAAAGTCCTTTACTGAACCAAGTTCACTCCCCATTCCATCCACGTCTACATCAGGAGATATAAATCCTTACCCAATTTATTTTAGGGATATATAGGTCCCACCCTTCACATAATTAAATCATAAATACATGTTCCACATGATAACAAAACATTAATCATATCATGACTCATAAAAATAGATGGGCTTCATAAACATCGTATCATAACCCATGAAATGAAATGGGTATCATAAAAAATTTATCATATAATAAATTATGTAAAATATACAGGTTTCATAATCATTTCATCATAAAATAAACTATCAATGGAAGTGGGTTCATAAGTGTTTTATCATGGTATATCCCATAGAAGACAAATGAGCATCATAATCAACTTTTCAATTTAAACATAATCCATTCAAAGAATGAATAATAATGGTTTCCTTGGACCATATCCCTAGTAAAGTATAAACTATATCAAAGGACGTCATCCTATATGTAAAATTATTTTGAAATATCACTTGGATTATTTCTTGAATAAAAAAAACTTTCGTTGAAAATCAGTTTTTTATAACATAAATAATTTTCAAAATCCATTTCAATGAAACCAAATTTTAAACCCCACGATGTAATATTTAAAAAACACTTGAAATAATTATTGATGGAAATATTATTTCCTCTTTCAAAAATGATTTTTCAATCACAAAACATTTTGAAAAACATTTTCATTGAAAAAATCCATGAAAATTTACAAAGGAAACTTGAAAAATTTTTAAAAAACATTATTTTAAAATATCATTGAAAATATATAAATGAAGATTTTAAAACATCTTGAAAACCATTTCATTGAAAATTTATATGAAAAAATTTAATGAAATCTCAAAAACAAATTGAAAACTATTTTATATTAAAATTCTTTGAAAACTTATAAATAAATCTTGAAAAAATACTGAAAATGTTTCTCTTCAAAAATATATTGAAAATTTATAAAAAAAATTTAAAAACATTATAAAAACATTTTATTTGAAAATATATTTGAAAAAATTTGAATAAAAAATGAATATATTATAGAAATGTTTTTTTAAAGTACGTTTAAAACATATAAATAAATATTGAGAATATTTTGAAAAAAAATTTCTTTTAAAATTCTTTGAAAATTTATAAAAAATCCTGAAAACTTTTTGAAAAAAATATTATTTGAAAAAACATTGAAAATTTATAAATCAATCTATAAAATATTTTTTTTAAACCATTTATTTGAAAATATATTTCAATACTTATAACAAAATCATGAAAACATTTTGAAAAAATGTTAATTTTAAAAACAATTAATAAATTATTAATAAATCTTAAAAACCTTTTGAAAACTTTTTCATTGAAAAGATATCAGAACAAATATTAAGAAAACCTGAAAATATTTTAAACCAAAATCATTGAAAATATCACTGAAGACTTGGAAATGAAGATTTAAAACATTTTTAAAAAAATCACATTAAAAAATTAATCTCCATTGAAAATTATCTTATAAATTCATTTAAAAACATGTTTTAAAGAATTTTTAGGAAATTTGGTTTTTTTAATTAAATATATTTTCTACCGAAGAGAGAAATAAAGTAATATTTTCATAAAAACATTTTATTAATTATATTAATTATCAAATAGTTTAAAAATGATACCATTAATTGGATATAACATGAATAACCAAACGG
Source organism: Viscum album (assembly GCA_963277665.1). Taxonomy (NCBI): domain Eukaryota; kingdom Viridiplantae; phylum Streptophyta; class Magnoliopsida; order Santalales; family Viscaceae; genus Viscum; species Viscum album. The sequence goes on along the minus strand of OY728143.1, from coordinate 1,847,017,764 downwards.
TTATAAAATTAATGGGATGTTTTGAGATATGGATCATAATATTTCATCTATGTAAGCATAATCCTAAACAAACATGACAGCAATAAACTCTTAACACTTTGGTATCATTTAATCCTAATCCCCATAAAAAAGTACATTAATCTTAAAATATCATGATAAAAAATAAATTCAAGATATAACATGTCTAATTTCAATATATGCACCTCATAAAAGAATATAGCTTCATAACAAAACAAGTGTCTCAAAGAAGAAATATTGGGACACGATTTCCTTACCGATTTGGTAACTTTTGAACCGTAAAACCCCATGAAACAGAGATAATTAAATGGATATGTAAATACTCTTAAATTTGAGGATAATAATAATATAATACATTAATGTTTTCTATATACCCCACATAAAATAAATGAGTGGTAAATAATTCATAAGTCTCATAGAAAAAAAAGTAAGATTAGACATCCCCTTACCTTATGAATTAACACTCGTTGTTCCCATTCGAACCTCCTATATAATAAATATAACATTATTATTCATATATTAAAGAACCATATACAATTATATTATACCATATTTAATTTAATTATGACCTTATATTAATTTTTTATTAACAATTTCATGTTAATCTTATGTTTTGGGTAATAACCGCTTTGTTTTTCGCATGTGTTTTGATTTGTTGTATTCTTTGACCAATTACTTATAAAAAGATTTCATCAGATTTTAATTTATAATAATGATATATATATATATATCATATATATTCAGTGTATATTTATTTTTAATATTCTATAACATATATAAATTGAAAATTACATTCATGGCTCATGGAGACGGTAGGTCGTACGTATGTATGAATATTGTTTACATTTTCATATCGTACTGAACAATTAATGTAAGAGACATATATGTATATATATAATTATAATCCTAGTAGAATTATTATTTAATATATATCATATACGTTCAGTAATCCCACCTTTTATATATTACATGTAATGATTGAATTAATTGTGTCGCTTTGAGGAGTCGGTAGTCCACACGTCCTCAAACGAAGTTACAGTATTTCCACAAAATGGAAATCTTGATGGTATGTGCTATATAATAATTATAAAATAATAAATACATAATAAATATCATATATATGATATAAAAACTTTAATTACATAATTATTCGAAACCTTGGGATGTGGTAATGGAAGAATGAATTACATCAGTTCACTGGGTGGTAGTCCATTGTACACATGAACGATGATTTCTTATCTCATTTGATGTAGGTTTGTGTGAGTGTAGTTCATACCCTTAATATAAATACATATCATTATATTTATTATATTTATGATATTATATAATCATGTTATAAAAAGAAATTATGGGGTGTATAAAGATAAAAAACAAAAGTTCGTGTTGAAGGATGTTACCTCTTCTATGGGTTACTCCTTTTTCTTTTAAACATTGGGATTCCTTGGATGGATTTATGACCAAATTTAGGATTATAAGATAAATGGATTGAATTTTTTTGGATATTTTGGGAGGTTTTTTTCTATTCGAAATGGGATTGAGAGGTGTAATGTAGTGTCGGGGGTGAGTTCCCTTTTATAGTGGAGGAGTGGCATTCTTGTAAATATTAAAAGGTAAACACTATTAAGAGGTATCCATAACATAATGTGCCTCCAATAATTATATATTTTTGATAACATAGGTAAATTGGTTGAAATAATTCCATAAAATTCATTTTTTCATGTGTCTAAGTGATTTTTCCCATTAAATTAAACTTTACCCATTAAGTAAATTTGTATTTTCTTTATTTGTTGTAATTAATTTTAATTACATTCACTAATCACATTGGTAAATATTTAATTTCGAATTTTCATAAAATACATATTATTATTATTCCAAATATGGAATCTATTTTTCGAAAAAAATTTCACTTAAGTGGAATAAATTAATTTAAAATTAATCTCACAGATGTGTCGTGAAAGCAGGTTTTTAAAGCGAAAATTATTAAAAGTATGAAATATTTTTATATCCAATTTCATTGTAAAAACTGGTTCCAATGACCTAAACTATATTAATTTCTGTAAAATTTAACTAATTACATTTTAAGAACAATTTAAAATATAATTTAAGTATATAAATAAATTAGATGAAAATGTAGTTTTCAATTAAAATTTCGTGTTTTTCAGTATTCATCAAAAAGTGAAACTTCTCAGAAAAATACAAATAATTCACCCAAATTAAATATCTAAATTATTATTTAAAAAATAATTCTTCTTTTTTGAAATAAAAGTTATAAAATTTTCAAAATTTATATTTAAAATAGGTATTCCATTAAAAGGTGTAAAATTACCTATTAGAAAAATACATCTTCTATTCATAAAATTGGATTTATTATTATCTTATACCTATAAAATATTTTGGATGAATGTCAAAAATTTTGATTTAAAATATAATATATAAATTTTATAAAAAAAATTCATCAAAAGTGGTTTTTTAAATTTAATGCGATAAAATAGTTTTTTTACATAGAAAATTAGATTTCTTAGAAAAGGAATTTCATTGTTTTTAAATAGTTATTACTTTTATTTCTATTTAATTGATAACCAAAGTAATAATTTTATATAAATACGTAAATCATATTTTAAAATTTTAATTAATATTACTTATAAATTCCATCCCAACTCATGTGTGGTAACTATAATTATATTTTAATAACAATATTAATGGTATAATTTAGTTCGGTAAAACTCGACCTTGAGTATAACACAAGCTATGTAAGAAACATGAAATTGCATGTAACATAAGAAAAACATAGTTATGTTTGTTCAATTATCTAATATAAATTTTTCATATATTTATTGATTAACTTGGTGTTGTTTGAAACATAATACAATCATAGTGATTTCATATAACAAAAGATATATTCCGGTTTGGGTGAAATATAGAATATTGAAAATTTTAAATTAATTCAAAAAATATATTTCACAAAATCTCAGGGTATTAAATTGGTTTCTTGTTTCTTATATTTTTTAGGTTCGTGGATGAGGTACTTACCATTGGTTTAGTATTTCTATAATAAAATATCTCACTTCACCATTGGTATAACACTATTTAAATATTTTTATGGATGAAATTTTCATTCTTTGATGTAATATATTTGGGTTAGGGAGTAATTAACTACTAGGTTGGAACTATTGTAAATTATAGAAGAGGTGGTTCAGGTGATTCTTGATATGATGAAGGTAGTGTTGGATCAATACAAGTTCTATAATAACCATAGTAGGAGACCTATTGAGTTCTATGTTAGAGTCCATGTGTACTTAAAGGTGACTCTTGTCATGGGAAGATAATTTTTTATCATGGGATTAAGCTTTCTTCAGGGTTTTTTGGGTATTTAAAGGAGTTGGACATGTTTGAGTAATTGTATATTAGAAATAAATTCCCTCAAAGATGATCTAGATACATGGTGTATTTGATATTTGGTAGCTTTGGTTTTATCTTTATAAAAAATCTAACATCATTGATTGGGGTGAGATTGTAATGGATGATGATGCAACCTTTGAGGAGTATCATGTGGAGATATAAGATCACTAGGATAACTTGTTTCATGGTCATTATATTCCCTCAATCCATGTCTTGTGGAAACACGGTTTCATGGAGGAGAACTCATGGGAACATGATTCATAGATACATGCTGAGACTCCTAATTTTTTTTGTTTATCCCTTATTTTGTAAATAAGTTTTGATGTTGTTGAACTTTATCTATATTATGAAATAGTTTTCTCTTTTTTCATATCTTTTTTGTGGCCTTACTCTTATAATAGAGGTATCGAACCTCTAAGATTATTTTGGAGGTAGTTTTTATTGTTTCATATTTTTGCACCTAATTCCTCTAAGTGGTATTCTTGTGCTCTTCTAATGTAAAAATTAGTGAGAGGTATCTTGGGGGGTTTTTGTTCAAGTAACACCTTTTGACTTCCCTTATCTCCTTGATTGGTTTTAAATTGTCGAGTTTAGGAATTTTTTACGAGCTATCTAATATAAGGTCCTATATACTTGTATCTTATTCCCTTATGTGATATATTCATTGGAAGTTCTATAAGGTGTCTTAGAGGAGGAAGGAAGGGTGCTAGGTAAATATTTTAGTTGCCGATAAGGACTGTGGTGGGGAAATTTATGTTACACCATGGATTTTATTTAGGAGATGAGGTTGTGGCATGGGATAAGCTTTTAGTGAGAATATAAAGGTGATATTTTGGGATTCTTTAAATTTTGGTAACCCTATAGATTAAAGGGTAGTCTCAGATGTGGAATCCTTGGAGGTATGTTTCAATGGTTCTACCATTTTCATGGTCGTTATGCCATGGAGTTGAGTTGGAACATAGCACCCTTTTTGGAAATTAAAATTCCATGCTATGGTGATCCCATCACATCATGGTCCATTTATCAATTTATTGGATATTTAGTTTTGATCACCCCATGGTTCTCATATGTTTCTTCAACCATGATATTTTTGACATGGTCTCTTTCCTTATGTGGCCTTTTTTTCCTAAGTTAATACCTCAGTGTTGTGTTGTGGGGTGTTGCGTCATTATCTTATAAATTATATTGTTTCTATAAATATCCTAACCCCATTCAAACTTTTGTTTATACCGACTTATCCTTTTGAAACCTAGATTCCTAAAAGATATTTTTGAAGGCCTTTTATGATCCATTTTATTAGATTCAACCCTCAACTTCTAGATACTTATCGGTGTTGATCTGAGATAATTTTTACTTATTTATCTTTTGGTTTCTTATTAATTTTATCTTTTTTCCTCCTATTATACCTTTTTTGATATGAATTTTCATATCCTTCATTATCATGAAATTATTTTTTTGTTTTTTGGCATGATTGTGGTGTGGTTCCCTTGGCTGGGTGAAGATTCCTTAATGGAGTGGTGATCAGTGATATCCATCCTTATTATGATCTTGTTCTAAGAACATAAAAATACTTAAGGTAAGGGATATATTTATGTGAAATCATAAATTTATCATGTTTTATATCATTGTTTAATGGTGGAATTAACATTAATGAATATTAAACAAAATAATATAAAATAATTGGTTTAGTTGTATCGATGTCATGTGTTTCTACCATGATGCTGATTTTTCCTCTTATTTTACTAGATAGATTGGAATCTATGTTTATGTTATGGTTTATCATGTTTTTTGTTCAGGAAAATTGGTTAAATAACATAAATTTAGTAATTCATGTTGGATATGTAATAAATAGGGATATTTAATTTGAATTGTTATTCCTTATAGTTTGATGAAACTAGAAGTTATTATTAAAATCATGTTGAAATAACTTATAATTTTTTTATGGCTAAATCCTTAGGTCACATATGTATGTAACCTATGATAAATGAATTGGTTAATTCAAGAGGGAATTTTTTTTATTTGATTAAAATAATTTTTTAGGGTCAATCTATCTCATTTTCTTGTAGAGGATGGATGACTCGGTTTAATGTGTCAGGTGAACTATTTATTATTTATTGTTTTTTTTCTTAATTATGTATTTTATCAAGATATATGCCTTGTATTTCATCATGATGTGAGCCTAGTATGGTTGATGGTTTGATGAGTTTGGGTGGGGAGGCCTTGGTTTGTTACAATATTGAGAACCTACTATGGGGGGTGCATGGTGATATGGGTTTTAATGTTGAGGATGTTATAGGATTTATATAATGAGTTAAAGATAGGATTTCCCATTTTTTATTATACAAAAATTTGGGATTCATTCATGATAATTAATCTTCATTAAATTCAATATGTCTATGTCTCTTGTTGGTACATTCTATTCCCCAATACTTGATGTAACTAGTTGTTTATGGCTTATTCCTCTTCTATGATAGCTTAATATGAATTATAGGGTACCTATAATTATAGAATTATAAATAATAATGAATTTTTTTACCCAAGGTGTTGGTCGATTAATACAATGTTAAATGATGTTAACTCTTGAGAAACCTTATAAGAGGTTGAATTATATATGGAGGTAATGGAAATTATAGATTAATTAATGAAATTATGAAATGTTTAACTAAAATAATAAATTAAAGTCTCTTAAAAAATTTTATTTCTTATTGGATATCTAGTCCTTTGAAGTGGAATCCAGGTGTTTTAGTGATTGTAGCTACAGATGAGTTTAAGTCTAGGTTGATGCCCATGGTGGGGTTTTTTATTTTATATATATTCTTTTGTTTTGAGATTTCATACAATAAAACACCTATATGGTTGGGTGACCAACACCAATGGACTATCGAGTGTGTTTTCCCTAATATCCAGGTTAGAAAGGAGTGGATAGATGACTACCACCTCTTACAATGCTGTCTTATCTTGATATTATTATGTGGTAGTGTGCATAGTGGTTACCTTTCCAGTATATAATTTTTTAGAGGGTCATAAGGGATTATAGTTATTTTAAAGCACATTTATATCTAGATAATGTTTCCAAAGGATTATTATAGGCATGTTGTGTATGTGATGTGATGGATTGAGTTATAATACACTATTTATGGGATAAAGTGTCTCCTAGAAACTACTCGGTTACTATATAAAGATATGGATGATGATGATGTGGTGATGTGATGCATAGGGAGTAAGTTATGTGATGAGATTATGTAATACATGGGGTTTAAGATATGTTATAGTTACATAGGTGTATTTTTGTAGGATTTTATTTGGAGAAAGATGGATCAGGACGTTCGATGTTTTGGCAGCATGACATACCATTGGGAAAGTGGTTTTGGGGTACCTTATTTAAAATATATTGTATATTATAATACTAATTTCATGTGATACTTGGTGAGAGAGCTATATGTACCTATCCTTAAACATTACATAATCTATTTAATTGATCAAGAAAACACTTATTACATTCCCAAATATCTTTTCTAGTTTAGAGTTTTTGTGCATTATGAAATAATTCACACATGTTAACCCATAAGCATAAAAAGTTTATGCTACTAAAACAATGTCCATTTTTTCACAACATAAATCTTTTTAAAACAAAAAATCTTTTTTTATGTGATAAAATTTCATGCCATTAAACATGAATCCTTTCCTTTATTTACCTATACATAAACTCTAAGAAAGACATTTTAAAACATGGTATGGGAACAAAAAAATCTAAGTAAGAGATATAAAAATAAGGAAATAAAACATTAGTCCATGAATTATTATACACATATGAAATCATTTTCATAAGATAAACTTCTCACATGTAAAGTATCATATACTTACATTTTGAAAAAAAGTGATTTCCATAAAACATAGAAAACATAAATATTACCATAAAGTTAACATAGGTTATTACTTACATAATATTGTAACCGTCATGACTACCATATTATTTGTAACCCTCACAAATTCCTTACAATTTTACCCTCATGGATACCTTATGGTGTAACCATCAAAGTTAAATTTGGGGTTACCGTATGATCAAACTCCAACATTAAACATACTCAATGAATTTGTGGGAGATATAGGTCCTTACATTCACCATAATAAATAGCCAAGAACCATATAAAAAATCATAAATCAAGAATACATACATCATATAAATAATTCCATTTAATAAAAGAACAAAATTAAAAGATAATTTTTAAAGAAAAGTCCCTTAAAAATATCATATATTTTAAGTGAAAATTTATAAAAATAATTTAATATGTTTATAAACTATAAATACACATAATAAAATAAAATAAAATAAAAATTCATTTCACAAATAATCTTACTAACAAGAAATAAATGAATTAGAAGGTTAACTCAAAGAATGGAAATTGGGTTATGGATTCCCTTACCTCAGGTTAATATTACATAAAACATGTTCAAACATAATGTATAATAGTTTAAACAGTGTTTTTAATACATTGCAGAACCTTATTAAAATTTATAATTAAATATATGATATTCTTATAGCATAATTCTACCCATTTGTTACTAATATGTTTTCTATTTTTGTTGTTTCAGGTGCATTTATTTCATTGTTTCCATGGTTGGTTCATTGTGTATTTTTTTTATAACGGAAGAAAAAATCAATAAGTGGAAATAAATGGTACTAATATTTTTTAATAATTTTTAATTATTATATATATCATTTTGTTTTATGATATGAAGATGAATCATTAGATAAATCATCAAGGAAAATGAAGTAATTTTTTGTGGTTTTTATGATTATCACGAACCTAAATAATTTTATTTAATATAATTTTTATATAATGGTTCAAGAAAATTACAGATCTTATAATATTTTTAATAAAATTATATTTAAAATTATTAATGGTTTTATAAATATCCTTGATGGCATAAATGGAAATTGAAAACAAATTGTCCGTGATGTGGGTTAATCGACACATCGGAGACAATGTTTTTACTTTTAGAATAAACAAGATAGGAGAAGGATTTTTATGATTAATTTTTCCATTAACATGATAAAATGAAAATTTATATAGGATACATGAGTTTTAATTCCACTTGGATAAGGTTAGGTGAATATAGTAAAATAAAAGATAAATAATTGAAAAGAAAATGAAAGAAAACGAAAGAGGATTATACCTCTTGAATTCTCCTCCTTGAGAACCTCTTTAAGGCACTTGGTTTTGGCCTTTTTGTGAGATAAGTAGGTATTTGATATGGGGAAGAGTCATGGTAATTGAATTAGGAATAAATTAATCAATCTAAAAAAAATTAGGTGTGAGGAGAAGAGGTGATGAGGGATGATATTTATAGTGGAGGTGTGGGGTGTTTTCTCATCATTATATTCAATATATTATTAATTTGGCTCAAGACTATGGATAGTTTGATAATTAACATAAAATATATTAAAATATTGAAGGGGAGTTAGAGATTTTGTGCTTACATTATCCTTACATCATCTATGACTTAATAAATCACATATTCAGCTTATATCGTAAATTTCAGTATTTCACTACTCACAAAAAATTCATGTATTTTTTAAAAAACCAAAAAATTCACCATAACAATTTTTTGATGTGTAGAATTAAAGAAAACTCTATTTTTGGAAAATATTTTTATAAATATGGTAAATTTTACTTTTAATTAAAAACATAATTTATTCAAAAAACTAGTTTTAAAACTATAAAATATTTTATAACACATTGAAAAGTTAATTAAAGTCTCATAAAATTATCTTATAATAATAAGACAAAAAATTATCATTGAATATATTTTATGAAAATATATTTTCTTCTAAATTATTTTATTAATTATAAAATTTTAATTAAATATTTATGACTCACAAAAATACCATCACTTAATTTATAATTTTAAAAAAAACATTTACTTGTTAAATGATGTAAATATGTCATATTTTCACTTATAAGATGGATAAATTTTATTTATACTTTCTTAGGTGAGGTTACTATTCTATTGGATAGATTACTATTCTTACGGTCAAGTTACTATTCTATCAATTTAAATTCCATAATTTCTATAAATGAGACTTATTTCATTATAAATTTATAATGAATTTTACTAATTAATTCCAGAATTAAAATAAATTATTTTATTAATACCAGGGTTGTTAAATTCTCCCCACCTTCTGGAAATTACATCCTCACAATTTTTATTTACATTTTAAACATGTGAGGAAACATTTCCCTCAAAGTATTTTCAAATTCCCATGTTTCTTATTCAACCATGTGGTTTATATACAAAACCTTAACTTGGTGAATTTCCTTATTTCACAATACATTCTCTCTACGATAAATAATCTAAACATGATTTTCCTTATAATAAAGGTTCTCCTCCAGCTGAACAACTTCTGGGCTCAAAAAATGATATGAATCTAGCATATACTTTCTCAAAATAAAAACATGAAAAACATTGTGTACCTGAGATAAACTCAGAGGAAAATCTATATAGTTTGTGACTGGTCCAAATTTATCCAGGATTTCATAAGGTCTAATGAACTGTGGACATAGCTTTCCTTTCCTACAAAAATGTATAACACTTTTCCGATGAGATATTTAAAGGAAAACATGATCACATACCTTAAAAAATCATTTCCACTTGTTATATACATAACTTTTCTTCCTTCTATGATCTGTCCTCATGTGTTGCTAGATAATATTATCTTTCTCAGTCACTTAATCTACTAATTATGGTCCCGTCAACTTCCTTTCCCCAATATCATCCCAAAATGCTGGAGTTTGAAACCAATTTCCATATAATGCATCAAAAGACTTCATATGTATACTGAAATGAAATTTTTTTATTAAAATAAAACTCAATTAAAGAAATATAGCGATCCCAACTTCCTTGGTAATCCATTTAAAAAGATTAAATCATGTATTCTAGTTTTTGAATTGTTCGCTCGTTTTTTCTATCAGATTGAGGATGAAAGGTTATGCTGAAATTTAATTCAGTTCCCAATGACTTATAATGGCCTTTACAAAATTTATAAGTGAACCTTGGATCATGGTCAGATATAATATATAGAGGAACTCCATGTAACCTGAAGATATCTTTGAGGTATAGTTGATAAATATTATTCAAAGACATAGTATCTTGAACATGAAGTAAATGTTCAGATTTAGTCATCCGATCAACAATAACCTAAATTGTATTCCTACCTTGAGAAATATTTTGTAGTCCCACCAAGAATATCATGTATAAATTTTCCCATTTCCAATCTGGTACTAAAAAACGTTGAAGAAACCATTTTGGTAGTTGTCTCCCTACGTTAACTTGTTGACTTATCAAACATTTCTTGGAAAAATATATAATATTTCTTTTCATTATATCCCACCAGTAATACTCTATATGGTATATGTACATCATTTTACTACCATGATGAATTAAAAAAAAGGGAACTATGAGCTTCACATAAAAATTATTTCTTTCTTTGAGAATCACAAGGTGCACATAATCTATTTCAAAATCATAAAACATAATCTTTATCAATGTTAAGTTTTGGAAACGTACCCCTTTTAACAATTTTTCTTTTTTATATAACTCGTTTTCCTCCTTCTATGATTTCTTAATTATGTTTGATAGAGATTATTATACTGACACCAGAAAAAAAGGGTTATAGTACACCAACAACTTACAAGCGAAAATTCATCAAAACATTAATCAAGTGGTCATGTTCCAAATATAACATGGTTAATAGAGCATGATGTTTTTAACTCAATCCATCAACCACATTTTTTTCTTTTCCAGGATGGTAATTGAGTATGATATCACAATCCTTTATCTGTTCAATCCATCTTCTTTTCCTCATATTCAATTTATTCTGATATAATGTATACTTCAAACATTTATGGTTTGTAAATATTTCACATTTGGATATTTATAATTATTCCTCCATATGTTTAAAGTGAAAACCATGATTTATAATTCCAAATCATGTGTGGAATAACTTAACTCCTGAGTTTTCAGCTGTCTTAAAGCATAAATCAATTATCTAGTCATTCTTCATCAAAAACAAAACCATGTCTCATCAATAAAGCAACACTCTAGATGGAAAAATCCCCATTTCTAGAAGGTAGGTCCAAAAATGGAGAATTTACCAATCCCTTCTTAAATTCCTAAAAAACATTACATTATTCTATCAAAATAAATTTAACCACATTTCAGGTTAACTTAATTAGTTTGTTGGATAACCAAGTAATGTTTTATGGAAAACCATTGGTAATGGCCTATTAATCAAAGAAAACTATAAATATCTATAGCATTTTCATGTCTTGTCTATTCATTAAGAACTTTTGTTTTAGAGGGATCAACCATTATTACATCCTTATTTTAAATGTTCCCATGAAAATAAATTGGTTGCAACCAAAATTAATATTTTCCAAATTTCCCATATAACATCTTTTCATTGAGAGTTTGCAATATAACCCTTAAATTTTTTCGTGATCCTCGTATCCTTTTTAAAAAACCAAAATATCATCGATAAAAATAACAAAAAAACTTATCCAAATATTCATGGAATGTTATATTCATAACATACATGAATAAAATATGGTAATTTTTCATAACAAATGGAATAAAAAACTCATAATGCCCATATATATCTTGAAAAGATGTTTTTAGGATGTCACATTCCATCACCATTAGTTGACGGTTCTCAGATCTAAAGTCAATCTTGGAAAAATAGATAGTTCCTTGGAGATGATCAACCAACTCATATATATGATGCAATAGATAATTATTCATAAAATTAAAGTTATACAAAGATCTGTAATCAATGAAAAGTCTCATGGAACCATCTTTATTTTTAATGATCAAAATAGGAGCTCCACATGGTGAAGTTCTTAGATGAATGAAACCTTCATCAAGAAATTCTACAACTACTTTTTCAATTTTGAAAGTTCCACATGATACATTCGATTAGGGGGTTTTGAAATTAGAATATAATAGGTAAATAAATAATCAATAAATTCAACTTCTTGATTAGGTATTACACCAAGAAACTCATCATGGAAAACATCCAGGTATTCATTTTCCACTAGAACATCAATAATATAAACCTTTATCATATTTTCAACAATATGGGCAATATAACTTTTATTTAAACTTTTATGAGTTTCTATGTTTATTGATATGTTATCAATCATATGGTTTGATTCTTGTATACAATCTAATACTCTTTCTGAAAAAAAAACCTTTTTAGCTCTATAATCAATATTATCATGGTAAACATAAATCCAATCCATACACATAATAACATAAAACTATACTATGATTAAAAAATGGTTTGTAGTTAATTTATTTTCATATACAACGATAGGTATATTCTTATAGTTATTTTTTTCTATAATACTTCCCCTAATGTTTTAACCATAAACTCTGGTTTCATTTCTTGAGGGAAAATTTCCAATTTACTAAAAAACATATCAGAGATAAAGGAATCTATATACCCCTTAACATATAAAACATTAGAAAATTCTGATTGAAAAAGAAATTACTTGATACCACTTCATTTTATGGTCTCACATATATTGACATAGTCTCAAAGGATCCCACCACACTGTTATTCTTATAATCTGGCTACTTTCCATCATTCAAATATTTCTTTGGGAAGGTACTTTTATAATGCCACATCTCACCATATTTAAGTCACTTTACAGTTTTCTTATCATAATTAAATATACTATCACTAAGATATTTTTTATTACAATATCTATCCATATATCTAAACATACCACATTGAAAACACTTACCACTTTTGTTAAGGCATTCCCCAAGGTTCTTTTTACCACACATCCCACAAACTAGAAATTGTACTTTCTTACCATCATATTTCGATTGATTATTAAACATTTCTTTACCTATGGACCTTTTATTTTTCTTGTCTTTAATGTACATAGTATCATTAGAAAACTCCACATATACCCTTTTTGTATGGTGTAAAAAAATTTCATAACTTTTGAAATCACAGGAGGTCAATAACCTTTGATACCTTGTCTTTAATCTTGAGTAAAAGAAATTGATTTTACTATTATGATCTCAAATAAGATTCATAGAATACCATTCCAATAGTGTAAATTTTTCATCATGCACAACCATTGAATCTTCCTCCTCATTCTCCAATTCATGGAATTTTGTTTCCTTCTGAAGTCAAAAAAACATAGGAACATATATTTCGATGAATAGATTCTTTAATTCATCTCATTCTAAGGCCTCAATCTCCTTATTATCCTTGATATTCTTTACCTTTGACCACTAATGGTCAGCTTTACATTAAAAAGGTAAATATAAAGACTAAAATTTTGATTATATGAACACCCAATAACATCAAATATCTTTTCAATGGCTTTAATCCCCCCCTTTATCCACCACTGGGTTAGAAGATCCACTAAAAGCATGAGGGTGTTGCCTCATAAAATTTTCTATTATCATCATGTTCTTTGTTGGTATTTTTTGTTGTTTTATGGCATTGATTCCAAAAAAATCTATATCCTTTTTCATCTAAGACATTACTATCACAAAATTCTCAATTCAAATTCCCACCATTCTGAGTTACGGTTTCAAAAAGATATCATTCACTTGGAGCCTTTCTATATTAGCTTCCATTTTTCATCTATGGAAAACCATTATGATTATATATATATATCCAAGATGAAGAAACATGTTATTAATTAAATTCTTTATCATTTAAATTTCCCCATTTGGTAAAAATAATTTATGGTATTCTATTGACATCATCCCAATCTTTGAAGTTATATAAATTATTCTCTAATATCAATTATAAGTACTTGGCCATAAAATTTACATAATCTAGTTAATTTAACTAAAAGAAACTTATTACATTCACAAATATATTTTTTTTGTTTATAGTTTTTGATAAATATTAAATAATTAAAACATTTCAACCCGTAATCATAAAAAGTAGATACTACTAAAACAATATCCATTTTTTCACAATTTGAATCATTTTAAAAGAAAACATTCTTTCTTTCACTGACCAACTTACTTGACTTTGAACTTGAATACTTCATTTTTCTTTGAACATCCATAAACCCTATGAAAAAAATTTAATTCTTGGGATAAGAAAAAAATCAAAGTAAGTTATATAAAAATAAGGAAATAAAATGTTACTTTATGAATACTTACACATATATGAAATCATTTTCCTATGATATACTTCTCACCTATAAAGTATCATATACATACATTGTGAAAAAAAGTGATTTCCATAAAACATAGAATAGGTAAATATTAGAATAAATGTAAATTAGGATGTTTTTTACTTAATATTTTACCATATGATTTTTAACCCTCATGGATACGTTACAATGTAACCCTCACAGCTGCATTACAATGTAACCCCCATGGCTACCTTATGGTGTAACCATCGTAGTTACAATTAGAGTAACCATATGGTCGACCTCCAACATAAACATACCCAATGCATTGGAGGGATATATAACTCACACCCTTCATCATAAACAATTCACAATATCTATAACATAATCATAAAACAATAATAATTACATCATATAAATCCTTCCTTTTGAAAACAAAAAAAAAGTTAAAATACTGTTTTTAATGAAAATCCCCTTACAAATATCATATATTTGAAGTGAGAATTGATAAAAATAATTGAATATGTGTATCAAAAATAAATACACATAATAAAAAATTAAAAAAAAATTATTTCACAAATAATCTTATTACCACATAGTCTATGGATTATAAATTTAACCCCTATAATAGAAATTGGGTTAATAATTCCCTTACCTTGGGTTTATCTTACTTAAAATGTGTTCAAACCTCCTTTATAATGATATATATTGTTATTAATATATTAAAAAATCACATTAATATTCATAATTACTATTATTATATTATTATAACATCATTCCACCCATTTATTAAAAATATTTTGTTAGTTTCATTGTTTTGAGTGTATTTATTTCATGGTTTTCATGGTTGGTTCGTTATGGAATTTATTTTCTAGGGGAATAAAAACTCAAGAAATGGAATATGTTGTAATAATATGTTTAAATAAATTTAAATTATTCCATAAAACATTTTCTTATGATATTAAGATGATTCATTAGATAAAATTTAAATGAAAAAGAATTGGTTTTTTTGCGGTTTTTACAACCATGATGAACTTTAATCATTTTATTTAATATGATGTTTATATAATGGTTATATAATATAAAATAAATTATAATATGTATAATAAAATTTTATTTAACAATAATAATGGTTTTATGAATTTCCATTAATGCAATAATGGAAATTGAAGACACATAATCCCTGATGTCGGTAAATCGACACATCACGGATGATGTTTTTATTTTTAGAATAAATGGGAGAGGAAAAGAATTTTGATGATAAATTTTTCCTTAAATATGATAAAATTTAATCATATATAATATAATAGACTTATCATTCCACTTGGATAATGGGAGGTGTAGATAGTATATGATAATAAAAATAATTGAAAAGAAAATAAAATAAAATGAAGGAGGATTTTAACTCTTGAATTATCCTCCTTGAGAACCTAAATCAGGCCCTTGGTTTTGGTATTTTTGTAATAACAAAAGGTATTGGACGTGGTAATATTATTTGTAAGGTAATTGGGTATAAATTAATCAATATACAAGGCTTTGAGGTGTGAGGAGAAGAAGTGGTGAGGGGTGGTATTTATAGTGGAGGAGAGGGGTATTTTCTCATTATTATATTCATTAGTTTGTTAATTTGGATCAATAATATGAATGGTTGGAGAATTATCATAAAATATACTAAAATAATGAAATATATTTCTCTATTTTGTTATTACATCAGCCTTAAATCATCAATCAATCAATAAATCATGTATTTGGCTTATATAATAAATTGTCATATTTAACTATTCACAAAAAATTCATGTATTTCTAAAAATACAAAAAATTCACCCTATTAATTTTTCAACTTTTAGAATTATAAAATGTAATCCATTTTTTGAAACAAATTTTATAAATATGATAAATTTAATTTTTAATAAAAATCAAAAAAAATTAAAAAAAAACAAGTTTTAAAACTATAACAGTTTTTATAAAACTTTGATAAATTAATTGAAGCCTCGTAAAATTACCTTATAATCATAATACAACCAATAATAATGTTTTAATCTATTTTATGAAAATATATTTTTTAAAATCATTATTTTAATTATAAAATTGTAATTAAATATTTATGACTCAAAAAAGTACCAACAGTTAATTTATAATTTTCAAAAACAATTATTTACCTGTTTGATGATATAAAAATATCATATTTTCACTTATAATATGGATAAATTTTATTTATGATTTCTTAGGTTAGGTTACTATTCTATTATATAAGTTACTATTCTTAAGTTCATGTTACTATTCCATCAGTTTAAATTCCATAATTTATATAAATGAAACTTATTTCATTATACATTTATAATGAATATAACTACTTAATTAAATAATGAAAACAAATTATATTTTAATTACTTGGGTAGTTATAATATCCATAAAGAGTCTAGGAATTTTTTATACCTTTTCTGGTGATGGGTTAGCTTCACTTAATTATTCACTGGGCTATAGAATTATTTCTTTATCTTTTTCATGATTAGATTCAGGGAGGCTCCTACTGAGTATACATGTTATTATCACCCTATATATTAATAAAATATTTTGTATAACTATAGTAACTGGTTAGTGATTAGGATAAACATTACTAACTCTTGGTTTTATTCAAACATTGTTTGGCCTTTAAGGACATTGTTGAGGATTTATTATTGATAATTTTATTTTTCTTAATTGTATAACATTATATAAATGTTTTGGTAAATCTTTAAATTTATTATGAGTATGATTTATTTTTTGGTTTTATCTTATATCTCATTCCCCATGTTCTTCTAAGAGGATAATTCCCCCCATTTTTGTACGATATACACTCAATGTTTGCTTGAAACTTTTGGATTATTAGAGGCAGGATTGGGTAACCCTCATCTCTATTCCCTCATTCCATGCCCAAGTTGGAAACCTTTTGGAGGATGGAGTCATGAAGAAACTTATATAAATTTTTCTATAAAAAAATGTTTTATAGTTATAAATAATGGTTTTGGTGATTTATTTCTAATGTAAATTCCTAGTAAGTGGAATGTGTATAAAGATTGTGTGAAACTATATCTATTGAGGAGAAATTATTATTTTCTTATACCATTCTTTGATAAAATTATTCCATGAATATCTATGTAAACCCACAACTATTTTCACTATGGAAACTTAGGATACTTTTAAAACCATAATTTCTCTAAGGACAAAAAAAATACCACATTCATCGACACGTTTTCATTTTTTTCATATAAGATAATTCTTTTTCGATAGTGTAATGAATCATAAATATTCCAATGGTATGTAATGAATATATATGTGTATTATTTATTTGAATGTATTTGAGTGTTTATATAAAAATTTACATTCTATTATTTATCCTTTTAATAAGTTTAATATAAATTATGTTCATATCATAGATTTCTTCTACAGAAAGATATTATTCTAAAATTTGATAAAAAAAAATATTTTATTGTTGAGATAGATCTTTAATGTAGAAATTTTATTCAAAAATTTAGAATATTGGTCAAAACGTAAAAGGTGAATTTTATTTGTTCCTTACCTTACTTGATAACTATGATAGAGTAAGGGTCCCTTCTAGGATATGTTGGATTTTATATAAGATTTATAAAATATTTCATTGTTTATTATCCTCTAATTTCTAGGCTTCATATGAAAGATATTGTTTATGTTTTATTAGAGGATTAATTATTAATAGAATAAAAATAATGGATTTATTTCCCCACCCCTAATCAAACCACTTATATGTCATTTTCCATTATTGTTCATAATAGTTGACTCAAATATCTCTTATAGTGTTGTGTTATCTCATAAAGTGGAAATTATATCACATCTAATAGTTCATGAATTTTAAACATTATATCATAAAAATTAAAAATATACAACCACAAAAAAGGAATATTTTTCCATTTTTATTGCAATGGATATGTTATGGGTCATATATTAGGATCAAAATTTGTTTCATATAAAGAACATGCTTCCATAATAATCCTTTTGAGAAAATAAGATGATATGACATATTTGAAAATATGGGTTTTTCTTATCTTGTAATTTGATGTAAAATATAGTGTAGTTTAGAATAATTTAATTGGTGTCCATTTGAGTAGGATTCCTAGTACTATATGAAAGTAATAGAGAGACTGTCATCCAATTAAAGAAACATTCCTCAAAAAAGAGTTGCATATCATTGAAGATGTTGTGTCATAGTTTCTGAAAATTGATAATTATTTTTAAAGCCTTAATAATTTCCATTAGTTTGAAAGGTATCAATATTTTAAGATAATTAGTAAGTCCATGAAGTATGTCTTGGATTACCCATACTTAAGGAACATATGGAATAAAAAATTTATTAGATGGTTAATACCCAACAATTAGAATATTTTTATCGATAAATTTTTCCATAATATTTATTATGATAGATAATTTGGACCCTTGAAAACTAAATGAATATTAATTATTTTTAACAATCATATTAATCATATCCCATATATTCTCCTGAGTCTTGTATTACATGAATTAAAAGTCAATTTCAAGGGAACATATCTAAAAGGAACAAAAGTGTATAGGATCCCATATTATTTTCTGATGTATTTTATGTTTGGGTAATGGATATTATGACACTTTTTCCAAATTACATTGGGTTTAAATTATATTTTTCTAGTAATAAACCAGTTTTATATATGCGTTCATGTTTTAACCTATCAAAATGGTGATTCTAATGTTTTTATTATGTTTATAAACACAAGTATATTTAGTAGATTAAGATTTAAAAAGTTTATAATAATTAATCATTGTGTCCACTTTTACATCCAAGACTTGGAAGTTGTTTTTAATAAGTATGGAGTTAAAAATAAGATGTTAACACCTTTGGACACATAAAAATTGGAATTGATTAGGTATCATGAGAATATATTAAACACGTTTTTTGGAGAATTTTGCATATATGTAGGATATATTATATCCAAATATTGGATATTTCACACAAATATTATAGAATTGAATTTAAAAAACTAATACTAATTTCTACTTATATGATTTCATATAAGTGATATTTATTTTTTTCATTTTCAAAAAAAGAATAAATAATGTTATGTTATAAAGTAATATGATATAAATTTTTTAAATATAGGAATACAAATTAAATTTAAACTCTAGGAACTGGATGAGGCTATGGTAAATTCTTATGAAAGTTATAGGCCATATAAAAACAATTCAATGGTTTTTCTTAATGATTTTATCCAGAAAAAGTATTAAAATAAGGAGATATAGTGTGTTTGTTTAACTTAAGGACAAAGTTTATTCACGGAAATATTTTTTCGAAATACTGTAAACTATATATTATAAAAAAATTATTCTATTATGGTGTTTCATATATAGAGTATGAATCGAAGAAGGAAGCATTCCTAGCGAATGGTTATTAGTTATTAATTTTCAAAGATAATTTTAATGATTCTCCAATAGTGGAGATCAAATTTTAATATGTTGAAAATAATAAATTCTATTATGTTTTTTCATTAGGCATTAATATTTTTTTACCATTTATACATATAAAGTTATTACGTTGTGAAAAATTATAAAATATGTATTGGGGAAGAAAATAGTTATCTTTTAAAAAATATTTTTCTATGTTTTTTATTTAGATTTGTTTAACATCACTATCTATTTGTATTATCAAGTCACATTTTGGGAAATAATGATTTAATGGAAAAAATATTATATGATTATTTATATCCTTCTATTTTTTAGTTAGGGATTTTAAATTCATATAGATTTTGAGTAATTATCAAACCTATATTCATAAAGTCTTTTCTAATGTTAATCCTGATAACGTGAGTGGAGTTTAAAACTTTTTATTTTTTCCCTATATTCTCTTATTATAGAGAAAATAAAGACATGAACTTAAATATAGAAATTTTTTTAATTTATTTTTCAAAAATTCTGAAGCTGATAGTTGTGTAAAAATGAAAAGGGTATTTTTTTTAATCCCTTATTCAACCCCACATAGTCACCATGATAATTGATCATTTTTTAACTTTATAAAATATGAACTACCTTGTAAGATCTATTTTAAAATATTAGTTCCATTCCTTCCTTATGATTTTTTACATTAATGATTATAATAAGGATTAGTGTGGCGAAGGTTTTGTTAATGGGGATGTTTGGAGAAGTTTTTATTACACTGAAGAATTTTAAATTCTAATTCATTGACTGTTATTTTAATTTAATTCACAAAATCATGGTGCTATGATGATTTTTTATTTTTCATAAGTGAATTATAAATTATTTAAATAAAAAAATACTAAGGAATATTATTATGAATCATTTCATCTGTGAATATAAGAAATAATATGTATTGGGTGATTTTTGGAAAAATAAAATAAAGGAGTAATGTTTTAGTGGTTAAATTGTTTTTATGAATTTTTAATAAATATTCAAACTTCTCATTTTATCCTATGTTTTTATTAATTTTAAAGTACCAAATAGTTAAGTTTATATAAATCATTAATGATTTTATTTATATTTTCATTTAATATTATGTAAAATAGATAGAGAATTACATATACAACAACCCTATATAAACTATTCTTGTATTTAGGATAAGAAAAAACTTATATAAACATTATTTAGAGAAGAGATAAATTCTTCCCAAAATATAGTATAAATATACACAAGTATAAGTGGAAGATTAAATGAACATTTATTTGTAAAATAAAATTAGTAATATTTATTCATATATTATATAATATGAATTTACAAATAAAAAATATTAACTTAACATTTTTGACATAAAAATTAAAATAGAATTTGGAAAATGATTTTTCCAAAATAATAATACCATAGTGTGGGTGAAATATTGAGATATAATTTCATATATTTTTTATTTAAGATTCAATATAAATAATATCTACAACTATTTATATTGATAATTTTCTATTTTTTTGAAATATTCATTAATTTTTAACTGGTATTCAAATAGGATTATAAATAGACTTTTTATGTTTAAAATGATATTTTGAAATTCTTATATAATTATTGACCTTTTATGTTATTTTTTAGCAAATTATATATCCCAATTAGTGGTCAAACAAGGATAGATAAACTTTCAAATGAAATATTAAAGAATATTGATATCATATTCGATGAATAAAAATATATCATCTACAAGATTTATAATTATAGGATTTGATTATGGGATTGTGAAATATTACTCTCTATAATAGTAGAAATAATAATTTTGGAAGAATGGAATTTTTACTATAAGATTTTATTTTCGTTTATAGTATAAAATAAATTTAATCTAATCTAAAATAATGCCCAAAGAGAAATTGAAATAAACCTGATGATAGATTATCTTTAAAATATGACAAATTTTTTTAAATATAATTAAGAAATTTAAATTTTAAAATATCTTAATGTTGTAATATTCACAAATAAATTAATAAAAATCAACTAACTTATCCAAAATACATGGGAAGATACAAAATTCATCAAAGGTGGTGTGATAGTTATTCT
This sequence comes from Viscum album, assembly GCA_963277665.1. Lineage (NCBI taxonomy): Eukaryota > Viridiplantae > Streptophyta > Magnoliopsida > Santalales > Viscaceae > Viscum > Viscum album. The sequence goes on along the minus strand of OY728143.1, from coordinate 1,846,995,643 downwards.
AGAATATCCTAGAGAGTAAAACAACACCACAGATGTAATATATTATTTATATGGATAGAAAGAATATAAAATCATCATTTTAAAAGAAAAAAATGATGAAGGCAAGCATAGATATGAAAATATGTCCTATACTGATGTGGATATGGATCATTAACATCATCTTGTACTCCTTTAGAATCCTTTGTTAAGTATATAAACAATTTATCTCCTATAATTGGGTGAGGTTTGTCTTATGCAACATCATGTTATTGATCTTGATTGGCATAAGTTCTAAATTTTTTAATGGATTGAGAGTGTAATATGAATAATTAGAACTGATATTATGATAGATTTTCCAGGTTCATGATTTTTACTAATTTATATTCCCACATTGGAAAAATATTTTATTATAATGGTTTAGTGTATTTTTCTCAAAATTTAATAATTGTATGGATAAGTATTCTATAGTTTTACTTCCTAATTGATTTAGATAATTATGAGGATAAATTAATACATAACAACATGGATAAAAGAGATAGATAACTAAACTATGGTTAATAGTTTCCATCTCATTATAATATTTTTACTTGTTTGTTTTTATCGATAAATTCATTATCTTATTCACTGTTTGGTAAAAAATTTAAAAATTACATTATTTTCTAAACGTATATTATTTAAAAAATAAAAAAATTGATAATTTGATAAAAATGAACATAAATATATATTCTTTTATTGTGAAAAATTAGGGTTGCCTCAAAATAATAGTTCCTAGTTAAAAAATAATATTATAAAGAGCTCAAAATAGGGATCCATCAATTTTACTACCATTTTTTTAGTTTTTATTAATGGTCATTCATTTAATTATTAGTTTCTTAACATATTCACTATTAATTAGTTTTTAGTGAATATATTATAATTTCCTAAAAAATATTACAAATTAGTTTACTTTCAGTGGATCTTGAGAAATAAAATAAATTATAGAAGAGAGTTAGAAGTGTTTTAAATGATAAAATAATAAAATTGAATCATTTTAAATAATAATTTTAAATAATTTTTATATATCACTTGTATAAATGATTGATGATTGATAGAATATAGAAAATAGGCATAAGAATATTATTAATAATTAATATGAATTCACTACAAGTATGCCCTTCTAACTCATGATGCTACTAGGAAAATAATCACTCTGAGAAGTCTTTTCCTCCATAATACCTTGATGTACTACCCAAACCTAGGAAAATAATTGACATACCCATTTGGACCCTCCCCCACATATTTAAAACAACACCCTAATAAAAGGATAATTTCAACCCTATCCCATGTAGATATACTATTTTACTATATAACCATCCTTACCATCACCTTGAAACATTTCATTTTCCTCAAGGTAAAAATATTAAAGGTTAAATCCTTAGTCATATGATCCCTACTTTTGTTTTTCTGATATTGGTTCATCCCTAACAGACTACATCTCCAAAAAATCCAAATCCAATAGCTTAAATCCCTTATCTAATCAATAACTACGTAAGATAAGATTCTATACACATGCATAACATAATTCATTCAGTTTCCTTTCCTCAAATTCTTTCATGGATGAGGTTCTGACCTCCCCATATCTTATGGTGAAATATCACATTCTTGATTCACCTTGTATTTCCCTTTAAGTATTGAAACCAGTTTCACAATACTAATACTCAAGATCTTCTTATAATTACTACCAATATCCATCCAGCTTCATGGTTCCAATATCTCAAGGATTCCCTTATACATCAGTGAATATTTTAATCTCCTAGATAATTTCAATAATTTCAACTTATTCTTTGGATCATGGGTCTTCCCAGTACAATGAATCATTTGTTGAAGTCCACCAATAAATATATTGATGTTCCATTTATAACTAAAATTTCGAACATGAAATGAAATCCACTCAAACTCTTCTATATAATCATCAATAGTCCAAATATACTATAATATTTTCAAAAAAATAATTAAATCATCCTTTTTTGAATCATTATATTTACTAAATAGATCCTCCATGAACTACTTTCATAAAAGTTATGCATGAGCATAATTCAGATAAATTATCCAACATTGAGACATCACCTACATACTAATTTGTTCTAAAGGAACCGTCATTTCTTTAAGCATAAAATATATATATATATATATATTTTAGCATGAGTAATACATAAAATTGGATCCTCTCCCATGAAGTTCAGTAATTCTGCTTCCCTGGTTATCATATACATATCCAACTTTTCTATAGGATATATCTTATTTTCCCAAGAGACTACTATGACTTTTTAATGCATATTACTATCTTAATCTTTCAAAATGAACTTTATTTACACCACTAATATATATTTTCTCCATGATACACTCTCTTAATGTAATTTATATAGTTTTATTACCATTTTTTCATCTCTATAGCACTCATCAATAACTCAGGAATGGTTTTCCTCACCTATACAATATTCCTTTCCAGCATATAGGATATATTCTCTATTATCATGTTCATCCAAAAATAGTTACTCAAGAAAAATTTTCCAATAAATAGGAAATCATGTCTGTAAAATTTAATATTTCTAATGCATTTACTTCTTATAGCATTGTAATCACCAAATCTAGTAGTGAGTGGGCCTTCTAATTTCATCTGATGAATTTCCTCATTGTTATTTTCTACACTCCTGTTATTCACCATGATTTTACACTATCAACAACTCCTATGTAGTGTTCATCTCCTACTACAATTGTGTATCAATAATAATTACAATGGAGAAAAATCTTCCTTAAACACATTCGGTTATCTTAACAGGAGCACTAAATGATAGAAGATGTGTGTGGAAGAAAATAATAATCATACTTAGTAATTGAAATTATGTATAATTATGCCTTTCAAAATATTTATACTACTATAAAAAAACTCATTCATAGATTTCTTCTCCCCCATAACACCTTGTTTTTCTATACAATCCCAAGAAAATACATGATGCCCCTCTTTGGATCCCTCCCACTCTTATTAAAAAATCACCCTAAGAAAATTCCAATTACAAATCTTCCACCTGGTAGTTTTTTTATTTTACAATGTAGATATCAATGACTAACATGTATAGTTTCTTTTTATGAGATATAATCCCATGAAAAAAGAAACTATCATAATTTAATAACTTCATAGTCCTCCAAAACCCTATAACCTGATCATTGAGTAATAAGGTTGGTCAATACTAAACTATCTAGGGTGAAATGGCTATAAATTTGAATCCACTACTCATATAAAGGGAATAATTAATCAAAATTAGAATACATGTTTAAAGGAACCTTAATTTTCTACATGTTCAACTCTAAAATAGAATACTCTTTATTCACCATATATTTGGAATGCACCTCATAGCCTATAAATATGATATTCCTAATGAAATATTACATAGGAACAATCATGAGGGGTTTCTTACTATATATATTTTTTGACCACAAACTATGTGGTTTATTATTCATCTATTCAATGAATTATTCCTAAAAACATTAATTTTTAGTTTTTTTCCTTAATTGATTTCATCCAAATCCGTTGTTTTGATGAATCGCTACACACTCCATGTTTACATGAACATAATTGATGTTTTTTAGTTATCTTATTTTATATTCATAACATTTGATATAAATTTTCTAGTGAGGTGATTCTAATATAGTAATTTATTGGCCTTTGTTATATCATTTTAATTATAAATATATAAATATAGAACTGGATATTTTATTTCTATAAAAAACATAACTAAAGAAATAATATAATATTGTTTCACTAACATCTATAGATTATGAATTATTCTTAAGTTAATGGTTGTTAATTAAATACATTATTGAAAGTATAGAAAATCTAATTACATTTAGGACATGCACTACTTCATTTATTTTTAGTGATTCTATTTTTATTGTCTTTAAAGTGACCTTAGTGCATCCATTTATAAATATTTAAATAAAAATATCTATGATTTTTACTATAACATTTCTCCTTTGATCTTACTTGTGATCAAATAGATTTAATGGAATGTAATATAGTTAATTATAAACTATTTATTCAAAAAAAATTAAGTAATATCATGAAATCGATCATTTTTATTAAATTAATTATATGGATAAACCTATTCCTACCATTATCCATCAACTATGTTTGGGATTTTAATTGTATCTTTCAATATGGATTGATCAAGAAAGTTACATGATTTAAAATATGGATACCATGGATCTAGTTATTGATCCTTCTGATGAATTGGATTAAAATAAAATATTACCATTGAATGAAACTATATATACTTTATAATATCTTTTAAATGACATTACTGATTGCTATCTTTAACTCCATTTTATTGATTTCATTCATCGTTGTTATTATTTTGATTGGTTATTCATATCCCAAGTATGTTTTAACTTCTAGTTGAAATAATTATCACTTCTTTTATAAATTTTTTACTCTACTTGTTTAGATTCTAAAAAATCCAAACTAAATACTTTCTTAAGTGGTAAAAAAAATTTACTTTGTTTTAAAACTTCAATCCAACACTCTTGAAGAAACCATATTGAGATAACATTATATAAAAGAACTATCCCCTGTATTTTTTCTCTAATATATATCTAATGATATAACTTATACTAACTTTTAGTTGATAAATGATTTATTTTTGTTTTAGTAGGTTTATTGGTCTAAAATTTCAATAATTTGAATCTAATTAATTCACCTAGTTTTTATTGGGGAAGTATATGGGAATTAGGGTGAACAAATGAGGACTTAATCATAAATAGATGATGATTAGAAATAATAACATTATAAGGCTATTTCTAAAAGTACAAATGAGGACAAGTTAGAGTATTTATAAAAATATAATTATCAAAATAATTTTATTTTTCCATTAATAATCAATATATATATTCAATCATATTATTATTAGACTGATAAAAAAGTGTATAGAAAGTTTAAGTTTACTAATTTTTTTACTTCTAAAGTTTTGTAAACTCATAGAGCTCTATTTAGAGATAATTATATAACATCTTTACCAAACTCATTAGATTGAAAAGCATTTAAGGTGATAATATCCTTAGGTTACATTCCTTATATACCAGAGGTTAGTAATAATTGAAAAATGTTTAAACACTAGAGACATAGGGGGAAATTTTACATTTTTAATGCAAGAATCAATATTATAATTGATATTTTAATACACCTTAATTTATAATTTATTATATAAAAGTATACATAATAAAATTCCAAAATATCATGAGGAATAGTGTATTTTAGAAATTAGATACATATTTTAATTACTTGAAACATTGGTGAAACAAAAAAATTAAAAACTCCACATCATGTCCTGAAAATTCCATTACTCTTCTAAACCTGCACGGGATAACCTGAGGATGTTCATAAGAAAGGGGTGAGCTATAAAGCACAATATGGAAATAATAAAATCATATAATATAGTAAAGTAGTAAATATTATTCACTAGGTATATCAAGGTAACATATGAGGGGTGATAATCATAAACATGAACATTAAAGCATGATATAAGATAATAACATAAAGGCAACATGGGAATGTGGAAACTACATAAATCATGAAATCATAAACATAATTGAAGGATAAACAATAATACATCATAATGTAGTGTTATTATAATAACCTCTCATGTAACATATATGGTATCTCATGTGATAAAAAAAATTACCCAATCCAGTGGAGGGCTATATAATTCTGGGCCCTCTTTTCATATTCATATCATGTACATTCATTTGTATGCCACATAGATTATACATCATAAGAACATATTTTATCACTTTTAAACCCTTGATAAAGGAGTTTGGTTTACATATACGTATTTCCCAAATAAATTAATGATATGTACATCTAGTTGAATACCTTTGAGTGGAAATATGGATTGGTATTCACTACACGAATATTTGGAAAAGAAAATCACAGTCTAATTTTGGAAGAAAAATTGGTGTACATATAGATTCATGTGAGGATTTAATGAGAATTAAAGGGGTAATATAATTAATTAGACATCATAATTATAGTAATAATAATGATTGAAAACATTCCAAAAATAAAATTTTGAAATCAAAATGCATAATACAAAGAAAGTTCTTGAATAAAGAAGAGGAAAGGATCCCTAACATTGAGAGGGCGCATCTAAAAGATTGGTAAGAGATTCTTAAAAACATGGTAACAACTTGTTACATATCTAAAATGGGGAAAGATACAGTAAATTAGTGATTAGAGTGTTTTTATTGAATCGTAATGTGGGGTTGGGTGGGGATTATAGAGAAAGATATGGGAATTCTATATTAATTTCTACACATATGTTTTGGACAATATATTAAAAAATAATCAAAACCAAAAACCAACCTAGTGTTCTTTAAAATGGTTTCAAACAAATAATATTGTTTTTAAATATTTTATATGTATAATAAAAAACATCAAAATAATAATATTGGATATTTAGAAGTGTGTTATGTTCATGAAAAAATAATTTTAAAACATTACAATGTAATATACGTTTTGGAGGATTCTTTAAGGGTATATAAAATTAATTAAATAAAATAAAAAACGAATTTTTGTAAGGGGAAACATAATTTTTATAATGGATACTCTTTAGAGTATCTAATACATCCTGTTTGAGATTTTATGATGTCATAGTACATACTATATTTAATTTTTACCCCGAAATTCGACTATATTAGAAAATTATGAAAAATATACCATTGGAGAATTTTGTTGTGCTGATTTAGAGAATAATATTTTTTTTATAAAAATAGTTCCCTAAATATAAAAAAATTACACTTTTAAATAAAAAAATTTCATTTATTGAAAAATATGGGTATTTATAATGATAAATTCTTTTTACCCTTAAAAATTACATTTGACATAATAAAAATATATTTTAATTTATATTTAAACGAATATTATTAAATAATAATATATTATTAAAATAAAATTTTAAAAAAATTATTGAATTCATCAAAAATTTGGTCTTGTTTGAAACTATATATTTCTCAATAATAAAATATTATTTTTCATATCAAAGTCTATTTTTTATCGAACTAATTATTTGATCATTTATAATGTAATAATAAAAAATATTAATATAATAATTATTTTATTAAAACTAAAAATATAAAAATTCATACTGTTATGGTCTAGATACATAACCCCTTATTACACTAGTGTATGCCCTATGGGTATATTTTGTGATGGTGACACATTCTTGGGGTGGTTCTGTGGACATGGTTTGGGAGAGGATCTCAATAAGCATGAACTTATCGCGTAAATGATTTATCTCATGATTTAGTTGTTGAATCTCATCTTGGGATTTGTTAAGGTAAAATCCTAGTGATTTCACTTCCCTTGGAAGCTCTGAAAAATGAGCTTCATAGGGTATTGTCTTATTTATCTAGGTCATCGCTTCTTCTGTATGTGTTTGTTGGACTTTATCATAACCCTTAATATATACCAATATTAATGTTCACTGTATAATTTATATATTACCAATGGTTATGATACTTAATATTATTTTAAATCCAACATGATATAACCTATAACGGTCCAAAATAAAAAAATTAGTTAACATGTTTTCTATAACATCATTACATAATAAGTCATTTATTCATTTGAAAATGTAATTTAATTTATTAAACTTCAATCCTTTACATTCTTCCCCCCTTCAGAAATTTCACCATCAAAATTTTATTCCATAAACTAAAATAGGTGATGGTAATTATATTTCATCACCATGTATAGTTCCCATATAACTTCCTCAAACTTGTGGGTCCACCACAGTACATTGACCAGGTGAGTTATCTTGTTTTTCATATCTTTGTCTCTATTATCTAAGATCTTCACTGGCTACTCCCTGAATGAAAGATTATTATCCAATGCTACCACATTTATATTAAGTACATGTGTTGGGTATGGTATGTATGTTTTTAAGAGGGATAAATGGAACATATCATGTAAATGAGATAGGTTTTGTGGAAGTTTTAATCAATAGGTCACCACTCTGATGTGATCAAGGATCTCAAAGGGGCCAATTTAACATAGACTAAGATTCTTTTTTCCAAACCTTGTAACATTATTCCATGGTGATATATGAAAGAACACTTAATCTATAACCTCAAACTTCATATCTCATCAAATATTGTTTATGTATATTTTTTATATACTTTGTGTGTATTTAATATGATGTTGAATTTTTTGAAACTTCTATTTCATCTCTTGTACAAGATCAAGTCCTATCAACTTTTGATCTCTAACATCATCATATCATGTCATAGTCTGAAACCTCTTCCCATACAGAGCCTTATACACTGCCATTTTAATGTTATAATGGAATTTGTTTCAAGTGATAACTACACTAGGGGAAGGTTTTGATCCCAACATCCTTGTAAACCCCTTTAAACATGATTTTAGAATATCCTCTAGAATTTTAATAGTTCACTTAGACTAACCATTTGTCAGAGGGTGATAAGTAGTACTAAAACCATGCTCTGTATCCAATGTTTGTTGAATTTTTTTCTAGAACCTTGAGGTAAACCTCATATATCAATCAGATATAATGGATAGTGGAACTCTATATAGTCTTACCGCTTTTTTTATTTATATCATGGTGAGTTTTTTCAAAGAGAAATATTATCTAATAAAAAATAAATTTCTTGACTTTATAAGGTGATTATACACCACCTAGATGGCATTATTTCTTTTATATATTCTAGGGATTCCTTTTATGAAATACATGGTTATGTTTTCCCATTTTTATTTAGTTATAGGAAATTGTTTCATTGTTCCCAAAGACTCATATCATTAATCATTGACTTTTGTCATACCAAACATCGGGATAAAATTTCTGTAATCTCCATATTCATGTTATCCCACCAGAATATTTTCTTCATATATATATATATATTATTGATTCTGTGATTAATATAGAAGGATGAGTTATATACATCATCCAAATGTTATCTCTTTAATTATGGTTTTTTTGGACACATTTCTAGGTTCCAAACCTTGTAACTCTATATATATCTTGAACTCTAGAATATTCACTACCTTTATCTGTAGCACCTTATCATCTTTCTAAGACCCATTTATCATTTAAAGAATGGATGGTTGGGAAGTTATTTGAGAAAAGTGGGGTAATTATTCTTTTATTACTCCCATTTACATACTTTTTATGTCCAAAAATATTTAATCCCATTCAATCCACATCATGGATAGGGTTTTAAAATCATTTATACTCACAAAATCTACAATATTTTTCTCCTTCCTATTATGGTAATGGGTTGAACAATCATAATCCTTAATTATCTTTAACCACCTTCATTGGAACATATTGATCTCCCTTTTTGAATATATACTTGAGTATTTTATAATCCATATATATGTCACACTTCTCCATGTATTGATAATGTCTCTAAATATTCAATGCGAAGATCACTACAGCTAATTATAGAAATGTGTGGGTAGTTTTACTCATGGATATTTAATTGGTGGGAGGAATAAGCTATTAATTTCTCAAATTTCATGATACAAACTAGGTAATGTTAGAATAAATCATTTTCATTATTTTTATTCATGAATTAGATTTTAGATTTTTATATCCATTATAAAAAAATATGTAAATTTTAAATCATAATGGAAATAGTTTTATTAAATGTTTTTATTATGAGGTTTTATTTAAAATTTTAATTTATTGATTTTAGAATTTTAGTTTGAAAAAATTAATTTCTATTTTGAATTTTTCATTTAAAAACTATCTTAGGATGAATTTATGATAATTTTGTAAACATAATGATTTTTCAATGAATAGTGAAAAATACTGATTTTTATTGAAAACTGTATTTTCATTTAAAGTATTTAAATAGTCATATTCTATTTTTAATTTTTTTTAAAATTAAATTAGTTAATTTTGATTAAAAATAATCCAATTATAGTACTTATAATTAATTTTATACTTTAAATTGGTATAATAGCATTTGTATACTTAAAAAGACATTTTTCTTAAAAACATTTTTTTCATCTAGTTTTACAGGTTTAATTTTTAATGAAATTATCCCACTTATATAAATTAAATATTATAAATTAATTAAAATTTTAAAATCCTAAGATCTAACTTTGTTGAATATTTCCTTTTGTTCATTCTGAATAGTAACCTTAGTAAAATTATGTCACTCTAGTAAGGGTAAATTGTATAATTGAGGTTAACAATAATATGATAAGGACAAAAAATTGACCCAAACACATTATTTTTTCATATTGGATGATTTTATTTTGTCTATTTGCATCCAATTTTTTAAAATATGGAAAAATCAGGTCATATCTCTTTGATATTTATCTTTATAATTTATAAGCAAAAGATAATGTCAAAAATGTCACAGTCTTGACTTTAATATCTATAGTATTTTGTAACCGGGATAAAAGAACTTATTTTTTGTTATAAATATTCTTATGATAGATAAATTATGTTTTTTATTATTTTAATTTATTTATAATTATTAGGGGTGAAATAATTACCTCAAATGCATACAAAATGTTGACGCGTTATTTATTCAATTTACTGAAAACAAAAAAATGATATTAAAAATATTAAAAGTAACATAATTTTAATTAATTATTGTGTTCTATGAATTATATAGACAAATATAACATTTTATATATCTTTTAATGTATTATATTTTAATTAATTTATTTTCATGTTGTTTTTAAATTCAAATTAAATGAATAGTTCCAAAAATGATATTAATGGAATTTTACAAAAAATAATATTTTATTAAATGAATTAAAATTCATAAAAATATTATATTTCGTAAATTGATTGGTATATAGTTACAAATATCAACCATGGTCCAATAATGGGTAAATTGTTCTTTTTTAGTAACTAACTTGATCCTAATATAGTAAAAAAACCTTATTATCCTGATAATCATCAAAAAGGGTTAATGGTGGTATAAAACCAAAAGATAAGGACATAGAAAACCCTAAAATTATACAAATTAAATTATATGATACTATATTGAGCCATACTTATAAAATATTATAAATAAATTAAATTGTCTAAATATTTTAATGAAAATTAATTTATATTAATTTAATATTTTAAGTAATTCCAAGAATGATCCTCCCTCCACTTAAAAAAGGGAACCTACCCGCCTCTTTTATTCACACTAAAAACCCTTTTTTAGAAAATACCTACCCAAATACCTTCCTTAAATACCTATCTATATCTTTGAGGCCTTTTTTATCATCAAACCATCATAGGAAAACTTTTGGTGTAATCTTTAAGAAGTTTTCCGAAGAAGAGGTACAGTTCTTAACTAAGAATTTTCATTTTATTTCTTCTTATACCTCCTTAAAATATTCCAAAAACAAGGTAAGATAATAAAATAAGTATCTTACATATAATATTATCTTATTACATTAATGGAATAACTTGTATCTATCCCCTCAACCATAAAATGGGAAATGAAAGCAAGCACAAGAGCCTCAGACCAGTTGGTGAGGACTTGGAAAGTGCATCCAAGAGACCTGAGTTCAAAACTGGGAGGAGACATAATTTATGGTAATGTAGTAGTACTATAGTATGTACTATTGTGGGAAATATAGTGGGAATTGTTCGGTATTATAGTAGCTAGAACTATTCACTTGTTTGGGATTTTGAGATGCCAGTTTCGAACTCGGGTCTTTCATGGCCTTCGGGCCTACCAAGGACTTCGGGTTAGTAAAGCTTTTGGGACAGCTCAAGGCCTTCAGGATACCTCAAGGCCTTCTGACCACCTCAAGGACTTTGAGCCACCTGAAATTGTGCTTAATGACCAGAGAGGCTACATAAGGAGCAGACTCCATATGAGAATTCAAGGCAGGTTCATTCACCAGAGAAGAAGCTAAGCATGTTTTTTATAAAGAGAGGGTATCGAATTTACCTTGTTATTAGACTTTCCATGCATGAGAAGCATAGTCGAACAATCCATGCGAAGGTGGAGAGATGACATCTAGCTAAAGAAAGTGGGGAGGAGTAGTTCCATGTAATTATAGTCTGTATATATCCCTAATACCTACAGGTCATGTAATCTCTAATCCTATGATCCTTTTAAGGGTTACCATCATCCCTTGAAAGGGGGGTTATCAAAAATCAATAAAAAGGACTTCGGGCTATTTGAGGAAAAGAAATCATCATTTGTGTGTATGGAAGACTACAGCCACATGAGTCGATGTAATTTTTTTCCATCATCACATTTCATGGATGGTTATAATTATTGATTTAATGTATATGTATTATATTCATGAAATATTTATCATTATGGAAATATAATATATCATCTACTTTATTACCTTTCCGTCTATTCAAAAATGAAAACCTTGTTTGTGCATATGTTTGGATTACCAAATCAATGAAACGATGTGATTCGTTCTTCATAAAAATTTCACATGAGTACTATATATAAGTATATTTAATTATGTAATTTCATATTTTATGTATAATAATAATTATGTAAATATAAAATAATACTTACTTTCTTTCCATCATGATCATATAAAATTTAAAACGTTACTCAACTTTACGTTTGACCAACTGTTTACATGACTGTAACATAGTTAATTTTCATAAACATAATTAATGGGTGGTTTTAAAATTATAATTGATATATAAAAACTATAATTATTACATTATTATTATTCTAAATATGATATAATTATGAAATATTTGATCATAGTCAACCTACCGATGTCATTTTGGACTTACGAGGCTAATATAATAAAAAACTTTGACGTGAACTTAATTGTATTAGTAATAAAATATGATATGATAATGAATAAAAGAAAAATAAAAAATAAACTTAAAAAGGGTTCTTAATAAATTAAATATTTAATAGAAGTTTATTATTTATGAATATGAATAACATACATGATGATTCGGACTCAAGGTAATAGACTTTCTATTAAAAATCCTATTTTAAAGTTTCCCTTCTAAATTTTTTTCATCCACTTACCATTCTTATAAGTGTTTAAAAATAATAATTATTTATGCATAAATGGTTTCAAAAGATCATTTCTGACTTTTTTTCACTCTCTTTAAAATGTTTTAAAAATTACTCATATTAAGTTTTTCTTATGGGACTCTTTAACTCAAAATCCCATTTTAAATTTTCTAAAGAAATATTTTTTAAATATTTTTATCCCATGTCCATTTTCAAAAACATATTTTGTGAATATATTTATATGGATATAAATTAATATAATGAAATTTTATGTCTCTTTTTTACTTTCTTTCAAATGTATTCAAATGTATTATTTTAACATATTTTATACATAACATTCTGAATTTCTTTACAAAAGATAGAAGAAATGTTCTATTTTAATGTATACGGTGTCAATAGGTTCCCACCTCTATGAACATAATTTAATTTTTTGATTAATATAAAATATTTCATGTTTTATTCAAATAAAAAACATATTTTCCTTTTTTCTTGGTATTTTGTTTTAAAAATAGGTTTTTAAAATGTAAAGGGTATTTCAACACCCGAAAGTGTTTTGAATATGGGTTTACAAGATATTTTCAATGGTTTTCTAATGAAAAGGTGTAATAAAAAATTATTTAGAATTTTTTACATTAGAATTATATATAACGAATGAATGGGATGGTTACATCTTATATAATGGGTGAGCCTGATACAATTTATACGATGGTTGAACCCGATAAATCTTATACGATGGGTGAGATTGGTACAACTTATGGGATGGGTGAGCAGCATTATATCTATCAAATGCCTTGGTTAATTTCATTTCTCTTCCAAGGAAAGAAGGAGGTAGTTAAAAATTGGTTTATCCTATGGATTTAACTAATATATTGTTATTTCGGATACAAGTTATGAATATAGTTCTCTAATTCACCTAAAAGAATTTCCCTTTTCTTACCATGGGTCTTAAAGGTTTTATTTGGGAAGAAAGGGGTGTGTTTTCATGTTGTTGTGATTTATTTCTTATTCTAAAAGAATATTTTTAACGAAGTTAAATATTTTATGGGTTTTAATGTTATTCACTAAATTAATGAGTTTCTTATTTTTATATCCCTTAATGATATTTTAGGACTCATCCCATGTTTTAAAATTCATTTCAAAAGGATTGAGGATTTATAAGAAAAAATAAGAATTCAAGTTGAATGTCATGAATATTTTTCATGAAAAGAATATTTTTTCATTTTAAATGTTTTATATTGTAGGGAAAATAGATATTGGGTAGAAGTGTCTACTTTGTAATATATGGGTTTGTTATGTAAGAGTTATGGCCTAATTCTTTAAAACTATAAACCATAATGATCCAAAAAATGTAACAAATTGAAATAGTGACTAAAAACTCAATAATATGAAATTTTTCTGGATATAACATTATATTTCATGAGTACACAACTCGAAAAAATTTTAGATTCATCAATATAGATCATAAATTATTTCTCACTAATGGGTAGTGTGAGTACAAGTTCATTGATTAGCCTCGTATTTAACTATTTAGATATCTATTCACATTCATATTTCTAGAAAAAGTTTACTCCCCTCTAAATTATATTGGTTAGTTGGCCTTCCAACCATGAGAACTTTCTTATAAATATATAAAAGTACACAGCTAATCTAAGGAAACTATGGATTTATATCACAAATGTTGGACTGGTCCATCCTTTAATTGACTTTTGTTTGAAGGATCCACATATATCCAATTACTGGTGATAAAAATCCCAAGTAATGTTAATTACACCATCAAAAATAAACATTTATGGTAATTTCATACAAATTTTGTTTCCACAAGGTCTTCAGTATAACATTCAAATTCTCTTCATGATCCTACTTACATTTAGAGTATATAAGAATATTTTCTATAAATACTTCCATAAATTTTTCTATGTAATCCATAAATATTATATTCACAAAGCCTATAAAGATATATGGATCATTACTAAACCCAAATGGAATCACTATGAACTTATAGTTCCCATACCTTATAAAAAAGTACTATTGGTATATCCTTATTTACCTTTACTTGATAATATATCAACCGAAGATCCCCCTTAGATGGGTATTAGGATCCACATAGCTGATGAAACAAGTCGTCAATATGTGTAATAGGATAGTTATTATTTATACAGATCTTTTTTAGCTTATTATAATCAATGTGAAGACGTATTGACAAATCCTTTTTCTTGATGAATAGGATCGGTGCACCCTATGGTGAAAGACTTGGGTGTATAAACCCTTTATCCAAATTCTTTTATATATTTTTTTATCTCTTCAAGTTAAAAAATGGACATTATATATAGATCCTTGGATGTTATAAAATATTTGGGTATAATATTTATGGAAAACTCAACCTCTTATCTGGGATAAATATAAGAAACATCTTTTAGAAACACATCAGAGAATTCTATTACAACGGGCTTATCATCAATGCTGATATTTTTACTAATATAAATCATTTAAGATAGATACTCTTGATCATATAGAAATAATATACTTTCTTAATATGGTGATACTAGATTATTTTCATCCTCCACCATGAACATTTATAGAATCATAGAGAGACTTTGGATACAGAGGAGGATTTCCTTCTCTCAGTAATTTGTGTTTTATCAGTACTATGAAATTAAACTCATTCCTAGAATAGAATTGAATTACTCTAAAGGGAGTCTCGTAAGGTTTTTATGAAAATTATCCCATAAATGTTGACATAAGATGAGTTATAATCTTGGGATGCGAAAATTGACCCATTTTACTTCTTAATTGATAACTCAACTTTCATGTTTTTTAGGCGGTGTTTGACTAGTTCTAATAAACTTGAATGATATGAAAGAATTCATTGAACCAAAATCAAATATAATTTTATATATAAATTATTGGATAACTATCATAAATGCCACCACTTCATTGTCAGGATCCACCTTAGAAACTACTGTAGAATAATATTTACCTTTCTCTATAGGCCATGGAGGTTGTTATTGCCAGTTTTTATTGACAAACCTTTTCATAGTTAATTTATTATAATAGTGTACTTATTCATTATAGTATAAGCAATGAGAAATTGGAAAGTGTTGACTAGAGAATTCATTTCTTCCATCTCAATAGTGTGTTTCTAAAGTCAGTAATTGCTAGCTAGGTTCTGATCCATCCCATATATAAATCATTTCCCTATCCCTTTCAGGTAATTTCAAGGATACTTCTTCTCATATGCTTTATAATTTAGTTAGTTCTATTCATACCCACTAATTTAACTACTATGTTATAATGGAATATTATTATGTGTATAATATACACTCAGAGTTGTGTGTACTACAAGCTATCAAAAAGATTAAATTTAAAGAAATGTATTTCATAGATAATTTAATATTATTGTTGTGTCTTTCATACTCTATCAAACACGTAGTTATTTTTTAAAAATATTTTATTTTTATATTATCCCCACCTTTAATAAATTTCATCCTCAAAACATTAATTGGTACACAGAAAACAAGGGTTTATTAACTGAAAAAAACCATTTTTGAAAACCCACATCCTAAAAATGGTTATCAAAAATAAATATTAAAATGGTAAAGTAAAATATAAATTTCCACTATAATTACACAAAACTAGGTTTCCTAATATGAAAACATTAGTGGGACATGTAATAACTGAGTAAATAATTATAGAGAGTTATATAGATCGTTGATCAAAAATAGTGAATGATCAAGAGAAAGTTAAAGCCCACATATCAATAAATATATAAAGGAAATTAAGGTAAAAGTATAACATTTTTATTTTATGATACATTTCTTAAATTTTATTGATTCTTTTACAATAATGATATAAAACACAAGAATATTTTCTTACATGATGTCTTCTTATTTCATAAGAGTAACTCCACCCTTTGGTTATGCTTTGATCAATTTACACTTCATTTATTAATTTAGAAAATGAATATCCAATATGAATTTTTTTTACAAATAAATAACTAAAATACACTATTAATGAATCATGATATATATAAAAAATGAAAAGTATTTCCATATATTTCAACCAAAATGGTTGGCACTAGTTATCCAAAATAATACATCAATCTCTAAACCTATATAGTAACACCCAATGTTCAACTTAATCTAATCCATAAGTACTTATCCATAAAATCATTTAAATAAAAACAATTTCATGTCATCTAAAACATTTTGTAGTCAAGTGGTAAGTGTTTTACCCATGTCAGCCTTTGGTTGTGGGTTCAAGCCCCACCCCCTTGCTGGATTCAACTAGTTTTCCTCCAGAATATAGCTTTTTGTTTCTCTAAAACCATATTAATTATATTCCTAAAGTGTTCCCCAAAATATTATCAATATCCTAAAAAATAATATGGTTCTTCAAATCACTTTTCAACCACAAGGGTTTACTATATGACTTATTCTTTTTCTATGAAATAAAATAATATTAATTAATGGATATTATTTTAGCATCAATGATCATATTTATCCTCAAGGTTATCAATTCAATTAATATTATCTCCAAAAAATGTAAAGAATTATTCCATAAAAAATCACTAAAATATAAAATAAACCAATGGTTTCTATTTCCATTAATTTCTATAAAAATATATTTAATGTTGATAAACTCCTATTTAATAAAGCGTCATAAAGGGATATTTAAGACCTTGAACATATGATCAAACATAAATTTTTAAACCAATGATGGTATCTATATATATTAAGTTAATCTTACATGAATAAATATATGCTTCCAAAATTAACACAATTCTTATATTTTTTTTGATTCCTATAACCAAAATACCACTGGTAAATATACTTCTATAACATTATTCTTGAATCCAAATGCACCATCAATTTAATCATTCCACATCGGCTGTATTGATATCATAAGAGTGTCCTTGATCATGTACATTATTCTTAGGTATATTCCATTGATTCTTGGGGTATTTATTCGGTTGTTCCCTATCTTTTTACAGTTAAAACATTGAACATTAGAGTCATATTTTTTAACCTTAAATTCATGTGACTAATGGAATTTATCTTCAAATATGAAGAAAACTAACAATCCCTTTAAGAATGTACCAGATTTTGTCTTTCCACAATAATAAAATTTTGTAAAATCCATCTTTTCCTTCAACCCCTTATCTATGTTTTTCTTTGACATCCTATTCTTATCATTATTCCCTTCGAATCCATAAGACTTAGGAGAATTATTTATTTTTCTTTATAGTACATGATACTATGTCTTCATATGATGGGAATGTTTTGGAGACTAGTTCCATTTAAAGGATTGGATTTAAGCCATAAAAAATAGTCCATATTACTCCTTGAATTATGTATGTGGTTCACTGTATGAATTGTTATCCTTGTAAAGTTGGTTTCATACTTAGCATAATTTTTATATTCTATTTGAATTATACATAGGAATTTTCTCTCTATATCTTATCATTTCCCATGA
Organism: Viscum album; assembly: GCA_963277665.1. Lineage (NCBI taxonomy): Eukaryota > Viridiplantae > Streptophyta > Magnoliopsida > Santalales > Viscaceae > Viscum > Viscum album. The sequence continues at coordinate 1,846,977,175 of OY728143.1, read as the reverse complement.
GGAATTTATTTTTCTAAGAAGTGTACATTAAAATACTTCCACTCCATGTTCGTAATTTCCTCACCACCTATAGTGTTTTGAATCAATGAACACCATTTATATGTATCCTCTAAAATATTATAAGCTATAATTAAAACCTTCTCCCTTTAATTACTTACTAGATAAATAAATATCTTTTATAAGGAACTTATTCATTTCTCAACTACAAATGAAATTTTAGTACCATTAAATGGTGGTTGTTGTTGTTGTGTGATGATTTCTATCATTATTACGATACATGGTGGATCATAAGTTTTCTCCATATAGGAAAATTTATTTCTCATAACCTAAGTTAGTTTCCCCAATACAATTATAATTGGATGAGTTTTAACATAAACTCTAACTCTAGGAGGTAAATCCAGACGGGGAGTAAGTGCATTAATATAGTTCCCATTCTTTCTACTAGGTTTGATTTCTAAACAATTTCATAAGTTAGAGTAGATCATAAATTTATGATACATAATGTATAATGTTAAAACTAGTGAATTACATAACATATATTAAATAATGTATCTTGATCTAACATCATAATCATAAACATGGTTTATTTGGGAAATTTTAAAATTAATAAAAATATTTTCATAATTTTCATAATTTTTTGCATAATATAATTGGAATTTATCTCAGAATATCCCCTAGAATATTTGATCTAAGTGAAAAGTAAGGCATGTTTTCATACAACATGTGAATATCATGTCAAATTACACTATTTTATTTTTGGATTTATTAACCCTAGGAACAACTATACTAGAACCACATCCAATTCTAGTATCCATACAAAGATTTATTTCAGGGGAAAACACATAATATCTTCTTCGATAAAACATTAGGATGTTTTTATTTATTTATCCTAAATGCTTATCATTCAGATTGTTCGTCAATATATGTATTCAGAAATCTAGTTCCCAGGGTATCTACCAAATATTCTATGATACCAATTGTAAAGACTTTGACCCTAGTATCCTAGATTTGGTTGTTACTTAATTACATTGTCACATAGAATAGTTTAGTATTATTGATAAACTATATAGATTCTTGAATATAATTTTACATTTAAAAACATGAAATACTACATATAATTTTGTTTTATAACAATATAATTCCCTTTAAAATGTTCTTATATATCAATCATAATACACTTATTGGCATCCTGGTAAAAGAAAAAGAGAAGGGGATGAGCTCTAAGTATTAATAAGAGTATGTATTAGTGGAATATATCATTATTATATAAGAATTAATCATTATGTAAAGTTAAATAATTGAAACACATTCCATTTAATCAATAACATGATCACAAATCATAATATGGTAATAATAAATGAAAATGACATACCAATAATCACAGTAGTTTGAAATTTATCCATGGATATTCTAACTATTTTAATAGTGATATGTATATAAATAACTAATTTCATAGTGATGGAATTCATAATTTTGGACATCATGACCATACATTTAAGGTCTTATTCTTAAACAACTTATATAAATGGGTAAGGCCTTAGCTAAGAACCCAATCTAGTTTGTCTCATGAGGCATGCTGATTCATCGACCGAAAGTTTCAGGACCTGCCCGTCACTTTCTAAGTCTAATGAATTAATCATATAAAATGAGTTAAAATAATCAATATATACATTAATATTTAAAAACTATAATATGAAATGTTAATACTTTCCCTAACCAATAAACATAATCATAAAACACTCAAACTGATATGAAGAATGGCATAAAAATAATACATCCCCAACGAAATTGATCATAAAAAAATAGATAATGAAAACGGATGGTATCATTACAACATATTCCAAATGTATCATAAGTTAAATAAGGTTTTTTTCATTAATGAATATAAATATTTTAAAAATTACATCAAAAACATTCTTGAGTAAAATAACATTCTATCATTGAAAATCATTATAAAAAAATTTCTTGAATATTAAGAAAAAAACATTCTTTAAAAATATGATTGTAAAATTTAAAATTAATATTTAATTTAATTATTGTTCATTATAGTGGATAATTATGTACACGCTATATAATTTAAAATAGATTCCGTTCACACTGTTGTAAAAATGCTAAAAAGAGCCTCATTTAGAAAATGAAAAAATATTCCTTTCAAACCATTTTTTAAAAAGTAAAATGGGAAAATTTTCCTCATAAAATTATTTTTATTCTTATAAAAAATTAATTAAAATAATTTTATAATACATATACATGAATGAAAATGGTTTCGATTGAAGAGAGAAATGATGTCAGTTTTATTTAAAAACATTATTTTAATCTATTTTGTTCTTAAAGAGAGCAAATTAAGACGAAAATTTTTATTCTAAATAAATTACTATAGGAGAAGAAAATTTAGGAGTTTATTGAAATATATATCATAATATTTTATCATCATAACCCTAATCATGAATATTCTTGATAAATAATGAGATTGTTACATAAATCATTACCACTTTGGTAAATTCTGAATCATAAACTTCATGAAAGAAATAAAATGAAATGAAACATTAAATACCTTTAAAATAATTATATTCATGATATAAAATATCAAAAGGGTATTATATTCACCATAATAAATAAATAAGTGGTGAATATGGCATTCGTATCACGGAAGCTAAAGTGAGATGGGAAACCCTTACCTCAAGTCTGATTTCCTTCATACGTGTCCATTCCTCCTGTATAATAAATATTGATTTATTATATATATATTATATAACCATACTCATATATATCATACCATATATTATTTTCCAATAGTATTTTATGGATTATTAACTAACAATTCGTTGTTAAAATCATTATTTGTTTTTATAATTACTTCACTTTTCACATATTTTTTTGTTGATAAATTTCAGAATTTTTTGTTTGATTATCATTAAATAATTTAAATAATTTTAACCATGATATATATATCTTTTAAAGTCATTAAATAATTATTTAAAATATTACATAAATTTTTGATATTGTAAAATGAGTTACATAGTTCATGGAGATGGTAGGTCGTACATACGCATGGACAATGTTTCTATTTTTTCAACACATGGAATAGAAGAAAGGTAAATAATATTTTACCATTTAAAAATATATATATAATATATCACATATATTCATTAAATTTATCATTATTACCATCCATGTAAAAATAGAGTGAAAAACATTTTGTATCGTTATATAGTGGTGGTAGTCCACACGTACACACGAGCAATGTTATCATTTTTCTATGGATTAAATGTAAGAAGATATATGGGAAAATATAATTAAATAAGTATATTAATTTCATAAATATCATATAAATATGTTAAATCCATCATTATATCTAGTCATGATAGGAAGAGATGGAAAAAAATTACATCGGTTTGTAAGGCAGTAGTCCTCTGTACCCATGATTAAGGGTTTCGTTTCCCATTTGATAGAAGAGAATATGGATATAGGTTGTTCCATAAACAAAATAAAATATCATTATATGGTATATATTTATTTTATTATATTTTAATTATTAAGAAATAAGTTAATTTTGTAAGATAATAAGTGAATAGAAAGTGCTTAATGAAGACAATTTCATTCGCTTAGAGAAACTTTATTTAGATCTCTTATTACAGACCTTAGGGTTGGTCATTTAGGAATAAAATAAACTATATAACATGTATAATTATGTTTGGGAGGTATTTGTTAAGGTATTTTTTGAGCCAAATATTTTAAGAGGTGTACAGAAGTGAGGGGGTCCCATTTTATAATTAAAGAGTGGCATTTTTGTAAATATAGAAAACTATTCAATAATGGGATGTACTCTCTCAATCCATGTGACTCTAAAATTTATAAATAATATAGTGGAGGGATTATATTTTCTATTAAAACATATATAATAAAAAACACATGTTTTAAAGGTGTTATTCTATAGCCTCTAAGTTTGCACACTTTTATCGTTTTTGTTTTCACCGTCGTAACTAGTCTATTTTTATTTACCTAGGTAATTAATCCATTAAGAATACAATTTAAATTATTCTTAATATATAATTTGTACCCACTAATTATAAATATGAAATCAATTTTTTTTAATAAATATACTATGTGTTTTAATATTAATGTTATCACATGCCTATGTAACGTGCAAAACCTTGTTTTACCCTTACCATGATAATTAATATTTATTATTTTTATTAATCTTATTGGACAAAATTTCATTTCAAATTATTATATAATATTAATTATTCTAATTAAAAATATTTAATTTATTTTATAAAATTAATTTCATAGAAGTTTCATCATTTAATTTTAAATAAAACATACAGATGTGAAGAAAAAATGTTTTTCCAAAGAAAAAAACATTCAAAAGATTTAAAAAAGTTTTAACATAAAAATTAAATTTGGAATTGATTTTAATGAAAAAAAATTGGTTTAATTATGATAAAAATTAACTAATTTTACATTTAACATAATTTTTAAAAAATTAATCCTTGTAAATTATTTAAATTAAAAGGATGTTTTCAATAAAAATCAGTATTTTTTACTATTCATTAAAAAATTTAAACTTTTCAAACAATTATACAAAATTCACTATAAGATAATTTTGAAAGAATAATTTAAAAAATTATGTTAATGTTTTAAAATTATTTTTTTAAAGTGGTAAAAAATAATTTAAATTATTCACTCTAAGTGTGACAAAACCATCGTTTAGAAAAAAATCAATTTTTCAAAAAACATATATTTTTATTTCAAAGGATTCTTATTTTTTCTAATAAATAATTAACTACTGAATTTATTTTATAAATGATTAAACCATATGATTTTAATAATTTAATATTCATATTTATAACCTCCAATTATATGGCTTTGTAATAAAAGTATACTATATTATAGTTCATTTAGACTCAGAGATGTTTGTATTTCAAGATATCAAAGTTATTAAATTTAAAGAAATATATTTTAAAGATCATTTAAGATCATTATTTATTATAAATTATTCTATCAAACACAATTTTATTCATTTAAAATATCAGGGTGTTACAATATCTCTTCATTTTAATTCAAAGAGATGGAGGAAAATATTTATCAAAAAAATAAGAAATTTGTTCCACTCCATCACTTCAATCTCCTCCTCCTACTTCATATTTTTTGTCAAAGTCTATTATTCATCAATTTCTCTATCCATATGATAAAAATCCATCAAAAAATTCTCATTTTCAAAGCTTTTACGTATATATAATATCTTTTCAATATAGTTTATCCATTTTTCTTTGATTAAGGGATGAGAAGATCCACTTAAATTTTAAGCCTTTTTTCGCATAAAGGTCTTAATTGTTGCTTTATCTTAATTAGGGAAATTTTGGTGTTCATACTGGTTAAATTTTCTATTAAAACTTTATTTAATTAAGTCATTATTATCTTAAATTTACTAACTCCTACATCCATTAGGTTGAGCATTCCATTTGTGCAATCATCGCATTACCCCTCACGTTGTGTGTTGACACGGTTCCACCAATTTCCAACCTTTGACTAAGATAAATGTGAAATTAGGGATGAGAATTTTTAAAATATTAAACACATAAAATTAAAACTGTTAACATTCAAGGGATAACTCATAAATGGAATATATAACATAACCTATGAATTTCATGGTTTTAATCTAAGTTATGTATGATGTATTTCCAAACAAAAAAAATCTTATGGGAATTTTTGTTACTTTAATAATGGTTCAAAAGAATATTTTGAATTAACAAAATCAAATCTTATGGTATAAGAAAACTATTTATTCATCAAGGAAACTTTTCATACACTAAGTGACAATCAATTCATGCCCAATACACCATTTTCGAGGTTATTACCTATAAGTAAAGTTGTTCCAAAGCCACATCTACTTGTAGTATCCAGATAAGGATTTACTTTATTTAAAACAAATTACTCTATACTTTACAAGAATTTAATGATGTTTTCTAGGGTTTATGCTTATCCCTAAAGGTTTCACTAGGGTTTTATAATCTAAATCTCCAAACATAACTATACTTTCCTCTATCACTGAATATAACAACCCATATTTTAATAAACCATAATTCATGATTTATTACATAAAGGTATACATAATATAATCCTATAATATTACTAGTCCAAGAGTATTTGGAAAATTAGGTATATGGAATAAAAACATGAAACACGGGAATAATAATTTTTTTAAAAAAACTCCAAAACATGCCCTTAAAAATTCATTGCTCTTATAAAATAGCATGGGATAACTTGGGGAAAAACATAAGAAATGGTGGGATATAAATCACAATAAGGGAATGATCAAAGCATTGAATAATATAGTGTAGTTAATGTGAGTCAATATTCATATCAAGGTAACATAAGAGGGTGCTAATAATAACCACAAACATTGAATCATGATATAAGATTATAACATAAAGGAATCATGGGAATATAGAAACAACATAAAACATTACATCATAAACATATGTTAGTGTCAACCTATAAAAAATCATGACATAGTGTGATTATTATAACATCCCATGTACCATACATGGTATATAATGAGATAAAAATATTTCCCAGTTCATTAGTGGGATACATAATTACAGTACCACCCATCAAATTCATATCATGTACGTGATTTGTTTACCTCATAGATCATATAATATAAGAACATATTTCATCACTTTAAACACCATGAATAAGGATTTTGGGTTACATAAATTGACTTCATCAATCAATTCTGGCTAGTTACATCATTTTGAATACTTATGAGTGTAAATTGTAATTAGTATTCACTACGCAAAATATTCTCATGGAAAATCACAAGATAATTTCGGAATCATAATGGGTGTACATAGAAAATCATGGGATGGTTTAATGAGAGTTAAGGAGGGAATATAATAACATTAAAATCATAATTACAGAAATTTGGATTTGTAAAAATATATTCCAACATAAACAATTAGAAATAAAAACGCATAATATAAAAAAATTCCTTGAATAAAGAGGAGAAAAGGATCCCTTACCTTGAGAGGGAACTTCTAAAAGCATGGGAGGAACTTCTTAGGATGTTGTAAATTCCATGGGGGATCCATATATAGATAAAGTTAAATTATATTTATAATAAAATGGGTTTGGTTCCATAATAATGGGAGGTTGTGTGGGATTTTATATAAAGAGAGAGGGTAATTCATTATTAATTTTTAAACATAGGTTTTGTACGGTATATGTTAAAATAATCAAATTCACAAAATTTATCATGGTTCTTGTCCATTTTTTCTTCCAAGGATAAGTGGTTTTCAATATTTTATAAGGATAATAATAAAAAACATTAAAATAATACCCTTGGTGATGTGGAAGTGAGTGATTTTCAAATAGAATTAATATTAAAACCATAAAATATAATATAGGTTTTTGTGGATTTAAAATGACATCAAAAACACATTATTTTAAAGGTGAAACATAATTTTGGTCATGTATACACTTTATATATTTATTACATCACTTATGGGCTTCTATTATTTCATAAAACATACTATATATTTATAACATCTTTAATCTTTACCCAAAAATTTGACTATCTTCAAAAATTCTGAAAAATTAATCATTGGATAATTTAGCTATGTTGGATTCAAATGTAATGTTCATTTTATAAAACTAATTATATAAATATGAATATTTTATATTTTAAATAAAAATTATGTATTTATTGAAAAATATGGGTTTTAAAATTGATAATAGTTTCTGCCCATTAAAAATTACATTTGGTGTCACAAAATTATTGTATCATTTATATATAAATAAATATTATTTGATAATAATATTTTATTAATATAAAATTTATTTCAAAAATTATTGAATTAATCAATTATTGTGACTTGATTGAAACTTTAAATTTTTTAAAAATAAAATTTTTTTCGCATCGCATTCATATATAATTTTTATCAAACTAATTATTTAATCATTTATAATTTAATAATAAATAATTAAAAATATAATCATAATTCTTATAAAAAAATATATAAAAATTCATATGATTAGGGTCTAGATACATAGCCTTTTATTACACCAACATATTCCCTATGGGTAATGTGTGTGCTAATGACACTTTCAGGGTGTGGTTCGGTGAGCATAGTTTGGCTCTTGATCTCGATAAGCTGACACTTCTATCAAAAATGGTTTTACACATGCTCTAGTTTCTAAATCATGTATTGGGATTGTTCAAGGGAATATCCAATTTATTCCACATCAATTGAAATCTTTGATAAATGGTCTTCATGGGGTACAATCATACTGGTCGAGGCCATCGCTTCTTAAATTTGTTTCAATTGGACATTATCATAACCCTTAATATATACTCATCTTAACTATCATTGTAAAATAGCGATATTATCAATGATAATGATTATAGAGACCCATACTTTTCATAAATAGATATTAAATCTTATTAGGTGAATATTTTTTACATAATATTTTGATCAATGCTAGAATCATTTAGGTATAGTATCATTGGAAACATGGAAACATAAAAAACTGGTCCATAAATGAACTACATCATCTCCCACTTAGTTCTTCATAACTATCTCCTTTCTTAGACACATCCTAATTAATACATTTCTTCAATACCAAAGGAAATGAAACTTAATAATGGGTGATATCAAATTCTCAGTAAGGGTAAACAAGGGAGATATCAATGATCTCTTAAACATAACATGGTAATAAGGGTATTATAATATGGATATAGCATTTTAAAACTATACCCTACATATCAAAGATCATAATCTTGAATCATTTCTTAAATAATGGAAGTTTATCTGACATGAATCATAATGAAATAAATGAAAATGAGACATAAGAGAATAAAATAATCATAGAGCATGAGTTAGTGGCATACACATAATGTGACCTCCTGACCTGAGAGCCACTGAATAGTGCCCCGAGCTAGTTGTCCACATGCCCTCAAGCGCGCCTCCTCATACGCCATAGGGTGCCGACTAGAAGCAATTGTTTGGTAAGTCAGTCTTGGGGAGACTATGTCCTCTTTTATCAGAATAAAATACCAACATAATTAAATAACAATAACCAATTGTAGAAGTACATAAATAACTAGAAAAAATCCATGTCATATGATAACCAAAATGTGAAAATACAATACTCAATAGAAAAGTAAATCATGCAATGGCAATTAAAATGTAAAGTGTCTATAATGAAACTAAAAGTAAAGACACAATGACTCCAAAAAAGGTCATGAACCACTTATGGTTTCTTCTCCCATTATCCATTCCCAAATAGAAACCTATCACAAGGCCTTACCCTTATCCTATTCTGAAACAACAATGTCTTCTTGGATGCAGATCAGGCATCCCAAATAGGGTGTGAGTACAACTCAATAGGCCACCACTAATGGTGTCTAAAATGAGCCGAGTTGACATATAGTGCATGCAGTATTATGAAGAAATAAATACAATGCATAAATTATACTGGCATCACATTTTAATTTAATCTTTAATCATCACATTAGTCTAATTCAATTCATGTTTACCATTTGAATCGCCATTCATTATTGTCATTAATTTGGTGTGTGTCATCATTCCTAGCACCCCAATTATCAGTTGAATCATCATTAATTATTATCATTTATCATTTGGTGTAGGTATCCATGCCTAGTACCACAAATATCAATGAGTGTAGGTCATCATGCCTAGAAATCCATTTCTCATTCAGTGTAGGTCATCATGCCAAACACCCCTTAATCTCAATCTTAGATAACTATTGGGGAGGAATGCCATGTCTATGTCCCAACTTCTAATCAGTATAGGAATCCATGCCAATCACCACAATATCTCATCCATTTAATCATTCTTTAATTCTCAATAATTTTATACATTATTAATTTACTAATCCAATGATTAGTTAAAATTTTAAAATTACATTAGTTAATTCAACAATTAACTAAGAATATAACCCCTTAATTAGTTCATAAATTAATCAATCAATCAACAAAATTCAATTTCCATAATTAATTACTCAAAATTAATTATTCATACCAAAACCAATCAAGTCATAATTAATTCTCACAATTAATTATCTTTGATCACATCATGACAAATAATTAGTTCTCCCAATTATTTATCTTTGGTCAACTTCTTGGCCCATAATTAATTCTCACAATTAATTATCTTATATAGCCAAACATAATTCCATAATTAATTTCCCCCAATTAATTATCATATTACAATAATTCAATATCTCAAGAAAATATGTCAACCTAAAATCAATCTCTAAAAAAAATATCAATTTGGGAAACCCCTTTCTTTTGTTCTGTGATCAAATATCAACTAAATGCCACAGAAAATCACAAGTGAAATCCTTATTCCTAATTACTCTAATTTAGGAATTAAATTATAAAGGGAATCTATAAAATTCATAAACTCATGCACATATTAAAAATCATAACTATGGGAGTTCAATTTAAACCACACACCTCATTTTATTAATGGATGTTTTCCCAGTGGAAATCCCCAACAATCTGAGCGGCACAACGTCGTCGATAAAGCTCCAGATCTAAATCCCTAAAGCCAAAATTAAGATCAAAGTCATCAAGATCCTTCAAATATATATCTAGAATCACAATTCTAGATCTAGACCTCAAACCATAGGTTTAAACCCATGGAAATGGTGAAGATCCTCCAGGAAAAGACCTAGGAAAGATAAGATAAAGAACATAAGAAGAATCGGGATGGAATCCACTTACCTGGAGGAGAGAGGATATTCAATCCGGGCTTTAAATCTCAAAGAACAGTGTTAGGATATCCTTTTAATATATCTGGGAGGATTTGGAAACACCTATAATCTCCCAAGAACCACCAAGGCCAAGCACACATGCTCGCAGTATATCCTCTAACACTTGTATGGTACACTCCGACTACCCATTTGTCTTTGGGTGGAATGCTATACTTAACATAACATGTATACCAAATGGATTCTATAAACCCTTCCAGAATCATGATGTAAAGTGTGAATCAAAATCTAAAACTGTAGTCCATGGAACCCCTTGAAAATGAACTATCTATCTCACGTACAGTTTTCCCAACTGCTCTATTGTAAAGGTTTCCTTGATAGGAAATAAGTTTGATACCTTCCTTAGTCAATCCACAACGACCCAAATAGAATCATTCTTCTTAAGAGTCTTTGGAATTATTACCACGAAATCCATAGTCACGTCATCCCACTTCCATTCCGGAATAGGTAATGGCTACAATAGGCCTCCAGGTCATTGATGTTATGCTTTCACATGCTGATAGGTGAAACATCTTATTATGAACCCTATTATCTTTTTTTCATGTCTGGCCACCAAAACAATCATCGATGGTCAATGTGAATTTTTATCACCCTAGGATGAACCACCCACCTTGAATCGTGAAATTATAGAATAAGTTCCTCTCACATACTCGTAGGCGCAAAAACATGATTTTTCACATAGATGATCTCATCCTCATCTATTTTTCATTCTGAAGATGTATCCCCACCTTCAAGGCTTTCCATCAAGGATAAACACTCTGGATACTCATATTACATATCCCTGATCCATCTCAAGAGTATAGACTCCACTACTACAGAAACCAGATTTATCCTCTCCTGAGTCTCTTAAACTACCACATGAATTTCTACCAGCAGATTCATCATCTTCCACTCTGAACTCGACTCATGTACCAATTAGTTCTGAGTTTTTCTACTCAAGGAATCATCCAAACTATTCCCCTTCCCAGGTGTATTTTCTAGATCAAAATCAAATGACTTTATATACTCTACCCATCTTCACTACTGAAGATTCAAGTTGCACTGTGAAAAGATATACTACTAGATTTTTTGATCCTTAAAAACAATAAAATTTTCACCCAAAAGATAGTGTCACCATCACTTAAGAGAAAAAACCACTGTTTCCAACTCAAGTTAATGTGTTGGGTAATTCTATTCATGTGGCCTAAACTATCATGACACATAATCAATGAATCTATCCCCTTGAATCATCACAACTTCAAGTCTAACCCTAGAAGTGTCAGAATAAACTGTGTACTCTTCACCTGACTTAGGTAATACTAAAATCGGTGTTGATGTCAAGCACTTCTTCAACTCCTTGAAATAATTATCACATGCTTCTGTCCAAAAAAAAAACTTTATACCTTTATTTTTCAAACAACTAATTGGTACTTATATTCAGAAAAAGTCCTAGATAAACCTCCTATAATAACTAGATAATCCGAAAAATCTTTGAATATCAAAACCATTCTTGGGATTCTCCCAATAAATCACTTCCTAAACTTTTTCCGGGTCCGCTGCCACACCTTCTACCAAGATGATGGGCCCCAAAAAGTGTACCTTTTCAATATAATACTGAAGTTTAGTTTTATTGGCATAAAACTGATGCTCTCTTAGTTTACTTAGGATGATGTCAAGATGTTGGGCATGATCATCATGAGTCTTGTAGTACACCAATATTTCATCCACAAATACCGCCACAAATCGATCTAGGTACGGATGGAATATCATATTAATCATAGCCATAAACATGGCCGGATCATTTGTCAACCCAAACGGAATTATGACAAACTCATAAAGGTGATACCTTCTATTGAAAGTAGTTCTTGGTATATCATAAGTCATAACTCTCACCTGATGATACCCTGATCTCATATAAATCATTGAGAACACATTATCCCCCCCTTCATTTAGTCAAATAGATCATTGATACACTGAAGAGGATATCAGTTCTTCACAATCATTTTATTCAACTTCTGGTAGTCTACACACAAGCATAAACTCCTATCAGCCTTCTTGCAAACAAAACTGATGATTCCCAAGGAGATGTACTTGGACAAATAAACCCGTTTTTCTACAACTCCTCCAACTGGGTTTTAAGCTCTTGAAGCTTAGTCGGTGCCATTCTGTATGGTGGAATAGATACTAGCTCAACCCCCAACATCATCTCAATAGTGAATTCCACATATATCTTAGGTGGAAACCTTGAAAATTCTTAAGGAAGGACATCTTAAACAGTTCCACTACTGGTGGAAGAACATCTTTCCTACCACTCCCATCATACAGCAAAAGACTAGAAACTTGGGTTGTGAGCTCTCCCAGTTGCTAAGTAATTGGCCCAACTCTACCTGCATGGATATCCCATTCTCCATGAAGGACATATTGGTCACCATCATGAGATACAATGGTCACTCTCCAATGATAACAATCTATATGGGCTCGATATGTGACTATCCAGTGTATCCCCATAATCAGATCGAGGCCTATTATATCAAGGACATAGATATCCCAAAGGAAATGATACTCTTCGATCTCTAGAAAGCATCCCTTTCACAAACAGATATCCCTAGTCCTTGTTCTGAATGCTATATCGATATTTTTCATCCCTCTTATGAACTCCACCTCCAGGCTCAATCCATTAACAAGATTTCCATATATGAAGGAATGAGAGGAACCAGTATCAAACAAGGAAGTATCTAAAGTAAAAGCAACTAGAATAGTACCTATCACTGTTGAGGGCCCAGCCTTTCTCTTCACAAGTATAGGATGCACTACATGTAACTATCATGCACCTCTAACCTATGGTGTCACCTGACTCCCCTGAGTAGCACCACTCGGTTGATACGGGCGCTCATACCCTAATGCACCATGTCCACTTCCTCTACTACCTCTTCCATCATAGCTCTAGCTGCTAAACCTATATGATATAGAAGACCCCCTTCCCATACTCTGAATTTTATCAGTTGTTTCCTCAGCACCAGCCTTCTGCTGCTTCCAACAGAACCTATGTAGGTGTCCCATATTGCCACAAAATCTGAACTCCATTGGTGGTCGAGGACAATGTTTAAGATAGTGTCCATACCTTATGCACTGGTTTAAAAGCACATAAGAAAGATATAGTGTAACTATTCCTCTTGATTCGACACTTGTTTAACACTTTCCTAACTAAGATTCTCATCAAGGCGCTTCCTGCTTTCGGAAGGCCCACTCCCTAATCATTCAGCTAACTATTTAGTACTAGAATCCTCTTTTAGGTTACCCTCTGAATTGAGAGCCTAATTAACAACTTATAAAAATATATTCAACCTAAAGATATTCACATGGGACTTAATTTCCCACTTAAGTCTATCCTGAAATCTTCTTACTAAAGATTCCTTATCTGCCGCCAATTCTGGAGAAAAACGTTTCAAATCTATGAAATGTTCAGTGTACCCTATTATAGACATTCTCCATTTTTTCAGATGCATAAACTCTGAAGCCATATCTTTCCTAATCATATTTGGATAGAAGTGTTCCAATAAAGTTTCCAAAAATTCATCAAATAACATATTATCAGTCTGTCCAGATCATGCCTGAATATCCCACCAGTTCTTTGTTGAACCCCATAGTATATAAGCATCCAAATTTTCCATCCTCTTTGATGAAGTATCCAAATGGTCAAGTATCATCTCTATGTATTCAATCTAGAATTCAGCTTCCCCAGGTCCACCCTCTCCAGTAAAAGTATGAGGTTGTTGTATATAAAACTCCCTTGTCAACTCAGACATGCTTTGCTGAACTCACCCTAGGTCTCTCTCTATAAATTTCATGAAATGAAAAAATTTATCTCGCAACTGTTCCCCTTATTCCCAGATTTCACCAATGGTTCCTCAAGCTCCCTATCTAGAATTTCATTCTAGTTCATACCCTTAACCTCTCTCGTCCTTTTCTCAAGTCATCTCAGGTGCTTTTTCAAGTATTATTTTAAGCATTTCAGTAACTTTAACTTGGAATAGTGGCTTGGTGTGCGTTTGTGGGAATTTTTAAGGAAAACTAATGGAAAGTGGGTTGTTCATTGTTTGAAAAACCATGCGACCAAACCGTTCCATGCATGAAAAAATGAACATAGAGGTCCACACTATTAGTGCATGGTTTGAAAACTCGTGTGGCCAAACCTTTCCCACTATGAAAGCCTGGAAATATAGGTCCTCACGGTTGGTATAAGGTTTTCCTAACTGTGTTCCTTAGTCTAGAAAACCTTTCTCACGGGATTTTAATTTCCAAAATCTTTTTAAAAACTGCCCAAACCCCTAGGACATCAATATTTTCGATCTTGGCTTTGTCTTGATTATTTATAGGTGTTTCGAAAACCTCCCAAATAGATTCTAAGGTGATCTGAACACCGTTATTTGAGTTTGAAATCCCATATTGAAGATCTATTCTCCTCCCGGTATGTGGATTTCATCCTGATGCTTATTCTATTCTTTCTCTTATCATTTCTAAGTATTTTCATGGAGGTTCTTCACTGATTCTATGGATCTAAACCTATGGGTTGAGATATAGATCTTGGATTGTGAATCAATATCTAAATTTTTAAGATCTTGATGTCTTTGATCTTAATTTTTGATTTAGGGATTTAGATCCGGATCTTGATCGACGATGTTGTGTCGCCCGTATTTTTGGGTATTTCTATTAGGCTAACATCCATCAAAAAACCAAGGTAGGTGGTCTAAATCGAACTCACATAGCCATGATTTATGATATGTTTATAATCTTATGAATTTTCTAGATTACCTTAATAATTGAATTCATAAATTGTAGTAATTAAGAATATGTATTTGACTTGCGATTTTCTTTGGAATTTAATTGATAATTGATCACGAAGCAAACAAAGGGGTTTCCAAAATTGATATTTTTTTGGAGATTGATTTTGAGTTGATATATTTCCTTGAGATATTAAAATGTTGTAATAAGATAATTAAATGGGGGGAAATTAATTATGGAATTATGTTTGGATATGTAAGATAATTAATTGTGAGAATTAATTATGTGCTAATAAGTTGACAAAAAATAATTAATTGGGATAATTAATTATGTGTCATGATGTGATAAAAGATAATTAATTGTGAGAATTAATTATGACTTGTTGGGTTTTGGTATGAATAATTAATTGTGAAGAATTAATTATGTAAAGAGAATTTTTTTTGATTGATTAATTAATTGATGAATTAATTAATGAGTTATATGCTTAGTTAATTGTTGAATTAACTAATGGACTTTGAAATGTTTAACTAATCGTTGGATTAGTAACTGAGTAATGTGGAAAATTCTTGAAAATTAAAGAATTATTAAATGGTTGAGATTTTGTGTTGCTAGGCATGGCATCCTAGATAGATTAGAATTTGGGACTTGGACATAGAGTTCCTCCCAAATAGTTATCCTACATTGAGATTATGGGGTGATAGGCATTTTGACCTACAACAAATGATAAATGGAGTGTTAGGCATGATGACCAACACTCCATGATATTTGTGATTCTAGGAATGACGACCTACGCCAAATGATTAATGATAATAATGAATGATGATTCAACTAAGAATTGGGGTTCTTGGCATGACGACCTAAACCAAATGACTAAAAATAATTAATGATGATTCAAATGGGAAATATGAATTGAATTCACCTAATGTGATGATTAAAGATTAAATTAAAATGTGATAAATTTTTAAATTATGCATTGTATTTATTACTTCATAAAACTCTATGCAGTTTCTTTTGACGGGACTTGTTTTAGACATCGTTGGTGGTGTCCTACTGAATGGTACTCACACCCTATTCGGGACGGCTAATCATCACCCGAGTAGACTTTTTTGTTGAAGTAAAAGATAAAGGAAAGGCCCTAGGATAGGTTGTTGTTTTGGAATGGAGAAAGGGAGAGGGAACCGGATGTGGTTCGGGACATCTTTTGGAGTAGTTGTTTCATTAAATTAAGTTTCATTGTAGACACTTTACAGTTTCATTGTCATTTCATGATTTACCTTTTAGTTGAGTATTGTATTTTCATTTTTTGGTTAACATATTGTATGGATTTGTTCTGGTTAGTTATATGCTACTGCACGTGTTTATTGTTATTTGATTCTGCTGGTATTTTATTCTAATAAAAGAGGGTATAGTCTCCCCAAGACTGACTTACCAGACCCTCACTGCTAGTCAGGACCCTATAGTGTATGAGAAGGTGCGCTTGAGGGAATGCGTCCAACCGGCTTGAGGCACCGATCAGTGGCTCCCAGGTCAGGATGTCACAAAGTGGTAACTGAGGAGTTTTCTTTTTCTTTCTTCTTCTTTTGTCTTATTTTTTTGGGAAAGTTAGACATGAGACTATAAAGAGTTGAGGATTGGTAATGAGGTTGTGCGTGGGAGTTGCAAACCCATGTACAGGGGAAAATCTGAGTACTCATAGTGGGATTATTGTGATTTCTATTTGTTGTTACAGTTGTATATTATTACACCTTGGGTGACACACTTGTGGTGTGATGTGATATTTGTTTTGAAAATTGTTGTATTTTGATTTTTGGCCTAAAGAGGCATGATAGTTGAGTTTTCATGCATCATTCTAGGCACTCATAAGAAAATGGGTTATGAGTATGTTTTTGAACTTCAAATGTTTTTCCTTGTTGTGAGATTGAAATATTAATGAAAAATGAGAATAAATGATTGTCTAATGAGAACCCTGATTAATGAAATGGGAATTATTAATTAATTAATTATTTAATTAATTAATTTGTGATAATTTGAATAATTAATTGATGTGAATGAATATACACTTGTTAACCAAGACCTTAGAGTAGGATGGTTGATGGTAGTGATAAGGCCTCAGTGTTGATCATGTGGCAAGAAATAGGGGTCAAGACGTCACAGATAAGCATAAAAAACATTTCCTTAGTAGTTAAGTCTCATTTACAAAACTATCATAGTGGAATGGTTTCACTCCTTAAACCATCATAGAAGTCAAGGTGCACTCCCAAGACTATCATAGTGGAACAATTCCTTTACTAAACAGGGTTTACACCCCATTCAAGTTTTATTTATCTCATGAGATGATAATCATTACCAAATTCATTGTAGGTAGATATAGGTCTCACCCTTCCTTAGTTATAACGTAGCCACCAACCTTAGATATAACGTAATCATCATCCTTGGTTATAATGTATCCATCATCCTTGGTTATAATATAACCATCATCCTTGGTTATAATATAACCACCTTAACATTATAACACCCATTATTATGTGTTCCACAAGATCACAAGACATTCATCATATCATAATCCATGAAAATAAAATGGTTTCATAAACATTTCATTATAGCATAAAATGTGGAGAAGAAATGGGTTTTATAAACATCTTATCATCACAAACATGAACCATTTATATAAATAATAAGGATGGAATCATTAGATAAAATTACCATTAGTTATTATTTAACATAAAAGGATTTCATCTAAGATGAAAAATTATTTTGAAATATCACATGGAATATTTATTTTGGAAAATACTGTATCAATTTTAAAATAACTTATTAAAAAAATTGTGCAGATACAAAGGAAAACATTTTATTTGAAAATAAACTTTTAAAATGTAATAGTAATATTAAAATGAAATATTATTCATAATGGATGGAAAATCCATTCATGTATTATAAGATAAAAAACATTCCTTCGATATTTTTTTCTAAAAAGTTATAGAGTACCTCGTTTGGAAAATGACAAGAATATTCTTTTCATACTATTTTTTAAAAAGTCCAACCTGGGTAAAAATAACTTTAAATTAGGATACAATAATAGTAAAAAAATTGAAAACATTTTTAGATATTATATATAAGTAAGATAAATATTCCCCAGTGGATACTTAAACACAACCAATCTTGAATGTTGATGACATTGTGATATAAACCCTTACCACTTTGGTATATTTTGAATTATAAGCCCCATGAAAGATATAACCTTTTATGGATATGTAAATCCACATAAAATTCATAACATTTATCATAAAACACATTAATGGTGACAATATACAAGACAAAAAATAAACAAGTAGTGAATATGGTAGGTGTCCCACTCAAAAAAAGTGAGACAAAAATCTCTTACCATAAGTTCGACTTTCTTTGAAATATCTACAAACTCTTGTATAATAAATTAAAATTGAGTATAATTATATACTATAATCATGTTAATTATTATTATATCATAAATATTCACTATATATATATAAAAAATTATATATAATAGTAGAGGTATAAAATTAATTACAATATTCATGGAGATGGTAGGTCGTACGTACGCATGAAAATTGTTTCCATTTTTTAACAGATGGAATGAAAGAGAGTAAAATAGTAATTAACTTTTAAAAATAATTATTTTATCATAGAAATAATATTTATTACTCATATACATATATATTACCATCCACATAAAACAAAAATGAAAAAAATCACATTGCTTTATGGAGGTGGTAGTCCACACATATGCACAAACGTTTTTATAATTTCCCAATGGAATGGATGGTAAGAAGGTAGAAGTTATATTTAAATTAAATAAGTTTAATTATTTCTTAATTATCATATATAAATTTTAAACCCATCATAATACACATCCATAAAGTATGTTGATGAAAAATGAATAGTTTTTCTACGTGGAGACTGTAAGTCATATGTAAGAATGTGCGATACTTCCACTTCTCATTTTATGGGAAACTGGGTTTTTAGTAGTGTTTTCATAATAATAATAACATTTAATAATATTTATAAATTTTAGGATAGTTATGATATTATTTTATGATAAATATATTACATTTATAGGTGTGAGGAAGAGTAGAAAAGAAAGTGGTTGGTTAAGGCTATTGCCTCTTCTTTGAAACAAATCTTTTATATCACCTCTAAAGGGATCTAGGGTTAAATTTTTGGGAAGAATAAAACCTATAAGATGTGGATATAGAATTTTAGAATGTAAATTGGAAGAGTTTTTTTGATCTATATGGCTCAATGTCATGTGATGAAGATAATGAATGTTTTTCTTTTTATAAGGTAGAGGAAGGACACACTTGGAATTTCTTAAAATATTAAAATACAATAAAGTCCTTATCATTTAAAATGGTTCCAAATTTTTTAGAAATGAATAGAGGATAAAATTTTCAAAAAAAAATACTATCCCATTTTACATCTTTTTATATTTTACTGATTTTTAAAAAATATAATAAAATAACATTTTCATAAAATATCATTAATGTAAATTTTAACACTATTTAATTAATTTAATTTAAAAGACAACCATACAAATTTGGAATTAGAATAAAACTCTTTAACATGACACCAATATTTCATATTCATATTCAAAAATCTGTTTCAAAAATTTAAACACTCAATT
The DNA here is from genome assembly GCA_963277665.1 of Viscum album. Classification (NCBI taxonomy): domain Eukaryota; kingdom Viridiplantae; phylum Streptophyta; class Magnoliopsida; order Santalales; family Viscaceae; genus Viscum; species Viscum album. Next base: position 1,846,956,954 of record OY728143.1, on the reverse strand, counting down.
TATATTACTTTTAATATCTTTAAAATAATTTATTACATTTTTTATTAATTGGAGAAATATTGAATTTGTGTTGTATAAGAATTGAAGGTCATTATATAATTACTAAATGTTAAAAATAAATTTCAATAATGAAAATAATTTCATTAATACAAAAATTACTATCAATATCCATTCATAACTAATGTTTTTCTCTATGTGAATAGAAAAAATATATTTAAAACTAAGAGAGTGACACTTTGTACCTTTCATTAATTTAAATAATATGTAAGTCATTTTCATGGAAAAATTTTCCATTAATCAAATAAATTTTGAGACTAAGGTGATAGGGGGAAAATTACATTTATCAAATAAAAATTAAAATAAAAACTATTGCCTTAGCACTTATTTTTATCCAAGATTAACCCAATTTACCCTTTATTGAGATGATAAATTTTACCACCATTACTATTCATATTGATCAAAAATAAAAGAGGCATATTTACCAAATATGAACCTCCTAATTAAAATTATATAATTCATTTTATATAATTAAATACCTATAAATTGCATAAATTAATTTTAAATTAAGTGCGCAAAATGAGACAAAAACTACTTTTAAGAAAAATAAATACATTTTTAAGCATAAAACAACATTTATTCATATCCTATGCCTTGAAAAATATTTTTTGAAAGATTAAAAAATTATCATGTAAATATAATATTTTATTAAAATAATTCACCAATATTGAATAATTTAATTTATTAATATAAAAATACATTTCACTCTTAAAAATAATTTTCTAGAAAAACCTTACTTTTATTTTCATATATATTTTTTAAATTAAAATAATTGGATAACTAATTAATTCATTTTATAAATTTTAGAATATATATTTTTTTAGTTTAGTTATTATTATTCATACCTTACAATCCAATTTCTAGGCGATAACAGACACATAGTATCTTAATAATGTTACATGGTTTATCCAAACACTTTCTCTCACATAATGCAAGCAATTGAATAAATAAAATTATTTAAAGATAAATATTTCATAAAAAACTTTGGATGTTACATTATACCCCCCTTAAAATGAATTTTAACCTTAAAATTCATCACTATGATAAAAATAGATGATGATACTTATGTCTCATCACATTTTCAGGTTCCCTTGTGGCTTCATAAAATTGGGGGTTTCATCACAAACCATTTACCAGGTGAGTGATCTAGTTTTGTACCACTTTCTCTCTATGATCAAAAATCTATACTGGTAATTCATTATGAGGGATATCATTATCCATTGTTAGGACCTTTGAGTTTTGGAAATGTGAATTATCAGGTATGTACTTCTTTGGGAGAGATAGATTGAACACATCATGAACATTAGATATATTTTATAGAAGTTACAACTAATAAGATACCATCCCAATATGATCATGAATTTCAAAAGGAGTGATATAACTAGGATTTATCCTGCACTTCTTTCCAAATAACATCATCCTCTCCTAAGGAGATATTCCAAGGAATACCTTATCATTAACTTCAAACTCTATATCATTCTAAACATTGTCAACATAAATTGTTTACCAACTTTGAGAATCCCTAATATGTTGTTGAATGGATATAACCATCTCAACCATTTCTTCATCTATTTTGGGTCCCAATAGCATTATTTATTTAACTTTATACTAATATGTTGGAGTTTTTCAGTTCCTACCATAGAAGGATTCATAAAGATAAATCTAAATGTTAGAGTGAATGTTATTTTTTTAAGAGAATTTCACTAAGGAAAGGTGTTGATCCCAACTATATTTTAAATTCCTAGAATAATATATCAGCATATCCTTTAAGGTTTTAATAGTTCTCTCAAACTAAAAATATTTTTGAGGATGATACATCATACTGAAACATTACTCTATATCTAGAGTCTACTAAAGACTTCACCAGAACATCAAGGTAAACCTTGGATCCCAATAAAATATGATGGAAACTAGTACTCTGTGAAATCATAACACTTCTTTAATGTATATTCTGGAATGGTGTTCCAGAGATAAATATTCTCTCATGGGAATAAATTTTATTGAATTTGTAATTTGATCAACTATAACCCATGTAGCATCATGGAATTTAAATGTTTTGGGGAGTCCAACAACAAAATCCATAGTGACATTTTTCCATTTCCATTCAGATGTGGTTAATGGTTGTAAAATCCCCTTAGGCATCTACCTATTAGTCTTAAATTAATGAAAAACCAAGAACCAATAAATATGTTTTTCAATATATTTTTTCATTCCATCCCACCAGAAATATTCTTTTAGGTCTCTATACATCTTTGTGCTTCCTGAATGAATAGGGAATGAAGAACTATTAGATTCATCCATCATCCCATTCTTCAAATTTAGTACCAAATTGTCACTTATAAATTTAATGAGCCTTATTATGGACTCGTAATTATGTTCAAACTCATTAATATTTCTCAACTTATTTTTCATCTTCATATATTCCTCTTTCAACTCTTTAATCCTCTCCTGGATATATTATTGAACATTCCTTGTGAAATGATAATATTTCTCTCCATCCCTTAAAATTTCAAGATCCATCATTTTAAAATCAATAAATATTGGATTTTTTGTGACCCTCATCCTTGATAGGATATCATTGACCTTTTGACCCAATTAATCTTCCACCTTATTCTCCATCCCAAGACGGTAATGTATTGAACAGTCAAAATATTTAATCTGCTCGAACCATCTTCTTTGGTTCATAATCAGATCTTTTTAAGTGAAAATATACTTTAAAAATTTTTGATTAGTATATGTGTCACACCTTTCTTCATATAGATAATGTCTCTATATATTTAATTCAAAAATTACCAAAGTTAACTTCAAATAATTAATTGGGTAATTTTTCTCAAGAAACATCAATTGGTGTAAGGAATAAGGAACCACCATATCTTTTTTAATGAGAATAAGTCCCAAAACCTTATTTGATGAATCAATTTAGATTAAAAACGTTAATCTTCTATAGGGTAGTTTGAGAATAGGTTCATTGACCGACCTTCCTTTCATATACTTGAAATTTTATTCACAATCCTTCATCCATATGAACTTTACTTTTTTCTGAGTCAATGTTTTGATTGGATTATATAATCATCAGAAATATCTCAAAAAAATCAATATTATCCATCCAACACAAGAAAACAAAGGATTTTAGTTACCATTGTAGGTTTAGTTCATTTATAAATAACTTTTATATTTGAAGAATCTATATATTTACCCTCACTTAGGAATATATGATCCAACAAATGAAACGTTCTGAATCCAAAATTCACACTTGGTAAATTTTTCATAAATATTCTTCTTCCTCAGGGGCTTTAGTAGAATCCTCAAATGATCTTTATGATCTTACTTTCTATTTCAATATACAATAATACCATCAATAAATACCACCAAAAACTAGTAGATGAAATCTATAAAGACTCTATTATTAAATATATAAATATATTAGGGGAATTTGTGAGACCAAAAACCTTCACTATAAATCCATAGTGTCCATACCTTGTATATAATATCACCTTTGGTATATCAAATTTATTAACCATTAATTAATTATATGTAGATTGAAGGTAAATCTTAAAAAAGTGTTGAACTCTAGGAAAAACGTGGCCTTGGAGTAGTATCTCGCCCTTCCTCGTGGCAGTTAGGGTTTTTTTTTCTCGGGCTTTGATTCCCCTTCCCCCTCCGGCCAGGCTCGGTTCATGTTGGCTTCCTTAGTATTCTTAGGTGTAGGCGCGACTTGGCGACATCATAGTGTGGTGGGGTTCCAGCATGGTTCGGGTGGTGGAGTTCTGGCACGGTGTGACGGTATTCAACTCTTGGTGTCGTTTCGTCCAAGAAGAACATCGGCCTCTCGCCCGGTTCGACGCAGCTCCTCAGCGACGTCGACATTGATCGTCACAGCTTTGATTTTGTGATGATGGTGTGGAGATGTTGGATCTGGCTCCTTGGTTCAGTCTGGCATAGTTAGGTGGAATCTATGGAATGCATTCAGTGTGGGTTGGATTGAATCTGGATTTCGGAGGGGGGGTCTTTTTGTTTTTGCAGGATTGAAAGTTTTATGTGGAGCTGACGCTGCTCAAGTTCCCCTACACCTTGTGGCTGCCTGGATTCATGAATGTTTTAGTTTAGGGCGTCTCAGATCTAATAATTGGTGTATCCTCTTCGGGTGCTTATGCGGATGGTTGGAGATTCTCATGGATGGTGGAAGGGGGCTTCCCGGCGGTGGCTCCGGCGACTGGTGTAAAATTTTGGTGTAGTTTTTGTGATTCTGTTAGTGCTCCAGTGGGTGGTTTGTTGAGCTGGATTGGTTTGTTGATGCTAGAATGGATGATTTTTTGGATATCTTTTTTCATTTTTGTTTGATGTTGATGAAGTGATCTGATGTTTTTGTGTTATGTCTGTATGATATTTGTGGATGTTTTTATGAATCTGGTTCGATCTCGAAGGTGCGTAGTGCAGCTGGACTCAATTGTAAGAATAGACCCCAATGGAGGATTCAGAGAAAGTGGTTCATCTTTGTAGTGCTTTTCAAAATCGGTTGTTGAGAGGGTATGACGTTAGCCATCAGATCGGGCATGTGCTTTGACATAGGACACTTGCTATCTGATTAGCCTTTCAATGATGATAGACTTCAACATGATCATTGGCCGGGGAGGGGCACCTTCTATTTTCATTCTAGTTATACTCATTTTTTTCTTTGAGTTCATTTGTCTTAAGTCTATAATGTCTTTGGGTTTTCCCCATTTTCCCTTAAAAGGGGGCTTTATCAATAATAAAAAAAATTAAAGGCCTTCATTCCATTGGATTGACCTCTACATGGTCAACAAAATAAAACATAAATATGGAGTATATGATAAGTTTTCTTGATATTGAACATGTTAAGTTATAGATAATCAATACAGAGTCACATTGATCCATATTCATTCTTAAAAAATAGAACAGGTACACCCCGAGGTGATTTAGTTGGCTTAATGAATCCCTTTTCAAGATTCTCCTATAGTTTCTTCTTCACATACTACAAATCAATTGGAGACATTATATAAGGATTCATGGAAATAAGTGTAGCACTAGGTATGAGTTCTATTGATAACTCGACTTCATGATTTGGTGGAAGACTAAGACTCTATTCTATAAATACCTCAATAAACTTTAGCATAATAGGCATATATTTTATGTTGATTTTCTCCCCAACCAACTAAGATAAATGTCCTATTTTAATAGGAATAATGTCACATTTTATGGATGTAATTTCCATTAGAAGTTCATTTTTTTCATCACATTGACAGGCGATTGATAAAACACATTATTAATGAATATTTTATTGATAATAAATGACATAAAATCCTCAAATTACGTTAAATATTTTTATTTATGTAATATTTTTTATTATATCATTCAATTGAAAATTTAATGAGAATTCTAGTTTTGAACCGTTAATGTTCCCTTTAGTATTTTACCTATAAATATTTTTATGTGACTTATTTAAGCATAAAATTTTGTAACAATGTCCATCACTCAATGGAATGAAACTTTAATTATGAACATGTGAGATAGATCTAGAATTTGATTATAGTGAATGTGCAGCTATTGAAGTAGTACATTGAGGGATTCCCCGCAAGTATAGTTGATTCATCACACTACATGACCCTATAATCACTTAAAAATATCAGGTTGTCGCTAAACCATTCAAATTTATATTATTTTTCATATTTAAAATGAAAAATTTCATGTGAATATATCATATCATAAGTTTATAATGAGGAAAATGTAAACTCTTACATGTGTGGGAGTGGAAAACATTTTGAAATTGCTTATTTAGGATTCTAATTTTAGTGTTTTCTTTGTGTTTTCTATTAATTTTCAAAAAAAATTAAAAAAACATAAAACAAAAAAATAAAAACACCATATAACATATTCATTTACATGTGGGGTATATAAAATATTCTTGTTTAAATTTTTAAATTTGTTAGTTTCATGATAAGAATAATCAAGATTTTATTTTTAAAATTTGATTATTATAAAAATGGAATTCATCGATGATATAATTTGGTTGTGTCAATGTAAAAACATTTAGATATTGAAACCATTCTTTGTGATATTTGTTAATGGAAAATTATGTCATTTATTTCTCTATATTAATTTACATGCAACCTTTAATTGTTAAATTTTTATTATCCAACTTATGTAATTTCCAAGTTATGTAATTTTTTTATCTTACATCAATGGTTGATCCATAATTTTATTTATATTTCAATCAGTTTAATTACTATACTGACTTGATTGATGAGTGTATACCAGAAATCTTATAGTTGTACTCAGTCTTAAAAAATCAAACAAAATAAAAAAACATAATATATATATATATATATATATATTAATAAATAGGTGAGTGATAAAATACAAAACATGTTAGGGTATTTAGGTCAGGATCATAAGGTATAACTTTCATGAATGCTTACATCATTGGGTCTTGAAATTTTATTTCAAAGGAATGTAGAATATGTTTATTGGAATTAAAAAAGGTAATAAAAAATGTTTTACATGAACTGAATATACTAAATAAAGGGTGGAGATACGATCTTGAAATGGTAGGAACACACACACGTGGAGAATTAATGTCATGGTAAACCCATAACTCTTTTCATTATGATTAGTATGATTAATCTCACTAGATTTTGTTTTGATACTATTTATGAGATAATGATTTCCAAATTTATTAATATTTACTTCTTGATTATATTCTTAATTTTCCTATATTTCCACTATGAATTGGGAAATATAAACATGAAAATCTTATCACAATTCTATAGAATGTATCACATGAGACTTTTTCTTGGAGTTTCAAAGGGTAAGTGTGGTGGAATTTATAAAACACATTTTTAATTAAAATTTTATTGATAATAAATAACATAATTTCCTTACATTGAGTTAAATATTTTTATTTATGGAATATTTTGGATTAGATCATTTATTTTCAAATTTGACAAAAATTATAGTTTTAACCCTTTAAAGTGAACTGTATTATTTCCACCGTAAATATTTTTTATGTGAGTTATTTAAACAAAAAAAAATGAAAATTGTTTCTCGATTAATGTTAAACAACTTTAATTAAGGGAATATGTGCTTGATATTTCATTTTTTGAGTAAATGGGCCATGAATTCAAAAAAAGAATTAAAATAACTAAAATGGAAACTACTTACCTATTTGAGCCATAAAATATTTATATGGGCTTATATTGGGATAAAATTTGAATAAAAAGATAGAGGAAATTTTTTTTCAAGAATAACCATTCTGTAAGGGATTTTGGTTCCAGCATTTTTGAGGTTAACCAGTCGATGAACGTTTGATTAAAATATTATTCTTAATATTCCCATTCACACTTGTAACTAATTATAAACCTATCCTCCCATAATCTTTATAAATGGGTATTTTATTATTTTAAAATGGACTTAGATGCATTAAGAAGTTTAGGGAATAGGATAAGGGGTTCCACTCCAATTCTCCAAGGATTTCAAGTGGGGTATCTCCTGAATCAAGGATCCCTTCATTAGATCCTCCTTATTCTTCTTCATGTTGAGATGTTTGTGTTTTTATAATAAATTCTCTCTTTATCTTCCATTTTTATGTTATTTTCAATTTATATCTACTCTAGATTGCCTATTGGTTATGGAATTAAAGAGTGAAAATGTGATTTTATAATTCCTTTTCTAAACTTTTTCACAAGCAAAAAAATTCTATTATGACTACATTGTCCATGGAAGAGTAGTTTTTTTAGTAATTGAGCTAATTATCACCTTATTCACTTATTTGTTTTGAATAAATAAGCTACTATAACTCACATAATATGATCCATGAATTTAGTTTTTAAAATAAAATAAACTAAGAATGAAATTGAACAATTAACTCAAAACACAAGAGGTCGCACAATGTGTGAATTGTGAGAGTGTGATTTTAATCGATGAAACCAAAAACAAGGGATCAATTTGTGGAGTTTAAATACAATCCCAAAACATAATTCATACTCATTTATAGAATGCATATATTCCCTAATTTATATCTCACCTTATTCTGTCATTATAATATTAATCAAAGTAAGGTGGTACGATTGAATGTTTCAAAGATAGTCCAGGATTTAATTAATTTCATCTTTGGGGTTATGTTAATTATCATAGGGTTCAAGGGTTAGTAAATTAAAGGATAATAATTAAGTGGAATTTAATTTAAATTATAATTATTAATATTTAATTGAATGTGTAGAGGTAGATCAATTATAAATTCTAAAAATATTTTCCAAAAAACATATTCTCATTGTGTTTTATATATTAAATTTTCAAAATAAGAAAAAATAAAATAAAATATTCTTACAATATATATCTTCCAATTTTATAAACATTAAACAATACCCATCATTTTATGTAATGTATTTCAGTTCAAAATACCTTTATTATGTTATATTTATTACTTCCACCTTTGAGATATGACCTTGGTCATCCACTCTTCTACACCTAAGTATCCAAAAACCACACATCATTTGAGATCACTTAGAACAACCCCTTTTAGTGACAATAGGATGGTTCATAATATCCAAGGTAACTTAAATTTCATGAAAATTTATGTGATATTTATGTATATAAATTAAAATCTATTCCCAAAATAACATTAAACTCAACCAGAGGAATAATAAATAGATTTTCAGGAATCACATTCCCAAAAAAATTCAACTCGATTACAAGTTTAAACATGTGATGTGATTATCAAATCATTAGGGTTTTTTATATCTAACTCAGCATGTAATATTTGATGTTGTTTTGTGGTTCCCATAGTGAATTATTTAGATATAAAAGATTTGGTAGATCCATAATTAAATAATACATTTTTAGTTCTAGAGTGGAAACTAAGTGTCCCTTTCACCATATCATTCTCCTAACCCACTTCAGCAGTTGTGATCACCTGATATTTCACATAGTATTTTGTCTTGATAAGTTATTGATGCTAATCATAAAAATATTTTTGATTCATGAACTAATTGTATTAATTCCCATACTCCCTTAATTTGGAACATTGGATTATAGGTAGTGAATTATTTTGTATCTTATTTTCTTACATTGTATCATCTTTCCTTTATAGAGCCTTTCAATATTCACTGGCTCTATAACCAGCCTTCTCACATATAAAACACTTACCATTTCCACTCAAGATATTCTCATGATGTTTCTTTCCACATTTCTTGTATGTTGGTGATCATAATTTCTTTCCACCATGTGATATTTTTGAGTTCTCGAGAGACTCAGTCTTCTATTTCTTATCAAAAATGTGAAAATATTGGGAATCTATAATTTCCATTTCTACCTTAAGTGTACATATAAATATTTATTCATACCTACTAAAGTATCTTATATAAATTACATTTTAGATATTTGGTTTTAAGCCATGAAATAATCAATCTAATTTTATTTTAGGTATGATGATTAAAAAATAAGCATATCTTTCAGGTATTGTTTTATTCATTTCATGGGTACCAATACATTCATCATCCATATTTTTTAGATCAATAAATTCCTTCTCCATCATTATGATATGAATATAAGGGAATTAATTATTGAAAAATATCCCCTTAGTCTCATCCCTCTCTGTAGAGTTAATTTCTTCTTCTTGTCTTGTATTCTTGATAAGAGTCCACCATTGATCTTATTCACCTTCAAAACAATAAACAACCAGAATAATTTTCTCATGTTTCAAAAATTAGAGAATAGAAAATATTTCTTCAATGGTCCTAATACATTGATCATAAAATATTGGGTTAGTGGACCCACTAAAAAAAGGTGGATGTTTCCTCATCAAGGACTTCGCATTAAGTTCTTCCCTCGTTTTTTCATTTGGAATCTTGGTGTGATTCGTAGATTTGGAAAGTTGTGTGAGCATATAAATAAGTTTTTTTCTTCTAAATCCCATCACATTTATTTTCTCAAGACGATAATCATTTCATTGTCCATTATATTTAGTATTTTCACAATTCCTTCAGGTTCCATCCAATGACTAAAACAAAAAATCAAAGTGTGAAAAATAATAATCATGGTGGGAAACCCCATAATCATGAAAAATAAATTATAGGATATATAAATCATGAAACCATTTTATGTTAAACCATAGGTTTAACATATTTAATTCGTGATAAATTCCAGAACATTAGTATTTTATACTATACATAGACTTATCTCTAGGGTTCTTCTAAATTTTATCATCCTAATTCATAAAGGATTAATAAACCTTGATCTAATACCAACTATAGTGACCCATACTTTTCATACATATATATTACATCTTAATAGATGAATATTAATTACATAACATTTAAATACATGCAAAAAATATTAGGTCTAGTTTCATAGAAGTGTGGAAACAAAAAACCGTTGGTTTATAAATGAACTACATCGACTCCCACATTGTTCATCATAACTAGTACCACTCTTAGAAATGTCATACTTATTAAAATTATTCATAACCTAGGTAAAGGAAACATAATAAAGGTAATGCTAAAATCATCATTATGGGTAAAAAAAGGTATATATCAATGATCACTTAAACATAACATGAGACTAATGGTATGAGAACATGGAAATAACATTTGAAAACCATTCCCTGTGTATCAATGATTATAATCTTAAATCATGACATAAAGTTTGTAAGATCATTATAAATGAATAATAAAAGAATAAATGAACATGACCCCTGAGAACATAATATATGCAAAGAACATTGATTTTATTGAATGGACATAAGCATAAAAATAATTTCCTCGGTAGTAAAGGCTCATTGATAAAACTATCATAGTGGAATGGGTTTACTCCCCAACCATTCATAGTAGTAAAGGTTCACACCCAAGACTAGCATAGTTGAAATATACATATAAAAAACTGGATTAATTCATTATTACATACCTATTTATCTCAGTATATATCAATCATTACCCAATACATTGGATAGGGATGTAGGTCACACCAATCCTTGGTTATATTGTAACAACCATCATTGGTAATAACGTAACCACAATACATGGTTATAACTTAACCAACATCCTTGGTTATAATATAACCACCATCATATAATTAAAATCATACATATGTGTTCCACAATATCATAAAAAATTAATTATATCATAATCCATGAAAATAAAAATATTTCATAAACATTTAATCATAGAATTGTAGTTGGGGTTTGTCTTAGTGGTAAGCACCCCGTAATACTACATGAAATGGGGGTTCAAAACCCATTGGGTGCAGGTACTATAGCAGTACTGTACCGGGTACTGTAGCAGTGGCGGTACTGTTGATCGGCGGGTACTGTAGTGGCGGCAGGGCACTGTAGCGGCGGAGGTACTGTGCGGGTACTGTAGCAACTGGGTTACTATTCACAGAATAGGAATTTGGCCAAAAATTTGGGCCTACAGGCTATGTAATGGGATACAAGCCCACTGGGCCTTCAGGATATGTAATGGGTCTCCCTCTACCCTGTTAAAAGAGGTCTTTTCTTTGGTTTATTAATAAAAATGAGGCTTCAGACCCAACCTTTAAAAAAAATTAATCATAGAATAACCCATGGATAAGAAATGGGTTTTATAAATATCTTGTCATAACAGACATAAACCATCCAAATAAATAATAAGGATCGTATAATTAGATCATATCCCATGTAAATATTATGTAACATGAAAGTAATTCATCTTTTATGGAAAATTATTTTTAAATACCACATGGATTATTTCTTCTGGAAAATACATTTTCTATTTTGAAATCACTTATTAGAAGAATTGTGCACATACAAGAGAAAACATTTTAATTGAAAATAAAATTTTAAAATTTTAAGGGATGCTTTAAAGAAAATATTATTCATGATTTTGGGAAATTAATTTCATTTTGTATATGTTAAAAATAATTCCTTCCATAATTTTCTTAGAAAAATCACAATGTTCCTCATTTGGAAAAGGATAAAAAGATTCTTTTAAAATAAGTTTTTAAAAATTCAAACATGTGTAAAAATTACATTAAACAACCATAGGAGAATAATGAAAAAAAATTATAACATTTTTAGAAAAAATTGATATGGAAGTTAAATATTTCCTAGTGGATACTAAAACACAAACAATCCTAAATGTTTATGGGATTGTGATATAAACTATTTCCACATTGGTCTCTTTTGAATCGTAAGCCCCATGAAAAAAATAAAAATATATAGATATTTGAATCCCAAAAAAACTCATAATATGTATCATAAAAAACATTCATGTGTAGTATTTACACCACACAAAAGAAACAAGTAGTGAATGCGCCATGTGTCCCATGGAAATAAAAGTGAGACAAAAATGTCTTACCATGAGTTCAACTTTCTTAAAAATCGCTCTAAAATCATGTATAATAAATTAAAATTTATTACAATTATATAAAGTAATCATGTAATTTATTATTACATAATATTATATATATATATATATATACTCATATATAATGATTGATATAGAAAATTAATTACACTATTCATGGAGACGGTAAGTTGTACGTATGCAAGAACAATGTCTTTGTTTTTCAATGGATAAAAATAAAGAAAAATAATAATAATCCACCTTTAAAAATAATTATTATATCATATAAATCATATATATTTATCATATCCATCCTTATTACCATCCAATTGAAATACAAATGAAAAACAATTACATCGCTTCATGGAGGTGGTAGTCCACGTGTATGTAGGAACGACGTTATTATTTACCAAAGGATTTGATTGTAAGAAGATAGATTTAATATTATAATTAAAAAATGTTTATAATTTCATTATTATCATATGTAAATATTAAACTCATTATAATAATCATCCATAAAATATGGTAATGAAAAATGAATTGTGTTGCTATGTGGAGATGGTAAGGTGTACGTACACACAAGCGATACTTTCACTTCTCATTTGACAGTAAAGAGGGTGTATAATGGTTCTTTCATAATAATAATAACATTTAATAATATTGAGGATAAAAAATTTATGTTATTATAAATACCATAAATTTATAGAAGGTAAAGAATAGTTGAAAAAAAGTGATTGGTTGGGGCGATTACCTCTTCTTTGAAACGACTCCTTTAGATATCCTCTAAAGGGATCTAGAGCATGTCTTTTTGGAATAAAAAAACTATGGTATGTTTATGTATAATTTTAGTTGGTAAATTTTTAGATTAGGGTCCATATATAAGGCTTGAAGTGGTTCCAAGATATGAATGAAAGGGTTTCCTTTTTAAGGGAGGAGAAGGACACACTTGGAATTTCTTAAAAGATTAAAATACAATAAAGTCCTCAAGAAAAATGGTTCCAAATTTTCTATAAATGAATATGCGAAGATATTTTATACAATATATTATCCCATTTATCCTATTTTAATATTTTTATTATTTTTAAATAATTTAAAAAAATATTATTTTAATAATATATCATTAATGTCAATCTTAAAACTATTCATTTAATTTGAATTAAAATACATAAAGAAAAACTTTTTAATTAGAATATATTTATTTAAAATTAAGAAAATATATTAAATTCATCTATAAAATTCATATATCTATGAATTCACTCAAATTATATTTTTTTATTATTTTTAAAATCATTTATTTTATTTTATTTATTAATTGGAGAATACTTTTGTTACTGTTTCATAAGCTTTTAATTTCATTATATAATTATATAAAATTAAAAAAAAAGAAAATAATTTCATTAATATCAAAATTATTATCAAGATTCATTCATAACTAGTTTTTATTAATATGTGAATACATAAAATATATTTAAAACTTAAAGAGTGATTCTTTGTAACATTATTTATTTTAAACAATATATAGGTCATTTTCATGAAAAAACGTTTCCATTAAATAAATAAATTTCTAGATTAATGTGATAAGGGTATAATCCCATCCATACAATAATAATTAAGTTAAAACATTATGGCCATATATCTTATTTGTAACCTCGATTCACTCGATTTACCCATAACTGATATGATAAATGTTACCACTGTTGCTACTTATGTTAACCAAAAATAAAAGGGACCTATTTACAAAATATGAACCTCTTGATTCAAAATATTTAATTACTTTTATATTATTTAATACGTATAAATGAAATAAATTAATTTTAAATTATGTTTGAAAAATATGACTGTTTCGCTCTGGAAATGGGGATGACCTTGTTTGTTTAAGGTTAAAACATTCCAATCGTTTTCTAATGGGTTTGTTCGTAGAGCCGGAAACATCCAATGATTCTATATCCATTTGGACCTACTTTCCAAAGGTAGGTTCTCATTACTTGTGAACCGATGAGGCTTAAGAATTTGCATTGGTCGAGAGGATGGGAGGTCGGACTCATCACACCTTTTTGATGGGAATTATTGTCTACTCTAAGACTCTCTTTATAGATTTAAGTTATGTTCGTGAATCCTTATTAAAGTACCAAGTTTGAAAATAATCTTTCCTTCAGATCTAACAATAAATTATTAGTATGTAGGAGATTTAGAGAATCTTTTATATGTATTCAAGGTTCTTCATCGATAGAAAATCATATGTATTTGTTAGATATTCTTAGTAAATGGTATCCTTCAACACATTATATAGTAATATCTTGGTCATTATGATAACCATACTAGTTTTAAAGCCACTCAGCGGGGAACTTGAAGTTTATGGTCATTCAGAAGGACATGGATTATTTCAGAGTTGGGATCCTACCCACATATGGGCTACCTATGTATCCTTGTTTAGGAAAGGAATCAGAACTCGCATAGTTTGAGTAAAGAAGTATGAGGTCTATTTATGATTGACGGCTCAAATAAATATGTCATAATTACTTTTACGCTCTAAGCTCACGTGAGTCATGCTCGGTGTGAGAAACAAGAGGTATTGGTAAAACCTGAAAATTGTTCCATGAAAGATGTAATCATAATAAATGATGTAGGGATTATGTATGTATGACTACCCAGATAGATGAATATTAGGATTTACTTCAGGTAAGAAACCCGGGAACAAGGTCCATAAAGGTATATGTTCTTTATGGAAATTTGGATACTTAACTTAGGACTTAATCCTAAGAAGGATGCCCAAGTTAGAGGGGACTTATGATTTGGTTTTGTTCCTGAGATGGAATCCTAAATCAAAAGTAAATTAATACAGGGGATACTTCTGAAAAGGAGGCCTAGGTTAAGGGACTTGAAAACTGGGGATTTACTCCTGAGAAGGAGGCCCAGTTTAAGAGAAATTATGACTGGGGCTTACTCCTGAGAAGGAGGCCCATGTTAAAGGCACTTGTGACTGGGGATTACTCCTAAAGAGGATACCCAGGTTAAGGGAATTTGGAATTTTGGGGCTTACTCCTAAGGAGGATGTCCATATTTGAGAACTTAGGGCTTACTCCTAAAGAGGATGCCCAAAATTATGGGAACTTGAAGAATGGGGATTACTCTTGAAAAGGAGGCCCAGGTTAAGGGAATTGGGGCTTACTCCTAAGGAGGATGCCTAGAATTAAAGATCTTATCATATTAAAGGATGAGGTTGAATGAATGAAATATCTAAACTTAGTGACATAAAGAGATGTAAATCACTAGGTTTTAAGAGATATTCCACAGAATTCATTTCAGATAAGGAATCCAACAAAGGAACCATGCCAAAAATGGCTTTGTAGAGGGTTTTTAAGGCAAAATCTTGAATAGGAAAGGTGGATTTGAAGAAGAAAGTTTAATAGGCAGGAGGGGCACCCAAAAAGAAGTAGGTGTGTAGGTCCTGTTAGGGCACTCAGGTACTGGTCGTGCAAGTATACATGCGCGAAACATAGGTACCTGCGCTATGGTCAACCCATAGAGTAATACTTGTGCATGTCTTGGCTCAAGCCCTTAGTATTACCCCTAGAGGATTTTAAATGAGTGGTGTGCAGGTTCTATTGAAGGTATAAGGCGGCGTGCATGTGTCTTCATTTACCTGAAGGGTTAGACACTTAGGCACGTAGGTGTTGATGAATTTCAACACGTAGGCCTTGTTCCCCCTCTTTAGATCTTCCGTTCTAGGTAAAAAATTACCTTAGAAGTGTTCGGAAGGCTTCTAGAAGAGACTAGGGTGTCGAGAGCAGAAATTTGAGTTTCTAGATTTTTCATCCTCAAAATGGGGGGCCCACAGGGGGTATTTATAGGCTGCTGAAGACTTTGGGAAAAAATTATATAGGGCGCGCAGGACACCTACGCGCCCAATATGTGGCGTGGAGGTATACTTGTGCGACCATGATGAAACCTGTGCGGCCCATCTTTAATCAAATCCTTCTCCATGCCTTTGTCAATTTTTGATGTTTCTTGAAAGGATGAATCTCTTTATACTAAGGTATTCATCTTTTTCAGTCGTTTAGACTCTGTGACAGAAAAGAGCATCAACAAAATTCCCCCCTCATAGTTGGATCTGAAAGTAATGAGGATGTGACTCTGAGTTAAAGAAAAAAACCAAGGAAGGGACGCATGCAGGTTTTGAGCACGTAGATAGAGGAGCGCCGGTGATAGGCACACAGATAACAGCTCGCAGGTGAGAGGCACGCAGGGGTGTGGCCTGGCCTATAAATATACACCTCATTCTCGCGCAAAGTACCCGGTTCTCAAACATTTCCGCTCTCACCGTGCAGGTTGCTTTCGTCGCGCAGGTTGCTTTCATCACACAGGTTTCCGATTTTCCACAGCTTCACTACTTATTTTCTGCGTCACGCTACTCTAGAGGTATTTTGACCTGCGCAGTGATACCTGTGTGCCAAAACCTGTGCGACATAGTTCCACCTGCGCTCCATATTTAGACTTGCCCGCCTTAATTACTTGGCCTTTTTTCAAATTTCTTCACAAATTTTATGAAAAATTAACTTACTTAAGAGTTAATTTATTCGACCTTTTTGCAGATTCAATGGATCCTAGAATAATTGGAACGACTGATGAACTGGCGAGCAAGCAGATTGATGATTTGATGAACATTTTTGTCCATGATTACTATGATATCTGTGACAGCACTCTCCCAAATTTGGCCATGTACTTGAAGAAGTATCATCTTAATTTTCCACAGAGCATCTACTTGACTCTGTATGGACATGATCATCTGCAAGGAGTCAACTTTCCAAATGTACAAAATTATATGCCCGAGATGCAGCTGCACTGCTACTACTATATTTTGGTTATGTTGGGAATTAATAGCAACTGCAATGGTGTGAACTTTCAAATTTTTCCTTCATGTCATTTCCTTGCAGATATGAAAATGGAAAACCATGGGCTGATATGTTTACGCTGCTGGTTGATATAGAGAAGGCTATCATGAACTTAGAAACAATATCTGAAAAGAGTAATCTCTCGAAATGGATCTTTAATTCCAATTCTCCATTCTTAAATCCATGTATCCATCTTCCATGTTTCTTGGATAGAAATAGAGTCACTATTTAATCAGCAGAAAATTTTCTCAAACTGCACTCAAGAGCATTCTTCTATAATTGATCCAAGAAAACCTCTTATCACTACATCTCTTATTGTATCCAGTTGAATGAATTAATTCTAGGTGACTGCTAATGAATCTCGGGAAGTCGTAAATCAAATGAAGAGTTATGTTGAAAGCCTCTTGTAATTCTTGAAAAAGAGAAGAGAATCAAATCTTTGGATGTCCTTTTAACTCTTGTGCATCAATGAAAAACACTTTCATCTTCAATCATTTGTTCTTGCCTTCTTTTGCTACCTAATTTAAATTTTTACCTAAGCCAATGGGCCTAGTAATCATAGTTTTATTTTTACTAGGACTATAAAAATAACCCTACAAACTTTGAATCTTTTAATTGCTCAATATTACCTAAATCATACAAAATGTATGTTTAGTGAGCTGGGACTTTACTTTTGTTCAGAGTTCCCTTGTCTTTTGTGGGTAGTTTAAATTCATGCACGTCGGACATAAAAAAGGATAATTTTTAAGGGAGAAATATAATTGACCAAATGTATTAAAATTGACTCAATTCCTTTATAATTTATCTGAAAACATATTACCACATTAAAGTATGAGGGAAAACATGTAAACTTTGGATTAATAAATTTTGAATCTGAGTAATGATATGAAAAAGGGATAAAGGGCATTATAAGAAGTATTTCCCAAGAATGAAGTTACCACTATTTAACAAACCTGTTAGGGGGTTGAATTATGTAGAGACACTTAAGGGCATTGGCTACATAGTCAAGTAATAGCATCTTTTGGCTGATAGGTCTGTTATGTAGACTACTTATGCAAGGCCGCCTAAGGGCACGTGCTGCATAGTCGGGCAAAAGAACTCTCAGATATTTTACTTTTCTACTACTAAAAATCCATTTAAATTTTATGGAGATTCAAATTTTCCAAAGTATAGAGTCTACTGTATGGAGAGAGGTA
This sequence comes from Viscum album, assembly GCA_963277665.1. NCBI lineage: Eukaryota > Viridiplantae > Streptophyta > Magnoliopsida > Santalales > Viscaceae > Viscum > Viscum album. Next base: position 1,846,938,474 of record OY728143.1, on the reverse strand, counting down.
CTTGAATATGGAGAGGATATTTTCAATCAAGATTGTCAAAGAATTGGATGAATGTCAATCCTATGAAGGTCTGACCCAAACGTAAGGAAGGGAAATATAAACCATAGACTTGAATACTTTCAGATCATGAAAAAGAACATGGGACAAATATGTTGAGGATGGCTATTTTTGTGGATCCCTACATATTATCGTTAAGACAACTAAGGACAAAAGAGGTTTTCTTACCATGAATGAAGTTACCATTATTTAACAAACTCGTTAGGGGTTGAATTATGTAGGGCCACCTAAGGGTATTGTATGGATAGTCAAATAATAGTATCTTTTGGCAGAAAAGTCTGTTATGTAGATTGTTTATGCAAGGCCGCCTAAGGGAACGTTCTGCGTAGTCAGGAAAAATAATTCTCAGGTATCGGACATTTTGTGAACAGAAGTTAAGAAAAGGGTTATGGCGATCTGGAAGTATTTAAGGTTAAGAGTATGATACATCAAAATGTGCATTATTCCATGTATGCAGAGATACACAAAACAATTCTAACCATAATCATGTTGTGGATGGGTCCTGAATTGAGATGTTGGAATTCACTACATATCTCATTAAAATGAGAATCAAGCCAAATGTAGTTCGTGAAATACAGTTTAACGTCATGTGGGATGAGAGTGTAGGAGATCTTAGTTTAGGGTAATAGAACTCGGACCATCATAATGAATACATAGTGTTTGTTTGTTGTAAACCTGATGTGAATGAAGACCAGGGTTTTCATACCACATTCATGTTTTCACAAGGGGACTTTTTAGCCAAAGGACTGAAAGTGGAATTTGGGGTTAGGACCAAAGACTTGGGGCTAGATTTGAGGGATGCTCTAATGTTCCTACTTATCCCATAAGGATGGGAATCAAGCTGCACATAGTTCTTGAAATACCCTCTGTACAGATTTGGTTCGTACAAGTGAAGGGTGAAAGGGGACTTTAGTGCAATGATGGTTTGACCCAAGATAAAAGGTTCGGGCATTTCCATGTATGCACGTAGTCTTTATAATATAACATGATTGGAGATCAATGTAAATAATTATTCCCTCTCATGTGAGGTTGTCGAATAATGTTGTAGTTTATTATCGTACAGGACAAAAGTGTTGTATAGTTTAACATCATATAGTAAGGAAAAAGGTGAACCAATGTGATGATATTGATTCTGGGAGCAGCTTCACGAATCAACATCGTATGAGATGGAGGTGAACCGATGTGAAGAGATTGGTTTCGGGCTTGAACCCCAGGAGGTTGCCTATGTACCTAGCCTAGAATACATGGATCAAATTCCGCGTAGTTCAATTGAAGAATGAAATGGTGATCAAGTTGTTCTTTGAGGACAACAACCTAAAAAATTGGTGTTGGGACTTACGCATGGTTAATGGCCCAGAGAGGGTGTTATGGTTGAAGTTTAATCTAAGCTCACGTGAGTCATACTCAGTGTGAGAAACAAGATGTATCAACAACCCTAACAACGCACAGTTTAATGTCATGTTGGACAATAGGGGACTATGCAGTTTAATATCTTGCTGTGAGGACAATGGGGACACAATTTAACATCATGTTGGACGTATTAGGAACTTTTTTATAGTTTAACGTCATGTGGGATGAAGAGGTGAACAGTTTAACGTCATATATCTAGGAAGATGGTTATGCAGTTTAACATCTTGCTGGACGTAAGGGACTTCTGTACATTTTAGAGTCATGTAGCTAGGACGTCCCAGTTTAATGTCATGTTGGATGATTGATTTCTTTATAGTTTAGTGTCGTGTAGCTAGGACGTATTAGGAACTTTTTTCAGAGTTTAACGTCATGTGGGACGAAGAGGTACACATTTTAACATCATATATCTAGGACACCGGTTATGCAGTTTAATGTCTCGTTGAAGGACAATGGGGACACGGTTTAACGTCAAGTTGGACGTATTAGGGACAATACAGTTTAACGTCATATTGAACGATGGAATAGTTTAACATCATGTTGGACGATGGTGCGAATAGTTTAAGATCATCTGCATAGAACAAAATGATGTATTTTTGTTATACAAAATACTTCTTTAGAAATATTACATTGGTTGGAGTAGTGATGAGTTCTCCATCCATTGATATTAAAGAATAAGCTTCATTAGAGTAGACCTTATGTATTGAGTAAGGTCCTTCCCATTTTGGCTCAAGCTTGGGAGGTTTCCTTCCTGGTATCATTAGAGTTCTGAGAACCAATACCAATTCTCCATGAATGAATGAACGAAGATGAACTTTTTTTAAAATATTGTGCTATTCGATTCTGATAGACTTTCAAATGGTGCATGGTGCACAACATTTTTTATCTAATCGTTCCAATTCATCCAATCGCTTTTGAGATTTTTCATCTATAGATGAATAATCACAAATGGCTACTATGATCGAGGGTAGTTGAACTTCAATGGGAAAGACTACTTATGTTCCATATACCAATGATTATGGAGTTAACTACGTAGCAGTGCGGGTGGTGGTTCGATAAGCCCATAAAGCATGAAAGAGTTTATCAGGCCCTGATTTCTTATCTTTATCCACCATATTTTGCAGTATGTTTGAAAGATTCTTGTTGAAGGATTCTATTTATCCATTGTCTAATGCATGATAATGAGATGAATGATTGGATTTGATGTTGTATTCTTGATACAAGTTCCTTACCTCGGATGAACAGAAGTTGGTGCCATTGTCCTTCAATATGGTATGAGGGACACAAAATCTGGTAATGATATTAGACTTAATGAAGATAATAATTCTTTTAAAACTAACTTCATTGAGAGGTATTTCCTCCTCCCATTTGGAAAATAAGTCAGTAGCAGTAAGAATATACTTAAACTTCCTGGTTGTAGCTAAAGGGTAAGGTCCCACCACATCCATTCCCCATGTGGCAAATGGGTATGATTATTTAGTTGTATGAAGAAACTCTGGGGGTTGATGAATGAAGTTGGCACATACTTGGAAATAATGACACTTCTTCATGAAATCAACACAATCTTGTATCATTGAAGGCCAAAAGTATCCCAGCCTCCGAATTTGATTAGATATTCTATGTCCAGACTAGTGGGCACCACAGACTCCTGCATGTAGTTCTTTTATGACAGCCATTGTCTCTTCACCATCAATGAATCTAAATAGAATTCCATCAAAACCTTTTTTGTAGAGAATTTTGTATAGGTGATCTGGGCCATCATAAAGAATAAAATTGACCACACATCGCTGGCTTTGTTCTTTCCCGGCTCTATCCGGTGGAAGTGTTCAATTTTGAAGGTATTCCCTAATAGGTGTCATCCATCCTATAGTATGACCATATGGTTCAAGAATGGGACTAATTTCATTGATTTCCTTTTTTATGGTTTGAACATAAGGTGAAATTTTACGACAGTGGGCAATACTGATGATTGTCTCATCCCGATTTAGATCTGCCAGAGCTATGGCAGTATTAGCCAGTGAATCAGCTTGAGAATTTTGTGATCGCAGGACATAAGAAAATTTCAGTTCCATAGAAAATTCTGCCATTAACTCTCTGGTGTAATCATACAAAGGGATTAACTCTTCTTTTTTGATGGCATAATCCCCATTGACTTGTTTGATTACCAGGTCTGAATCACCTTTCACCTTTAAGTGATTCACTTGTGCCTGAAGCGCCCACTCCAATCCTGTGATGAGAGCTTAATATTCTGCTTCATTATTTGTACCGCCTTCCCAAAATAAGAAGGAATGGGGTAGCACTGCCTTTTCTGGTGAAATGAGTACAATTCCTAACCCAACTTTATTGAATTTAGGATCTTACATTTTCTTCCATGTTGGACTTCTGGAAGCACCATCAAAGTACATTTCCCATGTTTGAATATTATCTTGGATAGAAAATACTTCCTCATTAGGAAGTTCAATATCTAAGGATATATCTTCTACTGAAGGGTGTTCAGCTAGGAAACCAGCCAGAGCTTGGACCTTTATTTCCTTTTGAGACACATACTGGATATCAAATTGCTGTAAAATAACTTCCCACTATGACATACGTCGTGTAAGCATTGGATGGCTAAGGAAAAAATTGAGCGGGTTATTTCGAGATACCAATTGGACCTCATGGTGTTTCAGTTAGTGTCTTAACTTCTTAATTGCAAAGATTAATTCTAGGCAGCACTTCTAAATACTTGAATATCGGGTCTCTTCTTCATGTATAGTCTGACTGAGATAGTAAAGGCTATTTTTATTCCCAACATCTTTCTTCTGGGCAAGGAAGGAACCCAATGATCGCTCTAAAGCTATCACATAAAGAATAAGTGGTCTTCCTTCAATAGGTGGTATTAATACCGGTGGACTCAAGAGACATTTCTTGATAATATTGAATACTTCTTGACATTATTCCATCCACTGGTAAGTGACTCCATTCTTCATCAATTTGGTGAAGGGTAAACTTTTCCCTGCCAAATTGGCGATAAAACACAAAATATAGGCCAAATGTCCTTGATTTCCTCTCAATTCCTTTAAATTTAGAGGAGGTGACATACCAAGGATAGACTTTGTCTTCTCAGGATCAACTTTGATGCCATGATGACGTACAAAAAAGCTGAGAAATTTTCCTGAGGTTACCCCAAAAGCACATTTTAAGGGGTTCATCTTCAAATTGTGTTGTCAAAGTTTGTGGAATATGATTTCCAAATCAGCCAAGTTATTAGAACGTCATCTAGATTTAACCACCAAATCATCCACATAACATTCAAAAAACTTCCCTAAAAAGGGTTTGAAGATACGGTGCATGGCACGTTGATATGTTGCGCCTGCATTCTTCAGGCCAAAGGGAATTACCCGATAGCAAAACACACCCTGAGGGGATCTGAAGTCTATAGATTCTTCATCTTCTAGATCCATTTAGATTTTATTATACTCGGAATATCCATCCATAAAGGAAAGTGCTTCATAGCCAGCTGTTGCATCAATTAAGAGCTATGTGATCAGAACTGAAAAATCATCCTTAGGAAAATGTCGATTAAGATCTCTGAAATCAATGAGAACTCTAATTTTTCCATTCCTATTTTTCACAGGGACAATATTATCCAACCACTTGGGATATTCAACTTCTCTGATGAAGTTAGCTTTGATAAGCTTATCCACTTCAGCATCAATTTTGGAAGCATAAGTTGGGTGTGTTCTTCTTGCGGCTTGCTTAAATCCTCGATGTTCTTTTGGCAAACCCAAATGATGAGTAGCAACATCAGGATCAAGCCCGGGAATTTCTGTATAGTTCCAAGAAAATATATCTCAATTTTTCTTCAAAAATGAAATATACGTTTCCTGCTCTTCAAGAGTCATGGCCGCACTAATTAAAGTAGGGCGTGGATATTCTTTTGTAACCAGATTTATTTCTCTAAGTTCATCCACAGTGGTAGAGATACCATCTTCAAAAGATGGAGGAGCATCCCTAAGACCTTATTCTTCTTCAACATGTGTTATTTCTTCTGTTTCTACTTGAATAGTAGATGATGAATCAGAATTTCCAAGATCAAGAGATATGTTAAAATTTGAACATCTTGAAGAAGAGGCTTCCATTTCTGACCCTATTGATGATGAAGGGTCTTCCTTGGGTAATAAAGAGGAGATAATGGATTGAGAATAGACATCATCATCCACATTTGACATTTTTATAACTTCTTCTGGCTTGGTTGGCGAATTATAGAATTGCTGGATTTCAGCGAATGAAATGAAGACATCTCTATTTGAGCTTTCATTATTTCCTGGTGAATCACCAATTTCTCCCATGATGTTTGTCTTGATTTCCGTAATTGAAATTATGTAAGTTTCTATAAGAGTATTTGGATTTGGTTTTATCCTATCAATTTGACTGATAGGCAACACATAATCTGTACTCACATGTATGAATGGGTTTACTATAATCTTTTCCAAACCATATGGAGCATTAACTTTGGTAACCTCCCTTGTTGTGGATTTCTCATTTCCCTCCATGTGATAGAATTCCGCCTCAATGTATTGAGATTCACATGCTTTGAATGGTGATCTATCACCATACAATGTCCCAATTTGGCCATTGAAACAATATTTGAGACATTGATGGTATGATGTAGGGATAGTTGCATGTTGATGTAGCCAAGGTCTTATAAGAAAAATATTGAATGTTTTTTCATGTCGAAAAACCATGAAATGTGAATTAGATACAAGATCTCCAAACTGAGTTCTGAGTGTGATCTCGCCCATAGGTTCTTGTTCATTTTTTATCATATCCTTGAAACATCAAAGTAGATGAAGATAAATCAGATTCGGTGAGTCTCAATCAAGGAAGTGTATGAATGGGGATGAGGTTGACTCCTAAACCATTATCAATGAAAACTCTTCGGATTTCTAATTCATTGACCTTCCCAGATAAATAAAAAGGTCTAATATGTCCATGAACAACATCATCTTCATCTTCATCTGTGAAAGATATCATTTCATGGCATTCTGTAGGATTATTCTCTACATGGTAGACTTCAGCCACAGCAATTTCAGTTTCAAATTCCTGAGGACTTGACAAAGCCTCGATAAGTGCCTCCCGAAGATCCTTTGATAGATTTAAAACATCCAGAATTGATAACATGTTCGGTACTTGGTCCAAATGTTTCAAGACATCAAATTTTTAATCCAAAGGTCTGTGTTTCCCAATAGGAACATGTGTTTTCGCAGGTTCCTTAGAAGTTGATGATTTGGAAGTAGATGCTTCTTCTATCGGGGTAGGAGTTGGAAATACTCATGGCTTTGGAAGATTAGACCGACTAGGTCTATTTACTTACTGAGAGGAAGAAGGTGTAACCTCCAACCAATCTTTCAGAATAATCGTGCCAGGACTGAATCTTCCTTGCATGGAAGAACTTTCTTGTTCTTGTTGAGCTTGTTGAAGGGCTCTGCCACGAGTTTCTGATGCATACACAGTTCTAGAAGGGGTGGAATTGGAATAGTGGCTTCTAGTATATACACATCTTCCTCTATATCCCAGACATCTGGAACTCCCTCTAATTAATCTGTTTGACACAGGGAATTCAGGCTCATCAGGATCGAAACCGTGACTAGAATAAGGATATGTTAAGTGAATCATGTTAACAGGACCAAAGATAAACTCTTTGTCTGATGAAGACTCTACCTGATTAGCTAGTTTAGGTTGTCCCGTTTGGTGGGGCAGTGTCTGTGGCTTTGAAGTAGATGGCATAAAATCTGCCAGAGTCAAAGACAACTTGGGCTTTGACACGATTTCATCTTCTTCTGACTGTTCCTCTTTCTTTGAATTATGTCGTTTCTTCAAGTATTTTCCCTCTGATGAAGAGGGTTTTTCTATGGAATTCATAGAAGAATACACAATTGGTTTCTTCAATTATATTCATTAAATGGCATGAGTTCAGTTGATCATTTTCCTGAAACAATTTGTAGCAGTAACACATGCTACCTGAGCTGAAAAACCTTTCAATTTGTCTTATCCTGAGTCCACCATTTTTTGTAGGAGGTCTTTGAAGACAAAACACTCCTAAATGGGATTCCCCAACATCTGATGAAATGTGAAATAGTTGGGACGATCTTCATCTCCTTCCTTGTTTGGCATTTTGGGCCTTGGAAATTGAACCAAATTATTTTCCAGAGCCGAAATGAAGTAACCAAAAACTTTTTCATTTCGGAAAGATTAAAATTTGATCTTTAGATCCTCAAATTTCTTCTGACTTTGATCTCTTTGATCATCTTGACGAAACAGCCTCTGTTTTTGACACTTAGGAGGCGGAGCCCTTCGATAATATGAAGGTTTTGAAGTATAAGTAGGTACATGTGCTTATTTAAGCATAACTGTAGTAGTATATTCTTTCCCCATTCTTCTTCCTGGAGCTGATGGAATTACATGAGTTTTATCCTTAGTCTTCAAAAGAGAGTCTTAAATCTATTGAGCGATCGAAGTAAGGTCTCGAAACCCTCCTGTGTATTTCACAGGGATCAACGGTGTGCGTAATTTATCACGCAAATGTTCCACCCAGATTGGAAACAATTACTCTTAAGGGAGTGCTAAGCTTAGGGAATATGTTAATCCCTTCCAGTGAGCAATGAAATCTGAAACCCTTTTATTCTCCTGTTTCATACAATTTTTAAGATCAAAAACTGTTGTCTTTGGAAAAGTTGAGCTGAATTGAAGAAGAAATCATTGACGGAGATCCTACCACCCGGTAATTGACCGGGATTGCAAGATTGTATACCAGATAAAGGTAGGCCCTTGTAATGACTGTACAAAACACATGAGCTTAACTGCTTATTGTTGCTAAGGGGTTCCCATCATAGGATCACAACGAGAAAAAAGAATGTGTTAAGTGTTGCTCTGGGTCTCCCAAACCATTAAATATTGGGAATGTGGTACTTGAAAATTTTGATGGGGGAGGAATTGCATCAACCCATTCAGGGTAAGCTATCTTTTCTGGTTGAATTTGAGCATGTTTTCCCTCCATAGCTTCTAACTGAGCTGTTAATGACTCAATAGTAGTTATTAACTTTTGAGAAACATTTGTTTGAGCTTTGACCCGAGCTGGTGCAATAACTGGAGTTTGGATAGATGTGGTGTATGGTACTGCAACTGATGATAACACCACCGGCTGTTGTTGTACTTGACCCATAGGATTATACCTGTGAGGGTGTACTGATAAAGGAGGATATTCTTGATCCATCGCAGTAGCCACAACAAATTTCCTTGGCTTACTAACTCTAGCATGCTTAGGAGGAAGACTACCTTGAAGTAGTTCTGTATTCAACCTCCTCAATTCATTCATGTCTTCTTCTTGTTGTGAAAATATTTGCTCTAGTGATAGTGATTGGCCTTCTCTAGAGGGAGTATGGAATGCAACCTGATTCTTTCCTTTCCCCTTGTTAGACACCTTTCGTATAGGGGGAAGTTGATTATTTGAAGGAATACCTAGATTCTGGGTAAGTCTTTGACTTCGTGTATGCACACCTTCTTCATTTGTGTCTGTGTGTACAACTTCTTGAGCAGGAACTTCTTCATCTGATCCCTTTGAATGAGCCTCATCTGGGGGATAAGCAACAACGGCATTGATGACATTAATTGATGCATCATGCATTGCATCCCTTATATCAACATTTCTGCGATACTGTCTTTTTTCATGTCCTTGATGAGACACTGCCTTTTGTTGATTTGAGCCCTCAGTAACTTCTTGATGAACCGTAATATGGAGGGAATCTCCAGATAATTTGGATCTACGGTTCTCATGTGGCTTCTTCCCTAATTGAGAGAAGACTGACTTTCTCTGAGGAAGAGATAGAGAATTTGAAAAATTCCCCAGTTCAGTGGACTGGGGCTGTTTCTGCTCAACTCCTTGAATCCTATTTGTTGATTCTGAGGGTTGGGTTAAAAGAGTCCACAGTCTGGAAAGATGAGGTCGTTCTTGAGCTTCTATATCAGAGACTTTCTTAAAATCTCTCCTGATCTTGCAGACTTTAGTCCAGAAATTGGCTGGATGCATCAACCTGCATCCACTCAAATCACCTGGCTCGAATGAATGCTGGATGATTTCTAACACTTCTATCACTTGATGATGCGCTCGCTCTAAACGAGAATCATGTTCGATATTCTCATTTTCCTGATGTAAAAGTAATTCGATAACATGTTCTTTGTATGCCTAATTTTGAGAAGAACTAGTTTATGCTTGTTCTTGATCAAGCCTTTGATTACAAACAAAGCCAATTGGTTGTGATCGGCCCTGGGCAATAACATTGCATGATACTATTTTTGGTGGGCTTTGTTGAATAGAGAGTACAGTGAAATACAGTGCTCCATGAACACCCCATCCCCTGATATGGATACAAGATGGGTAGTTGGCAATTAACTGGCGCAATCTTCTTAATGCGCCAAGGCATGAACACTGAAGGGCTCTCTATTGCTTTTCAGGCTTCAGATATCGAGAAACTGAGAGAGAGGCCAAATCAATTTGGCATTGTAACCCTTCTATTATCTTGACATGATGTTCATATTCATCATAAGATATATTTTTTTTCAATTGAAAAAGAGTTTTCCACATGTTGAGACGAATATCTTGAATGCAATCTTCTGTCAACATCTCTGGAATGTCATACTGAGAGTCAGCCAAAGGCCAAAAACATGACTGGCAATTCACCTTTCACTAGTTGTTTTCTCATATTCAGAACTTCCTCTTTATCATTCGATGAAGATTCTTCCACCTGATTAGACCAGAACGGGTGCTTCCTTGTTGCTTCATCCGATTCAACAAGATTGGTAGAGAATTCACTGATCAAACTAGAAGATGAATGACCCAGGGGTGGTTCATAGAATGGCCTACACCCCGGGTTATCTTCTGACTGATAAAGTATTTCACCTGCTAGCGGTAAAGCATCAAACATGACTGGCTTCACATTTGCAAGTGCCTCAAGATAAGAGGGATTTCTCGTCACTACATTGTCCATTGGATCATTTTCCAGGCAATGTGAATTACTACTACGGAGAGGACATTCGCATCTAAATTCATCATCATGGAGAGTACCACCATGGTGGGTTATAGCAAAATATGAAACATTTTGCTCCTTGGTCTTCTAGCCACACAGAGGGTCCTTGTGGATCTCATCTGAAGATGATACATCGAGATCGGCCGAATTGTCATGAAGAAAGACTTCATGAGGAAGCTTCTGATGAAGACCTTCGGAATTAATATTCCCACTATTAGGAAATGAGAGAGTAGAATCTTTAATTCCAATAGATAATTGTCTGAGGGCTTCAAGAACTCCAGCATCGAGCAAGGCCTTATTACAGATTGGATCTTGATTTCTTGACTGTGCTAGACGGGTCTTCTTATTAAATGCCTTCTTTCTAACTTTAGAAACCACTAGTTGACAAAAGTGGTTATTATGGGTAGTTGTATGTTCCTGCTCAAGAGAAATAGTTAGGTTAGGCTGATTATCTCCACTAAAATCAGGTGTATGTGCATGACTTGGTTGTCCGTATGAGATGGGGGAGTATTCCCCACAACCCTCTTGGACTGGAATAGAGGTGTGTGTCTGTTTCGGAGTGATATGTTGATGTGTCACTCCACTGGTAGGGATAGATTTTCATTTCTTTCCCTGTGATGCTGCTGAAGCTATTATAATATTCTGACAGGCATCGAGAATATGAGCATGGATTTTCTTTTTCTCTTCCACCATTGTCAAACTGTTCATGGTGACTTCAGCTACCGGAACAGGGATATATGTCCCCTCCGTGCTTGGAGTAGGTGTGTGTTCCTGCTCCTATCCTCCTTTTCCTGTCAGTGAATTCTGACAGTACTCAAGTGTGGGGTCAGAGGGTTGAGTCTGCCTACTGTTTGTCATTGGTGATTTCCAATTGAATTCTCCGGGTGCTACTAAACGAGACTGTTGGTAGGCTTGATCAATACTAGAAGGTGTATGTGCCTGCTGATTGCACTCCGCCAAATGTGGTTGATGAACTTCCCTTAATACTGGTAGATGAGACTGCTGGCAGGATTGATGAGTGTAAGCAGGTGTATGTGTCTGTTTACCGGTTGTCGACACATTGGGTTGGCGGGCTTCATCGTATGTAGTCAAACGAGCCTGCTGACTAGATGATGATTTATAAACAGCTATATGTTCCTGTCTATATTACTCCGCCGGAATTGCTTGGCGGGAATGGCGTGCTACTTCCAAACGAGTCTGATGGACAGTGGAATTAAAACAGATCGGTGTGTGTGCCCGTTCATTGCTTTCCACCGAGTTAGGTTGGTGTACATCTTCAGAAATGGTAGGGATAATAACCTTCTCACAGTTTACTAGATTTCGCCTCTGGTGGTTCGTCTTGAAGACTCGGTTTTGAGGAACTTGAGATGAACCCCTGAAGGTGATACCCTCATCATGTTGAGGGTGTACTGCCACATGAGTCTAGTGGCGATTGTTGATGGGATCCCACTGGAAGGAATCATGTCTCCTTGAATTAAGGCCTTCAGTGACCTTCTCATTCACCTCCCAAGAATATGGGAGGGACTGGTGATTGTGTTCCGGGGATAACGAACTGAAACGGTTGGAGATGGTGGTTGGCACCACCTGTTTCTTGATTGCTGGTCATCACTGTCCGGACAACCAGTGTGAATTATTGACTTGGAGGGCTTGTCGAGAAGCCTCCAGATTCGGAATGGTACTGTGTTGATGGTTTTCCATAACCAGTTCATTTGATACCCAGTGTTAAAGATGCTGAGTAGGTGATGTTTTCCTCAGAGCGGATGACGATCCATAAAGAGTAGCAGTAGAGGTATTCACAGCAAATGCATTCACAGGTGTGAACTTTAGAGAAGCCATTTCTGTAATGTTGAAGATCTTGGAAACGAGTGCATGTTTTATATAACAGACATAATCAAGATAAGCTCGGCCGCTACATCTTTTGGAGGAGCACATATGTTATTGATTGTTTTGTTGGCCCTCTCATTGAGTTTAAATAGGGGCCTAACAAATAAGTAAAACATCATTTTAACTTGGTTAAGGATTCATGTCGGGTTCACCATTATTTGTTTTGTGCGGGAAATGGGGATAACCTTTTTTGTTTAAGGTTCAAACATTCAAATCAGTTTTTAATGGGTTTGTTCGTAAAACTGGAAACATGCAATGATTCTATATCCATTTGGACCTACTTTCCAAAGGTAGGTGCTCATTAGTTGTGAACTGATGAGGCTTAAGAATTTGCATTGGTCGAGAGGATGGGAGGTCGGACTCATCACACCTTTTTTAAGGGAATTAGTGTTTACTCCGGGACTCTATTTATAGATTTAAGTTATGTTCTTGAATCCTTATTAAATTACCAAGTATGAAAATGATCTTTCCTTTAGATCTAACAATCAATGATTAGTATGTAGGAGATTTAGAGAATCTTTTATATGTATTCAAGGTTCTTCATCGATATATAATCATCTATATTTGTTAGAGATTATTAGTCAATGGTATCCTTAAACACATTATATAGAAATCTCTTGGTCATTATTATAACCATACTAGTTTTAAATCCACTCAGTGGGGAACTTGAAGTTTATTATCATTCATAAAGACATGGATTATTTCAGAGTTGGGATCGTACCCGCAGATGGGATACCTACATATCCTTGTTTAGGAAAGGAATCAGAACCCACGTAGTTCGAGTAAATAAGTATGAGTTCTATTCATGATTTATGGCTCAAAGAAATATGTCATAATTACTTTTACACTCTAAGCTCACATAAGTCATGCTCGGTGTGAGAGACAAGAGGTATTGGTAAAACCTGACAACTGTTCCATGAAATATGTAATCATAATAAATGATGTGGGGATTATGTATGTATGACTGCCTAGATAGATGAAGATTAGGATTTACTTCAGGGAAGAAACCCGGGAACAAGGTCCATAAAGGTATATGTGCTTTATGGAAATTTGGATACTTAACTTAGGACTTAATTCTGAGAAGGATTCCCAAGTTAGAGGGGACTTATGATTTGGTTTTGTTCCTGAGAAGGAAGCCTAAATCAAAAGTAAATTATGACTGGGGCCTACTAATGAAAAGGAGGCCCGGGTTAAGGGACTTGAGAACTGGGGTTTCACTCCTAAGAAGGAGGCCCAGGTTAAGAGAAATTATGACTGGGGATTACTCCTGAGAAGGATTCCAAGGTTAAAGGGAATTTTGAATGAGGCTTACTCTTAAAGAGGATGCCTAGGTTAAGGGAATTTGGAATTTTTGGGCTTACTCCTAAGGAGGATGCCCATATTTGGGAACTTGGGGCTTACTCCTAAAGAGGATGCCCAAAATTAAGGGAACTTGAAGACTGGGGCTTACTCTTGAAAAGGATTCCCAGGTTAAGGGAATTGGGGCTTACTCCTAACGAGGATGCCCAAAATAAAGATCTTATCATCTTAATGTATGAGGTTGAATGAATGAAATATCTAACCTTAGTGACATAAAGAGATGTAAATCACTAGGTTTTAAGAGATATTCCACAGAATTCCTTTCAGAGAAGAAATAAAACAAAGGAACCATGCCAAAAATGGCTTTGAAGAGGGTTTTGAAGGCTAAATCTTGATAGGAAAGGTGAATTTTAAGAAGAAAGTTGAATAGGCAAGAGCGGAACCCAAAAAGAAGTAGGCACGCAGGTCCTATTGGGGCGTGCAGGTATTGGTTGCACTGGTATACCTGCGCGACACATAGGTACCTGCGCGATGGTCAACCCCTAGGGTAATACTTGGGAGAGGCTTGGCTCAAGCCTTAGTATTAACCCTAGAGGATTTTAAATGAGTGGCACACAGGTTCTGTTTAAAGGATAAGGTGGCGCGCAGGAGTCTTCATTTCCCTGAAGGGTTAGACACTTAGGCACGTAGGTGTTGATGAATTTCAACACTTAGTCCTTGTTCCGCCTCTTTATATCTTCTGTTCTATGTAAAAAATTACCTTAGAAGTGTTCAGAAGGATTAGAGAAGAGACTAGGGCACCGAGAGCTGAAATCTGAGTTTTTGGATTTTTCGTCCTCGAAATTGGGGGGCCAAAAGGGTTATTTATAGGCTGCTGAATACTTTAAGCAAAAATTATATAGGGCGTGCAGGTCACCTGTGCGCCCAATATTTGGCACGTAGGTATACCTATGCGACTATACTGAAACCTACACAGCCCATCTTTAACCAAATCCTTCTTCATGACTTTGTCAATTTTTTATGTTTCTTCAAAGGATGAATCTCTTTATACTGAGGTATTCCTCTTTTTCAGTCATTTAGACTCTGTGATGGAAAGGAGCGTCAACAATGATAAAAAAAAATTTAGAAATAATACATTTTTATGTATAAAACTTGATGTATTCATATCCTATGTCTAGAAAACAAATTCATTGACTGTTAAAAACAATTGATAATTTAAATAATATATATTAAGTAAAATCATTCCTCAATCATGATTAATTTAATTTATTAATATAAAAATACAATGCATGCTTGAAAATAATTTTTCAAAAAAATGTACCTTTTATTTTAAAATAATTTTTCCCTTTTTTAATTCTAATCATTTGATAACTAATAAATAAATTTTATAAATTTGAGACTATATATTTTGCATGATTTATATGTTACATTTCATACCCATCAATATGATGGATAGATTATAACCAATACATAATATTTAAACAATGTTATGTGGTTCAACTATACTTGATGTTGCGTTTAACGCAATCTATTGAATAAATAAAAAAATTTAAAGTAAAATATTTCACAAAAATATTGGGGTGTTGTAATTATGCTTAATGGTCCTTTAAATTTGATATGATATTCCAAATTTACCTAATTGGTTCATGTGCTTTCTATAACATCATTAATTAATAAGGAATTTATTCATTTCAAAAGGGGATTTCATTTATAAAAAATTTGGTAGTTACACTCACTACACATAAATTTTTATAAATATAAAAACCAATTATATTTATATAAAATATTCATGCACAAAAACTCAAAAATAATGAATAATGTAACCAAACCCAATTTAAATAATGAATCAAATACTAAAATCAGAGTAATAGTGGAACAATATGAAATAGAAAACTAAAACACCAAATCAGCAAAAGACTCAAGCACTGAGATAGAATCACTCCTTACCATTCCTTTATCCACTCTAAGGTAAATCTCCACAAATCATTATAGCAACATTAAAGAGTTCCACTGGAGAAGTAATAAACCTTCCCATTTCCTATATCATAGGAAACTATATTTTTATATGGACCAAAATGAATATGCATGGGGTGAGTAATCATACCCAGCAGAAAATACCTGTGATAATTTTCATACATGATACTAAGACCATAAATAGGTTATTTCATATAATATAAAATATATTGTAAGAATATCAAAGTAGTAAATAGTTTTCACAATATTAAATATTATATATGATCAGATTTTACTAAATAAATATAACCAATAAGATTTTTACTTTACAAAAACATAAGTAATTAATTAATTTAATTTTTTAATAACCCACCCCTGTTGTAACTCTCACACACAAATGATTATGCATAACTTGGACTGCCCTATAATCATGAGTGGTGTGTTATCCTTTCACAAATACATCACTTGGTAACCCAATTTTATGGTGGTAATTTCAAACATGATCTTTTTACGGTTTCAATTATTTTATAGTGGAACATCTAACTATAACCCATCCCACATAAACATAAACACACATAACATATTTATTTTAAGAACACATACCAAAAAATGATTTATCATTTAGAAATTAGTTAATTACATTTATCAAACACATTGTGTGAGATACCCACAAGCTAATTTTCAAGATCCAGCTAGTAAGAGATAAATTCAAAAGAGTTTTACAAGGAAAACCCCATAAAAAGAAGATGATAAATATTTTAAGAACCTAAGAGAATTTATATTCATATAAACGTGTAATGATGTAAAATACACCAACCTCATTTAGTTTAGTGCCACCAATCCTCAAAAAAATCCTAGATCTATTCTTGTTCATATATTTCTTTGATTAATCACAACAAGATTCCATTAAGACTTATTCAGTCCCATATATTTTGGAATTAAATCCCCAATGTGGTATTTTATTCAAGACAAGATGATCATATCTAAAAAAATATAGGAAAAAAGAGTCCATACCATGGATTCCTAAGGTCAAGCACTCAAGGATTCATTGAAGATGAAACCCAGAATATAAATATAAAAGGAAACCACCTAATATAACCATAAAATCTCAGAGGAAGATAGTGTAATATGATTAGAATTGAAAGGAGAGTTGGAATTGTAAAATAGACTAGACTCATCATAATGAATGTTGTGAATATGGAATTCATGTTGTGAATATTCAAGATATCAAAAATGCCTAAATTCAGGTCTCCTTAGCTTAAAACTCCAAAAATACATTCATACCATTAATAAAATCTCACCTAATGAAAGGTTTTATCTAGTCTTCTGACAAAACCCATTCACACCATGACATTCCTCATAGAATCTTTCTGGAAAACCTTCACAATTTGAATGAATATTCACAATTTTAATTTTTTATGTGTCCATATTACAACTTTTTGTCTCTTTATCCCTCCTAAATCCTCAAGTAATTAAACCCAACCAGTATAAAAAAATAGTGGAAGAATAAAATGATGATCTACCTCAAAATGGGGTTACTATATTCTCCCCACCATTGGACTTTTCATCCTCAAAAATATGAAAATATTTTTTGACTTTCAAAATCTTAGAACATTGCTGCAGCTAAACTTCTCTCTTTCCCAAGTTTCATCTTGAACATAATTGTGCTTACATAAAATGTATACTAAGTAAAAATATCTCCATATAAGGTTAATTTCCTATCTACATTGATTCTGAACTGGTATATAAATAAAATTCACATCTGAATCAAGAGTATCATACTCCCAATGATCACATGACTAGAATCTGGGTGATATTTCTTTAGTTAAGAAACATGGAATTAATTATGGATATTATAGAATCTCAGTGGTAAGGATAATTGTTATGAAAAAATTTCAATATGTTTAGAAATTTCAAATGGTCCAACATACAGTGGGGTAACTTCCCTTGCTTTCCCATGGTTCAATAGCTATGTCTCGATGAAACTTTCAAAAAGACATGGTTACTCACATTGAAGGATAATGGTAGACGTCGATGATCTACATAATATTTTTGTTGGATCTGAGTTTTAGTTGTCCAATCTAGATAATCTAAATATTTTATGTGGTCTCATGGACTAAATTGGTTCAAATCAATTAATTTACTCATATTTATACTGAACATAGTGGATAAATAAAATAAAGTCTGTAAAATGTCTTAAAATGGGTTGTATGAATTGTTTCCTAGTATTTGTTATTATAAGATAATTCCACTAATGTTATATGATCTTCCCATGAAATTATAAATTCTATGATATAATCTATGATAATATCATCCAATGTTTTAATTATTAATTCCAATTGCTCATTCATCTGAGGATGATATCTCACTATCATAGTCAACTGAGTTTTGGGATCCTGATGTAATGATCACCAAAATCGATAAGTTAATTGAGGATATATATAAGAGATGATCGATACTAGAAATCCATGATATATAAACACGTCTTGATTGTATAACTTTGACAAGTCCTCTAACATGTTGGACTCTCTGATTGGGAGGAAGTGTTCTGGAATTTTGATTCAATCCATTATCTCCCAAATAGTATCATGATTCTAAATCATCCTCAATAGACCTATGAAAATTTCCATAGAAATTTTATACCACTTATATACATGTATAGATATAGATTTTAGCATACCAGTTTCTCGTTGATGTTCATCCTTTACCTTAACAAAAGTTAGACATATCATAACATAATATGTAGTCGTGTATCTCATACTTGGCCATCATAAATTACTTTTCATAACCTTGTTCTTTTTCTAAATTCCATGATGAATAGAAAATTTTAATGGTGATATGCTAAAATAAGTTTTTCTTGAAAAGACTAAGGGACCATTATTTAGTTATGAATGAAAAATAAGTGTTTTCATACTCTGTCCATATATCATAAGTCTCCCCACCATTTAGGTTGGACCTAATTTTTATGCGATTGGGATATAATATTTGAGACTCTGTTACAAAATCCTTAAAGTCAAGAACAACATTAATTAGAAATAAAATTCCATTCTTATTTTTTTCATCACAATCCAAATGCATGTTAGTAATCATGCTCATCAGCCTCTATTATTCATGACCTTCCCGGACCACTTCACTATATGATTTCAAACACAATTGATAGACCACATAATTCTATTTCCCTAGTGTGTATACCAAGTCTAAATCAAATATCTAGAGGTACTTCATCAATATTCATTACCATAAGTTCAATTATTACTGAGAGAAGATTTATTACAAACTCTTTTGATCAGTGAATACTGTGAACTTTTTTCCAAAGTTGTACTGAATCTTGGTTTTTAAAGCATGGACAACTACATCAAATTCCATGTCATGTTTTGGATAATTCTTCTCATACGCTCATAGATACCTCAAACCATAGGCCACAACTTGATCTACATTTATAATAAAACAACCAAGACTAGGTCCAGACACATCATTGTATACCACATATTTCTTTTCGAGTTTTAGGAATATTAGGATGGATGTCAAGGTGAGAAAATCTTTAAACTCTTGTAATGTAAATACCCTAACCCCAGTATCTCAAATTCGGTGCCTTAATTTATTATATTAGTACTATGAATAATCTATCACATAAAAAATGATTGAATTGTTTAGTATCATTGGAAAACCATATACAAAAAAGGTTTTACATTACAACTTGAAATGAAATAAAATATAGAATCTATTTTAGAAACACCCATATTTCCTAGATTATCTCTTCTTATAAAATCAAAATATACATATTGGAATCTTAGGGAAAACAAAACATAATAAATAGATGAGCTCATATGCTCAATAAGCGTAATAGGTATAGTAGAAGCAATCATAAATAAACATAATCAATATGAAATGGTGAATAACTAAAAACACATTCCATTAAAACAAAATCTTTAGAATAATATGGATGGAATAAAATATTATCAAATAATTCCATATCAATAATTTCATGAGAATGAAAATTAACCATATATATTCTACTAGTCGAATAAACATATAGAATATAAATAACTAATCTAAAAATGGGGTAATTCATAATACGGGATATCATAAACATACCATTAAGGCCTCATCCAATATGTCTACATAAATGGGTAAGACCTCTGCTAAAACTCGGTCTAGTTTGTCTAATGAGATCTACCGATGTATCGAGGGGCTAAAGTGGGCCCCACCCAACACATACTAAGTCCAATTAATTTATCATATGAAAGGGGTGAATCATAATCAACATATAAATTCATATTTAAAATAGTATATGAAATTTTAATAACTTCCCTAATCACTAAACATAATCATAAATGGTCCAGATTAATATTCTGAATGGTATCAAGATAGTACATCCCTAGAAAAAATAATCATAAACCATTCAATAAAATATGTAATATGGTAATTTAAGAGATCAATATAAATTAAGAATAATATTAAATATATGGTGTTGAAATAAATGAAAATAAACCAATAAAATTATTGATAAATTCTTGATAGAAATACCATTTTTTACTTTTGAAAGAACAGTTATTTTTTAAAATCATATGTATTTGTCATAAAATTAGATTTTAAACATCTATCTCCCAAAAAATAAAAGGAACAGACTGTGAGGTTATATTTTAGGAATATTAAAAGAATATTCACACACAAAAATTTCATAAATCAATATAAATGATGTCCAGTGGATGTGAAATCATAATAAAAGTGTTTAAGAAACTTTATAAATTAGATACTTTAGTGTGTTTTAAGGGAACATATCAAAGATTATTTGAAAAGGAAAAGGAATAATTCTTTATTAAAACTAAGCATTAAATAATATAAATTTTTATGATGAAATGAGTGGTCTCTGAAAATGGATTATGTAGTGTATTTGAAAATGGGTATGAAATTGGGAAGTTCTCTTTCATCAGGCTGGAATATCAGGATGAATTGGAAATAGGAACCTTATAAATCATGTATTACCCCATCAAAGAAAGAATAATTGATCTAGGTACATATGTTTGGAACATAAAAATATAATTTAGGATGAGTAAAAAATAATAATTAATAACTAAATTAGGTTAAATTGTTAGAAATTCTAACATAAATAAAAAATGGGGGTTTGGAGAGAATCTATTTCCTTGTGTTTGAAAGAATTCTGCGCTTTTACTTACTATACTGGATAATTAAATAAAATTAATTAATTATGAAATTAAGAATCACTTAAACAAATATTTTATTTATTATAATTTTATTATGTTTGTTTATGGACACTTTGGTGAGTTATATAGTTCAATTTCATCAATCCAGAAGTGTTTTTTTTCTTGGATTTTATGATCAGTTCTCTTGTATACAAGTATGGAAGTTCATGTAAAATGGGAATAATTATACAAAATTGAAATTTTATATTATTAGTGAACTTTGATAAGTTTAAATGATATTAAATATCAGTTGGTAATATGTTATGAGGATCATTCATTAGATATAACATTAATGAAATTCATTTTATTTATTTTGGATGTTTTCACGGCCATCATGAACTTATATCATTTTATTTAATATCATATTTATATATTGATTCCAAAAAATTATATAAACCATAATATGTATAATAAAATACTATTTAATAATAATATTGGTATTATGACCAGCCTTAAATGTGGTAATGGTAAATGAAAACTTATCATCCACGATGGCAGTAAATCGACACATCACAAACAATGTTTTCATTTTCATAATAAAAGGTAGAAGAGAATTGGATTTATTATGGATATTCCATTAACATAAAAACAATTTGGTATATAAAATATATTTTATTTATCATTAATGTTTTTATATAGTATTTATGGAGAAGATAAAATATAAAATAAATAAATTAATGAAATTAAAAGAAAATGAAAGATGATTTTACCTCTTGAATTTCTTCCCCTTTAGAACCTCCTTAAGGCACTTAGGTTTGGTATTTTGGAAATAAAAATAGGTATTGGACTTCGAAAAGTGTCTTGGGAGATAAATTTTTAATAATATAATAAAACTCCAAGTATTAGAAGGTGTGAGGATAAGGGGTGGTTAGAGGTGGTATTTATAGTGTAGGAGGGGTGTTTTTTATTATTTAATTTATTTGTTTATTATTTTGGTTTAAGAATATCAATAGTATTGATTATTATAACTAATAATAGTGTCTAGAGATTTTTAGTTTTATATAATTTCCACTTACATCATCCATGACTCGACCATGAATCAAAAAATCATTTATTAACTCATAATGTTAAATACTATAAATTATTGTATTTCACTATTCACAAAAAATTAAACTATTTTATAAAAATCCCAGAAATTTACACTAAAAATTTTCCACTGTGTATATTTCAAAAATAAAACTAATTTTATGAAAATAATTTTCTAAAATGAGAAATATAATTTTTAATTAAAATCATCATTTATTCGAAAAATACTGATTTTGAAATTATAACTAATTTTATGACACTTTGAAAATTTAATAAAGGTCTCATAAAATTATCTTATAATAATAAGATAAAAAAATATTAATTTATAGAAATATCTTATGAAAATAATTATTCTTTTAGATCATTATATTAATTATAAAATTTTAATTAAAATTTTTTACTTCGTAAAAATACGAATACTTAATTTATCATTTTTAAGACATTTATTTACTTCTTCCATGATATATATATTTATATATATATATATATATATTATGTTTTAATTAATCATATACCTAAATATTATTTATACTTTAATTTTTGAGGTCACTGTTCAAATAGCCAGATTACAATTTATAATGGCCACACCATTATTCCAATGGTTATGATAATGTCATGGTTCATTTAATCTTTGTGTTGCATGGAACGTATGATATCAAAGATATAAAATTTAAAAGAGACATACCATAAAATATTAGGGTGTTACAATCTCCCCTACATAAAAAATTTCATCCTTGAAATTTATAGAATGTCACCACATATAAATATTTGGGTATTTCTTTATCATACTTTCCTCCGGTTCCCACATCGCCTCTTCAATTTTATGATTATTCTAAATTACCTTTACCAGTTGGGTCATCTAATTCCCCAACACATGTTCTCTAGTTTCTAAAATATGGATAGGCTCCTCACAGTAAGATAAATCATGTTCTAATTCTAGTTCTTTATAAGTGAGGACATACATTGGGTTTTTCATATACTTCATTAATAAAGATATTCAGAAAGTATCATGTAATTTATAAAGGCTTAGTGGAATTTCTAAAATATAATCCATGGATACAATTCTCTCTAACTATTAAAAATATATAATTTACTTGGGTCATAGTTTCCCTTTCTTTCTGAACTTTATGACACCCTCCCATGAAGATACCTTTAAAAAACGTGATCTACCGCTTGAAACTCCAAATTCTTTCTCCGGTTTTCCTCATAACTCCTTTTCCTACATTGAGCTAATTTGATATGTGTTCTAATATTATTTACCTTTGATGTTTTTTACTTCACAAGGTATGGACCTATAAGCTTCCTTTTCCAAACTTCGTCCCAACAAGTTAGAATAAGACATCTCACTCTATATAATGATTCATATGGTGGTGTTTGAATAATTGAATATAAACTATTGTTATAAGAAAATTCTATTAAAGGTAAATATTGATCCTACATACCTTGAATGTAAAGTGATCATGCTCTTGAAATTTCTTCTAAATATTGCATCATCCTTACTAATTTCCCATAAATTTGAGGGTTACAAGCAGTGCTCAAATAAATCTCAGAATCCAAAGCCTTCAAAATACATTTCCATAATTTTGATGTAAATAATGGATGAAAATCAAACACAGTTGAAAGAGGTTCTCCATGAAATCTTACAACTTCATTAATATAGAGTCGTGTAAGGTACTCTAGTGTAAAATCTACCCTTATGAGGAGTAAATGTGTAGATTTGGGAAGTCAGTCAAGAATTACATATATTACATCATTAATTCTTATTCGGTAACTCACTAACTAAATCCATAGTAATTTCATCCCATTTAAATGTAGTAATATATAGGGGTTTCATAAATCTTCTAGGATGGTGTCTTTCATCCTTCACCTATTGAAAAACTAAACATATTGATATGTAATCAGCAATTTCACACTTCATATTATCCCACTAAAACAATTCCCTCAAATCACTATACATCTTAGTGATACCATGGTGTATAGAGAAATTTGATCTATGAGAATCATCTAATAATTCCCTTTTAATATAGGGTATAGATGGAACATAATTCCTATTCACTAATTTCATAATTCCACCTTCATAGATGAAGTCTTCCAACTTCACAACATACACATATTTAATTTTATTTTGATAATTATCATCATTAGACTAAGAACTTTTATCTTCTCAAATAAATATGGTTTGGAAGCCATTTTAAAATGTAGGGATGTTTCACCTTCCATGATAATTCCCATATCTATTTTTAATAGATCCATGTATATGGGATCCCTGTAAATACTCGTTTTTTTAACTCCATGATCCTTCCTACTCAACACATCTTCTACCTTATTTTCCTACCCTTAGTGATAGTGTATTTAACAATCATAATCCCTAAGAATATCAATCCATCACCTTTTCCTCAAGTTGAGTTCTTTCTATGAGAATATATATTTCAAACTCTTGTGATCTATATATATCTAAAGTATTTCACAACAGAGATAGGGTCTTCATATCTTCAGATAAAATGTTATAGATGCTAACATAAGATCATGAGTTGGATAGTTCTGTTCATGAGTTTTTAACTCCCTTGATGCATAAGAAATAACTCTATCATTTATTATAAGGACACAACCAATTCGTTTCTTTAATGAATTGATGTAAATCAAAAATCCCTCATTTCTGAATGGTAGATAAAGATCAGTTCATTCACTAATATCCTATTCAATTATTCAAATCATTCTTTATATTCCTTTTTCCATATAAACTTTACCCCTTTACGAGTAATATTAGTTAATGGGTTAGATAATAAGGAAAATATCTGAATGAAAATTTGATAGTAACCTGTTAAATCATTGAAACGATATACCTTGATTATGTTTATCAGTGTATGACATTCCTGGACTGATTTTTCTTTGTAGGATCAACTGATATTATATCCTTGGATACAATATGTCCAAGAAAAGAATTTATTTGAATCCATAATTCACACTTTCTAAACATTCCATATAACTAATTTCTTCTAATAGTGCTTAGAGCAATCTGCAAGTGGTTTTGATGGTCCTAAATGCTTTTAAAGTATACCAAGACCATCATCAATAAATAAAATAAAAAAAATATAAAGATATTCCATTAATAATATGTTTATTATATCCATACAAATGTATGGTTCATTAGTTATACCAAATAGAATTATTGTAAACTTGTAATGCTCGTACCTTGTTTGAAATAATGTCTTTGAAATATCTTCCTTATTCACACACTATTGATGATACCCATATTGAAGATCAATATTATAAAATTATTGATCTCTATGAATTTAATCAAATAATTCATCAATGTGATGTAGTTTATAATTTTTCTTTATTATAATATCATTTATATCCCTATAGTCAATGCACATCCTCATAGATCTATCTTTCTTATTAAGAAAAATAATAGGATCTCCCCAAGTTGAAACACTAGGGCATATAAATCCATTATCACTCCATTCCTCTCGTTTTTTATATAACTATATGAACTCCATTATGGACATTCTATATAGATTCTTTGATATACGTATTTCATTAGGGATTAAATCAATAGAAATATTAACTTCATAATCTAGAGGATTTCCAAGTAAATCCTCTAGAAATACATAAATGTATTCTTGTACAATAATTACATCCAAAATTTTAATATCACCCATTTCATCAATAGGTTTTATGTGATATTATTTTCCAAGAATATCATTTATAAGAGCTACTATATGTGGATCCATATATGAATTAGATAATGAATTATCCCTTGTATAGATGAGAAATTACATACCTTAATCAGGAATCATAATTTCCATCTCATTGCAATAAATTTTTGTATTATATTTTGAAATCTATTCCATCCCAATTATTATATCAAAATAAAACAAAGGTATTAAAATAAAATTAGCAATTAGAGTACGTTTATGTGCCATAATAGGAACTTCATAGAAAATCTTTATTGCAATAAGGTTTCCATTATGAGTTTTTACTGAAAAATCCATTATTATGGTTAATTTGAAATATATAATTTTTATAAAAAACTAGGAAGATATAAAATAATGAAATGATCCAGAATATGATAAATCTCTAGCAAAATTTTAGGAAATGATTAATGTACCTGCAACCATGTCATTAGAAACTTAAACCTTAGTTTTTGTCACTGCATAATCATGGCCTTTATCCCTTTGTGTTTTTTGGGAAAAGTTCCCTTGATGGATTGGAAATTCATGTACATAGTGTCTCATATCCTTACAATTGAATCATTTCACATTTGTGACTTATTTCATGCCCTTAAAATCATGGGTCAGGTATATTTGTTATCCACACTTGTAACAAACTTTCATCCCAACAGGAATGTCTCATGATGTTTCTTTCCACATTTTTTGCAAGTTGGAAATTATATTCTTCCATTATTTATTTTTTCATTATTTCATTTTACATAGTACTTATAATCCCACCTCTTATATTTCTTCCCTTTAGAGCTATATGGCTTGGAAAATTCTTTCTCCATCTGGATGGCACATTATACTATATCCTTGTATAATGAGAATGTTTGGTAGACTAGTTACCTTTATATAATTGGTTTAATACCATCAAAAAATGGTTAATATTTATCCTTAGATTACATATATAGTCCATGTAATGCCTTTATAACCATATAAATTTGGATTCATAATTCACACTATTTCCATCCTATTTATATCTCAGACTTAGGAATTTTCTCTCCATATCCACTCTCTATTCATGAGGAAAATATTTTTCCAAGAAAATTTCCTAAAAATCCTTCCACTTCACATTTTTAATGTCTTACTCTTAGATTGTGTTTTGAATTAATGACCACCATTAATCCAAGTCTCTTGAGAGACAAAAAACTACCATGATAACCATATTCCTTTTATTACTTCCCAAATAAAGAAATATATTCTCAAGGAAACTTATACATTTCTCGAATAAAAATGGGTTTGTAGTCCCATTAAATGATGGATGATTTTGTCACATGATGTTTTCTAACATTGTTATACCATATTTTGGATCAGGTTTATCCATGTGAGTAAGGTTATTTCTCATAACTTGAGTCACTTGTCCTAGTATAGTAATAAGTTGCTCATCTCTAGTTGCAGCTCCAACTCCATCCTTATTTTATTGCATAGGAGGAAAATATTTGCATGGAATATGTGTGTTCATATAGTTTCCATTCCTTCCACTATGCACTATTTCTAAACAATGGAATACACTAGATTAGATTATGAATATTTAAAATTAGTGAAACACCTAAAGTATAAATAATCTAAAAATCATAAGCTTGTTACCTTGGGAATATTACAAAATTATGTTATAGGTTTATATCACCCTATTATATGTTTTCATAAATCAAGTTTCCAAATATCCTACTAGACTTGGTCTGATAACAACTATAATTTTATACCAATTATGTTATATAACATGAGAGGGTGGATTAATCTGGGTATAACCAATTACAACAAATGTCCCTTTGGATTTTTTTTTTCATGAAACAAAATTCTATTCTCTCACTTTCATGTAGCAGTGTAAGAAGAAATTATAAATCATTCACAAGACACACAAAAAATTAATTTGTTCACCCATGTTAGGATACATCCAAGGAGAATACAATGGTGATGTTCCAATGTAACAAATACACTAAGTCTCACTTAAAAATTACATGTTTCATGCTAGATTACTTCTATGACCAGGCTCACTACCTTTACATAGTTTAGGGTCAAATCACTACTTTCTAAAAGGTCACAACCTTTTTCTCTTTCTCTGGATAAATAATGGCTGAAAGGATCACTGTCTTCCTCTTCATTTTCTCACCACTCTGGAAGGAATCCACACAAATTTTATTGACCTTTATTTCCCTTCATTTTCATGAGTGAATTCATCTTTAATTGTAGGTAGATGATCTGTTAAAGTTTATCTTTTTCATGTACTGTTAGTTTGAAGAAATTTATTTTATATATAATCTTAGTGACATTGGGAACATCATTGAATTATTTATGAAATTAATTGAGTTATCCATGAACTACATTTCATAATGTGGTATAATTGATTTTCTAACCACCATTTCTTCTTCGGATTGTTTCCTCTTCTGTAGACCGCCTCTCCTTCCACAGTCTATCTCCTCTTAGGTGGAATTTTTTCTTCTCCACATACCTCTACTACTTCTACATACCTTCTTCCTTCTGTATACCTTCACCTATTTCAAGGACCACCTCTTTTCCATGGACCACCTCTGCTTTCGCGGACTCTTTAAATTTGCGAGATGTAGAGAGAAACAATCCTCCTTTTAAATAATTGTTTTTGTGAACTAATTTACCCTTAACAGAATCCTCCAACCCAAACAACTTCGGAATTTTCCAAATTCTCCCCTGAGTGATGATATTTTATAATGAAATTATTTCTCTAATTAACATATTATTAGGGGTATTTTTATAGGAAAATAGATCCGCGAAACCCGCTAATCTGAATTACCCAAAACATCGATTGTGTACTATTATGTGATCTATATAATGCTTTGATCCTCTGCGGCATCCAATGTTTTTTTAAAATGAAAACCATTTGTGGTAGCCATAATGACCACCCATTTTCAAAAATGATGAGCCTTCTATGAACATCAAGCCTCCTATGATCTTCAAGCCTTGTCATGAACTTCAAGCCTTACCATGAACTGATTTTCCTATGCGGTTCACGTAGCGCGCTTCATGGTTTTCATAGCACTACTATTCGGTAATTTTCTTTTGCAAAATTTATTTCCCCATTCTACAAACCTCATTTTTGTGGTTCATAAACTTTGTTTTGTGTTCTGAAAAATGAGAACCTCTTTGTGGAAAACCTTACTTTCTAAAAATAAACTTCCTATTTTGAGGCCCAAAAATTTAGAAAACATTAGGAAACTATTCTACCTTGTAATAATGCTTTAGAAACACCAAACATACTAATTCATGGTCATCTGTATTTTTCAACAAAAAAAATCACCCAAAAACACTGAGAGGATTCCTTGAGGTATTTTTTCCCAGAATATAAAGACCTTGACAACAATATCTCAAAGTCGATTCCTTACTTTATTACACTGCTACTATGAACAAGAGATATCATACCAAAGGACTGAATAGTTTAGTATCATTAGAAAAACAAATAAAAAAATAAGTTTCAAAATAAAACTTTAAATGAAATACAACATAGAAAATACTTTGGAAACATCCCTATTCTCCTATAATATCCATGTATGTTAGATCATAAGATACATCTTGGCATCCTGGGGAAAAATAAATCCTCAGAAATGGGTGACCTAAAATTCTCAATAAGGGTAAGAAATATAACAGGATATATCATAAATATACATAAACCATAAGTAAATGTTAATAACTAAAAATTAATTCTATTAAAACAAAATCTTTAGCATAACATGGCTGGAATAAAAGATAATCAAATAATTACTTATAAATAATTACATGAGAATGAAACTTAACCATGGATATTCTACTTGTTGAATAAACACATAGAATATCAACAACTAATATCATAATGAGGGAATAAATAATGTGGGACATTGTAAACATACCATCAGGGACTTGGCCAAGATGTATAAATAAATTGGTAAGGCCTCATCCAAAACCTGGTCTAGTTTGTCTCATGAGACCTACCAATTCATCGAGATGCTATAGTGGGCCCCACCCAACACATACTAAGTCTAATTTATTCCTTGTATGAAATGGTTGAAACATAAAAAATATATAAATTCATATTGAAACTATCATAATAAATACAATTAATTTCCCTAATCAGTAATCATAATAAAAAACTATCCATAGTAATATGGAGAATGGTATCAAGATAGTATATCCCTAGTCAAATCTTAAACCATTCAATAAAATATGGTAGATGGTAATATAACATATCAATATCAATTAATAATGATATTAAAAATAATTTGTTTAAATATATGGTAATACTCTAACAAAATCATTGAGAAATTCTTGAGGAAAATACCCTTTTTACTTTATAAATAATATTTCTTTTAGAAAATCATTTGTATTTGTTATAAAATTATATTGTAAACATACATATCCCAGAAAAGAAAAGGGATAAAAAAAATGAAATTATATTTTAGGAATATTTAAAGAATATTCACACTTAAATTTAGAATAGATCATGATAAATTATGTCCAACTGAAGTGATAAATTGTAACAAAAGTGTCTACAAAACTTTAGAAATGAGCTACTTTGGTTCGGTTTAAGTGAAAATATTGAAGAGTATTTAAAGAGGAAAATGAATAATTGTTTTCATAAAACCAGAAATGAACTAAGATAGTTTTTTAATGATGAATTTACTTATTTTTTAAAATATATTATGGTGTGTACTTCAAAATTGTTATGAAATTAGGAAGTTCCCTTTAATTGGGTTTTCTTATTGGGTGAAATTGAAAACAGAACCTTACAATACATGTATTTCCCCATAAAATAAATAATACATGATCTAAGAAAATATTTTTGGAACATAAAAACATAATTTGGAAGGATTAAATAATAATAATTAAGAATTATATTGGAGTAAAGAGAGAGAAATCATAACCTGAAGGAAAAAATGGGGGTTCGGAGAGAATCCATTACCTTATGTCTGAAAGTGTTCGAAACATGTAATTAATGACTTGGATAATAAAATTAAATTAATTAATTAATATATTTAGAACCTATTATACATTTATTTAAATTATTATAATTTTATTAATTTATTTTATGGCCATTTTGGTGAGTTATATAGCTTAATTTCATTGTTCTGAGAGTGTTTTTTTTCTTGGTTTTTATGCTCGGTTCACTAGTATACAAGTATGGGAATTCATGTAATATGAAAATAATTCTCAAAAATTGAAATTATAAGTTATTAATTAACTTTAATAAGTTTAAATTATCTTATTTATCAATTGGTTATATGGTATGCAGATGATTCATTAGATAAAATGCTAATGAAAATGATTTAATTTATTATAGTGGTTTTTATGACCATCGCGAACTAATATCAATTTATTTAATGTCATGTTTATATATTGGTTATAGAACATTATATAAATTATAATATGTATAATAGAATATTATTTAATGATAATAATGGTTTTATTGTTGATATTTAAGGTGGTAATGGAAAATGAAAACACTTCATCCATGGTGTCTTTAAATCGACACACCTTGGACGATGTTTTATTTTTTTGAATAGAAGGGAGAGGAGAGGGGGTTTGATGATAGATATTTTATTAACATAATAAAATTACAGTGTATATAATATATTGAATTTATCATTCATTTTTGTATAGAGGAGTTAAGTATAGGATAAGTAGGTAAAATAAATGAAATTAAATAAATTAAAAGAAAATTCAAGAGGATTTTACCTCTTGAATTTCTTCTCCATGAGAACCTCCTTAAGGCACTTTGTTTTGGTATTTTTGAAATACCAGTAGATATTAAATGTGGAAATGACTCTTGGGAGAGGAATTGAATATAATATAATAAAATTCCATGGATTATAATGTGTGAATATAAGGGGTGGTATTTATAGTGGGGGAGGGTGTTTTGATTATTTAATTCATTAGTTTGTTATTTTTGTTAAAGAATATCAATGATGTTGATTCAAGTGACTAATTAGAGTAAATATATCATGTGAGTTCTAGATAATGGCCACTTAAGTCATCCATGACACTAACAAGATTCAAAAAAATTATTTATAGATAATGTTAAATATCGTAAATTACTATATTTCACAATTCCCCCAAAATTCAACTATTTTATTCCCCAAAAATTCAACTATTTTAGAAATATACCAAAAATTAACCCTATTAATTTTTTTACATGTTAATTTCAAAAAAGGATTCCAATTTATGAAAATAATTTTCAAAATATGGTACATTTAAGTTTTAATTAAAATCATCATTTATTTGAAAAATACCGATATTAAAATTAAAACTGATTTTATAACACTTTCAAAAGTTTATTAAGGTATCATAAAATTATCCTATAATTATAAGAAAAAAAAATATTAATTTATGAATATATTTTATAAAAATAATTATTTTCTTAATTTAGTATGTTAATTATAAAATTGTAATTAAATAATAATGGTTTTAAAAAATACCAATACTTAATTTATCATTTTTAAAACAATTATTTATTTATTCAATGATATAAATATATTATATTTTCATTCATAAGATACCAAAAATTTTATTTATACATTAATAGGTGATTTTGTGATTCTAATGGCTAGATTACAATTTATACCAGTCACATCACTATTCCAATGGTCCTATTAATATCATTTTTTAATATTGATGTTTCATTCAAAATAAGCGATAAAAAATGTTAAATTTTATAAGAGACGTAAAATAAAATATTAGGGTGTTAAAAGGAATATTTTCTGAAAGCCGTCATTCCTTGTGAATAGAACACCCTTTCTTTTTAGAGTGGTCATAGGAGAAGAAACTCTTAATATATATCTAACAATGTGATGATGATATCATTTTTATCCTAGAAAGTTGTGTATCTTGAATACATTATTTGGTGGTTGTTAAGAGATGGCTTCTTAAATATTTTCTGGATCAATAGATATGTCGTCTTCAAAAAGAAAATTTCCAAGGAAACAAACTACTTGAATCCAAAATTCACACTTGGAAAATTTAGCATATAAATTATGATCATGTAATGTACTTGGTATAATTTTAAAGTGTTCCTCATGTTCATTCCAACTTCGAGAATAAACGAAAATATTATCAAAAAATACCATTAAAAAATAATCGAGGTACCTATGGAAGATATGTTTTATAAATGAAATGAAGAGTATAGTTGTATTCATCGTACCAATGTGAATGAAGACATATTCATAATGTCTATAACAACATTGATATGCTTCCTTCACAATATCCTCTTTCCAAACTCCAAGATTATTATTACCCCATCATTGATCAATCTTATAAAACCACTTATCTCACTTTAATCGATCAAACAGATCATCGATTCAAGGAAGTGGATACCAATTTTTGATCATTACTTTTTCAGTTTATTATAATAAACACATAACCAAAGTGAACCATCTTCCTTCTTTATGAAAAAAACTGGTGCATCCCAAGGTGGTGTACTCATTTTGATGAAGCATTTACTCTCAAACTCATCTAGTCATAATTTTAATTCCCAAAAATCGTTTGTGGTCATTTTTTATAATAGAATAGAAATATTTATTATTCCCAAGAGTAGATCTATAGAAAAATATATTTCTATATCAAGTGTTAAACTAGAGAAATCATTTAGAAAGACATCTGAGTAGTGATCCACAATGGCGGGAAGAATATTTTTTCTAGTTTCATCCATAACACCTAAGGTTATTATTTCTAATTGACTATAGATGGTTCCTTCCATTAACACAAAAAGTAATTATCTTCATGTATTTATATAACAATCCACCTTGAATAATTCAAGATATCAAAACAAGGATGTTGTCACGACCCCATCCCCACATGGTGTACCCATCCTGGGCTAATAATGAGAGGAGAGAGATTGTGACACCCGAGTCCCGCCTCTAGTAGGCCCTGAGTTGGTGACTAGCACCGAGGGTATAATAAAACATCAATGGGAGGAAATACCTTCAAATAGAACACATGTGAAATAGATAGATAATATAGACACCAACCAACTCCAAATCATAATGAAAAGTAAAAAAAAGAAACCCAAGTACACATATGTAATTACATGCAATAACTAATACAAATGAAAGGTAAAAAGCAGAAAGTACCAAATAAAATAAAATGGAAGTGACCATGAAGACTGAAAAGCTCCTAAAAACCACAATCTAGTAGTAACCAGCATTATCTCAAACTGTATATAGGAGATATTAAAACAATTTATAATATAGGGTGAGTATAACTGTATACTCAATAGGATCATCCCCAAATCCCCTGGTGCAAAAATAAAGAAAGAATTATAAAGCATAGTGAACAACAAGTGAAACCAACTCATTACCTAAATAGGTATTCTAAGTCCCTAATCTCACCATGGATACTCTCAGAAAGTATTTCATACAATATTATATAATATAAGAAATAATATCAAGGGTACCCCACTACCACTTCCTTAATTGTTTGTCTCTTTTCCCCAACGTCTCATGCCCTAATCCATCTCTCTACAAAAAGGCTTGACTGTAGGAACCTGGACGTTTCACCACAACATGCACCTCATGAAACACAACCACAAAATCTACATAACCAAAGTAACTAGGTATTGTTCGGGATCCACCTTAGCTCACGTAATGTGTATCGTATGTCGGGTATCATACATCAAGCCATTACATCCCATACATTGAGTAAGGATCCTCAAGCCCTCATAGCCTATACATGTTACACCTATAGTATTCGATAAGAAACTATATCTAGAATATATGTGTGTGAATAACCACAAGACATTATAGCCCTATACACACATATATGGGGAAAGATAATCATCATGCCTACCAACACAAGTAACTACCAAGAGAAAAGAGCGTTCCCAAAGTGGGTAGTCATCCATGCATCCTCCCATCTGTATGTTGGGGAAAACACCCCCTACCTAGGGCTCAGAATCCTTAGAGTTTCAGTTTCCCTAACCAATAAGGTGGAGTATCATATATAAACATAAAAAGTACATAATAAAATATATCTCAAAACCACACTATGGGCATATACTAGTCTTATACTCAACTGTAGCTAACGTCTCTCAAACTCCCGGATGCCACTACTAAGACTATATATCCAATAATAACACAACCATTCAAAGAGATTTATTAAATTAATTATCCCTTTTTACCAATTTCACATTACGTTAATTAATTCTTCAAATATTAATTACCCATTATCAATTCCACATTACATTTCATTACCATCACAACAAAGTTATATGCCCTCCAACAAAACCAAACCAAGTCCATGGTTCCTTTAAATGGTAACCACATCATTGAATCCCAGCAAGATTCAACCCCATGGGTTAACATAATTTATTAAATCATTTATTAACAACCTAATTACTTTCCCATATTTCTAGTAATTCTAGAAAAACATTCTAATATACCAAATAGAAGGGGATCAACAGAGTAAGTAGGTGAACTACCCATCGAGTCTTTTCCACCTGTAGAAAGAGCATAAACCCACCATCCTAGAGAAGTAAAATGGAAAAATAATGTGGAATACCCCATGTGAATTCTCCTATTTTGGAAGGAGAGTAAGAAAAACCAGCTACCTGAAGTAGTGGGGAAAGTAGATTAGATAACAAAAAAAAGCTCAACAAACATCTGAAATTCATATCTAACACATTTCATCATATGTGGTGTCCTCTATAACACTCGCATGCATAAACCGATGTATCTCACCACTCTAGGAATCAACTGCTTCCACCACAACCATTAGACCTCCCTTCCCCATCATACCACAATATCCCTCTAGGATCATCTATCCTAGGCTCACACCACAACACAAGCAGCAGGAAACAAGAAACATAGCCATTGGGCTCCTGGCCCTAAACAAAGCATTCAACATTCACACACAACGAGCACTCATAACTCTAAAGAATATTGTGCTTGGCCTTTAAAATAAAATGTGTAACTGATAACCCTTTAAAGAATTACCATTATCGCATAACGGGTTCTTTATTCGATATTGAATTAACTGATTCAATTAAATATGCATAATTGTATCCATTTTATTATCATCAAATTACAAAAAAAACTGGATTCATTTACTTGCCTCTTTATATTTATCCAATTAATTTATAATTAATCTCGGATTTATGTTATTTACCAATTCTATCAAGAATGACATACTGAGAAGAAAATCATAGATATCGCACAATCTAGAAATCAAGTGGAAAATTGTTATCATGGTATAAATAAATGACTTATGATCGATTCCAATTATTTAATCCAGTTCAAATATTTATTATGTATGTTATGACCATCTCCCCAAAAATTGTACCTCTCCTAGGTAAGAAATGAGAGGAGAGAGATAGTGACACCAAAGTCCCGCCTCCAGTAGGCCCCTGGTTGGAAACTAGAACCGAGGTTATAGTAAACACATAAATGGGAGGCCTTACCCTCTAAGATAACACATGTGAAAGAAAGAGATAAGACAGAAACCAACCAACTCCAAGTCCAAATACAATATAAAAGAAATACCAAGTACACATTTTTTTCATATAATAACTACTACAACTGAAAGGGAAAACTTTAAGTACCAAAAAAAATTAAAACAGCAACAACCATGAAGCCTTAACAGTTCCTGCAACCCCAAGCTATTAGTAACTAGACAGATCTATAACCTACTCCATGTGACCTAAAAAATAGTTTATACATATACTTAGGGTGATTTTATTAGTATACATAGTAGGATCATCCCTGGATCCTCTCATAAAAAAGTAACAAAATCATGATAAAGCGCAGTGAACAACAAGTGAAACTAACTCGTCACCTAAATATGTATACTACGTTCCCAGCCTCACCAAGTATACTCTCACCAAGTATCTCATACAAAAGTATATAACTTAAAGAATAATATCAAGGGTAACCCAGTACCACTTCTCCAATGGTTTTATGATTTTCCCTAATGTCACCCATCCTAAGCATCTCTCTCCAAAAATACTTGGTTGCAGACACATGGGTGTAGTACCACAACATGAAACTCATGCAAAAAACCACTACGTCTGCATAACCAAAGTAACCAGGTACTTTCTAGGATCCACCATAGCTCTCATAACATATATCATATGTTGGTTTTTATAACTCAGTCTATTATATCCTATACACTGACAAAGGATCCTCAAACCATCATAACCTATACACATTACACATATAGTAGTATATAGAAAATTAAATCCAAAATATATGTGTGTGAATAAAAAGAATCCATTATAGCCCTCTAAAAACATATATGGGGAAAACTAACCATAATTCCTACCAGCACAAGTAACTACCAAGAGAAGAGATCGGGGCCAAAGGAGGTAGTAAGCCATCCATCCTCCCATCAGGATGTTGGAGAAAACACACCACCCCAGGGCTCATAATCCCTGGGGTTTCAGTTTCCATAACCGACAGGGTGGAGTAGCAAATAGAAATAAAAAACATATATAATATAATATATCTCACAAACACACTATGGGAATAACCTAGTATTAGACTCCATTGCAGTTAACATATCTCAAACTCCCAGCTTCCACTACTAAGACTAGATGTCCTATATGTACACAACCATTTAATGAGCTACATTAGATTACATTATCCCTTTTTATCAATTTAAAATTACATTAAATACTTTTTTAACCATTAATTAACCATCATCATCTCCATATTACATTTCATTAGCATCACAACAAACATCCATTCCATATGGGCATAACCAAACCAAGTCCATTGTTCTTTTAAATTGTAATCTCAGCATTATATCCCAACAAGCTCCAACCCCATGGGTTAACATCATTTATTCAATAATTTATTAATAGTATTTTCACTTTTCCATAATTCCCAGGCATTCTAGAAAAGTATTCTAAGCTACTAAACACAAGGTGCTCAACATAGTGATTATGTGAACTACCCATCGAATATTTTCCACCTATAGAAAAGTGCGTAGATCCATCCATACTTGAGAAGATAAACATGGAAAGCACATGGAATACCCCATGTGTCTTCACCTATATTGTAAGTAGGGTAATGAATACAAGATTCCTTAAGAAGTAAGTAGTGTACAAAATATAAATAACAACAGATTCAACATCAACCACTTTCATATCATTAGGTAAGCCCTGCTTCAACACTTTTAATTGTCTCTGTTGTCCTCCCTGACACCCACACACATAGATCGATTCATCTCACAAATCTAGGCATCAACTACTGCCATCACCAGTGGGCCTCCCTACCCCATGTATTAAAACATCCATCCATGCCCACATCACATGTAGCAAGAAAACAAAAAAAACATATCAACTGCGCACATAGTCCTAAACAAGGAATCTATCCTTCCAATATAGTGATCTCTCACAGCTCTAAGGCATAATTCAATTTTCCTTCAAAAGTAAGAGTGTAATTAAAAATCCTAAAAAGGTGTTATCTCTATTGAACAACTGGTTCATTATTCTGTATTTAATTAACCAATTTATTTAAACATGTATACCTTCATCCATTTGATTATCATCAAATCATAAAAATAACTACTAGATTCATTAAACATGCCTATTTATCTTTGGATTATTAATATACAATTAATACCAACATTATATTATTTACCAATTTCCATCAACAACCACCTGCTAAACAAGAAAAGAATAGATATCACACTACCTTGAAAATCAGGAGCCAAACCATTATCACGGTATAAAGCAATAACTTATGATCAATTCCAATTATTTAATCGGGTTAAAATATTTATTATGTCAATTACATTTTGATCCAGTGGGATAAAACAGGCTAACTCTACTACAGGACATAAATAGAATAGACAATCCTTGAATCCCCTACCACAAAAGCTTTTTAATGTTCTTTGTACGAGAACTTGCCAAAACAATGGATTTTGGTCACCTCTCCCGCAATGACTGCATCCACCAGAGGTCACCGTGGCATAACCACATCAGTCAACACCCAAGAAAGGTCCATTATAAACATAGATATCACATTCCATAACATGGAAAGGGTAATGGGAGGAAACGTATTGAAGAACCCATAGAAACAGAGATAGAACATACCTTCTATCGAAGACCGATTGACACATGATTCTTGTACAAATGTAGGGGCATGAAGGGAAAACTCATTCCAAGGATACAGCACAATCACATGTCTCCTTGGGAACAAAAGGTCTAGGGAGTCCCATACTAAGGAAGACAAGATGGAAGAACAAGGTGGAATGTATCTCATCCTTATCAAAATCTAAATAGAGCAGCGGTTTAGATACGGTTTAGATTTTCCATTAAAGGAGGAGCAAATCAATACTACGCGATTTGACTAAGTAAAGGCATAGTGACACTTAGAACTATTAAGATATGAGTTATGGGCTTTGAATTATCCTTAAATCCCTTAAAACAAGGCATTTAATGTGCTTTAAATAAAAGAAAATGTTAAAGGGGAGGAACTGTAGGATGTTGGAAACAATGTTCACATCTATCTCACCGACATCACTATTCACAAATGACTCACCAACAACATTTTTCATAAATGACTCACTGATAGTATAGTTGACTAACCAAAATCACTATTCAAAAATGAATCACTGACAACACTGTTCCTAAATTTCTCACCGATATAACTATTCACAAATGAATCGCTGACACCACTATTCACAAATGACTCACTGATAACATTGTTCACAAATGACTCACTGACAGCATTGTTCAAAAATGACTCACCCACAACTCTGTTTAAAAATGAGTCACTAAAATTACTATTCACAAATGAATCACCGACAGCACTGGTCACAAATGACTCACCAACATTATTGTTCACAAAACTAGAAACACTATTCACAGAACTGGAAATTTGGAAAAATGTTGTGAATAAGTAACCTTGACCTCTTAGAACACCTCAAACACCATATTTAGGAAAAGGAATTGACCAGAGAGTTCTGGGCCATTGAAATGTCAATTTCATTATGTTCTAATGGATAAAACATGCTAATTCAATGTTTTTACATAAAAGAATATTGAATCCATGAATCCCCTGCCTCAAAAGGTTCTTGATGTTCTTTATAAGAGAGTAGTCCAACACAACGGATCATGATCACCTCTCTTAGAAGACTACATCCACCCGAGGATATAGAGACACCACCACACCAACCAAAACCCAAGAAAACTCCGTTATAAATAAGGGGATCACATGAAATAACATGTAAATGAGAAACAGAAGGAGAGGAACCCATAATAACGGCGGTAGAACATACCTCATATTGTAGATAGATTGAGACTTCCTTATTACTCCAAAACAAGTGGTGTACTTGTATTAGGAAGTCTCCAAGGAAAACAAAGCAAGCAACGCAGTTCGATCGCATGACTCCTATGGGAGAAAGAACTCTGGGCATCTAGTTCCAGGGGAAAACAAAGAAGGAATAACAAGGTGGAAGGTATCTTGGCCTTTTGAAAATATAACTGAACCATCAGTTTAGATACAGTTTTAGGTTTTCCATTAATAGAAGATCAAGTCAAGATTACGTGGTTTGACCAAGAAAGGCACTCCAACACTTAAGAATATTAATATTGGAGTTGTGGGATTTGAATTGGCCTTCAATCCCCTAAAACAACCCCTTGAATTCATTTTACAGTAAAAAAATGTTAAAGGGGAGAAACTGTAGGAAGCTGGAAACACTATTCACATCTGTGTCACCGACAGCACTGATTACAGATGACACACCGAGAGAACTATTTACAAATAACTCACTAATAGAACTATTCAAAAATGACTCACTGATAGCACTATTCACAAATGACTCACCAATAACACTATTCCCAATTGACCCACTGATAGCACTGTTCACAAATGACTCACCGACAGAACTATTCACAAATGACTCACTGATAGCACTATTCACAAATGACTTACTGACAGCAAAGTTTACAAATGAATCACAAAAAGAACTATTCAAAAATGAATCATCAACATCACTATTCAAAAATGACTAACCTAAATCACTGTTCACAAATGAATCACCGACAACATTGTTCACAAAACTGGAAGCATTGTTCACATAATTGGAAATCTTGTAAACTTTTGGGAATAAGCCACCTTGACCTCCCAGAACACCTCAAACACTCAATTTGAACAATGGAATGGAATAGAGAGGTCTGGGCCATTACATTATATTCCTCTCAAAACATTCTTGTCCTCGAGAATCCAGAACCATCCGAGAGAGAAAATATAAAAAAAGGGGTCTGAACAACCGCCCTTTGAGATACCTATCAATTATCTTTCCACCAAAGGAGCTCAACAACTTCAAAATTGAACACGTGAAACCACATGACAACCATAACTAACTCCTAAACACTCTACCAGAAAAGATACATCTCAAAAGAGCTCAATCCATAATAAGTGACAAAATAAATTCATCTCATATACAGGAAAGTTCTACAACCACAAAACTAACATCATTACAAGAAAAGAGATAAACATAAAATAGCATAGGGTACTAAGCACATATCTATGACTCACATTCCCAAGTACTCTCTTCCATGCCACTATGTCACCATAAGACATGAACCAAGGGGATATAATGCTCTATCAACACTTTCTCCTTGTGGTCATGGATCTCGATAGGCCACTCCTCGAAGGTTTCATCATTATCAACCTCAATATCACCCCAATAGATGACATGAGAGTCATCATGAAGATAATGATAGATCTTGGACATGTGAAAACATTGTGTATCTAGCTCATCTGCAGGGGAAGTGCTACCTAATACACCACGACTCTAACATGGTCTAACACCTCGAAAGGCCCAACAAACCGGGGAGAAAGCTTACTCCCATATCCAAATCTTCATTTCCTATGATGGGAAGTCACCTTCTGAGACAAGTGATCCCCAATGTCAAACTCCAAAGTTCCCCTCCTAGGATTGGCATAATATTTCTGAAAATATGCCATTGCCTTCATCCTCTCACAAGTCACCTGAACCATCTTTGTCGTGTTTTGTACCAGTTTCGATCTGAGAATTACTGACTCTCCGACCCTAAACCAACAAAATGGAGAATGAAATGGTTTTCCATACAAGGATTTAAATAGGTCTACACCAATGGTGGAGTGGAAATATAGTTTTAAATTAACTCTACCAAGGGTAAGTGCCTCATCCATTAACCTCCAAAATTTAGGACACAAGAGTGCAACATGTCTTCAAGAGTCTGGATGGTCTGTTATTTCTAACCATCTGTCTAAAAATGAAAAGTAGTTTTAATTAATAGCTCATAAATGAAAGTATGATGGATACCTCTTCACACATTGAAGGTAAAATGAGGATCTCGATTAGAAATGATTATCCCCAGGACTCCGTGGAGTCTCACCACCTCCTCCAGATAGTTCCTCAACAAAACGTCCACTGAGCTCGACTCCTTAATTTCTATGAAGTGGGATTATTTCTTCAAACGATACACAACTGCCCATATAACATCATAACATACCTGAGATCGAGTTAAATTGGTAAAAAACTCCAATGATATTTCCTCCCACGTCCACTGAGGAACATCTAATGACTGGAGAAACCCACCAGGAACACGGTGCTCAACCTTTACCTTTTGGAATACCAAATAATGAGACACAAACTCCACAACCACACACTTCAACCCAGGCCACCAAAACTGAATCATCAAAACTCAATACATCTTTGTTACACCAGTATATACCGAAAATGGAGAACTATGGAACTCTATGGGATCCGTCTCACACATATCCAAAGGAAATAAAAGCCTTCCCTAAAACAAAACTCAGGGTTGTTCATTTTCAGACCATCCATCAGGGGCCTCACCACAAACAACTCGGTCTCTCCATACCTCCACATAAAGATCCCCCAAATGGGAATCTTCCACTTACTTCACCAAATATTATTGCCCCATCTTCTGAAAAAAAGAACCTATCCCCCAAAATTCTCCCATATCGAGATGTAATGCTAAAAGTTCTTCTATTACTTTCCAAGAATCACTTGATTCACACACTGCATCACTACACGGAATCTTGTTTAGTGAATCGGCTACAATATTCCACTTACCAAGTGTATATGATATTTAAATATCATAATCCTATAAGAACTCCATCCACCGATACTATCGCAAGTTCAAGTCACACTAGTAGAAAACATACCTTGGGCTTTTATGATTGGTGAAGACCACAAAGCACTCTCTGATGAGTTAATGTCTCCAAAACATCAGGTAAAACACCACTGCTACCAAATCAAGATCGTGGGTGGAATATGTATGCTCATGCAGATGAAACATACAAGAACCATAATAAATGACTGATCTATGCTGCATTAGAACACATTCTAACCCCAGACGTGAAGCACCACAAAAAATGTCAAACTGAACTCCTTGTGATAGAATACAATGAACTGGAGCATTGAACAACTTCTCCTTTAGATACTCAGAAGCTTCCTAAAACTGATCAGTCCATAAAAACGCCAGATCCTTTCTGGTCAAATCTATCTAAGGAGTCACAACCTGGGAGAAATCGGCTAAAAATGTCCTATATTAGCCTACAAGACCAAGGAAACTTCGCACCTCTACCACTGTCTTGGGGGTTTCCCAAGATTCAACTTCTTCTATCTTCAATGGATTCACAACTAATCCCTGTTGAGATACAACTTGAAACAACAAATGGACTTTTTGATCCCAAAACTCACACTTCATAAACTTCCCAAATATCTATTGTCGACAAAGAACTCCCAGAACAGCATGTAGATACTCTGCACTCTCTTCATTAGATGTAGAGTATGCAGGGAT
Source organism: Viscum album (assembly GCA_963277665.1). Taxonomy (NCBI): domain Eukaryota; kingdom Viridiplantae; phylum Streptophyta; class Magnoliopsida; order Santalales; family Viscaceae; genus Viscum; species Viscum album. The sequence continues at coordinate 1,846,895,108 of OY728143.1, read as the reverse complement.
GTCATTGATGAAGATCACTAAAAATTTATCCAATAACTGATGGAATGCAGCATTCATCACCCCATGAACACAACTAGAGCATTCATTACACCGAACAACATCAAAATGAACTCGTAATTCCCATGACGATAATAGAAAGCAGTCTTTGGGATATCCTCATCCTACACACGCATCTGATGATATCCTGACCGCAAGTCGATCTTTGAGAACCAAATTTCACCCTTCAATTGATAAAATAAATCATTAATCTATGGAATAGGATGTTTATTCTTCATTTTCACTTTTTTCAAGTGACGATAATCGATACACAACAGAAAACTATTGTCATCCTTCTTCACGAACAAAATTTGTGCACCCCACAATGACACGCTCAGCCAAAAAAAATCGGACTTAAATAGACCATTGAGTTGTATATGCAGCTCTCGTAACATAGAAGGTACCATCCTATATAGATACATCGATATATGAGATGCTCCTGGTTGTAGCTCGATCTTGAAATCGATCTCTCATCAAGGGGGTATCTCTATAACCTCTTCTAGAAAGACGTTAGTGTACTCTTCCATGAACCTAGGAAACACCAATTGTTGAACCTACGATTAACTCAGCTTCATCTCATCCATCGGGGATGTCAAGGATAGATTACGCCTCTACCCCATTTGAGGGTCTCGCTCACCAACAAAAACCATTAGATCTCCATCAGCATCGAAGAACACCACCTGCCTTCTGAATCAATCCATGATATCCTACACTGAATAAAACCAATCCATTCCTTGGATGACATCATATGGTTGTATCCATAAATATATGATTTCTTCCTAAGATCAGTGTTACCCCAGCACAATCTCACAATCTGTACGTACTTCAATCAAGTTATCTCAGCCTCTAACTGGATTAGTCAATGCCAAGGGAACTAGAAACCTCTCTAACTCAAGTCCCAAATCATTTAAAAGGTAGTTAATACGAAGGAGTGTGTCACTCCTAAATCAAACAAGGAATAAAACCAAGTAGAAAACAAGCAAAGGGTACCTCAAACAATGTATGGCTCTCTTGGAGATGGTAATGCAAAATCATGAAGCTAACTACGACATGGTCCACCGCCTCCCTGGCCCTATTGACGACCACAAGTGTGGTTCTTCTCTACTATCTAAGGATGGGAAGTGTCTTGGGGTTGTCCCATACCTACCCCTTCTTCCCTCTATTTTTCCAAAACTGGGGTAACCTACTGCTGCTTCCTCAGCTGGAACTGCCACAACGGAGGAACCTGAAGTGAAACACAAGACACAGGACGACTGCTCAGAAAGGTCAGTCCATCTCGCTACTGAGGACCTCAACCTCCATAAGAAAATCAAGGGCCTAATCCCATGGCATAGGTCTAAGATTCGATTCCCCCTGATAAATGAGATACTAAGGGATGGGACTAACCCCTAGCCGAATAGAAACTCTTCTTCCCTGAAAACTGGGAACCCTAAACCAAATATATGCTTCGTGAGGAATCCTGATAAATCCCCTCTCATGATGATCTGGTTCTGGATAATTTCCCCTTGATGACCTTTAACCTTTTCATCACCTCAAGATACGTATTCAGCATAAATTGGGTGACCTAGTGTTGGATATATGGATGAAAAGCCTCTAGAAATGCCTCTCCCTAGCGTCCTCGTATAGAAACAATTCCGAATCATATCATAAAAGGTTCCTAAAATGGATTCTCAACTCTTTCACACTAGAGATCCCATGTCAAAGGGTAAGTAGATCCTGGAGACTTGCCACCTTCATTGTTGAAGAACAAAACATGACTCTGAACTTTCCTTGAGACTCCTCTCATGAGACTATTGACTCCTCAGAATCCCTAAGGAACAAGAACCCCCGCTGCCTTGCTACTCTATGCAGCATCGTCACAACCAGTGACACCCAGTGCTCCTTCTGAGCAGGGATAGAGCTGAAAACTATCTCAACCTCCTCCAACTAGTCTTCTAGGACTGCATTTGAAACAAATCCCTCATACTTCTGCAGACTATGGAACTAAAACTCTTGGATTTTCCTCCTCCAAGTGTCATTGTTTTCAACCTCTACTCTACGGTGATCGACTTTCACATCCTGATAAACATTTTTTGCGTGAACTTGAAGTGGAATTCGACCTGGATCCATACCTACAAAATAAAAAATAGCTAGATATCCTAAACTATGAATACTAAATACTTAACATTAATTAATTAATTGTTTTCTTTTATTCATTTTAGGTTATCCTATCCCAAGTTCTACCCATTCAAACATAGGTGAAAAGAAGATTATGCATGATAGTTTCCTAGGTATTTACCTTGAAACCAATATCACCTATTTTAGTAGCCACTATAATCATAAAATTTTATGCATCAGATCATAGGGTTCCCTAAATACCCATGTCTCAGCCTTTCTCCCATGTTTACAGCACTTTCTAGACTTAGCTGACATCATTTCCCTACCAAGCCATGCATCCTCACCTGTGCCTATCTCCAGACTTAATCTTATCCCTCAACTAGAACTCTAATACCACTCTTTCATGACCCCCCCCCCCCCCCCGCCCCGGAAAGGTGTACCCCTCCTGGGATGTAAATTATAGGATAGAGATAGTGACACCCGAGTCCTGCCTCTAGTGGGCCTTAGGTTGGTGACTAGCATTGTGGGTATAACAACACACATAAGGGAGGAATTACCCTCTAAGAGAATATATGTGAAAGAGAGAGATAAGATAGACACCAACCAACTCCAACTCAAAATCCAATGTAAAAAAAGAAACCAAAGTACACATAAGTAATGTCCTGTAAGAACTAATACAACTATTAGGAAAAAACATCAAGTACCAAAGAAAGTAAAACGATAGTGACCACAAAGCCTGAATAGATCCTGAAAACCCCCAAGATAGTAGTAACCATCCTAATGTCCAACCTAATCTAAGTCATCTAAAAATAGTTTATAACATAGGGTAAGTGTAATTGTATACTAGGTAGGATCCTCCTTGGAGCCTCTCGTGTTAATGTAAAGAAAGCATGGTAAAGCATAATGAACAACAAGTGAAACTAACTCGTTGCCTAAACAAGTATGCTAAATTTCCAGCCTCACTATGGCTACTCTCACCAAGTATCACATACAAGAGTATATAATACATGAGATAATATCAAGGGTACTCTGTTACCACTTCACCATTGGTTTTCCTCTTTTCCCCAACGTCGCAGGTCATAAGCAATCTCCCTCCAAAAAGGCTTTCCCGTAGACACTTGGGCGTAGCACCACAACATGAAACCCATGTAACACAACCACTACATCCACATAAACAAAGTAACTGGGTAGTTTCCAGGATCCACCAAAGCTCTCATAACGTGTATCATACATCTGGTATTATACCTCAATCCATTACAGCACATACACTGAGTAAGGATCATCAATCCATCACAGCCAATACATGTTGCACCTATATTAGTCCATAGGAAGTTATATCCATAATATATTTTTGTGAATAAAAAACCCATTATATCCCTCTATACACATATATGGGGAAATCTAACTGTCGTGCCTACTAGCATAAGTAAATACCTAGATAAGAGAGAGGGGCCAATAGGGGTAGTCTTCCATCCATCCTCACATCGGAATGTTGAGGAAAACACCCCCCCCCCCCAGAGGGATCATAATCCTCTAGGTTTCAGTTGCCTAACCAAAATGGTGTAGTAGTGTATAGAAACACAAAAAGTATAGAATATAATATAGCTCACAACCACACTATGGGAATAACCTAGTATTAGACTCAAATAAAGCTGATGTCTCTCATAATCCTTGCTAGCACTGCTTAGACTAGATATCCTATAAGAACACAACCATTCAAAGAGTATTATTAAATTACTTATCCCTTTTTATCAATTTCAATTTACTTTAATTAATTATTTAAACATTAATTAATCATTATAAATTCCACATTACATTTCATTAGCATAACATTAATATTATATGCCCTCCAGTATAACCAAACCAAGTCCATGGTTCCTCTAAATGGTAACCTCATAATTTCATGCCAGCAAGCTTCAACCCCATAGGTTAACATCATTTATTCAATAATTTATTAACAACATTGTTACTTTCCGATATTCCCAGGAATTCCAAAAAAAAATTTCTAAGCTACCAAACACAAGGGGATAAACACGGTGAGTAAGTGAACTACCCATTGAGTCTTTTCCACCTATATCAAGAGCATAGACCCATCTATCCTCAAGAATATAAACATGGAAATTGTGTGGCATACCCTATGTGTCTTTACTTATTTTGGAAGGAGAATAAGAAAAACTAGAAGCCTCAAGTAGTGGGGAAAGTAAATTAGATAAAACACAGGTTCAAGAAGCATCCAACATTCACATCCAACCTGTTTCATCATGTTGGGTGTCGTCCCCAACACCCACATGAATAAACAGGTGTATATCACCACTCTATGAATCAAATACTGTTATCAATACCAAGAGGGCCTCTCTTCCCCCACATAGAACAATATCCCTCCAGTGTCATCCATCCTAGGATCACACCACAACACAAGCTGTCAAAAATAAACAACATAGTAACAAGGATCTTGGCCCTAAACAAGGCATTCAACTTCACACACAATAAGCACTCATAGTTAGAAATAATAAGGTTCTTGGAAATTAAATGTATAAGGGTAACTCAGAACCCTTCAAGGAATTATCATTATTGCACAACCAGTTCTTTATTGTATATTGAATAAACTAGTTCAATTAAACATTCATAACTACATCCATTTGATTATCATCAAATTAAAAAAAACTGGATTAATTTATATTCCTCTTTATCTTTAGTCAATTAGTTTATAATTAATCTCGAAATTATTTTCTTTACCAATTCCATTAATTACAACATGATAACAAGAAACAAATAGATATCACGTGATATATAAATCAAGAGGAAAACTATTATCATGGTATAAAGAAATAACATATGATCAATTCTAATTCTTTAACCCAATTCAAATATTTATTATTTCAATTTCATTGTGATCTAGTGGTTAAAAAATTCTAATTATATGACTTCACTTAAAAGAATATAGAAGCCATAAATCCCCTGCCTTAAAAGGTTCTTGACATTCTTTACATGAGAATAGCCCAACACAATGGATCCCGATCACCTCTCCTGGAAGACTGCATCCGTCCAATGATGCAGAGATACCACCACACCAACCAACACCCAAGAAAAATCCATTAGAAAAATAGACATCACATACTATAACATGGAAAGGAGAAACGGATGGATCAGAACCCAGAAGAATGGTGGTAGAACATACATTATATCGGAGATAGATTGATACTTCCTTATTGCACCGAAACAGGGGGTACACTTGTAGAAAGAAGAATCCAAGGAAAACGATCCAAGGATCACAGTTCGATAACATAGATCCTATGGGAGGAAGAACTTTGTGAATCTAGTTCCAAGAAAAAATTAATAAGTAAGAACATAGTGAAAGGTATCTCGGCCTTTTGGAAATCTAAACAGATTATCAGTTTAGATAAAGTTTTAGATTTTTCATTAATTCTAGATCTAGTCAAGATTACTCAGTTTGACCAAGTAAAGTTACTCTGACACTTAGTAATATTAATATAGGAGTTATGATCATTGAATCATCCTTAAATACCTTAAAATAATTCCTTGAATGTGTTTTACTTTAAAGAAAACTCTAATGGGGTGAAATTGTAGAAAGATGGAAAAAAATTTCACATTTGCCCTATCAACATCACTATTCACAAATGACTCATCAACTATACTGTTCACAAATGACTCACCGATAGAACTATTTACAAATGAATCAATGAGAACACTATTCACAAATGACTCACCAACATCGTGGTTCACAAAGGACTTACCGACATCACTATTCACAAATGGCTCGTCGACAGCACTCTTCACAAATGACTCACTGACAGCATTGTTCACAAATGACTCCCTGATAGCATTGTCCACAAATGAATCACTGACAGTACTGTTCAAAAATGACTCACCGACAACATTGTTCACAAATGAGTTACTGACAGCACTGTTCACAAATGACTCACTGACATCACTGTTTCCAAATGACTCACTGGGAGAACTGTTCATAAAACAAGAAACATTATTCAGAAAACAGGAAATCTTTCAATGTGTTGGGAAAAATCCTCCTTCACCTCCCAGAACACCTAAAAGATCCAATTTTTACAATGGAATGGATCATAGAGGTCTGGTCCATTACAGATGTGAACATCACCTACTGGGTGTAGCAGTCAATATGGGTTTTAAATTCCACCAACCATTTCATTCCAAAGATTAGATTAAAAAATAAATCATTGGGATAATAAACTCTCAAAGAAACTTCATTGTATAAATTATAATAAAACATACTAGGTACTTGAATCCTCTATACTCCCACTGTCTGAGGGTTTTCATGATACTCATGATATGAGACATAATTTCAACATGAAATCACAATTGTTACAAAATAGAACAAGAAAGGAAAGAATATGATGCACTAGTATCAAATAAGAAATGCATAAGAGTAAAGTTTAGAAGGATGGTACTTCACACTATGGAGGGTTCTGGTTTCTCAATCGAGAGAGCATTCTCTACTCTATATAGTTTTCAATCGACTATCATAGGATAGATCTTTCCTTGCTATTGTGGTCAAGTTTTAACAACCAAAATGTTCCTAGAATTATCCTTGTATACCTAGGATTGTCGATGAAAAAAATTCTAACGATATTTCTTTTTCTAATAATACAAAACCTTTGTATGAGTCATGCTAATTTCACCTATTGATTTTAGAAGTTTATGAAAATAAATTTTGATATTTCCTTTCATGCCGTAGTGGTGGGAAATTATATATGGTATCATGTATTCTTTGTTTTTGTGTGCAATAGAGCCTCACTAGAACCATTCGGGATTATTTTTGTGACATGATATTTATGATACTAATCCTATGGATTAATTTTCTCCTACCTTTCTACCCTGGGATTAACTCTCTCTCCTATTCTTATTTCTTAAGATGAAATTCCCACCACTACTCAAATAGACAAATTTGTCCCCACCCAACATATTTCATAATAGTTCTCTCTCTATAACTAATTCCTTATCCTCCATTTTTATATAATCTACAATAAAAAACATTACCACATCTGAGTGAACCTCAGTTCATATGATTTCTTCAAATATTTTTTCTTTTATTTTCTTTCTAGCATATACCTATGGTGAAAATCGAACAAGGTGAGTGAATTTGGAATCATATACAGTCACTGGCATTCTTCTTTGTTCTAGCTGAAATAAGTCTACCATTATTTCTACATTGAAGGTTTATGGAATGAATTTTTTATTGATCAATTCCAAAAAAAACTTTCCAAGATAGGTCTCAAACCAAATTATCTTGAACAAATAAATCCCACCATAATAGCACTAGGTCCTCAAGAATATATGTTGATACATTAACCTCCATCTCATCAATATTCCCCAAGAAGTCAATGATTTTTTTCATCCTTCCCATCCATACATCTTCTTTCTTAGGACCAAAATCACATGGGTTATGCTTTATAAATTATACTGAGTGATCCACCTAATGAGGTTCCTCAGTCATAGGTCCCTTGTCAATATCCTTAATGGATTTCACTACAATCTAACTTAAATCCTATTTCACATGTAGTTCGGGTGAAACCACATTCTCAACTTCTCCATATCATTGGTTTTTTTTCACCTTGCTAGTGGAATTTTAATTCTAAAACCCATTTTAGAAATCAAAAATTTATCAATTTTACTATTTATCTTTTCATGGTTATATTTTATATATCACATAATAATCTCAATATTACAATATAAAAATCAAATAAACATGTGACAATAAAGTACTTATTGGAAAACTCTTTACTAATATATTATGTCTGGCACTCTTTATCTAAATTCACAATGATGAGTTGATGACATGCCTAGAAGTGCTTGAAAACACTTTTTTACCTGATTTTTCCTAGTAACATGATCTTTAGCATAAAATGGTTATCTACTTCTTTTACTATATACATTTCTTGTTTTTAAACGTCCTATATCCTTGATAACAACCAAAAAAGAAGAATAACTGGCCAATATTGATACCATTCGTTACATCTCTCCCTAACTCATTGGTGTGAGATGAGGCAGAAGTGCTACTAACCTTAGGTGGCATTCCCTAAACAAAGATGGTTGGAAATAAATGTCAAAGGTTTAAACACATGATATGTGGGGCTATGATTTACACTTTTAATTCATGTACTCAAACCACATAATATTTCATGAATAAGTAAAATTGTAGACATATATATAAATGATGAATGCATCAAAAGTCAATAATAATAAATAATATAACCAAATCTAAAAATAAAAAATGAATCAAAGACTTTCATCAGAGTAATAATGGAATAGTATGAAATAGAAAACTAAAAATCCAAATCTGAAAATAACTCAATCACTAAGGTGGCACCGCTCCTAACCAAGTTACGAACCACTCCATGATCCATCTCCACCAATTATAAATGTGATATCAAAGAGTGTCACAAGAGAAGTAAAAAACCTAACCATTTTCGGTGTCATAGAAAACAACATATGTATGTGCACTAATGTACATATGTAGGGGTGAGTAACCATACCTAGTAAATAATCCCAAGATACTTTTTCCACATGCAACTAAGACCAGAAATGGTTCATCTCATATGATATAAAAAAAGTATGAAGAATGTCAAAGTAATTAATAGTTTTCATAATATTAAATGTAATAGATGATCAGATTTTCCAAAAGTAATATAAAAAAAATTCCTTCCCAGAAACATAATAAATTCATTATTTCAAATTTTCATAACCCACCCATGTTTTCACACACATACACACAAGAATATTCATAAATTAGGCCTCCCTATGCTCGAAATTTGTGAGTCATCCTTTCACTAAATTGTCATTTGGTGACCAAATTTGATTATGGTACCTCTAACCATTATCTTCCCCATGTTTCCACTATTTGATGGTGGTACTCAAATCCATAATCCCCCCACATTAACTTGAACACACACAACCTAGTTATTCCAAGAACATATATCAAAAACCATCTTTTTATGAGAAACCATTTAATTCCATTTATCAAACATGTTTTGGGGGACACACACAACCAAAAATTCAGGAGCCTCCAATAAGAGAAAATTTTAGTAGAGTAAGCTGGGAAAAACCATTGTAAAATGTAAGATAAATATATTAATAACCTAATACCCTTCATGTTCCAATAAAAGTGGAAAGATAGAAAACCACCAACCTCAAGTTATTTTGTCATAACCAATACCCCCATGAAACCACATATATATACACGTTATTACGTTCCTCTAACAAATCACAAGAAGGTCCCACTAAAAATTATCTAATTCCATAGATCTAGGAATGATGTCCCCAATCTAGGGGTTTTTCAATAGAAGATGATCATATCTAAAATAGGTGGGAAGAACGAAGTCCTTACCTTAGATTTTCAAGGTACAATGCTCAAGTATTCATTGAAGAGAAATATTAGAATCCAAATATCATAAAAAAATTACTATGAGGACCCTAAAAGTCATAAGTAATATAATGAAAGATAATGATAATTTACAGGAGTTCTAGAATTATAAAATAGTATAGACCCATCCTAATTCATAGTGTAAAGATGGAATTCACATCACAATTCTTTGGGATATCACAAATGCTGAAATTTTCATTACCATGGATTAAAATCCCTCAAATCCATTCACATCATGAATAACATCTCATGTGTGAGGAGAAGGATGGTGGATCAGGGGGAGGAAGGAGAAAACCCTAAACCTAGAGAGTAGAAAATTAGCGAGAGGACTGAATCAGGTTTGAATCCTTATGAGGAAGGAGTATCGACTCAGCTGGATGAATATTTGATCCATAGAGATATCTTCTCATGTGTGGCCAAGAAAGCATACGTGTCAACGCATCCTCACACTGATGGCCCGAAAAGGAATTTCATGGATATCGTTAAGGCTACAGGTGGACCTTCTTTCACTGATTTTGATTCACCTCCCCCTGGGAGAGTTATCAAGAAAAGGAACATGCCACATGTCTTGTCCAACCAAGATGCAGTGGAGGAAAGGATCAACTTGTGAAAATTTTCAATTATTGCATGGGTTCTAACACCAAAGTGTGAGAAATTCTAGAAATTCAGTGGTTTAATTAAATGAATTTCAGAGTTATGGGGATTTGTTGAGTTGATTATGACTTCTATGGGAAGAGGATATTATCATTTTGTCTTTCCCTCAGATGAATGTAAGTGGAGTTCATGGATAATGTGTTCAATCTCTCTAAAACCAGGTTTCATATGCCTATAAGAATGGGACAGAAACTTTGATCCCACTGATGTCCAGAACACACATGCCCAGATTTGGGTATGTATATATAAGATTAATTGGTTATATTGGCATCCAAAGATCCTATGGGATATTGCTTATTTTGTGGGGAACCCAATTAGATTGGATAAACAAACCGACAACCCCGCAGTTTGGAAATTATGCCAGAGTTTTTGTGGATGTTTATATGTCATAAACCTTGGTTGAAGAAGTTGTTTTGAAAACAATAGATGATAGCATGAGTTTACATATTTATTATGAGATAAATCCCAAGTTCAAGGTTTCATGTATTTTGGAAATATTCTTTCTGATTCCAATAGGGAAAAAATGTAGTTTTTGAAAGTTCAAAGGACAAGACAATTATACATGTCAAAGGAGGAAAGGGAAAAATATCGCACCTATGACCTTAAAGGAGAATTCTCTCTCTGGTCAGCCTATGAAGGGGGTTGAGGTGAAAGGTTCTTCTTTGAGGGAGTGTGGAAAGCATGCTGATGTTGGGGGTTCTACTAGTGTGTAAATTCTGGGAACCACTGAAGAGTCCATGGAATTCCTCAATCAACCCCATCTTGATATCACCTTGTTAGAACTAATCCAAGGAGCCCCTCATCCTGCTGCATATAGTCCTGAAAAAACTGAGAGTCCAGACCTACCTTTTCCTGTGGTGCTGAAGGGAGGTGACTCTAGCCCCAACTCTGTGCATGGGGAGTATTTCACACCATCCCTCCCACTTGAGGATCTTGATGTCAACCCCTTACTTATGGGAAATGGGGCCACTCTCCACCCTGTAGTGATAAGTCCGGTATGGTCAACTATGATTGTCTAGAATATTGATAAAGAGGCATCCAATTATAATTTTTTTACAGATGAGACCCTATTCCCCTGGTGTTATTCAAGGGAAAGATGGATTGGATGGGGCCCTAGCATTTGTGGCCCCTGCATTGAGGATCCTTTTTTGCAGGTTCCTCATGCCAAGACTTCCCATAAATTTTCTCTAGAAAAGGACACCTCTGATCACCCACCGCTCAGTAATAAGTTCACTCCCCTTAGTGGGACATTTTGGTTGCATGAACTTGATGATTCCCACACCCCTGAACAAGCTGCAGGTCAAGATGAGGGTTAGATTTGTCCTGAACCAGTTGAACAAACCAGGTTGGATTCATTAGCTATGAATGAAGGCATGGAAAGCTCAGGGAAAAAGAAGGTAAAGGGAAGGAAAGGTAAGGATCATAGTGATGTGTAATAGGGCGGGGGGGCATGGACATGGAGAACCCCCCACCCCCCCCCCCCCCCCCTCAATGAAGGTTTTCTACTAGAATTGTCAAGGGCTTGGGAATCCCCCACTGACCAGATCCATCAGATATTTTCTTATGGTCCAAAAACCAATGCTTATTGGCATTACAGAGCCTAAAATTCACTTCAGTGGGTGGAAATGCTTTAAAAGGGCCTCTCTTGTATATAGTTTTGTTTCTCACAACCTTCAGGACATAAGCATGTATCATCTTTGGGTCTTCATGATTAATATCCTATGCATTTCTTCAGTTAGTTCCAAGCAACAATGCATCTTAGTCTCCCTTGATGTTTAGGGTTTTAGTCCCTTGGTTACTTTTTTTCTATGTGGTGACTTCATACATCAAACAAAATGAGTTATGGAATGAGATCATGGATATTTCTGGGTCTCTATGCCATAAATGGATGTTGGGTGACTTCAATATTGTTTTAAGCCCTAAAGAAAAAACTGGAATGAGCTTCAAATGAGTTACCTCTGTTGATGTATCTTCTTTTATTGACCAATGTAATCATGTGGGAGTGATAATTGTAGGTGCTGCCTTCATATGGATTATATATACCTTGAATGGGAGACAGACTAGAAATCTTGACTGATGCTTTATTTATATGGATGATATAAACGATTCCACTGGCATATCAGGCCATACATTTCCCAAATACCCCTCTAACCATAATATGATAATTGTGGAAATTACTAGTCCAAATTCAAGGTCATATCCCTTACCTTTTCACTTTAATAATGGATGTATCACCACTCCGAGGTGTAGGGAGAGTATTATGCAGTCCTATAAAATGGATTTTTATGGAATCCCACTTCATATATTTGTGGAGAATCTACTAGAAATTTCAAAATACTTCTAAAAGACAGGAGGTGAAATTCTTTTTCTAACCTGGATTGTGAGATTCAGATTACTGAAGAAAGACTAGAAATCTTCCAAATTAGTAACCAACACACTGATAGCCCTTCTAGGGATGAAATTCAGGCACTTTTAAGGACTGATGACCTACTTAATGTCAAAGAGAGCCTTAACTGCAATAAATTAAAGGATCGATGGTTGAAGGAAGGTGATAGAAACTCACAGTTTTTTCATAGAATGTATAAGAAAAATAATGGTATGGAAATACTGAATTCCATTAGTGTTAATGTGTGTCTCTACACCTTAGAAAGTGAATTTTATAGTGCAGTGGTGTATTACTTTGAGACTACATATTCTGAAGATGGGATTGATAGCACTTATAAAATGGTTGAAAACATTTCCCATTGTATCAAATAGCATCAAAATCATCTCCTCATGATGGTCTCTTTGAAGGAGGAGAATAGGGGGCGTTTTTCACTCTTAACATGGAAAGTACTGCTAGACCAGATGGGTTATCTAACAAAATTTTCATATACTACTAGGATATTATTCAGGATGACATGGCTGGTGCAATTAAGGAGTTTTTTATCCATTCCTCTCTTCCTCATGGATGAAGCACTAATTTTATCACTCTTATACCTAAGAAAGAAAATGCAGTTGATATCAAGGACATCTGACCAATTTCTATTCGAAACACCATTCCCAAAGTTATTATAAATATTCTGATGAATAGATTGGGTCAGATTATTAAACTCCGTATTACTTCTAATCAGTTGGGATTCTTCCAGGTTGAAGTATTCAAAATTGTTTAGTTACTTCTTTTGAGGGTATAAATTATTTGAAGAGAACCTCACAAAAAGGGATCTTTTCCCTCATGATTGGTATATCTAAAGCTTTTGACTCTATCAAATAAAGATTTATTTTTGAATTCCTCAAGAAATATGGTTTTTTAGTGACTTTATATGTTGATTTCAACCATTCTCAACTCTGCACGGCTATTTGTTCTCATTAATGGTTCTACAAGGGGATACTTCCCATGAACTAGGGGTGTTCATCAATGGTACCCTCTCTCTGTCTTCTATTTTCTCTTTCTGAAGAACACATGAGTAGATTCTTCATTGAGCTCACTCGTCTTGGGATTTATAAACAAGTGAAATATTGTCAGAATAATATTATACCCTCTCACTTACTATATACTGATGATATTATCTTGTTTGGTCAGCCCTCAAATACCATTATAGGTTCCATTAAATATTTCTTTAATCACTATGAAGAAGTTTTTGGATAGGCCATCAGTTGGGGTAAGTCCTTTATCATTTTTGGAAATGGTATCACTGTTGGGAAACAAAATAGAATTTAAAGAACCCTTAGTGTGCATAATGGATATCTCCCCTTTATTTACCTTGGTGTTCCCTTATTCTATGGCATATTCAAATTCCACTTCCTAGAGAATATTTATTCTAAAGTCATCAATCAGCTTGCTACCTGTAAGGGAAAGACTATGTCACAAGCTGGGAGGGTTTGCCTCATCAACCCAGTCATTAATTCTAAGATTGTGTATTCATTTTCTCTTCATCTATGGCCCAAAAGTATGTTGAATGATCTTCAACATATAGTTAGAAACTTCTTATCAACAGGCTCACTGCATGAGAGGAAACTCATAATGGTTTCTTGGAGGGATTATGTAATTCCTTTTGAGATGGGAGGCCTGGGGGTCTAGAACCTCAAAACTTTAAATGATGTCTTGATTAACATGTTTACATGGAACCTATTTTCTTTTAGTGAGTCATCCAATGACTTTTTTTACTACAGGTTTAAATAATGGTTGTTTAGTGGATATCCGCACTATATTCTTTCCTCTGTCTAGCCCTCTCTTCAACACTCCTTCAATGACATCATACATTACTCAAAGTGGTTGGTTAGTTGGGACTTCATGCTTAATTGATGGAAAACCTTTTGGTTATACATCCCTATTTATATCACAACTATTCCTTCCATAATGGATTTGATGATTGTGGATGATCCCATGAGCCGAGATCTTACTATTGATGATATTATTTCCCATAAAACTGTGCTGGAAATCTATAATTATGTTTGCATAGATAAGGATACCTTGATCTGGAAGCCCAATTCACATGGTCCTTTCAACACCAAGGAGTATTATACTATGAACTTGGTGGGATTTCACAGACCACCCAGAAGGATGCTTCATTTTAAGTCCCCTTTTGTGCAACCATCTAAAATGGTTCTTCTTCATAGGCTTTAGAGGAACCGACTCCCTACACATGATCAGCTGTAGAAAGTGGGGAACCATCTTTCCTCTACATTCCCCCTATGTATGCGGGCTAAACAATTTGTCCAACACCTCTTCCTGGACTATTTTTATGAAAAGAATATATGGAAATATATTGGTTCTCTATTCTGTATTTATTTTTATCATTTCATAAATCTTGATGATCTCATGTCATGACTCTGTGAAGATGGGAAGAGTGCACAGGTGCACAGCCTGCTCATTGTGGTTACTGCATCGGTCATTCATGTTATCTGGTCTATATGAAACCAGGCGATCACCGTAAATCAATCTTCATGTTTCCATGTTGATTATCTTTATATACATATGGATATTCATGATGTTGTTGTTGTTAAATCTTAAACGATGTAGAATCTTATTGAAGAACTATAGACTCTACGGTTGCTTGGTGTGCTAGGGAAACCAAAGTAGCCTCTTGAATTTAGGTTTGTCAAATGGATTCAACCAATCCCTCATGGAATTAAAGTTAAAATTGATGGTGTTGCTTATAGATTTCATGTACCTTCAGGATGTGGAGGTGTTTTCCGCACTTATCACGGTTTTATCAAAGGGTGATTCCACTACTTTATTATCCAAGGTACTTCGTATGAAGCATAACTTTGGGTTGTGATCTATGCAATCAAATATTCTGTTTATCAGAACTTTGCACCTTTATGGATTGAATCAGACTCACAACTTGTAGTGAATTATTTTGGAACACGTAAAAGAGATGTGCCTTGGAGACTCCTTCCTCATTGGATTGCTTGCATCACTTAGTCCAGTCACCTTCAGATATTTGTATATCGTGTTTACAGGGAGGTGAATTAGATTGTTGATGCCCTCTCAAATAGGGAAATGTTGGAGAAAAGCACCATTTGGTCATTCAGTATCCCTGACTTCCGCGTTATCATGGTGGATGATGATATGTGGGGCATGACACATTCTCAATCTTGTATTTCCCCCTGTAAGGCCTAATTTCTTTTACTTTACATTTTATTTAATAAATTTAGGGTCGGCATTCTCAGGCCTTGGATCTTTATGGTAACATCTCATGTTGTAAATATTTTTACCTATCCTTCTGAGGAAACCTATTCACAACTTGAAATTACTCATGGAATATTCCTAGAAAACCTTTATATCATTAATTATCATTCACCATGTGAATTATTCTTATAGCGATAATACATGTTCACTTACCTTTATTCCTATTATCTCCTCTAGTAGTTAAACCCAACCAATCCCAAAAAAACTCTATAAGATAAAAATGATGGTGTATGACCAATTTGGGGTGATACTAATGTCATTATTTTTATTTAATTTTAGGAGAGTTATTGGAATATATGCATTATAGTTTTATGAATATTTGGAAATTTTTTAAATCTCATAGTCAGAGGGATATTATGGATGAAAAACATTCTGATAAAAATATTTATATACATATGATGTGGTGGGGGTTGAATAGGATAACTATTGATGACAAAACAAATATTATTTATTTGAGCCTTTATAGAATCATTTAAATAATGATTTAATATAAAAATTTATTGAAGAGAGATTCCCTAAGAAAGAAAAATGAAAGGATGGTGGTGTTTGTTTTTATACTACAATATTTGGATCTATAACCTAAAAAATTTAATAATTTGAATCCAGTTGTATCATATCACTCTTCTAAATATTGAATGGATAGTAGTGATTTCAGTTTAGGGAAGGTCGATTTTCTCAACATGTGAGGCATTAGAATAACTATTAGAATAACGTGATAGTCATATATTAAAATAATAGGAAAATAGAATATATGCCAGATGTTATATTTTATGAGAGTAAAAAACAAAGGCATAACAGACCTGATTTTCACCAACTAAAGAAGAGTAAGAAGGAATCTATAGGATCCTTAATGATAAAATGAAAAAAATCTTGAGAACTATGATTTATATTTGGAGTGGAAGTAAAGATCTATCTTCTGGTTGTAGTGATATGGAAAGTGATTATAGTTTAATGATAACTGAATTTTATTAAAAATATCCTCAAAAGGAATCATGCTTCATGGATATGGTAACTTATTATTCTCCTTCTAATTTATCTTTATATTTTTTTTGACCTTTTACTTTGGATGATATTGATTATACTCCATCATTTGAAGAAATTGTTGAATGTGCGACTACTATGGAAAATATATATAAAATACTGAATAAATAAATTATCAATGTAAGATAGATCTTGTTAAGGGTTTTTATAGAAAATATAAAATTACTTCTGATTTAGAAGATATATCAATTTATATTTCTACTTTTAATTATTAAAATGAAGTTGTTAAATTGAAATAAAAATTTAGTTGTATGAATAAAACTCTTTATAATATTACTTCTATGAGGTACAATTTTAAAATGATTCTAAAATAGTTAAAACCGACTATAACATCTTCTAATATTGTTTTTCCATCTAAAAGGTTTCATTTTTAGTCTAGTTATTTTATTCTAAGGATTTCACATTTTTTAACTAAATATCATAGATTAGGTTATTGGGAGATTTTTTGTTACTCAAATAAAGTTCAATTATTCATAACTTATAGGGAATATAAGTATACATAAACTTTATCAATTAAACACTATAAAATTATATATATATATATATAAGGGTTCAAAAGGTTCTCTTATTAACATTTTCAAAACCAAGCATGTTTGGGTACCATACACTTATCCCAATTTATTTCTAGATAAGAGGTTAAGTACTAGTAGCTGAAATACATCATACATTGATTTAAATTTTTCTTGGAACACGACTAAAAACAAGTCCAAAATCCATAACATATAGAAATTGAATATCAAAGATGTTAATTTTGCCTAAAATTCACATAGGTTGATTTTTAGTTTTGGTGATGTATCATTTTGTGGTGGGAATTTTATTTTGAAGGTTATTTATGTTCTATGACTTAATCACAACCTTAATAGAATAATCCATTTACATTATGTAGGTTACTCCTTCAACTTTGGGAATCAAATATGATAAGTCATGGGTTTAGAAGAAATTCATGTTTTATCAACTAATAGACATGATAATGTTAACATTAGTGATATATAAGACCTTTCCTCCAAGAAAATTCCTCACCTAATTTAAGTTTATATAGCAATAAATACTTTTCATATATAGATATTACATCTTATTATATGAATGTCCATTAAATAACATAATTATCCACACTAGAATAAAATTTTTCATGTATATTTGGAAACATGGATACATAAAAAATTGGTTCATAAGTGGACTACATCATATCCCTCTAAGTTCTTCATAACTAGAAATCTTCTTAGAAATATCATACTTAATACCTTTCTTCATAACCTAGGGAAATGAAACATAAAAATGGGTGAGCAGATATGCTCGAAAAGGGTAAAAAAGGGTGATAACAATGATCACTTAAAAATAAAATTAGAATAATGGTATTTTAACATGATCATAACATTTTAAAGTCATACCCTGGATATCCTAGATCATTATCTTGTGTCATGGAATAAAGTTTGGTAGTTCATAAGACATGAATCACAAAAGAATCAAAGAAAATGTTCCATGAGAGAATAATTTTGGAATAATACATATATTTTTGGTATACATGAAATAATAGAAAATAATTTACTTATTAGTCAAGCATAAATTCTAATACTATAATAATTCATTGTGTTGACTACTTATTCCATTTTAGTAGTCAGGGTTCACTCTCAAGACTATCATATTGTATAGAGTTCTTTATTGAACTGCTTTCACTCCCCATTTGTAACAACCTGGGTATTTATAGAATAATAATTTCCTATTAATATTTATGAATAATATATTATTTTTACATTAAAGGTTATTATTTTTCCAATAGCATACTCAACACTCAACAATGGGTTTCTTTCAAATCTTATGATGCACACAACTTTGAGTTATACCAAAAAATAATATATTATTATTATTATTTTAAATGGTAGTTAATTCCTAGTTGTTGTATTAGATGTAATGAACATAACTAACTAAAATATGATTATACATGTTTTTAAAAAATATTTACATTTATCTACAAAATTTTAGAGGCTTAAAATAAGAACGAATCTGATTTTAAGCATGAAATACTCTAATAATTTTAAAATGTCATTTTACCACCTTTTGATGGAGAACCCTTTTTAAATCTAGTTTTAGTAACTCTTATAAGTTATATTTGACAAAATAAACTTCTTAAATATAATTTGGATATTAATGTTTACTTTGGATAAATTTCTAGTAATTTTTTGACAAAGTTCATTTTTTAATGGATGGTGAAAAATACTGCATTTTATGTCAAAATTGTCTCTTCATCTAATTTATTTATGTAGTTAGATTGTAATTTTAATTAGTTTTAATGTTTAATTAGATTATATATTTATAATTTAATAAAATTTTGGTCATTTTAAGTGATTTCACATTGAAATTGGACATAAACACATGTCAATCTTTTTGTAGTTTTTACTTCTTAAAAACACTCTTTTTGATTTTGACAACGGGAATTAATTTTAAATTAATTCCTAAAAATTATTTGTATTGAATTTGAAAAAATGGATTATGTATTTTGAATTATAAGGAATTTTTTTTTTTGAATAGGTACCTTTTATTTTTAGACCTTTTGAATAGTAACTTCAATAATTATTCTATTTACTGTTGTTAAAGGGTAAATCTGATAAATAAGGGTAAAAAATAATATTTTAATAATATTAAAATAACCTAACACGTATAATAATACTATTTGATGAGATATTTATGACCATGGGCATCCTTGGGTCGATTTTGGGACCCCATGGAGCCACTTTGATGTGGAAATGATATTATATAATAATTAATTTAATGTAAAGAAAAATATAACATAAACATATTGTTTTACTAAAACAGTTTTTATATGTGGTTATATGAGAAATTTATTCTTCTATACATATTCATTATAAAGATAAAACTATTTAATACATCATTATATTTTATTTATAATTTTTATACATTAAATAAAAAATATATTTATGGCACAATGATGATGTATTAATTACCTTATTAATGAATGATTTAAATAAATGAGATTATAAATATTAAAATAAATTTATTTTTAAAATTTTTATTCCATAAATGAATTTTACACATTATTATGACTTCTTATACTTGATTTATTATTTTTTTTCTAAATAATAAATTTTTTATGTATTTTTAAAAATTCATGATATGAATAGTATAAAAATTGAAATAAATGAGTTTTTTCAAAAATACTATTTTATTAAATTATATAATAGTACTAAAAATATATGATTCTGAAGAAATGAATTATATAATGTTTAAAATTTCATTAATGAAACACTCTGGGTTCTATTGGCATTTTATAGTAACTATATTAACCATATAGTATGAATATACCTGAAGACTTGGTAAGAGTTAAATTAGTTAACTAATGGTTAAAGTTAAACAATAAGGTTAAATTTGTGACCCAGACTTGTATAAAACCTATTGGTTGAGATTTTTCATACCCAAAATCATATTATATTTTAAATAAATTACTTTTAGACTATTTTAAACCTAAAATAATTTTATAATAAAATAACACTTCAAAACTTTTCTAAAGTGTCCCTCCTCCCTCTTATAAAAGGACATCACCTATAACCATTTAATCATGTCTATAAGTCCCCTTGGCTCCTCCAAAATCTCCCAAAATAATATCCCAACATCTCTCTATTTCTCCTAGAAGCCTTACCTTAGTCATAAGGCAATTCAATAAATCTTTTTGGCTTAAATAAAAGGGAGTTACCCATTTTAAGAGGTAGCATCTTCTCTAAATTTCATTTCCATTATTTTACTTATTAACTCACTATTATATTATTATTATTTGATAACATAACAAACCCAGTATCCAAAATATATTAGTATTTTTTATGATAATTATTTTAACTACACTTACACACACCTCCTTCTAATGGATATAAACATATTGTTTTTGTGTGCGGTGAACTACTGCCTCATGAAACGATGATTGATCAAATTTCTCATACCACCTCTCATGGTCGACAATATGATGTTACTATATTTATATATTATATTTATTATATTTATATTGTCTCTATTCTTCTATATTTTTAATTTATATCATACCTTTATGTTTTCCATAATGTGTAAATACAATAATTTCATTTGAGGAAGCGCGGACTATCGCCCCCTCAAAGTGATATGACTCGTTCATGCCATAAATGGAACATATAAAGGATGGAGTTAATGAAATTACATAAATTATATAAGATATGATATTATAATGGAATTTTAATATACCTGTTTATAATTTAGTTTTTATTCCTTTAAATGTGACAAAGAAAGGAAAGTAACGTTCATGCGTATGTACGGCTTACCATCTCCATAAACAGTGCATTTCATTTCTTATCTTAAAATGTTATGTACTATAATAAATACAAATATATATTGGATATATATGATATTTAAATCATTAATATCATTCTGGAGATGATTTACTTTTGACTACATGGACAATTTACCTCAAGACAAGTTCATTTTGGACTCAAGTACCAAATATCGACAAAACGACAGATATTAACTTAAATAATTATGTAATTTTTTTAACATGTTAATAAGTGATATAAAAGGAATAATAAACTTTAAAAAGGTTTTTAGTCAAGTAGAAATTAACTTAAGTTTATTATTCAGAAAGAACAAGGGACACACGTGATGAGTTAGACTCAATGTAAGGGACTTCGTCTCAATCTCCTTTCATTGAGGCGTATTTTGGTTTATACATGACCTTATTTTATATGGTGTATAATTATAAAATTTTTATTTTAATTTCATTCAATGGTTTTCAAAATGAATCTTTTTTTACAAAGAATTTTACTAAATGACAAAGGGAATGTTTCTTTTTAACGTATGCGGTGACAACGACCTTTCCACCACCGTGAGAATTATTTGATATTTGGATTCCTTTACAATCTATAATGTTTTAAAATAAAAATAAATACCATATACCCTTTTATATAATTTGGTATTGAAAATGGTTTTGATAAATCATTGATTATGTCAATATCTTGAAATGATATATTGTGATTGCAATGTGGAAATGTTATCTTTCCTTTATGATTGTTTTATGTGTTATGATTATGTTATAGTTCTTGGGAATTACTTATGTATACGGGTGGTTTTGTGATAAACCAAGGGTGGGTGATCCTAAGATATATCTCCAATGAATTGGGTAACATGACGGACGTAAATGTTAATGTTTTTTCAAAAATATTTAGTGAATATACTGTGACGAATATTCTAAACATAACTACCTATGTAGCTATGAAAGCTACAATAAAAGTATGTTATGGATGCCACAAGTTACCTTTATGATTTATTATTTCAAAGTGTTATTCATAAATATTATGATTTCATGAGGTATGTTAAAGAACTTATGTTTTATTAGTGAAAAGTATGATTCCATTGATTTATATGTATTTATGGACTAATGTTTTCTTTCACTATTTTATATCCCTTACTGATATTTTTATGATCATACCATGTTTTTTAAATGTTTTTCACAGGGTATAAAGAAGGGTTAGAGAAAGGAAGAATTCAATAAAGTTTATATCAAGAAAATAATTATTCTTTTATTTAAGTAGTTTTTCTATTGTGAAAACAATTGGACATAGTAGAAGTGTATACGTTGTAATTTGTGAGACTTAATGTAATAGTTATGGACTACTTATTTAAAACTATAAACCTGAAAATATCCTCAATGTCGAATTCTTGACTTAACTCAAGATTAATTAATGATTATGGCTTTGGTATTATACCATTCCAGTCCTAATTATCTCATGAGATATCCTTATTTAACCAATTCATTACAAGATTATATAAATACAATCACATCCTTAACATAATGAAAATAAATAGATTTTCTTCACAATATCAAACAACATTCATCATATCATAACCCATGAAAGAGAAATGGGTTTTATAAAAAAACTAATAATTTTATAACCCATGGAAAATAAATGGCTTTCATAATCATTTTGTCATTATAATCATAAACCATTAATATAAAGAATAATATTTTATCATTGGATAATATCTCTATTAAATTTTAGGAGTCATCTAAGGATGTTATCATGGGTAGAAAATGATTTTAAATTATCACATGGAACATTTTTTAAGAAAATACCAATTTCCATTGAAATTTCTTATTTAAAATCTAAAAATATACCAAATATAAAAGAAAAAAATCTTTAAAATATCCTTTGAAACTTTCAATTTAAGCTTCAAATAATTGATTGGTTATGATGGTGGGAAAGTTTGTTTATACTATATATGTTTAAACAAATATTCCTTTCAAATTTTCAGTAAAAATAAAAGTACCTAGTTCATAAAATTAAATAAGATTCATTTTAAACCATTTTTAAAAATTAAATCATGGATAAAAACTTTAAAAAATCATTATATAATATTAAAACCATTATTAAACACATTTTTAGAAAACATGGATAAGGAATAGAAAGTATTTTCAAACCAAGAGACAAATAGAGTTGGTTTTCCATAAAAGAATTAATTTGATATTTTAAGTACATGAATAGAGGAAAAAGAAAGGGAAAATTTAATATTCAGAAATCAATATAGGAGAATAAAATTCATGAGTTTATTTAGAGGAAGATCATGAAATTTCAACATCGAAAACTTAATTATAAATAATAAGATTATAACATAAAACCCTTTCCACTTTTGTAACTTTTGAATCATAAGCCCCATGAAAGAATGAAACTTATATGGATATGTCTATACCACAATTTTCTCTATAATAATTATAAAATAAATTCATGGTTATTATATATACCCCATAAAATAAGTAAGTGTTGAATAATTCATTGTGTCTCACAAAAGTAAAAGTGAGAAGAAAATCCATTACCTTATAAATGACTTCCTTCGTATGTGTTTGAACCTCCAATATAATAAATATATATTTATTATAAATAAATTATAAAACAATAATCATATATATCATACCATAAATTTGTTACTTATAACCTTTTATCACCAATTTATTAACAATTCTTTATTAAAATCATTATTTTGTGTAGTAACTTCTTCGTTTTATATGTATGTTTTGTTTCAGTAGTTTTGGTCCTTGAACATTGATCATGGTTACATCATATCTATAATGTTAATCATGATATAAATTTCATATATATTCAATATGTATGTGTGTTTTATTCCATAAAAGTATATATGAATATTAATTTCACCTCTTATATAGGCGTTTGAGTGTATGTACGCATGAACGTTGTTCTCACTTTTTGAAGGATAGAAAAAAATAAAGGTAAATAATAATTCACATTTAAAAAGTAATAATTATTTCATATAAATCATATATTTTATCAAATATATCCTTATTACCATCCATTTAAAAGCATAAATGAAAAATTAATCACATCGCTTTATTGAGGGGGTAGTACACACGTACGCGTTAGCAACGTTATTGTTTTCCAACGGATTTGAAGGTAACATGGTATATATGATATTATCATTCCATAAAAATAATTATTTAATAAATATAATATATAAAAATTAAACTCATCATAATACCCACCCATAAAATATTGTGATGAAAAATTAATTTTATCATTATATGGAGACAATAAGTCATATGTATTCATGAGTGATACTTTCACTTCACATTTTATGAGAAATAGGGTGGATAATGGTTTTTTAGAAATCATAATAAAATTTAATTATATTTATGATACTAAATTTATTATTTTATGATAAATAACATAGTTTTATATGAGGAAAAATAAGAAGTAAAAAAAGAAACGGGTAGGTTAAGGCAATTACCTATTCTTTGAAAGAACTCATTTAGTTATCCTCTTAAAGACCCTAGGGATGGTTTTTTGGGGAGAAAAGAACCTATGAAATTTTTATATGGACATTAAGAAGTTAATTTGGTAGGTTTTTGTTATGAAATAAGGCTCAATGTGGTGTAAATAATAGAAAGGATGTGTTTTCTTTTAGAAGGGAGGGAGAGGACACATTTAGAATTTCTTAAAACATTAAAATATAATAAATTCATTCCCAATAAAAATTATTAAAATGACTATTTATTAAATTAAAAAGATTATAGGTTCAAAATAACATCATAAAATTAAATTTATATATATTTTTGTTTCATTTTAAACAATATAATCTTTAATAACCCTTTTGTTAACAATTTTTGACATTAACCATGGTTGTAACTATTTCAATATTAAAGTGTTAATAATGTTTCCATAAATAGAAAAGTAACTCATAAATATACCATGTATGATATTTTTAACCACTTTCCTCATTTTTGGGTAATGAAAATATTTTTATGAATTTTAAATCCTTTAATGAAATATTATTTATTATAAAATATCATTAATGTCAATTTTAGAACTATTCATTTAATTCGGCTTTAAAGACACCAATTCTAAGATGGAATTAAAATATAATATTTTAGAACATTCCTAATATTTTATATTTATCTAAAAAATTTGTTGAAAATAATAATTCACATAAATTTTATTACTTTTAATATTTAAGAAATCATTTATTTTATTTCTCTATTAATTAAACAAACATTGCATTGAAATTGTATAAGAATTTTAGGTGATTATTAAATTACTAAAAATTATAAAAAAATTAATTTTAGAAAAAACATTATTTTCAATTTAAAATAAACATTTATAATCATAATACAGTTATTTTTATCCTTATGTAAAAAAATTAGAGCTATTAAAGTCAAGAGAGTGACATTTATATTTATACTTTTCTTAAAATAATATAAATTCCATAATCAAATAAATATGAAACCAAGTGACCATATATAAGATATTTTGAAATAAATGTAATAAATAAACTCATTGAATTTGATAAATTCAAGTGTTTGATAAATTTTAAATCCTTATCCCAAAGTTTTACTTCTATTTTACTCATTTTACCCTTACTGAGGTGACAAAAATTACTATGGTTACTATTCATATTGAAAAAAATAAAAGGAACCTATATAATAAATTTAATAATATTGATTAAAAATATGGAATCATATTTTTAGGATAAAATTTTTATAATTGGTATAAATTCATTTTAAAATAAGCATACAAAATACAGTGAAAAAATTTTTTTGGAAAATAAATAAATTTTTAAACATAAAACCGAATTTATTTTTATACAATGATTAGAAATAAAAAGTATATGAATGCATAAAATTTTATTTAATATATAATATATAAATTTTATTAAAATCATTAACCAATAATGATTAATTTAAATTCTTAAGATAAAAATGCATTACGCACATAAATTATTTTTTTAATAAAAAATATACATTATTTTCCAAATGATTTTTCATTTATTTTATAATTAATTTATAACCAATTAATTAATTTTAGACATATTTAAACCATAAATGTTTCTTAATGTATTCATCCATATTTATACATGACAATCTAACGACTATGCAATAATTTTCATATTAAATATTAATATTTTAATAGTATATCATGGTTTCTTTAACCTTGGCGATGTGTGTAATGCAAGCTATCAAAGAAAAAAAATTATTTAAAGAGAAATATATTCTAAAATATCGTGGTGTTACATTCTACCACCTTAAATTAAATTTATCCCTTAAAATTTTATCTCTCCAATATAAGAAATTGAAGTTATCTTTGTTTCATTACATCCTCAAGAACCACATTAGCTTCTCCGAATTTTTTATTCCTCCAAATATCTTTAACTGGGTGATTATTTTTACTCCTAAGTGTTTTATCACTATTATCCAATATTTTTAATGATGTTTCTTCATAATAAATATCATTCTTCAATTGTACTATCATGGAGTTCAGTGCATGTGAAGCATTAGATATGTACTTTCTTTGGAGTGATATATAGAACACATCATGATCATGAGATAGGTTTGGTGGATGTTCCAAGAAATAAACAAGCATCCCCCTTCGATTAAGAATATCAAAGGGGTAATATGCCTAGTTCTTATATTTTTATTCTTTCTAAATCTCATAACTTTCTTCCATAGAGAAATTCACAGAAACACCTTCTAACGAACTTGGAATTCTATATTATACTAATGATTATCAACATGACGTTTTTGTAAACTCTAAGCTACCATGATGTTCTACTCAATATCTATAAATTTCTCTACCACTTCCTCATATAGTTTAGGTCCCAATATCTTTATTTCTCTAACTTCATCCCATCTCATTATACCTATACACTTCTTTCTATATAGAGCTTTATAAGGATCCATTATAATTATCAAGTGAAATCTATTGTTGTAAGAAAAAACATCTTCAGTGAGTGGTTTATCCCAACCACCTTTGAAATACATTTAACATGATCTCAATATAGACCCTAGTATTGGAATGGTTCTCTCAGATAGATCATATGTATGATGATGATAACTAGTACTAAAATTCTACTTTATATTTAGATATTGATGAAGAATTATTCAAAACTTAAAGGTAAACCGCATATCCTGATCAGATATGATATAATCTGGTTCTTTATGAAACCTTACCGCATATTTAATGTAAATTATAGAAATCTGATCAAGATATATATATTTTATGATATTAATAAATTTTTCTAACTTCGTATGGTGATTTACTATAAACTAAATAGAATTATGGAATTTATAAATTTTGGGGTGTCTGGTGATAAAATCAATGGTGATTTTTCCCATTTTCATTATGGTATGGGTAATAGTTGTAAAATCCTCTTATAATTATATCTCTAAACCTTAACTCGTTGACATACCAACAACCAAGATACATACTATGAAATATATCTCTTTTTTGTCTCACAAAAAATACTATTTCATATCTCTATAAATATTCATGCTTCCAAGATTAAAAGAGAATGATCAACTATGAGCCTCATCCAATATCTCATCATTAGAATCAGGTATGGATGTAACACATACATGGTTCTTTAACCTTATCATTCCATAACAATCTAGGTTGAACTTCATTATATTTTTTCCCTTCTATAGTTCCACATATTTCTTTTTCACCACTTTAATTCTCACATGGATATATGGTCATTTGAGAAAGATATTTTTTCTCCACTAACATCATGATTACCAAATATATCCTTTAGAAATATAGAAATATTTGATCTTATGTTATCCTCATTATAGATAATCTAGCATGATTCTTGCAACTCAAAGCATCTTCCACCTTGTTCACTTTCCCAGAGTGGTAATGTATTGAGTGGTCATAATCTTTAATCAACTCCAACCATCTTCTATAGTTCTTATTAAAAATGTTTTGAGTGAATATATACTTAAACCATTTATGATCAATATATACATCACTCCTTTCTCCATAAATATAATATCTCCACATCTTTGTTGAAAAAATTACCGCATCTAAATCCAAATCATGAGTTAGGTAATTTTTATCGTGAACCTTTAATTTTCATGAGGCATAATCTATAACCATATCATTATACATTATAATGAATCTTATTCCCCTATTGTATTCATCACTATAAATTAAAATCTGTTCTTCACTTCATGATAATGTAAGCATAGGTGCATCAGCTAACCTTCCCTTTAGTTCCTTGAAAGTTTCCTCACATTCATCTGTCCAAAGGAACATGACTCCCTTCAAAGATAACTTAGTGAGTGGATCAAAATATCATGAGAAATTATAAACAAAGAACCAATAATATCAGTCTAAACCAATAAAACTTCATATCTCAGTCATGTTGGTTGATTCGGGCTAGTTTTTTAATAACGTTTGATCTTTGATTGATCCATGGATATACCCTTTCTAGAGATTATATAACCCAAAATTTAAACATTTTGTAGTCAAAATTCATTCTAATTAAATTTGTCATATATATTTTTATTCCTTTGAGAATTTAGAATAATACTAAATTTATCTTCATGCTCTTCATTTTTCATCGAATGTATAAGAAAATCATCTACAAAGACTACCATAAACATGTCAAGGTAATATCTAAAGTCCCTATTTATTAAATATATGAGGATTGCGGGGGAATTAGTAAAATAAAATGGCATAACTATATATTCATATTTTCCATACATTTTATAGAATTTTTTTGGGTATGTCTTCTTTCTTGATCTCCAAGTGATGATACCAATAATAAAGATCAATCTTTGAAAATTTTTAATCTCATCACAGTTGATCAAACAAGTGATAAATGTGAAGAAAATCATAATTATTCTTTATTATGATATTGTTAAGTTCCCAATAATAAATTCAGAGTCACATTGATCCATCATTCCTCTTAACAAAAAGAATAGGTTCACCCCAAGGTGACACACATGGACGAATGAATCCCGTGTCAAGATTATACTGGTGTTACGTTTTCAATTCCTACAACTCAATCATGGTCATTCAATATAGAGTATTTGGAATAGGTGTATCACTATGTATGAGTTATGTTGAGAATTAAACATCATTATTTGGTGAAAGACTAGGAATTTCTTCCAGAAATACATCAATAAACTCCCACGAAATAGGCATATCATCAATTTTGAGTTTTTTTCTAATTATCTGAAATAAACATTTTATTTTAATAGGAATCAAGACTCATACAATGGATGAAATTTCCATTAAAAGTTCATATTTATCATTTAAACTATATAAGATAGTAATTTGGTTTATAATATAAAATTTGACTTCCCTTCCTTATAAATTGATGTTCAGTTTATATAATGATATCCAATCCATGACCAAAATAACATAGAATTCAACTAGAAAGAGAATTATAAGATTTTTAGGAAGCACATTCCCACAAACTTTAATCAAAGAAGAATCATAGAATTGTGATTTTATCATCATACCATTAGGGTTTTTTACTTATAATTAAATATCTTATCTTTCATGTGATCTAATTATACGTTTATCAAATTCTTCAAATATAAAAAGTTGGGTAGATCCAAAATCAAATAAGACATTATAAATTATAGATTGGATGTTAAGTGTGCCTTTTACCACTTTGTTATCATACTAAATAATGGAAATAGTGATAACCTAAGGTTTATATTTTTTTCTAGGGTTAAGATGTTTCTAATGTCCATCAGGGTCATTAACCTTCAATTTTGATAACTAGTTATCATAATTCCAATACTCCTGGATTTTGAAACATTGGAGTGTGGGTAGTTCATTATATGGTTTCTTCCTCTATTATCAGCTAACTTATTCCAATCAAAATGAAATTTGATTTCCCAATGATCTTAATTTCCACCATTAAAACATTTACCAATTCATTTAAGACAATTTCCACTATGTTTTAGTTTTAGGGTATGGTGGAGGTTTCCTTTGATGGTACGAACAACTTGTCTTTTAGTATTAATTTATGTTTAATAATTTCCGCACATTATCAAACCATCATGTCCAAAAAAAATTAAATTGCATGACTACATTATAACATCAAAACTAAAATTAGAGGATATTTACATGTAATTTTAAATTAATTTATAAGAATATATATAAATACCACAACTTGTAATTCTGTTATAATTGATGATCTGGTGGAATAGATAACATCACACTATCATTATATTGTAAGATCCAATTACATAATCCCACTAGCGGTGATCAAAACATCCACTAAAATCTCTAAATTACGTTGTAGAATCACTAGGTGCTAGCATGTATGATCCTGCTTTCTTTTGTTTCCCATAGTTTATCATGGTATAACTATTCTCAAGATGTGAATAAATATTGATGATTTCTCTTTGTCATGCGAGAGTAAGGGGGAGAGAACTCTAAATATATTGATCTATCTTGAGGTATTTATAGATATTTAATCTATATATTATGTATAACCAATTGTGTTCTATAAATTGATATAATTAGATATTTATTATGGCAGTTATAGGGTTATAAATAATCACATTAAAACCATTCAATATTTATAATTCTTAATTTAACCCATATAAAATATTATTATTATTATTATTATTAATTTATTGACATGTTAAATTCCTTTAAGATTAAATATTATTTATATTATTTCCAATCAGACCATTAGAATTGGTCCTCTTTCTCCCATTGATATTTACTATTCCTCAAATAATGACTATTTAGTAAATAAATTTCACTACATTATTCTATAAAAAAATTAATACATATTATATTCAATAAACTTGAAAATAAATATTTATTATTATTATTTAACACTCTTATTCTATTGAATAAATTTTAAATAAATTATGGTGATCAACCAAACCTGAATAGATGTTAATTATTCTATCTTTATAAATTAAATACTATAATTTAACTGATACTATGGATACACAGTGTGTGTGACCCTCTAGGCCCTTTTTTCTAAGTGGCATTAGGCATTTCCACTTAATGTATAAGGTTAGCATATAGAAACATTCCAAGGATCATATAAAGAAATAAGTTAATTTCATAATGACATCCAACCTCCTATGAACATTTTTCGTGTAATATAATGCCTTTATCATGATATCTCTAATCAAACAGGTTTCATACTGGTACAATTAACCTATATACTTAATGTCACTTTATTATACATTTTAAAAATTAACTTTCACACTAAGACCACTAAAAACCATGTCCATGGATTTATGTAG
Organism: Viscum album; assembly: GCA_963277665.1. Lineage (NCBI taxonomy): Eukaryota > Viridiplantae > Streptophyta > Magnoliopsida > Santalales > Viscaceae > Viscum > Viscum album. Next base: position 1,846,863,650 of record OY728143.1, on the reverse strand, counting down.
GCAGTTTCATTCCCATCAAAGGGCTTAAGATATCAACTTTCATCAAGGGACATAAGGGATAAATCCTTTATCTCATTATCCATTAATGCAATGTCACTCATGACACACATAACATATCTTACCTCACCACAAGAAATGTCATCTTGGTTCTTTTTTCAATAAATCAAAATGTATGAATCGTGATATCCATTCATTATAATCTTAATGTTGAAGGATTTATACACACATCTACATATAGAAACATCCAATGACACATGGAAATAAGTATATCCTATTGATGAATCTATTCTCATAACCTCATATCATGAAGATTAAGAATGGAGAAACCCATGAGATCGTGTCTCAATGTCTTATGATCCTCCTACCTTGATATCCTATATCATTTATGTCCCATAATACAATATAATTTGGATATAGAATAAGGTTTAATAATAATGTCTTTTCACCTCCAGGTTATCCTCATAGTGGGGAATTGTTATGTCCTTTCAGCATGACATATATTATTAAGACATTATCTTTAAAAAATCTTATAAAGTAACAATAATAATTTGATAATAAAATATTAATAATTAAAACATGTAATCAAATACTATAAAAGTTAGTTCTAGGGTACTAACTTCAATATACACTCACTTTCACTAGATCCAACTGATAACAACTTTCCATCCACTAGATATCACATTATACTAATGCCTATGATGAGATAATTCCTTGGTTGAGTTGTCCTCCATGTTTTACTCCATGGATACTCTTCTCCCCTCAACTTCAAATCATTGAGAAAAATCCCTCAAGATATGAAACATCCAAAGTATGTGATTTTTTCTTTTGGGGTGACCTTGGATACTTTGAGAGAGTCACCATTGTAGTGTTTTAGCAATAAATTGTGATAAGATCTTTACTATTAGTTAACACATCAAATTATTGGATAAATTTTTTGAATTAGTATTGCTTCCTTGGCTACCTAAAAAGCCACAATATACTTAGAGTCCATTATAGAATTTGTAAGAACTGGAGACTTTGAACTCTTCCATATCACAAATTCTTCATTAAGATAAAAGATATATCCAAACTAAGAGTTCATATAATTTTGATCTATCTGAAAGTTAGCATCTATATAACCCTCGATGAATAGCTCTTCATCTCCTTGATACACCAAGTACATATCCTTAGTTTTCCTCAAATGATTAAAGATATCCTTGATAGTTGTCTAATGGTTTTTATCTAGATCTTCTTGATATTTTCCTATCATGCTCAAAGCATAATCAATATCAAGCCTCATATATAACATGATATACATGATGGATCCTATCACAAAATAATATGGGATCTTACTCATTCTCTCTATTTCCTCTTGGGACTAAGGACACATTTTCTTGGAAATATATATACCATGTGTCACTTGAACCAATTCCCTCTTATATTGTTCCATATAGAACCTCTTCACTATCTTGTTAATGTATAACCTTAAATTAGTCTAAGAAGCTACTTAGATATATCATTCATGATCTTGATTCCTAGATTGTATGATGTTTAACCTAATTACTTCATGGAGAGGTGCTTACTCAACCATGTCTTAACCTATTGTAAGGTCAGTATATAATTTCCAATTAGTAATATGTCATCAACGTATACTATTATGAAAATAATTGTACTCCTACTACACCGCTTGTAAATACAAGGATCAAATTCATTATTAATGAAACCAAATTACTTTATGGATTCATTGGATATAATGTTCCATGACCTAGATGATTACTTTAATCCCTAAATGGATCCCTGTAAGTTTCATAAATTTTCTCATTTTATAGAGTAACAAACCCTTTTAGTTTCTTCATATACACATCCTCTTGAAGGTTTCCACTAAGGAAAAAATTTGTTCATACATTTATAATATATCATAGTCATCGAAAGCTACTATAGAAAGTATAATTCTTATGGGTTTAAACATGGAAACTAGAAAAACCAATTCATCATAGTTAATGCCTTGACATTTTCTATACCATTTGGCCACTATCTGTGATTTATTGGTTATTAAATTACCTTACATGTCTAGTTTTCTCTTGAATACCCATTTACACCTAATGGGTTTTACATCAACATGTGAATCAATCAAAACCCAAACAAGGTTTTGATACATGGAATCTATCTCAAAATTCATGGATTATTTCTATATTATTGTTTCTTATATCTTTAATACCTCTTTATAGGAGTGATTATAATTATTTTCAACTAATAATGATTCACTATCATTAGTGACTAGAAAATTATATCTATCTAGCTCTCTTAACTCTCTGGCGCTCCTACACAGTACTTGTGTTTTTGGAACAACATCTTAAATGGGGACCTATGGAATCGGTTCTTGCACAAAATCTTATGTATCTTGAGCATTAACTTAATCAAAGTCAATCCTGATCCCACTATCCTTCTTCGGGATGTGATCCCTCTTAATAAATATTTTCTATCTTGTGATAGTTAAATATTTTATGAAGGGTTTTATAGATAGTATCCCCTTATTTCTTTTGGATACCCTATAAAGATACACATTATTTCGCATGATGTTTGTTTGTTTCTTAAGATAGCGTTAATAAATTCCTCACCCCCCCCCCCATGCATGAACATGTGAAAAAGTGGGTTTCTTTCTAGTATATAACTTGAAGGGAGTTACATTTTCATCTTTAGTTGGTACTGAGTTTAGTAACTATAATTTATTCTATAATGCATATCTCCAAAATTATAATGGAAGGCTTGTGCCACTAATCATTGGCCTTACCATATCCTACATGGTATGATTCCTTCTTTCACTAACACCACTCCACAGTGGTGTATAAGGTTGTGTGAGTTGAGATAAAATCTCATACTCTCATAGAATTTTAATAAATTATTGGTTAAGATATTCACCACCTTAATTAGATCAAAGTTTCTCTATCTTCTTATGAAACTAATTTAAAATATCATTATTGAACTATTTTAAATTCTCAAAGGATTCACACTTATACCTCATTAATTAGATATAATTGTAACTTCTCAAGTCATCAGTAAAAATAATAAAGCATAAAAAAATACCTCTACCTATAATTGAAAAGGTCTATACACATCATTGTGTACCAAATCTAGAATCTATGTAACCCTTTCACCTTGACCACATAATGGAGGTTTGGCCATCTTAAATTGAAAAAAATCATGTCATCTTTCAGTTGTATTAATCTCAATGGAGTCTAAGTAACCATATTGATAGAGATTTTTCAAACGCTTATCATCTACGTGAATAAGACAATGATGTTATAACTATGTATTATATGAGTCACATGTATTTGCTTCATTTTCAATTTCAAGTATTTTGTTTTTTTATTTTAATACATAAATATTTTTAATCAATTATGTCATAACATAACATATTCTCTCTTTATAAAAGTACCAAATTTTATTTCCAAAGCTAAAAATAAATCCATCCATATTTAAAGAATAAATAGAAATAATGTTCTTATTAACACTATGCACATAATAATAGTTCTTTAAAAAAATCATTCGTATTGGCCATGTGAGATTTTAGTATCCAATAGGTACAGTATGAGTCCTCTCTCTATTGGAATCTTGTAGATCTACCTCATATCTGGTAATATTCTGAAATATACTTGGATACTATATTTAGATAAAAATGTGAGAACTATAGGAAATATCTAACAACCAACATATAGATATGTAAAGATTACACTCAATAATAAAATCACTTAAATATTCCCCTTGTTTCTTTAGTTAATTTAAATTCCTCACCACATGAAAAACATATTGCACCCTATTTATTTTCTTATGTTTAGATCTTCTTCTTGGAAGGATGGTTCTCTAAATCATTAGACATGGAATGATTATTTATCCCATTTACCTTGGGATTCCTATTATTATTCCCTATAATAAAAAGAGGCTTTTCATGAGAATGTCAGTATCTACTTGTATAATGATTCTAAGAAGTTTTAAAAGGTCCTTCTCACTATTTTTCATATTATAATTTACAATAAAATAGGAGAATTTATTAGGTAGTGAGGAAAGAATGATGTTTTTTCAAAGATCATTAGGGATCTTAAAACCCATGATGTCAATTCACTCAATGAATAATACCAACTTGGCATCATGTTCCCCAGCTGGTTCCACCTCTTTAAGATTTTACTTGAACAATGCATATGAGATCTCATATCTCTTTGATCTCACCTTCTCTTGATAGAGATACTTAATGTGAGAAATGATGTTATCTGCATCCATATGCTCGTATTAATTTAGAATATCAATTGAAATATAGGATAACATGAAATATTGTACATTCATATCATCATTCATATGTTTTAAATAGAGAGATACTTGTTCCTCATTGGCCTCTTTGGAAAGCGATTTATGAAGTGGGGTTTCAACATGTATGATTTCCATTCGTGTTGTATTATAACATGTAAGAACCTATAAAATTCCTATAAATTTGTGTCATTGAGAGGTTTATCCTTATATAGTAGTTATCATAGTGATATTTCAAAAGTTTTTTTTATTTTCCATTTTCCAGAAAATAATATAATATAATTAGAACTTATTTTGATTACAAAAATAGATTAATAATTTTAAATTTAATTAAAATATTATTAACGTATCACTATTTGTATAAACTAGATAGTCATTTTCATGTGTTTCATAATATCTTATCTCATATATATTCTAGTTTCAAGGATCCATATTCCTCTTATCATAACCAAAACATGGTATTGGTAAGCTATTTGAAGGGTTTTTTTTAGGAATAACTTTCTGATAACATTAACCCATTATTCCTTGATCTATTAAGTGGACTCCCAAATACTGAATTCATATTTTAAATATTTACACAAAATTTTCCTATTAATTACACAAAATTATTCTTAGGAAGTAAACCGTTGATGTGAACTAAGTTAAGTCAACCCAAAACATCAAGTTAAAAGTTTAATGATAATTGAAACCACTCCAACTTGGGTTGGTCAGGCACTTTGAACTATATGGTCATTTCTAACTTAAGTAGTTGAAAGATATATTGACCTAATATTTTAATTCTAGGTATTTTTATCATTATTTTTAAAGACCATTTTTATTCCTTTACGTGCTTTGTTAGTATTAAGTGGATTTTACTTAAGTGATTAATCGTGTGTGGTAAAACATTTACACATATTTTTTTTAAATTTTATTCAATCTTGAATTCTTGTTATTTCATTTATTGGGTGATCTTATAGTATTAACATATATAAATAATTAACAATGAAACTAAAATAAATAAAATATAAGTGTCATGATCATGAGATTATCTAATAGTTAGCTTATCTATTAGATGACAAACTAACACATGATCCTAGGGGAAACACTTTAAATCATATCTCAGTTCATGTTGCGGTATTCCACCATTGAATCATATGTATCACCTTGATTAGTTTCACATTGAATCCCTAACTTAGACATCCTCTACTCTCTTGAGAGATCCATCCTTGTATAAGATTTTAACTCACTCATAGGTGGGGGGATCTAATTATTAGAGAAAGAGGGTTGGCATAACAGAAACCATGGGAACATGGGACCTTACATAATAAGGTGGGGATAGCACACATGAAATCAATAATAATGTATCTATAATAAAATAAAATAACACAATCACATGAAAGGTCTAGTATAATATCATGATCATCTATGAATCAATAAATTAGAATACATTTACAATATAGTTATCAATTACTTTGATTCATTATTTAACTAAGATAATGCACTGTGAATTCATCTGATTAATTCTATTAATCTTAATTCCATCCAATCATCCTCAACTCAACAGCATCTATAATTTAAAAAAATTAACTTCATTTATAATTAATATAGTACAAAAATGTACTTTGAGGTAGATTTATGTGTTCAGGAAAAATTAAAACAGGGAAATTAATTTAATATTTATTTATTTAATCGTATTACATGGCATGCATTGTCGAATGAATGACACATTGGACACATAATCAATAGGTTTAATTATATATTTAATTATTATTTTTGAAAAAATTTGAGAACATTTTTAGAATTAGACTATGCTACAAGTTAAAAGTACATGGTGTGTACATTTATTATGTTAGTGTCTATAACACACACCATGGGAATGGGTGTGTTCTCTACCTATGGGCAACCTTAAGGTATAATATTTGTAGTCCAACTTAAATGGTGTGTAACATAGGAATTTCATAACATGTATGTCCACATTTCATATATCTAATACATGGATCATTAATACATCCTTTGTTCTCAACCATGAGAAGACATAGACTACATTGTGTGAGTACTTACACAACATATATTTCTACATCTCATGTTCCATTCTGTCCAAATCTAAATGTTGATACACTTTCCTTATATTATAGATCCAATTGGGCTAGATCAATATGACTTTAAAGCGTGATATTCTTATAAAAAAAGATTACTTTGTGTTTATATAATAAGTACATGCGATGTACTCTAGTTTTTTCTAGGAAAAGCCTTTAGCACCTTCAGATAGTGTGAATCGAAGTCTTCTTCATTGATAATCATTAACAGATTAGGAGTTATGTTATCAAGAACAAATAAATAGAAGATAAGATTAATTTGAAAATTAAAAAAAATCATTATAATTACAAGAAAATTCAAACACATGGAACCAATCAATGAATAATAAATAATTATAAATTAAACTTGTGATCACTCTCATAACGCTTGTAGGTTTGAAGTGTAGCAGAAGCATCCATTGATGGTATGATCAACTTGGTTTTTAGTCTTAATTTAAATGTAATCATTGTCATATGTGATTAGAATTCCATTTATAATGAAACTAATATATTACTTGACTAGATTAATAAACTATAACTAAAAGTAGAGTATCATCACAAGTAATTTAAAATTAATTTATAAGAAGATATTTAAGTACCTCAACTTTTAATTCCACTTTCATTGATGGTCTGGTGGAATAGCTCATGTCACACCATCATTGTGTAATAGGATCCAAGGGAAGAATCCCTTTAGAAGCGATCCACATGTGAATCACAATCTCTGAATTATGTCTTATAATCAAAGGTTTCTAGCATGAATGGTCATGATCGCTTGCATTGTTCGTAGTTGATCACAATCGAATTATTCTCAAGAGAGGAATAACTATTGATGATATATTATTTCCTTGAGAAAGTAGGAGAAAAGATCAATCTATAACTCTTTATCTCTCTCTATATATTTAGAGAGTCTCACTCTATCAATTGTGCATAACCAATTTTTTTTTAAAGTGATATAATTAAATATTTATTATTGTGCGTTTAGGGTTGTAAAATTGTAAACTAAACCCTTTTCATATTTATAATGCTTAATCAAACCCATGTAAAATAATAATAATAATAATATCTTTATTATTAATCACTTTAAATGTTCTATAAATTTAAGAATAAATATAATTTATATTACTTTTAACTGGACCATTATACTCGGTCTGCTTTCCCATGTCGATATTTACCGATACTCAAATAATAAATATTTAATTAATAAATTTTTCTACATTATTCTAAGATAAATATAATAAATATTATATTCACAAAACATGAAATTAAATATTTAATATTATTATTTAACTCATTTATTATTTCAAATAACTTGTGATTAAATTATAAGGATTAACCAAACTTTAATAAATTTTATTTATTATATCTTGTTAAATTCAAAGCTAAAATTTAATCTAGATTTGGAATACACTAAGTGTGTGACCCTCTAGACCATTTTCACAGTGGAATTTGGAATAAATATATAATGAGCAAGGTTAGAGTATAGAAACATGTCAAGTATCTCGTAGAGAAATAATTTAATTTAACAATGACAACCAACCTCTTATGAACACTTATTTTATAATATAATCTCTTTATTGCAATGTCTCTAATAAAGAAAGTTTCATGTTAGTACCATCAACTTATATGTTCAATATCTCTTTATTTGACTTTCTAAAAATGATAATTCCCACCGAATACCATGCCCATGAATTTATGTAGGAAGTTTCATTCCAAAAACTGGTCCTAATATATCAACTTTGGTCAAGGTAAACAAGGGATAAATCCTTTCTCACATTATTCCTAAATAAATATCAATTATGATGTACTAAACATATCATACGTCACCGCGAGCATATATCATCATAGATTTCATCGATAAATTAAAGTGCATGAGTTATGATATCTTGTAATGATAATATTAATGTCAAAGGATGAATACACATGTCTTCATTTAGGAACATCCAATGAAACATGGAAATGTGGATTGACTATTGATGAATCTATTCTCATAACTTTATATCTTGGAGATTACCAAGGTAAAGCACCATGAGTTGGTGTATGAATGATTTATGAGCCTTATACCCCAGATATCTTATATCTTATGTGTCTAATCAGACAATAACATCCATCCATGTAATAAGGTTCAATAATAATGTCATGGAACCTCTAGATTATTCTCATAGCGGGGAACATCTATGAATTTTCCACACAATCAATAATCTTAGGAAATTATCACATAAAAATTATATACATATGAATAATAATAATTTGATGTGAAAACATCATTAATAATAAAAAATGTAATTAATTACTAAAAAAAAAATTTCTAGGGAACCAACTGTAACACATATTTCCTTTAATAATTCAAGCATAATGGATAGATCATCTTCTTCTCTCCATGGTTTTTAGAATTACCTTTGAATTCAAACATTCATTTCTTATCAAAACAATGAGATTGATGGATAAATACAATATTTATATCAACCTTGATAGCATATAAAATTATTTATTTATACCTATTAAACTATATTTTGTCTAATGACCTTTGGATACTTGGTTTTAAGCCACTGAAAAATAGAAAAATATTACATTATGTTTCAATGATAATACCAGAAGTGTACTTCACAAGTCTTTTAAAATTTACCTCATATGTACTAATAGATTAATCATCCTTATACTTTAACTCAGAAAATTCCTTCTCCATTTTCATACGAAGAATTCAAGGGATATATTTATAGATAATAATCTCTTAAAAACATCCCACTCTATAGAGTCTATTTATTATTGTTTCCTCATATTCTTGATAATATTCTACCATTGATCTTCTCATCTTTCAAAACAATAGACAATAAAAATAGATTTTTCTTGATATAAACATTCGATGATGAAAATTATCTTTTCAATGGTTTTGATCCATTTCTCAGCAATTAATTGATCAGTGGACCCATTAAAAGTAGGTGAATTTTTTCTCATGAAGAACTCAACAGGACATTGTTCCCTCATTTTCTAGTTTGAAATCTTATCATTATTCATAGCTTGTGAAATATTTATAGGAATTGTAATGATATTTTTTATTCATGTTCCCAAAACATTTGGTTTTTTAGGAGTTAAATCATTTCATTTTTCATCTCATTCAACATTAACATGACTCCTTCGGGTTCCATCCACCAACTAAAACAAAAAGTAATAGTATTGGAAAAAATTATAGTGGGAAACCACGTAATCATGAAAAACTATTTATTATATGTATAAATCTTGACCCCTTATTTTTAATATGTGATAGTTATGTTTAACCTTGGCCTTCTATGGTCATCACCAAAACCTTAGGATTCATCATATACTTGAACCCATTCGTAGGGTCATCACTAAAGTTTTCTTATCCTAGTTTCCACAGCTTACTAATTATTTACTATGATACCAAATATAGAAACCCATACTTTTAATAAATAGATATTACATCTTATTATATGAATATTCATTATATAACTTAACCATCCATGCTTAAATTATGTAGGTATTATATCTTGGAAACATGAAAACCTGATTCATAAGTGAACTATATAACCTCTCTCTAATTTCTTCATAACTATCACACTTATTAGAAATATCATACTCAATACCTTTCTTTATAACTTGGTGAAAGGAAAAATAAGAAAGGGTGATCTCATATGCTCAATAAAGGTAAATAAGGAAGATATAAATGATCTCTTAAACCTAACATGAGCATAAGGGTATGAGAACATGATCATAAAATTTTAAAACCATACCGTGGATATCATATATCATAATATTGATACATTTAATAAATCTTGTAAATTAATAAGACATGAATTGTAATGGAATCAAGGAATATAATCCATGAGTACATAACATTAGCATAGGACATAGAGTTTTTCCATAAACATAATCATAGAATATTATTTCCTTAGTAATCAAGGATAAATTATAATTCTATCATTGGGGATGGGGTTTACTCATCATTCCATCATAGTATTAAAGTTTCAATCACAATATTATTATGGTGGACATAGTCCCTTATTGAATTGGGTTTACTCCCAATTCTTATCTTGTTTATCTAATAAGATATCCATATTTACCTAATTTATTAAAGGTGTTTATAATTCTATGTCGATCCATAAAATAATTAAAATCATACATATGGGTTTCACTAGATCATTAAACACTCTATATATCATAACTCATTAAAAATAAATAGGTTTCATGAACATTTCATCATGGCATAACCTGTGGAAAAGAAATGGGTTTCGTAAACATCTTATCTTCATAACCATAAAAAATCTAGATAATGAATAATGATTGTATCATTGAACATATCCATAGTAAAGTTTAGGAAGCATAAAAGGATTTCATCTTAGATTTAAAACTATTTTGAAAGATCAATTGAAACATTTATTGAGTAAAATATCATTTTCGCGTTGAGATCACATGTTTAAAATCTAAAAATTTTCCAAATATTAAAAAAGTAACCTTTTAAAAATGTAAAATAAGCATACAATTATTTATTGGTTATGAGGGAAGGAAATTTCATTCATGGTGTATATGTTAATATAAATATTACTTCCACATTTTTCGAAAAAAGTCAAAAGTACCTCATTCATAAAATGAAAAGAAGATTAATTTTAAACCATTTTGTAAAATTTAAAATGTGGGTAAAAAAGAATTTTAAAAAAATGGAGAATGTTAAAAAAAATCATGAACTATATTTTATAAAACATGGACATCAAAGATAATGTATTTTTGACTAGATAATGAAATAAGATCAGTATTCTTTAAGACATTCTATTGGAATATAAAGTACTTAAAGAAAGAAAAATGAAATAAAAACATTTAATATCTATAAATTACTAGATTATAATAAAATTGATGAGTTTTTTAGAGTTATATCATGAAATTTCATCATTGAACACTTAATTATTAATAGTCATAACAAATAATTAGATTGTAACATAAAAACCTTACCGCTTTTATAACTTTTGAATCATAAGACACATATGCATGATTGATTATATTGTTTTCCAATATATTTGAATATATGAATGAAAATGTGATATTATATTTCTAGATGAATAATTATTTAATAAATATAATATATAAACATTAAACATGTCATAATACTCATTTATAAAATATGGTGATGAAAATTTAATTATATCTGAATGTGGAGATGATAAGTCGTAGGTACGCACAGGCGATACATTCATATCTCATTTGATGGGAAAGAGGGTAGATAATTTTGGTTTTATAATCATAATAAAATTTTAATATATTTAGGATACTTGATTTATTATCTTATGATAAATATCACATATTTTGTTATGGTAAAATAATAAATACAAATAAAATGATTGGTTAATTATATTACCTCTTCTTTGAAAGAACACTGTTAGTTCTTCTCTTAATAACACTAGGGTGTTATTTAAGGGATACCAGCACCTCTATAACATACATATAGAAGTTTATAAGGTAATGTTTTCAGTTTTGGTTGATCTAGAAGGATCAAAGTTGTGTAAATAAGAGAAATTAGGGGAATCCTTTGATAAGGGAGGGATAGGACACAATTGAAATTTATAAAAAAAATTAAAATACAATATACTAATTCTCAATCTAAATGATTCTAAATGACCATGAATTCAAATAAAAATGTTATAGACTCTATATAATATCATAAAATTAAATTTAGACATGTTTTAGTGTAATTTAAATCTTATCAATTTGATTAAGCCCTTCTTAACAATATTTGACCATAACTGCAGTAACAATTATTTCAACCTTAAAGGATTAATAATGAAATAATAAATGGAAATGTGACTCAAAATGGAACATGAATGATCTTTTCAACCACATTTAATTCATTTTGTTGAATATAATATTTTTATGAATTTACAATCATTTAATAAAATATTATTTATTACAAAATATCTTTAAAGTCAATTTTGGAACTATTCATTTAATTTGACTTTAAAGATACCAAGACAAAGATATAATTATAATATAATATTTTTGAACACCCCCAATATATCATATGTATCTAAAAAATACTTTTAACATAATAATTCACTTATATTATATTACTTTTAATATTTTTAAAATCATTTATTTTGTTTTTATATTAATTGAATAAATATAGTGGTGGTGTTGCTTAATCATTTTAGGTAATTATTAAATTACTAAAAATTATAAAGACATTTATATGATAAAAAATTATATATATTTAAAATAAATATTTATAATTGAACTTATCCACTTTTTATCATTTTGTAAAAAAAATAGAGATATTAAAGTCAAGAGAGTGACATTTTGTATGTATTCTTTTATTAAATTAATATAAAGGTTATAATCAAATAAATTTGGTACTAAGTGACCATTTTTAAGAGTATTGGATGAAAAGGACCAAAACACACTCATAAAATAATATAAATGTAGGTTTTAGATAAATTTTAAAGCCTTGCCCCCAAATTTTAATCCTATTTTTCCCGTTTTACCCCTACTGGGGTTGCAAAATATATTATGGTTACTTTTCATATTGGACAAAAATAAAATGGACTTATTTAACAAATTTGATCCACCTAATTATAAATATGAAATATATTTTCCAAGATACCATTTCAATCAGTGTCGTAAATTTATTTTAAAATAAATGTGAAAACATGATGAGAACAACTTTTTTTAAAATACTTTTTTAAGTAAAATAGAGGATTTATTATTATCTCATGACTAGAAAAAAATAGATGATTGTTAAATAAAATATTTAACATATAATATATTAATTTCATTAAAATAAATCCCCAATATTTATTTATTTAATTTAATAAGATAAAAACACATTACACACATAAAAATAGTTTTTTAGAAAAACATATACTTTATTTTCAGATGATTTTTATTTTCATTTATAATGAATTGATAACAAAATAATTACGTTTATCCAGAAGTAAAATACAAAACAAAATTTAGTTAGTCTTATTCATTCCCACAAATCAAATTTCTATGCAATAATTGTCACATAAAAATATAATATTTTTATAGTATATCATGGTTCGTTTAAACTCAGTGTTGTGTGTGAAGCCAGTTTAAAAAAATAAAATTTATTTAAAGAGAAATATATTCCAAAATATTGGGGAGTTACAGTTGAGGATAATTATCATATTTGGAATATTAGTTTAAGACACTACAATGTTTGGACAATAGTTAAACATTTTAGGAAAGGACTATTAAAGGATATTTTAAAACATGAGTTTAATTATTCTAGAGTAGGTAACCCTTTCCAATATATAAAAGACTGTAATTTTAGTTTTAAACCTATTGGTGATGTCTCAGCTTCCTAATAATTATAGTTAATTCACATTTATCTTTTCATAGATAAAAACTATAAGTATCAAAAGCTAACACTATATGTAAGTCCTAGTTTATGATTACATAAGGTAAAATTTGTTTTATTTGTTTTTTCTTAAATTTAATGCACACATAATTTTTAAAAGTTTTTTTTAAAAAAAATTAAAAATCCTTATTATTTTCATTATTTTAAGTGATCGTGGTAGTGAGTTTGTAAATTCTACTTTTGAAATTTTTTATATTAAAAATGGAAATAAACTTAACTTTTTAGCACTAAGATCTCTATAATATAATATTATAGTCAAAATGACAAATAAAACACTCCATGAAATTTTCTTGTTAATATATGATAAATGTTTGGATGCTAATAATTTTTAAGCTAAAGTTGTTACTACTTAAGTGATATGGATTTTCTCGGATGATACCTAAATTAATTTTGAGTTTTTAGAGTAATCAAGATATCCCTATAGGTAAAATGATAAATTTACCCTAGTAGAAGACCTCAGAAAAATCATATGATGGTTTTGTTGATTTTGATGTGTAGTGCTGACACCTGAGATGATCTGATATAGAATTTTGAGAATGGTGGGGACTTGATAAAAATATATTATGTATAAAAATATTATTTTTCAACCCTTGTGTATGTATTTGTGATAAAATGCTAATATATATTGAATGAAGCATTGGATTGGAAAACTAAGACTATGGCCACATCTTGATTGTGGTTTTTACACTAGGAGAAATGTTATTTGTATTCGCATCAGACCCCTTTGATTTTTTTTGGAACTAAGGAATAAATTAATTAAATTAACTAATTAATTGATCAATTAGCCTAATTATGTTGAAAACCCTAGAGCTCCTCAATTAATATCATGTTATGAAATCTCTCTATGGTTATCCATATATTTTATCAGCATGACCATATAGAGAAGAATATGAGAAATATGATTTTCAGGCATTGATAACATATTGGAGTAATGATACTGGATCTATAATGACATCAAAAAATAAAACCATGGCAGAAAAAAGTTTTTAAGTAACGATTAATTGAAAAGATTTAAATCTTTTTATTTTCATGTTTATTTATCATATTGATTTTTAATATGTTAAATATCATTTTATATATATTTTTTCCCTCTATTTTGGCATGTCCTAATAAAATTATTGATTTATAATGGCATGGAGTATCACTCATTTTGTATTGTTTTATTCGTTCCTTGGTTTTCATGCCTATGATTAGTGTTTGGGTTGACAAAAAACATCACTCATAATCATATTTAATGTATATTGGATTTATCTCATTATTCATTGTGTATTATTTGGGAACCTATAAGTTTTCGTAGGAGAATAAAAAATTCAAAGAGGGGGTGAACTAAAATTTAAACACTAAATCTATAAATACAAAGTAAAAATTCAAAAAAAACTATATTGAAATTATAAAGTGATTAAAGTGATGAATTTGATAGAATAGAAAATGATAAATATATTTCACATTATAAATTTAATATAAATTTAATTAAGTGAGAAATAATATTGGAAGGTGGATGAGTAAAATTTATGCAATTTATGCGTATCGATATCAGATAATGAAATATATAAATGTAAAATAAGACAAAAAATTTGATAAGGTGTTTAGAAATAGAAAAATATATGCCCCTAATTTTCCACCCTTGATTCAAGACATGTGTATTATTAGACATTCCCTTGATTATTAACAGATATTTAAAGCAACTAGCTTCACTTGTTTTTAACAGACATTGCAAGAAACCAACTTCTCTTACTTTTTATTTGATATAAAAAGAAACCTAAGGTACGATGAAAAAAGATAATTTTTTTAGAAAAGATCCATCACAATTTAATTCTTGTATCACTATTGAAGGATGGATATAATTTTTGATATATACATAGAGAGAAATGTGAGTACCTTTATGATTTGGAAATGAATATTGGCTCTTTGAGAGGTAGACTTAGAGAAATATAGTGATTTGGTGTCTTGATTTGAGCGATGATATGATTCATAGGTTAGGTGTGAATTTAAAAGCCTCCTTTATCCTATATTTATATCATTCTAAGATATTAGGATGTTATAGGTTCAATCTATCAATAGTGGCTAAAGAGAATACATTTCTACCATATAGTTAATAAAATCCTAGATCTAGTGTTTATACGCCCTTGAATACTCAATATACTCTATTGGGTATCAAACGGACTACATGTAAGATAATGTTGACAAAAATCCCACATTGGGTAGTCAGTGCACCACTATTGATTATTCAGTGGACTTTTAGAGGATGATGCCATTACAATCTAGGTCATTGGCTTGCGAGTGCTGCATGTTCTACTTCACTTTCAACTAGTGTATCCTCTACTACCTTCAAAGAAACTCTAAGGATATTTTAACATCATTCCATGATCTTGAATTATGAAAATTTATTTGTTTAACCCTTTAACATAGTCATAAAGTTTCATTTTAATTGAATTTAATATATCTATAAGGATCATTAATCCCATGACATAATGTCAAATTAAGGGGTTTTAAAATCACTCAAATGAAAAAATTAGAAAAAAAATATGATTTTTTGTGTTCATGAAAAAACAATGATATATAGGGGACAAAAATATCTCCCCTTTTATGATCATAAACATTAAACATAAAAAAGATAAATTAAGAGTAAATCAAGAGTGAATAAAGAATTCAAAGAAATTAATGATATTATAAATTAAGATACTAAATATGATCAAGAGATAAATGATATTCAATATTATAAATATTTAAATCATCTTCAATATGATCAAGATATAAACCAACCTCATCACAAAAAACAAGAAACAAATTCTCCTTTGAAATAAAACATATTCTTCCCCTTTAAACCTATATTATCTCTCCCTTTTTTATTATCAAAATAGAAATTTGGGATTTAAGAGAGGAGACAATAGATAAGATTTAATATATATAAGTGTTATAAGATGATAGTAAGGAGATAAGTGTTATTCTCAAAAAAATTAAAAAATAAATTAAACTTTTGAAAAAATAATTTTGAAGTATAAATGAAATTGGAGAAGGAGATATTTCTTATTTTAAAATAATTTTAAGATAAATAAAATTAACAAAAAATAAATTTTAAATGATTACATGTCTTATTTAAAAAAATCATAAATGGGAGATAGGGAGAGAGGGAGGATAGATCTATAAAATATATTCAAGAGGGAAATAATAATTTAAAATGATATAAAAACTTTTTCCCATGTAGATCATATCCATTTAAATAGATAAGTAAAAAGGTTAAACTCCCCATCAATTAGAGTATATAATAATTATCTCAAGATGGATATATTTGATCAATCATTTCACGAGTTTAATGGTATAATTTTATTGAGAAGTCACATTATGATATGATAACGAAGATTTGTGGAATAACCCTTCAAGACATCAATCAAAGGTGCCTTTAGGTACTTGGATTTTGGATCAAACATTGTTACCAAATAAACAATTTGGATCTAAAACAATATTGAGACCGTTAATATTTTATAATAAAGATTTATAAACTCAAATATATTTAGAATGATAATTTCTTTTAGAAGATTGATAATAAATATAAATGTTTTTTATCTATAATTTCTATTATTTTTTTAATTTCATTCATAAATAAGATATTCATATTTTTAACAATAATTAAAAAAAAATATTTTTTTAAACAACTTTTATAAAATTAGTATTTTTAGAACTCTTATTTCTAGAAATAAAAACCATGATTTTTTATTTCAATACATTAATAACCAAGGATCATGTCAAGATTTTGTTCACCTTGGGTGAATTTATAAGGGGAAAATTTGAGATACTTGATTTCATATTTGAAAACTTCCACATTGGGTTGATATTTTAATTTTAACACCAAATAAACTTTTTCTATAGAAATTGTATCTTTTTCATAAACAAGGTGATTTTTCCCATTAATAACTTGTTTATATTTCTTTTAAATATTATTATATTTTAAAAGAATTCTTTTGATAGAAATTATTAATTAAATATTATTGATAAGAAGAATAATAAGAATAGGATGAATCAGAGAAGAAAGAGGAATTATAAGAATAACAAGAAATCAGATAAATAACCTCTTCACCTACCTTGATATGATCTATGATACATTTAGGAATTGACTCTCTTGATTAGTATTATGATATATATTAACCCATACTCCCATATCTGGTGCTAAAAACATAATATTTATATTTTTTCCATTTATATCTATAAACATAACCCAATTTTAGTCTTCCAAAACAGATAACATCAAACTGAAATATTGGACCACTTACTTACACATTAGGTTTATAGTTTTAGAGAATTGGGACAAACTCTTACATGATAATACCCTTATATTCAAGTAATAATTTTTTCTAATATACCTAAATTTTCTTATTTCTAAATAATTATTCAACATATCCCATAAAATCTTCCATAATGAAACCTATTTAGAAAGAAGTCATTTAACATCATTCTTTATATTCAAGGAAAAAATAAAACATGAGAATGATGTTCTAAAATTTTCATTAAGGGTAAAAATAAACACTTAAAATTGAATGTATTTAGTGAGAATAAGATGAGAATAATTTTATAATTATATAATCAAAGTGCATAGTCATAACATAATAGAATTCATACTCATTAGAACATGGATCATAAATCCTGAAATATGGCATACAGATTTAAAATAAGACAAGATTTTAGGTTCATAATTGAAAGATGAATTTGATATGTTAATCATGGTTAATGAGGTAATTATTTCATAACATCCAAGATAATAATAATGAAATAATTTTAATTTTTATAAATTAATTATAATTCTAAAACCATCCATGAATGATGGTTATGAGAAATGAATTTTGTTACAGTCATAGAGGTGGTGATTCATACGTACGCATGAGTATCGTTTCCATTTTTCAACAAAAATGAGGGAAAGAAAGAAAATAATATTTTACCTTTAAATAATTATGATTATAAAATAAATATAATATTATAACATTGAATACACTTATATTTATCATCCATGTGAAGCTGTGATAAAAAATGAATCACAACACTTCGCGGGGGTGGTAATCCACACATAAGCATGAACGGAGTTATTATTTTTCAGTGGATAAAATGGTAATAAAATAGATAATACATTATCTTTATAGAATGATAATTATTTAATAAATATTATATATATATATATATATATATTAAATTTTACATTATAAATAACAATGAGATGTGGTGAGGGAAAATGAATTACATCGGTTCGCGAAGTGGTAATCCTTCATAAACTCTAATGATGGTTTAATTTCTTATTTGATGGAAGTAGGAGATGGATTAAAGTTAAAAAATAACATAATAAAATATCATTAAATCTGAGATACTAATGTTATTATATCATAATGGTTATAATAATTTATAAGGAGGTAAAATAAGAAATAAAACTAAATCATTCGGTTAAAAGATATACCTCGTCTTCAGACAAACTCATTTTCTTTATACCATAAGCCCTATAAGGTTGGTATTATGAGAAAAATAAAACCTATAGAATGCAGGTATTGATTTGAGTAAGTTATTTTGATAGGTATTTTCCGAACCAAATAAATCTTTAAGTGTGGAGATGATAGGAGATTAAGTGTCCTTTTATAAGTGATGGAGGGGTACTTTTGGAAATACATGAAATATTATAAAATAATATGTGTCAAAATAGTAACAGAATTAGAATATAGAATTTTTATATAATAATAATATGTTATATTTATATAAAAAAATTGTGGAACTGAATAATTCATACAAATTATATTAATTTTATAAAATAATATGTGTCAATATAGTAACAGAATTATAATATAAAATTTATATAAAATAATAATATGTTATATTTATATAAAAAAAGTGTGGAACTAAATAATTCATCCAAATTATATTAATTTTTTTTTAAATCATTAAATTTATTTTTATATAGTTTACATAATCACTTTGACGATGTTGTATAAGAGTTTAAGGTAATTATATAATCACTAAAAATTATAAATAAATTACCATCACAAAAATAATTTCATTATTTTCAAAATAACCTTGATTATTCATTCACAACTTATTTTTATCCACATGTAAACTTATAAAATAAGTTTAAAAGCAATATTGCGACATTTTTTATTTTTCTTTACTTAAAATTATATATTTAATTTTCAATGAAAATGGCATATAATTGTCATACTATCGAATATTTGATGAGTATTGAATAAATACACTCATATGATAAATTAAATATTACTTTAATCATTATTTTTAGGCCTTATCATCTTATTTTTGTCCTTAATTACTTGATTTACCCTTACATAGTCGATAAATAATTACTACGGTTATTATTCATAATAACAAAAAATAAAAGTGACAAATTTTAAAAATTTGAACATACTAATTAAAAATATAAAATCAATGTTTTAGGATTATATTACTAGAATTGGTAGAAATTAATTTTAATATGAATGCGTAAAATTAAATGAAAAACATTTTTAGAATAATGTATTTTTAAGCCCAAAAATGAACTTATACAAAAATTAGGTATAAGGATTATTAAAATTTAATTAATTATATTATATATAATTACAGAAGTCTTATTTTTATATTATATAAAATTCAAATCATAATGATACATTTTAATGAAAAGAAATTACAGTTTTATAAAAATCGATATTTTTCAATGTTCACTGAAAAATCAATCATTTTATAAAAATCAAAAAAAATAACTCTAAAAAAATTTGATATGTTTATTTTAAAAATGAAATATTTTCATAAAATAAAATTTATAAATGTTTTAAAAATTAATTATAAAATTTTCTCATTAAAATAAGCAAAAAAAATTTTGAAGAAAGCATATTTTTGAAGCATAAAATGACATTATTGAAAATTTACTACTTATTTACCAATAACTTTTCAATAAATGTTTATTGATTATGAAATTTATATATTTCATAATTTAGTTACTTCTATTAATACCCTATAATTCAATGGATATATTATAATGTTCATAAAATAATAATATTGCTTTGTTCGTTTAAGCTCAGTGTTTTGTGACGTATACACTATCAAACATATTGTTATTTTAAAATATCACGGTGTTACATCTCCCTCCAATAATAAATATCACCCTAATAATTTTAACTTTATCTTAGTAATTGAGGTTTTCAAATTATAAAATACCTTTTTTAAAATCTCATACCCTAAAAATGGATAATAAAACTTCCTATTGAAAAGAGATAATGTGAAATATAAAGGTCATCTAGAATAACACATAACATGGTTTCCAAAAAAAGGGAACATTAGTGGGATGTGAAAATTTAGATATGGATGAAAAATTAAAGTTAAAATAATGATGGATAGAGACATAGAATATTTATCATAAGAAAGTGAATGATCAATGAGAAATTCAATGACCATAAAATCATAAACCAATGAAGTGTGAAAAAGACCATCAACTCATAAGAAGTTAAAGTAAGAGGATAAAAATTTTATTTCATGATATTTTCCCTAGAGTTTGGGGAGTTACTTTATCATATTTAATAATAAAATAAGGATATTTTCTTACTTGAAATGTATAATTTCATCTTTTAATCAATTTCTATGACAATATCATCTCTTGATCAAGATAATGAGTATTCAAGATGAATTTTTCATGTCTGAAACACTAAAATCAACTTTTAATGGATCATATAATCTATAAAAGGATAAAACTTTATCCCCTATATCATTATATATTAAACAAAAATAAATTGGATATCATAAGTTAAAATAATATGTAAAATTTATAAACCTTTATATGAATAAATAATACATTTAAATCCAAAATTTACATAATAACACCAAAGGTTGAACATAGATCATTCCATAAATAAATAACCCTACATCCCAAGTTACCTCAATAACCTCATAACATCAAAGTTTATATCATACCCTTAATCTTACATCACCAAAAACATAATATAATTTTTCCCAAATAATAATTCTTGTTAAACCACGTGTTACACCTAAGGGTTACTTGTACCTTAACTGAATAAAACATCTCCCCAAAATATCATTAATCGCTTTAAACTTTCGTCACTTAAAACCTAAAAAGGGGTGTCTATTCCCTTGAACTTATGATAAAACTTAAAATTATAAAGTAAAGATAATATCCATAACTTTTAAGTATACCTCACATGGAAACATCTCAATATCCAAAGTTATCTAAACTCTATGTTGATACCAATTGTGATAGCCCTGAATCCATATTCCTAAATCTGGTGCTAAAAACATAATATTTACATTTCTGCCTTTGGTATTGATAAAATTCACTCAATATTATCAATAAAAAACATATAAAGTCAAAAATAAATATTTTATTACTTAAACACTTATAATAAATCAATATTTTAATACATAGATATTACGTCTTAGTAGATGAAGATTCAATATATTTCACAAATACACACTTGAGTATCAAAAGGTTCAGTGTATTTGGAGTCTAAATATACAATATTATTATTTCCCAAAAAATATTAAACGTCTCCCATAAAGGTATTCTCACATAATACACTTTATATACATACCCTAATTATAAAATGTATTCATAACTTGGGAAAATGATACATAATAAAAGGTGAGTTGAGATGCTCAGTAAGGTAAATAAGAGATATGTTAACATAAAATTTGTATAATAGAATGATAACAAGATAATAAAAAATTAAAATCATACATTGCATATCATAGATCATAAAAATGAGTCGTGGAATAAATCTTGGTAGTTTACAATACAGGAATCATAAGGGAATCAAAGTACATTAGTCATGAGAGTATAACATTGGCATACACAAGATCATAGAAAACCATAATCCATGAAAACCCATTAAGACATTAATAGAATCTTAGGATTAGGATAACCACCCATGTACCTGATTCAGTCTTGGGATAACCTCTTATGTGCCATGTTTTTCTGGTTTTGGATAACTTCTCGTATTCCCTTTTTTGGGCTTAGGATAACCTCCCATTTAATCTCTCTTTCAGGCTTGGGATAACCTCCTATGTACCCTCAAGTATCATATAACATTAAACAATACCAAATATATTGGATGGATATATAGGTCCCACCAATCACATAATCCATACATTTGTGTTCCCCAGTATCATAAAATATTTATCGTATCATAACCTATAGAAATAAAATGTTTTCCCTTAAAATTTCATCACAGTTTAACCCGTATAAAGAAAATGTGTTCCATAAATATCTCATCATTTCATCATAGAATAACCCATGGAAAAGGAAAATGTTTTATAAAACTATCTTCATAATAATCATAAACCATTCATAGAAGTAATTAGGATGGTATTATTGGATCATATCCCAAGAAAAACATAAGCAACACCAAAGGTTTGTGTCATCGATGAATAAAAATTCCATAAAAAGATCATTAATGAATTCTTGATGAAAATTTCCTTTCCATTTTAAAAACACTATTTTAAAATAAAAAAATATATTAAATATTAAATAAAACATGTTTTTGAAAATAAACTTGTATAAGTTTAACAAAATATTTAAATCATTGACTAATCATGATTATAGAAATTATTGTTCATGTCATACATGTTCAAATAAAGATTCCTTTCACATTATTGTTAAAAATTCAAGAGATAATTTTTTGGAATAAAAAAGATTCATTTTAAACCATTTTTTGAAAATTCAAACATTGATAAAAAATTATGTAAACAATAATTTTAGAAAACTAAAAACTTTATTTAAATAATTTTTTCGAGAACATGGATAGAAAGAAAAAGGTTTTTTGACTCAAGAGAAAAATAAATTCAATTTTTCCTTAAAAATATTATTTTGAAATATTAAGTACATAAAAAGACTAAAATGAAATGAAAACATGTAATTTCAAGAAAAAACTAAAATAGAAAAAAAAATCATGGTTTTCTTTATAGGTATATCATAAAAAATCATCATTGGAAGCATAATAATAAACAATCCTGATAAACAATGAGATTATAACATAAATCTTTTACCACTATGGTAACTTTTGAATCCTAATTCCCATGAAAGAAAGAAACATATATGTATATTTATATCCCATAATTATCATTATAATAATCGTATAATACATTCATGGGTGGTATAAACACCACAAATAAGAAACAAGTTGTGAATATGGCATCCGTCCCACAAAAATAAAAATGAGACAAAAAAATCTATTACCTTGTGTCTCGACTCCTATTAGACACATTCAAACCTCATTTATAATAAATATAATATTATTATACATATATTCAAGAAATATAATTATATATATATATCACTTCATATATTATTTACTTATGACATTTTATTACCCCTTTATTAACAATTCCTTGTTAAAATCATGTTGCAGGTAATAACTTCTTTGTTTTTCATGTATGTTTTGGTTTAGTATTTTTAGTCCTTTTAATTTTATTATGGTTAAATAATAAATATAATTTTAACTGTGATATAAATATCATTTATATTCATTATATATGTATTTATATTCATCTATTAAAGTTAGATATAGAAAATAATTTACATAGTTCATGGAGATGGTATGTCGTACGTACGCATGAACGTTGTTTCCATTTTCTCGATGGATGGAATGAGAGGAAGAAAAATAATATATCACCCTTAAAGATTCATTATTATTTCCAATATATCACATATATTGATTAAATTTAACTTTATTACCTTTCATGTAAATCATAAGTGAAGAATGAATCGCATCGCTTTGTGTGGTGGTAGTCCTCCATACACCTGAGTGGTGTTATCGTATTATCATGGAATAGAAAGTAAAAAAGGTATATATTATATTGTAATACCAAAAGAATAATAATTTAATTAATATAATATATAAACATTAAATATATCATTATCTCCATCTATGATAGGTAGTGATAGAAAATGAATTACATCGGTTCGCCAAACGACGGTCTGTCGTACACATGATCGATGGTTTTGCTTCCCACTTGATGAAAAAAGAGATACATATAGTTCATGTAATTAACATAATAATATCTAAGTATATTTTATATATTTATGTTATTATATCATCATGTTTGAATAATATTTTAATGAGTTTGAGGAATTAATAAAATGAAAATGCACGGTCAAAGACTATACCTCTTCTTCGGAGAACCCTTTAACTATACACCTAAAGCCTTATTAAGAGGTTTTATTGATCAAAATAAGACCTCTAGGATATGTGGATATAATTTTTTAATGTATTTGGGTAGTAATTATCTGAAACAAATTTTTTTTAAGTGTGTAAAGGATAAGAGATGGGTTCCCTTTTATTAGTGGGGGACAGGACACATTTGGAATTTTTTAACAAAAAAAAGGTGTACCCATGTATTAAACATTTCATAAGCCTCTAAAATGAATACTTTTAAAAATATAGATGATATAAGGAGTATTTATACATCCCATGGGAGTTTTAAAAGTTTATAAGTCATTTTACCCCTTACATTTTTAGTTTAAACCCCTAGAAACCTCATTTTATCCTTAACAGCAACAATTCATTTTTATTATTTTTAGTATTGTTTTTGACCAAAAATTAAGTTGAACTTATTAAATATTAATAATAATTAATAATAATAATAAGTAATATATTTTAAAAAATTATATATATATAAGTATAAAATTTCAATTTAAATTTAAAGCTGTAGATGTAATGAAAAAAGCAGGTTTTTAAGAGAAAATATCCATGAGTATATAATGTTTTAATATAAAAATTCAACATAAAATTGATTTCAACAACCTAAATTGGATAAATATATATATAATTGAAATAATTTTACTTTTAAACCCATATTAAAATAAAATTTAACTTTTAAATTATTTAAACGAAAAAGTAGTGTTTTATAAGATTCATTATTTTTTACTATTCATCGAGAAATAAATCTTTGTAGAAAATTTTCAAAAAGGAAATCAAAGATAATATTGACAAATATATTTCAAAAATAAATTTCATTTTTTAAAATAAATTTTATTTTTAAAAATAAATTTTCAAAAAGTGGAAAATTTTACTTTTATTATTTTTTCACAAAAATAAATGAAAATCATTTTTTTAGAAAATAGTATTTTAGAAATATATAATGAATTTACTAAAAAATAAGTATTTTTTATCAATATGTTTTATTTATATAAAATAATTATAATTAATTTTTAAAATTTGTTTATTCCAATTTATACAATCATTTTTAATGGCTAGGTTATAATTTTCATTTTTAAATAATAATATTGATGTAATATTATGGTTCATTAAAACTTAGTGTTGCATGTAATGCAAACTATCGAAAAATTAAATTTATTCAAAAACAATCATTAAATTTTGGGGTGTTACATTATACTCCCTTTAAAATTAATTTCACTCTTGAAATTCATCACTCCAATATAAAAAAAATTAGGATATTTATACCTCATCATATCCTAATGTTCTCACATAGCTTATTCAAAATGTTGATTTCACCACAAAACATTGACCATGTGAGTGGTCTTGTTTTGTAGCACTTTATCCCTATTATCTAGAATCTACATTGATTGTTCTGTATAAGAAATATCTTTCTCTAGTGGAATGACCACTAATTTTAGTATATTTGAATGATCTTGTATGTAATTTCTAGTGATAGATACATAGAACACATCATAGACTTGAGAGTGTTTCAGTGGAAGTGCCAATTGATAAGTTATGATCCCGATACAAATAATAATTTCAAAGAGAATGATATACTTATGGAATAGTTTCCCCTTATTTTTTAATCCCAAAACATTATTCTATGGATATATTATTAAAAACATCTTCTCACCAACTTCATATTTTGTATTACACTAGTGAATGTTATCATAACTGTTTTGTTGACTTTATGTTTCCCTTATGTGTTGTTAAATGGTTATAACATTATCTGCCATTTATTTTTCAATCTCAGGTCCCAATATATTTCCTTCTCCAACTTCATCTTAATAATTTGGATTTCTATCATTATTTCTATATGGTATTCATATTTAGCTATTTGAATACTTGAGTGAAATCTATTGTTGTATAAAAACTCATCAAAATTAAGGTGTTAATCCCAACCACCTTTTAAATAAATAAAAAAATCTTAATATATCATCTAAGGTTTGAATTGTTATCTTAGACTGACCATCTTTCTGAGGATGATACATAGTGGTGAAACTCAACTTTGTATCAAGATCTTGTAGAAGACTTCACTATAACTTTGAGGTAAACCTCATATCCTAATAAAATACAATGTAATGTGGTACTCCATACAACCTTAACACTTCCTTAATATATATTCTAGCAAGATTATCTATAGATAAATATTCTCTTATTGTGATTAAGTGTGTTTAATTTGTAAAGTGATCAACTAAAACCCCTATATCATTATTCCCTTTAGATGTTTTTGGGAGTCCAGTGAAAAAATCCATAGTTATGTTTTATTAATTCCATTATGGTATGGGTAATGGTTGTAACATCACCTTAGACAAATTTCTCTTAGACATAAATTGATTAAATACTGAGGATTTATATACATACTTAGAAATAACTCTCTTCGTTTCATCCTACCAGAAATAATCAATAAAATCTCTATACATCTTTATACATTGAGGATGAATATAGAATGGAGAACTATAAGCTTCCTATAACAACTCTTTAAAATCATGTATGGATAGAACACTTACATTATTCATGAAACTTATCATTCCATCATGATGAGGGTTAAACTCACAAACATTTCTAACAATAGTATGTAGCTCTGCATCATCCTTCTACGCCTCTTTAATATGCACTTGGATAGATATTTGAACACTCATTTAAGAAAGATAATATTTAACCACTTACTTCAAAAAATTAGATCCAACCTTTGAAAATCCATAAATATTGTATCTTTTGTGATTATTATCATAGATAATCTAGCATGATCCTTTCAACTTAAATCATCATCAAGCTTGTTTTCTTTCCTAGGGTGGTAATGTATTGAGCAATCATAGTCTTTAATTAATTATGGTCATCTTCTCTAGTGTGTGTTAAACTCTTTCTGTGTGGATATATAATTTAAACTCTAATTATCAGTATATATATCACAAATTTCTCCATAAATATAATGTATCTGTAACATTAATGAAAGAATTATCATAGATAAATCTAAATCATGATTTGGGTAATTTTGTTCATGAACCTTCATTTTTTATGTTACAGAATCTATCACCATGTCATTTTTAAATCTCGTGGTTATCTCTATGATTCAATATATGTTCCCAAAATCAACTTAATAATTATGTGTCACATAATTTAAAAAAAATATTGACTTACTATCCAATATATCATATAGTTCAGTGGTATCCATTTCACCCTTATCGACATTCAGTTGTGGGTTCAATCCATGTTGCCAAGTTGAATGCAATGAGTTTTCCTTTTTTACTAAATTCTTATAAAATACCCATAAATAGAATGAACATCCTTGAAAATAAATTTAATCTTCAAATATCATATAAACATTTAAGGTTTTCAATACCTTTGATCTTTTGAAAACACCATTCTCCTCAAGTAATACTTCATATTGAACCTAAGTGTCACATGTACCTTATCTTAATAAAACATCTCCTAAAATTCCATTAATACCATAACTAAATAACTTAAAAATTTATGTTTCAGACTTTGAACATATGATCAACCTTGAACTCATAAACCAATGATGGTATCCATAACTCTTAAGTTAATTTTACATGAAGACATATGTACTTCAAAAATTAACACAATCCTTAGATGTTTCATGATTCTTATAACCAAAATAAAATTGGTAAAATATTTCTACAACATAATTATTGAATCCCAATACATAAACACTTCAATATTTTCACTTCAATTGTCAAAATAGCATAGGTCCTTACTTTTTCAAGGGGATAACGCTTAGTCTAATTCATTGAATCAAATATTTTTCATGTTCCCCATATATAAGATATCAAATTACTTGAAAATTAATTGCTCTATGACCTTCAATTACACATAGAAAACACATTCCTCTGCATTTTATCTATTCTTATAGGTACTTATTCCAACCTTATTGATATGTAGGAAGTTGAATCTTCTTTCCTCTATGTTCATTCCCAAACGAACTTTCATAAAATTATATCTTCCTCTTATTTGACATGTTAAGAATCTCATGGAAGTTCACATTATTAATCATTTATTGCAATAGATGATTAGTAATAATCACACTATCATTATCTCTAGTCATTATCCAATATTTTTGCTCATAGTCACCAATATTTCTATAAAATTCATTATTAACATGATTCTT
The DNA here is from genome assembly GCA_963277665.1 of Viscum album. Classification (NCBI taxonomy): domain Eukaryota; kingdom Viridiplantae; phylum Streptophyta; class Magnoliopsida; order Santalales; family Viscaceae; genus Viscum; species Viscum album. The sequence continues at coordinate 1,846,834,628 of OY728143.1, read as the reverse complement.
CTTAGTTTCATCCATTGAATAAAACCAAAAAGAATAGTTTAAGAAACAATAATCATTATTTGAAACCACATAATCATGAAAAATCACTTGAAGTATTTATAAGTCATGACACCATCTTTTCAATAAATTACACCTTTGGCTGAACCTAGTTTATTCATGATCATTATTCAAATCCTTCATGATATTTTATAATGAGTTCATGAATTTTCAAAATCATATACTTTAGGAGTGTCAAACTAGGAGTGCATCAAGTCACATTTTCATGCAATAGGTGATGATTGAGTCCACATCAATGCACCCTTTTGGAGTTATTACCCCTAGGTACAATATTTTTGGATCAACATCCACTTGTATTATCCAAGAAGGGATATAATTTCTTGTAAATTACTCACACTATCCTTCACCAAAATTCTTGAACATTTCCAATATCCTGAATTATCCTTAAACATATCCTTAGTATTCTCACTAAATGTTTCTCACCATAATTCCAAAGGTTACCAAAACCTTTTCTCTGATAACAACTATAATGACCCAAGATTTTCATTCATAGATATTATATCTTAATTGATAAATATTCAATACATTTCAAAAATACATGCTCGATGACCATAAAGGATTAGTTTGTATGGAGATTAGATATAAAATCTTATTATTTTATAAAATATCTTAAAAATATCCCATAAATATATTCCCACATGGTACACTTAATATACATACACTACTTATTAACTTTCTTCATAACCTAGGGAAATGAAACATAAGAAATAGTGATCTTAGATGCTCACTAAAGGTAAATGATGGATATATCAACATAACCTGGCCATAAGGTTTTGATAACATGACAATATCATATGAAAACCATACCATGTGTATCATATATCATAAACATGAGTCATAGAATAAATATTGGAATTTTATAATACATTTATCATAATGGAATCAATTTAAATTAGCAATGAGATAATAAAATTGGAATAAGACATAGATTTGTGGCATGCACATAAAAATAGAAAACCTTTTGTCAAGAAAACCCACCAAGATATTCATAAAATGTTAGTATTGGGATAACCGCTTGTGTACCTGCTTCGGGATTGGGATAACCTCCCATGTACCCTATTTTTCGATCTTGGTATAACTTCTTGTTTTCCTTTTTTTTGGGTTTGGGATAACCCTATGTGTACCCACTTTTTCATGCTTAGGATAACCTCATGTGTACCCCCTGAGCTCATAGAACATTAATCATTTCCCAATGAATTATAGGGAGATATAATTTTCACCCATTACATAATTTATTCATTGGTGTTCCATTGGATCATAAAACATTCATCATATCATATCTCATATAAATTAAACGGGTTTCATAAATATTCCATCATATCATAACCCATAGAAATTAAAATTGGTTTCATAATCATCTAATCAATTTATCATAGCATAACCCGTGGAAAAGGAATGGGTTTCATAAACATCTCTTCATGAGAATCATAAACCACACCGAGAAATAATAATTATGGTAAAATCTTATCTTATATCTAGAAAAACATAATCAAACCCAAAGGTTTTTTTTAATGAATAAAAATTCCATGAAAAGATCATTAAAACATTCTTGAGGAATATATTTTTCTCTTTTGAAAAAAACATATATAAAATATAAAAAATTATTGAATATTTAAGAAATTATTTTATTTGAAAATATCCTTGGAAAATTTTAAAGTAATTTTTAAATCATTAAGTGGTCATGATGGAAGAAAATAATGTTCATGATGAAGATGTTAAAATGACGATTCCTTTCACATTTTTGGTAAAAATTCAAGAGAGATTTGTTTGAAAAAATATAAAGAGATTCCGTTTAAATAATTTCGTAAAAATACAAGAATAGGTAAAAATTTATTTAAACAATAATTAAATAACATGTAAAACTATCCTTAAAATATTTTTTAGAAAATATGGACATGGAAGAAAAAGGGTTTTCAATCAAAGAGATAAATAAAATCATTTTTCCCTTAAAAATATTATTATGGAAGCATGAGTACATAAAGAGGGAAAAATGAAAAGAAAACATGAATTTTCAATAAATAACCATATGATAAGATTATTAACTAGTTTCTTGAGAGTTATATCATAATATCTCATCATTGGAAGCATAATCCTAAATAATTTCGATATACATTGAGATTATAACATAAAACTTTTACCACTTTGATAACTTTTGAATCGCAATACCAATGAAATAAATAATATTAAATGTATATTAATATCCAATAATTATCATGATAATAATAAGAAAATATATTAATGGGAAGTATATTCACTAAACAAAAGAAACAAGTGGTGAATATGGCATGTATCCCACATAAATAAAAGTGCGACCAAAAAATATTTTACCTTAGGTCTTGAATTCCCTCATACATGTTAAACCCTCCTATATGATAAATATATGTTTATTATACATATATTATAAAACTATAATTATATATATAATACCATATATTATTTAATTATTACCTTTTTATTTTCTATTTTTTATCTAGTCGATGTTAAAATCATATTTCCGTCAATAACTGCTTTGTTTTCATGTATGTTTTGGTTTGGTATTTTTGGTACTTTTATTTTATTCATGGCTAAATCATATACATAATGTAAAATATAATATTAATATAATATATATTCATTATTTATGTATTTATATTAATACATTAAATTTAGATATAGAAAATGAATTACACCATTCATGGTGATTGTAGGTAATACGTACGCATGAATGTTGTTTCCATTTTATCGACTGATGGAATGAAAGGATGGAAAATAATATATCACATTTGTAGATTAATTATTATTTTATATATATCACATATATTAATAAAATTTATCATTATTACTTTTCATGTAAATTGTAAGTGAAAAATGAATCACGTCGATTCTTGAGAAGGTAGCCCGCCAAACACATGAGCAACATTATCATATTCTCACAGAATATAAATTAAGAAGGTATATGTGATATTTTAATTATATAAGATTAATAATTTCATGAATATCATATATTAACATTATATATATCATTATCTTCATTTGTGAGAGGCGGTTATGGAAATTAAATTACATCGGTTTGCTCGGCAGTTTTCCATCGTACACACGATCGATGGTTTCATTTCCCACTAGATAGAAGAGGAGATATATCTAGGTAATTTAATTAAAATAATAACATATAAGTATATATGATATTATTTTGTTATTATATCAACATTATTTAACAATATTTTAAGGAGTTCGAGGAAGGAATAAAATGAAAATGCATGGTTGAGGACTATAGCTCTTATCCAGAGAACCTCTTTAGGTTTACATCTAAATCCTTCTTTGGAGGTTTTTCTAATCAAAATAAGGAATCTATATTAGGGTAATGGATTTAAAAACTTATTTGGGTATTTATGGGTTGAACCAATAGGTTTTTGAAGTGTTTATATAATAGTAGAAGGGGTTTCCTTTTATATGGGGTGGAGAGGACCCACTTTGAATTTTTGAAAATAAAAAGGTGTATCCAAATTTTAAACATGTAAAAAGAGTCTAAAATGGGTAATTTTCTAACCGTAGATGAGATGAGTCAAAATATGGACATAAAATAGGATTTAAATAAGTTTATAGGTAATTTTATCCCTTATCTTTTTATTTTTACCCCCCACCCACCTCCAACAAACCTATTTTGGTTTTAATTATGATAATTGTTTTTTAATTTTTTTACTATTTATTTTGACCAAAAAAAAGTTTAAATTATTTTAAAATATTAATAATTATGAGTAAAAAATGAAATATATTTTTTCAAATTAAAACCACATTTGTGGGAAAATATAATTTAAAATTAAACCCACAGTGGTGATAAAAGGCGGTTTTCAAAATATAATTTTCATAAGTATAGAAAATTTTAATACCAAAATTTAATATGAAATTGATTAAAATTTCATAAATTGGATTAATAAATATATAATTTAACTAATATTTCTTATAAAACCATCTTAAAATAAAATGAATCATGTAAATTCCTTAAATTAAAAGTTAATGTTTAATAAAAATTATTATTTTTTTATTCATCGAAAAATTAATCATTGTAGAAAATTATCAAAAATTTACTCAAAGATAATTTTGAAAATTATATTTAAAAAATTAATTTTATTTTTTAAAATAAATTTTCTAAAATTGGAATAAACTATTTTATTATTTTTTCACAAAAAATAATAAAAACATTTTTTGAGAAAATAGTATTTTCAAAACATATAAAGTCTTTACTAAAAATTAATACTTTTTATCAATATGTTTTACTTATAAAAAATCATTATACTTAATTTTAAAAAAAAATTATTACTATTTATATCATCAAGATTAACGGATAGGTTATAACGGTCATGTTTAAATAATAATTTTGATAGTATTTCAGTTCGTTAAAGCTCGGTGTTTCCTGTAGCGTAAACTATCAAAAAAATTAAATTTATTCAACAAAAATCATAAAAATACTCAATAACCTTTTGGTTTTGGAGTTTTAAATAATTACTAAAAATTATTACATGACAATACTTGTGTCATCAAGTGATCATTTTTTCTACTATACCCATCTTTTATTATTTCATTATAATTCTTCAACATCTCCCATAAAATTCTTCACACGTGAAACTAGTATAGACACAAATAATTTAATATCATTAATCCTAATCTAGGAAATATAAAACTTAATAAGGGTAATCTCAAACACTCAGTAAGGTTAAACATGAGAATTAACAATTCAATTTCAAAAGTGATCATAAGATGAGAATAAGGGTATGTTGAAAAAATAAAATTGAATGAGTGTAACATAAGATAATTCATACCCATAAAAAATGTATCATAGATCATGAAGCATAGAACATAGAATTAACATAAGGAAACAGTCATATATGTCCATAGTCATGATCAATGTGAAAACAATCCTTGAACAAAGGATCTCTTAGAACTTGATGTATATTATTTCCACTAAAGATATATTTGGGTTTCGGAACAAAATGTCCCAATAAGAACTGGGTAGTATATCCTTCTTATTTTGTGAAGGAGATGATGTAGTTATGTCATTCACATTGGGTTAACCATTTTTTTATAATGGAAATTAATTTCTCATGGGTGGTTGATTGTAGGGGTTGAATTGTGTGCAATCATTGATGTAGGGTACAATTTCTTTGAATGGTTTCCCATGGGTTTTGTTCATAGAGACAAAAATTTCCAATGGATCTCACATCCATGATTCATGGACTTAATTTAAAATGGTGGTAATTCATTGGGTGACTTGGCCAACAACATATAGGAACTTTCATTAATCGAGAGGATGGGAATTCGGGCTCATTACACTCTTTTGTGGGGAACTATTGCCTATTCCATGACTCTCTTATAGATTTAAGATATATTCAAAAATCCTTCATTCATTCACAATTGTGTATAATATATATTAACCTAAGGTAATTATTAATCATTAATACACATGATTTCAGAATCATATGTGTGTATTTGAGGTTCTCCATCAGTGATACACTTCAAATGAAAAGATGATAGATTCTTCGTCCATTTATTATAACAACACTAGTTTTAATCAATGTGGTGAAATGATATGAAGTTTACCTTCATATAGGGGGGACATGGATTGTATTAATATCAGGATCTGACCCATAGGATGGGCTCCCTATGTATCCTCATGAGAGGAATCATAACCCATGTAGTTTGGTACCACTCAATGGAGAACTTCACCTTCTAAGGTCAAGTGAAAATGATAAAACCATACAGTTTAATGCCATGATTCAAGGGCACCCAGGTGAAAGGTTCCTACTCAATGATGGTGTGGGACTTACGCTGAGGTGGTCTGAATGACCTAAAAGAAATGTGGTCTCCCAAGTGTGTATGACCCTACTAGGGATGTGGCCCATATAATATTAGGGTGGATTTGAGTTATGGGTTTGGACATTGAGGAGGCTTCCTACATATTCCAGTTAGTTGGGAATCAAAGTCCATGTATCTCGGTTAGTTGGGGCATACACTTTAAAGAAGGCCCATGTGGTTGAGGATAACACTTGGAAACGGCCCATTTAAGGGGGTATGATTGGGTCTTCCACTTAGGGGATTACCTTCTACTACTTCTTAATTGGGAATATGTCCCTTTTAAGGTTTATATATGGTTTAGGGACTTATACCATGTATGAGGCTCTTCTTGTGCATAAGGTTTGGGCTTACGCATAGAAGTGGCCAATTTGAATGAATGTTGGGGATTACATCTATGGATAATGACCATGTATTTTGGTATGGTTGAGTATTATACCATATAGGAGGCCCGTCTATCGATTGGTGTCATGTAGATTTCATGATCTTTACTAACCTCTAAGCCCCTGTGAGTTATGCTCAGTGCGAGAAACAAGGGTATGTAGCAGATCTGAGTAGAATGCGATTTTTTCCTATCCACTGGTGGATGAGGTGTTGAATCCTAAAGGGAGAGGGAGAGGTCATTGAGAGTGCATGTCTCCTATTTTATTTTTATATCTAGGATAGTCACATTTGGTGATCTTTCCAACTACGTCCAGGTCTTGGTGAAGAGGAAAAAATTTTCATCAACCGTAAGAAAGGCTAGGGGATTACTCTAAGAGGGATGCCCTAAAATTGGTTTTGGGGAGGAGGATATCATTCCTTGTCAAAGGTAAAGGAAAGAGTGGCCCTCTTAATCCTTCCCTATAATGGGGAGGTACACGTGAGCACCCCATGGTCATAACCTATGTTACCACAATAATGTAAACCCAAGGCTATTCTGAGGGTCCTTCTTACTATGGAGGCTACCCATGTGACTCTGCTTACCACGAGTATGTAAACTCAAGAGGGCGTGCGGTTGTGTGATATGATCTTAGCATACATGTCGGATGGCTTTGGAAGTGGCCTCATCCAGATTCCATTAGACTGGTTCGTAGAGGTTCAAACATGAGGTTCGATGACACAACGGAAGGGATTAATGGGAGTTAGATAGTAAAACTCCCTAGAAGGACCCATTCCATATAGTAGGTCCTTAAGCGGAATGGGGTTCCCTCCGCATAGCATGTTTCTACATAGTTGAGGGTATCATCGACGTAGATCTATGTCACATGGACCTAGGTTCTTCCCGCATTTCTTTTTTCTACACGGAGCTATGTTTTGTCCACCTAGCATTGTGCTATGTGGAGTCAAGTTCCCCCTACATGGTGTTTGGATATGTGGGGAAGGATCCCACCCGCATAGCGTTTTGTTATGCAGAATGTTTTTTCAAAAAGGGTCTATTTTTTATACCTCCTGTAATTATTTCACATAGGGGTTTTGAGTTCACAAATTTTGGATGATTTATTACATCATCTAAACTAATATGCAGTGGATTTTTACCTATTGGGAATCAATGGAGAGGTCTAGTTTTTTTTATCCTCATCACTCGTATACTTCAACTCTCTTCAGTTTAGTCTCATCGGTGTTTCTTCTTCTATTTACATCCCCCCATGAGGTCTATTTATAGAAGAGTGGATGGAATGGATACCAGCATAGCCGGTCATCCATTGTGGTCCATGAACTTCTTTTGTGCAAGCCCATAGAGGGTGACTGGGCAGTGAATGACTTAGTCTGTGGGGAGTAGTTTCTCATGGAAGGGTTTGTCATTTTCGGGGGTGAAAATCAATGACAGACCCCAAAAACAAATTGGTTTCCTTCATGGGTGCTAGCTAGACTGCATCATCCCACAAACTATTTAGTTTGTGGGAGATAGTTGTTTTTCAGGGTAGAAATCACTACCTTGGTACGGAAAATGACTTTGGTTTTATTTTTGGGTGTCGGAGGCACCAGCTCCATCTGTGAAATATTTCATTCATGAACATTTTTGTGAAATGGTGGAACACCATGTGAAGCATCGATCTGTGAAGCGATTTTTACTTTACGGTCTCGTCCCTTTGAATAATTTCTTCAATATTATTATGGGTTTCATTTCTACCCTTTACTAATACTGATATAATTCACTTCTTAAATGAGGGTTTTTAGGACCCAAAAAGTTCCCCCATCATAATGGGTTCTGATCGAGATGAAAAGGATACTATTATGATGTAGCAAACAATCCTATTTTAAACCATTTTTCAGTATGAAAGTGGACCCATAATAGGGGAAAACTCCTATAAATAGAGGACCCATCTCATTTTTCATTAACTGGATTTCATAGAGAATTATGAACTCTGAGAGATCTTGATTTCCTATTGCTTCTGTGTAACGTATATATTGTATACAACTCTTCTGTGAAGAGCATTTGATCACCCAATAAATGAGAGGATCAATTGTGAATATAGAGGTTCAACCTTGAATGATAAGTCTTAATCTTCTGCATAGTGTTCATATACTTCGTGGATGGATTATTTTGTGAACCATCACTTCACTAGACAATGCTTTATGGGCCAGTGCCTTCGTGAGTTGGCAGATTATGGGCGAATGACTTTATAAAATAATGGCTCATGGATGAAGTAGCATCCTTAAAAAATTAATATTAATTTCATAAATGATTCCTATATGACTATAAACATATAATAGGTATAAAATTGGCTTTGGATTCCATCTCATCCACTACATCCAGGAGATTTATAGCCATGATTGATAATACTAAATAGGATCTTTGACATCACATCATTCTTGGAGAAGGTATTCTGAACAACCTTATTTCCCCATAGCTTCTGGGAAAACCCATAGTTAAACTGAATCCCACTTTAAAACTTAGATCTTTGGGATGATCCTCCCCTTCCACTAGTTGATCAAAATCTCTTAACTGCTTAGTATGAGATGTCTTGGGAGAAATCCCAAGTGAACATCTCTTTCACTGGGCAGATCATTGTTGGTTCAGGTCTAGAGAACGTCTTTTTTCTGAATGGATCTACAGTGACACAATGTAACCAACATAGCCAATGTATATCTTTGTAGTCATCCATTAAAGACTATATCTCCATTATTAACCTCTCGTGCAGAAATCCCAATAGAGGGTGGAGCTCCATGTGGGATTTGTGGTCCAAATGGACCTTCTCATATTAATGGACATGGGTATTCAAGGTGCACTAGAACTGCATAGAATTCCCTAAACCATTTGATTATCTCATATTATACTTGGTAGTGTGGGTCTTTCAATTTTCAATTTATTCACTGACTGAGGTGCTTCCCAAATTAATTAGTCATTGGTGCTCGAGTACCAACAATTTCCATCTTTCACATGGTGAGGTTAGGATCAACTTAAGATATGTCTATCATCTGGGGGAATACTCATTCATAGAAATATGTACAATGAATTTATTTCTTTCTTCAATACCTGTAATGACACCGAACATGTATCTCCAATGCTGAGTGACCTGGTGACCACAGTTGAGGGACTTCTTGGTTATCCCCTTCATTCCCTCTCACTCATCCCATTCAATGATTAGATAAAGTTGTTTTCACAAGTTAGTGGTCAAAGTATGAAAGTCCTAAATAGTAGGACTCATCCAACTCAATAATCCTAAGGCATTGAGGTGTTATACTAGGATATTCTCAAGGATGGTCAGTATACCACATGGGGCTACAGAATTCACCAAGACATATCTCCTGAATTTTTTTTTGGTAAGTTTCTTTTCCATTTTCCTAAATGGATAGATCTTCCCATCCTGAGATGCTTATACCGGTGTCAGGGTCTATACCCTAATGATGGTAGAAAATATGGTGGAGGGACACCTTGTTAACCTGGTTGTACCCACCCTTGTTCCCACATATAGATTATTGGGCCACATGCAATAAGGTAGGTATCTACATAATATTTTTGGTTCATTCCAATTATTATATGGCTGGGTGGTAGAACATTGTCGATGTTATGAATACCAGCATAATACGAATATTACTAATTCTACATTTTGTCCTGTATTACTTAATATTTTTTATGTTCACCTGATATACCTTTCTATCAATGTATTTATTGAAATTTTGAGTGATTTTTTCCACTTTAAATTCATCCCTAACCCCACAACTTCAGGAATGGTGGTTGATAATGGTGAAGGGACTTCAGAGGATAGATCCTAAATTTTCTCTCAGTTAGATAGAACTATGGATGCATTGGTTGAAGGGGTAACCATCTGTGAATTATATACTCCTTAAAAATTTCCACTTCAATTTGGATGTATGTAATGGGTTTCACCTTTTTCCCTTCCCCCTATTTGAGAGTCGAACTTAGCTGTTCTTCACCATTTATGGCTGATGATGACACATGAATATTAAATTATGAAAATTTATTTTCCTTTTATAGAAACTCCTATCAATCTATATCAATATTATGTTAGGATGTGGATAGAATAATATCTAGATGGTATATTGGGGAAGGAAATTTGAAAGGTTCCCAAGAAACTTGCCTCTACTATTAATATATCTAATGTGTCCTCCTAATCAAATTAGATGAGAGAATAACTCATATATTGGTTCTCTAATCACATCATGGGAGATTTATCCTATAACCCCCTCCTTACTGAAGATGATAAACATCTGATTCTTAAAACAAACACTAACGATTGGTCTACTAAAGTTGGTCCCAGTAGGACAGCCTTGGGAACCCCGTTAATTAGTGTTGAGCCTTTCAATCTCGTTATTCAATCTAGGTAGGAGGCGGTGATGGAATATTTTCCCACTCTGGAGTTTTCTTTAATATTAACTTGTCTATTGTGATTGCACTGACAGATTATATACATGTGGGAGTGAGCGATCAAGATCAAGAACCCCTCATTGCGATTGAACACCAAGTTTTGTGAAGATGGTCCTAGCACCAAATTTTTACCATCATCATAGAGACCCCCTTGGAAAAAATGGCCAACAAGTCAGAAATTCTACGCTAACTTTTCCTTGGCATGCAATCAAGTGGGTTCAACTATTGACACCTTTACATTCTTATCCATCATATTGTTATAGTTTGAGAATATTTATCTTCTCATTAAGGATACCACTCTTAGTTGATGAAGATGAAAGATATTATGATCAAATAGATGCATAGATTGATAAGATATGGTAATGTGATGCTCCTTTTACAAGGGTGAAAGCACAGCTATCATAAAAAAACTAAAAATTTTGATGATGATGATGCAAGATCTTATGATCAAATAGTTGCATAAATTTATGAGATATGGGAATGTGAGGCTCCTTTTACAGGGGTGAAAGCATATCTATAATAAAAAACTTCAAATTTTGAATCCATCATGTAGAATAGCCAAAATCTCAAGGTCATTGTCATGAAGATGCCCCTAATATCTTAAATTAAAGCCATAAAAATGACCACTTTGGAATGGACACTTGATGGATTGTGTCAGTTAGTGGTCAGTTTGATGACCAAAGAAAGTCAGGATTCATAGTAATTATTTCGACTATTTTGTGTCCCCTTTTTTTATTAGCATATGTGAGAGACTCTAGGATCAGGATGATCCTATGTTCTCATTTGATGAAATTAAATCTTGCTTTCTCTTCACTTTAAGTCTTTTTTCTTCTCCTAAAATTTCCACCAATCATGATTTTCAAGGTGTTTTGAAAGATAATCTCTCAGATGAATCGAATATTTTCATCACTGGATATCAATTTCAATCATAATCTGGGATAACCAAATTTACGTGGTCATGTAACACTGTATTTTTTTAGATGTGGGAATCAGAAATCACATTTTTCATTATTTCTAGGGTCACATGAAAAACCCTACAAATTTGTGTCATTTCTATTATCACCCTAATTTTTTCCTAAGTTCACTATAGTGTGGGCTTATTAGGCATAACATGACTTATTCTTAGTATTCCCTTTCATTTTCTTCAACCTAACAATATTTTTGTATCTTTTCTTCTTTATTTGATTGCTCAATATTTCCTAAACCATGTGTATCATAAGTTTAGCGAACTATAACTCAACTATTGTCTAGGGTTCCCCTGGTGGTTTTTCCACCAGGAAAGTTTTCTATCTCTTTTTCATTGGTATTTTAGAGTTTTAAATACCAGACTAATGCAACAGATGTTTTAGATTGAACATATTTGACCTTAAATTGTGGGGGGAGGGGAAAATAGATCTTAATGGATAAGAATGTCCCAATATTTTTTAGACATGAATGAGGGGTTTTCCTTAACCTTGGTTTTTTTATTTATGAATATAACACATGATATGGGGAAATAATGTGAAGAGTAACCATAATAATGGTTTCCAACACAATGTTGAGGGGGTGTACAGAGGTAGGGAAATCCTCTTCAAGGGATGAATTTTCCTTTGTCTAAAAGGACTTTTGTGTGGGAAATTTATGCAGATCCAACTGAGGTATATTATTCATAGTCAAAAAAAGGTGTCCTCAAGACATTGTACTTCCATTTCTAATAGCTAGGTGATTTGTGAAAATTTAGATTTCAAGACCATATTGGGTGTATTATCAAGGGAATGAATTATAAAAAATGATGAGGGTATATGATTCGGATTTTTCCATGAATGAGAAACCACTCATACACCTATTTGGATTGTGTAAGGGAGGGATAAAATGTAGTTTAGTTTAACATCATGAAACTAATAAATAAACCTTATTGTTTAATGTCTTGCAGTGAGGAATTCTGAGGGCTATGGTTTAAGGTCACTTATATTTGATCGATAAATAAACTATTTTCCCATTTTATTGTAATTTTTCTAAGAATGTTCTATCATATTTAGGAATGAAAGGGGGAAGTTTGTAATCTATAATATTGGGGGGTTCTGAATATGAGGAGTGATGTGTGATGTAAACATAATTGGGGAATACAGAGTTTGGAAAATCTTCTCCTATAGATGAATTTTCCTTCGATTGACAGGCTTTTTTTATGGGTGACATATGCAGATCCAATTGGGGAATATTTTTAATATTCAAACAATGTTTTCCTCAGAACACTAACCCTTTATCTATAATGGATGGGGTTTTATGGGGATTCGAACCTCCCCAGACACATATTTTGGTTTCTGAAATGAAATTACTTAAGAATGAAAGGATCACTTCGTGTCGAAACTTCCCGAGAATGGGTAAAAACATTTCCCTTATGTGGGTCTGAGAAGTTTCCCCATGTAGGTATGACCCGTGCACAAGGAAATTACATTTTTAATGGCTAAGCCTAGGATTGGAGACCTAATAATCATTATGTATCTCATTATAATTAGAATCAATCCATACGTAGTTTTGGGATGGAGACATCTTTCCCAATTATGACCCATACACATAAATAAAAGTTGGAGGAATTTTTACCTCATGAATGGACCCTATATATAGGATCCTAGAGTCACTAAGTATCATGTGATAATAAAAATCAAGACATACATAGTTCTTAAAACGTTTCACCATACATAGATTGAACTATTTTGGGGGGGAATGGAATTCCTTTTGAATACAGGCTTACACAAATGTAGTAGAGGCACATATTGGACTCTCCTATGTGGATCTAGGTTACAAATAGGAGAGTGGGAAATTATTTTTTATTGTGACCAGAATGGGATATAGGATCTGGGTTTTGCTACGTATCCCATCAAAATAAGAATCAGGCAGCACGTAGTTTTCTTGGGGATCCTTATGCAAGTCTGATCTGTGAACAAGAAAAATGGATTCTTAACTTTTTCCATGACTGGACCCAATAATGGATATATAGGTGTCATTATGTACCCTGTATTTGAAGGGATAAATCCATGTGTAATTATGGGTATTATAAAGTTTCAATGCCAAAATTTCCTATAAAGTTATAACCCATAGATAGGGAAAGGGAGAAATTTTTATATCATGATTAAACCCAGTATCGAGGATTTGGGAATCTATACATATCTAATTGGAACAATAATCAAGCCAAACATAGTTCTCAAGAATTTTTCAGTTTAGTGTCAGTTGACAAGGACACTAGTCATGCAGTTTAACATCATGCGATGTAGATGTAGTGAGTTATTGAAGTTTTGGTTCATATGTCTTGGACCATATCTCATGGAAACAATGAGTAATAGGAGGTTCATCATGCTGGGATGTTCCAACATACCTTGAATGTGAGGTAGAAGAAATTGAAAACCATTATTTCATAGATTCTCAGATCAGGAGAAATGATATGGGTCAAGTATACCATTGGGGATTACATAGATAGAAGAAGTATCTCTCGGGGTTGAATTTTCCTTTGGTTGACATTCCTTTTTTGTGGGATACATGTGTAGACCCAACCAGGTTATATTGTATATAAGTAAACATATCTATCTTTATGACATTGGCCCCTCCCATCTTTGATGACCCGAGGAAGATGGTGAAGATATGAAACTTCCCAGGGCATAGATTATGATGAAAGGAATGGATGTTCCTGGGTATGTAAGAATCATCCAGACTACTATAATCCATGGAGTGTGAAATTCCCTACATAGATCTGAATCATATATAGGGGTATTTCTATTTACTTGGTAGATTTCTAAATGTAGAGCCCAAACTTGAGAACTCCTATATAGATCTTTTTTTCACACGGGATATGGGGAAATTTTCTTTTTCTCTACCTCATGGCTGGGACTATGACCCAAGGACTAGTTGTCACTACGTATCTTGTTGAAAGTATATTCAATCCACATGTAGTTTTTGAGGTATAGTGTAGTTTAATTTCATGTGCTACAGAAATTAGGTCAACCAACATGAATGGTGATAGATGTCGTGGACCCACATACTTTTATGTCATGTGGTAAGTATTTTTTCCATTTAGTTTAATGAAATACGATAAGAACAATTGGTGTGACTTTTATGGTCTTCATACTAAGACCATATAAATCCTAATGTGGTTTTATAGTAATTGATCATGTGGGGAATCCCCTTCCAAAACTCTTAGGCCCACGTGGGCTATGTTTGGTGTGGGAAACAAGGGGTGAAAAAGGATCCTTATTCCATATAGAGGTGAATAAATTAAGGTTTTGGGAATTTTTAATTTTTGGTAGCTGGGCTAGGATGAAGAATTTTGGAGTCACTACGTATCTCATTAAAATGAGATTCAATCCACACATAGTTCTCAGAAAACTCCCTACAAAAATCTAACCTATACACAGGGAGGAAGGAATTTTTATCCTATTTGTGGATGGACCTAGGTTTGGAGATATGGGTGACACTATGTATCTTGTGATGGTAGGAATCAAACCACATGTAGTTCTCAAAGTGATTCCCTACACATATCTGACTTATGTATAGGTAGAGGGAACTTTTCTTGGAATGGACCTAAAAAAGGACCTTCCTTGGAGTCCCCTACAATGATTTTGTGTGAAAGGGAGGGGATGTTTCTTGTTTTTCATAGTTGGTCCCAGTACATGAGGTTTTGGTGTCACCACGTATCCTATAGAGTGAGTTTTTTAATGTAATTTTCACGCATAGTTCTGACTCATATATGGGGAGGGGCGATCTTTCACTCTTTGGGTGGCTAGTCAAGGATTTGGATCCAGGCATCACTACGTATCCCATAAAAGTGAGAATCAATCCATATGTAGTTCTTGAATATAGAATGGTATATGACGGATGTCAGGGTCAATGTCCTTTTGACTAAGAACATTATGGTGCTACATAGTTTAATGTCATACAGTGAGGATATTGGTGTCATGCAGCTTGTTTTTTTGCAACACAGATGGTGTATCCTTCATTTTAACGTCATTTTGTCAGGACGATTGTGTCTTTTATTCACAGGAAGGGTGATTTCATGGACTATTAAGAAACATAATCCTAATATGAAAATAGGCCTTAAGGGAAAAGGGTGGTAAGAAAATCATCTTATTAATATAGGTAAATATTGGGATGGGCCTATCGTAATAGGTATAGACATAAATATGCATCATGTGATGTCGGTAATCAAGCCACATGTATTTATGGTTTGGAATTCTCCATGTAAGTCTAACCCATACATGGAGGGGGGTTTTACTATATTTTGTGATTGGGCCCAGGAAGTAGGGTGTGGACATCACTACATATCTCATATGATAGGAATAAATACACATGTAGTCCTTGATAAAAGGATCCCTTCATAGGTTTGGCCCATACATAGAGATAGGGGCATTTGTAACTTTTTCCTTGGGGTTGTTAGGACAAGATGTAAAATCCAAGAATCGTTACATATCCTATGTGGGCAGAAATAAAACCATATGTAGTTATTGAAAAAGGATTACCAATATGGATCCGACTCTCATGCGGTGGATATGGGCATCTTGTGTTTCTCCTACATAAATCTAGATCATGAGTGGAGAATTGTCAATTTAAATGATTATTTTCATGTAGTTTAACATCATGCAATCAGGATTATGAACATTGGTTTAAGTTCATGGAGTTTGGATGAAAGTGGTAATAACTTCATAAGGGATATGCATTAAGTGGTGGCATAGAAAACTCGATGTGAGTGGGGTACTAGGATACCCAGTACCACACCACACTTTCTCAACATGCTTTCACATAGTTTAAAGTCATGATACTTGGACATGGATACATTTTTTAAAATCATACTATAAAGATGATTTCTATATAGTTTATCATCATGTGGATAAAACAATGTCACCAAGCCATTTATCATCATATGATTAGGATGATTATGTCATGTGGTTATACGAAATAATACATTAGAAACCTCGCATTGGTGTGATTCATGGAGAGTTGTCCAACCATTGAAATTGGGTAATAAACTCCTTTGGATTATACCTTATGTATAAAGTAAGGTCTATCCCCTTTTGATTACAACATTGGAGGTTTCATTCTAGGTATCATTGGAGTCTTGAGGACAAACACCAGCTCTCCTTCGATGAAATATCATAGGAAAACCTTTTTTTTAAAGGCTCACACAATCCGGTTTAGGTGGACATAAAAATGATGAAAGTTATGCAATAATTTCTCATTCAGTATCTCTAATTCATATATCCATTTTTGGGATTTGTCATACATGTATAGTTCATCAATTATGGACACATGGATCATAGAAAATGGAACTTATATGGGCAAGACCACCTTTGTCCCAGACACTAATGAGTATTGGGTCACCTGTGTGGCAGTGTGGGTCATGGTCTGGTAATCCCACAAGGAATGTGGGATCTTTTCATTTCAATACTTTTTATCCTTATCTATTATAATGTGGAGTATATTATATAGTGTCTTATTTATGGACTCTCTTTATTTGTTAGCTGATAAATAGTAGTGAAATGAACAATTGGACTTGATGTCATACTCCTAATATAGCTTCTCAAATTCCGCAGAACAAAAAATGGTTCCATTTTTCACTATTCTTTTATGATGGATACCAAATTTGGTGATGATGTTGGATTTCACCAAGCTATTAATGTTCCTTGTCCCGACTTATTTGAGGGGTATATATTTGGCCCACTTAGAGAATAATTTGGTTGCAGTAAGAATATACTTGAAATATTTGGCTGTGGTGGGAGTATATGGTCCCACAACTTCTATTCCCTGTATGTAACATGGCCAGGATTACTTGGTTACGTGCATCAACTCCAAGGGTTGGTGAATAAAGATGGAATGAGCCTGTTGTGGATAAAAAAAATTTGGTGAATTTAGTGCATTCCTATGTTAGAGTGGTCTAGTAGTACCCAATACTTTGGATTTGGTGGGAAAGCTTGAATCCTATCCGGCGATCTTCATAGGATATGACATTCACTTCATTCATGACAGAATCATTATATTCTTTTTTTATGTACCTAAGAAGGACCCCATTAAGCTCTACTTGTATAATTCTTCTTGATGGTTCGTACCGTTATAGAGAACAATGTTAATTTCTCATCTTTCTATTTTCTCTCTCCTAACTCTATTTGGTGGGAGTTCTCCATTTTGAAGGTTGTCCACAATTAGTTTCATCTAGCTAGTGGTAGGACAGTATGGTTTCGGGATGGGGATAATCTCATTGATCTCTTCTATGTTGACTTGAAAATAATGGGAGACCATCTAGCAATGCACAATACTGATAACTATTTCATCGTGGTCTAGATCTGTAAGAGCTATGGATTAATTTTCTAGGGCATCAACCTGTGCATTTTGTGACTGTGGGACATGAATAAATGTCGGATCTATAGATAATTCTTCAATTAATCCCTGAATTTGGTTAAGCATGGGGATTATCTCTTCATTTTTCAATATCATTGTCACCATTAACCTACTTAATAACTAGTTTTGAATCACATTTTATCTTCAATGGATTGACTTGTACTTGACGTTCCATCTCTATCCCTACAATGAGAGATTGATATTTTGCTTCATTGTTGATGTGCCCCTCCAGTAACAGGAAGAATTAAGGCAGGACTATCATTACTGGAGATATGAGCACGAATACCAATGCCACTTTAATGAGTTTGGGGTCCTACATCCTATTTTTTATCAGGCTTCTAGGTTCCCTATAAAAATATATCTCCCATATATGGGGTCCCTCTTGAATAGAGAAAACCTCTTCATTGAGTAGTTCAGTTTCTAATAGATTCATTTCTATAGAGGGTTGCTCCACCAGAAAATCTACTAATGTTTGGCCTTTGATTTTTTTTTTGAGGAACAAAATGAATGTCAAACTACTGCAGAATGACCACACATCGTGATAGATTTCGGGTCAGCATTGGATGACTAAGGATGTATTTAATAGCATTTCTATGCAAGACCAAACAGACCTCTTGATGCTACAGATAGTGAATCAGCTTCTGTACTACAAATATTATCACCATATAGCTTTTCCCGATATTTGAATAATGAGTCTCAGCATCTATCATGGTTCGACTGAGATAAAAAATTCTATTTTCATTACTAGAATCATTCTTTTGTGTGAGGAAGACACCCAGTGATTGTTATTTGGTTGTAACATAATGAATAAGTGGCCTTCCTTCCACCGGTAGTATCAAAACTCACAGGATAAAGAGATATTTATTAAGATTTTTGAATGACTCCTGAAAATCATCAGTCCACTAATATATAACCACATTTTCATCACACATTTGAAGGGAAAACATTTTTCATCAAGGTTGCATATGAATCTTTGGATGTAGGCTAAGTGTACATAAATTCCTCTCACCTTCATGAGGTTGTGAGGAGGTGAAATTGCAAGGATATATTTTTTCTTCTCATAGTTGACTTCAATGTTAATGTGGTGTACGAAGAAGATGAGAAATTTCATTGAGTTAATTCCAAAGGCACGTTTCAAGGGGTTCATTTTTAGGCTATACTACTACAATTTTTTAAAGATAGTTTCCAGATCATTCATGTGGGAAAAGCATTGTCGAGATTTATCTACAAGATCATCAATATAGAATTCAGAAAACTTTCCCAAGAAGGGTTGAAATATGTTATGCATGGCATGTTGGTATATAGCATCAACATTTTTCAAGCCAATGGGCATTACACGATAAAAAAATACTTCTTGTAGGGCCCTGAAGGTAGTGGATTATTCATATTCCTACTCTATACACAAATGATTCTATCTTAAGTATCCATCCATGAAGTATAAATCATGATATGTGGTTGTTCCATCAATCAGTAGTTCTATGATTGTTATTGGGAAATCATCCTTTGGGAAGTGTCTTTTGATATCTCTAAAATCAATGAAAACTCTAATTTTCCCATTATTCTTCTAGAAAGGGGATATATTGGCTATCCAGATCAGATATTGGACCACATGAATGAATTTTTTTCTAATTATCTTGCCATCGTTCTCCTTTATCTTGGAAGAATGTGTCGAGTGAGTCCTCTTATCAGCTTATTTATAGCCCTGGTGGACCTCTGGTAGGCATAAGTGGTGAGTGGATGCCTCCAGATTAAGTCATGGAATTTCTATTTAGTTCTAGGAGAATACATATTGATGGTGCCTCAGGTTATAGGTATATACCTCTTATTCTTCATAAGGAACGGTCTCATTAATCAAGGTGGGTCATGAATTTTCTTCTGTATCCAGATTTATTTCTCTGAGATCATCAGTGTTGGTGAAGATTCCCTCCTCAAATATTTGAGGATCATCCCTAAGGTCCTCATTCTCTTTTTATTTCTCCCCTTTATCTTCTTTCTCTTGTTACTATGGGTAATAAAGTCTTTAGATTAGTTCTATATAGTTATATGATGTTATATATCTTGATATTTGAAAGATGAAGTGACTTCACCTAACCAAACTAATAAAGGGGGATTCTCATGAAACTCTAGAGAGGATTGAGTGGGGGAAGAAGGAGAATCTTTGTCCACTTTGAGTTAAAATACATCATATTATGCCTTATTTGGTGAGGTAGGGATTTCCTAGAGCTCTAGGGATAAACTAAATGTACATTCATCCAAATTTTCACCACTGTTTGGGGAGTCAGAATACTTTTCAACAATGTTGTACTTAGTGTTTGTGACTGAAATCATGAATATTTCTGGATATATGCCTAACTTTAGGCTCATATTCTCAATCTGGTTGATAGGTAGGACATTATCTTCACTGAGCTATATGAACGGGTCAGCTGGAACTATTTCCAGATTGTTCAGGGAAGTGACCCAATTAACACAATCAACCAAGGGTCATTTCCCTTTTCCCGGGTATAATCATGCATCAATATAATGCGAATTGTAGGATTAAAATAGGTACTTATTAACATGAAACGTCCCAATTTTTTCATTAATTAAATATTTGATGCATTGATGGTATGATGAGTGTATTATTGTGTGTTGATGTAGTTAGAGACTTCCTAGAAAAATGTTGAAGGTATTTTTTTCCAAACCATAATAAATTATGAGTCAGCTGTGTGGTATTTTAATTGATCCTTGATATTGATTTGGCCTCATTTATTCTGTGAACTTTTTTCATAGCCTTCTAGTTTTATAGAGGTGGTTTCTGGGTTATTTTCATCATAGACCAGCTTGTAAAATATTCATACTAGAATGATATTAACACTTGATCCATTTTCAATGAAAACTTTTCCGACATCAATACCATTTATCCTACCAGACACATACAAGATTATAATGTTCCCTTGTATAAGGGTTTCTTCATATTGATTTGTAAAGAAGATAACTGTAAGTAATTCCATAGTATCAGTCTCTATCTGATATACCCCATTAGTGGATAATTCATCTTCAAACTATTGGGGTCTTATCAAAGCTTATATGAGATCTTCCCCGAGGTCTTAAAAAACATGGGGCATACAGGATTAATAGTTTGGTCGATACCATGGATAATTTTTTCAAAATGTAACAATTCTAGTCTAAAGGCCTAAATATTCTAGTATGGATATTCTCTTTAACATTATCTTTAGGTTCTTGGGTATTATAATTAGATGTATCATACCTTAGGATAGGAGATAGAGGTGATCCTATCCTTGGTGGGTTAGGTCGAGAAGGTTTGCCTACTCACCAAGGGAGATTTGACACCTTTTATTCTCTTGATTGATATTCTAGAGTGATTGGGTTAGAATGGATTCTGGTAGGTGAATGGGGATTTCCCTGTTACTTTTGGATTCGCTGAAGGGATCTTCTATAGTTTTATGCAACATTGACGATCTGAGTAGGGGTGTGGCTAGAAGTATGGATTTTGTCATGTTTATACCCTCACTGATATCCTCATCTCCTATGACATCTTCCTTCGATTCCCTAATTTAATGAGGGAAATATAGTTCATATTCATACTCATCATAGAATAATTTATCCATTAAATGAATGACATTAATGGAACCAAAAATCAACTTCTCTTCTAATAAGGAATATTCTAGACTGACTGTTTTTTGTGCTTCCGTTTTGCGGGGTAGTATCCATTGTTTCAAATATATGGTCATATAATCTAAGAGTTTTAAAAGAAACATTTTCCTTGGTAAAAGTTCATCCTCCTTATCTCTCCCTCATCTTTTTTTTCAAAACTTTTTTTAAGGTTGTCTTTTAGAGGGTTATGAGGCTAAGGACATCGACTTTATTGCAGTTAGAGAAGCCAAGGGAATAGTTGGTTGTTTGAACTATGCTTAGAGAATACCATGATCTCAATTGATTTTCTCATGTTTCATGCAACAATAAAATTTATATTACCTTCTACTAATAACTTCTATCCACTAACCTCCTTCCTCATGTACAGTAGTGGAAACAGACACCACTTGTGATGGAAGACTTCCCAGCATTACTTTCCTGGAATATATCATTTTTTTCAAGAGATCTTTGAAGATGAATAACTCCTTAATAGTGTTTCCTAGTATTCAATGAAATGGGTAGTAATTTTTCCAGTCATCGAGACCCACCTGGTCATCCCTTTTAATATCTAGTATACAAAATAAATCATAATCCATATATGCTATAAAATAGCTACGGACTTGATCATATTAGAATGAGTAAAATTTATTCCTTTGTTCATTTAATTTATTTCACCTAGGTTCCCTCTTCTCTTCATGTCAAGGAGGAGGTTTCTGTTGATTTATGGGTTGTGTTTCACGGTATGGTGTAGGATTAGTAGCTGGAGTGATCATGAGGGTTGGCTTAAGTGTGATGGATGTCACCTTAGCCTTTCCCACTCTTTTACTTAGGAATGGTGGAATTATCTAGGACTGGAGTATATTCCATTTTATGGAGTCTTCTATTATTTGGAAATTTGAGAAGAAATCCCAAACCCCACTTGTATATTTCACCACAATTAGTGGTGTTCATAGCTCATCGTGAAGGTTATCAATTCATAGATTGGGAATATCCTCCTAGGAAAGTGTTCAGTTCAAGGATTAGGTCAGCCCTTTCCATCTGGTGATGAAATATGAGACTCTCTCATTCTCTTACTATTTAAAATTTAAGAGTTCAATAAGTGTTTTATTCTCCAACATTGATTTAAAATATAGTAGAAACTACCAACAGAGATCTTCTCAACATGTGATAGACTAAGCTAAAAAACTAGTGTACCATAAAAAGGTTGTCCCTTGTAGGGTTTTCACGAAGCATTTGAGTTTCACTGCTTCTTGTTACTCTGAAGTTCCTATAATGATATCATAACCATAATGGGATCATAATGGGATGCATAATGAATCATATGTTGTTCTGGGTCACCTGATCCATTGAATAATAGAAATGTAGGGCACTCTAAATTTGGTGGTGGCAGGGTGTTGCTCACCCAGTTAGGGTAAGGTTTCCATTCTGGTGTATACTAGTGCATTCCACTCCTCCAAGACTTCCAATGAAGCTTCCAATGACTTGATGGTGTCAATAATCCCTTGATGATTATTCTTGTTAATCCTAAACTTGGATAGGTGCAGCAATGAGATGGATTTGATACACTATCTCTGCCACTATTTGTGGTATATATCTTGTTAGAGATGTCTTTTGTGAATTTTCATGAACTAGTTCTGATTGTCTTCTTAATGGAAGTAAATATTGATATTCATCCACAATCGAGACCAGGAGGATTGATGGTCCGGGTACTATATATATTGGGTGGGTTTCCTGGATTTTCTTCAATTGTCAGTATAAACCCTTATGGATAAGGTACACCTTCTATAAGTGTACATTGAAGTTCTTCCCAGGTAGAATATTCGATAGGGATACTAGCTCAGAGAAACTCAGTGTTGATCTTCCCCAACTCTTTCATTTCTTCCTCCTGCCAAGAAAATATTTCATCGATCATAGGGAACTCATTCTCATAGAGAGGAGGAGGTGGGTCATATACGACCTTGATTTTATTCTTATCTATGGTAGAGGTTTTCTGAGTAGGAAACTTGATATTGATCAAAGTATTACCCAAATTCTAGGTGATTATCTGGTTTTGGGTATGCACACCTTGGATCATATCCTGGATGGTACCATCCTCTCCTTATTCTTCTGCCTTTGTATCATTTTTGGTGTCGTCTTCGGGATTGAAATCCACAATTTTCATTGATGTATAATGAATTTTGGACATCATACCATCTGATTAATGATAGGAAGGTTGTTTTCATTTTTTTTTCAAACCTATCCCTTCCAATTTGGGATCCTCTTCATGCTTCTTGGTTAAAGGTGGCTCGGAGGGAACCTCTATGTAGCCTAGTCATACAAATCCCTTCTAGAGGAAATGGGTCGCATGATGGGATGAATTGGGAGAACACTCTATTTATCATCCTCCCTAAATGATAAATGACTGATTTTCATCAAAGGGGTGGTTGAGGTAAAAATTTCCCTAGACCTGTGGGATGGGGCTTCTCCCTTTCTCTTGTTTTTGTGCCTCAATCTGATTTATTTGGTAATACAAGGGAATTTTCTATTTAAAATTACCCCATACCTATGGGTAGGGACTGATCATGTACTGCAAAAACTATTTTTATTGTCTCTTCTCTCTTGATCTCGCACATCCTTTTTTGAGTGTGAGTTGGATATGATGTTAGTTCTGCACGTAAACTATTTCCTTCTAAGAAAATCAATAGTGTTTGATTATTGGATTACCTTATGTGATAAGTTTGTTGAGTGTTATTATTTTCCTAGATCATGAGTTTTTTATGGCTTTCTCTCATTGGGTCTGATGCTTTTAACACTTATTCGAGGTCACTCCTTATTGATCATGCTTTCTTTCCTGAGCAAGGGATTTTCTTGACAGCCACCTTAGCATAATGACATTACAGGATTTTATTTCTAGTGGGTTTTTCTGAATGGTGCATGAGGTGAAATGTAAAGATGCATGTCCCCCCCCCCCACCCCAGATATGAACACCAAGCATGGAATCACCAATTAGATGATGCAACTTACACAATGTGTTGATACATATCGACTAAAGATCTTTTTTTTTCTTCTCTGATATTCATCACTGCACAGAAATGAGGACTTCTAAGTTTATTTGATGATGATACTCTCTAAATAATTTGACATGGTCTAAATATCCATCATAATTCAATAAAATTTCTTTTAGGTGGTGGAGAGTTGTCTAGAGACTCAGTCGGATATTATGTATTCATTCATCCAAAAATGCCTCTAGAATATCAAACTGAGAAGTGTTTGAGGGGAAAATGGGTATATCATTCTTGGATAATTTTATTCTCATGAGAAACATATTCTTTTTTTATTATATTATAGAATCATCTAATTCATCTTACCAACTTGAAAGATTCTTGACTATTTCTTCCCATGTGGAGGGGTGAGTAGGGGTCTCTCATTGGTATGGGAATGGTCTGGGGATGGCTCAGATGATGAGCATTTTCTCAGGTCATCTCCTAGTTGATAAAGGATACTGCTTGTCATTGATAAAGTTTCTAGCATGCACAAACCTATATTTCCAATAACCTCATCATATGAGGGATTTCTCATATTAGAATCGGTAATGGGAAGACCTTTTTGCTGACATGAGATGTCACTGTGGGGAGGACCTTCGTAGCGTGTGCCACAATGGTGAGGACTACCATCATAACTTAATGTACGACTGTGGAGAAAATTTATAGCGTATACCTTGAAGAGAAACTTTAGTGTGGATGTCAGTAAGTTGATGACCTTTAGGATGATATGATATTTCATTGTGGGGAAGACCTTTGTAGATAATTCCATAATGGATAACCATCATAGATCGATGTCCAACTATAAGGATAATTTCTACTACATGTACCCTATGGAGGACCTTTAGATCAGATTTCAATAAGGGGGTACCTTATTTTTTTGATCTTCTATCCACGAGGAGGGATATCATGACACTCATCAAGAGATAATCTCTCATAGTCAATATTTTGGTATCCACAAAGTAAAACTTCATGGTATGTGGTTTGGGGAGGACCTCTGGATCTGATGGTAACACTGTTGTGGGGAGGAACTTCACAACTACTACTTACACTTCTATAATTTTGTAATATATCAGTAGGATCCTAATCCACCATTGATAGGTGTTTGATGGAATCAAGAACTCTAGCCTCTAGAAGAGCAGGGTCATGAATCTTCTCTTCAATTTATAGTTTCCTTTATCACAATTTATATTTGGTAACTCTATTGTGGGTGATTAGGTATGATTTCTATAGGTGATAGCCTTCATACATGGGTGCCTATTTGAGTGGATATTATAGTGCTACAGGGATACATCGGTATGCTTCCTGAGTTCTGGCAGTGATATATGTCTTCCCTGGACTGGCCACCGAAGTGGACCGGTGTCCCCTAGTTGGAACAAATATTTTTTACCAATATTATTGTCCAATTATCATGAAATATTTATGATGACCCTCCTGTATGGGTGAAAGGATTCAAGTCCTCTTCTGAGTGACCACCTTATTGTGTGGATGATCCACTTCACTTGGGGACATGGGATTGTGGGCTAAAATAATTTCTATTTCTATGGATGTGATTAAATCATGTAAAGTATATAGGATATGGTTAGGAATTAGTGTTTAATCCTCCATTATTTCTAATATGTGTTGTGATACATCCTTGGAGGGAACAATAATATATTCCCATTCTGGTGTCAAAATAGTAATATGTGCCTACTCCAGTCCACCATTTATTAAAAAAAAGGTACTGACAGTTATTTAATGTGAGGGTGGAGATATGAGTCTACCCCTGATTTATAAATGTGATACACCAGATGTTTTCTCCAAATACCAAAGTATTTGACTGGAGGGATTCATATTATCTAGGAGGGATTTGCGTCTGCTCATTGATTCCCATCGTATTTGACCGATGGGCTTGATTAGAATACATATAAATTTGTTTCTTCTTTTTTCATCATATTTTATTAATAGGATTCATGTGAGTTGGTAGGGATATGTGTATATCTATAGTTTTCTTCTCTATTTAGTTGGAGGGCATGGAGACTAGTAGCACAGATGTGAAGTTGCACGTAATTTTCTGTCATATTTGGACAGCGGGCTTCATAAGAAGGAGAAGGAATATAAGACTACCCATAGTGTGCTACCATATTTGTGTGGCGGGCATATTTAGAAGAAATGATAAGTTTATACTTTTTCTGATTGTCTGGTCATCTCCCTATGTGGGTCATCCTAGAGACCTAGATCAGTTTGACTTTACCAGGGGCCCTCGGTGAGATATCCTCTGTATGGTGAGGATGTCATGCTGCATGATGTTGGCGGTGATGATTTTTATCAGGGGCCCTTGGGCAGGACCCCTATGCTACTAGGATGATGTCATTGGTGATGAATTCATCAGCCTCCATAAGGGTAGGGGATAATATCATTATCACATTCTAGGGATAGGCTCCCAAAATTATTAGAGATGGATAGTGGGGTCATTTGGTTCTATATTGTCAACCATCACTGAGCTGAGGGATTTCCAGGATTCATGGACTGGAGGACCTTCCTAGCTACCTCCATGGTGGGGAGATAACTCTTCTGGTGGTACTCTCTAAATATTCCATTTGAAACCCAAAGTTGAAGGTGTTGGCTTGGTGATGGAGTCCTCCATTTGGTTGAGGACATGGTGGGTGTAGTGGATAGCCTGTATATTTTTTAAAACTGATAATATTCTATAGAATAGAAGAGATCTTTGAAGAGTTTCTACAATATATGTGACATATACAGACAGAAAAAAATCATCAAAGTAGAATATCATGACCACATACATAATTGATGCTCTCATTTGACCCTCTTCCATTTTGGATTCAAAAGGGGTTTAGCGCAGGGTAACACTGCCACCTTGTTAAGGATTCACATTGGTTTCACCATTTTTTCACCAAATATATATTTAGGTTCAGGAACAAAATTGTCTGATGAGGACTGGACAGTATGTCATTTTTATCTTGTGAAGTAGATGTCGTAGTTAAGTAATTCACATTGGGTTCACCATTTTGATTCTGATGAAAACTGTTAATGACCGGGTGGTCTATTTTAGGGGGTTTAATGGTGTGTAATCACTAACGTAGGGTACAATGTCTTCAAACAGTCTCTTGTGGGTTTTGTTCATGGGGATTAAATCTCTCAATGGCTCTTATATCCATGATTCATGGAACTTCCATCGAAAATCAGGCATTCATTAGGTGACATGGCCAACGACACTTAATAAATCACATTGGTTGATAGTATGGGAAGTCAGGCTCATCACACCCTTTTGGGGAGAACTATTTATTATTTCGGGGCTCTCTTATAGATTTAATATATGTTCACAAATCCTTTGTTCATTCCCATGTGTGTATAATATGGATTACCCAAAGTTAACTATTAATCATTCATACGCATGGGTTTGGAATCATTTATGTGTATCTAAGCACTACGGGAAAAATGGATTTTTGCGACGGGTTATTTACGACGGGAATAAATCCCGTCACAAATAGTCCTGTTAAAAACTTATTTGTGACGGGAGGATTTTCCCGTCGCAAATAACTACTTATTTGCGACGGGGAAATCCCACCCGTCGCAAAAAGGTTGGCGCGCATTGCGCGCCAAAACGCGGGAAAATTATTTGCGACGGGTGGTTACCACCCGTCGCAAATAACCGGCGGTGGTAAAAAGTATTTGCGACGGGAATATACCCCCGTCGCAAATAGTATGTCGGCAGGTTATTATTTGCGACGGGACCCGTCGCAAATAACTATTTAACCGTTGACCGTAATAAATGCGGGCTAAAGTATTTGCGACGGGTCCCGTTGCAAATAGTATTATTTGCGACGGGTTTCCCGTCGCAAATAGTCCCGTCGCAAATAATCTAACTTATAAATACACCCAGCCGTTTTTTTTCCATTCACTCTCAACTTCTCTAATTTTAGAGTTCACAGTTTCTTAAGTTTAATTTTTTTTGCAGATTTGATATTGAAGTCTTCAACAATTATCGGAGATCAACCTCAGATCAATTTTGAAGGTATTTATGTTATTTTTAATTTAATATTTATTTTTAATTTTTTATTAGTTTTAATTTTTTTTAATTAGTTGTAATTTAATTATGTTTAGATTGTTTTGTTATTTAATAAATTTAAATTATTAGTATTCATTGTTCATAGTTAATGGTAATTAGGAGTAATTAATAATAATTAGAAATAATTAATAATAAATAGGAATAATTAATAATAATTAGGAATAATTAGGAATAATTATAGTTATATATATATAGTTATATTTAGCCATATATTAATATAGATTTATATTAATATAAATATATTTGGTTATATGAATGAATAAATAAATATATATATATATATATTTATTCATATATTAATATATATATTTATTCGTATATTAATATATATTTATTCGTATATTAATATATATTTATTCATATATTAATATATATTTATTCGTATATTAATATATATTTATTCGTATATTAATATATATTTATTCGTATATTAATATATATTTATTCGTATATTAATATATATTTATTCTATTTGTATATATATATACATATAGATATATATATATATATGTAGTTATAAGTTTTTATTCGTATATTTATTTGTATATTAATTAATATATATTTATAAGCTTAGTTTTAAATAAATTTATAAAATATGTGTTTTTATGTGTATTTATAAATAAATAAATAAATACATATATACAATACATACACATATATATATATATATATGTATAGTTATGAATGAATACATAGAAATGAGGGGGTGAAAATCCTCTGAGAATGTTAAAATGACGATAACTTTTAATCCGTAAGTCCGTTTCAACTCCACAACCAGTCAAATCGAAGAACATGAAACGATCTTCGATATGATATGTGGTACAGGCCAAACGGACATCCGGATCGGAAGTTATAGCCATTTGAATGTTAAAAGGACCATAACTTCTAATCCAGGAGTCCGTTTCAGCTCCACAATCAGTCAAATCGAAGAACATTAATAGATCTTCGACATGATATATGGTAGAGGTTTATCGGACATCGGGATCAGAAGTTATAGCTGTTTGAACGGTGAAAACCGGGGTGCCCCGACTAAAAACTCAGTTTTGGAGGCCTTCGGGGCCTTTTTGGGCCTCGAAAAAACCTTGGACGGGTTTTACCCGTCCATAGGGATGTAGAGCTCGTCGCAAGCTTCGATTTGATATTCTGTAGAGCTCAAACGGAGTCCCGGATCAAAAGTTATGGCCGTTTGAAGTTTGGGTTTCATTTTCTTCTTATTTTCCATCTTTCATTAATTTTTTTATTTTTTTATATTCAAAGAGTTATTAAATGACTATTAACTGATAAAAATTTTGTAATTATTAATTAAAAATATTTTGTAAAATATTTTATAACACACATTTACTGAACATCTTATACATTCATATTTGATTTTTATTCATCCTTTCTAAAACATATTTTAAAAATAAATATTATATTTATATCAATATAAATAGGTTTATTGATTTATATATTAATAAATAATTTTTAATTTTTTTTTAAATTTTTTATTATTATTTGCGACGGGAATATATTCCCGTCGCAAATAAGTATTTGCGACGGGCCCGTCGCAAATAGTTGCTTCGAAGGAACTATTTGCGACGGGTCCTTTTCCCGTCGCAAATAAGTGTTTTTGCGACGGGCCCGTCGCAAAAAAAATTTGTTGCGACGGCGTTTTCCGCAACGGGCGATTTGCGACAGATCCCCGTCGTAAAAAGGCATTTGCGACGGGATCCCGTCGCAAATGCCTATATTTCCTGTAGTGAAGGTTCCCCATAAATGACACCCTTCTTGTGAATTGATCAAATATTCATTGGTCATTTATTAGAAAGATTCTAGTTTTAATCCACGTGGTGAGGCGCTCTATAGTTTACTATCATCCATGGGGATAGGATTTTTTTATGTTTAGATATAATGCATATGATGGGATTCCTATGTATCCTCATGAATGGAATCAAAACCCATGTAGTTCGGTGCCACTTAACGAGCCACATTACGTTTTAAGGTTGTGTGACAAAGACTCAACGATGAATTTTAACATAATGTGTAAGGATGACTAGGAAAAATGTACCTAATCAAGGATGGTGTGGGACTTACATTAAGGAGGCCTGAGGGACCTGAAAGATATATGGTCTCCTAGGTGGATATAACCCTACCGGGGATGTGGCTCAGAGAAAATTAGGGTGTATTTGAGTGCTGGGTTTTCACCTAAGGGAGGATTCCTATATATCCCAATTAGTTGGAAATCAAATACCACATAGTTTGTTTGGTTGGTCTTACGCCTTAAAGGAGGTCGATGTGGTCGGGGCTTACGTATGGAAGTTTCCAATTTGAGGGGTCATGATTGGGGATTACACTCATGGGATGATTGTTTAGTTATTATTCATTGGGAATATTTCCCTTTGAATATTGAGATATGGTTCTGGGGATTTTACCATGTAGGAGGCCCTTATGGTTTATAGGGATGGGGATTTCACATGGAATCAGCCCATTTGAATGGATGTTGGAGCCTACATCTATGGATAAGGCCCGTGGATTTGGGTAGGGTTGGGTATTATAATGTATAGGAGAACCGTATGGGGTTTGAGATCATGTGGATATCATGATCACCACTAACCTCTAAGCCCATGTGAGTCATGCTCAGTGTGAGAAACAAGAGGAAGAAGTAGATCATAAGATCACATGATTTTACTCTATGTGCTGGTGGACGAGGTGTTGAAGCCCAAAGGGAGAGGGATAGGGTGTTGAGTGTTACCAAATCCTATTTTATTTTTATATTCATGATATTCAAATATATTTATCTATCCAAATATTTCTT
Source organism: Viscum album (assembly GCA_963277665.1). Lineage (NCBI taxonomy): Eukaryota > Viridiplantae > Streptophyta > Magnoliopsida > Santalales > Viscaceae > Viscum > Viscum album. The sequence goes on along the minus strand of OY728143.1, from coordinate 1,846,803,057 downwards.
TGTCTATGGAGAATAAGAGAAAAAGTACCACCTCCCACAAGAAAGGCTAAGGGATTTATCTAGGAGGGATGCCCTAAAATTGGTTTCAAGGATGAGGATATAATTTCTTGTAAAATGTAAAGGAAAGAATGATCCTAAAACTCCATCCCTAAAATGGGTGGTTTCACATGAGCACCATGAGGTCAAAACCCACATTACCCCAAGAATGTAAACCCGATGATATTCCGATGGTCCACTTCACTAAAGAGGTTACCCACACGACTCCAGATACCAAATGTAAACTTAAAAGGGAAAACATATGGGCCTAATGATTTTATTACACTTTTTGGGTGGCTTTTGAAGACGTATCAACCTGATTCCATTAGAATGGTTCATGAAGGGGTCAACATGAGGGATGATGACATGATGGAAGGGATTGATGGGAGATAGAGAGTAGAACTCCCTAGAATTACCCATTCCGCATATCAAGTTATTAATCTAGATTATGTTCCCTCCTTATATCTTGTTTCTATGGGATGAGGGTATCATATATGTATCATTATGCTACGTAGACTTTGGTTCTTCCCACGTGGCATTTTTCTACACGAGGCTAGGTTTGATCCATGTAGCATTGTGCTAGCCAAGTTCCTCCCTCATAGCATTTGGATACACTGGGCGGGGTTCCTCCAAAATAGATTGTTTCTATACAATATGTTTGTCTTCAAAAGGGCCATCCATTATGACTCACAGAATGATGTCCACGAAGATTTTTTGAGTTCAAAGACACTGGATGATTTATTATTTATTCTTTACTATTTTTCGGTGTATTTTTACTTTGTGGGAATCAGTGGAGAGCTCAGGTGTTTACGTAGGTTCATCCTCACCTCATTTAGATCTCCTCAGTTCATTCCCATTGTAGTTTCTTCTCTTTTTTTGACCCCCCTTGGGATTTATTTATAGAGGAGTGGAGGGACCAGATACATACATAGTCGGTCATCTATAGTGGGTCGCGAGCTTCTTTTACAGAAGACCATAGAGGGAGCCCAGCACATAAAGGAATTAATCAGTGGGTATTGGTCATTAAAGGAGGGGGATATCATTTGTATGGGTTTAAATCACCATCAATCCCCATAAACAACTTTTTTTATTCACAAGTGCCAAAAGTACTACCTCATCTTGTGAACTATTTAGTTTGCAAGGGATAGTCCTTCGCGGTGGTAGAAATCACCACCTTGATCCTATAAACGACGTTGGTTTCATTTGTTGGAACTGGAAGCACCATCTATATCTGCAAACTATTTTTTTCATGGAAGTTTCATGAAATTATAGAACACCATATGAAGGGGCAGTCCACAAAGAGATTTGTGCTTCGTGGTCTCATCCCTTTGAATATTTTCTTCAATCGTCTTCTGGGTTTCATTTCTACCCTTTATTGATCCTAATATAATTTTGTTCTTAAATGTAGTGTTTTTAAGACCCAACACATGAATAAATAAAACATGTTGGTAACTTTGAACATCATTTTCATATCACACTTATAATCACTCTTACAAATAGAATAACCTACCTGATAAATTCCAACAAATATCGTAGGAGAAACCTATAACCGATTAATTGTTTCTCTTTATCCAATGCATTAGAGAGATATATCAGGCTCGTCCTTCATCATAAATAATTTCAAATAACCATAATATAATCCTAACACATAAAATCTATCATTTTTTTAACATAATAATAACCATTTTTCTTTCTAATCTTGAATTACCTATGAAAAACAAACATGTTTCCTAAAAATCTTTTTGAAACAATCATAATTCATCCTGAAAATGAATAAGGATAGTATCATTACAACATATCCACATTGGATCATAAGTAAATTAAAGTTTTTTTCCATTTATGAATAGAAATACCATAAAATATCATTAAAAAAATCCATGATTAAAAACCTCTTTCAACTTTGAAAATAACTTTTAAAAATTTTAAATTTCCAGAATATTAGAAAAAAAATTATTTGAAAATAAAAATGGAAAATTGTAAAGGAAAAATCAAATCATTTATCGATCATGAGGGTGGGAAATTCCTTTCATGTCATAATCATTAAAATAGATATTTTTTCCACACCTTCGGTGTATGGTTTCTTGTTAATAAAAAGAAGATTCTTTTTAAACCTTTTTTGTTAAAAGTAAAACATGGGTGAAAATAACTTTAAACAATCCTTGAAAAATATTCAAAATAATTCTTAAAAACATTTTTGATAACATGTATACATAAGAAAAATATTTTCTCATCAAAAGAGTATAAATAAGGTTGACTTTTCTTAAAATATTTTTCTGAACCATTTTAAGAACCAAATAGAGAAAGATGGTACTTAAAATATCAAAATTCCATAAATATTTATAGGAGGATAAAAATGATTAGGGTTTATCCAATAAGGATCATATAATTTTTTTAATGGAAATTCAAACATAAAAAATCTGGAATAAAAATTTAATTGAAACATAAACCTCATACAACTTTGGTAACTTTTGAATCATAACTCAAATGAAAGAATATATTCAAATAAAAATTTAAATAACATGAACATAAGTAGATTCATGATAAACATGTCTAAGGGGCAGTATATAAACCTCAAAAAATAATATTTGTGCATAACATAATTGTATGTCCCAATGAAATAAAATTTGAGACAAATAACCATAACAAAATCATATCATTTAATTAAGAATTATTACATCAATCAAAGAGGGGGAATAAAAAAATTAAAAGTTGCCTAAATTTTCATAGTGAGGCTCGATATTGAGACCTCCCAAACACCACCATATGACAAACCACTAGGTTGTTCATATGAGGCTATTGAATTGAGAATTAATCAATAGATCGATTGTTTGTAACAAATGTAAATCCACATTAAACAAGTGAAAATAAAATATAAATCAAAAAAATAATTTTACACATAATATAGGCATAATATAATCAATGAATATGTTATATAACTCAATAAAATTATATTTTGTTAAGAAACTCTAACAACTTTGTCACATTCAAGTTAAATCCACTTGGATGATATAATTTTAATTTCAACTTAAAATACAATAATGTATGAATAATTCATGATATAACATGTAAAATGGGAAGTATACATATCACATTAAATAAATTAATTGAATAACATTAAATATTCCTCAATAAAGGGAATTTAAGAAAATTACTCTTACCTAGATCTCAAAATTTCCATGTATGTTTGTTAACTCATGTATAATAAACATATATCAATTATTTACTTGTTTAATAAAATTTTCCAGGTTTATTAATTTAACATTAAACCATATGTTTAATTTATTACAATGACATATTTAATTACTTAATTGGTTAAGTTTACATCATACGTTTTGATGGTGTTCGGTTCCTAATTGAAAAACAACTTCGGTATGTTGATTATGGTTAAATAGGTCATTATTTCATCATCTCCAGAATAATAATAATGAAATAATTATCATTTTTATACATTAATTATAATTTTAAAACAAAAAATTAATGATGGTTATGAGAAATAAATTATGATACAATCACGGAGATGGTAGGTTGTACGTATGCATGAGTAACATTTCCATTTTTTGACGAACCTGGGGAAAAGAAGGTAAATGTTAAATTATATTTTCAGAATTATGATTATATCTTAAATATAATATAATATCTTTAAATACAACTACATTTACCATCCATGTGAGGTGGTGAAGAAAATAGAATCACATCACTTCATGGAGGTGGTAATCCACACATACGCATGAACGACGTTGCCATTTTTCAATGGATTGAATGGTAAGAAAATAGATGATATATTATGTTTCAATAATAATAATTATTTCATGAATATCATATATTTATATATATATATATATATATATATATATATATTAAATCAATCATGATAATCATCCATGAGATGTGGTTATGGAAAAAAAATCATCGGTTCATGATGCAGTAGTCTATTGTACACACAAATGATGGTTTGATTTCTAATCTAATGGAATAATGAGATCGTTAAATTTTATGTAATTAAAATAATAACAAATTTTTATATGAGTTATATTAATATTATTAAATCACAATGGTTAGAAGGTTTTTTAAGGATGTAGAAGAATAAATAAAATTAAAAAATTCAGTTAAAAGTTATACATCTTCAGAAAACCTCCTTTTCATTATACATTAATCCCTATAAGGTTGGTATTATGTCAAAACTAAGACATCTAGTAAGTGAGTAGGGATGTTAGGAAGGTATTTTGGTATCTCTTGGATTAACTAAAGGGCTCTTAAAGTGTGGAGAAGAGAGAATATGGGGTTTCCTTTTATAAGTGAGGGAGGGGTCTTTTGAAAATACATGAAATATTATAAAATAATATGTGTCTAACTCATGTAAAATAGTTTTAAAATGACATGTATTAGATTATTATGAGGATATAGTATTAATATAATCATCGAATCAAATTTATACATGTTTTTATGTCATTTTAAAGAGTAATAAATTTACATCAAAGGTAACAATTAGCTCACAAATGATCATGGGATTATTTTTTTGTCCAATTTTATCTTAATTGTCCGATTAGATTTTTATGATTTTAAAAACATATATATATATATATATTCATAAAATATCATTAATTTTATTTTTTTACTTTATTAATTTAATTTTACTTCAACATTAGAGACATGAATATAGTAATATAATTCAAATATAATTATTTTACATAATATTTATCTAAAAAAATTTTATAAATCAATAATTCATCCAAATTATATTAATTTTAATGTTCTTAAAATCATTTACTTGATTTTCTACTATTTTCACAATCAATTTTCCGGTAGTTTATTTATATATTTACTAAAAATTAGAAATAAATTACTATCATAAAAATAATTTCATTATGAACAAAATAACTTTTATTATTCATTCACAACTTATTTCTATCCACATGTGAACATATAAGAGAAATTTAAAAGAGAGAGAGTGAAATTTTTTTCTCACTTAAAAATAATATGTCATTTTTAAATAAAAATGAATCAAAATGGTCATACATTCTAATCTTGGAAAATGATGGTCAAACACCACTCATCCAATAGATTAAAGAAAAGTTTTGTGATTATTTTTAGGCATTATCACATTATTTTTAACCTTAATTACCTGATTTACCCTCACCGTGGTGAAAATTATTTATTATAGTTACTATTAATAATGAACAAAAATAAAAGGGACCTATTTACAAAATATGATCTTCGTGATTTCAAATATGGGATCCAATTTTCAATATTCAATTCCTAGAAGTGGGAAAAATAAATTTCCATTATCTATACTATATCTTGTACCCTCCCCTCCATGTGTCTTCCCATCCTTGATTCCTAGCCTAATTTACAAACGTGTCAATCCCTCCAAAAACAACTCTCCCAAAAAAATATCCCTCCTGATTGCTCAGGCTCTGCGACACCTCTTCTCCCCATCATCAGCTTCCTCTTCCATATCTTCTTCGTCCTCCGCATCAGCTTCCGCCTTGACTTCTCATCTTCCATGGCCCCCACCTTAGCTCCTCATTCGCCTCTTACTCTACCTCAGCCTCTACTCTCCCCCACTGAAATACCATTCATCCCCTATGGTAATTCAACCACTCCACCGCCAACCCTCAATTCCTATCGAAATACCCATCTCTCAGAGTTCCCGTGTCCATTTACTATAAACCCTACACCCCTCATCTCTGACCCAGCTCCCCCACTCCCTCAACTCAACCCCCATATACCCATATCCATGTCTCCATATCCCTGTATTCACCTCCTTGTCACCTCCATATCCTATGCCTTCATCTAATTAGGGTTTTAAACAAGTTTCTTCATTATGAAGGTTCGTTGTCTACTGGAAACTACGACGATAGCCATATCTCACAAAATACATCAGTCTCTCTTCAATATCAATTGTGACCTTTTATTTTATTTCATTTAGTGTTATTATATTGACTCAATTGAACTCCATACCAATGTCTCCCTCTTATACATATTCGATAAACACTCCATTATCTTTTCTCTGTGAAACCCTTACATTTCTACCAAGGTATTCTTAAATTTGATTTTGGATTTCATTGCTTGATTACTCTACCCCTATTTGTTATGATCAATTGAATTCCAATGAATTCATATGCAACTAAATTTAGGGATCCAACTCTCATCATTTGATATTATAATATTTATACCTAGGTCTGAATTTATTATTACTCAACTCATAGTTCTCCAGAAATTTGTTATGAAAATCTATTTCTGAAAATTATTTTTGTATGGAGGTGAGAACATTATTCTTACTAGTTTCTTATGAAAATCCTACATCATAGGATATCACCTGAAATATAATCTTTCGTAGAACTAGTTATTTCATATACAACTACTATTGCATGAATTATTTTTATGTTTTTCATGGTTTTTCTTGTATTTTTTTGTTTTAGATTAAATGTTTCGTGTTTCAATACTAACTCAATTTTGGTGAGTTTGGTTTTTTAGAGGTTCATATTTTTTAACAGGTTTATATTTTTTTCAAATTTGTTCATAATGTTTTTCGAATAGGTTAATATTTTGTTTCATATAGGTACGCGGATTCTGTTCATGATTACTTTAATATTTTCTTCTTTGATGACTATGTACATAGTTATTGGAGTCAATGAATATTTATTCATTTTTTAGGTATGTGGTTCATGTCATTTTCCCTCTTTGAAACTTCCTTTATAAGCCCTAAATGTAGAACATTAATGCATCTGGCAGGAAAATGGAATCGATGAGAGCTTCCATGTACATATAATATTTACCTTCATGTTGATATGTCATTTTAGTGTTGTTGGAATGGTGAATTTTGTTATTTTTATAGGATCATATTTTTAAATAGTTTCATATTTTTTCTAATTTGTTCTTTTTTTTTCAAACAGGTCCATATTCTATTCCATATAGGTACGCAGATTATGTTCATGATTTCTTTCCTATTTCCCACTTTGATGAGTATGTACAGAGTTACTGGGGTCAATGAAGAATTATGCTTTTCTATAGGTACATATTTCACATCATTTTTCCTCTTTTACCCTTCCTTTCTAAGCCCTGAATGTAGAACATTAATGCGTCTAGCTGGAAAAGGGAATCGATGAGAGGTTCCATGTATGTTTAAGATTTCCATTCTTGTTGTTATGGAGTTTTAGTGATATTGAAATGGTGATTTTTTTAGAGGTTCATATTTTTTTAATAGGTTTATATTTTCTCTAATTTGTTCTTTTTTTCAAATAGGCCCATATTTTATTCCATATAGGTACAAAAATCATTACTATCTTTTTTACTACTTTCATGAGTATGTATGCAGTTACTGGATTTAATGAATATTTCTTCTTTTATTTAGTTACATGTTTCACATCATTTAACCTCTTTGACACTTCCTTTCTAAGTCCTGAATGTGGAACATTAATGCAGCTAGCTATAAAAGGGAATAAATGAGAGGCACCATGTATGTCTAAGATTTTCCTTCATGTTGTTCTTCACAAATGGTTTTTACTCTAGCAAGGAATTTTTTTCTATCTTCACCTCACCATAGAAAGTTTTCATTTCCAACTGATGTTCATACATGAGTGATTAGGAGAATTGTTACATTTTGATTCAGTTAAGTGAATGCTTGGAACATAAAAGTAAAAGAAGGGTACTATGATACAATCGCACTTCTACCTCTAGATGAATTAGGTAATCAAGATAATTCTTTTTTTAAGAATATTTCCAATGAGTTTAACATAGTTATGTTTTATGATTATAAAGTTGATGAAGTGATGAAGGAAGATGAATATTTAAATTTATGATTATAAAGTGGAGGAATTGATGAAGGAAGCTGAATATTTAAATAAGAAAATAGATACTTTCATTTCTTTGAGGATAAAATTAGAGTAACCAATCGTTACACATATTGGAGGAGAAAACAATGAAATTTACACTTCTCAATTATCATGATCTAGCCAATTTAATGGTAAATTATTAATGTGGAATAATTGGACAAAGATTAATTAACTTTTTTAAGTCTAGAGTATTTTATGTTTGATATATCTGTATAGGGGGTTCATAGTTGGATGCAATCAATGAAGTCTAGAAGATCATCAAAGGAGAATGGCAGAAAGATCCAAGAAGTAATTCTATAGAGACAAATCAAAGGAAAAGTATCTATTCATTGGTCCAAAATCCCAATTATCTTGAAGTATTAAAACATTTAAACGTTAATATCACTTAGGATAATCTATTATCTAAGGATAAAGGTATCTTCATGGGTTTGAGTCCTAGATTTTCATTTAGTGATGTGGAACTAAAGAAGGTTGAATAATTAATGATGTAGGCTTCAATTGATTTTTACCATCAGCATAGGATTCTTAAAAGTTACCGGTAAGATGCTAACATCTTAATTTATAGTAGTTGACTTATCATCAAGTATACATGTGATCACCATTGATTACTGCACAGCTTCTTGAATCAATTTTCATTGTGCATAGTAGTGACTACATCGCCAAACCCTAGCATTAATTCTTCATCCATTCAAATCTTCTACCATATACATCATCATATAACCTTTGATAAGTATATTTTTTACTTCATATCACAATTTGTATTTTATTTCATTCCAATCATACCACTAAAACCACACACATGATTATGGTTATAAACAGACAATTTTTATTACTTTCTGGTGAGTACCTCTTGTACCTATAAACCTATAAAGGTTATTGCATATGTTCAGAACTGTTGTATAGGGGAGGACCTCCTATACATCACTTCATGGTTTTCAAGTCACTGCTTTAAGATCTTCACTATTTTTAAAAACTAAAACTGTAGATTCAATTGCACATTTAATTTTTTTTATATACATAACCAATGTAGTTTTCAAAACTACATGTTTATTAACACATTTTTTAACATTTTCATATCCCATTTCATACATTCATAATTTTAAATTATTTATTCAAAAAAATATATAGTATAATATTTTTTATCACTCAATTTTTATTCATGTTTCCATAGTTGGGGATACATTAAAGAAACTTCAAAATTATTCTTGTGATACATAAAAGTAAATGAAAACATTATTGAGGAATAGTTTCAAAGTAAGGAATCTTACATGAATAAGTATGTTTCATTTTTCAGAATTTAATAGTCATAGATCTATAATGAAGATTTGGACATAAGTGTAATTTTCATATCCATGAGGGATCAAATACCAATACATATGAGTCATTTTCATTATTATATGGATACATAAAATTCAAAGTCTCTGAAATTTTGACCAAGAATACGAGCACCATGGATTGTGCCACAAGCCATGAGTATGAGTATAATGGTTTTGACACAATTTGATACAGACCCCCATTAAATTAGTATAATTTTTTATGTTTTATTTGAAATACTTATATGTTATCTCAAACTACTAAATTTTGTACAAATTGAATTTTTTTTAAATGTTATTTGTATTGGTTTAATTACTAAAATATGCAGTTTGGATATGTTGTTTCAATTTCCCTTCTTTGTATCATTACATAATATAAAATGTAAAGAAAAATTGATATTGTACTAATGTATAAAATTTATTTAGTACATTCTCTTACATTTTAATAAAATTCAAAGCATATGTCAAAGAATATTATGTTTTGTCAGCTAGTGTTGTTTTTAATTTTGTTTACCACATCGCAATTTTACTTGATTTTCACAATTATGATGTACCTCAAACTGTTAATGAATTGAATTATTCTACATCTAAAAGTATGTCCAATGAGGTTACATTATCCTTCATGTTTTCACATTATTTACCCTCACTCATATCTTTATCTCATCTCACTTTTCTATCTCACTTCATTGACGTTGTCTCGTTAATCATCTAATTGGTTATCCTTGGTGTCATATTTCACATTTCATAAAAGATTCAATATCTTTGTTTTTTATCTCAGTATTTGAATTGATGATATAATTTGGAAAACCAATCTATCAACAATTCCAGGTAAACATTCATATTAAAATTTTGGATAATTAAAACATTCCCTTCTCTGTGATTTTATTTTTTCAATTCTACACACAAAAAATCATATATTTATTAAATCTTTCATTGTTTATCATTAGATGCAACTATTATTTCTAATTCACATCGGTCCAAGGTTTTTGTAAGAGTTTCACCATAAAAAATTCCTAATAATGACAAAAAAATAGATCCCTCACATTCCTCAGGGGTGAGTTAATTATGGGGACACCTACGTTGTTTTTTTAACATTATTATGTCACACTGTAATATTTGAAACTAATTTTTTCCAGAAAAATTAACTTGGAGTCTTGCTTCGTGATGTGGGAAGTAACTCGAAGAAGAATTCCAAGATGTATTCTAGAAAATTAAACCATGTTAAATAAACTATTATTGATAAGGAATTCGATGAAGGTCTTTTAAAGCTTGTACAAAATGATATGCAATTTTCATGCAACTATGAGTCGACACAGAAGAAGGAAGCCCGCATGGATTGAAACATAGAGAAATATAAGAAGGTTCCGGAAAAATTAAAATTCACGCAGTTGTACCCTCTACTGGAAAATTTGTAGTGGTTGTGGAGATTTTTGAAAAGGTAAACTTTATCCATGGTTACCTTGGTGAAATGTATGTAGTTGTTTCTAGTTGTGTTCATATAAGGGAATTAGCTATAAGTTCTTGATTTTTGTAACCATAAGATGGTTTTATAATTTTATGGGAAGTCCCATCTACTTATGGGACACATATTAAGAGCATCATGATGGCACTAAACAAGTTTTTGTCTTATCCTTTATTAGTTTTTCGTTAAATATTTTTTTTATTAAATTATGGATCAAATTATGAAAATTTACATCCATGGTGTTGTGATAATAAACTAAATAAATACAGATTCATGATGTTGGAAATCATGTAAAATATTAGTTTTTAGTGTGTTTTGAAAATTACTGATGCATTTCAATTTATGAAAATATTACCAACTCATTTTATCAAATTATAGTTGTTTAATATTGATGTTTTATCATATTATGTTTTTATTATGCACTTATTTTGGATCAATTTTTTTATTTTTGATAAATTTTTTAAAATTTAATGGGATTTGAACAATAATTAAAAACAGGAATTTTTGTATTAAATTAATGTTTTATCACATTATGTTTTTTATTATCCACCATTCGCTCCCTACCATACCCTTCCACAATATCTCTTATGATACCCTTTCCCAATATCGTATTCCATTTTGATTACCTCCAACTTCCCTCTACAATCAACCCTTATCCCATGAAGGTTTTTCTATCCATAGTAAGGTGTCGAGCCCATGCATACATGCATACAGTGTATTATCTTCAACTGTATGAGCTTAAATTTCAACTGTATAAACTGTATGAGCTCTAAAATCAATTTCTTATATATATGAATATAGATTTTTAGTGCTTTAATATTCTGAGGACCACATTGAGGGTTCTATTAAGAATGGAAAATTCTTAAGTTAATTATTAAAATTGTTGGAATTATACTTTTTCTGAAATATAATAAGAGTATCGTGGGGGTTTTACTTTATTTTTGTCTTTAAAATCAGGGTAAGGTATTCAAGGAATTTTTTTGGACATGTTTATCTACCCTTTTTTATTTTGGGCATGAAAATATATATTATAGGATCACATTTATTCATAGATTTTATATCATTGGTCATATTTGTTTAAAATTTTCATTGTGTTGTGAAAACATTTGTATTCATATATACAGTCACTTGATGTGATTATAATTTTTATTATAATTTACATTATAATTTTCATTAAAATTTTCATTTGATTTTATTATAATTTTCATTATAATTTGATTATAATTTTCATTATAATTTGCATTGTGTTGTGAAAACATATGTATTAGCTTCATCAAGTTCTTGAATATATGAATAAAGATTAATATTTCAAAATTATACCAAATTTAGTAAAATATATTAATATAGTCTATAAATATATTCATATAGTTTATCAACTTCAACTGTATGTGATCCAACATCAATTGTATGCAAATATGCATAGTTTAATTTTTCAAAATAGGTGCTTCTATTCATATGAATATAAGTTGTAGCTAATGATTATTATTTAAGGTGTTTATATTCAAAAATGGTGTTATTATCCATAATAATGTGTTTCCCTTATATTATATGGTATTTAAAATTTCAACGTTATGTATATGCATCTATTTTATTCATATTATTTAATTATAGTTTACATATATACACATCCGGCCTTAGTGACAAGGCATTGCAAGTCCCTGATGCAACTCCTCTTCAAATGTAGCTTCCTTCGGGTGACTCTACATGTAGGTTGAGGGCTGGTGATGGGTCTGATGTCCAAGTAAAGAAGAGGGGAGATGATGGCATGCCTATTCATTAGGATAATATTCCTATAATGGATAGACCTACTCATGAAATCTAGTTCATGGGATTCTTGGGCCACTCCTAGTCAGTTTATTAGTGGCTTCCCTCAAGAATTTTTTAAGAATGAGATGACTATTATGGATGGGGGTTGTGTTAATTAGTTTTTCCCTCATCACTTTTTAGACTCATTGAAATCTGTTTATGATATTTTAGGTAAGGATATGAAAAAAGGCCCTTGGGTGATGATTGTGACTTAGAATCGATGGGGGGAAATGGTGTCAAGCATATGATGTCTTGACCCGAAGGCTGAAAGGATGCTTGGAAATGGAGGCAATTACCACATGAGGTGTGGCTATAGCATCCAGGCATGGCTAGTAGAGTGACAGGAAATAATAATGGAAAAAATATCGAAGGTGATGGTTTAAATTGCACACAGCTGAAGGTTTTGGATCTAGAATTGAAAAATATATGGTATGCGACCACTAAAACATTTCATGTATGTCTGTGGAACCAAGGTTTTTGTGGATTATAAATATCACACATTATATAACCTTTTGAGTCATTTCATTTATCTATTTCTTTCAGTAGTAATATTTTATGTATAGTCACATATGGTGTGACTGTAGTTCACATTCCATGTTCTGCAGAACCATACAACCTAGAGAGTGGAAGAGTATAGGCTCAACGATTATTTTGGACATTAGTTGGGGTACACATCATATTACATGGGTAGAAGTACATTCCTGGGACATCAAATGTCTAGTAGATCACATCTCATGTACTATGTTTTCTTCGGTGGTTTACGTATCTTATTGCTTGGGTATCAGAACCATTCAAGTAAATAGTCTGTTCTAATTGAATTTTCATATATATCATGATTGAATGATTATCTTAGTCATCACAGACCATTTACAAAGAATATTGTGATGTTTTAAGATCTTAGAACTATAAAGGAGAATATTTTGGTTGAGATGTTGGAAGAAAACATTGGGTTCAGGCACTCCTCTGATGAAATTCTAATGTCAGGGTAAACATCAATAATGTAGTTAATACACTATTTTAGGCCATGATTCATCCATATCGACCAGTTAATGTATGGGTTCAGCACTCCCTTCATCCTGATGAGGCGCGGATCCCCCATACTACAATTGGAGTGGGTACTTCCCTACATGATAGGGTATGGGATCTTCACTTATAGAAGTTGATAATCCTCCATGAGATAGGTTTTTAGTCCTTTATAATTTATGTATACATTAATTTTATTTATACACAATTTTACATAAAACTTCACATCTATATTTTTATATAATTCTTCTAGCTGCACATGTCACCGCCATCATTCAATCCATTTCCATGTGTCATAAGCATCCCACTAACTCTATTTCTTCTTCCAATTTCATCCCACTCCCAACAAGTGACACATATTCCATAGATCATCACCACATTTTTTCATGTTAATGAAAATTTTTATTTTAATTATCATGTCGTGCAAACGCATGGGTTGGGTACTAGTTAATATAATTGTATAAAACACAATGAAAAATAGTTTTTAGAAAAATACATTTTTAAGCCCAAAAATAAACTTATACCAAAATCAGGAATAATGATGATTCAAAAATAATTAATTATATTATATATAATTAAATAATAAGTGTTACTTTTAGATCAATTTAAATCATAATGATACTTTTAAATAAAATAAAAGACGGTTTTACAATAATTGGTATTTTTCACTATTTATTAAAAAATCATTTTTTTCAAAACAAAATCTCAAAAAATCACCTTAATCTAATTTTGATATGATGATTTCAAAAATTATATACTTATTATTAAATAAAATTTCTAAAAGGAATAGATATTAATTATAATATGTTCTCATAAAATATTAAAAATCATTTTTTAAGAAAATGTGTTTTTGAATCATAAAATGAATTTTCTAAAAATGAGTGTTTATTTTATAAGAATTTATCAATAAATTTTTATTAATTAGGGAATTTATATATATCATAATTTGGTTACCTCTATTCATAATCATAAATTCAACAACTTTGTTATAACAATCATAAAATAATAATATCATGTGGTTCATTTAAACTTGATGGTGTGTTTCATATACGTTATTGAACATGGTGTTATTTTAAAATATTGGGGTGTAACATATATTGAATAAGATTCCATGATAGAACTAAAAGTTTAAACGTTTATATATATCTTACCTTTCCTATTGTGTTTATACTTTTTTTCAATGGATATTCCGTCTTTATGTGACCCATCTTTTTAAAACTAAATAAAGTTACTTTTGGAACTTAGATTTGATTTTTCTTTTTAAGATAGTGGAATTTTTTTATTCCTTTTGTTATAATTATTCAATATCTTAGTCAAGAGTTCATTATTTGATTCATTGTAACAATAATCTTCATCATCATTAGCTTTAGAGGAAATTGTTCTTTAATCTTCTTTGGATACCTTCACTTCTTTATTTTCCTATCTGTTCATCGTTATTTTATATGTCATAAGGGAGTCATTTTCAGTATTTCACTTCTTATATGAATTTGGAGTCCAAGAGCTTAGTAAGAACTCAAGAATTTTATTTACTAATGTTTCTATAGAAAAATCATCCCCAATAGACTTTTGGTCATTGAAAATGTCAATAAAATAGGTAAACATGTCGATAATAGATTCATTTGAATGCATGTAAAATATTTCAAAGTCTTGTATAAACATATATAATCTAGTTTCTTCATCTTTTTGTGTTGTTTCATGTGTAAAATCTAATGTTTTCCTTTTTCATGAGCAGTTTTTCAAGAATAAATGAAATTAAATTCATTTTGGTTAAGCCTATAACAGAGAGAATTCGTGGATTTCCATTAAGCTCAAAAATAGTAATATATTAGGGAGTCCATTTATCTTATGATTCTTTTGTAGGAGTATATACATGCATAACAATTTTACAAAAAAGATAACCTATGTTACAAAGAATTATATATATATAATTTTACAATAATATTAATTATTAAATAAAGTAATTTTTCTCATGGAAATTCCTTTGGGTTCATTTTGAAAATAAAGTGTTATTTAAAAAATACCAAACTTTGAAATCGGTTAAATATTTGAAAAAATAAAATCAGTTTTTTAAAACAACATTTTTTTAGAAAAAAACACAAAGATCTCCTTTGAAATCAATTTTTATTTATAGAAGGGAGAATGGAAAGAATGGGGTGAATTATATTTTAAAAAATAAAGCGATAAATAAAAAAGGGAAAATTCAAAAAAATATTGAAATGATAAAGTGATTAAAGTGATAAAATTAATAGATAAATAAATGATTCATTTGATTCATATTATAAATTTAATATCAATTATAATTAAATGAGAAAGCACTACAAAAAATGAACTAATTTAATTTATTGAATTTATGTGATGCAATGTATAAAAGTAAATATAAGACAAAAACAATTTGATATGGAGTTTGGTAATAGAAAACAAGATGCCCATACATCTCAACCCCTTGATTCAAGATATATATATTAGTAGACCTTCACATGATTTTTAACAGAGATAATAAGAAACTAAATTCTCTTTATTTACAATGGAATATCATGAAACCAGCTTCCCTAGATTTTTTAATGGAGATACTAAGAAAAAAACTTTTCTTTATTTATAATGGAGATAATAAGAAACCAAATATAGAAGGTGGGATAAGAAGAGATGATTTTTTGGGCATAAATCTGTTACAATTTCAATCTTCTATATCCCTTTATGGATGAATACAATTTTATAGAGATAGAGAGAGAGAGACAAAGGTGAGAGCCTTTGATATTTGGAAATTAATATTGGATCTTTAAGAGGAGGGCATGGAGAAAGCAAGCGATTCAGTGGCTCAATTTGAGTGATGAGTTGGTGAAAAATTTTGGTTTTAATTTTAAGCCACATTGATCCTATATTTATATCCTTCTAGGATGTCAGGATAGTCTAGGGTCAAGAAAAGATATAGTGGACCAAGAATACTTTATGACCATCATTAATGCAATCCTAAATCCTATGCCTCAACACCACCAGATACCTAGTATCTTTTAGTGACACCCCTAGTGTCACTTTTATGTGTGGGTATTTGTTTTGTGGTTTTTTTCCTTTAGTTTGAGGTGTTTTGGGCTCAAAGGATGAATTTTTGGGGACTTTTATAAGTTGTGTATTTAAGGTGCATAGTTAGTTTAAGTGTGCAGCTTAAGTGTGCAGCCCATGTAGCTCTTGACAGTGGGGATTCACATGGTTTTCATATGGCTTGTTGAATCATGAAAGCTAAATGTAAACCTCACCTGAAGAGGGTTATTTTTTCCTTTTTGTCTTATTTTTAAGTGGGGTTTCTTCTTTTGGACACCCCAATCAATTTCCCCCAACTTGGATTCCTTCCATGGTGGGTTTTCTCACTCTAAAACTCCTCCAAGTGGATTTTAAGGGGTTTATTAGAGATTATTCACTCAAATTGAAAGGTTGGGGCTCACCTCTCATTCTTCTTTTGTAATATTCCAATTTCAATTACTCACCTAACCCTATTGTCCATGATTGGATAATTTATATGGCTAGGGTGGTGAAAATTTGTGTGGTTTTCTTTCGAATGGTTTTGAGCTGTAATAGGAGTGTATTTCCAGTAGATTTCTTCTAAGGTGACAGGATTCCACCACTTGAGGTAGGTGTTTCAAATTTATTTCTTTTTTTGAGAGGTCCTTAATTTCTTGATTCATTAAGGGTTTTTTAATTTAAATTATAAATATATATATATAATAGATATATTAAATTTATTAAAGATCATCCATTCTTGGATGGGTTTTTCCTTTGAAAATAAGGGGTGGATTTTTTTGTGCAATAGAACGTTGTTTTGAAATGGGGTTTTATGCATTCATCATATTTGATAAAATTAAAATGATTGTTTTATTTTTTAAATGTTCTTTTCCCTTGATATTTAGGTTAAATGGGGTTTTAATGTGGGACCCCTTTTGTGTTAAAGAGTTTCCTTGTTTTTAAAGTGTTGGTTTGTCTTTATAAGATGAAAAATGTAGTTTCCCTTGGATTTATGGTTGTGTTAGTAGATAAACATACTTTCTTTTTAAATTTTATTTAAATTACATATTTTTTTAAATTGGAGTTTCCAAATGAAAGTGATATAAGTGAAAATCTTAGTTGGCTTCTTTAAAAGTGGTTGGATGAAAAGAATGGACTCGAGACATGTTTTAATTTCTCAAGAGTGTGACCCATGTGTGGCAAGTGGTTTTTCAATTATTTGAATGTTTAGGTGTTTTCCATCATTTTTTAGAAATTTTGTAAATGGTTTTCATGAAGTATAGAGATTGGTCTTGGCATTCCGAGCCATGTTTGGCTATTAAAGGATAGGTTAGAAATATATATTTTAAAGTGGGTTCTAAAAAAAGGAATTTCCATGTTTTTACATCATGTTCATAATGAAATTGATCAAAGTTGTTTAATGTTTTATAATGGATTACTAACATGATTTGAGAAAAAAATTCCTTGTTTAAATTGTTTTGGAAATGTGCATGTTGTTGTGAAAAATAGTTTGTAATGTGACTAATGGAATGTTTTCAGGGTGTTGGACTGACACTCCACTCCTGTGGGTAGTCCCGAATGATGATTGGAAAACCCCTATGTATAGTAGTTATTCCTGGAAAGTATTGATGCTGCTAAACCCAAGGGTATGGAAATGGAATTACATATCAATTTTGGGATGTTCGGAGATGGAATTCTTAGTCCCTGTTGGATTTATGGATAGATGCTCTGTTATTTCCAACATATGACCCCTTTGATATATGTTATGGATACCCAGACTGATGTTCTATGGTATAATGGATTAAATTAATGGATTAAAGTAATGGAATAAAGTAATGGATAAGTGGATTCTCTTGTTTTCTGGTTTAATTTTGTTGGGTGTGTAAAATATGTTAATTGATAAAAAGGGAGAAATAGTTTTCAAAGTGGCATTGTTGATTGGTTTTATTTTGAAGTGTGTTAAACCATGTGTGGGGTGATTATTCAAAAGTATGGTGTTTTAAAAGATACATAACTAGAAATATGTATTGGAAAGTTTATTATTTATTTCTTGGATGGATTTCTTCTAGTGTTGATCCTTTTGTGTTTTAGCCCTATTTTTTTCTTGTTTCATTCCATCCATTTATCTACCTTGTTGATCTTGATTTTCTAATCTTATTTTCATTTTTTAACATGATTTGGGTGGGTGCATACAGTTTTAAAGGAAAAGTTAAAGTGGTTTTCAAAAGGAATTCATATTAGAAAACTTTTTAGGGGCTTTATACCAAGTGTGGGTTAATTTCTAAAGAATAATGTTTAAGGAAATGTTTGGTTTTCCTTGGAAATGGATTTGTTCTTGAATTGCACAAATTTTTTGAAAGGGTTTTAGAAAAGGATATCTTTGTGGTATTTCATATTTTAATTACCTTTTTATGGCATGATTTGTAATTTTTTGTTCTTCGGAGAAAAGTATCTTCCATATTAGTTTTCCTTATATGTTAAAGGGGGAATGGATTCTTATTTTTTCTATTATTTCCAAACTAGTTACCTTGGTTTCTTTATTAATAGGAATGAATTGGAATCATGGTGGTATCCTACTAGCTTTGGCTCACACCCTATATAATCACATTGGTGGGTATGTAGTCTTTATGTCCTATACAGGTTTTTCCAGGTTTTGGATTTCATGTTGGATATGGTTCCATCTTCCTTGGGAAGCAGGTGTTGTTAGGGTGATGGTGGTGACCAGATAGTCACATGGAGTTGGTGACCAGACCATTAGTTCTATGGAACTGGTAATCTCCAACTTTTTATTATCAGCCTTTTTTTTACCTTCCATTGTAATTTTGTAACTTTGATAGGTTGTTTATTTATATGATATGTGTCTTGGATTTTATCTTGGATTTTTACTATTATGCCTTTTTTGGATGTTTTTATTTGGTTTATTGAGGGAGAAATCGTCCTTAGGGGTTATGTATGATACCCTTGATTCCATTCATTAGCTTAGGGGGATATGGGATGCTCCTCGGGTATATGGAAGGCTGGATCAGGAATCTGATGGATGGATGTCTTAGTTCGGGTCGTTACAATGTGGTATTAAAGATCTAGGTTTCCTACAATGGGTATTAGGGTCTTGAGTGTTGGATTGGTCTAGCTCGATCCTCTAGGATGATGTTTGGCCAAATTCTTCAAACCCATATGTCGCACTAGGCCACAACTCCTCGGGTCTAGTTCCATGGTGAGCTCATTGGGGGTTTCATAGGGAAACATGCCCTTTCTATGGGGCTTGGGGGGAGATGGCCATCGACCAAAATTTTGGGACACTAAAGATACTCTGATTGACTGAAGCAGATCTGACCAGCCGACGCCGATAGGGGAACTATAGCAGTGTGGACTTTGGAAAGACTATTTTAGAATCTTGAACTTTGGAGGTAGTGGTACTATAGCTCTGTGTAATTCTAGTCGTCAGCCACTATAGCACCTTGGACTTGGGTGGACGCAACACTATAGTGATGCAGACTTCCAACCATCTTTCACTATAACACAACAGACTTTCTCTACTGTTGGTGGAACAGTGATTCATATTCTTTATCAGTCCATTTAGGGATCAGGTATCTATTTGTGAGAAACTCTGAGATACTCCCTATAAAATTGTGCTCTTGGATTTTCATAGTGAAGTGATTATGTCTCTCCATGGATGTAGGGATTATTCATGAACCACATAAATCTCTGTGTTTTTTTCTTATTCTTCATCTTTTATTTCATAATTTTATTCATTTATAAATATATATTTTTATTAGGAATCCTTGAGTATCTACAACATTGAGAATAATCTTTGTTAATTTGGATGTGTGTTGGTATTATGGAGATCAGGATTGTTGTCAAGGTTCGGAAGGAGTCTGTGGGCAAGGGCATATCCAGATATTTGTCACACTAAACCTCGATTTTCAATGGGATTATCAGGATTGATTCTTGATCTTGAGTTTTCATTTCTAAGCTTTGATGGATTTTAATATGTTAAGATGATTATTTGATCTCCATTGAGTATACTTGTTATTTCAGGGGTCTATTTGAGTTTTGGAGGTGAAAATGGTGAATGGTCCAGGGTCACACCGCTAGCACACACAGTTTGGTAAACCATGTGGTGCCAATGCAACATGGTTATATAAACTATGATAGATCCTTCTACATGGTTGAATCATGGTTTACCAGCCCTTGCGGCCAAACCATGTAAAGTGCAGTTTTCCCTCTATAATTTTTGTTTCTTGTCCCTTTCTTCCTTGATTGACTATAATGGAGTATTCCATTGGTTTTGTATAATATAAGGGTGTTTTAATGGGTATTTCATAGAAATATTATTTTAAATTTGGTCTAGTTTGATATGAATTATTGTGTTCATGGTTTTGAAACTTGGGGACCCTATTTTGAAAAGTGGAAAGTTTGGTTTTTGAAATGGAAAGGATGATTCGTTTTAGAAAACTGTTTTTTGGGTGGTTTGAAAAAAATGTGTGTTTTTCTTAAAACCAAGCTACAGAAAAGTGTTTTGATTTGAAAATAATTTTTCTTCAAAGAAGTGTAATTTTGTGAATCCCTTAAATTCATAAGTGGATGTTTTTAGAATTGGATTTTGAAAGTGTTCCATTGAATTGGGATATTTTAATGAGGTGTTTTAAAAAATTGAAAGGAGTGTAAGATTAAATGTTTATGAAAATTTATGTGATGATTTTAAAATAGAAAAGGGTTGACTCTTGACTTAAATTCTTTTTTAGAATGGTATGTCTTAGCGATAGGTTCATGTATTGGGGAAGCTTGTGGAAATATTTTGGGTTTCCTAATGGAATTATCCATACGGATTGAAGTTGTTTTCAAAGTATGTTTCAAGATGGTGTTTTGGTGTTTCCCATGGTTATAGAAATGGTTGTTTGTTTAAGGATTAGGGGTGGTTGGACTCATTTTTTTTGTTGTTTCCTAAATTCCACTAGAAATGTCTTAACAGAAGAGGGGGTGTTGTTCCAAGGATTTCTCTTTTGATGCTTTTGATCCTTTGTTTTTGACCTCCTCCATTTTTTATGTCATTCCTTGAGTGATCGATAGTTTTAAAATTCCATAGTATTAAGTTTTAACCCTTGTGGGTTGGATTTTTTGGCACTTTAAAATGTGTTCAAGGTGATTTTATTTTTTTTCCTGAAAAACTATTTCCACATGGAATTTCAAGTGAGGCTTGAAATGAATAAATAGTACTAACTGTAAATATTGATTTAAAGTTTTTTATGGAATTTTAAATTTTTTTTTTATCTAATTTGGATTATGAAATGAAATTGAAAGTGTGTTTTTTAACTTCTGAAAGTTTTTCTTGAGAGAACTAGGTGGTGATTTAAAGTATTTAGCACTTTAGAAATTGTTGAAAAGTGTTTTAAAAAGATTTTGATTTTTTTAAATGTTTCAACCTGAATGGGTCATGTTGTGAATGTTTAAAGGGGTGTTTTAATCTCATTGATGGTTTTTAAGGAAAATTGATTTAGTTTCCATAATTTTCCTTCTTTTATTTGTTAATAACTCATTTAAAATATTTTTTCCAAAATGGATTTCAAGAACTTGGTTTTGAAAGGATGGTTTGAAGGGGGACTTAAAATATTTAAAAATGGAACTTTTGGTATTTTCCTAAATGGAATCGGTGATTTTTGATTTAATTCACGTTCAAATTGTAATATGGAAATGTTTTGGAAATTGGTTTTTAGAAAAAAAATCTATTATTCTTTGACTTGTTTTTTGAGAAAATGTTTAGAGGTGTCCAAAATGGACATATATTTTGTAACATGTTTTTATTTAAGATGGTCCTCATTGGGTGTTCCATTATTTTTGAATGGGGTTAAAGTCCAAAAAAGTGATTTTCAAGTGGTTGTTAATTTAAACCAGTTATATTGTTTTGTGAAATGCTTGGGCATACATTGGATTTTGAATTCCTATGGTTTGGTTGATTACCTTTCACCTTGGGTGGTGGATTGATTTTGAACTTAGGTGCATGCCTTATTGTTTGGTTGAATCCTTTTGAATCATCTTGTGTTTCCTTAAGTATGATGACCTAGGTTAAGGGACCATGTAATTTATTGATTTATCATGCCTTAAGGCTATCCCTTATAAAGGTTCCTAGTAGGGTTCTTTGATGAGTTGACCATGTGAGTGTTGAGTCGTTTAGTTTGGTTTTCCTTTAAGGGAGTGAAATATTATTTCTAAGTGTTATTTTGAGCTTCTTGGATAATTTTTCCATAGTGATGGTTTTAGTTTGAGGTGTTATATTTTGTTACACCATTTAAGATAATTTTAAATGGTGGGGAGACCCATTCCCAATCTTCAATTCATTTTGGGTCACATACGAAAAAGTGTGGTTTGTGTTTCTTGGATAATCTTGGTATCCTTATGGATTTGGTGGTTTTGTTTTATGGATTTGTTGTTTCCTTAGGGTTTATTCCTTGGTTATTCTCTAGAGGTTCTTCATTCAACTCGCCTCACATTACAAAAGGTGTTTTGTGGATTGTTCTTTTACTTTCATCTTAACTCAAGACTTTATGGGTAATAAAGTGGCATGGTGGGGGGATTGTGATACCCCTACTATCACTTTTATGTGTGGGTATTTGTTAGGAGGTTTATCCCCTTGATTTTGGTGTGTTTCAGGCTCAAATGTTGAATTCTAGAAGACTTTTCCTAGGTCTCATGGATAAGTCACATGGTTAGTTTAAGTGTTAATCTTATGTGTGTAGCCTATGCTACTCTTGACTATGGGGATTCACATGATTTTCACATGATTTCTTTAACTATGCGAGAGAACTGTGCAACCCACCTGAATAAGGGTATTTTTGTCTCTTTGTATTCTTTTTAAGTGGGTTTTCTTCCCTTGTACACCCCACTCTATTTCCCCATACTTGGGCGCCCTCCATGGTGGTGTTTCCCTCTCCAAATGTCCTCCAAGTGTATTTTTAAGGGTTTTGTTAGATATTCTTCACCTCAATTGAAATATTATGGATCCCCTATCTTTCTCCTTTATTTTTCTTCCAATTTACCTTCCTCCCCATACCTAGTGGTCATGATTGGCCGATTTACATGGCTATGGTGGTGTTAAATTGGGGGTTTTTTCTTTCTAAGGGTTTTGATCCATAGTAGGATTATCTTTTTGGTGGATTTCATTGAAGGAGAAATGATTCCACCAGTTGAGGTAGGTGTTTTTAGTTTATTATATTTTTTTAAGAGTTACTTGATTTCTTGATTCTTTAGGTGTGTTTTTAATTTAATGTATTGATATATATGATAGCTAGTTTTTATTTATTAAAGATCATCCATTATTGGGTGGGTTTTTCCTTTGGTAAGAATTAGTGGGTTTCTTTTAATAATGAAACTTAGTTTTAGAACTGGGTTTTTTTGCATTCATCATGTTTCATAAAATTTCAATGAGGGTTTTCTTTGTGAAATGTTCTTGATCCCTTTATTTAGGCTAAATGTGTGTTTTAAAGTCTTCTACCTTTTGTGATAAAGGGTTTCCTTCTTTTTAAAGTGGTAGTTTGTATTTATAAGGTGAAATTGATTTTTTCCTGGATTGCTGGTTGTGGTTATTGATAATCGTTATTTATTTTGAAATTGTGTTTGAATTACATATTTTTTTAAAGGTTATTTCCAAATGAATGTGATATAATTTAAAATCTTGTTTGGCTTCTTTAAAAAAAATGGGTGAAATGAATGGCCTTGGGACTTTTTTTGGTTTTCAAGAGTTAGACCCATGTGTGGAAGGTGGTTTTGTAATTATTTGAATGCTAGCATGATTTCCATAATTTTAGAGAAATGTTTCAAATGGTTTTCATTATGTATAGATATTGTTCTTGTAATATCAATACATATTTGGGGTCTGGTCAGAAATTTAGTTTTTAAAGTGGGTTCTCTAAAAATTACGTGGCTTGTTTGCACTTCATGTTTTTGATAAAATATCTCAAAGGGGATTAATGGTTTCTAATGGATTACTAAAATGATTTAAGAAATGGTTTTACCTTGTTGAAAGTATTTTGGAAATGGGTATGTTTTTGTGAAAATGGTTTGTGATGTGACTAATGGAATGTTTTTGGGATGTTGGACCAGCACTCTACTCTAGTGGGTGGTCCTGACTGAAGCTTGGTAACCCCTATGCATAGTAGTTATTTAGGGAAATGACTAATTCTCCTAAACCCAAGGGTCTGGAAATATAATTCCATATCACTTTTGTGATGGTTAGACATGGAGTTCAGAGTCTCGGTTGGATTCTTGGACATATGCTTCATTATTTTCGACTTGTGACTGCTTTGATATATATTATGGGTACCCAAATTGATTATTTGTGGTACAATAGATTAAAGTAATGGATTAAAGTAATTTATAATTGTATTCACTTGTTTTCTGGTTTACTTTTTTAGGGTGTGTAATATATTTTAATGAATAAAAAGGGGGAAATGGTTTACAAAGTGGTATTATTGGTTGGAAGGCTTTTGAATCATGTTAAACCATGTGTGGGAAGATTATTCAAAAATATGGTATTTTAAAAGAGAATTAACTATAACTTTTTATTGGAATATGTATTATTTATTTCGTGGATATATTTCTTCGGATGTTGATCCTCTTATGGTTTAGCCTTGTTTTATCTAGTGTCATTCTATAAATTTATCTACCTTATTGTTTTTTATTTTCTACCTTTTTTACGTTTTTACCCCAATTTGGGCATATGTGTAAGGTTTTAAAGGAAAATGGAAAGTGGTTTTCAAAAGTACTTCATATTATAAAACTTTTTAGGCACTTTATACTAAGTGTGGGTTAATTTCTAAAGCATAATGTTGTAAGTAAAATGTTTTTTTCCTTGGAAATGGATTTGTTTTTTGTGCAATTGTAAAAATTTTGTGAAAGGGTTTTAGAAAAGGAGATATTTGAGATAGTGCATATTTTAATAACCTTTTTATGTCTTGATTTGTAAAATTTTTTTACTTCAGATAAAGGTATCTTCTATATTGGTATACCTTATATATGCATGAAAATTTATTTTTCTGATTATTTCAAAACTAGAAAACTTATTTTATTTATTAGAAAGAATCAATTGGAATAATTGTGGTATCTTATTGTCTTAGGATCACAACCTACATACTCACATTGGTGGGTATGTAGTCTTCATGTTCTATGAAGGTTTCTCTAGGTTTTGGATTTCATGTTGGATCTAGCTCCATCTTCCTTGGGAAGCAGGTGTTTTTCAGGTGATGGTGTTGATTAGAGAGTCACATGGAGTTGTTGATTGGACCTTCAGTTCTATAGAATAGGTAGTCTCCAACTTTATATCAATTTTGTTAGAATTTATTTAGTTTTTTCTTCTATTTTAATTTTTGTAACTTTGTTTTTTTTTATTTATATTATATATGTCTTGGATTTTATCTTTTCTGTTTACTATTATGCTTTGTTTGGATGTTTTGATTTGTTTTCTTGAGATTGAAACCTTCCCCAATGGTTATGTATGATAACCTTTAATCTAGTCAACAACCTAGGGGTATCAGGTATACTCCTCAAGTATTTCACTAGCCAGCTTGGGAATTTTATGGATGGATGTCCCAATTCGGGTCGTTAAACTTTCATCAGGTAGCTGATGGACTACATGGAAGTCACTGCTACTATAAACCCCTGATTGAATTCTTGATGCACCTCTATTGGCTGGCCAATGGATTCTTGTATGATGAGGCTACTATTTTCCATACCACCAGGTAGATGGTGTATCTTTCACTAATTCACATTCAATTAATGTCTTATCTAATTCCTCCAAATTTCTTATAAGGATCATTGAACTTCATTCCATGATTTTGAAGCGTGAAAAGAGATTATTCCAAGACTTTAACATGGTTATCAAGTTTCTATTGAATTGACTTTAATATCTCCATAAGTATCATTAATCACATGACTAAAAATCAAATTAAGGAGACTAAAAATCAAATTAAGGATTCTGAAAATCACACAACTGAAAACATTAGAAACAAATATGGGTGTTTGTGATCATGAAAACACCATGAGGGAGAGAGAGATACAATAGCAGTTAGGTCGGTGCATGAACTATCTTATTTGATTCTAATCATGATTAAATCATAGATCTGTGCATGTGTGTTTGGGATTGACAATAGAGATCATGGATTGTGGGGAAATGGTTAGACGATGCTGGTTCATGAAAGGCAGAGGGTGTGGTTTATTATCCTCATCTACAGTGTGTGAAATATGTGTGGGTGATTGTGAACTCCATTTTTTGACCAAAGATGGCAATAAATCAATCATTAGGGGCATGAAATACTTGTAAGATTCTGTCATCAAAGCTTCAGTCCTCATAAAATGTGAAATAGTGATGATGGTGGCATTTTTTACAAAGAGAATGAAATCTAGAATTTTCCTAACTACATGACATTAGTTTGAAACTACATAGTGTGTACTTTTCCAAATGAATTCTTTGAAGACCACATTGGGTGTATTCTACAAGTATATTGTTTTTAGTTCCTACCCACTCAACAAGGTATGTAGTGGAGTACACACCTAGCCAATACAGGGTGTTTAAGTACACCTCGTGTACTATTCTACATGGTGTTTACTAAATTTTACACCTAGATAGTACATGGTGTGTAATACACCTTGTGTACTATTTTACAGGTAAAAATTATGGTAGTAGATTCCCATAGTAACTAAACTACTTGTTTGAGAAATTACATGTCGTGTATTATGTTTCCTTTATTTTTCTTTGAATATCCTTTCTGGAGATTCAGATTTTGGAAAATGAATAGTCTATCCTAAGAGTTATTTTTTCAAGTAGAACATGATGGTGGACTTTACATCAACATGAAAGGTGAACCTTCAGATGATATGAGTATTTTACTCTCCTTGGATTTGTAAGGGATGTTGTTGAAGGTTCTGGGTGTAGCAGAAGTGTGTGATGGGTCGTGACCAACTTTTCTTTTTTCCATGATCGATGATTAATCCAAGATTTTACACAATGTTGAATGTTGTGATCAATGTAATTAAATAAAATAATATAGACAAGGTATAAAATTCTGAAAAAAGATAGAGGATAATCACATATTATTTAAAATTAATTTAATGAAGTAAATAATTACATTTTCAGAATTATTTATTAGTTGATATATCTGAAAATATATATATGTTGTACCATCATTTAATTGTAGGAATTAAGAGAAAATTCCCTCAAGAGGTGATCCACACATGTTCCACAAATCCCTGAAGGTCTTTGTAGGAATTTCAAGGTGCTAGCATAGAAGATCAATTGCTTATTCCGCCTACCTTTGAATGCCATGAGAACTACTTCCAAAGAATTATCCTTAATCTCTCTAAACTTGAGAGTGGGAGGTGGAGGAATATTGCTCTCCATTATTTGGATAATTATGGTAGAAGAGATCTCTCTAGGGCTTGAGATGATTCTCCAAATCAATTGTGTACAACCAAACAAATGAATTGACTCTCTGAGAAAATAATATAATTGGGTTTATATATCACTATAGTTAGAAATAAATAATTTCAAAAGTGACCTTTATTATTTATTTAATCCATATGAAACCCCATAACAAATAATAATAATATTATTATTATTATTATTATTATTTCTCAACATGTTCTTAACTTGCGAATTAAATGAAATATTATTTGATCACATAATATTCAATATTTATTATCTCTCACCAGACCATTAAACTCGATCCATCATTCCTCCACAATATTTATCAGGCCTTGAATAATAACTATTTTTTATTAAATAAATATCACTGCATTATTATCCAATAAATAAATAGATATTCTATTCACTAAATAGAAAATTAGTATTTATTAAATATTCTGCTCACATTATATTCCCTCGAATAACTGGTGATGGAATATATGCGATCAAGAAAACATGAAAAATTATTAAACCACATGTGGGAATAATATTTATTCAACTTGTTAAATAATAAATAATATTATTATTATTTAACTGAGATTCTAGATACACTTAGTGTGTGACCCTCTAGGCCTATTTCTCAGTGGCATTAGGCAAATCAGTCTAAATTCCAAGGTTTGCATCTAGAAACATGCCAAGGTACCCATAGAGAAATAATTTAATGTCGCAATGACATAATACCTCATATGGAATCTTACTATTTAATATAATCCCTTCATCACGATATCTCAAATCAAGCAGGTTTCATGTCGGTGCCATCAACCAATATGATTGATGTCTCTTTCTTTGGATTCTTGGAAATTGAACTTTCCCATTGAACACTATGGACATGGATTTATTTAGTCTATATCATTTAAATCAAAGGGTATGAGATATCAACTTTTATTAATAAAAATAATGGAAACATCCTTTCTTGCATTATTCATTAATGCAATATTACTCATGATGCACCCAACGTATCATACCTCATTGTGAATATATGTCATCCCAGTTTTCATCAATACATAAAAGTATGTGACACCTAATACCCATTAATAATAATATTAAAGTATAAGGATCAATACACGCATCTGCAGATAGGAACATCCAATGACACATATTAATTTAGATTTCCAAACAGTGGGTCTCGTTCTCATAGTATCATGCACTGGATATTACCAAGGGTGTGCACCATGAGAAGGTGAGTCAATGTACTATGAGTCTCCACCCCTGATGTCCTTTATAATTTTTGTCCCTAAAATTATATCATCCAACTATAGAACATATATTTAAGAGTAGTGTTGTATCAGTTCCGGGTTCTCATCATAGTAGGGAACTGTTATGACCTATCAGTGTGATAACTACTTTTGGGAGATTATCACATACTATGTTACACGGAAGAACAATCATGATGTGATAAGAAGTTTATTAATATTAAAAACTATGAATACAAGTTATCATAAAGTAAATAAAAGTTAGTTTTAGGGCACCAACTCCAACAGACTCCCACTTGAACTAAAGTCAACTACTAATAACCTTTTTTATTCTAGCTCCCACATTAAACTCATGCTTTTGATAAGATAGGATTTCAGTTAATGCGTCCACTACATTCTCTTATATGGGCACTCTGCTTACTACAACTTCATCCCTATAATAGAAATCCATCATGAGGTGATAATTCCAGAGTATATTTTTTGTCTTTTGGTGTGACCTTGGCTCTTTTTCAAGATCCATCACTACAGAATTATCATAATACAATGTGATATGGTCTTTACTTCTAGGTACCATATCAGATCCTAGAAAAATTTCCATATCCAAATGGATTCCTTGGATGCATCATAAGCCTCTATATACTCATACTCAACTGTAGAATCAGTGACAACTGGCTGCTTTGAACTCTTCTAGATCACAACTCCTCTGTTGAGACAAAAAAACATATCCTGATTGTAACTTCAGATCATTTTGATTTTTATAAAAACTAGAATTAGTATTACTCATGATGAACAGCCCCTAATTTCCTCCATACATTAAGAACACATCCTTAGTTCTTATCAGATGCTTAAGGATATCATTAATAGTAGACCAATGTTGTTCTCCTGTGTCATCTTGATATAGGTCTACCATGCTCAATGCATAGGCAACATCAAGTCTAGTACATGACATTGCATACATGATTGATCTTATCACTGATGTTTTTGGGATCTTAATCATTCTCTCTTTCGTCAGTTGTGTCTGATGACATGTTTTCTTAGAAAGATGTAAACCATGTGACACAGGAACCAATACCATATTGTATTGTTCCATACTAAATATCTTTAGTATCTGGTTAACATATATACTTTGAATTAGTCTAAAAATCTTATTGGATCTATCACGAATGATCTTGATCCCTGAAATATAGGCTACTTCACCCAATTCCTTCTTGGAGAAATATTTTTTTAATTAGTCTTTAACAGACTGTAAGACTGGTATGTCATTTCCAATAATTAATATGTCATCAACATATACTAATAGGATAATGACTGCATTCCCACTAAACCTCTTGTAAACACATGGATCACATTAATTATTAATAAAACTAAATTCTTTTATTCCTTCATAGAATCAAATGTTGCATGACCTGGATACTTTCTTCCATCCATAAATAGATCTCTTCAACTTTCAAATTTTTTTGCATCACCCGGAGTCCCAAACCCATCTAATTGGGTCACATAGACATCTTCCTAAAGGTTTCCATTATGGAATGATGTTTTTAAATCCATCTTCCAAATATCATAGTCATGGTAAGCTGCTATAGAAAGTAGAATTCTGATAGATTTAAACATGGAAACTAGTGAAAAGGTTTCATCGTATTAAATTTATTAACATTGTTTAAACTCTTTAGCCACTATCCTTACTTTATATGTATTTATATTACCT
This sequence comes from Viscum album, assembly GCA_963277665.1. Taxonomy (NCBI): domain Eukaryota; kingdom Viridiplantae; phylum Streptophyta; class Magnoliopsida; order Santalales; family Viscaceae; genus Viscum; species Viscum album. The sequence goes on along the minus strand of OY728143.1, from coordinate 1,846,772,238 downwards.
TCCATGTCCAGTTTCCTCTTGAATACCCATTTTCATCTAACGGGATTTATAACAACTGGTTCATCGACCAAAACCCAAACTTGGTTATGATACATGGAATGAATTTTAGAATCCATGACTTTTTTCTATTGTGCATCTTCTGAGCTCTCTATTAACTCTATGTAGGAGAGAGTTTCATCATTATCAACCAATAATGAGTCACCATATTTATTGACGATAAAACCATATCTATGTAGTTCTATTACCTCTCTTATTCTCTTATACATTACTTGTGTTTTAGGAACTACTTCTTCCATGGGGACCTATGTAACCTATTTTTGTACCAACTCTTATGTATCTTGAGAATCAACTTCATCAAAGTCAATATTTCTCCCACTATTCTTATTAATGATGTAATCCCTCTCAATAAAGATGGTTTTTCTGGCGATAGTCCCTTTCTTATCTGAGGAGTTGTATAGGTACTATTGATAGACCAAAATATTATACATATTTTTAATAAAATTATGATGATTTTTTGATGATTTTCATTGTTAAAACCCTTGATATATAATATTTTAGTAAATTATGGGTAATTTTTAATGAGTAATTTAAATGGATTTAAAAGAGTAAAAGAATTTGTTTTTATATCTAGAACTCATTTTAGAAACTTTGATGAAAATTAGTTGATTTTTTCTATCTATTTATTTTAAATTTGTGTAAAAATTAGGCAGAGACCTGGCTGGACCTCAACCTTAGCTCACCATCCACCTATCCAAGACAAGGAGGCCTGCCTAGACAAACCATCCAAGTGAAGTCCCACATGGGATGGTGTATGAAGGGGTGGTCAGCTCCCATGCAGGTGGGTCATGGGTGGTGAACCCTACAGTGGAATTGATTAGGCTAGGGTCTGCATGGATCTGTGTTCCCTGACCTGTTGAGTTTTTACAATTGTATTAGGATCCCACCTCGAAGAGGGCATGTTGGTTACTCTGGAATTGAGGATTATAAAGCCTCGCACCCCATCACTCCATTTCGATGTGGTATGGGAGCTCTGCCACGCTCCGCCGCGGACCGTCATGGTGTGTCGCTGCTTCACCACCTCCTCCTCGCTCTCGCATATCTATGCCACTCTCGTGACCCCCAATACTAACATACACCCCTGTCCTCACCCAGGCCATCGTGTTCAACCATCGAGATCCACCTCACAGCTTCATCTCTACCACACACCACTTCCTAGAACTGCTTCAAGGCCATTCTAGCCTCCTCTGACCACTTTGAAGGTTGGCGGAGGAGGAGGTCTCCATTAATTGGAGAACAGCAACTACAGAATTTGATTCTTGCTTCCACGCACACCTGATGCCCCAACCACCAACCAATCTACTCACCTTCATCACCACTACTCGAGCCCATGCAGGATACCATGCTTTCATCAGAACCCTTGGATGAATCACAGAAGAGAAACTAGAGCCTTCTTTGGCCGCTATGAAGGTCATAGGAGAAGAGGAGCATCATCATGGGCTACCACTACTGCCCGTCACTACCAAGGCATTTTTAAAACCTCCTCACACCACTACCATCACTAAGCCTCACCTTCCACTATCTGTCCTCACACATGGAGGTCGTATTCTCACCATTCATGTCGAAGGGATCACCCCTGATCATATCTCCCACATGAATTAATTACACATGGGGTATCCCATCAACACAGATCCTTTGGGGAATTCATGTCCCTAGTATTACCTTCTTGATTGTAGAGGGAGATCAAGGTGATCCCTCCCTCTTGGATTCCTATAAAAGGAGGAATAGTCTCCATGCCTCATGATCTAGACATCGAGGGAGGTGTTGGATCGAAATGATAGACGATACTGATTATAGTATCGTAATAATGATGTAGATGCTCAATATATAAGAGGGGGGTGAATTGTATACTTTAAAAATTCCTTTGGAACCATTAAAGTTTGTATAAAAAACTTTCTTTTTTAACCTTAACAAAAACTATGTTTAATAAAGTTAAACAAGGTAAATTCACAAAACCTCTAAGTTCTAGAAACTTGCTTGATTCTAGAAAAGTGGTTCCGGAAATGAAACTTAAGAAAAGTTTACAAAGATAAAGATTATACCTTAAAGCACATAGAATCTTACTAATCAGAGTAGAAGTATAAGAAAGTATATGATATTTATACTTTCCTCAACAACAAAAATTGTAGTGGAAAACTTGAAACAATACAAGTAACAAGTAGTAAATCTTTTAACCCAAAGAGAAGGGTATCCAACAACCTTGGATAAAGGTCCCTTGATTTATACATTCAAGAAAATATTTATTACCCACACCAGGGTAAGCCATCAATACGAAGATCAGAGTTTGTCTTGTTATCCCCTCAATCCCTCAACTTCAAGGTAGTTGGCACCTTTGTATTCCTCAAAAAGGAAGTCCTCGAACTTTAAGGTAGTCAGAAACTCTGTCTTCCTATCCCCAGAATCCATCAAATGTACTCAGCAACATTCAGAGTCGCACAAAGCAATTCTGAACAAGATGTTCAGTACGCACAAATCATGAAAGTATCTCTCTCTAGAAGTCACTTCAGCAGCATGTAATCTCTAGAGTTTCAGAACAGATCATCAAAGTTGTAACGTTATGAGCTCATTCAAATGAGCTCATATTTATAGGAACAACTTCAACGATCAGCTCCCTCCTCAAACGGTCATATTTTTTCTTGAATTTTAGAGGGACCTGTATACATTTCACTCAAACAACGGTTAGTTAGTAACTTAAAGTACAACATAGTTTTATAACCAAAAAAAGTGTAAGCAAGAATATGGTTATGTAACCAAAATCAATTATTCGTAATGTAGGGAATAAAAGTTTGGAGTCTAACCAAAAAAACATTAGGTATCTATAATATAAAGATATTCGGATTCTGTTTTCAAAATAATTTGGAACCTGAATTCTAAAGAATTCTGGAGTCTGAATTTCAAGGAAATTCGGAATCTAAATTCACAAGAATTTGGAACCTGAACTTAGAATGTTTAGAGTCCGAATTCATAAGAATTTGGAGTCTGAAATTAGAAATTTTGGAGTCTGAATTCATTATAATTTGGAACCTAAACATACAAAAGTTCTGAGTCTGAATTCAGAGAACACAGAGTCAGAACTTATAAGAGTTTGGAGTCTGAATTTAGAGAACTCAGAGTTAGAACTCAAAAGAGTTCGAAGTCTGAATTCAGAGAACTCGGAGTCAAAACTCAGAAGAGATTGGAGTCTAAATTCAGAGAACTCAAAGTCAGAACTTAGAAGGGTTCGGAGTCTGAATTCAGAGAACTCAGAGTCATAACTCAGAAGGGTTCAGAGACTTAATTCATATCTTGAAAACATAATGCTTTATATCTAAGTATATATATGATTCCAAGGTTTTGGATATGAAACTGAATTTTATACTTAGACAAAATGAACAATGAAAAACATGGTAAGGATAAATTTCCTTGGGGAAGGAAAATTTTCCTTATGAAAGTAAAACATAGGGTAAATGAATTTTGCCTTAAGATAAGGTGTTTGTGATTTTCAAAACATAAAGAATTGGTAATTTAATAAGGAAACCTTTTTGGATCAACAATCTCCCCAAACATGAAGGAATGTAAAATTCATAAGGAAATCTAATTGACTCAATAATCTCCCCCTTTTTGGAAAGCACAAACATCCTTACGAAAAAGAATAAAAGGTCTTAGAAAAAAATCTGGGCTTTGAAATTAAAACTTATCTCCCTTAACACATGGGAAAATATGAATACGAAAAACTCCCCCTTAGGCTTTGGAAACACTAATGATCATATTATAGATTTCTGGAATGAGACTTATCATTTTATTGCATACAGAAATATTCAGGATGAAAATTCCCCATTAGAAAAACTCCCCCTTAATTCAGGATATTTCTTCTTTACTTAGTATTCTTTTTCCCTTTCTCCCCCTTTGTGATTTTAAAAAACAATTTGAGGGAATGGAAAAGAAATTATGGTACCTAAAAGATTAGTACAAAACATCCAAAAGACAATTGACCAAAAATTCATTATGATAGGAAAAATTTGTACAACAATGAAAATATAAAAAAATATCGGATTTAAACAAAGTCATCCTTGCTTTTCCTTGGACATCAACTTCTTGAATATGGTCTTCAGCTTCTTTATCTCCTTAAGATATTCCTATGCTCTCTTAAGAAACTGATCTTGATCCTCATCTTTCTTCTCTAAAGCTTTAATTCTATCTTTCTGAGCCTTAAGAGCCTCTGCCTGAGCCTTCATGACTTCTTCCTTCTTAAAAATCTTTTCTTCTATCTCAATATGAAGATCTCTTTCTCTCTTCTAGCTTTGAGCAACTGAATATAGTTTCCCATTTAAATCCTTCACTTCTTGAATATGATAATTCTATTCCAGAGTCATCTTTTCTTCAAAACTAATTGTGAGATCCTTGATCTTACCATCTTCGATGTCAAATGCCTCCTTGAAACTATCTTGGAACTCATCAAGATCTATCATGTCCTCTATGGTTTTCTTTGACCAACTGGTCATCTTCCTGCATGATCTTATATGGGCTTTGTAGTTGATGAAAAATATCTTGAAATCATCCAAACGCTTGACACGCTTATCCATCACCATGGATACTGAATCCGATTTCTGGTTCAAGGTGTGTTGAAGCATCTGACATCTTGAGTCAATGCTTGGAAAAATCTTAATGGTCTCAACAAGATTCTTCAATGACTGAACAACGAAATCATGTCCAAGGGATGATGATTCCGAATCTGAATTTTTTTCATGGTGAGGTTTCTTTTTCTAGATTAGTAAGTTTCCTCTTTGAAGATCCACCAAATTCCTTCTTCTTCACAACAGCTTTACTTGGTGTCTCAACTACCACCAATTTTCCCTTATCAACCTTTAGAATAGCTTCTTCTTGATTTGTAGATTGATGTTCACTGTTAGATAGTTGAACGATCCTGTCTTCATCAACCTATTCCTTCTTAGCTCCTGCCATAGCATCCTCTGGTTGAATGAAGTCATTATTAAATCTTTCTTACTAAGACATTTTATTGACTTCTTCTTAACCCTTATTATCCTCTCCTTTCTCATCTATCCCAGGAGTAGCGAGATTTGAAGACTCTTCTTCAGAAGTTAGGATTGAGAGTTTTTTGAATGGACTTTGTTCCTCATGGAAATATTCTACTTGTCTTATGATATCTTTGGTATCACCACTGCTCTCTTCTTCTTCCACTTCTTCCACTACTTTTTCTTCTTCAAAAAATTTTTCTTGGGATTTATTCGGAGTGACTAACTTCTTTCCAGGGGTTTCAAGTAAGGGTTATACCATGAAGGATTTTGGTACTGGAATATTCTTTGATGCTTTCTCAATATCTTTAAAAGGAGATTGAATAATATCTACTTCATCCATCTTCTTCTTTTACTTCTTTTCTTTAGCTTTCTTCTCAAGCTCATCAACAGTATTTTCTTTTAAATCTTTCGCTTTAGCAGGATCCAAACCAAAAATTGGATCCCCTGCTTTCTTATTTTTCTTATCTTCCTTCCACTTTTCTACAACCTCATCAGGATATTATTTTTTCTTCTTAGGCTTTGGTGGTGCGGATTGGGTTTCCTTGGGCTCTAGAGTTTTTCCTTCCACTACTACTTCCTTCAACTTCCTCTTCCTTCCTCCCTTTTTGGACGGTTCATCCACTTCTTGTTTTTTTCGGAACAACTTCAGATTCTTCCACTGGTAAGTCATAAAATTCTCCTAAGTCTGTAGAAAAACCAATGTCCATCCTCTTCAGGGTATCATCATTGACTAACATGACTTTGAAATTCCTTGTCTTTGAGCTGTAAGTAATTTTAAAAGATTCGAATCACCGAACAATTAACTTGGAGAGAATGGCAGGATATATGATTATCTGAGCCTTTAGGTTTCCATTCTTAATATTCTCAATCGTAATGAGAATATGCTTAACCATATTGATCTTCCTTTGGTTCACCAAGAAATCTAAGATATACATGTCACTCTTCTTTAATGTGTGTTTGTCCCATTTTCTCAGAATGATGAATCCTTGAACCCATAATTCAAGAATCTGATGATTTGTAGACAAGTGAGAGATCTTCGGAGTATTTACATCAAAGAGTCCAAGACATGAAATAGCCTTCTCCTTAACAAAACTTCATTTGACATCTAGAAATTTATGAGAACAGAACTCAGCTTCCACTTCATATAGAATACTAACCAAATTAGATGCCTTAGTATATAAAAGATCATAAGTCTTTCCATAGATCTTGAACGAAAACTTCTCTCTGCCTTCTTCCTTGAAGAAACTGAATGATTCATATAATTCAACTAGAAAGTCCGGATATACTAAATCTTGATCCCCTAGATTCGATACGCAAAAACTATCATGTCCATTCATCTTAATGTTCTTCGAGATGATTGAATCATACTTGGAAAATAATTTTGGATGCACCATCCTTTCCCTATAAACCTGCCACTCTGAAATTGGCTTGACAGTAGACATTTCTTTCTGAGAGGATTCTTCTATAGACATTCGGATTTGAGAAATCTCGGAGAAGTTCGGAACAGGCTTAAGTAGAGAGGTAGAACTTCAACACACGAAGGCTTGAGTTTCGATGTGGGACTAACATAGGGGGGGTCCTTTATATAGGTTTTTGAAGCGACGGTTCATCTTCCAAACTAAATCCAATGGTTGAGAAACTTTTTGATCAGATCTGATGGTTGAGATGATAGCTGCAAGGATATTTTGACAGAATCCGATCTTTTGAGGTTTTAATACAAACATTCAGATTTAAGAAAAATTGAATATGAAAGTTTAAAAAATAAATGAAAATACCAGCAAGTAAATGATGATTATGAAAACTCAAGAAAGGAAACAAACCTCTCATATTACTAGGAATATTATTCGTAGTGAGGAAAGTTCTTATTGCAGTACTTTAGATTCTAGAAACAAACTTTTGATTACAAAAAATTTTAAAAACAAACTGACTACGAAAATATTTTTAGAAAAACTATATATATAAAAAAACATTATTACGAAAAATTTAGAAAATCTTTCTATGAAAATTTTCATTATAAAAGATTTATAAAATCTTACTATGAATACTTCCATTATGAAAGATTTGGAAAATCTGAGTATGAAAATTTTCATTATGAAAGATTTGGAAAATCTGACTATGAAAACTTCTATTGCGAAAGATTTGAAAAATCTGACTACAAAAATTTCCATTACGAAAGATTTTAAAAATCTGACTGTGAAAATTTCCATTACGAAACATTTGGAAAATCTAAAAAAAAATTCCATTACGAAATATTTGAAAAATATGACTACGAAAATTTTCGTTATGAAATATTTTGAAAAATCTGACTACGAAAATTTCTATTACGAAAGATTTGAAAAATCTGACTATGAAAATTTTCGCTACGAAGGATTTTGGCCTAACTAACATGCAAATGCATTCCCCCTATGAAAAGAAGTTTATTACTGTAAAGAGATTGGTTTCAACAGAAAGTTAACAAGGAAGATTACCTTATGGTTATCATTCCTATCTTCTGTTTAATGTATTCAAATCTATTAGAGTATAAAGATTTTGTGAAAATATTAGCAAGTTGATCTTGTGTTTTGATAAATTGAATAATGATATCTCATTTTGTGTGTGATCCCTAAGAAAGTGATGCCTAATATCTATGTGTTTTGCACAAGAGCGATGTGCAAGGTTTTTACTTAAGGCAATGGAACTGGTATTATCACAAAAAATTTGTGTTTTGGTAAAACACATACCCTAGTCTATGAGTGTGTGTTGCATCCATAGCACTTGAGCACAACAACTTCCAGCTGCTACATATTTAGCTTTATCAGTGGAAAGTGCAATGGAGTGTTGCTTTTTTCATGACCAAGAAACTAATTAATCTCCTAAGAAATGAAAAGTTCTATATGTACTCTTTCTATCCATTCTATATCCACCAAAGCTAGCATCTGAAAAACTCTTTAAAATAAAAATCATTTCCAGAAGTATAAAAGAGTCCCAGATCCATGGTTACCTTTAAGTAGCAAAAAATTATTTTCAATGGCTTTAAATGATATTCCTTAGGATTGGATTGATATCTTGCACATAATCATACTGAAAACATTAATTCTGGACGACTAGTTTTCAAGTAAAGTAATCTTCCTATCATTCCTCTAAAAGATGTTTGATCTACTGGTTTCCAAGCTTCATTAAGATCAAGTGTGTTTGAGGTACCAATGAGAGTATTAATACTCTTAGTGTTGTCATATCCATACTTTTTAAGAAGATCATTAATATACTTATGTTGGGATATATAGATTCCTTCTAGTTTTTGAGAAATTTGAAAACTAAGGAAAAATGTTAACTCACCCATCAAACTCATTTCAAACTCATATTTCATTAGATCCGCAAAGGAATCAGTTAAATATTACTAAGTTGAACCAAATATAATATCATCAACATAAATTTGAGCAATCAAAACATTTTTCTTATCTTTCTTTATAAAAAGGGTTGGATCAGCATTTCCCTTAACATAGTCGTTTTGAAGCAAAAATCATGTAATTCTATCATAACAAGCTCGAGGGGATTGCTTAAGTCCATTCAAATCTTTGGTAAGTTTGTAAACATGATCAGGATGTTTTAGATCTTCAAAACTATGAGGTTTTTCAACAAAAACTTCCTCTTGAACATAACCATTAAGGAAAGCACATTTCACATCCATTTGAAAAAGTTTGAAATTGAAGAATGCTGCAAAGGCAAGTAGAATACGAATAGATTCAAGTCTATCTACTCAAGCATAGGTTTCTTCATAGTCTATTCCTTCTTGTTGATTATAGCCTTTAGCAACCAATATATCTTTATTTCTTACAATGATTCCATTTACATCACACTTATTTATGAAGACCCATTTGACTCTAATAACAGAAGTTTCCTTAGGTCTTTCAACCAAGGTCCAGACTTTATTCCTTTCGAATCCATTTAGCTCATCTTTCATAGCTTTAATCCAATCATCATCACCTAAAGCTTCATCAGTTCTTTTTGGTTCTGATAGGGAAAAGAATGCTAGATGTTCTACATCATTTCTTAAGGAACTTCTAGTCCTTACAGGTTGATTCACATCACCAATGATACTATCACTATGATGATTCTTTAGAAACAACTGATTTGGGTTTTTTAAAACATGTTCATCAACATAGGGTAGGAAGTCTTCTGGGGTAAATGTTTTAGAAATATCTTCTTGAACATTTTCCTTATCAGAAGGATATTCTATCAAGGGTTGATAATTAGTTTTTGAAAACACATCTGAATATGTAGGTTGAGGTTGTTTAAAAACAAAAGGATTGGTTTCATAAAATTTGACATGTACTATTTCTTCAACAGTACAAGTATTCTTATTAAAAACTCTATAAGCCTTAGAAGTTGTAGAGTAGCCTAAGAAAATTCCTTCATCATATTTTGGTGCGAATTTGTGTAGATAATCTTAAGTATTCAAAATGAATACCTTGCAACCAAAATCCTTGAAGTAGGAAAGTCTAGGTTTTCTACCATTCCATAACTCATAAGGAGTTTTATTAAGAAAAGGTCTAATCAAAACTCGATTTATAGTATAACAAGAAGTACTTACAGCTTCAGCCAAAAAAAAATTGGCTACCGAATACTCACTCAACATGGTTCTTGTTATCACTTGAAGAATTCTATTTTTTCTTTCAACAACACCATTCCGTTGAGGTTTTATGGGTGCTGAGAAGTTATGAGTAATGGATTTTCTACTACAAAAATTTTCAAAATCAGAATTTTGAAATTCTCCTCTATGATCACTATGAATAGTTATCAATGGAAGGTTTTTCTCATTTTTAACTTGGGCTCTAAAACTTTTGAAATAAGAAAAAGCTTCAGACTTCTTTGCTAGAAAATACACCCACATAAATCTAGTGTAATCATCAACTAAGACAAATACATAATATTTGCCTCCAATGCTTCCAGTTTGTGTTGGACCAAATAGATCCATATGAACTAACTATAATGCATCAGTGGTTGAGAATTCACCGATTGATTTAAAACTTGATTTATGTTACTTTCCATATTGACAAGGATCACAAAATTTTGAAGAATGAAATCTAAGCTTAGGTAGATCCTTAACTAGTCTTTTATTAGAGATCTTGCATAGGTTCTTAAGGTTATAGTGACCTATCATTATATTCCATAACCAAGAATGATCTTACATTTCACTAAGGAAAGGTAGATCTTGGCTAATAAGGACTTTTATGTTTAGTGTGTATACATTCTCTTGCCTATGGGAAGAAAGAGTAAACTCTTCCTTGTAATTTTGTACTAAGCACTTATCATTCCAAAAATTCACAAGGTAACCTTCATCACATAATTGACTTATTCTATTGAGGTTGTTCTTAATACATTTAACAAATAAAACATTTGAAATCAAAGTTTTTTCAAGAAGACCGATGTTACCTATACCAATAATTTCTCCCTTAGCATTATCTCCGAAAGTTAATTTTCCTCCTTTCGTTTTGATAATATTTTAAAATATGTTTTTTTTTACCAGTCATATGTTGTGAACATACATTATCCATGTACCATGTATTGCTATTTTTACAATCTTTATTTTCCTAAAAATAAGAGTGTTAGACTTTCAGAACCCAAACTCTCTTGGATCCGAAAATTTCAGAAAGCAAAATTTTAGGCACCCACATTTTCTTTGAAAAATAAGCTTTATGAAATCCTAAAGACTGGGTTTTGTTTAAGGAACAACTTTTTTCCCAATGTCCACCACACTTACACTTAGTGCAGAATGGAGCACTTTGAGGAACAAAATAATTGTTACTAAAAATCGGTTTTGAACAACCAAAACCAGAATTATTCCTAAAAGGTCGGATTTGAGAATACATATTATCAAAATTTTCCTTACCTAAGGTAAAGTTTTACAAACACTTCTTCAAGGAAAATATTTCTGGCTTTAGTCTAAAAACTAAGTTCTTATCTTCCAAAACATTATCTTTAGAACTAGAGTTAGGCTCGAAAACATTTTTCTTAGAAATTACACTTTCTAGATCCTTAGAAATTTTATCCTTCTCAGAATTTACTTCCTCAAGATTTTTTGAAATACTTTAAAAATAAAGGGTTTTCATATCAAGATCTTTAGAAAGATATGATATTTCCTTAGTAAGAATAGTATTCCTATAATTTTTCTTATCAATATTTTTCATGAGTTTTGAATTATCATTCTCAAGGAGCTTAGAAAACCTAGTAACTTCTTCATAGGTAGGTAAAGTATTATCCTCCTCAGAAGAAGATTCTTCATCCGAAGATTCATAATATTTACTATAATTATAATTATAATTTAAGGATACATTGGTCATAGATTCAGCATTGTGTACCTTATCCATTAAGAAATGATTTTCAATAGGCAGTCTGGCTATTAAACCAAGATTCTTCTGTCCAGAAGATTCATAATATGATGATTCATTTGAAGAGTCACTAGCACTGGCACTCCAGGTGTCATTAGCTTTCAAAACTTTTGTAGCTTTAGCTTTGTAGTACTTCTTTCTATTTATCTCAGAATACTTTTCTTTTATTTCTTTTCTCTTAATAATAGGACAATCAGGCCTTATATGACCAGCTCTTTTGCATTCATAACATGTGACTTTTGAATCTTTCTTATATTTTCTTTCTTTTATCTTGTATCTAGATTGAAAGTTCATTTGTCCAACAATCTTTTTCATTCTTCGATCAATATTGGCTAGTTCATTTTCTGAAGATTCACTTCCACTAGATTTGGTTTGTATAACAACCTTCTTATATTTAGATCTTATAACTCTCTCAAGAGTCTTGGATTTCATATAATTTGAAGTAGTTGTAAAAGCAACACTAACATTCTCATTATTCTTTTTAACATTATCAGCATCTCTCTTTATTCTAGTCTCATGTTGAAGAAGAGTTCCAAAAAGTTCATCAAGAGATATCTAAGTAACCTTTCTATTCTCATCAATAGCAGTTCTCTTGGATTCCCACTCATTGGGCATGATGTCTATGATTTTTTACACAAGAGCTTCATCATCTAATCCTTTCTCAACCATATATTGTAAACTATTAACAATATTAATGAATCTATATTGTACCTCACATATGGGTTCTCTATAAGGAAAAAAACCATGATATTCAGCTCTAACAATTGCTCTTCTAGTATCAATAACTTTGGAAGTTCCAAAGTGAGTAACTTCAAGATTCTTCCAAATACAATTTTCTGATTCACAAGATAAAATCTGGCTATATATATTTCTAGTCATAGAATAAAGAAATGTATCGTGTACCTTATAATTCAGTTGATATTCATGCTTTTCTTGGTTGGTGAAAGTACTAACTTCCTTTTCAGGGCTTTTATATCTTCCAGTAAGTATAAAAAAATTATCTACTCCAGTATTGATAATGAATGTCTTCATACGATCTCTCCAATATTTGTAATCATTCCCATATAAAATAGGTGGTCTAGTTGGATTTAGGTTGTCAATGGAACCAACATTGATTCTTGCCATCTTAGGGAAAGTCTTTCCAGACAAACTTGTTAGTAATAAAAGCTTGTAAACAAGGAAAATATTCCTCAGCAAGGAAAAAACAGAATAAAGAAAAACTTGAGCAAAGAAAACTTATATGTGAATATAATTATTTCAGAGACCTTCTTTGATACCAATTGTTGGATCAAAATGATAGACGATACTGATTTTAGTATCGTAATAATGATGTAGATGCTAAATATACAAGATGAGGGTGAATTGTATACTTTAAAAATTCATTCGGAACCTTTAAAGTTGGTATAAAAACTTTCATTTTTAACCTTAACAAAAACTATGTTTAACAAAGTTAAACAAGGTAAATTCAAAAAACCTCTAAGTTCTACAAACTTTCTTGATTCTAGAAAAGTGGTTCCTGAAATGAAACTTAAGAAAAGTTTACAAAGATAAAGATTCTACCTTAAAGCGTATAGAATCTTACTAATCAGAGTACAAGTATAAGATAGTATAAGATAGTTATACTTTCATCAGCAAAAAAAATTGTAGCGGAAAACTTGAAACAATACAAGTAACATGTAGTAAATCTTTTAACCCAAAGAGAAGGGTATCCAACAACCTTGGATAAAGGTCCCTTGATTTATACTTTCAAGAAATTCTATCTTACCCACACCAGGGTAAACCCTTGATACGAAGATCAGAGTTTGTCTTACTATCCCCGCAATCCCTCAACTTCAAGGTAGTCGACACCTCTGTCTTCCTCGTCAAGGAAGTCCTCAAATTTTAAGGTAGTTGGCACCTCTGTCTTCCTATCCTCGGAAGCTCTAGAATGTACTCAGCAACATTCGAAGTCACACGAAGAAATTTTGAAAAAAGATGTTCAGTACGCACAAAGCATGAAAGTCTCTCTCTCTAGAAATCACTTCAACAGCTTGTAATCTCTAGAGTTTCAGAACAGTTCATCAAAGTTGTAACGTTATGAGCTCTTTCAAATGAGATCCAATTTATAGGCACAGCTTCAAAGGTCGGCTCCCTCCTCCAACGGTCATATTTTTTCTTGAATTTCATAGGTACCTGTACACGTGTCACTCAAAAAATGGTTAGTTAGTTACTGAATGTACGACATCGTTTTATAACCAAAACAAGTGTAAGAAAAAATATGGTTATGTATCCAAAATCAATTATTTGGAATGTAGTGAATAAAAGATCATAGTCTAACAAAAAACACATTTGGTATCTATAATATAGAGATATTCAGATTCTGTTTTCAAAATAATTCAGAACCTGAATTATAAAGAATTTCAGAGTCTGAATTTCAAGGAAATTCAGAATCTGAATTCACAAGAATTCAAAACCTGAACTTAGAAAGTTCGGAGTCTGAATTCATAAGAATTTGGAGTCTGAACTTAGAAAGTTCGAAGTCATAATTCATTAGAATTCGGAACCTGAACTTACAAAAGTTTGGAGTCTGAATTCAGAGAATTCGGAGTCATAACTTATAAGAGTTTGGAGTCTGAATTCAGAGAACTTGGAGTTAGAACTCAGAAGAGTTTGGAGTCTGAATTTAGAGAACTCTGAGTCAGAACTCATAAGAGTTTGGAGTTTGAATTGAGAGAACTCGAAGTTAGAACTCAGAAGGGGTTAGAGTCTAAATTTAGAGAACTCGAAGTCAGAACTATGAAGGTTTTGGAGTCGGAATTCGTATCCTGAAAACAAAAAGCATTATATCTAATTATATATATGATTCTGAGGTTTTGGATACGAAACCAAATTTTATACTTATACAAAATGACCAATGAAAAACATGGTAAGGATAAATTTCCTTGGGGAAGGATAATTTTCCTTATGAAAGTAAAACACAAGGAAAATGAATTTTTCCTTAAGATAAGGTGTTTGTGATTTTCAAAACATGAAGAAATGGTAAATTCATAAGGAAACCTTATTAACTCAACAATCTCTCAAAACATGAAGGAATGGAAAAGTCATAATGAATCCTTATTAACTCAATAGGAGGGAGATATCCCAAACTCAGGTTGCTTATTTAATCACCCCTCCCCTATTTTTATTATTTGTTTTGTTTTTTTAGTTTAATTTAAATTGCAATTATAATTTCTTTTATTTAAATAAAATTCATACATTTTTTATAATTTTGTTCCACCATTTTCTTCTTCATCATCAATCAAAATTATTTTCTTAATTATAATAATAATAATAATAATACTATTATAATTATTTTAAAATTCTTTATAAATTATATATTTTATTTCTTATTTAATTTTATTTTATTTTATTATATTTTATCTCCCTATCTATGCATCCATCATCCTTCCATTTTTATTTCTTTTATACAACATTATTTTTATTTTTTATTCTTTTTCTTCTTCTTCTCATCCATCCACTCCATCATTGTGATCTCTTACACTTGGAAATAAGAGGATGACCCCAAGGCTTGGCCTGAGGGGGGGAGGTCAAGGTGTTCTTGAATTTTCTTTAAAGATTAATTTTACATTTTTAGATAGAATTGAGTAGTTTGCATGGTGATGAAAATGTTCCTGAGTGGTGACTGCCCCCAATGACATGAAACTCGATCTATCTCCATTCTTTTATTTAATAACTTTTCTATCTCTACATTGTTTAGTTATTCACACATTGGAGCTGAGCTAATCAAATGATGAAATAGCATCGATAGAGCTAGGTCCTCGATGATGGAACCTACAAGACCAAGAAGTGTCATCAACCTTGATTAAAGGATGAGGTAGAATTAAGATTTTTTAGGCTCTCAAAGATTCCAAAATTTATAAATAAATAATACTATTTCAAACATGAGTTTTCATGTTTGGATTATCAAACTAAAATCAAACACATAATTGAGAATAATGATTTCACCTTAAACCGAATCTCAAAACCATGTTCTTTCTCCTTAATCCATTCTGTTTAGATTTTCATGTTAGTATAAATTATAATTTCCAATATTTCATTTCATTAATCAAAAAACCAAAAATATTTTCTTTGTTTTCATTAAGAACATAAAATAAAAAAATAGATATCTTAAGTGATTTAGAAGAAGTAGGTGAACAAACTAAAAGGGTCCTCAAGTGAAATGGCCTTGGTCAGTCAATGTGCTGCAGTAGGAAAATAATTTGATTTTTTGTATGCCCCATGATAGGCTTGTGTCAAAACTGACACTGTTTTCTGGGCTTTAATCATATATTCTCTTATATTTTTCTATTTCACATTTTAGATTTAATTTAATTTATAAAAAAATTAAAAATATGTCCATGATGTTTTCCAATGATCATTTATTCAATTAATGGAATAATTACTCTTAGATATAAAAACCAGTAGCTAAATCACCCTGGTATGTAGAAGTTGGTGTTGCTTTATGGGCTAGACATATCGGGGAAGCTTGAAGCCAAATTTTTTAAGAGTAGGAATTCAAGTACCCCATCCAAGATCTCAAGTAGACCCTCGAACAACCAGTGGTTGAATAATTGGCCAGAGAGATCACTGAATTCTATGAGTACTTCCCATAATTTTATCAAGAAATGGCCAAGACAAAAGAAGAGTGTCCCTCATTTCCTCCTAATAATTTTGAAGAAGTATCCCCGAAATATTTCTAGGAGAAAGTAGAACAAAAAAAATCAAGTATGATATTCAAGGGTTTGATAAAAAGGTGTAGGTTCTCCAAGGCCAAATGGATTGGTTAACTACATATTTTCAAGAATCATCAAAAGAACCTAAACATAAAAATGAACCAAAACAAGAATATGATCCACTTATCTTACCTGAGGTAAAAATAGTAAAACTTGATTGTTGAGCTACATGTGGGAGATTTAAAATAATTAGATGACTTCTGTAATGAATGTAAGGAACTATTTGATCTCCCAAAACCTTTAAAAGAATAACAGAAAGCACCACTAAAAGAAGACACCACCCAAGTGGTGGAATCTGAAGTGAAGATGGAGAAGCCCAACTATCTACCTACATCCTATGAGAATCCACTCGAAGAGGAACTTACCACTGAGTAATTGATTGAATCTAAAAAAATATAGGGAGTTAATCTTTCATCATACTCTATCTCTTATGATTTTACTGAAACTGAACTGTTCATCACTCTTTATTGTTTAGAATATTTAGATTCATAGAATCTTTGTCATTCCTTAGAGGAATATGAAGAACCTAGACTTTCACATGTAGAGGAACGCATGGATCTACCTGCTTTCAATAAAAATACATTTGATGATCCCCATAAAAAGATCCAAGTTTTTTAGCCTAAAGAAATTAGAAAAGATGTTCCTCATATTAAAGGGGATAAATTACTTATTAAAAATTTTATTCAATTGAAGATACTTGTTTACTTACCCTTTGATTATTCGATTCATACAGGCCATGAAAATCCATTACTGGATGATAAGGAGGTGTTACAAGTAGAAAAAAAGAAGGGGGTGATTTATACTTTACCCTACACCTACCATGAATCTTTTGGTTCATTGTGAAGGGGTGGATTTTGTATACTCTATCCATGGATCATTCCTCACCAAGGAGGATGAAGCAGAAGTTGGGAAAATCCACATGTGGTGGTTTAAATCAAATAAGCTTCACCCACCATTAGACTTTGGATAACAGTTGGTACTATCCTATGGAGGTAGTTAAAATCTATGGGCCACTTGGGGGATCATACCACGACTTATCGCTTTTACTTTCTTTGTAGTAAATTAGATTTCAATTTCATCTCTTAGGAAGTAGTTCATAATGCAACCCACTCCTTCCTATATTTTTTATATTTAATGACATGATACTTGTACTTAATTGAGTAATTATCTTTTATAGGATCATAATGGCAGAAGGAATCCTCGAATATTGAAGGAGAAGGAATAAGCTTCATGGGAAATGGAGTTCACATTTTATTGTCTAAACTTTTAAACTCCTTATTTTATTTTTCCAAATCATGTTTTTATCTTTAAAGTAAAATTGCATGTCCATTCTTGGATAATGCTTTACTTGACTAATCTTGGATATATGTGTTTTTTTGGGAATATTAATATGTCATGATTTAGATTTCAATGTTAATGAAATTAAATGAGTAAAATGGAGAATTGAATTTTTAAAGTAAAATGTGAATATTAAAATGATGAATCACGATTTGAAGGAATTAATTGATTCGGGTAAGCAAAATTTACCAACCATATTTCATGTTTTGATTTTTTTGAAATCCATGTGAATTGATTTATTATTGTTAATCATGTATTGAGTGATTTTCCCAACTCATATGTTTATTCATGAGAGGATTTCTAGACCAAGTACTTTCTATTTTATCTTGAGAATATTTATTGAGTGATATTGGGATATACTGGCTGTAGAACTTAAATTTGAACTTGTCAAAGTTATGACTGTACAAAAATACATTTAAAATGATTGAGGAATCTTTTGATAATCTACTTATCCTTAAAAGATAAATTTTACATTAATACTTCTTAAGTTCATAAAAACCATGAATAACCTTATTATGAATGAGCCACATTTCAAGCTATTTTATTTATTCCTACCCTAATCTTAGCATTTGCATGATATTTTTATTTTTATGTGTTGGGTGAGGGGAATCATGGTAAATGGTGTGATTTACATTTTAATAAAGAAGTGTTGGGGTTCTTATTGAGGGAATTGTAAAAAAAATGGAATAATTAATTGTACTCTATTTTTCCCTCTTGAATTAAAAAGATAAAAAGAACAAAAAAATAAGAAAAATGAGTTGTGATTTGGGAAAAACAAAAATCACCATTACTAGACCTATGATTTATATTATATGTGTTTAGGTGGTGGATTTTAAGATTATTCTAATCATAACATTTGAAAAAAGAAAAAAATGAAAAGGTTCTTTGAAAAAGAAAAAAAAGAAAAAATATATTCAAGAGGGTGCACAAATCATTCAATATGCTTTATTTGATCATACCCTTTAGTTTTAGTTTGGGTAAGTTGGAGTTGTTATAATCTAAATAAGATAATTTCATTGAGCTTTTACATTTGATATCATGCATTGTACTTAAGATATAGACATCCTCATTTAGCTTTAATTTATAACATCAATTCCTACCAACCTTAAACCTCATATACATTTTAACCTGAAATAAAATCCCTCAATATTTTATGTGATTTTTGTATTTACACAGTGGAGAATTATTTTATTTACAAGCTTATGGATAATGAACATGTTCTCATGATATAATCATAACTCTGCTTGAATTTGTATCATGATAGATGAGTGAAAAATATTTGGTAGAGGTAGATAATGATTTTGCATGGTTAATAAAAACAAATTGAGGAACTTGAATGAATGAGAAGATAAGTTACATCATTTTTCAATGGGAAAAGTAAAATAATTGAGTTGATTTTTTCTTTGAAATTTGAGAAATTTAATTGATATTTTATGTGAATTTTTAAAGTTTAATTTTAAATTGATAATCATTTGATTTTAATACAATGAAGTTTGAATGTTTGTAACACGGGTGTCCTCTTTTAACCCCTTGTTGAGATTTTATGCTTGAGGAAAAGCATGGTTTAAATGTGGGGGTATTTGAAAGACCAAAATATTATATATATTTGAAAAAAAATCTAATGATTTTTTTTATGCTTTTCAATGTTAAAATCCTTGATTTTCAATGTTTTAGTAAATTATGGGTAATTTGGAATGAGTAATTTAAATGGATTTAAAAGAGTAAAAGAATGTGGTTTTATATTTACAATTCATTTAAGAAACTCTAATAAAAATTGGTTGATTTTTTTTGAACTCTTTCTTTGTAATTTGTGTAAAAATTAGGCCAAGACCCAGTTAGCCCTCAACCTTAGCTCACCAGCCACCTAGCTTGGCCAAGGAGGCTCGGCCAGCAATGTAAACCAAGGGAAGGCCCATACGGGCTGGCGTATGCATGGGTGGTCAACTCCTATGCAAGTGGGTCACGGGTGGTGAACCCCATGGTGGCATATATTGGGCCTGGTCCCATTGGTCGTGCTGTCGTGGCATGTCAAATTGATTATGTTTTTAAGGATGATATATAGTATAGGAAAGACCCTAGGTCATCTCTCAAGGAGAGTTGGTAGGTTTAGAGAGTGTGTTATTAATAAAAGGGACTAAAAAAAGGGTGTTTTTGAAAACAGTTTAAAGAAAATGAACTGATTTAAAGAGTTTAATAATTGACAAGAAAAGAGGTGTTTTACAATTATGAGAAAAATGAGATCATTTCAAGTTCACTACACAACTTGGATAGTTCATTGTTCTGAAAATACTGACATGTTTTTGTTCAATTCTTTGGTTGAAGGTTGTCAAGATCTTGATTCCCCTCTTGCCTCTTAGAATTTTGCGCAAAGCACCAACCCTTGACAAAACAATCGTGTTGTCAAGGTTTGGGTCTCAATAACAGAGTTAAGGCTACCAAAACATACTAAAATCTTATGTATGTGTGATATTAATAGGTTTCATGTCTTTCCCTATCGGAACAACCCAAGATCCCCACTTGAAATCTCAACCCAATCGGTGTTGAGATAAAAAGTGTTTCACTTAAATTAATACCAAAAAAATGAATTCAGAAGAGATGCGCATAGAGATTAATCATGAGTGAAATATTTAACACACAAATTATACAAAACCAGTGGAATAACAGGTGTTGTAACTCCCTCCCAAGTAAGTGTAGCTCCCTCGAAATGATCGCCCACCGTTTAGCTCGCCATCATGAGGAGGAGGAGGCTCGGGTGAAACTCCTTCATCCTTGATCCCCCTATGAGGATAGGGGCCTCCAGAACTTCTTGGATGATTATAGTACTCCCTTGGGTCTCCAAAATACTAGAGCTTTGCCTCCTGGTATAACTTCCAAATGAGGAGCCCAAGGTGCCCTTTTATAGGAAATGTGGGAGGTGGTTTTTGGCACACAGATTTACTAAAACCGCTTGGCACATTGTTTTAGCCTACCAGACAGTCTTAACACGTTTTGTGGAAAACTAAAAAGTTGTATCCCCACATCTTGACTATCTCCACCGAAAGTTTGGAATCATTTAAATATGTGGAGCGCGAGATATGGACAGATCACTGCACACAACATTTGACCTCGAGTAGATTGGGTGTTCTAGACAGATCAGGTCGGTTGGGCCCCTTAATGGCCGAATCTCTCTTGTGTTATTAAATGAAAGTTGTATCCCAATGAGTTTTGGATAAGCCCACAAAATTTCATCCCATTTGGATGCACAGTGTAGTATCAGTATGAATTTGAGTCCACTGAACGTTTTGGATCCTGCGCAGTTTGGCCCATTTTTCAAAGACTTCTTCATGGGCCCTCCAAATCACCTCCACCTACATTGTAATTTTCAAAACAAGTATCATTTCCCTATTTAAAAGTGATAAACACAAAATTATTGAATCAAACATGAAGCACAATTTGATAATATTTTTATAATTTTTAATACAAAATATGTTTAGCACAGCGGTGTAAGGGTGAAAATGAAACAGTGAATCGTGGTACGATCACCCATATGAGTCACGTGTGTCATGACCCGCTGAGTG
The DNA here is from genome assembly GCA_963277665.1 of Viscum album. Taxonomy (NCBI): domain Eukaryota; kingdom Viridiplantae; phylum Streptophyta; class Magnoliopsida; order Santalales; family Viscaceae; genus Viscum; species Viscum album. Next base: position 1,846,751,152 of record OY728143.1, on the reverse strand, counting down.
TGTGCAAGTGTACTGGGAGACCACCCCGGAGCGGTCATGTCGAATGCTCCTACGTCGAGTCTTAAAAATCCTCACACACTGTCACACTGTTTCATTGTAATTTGTGTAAAAATTAGGCCAAGACCCAGCTGGCCCTCAACCTTATCTCACCAGCCACCTAGCTTGGCCAAGGAGGGCCGACCGGAAAAGTAAACCAAGGGAAGTCCCATACGGTCCTGCGTATGCACGGGTGGTCAACTCCTATAGATTGGGCCTGGTCCCATACAGGTAACGTGTGTCACGGCCCGCTGAGTGTGTGAAAGTGTACCGGGAGCCCACCCCAAAGCGGTCATGTCGAATGCTCCTACATAGAGTCTTATAAATCCTCACGCACCATCACACCTTTTCTTTGTAATTTGTGTAAAATTTAGGCCAAGACCCAGCTGACCCTCAACCTTAGCTCACCAGCCACCTAGCTTGGCCAAGGAGGCCCAGCCAGCAAAGTAAACCAAGGGAAGGCCCATACGGGCCGACGTATGCACGGTTGGTCAACTCCTATGCAAGTCAGTCGTGGGTGGTGAACCCCACGGTGGCATAGATTGGGCTCGGTCCCATACAAGTCACGTGTGTCATGGCCCGCTGAGTGTGTGCAAGTGTACCGAGAGCCCACCCCAGAGCAGTCACGTTGAATGCTCTTGCGTCCAGTCTTATAGAGCCCCACACATCGTCACACCGTTTCTTTGTAATTTGTGTAAAAATTAGGCCATGACCCAGTTGGTCCTCAACCTTATCTCACCAGCCACCTAGCTTTGCCAAGGAGGTCCGGTCAGCAATGTAGACCAAGGGAAGGCCCATACGGGCCGGCGTATGCAGGGGTGGTCAACTCTTATGCAAGTGGGTCGTGGGTGGTGAACCCCACGATGTCATAGATTGGGCCTGGTCCCATACGAGTCACGTGTGTCACGACCTGCTGAGTGTGTGCAAGTGTACCGGGATCCCACCCCAGAGCGGTCATGTCGAATTCTCCTACGTCGAGTCTTATAAAGACTCATGCACCGTCACACCGTTTCGATATGGAATGGGAGCTCCACCATGGACCGATGTTGCCGCACCACCTCCGTCTCACTCTCACGTCTCTTTGCTGCTCATGTGCCCCTTGATGCTACCAGACACCCCCTTCCTCCCCCAGGCCACCGCACTCAACCATCAGGAGCCACCTTAGAGATCCATCTCTGCCACACACCGCCGCCCGGCACCACCTCGAGGCCATTGAGCCTCCTCAGGTCACTTTGAAGGAAAGAGGAGGAGGTCGCCGCTGTTGAACCCTGACTGTTTCCTCTGCTTCCTGTTATCTTGCACACCCAGTGCCCCGACCACCTTTCATGATACTCACCATCATCACCACTTCCCGAGCCCATGCAGTCTTATATTCTCACCTTGTCACCTTCAAACAAACCACATATGGGAAACCAAATCCTCCTTCGGCCACTGTGAATGCTATAGGATAAGAGGAGCAACATCGCGGGATTCCACTACCACCGTCACCCACAAGGCACTGCTTGAGCATCCACACACCACCCCCATCACCAGACCTTACCTGGCACTTTCCTCCCTCACCCGTGGAGCCTACCTACTCACCATGCACCATTAACGTAGAAGGGACCACCCCTGATCACATCCCCTATGTGGATTCATTCCATGTGGCGTCTCTCATCACTATGGGTCTTTTATGGAATTCATGTTCCCCAGGATCACCTCCCTGATTGTCGAGGGAGGACAAAGTGCTCCCTCCCTCCTTGGATGCCTATAAAAGGAGGCATATCCTCCAAGCCTTATTGTCTGTACACTGAGGGAGGTAGATCACCTAAGATCAGGCCACTACATTACTCTCCCCCTCCCCTATTTTCTTCTTTTTTATATTTTCTTTTATTTTTTTGTTTTTTTTTGTTTTCATTTTAACTAAATTTTAGACTTAATTTATTTTAATGAAGTAAAACGCATGCATTTTTTATAATTTTATTCCACCATTTTCTTCTGCTCCTTCATTAAAAATTATTTTCTTAATTATAATAATAATTATTATTATTATTTTTTATTATTATTTTAAAATTCTTTATAAATTATATATTTTATTTCTTTTATTAAATTCTTTTATTTCATTTCTCTCTCTCTTCATCCCTCATTCTTCAATTTTTATTTCTTTCATCCACCATTATTTTTATTTTTTATTATTTTTCTTCTTCTCTTCCATCCACAACACTATTGTGATATCTTACTCTCAGAAATGAGAGGCTGACCCCGAGGCTTGATCCGAGAGGACATCAAGGTGTTCTTGAATTTTATTTAAAGTTTAATTTTATGTTTGTAGATAAAATGGAGTAGCATTCATGGTGAGGTGAATTTCCCTATTGTGGTGAATGCTTCCAATAATATGCAACTCAATATATTTGTATTCTTTTATTTAATCACATTTCACTCTCTCCTTTGGTTAGTTCTTCACATGTTGGAGTTGAGATAATCAATGGATGAAATAGCATCGATAGAACTGGGTCCTAAAAGATGGTGCCTCTAAGAACAAGGAGGGTAATCAACCTTGATTAAAGGAGGAGATTGAATTAAGATTGCTTAGACTCTTAGATATTCAACAATTTCTAGTGACCAATGTGCTTGGATTGATAAGAAAGACCATATACTGATAAGAGGATTCAACGTGGGGAAGATCAACAAAGGGGAATACATGAAATCTTGGGATTATCTATCATATCATTTTGAAGACCTTCTAAAGGTCGATCTAAGAAAATAGGCAGCTTCTATTCCATGGAAATTGTTTAGGGAAAATGATTTGAGATGACTTAAACTTTTCTTTGATAATTATGTAGTTTCTTTTAGTGCATGATCTGGTTAAGTTGTGTGGGTTATCACTTCTTCCCCTAAAAGTGTTTTGATAATAAAAAGTTAATTTTTAGGATCATTATTTCATGTTATTAATCAAAAACCCAAAAATATTGTCATTTTTCATTAATCACTAAAAATAACAAAAAGAGATAGCTTTTAGAAGAAGTAAGTGAACAAAATAAGAGACTCGTCAAATGAAATGACCTTAGTCAGTCACTATTCTGTATTAGGAAAATAATTTGTTTTTTCCACACCCCACAATAAGTGTGGGTCAGTTATCCCTTTGTTTCCTTAGGATACCCTATAAAGACACACATTGTGCCCAGGGTGCTAGTTTGTTTCTTGAGAAGGCCTTAAAAATGTCTCGCAATCCCATACATGTGTATGCAACAAAACGGGTTTCTTTCCACTCCATAACTTGAATTGAATTCCATTTTATACTTTATTTGGTACTCGGTTTAATGTTTATGCCACACTTTCTAAACCATATTCCCAAATGGATAATAGATTTCTACATGACTCATTATCATCCTTACCATGCCTAACAATGTACGGTTTCCCCTTTCACTCACATCATTCCACTGTGGTGTATAAGGTGTAGTGAGTTGAGATATAATCTCAAACTCACATAAGAATTCAATAAATTATTGGTTAATATATTCACCACTTTGATTTGATCGAAGTTTTTTTAACTTATTTCCTAGTTGATTATCTACTTCATTCTTGAATTCCTTGAATTTCTCAAAGGACTCGAACTTATACCTCATCAAGTAGACATAACCATATCTACTCAAGTCATCAGTGAGAGTTATTATGTAATAATTACCACCTTTAGATTCTATTGGAAATGGTCCACATACATTAGTGTGTATCAATCCTAGAAGCTTTGTGTCCCTTTCACTCGGTCCATTGAATGGAAGTTTGGTCATTTTTCCTTATAGACAAGCATGATGCCTTTCAAGTGGTTTTAGCTCAAACGAGTCTAAATAAACACCTTCACAATGCTTTTTCAAATGCTCTGCATTTATATGACCAAGATAGGGATGTCATAGCTAGGAGTTATATGAGTCGTGTGAACATGATTCGTTGTCAATTGTCAATACTTGGTTTTCATAATTTAATACATAAATTCCATTATGTAAATGTTTCATACCATAACATATGTTGTCCTTATAAAAGAAATAAATTTTATTTATAAACATGAAAATAAACTCATCTATATCTAAGCATGATACAAAAATTATGTTCTTGGTAACCGTTGGTATATAATAACAATCTTTTAAAACCAAAATCATTCTTCTTGACAATGAAATGTGGTAGTCTCCAATGGATAGAAAAGACATCCTTACACCATTAGAAACTCTCTAATCCACCAATCCTCTAGAAATATTTCAAAATCTAATTGGTTCATGTATTTTGATACATATGTGAGCACCACAAGATGTATCTAATACTCAATGTGTAGATTTTGAAAGATTACACTCAATAACAAACACACCTTTAGCTTACTCTTGGTTCTGGGTGCAGTTCCTGTTCTAGTGGTATGGCTTTCCACATGAAAAACATACTGCCTCATTTTCCTTTCCTTTCCTTTGAATCTTCCTCTTCTTGGAATGACAGTGCTTGAGAGCATTGGACTTCTTGTGAGATTTGGGCCCTTTTTCCTTGTTCTTTCTTTTCTAATTCACCATAAGGATCGCGGGTGTATCACGCCCCATGTACTTATCCACTTGTAGAATCAAAGTAAGATATTTTTAAACACCCTTCTCATTATTTCTCATATTGAAATTAACAATAAAACTAGAGAATATCTTGGGCAGTGATGAAAGTTTGAGATCTGTACGCAACTCATCTGGGAATTTAATCCCTAAGATGTCTAAAAGTTAAATATAGCCAATAAGATTGACTACATAAGGAATAGCTTGCGTAGAATCTCCAAGATTAGTTGTAAACAAATAATTAGAGATCACATACCTATCTTGTATCATCTTCTCTGGATATAGATCCTAAAGGTGAAACATCATGTTATACACATCCATGTTCTCATGTTGCTTCAAAAGGACATTTTTCAATGATGATAGCATGGAACACTAAACATCTATAGCATCATTCAGATATTTCTCATAGAGATAGAATTCTTCATCATTGTCTTATTTATCAGGCGCATCAGGAATAGGTTCTTCCATCACATACAATTTCCTTTCATGACGAAGGATAACGCATAAGTGTCTTTTCCACTATTGGAAATTTGTTTCGGTGGGAAGGTTATCCTTCTCAAGTATGGATTGAAGAGATATGTTTGAATTCATTTTAATGATGTTTATATAAATAAAATTAGCATAATTTTAATACATTAACTGATAAAATTTAGAGAAATAAATATATATTATGTTTATTAGTCTCCCACTATTTTATTGAAACTTGATTGCCATCACCTTTGGCTTCAGAATATCCTATTGCTTGGATATTCAAGTGGAAAGGATCCATATTCCCCTTCTCATTACCCCAACTTTGGTTGGTAAATAAATTTGAATGGTTTTAGGTAGTAATTTCAAATGTTAATTATATTAAATAACAATTACTTGATATGTTGAGTGGACTCCTCAATCCTGAAATCCTTAAATTGGATTTCCTCAACCCTTGCCTCTCGATTACGCCAAGTCTTTCTTTGGAAACCAACCATTGATGTGAACTAAGTTAAGTCAACCCAAAACATCAAGTTAGAATTCCCACATAATTTAAATCACCCCATATTTGGTTGGTCAAGCACTTTGAACTATGTTTCAATTTTAACTAATGTAGTGGAAGACTATACCGACTGAATACATATTATTGATTGATTTTATACTTTTATGCATAAATTTCAAATTATTGACTTTATCACATTATTGTTAATGTTAATTGGATTTAATTAAGGGATTAACCATGTATTAGATAATATTTATACATAAGATAATTTATTTTAGTTCTATCTTGCATGTTCGTTAATTTCATTTATTCATGTGATCGAGACAGAACATCCATAATGAAATAATAATGTAACTTGACATAAATAAAATAATTAAGTGGTACAATCATGATCTTTTACTAATGGTTAATTTATCTAGTGGTTGATAAACTAACTATTTTCCTAAGGGAAAAACACCTCGAACCAATTAAGGTTCATGTTCCAACTTTCACATGCCCACCTACGTATCTCTCTTGGATTGGTTTTTCCTCAGATCCAAATGTGAATCGTCTCCACTATCATGGGAGTTTCATCCATTACATATGTTTTTACTCACATACAGGTGAGAGGAAAGAGTTTACATAAAATATACCATGGGCACACAAACCCTTACATAATAAGAGTAGATAAGGCACACAGGCCAAAATTTTAATTTAATAATAAATTAAATGAAACAAATCAGATACAAAGGTCTGTTCTATGCTCATGGTCATCCACATGCATGAAAAAAATTACGTATTTAACAAAAATAACATTCAATTCTTAATCATTCTTATTTAAGATAAATCGTGCTTGAATCAATTAATTATCTTCTTTAATTAATCAATTCTTTATCTTAATTCTCATTCGAATTTCCTTGAGATTTTCATCCATCATGATTTTAAACAAATTGAATAAATTTATTTAAAATTAATTGTGCACATAAATGTACCTTGGAGGAATCACGGTGAATACCCATCCAAATCTACCCAACATGTATTATACTTATATAATGTTTACTCTTGCGATATATGGAACACACGACTTATCATATACTTTGATGACATGTACTATCAACTTAATGATTACAAGAATTGAATGATTTTTCTGTCACGTGTTATGCTTCAATGCAAGTAGAGTAACAACTGTAATATGAATCATACATGATATGTTGGTCCGAACAATACACAAATATTAATTAAACATTTATATATAAATATTAAAACACGTCATATGGTGTGTCCTGTCAACTTAATGATCACACGCAAACACACGTCGATAAGGTTTACAAGATTTAATAAAAAAAATCAAAATCTACATAATTTGATATAACTACACAGTGTGTACAGTTCTCACTATCTATTTATTGAACAAGCCTAGGGACTCGGCATGCAAAGCGTGCCTCAAAAAAATTGGAGTAAACGACGTGTATAAGCAACTACATGGTGTGTGGTCTCTGAGTTACATGGTCACCAATCAGGTAGGCCATGTATGGTAATACATGGCTCATCTGTGACTCAAATGTACTACACGCTGTGTATGTGGGTTTCACATCTTGTACTCTAGTTAACTGTGCGTCAGGCTGTCTCGGTCAACACGCGGTGTAAGATATAAATTCACATTGCATCATCAATGCACATGATGTGAACTAATTTCTGATGCATTGAACAAAAGTACATGGTACGTACTCATGTATTATTTGTCCAGAATCCTCAACACCTATGGATGAGTTCATTGGTTTTATTACATTTGTAAAATTAATCTTATTGATTAGATCTACAAGAAACGAATGAGGAAGAAGTATATCTCGCAATTGGGATTAAAATAACGATAAAAATTGAATTGAAAACTAAATGAAAAATGTGTAAGTCAATCAATGATCTTTAAATAATTATAAATAATTATGTGACCACTCTGACACCACTTAATGGTTCCAGGCACAGTGGAAGTGTGTGATGGGTCATGCACAACTATTCTTTTTTCCATGGTCGATGATTAATTTTAGATTTTACACAACATTGAACATCATGATCAATGAAATTAAATCAAATAATATAGATAAGGGATAAAATGACAGAACCAGATAGAGGATCATCACGTATTATTTATAATTAAGTTAATTAATTTATGAATTACCTTGTTGGAATTCTTTCTTCATTGATGAATTTGACAATAGATATATGTTCTACCATCGTTGTGTTGTAGGAATCAAGAACGGATTCCCTCTAGCGGTGATCCACACGTGTTCCACAAATCTTCGAATGTTGTTGTATGAATATCTAGGTGCTAGCATAGTATATCCTATCGCTTGTGATGTCTGCCTTTGATCACCATGAGAACCACTTTTAAAGCATTCTTCATGGTCTATCTAAACTTGAGATTGAGAGGTGGAGGAAGATCACTCTCCATTCTTGGGATCATTCTTGGATAAGGGAGCTCTCTAGAACTTGAGAGAATTCTCCAAAACCGGTGTGCACTACCAAACAAATGAATTGGCTCTCTGAGTAAATAATATAATTGGGTTTATATATCACTTGGGTTAGAAATAAATAATTGAAAAAGTGTCTTTTATTATTTATTTAATCTCTGCAGAACCCCATATCAAATAACAATATTATTATTATTATTTCTTGAAAAGTGCTTAACTTGCGAATTAAATTAAATATTATTTAATCAAATAATATTTAATATTCATTATTTCTCACCAGGCCATTAAACTAGGTCCTCTCCACAATATTTATCAGCCCATGAATAATGAAAATTTATTTATTAAATAAATATCACTTCATTATTCATCAATCAATAAATAAATATTATATTCACTAAATAACAAATAAATATTTATTAAATATTTTACTCATACTATATTCTCTCAAATAACTAGTGACGGAATATATGCGATCAAATAAATATAAATAATTATTAAACCATATACAAGAAAAAAAATTATTCCACTTTTTAGATAATAAATATTATTATTATTATTTAACCGAGATTTTGTATACACTTAGTGTGTGACCCTCTAGACCTCTTTCTTAGTGGCATTAGTTGAAGCAGCCATATGTTTATAGTTAGCATCTAACAACACACCAAGGCACCCATAGGGAAAGAAGTTGATGTCACAATGACATAATACTTCATATGGATGCTTATTGTGTAATATAATCCATTTATCATAATATCTCAAATCAAGAAGAAGTGAAAAATCATTTCTCACATTATTCATTAAAGTAATATTACTCATGATGCACCCAATGTATCCTACCTCATTGTGAACATTTGTCGTCAAATTTTTCATCAATATATCAAAGTGCGTGACTCATAATACTCGATAAAAATAAGCTTAAACTCTAAGGATCAATACACACATCCACATATAGGAACATCCAATGACACATATAAATGTGGATTTCTTACTTGCAGATCTCATTATTATAATATCCTATACTGAGAATTACCAAGGGGGTACACCATGAGAAGGTGTTTCAAAGTCCTATGAGTCCCCCCCACTAATATCTCGTATCATTTTTGTAAGAACATGTTTCTTCTTTGAGGTACATATTCTTTGTTTTCTGTAAATGCTCATTTTAAATGTCTAAATGTGGCCTAATGTGAATGCTCGTTGAGGTCATAGAGGGCACGGGGGTGTTTGGGATGGTTCGGATCCCAGAACCCATGTTTTGGGGGTGAAAATGACCCAGCACACAGTTAGTATAAACCGTGCGGGATAGGTCACATGGTTAGTACAAATCGTTTGAGGCTGAATAGTGGGGGTCTACAGGCTATACGATTTGAGGAAACTATGGAGGAGGAGGTGCACGGTCGTGCTGTCAGCTCTGTAGTTTTGAAAATGGAGAATTGCATGGTTTATGAATAGTTAGTAATTCATGTGGGTAAATTGGGTGCTATTACCCTATGCTATAGGTGGTCAGGCACGGTTTACGCTTAGTTTGATAAACTGTGCGCATAAACCGTACGACCCTGTTGTTTTTGGGAATTTAACAATTTTTAATTAAATTAAATCTTTTTTTTAACCTAAGAACTCATTTCACCTTACTCACAATAGGGGCTCTGATTTTGAAGCTCTCCTTTGAGGTTATTCAAAGATTTGAGGTACCGTCTCTATCCAAACTCTGATTCAAGCACAATTTGTCTCATTGGATCCATAACAGTAAGACCTTGATTCCTTTTTAGTTGTTATTCATTATTCTCAATATCGGTTTCACTATTTGGATTTTGGATCATAATCCCTATTTTCATGTTCTTTATTCGTTCTTTAGATTTCTTCCGATCTGGGTCAAATTAAGAGCCAATAATGGAAGAGTTATCTAGTACTTCCCTAAGGTATGTGGTCTTGTGTCTTTTGCTTAAATTCAGGTCGTTTATATATGTCGATGTGTCGTGCGCCCATTTTCCAAGTGTCTCCTTAAATGGAAATCGAACCCTATTATCGCTAAACATGTTCTAAGTAATTGAATGGGCTTGTTAATGCTTGTTATTGGTAGAGAACCTTAAAAAACCACCCATTTGGGTGCACTGGCTTAAATGGCCACTTTGAAGGCTTATGCTTTGGACCCCTTGTGGTGTGCCTTTTTACCCCATGTCATGGGATGTTGAAATATGAATTGAATTGAAATGTTAACGAATTGTAATTGAATAGATTAATATGAAGGGATGAATTGACCATGGCCTTTCCCCTTTCCTTGAAATGGATTTCTATGCATGTGATGTTTGAAATGTTAAAATTCCCATGTGAGTTAAATGTTAGTCATGTTATGAAATTGATTGTTTAAGATAGAATTTCATTTTATAATGGTTTTCCCACATAAGATAAATGATGATTAAGCCATGTAATAGCTTGATAGGCTTGTGATTCTTATTATAATGAATTTCCCACTTTAGTAGTTAAAGGAAAGCCTTCTAATCTTAGCCCTTATTATGCCATTCCTTGAATGGGATTGAATTTATTTTTTAAGGAGAATTTCCCATGTGAGTTAAATGATGCATATGTCATGTTTTGGTTGTTTAAGCATAATTTATCTTTATAAAGTTTTTCCCATGTGAGTTATATAGAGACCATGATATGTAATGGTTTGTTTAATCTTTAGAATATTTTTATAAAGTTTTTCCCATGTGAGTAATTAAAAGGCAAAGCCCTATAAGGTTGGTCAATGCTTAAGTCACCTTCTTAGGTGAGTTTGATATATGATGTTCTTGGTGTTGAGATTGACATATATTTTTTAAATTGAATAAATGGTTTTGAATTGATTAAATGGTTAAGAGTCATGGGTGATACGTGGATTCATATTAGAATGCCACAGATGGATTCAATTGCCTTGAACCTTGTTTATTCCATGGGTGATACATGGATCTAAATGACGGATTTCATGGACGGACTCATTGAGGATTGACTTATATGCCAAGTGATACATGGATTCATATGTGAATGTCATGGACGGACTCAAAGGGTATTTGACTATTTATGCCATGGGTGATACTCAGGCTCCCTTAATAGACCGCCGAGGACGGACTCAATTGGTAGTGAAATTATACCACACCTAGAGTGATACCAGGTTTCAGAGAGGTTCTCCAGGGATGGGATTGTAGGGTGTTGGTTGATATTACACTTGGAGTTATACTTGAATTCCAACTTAGGAATGTCAAGGACAAACTCGGGTTTTAAAATGAATTAAGAATGAAATGAATTATGATGTGTTTGTCAAACCAAAGCACAATATTGGATTCAGTCTTGATTTATACCTATTTAGATGGTTTGTTTAGGCATTCATTGTGCTTATGACTGTACGTGGGATGTCGGGCTTGCGCTGGATCTAGAGACTAATAAAATTCAATGAGATTTAATTGTTAAATGATTTTGATTAAATGAAATGGATATTAAATGTGAACCCACTTTTATAGGTTGTTTACATCTGATTGCTTCCTTCATTCATTATTATACTTCCTACAAAAATGTTATATATTCACTGACTGATTGACACAAACCATGGGTGGTTGCCTATTGGGATTATATCTCACACCTTGTTTGGGTCACCTTTTTGGACCCAAAAAGAATATATGATTATAAGTAATGATAAGGGAAAGCTCCCTCCTACAGCTACTTGATAATAGCTTAGGAGCAAGAGATCATGGGACCAAGTTGAGGCTTGTGATGTTGTTGGGATACTTTTGGCTTATTTTGTACTTTTATTTTCTATATTCTACATCTACCTTGTATTCTTATTTTGGATGCTTTATTAGATACATATGACATGTAGAATCATTTTGTATACCGTAGGTCTTCAGCTGTTGTTTATTTATATAAGTCTTCCGATGTTTACTTTTGTATGTATGATTTACTGCTTCCGCTACTTGAATGATATTGATATATGTTGTAAAACACTATGTTGATGAGGGCATAGCCTCCCCACCGATACACATAGATTCTCACTGCTAGTCGGTGGCCTCTGGAATTTAGGGAGATGCGCTTAAGCCCATGTGGCCAACTGGGCCCGGAGCACTGTTGAGTGGCATCCGGGTCTGGGACGTTACAAAGTGGTATCATAGAAGGTTCTTTTCTAGTTTTCTTTACTATTTGGTGATAATAGAAAGGGATATAAAATAATATGAATTTGGTAATGAGATATGCTTGGGTATAGTTAACCCGCGTATAGGGAAAAAGCCAAATTGCGTCGAATTGAACTACTTTTTTCTAGATTTTGACTATTACAGTTGATTTGATTCCATCTTTGGGTGATACACTTGAATTTTTTTGTTATTATTGAAATTATTTTGATTTTTATTGAGTTGAAACATGATGATATGAGGATGTGTCATCTCATGCATCATATTAGGCACTTTATAAAAATTACATGACATGCATTTTTTTCATGGCATTTAGGATGCATTACTTATTGCATTATGTTGTGATAGATGTCGTGATAGATATGCATGTTGTTCTGATAGGTATATTGAAATGTGTTATGGTGTGGATTGGATGGTCGCTAATCTTTTTTCCCTCGGGAGTATGGGCCCTCATGGATTGGAATTTGGCGAACCATTGGTTCAACCTTAAAGTGAAATGTGATATAAATGTAAACTAACCATGAATTCAAATGTTAAATGGAAATGAATTCAATTGGAATGGGGAAATGAATCTGGGAATGAAAATGGAAACTCAAGTTACTTATGGAAGAGAACTTGACCTAAACCCAGCTTATGAGTGGGCAAGAGGCAGTATCTCTAGTGGGTTGTGGTGACTGTTCTTTTTACAATCTTGTCTTTAAAAGAAGGTTGTGTGGTATGATCTAGTTTTAGGAGGGTTTTAACCTATACTACGCTTTTGAGCTACAAATTATGATTTAATATCATGAGGTATCTTGAATGATTGTAAATGTAAAAGTTGTTATGTTTTGAACTGAAGGTGAATCAATGTGATGGCTTGAAAATGGAACCTGAAGTGGTTTCATTCATTTAAACCCTCATGTAAGGGTAGTTTAACTTCTCTTTGATTTGCATTGGAATGAAAGTGTGAGCGTTTTCCATAGGTTGTCTCTCTTTTTAACAATGGATTATATGATAGGCTTAGGGCCTAATGAAATGTGTGTGGTGTGACCTAGTAATGGGGTTAATGCCTTATGCTTTCATAATGGGCTATCCCATGGTAGGTAGCACCCTTAGAGATAAATGTCTTGCTTGTGTTGTCATCTTTCTAACATTGGTGACGTTTGGGTGTCGTTGTCCCTAGTAGGACTCCTAGATTCTAAATGAAACCCTTGTTCGGATGGGTGATCATGATATCTTTGACCATTGTTGCGGGCGTGAGCATCAAGTAATGTTCGGTTAAGCAGGTTAGACATGTCTAGGGCATGGTCATCCACTTAGTAGGTCTTGTGATCCTATTTTTTCCCCTGGGTGACTCAAGAGGTCATCAAGTAGTTTTACTGTCATACGAGATAAAAAACTGGAGTCAGTTTTCTACACAGACCACCAGATACTTGAGTTCATTGGGCGGATAGCCTATGCATATCATTGAGGATGTGTTGTATACTTCTAAACATCGAGGTAGTATGCGTTCACATTCATGGTGCCCATCGAGTGCTAAATGTTATAACAAACTGATTGAGTTTAGTGAAATCGCGAGCCTTGTGTTGTTGAGTACGTTCTTGGGTCATCTCTAGAGTAGAGTGATCTGGGATTTTAAGGAATCGAGCTTGTCCTAATGCTCGAGATGAATTTTTAAAAAGGTTGGGTGTTTTTACATGCTGATCAGGATGGTTTTGGATTTAATGACCAAATGCTAGGATGTACATGAGCGTGGCCAGGAGGAGCGTCGCGTGTGCGTCTAAGCTGGATCTGATCTCGAGCGCATGTGAGCAGCTAGTCTATCCCTTCTTTCGACGACTAGGACACTTCCATAGTGGGGAGCATCGTGTCAATTCTATTTAAATGTGTCCTTCCAAGTAGAAGGTGCATAGTCAAGGAAGACCATTGGGAAATGATTGGTTTTTATTGAATTCCTTTGAGGCTTGAATGTTTGAATCATGACGGGGCTTGCTCGGGAGCACGACATTGAAATGTTTGGTTGTGTATGAAACTTTTGAGAAACAACAGTGGTCTTAGATGGACTTCATTGGTTAAGCGTGAGTGATCACAGAATGCCTTGGTTAGTTGAGCTATCACGGAATGCCTTGGTTAGTTAAGGTATCTTGGTTTGGTTAATAACGGTATGTCGGAAGGTGAAGTCGAGCTTCTTTTAAGGAAGAACCACTTTTCATGGTTCGACTGATCTTCTTGAAAATCATGAAATCCTATTAGTGTATTCATCTTAGAGAGACGAGTATGTTTTTTATCTTGACATCGTCCATGGTGCACTAAGAAAGCGTCAGTTATACACTGCGCTAAAATTTTAAAAGTTGTCTAGGTTGATAAATGATCGTTGGTTGTGGTTTTACGGACTCATTGACACCAGTCGTTTCTTCTGACTTGACCACCATGTGGGTGCCGCTCTGGGCTCAATCAATGACCTAATGTGGACGTTGCGGCCTTATGCCAACATCTCACTAGTAACCATGGTGAGTGGACTACCTCAGGTTAGTTCCCTGAACTCCAGTTAAATGAATCTGAGGTTACCCAGACTCATGTCAGGCTCGGAGGTGTTGTTTAGAAAGGGTTAACGATTCCAGTGGGTCGGATCTGGGTTACCCCCTTATTCGTACTGAGACACGACAATTTAAAAAAGTTCAGGTGATGGTTTGACCAAGGAATTTCACCGGAGGTCAAGTATAGGCTTCAGTAGGCTTTCTTTTTGTAAACGCAAGATGCCTTGGAAGAAGGTGTTTTGGTTATCTTGTAATACACCAGTTATTTAAGCCAGGCATTTCTAAGGTATGTCACTAGGAAGTGGCCTGACTCGTTATCCTTCATGTTCCTTCTGTATGGTTCGAAGGAACCGGTTTTAACACATTGCTAGTTCAATACGGGTGTGGTGTGAAGTTTGGCAGTGTCTTTTGAGGAAATCTTGCAGGACCGGTTTTGGTTAGGTCGATCAGGATTCGACCGTTCCCTTCAGTGAGGTCTCAGTTATGACCTCAGTTGTGATCGGGTTCACCCAGTTAAGGGAAAACATGTTGTCGCTAGAACACTTATGTCACGACCCGTCCTCAGGACCCGTGCCGTGACTACCCTAAGCCCGCCTTCCAAAGGTCAGGGGCTGGCGACTAGCACCAAAGGCGTAAATCCCGATATAAGGGAAGGCATTGCCTTTATGTAAGAAAACAAACACCACAGAGTAAGCAAGCAGAAGTAAACACTAAGTAAACTGAGTACAATAGTAAGTGCTGGACAGTAAATGGGCCAGTATACAAACCCAACTGAAAGTAAAGTACAACTAAAAATAGAGTACAACAGAAGAAAAGTAAAGCAGCAACACCGAGCCGTCCACTGGAAATCCCACCTGAAGGGTGGGTACAGATAGTCTCCTCTGCTCCTCGGCTCCAGCCATCCGCTCCGTGTACGTCCCGTTCGGTGATCCACCTCCAGGTATCGTCCAGCTCCACGAGCTCCTACCTTAATCAGCGTTGTCCGTTGTCTGGATCCAACACATCGTAGTGCGGGCATAGCCCGTGCAGGGGTGAGTATACGCTACTCAGTAGGGACCCCGAGACCCCTGAAGGTCTCCCAGAATCCACGAAGGATAAACCACAAAGGAAAGTTACAATCATGAAGTAACAACCAGCTGTACTTAGGTATATACCCATACATATACCTAAGTCATCAATTCCAGTTCGGCTCCAACATCTGAGCCTAAGTTTGATTTAGTCCACACAGGATAGCACAATCCAATCCACACTGGATAACACAACCCAATCCACATAGGATAGCAAAACAATCATATCGAAGATAATGATTGAAAGTCAAGACTCAGCTCACACGGGTATATTTTTTCGTAAGACGATAGAGATGATCAGATGTAGCCACTGATTCATCTAAGCTGTCGAACCCACAAAGGATATAAGACCAGCTAAGCTATCGGACCCACACAGGATACAAGACCAGCTACTCTGTCGAACCCACGTAGGATACAAGTACAGAGTCAAATACTGTCGGACCCACATAGGATACAAGAACAGTAGTCAAGTACTGTCGGACCCACATAGGATACAAAAACAGGAGTCATCGTCGTTGAACCCACGAAGGATTCCAGTACGGTCGTCGTCGCTGTCGAACCCACGGAGGATCCCAGTACAGACGTCATCGTCGTCGCAGTCGCAGTCAGCTCTAGGGTTCCCGCACACAGCATGCTCGATTCCGGGAGGGTCCGCTCCACGAGCCAAGGGGTTTGATACATCAACTGGCATGAAGTCCGAAGTTGATGTATCCCAAAGTTCCGACTCATCAAAAGGAACTCAACGTGACAGACGGCGCGTCAATCGGACGCCCGGTCTGAGAGTTATTGGCCTTTTCGTCCTAGGGGTCCGGTTGGTTTTTAAGTCAAAACAAACCCGACCGTGCTCCAACTGCGTCCAAACCTCGAGCGGAGTAAGCCAAAAGAACCGTCTCACTAAGAGGAATCCAACAAAGTCGACGGCATGTCAATCGGACGTCCGGAGCTCAAGTTATAAGTGTTTCTGCTCCGAAGACCCGGTTGGTTTCGTGTTCGAACCAACCCGACCGTATTCAAAGTTTTCCAAAACCTAGAGTGTAATATACCAAAATGACCATCTCGATCCAAGGATCGCATCGCAACTGACGGTGCGTCGATTGGAGGTCTGTAGCCCAAGTTATGGGCCTTTGAACGTAGCTGTCCGATTTTAGGGGGTTTTGGGCCCGGACCGACCCGACCCAAGACCCCCTGGGTCGGTCCGAACCGGGTCGACCCGACCCTAATTCGGGTCCGACCCCCTTGGGCGCGGCCCGGCCCAGCGCAGGCGGCCCGGCTCGGCTGGGCGCTCGGTTCGTGACCGAGCGGCGCGGAAGGGGGGGCGCGCTACCCCCCTCATTTTGAAACGGCGTCCCCCCACGTGGAGGGGGCCCGCCTTGTCTGCCACCGGGGGTTACAACCCCCGAACTTCTCGGATCCGGCCGATCATAATGGTCGGCCGGTTGTGCCGCGCGGGACCAACTGGTCCCACCTCCTGAGTGCCGGCGGCCGGCGGTTCCGTCCGCCCTCCCCTGCACCGTCGCGGCCTAAGGTCGCGGCCCTTGTCCGACCAGCGCGACGCGACGGCGCCGCGCCCCTCCGCCGCGACCCGCCCCGGCCGCAGCCCTCCATGGTTCTCTGGCGCGGCGTGACGGCGCCGCGCCCCTCCGCCACGACCCGTTCTTGGCCGCGGGTTCCTTCAGCTTCACTGGCGCGGCGCGACGGCGCCGCGCACCTTCACCGTGATTTACCTCGTTCCCGCGCGGTGCCGTTGCACCGCGCTGCCTCCGTTCCAAGCCACAAGATATTCAACGACAAAAGGGGAGGAGGTCCGGCCGTGTTTGTGCGGTCCGACCTCCTCCGTTATTTTGATAACAGGCGGCCAAGGAACTAACGGAGTACGTCAATTAATTCTGAACGTAAAAACAACCCCTACCTCGATAACGAGTTGACGATCGATGAGCGTTGCGGAAAACGACGTCGCGGGGTGAGGCTCCGTACACGTTGACGGAGATCGTCCGAGGAGGAAGCGGTGTGTCGGTGTTCTTCGCGTTCTTCAAGGAGGAAGATGAAGTTCTTCGATGGTAGAACTCTCCCTCTCTCAACACAACGAAGCAACCAAAAATAAAATAAGGCTTTAGCCTTATTTTATTACTTTTGCCAACACTTTTAAAATTCAAAAGATGAAATAACTTAACTTAATTACTCTTAAGTTGTCATAATAAATGGAGAGATAAGTTGGCATCATTAATGCGGAAGAGAAGTTAAGGGAATTTGAAGGGGTGGGGCTCATGTGGGCCCCACCTCACTCTTTAATTCTCTCAAGAGGAGTTGGGTTTTTAGTGGGTCCCACCCCAACTCCCTCTCATGGGGTTTAACCACTTAGGAAAGAAATAAAAAAATTGTAAAACAATTATATTTTTTTTATTCCTCACATTTTTAAGATCTCCTCCCGAGTAAACGCACCTTCGGAAAAGGTGTTCCTAAGCAATTACCGGCGCTGCGGTTTCATCGGTGCCCTCAGATTTCGATTCCGAGCACCGGTTCAAAAGTTAGGAAAACCCGCTCGTTCGTTCACTGAACATACCCGAGCTAAACTTCAGAAATTGATTCCGGGAACACCGAGCCTCGGAATCATGTGCCGTCAGAAACTGCGTACTCGTAAAATCCCAAAGAAATTAAGAAAAAAAATCCTTGAAATTTATGGGTCTTTACAACTTAGGGGCGTGCATTGTAGGCAATTCTGATGGTAGAGGTGTCGTAATGATGTTGTATGGGTAGTTGTGAACAAGCTCACGAAATTTGTACATTTCCTACCGAAAAAAGGAAACCTTCAGTGCTGATGAGCTTGGAAAGTTTTATATCTGTGAGATAGTATAACTTCATGGGGTCCCTCGTACTATCATTTCAGATATGAACACTCAGTTTACCTCATGGTTCTGTCAAGGGCTTCATAGGGCATTGGGTACACATGTGCTTCTGAGCACTACTTACCACCCCCTGATAGACGCCCAGTCAATGTGCTCAATTCAGGTACTTGAGGACATACCGCGAGCATGCATCCTGTATTTCAGGGGCTCTTGGGAGAGGCATATACCCCTGGTTGGGTTTGCCTACAACAGTAGATTTTAGGCTACTTTTCATATGGCGTCATATGAGGCTTTGTACGGTAGGTCATCCTGATCACCCCTATGTTGGTTTGAGGCAGGAGAAACAGCTATACTTGGACCTCGTCTTGTTCAGGAGACCACAGAATAGGTGCAGTTGATACAGAAGGAGATGTCTACTACGTAGTCTCATCAGAAATCTAACGTTGATCGTCGTAAAGGGCCTCTAGAGTTTGAGGTCGGAGATCATGTTTTCATATGTGTTTCACCGAGGTTGGGACACAAGAGCATCAAGAGAAAGGGTGATCTTTCATCGCGGTATGTCGGGCCGTTTGAGATTCTAGAGAGAGTCGGGTCGGTAGCCTATCAGTTGCAGTTACCTCAGAGGTATCGGGTCATGCACGAAGTCTTCCATGTTTCCCAGTTGCGACATTAATGTTAAGACCAGTCACATGTCTTTCAGCCTGAGGTTGAGTTACATGTAGATGCATCCTTTGATGAGCATCCTATAGGTTTTGTGGATTGTAGCATGAAGGTTCTTCGAGGTCGGTTTGTTCCTTTAGTATGGGTGATATGGCAGCACGACTGAGTATAGGACGAGACCTAGGAGCGGGAGGTCAATGTACAGTCGTAGTGGTCAGAGTTATTCACAAATCCTGCTTCACCACCCTTGGAAAGGAAATTAGGGGATAAATTGCTTTAAGGGGGAAGTTTGTAAGAACCCGGTTCCTCTTTGAGGTACAAATTCCTTTTTTCTGTTAATTCTCTGTTTAAATGTTTAAATATGGCCTAATGTGAATGTTTATTGAGGTCATAGACGGATCGGGGGTGTCCAGGGCTGGTTCGGATCTCGAAACCTATCTTTTAGGGTGAAAATTCTCTGGTGCACGGTTAATACAACCCGTGCGGGGTAGGCCATTCTATTAGTACAAACCGTGCGAGGATGGATAGTTGGGGTCTACATGCCACACATTTTGAGGAAACTATGCAGGAGGAGGCGCATGACTGTACTGTCAGCTTTGCAGTTTTGACAGTGGAGAATCGCATGGTTTGTGCACAGTTAGCCAGCCGTGTGGGTAAATTGTGCGCTATACTCCTATACTACAGGTGCTCGTGCACGGTTTGCACAAGGTTTGGTAAACAATGTGCATAAATCGTGTGACCATGCTGTTTTTTGGAATTTAATAATTTTTAATTCAATTAAATTCATTTCTTTGACCTAAGAACTCATTTCACCCTACGCACAGCAAGGGCTCCAATTTTAAAGCTCTCCTTTGAGGATATTTCTGAATTTGAGGTACCGTCTCCATTTGAACTCTGATTCAAGCGCAGATTATCTCATTGGATTTGTAATGGTAAGACCTCAATTCATTTTTAGTCGTTCTACATTATTTTGGATATCGGTTATGCTATTTGGATTTAGGCTCATATGCCATATTTCATGTTCTTCGTCCGTTCTTAAAATTTCTTGGGTCAAATCAAGAACCGATATTGGATGAGTTATCTAGCACAAACCTAAGGTAGGTGGTCTCATGTCTTTCGCTTAAAGTCAGGTCGTTTATATATGTCATTGTGTCGCACACCCATTTTATGGGTGTTGCATTAAATGGAAATTGAACCATATTATTGTTAGACATGTCCTAGGTAATTGAATGGGCATGTTAATACTTTTTATAGGTTGAGAACCTTGAATAAACCACCCCTTTGGGTGCATTGGCTTAAATGGCCATTTTGATGGCTTATGCTTTGGACCCCCTTGTGGTGTGTCATTTTACCCCATGTCATAGGTTGTTGAAATATGAATTGCATTGAAATGATAATGAATTGTAATTAAATGAATTAATATGAAGGGAGGACTTGACCATGGCCTTGCCCCTTGCCTTGAAATAGCTTGTTATGCATGTGATGCTTAATGTGTTAAAATGCCCATGTGAGTTAAATGTTAGTCATGTTGTGCAATTGCTTGTATAAGCTAGAGTTTCTCTTTATAATGGTTTTTCCGCGTGAGATAAATGATGTTTAAGTCATGTAATGGCTTGATAGGCTTGTGATGTTTGTTATAATGAATTGCCCGCATTGGTAGTTAAAAGAAAGCCTTCTAAGCTTAGCCCTTGTTATGTCATTGCTTGAATGAGCTTGAATTTCCTTTTTAAAGATAATTTCCCATGTGAGTTAAATGATGCATATGCCATGTTTTGGTAGTTTAAGCTTACTTGCTAGTTCTAAAGTTTTTCCCATGTGAGTTATATAGATACCATGCTATGTGATAGTTTGTTTAAGCTTGAGAAGCTTGTTATAAAGCTTTTCCCATGTGAGTAATTGAAAGGCCAAGCCCTATAAGGTTGGCCAAAGCTTGAGTCACTTTCTTATGTGAGTTTGATATATGATCTTCTTGGTGTTGACCTTGACATAGATTTTTTAAATTAAATAAAAGGTTGTGAATTGATTAAATGGTTAAGAGCCTTGGGTGATACGAGGATTCATATTAGAATGTCATGGACGGAATCAATTGCCTTGAACATTGTTTATGTCATGGGAGATACAAGGATCCAAATGAAGGATTTCATGGATGGACTCATTGGGGCTTGACTTATATGTCGAGTGATGCATGGATTCATATGAGAATGTCATAGATGGAATCAAAGAGTATTTGACTATTTATGTCATGGGTGATACTCGGGCTGTTGGGGAAAAATCTCTCAAGGTAACATTGCAGTATTTTTGGGTTGATTGTGTTTGTTGACAAAGCAAGTTTCCATGGAGAATTGTCGAGTTCCCGAGAAATTGTTGACATTCCATGTTGACAAAGAACGATGACAAAGGAAAGGATGATCTGGAGGCGGTACAAAAGAGCAGTACAAGGTGGCGTCGTTTCCCAGTGTTTGCCAAATTTTTGGGGTCCAAAATTTGGAATTTGGTGAGCATCGCGAAAAGTGGATTTCCATAAAGATCATAATTTAATATGGCAAAGGCATTAATTTCGCGAAGATAGGATGGATGGTTTGGATTTCGCGAAGGCCAGAAAAATGGAGGCGGTGATTCTTCGTGAGTACGTCAAGCTTCGCGAACGGCAGAGGCTGAAGCGCATCGCGGCGGAGAAGGGCTTCGCGAGGGAGCTTCGCGGCGAAGTCGCGAAGGTATGTTGACGGTGATTCTTCGCGACTACGTCAAGCTTCGCGAACGGCAAAGTGCCGTGGTGCTTCGCGATTTGGACAGAATTCCGGCGGAATCTTTGGAGCTTCGCGATTTGAGATGACGTGGCGTTGACTTCGCGCGGAAGGGACGAGGGTCGGTGGAATCGCCTATAAATAGAGGCCGACCCCCTCGAGAGAAGCAGAGAGAATTTTCAGAGAAAATCCTTTGCTCTCGATTTGCGAAGGTGGTTCGCGGAGCCAGTGTGCTTCGCAAAAGAGGTGCTTCGCGGCGGCTATTGTAGCTCCGCGAAACCTGCGAGCTCCGCGTTGGCTTATTAAGCTTCGCGAGGGTCGTTGCTTTGCGACGGCTTGAGCATCGCGAGAGTGCTTCGCGAGAGTGCTTCGCGAGAGAGCTTCGCGAAAAGGCAGGAGCTTCGCGAAGGCTTGTTTGAGCTTCGCGAAATTGGGAGCTTCGCGAAGTAGGGTGCTTTGCGAAGGTACTTTCCAAAGGTAGTTGCCCAGTGGTCAGAGGCAAAGTGTTATTCATCAGTGGATGAAAGTTGGACTTCAACAGAGCATCTATCAATAGTTGAAGATGCATTATTTCATGCAAATGAAGAGACCTACAGGTCTATAAACTGTGAGTGAATCCCTTCACAGAGCAGTGAGCTTAGAAGAGGAAGAAGGTGATCCTCTCCACCGGCAGTGAGCCAGAGAGAGAGAAACAGGGAGTGACCCTTGGGAAAGCAGTGAGTTGATCCTAAACTTTGTAAAGGCAGTGAGTCTGGGCATAGAAGTGATCTACCCGAACATTGTAATCCACAGCTAGTGAAGTTTAGTGGAATTGGTACGACCGGCAACCTGTCGGCGTATGCTCCTTGGACGTAGCCCAGTGAGGGTGAACCAAGTAAAAATCTCTGTGTCTGCCTGATAATTTGTCTGCATTGCATTTAAAGCATCATCATCAGATAAAGGAGAAAGTAAGTGATTATAACATACACACAAGTGCAAACAAAGTGACCCTTGTAACAAAGAGGTCAAGATCCAGTGGGGCAGGAAGAACTTTGAAAAAGAATATTCATACCCTGATTCACCCCCCCCCCCCTCTCAGGGTATATAGGCCCCTATTGGTCCTAACAATTGGTATCAGAGGGAAGGTTGCTTTTATCAGATTTGTTTGCTCCGACTTGGTGTAGTCGATCTGTGTGTTTAAAAGAATCAGTCTGCTCTTATCTCGGTGAGCCATGGCAAAGGGAAAAACATCCAAAAAGAAGCAGAAGTCGGGTGGTATTCCTCAGTGTGGAAGTATGTATGGAAAAAGTGTGATTCAATTAAAAGAATCAAACAGTTTACTGAAGGAAGGTCTGGATGAATCTGACAGGGAAAGGATTGATTCACTCAATCATGATGTTGGAATAAGTGAAGTACATGAGCATCAGAGTGATGCTGAAACAGAAGAAGAAATTGAAGGAAGAATAGATATGCGAGCTGAGTTGGAGGCTGCTCTTGAGGAGATAGATGTATGGAGAGCAAAAACAAAGAAATCCAACAAAGTTGTTCACGATGTCAAACTCTATATGCAGCAGCAGGAAGAAGAGAAGTCTGAGTTGATGGAAGAAATTGAGAAACTCAAGTTATCAACACGAGAGAACTCAGAATCAGTTAGTGAGTATAAGATTAAGATTGAAGAACGGAAAAGGGAGATCGATGGCTTGAATAGAAAAGTGAAAGATCAAGTCAAGTGCATCGAAGAACCTGATATTCCAATTGACGTTGGAAACACCGAAGAAGTCAAATCTAAAGATATCCGGATCGAAGTATTGGAGATTGAGGTCAACAAGCTAAGAGGCTTAAATCAAAGGCTTATTGACATAGTTACTGACCTAATAGAGAAGAATGATTCGCATGCCAATGAACTACAAAAGATGGCTAAAATGAAAAGAAAACAAAAGGCTGATGATTATGAAGAGAATCAAAAGTCAGATGAAGTACAGAATCTGAAAGCTAGAAATGATGATCTAGCAGCACAGTTGTCTGAAGAAGTTCAGAAGAATCGAAGCCTACAACAAGAGAATGAATCTGTCTCTAAATCTGTTTTTGAGGAAAAATTAAAAGTAGTGAAGCAAAGTGCAATGGTGGAAAAGCTCGCACAGGAACTAGAAGATAAGGTGAGTAGCGGGAAGCTTCTCAAGAAAGAACTGGATGTCCAACTCGAATCAAGGGAGACGAAGATTAAAAAGTTGGAAGAGGATCTAGAATCAGTAAAGAAGGATGTGGAGAAATCCAATGCTAAAGGAATGCCAAAAATGAAGGATGTCTTACACTTGCTATTTGATCATCCTTCGACAAGTGATGATAAAATGAAGAATAGGTATGCTATTTCTGAAGAGAAACAACAGAATATTTTCTCAGCTCAAAGACCAGCAAGTTTTGGAAAAGCTGGTATTGGATTCGATGAATCCCCTCCTGTGCATAACAGAAAGAGAGCCGTGAACAATTCTAGAAATGGAAAAGATCCTGCAGGTGCTGGAGATAGGCTTAAAAGGACAATTACAAAAAGAAGTGATGACATGTGCTATTTCTGCGGGATTCACGGTCACACATCAAGCTTCTGTTTAGAGGCTCATGAATACATATCAGGCTTTGAAAATAGAAACTTTGCTGAATCCCAGAATAAGAAGAAGCGTCCGGAGAAATCAGAGAGTAGAGTCTCAAAGGAAAGTATTTATAAAATGCTATTACTGTGGAAGAATGGGACACACCATGAATATGTGTCAGGAAGCTCAGGAGATCGATGCCAAAAGAAGAAAACAAGTTGCATCCACATCTCAGCAGAGATGTGATGAAATGAGATATGCCTCTAATAGAAAATGTTTCATATGTTCTGATCATGGGCATTTGGCCAGACAGTGCAGCAAGAAGAAAACGGGGAAGGAAAACACTACTAGAAAAGGGGGCATTGGAGCCCCCCAGACTCGGGCGACCGCCATTGGCGGTCGCTAAAGCTAACCAATAGCGACCGCCAATGGCGGTCGCTAACCTACATTAAAAAAAACGGGGGGCTTCTGCCCCCCCCCCCCCCCCCGCACCCCCTCCATCGCAGCCCTAACCCCCTCCCTCCCTCGCCGGCCTCCCCTCCCCCGCCGCCCGGCCTCCCCCGCCGCCCGCCCTCCCCCGCCGCCCGCCCTCCCCCGCCGCCCGCCATCCGGCCTCCGGCCGCCGCCCTCCGCCCTCGGGCCTCCGGCCGCCGCCCTCGGGCCTCCGGCCGCCGCCCTCGGGCCTCCGGCTGCCGCCCTCCGGCCTCTCGGCCCTCCCCCCCCCCCCACCCCGGACGGCACCCGCACCCCGGACAGCCCCCGCCGCGCACTCCGGACCGCCCCCCGCACCCCGGACGCCTCCCTGCACCCCGGACAGCACCCCCCCGCGCACTCTGGACCGCCCCCCGCACCCCAGACGCCTCCCCGCACCCCGGACAGCCCCCCCCCCCCCCCCCCCCCGCGCACTCCGGACCGCCCCCCGCACCCCGGACGCCTCCCCGCACCCCGGACAGCCCCCCCCCCCCCCCTGCACTCGGACACCCCCCTCCGAACCCGGACAGCCCCCCCGCACCCCGGACAGCCCCCCCCCCCCCCCCCCGCACCCCGGACAGGCCCCCCGCACCCCGGACACCCCACCCCGCACCCCCGACAGCCCCCCTGCACCCCAGACAGCCCCCCTCCCCCGCACCCCGGACACCCCCGCACCCCGAACACCCCTGCCCGCACCCCTGACAGGCCCCCGACACCCCGGACACCCCTCCCCGCACCTCGGACAGCCCCCCCCCCCCCCCCCGACCCCGGACACCCCCCCCCCTCGTTGCCCGTCCCCCGTCCCCTCACCGCCTCCTCTCCTCCAGCTCCCCGCCGCCGCCGCCGCCCCGTCCCCTCCCTTGCCGCACCGCCTTTGGCTCCGGCTCCCCTTCGCTGCCTCCTCTCCCTCGCAGCACCGCCTTCGGCTCCCCTCCCTTTCAGGTTTGTAGCTCAATCAGGTAACATGAGCTTTCAGTTACATTATTATTTTATCAATGGTTCATAAACAAATGGTTAATATTTTTTTTGAATATAGTTGATTTGAAAAATGTAAATGTAATAAGTATTGTGTAAATGTTTGTTATACAGATATTATTATGGATAAGAGTTGGATTGATCTTCCAAATCGAACGTCTAGAGAATATTTCAATGGCATTATGCAGTTTATTGACTTCACGAGAGGATTTGAAAGTGACTATATTAGTTGTCCATGTAGAAAATGTGCTAACAGATATCAATTCACACGAGATACTGTGAGGGAGCACCTTTTCTTTAATGGATTTCTGAAAAATTATAAGAGTTGGACTCGTCATGGAGAAGAATATGTTCGTTGTCAAAATACAGATGCAGCTCAGATGGATGTTGATGCAAGGATGACTGATCCAATGCATGAAATGCTTACTGAAATGGTACGTGGGTTTGATCCTGAAGGCATCGACATCCAGAATCTTGAGACCGGTGAGATAAATCTTCGCTCTGGTGCAGATCGTGATTCGAGGAGGTTTTATGAAGTACTTGATGATGCGAAAACAGAATTATATCCTGGATGTACTTCTTACAATAAACTGTCGTTTATCGTGGAGTTGTTGCATTTGAAGACTTTGAATAATTGGTCAGACACATCATTCGACATGCTCTTGGTTTTATTGAAAAAAGTTCTTCCTGTCGACGCTAAGATTCCTGAGTCGTATTACTATGCTCGTAAGTTGACAGAGAACTTAGGTTTTACATATGAGACTATAGATGCATGTGCAAACAACTGTATGTTGTTTAGAAATGAAACTGCTCATTTGGATATTTGTACGGTTTGTGGCGCTTCCAGGTGGAAAGAGAACAGGGGAAATAAGACTCATCAAAGTCAGATTGCGATACAGGGGAAACCGATTGCTGTAAAGAAAATGCGTTACTTTCCCCTTAAACCGAGGTTGAAAAGATTTTTTATGTCATCTAAAGTTTCTAATTTAATGAGATGGCATGCAGAAAGAGTTCATGAAAGTGACATGTTAACCCACCCGGCAGACTCTCATGCATAGAAGGATTTTGATAAGAGACATCCCGACTTTGCTAAAGATGTTCGTAATGTCCGATTGGGATTGGCAGCAGATAGTTTCAATCCATTCAAGTCTATGGTTGGTGCAACTCATAGCACATGGCCCATGGTGTTGGTTCCATATAATCTTCCTCTGTGGCTTTGTATGAAGCAACAATTTATATTACTTTCCACTCTTATTGATGGACCTAAAAGTCCGGGGGATAAGATTGATGTTTACCTTCAGCCATTGATTGATGAGTTGAATGAATTTTGGGGCGATGGTGTGATGACTTATGACTGCGAAACGAATGAAATGTGCAAACTGCATGCTGCTTTATTGTGGACAATCAATGACTTCCCAGCTTATGCAAATTTATCAGGCTGGAGTACGAAAGGGGAATTTGCTTGCCCTTGTTGCAATAAAAGTAAAAAATCTGTATGACTTAAACATTCCAAAAAATGGGCATACATGGGTCACAGGCGTTTTCTCCCTCCCCAGCACAGGTTCAGAAAGGACAGAGTGGCATTTGATGGTTCTAGAGAGTTCAGCCCAACACCAAAGATCATGACAGGAGTTGAAATGTTATCGCAGATTGAGGAAGAAAACATCCGCACGGTATATGAAATTCAGGATTTGGTGGCTCCTCCAGTACGTAATATTCGTGCTGCGGGTAGGCAGCGCAGTCACAATTGGAAAAAGAAAAGTATTTTTTATAGTCTTCCGTATTGGAAAACTAACATGTTGAGGCATAATTTGGATGTCATGCACATTGAAAAAAAATGTTTGTGATAACATATTGTGGACCATTTTAGGTGTCAGTGGAAAGTCAAAAGACCATGTTAATGCACGCCGTGATTTGGAAGAAATGGGTTTAAGGAAACAGTTGCATTTACAGTTAGCTGAGGGAAACAAGGCATATATGCCTGCTGCACAGTATTCGATGACTACAGAGGAGAAAGAGACATTTCTTTCCATTTTGAAGATGGTCAAGGTGTCTGATGGTTACTCTTCTAATATTTCAAAGTGTGTGAATCTGACGAGCAAGACATTGCAAGGGTTGAAAAGTCATGACAATCACATATTACTTCAGCAGTTGATTCCAATCGCAATTTGTGATTGTTTATCCCCCAATGTTGTTCAGCCCTTGATTGAGATGAGTAATTTTTTTAGACAGCTTTGTTTAAGAAATCAACGAATGAGTGATTTAAAAAGTTTGCAGGACCGAATTGTACTTACGCTTTGTCACTTTGAGAAACTTTTCCCCCCCTCATTTTTCGATGTTATGGTCCACTTGACAGTGCACCTAACTGATGAAGTAATGGCTGCTGGTCCAGTGCAATTCAGGTGGATGTATCCTATTGAACGGTATTTGAGTACATTGAAAAGATTTGTACGCAACAGAGCTCGTCCAGAGGCATCAATAGCCAATGGTTATTTGATGGATGAGCGTACTACCTTTTGTGCAGAATATCTTACGGATGTTGAAACAAAATTAGATAAGCCCTCTCGGATTCATGATGGTCCAGTTGGAGAAGGAACCACATTTGATATGGACAACATCGAGTGGATACAAGCACATCGATATATCTTGTTCAATACTCCATCAGTTGCACCATTAATGCAGTAAGTATCTTATCAATGTGCTTGTATAACTTTTACATGTTTTGTTTGCATAAGTTGATCTTTTAAACATCGCGTAATCATTTGCAGGAAACACATTAATGAGTTAAAAGAAGAGATGCATCGTGCGACTGAGTTGCAAATTCAACAATCTCATTATGCGGCATTTTATGATTGGTTCAAGGATTATGTATGTATAAATTTATTTTCATTATGAGTGAAGTATTAAACTAATTCTTTCTGCATATATCAGTATTGATTTTTATAAATTATGTAGGTTCGTAAGCTGAGGGAGTTAGGGGACCCCACGCTACCTGAAGTATTTATCCAACTGGCTGAGGGTCCATCTATAACGGCTCGTCGTTATAAAGCTATTGATGTTAATGGTTTTCGATTTCGCATTAAAGATGTTGACGACAAACGAGCAACACAAAACAGTGGCATCGGTTGTCCCTTTGTCGATTCTGGTTATTACTATGGTCAATTGATAGACATCATTGAAGTTGTATACACACACGGTTTGAAGTACATATTGTTAAAGTGTAATTGGGTTGATCCAGTGTGTGGATGTAAAGTCGATCAATATCAGTTTTCATTGGTGAATTTTAACTATATGTTATACAGAAATAATGAACGAGTTGAGAATGAACCTTTCATTTTGACATCACAAGCGGAACAAGTATTCTTCGTTACTTTGCCTTCGGATCCAAGTTGGCAAGTTGTTGTCAAAATGTCTCGGCGAGGAGTGTTTTTATTTGAAGAAGATGAACCCGAGACTGTTCCGTTTGTTTACCAACAACTTGATCAACATACCGTAGTTCAACGTGAAGAAGATATTTATTGGGTCAGAGCGGCTGTTGAAGGAGAAACGGTCGATTTGCATGCTTAATGAAAGGTATAATTGTTTTCCCGCTATTCAGTAGAATGTCCTAGGATATCATAAATTATCTAATCATTTTATAAATCCTTATAAGTTTTAATCCTCACTTTTGTAAGTTAATTCAGTCATAAATATTTAGGTTGATTAACTTTCTGATTTTTTAAAATTCATTCACAACTAATTATTCAATCCATTTTTTGTTTGATTAACAGTTGTACAAGTTTGATTTATTAAGAACAATCCAATTTATCTTTTAAAAACTTTGGACTCATTACTGATATTTTGTATGACTGCAGACATGTCAGGGGAAGAGGCAGAAAATCCACATCATCCATCTGAGGCATCTACGTCTCAGGGTCGAGGTATGTTTGAATGTCATTGTCTATATTTTTTATGTAATTGACATATATATATATATAACATTTTTCAATTTATATATAAAATTGTTTTCAACAGGATCAGACTCGGCTGCTTCTTCCTCTCGCAGGAGAGGCCCTGGTCGTGGCATATTATCATGGAATTCTGACACGACGATAGATGTTTCATTTGATGAGGTATTTCATCCCGTGGGACCGAATGCCCCGGCATTTATTCGTCAGCTGGGTCATATCATACGTGACCCACATCGATTTCCATTGACCACGCGTGATTGGGCTTCTATCCCTCAGGACACATTAGATCGTCTATGGAGGGAGGTTCAGGTAAGAAAATAATTTTACTTTATTTTTTATTTATAAATAATACTAATATGTTTGATTATTTTCATTATAGCAAAATTTGAAAGTATGCCCTGAAGAGTTTCGCCCCGTGTGTATGAGCAAATGCCGTAAGCTGTGGAAAGATTATAAAGGCAAAGTGAAGAGGGACCATTGGGTACCAAATGTGGGTGCCCTTGACATTTTGGAAAAAGTCCCGAGAGGTGTCCTCCCGGCTCAGTGGCGTGACTTGGTTGCATATTGGTCTACTGAGGGTGTTGCGGTTTGTATATTAATTATTTTGCTGTATATATATTTTCAAGAATATGTGATTTGTTTGAAATTTGAATGAATTGAATGTAGGAGGTGTCAACACGCCATTCGGAGAATCGAGCGTTGCAGGGACCAGCTCACAGGCTCGGGACTCGTCACGTGTCTCAGATCCGACATGAGGTATATATTATTCATTTTTTAATTTATTAATTAATATGGTTTTGTGTTTATATTCTTTTAATATACAGTTGCGAGGGCAAGGTGCAGCAAGTGATAAAATGTCGGTGTGGATAAGGACTCGTGATCGCAATGATCCAGAGGTTGCAGCATTGATAGTAAGTGTCTGTACTTACCAATAATTACATAAATCTATATATTAACATATATATATTTATATATATTTAAATATTTCACAGGATCAATTTGAAGCTGAGTTAGAACATCTGCCAGAGGACCAGCGACAGCTTCCCATGCGACGGGATGAGATCTTTCATCGCATTATTGGTCGGGACGGGCATGGCTATAGTTTGACCTATGGAGCAGGGATTCCTCGTTCTGTAGTGTCACGCGCTGCGGTTGTCAGTCCTGCTGTTGCTCATATGACACAGCAGATGTCAGATTTTGAGGCACGGCTGCGCGCTTCCGAGGAGACAAATGCGCAATTGACAGCTGAGGTTAGAGCACTGCGGGAATATGTGCGTCGAGCTGATGGTACAGGGGATCATACGACGCAGGTATATACTGTATTTATTTATTTAATTTAAATTATTTTTGTTATTAAAATATTTATAATGTTTATTTGTTGTAGGCACCTGACCCACCAGAAGGAGGTAGCAGTGATGGCAACGCGTGACGCACCATATATTCACGAGATATGTTTTTTGTTTTTACTGGTAGGGTTGACATTGATGTACTGTATTTATTCATTTAAGTAATGCATTATTACCATCCATGGTGGTCTTTTAAATATTTTATACACATATTGAGTTTTTGATCAGATAATCTTGAATGATTCTACATTTGAAAAAGTCGAACTAATTCCAACAGATCAATAAATCTGATATTATAGATTATGTATTATCCAATATATTTTTTATAAATTTCTGTATGGTATCGATAAAAGAAATATGTATTAATTAGATGTTATCACTTTTATTTTTCACTTTTGTAATCAATGGGATGACCTTTGCACCCCCGGAGAGCCCCCCGCACCCCCGTACACCCCCCCCCCCCCCCTCGCACCCCCGTACAGCCCCCCGCACCCCCGTACAGCCCCCCGCACCCCCGTACTGCCCCCCGCCACCCCCGTACAGCCCCCCGCCACCCCCGTACAACCCCCCGTACAGCCCCCCGCACCCCCGTACAGCCCCCCCCCCCCCCCCCCCCCCGCACCCCCGTACAGCCCCCCCACACCCCCGAACAGCCCTCCGCCACCCCCGTACAGCCCCCCTCACCCCCGTACTGCCCCCCGCCACCCCCGTACAGGCCCCCGCCACCCCCGAACAGCCCTCTGCCACCCCCGTACAGCCCCCTCACCCCCGTCCCCTGCACCCCCGTACACCCCCCCCCCCCCCCCCGCACCCCCGTACAGCCCTCCGCCACCCCCGTACAGCCCCCCTCACCCCCGTACAGCCTCCCGACACCACCGTACAGCCCCCCCCCCCCCCCCCCCGCACCCCCGTACAGCCCCCCGCACCCCCGTACAGCCCCCCCCCCCCCCCCCCCGTACAGCCCCCCCGCACCCCCTCCGATTGTGTCGTTTTCAGCAGCGCGGCGCGCGCTGAAATGGCGCGTTGGGGGGTCAAAACCACCCGAACGACCTCCGAATGCCACGAAACCATACGACAACATCCGGGGCGTGACTTGTGAAATGGTCGGCCAGACGGCACCTCATTCGGAGGTGCCGTTTGACCGCGACGGCCGGAAACGCGTTTCTGGCGCCCTAAAACACCAAAACGGCGCGCGACGGTCCAATTCGGAGCAAATGTGCTCCGAACGACCTGAAACCGCACGGGAACGATAGAAATATTATTCCTGAGATGCAGGAGGAAACCGCACGTCCATCGAACGTGCGGTGCGCGCGGCACGTCCGATTGTGTCGTTTTCAGCAGCGCGGCGCGCGCTGAAATGGCGCGTTGGGGGGGTCAAAACCACCCGAACGACCTCCGAATGCCACGAAACCGTACGACAACATCCGGGGCGTGACTTGTGAAATGGTCGGCCAGACGGCACCTCATTCGGAGGTGTTGTTTGACCGCGGCGGCCGAAAACGCGTTTCCGGCGCCCTAAAACACCAAAACGGCGTGCGGCGGTCCAATTCGGAGCAAACGTGCTCCGAACGACCTGAAACCGCACGGGAACGATAGAAATATTATTCCTGAGATGCAGGAGGAGGCCGCACGTCCATCGGACGTGCGGTGCGCGCGGCACGTCCGATTGTGTCGTTTTCAGCAGCGCGGCGCGCGCTGAAATGGCGCGTTGGGGGGTCAAAACCACCCGAACGACCTCTGAATGCCACGAAACCGTACGACAACATCCGGGGCGTGAATTGTGAAATGGTCGGCCAGACGGCACCTCATTCGGAGGTGCCGTTTGACCGCGGCGGCCGGAAACGCGTTTCTGGCGCCCTAAAACACCAAAACGGCGTGCGGCGGTCCCATTCGGAGCAAACGTGCTCCGAACGACCTGAAACCGCTCAGAAACGATAGAAATATTATTCCTGAGATGCAGGAGGAGGCCGCACGTCCATCGGACGTGCGGTGCGCGCGGCACGTCCGATTGTGTCGTTTTCAGCAGCGCGGCGCGCGCTGAAATGGCGCGTTGGGGGGTCAAAACCACCCGAACGACCTCCGAATGCCACGAAACCGTACGACAACATCCGGGGCGTGAATTGTGAAATGGTCGGCTAGACGGCACCTCATTCGGAGGTGCCGTGTGACCGAGGCGGCCGGAAACGCGTTTCCGGCGCCATAAAACACCAAAACGGCGTGCGGCGGTCCCATTCGGAGCAAACGTGCTCCGAAAGACCTTAAACCGCACGGGAACGATAGAAATATTATTCCTGAGATGCAGGAGGAGGTCGCACGTCCATCGGACGTGCGGTGCGCGCGGCACGTCCGATTGTGTCGTTTTCAGCAGCGCGGCGCGCGCTGAAATGGCGCGTTGGGGGGTCAAAACCACCCGAACGACCTCCGAATGCCACGAAACCGTACGACAACATCCGGGGCGTGACTTGTGAAATTGTCGGCCAGACGGCACCTCATTCGGAGGTGCCGTGTGACCGCGGCGGCCGGAAACGCGTTTCCAGCGCCATAAAACACCAAAACGGCGTGCGGCGGTCCCATTCGGAGCAAACGTGCTCCGAACGACCTGAAACCGCACGAGAACGATAGATATATTATTCCTGAGATGCAGGAGGAGGCCGCACGTTCATCGGACGTGCGGTGCGCGCGGCACGTCCGATTGTGTCGTTTTCAGCAGCGCGGCGCGCGCTGAAATGGCGCGTTGGGGGGTCAAAACCACCCGAACGACCTCCGAATGCCACGAAACCGTACGACAACATCCGGGGCGTGACTTGTGAAATGGTCGGCCAGACGGCACCTCATTCGGAGGTGCCGTTTGACCGCGGCGGCCGGAAACGCGTTTCCGGCGCCCTAAAACACCAAAACGGCGTGCGGCGGTCCAATTCGGAGCAAACGTGCTCCGAACGACCTGAAACCGCACGGGAACGATAGAAATATTATTCCTGAGATGCAGGAGGAGGCCGCACGTCCATCGGACGTGCGGTGCGCGCGGCACGTCCGATTGTGTCGTTTTCAGCAGCGCGGCGCGCGTTGAAATGACGCGTTGGGGGGTCAAAACCACCCGAACGACCTCCGAATGCCACGAAACCGTACGACAACATCCGGGGCGTGAATTGTGAAATGGTCGGCCAGACGGCACCTCATTCGAAGGTGTCGTTTGACCGCGGCGGCCGGAAACGCGTTTCCGGCGCCCTAAAACGCCAAAACGGCGTGCGGCGGTCCACACGCCGTCCAATTCGGAGCAAACGTGCTCCGAACGACCTGAAACCGCACGGGAACGATAGAAATATTATTCCTGAGATGCAGGAGGAGGCCGCACGTCCATCGGACGTGCGGTGCGCGCGGCACGTCCGATTGTGTCGTTTTCAGCAGCGCGGCGCGCGCTGAAATGGCGCGTTGGGGGGTCAAAACCACCCGAACGACTTCCGAATGCCACGAAACCGTACGACAACATCCGGGGCGTGAATTGTGAAATGGTCGGCCAGACGGCACCTCATTCAAAGGTGCCGTTTGACCGCGGCGGCCGGAAACGCGTTTCTGGCGCCCTAAAACACCAAAACGGCGTGCGGCGGTCCAATTCGGAGCAAACGTGCTCCGAACGACCTGAAACCGCATGGGAACGATAGAAATATTATTCCTGAGATGCAGGAGGAGGCCGCACGTCCATCGGACGTGCGGTGCGCGCGGCACGTCCGATTGTGTCGTTTTCAGCAGCGCGGCGCGCGCGGAAATGGCGCGTTGGGGGGTCAAAACCACCTGAACGACCTCCGAATGCCACGAAACCGTACGACAACATCCGGGGCGTGAATTGTGAAATGGTCGGCCAGACGGCACCTCATTCGGAGGTGCCGTGTGACCGCGGCGGCCGGAAACGCGTTTCTGGCGCCATAAAACACCAAAACGGCGTGCGGCGGTCCCATTCGGAGCAAACGTGCTCCGAACGACCTGAAACCGCACGGGAACGATAGAAATATTATTCCTGAGATGCAGGAGGAGGCCGCACGTCCATCGGACGTGCGGTGCGCGCGGCACGTCCGATTGTGTCGTTTTCAGCAGCGCGGCGCGCGCTGAAATGGCGCGTTGGGGGGTCAAAACCACCCGAACGACCTCCGAATGCCACGAAACCGTACGACAACATCTGGGGCGTGACTTGTGAAATGGTCGGCCAGACGGCACCTCATTCGGAGGTGCCGTGTGACCGCGGCGGCCGGAAACGCGTTTCTGGCGCCCTAAAACACCAAAACGGCGTGCGGCGGTCCAATTCGGAGCAAACGTGCTCCGAACGACCTGAAACCGCACGGGAACGATAGAAATATCATTCCTGAGATGCAGGAGGAGGCCACACGTCCATCGGACGTGCGGTGCGCGCGGCACGTCCGATTGTGTCGTTTTCAGCGGCGTGGCGCGCGCTGAAATGGCGCTTTGGGGGGTCAAAACCACCCGAACGACCTCCGAATGCCACGAAACCGTACGACAACATCCGGGGCGTGAATTGTGAAATGGTCGGCCAGACGGCACCTCATTCGGAGGTGCCGTTTGACCGCTGCGGCCGGAAACGCGTTTCCGGCGCCCTAAAACACCAAAACGGCGTGCGGCGGTCCAATTCGGAGCAAACGTGCTCTGAACGACCTGAAACCGCACGGGAACGATAGAAATATTATTCCTGAGATGCAGGAGGAGGCCGCACGTCCATCGGACGTGCGGTGCGCGCGGCACGTCCGATTGTGTCGTTTTCAGCAGCGCGGCGCGCGCTGAAATGGCTCGTTGGGGGGTCAAAACCACCCGAACGACCTTCGAATGCCACGAAACCGTACGACAACATCCGGGGCGTGAATTGTGAAATGGTCGGCCAGACGGCACCTCATTCGGAGGTGTCGTGTGACCGCGGCTGCCGGAAACGCGTTTCTGGCGCCATAAAACACCAAAACGGCGTGCGGCGGTCTCATTCGGAGCAAACGTGCTCCGAAAGACCTGAAATGAGATTATTTCTTGAATCGAAGTTTTTAAATTATTATAGCACAATGATTTGATATTATATATATATTAAATATATATTAAAACATTTAAAATATATTATATATATATATATTTAAAATATTGTATTTAATAGTATATATATAAATATTTATATATAAATATATATATTTATATATTCAATTCAATAAAAAAAATTAAAAAAAAAAAATTTTAGAATAGCGACCGCCATAGGCAGTCGCTATAGGGTGCCCGGCAGAGGGCCTTCTATAGCGACCGCCATTGGCAGTCGCTAAAGGCCTCTAGCGACGAGGCAACAGCGACCACCAATGGCGGTCGCTGCGCGGTCGCTAATGGCCTTATTTACAGTAGTGAAAAGACCCGAGAAAGAGATTACCAACTTCAGTGCTACATAATGAGAAATTATACACTGGGAGACAAAGTGGTAAGGTGAAAAATAGGCTTAGAGCCTCAGGGGAATCACATGGAGCTGAACGAAAGGTGTATCAGTCACCTCCTCTGTTGTACTCACAACCACTCTCAAGGAGAGAATGTGAACAAACCTGGAAGATTAAGGGGAGATCTACTCCAGCTGTGATAAAGAAGAATGAACGTTCAATGGAGGACTCACCACCAGAAAAAAGGAGTGTGGTGACTCAGACATCTGATAAAAGAAAGATAAATAAAGAATGTGTTGAAAAATTTGCATGTCGTGTTCCACAGCGAAAAATGGAGGAAGGTGCAAGATCCTTGCAATGGTGGAAGAAGCAGGGGAAGATGGCAAGTAGAGAGGTTCCTACCCATAGAAGGAATCAAGGGAAATGGAATTTCGGTGGAACATCAAAGACAGAAATGTGTACTAGTGGGTTTAAACCCCAAATGGTGAAAAAGGCTAAGTCTGTCGAATCTACATATCAGAGAAAGGGTCCGAATATGGGTAAAGAATGCTTAGTCATATGGCCAGAGCAGTTGAAGTTGGCAAGGCAACTAGAAGAAGCAAGGAAAGAGTGTGATGCTCTGCAAGAAAGAATCAAAGGGTTGACCCATCAGGATCAACCAATATCCTAATCTTGAGGATTCAGGAAGAGAACACCCCTCTCCCTATGTATATAAATGCTATTAACTGATGATTGATGTGTTTCAGGTTTTAGGGAGATACGATCCAAGGGGAAGTGGCATCTAAAGATGCAAAATGGAAACGTGATATGCTTCAGTGTTTTGATTGACTCAAATCAGTTATCAAAGTTGATGATAAAAGGGAGCAACAGAGCACAACAGGAAGTGAGAGCACAACAGGAAGTGATTGTGTTATTGACTTTGTCTCTTATTTCCTACATCGAGTTCCAACTCAGTAGGCTTAGAGATTTGGTTAATGGCTCGATGACGAGTGCTAGATTGGCATAAATCATACAGGTAGAAGATGAGAATAAATGATGCAGGAGAAGAATGACGTTTATGGGTATAAATAGTGGGTCTAACCCCAGGAAGTGCTGCATAACATAGGGGGAGCATTCAACAACAAAATCAGATGCCAGATTCATCAAGGAAATAATTGGATGACCCAGCTCAAGTGTTGTCTATCGAGAGAAGACATACTATGGGAGAAGCAGCAGTGATCAAGCATTTCATGCTTATTTATTGTGATCTAACATTTTGGTATCAGCTGACTGTTTTCAGGATACCAAGAAGCTGCGAGAAGTAGTTGAAAGGAATGATTTCACTGAACAATGAAACATTGAGAAATTTCCTGATAAACGTGATGAGGAGGAAAGCAACAAAGGGGAAGCATAAGTGACTAATGCAGATTTAGAAATGAAAAATCATCATCTGCACAACAGTCAAAGAGTTGAGCTGAAATTGACATGCAGAATATCATTGGTGATTAGTTAGCTCTAGCTCAGACAAGGAGAATGGAATCACTACAGCAAACATCTTTTATATCTCAGGTTGAGCCGAAATGCTTTGCTGATGCAGCTGAAGATGAAAACTGGGATCATACCATGAATGAAGAGATAGATCAGACTTGAAAAGAATCAGACGTGGGAGATTGTTTTGAGGTCAGATGATAAAAACGTCATCAGGACAAAATGGGTCTATTAAGACAAGATGAATGAATATGGAACAATGATTCGGAACAAAGCACGACTGGTGTGCAAAGGAGAGTCCCAGATAAAGAGTAATCAAAGGATGATGAGGCTGGTCTATGAAGAAGACATAAAATTTGGCGGATCTGATGAAGCACAGTGTGATAGAGAGAAGGAATGGAACATTCATCTCTCAATCAAAATATGCTAAGGAGGTTCTGAGAAGATTTGGAATGGAAAATTCCAAGGAGATGAAGACTCTGGTTGCCACCCGGATGAAATTATCGAAAGATGAAGATGGAAAGGCAGTTAATATCACAGAATACAGGCAAATAATTGGAAGTTTGTTGTACTTGACCGCAACAAGGCCTGATATTGTTTTCGCCACATGCCAAGCAGCGAGATATCATAGCAATCCTAAGGAAATCCACATGCTTACAGTGAAAAGAATACTTCGGTATATCCAGGACACAGTGGATTTCGGCTTGACATATACTGATTAATCTCAGACAGAGTTATTGGGATATACTGATGCAGACTGGGCCGGTTCAGCGGATGATAGGAAATCAACGTCAGGTGGTGCTTTCTATCTTGGTGGATTGTGTATTTCTTGGCTAAGCAAGAAGCAAGATTGCATTTCATTGGGCACCGCAGAAACTGAGTATATTGCGGCCACTCAAGCATGCACACAGTTATTGTGGATGAAGCAGCAACTTGAAGATATGGGAGTTGAAGTGAAGTCTCCGATCGGAATCCAGTGCGACAACTCAAGTGCTATAAATCTTAGCAAAAATCTCGTCCATCATTCAAGGACAAAGCACATTGAGATTAAGTATCATTTTATCAAAGAGAAGGTTGAGCAGGGGATCGTGAAGTTGGAGTATGTGCCTACAGAGCAACAGGTTGCAGACATTCTGACAAAGGTCTTACCCAAGGAAGCTTTTGAGAGGCATCGACTGGCTCTGGGAGTTCAGTCGATTCCCCGCACTTGAAATAGTGTGGATGTGGGACCCCCCTTCTCCCCGAGGTATGATGTGTTTTTCCCTACTGTGCTGATATGTGTTCTCTACTATGTTACAGACTACAAAGGAGTGACATTTGGGTTCATTGACAAAGGGGGAGAAAATAGTGATTATTCAAGGGGGAGACAGTGTGGCTATTTGAGAAATCATGATAGATACGGGGAGAAGCTGACCAGTGGAGCAGCCAGATAGGGGGAGAAATGAGAAAGGGGGAGATTTTTTTTTAAATCTGATGATGCAAGAAGTGATCGATCAAAGCATAGATATCACGACAGCTGAGGATCGTGATAAAAGCAGAACAGTGGTGTTGGAAAGGTGAGACAAGGTTTCCAGCTATCATCAATTGGGATCAGTGTGGTTCAACAATTGGTATCAATTTAAGAATTGGTATCATGTTGGAATCGACAATTGGTGTTTGACATTAAGTGATTCATTGATGATCTTTTCATACTACTCTTGTTTCTCACGCTGAGCATTGCTCATGTGGGCTTAGAGTACGTGTTAAGTGAATCCTTGAATGCTATCAGAATCGCAAGAGGCGAATGGTGGAAGCAACTGGAAGAAGACTCAGTGAGGTATCAAAGTGCAGAAAATCTTTCTGCGCAGAGTTGTGAAGAGTTGTCAACAAACCCAAAGGGGGAGATTGTTGGGCAAAAATCCCTCAAGGTAACATTGCAGTATTTTTGGGTTGATTGTGTTTGTTGACAAAGCAGGTTTCCATGGAGAATTGTCGAGTTCCCGAGAAGTTGTTGACATTCCATGTTGACAAAGAATGATGACAAAGGAAAGGACGATCTGGAGGCGGTACAAAAGAGCAGTACAAGGTGGCGCCGTTTCCCAGTGTTTTCCAAATTTTTGGGGTCCAAAATTTGAAATTTGGTGAGCATCGCGAAAAGTGGATTTCCATAAAGATCATAATTTAATATGGCAAAGGCATGAATTTCGCGAAGATAGGATGGATGGTTTGGATTTCGCGAAGGCCAGAAAAATGGAGGCGGTGATTCTTCGCGAGTACGTCAAGTTTCGCGAACGGCAGAGGCTGAAGCGCATCACGGCGGAGAAGGGCTTCGCGAGGGAGCTTCGCGGCGAAGTCGCGAAGGTATGTTGACGGTGATTCTTCGCGACTACGTCAAGCTTCGCGAACGGCAAAGTGTCGTGGTGCTTCGCGATTTGGACAGAATTCCGGCGGAATCTTTGGAGCTTCGCGATTTGAGATGACGTGGCGTTGACTTCGCGCGGAAGGGACGAGGGTCGGTGGAATCGCCTATAAATAGAGGTCGACCCCCTCGAGAGAAGTAGAGAGAATTTTCAGAGAAAATCCTTTGCTCTCGATTTGCGAAGGTGGTTCGCGGAGCCAGTGTGCTTCGCGAAAGAGGTGCTTCTCGGCGGCTATTGTAGCTCTGCGAAACCTGCGAGCTCCGCGTTGGCTTATTAAGCTTCGCGAGGGTCGTTGCTTTGCGACGGCTTGAGCATCGCGAGAGTGCTTCGTGAGAGTGCTTCACGAGAGAGCTTCGCGAAAAGACAGGAGCTTCGCGAAGGCTTGTTTGAGCTTCACGAAATTGGGAGCTTTGCGAAGTAGGGTGCTTTGCGAAGGTACTTTCCAAAGGTAGTTGCCCAGTGGTCAGAGGCAAAGTGTTATTCATCAGTGGATGAAAGTTGGACTTCAACAGAGCATCTATCAACAATTGAAGATGCATTATTTCATGCAAATGAAGAGACCTACAGGTCTATAAACTATGAGTGAATCCCTTCACAGAGTAGTGAGCTTAGGAAGAGGAAGAAGGTGATCCTCTCCACCGATAGTGAGCCAGAGAGAGAGAAACAGGGAGTGACCCTTGGGAAAGCAGTGAGCTGACCCTAAACTTTGTAAAGGCAGTGAGTCTGGGCATAGAAGTGATCTAGCCCGAATATTGTAATCCACAGCTAGTGAAGTTTAGTGGAATTGGTACGACCGGCAACCTATCGGCGTATGCTCCTTGGACGTAGCCCAGTGAGGGTGAACCAAGTAAAAATCTTTGTGTCTGCCTGCTAATTTGCCTGCATTGCATTTAAAGCATCATCATCAGATAAAGGAGAAAGTAAGTGATCATAACATACACACAAGTGCAAACAAAGTGACCCTTGTAACAAAGAGGTCAAGATCCAGCGGGACAGGAAGAACATTGAAAAAGAATATTCATACCCTGATTCACCCCCCCTCTCAGGGTATATAGGCCCCTATTGGTCCTAACACAGGCACCCTTAGGGGGCCATCAAGGACGAACTCGATTGGCAGTGAAGTTATACCACACCTAGGAGATATCAAGTTCCTGAGAGGTTCATGAGGGACAGGCTTATAGTGTATTGGTTGATATTACACCTAGAGTGATACTTGAATTCCAAATTAGGAATATCAATGATGGACTCGGGTTTTAAATTGAAATAAGAATGAAAAGAATTATGACGTGTCTGTCAAGTCAAAGCACAAGCTTGGTTCCGTCTTGACTTATACCTGTTTAGATGGTATGTTTAGGCATCTGTTGTGCTTATGAATGTACGAGGGATGCGAAGTTTGCACTGGATCTGAAGACTTATAAAATTCAATGAGATTGAATTGTTAAATGATTTGGATTAAATGAAATGGATATTAAACGAGGACTTACTTTTATAGGTTGTTTACTTCTGAATACATCCTCCATTCATTGTTATACTGTCTGCACACTTGTTATATATTCACTGACCGATTGGCATAGACCTTGGGTGGTTGCCTACTGGGATTATATCTCACACCTTGTTTAGGTCACCTTTTTAGACCCAAACAAACTATATGATTGCAGGTAATGATAAGGGAATGCGCCCTCCTACAGGTACTTGATAGCTACTTAAGAGCAGGAGAGCATGAGACCAAGCTGAGTCTTGTGATGCTGCTAGGATACTTGTGGATTATTTTATACCTTTTTTTCTATATTGTACACCTTCCATGTATTCCTGTTTTGGCTGCTTTATTAGAGACATATGACATGTAGCATCATTTTGTATACGAGACGTCTTCAGGTGTTTATTTATATCAGTCTTCCGCTGTTTACTTATGTATGTATGATTTACTGCCTCCCCTACTAAAATGATATTGATATTTGTTGTGATACTCTGGTGATGAGGGAATAGTCTCCCCACTGACATACATAGTCCCTCACTGCTAGTCGGCAACCTCTAGTGTTTGGGAAGATACGTTTGATGTCATGTGGTCAACCGGACTATGAGCACTGTAGAGTGACATCCGGGTTCGGGACGTTACAATTTGTGTCCCTCAAATGATATC
The DNA here is from genome assembly GCA_963277665.1 of Viscum album. Lineage (NCBI taxonomy): Eukaryota > Viridiplantae > Streptophyta > Magnoliopsida > Santalales > Viscaceae > Viscum > Viscum album. The sequence continues at coordinate 1,846,708,442 of OY728143.1, read as the reverse complement.
ATCCAACTATAGAACATATATTTAATAATAGTGTCGTAGCACTTCTGGGTTCTCATCATAGCTGAGAACTACTATAACATTTTAGTGTGACAATTACTTTTGAGACATTATCACATGATATGGTATGTAGAAGAACAACCATGGTTTGATAAGATGTTTATTAATATTCAAAACTATGAATACAAGTTAGCATAAAGTATAAAAAAGTCGGTTCTAGGGCACCAAATCCAACAATTGCTAGGTTTGAATGTGATGATTGGGGCACTCTTGGGGTCAACAACCCTCTCTAGCAACAAAGTTGTATTAAAATGTAGTTCTCTCCCACTATCCTTGTCACGACCCGACCCATACCGGGGATCAAGCCGTAACTACCACAAGCCCGCCTCCATAAGCCAAGGGGTGGCGACAAGCGCTGAAGGCACAACAACTCGGGAGGACTTTTCCTAAGTACCTGTACAAACACACGCATCCAACTCAATGTAAAAGTGCATAGGGAAACAAACAAAAGATGAAATTGATGTAAAATAAATCAAACATGCATGGATCGCTAAACAGTACAGATACAGTAAAGTAAGAGGAAATGAAAAGGGGGCAAAATACATGCCCAACTGAAAAGAGTTCCAGCCTGACAAAAAACTGAAAGTAAAGCTACTACAGAAGCCCCGCTCCTGAAACTCATGTTGTGACCACCGCACACGGTCCAAGCTCTCGTATCCCTGAGCACCTCCAAAGTCATGATTAAACTTATGTGTCGTCTGTATAAGGCACGACATGTGCAGGCAAAACCATGTAGAGGTGAGTATAAATATACCCAGTAGGACGCCCCGAACAGAAGGGGGAGCAGTAAGAGATATAAGTGGAAAGGAAGTACATCTGATAGAACAAAGTACAGTGAAAGAGTGCAACTCAACCCAACAAGGATGTGAAGTAAGTTCATCCAAACGTAAGGAGATGGAAACTGTGAGAAGATGCATTTCTCATTGAGTCTTCGCTGCCTATAGAAGGAGAGTAGACTCGTCCAACCATGAGAATCTAGACACTGAAAGCACGTGACATTCCTCGCGCATCTTTGCCTCTCCTAAAGGGAAAGTAACTCAAAACCCAAGGAGTGGATTCTGCAATAGGTCATATAAATATATGCTCGGTCAAAGAAACCAAAACAAGAGAGTGAGGGGATCTCCATCTCACAGCTCATCCCAAGAAGAAGAGTAGCCAACAGTCTAGAAGTAACCACCATCGATGCCCAGCATCCCTCATGACTGCTTTGAACTGCAAGTCGAAGGGACTCAATCACCGCACCTTGATATTATCCGTTTTGGGCGGCTCTGTCTCACCCGCATAGTTTTAGGTCGCATCACAAGGACACATCTTAGTGGGAAATGTGTCTCTCTTTCTCATGAGTCCAAAGGTACGTCAAACCATGTTCGGTCACTGATCTATATAGTCGAGGGATCGTGTCTCAAGGTTGAGGACTCATGCTCAGCCCAGCTGGAGGGTTCCACTCAGAATAGGTCGAGGACTCATGCCCAGCCCGGCTAGAGGGTTCCACTCAGAATAGGTCAAGGACCCATGCCCATCCTGGCTGGAGGGTTCCACTCTAGTTTCGTCGAGGACTCATGCTCATCCCGTTTGGAGGGTTCCACTCATGAGTCACCGATGTTGTTGCCTGATCTCTACGGTCATCGAACACTGTCTAAATATGTGTCGTGCTCGGAACACCTCGCATTGTAACTCGAAAGTGGGGTCCGAGTCATGACTCGAAACATAAAATTTATCTCAAAAGGTTTGTCTCGAAGAGAGGAACATGATGTCGAAGACGATGCGTCAAACAGACGTCTGGTTTAAATGTTATGGGCGTTTGAATCTTCAGAAGGGGGTCACGGGGCCGGTGGACCGACTCACGGTCGGTGCGCCCCACGATCGACTGTGCCCCGCACCACGGTAGCTTCCACGATGGTCGGCCGCCATGGTCGACCCAAGATCTGACCCGGGTCTGACCCGGTATGTTGGGTCCGACCCGCCAGGTTTGGACCCGACCCATTTTCTCAGCTAGACCCATTTAGATCGGGTCGGCCCGTCGCAGCCCGGTGGCTGATCGTCGCCGCCGCGGTCAACGTGGTTGACCAGCCGCTGCACTTTGCGGCAGCGGTTGCCGCATGGGGTCATGTCGCGCGACCCCGCTCGGTCGACCGGCCAGGCCACATGGCCCATAATGTCACGACATCGTCGAGCCAAGGTGTCGTCGTTACTCCACGCTCTGCCGATGGAGTGGCCCGCCGGCGGCGGCGGTGCCTCGATGGTCCGTTCCACGGACCACCGAGCTCAATCTGGTCGTCCGATTGTGAATCCGTCAGCGGATCAGGGATCCTTGCAACAAGGGCTTCACAACGCCAACCTCAAATCAACGATCCACCAATGTTTTGATGCACCCAAAAGTTGATGGCGGATACCCGTGAAGAAAGGATGAAAACGAAGTTTAAAACACGGATCGATGGTCGTGTTTGTGCCGCCATCGATGATTCATCAATAAAACTACGAATTTGAGGCACAAGGGATGGATTTCCAATTTAAACTGAAACAGAACTCAAAAATAGAAGAAAGTCTACCGTGAATCGGTCGTTCATCGTTGGCGACATGTCTGCGACGCTCCCACTTCGATCCACTGATGTTTTAGTGGAGATTGCTCCTCGATCCACCTATGAACGAGGAAGAACGGTAGAGAGAGAGAGATCTTTTAGAGAGAGATAGAGAGAGAGAGAGAGAGAGATTAGGGGCTAACCCTAATCTGAAAAAAATTAACTTTCTATTTATAAGTGTCCCGCTCAGCATGGAAAATCTGAATCCTTCACGCCCCCTCATTTTATGTCGCGTCTAGGCAAAACACCTCATTTCGAACTCAACAGTGATCTCGAATTTCAAATCTAAGGCCTCGTTCAAATGATATTTGATTCGGCGTCAGAGGTAAAATAATTTAGTTTAATTATTTTAATTACGACTTTGCCTGTGGGTGGATTTTTCCAAAGAAGTCTCATGCCGACGAAAGTTATGCCCCGCTTAGGGTAAACACCGCACTCCGGACTCAACCATGGTCTTAGATTTCTGATCCAAGCTACCGTGTAAGAGATATCATCTTTCTGTTACATGTATAGTATAAAATATACTTAATATTTTTATAAAATTAATTTCGGGCACATCGGGCCTCGGAATTACACGCAGTCTTAGCGCCCAAATCTAGAAATATATGTATAAATATTTCAAAGTATTACAAGGTGAAAATCGGATCTCTACATCATTCCCTCCTTCATGTTTTTCATCCCCGAAAAGAAAAAACTATGAAAACAACTCTGGATACTGAGCCTGCATCTGGATCTCAGGTTCCCAAGAACTTTCGTGCATGTTTTCGTGCTGCCACAGCACGTAAAACAAAGGGATGGTCCGCCCACGTAAGGTTCGCTCCTGTCAATCCTCAATCGCCACAGGGTGCTCTGTAAAGGTGGCTTCATCTACAATGTCCAGCTCGCCCTAGTTGATGATGTGTGTGGGATCATGTACGTATCGCCCCAGTCGCGCCACATAGAAGATGTCGTGCACCCGCTCCAGCTGTGGAGGTAGGGAAAGGCGGTAGGCAACCTCGTCAACCCTCTGCGCGATCTCGAACGACCCGATGAACATCGGACACAGCATGTTTTCCCAGCCTAACCTCCGCATTTTGCATCATGGGGAGACTCAAGAAAACATGGACTCCCTGGTCGAACTCTAAAGGCCTACGACGGCGGTCAGCATAAGATTTATGTCTGCTCTGAGCCGTCTTCATCCATTTACGAATGACCTACACCTTCTCCGTCTTGGATCACACCAACACTGGGTCCACGAGGGATGACTCTCCAACCTCCATCCAGAACAAAGGTGACCCACAGGGTCTCCCGTATAGGGTCTCAAAAGGTGTCATGTCGATGGTAGAGCAGTAATTATTGTTGTACGCAAACTCTACCAAAGGCAGGTGATCCTCCTAGCTCCGACCGAAGTCTAACACACAAACTCTCAGCATATCCTCCAGCACCTGGATAGTTCGCTGGTCTGTCCATCGGTCTAGGGGTGAAAGGTCGTACTCATCCGCAGTCGGGTCTCGAAAGCCTCCTATGTGCCTCTCCACAATCATGATGTAAACTGCATATCACGATCGAAGACAATTTTCGAGGGTACCCCTTGAAGGTGATCGATCTCCTGTGAGTACAACTGCCCCCAAACTCTCCACCGAACTATGCTCCCTAATAGAAAGGAAGTGTGCCGACTTGGTGAATTGGTCCACTATCACTCAGATGGCGTCATGGCCATTCGCTGTGCGCGGAAACCCTGTGCCGAAATCCATAGATATGACATCTCATTTCCACTCTGGGATGTCAAGAGGCTGCAACAAACTCGCAGGTACCTGATGCTCAGCCTTCACCTGTTGACTGGTAAGGCATCGTGAGACGAACTCAGCTACGCTACGTCTCATGTCGGACCACCAAAACTATCGTTGAAGATCTCTGTACATCTCCCACACACCGGGATGTACATAAATGGGAGAAGTGTGTAACTCCCACGTCACCTCCTCCCGCATCACGATTGGAATCAATGTCCTCCCCTGGAAGAAGATATTGTGATTCCCTCCTTCAGAATACTCATCAGGTGTGTCGCCTATGGATATCTGGTCGCGTAGAACTTCGCAGTCAATATCTCCCAGTTGGGACTCTCACGCGCTTAATGAGCGAAGGATTCAGCACCATCGACTGTAGAAATGTTGAACCCTCCTTCTCTATCAGGGTCAGCTGCAGGGAAGTTAACTGCTCTGAGTCTTCCTGCACTAGGCAAGCATTGGACTTCCTATTAAGGGAATCTGGTACAATGTTATCTTTCCATGGAGTATAGATTATCTTGAAGTCGTAGTCCTGCAGGAACTCCAACCAACATCACTACCTTAGATTCAGGTCTCTCAAGGTAAAGATATACATGAGGCACTGATGGTCTAAGTAAACTACAAAGCGCTCTCTCAGAAGGTAGTGTCTCCACATCCTCGGGGCGAAGACTACCACTGCGAGTTTTAAGTCATGAGTTGCATAGTTCTATTCATGGGGCCTCAACTACCTCGACTCGTACGCAATGATTGCCTTTAATTGCATCAAAACGCAACTGAGCCCAGCTCCTAAGGCATCACAATACACTATGAACTCAACGCCCTCCTCGGCTAGTCTCAGAACTGGAGCGTTCTCCAGCCTCTTCCTCAACTCATAGAATGCCTTTTGGCACTATTCAAACCAGGTAAATGGTTGTCTCTTTCGTGTCAGAGTGGTCAAATGGGTTACGATCCTGGAGAAGTCGGCCACAAATCTCATGTAGTACCCAGCCAAACCAAGAAAGCTTCGCACCTCTGACGCATTCTCAGGTGGCTCCCAAGCAAGCAATGTCTCGATCTTTGAGGGAACCAAAGCTAAACCCTCTTCAGAGATGATATGCCCCATAAAGTGAAACTCGTGTATCCAAAACTGACACTTCAAGAGCTTTCCATAAAGCTGGTGCTCTTTAAGTAAATCTAGGACCATCCCCAAGTGCTATGTGTGCTCCCCCTCTAACACCGAGTAACCGAGTATGTCATCTATGAAGACAACAACAAGCCAGTCCAAGTATGGCTGGAAGACCTGATTCATCAAAACCATGAAAACGAAGGAGGCATTTGTCACACCAAAAGGCATAACTAGAAACTCGTAATGCCCTTAGCGACATCGAAAAGCTATCTTCAGAATATCAACCTCACAAACCCGCAACTGGTGGTAGCTGTATATGAGATTCATCTTGGAGAACCATCTCGCACCACACAACTGGTCGAAGAGGTCATCGATTCTCGATAAGGGGTACTTGTTCTTTATCGTGGCCTGATTTAAAGGACGATAATCCACACAAAGCCGCAAACTCCCATCTGCCTTCTTCGCGAATAGATCCGGAGCTTCCCAAGGGGACACCCTAGGTCTAATGAAACCCTTCTCGCAGAGGTCCTATAACTGCAAACGTAACTCCTAGAGCTCGGTGGGTGTCATCTGATATTCTTTGGAAGATATCGAGGTAGTCCCTGGCTGCAAATCAATGCAAAACTCCAACTCCCACCTCGAAGGTAGTCCCGAGACATCTTAGGGGAAGACATCAATGTAATCCTTCACAACTGAATGAACCCAGGTGCCTGAAGAGTTTGCTGCACCAAGGGTCACACTTGTTAACTGATGGGTAAAACACTGTAGTCGCTTGCTCATAGCACTCGCCTGCCCTGCTATGAGGTCTCGTTCACCAAGAAAGGTGAAAATTATCCCATCAGTGCGCAGGCATCTGATTAACCTGCGGTGACAGTTTATCTGGGCTTGAACAATAGAAAATCAATCCATACCCAAGATGACGTCATAAGGTTCCATTGGGATGACTAGTAGGTCCCAGATGAACATTTATCCTCCAAACGATATCTCACACTGTCGGTAGATAAAAGATACAGAAGAAGTGCTTCCCATAGGAACCTCAAGACAAAGTCATTGTGATAGTGCCTCTATTGGGAGCTCCAACTCCCGTACCAAGAGTAACGAGATAAAAGAGTGATCGGCTCTTTTGTCTACTAATACTGAAGCAAGAGTATAATAAACATAGAGCGTACCTTGGATACCAGTTTTTTACGACCTGACCCATACCGGGGAACGATCTGTAATTACTCCAAGCTCCCCTCCATAGGTCAGGGGGGTGGCGACAATAACTGAAGACACAAAAACTCAGAGAGGCCTTTGCCTAAGTATATGTACACACACGCAGCCAACTAAATGTAAAAATGCAAAGGGAAAGGAACAAATGATGTAATTGTTGTAAAATAAACCATACATACATGGACCACTAAACAGTACAGATACAGTAAAGTAAGCTGAATGGAAAAAGGGACAAAATACACACCCAACTGAAAAGTGTCCATATTGGATTGGTGCAACCCGATCTGGTTTGGATAATGTTTTGTCTGAATGCTTGTGGCTTGTACTGCGCATCAGGCCGCAACTTCCGCTAGTCGAGCCGCACGGTGAGCTTGTTGGGGGTTGCAGGGGCAACGCGACCCTGTTCAAGGGGTCCGAGGGTCAAAGGCCCTCGTCCCAAATTTATTGGGAACTATAGAAGAGCTGACTTACCAACACCGACATGGCACTGTAGCGACGCGGACTTCTAGTCGCCATTCATTGTAGCTCATTGGACTTCCAGCTGGAAGCCACTATAGCATTTTGACTTGGGTGGTCACCTTTCACTATAGGGTTGCAGACTTCCTATGTTGTTGGTGGAACAGTGGATCGTCTTCCTCCTTTTGTAGCTCATTTCGAGCTAGGGTTCCTGTGTGTGAAACTATTTGTAATTGTGCTCCTGAATCATAGTGAATATTCTGTCTCTCTGTGGACGAAGAGATTATTCATGAACCACGTAAATCGTTGTGTTCTCGTTCTGTTTTTTTCCTTTTACACTTCTCTGAATCATTGTTTTTTCGTTACAACTCTCGGCGTTTCCGCATCATGCACGACATCATTTATCCACGCTACAGAACATTAAATTGTATGGTTAACGTCTTCTTCATTTGACGTTATGAAATCCCCTAAGATGCCACATATTGGTATTCCTTCGGATTCTTTAAAAAAATGAGTAGCTTCCATGCACAAACATTACTCACATCATTGCTACTCCCTAGTGGCACATGAGCCTCATTTCTCCCTATGTTTGAATCAGATCTGCATAGGGACCCTTTTTCAAGAACTATGCATGGATCGATTCTTACCCCTAGCAAGATACGTAATGACACTTGGGTCTTATTCCCTGGTCCAGCCGCAATGTTTCTTTCACATTAGGTGACTTACATCCTCACTACAAGACGTTAAACTGCGCGATTCTTCCAGAACTATGTATGGCTTGATTCTCATTCCAATGGAATATATAGAGATGCCCAAATCTTTAATTTTGGGCCCAGCCACGAAAAAATAAAAATTTCCTCATTCCTTGTGTTTATGAGTCAGATCTGCACATGGAATATCATCTCCGAGAACTATGTTTGGCTTGATTCTCATTCCAATGAGATACGTAGTGATGCTCAGATCTCCAATTTTGGGCCCAGCCACGAAAAAAAACCTCATCATTCCTTGTTTGTATGAATCAACCCGGCATAGAGAATGTTTCAAGAACTACGTGTGACTTGATTCTTGCTCCAACAAGATACGTAGTGACACCCAGATCTCCAATCTTGGGCTCAACCACAATTTCATAAAAGAAACCCCTCTTTCTTTTACCCATGCAAAATCAAATTTGCATAGGGACCTCTTTCGGGACTTGTAAGTTGATTCTCATTTCAATGAGATACATAGTGATTCCTAGACTTCATGTTTTAAGTTCAACCATCATCCTGAAAATTATAAAGAGCTCTCTTCCCCATGTCAAACCTTGATGATATATGGAACAATTCAAAAACTATGTGTGGCTTGATTATTTCCCCTGGAAAGATACGTAGTGATTTCTGAACCCTATATCATGGCTCATCCGCCATTCAATCATTATACCCTTGTCTTTTACTTGTTGTACCTTTGTGTTGCAAAATAATTTTTTTTTATCACCCCTTGTTTCTCACACCGAACACAGCTCACATGGGCTTAGGAATTGAGTAAAGAGCTTCTCTGCATAAATAAGGTATCTCAATTCCTATTTGGGGTTATCTGGGGTCCTCGTTGTAAGACCTTAAAAGACACAACAGATGTCCTCCTCACATGACGATAAACTAAAAGATCTCCTAAAAACTACGTGTGATTCAATTCTTGTTTTCATGAGATATGTAGTCATTTCACGTCAGTTCACCTTCGTCCTTACCGCATGACGTTAAACTGCACGGAAGTGCAAGAACTATGTGCGGCTTGATTCTCGTCCATATGAGATACGTAGTGACGTCCAGACTTTCAATCTTGGACTCACCCGCAACATCATGCAATTAATGATACGTCTCCCATGTATGAGTCAGATCTACATGAAGAGATCAATACGAGTTTTCATCTTATGTATGAACCCGTATTCAGGAAACCCCTATTATCCCCCACCTGTGAATTCAATTAGGGTGGGGGAACCTTTATTTAAGAACTAAGTGTGGCTTGATTCTTGCCCCAACAAGATACGTAGTGACACCTGGGTCATATCTCGTAGTCCAGCTGCAATATTCCTTTTCGCATCGGAATCACTTCATGTCCTCACTGCATGATGATAAACTGCATGGACCTACAAGAACTAAGTGTTGCTTGATTCTCATCCCATTGAGATACGTAGTGAAACTAAGACTTAAATCTTACTGCCAGCCACGGGATAAAAGAAAATTCCTCATCTCCCACATATAATTAAAAAACTAGGTAAGAGGCCTTTATTTTGGGTCCTCTCCTTAGAGAGCCCATTAAGGGAACAAAAGATATCCTCATTATACATATGATTCAGATCTATGTAAGGGATTCCAAACTCATGGCCAATATTGATCCAAATATTTCTCTTGTGCATTGGAAATTACCCCTTTTACATTTCGTACTCTAAATCTTGAATACTTCCATAACTTCATAATATTTATTTTGTTTCTGGTGGTATAATATCTGATACCTGAGAGCTCTTTTGTCTGACTATGTGGTGTGTGCCCCTTGGTAGTCTTGCGTAAGTCGTCCATATAATGGGCAAGTCAGGCAAAAGATGTCACTATTTGGCTATGCAACACATGCCCTAGTTGACCATACATAATACAGCTCCTCATAACGGGTTTGTCAAACAATGGTATATTCGTTCTTGGGAGAAGCCTCTTCTGTCACCTTAAAGTTTTGATAACGGTATGAAGGAACCCATATTTTAAAGCGATCATACGTTGCATATTAGTCTCATATCCTTCCTCCCGACCTGAAAGTCTCTAAGACTGTGGTTTACATTTTTTTCCCTTCACTTGTTCAAATAATACAGAAATAACCTTGGATCATTTGACCACATGTCGTCTATTGTTTCCATAATATTTTGGTCCTAGTCATATGACCTAAAAAACTACAGACACCATATTTCCTACTTTTGGATCAGACCGTTGTAGAAAGTCTATTCCTTCGTTTCTTTGGAAATCGTGATTGGAAATACTTTTTCTGTGTTCATGTACATTTCTCCATAAACCAAAATCTGTGCTTTGGAGAATTTGAACCTCCATAAACTTTCTTCAACTTTTAGCAATAGAATGTATGATAACTCAGAGATCTTTTTCCTGACTATGCAATATGTGCCCCTAGGTGGCCTTGCATAAGTCGCCCACATAACGGGCATGTCAGCCAAAAGATGTCACTATTTGGCTATGCAGCACATGCCCCAGTAGGTCATGCATAATACATCCCCCATAACGGGTTCATCAAATAGCGGTAATTTCGTTCTTGGAAAATAATTCCTATGATGCCTTTATCCCTTTTCCCATATCATTCTCAGGATCCGAAAATTCCCAAATCACAGTTTACAATTCTTCCTATCCATACCTGAATATGGTAGCGTGTTTCCAGAAAATTTACCAAGAATTTGTAGATTCATAAAACTTTGGTCAAAGTTAATGACCTTAAAATAAATCTCTCTAATGTCCTTGCTGCATGACTTGAAACTGCACAACATAATGTCCTTATTACATTACTTTAAATTGCACAACATAATATCAAAAAGCCCATTTCTGACAAATGTACCTTCCTTCACACATCAAATTCATGTAGGAGTGACTTCTCATTCATGGTCTATGTTGGAACAGATGGCCCCCTTTTTATTCTTATACGTCTTTCCTTGGAAAAGTCACCCAATGTGGTCTTGAGACATCCAAATCTTAAACTTCTTTGTCCATCAGTAATAGAATGTCAAAATTACTAGGAACTCCTTTACCTGATTATGTAGTACATTCCCCAATTGGTTTTGGATAAGTTGCCCACATAACGGGTCTGTCAGCCGAAGGATGTCACTGTTTGGCGATGCAGCATAGGACGTAACTGGCTCTGCATAATACAACCTTCATAACAGGTTTGTTAAATAGTGGTAACTTCATTCTTGGAAGAGACCTACTCTATTCTCATACATCAATTTTTAGATTTGGTGACCATAAAAAACCATGACTCAAGATTCCCATGGGAAGTATCAAAAGAATATTGGGACCTTCCCAAGCCATCAAGCTTTGGTTGGGTTTTAATCTCAAAATTCATGGTCAAAGTTGTTTGGCCTAAAACACTAGCATTATTAATCCAATTTTCATGACTTTAAACTTTCCTACAAAAAGAGACATAGTACTCATCGGGTTGAAAACCCGCAAAGGGCATTCTACGCAAAAGTCAAGTCTCGACTTGCTAGACATACTCTGTATGGTTTATGCAATATCAAAAAAAATAAAAAGTCAAAAGACACAAAGTTTATAGGATTTTCCAAATGAACCTACCAACAGTCAAACTACGCTCGTTATGCCCCATGGCTTAGGCAAAAATTAGAGCATCCTTCCAAACATGACATAGCTTCAAAGCCAAACAAATGATGTTGGAATACATCAAAGTTCCCTAAAGTTATCTTAGAACCATATTCTTTTCATTCTGAGTGAATCTAATTCTAAGGGGGGGATTTTGTTGACACCACAGAATGTGTTTCATGCACTTTTCCGCATAATTCATGGTTGAATTTTCATTTTCTACGAGACACTTCCACAATGAGGGATAAGAAGAAAGATCCCTATCTCCAGGAGTAGGCCTTGGATTTCAAAGATCGATGACAAAAAGTTGCCAGTGCATCAAAATTTTATTACCGAGTTTCTTTCAAAAAGATTTGGTGTATTCACTATCTCAAGAAGTGTAGATCTCTTCGAGAGATTCAATTTGACTGGTTGTAGAGCCCAAACGAACTTATGGATCAAAAGTTATGATACTCAGAAGATGGAAAACTTTTATAAAGGGATTCGAAGGACCTGCGCGAAGGACCTGCACAAGGAACATACGCGGAGGACCTGTATAGAGGACCTACGCGGAGGACCTATGTGGACAAACTCCCTTCAACCAGGTCCCCTTTTTGCCTATAAATAGGACCCTTGGGCTCCCCATTTGATAGGTTGAGAATTCAGAAGAATCCCCAGAGCTCTCATTGCGCAGCCCCCCTTCGCTCAGGTCCTCAAAAAGTCTCAAGTGACTCTCCAAAACACGAGAGAAGAGATAATTAAAGGGGACAAGTAAATCAAAGTCCCATCAGGGTCTAGAACATGACACCTGAGCCAATGACTTGAGCCAAGGTCCTGCGCAGAGGACCTGCACAGCGGGCCTGGCCTAAGGAACTACACAGCGAACCTGGCCTGAGGACCTACGCAGCAGATCTAGCATGAGGACCTGGCCTAATGACCTAGCCTATGGACCTACTCAAAGTACATGAGCTAAGGACCTCCTGAGCAAAGAATGTGAGCTACAATGGGCATCATTCTTAAGAGTAAGCCCCAACCAAACCCCTAATGGGCATCCTCCTTAGTAGTAAACCTCAACCAACCACAATGGGCATTCTCCTTAGGGAGTAAGCCCCAACCAATCCTCAATGAGAATCTTTCTTAGGAGTATGCCCCAACCAACCTCAATGGGCATCCTCATTAGAAGTAAACCCCAACCAAATCTCAATGGGCATCCGCCTTAGAAGTAAGCCCTAACCAAAGCTCAATGGACATCCTCCTTAGGAGTAAGCCCCAACCAAAACCAAATGGGCATCCTCCTTAGGAGTAAGCCCCAACCAAACCCCAATTAGGCATCCTCATTAGGAGTAAGCCCCAACCAAACCCTAAATGGGCATCCTCCATAGGAGTAAGCCCCAACCAATGCTCAGTGGGCATCCTCCTTAGGAGTAAGCCTCAACCAAACCCCAATTTGGCATCCCTCCTGGAGTAAGCCCCTAGAATTTCGGGTCAGACCTAATGACATTCACTTTCATTCCACATCGAAAGGTTCGTTGCTCCGTGCCCTCGTCCTCCGCCACCCCGGCTTCTTTCACCATAGGCCCGACCTCTTCCATCAGCAGAGGAGAAAGTGTGTGGTTTGTTGAATCATTCGCATCCTCTTGTTTCTCACGCCGAGCATGAATCGCATGGACTTAGAGATTCGTGACGATCACAACATCCGCACAATCCACCTCATGTACCGAACTACGAGAACTTTGATTCCTCCAATAATTGGGATACGTAGGAAGCCTTCACCCAGGGCCCAAGCTCAGTGGACATCCTCCCCAGGAGTCCAACCTTAATTCCATTAGTTCGGGCATTCACCTTAGAAATAGGCCCTGAATTAAGTCCCCCTTGAATCTCCATGAGTTAAGAAATCTCTCATGGACCCGGTTACAAGGGCATCCTCTTTAGGAGTAAGCCTCAACCTATTTTCTCTCAAAGGGCCATACTCCCCTGTGAGACTTAACGAACTAGGAGAACTCTGATTCCAACCATAATTGGGATATGTAGGAAGCCTTCACCCAGGACCCGAGCTCAATGGACATCCTCCTCAGGAGTCCAACCTTAATTCCCTTAGTTCGGGCATCCTCCTTAGGAATATGCCCCAAATTAAGTCCTCATTGAATCTCTAAGAGTTAAGACATCTCTCATAGACCCTGTTACAAGAGCATCCTCTTTAGGAGTAAACCCCAACATATTTTCTCTCAAAGAGCCATACTCCTCTATGAAACATGTCGAACTACGAGAACTTTGATTCCCAGCATAATTGGCATACGTAGGAAGCTTTCACCTAGGGCCCGAGATCAATGGACATCCTCCTCAGGACACTACTGCAAATATGGTCTTTATCAGCGCTAGAAAAAGGGCATTAACACCGCTAGAAAAGCGTTGTTAATCGAGGCGAAGATAAAGGGGGTCCCTTTTATGAGCACTCAGAAAAGCGCTGATAATGGCCCCTTTTATCAGCGCTTTTAAAAAACGCTGATAAAAGTTAAAAAACAGAAGAAGAAAAAAAAAATCTGCATATTGGGGGAGGGGCTTCAGCAGCGCTTGAAGCCCCCCTTCTACTGCACCCCAATCGATGCGAAGATAAAGGGGGGTCCCTTTTATCAGCACTCAGAAAAGCGCTGATAAAGGCCCCTTTTATCAGCGCTTTTAAAAAACACTGAAAAAAGTTAAAAAATAGAAGAAGAAGAAGAAAAGATTTTCTGCATATTGGGGGAGGGGCTTCAGCAGCGCTTGAAGCCCCCCTTCAACAGCACCCCACCCCCCAGCCGCAGTCTGCACTCCCCAGCCACCCCACCAGCCTTTAACAGCGCCTCTAGCCCCCTAACAGCACTAGGCATTATTCCCCACCTGCGCGCGTGACCTGCCTCCCCAAGGATTCGAACTCAGGACCTGTTCTCTGCGAGCCTAAGCCTTTACCACTACACCATATTACTTTGCTCTTCATTTATTAATATATCTATTTATATATATATATATATATATATAGTTATATTTACTCGTATATTAATATCTATATATATACACGTACACGTTATATAGGTATATAAATATTCATAAATTTGTATTTTAAATAAAATGGATATTAGTTTCTTATTTGGATAAGACTTATATATTGGGAAATATATTTTATATGTAAATATGTTTAATTATTTATTTATAAAAATAAAATTTTATGTGCGAATATATAAAAAATATGTATATATTGTTATGTATTTGATTATAAATAACAGTACATTATGAAAAATGATAAAATTTCAAAGCCATAATATGAATATGAGTGTAATCCATTGAAATAAATTCATTCCCCACTAAAAAAGGGCAAAAAGACCCCCTTAAACGAGGCTGAAATTCCATCGAATGTTAAAAAAATTGGGTATCCCGACTAAAAACTCGGTTTTGGAGGTCTTCTGGGCCTTTGTTGCCTCGAAAAATGTGACAGAAAGTTTCCTTCGATCACCAGCGTGTAGAGCTCGTCGTAGGCTTCGATTTGATATGTTATAGAGCTCAAACGGACACCCGGATCAAAAGTTATGATCGTTTGAAGTTTGAGTTACATTTTCAACTTATTTTAGATCTTTTAATAATTTTTTGGGTTTTTTGTGTCTTCAAATTGTTATTAAATGATTATTAGTCGATGATAATTAACAAATAATTAATTAATAATATTTTTTAAAATATTTTAAAGTCATTTTCACTAAATTTCTTATATATTAAATGTAATAGTCTATTTATACTTATCTAAAACATATTTAAAAAATATATATTATATTTATATCAATATAAATATACTTATATATCAATATATTATTTTTCATGATTTTTTTTTGAAATATACACTTTATCAGCGCTGATAAAGCTCCCCGTTTATCAGCGCTAGTGAAAAAAGCGTTGATAAAGGGGGCTCTTTTAAGAGCGCTAAAAAAACGTTGTTAAAGGGAGTTTCTTTATCAGCGCTAAAAAAGCGCAGGTAAACGGTCACTTTTAACAACGCTTTTTTTAGCACTGTTAAAAGTGCCCTTTATCAGTGTTTTTTTAGCAATGATAAAGACACCCCCTTTAACAGTGCTTTTTTTAGCACTGTTACATAGTGGCGCTGCGGAAACCCGGTTTTGTGGTAGTGGGAGTCCAACCTTAATTCCCTTAGTTCGGGCATCCTTCTTAAGAATATGCCCCGAATTGAGTCCCTCTTGAATCTCTGAGGTAAGACATCTCTCATGGACCCTGTTACAAGAGCATCCTCTTTAGGAGTAAACACCAACATATTTTCTCTTAAAGAGTCATACTCCCCTGTGAAACTTACCGAACTACGTGCGATTTGATTCGCATCCAAACGGGATACGTAGGAAGTCTCCCTGAGGTTCAAACCCCAACACTCAAAATCAATCGTGTTCTCTCTAGGCCGCATTCCCAGCAGGGTCTATTCCAACTTGGATACTCATATCCTTTCTAAGTTCCTTGGTCTGCTTAGGCATAAGTCTCACACCAAACTTTGACAAGGCACCATCCGCCTAGATGTCATTACCACGTGACATTAAACTGTACGGTTAGGTCCTTACCACATGACCATAAAATGTATGATGTGTCACATTAAGCAGCACTGAACTACGATGGTTCTGATTCCTTTCATGGGGATACGTAGATAGCTCATTTATGGGTACGATCCCAACATCAAAACAACTTCTGACTCCCTGGATGATGATAACTTCCACAGTGACCCGCTGAGTGGCTTAAAAACCAACATTGTCATAATAACTACCAAAGAATTTCTAAATAGTATATGAGAGGATACCATTGATGGAGAACCTCAAATACATATGGATGATTTTGAATTCCACAGATGTTAAATAATTGATTGTAAATTTCAAGAGAAACCTACATTACGTTTGGTAAATTAATAAGGATTCGTGAACATATCTTAAATCTATAAGAGAGTCCCAAAGTATGCAATAATTCCTCCCAAAAGGGTGTGATGTGTCTAACCTCTCATCCTCTCGACCAATGTGAGTTCTTAAGTATCGTAGATCAACAAACCTAATGAACGTCTGCATTTGGAAAGCAGGTCCCTTTTGAATACAGAACTGTTGGGTGTTTCCAATTCCATAAATAAATCTGATGGGAACTGTCTGGAAGTAGTGATTCCTAAGCAGAACACACGCTCTGGGGGAAACAGTGTCACTTAGGGTCAGAATTTCACCCATATAGATACAAAGTCGGGATCCTCTAACTGTATATCATATAATGTTGGTATTTTTCTCACATACACGGGACTGAGATCCTCTATTTTTGTAGTTGGTATTTCACTCATCTAAGAGCTCAAACGAGACTGAGATTCTCCACTAGAGTCGATATTCCAGCCCGATTATGTAGGGTGCAGGGATCCTCCACTATAGCTTTTGAGAGGCAGCATGGGTCGTTTAACATGAGTAGCCATATACTTGATCGGTGGTATGATATGGATGGACCAGGGATAGAGGTACTTCCCCACAAGGCAAGCATGTTTTTAGGATGAGCAAGCTCCCCTTATCATGTTTTAGCAGCAGTACGAGGTTAGAAAGGCGAGTATGGTGGTTTTCATTGTGATTTGTGACTACTTAACACCACATGGGTTGCCTTTGAGATGCGGTGTATGATTGGCAATTGACTTTAGGCTTGAGGGACTCTTCGGTGATTCGGGCTTTCTTGTTTGCTCATGTGGTATGACTATTAAGGATTACAGGTGACATTATTAGGACCTCTCATGTTGTGAGACATGTCTACATGGTGCTAGTCACCAGCTCATGGCCTATTAGAGGCGGGCTTGAGGAGGAACTTTTGACCTACTGTCGGCCTAGGTAGGATTTGGTGGGTTGGGTCATGTCAAAGTGATATCAGAACTCGATTGTCATAAGGACGGAGTTTGAAGTTACGAGCCATGTAAAGAATAGTTTGGGAAATAAAGGAAACAATGTTAAGGGGGAACAATTGTAAGGGGTGGTTATCAGACTAGGGAGACCAGCATAGGTACAGTGGGTGACGCGTCTTTCACCATCCTGAGAGCCGACCTAGAGCTTTGAGTCATCATCACAGGGTGGTGTTAAGGTTGGTACATGCATCATATGACACTCAATTATGATTTTTCATGCCTTTCCAACATCATCTCAGGCAAATATGTGACGTACAATCATTGAGGTGTACAGAATATTTATTTACCTACTTAAAACTAGTATAATAACAAGTAGGGTCGAACCCACAATGAACGAATAATTTGTGAAAAAACAAAGAAAAAGACAACTCAACAAGAAAAACAAAGCAGGACAATGACAGGAATGGAAGCACTAGACGAAGATGAAGTTTGAAATGTAAATGAAAATTATAACAAAACAATGGAAATTGAGTATGTTGGACTGAATGAAAGAAGTGACAGCAATAACACAAGGGTTCAATGATTTAGGGGAAGTGTTTTTTATCTGATCTTAAAATGATTCTCCTTTGTTTATGCAAAATGGGTGTTAACTGGGCTAACTTACCATGAGATGAAATCAGCACCCTCTGTCGAAGGAGAAACGTGCAGCAGAATGTGTTCTGAATTTGTCACATATTGGACACAACTCAAACTAAAAAAAGGGAATGGAAAGCCCTAAGGCAATTCAATCTGTCGATTAAACTAGTGGGCTACTCTTCCGTGAAATGAAATCCCCTTTGTCAAGCGATTTGAAAAGAACAAATTTAACAGTTTGATTAATTCCAAACTAAACCAACAGTCGTTGAATCGAGATGGAAAATAAAGATGACTTCTGTCAAGAAAATGAAGAAGAGTAATAGCCCAGAAGAAGAGAAATGCATACGATGTAATATATAGGATCAGACAAATCCAACATTCCCCAAAAGAGTTAGCCCAGAACCATGTTCGAAAGAATAGAAAAAATAGAGAGTTCATAACAATAGAAGAACGAATTAACATGAAGAAATTAAAAGAGGAACAACACTTCCCTGTCGAGTAGGCCGCTCTTCTTCCAAGCTCCATCGCCTCTGTCTTCGTCTGCAGGAATCTCTCTCGCGCTCTCGGTGAATGTCGGCCTCCAAGAAATTAGGTCGAACCTTCCATTTCAGAATGCCTCACAGGCCGCTTGCAAGAGTCCCCTGGTATGAGCCACTGCTCCTAAATTCCCAGCTAGATCGAACCTGCTTCCTTAAGCCAAAGCATCGAACACTTGAATGCAGCCTGAATTAACAGCCTTGAGCGAGCTGGAATTGAATCTGCATCCTCAAGCATCATCAAATGGACCATAAGCAGCGCCTGCGTGTTGGTCTGCAGCGGCCCCATGAACCAGCAGCACCCAGTAAACCCAGATCTGGGATAGCTCACACCTCCGGTAGCGGTGCAGAGGAGTCCAACTCCTAGCTTGAATCTCCTTCCAGTTCCGCAGCAAAACCTTTCACGAGGTATTTGATTGAAACTCCCTTCACATGTGCAGAACTCCAACAAATATGACAGCCCGCATGTACAGGTCTCCATCTAAGTCAGAAACGAACCAATGAACTGCAACATTCGACCCAAGCAACAACCACCTGATCTCTCCGCATGAACCGCCTCGCAGCATCTCTGCAGCCTCCAACGCAGATCGCAACTAAATAGATAGGGTTGCGGATATTTTTGAAGGACCAGAATCGTCTCCAATTACTTCGAACTGGACGGTCCAGTCTACTGAAACAGGCAAACTTTGATTGTTCATCAGAAGTAAAAAAGTTCCAGTGAACTGGACCGTCAGTTCACCAGAGTAATTGGAGACAATAATTTGCGATTTTTGAATGGGTTTGGAGAAACCTGAACCCTGTTCAAATATATATTAAAATAAATATAAACAAAAAGTAATAAAAACTAATTAAGTATTGATAAATTCTGATTAAATATAAATAAATATTAATTAAAAATTTATCAATATTAATTAAAAATCAATACAGGTTAATTAAATATTTATAAACATTAAAAAATATTAATAAGCATTAAATAAAAATTCATAAATATTAATAATACAAACACATATTAACAAATATTGATTAAATATTAAACCGATATTCCTAAATATTAATTAATATTCATGAATACAAACAAATGTAAACAAATAT
Organism: Viscum album; assembly: GCA_963277665.1. Classification (NCBI taxonomy): domain Eukaryota; kingdom Viridiplantae; phylum Streptophyta; class Magnoliopsida; order Santalales; family Viscaceae; genus Viscum; species Viscum album. The sequence goes on along the minus strand of OY728143.1, from coordinate 1,846,688,815 downwards.
TAATAAATACAAATAAATAGTAAAAAGAGAGTAATAAAATATTAATAAGTGTTAATTAAATATTCACAAATACTAATTAAATATTCATAAATACTAAAAAAATATTAATAAACGCTAGTAAATGTTAACAAATCTTAATAAATATTAAATAAATATTCATAAATATTAATTAAAAATTAATAAATATGAAAAAACATTAAATAAATATTAAAAAATACTAATAAATATTAATTAAATATTAACTAAATTTTCATAAACATCAACTAAATATCATTAAATTTAAATATATATTAATAAACAATAGATAAGCATCAAATAAATATTAATAAATATAAAATAAATATTACTAAATATTACTAAATATCAATTAAATATTAATAAATATTACTAAATGTTAATAAATATTCAGAGGTATTAATATTTACTCGCACTTAATAATATTTATTAATATTTGTGAATATTTATTTAATGGATATCTATTATTTATTAATATTTATTAATGTTTGTTAACATTTATTAATATTTATTTATCATTTATTAATATTTAATTAATATTTATATTCTTAATAAAAGAGGGCTTGACCCTCAACCTGTTAAAAATTTTTATTAAAATTTATGAAAATTTATTTAATATTTATTAATATTTAATTGATATTTATTAGTATTCATGAATCTTTATTAATATTTATTTAATGTTTATTAATGTTTATTAATTTTTAATTAATATTTATAAATATTTAGAAATTTTAAAAAATATTTCGCTGTTATTTATTAATATCTGTTAGTGTTTTATTTATATTTTTTATTATTTAATTAATATGTATTAATATTTATTTATACTTATTGGTATTTATTGGTATTTATGAGTATTTATGAATATTTAATAAAATTTTATTACTTTTTATGAATATTTGATTAATATTTATGAATATTTTATTAATATTTAATTAATATTTATGAATATTTATTTAAAATTTATTAAGACATCTTAATATTAACAAGCATTTATAAATATTTATAAATATTTATTAATATTTAATTAATACTAATTAATATTTTTTTACCCTTTTTTACTATTTATTTATATTTATTACTATTTAATTACATTTGTTTATATCCATTAATATTAATTTATATTTAATAAATATTTAGGAATATTTATTTAATATTTAATTAGTATTTATTAATATTTATTGTATTATCAATATTCATGAATATTTAGTTAATGATTATTAATATTTTCAATATTTATAAATATTTAATTAATATATATTAATATTTTATTAATATTGGTGAATTTTTAATTAATATTTAATTATATATAATTAGTATTTATTAATATTTAATTAATTTTTATTAGTTTCTATTAATATTTATTTTAATATTTAATTAGATATGTATTTTTATATATATATTTAGTGATATTTAATATTAAATAAATATGGAGGAAAAGTGAACCTCATTCACTCTTCCTTCAAAATGTTCACACAGGAAGCACGAGCCCCATTCACACGGGAAGTGTGAAACCCATTTATACTTCCTGGAGATGGGAGAAGCGTGAATGAGGTTCACGCTTCTCTAGTCCCCTTTTTAAAAATATCCCCAACCCTATCCTTTAAAAAAAATTAAAACTCATTTAAAAAAATTATCCTCCGACCTACTCGATGAGGCGTCGAACAAACCCTAGCCAAGATATCGGACTCAATAGGACTTTGCATCTCACTGAACATTAGATCGTAGGATAGGTAGCAAGGTGGATTGATCGAATAGATCAAGTAGGTTCTCCTAAGATTGGACGACCAGCCTTGATCCAAACCATAATACCTACAAGTATAAAAAAATGGCAACCAATTAAAATCCATGAATTCTATCATTTAAAACACATTTTTAAAATAAATATATTTCCAACATTAAAACAATTAACCCAATTACAAATGTTTAACAATCAAATAATTGAAATTCAAAATATTATTTTCAAGAAAAATTATCAATTCCAAGTACACTCAACTTCTAATAAATTTTCAAAATCGCCAAAAATCAACTCAACAACGATCAAGTTCAAAATAATAATTCATTTAAGCACATTTTTTTTTCAAAAATATCAAAAATTTACAAAGTAAAACTCGATACCAAATGACTATGTTTCACACACAATCCCAAAGATTATCAATTTATCACACAAAAAAATAAAACATATGCATTACCAGAAAAGCTAAGTCAGAGGCAAGCCTCTGACCATTTATTAAGAAAGGAAAAGTGCAGTAAACAAGCACAACAAACTAGAAAAGACGATTACATTTCATAAAAGTCATACCCCGTCACCACATCCATGATAGATCACTTCCTCCGCAGTAGCCAATTTTCATTCCGAGCTTTCATAGTGCTTCAGGACCTTGGCATACTTCCTTCTAAGATTCAATTTCTCCAAAGATATCAACTCCTTAGAAAATTGCTTGATAGAGGACCTAGTAGACACTGACTTTGGAAGATCAGAATAATCCTTCCTCTTCCTTCTTTTTGTTGGGGAATACTCTTCATTTTCAGACTTCTTTTTCCCATCCTTGACAACATCACTATAGGAAGGCCTGACCAAAGCACTATGATTTTCCTTGTCACTCTCAGAGACATCCCCCCATTTTCCATGGATGAGCACAGCTTGGCAATCATCAATCACTTTTCGGTCCTGCTCATATCGTCTGTTAGAATCAATCATGGCCAAACAATGTGGAAGCTCCACAAAATCATGATTAGCATCCACCTCCTTTCTAATTGTATCCTCTAAAATAAGATGCATGTTGTTACTTTCCTTCGTTTGAGAACTCCCCTCCATCTCATCATGTTCCAACTCCTGAAATTAGTTACAAGTGGAAACTGTGATCGGAAATCCACCATCAGAATGCAGCTGCAAGTTAGGCTCCTTAACAACAGGACAAAGAGTAATTTCATAATTGGCTTGCCCATCATAGACTGAATTCAATGGCATCTCTCCGTCTTTATGCCCAACATCCCTAACTTTGATCAGTCCGTTATCTTTCATGATTTCAGCACACTGGTCGGATCCATTTTCCACATGATGTATTGCAGCCCCTGAAGGACCAGCCACTCCTGAACTACCTCCAGGTCCATTACTACCTCTAGTACCAGCTTCATCCACATCAACATGATTCACACCATCACTCAGGAGAAGATCTTGCTTCATCCTATCAAACACTGCAGTAACATTCAGATTAGAGGGTGACCATGCCTGTTTTCCCAAAGATGAACCACCCAATCTAGAGGCAGTTCCATGCTTAACAGCATCAGTGAGCATTTGTCCTTGGCCAGAGACCCTACCAAGCCTCTTCATCGGAATAAAAAAAACCTTCTGTTCATGGATCCATGAAAACAATTACCATCCATATGACCCAGGCGACAACAAATCGAGTAGTAGTCAACCCATGCTTTAAAGGAAACAACTTGCCTCCATAGGAACTCCTCGCCAACTTTAATCCAAATCCATTCAACCAGTGGCTTCAAAACATCCACCTCGACACAAAAATGTGGGTTAATCGGGTGACTCATAGAAGAAGTGTGAGCATCAGAATAGAGAAATCGACCCACCAAGTTCCCTAACAAACGAATTATCGCTGGATTTTGAAAAGGAAAAGGAAGATGAGGCAGACTTACCCAGGTCGCTATGGAAGTAGGGTCCTAATTCATACAAAGGTCAAATTACCATCGAAGAAGAAATAATTTTCATCCCTTGCATCTGCGAGGAGCTCTGGACCATGCACAAATTAATTCTTCCTCCGAAGCAAATCATATCATCAAATGACGTTTATCAATCAAACCAACAACCGCGCGATCTTGGAAATCCTGGTTACTAAACACTAAGAAATCAAATTCATCAACTGAAGGCCTCCGATGATTGAAGTGAGCCACCAGGGTCAAATCTAGGAAACTCGAGGCCTTAGAGAATTCCGACAATGAAATCGAGAGTTGAGGGTCCCCAAGATGAAGATCTGGAACTTTCATTCTTAAAGAGATCGACGGGAACTCGAGGAGAATGCTAGGGTTAGAGAAGGGTACACAAAATTCCCATGAAGCCATAGGTGGTGGAACCAAATCATCCCCCCCCCCCTCCCACCTCCAGGAAGGGGGGGTCCGTCATCGATCATCAACTAGGGTTAATCGCCAAGAGCCATAACCGAGAGCCATCCTCCTGATGATGATCTTTCACACATGCACTAAATTAATAAAAACTCATTTTCAATCAAAATATAACAAGAAAATAATGGAAATGAAAATGTCAACTATAGCAAATAATGACCAAATCAATATGCTCTAAACTTTGTGGGGTTATCCTATCAAATGAAGGGTGTTTCCCTTTAATAACTAGTCTATTTGCTAAGGTAGGGTCACGATGGACCTATGCCTATAGATATAAATTTTCACTAATAGATGATATTTGATGAGGTGTTTTTATAGAAATTTGTTTGAGAGATATCCTTGACCTATAATCTTCAATAACTTATCTCCCCTCCAGGCATAGTATAGGCTTCTTAAGGAGAAAATTGTAGTTTTTATGTACTAGGATGAAACTTCCCATGATTGGATATAGTGAGTGCATTCCGATGATTGATATGTGTCTGATCCTCGATCAGTAGTGCATCAATTGGAGTTAGGGACTCACATTTCTACCTGGTTTGGCATGTAAAGACCTAGGGATGATTCTAGCCTTAATCTCCATACATGGAACTATGAGCTCCAAGGGGGTAATTTTTCTTTCATCAAAATTATGATGTTACTACTCTATCATGGTTGTAGTTTGAGACCTTTGATTGAGATAGAGTTTAAAGGGAGGATGATGGACATTCCCTAGGGAAGTGAAACCATGTTATTGTAAGCGTCGAGGCTCACATACCTTGCGAGGAGTTCGATGGGCATGTTTTGTGATGAAATTGTTGAGCTCAGTGTTTTGGGAAATGAGTTCGGAGGAAAATATTATGATCTACAGTCGTCCTTACATACCACACCACCAACACCAAATCCACCTAAGTGAGTGTTGAAATATTGATAATTCAAGGCAGACACCCCAGTTGTGGGTGCATGATAACATTCCACCTGATGGCAGTCAGAGTAGTGCCATAAATTGACCTCTACATTGAGTTTTTTCAGGAAAATAGACACTCCCTTTATGTATACCGTGTTGACTACTGGGGAGTTGTATGGTGGTGATTGGGTGGTGTCAGAGCAGTTTGATATGGTTGATGTATCGATCCTCACCCTTATTCACAACATTTGGATTGATTTAATTCAGTATAGAGTGCTGACAAGCAATGATCTGAGATGACACACATATGGTATCCCTATGGGAAAGTGTCAGTATGTGTAAATTAGATTATAATTTAGGCGTGTTCTTCACAAACTCTCATACTAATTGGCACAAGTTTGATTTATCCATCTTATGCAGTAAGATCCCAGACATCGTGGAGGTTTATATTTGTTTAAATTTTGGTTTTAATATCTTGTTTTTTGTTAATGAAGTGGTTTTGGGGAGTATGTGGGGCCTCAGGGTTGTTCCAGGGGCTCAGGATATGAAATAAGGAAAAACTAGGCTAAAATGTGTAGGGTGAACGGTCGGCGCACATGTAAGTAAGCAATGCGTGGTGGGATTGATTTTGGACAGTGGCATCCTGCATAGTTAGAGCACGGTTTGTAAATCGTACGGACCTACCCAGGTAACCATGTGACCCAGATTTCCTTGGAAGGTGGATCGATCACGGTTTGTTCATGGTTTGTCAAACTGTGTGGGTAAACTGTGCGACCTAGTAAAGTTGAGAAAAATTACAAAAATTCCATTACGGGATTTTAAACCCTCACCCAATTTTCACCCCTTATTTCCTCCATTGAACCCTAGTGACAGATAAGATCTTCCAAGGGTGGTTCTCCTTCATCTCTATGCCATTTTTAGTGCCTTTAGTTGCGGATCGAAATACCAGGTAAGTCTAATCCCTCTCTTGCTTCTATTTTTTGGTTTAGGGTTTTCATCTTTCCCTTATCTCCACATGAATATCTAAACCCCCCATTTTTCAGTGAGATATATGTTAAATCTATAAGAGGTGGTTGAATATGGATCTAAAATCCTATTTGTTAGTGTGTTCTCCAATATATTGGAGGTAGGTGGTCTACAAGTTATATCCCATTGTTTCTTTTTAGATTTGTGCAAGTTCAGCTTTGTTCTTTGTCATGTATTGTTGGGGTTTTTATCCCTTTGGTATGTTTTGGTATAATGGGTGTATAAATGATGAATATAAACCCTCATGGTCCCCATGGGATGCATTGAGGATTATTTGACCCATTTAAGGCCACCCATGGGGTGCGCCAATATTTTCCAGGCCTAAAAATTAGTTAAGTGTTAGGTTGGTGTGTGATAATGTAGAGCCTTTATTGAGTATGTTTATATGTTTAATGGATGTGAAAATGGGATATCGGTAATTTTTCTCGGATTGTTAATGTATTAATGTGTTTTTTGTAATGGCACGAGAGAGATAGAGAGTTAATTTGGTTGATTTGGATTGTAGTATGAGGCCTATGAGTTTTATTAAGAATGCCTAAGAGTGTTAGTGCATATGAATGGTGAGTATGTTAATTGTGATGATATGTGAAATGAAGAATATGTTAAATGGATTTTTTAAGGGAATTGATGAATGTATGAACTGAGAGGATTCAAAGTAATTATTGAATATGCTTAGTGATCTAGGCATGGGAACAAGAATTGGCCTAAATGGGCTAAGTAATGTAAATGGAAAGTGTGTTAACAAGTCATGGAATAATATTAATTCAATGTTGTTTGACATGGATTATGATTTTTATACCAATTGGTTGTGTTTGGAAATGATATGGTTGTTTTGTGAATAGATATATATATATACACACACACACATGTGCGCGCGCACATGTGCACATGGATTGGTAGTGGGATAAAGGATTGAGGCTCCTCCCATGAGTAGAGTTGGACTGATGCTCTAACCCCACCTAGGAATGCACAAGTTGGGGAGTCAGATTGATTCTCTATGATCCCAATGGTTTTATTCGTTAAAACTACCTGGACTGAGGCTTCAGGGTAAGTGAGATTTATTTATTGAGAAATGTGTTATCCCTAGCGAGTTAGGGAACTTGACTTGTATCCCTTAATGCCTTGAGTTGGTTGTTTATTCCTACTCCATTTAACTTATGATGAAATTGAATTAAGTAATGAAGATGATATAAGTAATGAAATTGGAAAAAAATTCAGGAATGATTCTAGAAAACCTTGTCAACTAATGGCTCGCAGTTCGTCTTTTAATTACTTTTCATTTCTTATATATTTTCATACACTATTTGTTTCCTGGATATTTTGTATACACCATTGGTGGTGGCCTACTGAGTTGCACTCACACCCTTCTCGGTCCATTGTCGGGCACCCAAGCAAACTTCATGCTTTCAAGTTAGGACAAGGGAAAGGGCCCTATGTTAGGGAGTTGAGCTGGGCATGAGACATGCATGGATGGGATTTAAGACTTGGAGTCAGGGTCATTTTGGGGTTTCTTGTATTTATTTTTATTTTGGGTTTGTTCACTTTAGCATTTTTTATCATGACATATCATGTTTATCTTTTTTTTGTAACTAGTTTTGGGAGAAGTTAGTAATGCATGTTTATTTGATTATGGCACTTGTTTTCACTATTTATGCATGTTATCTATTGTGGATTACTCTAGTAAGAGGGTATAGTCTCCCCATGTAACTAATCTATACCCTCACTACTAGTTGTCAACCTATGGTTTATAGGGAGGCACGCTTAAGGTCATGTGGTGACTCATCCCATGGCATCGTTTTGTGGCTTCTGGGACGAGAACATTACAAAGTGGTATCAAAAGAAGTTTTTTTGTGAGTTACTATTTTGGAATGGTAGATAGGAGGTTAGGAAGGTGTTGGGACTTGGTAATGAGATCGTTATTGGGAGTATCTAACCCATGTATGGGGGAAAACCTAAGTCACCTCGGGTGGGAATTATTGTTCCTATTGTGTGTTGTTACATTTGATGATATTTCACCATTGGGCAATACACTTGTTTTGTGATGTGATAGTTTTATGATATTTTTCTCATGACCATATTGGCATGAGGTTGTGCATTCATGCATCATTCTAGGAACTTCTATACATAAGTGACATGCAACATAGTAGTCACACACACATGGAATGAGTGTGTGGGACATAGAGGGTAGAATGAATTTGATTTTCTTGAAAGTGATGAAAATTGTGTCCACAGAAACCATAAAAATGGGTAAAATGGGAGAAAATTGTTAAATAATAATTCAGGGATTATTCTTGAAAAATAGTGGTAAGATAATTAAAATGTAATTGAAGTAAGTTGTGATAGTGGAATAGTTTTGATATAGTGTAGAATGTGAGGATTGTAACTGTGTGAGTTAGTTATCTTATGTTACCCTTAGTCCTTGTTAGAAATGGAAGAGGTTAGTGTGCCAAGTATAATAAGACCTATTTGGGTGGAGTATAAGAAATGGGTTGATGTGGCTGGTGATAAGACTTCCTATATGTTTTGTGATAGTTTTATGACTTGTGTTTTAAATATCATGTTTGGAATTGTATAGAAATGCCACCATGAATATGTGAGCCGGTAGGGAGATAAGAGGATGTTGTCGAGAATCCTCTCATAGTAATGGAGTAAGATGGACTAGTGGTTCAAGATAATAGGGAAGATAAGTTCTGCGATTACTTTGACCATTTTATGCAAATGATGGAATGGGACCCATGGTGGGTTGCATTGAGTATGTTCGAGTTGACCAGATAATTTCAGCTACAACACCCTCCAAACTTTACTAGAGAGGGTGGGATAGAGGTGGCCTAGTTTTGGATAGAGTTTATCCATACAATTCTTGATCATTTAGAGACTCCTTCAGATAAGCGAGTTAAGTTAGCGGCCGACATGTTGAAAGGTCAGGTAAAGCACTGGTGGGATATCCTAGTTCATACTAAGCAGGTGGATGGAATGTTGTGGAAAATTTTTCAAGAAAATTTTCTAGAACATTATTATCCAGAAACCTTGAGGCAGGACAAAGTTGCGGAGTTCATGGGGTAGAATCAGGGGGGCGATGTTAGTGATGGAGTATGTAGGTCGGTTCACAGACTTGAAATGGGTTTTTCCCTCTTTAGTGGGAGATGAGGTAGCTATGGAAAGACACTTTTAGGATGGGCTTCAATATAAGATCAAATCCCAGGTAAATATCTTTTAGTTGAAGAGGTTTTTTGAGGTGATGGACCATGCCCTCATCTCATAAGGAAACTTCAAGGAGGCCTCCATAAGTAGACATGTAATTCTAGTGGGGCAACCCAGTGGTGCGGCCTCTCATAGTAGGAAGCACCATTTAAATAATTTCCTCTAGGGTAGTGGTGGACAACACACCCAGAAAAAAGAATCATCCCCTCAGGTTAGTAACTAAGTTTGTTGTTCTCAGTGTGGTAGGATGAGATACATGCAAAAATAGTGTTCCTTCCAACTAGTTGATTATAGAGCATGTGGCATATTGGGCCATGTGCAAAGGTTCTGCAAGAACCCGTGACTGTCGTAAAATGATGGAAGATATAGACCAGTGCAGAGTACTGACATGGGATCGGTTACCCCATATCAAAAAGTTAGTTATAGATCCACAGGTCGTATCGGTAGGGGTGGTGGATATGGAACTCCGAGCTGAGACCGTCTGTATCAACAGGTTAGTAAAGTGTAGGGTAGTCAGGATGGAACCTAGGTTAGAGGGAAAAACTAGCTTCACACGGTTAATTCTATACCTAGAGGTGGCAAGGCCGAGCCATCTTCTATTCGAGGTATGATTCTTATATATTCTACACTCACTAATTCTCTATTTAGAATAGGTTCTACACACTCTTTTATCTCTAAATAGTTTGTACATGTGTTGGGCCTAGTCTTGGAGTGGGCATGTGGGGTCATTTCACTTGACACTCTATTGGGGGTGCAAGATCAGGATATCAAGAAGTTTAAAGGTTGTTCTTTAGAGGTTGGTGGTTATCATTTCACGTGGAATCTATTTTTCCTTGAGATGTCTAGTTTTTACCTGATTCGGGGCATGGACTAGTGGGTGTTGTATCAAGCCCATATCGATTGTTAACGATGTAGGGTAACATTCACATCTCTTGATGGAAATACTTATTCCCTTCATAGTGAGTGAGATGTTTAGGCATCCTGTACATTTTTAGTTTTCCAATAGTTGGGGGAAATCATAGCCCAAGTGGCATGACTTATTCTTGATAATAGTGGAGTGTAACAAAACATCTTTCCTCCTGTGGTGGATTGATTTTAAGATGTGTTTCCTAAGGATTTCTTGGGACTGCCACCCAAGATGGATGTTGAGTTTACCATCGAGTTTCTACTAGGGGAAGATCTAGTTTCCATTTCTCTATATTGAATGGCACCAACAAAACTGTGGGAACCTATGGTTCAGTTGGAAGAGTTGGAGTGAAATGGGTTCATCTATCCTAAAATGTCACCATGGGGATCACCCATGTTGTTTTCCATGAATTCGGATAGGTCGTTGAGGTTACGTGTTGATTATATAAAACATAATCAAATGATGATTAAGAACTGTCACCCTATTCCCAAAATCTATGACCTATTTGATCAACTGAGGGGTGCCTCAGTGTTCTCCAAGATCGATTTAAGATTAGGATACCATCGGTTGAGGGTGAGACCTTCTGATGTATCACAGATAGCCTTCTAGAGTAGGTATGGGTTGTATGAGTTTGTGGTTATGCCATTCGGGTTGACCAATGCACCAGATTTGTTTATGGAATTGATGAATAAGATATTTCACCCATATCAGGGTCATTTTGTGGTTGTCTTTTTTGGTGATATCTTGGTGTACTCACAAACTCTTGACGATCATGCCAAACATCTTGACATCATCCGGAGTACACTAAGAGATCATAGGCTTTATGCCAAGATATTAAAATGTTAGTTCTGGATTGATAAAGTTAATTTATTCAGTTACACCATTTTCGAGTCAGGGGTGTTAGTGGATCCAGAAAAGGTGAAAGATGTGGTGTCTTGGGAGCAGCCTAAGAATTTTTCCAATGTTCAATGTTTTCTGGAATTGGCCAGTTATTACCGAATGTTCATTAAGGATTTATATCATTTGGAAGCACCACTCTTAGGATTAATTAAGAATGGGGTTAGGTTTTAGTGGTCGGAGTCATGTGAGAATGCTTTTCAAGAGTTGAAGAAGCGGTTGAATACCGCACCGATTCTGATCTTACCTAATCCAGGGAAGAGGTAAACCTTATTTTGTGATGCATCCAGTATTGGTCTTGGGGAAGTGTTGATGCAACATAATCAAGTTATATCTTATGGGTCAAGGTAGCTGATACCACACGAAATAAATTACCCTACCCATGATCTTGAGCTAGCTATTGTGGTTTATTCCTTAAAGTGTTGGAGGAATTACATGTTGAGAGAGAGGTTCATGGTGTTTTCTAACCATAAAAGCATCATGTATATCTTCTTTCAGTGGTATTTGAATCTTTGACAACAAAGGTGGGTGAAGTAACTTCAGTCATTCTATTTTGAGTTAGTTTATGCACCAGGGAAAGGGAATAGTGTTGCAGATGCTCTAATCCAAAAAACTTAGAATCAGGTTGTTTTGGAATCCAACTATGAGTGGAGAATGATGTATTTGTTTGTTGAGATACACTTTTAGGTTCTGGATTGTCATAGAAAAATGACCCTTGTGCCTGTAGAAGTTGAGTTCGTGATTTTGAGCAAGGTTAAGAAGAGCCACCTGGTGGATCTAGAGTGTTTGGCTATGAAGAAAAATATTAAAGGTGGGGAGTCACCTTATAATTGGGTTGTTGGTACTGATGAAGTTTTTTATATTCAGGGTCATGTTGTAGTGCTGATAGGTGTACGAGAATATTTGATGCATGAGTTCCATACCTCAAAGTGGGCAGTACTTCCCGGTTTGACTAAAATGTATCATAATATTTGTCAGTAGTATTAGTGGTCAGGAATGATGAAATAAGTTGTGAGTTTTGTGGTGGGATTCCTTACCTTTCAATAGGTAAAGGCCGAGCATCAACGCCCAAGTGGGTTGTTACAGTCATTGCCCGTTCTAGAGTGGAAGTGGAATGACATAATGATGGACTTCGTAGTGGGCCTTCCAAGGATGCCCTGGAAGAACGACATAATCTAGGTGATTTTGGATCAGTGGACTAAAGTGGTTCATTTATTTCAATCTAGGAGACTTACATAATTGATCAGCTAGGTGAGTTATATGTTCGAGAGATAGTGTGGTTGCATGGTGTGCTGAGAACCATAGTTTTAGATTGTGATCTGTGTTTCACATCATACTTCTGGTAGGGATTACAGAAGGTTCTTGGTACCCAGGTGTTATAGAGTATGGATTATCATCTGAAGATAGATGGGCAGTCTGAGCATAAAATTTAGGTATTAGAGGAAATTTTGAGATCATGTGTTCTAGATTTCAATAGTTTGTGGGAGAATAATTTATCGCTTGTTGATTTTTCATAAAGCAATAATTTTCAAGCTACAATTCAAATGGAACCTTTTGAGGCACTCTATGGGAGACCATGTGGATCTTCATTGTGTTGGTTAGAATTTATAGACTCTAAACTTTTAGGACTGATACTTATATACGAGATGTCCAAAAAAATTCATTTTATTCAAAAGCACATGCCAATTGAACATAGTATAAATAATTAATATGCAGATCTGCATCATAGAACTATAGAATTCATGGTGGGTGATATTGTGTTTCTTCGAGTGTCACTAAGGTTGGGTCACCGTTGAATTCGGAAGCAGGGTAAGTTGGCACCCAAGTACGTGGCACCACTTGAGATTGTGGAGAGGATCTGACTGGTGGCTTACCAATTGTCTCTTACACAGTGGTACAGTGGGATACATGATGTTTTCCATGTTTCAAAACTCCAATAGTATCACTATGATCCATCTCATGTGATAAACATTGATGTTGTCGAGCTTGAGTCTAATGCGTCCTTTGAGGAGCATCTGGTTCGCATAGTGGATCACAGTGAGAAGGTATTGTAGAGAAATGTTGTGAATTTTGTTCGGGTTCTGTGGAAACATGGTAATATTCAAGAAGAAACATGGGAGAGGGAGTTGGATATATGGGCCCAGTGGGCTGATCTCTATTCTTCAGAAACTCAGTGATGCTTGGGAGTGAGGCTTGATTTAGAGACCCAAAGCCTGACGTACATGGACATTACATTACTTTTGCGGAATACTTAGTACATAACAAAAACACACACACAAGGATCGTAATAGTTTAGTGTCTTTGGAAACTCAGAACGTAATCTTCTAATCGTGGTGAAAGATCTTCAATATCTCCCATAAAGATCTTCCCTTTTTTTACCTAAAACCTTTCTATATATCCTGGGGAAAAGAAAACATAAAAGGGTGAGCTCAAATGCTCAGCAAGGGCAAATAAAGGAAATAAAAATCATATCATATCTTTTTTTTTGAAAATCATAACCTGCAAAAGAGATCATAATATCTTAACATGGAATAAATCATAGAAGTGAAAATGAGATCCCCATAATCATAACATGAAACTTGAAACTTTGTGGAATGCACACATAATCATGGAAAATCATTTCTTGTTAGTCATGACTCATTGCCAAGACTATCTTAGTGGACAAAGTCTCTTTCTGAACCGAGTCACCCTCGTTCCAGTCCTGTTTCACTAAACCGGTATAACCTACCGTTCCAGCCATGTCTATCTCATGAGATATAAAATCTTTACCCAATGCATTGGAGGGAGATATAGGTCCCACCCATCTTATAATGAATCCTTTCTTATGTGTGCCACATAATCATAAATCATACATCATCACATAACACATATAACAAAAAATGGGATTCTTGAAACATCATGACATCATAAAACAAATCATATAAGGTAAATGAATTCATAAAAATAATTCCCTCAAAACATAATCAAATCAATGTAATAATAGGGATAAAAACAGAACCCTATATTATCTTAGATGGAAAATAATTTTGATAAAACACTTGAACTCCATTCTTGAGGAAAATATCCTTTCTTCTTCAAAAACATTTTTCCTTTCATAACATGTCATACGACTTTAAAATAAAAGAAGTTGATTAAAAATAAACTTGAAAACTTGTAAAGGAAGCTTCTTGGAAATAATGTTTTAAAAATCCATTCATGTCGTATAAGTTAAAAAAAACATTCTTCGCGTACTTTTGTCGGAAAAGTCAAAAAGTACCTCGTACGAAAAAAGACAAAAGATTCCTTTCATTTATTTTACTAAAAACTCACCGAAGGGTAAAAATGGATTTAAAAAATTGTAGGTGGATGGAAATAATATTACATATTTATGAAACATGGATGTGGATGATAAAATACACCCCAGTAAATACCAAAGTATAAACAATCTCGGATAAAAATGAGATTGTGATATTTTCCCTTATCTTAGGTCCGATTTGCTTTGTACGTGTCCGAAGCTCCTATATAATGGTTTAAATAATGTTATTGACTTATTCCAGAATCATACATATTGATATGATATCATATATGGTCATATTCTTAGCTTCTTGTTAGTAATATTTCATTGTTACTTGCTACTCGGGCCTTTATTGCCTTTTGTTCTTATGCGTGTTTTACCGAATAAATTCTTATTCTTCTTTTAAGGTTATAGATACCTTATATCCAGAATGGTATTAGTGTAACATATATCATATTTATTCATTCAATTCATTTATATAATTACTGTGTAATGATGATCATGTAGAACGAGTCGCATCACATCGTGGAGACGGTATTCCGTACGTACGCACGAGTGATGATATCGTTCCTATGATCGTGGAATTGTATTGGAGTATATATATATTATTTCAGTATCAATATTATTTTATAATAATCATAAATATTTACTCATTACACCATTATACCCATCCTTGTAAGGTGGTGGTGGAAAATAGATTACACCACGGCGTGGAGACGGTATTCCGTACGTACGCACGCGCGGTGATTTCATTTTTCCGTAGGATGGATAGAAGGTGAATTAGGGTTGTTTCATATTTATAATAACATATCAGTATGTAAGTAATACTGATGTTATTACTTTATCATGAAACAACTAAAGAAGAAGAAGTTGAAGAAGAAAGAAATTGAAAAGATCGGTAATGGATATTACCTCTTCTTTGGAACGCCTCTTTGAATCCTCCACTTAGGGAACTAATATTGGTCTTTGAAGGAGACCAGGACCTCTAGGATTATTATAGGGAAGTGGAGAGGAGAAAATGTCAGGGGTTGGCCGAGCTTGAGTGCTCAAATTGGTGTGAGGAGGAGGGGGAGGAGGTGCCCTTTTATAAGGGAGGAGAGGGGCACCTTAGGAATATCTCAAAATATTATTATATATTAAAGTCAAAATCGGTTTATAATGGTTCCAAAGGGTCTTATTTCGAAGCTAAAGTGGGGAAGGGTAAAAATCATATCAACCAATAGGATTTAGACAAGTTTAGGTTATTATTTTAACCTTATCAATTAGATTTAACTCTAAGTTAAATAATTTAACTTTTACCGTGTCTTTTTATTTTCTTACACTATATGGTTAATAAACTTACTATAACATGCCAAAAGAACCCCAAATTGTTTATTATTAATATATATATCCTTAGATAAGTCATTTTGCCGAACCTTATATTTTTAGGAATAAAATAACAATTAATAATATAATATTTAATTTAAAAACTATTTTGTGTCAATTTTGACACTATTTGATATATGATTTTTGTGAAAGTCATAACAGAATTATATGTTCAAAACAAGTTTCTTAAATCAACACTAATATATCATAGTAACCTAGAAAATTAGTGTAATTCATAAAAAGTCTCAAATGACATTTATTTTGATGTTTATAACATCAATTATGTCAATATTTCATAAATATGATAATTACTGCATCATCTTTGTGTCATAAATAAATTAAATTATTTGATGTCTAAAAATTACAAATAAAATACCATTATGTAGGAAATCGTTTTAGCTTTCTAATGAATATTTACAATCGAATTTATCTTATGTAAAACCCTATATTAAAAATGTTTTAGTAAATAAACTTTGATTTTAACTCTTTTAACTCTTCTTTGAATTAAATAATAATAAATGTCCTAATCTAATCCAAGTGGGCCTAAATGATAATATTTTAGACTTAAGGTTGTTTTTGGTCGAGATACACTTGTCCAATAGAATTAAGACATGTGTTAGGGTAATATTAATATCATTCTTACCCTTAATTACCCTATTTACTTTTAACTGTGGTAAATAAAAGTAAAAAGGTACTATTCACCAAAAATTATTTTCATCTCATTGAATCACATTTTACTTACTGACATCAACCGTGTCTCTCGGATTTTTGAAATTCCATTCACAGAAGCGATAAAATTAAGTTTTATGAAAAATTCAGTTTTTTAACTACCACTTAGTAGTTTCATTATTCATCAAAAATTGATGTTTTTCAGAACAATGTCAAAATTTCATCCTAAGCTATATTTCATATTCCGAATTCAAAAATGAAGTCTATTTTACCAAATTCATAACATAGAAGTTGCATTAATTAATTTTATAATTAAATCTCGCTGTTAAAACAAATAGCGTGTTTTTAAGAAACAATATCTATCAAAAGATTGACACTTGATTATGTCTGGTTTAAATGTGAAATTACAACCAATGACCAACATTGTATTAAATTGTAAAAATATATTCTAAATATACTTTAAAACCACTCAAATTAATAATTTATCACTATTAATTATTTCGATTAAAAAAGTTATTTTTAATTATAATTTAGTAATTTTCACTATTCATCAGAATGTGAAAGTTATCCGAAAAGTACCAAAATTTCACCTTAGGCTAAATTCGATACTCCGAATCCAAAAATGAAGTCCATTTTGAGAGCTAAATTTTCTAAAATTTAAAAAGTGGTTATTACTATTCATAACGGCTAGTTTTAATAATATTTTAATAGCTATCGTTCTTTCGTGAAACTCAGTATTGCGTACTACACACGCTATCGAGGAAGGTTGTGATTGCGTGTAATGCAAGGCAAGTCAAGGATGCGTGTTGTGCAAGATCCTTTTGGTGTAGCGTACAACACAAGACATTAATAAAATTAAAAAGAATATTTTTCATAAAATCTCGGGCTGTTACATTCTACCCCCCTTAAAATGAATTTCGTCCTCGAAATTCGTCGGGGTTATAAACGGTTTACTATTCGAAAGTTTCTTTAATAGAAACCCACATCGTAAAAAGGAATATCAAAACCAATCTTTAAAAACAGAAGTATGAAACGTAACGGTTACCCAAATAAACTAATCACTGGGTTTCCACATAGGTGAAAATATGGATATGGAAGAGAAATCTAACCATCATGTTCTGATGGAGAGTGGTAGAGAACATGGCTATGGAAAAGCCAGCAATCACAAAGCCATAAATTTGTGACGATCTAAGGTACCATCTGATTCATCAGATATAAGATCACTAGGACAACATTTTTGGTTTTCAAGATCGTTTCCCTAAAGTTAAAGAATTTGAATTAGAATAAATACTTACTTTATTTTGGTACAATCTCACTGTTTTTCGTGCCTTTAACAATTTCCACTTCATCTCTTAAATAAATGATGTGGAATTTGTTATTCGTGAAGTGTTAGCAGATCATGTGATAGAATGATGGGTCATTCCATCTGTCTCAAACAAAAGGTTAGCAAAAATTATATACATAAGTCGATCTATAGTGATATTAATCATATATGGTTCCTAAAATGGACTTTATACTTCATATATTATACTGCTTAATATAATAAAACTAGTTTCTAATAAACAGGGACTTCCTGTAGGCCAGTGGTAGGCGATAAAGGCCAGTCGCACTTCGGTTGTGGGTTCGATTCCCACATCCTTGTCCGACGCGATGGGCTGTCGCCCGTCCTGAAGGTTGTCCTTTTTCTAAAACTATATTACTATAGCATCCCATCAATAATATCGAGAAAACTTCTATCCTTAAACAATACTAACTTATTTCCAACATAATCCATTCCAATCTTTAGGCTTATCCATAATACTGTAGTCCACTCTCATAACATAGTGAAAACGATTACCAGAGATTTAACACCATCGTCGATCCCCATATATCATAAGATATGTTTTGTTGGTCATATTCCAAACATTCAAAGTCCTTAATCAAGTATTCTCTTGAATGCCTTAGTGAAAACATGAATGCAGTTAAAATTTAACACTTTCCACATACCAAAATCCTCAAAATTCTATATACTCAAACCATGATATCACTTAGTCCTTAAATCAATCATGAGCTCATGAATACTGTTAAACATTTCATTTTCTCATTTTCCCTTCATTATGCGCATATCATCTTATTTCCAAAAATATCTCAATCACTTTGAATACCACATTAGACCAATACATAAATATTCCAATACTCCATGATACAATATTATTTTGGAATCTCATTACATAAATACTTAATCATTCCACCACATCGTTGTCATATTCAACATCACCAATAGTGATCGCATGTGACTTCCCTTTGTCCTTTTCCTTCAGTGGTTTCTCATGTTGATCATCACTAACCCTTGGATTAGGGCATTTATTAGCATAATGCCCCATTTCCTTGCACTTGAAGCATTGAAGTGTTGGTGGTGCGTTCTCTGTAGTGTTTGATTTATTCACATCATTAGACACCCTTTTTCCATTACTTTGACACTCAGCTGCTCAATGACCTTCTTTTCCACACTTAAAATATTTTCTAGTCCCTTTAAGACAATCTCTACCATGCTTCTTTCCACACTTTGTGCATAAGGAAACATTCATCTTCTTTTCACCATTATTCTGAGATTTCTCCTTGAACTCCATCTTTAGTTTCTTGTCAAAACCATGAGATGGATATGTAACACCAACTTCCATTTCTACCTTGATAGCACAACGCACAATTTCTTCATAGCAACTGAAGTCTCTTATAGCTAATGCCCTTCGAAGACTTGGTTTTAAGCCACTGAAAAATCGATCAACTTTACTTTCAGGTTGGATGATAATACCAGAAGTGTACCTTGCAAGTCCTGTAAAATTTGCTTCGTATATACCAACAGATTCATCATCCTTCTGCTTCAGCTCAAGAAATTCCTTTTCCATCTTTGTTCTAAGAATACGAGGGAAGTACTTACTGAAAAACAAGTTCTTGAACTCGTCCCATTCCATGGACTCAATTTCATCTCTTGGCCTCATATTCTTGATAAGATTCCACCATTGATCAGCTTCACCTTCCAAACGATATACTGCTAAGATGACTTTATCATGTTCAGAACAATGAAGAACTGAAAATATCTTTTCAGTGGTACTGATCCATTGTTCAGCAACAAGTGGATCAGAAGACCCACTGAAAGAAGGTGGATGTTGCCTCATGAAGGACTCAATAGAATATTGTTCCCTTCTCTGCTCATTTGGAAGTCCAGAATGATTCATAGCTTGTGTAAGTATAGAAATAAGATTTTGCACTCCATCTACCATAACATTTGTTTGTTCAGGAGGACAATCACTGCATTGTCCATTGCATTGATCAACACGGTTCCTTCGGGTTCCAGCCATCGTCTAAAACCCAAAAAGAATAGTGTGAGAGGCAAAAATCATGCTAGGGAAAACAACATAATAAAGGGGGAGTACCTTCAATATCTAACATCTTAGGTTTAATTCTATGACCGTTAGCGTAATTCTAGTACTATAACCTATACGTATACTTAACCTTAGGGACATCCCTAGACATACCTTAGAAATATCTCTAGGGATCTCACTAACGTTTTCGCATCCTAGTTTCCAAAGGTTGACTAAACCTTTCCTCTGATACCAACTGTAGAGACCCAAAGCCTGACGTACATGGACATTACATTACTTTTGCGGAATACTTAGTACATAACAAAAACACACACACAAGGATCGTAATAGTTTAGTGTCTTTGGAAACTCGGAACGTAATCTTCTAATCGTGGTGAAAGATCTTCAATATCTCCCATAAAGATCTTCCCTTTTTTTTACCTAAAACCTTTCTTTATATCCTAGGGAAAAGAAAACATAAAAGGGTGAGCTCAAATGCTCATCAAGGGCAAATAAAGGAAATAAAAATCATATCATATCTTTTTTTTTGAAAATCATAACCTGCAAAAGAGATCATAATATCTTAACATGGAATAAATCATAGAAGTGAAAATTAGATCCCTATAATCATAACATGAAACTTGAAACTTTGTGGCATGCACACATAATCATGGAAAATCATTTCTTGTTAGTCATGACTCATTTCCAAGACTATCTTAGTGGACAAAGTCTCTTTCTGAACCGAGTCACCCTCGTTCCAGTCCTGTTTCACTGAACCGGTATAACCTACCGTTCCAGCCATGTCTATCTCATGAGATATAAAATCTTTACCCAATGCATTGGAGGGAGATATAGGTCCCACCCATCTTATAATGAATCCTTTCTTATGTGTGCCACATAATCATAAATCATACATCATCACATAACACATATAACAAAAAATGGGATTCTTGAAACATCATGACATCATAAAACAAATCATATAAGGTAAATGACTTCATAAAAATAATTCCCTCAAAACATAATCAAATCAATGTAATAATAGGGATAAAAAAAGGACCCTATATTATCTTAGATGGAAAATAATTTTGATAAAACACTTGAACTCCATTCTTGAGGAAAATATCCTTTCTTCTTCAAAAACATTTTTCCTTTCATAAAATGTCATACGACTTTAAAATAAAAGAAGTTGATTAAAAATAAACTTGAAAACTTGTAAAGGAAGCTTCTTGGAAATAATTTTTTAAAAATCCATTCATGCCGTATAAGTTAAAAAAAACATTCTTCGCGTACTTTTGTCAGAAAAGTCAAAAAGTACCTCGTACGAAAAAAGGCAAAAGATTCCTTTCATTTATTTTACTAAAAACTCAACGAAGGGTAAAAATGGATTTAAACAATTGTAGGTGGATGGAAATAATATTTCATATTTATGAAACATGGATGTGTATGATAAAATACACCCCAGTAAATACCAAAGTATAAACAATCTCGGATAAAAATGAGATTGTGATATTTTCCCTTATCTTAGGTCCAATTTGCTTTGTACGTGTCCGAAGCTCCTGTATAATGGTTTAAATAATGTTATTGACTTATTCCAGAATCATACATATTTATATGATATCATATATGGTCATATTCTTAGCTTCTTGTTAGTAATATTTCATTGTTACTTGTTACTCGGGTCTTTATTGCCTTTTGTTCTTATGCATGTTTTGCCGAAT
The DNA here is from genome assembly GCA_963277665.1 of Viscum album. Taxonomy (NCBI): domain Eukaryota; kingdom Viridiplantae; phylum Streptophyta; class Magnoliopsida; order Santalales; family Viscaceae; genus Viscum; species Viscum album. Next base: position 1,846,667,383 of record OY728143.1, on the reverse strand, counting down.
AAATTCTTATTCTTCTTTTAAGGTTATAGATATCTTATATCAAGAATGGTATTAGTGTAACATATATCATATTTATTCATTCAATTCATTTATATAATTACTATATAATTATGATCATGTAGAACGAGTCGCATCACATCGTGCAGACGGTATTCCGTACGTACGCACGAGTGATGATATCGTTCCTATGATCGTGGAATTGTATTGGAGTATATATATATTATTTCAGTATCAATATTATTTTATAATAATCATAAATAGTTAATCATTACACCATTATACCCATCCTTGTAAGGTGGTGGTGGAAAATAGATTACACCACGGCGTGGAGACGGTATTCCGTACGTACGCACGCGCGGTGATTTCATTTTTCCGTAGGATGGATAGAAGGTGAATTAGAATTGTTTCATATTTATAATAATATATCAGTATTTAAGTAATACTGATGTTATTACTTTATCATGAAACAACTAAAGAAGAAGAATTTGAAGAAGAAAGAAATTGAAAAGATCGGTAATGGATATTACCTCTTCTTTGGAACGCCTCTTTGAATCCTCCACTTAGGGAACTAAGATTGGTCTTTGAAGGAGACCAGGACCTCTAGGATTATTCTAGGGAAGTGGAGAGGAGAAAATGGCAGGGTTTGGCCGATATTCAGTGCTCAAATTGGTGTGAGGAGGGGGAGGAGGTGCCCTTTTATAAGGGAGGAGAGGGGCACCTTAGGAATATCTCAAAATATTATTTTATATTAAAGTAAAAATCGGTTTATAATGGTTCCAAAGGGTCTTATTTCAAAGCTAAAGTGGGGATGGGTCTAAATCCTATCAACCAATAGGATTTAGACAAGTTTAGGTTATTATTTTAACCTTATCAATTAGATTTAACTCTAAGTTAAATAATTTAACTTTTACCGTGTCTTTTTGTTTTCTTACACTATATGGTTAATAAACGTACTATAACATGCCAAACGAACCCCAAATTGTTTATTATTAATATATATATCCTTATCTAAGTCATTTGGCCGAAACTTAGATTTTTAGGAATAAAATAACAATTAATAATATAATATTTAATTTAAAAACTATTTTGTGTCAATTTTGACACTATTTGATATATGATTTTTGTGAAAGTCATAACAGAATTATATGTTCAAAAAAAGTTGATTAAATCAACACTAATATATCATAGTAACCTATAAAATTAGTGTAATTCATAAAAAGTCTCAAATTACATTTAATTTGGTGTTTATAACATCAATTATGTCAATATTTCATAAATATGATAATTACTACATCATCTTTGTGTCATAAATAAATTAAATTATTTGATGTCTAAAAGTTACAAATAAAATACCATTATGTAGGAAATATTCTTAGCTTTCTAATTAATATTTACAATCGAATTTATCTTATGTACAACCCTATATTAAAAATGTTTTAGTAAATAAACTTTGATTTTAACTCTTTTAACTCTTCTTTGAATTAAATAATAATAAATGTCCTAATCTAATCCAAGTGGGCCTAAATGATAATATTTTACACTTAAGGTTGTTTTTGGTCGAGATACACTTGTCCAATAGAATTAGGACATGTTTTAGGGTAATATTAATATCATTCTTACCCTTAATTACCCTATTTACTTTTAACCGTGGTAAATAAAAGTAAAAAGTTACTATTCACCAAAAATTATTTTCATCTCATTGAACTACATTTTACTTACTGACATCAACCGTGTCTCTCGTATTTTTGAAATTCCATTCACAGAAGCGGTAAAATTAAGTTTTATGAAAAATTCAGTTTTTTAACTACCACTTAGTAGTTTCACTATTCATCAAAAATTGATGTTTTTCAGAACAATGCCAAAATTTCATCCTAAGCTATATTTCATATTCCGAATTCAAAAATGAATTCTATTTTACCAAATTCATAACATAGAAGTTGCATTAATTAATTTTATAATTAAATCCCGCTGTTAAAACAAATAGCGTGTTTTTAAGAAACAATATCTATCAAAAGATTGACACTTGATTATGTCTGGTTTAAATGTGAAATTACAACCAATGACCAACATTGTATTAAATTGTAAAAATATATTCTAAATATACTTTAAAACCACTCAAATTAATAATTTATCACTATTAATTATTTCGATTAAAAAAGTTGTTTTTAATTATAATTTAGTAATTTTCACTATTCATCAGAATATGAAAGTTATCCGAAAAGTACCAAAATTTCACCTTAGGCTAAATTCGATACTCCGAATCCAAAAATGACGTCCATTTTGAGAGCTAAATTTTCTAAAATTTAAAAAGTGGTTATTACTATTCATAACGGCTAGTTTTAATAATATTTTAATAGCATATCGTTGTTTCGTGAAACTCAGTATTGCGTACTACACACGCTATCGAGGAAGGTTGTGATTGCGTGTAATGCAAGTCAAGTCAAGGATGCGTGTTGTGCAAGATCCTTTTGGTGTAGCGTACAACACAAGACATTAATAAAATTAAAAAGAATATTTTTCATAAAATCTCGGGTTGTTACATTCTACCCCCCTTAAAATGAATTTCGTCCTCGAAATTCGTCGGGGTTATAAATGGTTTACTATTCGAAAGTTTCTTTAATAGAAACCCACATCGTAAAAAGGAATATCAAAACCAATCTTTAAAAACAAAAGTATGAAACGTAACGGTTACCCAAATAAACTAATCACTGGGTTTCCACATAGGTGAAAATATGGATATGGAAGAGAAATCTAACCATCATGTTCTGATAGAGAGTGGTAGAGAACATGGCTATGGAAAAGCCAGCAATCACAAAGCCATAAATTTGTGACGATCTAAGGTACCATCTGATTCATCAGATATAAGATCATTAGGACAATATTTTTGGTTTTCAAGATCGTTTCCCTAAAGTTAAAGAATTTGAATTAGAATAAATACTTACTTTATTTTGGTACAATATCACTGTTGTTCGTGCCTTTAACAATTTCCACTTCATCTCTTAAATAAATGATGTTGAATTTGTTATTCGTGAAGTGTTAGCAGATCATGTGATAGAATGATGGGTCATTCCATCTGTCTCAAACAAAAGGTTAGCAAACATTATATACATAAGTCGATCTATAGTGAGATTAATCATATATGGTTCCTAAAATGGACTTTATACTTCATATATTATACTGCTTAATATAATAAAACTAGTTTCTAATAAACAGGGACTTCCTGTAGGCCAGTGGTAGGTGATAAATGCCAGTCACACTTCGGTTGTGGGTTCGATTCCCACATCCTTGTCCGACGTGATGGGCTATCGCCTGTCCTGCAGGTTGTCCTTTTTCTAAAACTATATTACTATCGAATCCCATCAATAATATCGAGAAAACTTCTATCCTTAAACAATACTAACTTATGTCCAACATAATCCATTCCAATCTTTAGGCTTATCTATAATACTACAGTCCACTCTCATAACATAGTGAAAACGATTACCAGAGATTTAACACCATCGTCGATCCCCATATATCATAAGATATGTTTTGTTGGTCATATTCCAAACATTCAAAGTCCTTAATCATGTATTCTCTTGTATGCCTTAGTGAAAACATGAATGCAGTTAAAATTTAACACTTTCCACATACCAAAATCCTCAAAATTCTATATACTCAAACCATGATATCACTTAGTCCTTATATCAATCATGAGCTCATGAATACTGTTAAACATTTCATTTTCTCATTTTCCCTTCATTATGTGCATATTATCTTATTTCCAAAAATATCTCAATCACTTTGAATACCACATTAGACCAATACATAAATATTCCAATACTCCATGATACAATATTATTTTGGAATCCCATTACATAAACACTTAATCATTCCACCACATCGTTGTCATATTCAACATCACCAATAGTGATCGCATGTGACTTCCCTTTGTCCTTTGCCTTCAATGGTTTCTCATGTTGATCATCACTAACCCTTGGATTAGGGCATTTATTAGCATAATTCCCCATTTCCTTGCACTTGAAGCATTGAAGTGTTGGTGGTGCGTTCTCTGCAGTTTTTGCTTTATTCACATCATTAGAAACCCTTTTTCCATTACTTCGACACTCAGCTGCTCGATGACCTTCTTTTCCACACTTAAAAAATTTTCTAGTCCCTTTAAGACAATCTCCACCATGATTCTTTCCACACTTTGTGCATAAGGAAACATTCATCTTCTTTTCACCATTATTCTGAGATTTCTCCTTGAACTCCATCTTTCATTTCTTTTCAAAACCATGAGATGGATATGTAACACCAAATTCCATTTCTACCTTGATTGCACAATGCACAATTTCTTCATAGCAACTGAAGTCTCTTATAGCTAATGCCCTTCGAAGACTTGGTTTTAAGCCACTGAAAAATCGATCAACTTTACTTTCAGGTTGGATGATAATACCAGAAGCGTACCTTGAAAGTCTTGTAAAATTTGCTTCGTATATACCAACAGATTCATCATCCTTCTACTTCATCTCAAGAAACTCCTTTTCCATCTTTGTTCGAAGAATACGAGGGAAGTACTTACTGAAAAACAAGTTCTTGAACTCGTCCCATTCCATGGACTCAATTTCATCTCTTGACCTCGTATTCTTGATAAGATTCCACCATTGATCAGCTTCACCTTCCAAACGATATACTGCTAAGATGACTTTATCATGTTCAGAACATTGAAGAACTGAAAATATCTTTTCAGTGGTACTGATCCATTGTTCAGCAAAAAGTGGATCAGAAGACCCACTGAAAGAAGGTGGACGTTGCCTCATGAAGGACTCAATAGAATATTGTTCCCTTCTCTGCTCATTTGGAAGTCCAGAATGATTCATAGCTTGTGTAAGTATAGCAATAAGATTTTGCACTCCATCTCCCATAACATTTGTTTGTTCAGGAGGACAATCATTGCATTGTCCATTGCATTGATCAACATGGTTCCTTTGGGTTCCAGCCATCGTCTAAAACCCAAAAATAATAGTGTGAGAGGCAAAAATCATGCTAGGGAAAACAACATAATAAAGGGGGAGTACCTTCAATATCTAACATCTTAGGTTTAATTCTATGATTGTTAGCGTAATTCTAGTACTATAACCTATACGTATACTTAACCTTAGAGACATCCCTAGACATACCTTAGAAATATCACTAGGGATCTCACTAACGTTTTCGCATCCTAGTTTCCAAAGGTTGACTAAACCTTTCCTCTGATACCAACTGTAGAGACCCAAAGCCTGACGTACATGAACATTACATTACTTTTGCGGAATACTTAGTACATAACAAAAACACACACACAAGGATCGTAATAGTTTAGTGTCTTTGGAAACTCGGAACATAATCTTCTAATCGTGGTGAAAGATCTTCAATATCTCCCATAAAGATCTTCCTTTTTTTTACCTAAAACCTTTCTTTATATCCTGGGGAAAAGAAAACATAAAAGGGTGAGCTCAAATGCTCAGCAAGGGCAAATAAAGGAAATAAAAATCATATCATATCTTTCTTTTTGAAAATCATAACCTGCCAAAGAGATCATAATATCTTAACATGGAATAAATCATAGAAGTGAAAATGAGATCCCCATAATCATAACATGAAACTTGAAACTTTGTGGCATGCACACATAATCATGGAAAATCATTTCTTGTTAGTCATGACTCATTGCCAAGACTATCTTAGTGGACAAAGTCCCTTTTTGAACCGAGTCACCCTCGTTCCAGTTCTGTTTCACTGAACCGGTATAACCTACCATTCCAGCCATGTCTATCTCATGAGATATAAAATCTTTACCCAATGCATTGGAGGGAGATATAGGTCCCACCCATCTTATAATGAATCCTTTCTTATGTGTTCCACATAATCATAAATCATACATCATCGCATAACACATATAACAAAAAATGGGATTCTTGAAACATCATGACATCATAAAACAAATCATATAAGGTAAATGACTTCATAAAAATAATTCTCTCAAAACATAATCAAATCAATGTAATAATAGGGATAAAAACAGAACCCTATATTATCTTATATGGAAAATAATTTTGATAAAACACTTGAACTCCATTCTTGAGGAAAATATCCTTTCTTCTTCAAAAACATTTTTCCTTTCATAACATGTCATACGACTTTAAAATAAAAGAAGTTGATTAAAAATAAACTTGAAAACTTGTAAAGGAAGCTTCTTGGAAATAATGTTTTAAAAATCCATTCATGCCGTATAAGTTAAAAAAAACATTCTTCGCGTACTTTTGTCGGAAAAGTCAAAAAGTACCTCGTACGAAAAAAGACAAAAGATTCCTTTCATTTATTTTACTAAAAACTCACCGAAGGGTAAAAATGGATTTAAACAATTTAAGGTGGATCGAAATAATATTACATATTTATGAAACATGGATGTGGATGATAAAATACACCCCAGTAAATACCAAAGTATAAACATTCTCGGATAAAAATGAGATTGTGATATTTTCCCTTATCTTAGGTCCGATTTGCTTTGTACGTGTACGAAGCTCCTGTATAATGGTTTAAATAATGTTATTGACTTATTCCAGAATCATACATATTGATATGATATCATATATAGTCATATTCTTAGCTTCTTGTTAGTAATATTTCATTGTTACTTGTTACTCGGGTCTTTATTGCCTTTTGTTCTTATGCGTGTTTTGCCGAATAAATTCTTATTCTTCTTTTAAGGTTATAGATACCTTATATCCAGAATGGTATTAGTGTAACATATATCATATTTATTCATTCAATTCATTTATATAATTACTATGTAATGATGATCATGTAGAACGAGTCGCATCACATCGTGGAGACGGTATTCCGTACGTACGGACGAGTGATGATATCGTTCCTATGATCGTGGAATTGTATTGGAGTATATATATATTATTTCAGTATCAATATTATTTTATAATAATCATAAATAGTTACTCATTACACCATTATACCCATCCTTGTAAGGTGGTGGTGGAAAATAGATTACACCACGGCGTGGAGACGGTATTCCGTATGTACGCACGCGCAGTGATTTCATTTTTCTGTAGGATGGATAGAAGGTGAATTAGGGTTGTTTCATATTTATAATAACATATCAGTATGTAAGTAATACTGATGTTATTACTTTATCATGAAACAACTAAAGAAGAAGAAGTTGAAGAAGAAAGAAATTGAAAAGATCGGTAATGGATATTACCTCTTCTTTGGAACGCCTCTTTGAATCCTCCACTTAGGGAACTAAGATTGGTCTTTGAAGGAGACCAGAACCTCTAGTATTATTCTAGGGAAGTGGAGAGGAGAAAATGGCAGGGGTTGGCCCTGCTTGAGTGCTCAAATTGGTGTTAGGAGGAGGGGTAGGAGGTGCCCTTTTATAAGGGAGGAGAGGGGCACCTTAGGAATATCTCAAAATATTATTTTATATTAAAGTCAAAATCGGTTTATAATGGTTTCAAAGGGTCTTATTTCGAAGCTAAAGTGGGGATGGGTCGAAATCCTATAAACCAATAGGATTTAGACAAGTTTAGGTTATTATTTTAACCTTATCAATTAGATTTAACTCTAAGTTAAATAATTTAACTTTTACCGTGTCTTTTTGTTTTCTTACACTACATGGTTAATAAACTTACTATAACATGACAAAAGAACCCCAAATTGTTTATTATTAATATATATATCCTTATCTAAGTCATTTGGCCGAACCTTAGATTTTTAGGAATAAAATAACAATTAATAATATAATATTTAATTTAAAAACTATTTTGTTTCAATTTTGACACTATTTGATATATGATTTTTGTGAAAGTCATAACAGAATTATATGTTCAAAAAAAGTTGATTAAATCAACACTAATATATCATAGTAACCTTTAAAATTAGTGGAATTCATAAAAAGTCTCAAATTACATTTATTTTGGTGTTTATAACATCAATTATGTCAATATTTCATAAATAAGATAATTACTGCATCATCTTTGTGTCATAAATAAATTAAATTATTTGATGTCTAAAAATTACAAATAAAATACTATTATGTAGGAAATCGTTTTAGATTTCTAATGAATATTTACAATCGAATTTATCTTATGTACAACCCTATATTAAAAATGTTTTAGTAAATAAACTTTGATTTTAACTCTTTTAACTCTTCTTTGAATTAAATAATAATAAATGTCCTAATCTAATCCAAGTGGGCCTAAATGATAATATTTTACACTTAAGGTTGTTTTTGGTCGAGATACACTTGTCCAATAGAATTAGGACATGTGTTAGGGTAATATTAATATCATTCTTACCCTTAATTACCCTATTTACTTTTAACCGTGGTAAATAAAAGTAAAAAGTTACTATTCACCAAAAATTATTTTCATCTCATTGAACCGCATTTTACTTACTGACATCAACCGTGTCTCTCGGATTTTTTAAATTCCATTCACAGAAGCGGTAAAATTAAGTTTTTGAAAAATTCAGTTTTTTAACTACCACTTAGTAGTTTCACTATTCGTTAAAAATTGATGTTTTTCAGAACAATGCCAAAATTTCATCCTAAGCTATATTTCATATTCTAAATTCAAAAATGAAGTCTATTTTACCAAATTCATAACATAAAAGTTTCATTAATTAATTTTATAATTAAATCCCGTTGTTAAAACAAATAGTGTGTTTTTAAGAAACAATATCTATCAAAAGATTGACACTTGATTATGTCTGGTTTAAATGTAAAATTACAACCAATGACCAACATTGTATTAAATTGTAAAAATATATTCTAAATATACTTTAAAACCACTCAAATTAATAATTTATCACTATTAATTATTTCGATTAAAAAAGTTGTTTTTAATTATAATTTAGTAATTTTCACTATTCATCAGAATATGAAAGTTATCTGAAAAGTACCAAAATTTCACCTTAGGCTAAATTCGATACTCCGAATCCAAAAATGAAGTCCATTTTGAGAGCTAAATTTTCTAAAATTTAAAAAGTGGTTATTACTATTCATAACGGCTAGTTTTAATAATATTTTAATAGCATATCGTTGTTTCGTGAAACTCAGTATTGCGTACTACACACGCTATCGAGGAAGGTTATGATTGCGTGTAATGCAAGGCAAGTCAAGGATGCGTGTTGTGCAAGATCCTTTTGGTGTAGCGTACAACAAAAGACATTAATAAAATTAAAAAGAATATTTTTCATAAAATCTCGGGCTGTTACACTTGAGGATGAGTCATCATAATGTGGGGAGGTTGTAAGATACTGAACATCATGAAGACATGTCTTTGTTTAAATTTTGGTTCCAATCTATTTTTTGGTAAATGAAGTGGTTCTAGGGAGTATGTGGGGCCTCGAGGGTGTTCTAGGGGATTAGGACATGAAAGAAGGAAAAACCAGGCCAAAATGTGTAGGGAGCATGGTTGGCATATGGTTGACACACAATTAACTAAACTGTTCATGGTGAGATTGATTTTGGACAGTGGCATCCTGTACAGTTGGAGCATGATCTGTAAACTGTGCGGACCTACCAAGGTAACCATGTAGCCCATTTTTCCTTAGGAAGTGGTTTGTGCACTATTTTCACATGGTTTTTTCGACTGTGTAGGTAAACTGTGGCCCAATAAAGTTGAGAAAAAATTTAAAAATGCAATTGTGGTATTTTAAACCCTCACCTGATTTTCACCCCTCATTTCATCCTTTGAACCCTATTGATGAAAAGGAGCTTCCAAGGGATTCCAAGTGTGGTTATTCTTTATATCTAGGTCATTTGGAGTGCCTTTGGTTAAAAATTGAAGATCCAGGTAAGTTCAATGCCACTCTTTCTTCTCTTTTTGGTTTAGGGTTTGTATCCTTCCATTATCCCCATCTGAAGCTCTAAAACCCCCCTTTTCACTGAGAACTATGTTGAATCTTTAAGATGTGGTTCAATTTGGATCTAATTCCATGTTTGGGAGTGTTTTTGTCAATATATTTGAGGTAGGTGGTCTACAAGTTATATCCCATAGTTTTGTTGTAGATTTGTGCATGTATGACTTTGTTCTTTATCACGTCTTATTGTGCTTTTGATCCCTTTGGTAATGATTGGTATAATGGGTGTCTAAATAATGAATTGAAACCCTCATGTCCCCCATAGGATTCATTTAGGGTGATTTTATTGATTTAAGGCCACCCATGGGGTGCACCAATATTTCATGGGCCTAGAAATTAGCTATGCAAGTGATAGGTTGTCGTGTGATAATGAAGAGCCCTTGTTGAGTATGTTTCTTTAGTTAATGGAAGTTAAAATGGGATATTGGTAATGTTTCTAGGCTTGGTAATGGATTAAGGGGTTGTTTGTAATGGCATGGGAGAGAGAGTTAATTTGGTTAATTGGGATTGTGGTACGAGGCCTATGAGTTTTATTAGGAATTCCTAAGAGATTTATTACATATGAATGGTGAATATATTAATTGTGATGGTATGTGAAATGAAGAATATGTTAAATAGAATTTTATAAGGTAATTTAAGAATGTGTGAACTGAGAGTATATAAAGGAATTATTTAATATTCTTAGTGATCTAGGCATGGGAACGAGAATTGGGCTAAATGGGCTAAGTAATGTAAATGGAAAATGTGTTAACGGGTCATGGAATAATATTAATTCATATGTTGTTTGTAGTGGATTATGATTGTTATATGCATGGGTTGTGTTTGGCCAAGATATTTTTGTGTGGTGAATGGATATATATATATATATAAGCATGTGTACATGGATTGGTGGTGTGATAAAGGACTGAGGATCCTCCCATAGGTAGGGTTGGACTGATGCTCTAACCCCACCCAGGAATGCATGGGTTGGGGAGTTAGACTGATTCTTTATTCCCCCAATGGTTGTATTTGATGAAACTACATAGACTGAGGCTCCATGGTAAGTGATATTTATTTATTTAGAAATGTTTTATCCCTAGTGAGTTAGAGAACTTGAATTGTCTCCCTTAATGCTTTGAGCTGGTTGATTATGCCTAGTCCATTGAATGTATGGTGAAAGTGAATTAAGTAATGAAGATTTTATAAGTAATGAAATTTGAAACAATGTTAGTAAGGATTCTAGAAAACCTTGTCAACTAATGGATCCCAGATCATCTTTTAATTACTTGTTATTTCTTCAATATTTGTATGCATTATCTGCTTTATGGAAATTTTATAGACACCATTGGTGGTGTCCTACTGAGTTGTACTCACACCCTGCTCGGGCTGCCATCGGGCACACAAGTTGACTTAATGATTATAGGTTAGTATAAGGTAAAGGGACCTGTTATAGGGAGTTGAGTTGGGAATGGGGCATTATTGGATGGGGTTTTAGACGTGGAGTAAGGGCTGTTTTTGGGTTTCCAATGTTTGTTTTTTATTTTGGGTTTGTTCACTTTAGCAATGTTTAGCATGACATACCATGTTTATCTTTATTTTTGGTTTGTAACCTATTTTGGGAGAAGTTAGTTTAGCATGTTTATTTTATTATGGAAATTTTTTCCACTATTTATGCTTGTTATCTACTATGGATTACTCTGGTATGAGGGTATATTCTCCTCACCTGACTAATCTAAACCCTCTCTGCTAGTCTGAAACCTATGGCGTATGGGGAGGCGTGCTTGTGGTCATGTGGTGACTTATACCAAGACACCATTTTTTGGATTTCGGGATTGGGGCATTACATATGCTCTATGATCGAGATTTAGAGATCTCAATAGAACTGTAGCCATCATGCGAACTTCCACTAACAATGAACATTATTACCTCACCCCTTCTGGTGGGGTGTGTTTATCCTTGGTGGGGAAATATGACCTTTTGAGATTCCTTGTGGTGAAGAAGAGGAGAAGTGGTACCCACCTCGATGCAATTACATTCCCATTGTGGGTGTATTTAGGTGATGAATATTGAGTAGAGATATGATAACTATCTATAATAGTTAGTGGGATGCTCTAGGGTTTTGAGTAGAGATAAACCTCTCAATGTTTAGACATATAACCATTGGATTATAAGCATGGTATTTGTGTTCGAATTGTGAATGTTGATTTTCTTCCAATGAATATTGGGGAATGTTTGAGTGATTTTAAAGGGTAACCACTTTTTAACCCTTGGAGAGAGGCTGGTGAATGCATCAACTTGAATTATAGGGATAGATTTTGAATGTTGATGAATGGGATGGTGAACTATCATGTAGATCATGTGGAGTATATGAGATTAACTCTCCCCTGAGATAGTCTAAGGATGATCCAATCAAACTTTGTTAGGTTTCCTTAGATTTACTATAAGAATTTATGCTGATAAGAAGACTCTTTTTTAGGTTGTATCTAGTTTAATGTAGAAAAATTGGTCTTTATGAAAGTTGATGTATTTGTGGATGATGTGATCAGAGTGGTAAAAAAGTGGCATGGTATTTGACACTTCATATTATAGGGATTTGTGTTTGGGTTATGATGGAGGCATGTAAGAAGATGGCTTCAAAGTACCGATTCTCATGTGTAGAGGGATACATTTCTCACCATAGATCAATGATGGTGGCCCCACACTCTTTCATTGTGTGAGAGAATACATGATAGTGATGGTGTCAATTATTGATTCTGGGTTACCATATTCCCTCTAACATTAGACCAGTATGGGTTCCCTAAGGTGGGAAGAAAGTCACTAACTTCCCCAAGGGATAATTTTTTTCTCCCAATGCTCTTATTTAATGCAGTGATGGTAATTCAGAGTAGAGATCTCTCTAGTCGAGCATGGACATCAGAAAAAGTTTCCTAGTAAATATTTGTGGGTTTACTCTCAATATATAATCAATTGATATGTGGGGGGAGGTATTATTGAGTGGTTATGGTTTTTATCACTCTAGTAGGTGTTATCCTAGTATATAGGGCAAAAAGAGTAGAGTAATATGAAAATTCAAGACTAACTACATCGTATAGTGGTTCATTGGGCCGCCCAATTAGTAGTTATGTATTGTTGAGATATTGGATGAGGTCAGTGCTATGTCTGGTGTGTTCATCAGTAGCTTTCATGAATGATAAAAGATAAAAAACTAGTTTTTCTTAGATAACCAAATTGAGTCTGTTGGAAAATGATATGCGAATAGGGGATTTTCATATATGTTTGTGTGGAAGGTTGATAATAAGGATCATGTTTCTCTTATTACATGAGTTAGTGAAAACGATTCATGTAATTTATTGGAAGATGATGGCAGAGGAGTAGATATGAATCCTGAAGAGTATATGATCCTGTATAATTTCAGGTGATAGTGCAAAATCAAGTAAAGTGCTTAATGTTGGGTGTAGAATAAATGGATTACTCTTATACACCAACCATCTAGAATGTTATTTATAAGTGGTGATAGAAGTTATCCCATAAGATTTGACCTATAAATAAACCCTTCAAAGATGAATTTTGGGGGTGTGTGGAATCTTTTTTTTCATGTGGTAGGACATCATCTAGATGGAGATTGATTCTGTGTGTATGGGGTTGGAAAGTCCCTCCTAGGGAAGACACATTCTTTTTCATTTTTCGTATTTTAAGATAAGCTGGAGTCATTATCATTGTGAATGAATATATTTTTTTATTCAATAGAAATTGTGTGGTGAGTTCACTTACATCTCAGACCACTACAGATGAAGGGAGTACATTCCATGGTTGGGTGTTTCCACATGGGTATAATTTATTATATTCTTTATGGTGGAGATTGGGTTGTTTTCCTTTTCTAAAAATAAAAATCTCTATAGTGGGGAGAATGTAGTGGTCTAGATTTTTTCAAATGATACATAGCTCAATATTGAGTTTTTAGAGTCACAAAGACTTTATTACAGATAAAATCACTTGAAAAGACAAGGGGAACCTCCGGACCAACTTGAAGAGGTACCGAAAAAACCCTAGAAAAGATATCAGACTCAACTGGACTTTGCATAAATCTCTTCAGAACTAAACATTATATCATAGGACATTCAACAAGGTGGGTTGGTCAAATAGATCAAGTAGGTTCTACTATAATCAGACGACCAAATTTGATTCAACCCACACTACGTACAAGTATAAAAAAATTGAATCCAATTAAATTTCATGAATTACAAAATTTAGACCCCATTTTTAAAAGAAATATATTTCAAACAATAAAAAAATTAACCCAATTAATTTTTTAAACAATCAAACAATTAAAATTCCAAATAATATTTTCAAGAAAAAATATCAATTCCAACTATACTAAAATTTCTTCACATTTGTGAAAATCATAAAAAATCAATGCAATAATGATCAACTTAAAAATAATAATTCATTTTAGAACCTTAAATGTTCATAGGATATATAAAATTTACAAACAAGTAAAACTCATTACCAAATGACTATGCTTCACACAAAATTTCAATGATTATCAATTTATCACAAAAAAAATAAAACACATGAATTAATTTAATAAGTTCCCATTTTCAATAAAAATATTACAAAAAATAATGGAAATGCATATGGAAACTATATCAAATAGTGAAAAAATAAATATTCTCTAAATCTTGTGGATTTATCCTATAAAATGAGGGTGTTTACCACTAATAACCAGTCTATGTGCTGAGGTAGGTTCACGGAGGTCCTATGCCTATAGATATATTTTTTCTCTACCAGATGATGTTTGATGAGGCATTTTCATAGGAATTCAGTTGAGAGATTTCCTTTCTTTACAATCTAAGACAAATTCTCTCCCATTCAGGCTTAATATAGGCTTATTAAAATGATAGTTTTTATAGGACAAGAAAATTCACATGGTTTGATATAATGAGTGAATTACAATGATCGAGATGAGATTTATCCTCGAGTGATAGTGACTGGAGTTTGGGACTCACATTTCTATCTGGTTTGGCATGAACAGACCTAGGGATGATTTTGGCCTTGATATTCTTACATGGATCTATGAGCCACAATGGAGTGGTTTTTCTTCCATCAATATTATGATGGTAGTCTCCTCCATGTCTATATTTTGAGACCTATGTATGATATGTGTTTTAAAGGGAGGATGATGAACATTCCATATGGTAGTGCATCCATGTTCCAGGAAGCATTGGGGTATATAGACCTTGAGAGGTATTTTCTAGGCATGTTTTTGATGAAATTGTGTAGCTCAATGTTTTGGGAAATGACTCTGGAGGAAAATATTATTATCTATGGTTTTCCTTACATAACATACAACTAATATCAGAGCCACCTAAGTATGAATTGGAGGATTAATAATTCAGAGAAGAGACACACCCCAGTTGTGAGAGTATGATAGCTTTACACTAGAAGGAAGTCAATGTTTTGCCACAAAAATACCTCTATATTCTTTTCATGATACTAAAAACTCTTTTTATGTAGAACATTTTAACTATCTATGAGTTGTTTGGTGGTGAATGGGTGGTGCTAGAGAAGTTTTATATGGTTGAAGTATTGATCATATCCCTTAATCACCACCTTTGTATTGTTTTTATTCAGTATAGAGTGTTGAAAGGCAGTGACCAAGGATGATTCACATAGGGGATCCCTATGTTTAGGGGTCAGTAAGTGTAAATTAGAGTATAATTCATGTCCATTCTTCACAAACACTCATACCAGTTGATACAAGTGTGAGTTATTCATATTATTCTCAATGATTGAGAGTTTAATATTTTGGTGGAACCCCAACCAACATGGGAACATTAACTAATGGTGAAAATTATTTTCTCACCACTTCTGGTGGGGTGTGTCTATCCTTGATGGGGAAATAAGTCTTTTTTTTGAGATTCCTCATAGTGAAGAAGAGGTGCAATGGTACCCACCTAAGTGTAATTTCTTTCCCATTTATGGTTTATTGAGGTGATGGAGATTTCAGTAGATGATATGATATCTATCTACTATAGTGAGTTGGACCCTATTGGGTATTGAGTGGAACTAAACCTCTTGATGGTCAGATAACTAACCATCGGCTGGTAAGCATGGTATTTTCACTGGTATTGTGAATGTGGAATTGATTTATATGAATGTTGGGGAGTGTTTGAGTGATTTTAAAGGGTTAAATCTTGTTAAACCTCAGTGAGAAGATGGTATATGCATAAAATTTCATTTTAGGGATAAATTTTGAATGATGATGAATGAGATAGTAAACTCTCATGTTGAACATGCATAGTCTGTGAGCCGAACTCTCCCTTGAGATAATTAGAGTTATATCCAATCAGAAATTGGTATATTTATCTAAACATAAAATGAGAGTGTCTAATAATAAGAATACACTTGTTGGGTGGTATCTGGTTTCATGTATAAATATTGTTCTTTATGAAAGTTGAGGTTTTTGTGGCTAATATGATCAGACTGGAACAAAAGTGGAATGGCGTTTTGAAATTCACAATGGTGGACTTTGTGTTTGGGTGGTGATAGAGGTATGAAAGAAGATAGATTTAGAGTACTAATTATCATGTGTAGAGGGAGATTTTTATCACCTTAAATCGATGAATGTGGCCCCGCAATCTTTCATTGTGTGAGATAAGGCATGATAATTATGGTTTCAATTTCGTGATTTTGGGTTACCAAATTCCATCTAACATCAAACTACTACAGGTCCCCTAATGTGGTAATCAAGTCACTCTCTTCCATAGGGGTTAATATTTCTCTACTAATTCTATTATAAGATGCGATGATAGAAAATTAGAGTAGAAATTAATAAAGTAGAGCATGTTCCTCTAAAAATCTTGCTCGACGAATCTTTGTGGGTGTCCTCAAAACATTGAATCCCTTTATGTGTGTGTGTGGGGGGGGGGGGGAGGTATTGATGAGAGGTTGTGGTTTTTGATCAATCTAGTAGGAATTATCCTGGAATATAAGTCTAAAAAGTAGGGGTTATTTGAATGATTAAGATCAACTACATCAGATTGTGGTGGATTGGGCCACCTGATTAGCAGTGGTGTATTCACTAATGAAAAATTGATCTATACCCACTGTTTGAAACTATGGGTATAGCCTATACCCACATTTTCATGAATCATGGGCTCCCGAGGCATCGGGATATCCCCTAATCTATACCCATATTTTAGGAAACTGTGGTTATAGGTTCAGTCCACCATTTCACAGACCATTCCACCATATCATTCACCAATACCCATGGTTTTAAAACCATGGGTATACTTTGACAAAAAAACACGGTCGTGAGATTCGATCCCTGGAACTCTCATTTATACCTTACATGCCTAAAAAATATCCCATTTGTATTATTGGTGTATAGATATATATTTAGTTATACATATTTATATAAACTGTGGCTATAGATAGAAAAACGTGGGAATAGGTGTTCTCAAGAAATATTTTTTGTGCCCTGCGAAGTTTTTTTTCCCGCCATAAGGTGGGAAAGCTATACCCACAGTTTTGTATAACTGTGGGTATAGGTCTTCAAAAAACAACCCTATACCCATGGTTTTTGTTAAACCGTGGGTATAGGTCTCGAAAAAACTACCCTATACCCACGGTTTTTCCAAAACCATGGGTATAGGGTCCCATACTATACCTATACCCACTATTTTGGTAGGTTCCCATACAATACCTGTACCCATGGTTTTGAGGAAAATTGTGGGTATATGCCAATTTTCTAGAAGTGATTGTTGAGTAGTTGGATGAGGTTAGTGTCATGTCTAGTGTGTTCATCAATAACATTCATGAATGATTAAAGGAAACATAATTTCTTTGTCTTCAATAACTAGTTTAAGTCTATTGGAAAATGATATGCGAATAGAGGATTTTCATAGATGTTTGTGTGGAATTTTGGGGAGAAGGATTATATTTCTCTTATTACACGATCTATAGATAATGATGCATGTAATTGATTAGATGATCATGGTAGAATATTTTATATGAATCCTACAGAGTATATGACCTTATAGAATTTCCAGTAATAATGTGGAATATAGTAAAATGCTTAATATTGGGGGTAGCAAAAATAGATTAATTTTATACACCAACCATCTAAAATGTTATTTATATGTGGGGAGTGAATTCTCCCACGATATTTAACCTACAAATGAACTCTTCCAAGATGAATATTAGGGTTTTATAGAATCATGTTTGTCCCACATGGACTGAAGTTGTCTGGATGGAGATTGATTCTGGGTGAAGAGGCTCAGAAATTCCCTCCTAGGGAAGATGAACATTTCTTCATTGTTTGTTATTTCAAGTTAGGTTAGAGTCATTAAAATTGTGAATTAATATGTTTGTTTTATTCAGTACATAATTTGTGTCAATTTCACTTAGATCTCATACCATTATAGATAATGTGAGTACGTGTGATGGTGTGTATTTCCCCAAGTGAATATTTTTTTTAGATTATTTATGGTATAGATTCATATTTTTCCTTTTCTATAAATAAAAATTTATAAGGTGGGGTGGATGTAGTGAATTGGATTTTATCATATGTGAATTATCTCAATTTTGAATTTTTAGAATCTCTAGGACCCGTTCAAGGATAAAATGGTAAATTACCATAGAAGACAAAATAAAAAAAAATGATTTTATGGTTCTGTTGATGATAGGGTGTGGTGTTTACCCTAAATATGATATAACATAGAATTATGAGTATATAGGGGACTTGATAAAAATATATTGTGCATAAAAATATTATTTATTTTTCTTGAATAGGTATATTTGTGATAAAATACTTATATATCTTGAATGGAGTGTCTGGTTTAAAAACCAAGATCACATTTTTATATATAACATGGGTTTTACCCTATTATATTTGTTAGTATCATTCACATTTTGATGCTCATATTTTTTATAATGCTGCTGAATTAATTAATTAATTAATTTGTATAATGACAGAGAAGACCCTATATGCCATGTATTTATAGCATGTTATATAGCCCCTATATGTTTAGTAGTATTTTTTTGAAAACCATAGAGATATATAGAGGATCAATATGATATTGAAGGCATTGATAGAATATTATAGGAATGGGACCAGATCTATAATGACATCAAAAAATTGAAATGTGTAGTCAATGGGATTGAATTGGTGATGAATCTCCATGAGATAGGGATTTTTATTGTCATGATTCACTATACATTTGATTTTTTATATGATAAATCCCATTTTTTATATGTCTCTTCCCTATATTATGGAATGACCTAGTCAAATTACATATTTCTAATGGCTTGGAGTATTACTCCTATTGCATTGTTTTATCAGTTCCATGGTTTTTGCACCTACGATCGATGACTGAGTTTGAAACAACCACTATTAATAATTTATTTTATTTCTTATTATATTACCCCCATATTTATTCATGTATCATTTATATATTTGAGATTAATATGGGTTTTCAACTATCTTGTTCCAAATTGAATCATCATCGAATCTAAGATGTGTGCTTGTTTGTTTGGGATCAACAACAAAGATTGTGTCATTTTGGAAAATTTTAGGATGATGGTGGTTCATCAAAGACAGAAAGTGTCAGTTATTATACCTAGATTTATTTTGATAGGGAATTTGAACTCCCATTTTACGACCAAATATGGCTAACCATTTGAGACATGACATCCTTGGGTGGGGCATTCTACCTAGCTTTAAACCTATTAAGTGGTAAAAATTTTGACAGTGGACAAATTTTTTGATGAAGAGGATGAATTCTGTAATTTTATTGACTATATTAAATTTTGTAAAAAAAAATAATGAAATTCACTGTTACATGTGCTGAGGATACAAATTCTGTGATAGAAAAATATCACATTGTAATGACTCCTAAATTCCAAGGTCATTAATTTTTTTAGTAGTTTGAATTTTGATTCTAGAGTAGAGGTTGTTTACTGAATAGGGATTACAATAGGAAATTTTGTCTTTTGTACATCTCAAGGATATTTTTTTGGATTTGGAATGAGGTATGGTTGGTGTTTCATGTTCTCTAGGAAGCGTAATATCATGGATGAGGTGGCTAACTACTGAATTCCAGTAGCCTACAGTAGTGTGTACAATAAACCAGGAAGGTCAACCTGTGATAAGGATTGAATGATAAAGTCCCTTCATCCTAGTATCCTTATAATTATGAAAGGGTATGGGAATAAAGAATAATTCTATAAATGAATTATTATCTCATAATATTCTTCTAATTGATGTGCTTCACAGTATGACCCCTAGTTGTGTCCTAAATTTGTTAGACGAAGAGGCCCTTCACATTGTGACCCTATTGGTCACATTGTGAATGAGGCATGGGTCTATTTTTTATCATGGAAAATTATGTATTTTTGTGGTTAGATTTTATTAAGTATTTGGGGGGTTTGGTTCATCTATAGAGTCCATTTATTTCCAATTTCCATCCCTCTCCCACCCATGGATTCCCAACGCTTGGGGGATGTTCTTGAGGAGTTTCAGTGGTGTTGAAGTTATGTTTCTTTTATTTTTATCTCTATTATTTCTCCCCATTGTATCCCATTGATTTTATATTGTATTGGCCTAAGGTTTTAGTGCTGATTCCACCAGATCAAGGTGGAATGAGGGGTAGATGAAGGGGATTTCATTAGTCTTGGGTAGAGGAGGTTTCACGAGGATGAACACATGTCATTGGGAGTAGTTTTGATGAAGAAGTGATGATCATTGAGTTTTACAATGAATTTTACTCTTTTTATAATTTAAGTAATTAATTAAATATTTTTATAATTAATTATTTTTAAGTTTTGGAATGATATAGGTGTTTTAGAGTATGGATGTGCTTGGATGTGTCTCAACAGAGCTTGGTGAGATGGTTACTCCATTTTGATGGTAGGTGGCCTCTTTAATAAAAGATCCAATGAATTTTTATTCATGATTTACCACTTCATTATTATCTCATGGGACCAATTAGAACATATATAGTCTAAGGGAATCATAGGGATAGAGGTAGGATGGTGATGGGCCTTCTATAATCCGGATAAGTGAACTTTAGGCAACTGGAATCACTTGGAGACTACATCACCAAGGGGTAAAGGCAATGATTATATTGAAAAGAGACCTTGGGTAGTATTAGTATGTGAGACGTGATGTGGTTATCCTTGGGTGGGATCCCTAGGACTAATTGGGAAATCATGTGGGGAATAGGCCCACTAGAGATAGGTGATATGACCATACATCTCACACATAATGAGTGACACCCTCAAAATGGTGGATTGAGGATTTATGAGCACAACGAGTGGGTTGATCCCTTCAATACTAGACATGGTGTGATGAACAGGGGTATCCTTTGGGTGAAGAGCTGAAACATATCCCATAAGATATATGAGATGGGACCCAGGTGTGGATCATAAGGATTGATCGGGACATAGCATTGATTTTGCAAGGGGAATGGAGAGAGATAGCTCAACACGATCACTGGGTAGTGGGACTAGGATTGAAAAGGGACTTGATGATGTTGGAATGGGACATGAGGTATGGGTTAGAGTATCCTATGGGAATTGGTACCACCAATAGGTGATGTATGTGAGATATTATCTATGAGAAAATATCTAGAATGATTGAAAGGAATATAGTGGAATCCCTGATGGGATAGATGAAATGTGATTAACATGAGGGGCTCAATCTTAAGTGACTGGAACCCTAGGATAAATTAATGAGTTTTGTGATAGATTGCAGGATTTTTGTGTTGTTCCTTTTATCTGAATGTGTGTGATTTTCATAGGTAAAGAACATGATGGGGGAGAGAATCTTGATCCCTAACCCAATATGAGTGAGATGGTAATGGCTGGAATTCCATGGGTGAGATAGAGTCCTCATGTTCATGAATTAGAATATCTTATTTAGTGAGAAGGCTTGGGTTGGGATAATAGACCTTACCTTGAGTGGGTATGGGTCTTGGTAGTAGACCACACCAAGTGAGAGGGATAGGAAGTGGCATGATATGAGATATGAATGATAAATCTACCTCGATTGATAAGGTAGCAGGACAAGATTTAGAAAAATGACTATAACTTGTTTTTTTAAATAGTTGGTTATGACTTTAGATGTCAGATCATACCCTATCCCTTTGAGTGGATGTTAAATGATTTAGGCAATGAACTAACCTGATTTTTCATGTATAGATCGGGTTTGGAAGCACTGGGTGATGCAAAAATGGGATTCCCACATGACTTAGAAGTAGGTATGATTAGGTTCAATAGTGTCTTGGTAAGAACATAATGACTAGATGCCTAGGGAGTCATGGTGTCCTGGTAAATATACAATATATAGGAACATGTGTGACATGTTTACTTTGCTTGTGCATAGACATATATGATGGTTTATACTAGGGGAACTTGGTGAGACCCTACTAATTTATATTTCCCACACCCAATATGGGAACCCTGGTGTGTGTACATACCTTATGTTTGTTTTCATGTTGAGCATAGGTTGTGCAGTAGATCAAGCTTGAGCAGCATGAGGGTATCTCATGACTAGGAGTGTAGTGTGGCCCAAGTATGACAATAGGACCAAAGAGAGTATTTGTTTTCTTTTTTATGATTTATATACAATGGATTGGATCATTGGGAGATTAATTCATATTTTTTTACCATAGGATTGTATATCAACATTTACATGTGTTATAACATTGTGTTTATTTGACTATGTGTACTATTATGCCTATATCATATATATATATATATATATTTGGATATTTTCAAATATTTTATGTCACTAATTTGAGATCATAATCTCCCATTGTGTATATTAGGCCCTCACCACTCATTATTATCCTCTTCCATACATAGAGGCATGCCTTAAGCCATGTTGTGCATTGGTTTAGGCATGGATGAGTGGTCTTTAGATTAGGGTGTTACAAAATTTTATTAGAGTTTTTTTGGTCTTATTAATTAGTCATATGGTTGATAGGTTTTCTAGGTATGTGTCAAAGCTTGTGATGGACCTCTGACCAGTGAGTCATGAACACATTTTTCAATGACAATTCCCGGTTACCAAGGGTATTGGGTTGATGTTCTTAGTTTTTATTGTTATGGTTGAGTGTTTTAGAAGATATGATGATTTTATCATAGGTTGTTATTTATGGATCTAGCTCTTGTCCTATTGGTAGGAGGCTATGTACATGCATCATAATTGTCATGTAGGACTCACATAACATACATGTTCTTATGTGTGATTGATTTCTCTGATGAGAGGTCCAGTTATTAAAGTATAAATAAAAAATTATATGGAATCTTACCATAAAACATGTTAGTGTAATTATACTTAATAGAACCATGATATTTTATCTAATAATAGGTCATGGAAATCCTATTGTAGGATGTTCTCCGGTGGTGGATATACAGTCCCTTTGTGTAAGGGGTATATATAAACCCTTTATTGATTCGTATAAGTATTTAATACCCAAGAAATTATACAAGTATATGAATGTTTTCATTGATTATGGGAACGGTTTCCTTGGATCATTAGGATGTGACTCATGGGAGCATGAATCTACTTGTGTAATCAGATTGTATGAGGGAATACAATCATTGGGTTTGGTTGATATCAAGTAGGATCATGGGTGAGAACCTATGGAAGGGTTATTAGTTAATCAAACTACATAGGGAGGATAGTGATAATTTATGGGGATTTTGGGGGGAAATTCATAGTGTGTGAGGTCAGGTGTTCATTTGTTACAAGTGGTGATTTCTTGAGTTGTTGGTTAGTTAATGATATGTGTGTGGGTTCATTGAGGATTATTCATCTTTTGGATGAACTCGTTTATGTTAGGGTGGTAGTTCAGTAGTGATAATATCACAGGTGTGGTGGTCTAGGGTTTGGTGAGATGGGAGATATCCCTCTATGGTGGGAGGTGACATCGACATTGGATTGGGGTTCCATGGTTTGGTCGACTTGAGGTGGTTCCTTGACAATAATTATCAGGGAGGTGTAATGATGGGACCAATTGGGGTTAGTGCTTGAGGAGTTGTATAAGAGAAGTGATATTATGTATAGCTCATCATTTTCCTTCCAATAGAATGATTCATGTTTTTAGTGGGTTGTTTAATTAAGAGGATGGTGTTCCTGGTGGTCCGAAAATTAATAAAGGTTGGTGTTTTCAATGGTGGTTGGGTTTGAGTGAGACAACCACATCTATTCATTATGTTTAGTAATGTATGGGGCTTGGGCCATAGTGATATGGTGTTTGGGCTTAGCAGGGAAATGAAAACTATACACTTATGGAGGAGAGCATCAAATTGTTCATTGGTGTAGAACCCTCATGTTAGAAGGGTTATCGAGGTTATTAGACCGGTTGGTGGATGGTTGAGGTGGCACCAGGATGCTGGTATATGTGATGATTTAAGGTGATTTGGTTCCTTAGGAAATACCATATTTGGAATTCATATGTCATGTTAAAAAAAGTCCAAATGATGGAATCATGATCAAGGGGTAGTTTATGTGGTCCAAGGGTTAGTCGTATCGGGGATGTTCTAGTGCATGTAGAGAAGGAATTGTGTTTGGTTGGGTCAACTGATGATCTAATTGTGAAATTACACTAATAGGTGGTTTGGATTTTAGTGTTTGTGTTCGAGTAATCTCATAATGACTCCAAGGGTAGAAGAATCATGTTAGGTGGTATGATATCGCATTGATGGGTGCCACTGATCATTTTATGGAAAATTTCATATAGGAGTAAGGACTATTGTTTTTAGGAAAGATCAAATGTAGCGGGGTAGAAATCAGATCATGCATTGCATGGGATCACTGGATGATCATTTTGGTTTACCATTCCTATAGTGGGGAGTGTATGTTTTGGGCACAGTGGTAAAGTCATTTGATGGTATGAATAACTTGGTTTTTATTAGTAAATGATGTGTAATCATTTATTCACATGATCAAGACATCATGTCCAATGAAAAACAATAGATTACTTGACAAGAGTAAAACATAGTAACCAGAAGTAGAGGATCTTCACATGCAATTTATAATTCATTTATAATAAGATTGATAATTTCTTGAACTTGTAATTCATCTTTTATTGATGACCCAATGGAATTGATGTTATCACATCATCATTACACTACAAGATCCAAGTATAGAATCCCTCTAGGGGTGATCTACATGTACACCACAATATCTAAATGACTCCATAGGATCACAAGGTGCTAGCACATCGAATGTTGATCTCTTGTGTTGTTTGTGGTTGATCGCAATAGAATTATTTTCAAGATAGTAAGAAATCTTGATGGTCTCTCACAATCTTGATAAAGGAGAATAAGATAGCACTCCATATCTCTTAATCTCTCTTTAGGGCTTGGGAGAGTCTCCATCCAACATCAATTTTTTATTATTTCAGTAAAGGGGACAAAGGAAACAAGAACAAAACTGGGGATTAGGGGGGCCTAAAGTAATGGAGATTGAGGGCATCCCCTCTGATCAAATTAACCCCCTCAGGCTTAAAGTAATGAATATTAGGAAGAAATTTTATTTTTCAGAGTCTCACTCTATATGTTTTGCACAATGTTTTTAGGAAAGATATACAATTAGATATTTATTATTATCGGTTTAGGGTTGAAAAATCACACACAATCCCCTAACCATCATTAATATTCTTAGTTGACCCCATGTCCATTAATAATAATAATATTATTATTAAAAAATAACACGTGAAACACATAAAAAATATAAATAAATATTATTTATACTATTTCCAATAAGACCATTAAACTCACTCTGCTTTCCTTAATTGACATTTACCGATCCTCAAATAATAAATATTTATAAAATAAATAAATATCACTGCATTATTTGTCGATAAATATGATAAATACTATATTCTACAAACTTGAACATGAATATTTATTATTATTTAACTCAATTATTCTTTATAATAACTTTTTATTAAATTATGGTGATCAACCATACCCTAATAAATATTATTTATTCTGACTTGTTAAATTCAATAATAGAATTTAAATGTGATTGTGGATACACTTAGTGTGTGACCCTCTAGATCTCTTTCTCAATAGCACTAGGAATAACCACCTAAAGTACAAGGTTAGAGTATATCAACATGCCAAGGATGCCATAAAGAAATAAGTTATTGTCACAATGACATCCAACCTTCTACAAATTCTTATCATGTAATATTACCACTTTATCATGATTTCTCTAATCAAAGAGGTTTCATACTGGTGCCATCAACCTATATTCTCCATTAATAAAATATCACTCGTGACTTGCCCAATATATCCTACTTCACCGAGAACATGTTATAGAAACTCTAGAATTTTATACATATTATTACATGATTTTAAGCATAATTAACCATCAAATACAACCAATGATTGTAAAGTCTATTGTTTTTGGAAGATTAGGTACATAATTAAACATCATGAATCCAAAATAAAAACATCTTTTATTTAATCTTCAAAATGAGCTCTTGAATCCATTGAGAACTTATATTAAAATAGAATAACCTATGGAATACATGAATAAAAGGCATGAGATAAAAATTCCAGAAGGAAATATACATATGAATAAAGCATAACACATGGGTTAGAAAGCATAACATGATGACATAAAAAAGCATGGAACAAGAATAAACATATGGAAGAATAAGATATAGAACATGGGATCATGTAATCATGGAATCATAAGAATTTTAAAGTAACATAAAACAAGACTTAATCACAAGTCAAATCTCACTACACATGGAGGAGCATGAGTCATGGCTAACCACGAAGACCATTTCACATGGAGCACGCATCAAGGCTAACCACCAAGACTATTGCGCATGACGTCTCATGAGACTAAACATTAACCAATGAATTAGAGTGTTATCTGAGTGCACCCATTATAAAATTTTAATGAATATGTGTTCAACATGAAGATTCATACATAAATAATCAAACATAAACATAAGGGTTACATGTGGAAAGAATTGGATATCATTATCATGTCAAAAGGTATAACAAAAGGGAATATCATAATGGTGTCCATGAAATAATGGATTTAAATAATACACAGACATTAATAAGGGAAAATTTTCATATATCATGATAAGTTATGTAAAACTGAAGTGAAAACATGTAAGAATAGTGTTTAATAAATATTATAAATAAATCATTTTAGTTTGGTTTAAGGAAAACATTAAATATTCTTTAAAATGGAAAAGGAATAATTGTTTATATAATACAAAAAATGAACCAAGATAGTTTTTTTATTATAAAATTAGTGATTTTAGAAAAATAATGGTCTCTTAAAACATATTATGGAGTTCACTTGAAAATGGGTAAGAAATCCTGATGTTCCCATGAATCAGGTTTTCTTATCAAGAAGAATTGAGAAGGGGATCTTTTTTTAAAACATGTATTTCCCATTAAATAAGGATATATTGATATTGAAACATGATTTTGGGTCATAAAAAAATATATATTATAATTAAATAAAATTAATTAAGCATTATATTTGGGTAAAGAGAGAGAAAGAGTAACCTGAAGGAAAAATGGTGGTTCAGGTAGAACCCCTTACCTTATGTTTGAAAGTGTTCGACACTTAATCTTAATGTCTGAGATAATCAAATTAAATCAATTAATTTAAAAATAAAGAAAATTTTATACATGAATTTGAT
Source organism: Viscum album (assembly GCA_963277665.1). Classification (NCBI taxonomy): domain Eukaryota; kingdom Viridiplantae; phylum Streptophyta; class Magnoliopsida; order Santalales; family Viscaceae; genus Viscum; species Viscum album. The sequence goes on along the minus strand of OY728143.1, from coordinate 1,846,639,814 downwards.
TCATTATAGTTTAATTAATATCATTTATGTTATTTTTGATGAGTTATAGAGTTTAATTTCATCATTCAGGAGTGTTTGTTTTCTTTGGTTTCATGATCGGTTCACTTGTAAATAAGTATGAGAGTTCATGTAGAATGGGTATAATTATCAAGAATTGAAATTATATTTTAGTAATGAACATAATTAGTTGTAAATGGTCTTATATAATATTGTTTTTCTAGATATTATGATAAATCATTATATAACATGTTAATGATAACTGTTTAGATTAATTCTAGCGGTTTTTTGATCACAACAAACTCATTTTATTTTATCTTTTAGTATTATGTATATATGTTAGTTCCAAAACATTAAAAGGTTATAAAATAAATTTTAAAATCTATTTTCAACCATTATAATGGTTTTAATACCATCTTTGAAGGAGGTAAAGGAAAATGAAAATTTTTCATCCTTGAAGGCGATAAATGAACACCTCATGAATGACGTTTTCATTTTTAGAATAAAAGGGAGAGGAGAGGTTTTTAATCATGTATTATTACATTAGAATAATAAAATTTCACTATATATTAGGTAATGGAGTTATCTTGCTATTTTAATGATGGTAGGTGCATATAGAATAAGAAAAGAACTTGAAATGAAATTAAAAGAAAAGGAAAGAGGAATTTACCTCTTCAATTTTGCCTCCTTGAAAACCTCCTTAGGGCATAGATTCTGGTCTTTTGATGAGACCAAGAGAACATAGACACTGGGGAGGGGTTTGGTAATATTATTGGGTATAATTTGGACACAGATTAAATCTTGGAATGTGTGAGGAGAAGATGTGGTGAAGAGTGGTATGTATAGTGGGAGAGATGGGTGTTTTCTCATTATTTTAATCATTAGTTTATTATTGTGGCTCAAGATAAGAAATTGGGTTGATTCCAAGACTAAAAAAATTAAAGAGAGAAGGATAATTCGATATTATGGTTCTTATATCAGTGATAACTGGAGGAATAATATATTTATCTTATAATGTATTTATACCATAAATTACTGTATTTCACTATTCATAAAAAATTCAAGTATTTTAGAAAAATCCCAAAAATTCACCATAATAATTTTTCGATGTGTAGGATATAAAAATGACCTCCATTTTTTGAAAATAATTTTCTAAATACAAGAAATTTAATTTTTAATTTAAATCTTTATTTACTCAAAAAAATACAGATTTTAAAATTATAACAGATTTTATAACATTTTGAAAAATTAATTAAGGTCTCATAAAATTATCCTATAATCATGAGACATCAAAATATTAATTTATGAATAAATTTTATTTGAATAAATTTTATTTTAAATCATTATATTAATTATAAAATTATAATTAAATATTTATGACTTACAAAAATACCAACACTTAATTAATAAAATTTAAAACATTTATTTACTTATACTATGATATAATTATATCATACTTTCATTTATAAGATTCTTAAATTTTATCTATGCTTTTATGGTTATTGTTACTATTCATTTGGATGGTTTACTATTCATAAGTGTTATTTTACTATTCCAAAGTTCAAGTTACTATTTCATCAGTATAGGTTCCTTAACTTCTAGAAATACCTCTTATTTCATTCATTATTCATTTATACAGTTTCTATCATGTTCTCTATGTGATTTTATGTGATTTATACTATAAGAAATAGTTATAAGAATGGATTTTTCCATTGATAGAATTTTGGGTTGTTACATTCTTCCCCCCTTATGAAATTTCTCCTTCAATTTTTTTTCAAACTATGGGAAAAACATGTGAGGGTAGTTATACTTCATTGATTCCTCTAGTTCCCATGTTCCCTCTTCGTACTTATGGTTCCACCATAGTACCTTGACCAGGTGAGTATCCTTGTTGCATAGAACTTTATCTTTGTGGCCCATGATCTTCACTGGATGTCTTAAAAGAGATCATTCTCCAATTGTACCACCTTTGAATTCAGTACATGTTAAGGATCTAGTATGTACTTCCTCAAGGGGGATATGTGGAATACATCATGTAATTGAGACATGGTAGGTGGACATTCTAGTTGATAGTCCATAGCCCTAAAACGATCAAGGATCTCAAAGAGGATAATATACCTAAGACTTAGCTTTCCCCTCTTACCAAATATCATGATCTTTTTCCATAGAGATATGAAAAGTAAGAACATGCCTCCAACCTTAAACTCTGGGTACCATCGATGATTGCATGCATAGCTCTTCTGTCAACTTTGGGTTGCTTTGATGTGATGCTGAATGGTTTTCAACTTTTCTACCATTTATTGGACTATTTCAGGTACTATAAGATTATGTTCACCAACTTCATCCCAACACTCTAGTGTTCTACATCTTTTCCCATAAAGGGATTCATATGGAACCATTTGGATGATCGGGTGGAAACAATTGTTGTAGGATAATTCGACCAGTGGTAGATGTTGTTCCCATCCTACCTTGAAGTCCATGGAACATGTTCTCAACATGTCTTCTAGTGTCTAAATAGTCTGCTCATATTTTCCATTATTTTAAGGATGATAGGCTGTAATGAAGTTCAAATCAGTGCCTAGAGCATGTTGGAGACTTTTTCAGAACTTGTAGGTGAATCTAAGATCTCAATAGGATATAATAGATAATGGTACTCCATGAAACCTTACCACTTATCTGATGTATACCCATACAATTTGATCCATATAGAAGACCTATTGAATTTAGATAAATTGAGTTGTCTTTGTAAGATGATCAATAATAACCCATATAACAGTGTTTCCTCTATATGTCTTCAGAAGTCCAGTGACAAATCCCATGGTGATGTTTTCCTACTTCCATGTTTGTATGTGTAATGGTTTCATCAACCCTTTATACTTTATCCTTTCATCCTTCACTTGCTAACATACTAGGAACTTTTTTGTATATTCATCGACCTCATTCATCATATTGTCCCACCAATAGATATCTCAGATATCTCTATACATATTTGTTATCCCTAAATGAATAGAGATGTTTGATATATGTGCGTCATTTAGAAGATAATTCTCTATCTATGGATTGTATGGAATACATAATCATGACCCAAATCTCATGACCCCTTCTTGATCCATTTTGAAATATGATGATTTCCCTTTTCTCATAGATTTCACCTTCTTCTGAATTTCCTCATTATTTCTTTGAGAATACTTTATTTTATCCATAAGGGATGTATGAGTAATAATTTGAGAAAGTATTGACGACGTTCCTTCCTTAAAAATTCCCATTTTCATCCATTATAGGTCTAAGAAGATTGGATCCTTCTTAATTCTCATCATTGATAAATGTGCATGATCCTTTATACTTAGAGAATCCACTACCTTATTCACCTTTCTAGGATGGTAGTGGATTGAGTATTCATAATAATTGATGAGATCTAACCATATTTGATGGATCATATTAATATTCTTCTATGTGAATATATATATTAGACTCTTATGATCAGTATATATCTCAGAATTCTACCCATAGTGATAATGCTACTATATTTTCAATGAAAAGATCATAGATTCCAACTCCAGATCATGCATGAGATAGTTTTCTCATCAATTTTAAACTAAATTGAGGTATAGGCTATCAATTTATCATTTTTCATTTGTACACAACCTAATCCCTTCTTTGAAGCATCACTGTACACAAAAAAGAGTTTCCCACTTGTCGGTATTGTGAGTACTACTGCAGTGATAAGCCTCTTATTAAACTCTTTCAAACAATCTACACATTCACTGGTATAGAAAAAATTCACTCCCTTATGAGTCATCTTGGTTATTGTGTTTGAAAACCATGATAATTTCTTCACAAATCATCGATAATAACCAGCATAACCAAGGAAACTATGGATCTCTGTTACTGATATTGCCCTGTGCCACTCTTCAATTGCCTTTGTTTTGGAAGGGTTCAAATATATCCATTTTCTAGTGATTACATGCCCCAATAATGATACTTCCTTCATCCAAAAATCACATTTACTATAAGTTTCATAAATCTTCTCCCTTCACAAAGTCTTCAGGGAAATATTCAAATTATCCTCTTGATCCTCCTTGATTTTGGAGTATATATGAGAATATAATCGATAAAGACTACCAAATTTTTTTGAGGTAATATCTAAAGACTCTATTCATTAAATACATTTAAATTAATGTATCATTTTTTAGTCTAAAGGGCATCACTATGAACTCATAATGTCCATACCTTGTTTGAAAGGCATTCTTAAGAATATCTTCCTTTCTCACCTTTAATTGGTGATATATCGACCGAAGGTCCACCTTAGAGAAATAATTGGCACCATGTAGATGATTAAATAAGTCATATATCCATGTAAGGGGATACTTTCTATTTATCATGATTTTATTGAGCTCATGATAATCAATTTAGAGGCACATTGATCCTTCCTTCTTCTTGATGAATAGGACTAGCACACCCCATGGTGAAGCGCTTGGGTGTATAAAAACCTTGTCTAGATTCTCCTGTAATTGATTCTTTATTTCTTCCAGTTCAATGGTGTCCATTATATAAGCTATCTTTGATATAGGTAGAGATCCGGGAATAAGTTCAATTGATAAATCAACCTCTCGATCAGGAGGAAGTCTAGAAAACTCTTTAGGGAACACATCAGTGTATTCCCTCACATTGGGCATGTATTCGAGCATGATTCTCTCATTTATCTCAATCATTTGAGATAAATATGATTTCTCATAAGGTGGTAATATCTACACTTGAGATGATGATTTTGAAGGAGATTCATCTTCCCCCTTACACTAGTACAGAATTAGAGGATGCTTTAGGATGTGAAGAGTGATCTTGCTTTCTCGACAGTTGATGTTGGATTTATATAAATATATCTAATCCATGCCCAATATTTCATAAAAATCCACCAAAGGGATTATGAAAATATTTTTTTCGAGGTTCGTTCAAAAAATATTAACTAGGGAGTATTTATAAACTTTGGATGAAATAATTTCCCCATTTTTTGTTCTCACAGATAACCCAACCTCCAAATTTTGAGGTGTTATTTGAATAGTTATACTAAATATACAAGATACAAAATAATTCATAGAACTAGAATCAAACAATATTTTCACTATTCTTGAATTAATAACCAACATACCTACTAACAAATCATTTTTGGGATCCACCTCAGTAGTAGTGAGAGCATATTCCATTCATATTTTCCTTTGTTTTTGATTACCTCCATCAACCCTTGGCTTAGGGAAATGGTTCACATAATGCCCATGTTCCTTGTAGTTGAAACATTTAACTATATACTGAGTGTTGATATGAATATTCCCTTATTCTTATACATTAATCGGATTATTCATATCCCTTCGATAGTTATTAGTTAGGTTACCCATTCTTCCACATTTTAAACATTTCCTGGTTCCCTTTATATAGTTCCCAAGATGATTCTTCCCACAATTTTAACACATGGGATATTGGGTTTTCTTTCTATCATGGGATTTATTTGTTGATCCACCAATATTAAACTCCATTTTCCTATTTTTATCATCGGGCCCATGAGACCATTGAAAGTCTCCAATATCCATTTCAACCTTAAGGGAACAACAAACAATCTCCTCATAGATATCAAAGTCTCTAATTGTCAATGCTTTTCATAGACTCATCTTTAGTCTACTAAAAAAATGATCCACCTTACTTTCAGTGTTCATGAAAAATCCAGAGGTGTATCTTTAAAGACATGTAATGTTTTCTTGATACACCATGATTGAATCATCTTCCTTCCACTTAATTCCAAGGAACTCTCTTTCCATATTGAGACATTAGAAGAAAATATTTATTGAGAAACATTTTCTTGAATTCCTCTCAATCCATGGAATCAATTTCATCATTGGACTTTGTTTTGTTGATCAATTTCCACCTCTGATCAGCTTCCCCATCAAAATGATAGACCTCTAGCCCAAATTTATCTTCTTCCAAACACTGGAGGATAGAAAATATCTTTTCTATGGAGTTATCCATAGTTATGTAAGGAGGGAATCAGAAGATCCACTAAACATGGGAGGCCTTTTCCACATAAAGGATCTGACCACAACTTTGTTTCTCTTAGAATTAAGAGGTAGTTCCACATGATTCAAGTTATTATTCATAACTTGAGATAGATAAGAAATTATTATCATAAAGTTTTGAGAACCCATTCCAATCATATTTGGAATTTAATTTGGTAAATAGTCTCATTTCATATCACATTTATTATTGGAATGATTTATTATATTTAAAAATATTAACTAAGAAAAACATTACAATTAGGGTGTTTGAATACTTAGCTAATAAGCATATAAAAGGAAACTTTAAACATAAAAGGATAAACTTTTAAATGAAAATTATATCCTAACCTGTGATTCTCTAGGTTTCAATCAAGGTTATCTGTGATCTATTTCCTATCATATTTTCTTATAGGAAATTTTCCCTTAATAATGGTTCGTAATGAGCTTATGAATTTACCAAATCATACCCCCAAGAGTATCAAACTAGGTGAGCAGTAAGTCCCATTGGCGTGTACCAAGTCACCCCAAGTCAAGCCTAGAACACCTGGCCATATTTGTTACTCCTAGGTACATCTATTCAAAAACCACATCCACATGTAGTATCTAGATAGGGATTCATTTTCTTGATAAACCACTTAATCTATACTAACAAAAATTTTGGGATGTTTTCTCATACTTAGTCATATCCCTGATTATTTCCCTAAAGTTTTCTAGTCCTAATACCCAAAATAACTATACATTACTCTGATACCAATTATAGATACCCTATCCTTTACACATATTATTACATGATTTTAAGAATAATTAACCATAAAATACAAAAAGGGATCCTAAAGTCTAGTGTCTTTTGAATATTAGGTACATAATTAAACATCATGAAAAAAAAATAAAAAAATATTTTATTTAATCTTCATAATGAGTTCCTAACTCCATTGAACCCTTATATCACCATAGGATAACCTAGGGAATACATGAATAAAAGGGATGAGCTAAAATTCCCAATAATTAAATAAAACTATGAATAAATCATAACACATGGGTATGAAAGCCAAACATGATGACATAAAATGGCATGGAACAAGAATAAACATATGGAAGCATAACATATAGAACATGGGATCATGTAATCATGAAATCATATAAATGTGGAAGAAATATAAAATATGTCTTAAGCATGAGTCAAATCTCACTGTACATGGAGGATCATGAGTCATGGCTAACCACTAAGACCGTTGCACATAGAGCATGAGTCAAGGTTAACCACCAAGACTATTGCACATGACGTCTCATTATATAAAACATTACCCAATGCATTGGAGCGCTATCTGGGTGCACCAATCATAACATGTTCATGAATTTTTGTGCCACATGAAGATTCATTAATAAATAATCAAACATAAACACAAGGGTTACCCATGGAAATAATTGGGTATCATTATCATGTCAAAAGGAATAAAAAAGGGGAATATCATAATGGTGTCCATGAAAGAAAGGATTTAAATCATACATGGAACTTAATACAGGAAAATATTAATATATCATGATAAGTTATGTAAAACTAAATTGAAAACATTTAAGAATAGTGTTTAAGAAACATTATAAATTAAGCATTTTAATGCGGTTTAAAGAAAAAATTAAATATTTTTTTAAAAGAGAAAGGGAATAATTTTTTATATAAAAAAATGAACGAAGATAGTTTTTTATTATAAATCATTGATTTTAGAAAAATAATGGTGGCTCAAAACATATTATGGAGTTTACTTGAGAACAAGTAAGAAATTGGGAATTTCCCTTGAACTGGGTTTGCTTATCATAAAGAATTGAGAAGAGAACTTTTTTTAAACATGTTATTCCCATAAAAGAAGGATATAGTGATCTAGAAACATGATTTTGAGACATAAAAATAGAATACAAAAGAATTAAATAAATATAAAGAAGCATTATATTGGGGTAAATAGAGAGAAAGATTAACCCGAAAGAAAAATAGAGGTTTGGGTAGAATCCCTTACCTTATGTCTGAATGTGTTCTTCACTTGATCTCTATGCCCTGGATAGTAAAATCAAATTAATTAATTTAAAAATACATAACCTTTTATAAATTAATTTTATTCATTATAGTTTTATTAAGATCATTTAATGGATTTTTTATGAGTTATAGAGTTTAATTTCATTGTTTGGGAGTGTTCATTTTGTTGGTTTTCATGATTAGTTCGCTTGTATATGAGAATAGAAGTTTATGTAGGATGGGTATAATTCTCCAGAGTTGAAATTATATGCTATTAATGAACATAAAGAAGTTAAAATGGTATTATATATTATTATTTTTCCATATATGAGGATGAGTCATTAGATAACATGTTAATGATAATTGTTTAGATTAATTAAACCGTTTTTTGGATCACAATGAACTCATTTTATTTTATAATTTAGTATTATGTATATATGTTGGTTAAAAAACATAAAAAGGTAATAAAATAATTTTTAAAATAATTTTTTAAACCATTATAATGGTTTTAAGACCATATTTGAAGAAGGTAAAGGAAAATAAATTTTTTTCATCCTTAAAGGTGATAAATAAACACCTCACGAACGACGTTTTCATTTACAGAATAAAAGGGGGAGGAGAGTGGTTTGATGATAGATTATTAAATTATAATAATAAAATTATAGTATATTTGAGGAATTAGAGTTATACTATAATTTTTATGAGGGTATTTTTATAGAGAATAAGAAAAAGAACATGAAAAGAAATTAAAAGAAAAGGAAAGAGGAATTTACCTCTTGAATTTCTCCTCCTTGAAGGCCTCATTAGGGAATATGGTTTAGTATTTTGATTAGAAAATGAGATACTATAAGTGAGGGATGGGTATGTTAAGACTATTGGGAATAATTTGAAAAATTCTAAAAGCTTGGAAGGTGTGAGGATAAGAGGTGGTGAGGTTTGATATTTATAGTGGAGGAGAGGAGTTTTTTCTAATTATTTAAATCATTATTTTATTATTTTATCTCATTAAAAGTAATAGGGATGATTCCATGACTAAATATATTAAATAGAGAATTATAATTCGTGATTATGGCGGTTATGAATCAAGGAATAGTGTATTTAACTTATAATGTATTTATAGCGTAAATTGCCGCATTTCACTATTCACAAAAAAATTCAAGTAATTTAGAAAAATACCAAAAATTAACCCTAACCATTTTTCAACTTTTATAATTATAAAATGAACTCCATTTTATGAAAATAATTTTTTAAATATGAGAAATTTAATTTTTGATTAAAATCACCATTTACTCAAAAAAATAAAGATTTTAAAATTATAACTGATTTTATAACACTTTGAAAAATTAGTTAAGGTCTCATAAAATTATCCTATAAATATGAGACAAAAAAATATTAATTTATGAATAAATTTTATGAAATTACATTTTCTTTTAAATCATTATATTTATTATAAAATTTTAATTAAATATTTACGACTTACAAAAATACCTACACTTAATTAATAATTTTAAAACATTTATTTACTTATAATATGATATAATTATACCCTACTTTAATTTATAATATGTCTACATTTTATCTATAATTTTATGGGTGATGTTACCATTCATTTGGCCAGTTTACTATTCATAAGGGCCATATTACTATTCCAAAGGTCAAGTTACTATTTCATTGGTATAAGTTCCTTAACTTCTAGAAATACCTCTTATTTCATTAATTCTTCATTTATAAAGTTTTTATTGTATTATCTATATTTTTTATGTGATTTATACTATAATACATAATTATAATAAGAAAATTTTCCATTGATAGAATTTTGGGTCGTTACACAAGTTACCATGGATTTCTTGAATACATCAAAGTACATGATTCATGATATCCATTAATGACAATCTTAAAGTCTGTGGATCAATATGAATTCTTACAGATAGAAACATTCAATGACACATAGAAATGTGGATTTCTTAATAATGACTATGTTCTCCTAACATCCTATCTTGTATATTACCAAGGAAGAACACCATAAGAAGGTGTCTCAATTTTTTTGATCCCCTGACCTCTAATAACCTATATCGTCTATGTCCTGTTAGAAAATATCATCCAACCATAGAAAAAGATTCAAGAATAATTTTGTGTAACATCTAGGTTCTCATTATAGTGGGGAACTACTATAACCTCTCATTGGGACATATATTCTTAATACATTATCACATAAAAATGTAACGTATAATCATAACAATAATGTGATAAAAAAACTTCATTAATAATGAAAATATATAATCAAGTACCAAACAAGTTATTTATATAGACCCAACTCCAAAAAACTCCCACTCACACTATAGCCAACTTATAATAGCTTCCAGTCCACCTTCTCTCACATAATACTCATGCTTCTACTGAGATAAATCCTTCATTGAAGGGTCTTACACATTTTCCTTTATTGATACTCTACTCACTAAAACTTCAACTTATTGAAAAAAATACCTCAAGAGATAAAATTTATGAAGTATCTTCTTTATCCATTGGTGTGACCTTGGCTCCTTGGAGAGAGACACCACTACCGTGTTATCACAGTAAACTGTGATATGATCCTTACTACTAGGTAGAAAATCAATCTTTTGTAAAAAAATTTGAATCCAAAATACTTCCTTTGATGTATCATAAGTCACAATATACTCAGAATCCACTATATAATAAACAATAAATGGATGCTAAAAACTCTTTTAACATATAAATCATCCATTGAGACAAAATGAATATACAGACTGTGACATTAGATCATTATGATCTATCTAAAATCTAGAATTTTTATAAACCCTAATGACTATCTCTTTATTTCTTCTATATACCAGGAACATATCCTTAGTCTTCCTTAGATACTTAAGAATAACCTTAACAGGAGTCCCATTTTTTTCACTAGGATATACTTGATATCTTTCTACCATGATCAAATCATAAGAAACATCAACCCTCATACATGATATGACATATGTGATAGATCTAATTATAGAAGCTTATGGGATCTTACATGTTATCTCTCTTTCATCTTGTGCTTGAGGACACATTTTATTAGAAAGATGCATGCCACGTGACACTAGAACCAATCCTCTATTGGATTGTCACATACTAAAACTCTTCAGTAATTCATCAATTTATGCATCTTGACTTAGTCCTATAAGCCTCTTGGATATATCATTCATGATCTTGATCACTATAATATAGGATTCTTCACCAAAGTCCTTCATGGGGAATCACTTTCTCAACCATACCTTAACATCTTTTAAGTTTGGTATATCATTTCCAATTATTAATATGTCATCAACATATACTACTATGAAAACAATTGTACTCCCATTAAACCACTTGTAAACACATGAATAAAATTCATTCTTAGTGAAATAAAATTAATTTATGGTATCATTAAATATAATGTTCCATGACCTGGATGATTTATTTAATCTATAAAAATATCTATGCAACTTTTATACCTTTTTGGTATTTCTTGGAGTCATAAACCCTTTTGTTTGTGTCATATACACAAACTATTAAAGGTTTCAATTAAGGAATTCAGTTTGACATCCATTTTTCAAATCTCAAAGTCATGGTAATTTTATATAGTAAAAAAATTCTAATGGATTTAAACATGGAAATTGGATAAAATGTTTCATCATAGTCAATTAATTGATTTTTACTAGAACCTTTATCTACTAGTCATGCTTTATTGGTGTTTACTTTAACTTTCATGTCTATATTACTCTTGAATACCCATTTATATCCAACAGTCTTTATATAAACTAGAAAACTGATTAGAACTCAAACTTGGTTCTGATACATGAAATCCATCTCAGAATTCATGGCTTCTTTCCATATTCGTGCTTCTATGCTCTCTATTGCCTCCTTTTAGGATAAAGGATCATTATTGTCAATTAGTAAAGAGTCACCACTGTAGGTTAATAGAAAACAATATCTATATGGTTCTCTTACCTCTATAGCACTCCAACATAGCACTTGTGTATTGGGAACAAATTATTCCATGGGGACCTATGGAGTTGGTTTATATACCAACTCTTGTATATCTTGAGAATAAACTCCATTGAAGTCAATATTTCTCCCACTATCCTCCTTTTGGATGCACTCTTTTAAATTAAAATGGTATGTCTTATGACAATCACTTTCTTATCTAAAGGGTCTTATAGATAGTATCCCCTTGTTTCCATAGGATTCCCCATAAAGATACACTTCATGAATCGAGGTGTTAGTTTGTTTCTTGAGATAGCCTTAACAAACACCCCACAACCCCATGCATGAACATGTGACAAAACAAGTTTCTTTCTACTATATAAGTTGAAGGTAATATTATTTTCTACTTTATTTAGTACTTGGTTTATTAAGTATAATTTCTTCTGTAATGAATATCACTAAAAGGATAATAGAAGGCTTGCATGACTCATTATCAACCATACCAGGTAAAAGGTATAGTTCCTCCTTTCACTAACACCATTCCACTATAGTGTATAAAGTAGAGTGAGTTGAGATAAAATCCCATGATCCTATAAAATGTTGATAAAGCCTTTGTTAAGATATTCACTACCTCGATTAGATCAATGTTTCTTTATATTATTACCAAGTTGATTCTAAACCTCATTTTTGAACTCATTTAATTTCTAAAAGGATCTATACTTATACCTCATTAAGTTAATATATCCATACCTACTCAATTCATCAGTAATATTAATAAAGTATGAGTACCCACCTCTAGAATCTACTTGAAAAGGTTCGCACACAACAGTGTGTAACAAATCTGGAAGCTCTATGGAACTTTCACCTTGACCACTAAATGGTGGTTTATATATCTTAAATTGTAAACAAGTGTGACATCTTTCAACTGGATTAAGCTCAAAAGAGTCTAAGTAATCATCATGATAGAGCTTTTTCAAATGCTTCTCATTTACATGACCAAAATGGGGATGCTACAACTGGATGTTAAATGTGTCATGTGTATTTGTTTCATTATATATTATAAAATATTTGGTTTTTTTAATTTAATATATAAATATCATTATTCAATTGTTCTATACCACAATATATTCTATCTTTATAAAAGTTGCAACATTTATTCCAAAAACTGAAAACAAATCCATCCATGTATGAACAAGAAATAGAAATAATTTTCTTGGTAACACTGGGCACATATGATGCGTGGAAGATTCCATCCGATCATCCATTAAATGGTATAGTGCTCTATTATAATGTGTTTAATATCACTCAGGTAGAATACTCGATAATTGTACTATATTTTGGATTTAATTGTTTTTATTTTGTCTTTTTGAAGTGGGGTGGGGGGGAAGGGGTTATTTGTAGTGTTTAGGTGAAATTATTGATTAATGGATTTAATTTAACTATTTAATAAATATTGGTATTAGTTAATTATTAGGTATTTAATCATATGATAAACTTGATATTTTTTATATATTTCATTAAATTAACACCCACTTCACAAATCGATTTTGATGGGAATTCCCAAATATTGAGGATTTCATCCAAACCTCAACCAGGGTAATGATATCAATCAGTAATTGTTTATGGAAGTGTATCTATGGTTATAAAATACATTTAATCCAAATGTTAAACTAATATTGTCATTAATCCATGACATTTTAAGTTTTAACCTACACAATATCAACCTAAATAATATTTAACGACCAAAATCTCTCTATCACTTAACATCCCCAAATTATGAATCATCCCAAAGGATGATTTACTCATATGTTTATATGGTTAATAATCTAGTTTATAATGTGTATAGTGATGATTTAAAATGAAGATAAAAAGAACTGGACTAGAAAAGAGTTGTACGTCAAACATGCACACGAAAAAGAACATGAAAACGAAGAGTGGAGGAGAGGTTTCTCAGGTAGAAACATGAGTTTGGTAGGTAATCACAGAACTTTTGAAAGGATTTGTTCATTACAATGTATCCTAATATGTTCAATAGTTCCAACCCCTTGCAAGGATAAGAGGGGGATGTATTTATAGCCTAAGGTAGTAGAATGTTTGCCTTCCAAAACCACCACTCAAGTTGGATCGATTGTCTGATCATTTAGAAAGATAAATCACAAGATACATTCTTATTAAAAGTTAATATATGGATGTGGATATTTTATACTCTAAATTTGGTGTCCATTTTACTTTTGGATCCCATGTTATGGATATTTTTTAAAACCATGTGCTACTGTCCATAATTATCCCATATTTTTACATAGTCTGAATGTGAATGGGTTATAGAACAGGAAGATGACTTAATATCAAAACCAATTATTCTAAAAAGTTTGTAACAAAAATATAGTCTTTCCACCCATATAATTTCAGCTCAATTATATGATTTTATTGGGATAAAATTCAATAATTGTGGCTATAGTAAAATTCCATTCATAATTATGGGTTGTAATTTCATGCATCAATTGGGCCACTTATTGGTTGAGTTTTGACACAAAGTTTTTATAGAAGATGTTACTAGATATCCTATAACATAATACGGAGTTTCATCAAATTTAGGTTTCTGTATTGAGCCCAAAAATACAATCATCATAAATGGTCTATTTTTCTCTATAAATTCGGTGGGCCTTCTTGTGGCTCTATATGGCCTACTATATGTTTGAATTATCCAAATATCCAGTTGACTGTTTTTTTGTAAAATGAATAAAAAACACTAAAAAATATTAATCACATAATTTGGATCATTATTTTGAAATACATGATCACAATATTAAACTGACTCGAATATGGATTAATTTAAACAATGATAAAAAAAATTATATTTAATATTAAAACATTTTCATTTGACACTAATTATAAATATTTCCTTAAAAATATATAAATTACATAGATAAAAAATTTATGAATAAATGAATAACATAAAACCCAAACATAATTAGTCTTGTGCATGTCCCCATGTAAAAAAACACAACAACATAACAAAAACATTTTCACTCACCAACAAATATTAAAATTTTTCTTTCACTAATCAGGAGAGGTTTAGACTAGTTTATTCATCCATAAATAATTACACCACAATTTTTTACTGTAATCACGTGTAAAAAAAATTCATTTTTAGGTTCAAATTTGGAATTGGAAAATGTGGGCACTCAAAACTCACTCCACTCAAGATGATGAAATATTTTTCAATGAAGTTCACTCATTCACTAACCAAAAGTAAAAATCATAAAGTTTGTAAGATATATAAGCTTTTATCCCCTATTATAAAGTGAACAATAATCAATAGGTATTTTTAAGGGTTTTTGTTGGCTATGGGATTGTAGGAATATAATGGATGAAAGAAAGGAAAATATGAGGAAAACACCAACATGGAAAAATCAATGAATAAATTTTAAAATGAGACATAGAAGAAAATGGGAACAAATATTTAGGGTAATAATGTGTCAATAAAGATAAAAAATAGATAATTAGAAGATAATGAAAATATGGAATATATAAAAAACATAAAACTTCTCCTAATGACTCAAGAAAACATGATACAAGTGTTCTATTTTCTTTTTTTTTCTTTTTTTGGATCTTCACTTGGAATAAATATTAAACTCATATCTAAAACATAATTTTATCTCATTATGAAATTAATTTTAAATGTTATAATAAGATCCAAAGTTGAGGAATATTGGTTTTTTACATGCCCACGACACAACCCATTCTTTTAATTTTCTTGTTTTTCACATTTTGTTTCATTTTTTGAACACTTTTAAATAACATTTGTAAAAAATGTCATAAACATAAATCCATTACCAAGATTCACCAAATTAAAACCTATACCCCACACTTAAATGGATAATTTCCATCAAGCATATGATGACACATTGAGAATCATGTAAAGCATGCCCAAAATAAAATCCATTCCCCCACACATAAATTTCAATAAACCATGAAATGAAAATGCATGTATATGTTGGATGGGATAAGGTTTTTGGAATTTAATTAGGATATTAAAAAATTTATTCTTGGGATCAAAGGTAATTTCAAAAGGAGGATGAATTTCAATGTAATGGGAGGCCATTTGGATATTTTGTAACTCTTGTAGTTCAAAAAATGCCTCTATAATATTAATGAACACCAATATAGGAAATTAATATCTATGGTATACAAACTAAAGACTCACAATTATGGTTTAAAAACACAAAACATGAAATGATGGTCATAGGTGAAAATGGAATGAAAGCTAAAGTTGTTCCTCGTGCTGGGGGGAGAATCCTTTTCCAATAAAAAATGTGTAATTCAAAACTATTGGTCTTTACAAAAAATTATTTATCTAAGTATATTATAAAAATAAAATATGATTGAGATGAAATAAAGTCTTTAGACTCCCTAAAATGGTTAAAAAAATATTCAAAATTGGATAGTGCTTAATTATTTCCCTTTTTTGTTGATATTCTTTGTTTTTGGGAAATCTACCCACAGAAAAGAGGGAAAAATGATATAGTGGATGAAGAAAGTGGTAAAAAACTGAGAGATAATGTGAGAAGGAAATATGAATAAGAATAAAGAGAGAGGACGAGAGAGAGAGAGGAGGAAGAGGAAGAGGGAGTCAAAGGGAAAGTGGTGTCCCTGGTTTGGATTTAGTGGGTCACTGTCTCCATCAAATAGTAGGTCTAATACAATAGTTGGGGATCTGATGGAAGTTGATGAGGTCCTTAATGTGTGGGTCCTCTCATGGTGATGTTTTAATTGACACTCATTAACTATAAATTTCCTTTTGGAAGGAGGGTCTTGTACTTTAACTACATCAAATGGGTAAACATTAGTAACAATAAATGGAACTTCCCAACAAGAAGTAATCTTACCTAGGTAAATACAAAATCGATAATTGAAAAGAATTGACTTTTATCCTTCAAGAAATTCTTTTCTCAGTATGTGCTTATCATGTAGTAACCTATCCTTTTCTTTGTAGATATTGGAATTTTCATAGGAATCAATTCTAAGCTCATCTAATTCATTCAACCGCAACGTTATCACTTCATTAGAATTTTAAAAATCAAAATTATAATTTTTCATAGACTAAAATGAATTATGTTGGACTTAAAATTTTAAATGAATTGATTTACCAAAAACTTTTCAAAAATGACACATCATAATGAGTGTCTTATAGGAAGTTTGATAAGCACAAAGCACTTAACTAAGTCTTTTATAATAGTATTTTTTTGGGATTAACAATTTTCTTAAGAACTCTCTTCACTTCTCTATTGGAAAGTGCATCTAAGACATTTTTTTGGGTGTGATATGAAGTTTATGTTTTCTATATAACCCAATTTTTTTCAAAATAGTTTCCTTGGTTTGATTATAAAAATGGTTCCTAAGTCACTTACCAAGGTATGAAAAGTTCCTTATAGATGGAAGGTATGGGTTTTGAAGAACTAACTAACAGTATGTGAATCATCCTTTCTAGTGGGTTTTTCCTCGATACACCTAGAAACATAGTCAACCATAAGAATAATGTATGATAATCCATTGGAAGGGGGTAAGGTTCCCATGAAATTGATTTCCCAAACATAAATGATCTCACAGGAGATTAATGAATATTGGAGAATTTCATTTCTTTTGGAAATCATTCCAAAATCTTGGCAAGTGGGAAATAATTGATAGAACTCATATGAGTCCCTAAAGAGTGAAGGCTAGAAGAATCCTAAGTCAAGGAACTTTTTGGAGGTCCCTTTTTGTATGAAATGGACAACTCTAGGAATTGAGTGAAAAAATTCAACAATCTAGGAATGTTTATATTTATCAAAACATCTCGTAATCATCATGTAATCCCTAGTTTTACAAAGTGTATTATCTTCCAAAAAAATATTTTGAATCAATTTTCATCTTCACTTTTTGTTCTTTTAATTTTTTTAGGAAAAACACCATTAACCTAGTAATTTACAATTGGGGGATACCATGGCGAATTTGGAGTGAGATATAAAATGTGTTCATTGTGAAATTCAGGATCAATATTTTCATAATTATAAGTGTAAGAAATTATACTTAGGTTTTCATACACATTTTTTTCTTTTCCTAGTCTATCTTTGATATCAACGTCAAACTCTTATAGCATTAGTTTCCCCATTATTAGCCTTGGTCTGTAATAAATTTTATTTAGTAAGAAATTTAAAGATGAATGATTTGAAATGATGGTTATTTTGGAACCTAAGAGATAAAGATAGAATTTATCCAAGAGAAAACCAAAGATAAAGGTTCCTTTTCTGTGAAAACATAGTGAGATTGAGTTTCATCCAGTGTTTTTGAGGAATAATAGACGACATGAGTAATTTATTCTCTTTGTTGACCAAGAATTTCCCTAATGGACCTATCAAAAGAATCACACATCAATTATAATGTAAGGATTGATATGAGGGATGGATTATCAGGTAATATTTAATAACAAATTCATGTTCAAAAAAATAACTCTTATAAGACTCGTCTAAATAAAATTTAACATCATTCTAGAGTAGCTGAGTTAGTGGGAGGAAATCTTACCGAAGTTATGGATTAATCACTAGTAGAAACCAGCATGACCAAGGAATAATCAAATTTCTAAAATTGATGTGGGTCTAGAAAGTGATTGGATCACCTCGATATTATACAGATCAACTTGAATACCCTCTTAAGAAATTATATGTCCTAGAACAATCCCATTAGTAACCATGAAGTGAAAAATTTCAAAATTCCAAACAAGGATACATTTTACACACTTTTATAGGACTAGAGAGAGTGAATATAAGTAGGATTCAAAGGAATCATCGTAAATGGTATTTTATTCCATGAATATCACCATGAAATTTTAAATGAATTTAGAATAGATGCTCACCATACACCTATAGAATATTTTTTTATTATTGAAAAGGCCGAAAGGCATTCTTCTATATGTATATATTCCAAAGGGTTAAGTGAATGTAGTATTTTCTTGGTCTTGAGGTGTGATTAGGATTTTTAAGTAGCTGGTGTATCCATCAATAAAGTAATAATGAGACATTATAGATAATATTTATAGAATTTTATCAAGGAAAGAAAGAGGGTAGTTATCTTTTTGTGTTTTAGCATTCAATTTCCAATAATCGATGCACACACACCATTTTTTTTCACTCTAGTTTACCACTTCTCAATGTTCATTTGTAACAAAAGTTATCCCACCCTTCTTAGGAACTACTTGAATTGGACTAACCCATTCACTATCAGAAATTGGCTAGATAATACTATCTTAAAGAAGTTTGGTAATATCTTACCCAAATATCTCAATTATGAGTGGATTGAGTCTTCTTTGAGGTTTCCTGATTTGTTTGGATAATTATTTTATATGGATTTGATGCATTTAAAGGGAAGATTTAATTCTTGGTATATCATCCATGGTCTAAAATATGCCCTTTTTCCTATAACATATGAACAAGTTCAAACTCCTTAGTTTCAGTAAGTAAATTAGAGATAATTACAAGGAAAGAGTGATCATGGAAAAGGAATGTATATTTCATGTGTGTATAAAGAGGTTTCATATTAGTTTCATCCTTCATTTTTGGGTTATACAAATTATTAATAGATTAATAACTTGTAGTTGGTTTTGATTCATTTTTATTTGTACTACCTAAGGTGTATTAGTAGAGATCAGAGTTGATGTGGAATTCCAAGGAGTTTAAAACATCATTTAGATTGATGGAGTTTATAAATTAAAGGTCAACATCAACTTTTCCATTTATGACTTGGTTAATTATAGTGAAAATTTTACAAACTCCACCCTCATTATGTCATGAAGAACATGATGGAAGGAGGTTCAATAAACTCTCAAAAGTATCCTCAAAATAATGGATAGAAAATTTAGAGTGATCTTATGATGGGAATCGTATGGCTTGAAAAATATTGAACTTGTCCAGTTGGTCACCAAATTCTATGGATAATATTCCTACATTGACATTAATTTTAGTTCTATATTTCATGAGGAATGGTCTTCCTAGAATTAGGGGAGATTAAGAATAAGGTGTCTCACCTCCCATGTCAAGTAAATAGAAATAATCTTGGAAGATAATATCATTGACCCAAATAAATAAATCCTTAGTTATTCCCTCAACAATAAAATTTAATCAATTATATAACTGGATTAAAATACTCATTGGGTGCAAGGGACCTAGAACAAGGTTAGATAATATGTATTTGAGCATTACATTAACAAGAATCCTATGTTTATGAGTTCATCATAAAATTTAGAAATCCCTATTTGGCATGGAATTATAAAGGTCCGTGGATATTTTCACTTCATGGGAATAGACTATTGTGTTGAAACATTTTCAAAAGTTCTAAGCTATATCTTAGGGTGCACATTTCCTTAATAAATGTTTCATACTTAGGGATTTGTTTGATGTCATCTAATAATGGAATTTTGAATTCAACATGTCTAAACAAGTCGGTCATTTCAGAATCTAGTTCAAAGGGATTATTAGGCTTAGAGACAGCTTGAGGATAATTAATTGGGTTCCATGGAGGGATGGAGGGAGGTGAGTTCGTGGATTTAGGTTCTTTTATTGGCCTTTTGTTTTTTTCCATCTCAACATATAATTGGGATTTAGAGGATTCATCACGAGGCAAAAAAATTACTTTCCAAATCAAAGTGGAATTTCACTTATATTACCCTTGGGGTTGGGAAATGGTTAAGCCAGGAGTTGGGAAGAATTGTATTTTTTCTACTGGATTAAGTGGAATGAAAGTTGTATAATTTGATTTTAATTGTTTTTTAGGCTAAAATGGGTGAAGGAGACAAGATATTCTAGAACACATTCCCATGGATTATTAGAATAAGAGGCATGTCTTGCATTATGATTACCTTGATTTGAAATCTTGGGAAATCGATTATATTAGGTTGGGATTGGTAAGGGTCACTAGGATATTGGAAACCAGGAGGATAAATTCTCATTTGATGTTTTATAACAAAATGATAAGGTTTTTGGATGTTACTACGACCTTGAACACAATGAAATTGGTTTGTAATTTGAGGATTGAATTGAGGGGGATGAGATATGAGATTACCATACCTTAATAATAGGTTATAGGTAGAAGAGAAGGGATCATAGTGGGGTTACCTAGAGTTTTTAATGATCTGACTAGGTTGTTTAGGGTTGGTGTTCCTTTAAGAAAATTCTATTTTGATCTCCATTGGACTAGAATAATCTGATGGATCATATTGTATTTGTGGAAATATGTCATTCGGATGAGATAGTTAGATAAAAATTCCGCAATTTTTATAGTTCAAGGGAACTAAGATTGTGGAGAAGATGAGTTTGGGGATTTTGGAAGATATTTCTAGTTATTTCATAAGACCTTTAAACTCTTTCATCTTGGCGGTCATCTTGCTAGGATCAATGTATTTATTCTCTTGGACATGTTTCACTTGACAATGTGATCGAGTATGTAATATTTGTGTATTTGCATCCATGTTACTTAAGAGATCTCATAAAACTATAGGAGTTTTTTTAATAGTATAATTTCTATTTATGGAATCGATGAGAGTTCTATCTATATCCAACAAACCATCATATAATTATTGGATCAAGAGATGGTTAGAGATTTGGTGGTGTAGGAAATTTACCATAATATTTTTGAACCTATCCCAGTAATCATGTAGTGATTCATCAATGAACTAAAAAATACAACTAATTTTCTTTCAGATAGAAGAAGTTAAATAAACATGAAGGAATGTTTCTAAAAATATACACTTCATGACATTCTATGAGTTTATGGAACTGGGAGGGAGGTAGTAGAGCCATGATTTTGTGAAGTCATATAGGGAGAAAGGGAATGCTTTAATTTTGATTTTTTTCTTTAGAAAACCCTAGAGGTTTCATATTAGATCATATAACTTGGAACTTTTTGAGTTGAAGTTGAGGATCCTTACCGACTAGACCATGGAAATGAGGAAAAAGAAAATTGAAATAGGATTTGAGTTTGAAATCAGCTTTGATGTTTGGATATTTAATACCAAGAGATTAGTAATTAATATACGAGGAAGTGAGTTCATTAAGTGTTTGTTACCTATGATTGTCTATATCTAGATCAATTGGATGGGCAATGTTTTGAATACCCTGAATGTTCCTCCTAAGTCAGAGAAGAGTTTTTTGGTCGATTTTAAAGTAAAAAAATGAAGGTTTTTTTTGAGGCCATGAAGCATTCAAAGTCACTCAAAATTTTCTTTTTAGGTGAATGGTGGTAAAGATAGGGAAGGAGGGTTTTCTATGTGTGTGTTTTTTTCAGATTTTTTTGGTTCTAGGTTTTGGGTTTTTATTGATATTTTTGTTTTCTTTTTTCAAAAATAAAAAACAACTGACTACTAATTGCACCATCCCCCACAATAGTGCTATAAAATCCCAGGTTTTGAATGAGTCATTTTCTAGGTAAATTTTAATTTCTAATTTTTTGGTTGGACTAACCTATTTTATTGATCTTAGAAACCTCATTACAAAATTTATTTTTGACCCAAGACCTTGTTTTAGGTGCGGTTTATGTTTTTGTGGAAGTCTCAGGGGTTTGGAAAAAAACTGGAGGAAGAGAGAAAGACCCATGATGCTAAAAGCTACTAATAGCCAATTACGCAATGTGTAATTAAATACATAGTGTGTAATTATTTTATATCATGAGTTTTTGAGGCATACCTATAAAAACCCCAAATTTACATGGAGTGTAAATTCCCATAGAAGTTTATTTTAAACGGGGGTAGCAGGCTTGACCCCACTTTATTTATTTTCTCCTCCATGGATAGAGGCAATGACCAGTAGCTCGTGCACCCCTCTATCCCTCACCTAGGGATCTTGATAAATCTACTGTCTGGACTCGGGTCTTTGATCTGTCGTTGTCTACATATCCTTCTCGATAAGTCCTTTAATCATGTATCCTCTTTCCTTACATGATCTCACCATACGGAGCTCAAAATATGTGCGAGATGTTTTACTATATTTTTAGGATGTTGATCTAAAATGTCGATTTATTCCAAACCATATCGAGTTAGAGGCTGATATCAGATGAGCGAGCATCTAGTAGTATGAGATTTGTGGTGATCATTTTTCTTTGCAAATTTATGGTTTTTTTGGGGGTGTGTCCTTGAGCGTGCCTTTGGGTAGATTGAGTGATACCCTAATTAATTAATGCCTTTCCTTTAAATTAATTATGATACCATGTAGGATTCTTCTAAGAATTCCCTAGCCTTCACTTCCATGATCGAGCTGGGTATGGGGTTTGAGACAACTTGGGAAGTTAGGACGAGTGCGATTATTTAATTAAAATGGGTTATTTTAATTATATGAATTATATTATGCCGTTTTTATGAATTAACGAGTTCCATTGGAATGTGACATGCTTGGTACAAGGATTTAGATAGAATTGGACATCTAGTATAAGGTGATGTAATCATCAGGTTGGGAAAGGCCCAAATTCTATGGGTGATGCTAATCACAAGTTGGGTGACTTGGTCATCGGATTGAGGAAAAAATCCTATCAAATTGTTGGAATAGACTGAGTGATTCGAGGTGGTGTTGAACATCATACTGAGTGACACGGTCATAGAGGAATTAGGTGTCATATGATGCATCTTAGGTTATCTTTTGGTGATTTATGGTCACCTGTATTGGACAATGCTCCGTTTAGAGTCATGTGCACATAAGGGGACTCTGATAATGAGGTGGTATTGACCACTCGTGTGGGTAGAGGCCTTAATTATATGTGAATTAGGGTGGTATTGATCACCAGCATAGTTGGATGTTCTTATCATAGAAATCCACATGGATGGTGAGGACCCATCAGTTGACAGTGTTGAGGCCATTAGTTGGGGGGATAAGTCTCTTTGTATACTAAGGTCATTGGGCCAAGACGATTTAGAGGACATACATTGTTGTACCTTAGAATTTCAGGATTCAAGTTGATGGGATATCTCAAGCAGGGTTCTGAGGGACCAGGTATTTATTATTTTGGAATTCCTTTTTTGGACGTCACTACTTATTCTGAACATGAGGAGTTAGTTGGCATGAGGTTCCAAGTGATTCTATTTAAGGTGGAACCTAAGGGTTTACTTAGATTGATTTACATCAAGGGATTCCTTGGGAATAGGATAATGATCCTCTACACTAAAATGTACCAACATTGGCTGAAATAGGTGATCACTTCCTTATAGCTAATGAGAATAAGGGAAGCAGGTTATTATTATGAATGTATGCGGTGTTGTTTTATTATTTACCATACACTTGCTTAATAAAAGATGTAAGATAGAAACACATTGGTGGTGGCCTACTAAGATTCTTTCTCACACCCTACACGGGCCCTTCGGGATGGGTGTAGAATTTATTTATTTTATTTAAGGTAAATTTTTAGGATTGGGAAATGGATATTAGTGCTTAAGTTAGTATGGGATGTAAGGAAAGAGACCATGGGTTCTTGCCTCTATTGGAGTTTCTTTTTTTTTTCTTTTCTATATGAGAATACTACTTATATGTATATACTGAGGTCATCCATTGGTGGAGTTATGCTTATTTTATGTATATCCTATTATGTATATTTTTTTTGTTTTATTATCTAAAAATGGAATGTTTTGATGTTTAATTTTTCAAATGGAGGCTTCGGTTTTTTTGTTATTTCTTATGCTTCTACTATGGGTGGGTTATTGGTTCAGTATGTTGGTCTCTTTATTTAACTGATATATCTATTAGACCATTATTATATCTTTACCAGAGGTTATAGTCTCCCAACTATCACCTCTTTACTCCCCCACTGCTAGTCGACATCCTTTGTCATTTAGGATGGTGTGCTTAATGTTCAGCGACACTCAGTCCGAAGTACTGTTTAGGTGGATAATCGGTTTAGGGAATTAAATTGGTATCAAAGGTGTTTGTTGTAACTATTTATTGGTCTTAATAGTTGGGATATGGTAGACCAGATATTTGGATATTGTTGTAACTAGGTTATGAACTCATGTTTGGGTGGCTTCAGTTTCATTCACGGGGGACTGACCAAGTTTCCAGGGGTGGGAATTGTTTTTCTTCTTTGCTGGTTTTTAAAGTTGATATGATTTTCATATTGAGTGGGGAAGATGGATGTGAAATGTTAGGTTTTATGCTATGAGACCCCTGACTTGGTATGGTAAGGGAGGAACTTTAGACCCTTGGACCGATAAGGCAAGGGGTGTTTGTTTGTTCTTTATATAGGCACATAGGAATTTATTTGTATATGCATGTGATGTGATATAAATTACTTTGTGATATGTGATGTGATGCATATGTATGGGCCTAAATCTTATAGGACCAGGCATGGATAATGATGTGGGGTGATGTTGATCACTAGGCTGGGTGATGACATCCTCAGATTGAGGTGTCATGGTCCGTGAGGAAAGGTGTGACCTGAGGCATATGTGATACCCGGATCTGATATGGGCGGGTAACGGTCTGTGAGGTAGGATGTTGTGAAACATAGTTTCCATGAGGGATAATAATGTTAGTTATATTGTTCTACCTATTACTACTCTCCCTATCCACGTTATATATATATATATGTATGTGTGTGTGTGTGTGTTATATTAGTTGTCTAACCATGGTATTGGTATTCAACAAGATTCCACCTATATGGGATCCAATGGAGCATTAGGTGGGTGGTGATGTGGTGTCATAGGCGCACGAAAATGTTGAGACCTTAGAGGGTCAGGATGATGCCCTGGAGGGTCAAGAAGAACATGAGCCATAGGTACATGATCTGGTATAGATTCTTGTGTAGTAGGGGAAGCCGCCATATTTGATAGATTTAGGGTCATGGCTTGACGATAAGCTCAGAGTGAGCTTGGTATGTGTTATCCAGGGTGTTGACAGGGGAGCTCAAGGAGCATAGACTTCGATAGAATATCTGAATCGAGATTTCTAGTCACAGTTCCCACTACTATTCAAGGGTGAGGGTGGACTACGGGTGGTTGAGAACTGGATAGAGTTATTGTAGATGATATGTAACTAGCTTGAGACACCCCCATACCATAGGGTGAAGTTGACGATGTACATACTTAGAAAACTATCCAAGCACTGGTGGGATGTACAGGTTCAGGTAGTTCGAAATGAGGGATTTAACTGGAAGGATTTTGAGTCTAGGTCCTTCAATCACTTCTTCCCAAAGACATTGATGGAAAAAAGAATGTAATTTCCCATAATTTCCATATAATTTTTTTATTATATGGAATTATTTTGAGACCTTGAAATCTAACGATGCATGATTTCGAGACCTGAAGTTCCCGGAATGATCCAACAAAAAATGTTAAGTTTAAAAAATAGCATGTGAGTGTTTTTCATGAAAAAGTGGAATAACTCTTAAACGGGTGCTCAGATCAGAAATATGAGGGCACCGTTGTGTTCAAGATGGCAGGTTTACCCTAGGTGTGACATAAGTTTAGTTGACAGAGGCCTCCAGTGGAAAAACCATAAAATGGCATAACCGTTAATAAAAATATTAAATAAAATTATTTTATTTTTCAAATGCTTATAAATCATGAACAATAACTCGAATTGAAAATCCGAGACCACCGATGAACTCATGATGGTATTCTTTCTTAAGATTGATACTAACATTGGCCAGTGTGGGCCACCAGTGAATGTCAGTTTTTGGTTGTAAATAAAATTATTAAGTGAAAATTATTTTATTGTAAATTCCATAACATATAAACGGTAACTTGGATTGAAATTCCCAGAGTACCATTGAGCTTGTGAGGTAATGTTCTCCTTTTGTAGATCTTAAACTCGACCAACATGAGTCGAGGGTGAATATTAATAATTTCATGAACTTTTTTTTGGGTACGTTTAGTAAAAGCGCGGGGGACATTTTCTAACATTTGAAGCGGTGCTCGGATTAAAAATCTGAGGGCACTGTTGAATCTGCAGCACCGGGATTTTCTTAACGGAGACTTGACTTTGACTATAGTAGGTCTGGATAAAAAGTTAGATTTTGGGACCTTTAAAAGAATAATAAAATAAATTATTTATTTTATTTCTCTCGTTTCTATTCCTACAACAAACAAGAGGCAGTGGTGAGTCCAACGACGTGTCAAGCCATTAAATAGATTGACTCCTCAAAACCTTTGTAAAAGCACCGTTGGAATTTAGAAGGTTACTATTAAATGAACCCCCATTAATTCCACGGGTGTTACTTTTCCTCCCCATCTCATATTTATATGGAGATTGGGGGGAGGTATTGGCATGAATTCACCAAGAGACCAAGCTCTGGTAAAGTGTCATAACGACCAACACTTGGAGGACGGGGCCGATTCCAGCAAGCGGTAATGAGCGACACCGAATCACAAACTGAAGGATGATGTTTGAGCGGCATCATTGGAAGATTGTTGTGAGGATGAAGAAAACTGACTTTCCTCAATCGTGGGCACTCTCCATCAATCTTGAGGTAGGGATTTATTTTTTTTATAATTTCAAGCGATTGTTGAATCCTATTCCTCCATCATGTTTTCAAGCTAACACGGAGGGTGCGAGCCAAACGAACATGGACCAAACCCTCTGCCACATTTTTTACCCATGCGTTCTCCATGGATGATTTCCAGTGTGACAGTACTGGCAGACCATGATGGAGGCGGCGTGCCATAGGAGGAGGCCACATCACTATGCCGTAGCAGTTATCGGAGCAGTCGACACTGACTGACTGCAAAGGTGGTTCGGCACGCCGTCACGCGTCGCTAGTGGGAAAGGGATGCGTCTGAAGCCACGGAGGGTGAAGAAGGTGGCTGGCTCGAGTTGACTGCAAAAGACAGAGGTGGAGCGGCGCACCGTCGCGTGCCATTGGAGGAGGCCGTGACTCGAAGCCGCGATAGGTGGAGAGCGGCGCGACCCCTACACCGCGCAGGGTTGGAAAACCCCCCCAGTCATCCAAAACGTCCAACCGTTACACGGTGGGGCAGTGCCCCACCGGCTAGCCGAAACGGCCCCACACCTGTGGAGATAGCTGGGAAGACTAGTCTGCTTCTGGAGGATTGGGCTGGCCGAACGGGCCGGACCCGCCCAGCAGACTGGACCCGCAGCCTGGTGGGCCAACATGGGTGGGCCGAGCCCCACCTGACGGGCCGGGCCAACCGCAACCAGGGCCCGTGAATTGAACCAGGCTGAACCTTAGTGGGCCAGACCCAAGCATGGTCAAGTGGACCTCAGGAACCTTTGCGTCAGGCCGGTCTGACCAAGTCAGACCGGACCCAGACCCAACCGGTCCCTGAATAAAGAAATGACCGTAACTAAAAAACTGGGTTTCCATTCAATACGTCGTCAGTGGCGTTGGGATCCCTTTTGGTAAGCGGTCCCTTGGACGTATTCCAGTGGGCCTGACCAAGCTGGGCTGAACCAAGGTTCGATCACCCCCATTTCTTAGAAAAGGGTGTAACTAACAGACAGGGCGTCCGTTTGACGAAACGTCTGTGGCGCTGAAACCCTTAGGACGAGGTGGTCCTTTTGGTATACTCCACTTGAGTTTTGGAGAAATTTGGAGTATGACTGGGTTGGTTCGAATCCAAATCCAATTGGGCCCTCGAAATTATAACGCTTATAAGTCACAGACCGAGCATCCAGTTGACACACCGTCTGTTGCGTTGGAACCCTTATGACGTGGAAGATCATCGGGTTACTTCATTATAGAGATTAGTAGTGTTTGAAGTATTACCGATGTATTGAGGAGTGGTTCTCCCCAATGTGCTAATGATCTGGAATCCAGTGGCTACCAGTGAGGCGAAGGTTGTAGATAGATCATAAAGAGGTTAGTACCGAGAGATCATGTGTGGGTCATCACTGATCCTGTGTGGGTTAGTGCTCATCAATATTGTGTGTGTTAGCACATACTGATCTTGTGTGCATCAGATCCTGTGTGGATCAGCACTCAAAGATCCTATGTGGGTCAGCGCATACCGATCCTGTGTGGGTCAGATCTTATCTGGGTCATTTTGGGGGTTAGTACCTATCGACTCTGGGTGGGTCGGATCCTATGTTGATCATTGTGGGGGTAGTACCTGTCGATCCTGTGTAGTTCAGAATTTATATGGTTAGTAGTAGTGCCTCTTGACAGAATAAGATGATCTAGCTTTGCGACTGATCATCTATACTTCTATACTTCACTAATACCAAGTGTGAGCTGATTCTTTTATCTTCGTGGTGATATCTTCGTGGTGTTACCTATGTGGTACTTTTACATTAATGGTGATATCTTCATGGTGATACCTGTGTGGTACTTTTACATTCTTGGTGATATCTTTATGGTGTTACCTGTGTGGTACTTTTACCTTCGTGGTGATAGCTTCGTGGTGTTACCTGTGTGGTACTTTTACCTTCATAGTGTTACCTGTTTGGTACTTCTACCTTCATGGTGTTACCTTTTCGGCTCTACCTTTGTGATATTCATCCCTCATACATGAGACGAGTATATTTTGATAAATTAGGTGTATGTATATAACTAAGTAGATTTTATGACTTCTTTGTGATTTGTGATTGAGGTCTTTCTTTGTGGTTTTTACTTTGTGGAACTCTGGGAGACCTTCAGGGGTCTCAGGGTCCCTACTGAGTATTTTTATACTCACACCTGCATGGGATTTTCCCACACCTTATTGTGTCTTGTGCAGACGATGAACAACTTTGATCGAGGCAGAGGGAGTCAGGAATAGACGGTGCTCAGAGGTGGACCATTTGACATGGCGTGAAGCAGGACTATTGATCATGATATGTACCTACCCTTTAGGTAGAATCATCGGTAGAATATCCAGGAGCTATTTTTCTCTTTTAAATTGTACTTGTACTTTCCAATTGGGCTTGTATTCCAGCCCCTTTACTTTCAGCACACTTCTTACTACAACAGTTTACTTCGTGGTTGCCTCTTGTTGTGCTCTTGGATTTGTGTGTTTGTATAGGTTTAAAGGAAATGCCTTCCTGTTAAGGGATACACCTTTCCGGTGCTAGTAGCTAGCCCCTGGTCTATGGAAGGTGGGTTTGGGGTAGTCATGACATGAGCCCCGGGTGACAGGTCGTGAAAAAGTGGTATTAGAGGAGTTAGTTCTATCGAAGAACTAGGACTATGATATTTTCTACATGGAAATAGTGTTAAGTGTTATGAGTGTGATTTTTATTTTGGAGAATTAAGTGTTAATGTGGCAACCGACGTATCCATACACCAAGACCCTGAATTATGATTTTTAAATCAGTGCACGGAAACACTGATTGCATGTGTTTTTGAAAATTATTTTTTCTTATGATCTATTTGAGTTAGATCACAAAGTATAACTTAATGACCATGGCATAAATATTCCTTATCAGGATGCCGCCGCATAGATATCCAGCTAGGATTCCTGAGAGAGTACATGATAACAGCCCACCGAGCGATGAGGATTTGGTGTAGGGCCCTCATACTATGTTAGCACCTTCGAGTGGTGCACTGGCAGCAACACCACCCGTTGGGAAGAAGATGAAACTAGTGGATAGTGCACGCTGACTAAGCATGTTTCATGAGCTATAGTGGCATAGGCCTCTAAGGTTTCGAGGTGATACAGATACCCAGGAAGCTAAGAACTAGTTGGAGGCTGTGGCTAGATTTTTCTGCCTAGTTGGGACACTAGCAGATCAGATGGTGATCCTAGGTGCTAGTCTTTATCAGTGAGTGACCATGAGGATGGTTTGCATAGTGATGAGGCTTTGGTACATGGACCGTTGCTCGAGACGGTACCTTCAGGTAGTGTGCCAGCTATATCACTGCCCGTTGGTCAGCAGTTACAACCGGCGGTACCGGTAAAGGACACATGTAGGCTTGGTGACATACATGTGTTTCAGCATTAGATACCCCTCAGGTTCCGAGGCATTCCTGAATCACAGGCGGATAAGGACTGGCTTTAGGAGGTGACCGGGTTTCCATCTAGCCAGGGCACCATTCGAATAGATGGTGGTCCTGGTAGAGAGCCTTCTACATGGTTCATCAGGACGATGATAGGGTTTAGATTAACCTGATCTTACAATGAGGTGACCTTTCAGTGGACAAGCTTGAGAACCTTCCTCAGAGTAGGGGGTCTCTTGCCATAAAAATCTAAAGGGGGAGTGTTCCCTAGAGCCTCTAAAGCTTTGACAGGATGACATGACGGTAGCTGAGTATTCATCGAGGCATACTGACCATCCTAGGTACTTGATGAATATAGTACGGTCAATGATTTAGGGATCAGACCTCCGAGTGAGGTGTGTTTAGGGATATCGGAGCTAATACTATTCCTCTAATCATTCCTACTTATGTTAGG
The DNA here is from genome assembly GCA_963277665.1 of Viscum album. Lineage (NCBI taxonomy): Eukaryota > Viridiplantae > Streptophyta > Magnoliopsida > Santalales > Viscaceae > Viscum > Viscum album. The sequence goes on along the minus strand of OY728143.1, from coordinate 1,846,608,478 downwards.
GTACTAGAGAGAACCTTTGTAGTTGAATGTTCTTTGGCTGAGCAGATACAACCATTGAATGTTAGCAGTGGGAAAATAGGAAACGGATGCCAGTCTCAGAGACTTGGGCGTGTAAAATTTTTTGGGAAGAGGAATTGATAGGGACATATGAATCTTTAGGGTAATGGACGTGGAAGTGGAGCTTGGAGAGTAGCATGAGGTGGTATACATTTCGACATGTTACAACCACCACCCCAATGTGTTCCCCACTAGAATCAGGGAGCTGGAGCATGCAGTCAAGGGGTGTGACCCAAAGGCTCCAGGAATGATTCGAGGTACAGTCTGTGTCTACTACTAGATGTCGTATTAATAGACATAAGTACCAATAATTCCTTCTTTCCATGAATCTTGTTCAATATCTAGAGTTTCCGGTTAAACTGATGACTTGACCTTTATGTATGGAGATACCTTTGGGAGGAGACTCGATAATCACACATATTCTGATGGTGTGATTTGACCCTTGAGGTGAGAGTTTCAGTTGGAACCTCTTGGTGGAAGCATTGAGGCCTTACGACGTTAGTTTGGTTATGGACTGGTCATTCACAGTTCATACTCAGATTGACTATATTTGGCAAAAAGGATGTAGTATATCTACAACGTTGGGTTTTCCTGGGTCGGCAAAAAACAAAACCCAGGCAGCACAAGATAAAATCATGCATAGGAGGGTGAAACCGATCACTCTTGAGTCAACTATCCTTACCCTCCTAGCAGCATGATTTTTGAGTTCTCACTCCTTGATAATAGTGGCAGAGTGTGGGGACATCTTTACAAGAGATGTTTCCAGGATTACCTCCTCGAAGGGAGAGGGACTTCTGCTTGGGCTGGGTACTATTGAAGATTTGCACCAAATTTATCTAGGGTAATGACACCCTTGTCAGCTTTTAAGATGAAGGGAGAGCCTTTTCTATGGATGGAGAAGTATCAGCAGAGCTTTCAGAAGCTAAGACAGAGACTGACGGGTGCCCCCATCTTGAGGCCACCAGAAGAGGACATTGGGTATTTAGTCTACTGTGACGCATCAAGGACCAGACTAGGTTGTTTCCTGATGCAGGAGCAGGTAGTGATCATCTACGACTCACAATAGTTGAGACAACATGAGCATAACTATGCTACCCATGACCTGGAGTTAGTAATAATGGTCTTTGTGCTGAAGATGTGGCGGCACTACTTGATGGGTGAACAATTTACTGTTTACTCTGATCACAAGAGTCCCAGGTATATCTTTTCATAGAAAGACCTGAATCTGAGACAGTGACGGAGGCTATAGTTCATCTAAGACTATGAATTTGAGATAGTATATAATCCTGGGAAGGGGAACATGATAGCAAACACACTTAGCAGGTGGTCTGGTCTACAACTGCTAAGTGAGGCGTCAAAGCATATATTCGCACTGCAAATATCCTTCGTGGATAAATATGGAGTAGCTTACCTCTAGTCTATGACTATCACTCCCCCAATTATTCAGCGAGTTCGGGAGGCACAACTTGAGACGTTGACTGCGAAGTCCCGACATGCTCAGATATCCTTAGGACGATCTCTTGAAGGATTTTATGAAGGTGGGGAGCACATTGTTCTCTTCAGAGGATGCACCGTGGTACCAGTGAAACTTCGGGAGGAGGTGTTGAGTGAGTTCCATACACCCCCTTTAATGGTTCATCATGGAGTGGTGATGGTGTACCTAGACATCCGACGTCAGTACTGGTGTTCAGGGATGAAGAAAGCAGTGGAGGAGTTTGTATCACGATGCCTCACTTGTCAGCAAGGGAAGAATGCACAGAGCCGGAAGAAGTCTTATGCTGATAGGATACGGAGACCCTTGAAGTCTGAGGAGGGAGACCATGTATCCTATGAGTCTCACCCCAATGAGGATTACAAATGTTTGGCTGGGGTGATAAACTTTTTCCAAGGTTCATTGCACCTTTCCAAAAAAAATTCAACAAAGTTGTCTAGGTGGCGTACCATCTAAACCTTCCCCCACAGATGCACCGAGTGCATAAAGTTTCCCATGTTCCATAGCTGAGGAGATATGTGCACAATCCATCACAAGTTATCGACTGGGGAAAGTTGGAATTGATGATGGAGTGACTTTTACGAAGTTACCGGTGGAGATATAGGATCAACAGGAACAAGTCCTTTGTGGATAGTGGATCCCTTTGGTGTGATTTCTGTGGTAGCACAGGAACCTCCAAGAGAGAACATGGGAGTGGGAGGCTCAGATTCATGCTCAGTACCCTATTTTGTTTGTTTTTCTTTTGTTTTGGCTTTCGAGGATGTAAAACCCTAGGGTTGGGAGAATGTAATGTCCCAGAATTTCCGTATAATTTTTTTATTATATGGAATTATTTCGAGACTGCGAAATCGGACAACGTGTGATTCTGAGGCCCTGAGTGTTCGGAATGATCCGGAGAAAAATGTTAGGTTTAAAAAATAGCGTGCTAGTGGTTTTACTAAAAAATTGGAATAACTCTTAAATAGGTGCCTAGATCAGAAATCTGAGGGAACTGTTGTGTTCAGGATGGTGGGTTTACCCTAGGTGCGACATATGTTTAGTTGGCGCAATCCTCCAGTGGGAAAACCTGAAATCAGTATAACCGTAAATAAAATAATTAAATAAAATTATTTTATTTTTCAAATGCTTATTACTCATGAATGGTAACTCGGATTGAAAATCTGATACCACCATTGAACTCATGAGGGTATGTTTTTTTAGGCTGATACTAACATTTCCTGGTGCGGGCCACCAATGAAAGTTAGTTTTTCGCCATAAATAAAATAATTAAATGACATTTATTTTATTGTAAATTACATAACTTCTAAATGGTAACTCGGATTGAAAATTCGAGAGTACCATTGAGCTCGTGAGGGCGTGTTCTCCTTATGAGGAGCCTAACCTCAACCGACATGATTCGAGGGTGACTGTTAATAATTTTTTGAACTTTTTTTCGGGTACATTCAGTAAACGCGTGGGCGGAGTTTTATAACTTTCGAACCGGCGCTCGAATTAAAAAACCAAGGGCACCGTTGAATATGAAGCATTGGGATTCTCTTAAGGGAGCCTTCACTTCGACCTCAGTAGTTTTGTAGAAAAAGTTATATTTTGGTACCTTTAAATGAATAATAAAATAACATAGTTATTTTATTTCTATCATTTCTATTCCTCCAAAGGACATGCGATAGTGGTGGGTACAACGATGTGTAAAGACATTAAATGGCTTGACTCCTCAAAACCTTTGTAACAACACCGTTGGAATTAGGAAGGTTCCTATTAAATGAACCCCATTAATTCCACGAGAATTACTCGTCCTTCCCCACTCTTAATTATATAGAGCTTGAGGAGAGGTATTAACACAAGTTCACCAAGTGACGAAGCTCTGATAAAGTGCCGCGATGCCCAAAACATGGAGGATGGGGCCAGTTCTAGCGGACGGTGATGAGAAACATCGAATCACGAACATAAGGATGAAGGTTGAGCGACATCATTGGCGTCTTGTGGCGAGGACGAAGAATGCCGACTCTTCCTCAATTGCAAGCGCTCTCCATAGATCTTGAGGTAGGGATTTATTTTGTTATAATATCGAGCAATTGTTGAATCCCATTCCTCCCTCATGTTTTTAAGCTAGCGTAGAGGGAGTGGGCCAAACGAACATGGCTCGGACCCTCTGCTACATTGTTTACCCTAGCATTCTTCATGGAAGATTGTTGGTGCGACGGTACTGGCCGACCACGTTGGAGGCGGCGCACCATCGCACGCCGCAGAAGGAGGCCACAACACTATGCTGTGGTGGTTAGTGGAGCGGCCAACACCGGCCGACTGTAGAGGTGGTGTGGCGCACCATCGCGCACCATTGGTTGGAAAGGGCTGCGGCCGAAGCTGCAGCGGGTGAAGAAGGAGGTTGGCTCGATCCAACCACAGAAGACGAAGGCAGAGCAGTGCGCCATCGCGCACCACTGAAGGAGGACACAGCTCGAAGCTCCAGGTGGAGATTGGCACGGCCCCTGCTCTGCGCCTAGTTGGTTGACCCCCCCCCCCCAATTGGCCAAAACGGTCGACCGTTACGCGGTGGTGCAGCGCCCCACCTGCTAGCTGAAACAGCTCTGCACCCGTGGGTCCAGTTGGGAAGACCGGTCGACCTTCTGGAGGACTGGGCCAGACGCGGCCCAGACCCACCCAGTAGACCGGACCCGCGGCCTAGCGGGCCAGACCCTCCATCGTGCCAAGCCGAACATGCCAGTGAGTCAGGCCAAACCCGCGGCCCTGTGGGCCAACGCAGGTGGGTGGAGCCCAACCTAACAAGCCAGGCCAACTGTGGAACGAGCCTACAAAATGAACCAGAATGACCCTTAGTGGGCTGAACCTAAGCGAGCTCAGGTGGACCCCGGGACCCATTGCATCGGGCCGGTCGGACCGAGTTGGACCGGGCCCAGACCCAACTGGTCCCCGAATAAAAAAACACCCATAACTGACAAACCAGGTGTCCATTCCAAATGCCATCAGTGGAATTGGGATCCCTTTTGGGAAGCGGTCCCTTTGATGTTTTCCGGTCAGCCCGACTGAGCCGGGCCAGACCAAGGTGCGATCACCCCCGTTTCTCGGAAAGGGGTGTAACTAACAGACCAGGCGTCAGTTTGATGAACCGTCTGTAGTGATGGAACCCTTAAGACAAAAAATTCCTTTTGGTATACTCAACTTGAGTTTTGGATAAAGTTGGAGTATGGATGGGTTGGATCTAATTTGAATCCAACCGGGCCCTCAGAACTAAAACACTTAAAATTCACAGACCGTGCATCTGGTTGATGCACCGTATGTTGCGTTTGAACAATTATGACATCACCGATCATTGAGTTACTTATTCATGGAGATTCGTGGTGGTTGAGGCATGAACGATGGCTTGGGGAGCGGTTCTACAAAATGTGCTAATGATCAGGAATCCAATGGCTGGCATTGAGGTGGAGGTTGGAGATAAATCATACGGAGGTTAGTACCGAGCAATCCTGTGTGGGTCAGCACTGATAATGTGTGGGTCAGCACTCAATGATCCTATGTGGGTCATTGTATACCGATCCTATTTGGGTCAGATCCTGTGTGGGTCATTGCGGGGGTTAGTACCTATCGACTCTGGGCGGGTCGGATCCTATGTGGATCATTGCGGGGGTTAGTACCTATCGATACTATGTGGGTCAGACTCCGTATGGTCAACATAAATTCTTCTTAATAGAATAAGATGATCTAGCTTCGTGAATAATCATATGTACTTCTATACTTTCCCAATACCTGGTGTGAGTTGAGTCTTTTATCTTTGTGGTGATATCTTCACGGTGTTACCTGTGTGGTAATTTTACCTTCATGGTGATATCTTCGTGGTGATACCTATGTGGTAATTATACCTTCATGGTGATATCTTCATCATGATACCTGTGTGGTACTTTTACCTTCGTAGTGATATCTTTGTGGTGTTACCTATGTAGTATTTTTACCTTCGTGGTGTTATCTTCGTGGCGTTACCCGTGTGGTACTTTTACCTTCGTGGTGTTACCTCCATGGTGTTACCTTTGTGATATTCTTCCATCATGTATGAGACAAGTATATTTTGATGACTTAGGTATATGTATGGTAATATACCTATGTATAGTTGATGACTACTTCATGCTTTGTGATTGGGGTCTTTCTTTGTGGTTTTTCCTTTGTTGAACTCTGGGAGACCTTTGGGGGTCTCGAGTTCCCTACTAAGTATTGTTATACTGACCCCTACACGAGCTTCACCCGCACCTTGTTGTGTCTTGTGTAGATGACATACAATGTTGATCAAGGATGAGGGATTCAAGACTGGATGGTGCTAAGAGGTGGACCATTTGACGTGGCATGATGCAAGACTACTGATCGTGAGCTATACCTACCCTTCAAGTAGGATCCTTGGTGGACAATCCAAGAGCTATTTTTCTCTTTTCAGTTGTACTTGTACTTTCTAGTTGGGATTATATTCTGAACCCTTTACTTTTAGCACAATTTTTCCTATAGAAGTTTACATCATGGTTGCCTCTTGTTGTGTTCTTGGATTTGTGTGTTTGTACAGGTTTAAAGGCAATACCTTCCCGTTAAGGGATACGCCTTTCCGGTGCTAGTCGCTAGCCCCTGGCCTATGGAAGGTGGGCTTGGGGTAGTCACAAAACGAGCCCTGGGGTCAGTTCGTGACAAATAACTCGGTAGTTCTTAAGCCTACAATAGCATGACACGTCCTTCATGAACTATGTAGTGAAATTCATTGAGTTGTCTCATTTCCCACCTGGTATGCTGGGTGATGAAACATAGAGGGTGAGGAATTTCAAGTATGGTTTACAACACACCATTTGGGTGTAGGTGGGTTCAGTGGTGATACTTTATATAGAAGTAAGAAGGGTTGAGAGGAGTTCCAATAGGGAAGTCAGGCCAAGTAATCAGGTAGAAAAACTAAGAGTGGCTCATCGATGGTGTGCTTCTAGTGAGGTTAGCTAGGACACATGTGGACGCAGTGTGATCATGCGCCGAATGAGTTTCGAGCTTACGTACAGGTTAGGAATCTCGAGACGTTCTACTAGAAGACTTACCATATAGTTGAAATTCAGGTGCCAAGGTAGACTCAGGGCTCTAAGATCGAACCAGGAGCGGTAATAGGTGATGGTATCCAAGTTTTAGCTACACATGGAGTTTGTTAAAGATAAAGTGGGACCCATCAGTGGGGTTAATGGATAGTGGATGGTGTATCACCACAGGGAGTCCAGGATTCAGGCAGTCAATCATCATTCTAGGTTCATGTAGTGGAACTACCAGGTGATAAGCAGGTTGGTTATCCAATTACAGTTAGATATATGCTATAGGAGTTGTTGTGTTTCCTTTTGTTTTTTTGGCATGGAATTTTTAGAGGAATCTACATTTTGGGTGCATAAGGTGTATGAGATGTACTTTAGAACTAGCTAGAAGATGGTTATTAGGTTGGAATTAGTTCATATGAATTATATATATATATATATATATATATATATATATGAGGTGTGTGGTACCAGGTTTTATATGTGAGCATCATTGGATGCATGATTTATATGAGGTGAATAGGCATCTGGCCATCATTGCGATGTGAGACATGTTTGAGGGTCAATGCACCGAGACTGATTTGAGCATATGATGAGATGCGAGACCCCATAAGTTTCATGTGTGACATGGACATGAGGTGGACAACTATTGAGATGCAGTACTTGATGGGTGTGAGGTATATCACAGGATCACCTGATGAGGTGTAGGGGTGACAATGCATTATGGGAGGACCTTGAGTCCAGGGAGGGTCTATGGACCATCAAATTTATTTTGATCTTTAGGTCAGGATGTGACCGAGGTAGGTAACTCCTAAGGTGGGGAGCACCTTGAGGTAGTCGACCTGTGCCTTTGAGACTGGGGTAGTTTGAGTTAAATTTTAAAAGATATGGGTAATTTTGGTATCATATCGACTTTATGTTTTATAGATCGTGGATGAGACTTGATAAGGTGGGGATTTTGTAATGTCCCGACTTATAAAATTAAATTTTTATGTGTGAATATAAGAAGATATTTATATATTTTTAAACATTTGATTATAAATAAGAGTACATTGTAAAAAATGATAAAATTTCAAATTCATAATATCAATATGAATGTAATCCTTGGGAATAGATTCATTACCCACTAAAAAAGGGTAAAAAGACCCCCTTGTACAAGTCTTAAAACCCATCAAATGTTTAAAAATTGGGTTTCCCTAACTAAACAATTAGTTTTGGAGGCCTTCTAGACCTTTTAGGCCTCTAAAAGAAACAAGGGTCTCCCTAGTTTCTTGGTTATAAAGCTCATCACAATCTTTGATTTGATATGTGGTAGAACCCAAACAAACACTTGAATCAAATGTTATGGCTGTTTGAAGTTTTAGTTACATTTTCAACTTATTTTAGATCTTTTATTATTTTTTGGATTTTTTTATCTCTAAATTGTTATTAAATGACTATTACTCAATAATAATTATCAAATTATTAATTAAAAATATTTTTAAAAATTATTTTATAATCCATTTTCACTAAATATCTTATATATTATGTGTAAATACCTATTTATCCTTATCTAAAATATATTTTAAAAATATATATTATATTTATATTAATATAAATTTATTTATATATTAATATATTATTTTTAATGAAATATTTTTTAAAATATACCTTTTATCAGTGCTAGTAAAAAAGAACTGATAAAGGGGGGTATTTATTAGTGTTTCTAAAAAAACATTAGTAAAGACCCCCCTTTATCAGTGCTTTTTTAGAAGCACTGATAAAGGAACCTCTATAAAAATTATTTTTCTGCACTATTAATGACCCCATTTAAAAGCACTAAAAAAAGAACTATTAAAGTCCCTATTTAATAGTTATTTTTCTAGAACTGAAAAAGGGGGGTTTTAACAGTGATTTTAGATAAAGCTGTTAAAGACCTAGTGCTAGATAAACCTAGTTTTGTAATAGTGATACACTACACAGGCCATTTGGGACATGTGTATACTTTATTATTCTATGACCAGGTAAAGGTTCAAGATCAAGAGATGGAACATCATGATCATGTTGGGCTATTTATCATGAGATGGATAGAAGGGGACCTTAAGGTTCTTGTATCATTTAGAGTTGCTCTTTTGAGTATTTCTTTTATGTGTCATCATTCTTATGTGTATACACAACAATGTTTGTCCATGGGTGAACCATCCTACTTATTGTCTTATAAGACCTGATTTTGACTCATGTTTAGTTACAAATGGTATCTTGTAATGGGTTTTCCTGTCAATGGTTCACTTCTAGTTGTCTTGTTGCTTCTCTTATCTTCTTTTCTTCGACTACGGTGGGTTACTGGTCTAGTGTCTTCTGGCCTTTCTTTTCCACTATTTAATATTTGTATATGCCACTACTATTATCATTACTATAGGTTATAGTCTCGCCACTATAACCTCTATACACCCTTATTTCTAGTCGGTATCCTTTTGCGTACGAGGAGGCGCACCAAAGGCTTAGTGGATGACCAGACCTTAGTACCATTTGGGTGAAAAAATAGTTTAGGGTGCCACAAGTAATATCAAAGGTGTTTCTTTTACCTATTTTGGGGTCTCACTATTTGTTTTATGGTAGATCAGAGACTAGGATATAGTCAGAATTGGGTTTTGAGATCATGTTTGTGTGCCTACATCCCCATGCATGGGGGACAAACCAAATTTCTAGGGGGTGAGAAATTGCTGTTTTTCTTTTCTATTTTTGTAGTTGATATGATTTCCAACCCAAGCAATGCACTTAAATTTTATTATTATCTATTTTGATATGTTACCCTTGGCCTAGTATGTAAATGGATGAGATATAGACCATTATCCCGGTATAGAAAGCAATGTTTGTTTATGTTTTCTTGGTAGGCACATCAGATGATTGATTATATTTTACCATGCTATAATAGAATTATTGTTATCATCACTAGGAAACTATATTTTACTAAGTTATATTAGGATGTTTAAAGTGTTAATAAAGTAATATAATAAGTGTTTTCTTACCTAGCCTCTATTTGGTGGAATTCTACTCAGCCAACCCAGGCAAGTGGTTCCAATGAGATTTGTATATGATATGTGATATATGTATTTATGGGTCAGGCTCTGATAGTAGTAGAAAGATATTGATATTTCATTCTTGACTCTAATGTGGGTAGGTGAGGGTCCATGACGCCAAATTTATATGTGATACCAGACTCTAATATAGGTGATTTCGAGGCCAAGAGGTCAGATGTCGTGAGACATGGTTGTGACGGGGGAGTGTATGGGCGGTGAGATTATGTTTCATGTTATTTATTTCCCTATCTACATTATTTATGTGTTATTATGAATTTATTACCATGTATTTTTATTTAGTGGGATTCCCCCTAGATAGGATCTAGTGGAGCATCAGGAGGGCGATGATTTGGTGCCGCTTAAGCATGAATAAGTTTAGAATCCTAAGGGTCGGGATGAGGCCATTGATGGTTGGGAAGATCATGATCCATTGGTACAAAATCAGGTACATGATCCAATATAGGTGGGTAATCTACCATATATGATAGATTTTGGGTCATGTCTTGACGATCATCTTAGAGAGAGCTTGGTTTGTGTCATCCAGAGGATTTATAGGGGAGTTCATGGAGCAAATCCTTCAATAGAATACCTTTCTAGGGAGTTCTAGTCATAGAAACCACCACTATTTTAGTGTGAGGGTGGAACAAAAGTAGATGAGAACTGAATCGAGTCAGTTTAGATGATCTTCGAGCAACTTGAGACACCCCTAGGCTGTAGGGTGAAGCTGGAGACCTATATGATCATAGGGTCGAAAAAGCAGTGGTGGTACATACAGGTATAGGTGGGAAACCAATTCATGTGTGGACATAGTGTGATTGGCCACTGAAGAGTGACAAACATGAAAAGTGTTTGGTAATATTGAGAGGTTCTATAGGATTACTTTTTAGACAGTCGGTAGCCAGAGACCAGGATATACTTAGGGTTCAGAGGTTGGATTAGGAGTGGTACTAGGAGTTGGTAACCAAGATTAAGCTGCATACAAATGTTGTGGAAGAGACAATGGAACCCGGTAGTGGGGTCAGTGGCTGGTGGCCGTAGAGAGGATAAGATTCATGCAGTCTGGCTTCTGGTCGGGTGTATATAATTGAGATTCCAGAGTCAGAGCAGGCTGGTGAGTCGACTATAGTCGGAGGTACACCATGGGAATGAACAAGGTTCATTTTATTTTATCATGACCCTATTTTTTGTAGGTATGTCCAGTTTTGGGTGTATGATGTGAATGAGATGTATTTTGTACTAACTAGGCATTGGTTAGTAGGTTTTCATCACCTTGGATACATTTTATATATATATATATATATGAGGGTCATGGAACCAATACTATCTACGGGAATCGATGTGATGTGGGGTTCCTTGAGGTGAAATAGTATCTGGGAATCCGTGTGATGTGGGATCTATGTGAGGTTCAAGGCACCGGGACTTCATGTGAGCATCTGTTAAGATGCAGGATCTCATAGGTGTCATGTGCGACCTGGGCACAAGGCAGACATTGAGAAGATGTGGTATGGGATGTGTTTCAGATGTGGAATGAACATGAATTGAGAACCTAATGAGGTACATAAGTGAAGATTCATTATGGGGGGACTTTTGAGTCCATGTATGGTTAGTATAACATTGATTTATTTTGAGTTTTGGGTTGAGAAGAGGCCGTGGTATGTAACTCCTAAGGTGGGGAGAGCCTTGAAAGAGTTGACCCATGACTTAATGATCGGGCTAGACAAGGTTGATGTAATCAGGTGGTTATATTATTTACCATATCCAGCTATGGATTGATTGATCGAGGATGAGCTATGTTAAGGTGGAGAGATTTCAATGTCTCGAATTTTTAGAATGGGTTGTTTTCTGAGTAAATTTGAACTTTTGAGTTGGTGGTCGGACCAACCCTTTTTCTTGAACTTATGAACCACATTACGAGGGTCATTTTAACCCAAGACCTTGTTTGAGGTGTGTTCTACGATTTTATGGAATCCCTAGGGGTTCAGGAAAAAAATGGAGGAATATTGGATGACCTAGTCTTCTAGAAGCTGTTGTAGGCCAATTACAAGGTGTGTAATTAAATACATGATGTGTAATAAATTCGTTTTGTGAGTTTTTTGGAAAAACTATTGAAAAAACCGAATTTACATTTTGTGTAAATATTTACATGGAATGTAAATTCCCACTTAAGTGTATTTTTATAGAATAGGACAGGAGTCTTGGCCCCTCTTATTCGACGCACAACAGAGGAAGTACCCAGGGGGTTTCAACAACACCTCTCCCCCTCTTCCCTAGGGATCTCGATATCTTCTCCATCTGAGCTCCGATCTTCAATCCATCAGTGGATAAAATTTTTTCTCATTAAGGCCGTTGATCCACTATCATCTTTTCTCCTTTTCTGTTTCCATACAACGATCTAAATTTGTGTGAGCCGATTTACCCAATTTTTAGGGAGTTTGTCTAAAACTCTTATTTCTTCTTATTGGGATCGAGTTAGAGGTTTATTTTAGATGAGCTAGCATCTACAAGTAAGAGGCAGGTGTTTCTTATCTTTCTTTGTGATTTTTTTTTTGTTTTGGGGGTGCATTATTGAGTGCATTGTCGGGTAGTATGAGAGAGACCATAATTAATTAATGACTTACCTCTAAATTAAATATGTGACCATGTGGGATGCCTATAAGAATGATCTAGCTTTTTCTTCCATTACTGAGATGGGTGTGGGGATTGAGACCACTTGGTTAGTTAGGCTGGGTGTGTTTATATTATTAATTGAATTTTTTACTTTTTTTTTTGAGTTTCTTATGACGAGTTCCATGGAAACATAATGGGTGCGACCCAAGGTTTGACATGGAGATGACCATCTGGATTGAGGTAACATTGGTCATTAGTTTGGGCTTAGCCCAGATACTCACGGTGATGTTGATCACTGATTAGGAAACTTGCTCATCAGGATGAGGTGATGATGTCCTTAGGCAACGGGAAAGTTCCATGTGTTGTTGGGTGGTGTTGATCATTGGATTGAGTACCATGGTCACATGGTCACGAGGTGCCGGGTTGATGTAGCTTAGGTACTTGGTTGGTGATTTCTACTAACCATGATTGGATAATGTTCTATTGGATTTATGTGCACACATATAGGACTTAGATGATGAGGTGTTGTTTACCACTCGTGAGGGTAGAGGCATCCATTAAATGCAGCTTAGGATGGTATTGACCATCAGTATGGTTGGAGGTTATTTCCATATAAATCCATGTGGATGGTGAGGGGACATCGATTGATGATGTTCATACTTTCAGTTGTGGGATGAGGCTCACCATATATTGAGTCCATTGGACCGAGATTATGTGGGAGGATGGATATCGTCATTCCTTGGAATATTGGCTATTGAGTTAATGGTGTTATTATTTTAAGGATAGACATCTTTGTGTCTCATATGTCATGCTTTGAGCCGATATGGATTCTATGACCTGAGGTTTGAGGGACTAGTTAATTTCTTGGGCATGCCTTAGGAATGTCAATTATTATTTTGGGACATGAGATGTTGTTTGGAATAAGGTGCCAAGTGATTCTATTCATGGTGTAACCCAAGGGTTCACTTTTATTGATTCTCTTTAAGGGATTCCTTATGATATATTCAAAGGATCATCTCCACTATAGTTTTGCTAGAGATGACCAGAGCAGCTAAATACTACCTTGTGACTGCTAATCACAAAGGAAGTAGGTTATATATTTGATATGCATGTGCTATTTTTCTTTATATATAGACACACCCACTTATTCACAGATATAAGTTAGGCACAGGTTGGTGGTGGCCTACTGAGATTTATTCTCACACCCAACATGTGCCCTTTGGGGCACGTGTAGACTTTATGCTTCTGTGATAAGGTAAAGGTTCGAGCTTAGGAGCTAAACCCTAATGATCATGTTGGTTTGTTTAACATTAGATGGATATAAGGGGACCTTGAGGTTCCTGTATCATCTAGAGTTACTCTTTTGAGTCTTTCTTTTATGTGTCAGCATGCTTATACGTATATACTTCTATGGTCAGCCATGGGTGACCCTTCTTTCTTATTTTCTTGTATGACCTGAATTTAATTCATGTTAGTTAAAAATGGTATCTTTTAATGTTTTTTATTCTGAAAATGGTTCATTATTAGTTTTATTATTACTTATACTATCTTCTTGTGGATCCACTATGATGGGTTTCTGTTCCAGTGTCTTATGGTATTTCTTTTCTGCTGATTTATATTTATATAGACCACTACTATTATCATCACCAAAGGGTATATTCTCCCAAATATCACCTCTTTACAACCTCATTTCATTTTGGAAACCCTTAGTGTGCTGGGAGACACACCTAATGTAGGTTTTGGGCACAACAGAAGCATGTGGATGGGTTTACCCAACTTTAATTTTACTATTAACAACAATCAATTTGAGATCCGTCATGATGATAAAATGCCAGATCTTTGGAATAGAATGAAGAATGAAAAAGGAATGAGGGAATTCCCAGAACCATAGAGAGGATTATCATATGTTGGTTATTATTAATTTAATTAAAATAAAAGAATTAACTTGATGGAATTCTCTCTTAGTTGATGCTTCTGGTCATGATCCAATGTGATCCATCATTGCATCGTAGAAGCCAAGTGTGGGACTCCTTTAGTAGTGATCCAAAAATGCTTCACATATCTCTAGGAATCTCTCTAATGGATCATTGAGTGCTAGTGTGGAAGATCCTTCACTTGCGATGTCCACCTTAAATTTCATTTAGATCCGCTTCCAAAGCGCTCTCCTTGATTCAGTGGAGGAGGATCTATTTAATAACTTGAGAGCATTCTTGGAGGAAAGAAATTCTCTCTTGCCTTGAGAGCTTTCTCCATATCCATTGTGCACAACCACAGAGAATGGATAGATCTAATTATAATAATTTAATTAGGATTTATATTACTTAGAATAATAAAATGAATTAATTACCCAAAGGCATTTATTCATTTCATTTAATTCTTAGTAAGACCCCATGTCTAATAATAACATTTGACTATTATTATCACTTGACATGCGCCCAGTGAATTTCAACTAATATTATTTAATTAAATAAATAATATTATTTCTCAAAATTCCCTAGAAAAAACTATACGATGTGTATATTAATATACATGGCATGTACTTTTTTTTATATTTTCTTTATTTTCTCCACCACATTTAGTAGACCTTGAATAATGGATATTTATTTCATAAATAAATATCACTTCATTATTTGCAAATAAATATATTATTTTTCCAAAAATATATTATCTTGAATAACTAGTGTCAAAATAAATGTGAACATGAATCCTTGAATAATTATTAAACCACAACTAGGAATAATATTTATTCAATTTGTTAAATGAATATTTAACTGAGATACTTGGATACACTTTGTGTGTGACTTTCTAGCCTCTTTCTCAATGGTGTTAGGCAAAGCCTGCCTAAAGTCCAAGGTTAGAATCTAACAACATGACAAGGCACCCATAGAGAAATAAGTTAACTCCACAATGACATGTCACCTCATATGAATGATTACCATGTAATGTAACCCCCTTTGTCTCGATATCTCGAATAAAGTGGGTTTCATGCTAGTTTTATCAACCCATGTACTCGATTACTCTTTCTTTGACCTCTTGGAATTGGATTTCCCCATTACTCACCATGGAAATGGATTTATTTAGGCTATATCAATTCCATAAAAGGGCCTGAGATATCAACTTCCGTTATGGAACAGAAGGGACAAATCCTTTCTCGCATTATATATTAATGTATTATTACTCATGATGCACCCAACATATCCTACCTCACTGCGAACAGTGCATCGTCACAGTTTTCTTCAATACATATAAGTGTATGAGTTGTAATAACCATTAATTATAATCTTAAAGTCTAAGGACCAATACACACATCCATAGATAGTAACATCCAATGACACTATGAAATGTGGATTTCCTACTGGAATGTCTCATTCTCATAATATCTTCCTAGATATTACCATGAGAACACACCAAGAGAAGGTGCCTCAAAGTTTTATGAGTCCTCAGCCCTAATGGATTGTATTATTTGTGTCCCTAAAATAACATCATCTGGCCATAGAACATATATTCAAGAATAGTGTTATGGAACTTCTAGGTTCTCATTATAGCAGGGATCTACTATAACCCTTTAGTGCAACAACTATCCTTAGGAAATTATCACATACATTTTAACACATAAGAACAATCAAGATGTGATAACGTATTTATTAATATTCAAATCCATGAATATAAGTTTATCATAAAGTACAAATTAGTTGGTTCTAGGACACCAATTCCAATAGACTCCCACTTGGACTAGAGCCAACTGCTAAAAACCTTTAACCCGCTAGATCTCACATGATATTCATGCTTATACCGAGATATTCCTTTGTTCATGGGGTCCACCATGTTCTCTTCCGTGGACAATATGCTCACTACAACTTCACCCATTTGATAGAAATAACTCAATAGGTGATACTTATGAATAATATGCTTTGTCTGTTGATGTGACCTTGGTTCTTTTGCAAGATCCACCGCTAAAATATTATCATAATACAATGTGATAGGGTCTCTACTTCTAGGCACCACATTAAGCTCCTGGACAGATTTACGAATCCTTATGGATTGCTTGGCTGCCTTATAAGATGCTATATATTCGTACTTCACTATAGAATTGGTGATAACTGGATGCTTTGAACTCTTCCATCTCACAACTCCTCCATTGATACATAAAACATATCCTGATTGTGACTTCAGATCATTATGATCTGCCTAAAAACTAGCATAAGCATACCCTCTGATGACAAGATCCTCATCTCCTCCATGCACCAGTAACATATCATTAGTTCTTCTCTGATACTTAAGGACAGTCTTAACAGTAGTCCAATGTTCTTATCCTAGATATGATTGATATCTTCCCACCATGATCAGCACATAGGCAACATCAAGACTAGTAAATAACATGGAATGCATGATGGATCCTATAGCCAAAGCGTATGGGATCTTACTCATCCTATCTTTCTCCTGTTGTGTCTGAGGACACATTCTCTTATAAAGATGTAGACCATGTGACACTGGAACCAATACCCTCTTGGATTGTTCCATACAAAATCTCTTTAGTATTTGGTCAATGTTTATATCCAAAATTAGTCCAAACAACCTCTTGGATCTATCACGAATGGTCTTGATCCCTAGAATGTAGGCTGATTCACCTAGGTCCTTCATGGAGAAAGAGTTTTTCAACCAGTCCTTAACTGACTGTAATATTGGTACATCATTTCCAATAAGTAATATTTCCTCAACATACACTACTAGGATAATGACCACATTCCAATTAAACCGCTTATAAACACATGGATTACATTCGTTCTTAATGAAACCAAATTCCTTTATGGATTCATAAAATAGAATGTTCCATGACCCGAATGCTTGATTTAATCCATAAATGTATTTATGAAACTTTCAAACCCATTTGGATTCACCTGGTGTCACAAACCATTCTATTTGTGTCATATAGATATCTTCCTAAAGTTTCCCGTTAAGGAATGATGTTTTTAAATCCATATTCCAAATGTCATAGTCATGGTAATCTACTATGGAAAGTATGATTCCTATGGATTAAAACATGGAAACTAGAGAGAAGGTTTCATTATAGTCAATTCCTTGATGTTGTCTGAATCCTTTAGCCAGTATCCTTGTTTTATAGGTGTTAACTTGACCTTCCATGTCCAGATTTCTCTTGTACACCCATTTGCATCCAACAAGATTTACATCAACTGGATCATCGACCAGAACACATACTTGGTTCTGATACATGTAATCCATCACATAATTCATAGCTTTTATCCATATTGATGCTTCTGAGCTCACTACTTCTTCCTTGTAGGAGAGAGGTTCATCATTGTCCAATAATAATGATTCACCATCTTCAGTGACTACAAAACCAAATCTCTCTAGTTCCCTTACCTCTCTTGAGATTCTATGCATTACTTGTGTTTTCAGAACCACTTCCACGGGGAATTTTGGATCTTGTTCTTAAACCAACTCTTGTGTATCTTGAGCATCAAATTCACCAAATTCAATATTTCTCCAACTATCCTTTTTGAGGATGTGTTCCCTCTCAATAAAGATGGATTGTTTGGCGAAAATCACTTTCTTGTATAAAGGGTTATATAGGTAATATCTTTTCATTTCCTTGGAATATCCTATAAAGATACACCTCATGCCTCGAGGTGCTAGTTTTTTTCCTGATAATGACTTAACAAATGCCTCACCTCACCATATACATGTTTGTGAAAAAATGGAATTCTTTCCATTCCATAACTTAGAGGGAATTCCATTTTCCTGCTTAGTTGGTACTCAGTTTAATGTGTATGCTACAATTTGTCATGCATATCCCAAAAAGGGTAATTGAATATCTGAATGACTCATCATTGACCTCACCATGTCTAACAAGGTACAATTCCTCCTTTCACTAACACAATTCCATTGTGGTGTATATAGAGGAGTGAGTTTAGGTAGAATCCCAGACTCTCATAAAATGTTGATGAACTCTTGGTTCAGATATTTTCCACCTTGATCCGATCGAACCTTCTTTATATTCTTCCCAAGCATATTCTCTACTTCATTCTTGAATTTCTTAAATTTCTCCAAGGATATTGACTTATAACTCATTAAGTAGATATATACATATCTACTCAAATAATCAGTAAAATTAATGAAGTAAGAATATCCACCTCTAGATTTTGTGGGAAATGGTCCACACACATCTGTGTGTACCAATCCTAGAAGCTCTATGAACCTTTCACCATTTCCACCAAAAGGTGGCTTGGTCATTTTCAATTGTAAAGAAGTGTTATATCTATCAAGTGGTTTTAGCTCAGTAGATTCTAAATAACCATCTTAGAAGATCTTTGTCAAGAACTTCTCATTTACATGACCGAGATAATGATTCCACAGATGGGTGTTGTATGAGTCCTATGAGTTTGTTTCGTTATCGATTTCCAACACTTGGTTTTCTCAATTTTATACATACAAAAAATTATTTAAATATGCCATACCATAACATATGTTGTTCTTATAAAAGAAAAAACCCTTATTTAAAAACATGAAAATAAATTCATCCATATCCAAACATGATATAGAAATTATGTTCTTGGTAAAACTAGGTACATAATAACATTTATATAAAACCAAAATCATCACTGTTGGCAATGAGATATGGTAATCACCAATGGATAACGCATCCAACCTCACACTATTAGTATCTCGAAGATCCACGTCACCTCTGGAAATCATTCTAAATATACCATTTTTCCTAAATTTGAATACAGATGTGAGCCCCATATGCTGCATATAATACCCAATGTGTAGAAATGGAAAGATTACACTTGATAAAAAATGCACCGTTAGTGTCCCCATGCTTCTGGGTACAATTCCTCTTCCATTGGCTTTGATTTCCACATGAAAAATTTACTTCCTCTCGTTCCTTTCCCTACCTCTAGATCTTCCCCTTCTTGGAGGGATGATTCTCGGGGGATTCAAACCATTTATAAATCCTTGAACCCTTTTCCTTGTCCTTCCTCTTCTTATTCACCATAAAGACTGCGGGTTTTTCATGCCCCATGTCCTTATCTACATAGAGAATCAAAGTCAGAAGTTCCGATAGATTCTTCTCATTTTTGATCATTTTGTAGTTGATGATAAAACTAGAGAAGGTCTTGGGCAGTGATAATATGATGAGATCTATATGCAACTCATTTGGGAACATAATCCCTAAGATTTACAGGCGTTAAATGTAGCCAATAAGCTTGAATACATGAGGCCCAGCTGGCACAGGCTATCCAAGATTAGTTGTGAACAAAGCATTGGAGATATCATATATCTCTTGTCTCCCCTTCCCTTGATAGAGATCCTAAAGGTGAGACATCATGTTATACACGTCCACGATTACATTTTGTTTCAAGAGCCCATTATATATAGATGATAGTATGAAACATTGGACATATATGGAATTATCCAAATGTTTCATATAGAGAGATATTTCCTCATCATTGGCCTCATTTCTAGGTGCAACTAGAACATGATCCTCCAGCACATACAATTTCCTCTTGTGGAGAAGGATGACATGTAAACGCCTTTGCCACTCATAGAAATTGGTGTCAATGAGAAGTTTTTCCTTCTTGAGTATGATTTGCATTGATATGTTTGATTTCATTTTTCTTTCCATTTCTAAAAATTAATATGAGCAAAGATTTAGTACTTTATCATGATAAAACTGAGACAAATAAATAAATTAATACTTATTAGTCTCCCATTATTTTATCAAACTCCAATATACCTCACCATTGACTTCAGAATATTATTTTGCCTGAATATTATAGTGTTAAGGATCCATATTTCCCTTCACATTACCCCAAATATGGTTGGTCAAGAAACTTGAAAGGTTTTAGGTAGGCATTCCAAATGCCAGCTGCATTAACTCGTAGCTGCCTGATCTGCTGAGTGGACCCCCAATCCTAAAATCCTTTTATTTTGGATTTCATCAACCTTTGTCTCTTGGTAACATGAAGTCCTACTATGGAAGTCATCCTTTGATGTAAACCAAGTTAAGTCAAAGAAAAACCTTGAATTCGAATTCCCTGATAATTGAAAGCACCCCAATTAGGGTTGGTCAAGCACTTTGAACTATGGTTCGATTCTAAACAAGATTATAGAAGGCTATACCGACTTAATATTTCCTTGAGGGATTTTATCCTTATATGTAAATTTCAATTTTATTATCTTTCTTACATACTTGTTAATATTAAGTGGGATATACTTAAGCGATTAACCATGTCTAAGATAATATTTACGCATAAGCTGGTCTTATTTTAGTTCCATCCTGCATGCTTGTTTAATTCATTAATTGTGTGATTGTGACAACAAACCCACAATAAATAAACCATGAAACTGACAGAAATAAAATAAATGGAATGATCATGAGCTTTTTCTATTGGTTAGTTTATCTAGTGGTTGATAAACTAACCCAAGACCTAGGGAATAAAATACCTTGAACCTTTTGTGTCCATGTTTACAAATTTTCCACCTTTCCACCTTTGTATCTCCTTGGATTGGTTTTTCCTTGGCTCCTAACTTGAGCTGCCTCCACTATCTTAGAAACTATATCCATTACATATGATTTTATCTCACATATAGGTGAGGGGTAAAATAGGGTTTTACATAAAAGAAACCTTGGGCATGCATACCCTATATATTAATGAGGATACGGCTCGCAGGACAACAATTTTAATTTAAATAAATAAATTAAAAGAAACCATCCACATACAAAAGGTCCTGGTCTAGCTCATGATCATCTATACATGTAATAATATTTATGAAAAAATAACTACTGTAAATGGAGGATATACCAATGGAAGTTTTACAATGGTTTTTATAAACCATTGGAATAGGGGTGAGTAGAGACTTTTACCCAACAGTTTTATAAAACCGTTGGAATATATGAGTTTTTAGATGACTTTACCCAACAGTTTGATAAAAACATTAGGATATGTAAATTTTAGGAAGGATTTCCCAATATTTTTTCTAAACCGTTGGTAAAGATTACCTTTCCCAATGGTTTTTTAAAACTGTTGGTAAAGTTTTCCCCTAAATTTCCTATAAAACCGATCTCTCATCCACACGATTGAAGTCCTAAAGTCGAGACCTAATAGCTCTCTCGCTCAAAAAATCATTCCACCAGATCCATCTTCAATCAAAAAGTTGTTTTGATCTACACTTCAAATCTATAAGTAGTACCTTAGGTTTAATGTTTTGCATCTATTTTTTTGTTTTGTTTTTTGTTTTGATTTGGCTTAAACCCAAGGTTCATGTAGTATGCTATACCCAACAATTGAAATTTGATTTGTTTTCTGTTTTTGTTCTGCATTTCAACAGTCATGTTTGAATCAAATTTATTTGAAGTGAGGGGTTGTAGGTGGTGGGAGGTGCAGTGGGAGGGGGTGTAGTGGGTTGGGGGAGGGGGGTGTGCTGGTGGGGGTGTTCAGGTGGGGGGGGGGGTGTAGTGAGTGTAGGGCGATATACAGGTGGGGGTGTGTAGTGGGGGGGGGGAGTCTGTTGGGGGTGAGGTGGTGGGATTGTACAGGCATGGGGTGGATGGTGGGTTGTGCAACTGGGGGTGGGGGTGTTCAGGTGGGGGGGGGGGTGTAGTGAGTGTAGGGCGATATGCAGGTGGGGGTGTGTAGTGGGGGGGGGGGAGTCTGTTGGGGGTGAGGTGGTGGGATTGTACAGGCATGGGGTGGATGGTGGGTTGTGCAACTGGGGGTGGGGGTGGGGGGATGTTCACGTGAGGGGTGTAGGTAGAGGGGGGTGGGGGGTGCTGTGCAAGTGGGTGGGGGGGGGAGTGTATAGGTTGGGGGGGTGGGCTGGGTAGGTGGGAGTCTGTTGGGGGGGGGGTGGGGTGTACAGGTGGAGGTGGGGGGATGGGGGCTGTGTAGGTGGGGGTGGGGGAGGGGGGCTATGCATGTGGCAGTGTAGGTGGGGGGGGGGGTGGCTGTGTGAGTGGGGGGGGGGGGGGGTGTAGGTTAGGGGGTGGGCTGGGTAGGTGGGAGTATATTGGGGGGTGAGGTGGGGGTGTGTGCAGGTGGGGGTGGGGGTGGGGGAGGGAGCTGTGCAGGTGGGGGGTGCAGGTTGGGGGGGGGGGTTGTGCAGTGGGTGGATGGGAGGGGGGGCTGTGCAGGTGGGGGTGGGGGAGGGGGGGCTATGCAAGGGGGGTGCAGGTGGGGGGGGGGGGTTGTGCAGTCGGTGGATGGGAGGGGGGTTGTGTAGGGGGAGTCTGCTGAGGGTGAGGTGGGGAGGTGGGTTGTGCAGGTGGGAAGTCATCACTTACATAGTTCACCAATAAGCACTGGTAAGTCATCAATTATAGATATTTGGATAGGTTTGAGGCCTCTTTGGTTTTGGTTATTGTCTAGTCATCTTGATGAGTAAGGCATCACATGATATAAAAGTGACATCAACTATATATGATGAATTCCTTCTCCCACAACACATTTTTCTAGAAATAATATATCCTTGGAATGTTGTGGGAGCCTTTTAGAATCCAATGCCCCAACATTTTCACAATTTCAAACTTGATACCATCATGTTATCAAGTCACTAATCCTACCAAATTGGGTTTTCACTAAAAAAATACTATTCTAATCTTTAACACCCATAGTTTTTTTCATAACATGAATAACAACCTAATTAAATCTCATAGCTCTCAGTCACACCTGCGTGGACAACCCACCCACCCCCTGGACACCCCCTACCCTCTGGACAGCCCCTCCACCCTTGTGGATAGCCTGCCCACCCCCTAGGACACCCTGTACCCCCTGGAGAACCCCGCCACCCCCGTGGACAGCCTGCCCACCCTCTGGACACCCCTACCCCCCCGGACAACCCCAAACCTCGTGGACAACCCACCCACCCCATGGAAACTCCTCCCACCCCCCAAAAACCCCCACCCCTGGACACCTCATACCCCCTGGATAGCCCCCCACCCTCGTGGATAGCCCACCCACCCCCTGTACACCCCCTCCCCACTAGACAGCCCCGCCACCCTTATGGACAGCCCGCCCACCCCTGGACACCCCATACCCCCTTGGAAAACCTCACCACCCCCGTGGATATCCCGTCCCTGATTACAAAGAAGCAGATAACTCTACATTTCCCCCTGATTTCCAGAAGCCCCCACACAGGTGAACCCTAACCCGAGGTATTCCATCCGATTGGCTGCAACTCGCCCATCTAGGTTAGACTCCTTCAACCTCATCCCAAATACAGACATAGAATCCCTCATTGAGGTAATTGACATGGTTGGTGTGTGGTCTACCAAACTCTGTGACCTAACATGGTGAGTTGAGGTATCTTATCCATTTCTAGTGTTGTTCATCTGAACTATGAGCTAGTTATAAGGATATCCTTCTTTTCTCAACCTTTCTCTATTTATTTGACTATCTAGAAAGATCATGTCATTATTCCCGATTTCTAGGGATTTTGGAAAATTGTATGATTCACACTATTTGATATTGAATCAATGA
Source organism: Viscum album (assembly GCA_963277665.1). Taxonomy (NCBI): domain Eukaryota; kingdom Viridiplantae; phylum Streptophyta; class Magnoliopsida; order Santalales; family Viscaceae; genus Viscum; species Viscum album. The sequence continues at coordinate 1,846,584,711 of OY728143.1, read as the reverse complement.
CTAATACTTGATTTGTAGATGTCTGTGAGTATATAGAAGATGGTTTATAAACTATCCCTTAAAATTATCATTGTTTTGTGTTCTTTATGATGTGTAGTATCATTGACATACTTTATTATTAATCTCAAATTTAAAAATAAATGTTTTTGTCTATACTTTATGAAATTAAACCTCTTTACAATCCATGAACAACCTATTAGCGTAGAATCCTAAACTTTATCCACCCATGTGGTACGCTTGACTTGGGAAACTAATTGGGTAATGAAAGGTATGACCATAGGGGTTCCAAGAATGAGTTATTGAACATGAGTGAATGATTTGGGATGCCTATAACACATAATGGGGCCTGATGCACGTGCCTCTTATATGAGACCCATTGAAAATGAATATAAATAAATTTTAATTTAATTTTTGAGTACTTGTTATTTGATTAATGATTTGGAATTCCTTGAAGAAACCAACCAAGGATTCATATTAAAAACATAGCTTTTAATTCCATTTGGAAACCCCATTGGATTCATGATGATTTTGTTTAGAATAACTTGGAGAAATCTACCTTGGATTCATAGTGATTATGATTTAGGAAGCCTTGGGGAAGTCCCCCTTGGATTCTAAACTAGAGGCCTATCTCTTTACATAGGCTGGGAACTCCTTCCTCCCTATAAATCCATCTGAAGTCAATAAATTTTTTAGTTATACACTCCAAATCTGTAAGGCTTAACTTAGTTTTAATGTTTTTCATTTATTATCCTTTGTTTCTATTTTGATTTGACTTAAAACAGGTGGTGACTTGTGTGGGATGACATACCAAATAAGTGTAGTTTGATTTGTTTTCTATTTTTGTTTTACAATTCAAGTGTCATGATTATATGAATCAACTTGATTTTAAGTATTCATAGACACTCCTTTTATGTAGTTAGTGAATCATATCGACTAATGGAGGTGCTGGTGAGATGTATCCCCACTCAAAGATGGTAAATGGTTTGTTTAGACATATTTTCTCAAGGTGGGTAATGGATATAAGGATGATCCATGTGAAGGGATTGGGGACGGTTGGGGTAGTGGGGTAGGTGGTTTTCCTTTTTTTAGTGGGGTGATATGGTACTTTCTATGGACTTTAGTTTGGGTGTTATGAAATGTACTAACTTTTCATAATATTTCTATTTTTTAGCATCAATAACTTATTTAAAAAACTCTCTTTACACATTATGCATCTTTCATGAAATGCCTTCACTTTGTAATATCTTGAACAATGTTCTATCAGGTCTATGGTGTCTTCTTGTATGTGATAAATAAAAAAATCACAAAACACATCTCACCTCAAATTTAGTCACACATAACTGAATTAGTATATCTTTACATTGTTTTAATAGTTCACTACATCAACTAGAAACTCCTTCCTTTATTGTTTACTTAAATATATTTTCAATTAAAATTCAATCTTATTGAATTGATTATGAAAAAATTACTTATAACAATTCTTTTTACAGAATGGATAGAAGTTGAATGTATGAAACTGATCAGATCTCAAGTGATTTTCAAAATAATTTAGAGAGATTTTTAGATTTTTCCTTTCACAATGCTTCATATAGTGGTCACATAAACTTCCCATGTTCCAATTTTGTTGGTAGACCTTGGTTGAGCTGTGAAGAAGTCAGCTACCACATAACCGAATATAATTTTCAATCAAACTACTATATGTAGTATCACAATGGGGAGAAAATGAAATCTCAAATTGTTGATGATCGAAATGAAAGGAATGGACTAGAGAATTTTTTAGATGATTGATTTTTGTTTATTTATCATCATGAAAAAGAAAGGATTTCTACTAAAGAAGACTTCGATATGAGGACATATGATGCATCTAATGAAAATGATGATATTGTTAGGGTGAAAAAAATTGAATGATGCTGCCATGACTCCAGTATATTGACAGTGCGATAAAATGAAAAAGCTATAATTTTTAATTAGATTTTTTCATGGGAAAACTATGTATGGGATTTATAATACAACAATCAATTAAATTCTTACCTTCTTGAAGGATTTACTTATAGATGATGCAGATATTCCCTCAAACCACTATATGGAATTGAAGTTAGTTGAGGAACTTAGATTTTAAAGAAACAAAATTCATGCTTGCCTGAAATATTGCAGTTTATTCTGGGAGGAAACTGCTGAACGAAATGATTGTATAAAATGTGGCACATCCCACTGGAAGTGAAAATATGATGGAACAACATCCCGTATGCCACAGAAAGTAATGTGGCACTTTACATTGATTCTCAGACTCCATAATCTTTTTATGTCTGATGAAATATCAATAAAAATGAGATGGAATGATACTGAGAGAAAGAAGACTAATGATGAGTTGGTTCACCCTGCAGAGGGATTTTCATGGAAGAGATTTGATGCTCGATATCCTGATTTTGCAGCTTGATGTGCGTAATGTGAGGCTGGGTCTTTCATGCGACAGTTTTAATCCGTTTTGGTAGATGCTTACTTCGCACAACACATGGCCAGTTTTTATACACATTTATAATCTTCCCCCATGGTTGTGTATGAAAAAAACTTTCACTTTCATGAGTATACTCATATTTGGACCTTCTGATACCAACATTGATATTGACATATACATGTAACCTTTAATAAAAGAGTTGAAACTACTTTGGGATGTGGGTGTGCACACATACGATGCATATTCTAAAGACATATTTCAAATGCATGCTACATTTATGTGGATGATCAATGATTTTCCGGCTTATACAATGATGTCTGGATGGAGCACAAAAAGAAAACAGTCATGTCCTATTTATATGAAGAATAAATGATCCAGAAGACTGAAACATCGTTGTAGTTTCAGTTTCATGGGACATCGATGATTCTTTCCAATGGACCATCCATATAGAAATAATCGTCGAATATTTGATAATACCATAGAGAACGATTATCCACCTCAGCGTATGTCTAGAACTGATGTGCTTAATTAATTGAAAGATTTCAGTTTTTCATTAGGGAAGGGTCAAATGAAATCTGGAAAGAGAAAGAATGTTTCCACTGAAACCTGTTACAATTGGAGGAAGAGGAGTATCTTTTTTGATTTTCCTTATTGGCCAACCAATTTGTTACATCATTTCTTAGACATAATGTGCATTGAAAATAATATATGTGAAATTTTTCTTTTGATACTTCTAAATTTTAAGGGAAATACAAAAGATGATTTACGGTCTCGGCGTTACTTGGTGGATTGGGGCATCAGACCAGAATTGAATCCTATGCGTATCAGTGAAAATAAATGGCAAGTTCCACGTGCTTCTTATGTGATGACACCTACGAAAAAAACAATTTATGGAAGTATTAGAGACTATCATAGTTCCTGATGGCTATTCAAGAAACATATCTAAATGGGTCAATAGAAGAGAGTTGAAGCTAAAATCTTTGAAGACTCATGATTATCACGTTCTTCTGCATGATTTGATTCTAATAGAAATCCGTCATATTTTGCCCAATAATGTAAGGGTGACTGTTATTCAATTGTGCCATTTTTTAGAGATCTTTGTGCCAAGAAGTTGTCCAAGACTTTCTTTCAAATTTTTTTGACATATAACCCATTAATTTTGTGTGAGTTGGAGAAAATATTTCCTCCATCATTTTTCACATGCATGATGCATATGACTATCCATATTCCCACTAAAATACTTCTCGGAGGACCTATTTATTTTCTTTGGATGTATCTAACTGAAATAAATATGTACACATTAAAGTCTTATGTCGGAAACAGGAATCATCCCAAAGGTTCTATCATGAAGGGTTAGTTGGATCAAGAATGTAGGGATTTCTACTCAATGTATTTGTCTGATCTTACTACAAGAATGAACAAACCAATGAGAAATGAAGAATAAAAGTATGAGAAAATTGAACCCAAATTTCCATTACTTCTTCAAACAAGAGGAATTCCTGGATCATATACATTGAAGACATTAAGCCTTAAAGAGCGAGTGATGACACATCGCACAGTTTTGTTCAACTGCGATTTGTTTGATAACTACATCAGGTAACTAAATTGATTATATATATCTTACATATATATATCTGTTAAACTATTCATATTTTTTATCTACAGGAAACATAAAATAATGATAAATAGAAAGCATAATTCTTTATCTTTGAGAAAGAGGGAGACTTTGTATAGCAAAGAGTTTTCTGCTTGGTTAAAATTGAAGGTAAAAATATTACTATTTAAAATAATTAAATAAATATTTAATTAAGTTTAATATTCATTTATATTGAAGGTATTGAGTTTTCCTGCTGACTCTGTCTCTAAGGAAATAAGAGCTTTGGATTTTGGTCCTAATACCGTAGTTCGTGACTGTAAATCAATTGTTATCAATGGGTACAAATTTATTGTCACTAAACAAGCAAATAACATTAGAACACAACATGATGGTGTTATGGTTACTACCAAAACAAATTGTTATGCCAATGCATCAGATATTAGACCACGATTTGAAAATGTGGGTTATTATGGAGTCGCTGAAAAAATAATAATATTGGATTATTACTCTCATGGATGAGTCACGATGATGAATGCCATTGGTTTGATTCGATGACGAGACATGGCACATTTATTGATGATTGTGGATTTTGATTAATTAATATGGCTCACACTCTTGCTATTGAAGAAGCATATGTATTGTAATCAATGGCTAAACAAGTTTTTTTAATGTCAAAGACCAACTTCGACCTGAATCTGGTGTCATATTTGAAGTAATTCCAAGACATATTTTTGATGATGTTGATGATGGAATTGACACCATCCCTACTGTCGTTGGAACCAATACATTTATTTATTTTGATGACTCCAATAGATCAATTGTCAGAGTTTACTATGAACCTGAAGTTATGGTGGGAAATATATAAAATCATCCATTCATGTTCTCAATTATTTTGGTTTACCTCGAGTTTGGTTGTTAAGGTTGGTTCTAATCAAATTGATTACAAATATGTTGCATCAAACTTGACTTTTATGTGAATTTTCAATGTTTATTGGTTGAAATTTTTATTTTAATTGTATTTTCTAATTTGGAATTGAACTGTATTTAAACCTATGAAACCAACATTTCTAACTTGGTGAAAATGTCAATGCTTCAACTATGTTTTTTATAATATTTGTATAACTATAAGACCCGTCTTTAACATTTTACTAGGTAATGAACATGACGGTTTGTATTATTCTGCAAAACATGTATTGAAACATGTATCATCTACCTGAGCTAAAGAAATTAAATTTTCCTTAATTTTGAAAATTGCTTTACCACTTATGAATATGGTAGAATCAATGTTCCATGATTTTAATAGACCGATGAAACTTAGTAAATAATCATCCTACTAAAAATTAAATTTCTTTATTACATCTTGTACAATTTATTGACTTCATTATATATTTTTTCAAGCTCACCTAAAACAATGGTTAGTTAAATTATCCATGAATCCCCCTATTCCCTCTCATTTTTTGGTTACACATTAGTTATCCTTTTCTATTTACTTTCATATTTGTTTTCAAATGCAGGAAATGAAACCAATTGAATAGAGGCGATGAAAATAGATCATGGACAACAATCGTCGCATGAATGAGCTGGGAATTCCACCACTAGTGCATGCAGTGAGTATTTTATTTCAAATATATTTATTTAAATAATACATAATGTCAGGTGATTAATTTTTTTTAAACATTTTTTCAAGATCCATCTATTAGGTGATAGTTATTTGATGAGAAACCTAGTAGTGGTCCTAATACTTGGGGTGTTTGTACGAGGGGGGGGGGGGGGGTGGTACGGGAGCTAGATGATCTAGTCGGCATACTAGATTAGACCCTGCCCCTCCCACTGACATACCATCCATCCCATATTCTGATCTCAGTGTGCCGTTAGGGACACATGGTATATTTAGGCCTCCCATGTTTTCAAAACCCATTACATATGACCATCCTCACCTGTCTATACCATATCTGATGATGATTCCCACTCCCCATCTAGTATTTGGACAGCCATCCCTGTCATCTTATTTTACTTATACTTCGTTCTCTCCGAGCTTTTATATTCCATCTTTTTCAGCTCCTGCTCTACCAGAGTCTATCCATATAGAGCATACATTGGGACTCACTCCATCTGTACAGGGTGTTCCTTCAGTTTCTGTAGATCCAGCAATGCCCATTGATTATACTAATGCAAGTATACTTATACAAACCTGACAAATTGTTAAACCATTATTTATTTTCATTATAACATGTATTGATAAAATATCTTTTTTTCTTTCATAACAGATACATCTACTGATAGGAGGAGAGGGCATGGGTGTACATTCATGCGTGCGGTGTGGAACTGCCGCACACAATTGATGGTGGACTATAATGAAGATAGTCAGATGATTGAAAAATCAGGGTAACAATGTCGGATTTTTTTGGCAACGCTTAACAAATACTCCGACATCATCCCCGTTAGTCTTCTCTCATAGAGACAGCTGCCAAATGAAGTCAAGGATAAAGCCTGGGTAGAGATATGGGTACAAAAATATTTTTTATTTAATGAAATATATTAATTTTTGTAATTATATGAATTAATATTTTTGTGTTATCTGCGGTTTAATTTCCCCGATGGTGAGGGTGCATGGCCAGCACGTCTAAAGGATTTAGGCGAGCTTTAGAGATATTATAAGCATGATTTGTACATTGGATGGCGTTCTAGAGTGGGCACTAAGTTAGAGGCGGTCCCTGTTGTGGATGATTATCCATTAGAATAGTACAGACAGATGATTACTCATTGGATGAAAATCCAATTTACGATATTAATCAAATTAGAGGTATTTAAATGAAAATTTTCATGTTTTTCGATAATACTAATTATTGAATTTTATTTAGGATGCATCTAAAAGAAATTAAAAAAACATTAATACTAATAAATATGTCCACACATTGGGATGTACTATGATGCCAGATCATAAAAGACAACAGGTATGACAGTCTATAATCTTTCTTTACGACTTGAACTTTCTATTGCTTCCTCTATAATTTATTCGATTTCTAAATTTGTTATATAATTTTAGTTATGCACTTAATTTTTTCTTGGTATCATATTTTTAATTATGGTTTCCTACATTAAATGTCATTATATAGGCATAAATTGAATATAGAAGGATGTGTACCTCAAGCAAAACAATTTTTCTTGAGTAGAAAGAAGAAAGATGGAAGTGCGGTTAATGAAAAAACTCAACAGCAGATTATAAGTTTTAATTATAGATTTAAAATTTTAATATTTGTTTTTCAACTTAATAATCTATTTATATTGGTAACAGGCCGATTTAGAGGCCCTTGATTCCCAGAAACCTGACAATTTTGGTCCAAATGATCACTTACATCAGGTGTTGGGAGATGAGCACCCTGGTAGAGTACGCTGCCGACCTGGGAAGAGTATAGTTCTGACAAGGTATTGGACCTCCTTAGGTATGAGTTGTAGTGCCACCGAGTTGCATCAGGTTAAGGCACATGTAGAACAGGCTGAAAAAAGGGCCACAGAGATGACAGAATAGTCTGCTAGGGAAAACACTGCATTTATGAAACTGATGGAAGTTTTATGTCCAACACTTCTAATAGAGTCCAGCACTGCTTGTGATGAATATATGTCATAGAAGCGTTCTATATATGGTGCACTAGGTAGAAGTTATAGTGGTGGTCAAGAAGATGGCGAGGAGGAGGCTGAGGCGGAGGAGGAGGAGGGCGAGGAGGAGGTCGAGGCGGAGGAGGAGGGAGAGGAGGAGGCTGAGGCGGAGGAGGAGGGTGATGAGGAGACTGAGGCTGAGTACGAGGGCGAGGAGGAGGGAGGGGACGATGATGGGGACGATAATGAGGATGAGGGTGAGGGTGAAGATGATGGTGATGATAGTGATGATGATGAGGGATAGATTGATCTGTTACATTTTTGACTGATATTACTGACCTTTGATGTTTATTGATTTGTTGTGACTAAATATATGTTTGATTAGGTAGGTCACATTATCTTTATTTTTTTATCAATAAATAATAAAACTTGACTTGAGGATTTTCTATGAAATCCCCCTATTTTAATGAAATTGTAATTTTTTAGTGGAATTTAAAAAATTGGTGGTATGATTAGAGTTTTATATAATGAAATTATTATTTTTTTACCTTGAAAGAATTTTCATAGAATATATGTAAATACCATCCCATGAACCTGGGACATCCCCCCAGACAGCCCCACAGATAGCCCCCTGACAGCCCCCCACCCTCTTCCCTAGACCCCAGACATCCCACAAGACAGCCTCCCACCCTCCTCCCTGGACCCCGGATAGACCCCCAGACAACCCCCCAGACAACCTCCCCACCCTCCTACCTGGACCCTGAACATCCCCTAGGACAGCTCCCAGATAGACCCCCGAACAGCCCCCACCCTCCTCCCTAGAGCCCAGACAGCCCCCCCCCCCGGACAGCCTCTCCACCCTTCTTCCGGGACCCCAGAAGCCCCCCGAACAACCCCCTCCCTCAACCCTCCTACCTAGACCCCAGACAGTCCCCCAGACAGCCCCCCGGATAGCCTCCCCACCCTCCTCCCTGGACCCCGGACAACCCCCCAGACAGCCCCCGAACAGCCCCCCCCCACCCTCCTCCCTAGACCCTGGAGAGCCCTCCCACCCACCTTCCTGGACCCCAGACATCCCCCAGACATCCCCCACCCTCCTCCCTATACCCAAGACAACCCCCCAACCCGACAACCCAACATTGGGCGATCAACGATTCGGAATACATAAAACATCATGATAATTCACAAAAGGCTAAGGACCACCGACCTTGATTCCGGAGGCAATCACACTCTTAATTCGGCATCTTAGATCCCAATCTAAGCTATCTTAAAGATTCACCCTAAATCCCAATGAAAAATAGGGTTTTAGAGCTTCGTAAGAAGTTGAGAGAAGAGGGAAAACCCTAATCGAAAGAGGAAGCAAGGAGAGGATTAGATTCACCCAGATCTTCAATCCGCACTTAACAACACTCAAAATGCCCAAGGATCGAAGGATATCCACCCTTATGATCTCTTGGGAGCTTTTTCTTGTGTTGATACTTTAGAACAAGGATCCATGGGTCATTTTTGACGTGTATGAGTCAACCCCGCCTCAATCTGAGGCACAGTGTGGCCGGTACCACTCAAAGTGTCTCACTTTTATTTGACATGGAAAACATTTTAAGTGAAAACAACAACTGGAATACGGAAAACTGACCAAATTCGTTCTGATTGTATTTATACTTTAGGAAAACGATTCATGGGTCGTTTTTGATGTGTATGAGTCAACCTGCCTCAATCCGAGGCACAGTGTGGCCGGTATCACTCAAAGTTTCTCTCTTTTGTTTAAAATGGACACTATTTTAAGTAAAAACAACAGACATATGGAAAACCAACCAAATATATTATGATTGTGTTTATACTTTATCAAAATGACCCATGGGTCATTTTTTACGTGGATGATTCAACCCTGACTTAATCTGAGGCACGGTGTGGCCGGTACCACTCAAACTGTCTCACCTTTATTTGAAATGGACAACATTTTAAGTAAAAACAACAAATGATATATGGAAAACCGACCCAACACATTTGGATTGTGTTGATACTTTAGGAAAACGATCTATGGGTCATATGTGACATGTAAGAGTCAACCACACCTCAATATGAGGCATAGTGTCCCGATATCACTCGAAGTTTCTTTCTTTTGTTTAAAATGGACATCCTTTTAAGTAAAAACAACTGGCATACAGAAAAATGACCAAACGTATTATAATTGTGTTGATAATTTAGAACAAGGAACCAAGGTTCATTTTTGACATGTAAGAGTCAACCCCACCTCAATATGAGGCATGGTGTGGGTGATACTACTCAAAGTGTCTCACTTTTATTTGAAATGGACAACATTTTAAGTGAAAAAAACAACTCGCATAAGGAAAAACAACTGGCATAAGGAAAACCAACCAAATGCATTCAGATTCTATTAATACTTTAGTAAAATGATCCAAGGGTCATATATAACATGTATGAGTCAACCCCACCTCAATCCGTGGCATGGTATGACTGGTATCACTCGAAGTGTCTTTCTTTTGTTTGAAATGTACAACATTTTAAGACAAAACAACTGGCATACGAAAAACCGACCTAACACATTCATATTGTGTTGATACTTTAGGAAAATGATCGATGGGTCATATGTGACAAGTAAGAGTCAACCCCACCTCAATATGAGGCACAGTGTGTCTGGTATCACTCAAAGTGTTTTTCTTTTGTTTAAAATGGACACCCTTTTAAGTAAAAACAATAACTAACATACAGAAAACTGACCAAACATATTAGGATTGTGTTGATACTTTAGAACAAGGATCCATGATTCATTTTTGACATTTAAGTGTCAACCCTTCCTCAGTCTGAGGCACAGTGTGGCCGGTAACACTCAAAGTGTCTCACTTTTATTTGAAATGGACAACATTTTAAGTGAAAACAACAACTGGCATACGGGAAACCAACCAAACGCATTCGGATTCTATTAATACTTTAGGAAAACGGTCCATGGGTCATATGTGATGTTTAAAAGTCAACCTTGACCCAATAAAAGGCATGGTGTGGCCGGTATCACTCATAATGTCTTTATTTTGTTTAAAATGCACACCCTTTTAAGTAAAAACAACTGGCATATGAAAAACCAACCAAACATATTCAGATTTTGTTTATACTTTATCACAAGGATCCATGGGTCATTTTTGATGTGTACAAGTCAACCCTACCTCAATACAAGGCACAGTGTAGCCAGTTCCACTCAAAGTGACTCACTTTTATTTGAAATGGACACCATTTTAAGTGAAAACAACAACTAGCATACGAAAAACCGACCAAACGAATTTGGATTATGTTGATACTTTAGGAAAATTATCCATGGGTAATTTTTGACATGTACGATTCAACCCCGACTCAATCCGAGGCACGGTGTGGCCAGTATCACTCAAAGTGTCTTTCTTTTGTTTAAAATGGACACTCTTTTGAGTAAAAACAACTGGCATACTGAAAACCAACCAAATGTATTCAGATTGTGTTGATACTTTAGAACAACGATCCATGGGTCATTTATGACATGTACGAGTCAACCCTTCCTCAATCCAAGGCACGGTGTGGCCAGTACCACTCAAAGTGTCTCACTTTTATTTGAAATGGACAACATTTTAAGTGAAAACAACAACTGGCATACGGAAAACATAACAAATTAATTCATATTTTCTTGATACTTTAGGAAAACGATCCATGGATCATATGTGACGTGTATGAGTCAAACCCGCCTCAATCTGAGGCATAGTGTAGTTAGTATCACTCTAAGTGTCTATGTTTTGTTTAAAATGGACATCATTTTAAGTAAAAACAACTGGAATACGGAAAACTGACCAAATTTATTCGAATTGTATTGATACTTTAGCACAAGGATCCATGGTCCATCCTCACACAATCCACTTCTCATGTGAGGAAATCCTACCCCTATTCTAAAACACTCGAAATTTAATACGCCAAGGAAAACTACATTCCCTAAGTCACAAAATCTCATTGATACACACCCATTATCATCATCACTAAGTTCAATGAAACCCACCCCAAAGCATGGGATATTATATTTGTGTTGGGTTGAATTAATTTATCCATTTCCTTATTTTGGAGTTATTAGATTCTAATTTCTGAATTCAATCGTGTATGTGTTATACAAAATGAAATTTTGTATGTATTCTAAATTCAGTATAACACATATAATTAAGTATTCAGTTTTTATGTAATTTATTCATAGTTGATAATTAAATTATGTATGTCTTCAATTCAGTATTCAATTATGAATTTAATTCCAGATTGCACATGTAATTGTCATCTCAATTCTGAATTGAATTCTAAATCAATTATGTATGTTTATAATTACCTTATGAATTATGTTTTAATTCTGTATGTGTATAGTTGCAGGGTGAATTATGTGTTAAATATATATTAATTAATTGTGTATATATATGTCTTATAGGTGGTTATTGTAGGTAATTGGATTTGGGAAGCTGGAAATGCAGAAAGGGCAGCCTGCAGCAGGCTGCTGCCTGAATTGCACTGCAAAGACTATGACAATGGTTGTAAACTGTTGGCATAGGGCTGTGAATGGGTTTTTAATAATGGTTCTAAGAGAACTGTTGGTAAAAAAACTTTCCCAGCAGTTTAAAAACCATTGGGATATAGTGAAATGTCCAGCCTTTACCAACGGTTTACACAAACCATTGGTAAAAAGATATACAAAACTATATTCCAACGGTTTGAAACCATTGGAATAGTATGTTTACCAACGATTTCAAACCGTTGGTGAAAAGTTATACCAACAGTTTGACATAATCGTTGGTATAATGTAGATTTCCTAACTTATACCAATGATTTTCCATAAACCATTGGCATATGTGTTTCCCTACGGCTTACTTCACTACGGTTTGGATAACTATTGGGATATATTATACCAATGGTTATCCATCCTTTACCAACGGTTTGGAACCATTGGTAAAGAGTGCATTTCCATTAGTGAATAAAATTAGCATTCAATTCTTTAATCATTATTGTTTAAGATAAATCATGCTTGAAGAAATTAATTATTATATTTAATTAATCAATCATTTTATCTTAAACCCTTTTCTGAATTTCATTAATATTATCATCCATCATAAATTTAAACAAATAAATTCATTTAAAATTATCTTTGTACATAACTTTTACCTTGGAGGCAACCTGGTGAATTCTTGTTCATAACTACCCATCGAGTAGAAATTAACATTACACATATGTTAAATTAAACACATATGTATAAAAAACCTATCACATGTTGTGCCCCAACTTTACACCCTCACCATGGTACACGTCTCAAGGGTTTGTATAATATAATAATTAATTTTAATAAATATGCATAATTTGGATGTTTGTATGGGGTTTAGTTCCTACTACACAGTGTGTACTATTGTTCTCCTTCCATCCGAAGTACACACCTAGGGTTTCGGCGTGTAGATGTACTTCAAAATTCTTTGGAGCACACGATATGTCCAGTGGGCCACACACCGTGTAGTATCCACGTTACATGGTCTCCAGTCAGGAAAGCTATGTATGGAGTACATGGTCTAAACCTAACCTGAAGGGACTACACTCCGTGTCCAGTGGTCCACACGACATGAAATCTGGAAACCATGTGCCACTTATTCCTAGTCAACACACGGAGTCATAAAGACTCAGATAAAATCCGACACATGGATTGGTTTTATGGATCAGTCCTGATGCATTGAACATTGACTACATGGTGTGTGAGGTAGAATACATTCCATGTGTTCTGGTGTTATACATCCAGGAACCTTTGGCACATCCGGATGTGATCCTCTATTTTTATTTTAATCAAAATTAAAATAAAATATCATTTCTGTATGGTGAACGAGAAATGAAAGTGGATGAACATATCTCAAGATTCATATTTTTAGAATGATTAACTTGAATTGAAACAAGTAAATTATTAAATGTGTAAATCATCAACAAAAAAATAAATAATTATAATCAATGATATAACCCCTCTGATACCACTTGTAGGTTCCGAGCATAGTGGAAGCACGTGGATGGGTGTACCTAACTTTAATTTTACCATTAACAATGATCAATACGAGATCCGTCACGATGATAAGACACCAGATCTTTAGAATAGAACAAAGAAAAATAATGGAAATAGGGAAGTCTTGAAACCATAGAGAGGATCATCATATGTTGGTTATAAATAATTTATTTAAAAGATAAGAATTACCTTGATGGAATTCTCTCTCTGTTGATGCTTTCGGTCAAGATCCAATGTGATCTGTCATTGTGTCACAAAATCTAAGTGCTAGATTCCTCTAGAAGTGATCCACACATGCTCCATGTATCTTTGGATGTCTCCAAAGTGATACCTAGGTGCTAGCATGGAAGATCATTCATATGCGATTTCCGTCTTTGATCGCCTTGAGAGTTGCTTCCAAAGCGCTCTCCTTGATCCAGTGGAGGAGGAGCTATCTCATAACTTGAGATCATTCTTGGAGGAAAGGAATTATTTCTTATCTTGAGAGGTTTCTCTAAATATATTGTTCACAACCATAAATAATGTCTAGATCTAATGAGAATAATGTAATTGGGATTTATATTACATAGAATAAACAAATGAATTAATTACCCAAAGGCATTTATTCATTTAATTTAATTCTTAGTAAGACCCCATGTCTAATAATAATATTTGACTATTATTATCACTTGACATGTGCCTAGAGAATTACACCTAATATTATTTCTCACAAATACCTAGAAAAAACTACATGGTGTGTATATTAATATACACGGCGTGTACTTTTGTTTTTCCATTTCTTTTATTTCCTCCACCATATTTATTAGACCTTAAATAATTACTATTTATTTCTTAAATAAATACCACTGCATTATTCACAAATAAATATATTATTTCACCGATAATATATTCTCTCGAATAACTAGTGTTGAAATAGATGCGATCAGACATCCTTGAATAATTATTAAACCACAACTGGGAATAATCTTTATTCAACTTGTTAAATGAATATTTAATTGAGATACTTGGATACACTTAGTGTATGGCCCTATAGGACTCTTTCTCAGTGGAATTAAGCGGATCCTACCTGAAGTTAAAGGTTAGCATCTAGCAACATGCCAAGGAACCCGTAGAGAAAGAAGTTAACGCCGCAATGATGCATCACCTCATATGAATTCTTACCCTGTAATGTAATCCATATGTCTTGATATCTTGAATCAAGAGGGTTTTATTCTAGTGTCATCAACCCATACGCTCGATTACTCTTTATTTAACCTCGTAAAATTGAACTTTCCCATTCCTCACCATGGCCATGAATTTATTTAGGCTATATCAATTCCATAAAAGGGCCTGAGATATCAACTTTCATTATGGAACAGAAGGGAAAATCCTTTCTCACATTATTTATTAATGCGTATTACTCGTGAAACACCCAACATGTCCTGCCTCACTGCGAATAGTGTATCATCACATATTTCATCAATACATCTAAGTGTGTGAGTTTTAATACCCATTAGCAATAATCTTAAAGTCTAAGGACCAATACACACATCCACAGATAGGAACATTCAATGACACTATTGAATGTGGATTTCTTAATGGCGGGTCTCATTCCCATAATAGTTTCCTGAATTTTACCAAGGTTGAACACCATGAGAAGGTTCCTCAAATTTTTATGAGTCCCCACCCCTAATGGCCTGTATCATCCGTGTCCCTTAAATAACATCATCCTTCCACAAAAATTATATTCAAGAATAGTGTTATGGAACTTCTGGGTTCTCATCATAACATGGATCAGCTATGAACCTTTAGTGAAAAAACTATCATTAAGAGATTATCACATGAATTGTCATAAATAAGAACGATCAAGATTTGATAAGTTATTTATTAATATTCAAATACATCAATAAAAGTTTATAATAAAGTAAAAAGTAGTTGGTTCTAGGCCACTAAATCCAACACCTAAGGCCTAGTGGCTAACCATCCCTGAGCACTGTTCAGGTGGAAAAATGGGTTGGGGTGCTATACAATCAGTGTGATGACCATGAACCTATGACCTCATGGTATTGTAGTTCCTTTACATCTTGGAACAAATTCTATCAAAAGATTGAGACTACAAAATCTAGATGTTTGATCCCATTTGTAAGGTGAAATAGTGAACTGAATAAAACTAGAACATTTAACCCCCACAAGACCAAATTGGAACTTTAAAAATAGAAGTTGAAAATATAGAACCAAACAAGAAGAATAAAACTAGTAATGAAAGCAGCAAAGAAAAAAGTTATTTAACATGTTTTAGTTTCATGGGGTCTTATGTGAATGAAAAGGACACCACCCATATGAATGTGTTTTATGATGATCAAAACAGAAATAGATTTATAGTATAAAAAAACAAAGAAACATAAAAAAAGAACAAATATAGAGATACTATAACCAAGAATTAGGAAATAAAGAAACTATAATGAACATACAATTTTGAACTCTAAAAGGTCCGACCACCCTAATGTCTTATAGAATTCTCATGGGGACTATTCTAGAATGTCAAAACTCAATGAAGATCCATATTATCACAAGAGGTACCTCCCTAGACCGAATCATCTTCACTTGGGTACTCAGCCTACCTTTGGAATGCTATGGTCAAAGTTACACCAGGATCGATACACCAACAGTGTACTGTGGAGATCAGGAGGCATGTAGATTCACCGCTGAGGAATAGAAGACACCTGTTTTGGGTTTGATAGCTAAATATGGGAGCTATAGAGAACCACCATAGTGATAGAGAACTAGAGTGAACCCTGAAACGACCGAGGCATATGGGGTAATCAATTCCCCCTAACACCACCTACAACATGCAACTGCATGTCCAACCATAATGCTCAACACATCATGGCCAAACAGAAACCCAATAGGCGTAATGAAGCACCATGGGAGATGGATGATGATTATAAAAGGGGAATATTAGTGGATAAAAAACAAGGAAATAACATACAGAGGATTACCAGGGTGTCACATGAGGCATGAGCAACAGGGATGACTGAAGGATAAGGCCTAGATAGAAGGCCCAGGTGGCTTATAGAATCCCAACAAACATATAGGAGCCCAAAAAGGTTAATTTTAAAAAACAATTATACATGAGAATAATTCATAAAAAATGGAATAATAATCAAAAAAGAATTTGAAATGAAAACAATCAAACAAATACCATAATTTACAAATCTCTACCATTTTCAATTAAAATTGGAAATGTTATTTCACCTATGGTTATAACATCATAACCCAATTCAGCCTATCTAAATAAAACTTTAATTTATATAATACCATGACTACATTCAAACTATCAACTGGGATACCATTAATGTGTATCTTATTGACACACATGGTTCTAGATTCTACAAAATCTCTAATAAAATGTAGTCTAATATCAATGTGTTTTTATTACCATGGCGTACTAAATTTTTGGATAGTTGAAGAGAAGACTGAATATTAGAATAATCATTTATAACATAATTGTACAAGTTAAGTTCATAAGACAAAAACTTAATCCATAGTTCTTATTCAACTACATAGATCAAGGTAATATACTCATATTACTTGGTTGATAGAGAAACCACAGACTTCATATTGCACATCCATGAAATGGGGCCACCACAAGAAGTGAACACCAAAGAATTCAAGGATTTTATAGTGTCAATATTACCTGTATAGTTGGAATCTATGTATCCAATAATAATTTAAGTAGTATCCATATCTTTTCTATAACACAAATATATATTAGAACTAAATGAAAATTATCTAAGAATCCACTTAAGGGCATGCCAATGTGGCTTCCCATGTGTGGCCATAAATATAATAAGGGTGTATATTTAATAGGATATCTTAAGCTTGGTTAAATAATAGGGTACATAATTCTACCAACAATATTAATGTAAGGGATTTTAGAAATAAATTGAATACCATCATCAACTGTTGGTTCTTGTGTCAAAGAAAGTTTAAAGTGCTATCTAAGAGGTATATTGAAAAATTTGAGTGATTCAAAAATCTATCTATTTAAAGTATTTAAAATATAAACATGCCGAGACAAGTAAAGAAATTTATTTGGTTTTTGTATAATGATTTCAACACATATTGTTTTTAACTACACCTGAGTCTTTTATTTAAAACATTCATTTTAATTGAAATTTCACATCAATGATAAGAATCATATTTTTACAAATGATAAGCATGTCATAAAAAAAGAAAATAAAGAATATATGTTTTAGTTAATTTGAAATAGAATCATGCATTATATTGACACATAGTAAATTTTTTATCTAACATAAAAGAATCAAATTTCATATACCACTACCTAGAGGCTTGTTTCAATACATACAATGATTTTTTCGATAGGAATACTTGATTTAATTTTAATCCCTTAGAATAACCATTAAGAGGTTTCATGTAGAGTTTCTCAATTAAATATACATGGAAGAAATATGTTTTAAAATAAAGTTATTTAGTGTGTAGATAACTATAAGAAGAAAAATAAAGTAAAATCCAAATAGAATAATTCTTAACAATAGGGGAAAATATTTCAGAATAATCAATTCCTTATCATTTAATTAAACCCTTAAAAACTAACTTTTCTTTATAATTAATATTATTTCCCTCAGTATTGTCTTATTTACTTTTATAAATCTACTATAGAACAATTATATTAGAATTAGGTGGTTTTCTAAAAATATTCCAAGTGTGGATTTTTCTTAAATAATGCATTTATTCTTTCATAGAAAAGGACCATTGTTTTTATTATTTTTCATTTAAGGCTTGCCTATAGTTTTGAGGGTCATCATCTATAAGATCTTGGGCCAAATGAAAATCAGAAAAAGAAATTTAATACTAGATGAACTAATAAAGAGGTCCATACACTCTACTTTATTTGTCTCGAGGTAAATAATAATCCCTATTAGGAGAAGGAGGTTTTGGTTCAGAATTTGAACAAGAACTGGACTCATAATCAACCCCAATTGTGGGATGAGGTTCAAGTGGAGTGGGATGGAAAACAACCTCAAAATGAGTTGGGGGCTTGTCTTCATCATCCTGCCTTAAGGATGGTTCAGTGTTTCCAGATCTAGCAGACTTGGTTTTAGGAAAAGAGAACTCATGGAACACTATATCACTACTTATAAGGAATTTTTGGTAACCGAGTCTATCTTCCTAGATTTTATACCCCTTAATACCCTTGGTATAACCAATAAATATGTATTTAAGATATCTTGGTTCTAGTTTATCCATTTTAATATGAATATAAGCTGTAAAACCAAAGACTGTTAAGTATGTATAGGAGGGACCATTATCATTCCACAATTCACTAGGTGTTTTAAATTGGTTAGTAGAAGAAGGAAACCTATTAATAAGGTAAACAACAGTGCTAACAACCTCTTACCAGAAAGATTTTGGGAGACCCAAGTATGAAACCATACTTCAAACTCTCTATAATATAGTCCTATTTATCCTCTCTGTTAGGGAATTTTGTTGGGGAGTTTCCCTAATAGTTCTATGCCTTTCAACACCTTCAGATCCAAAATATTTAATGAATTTAGTGGATAGGTATTACATCCCATTATATATTATCATGGTTTTAATTTTCTTCCCAATTTAGTTTTCAATTTTTTTCCAAGTTTTACAATTTTTGAAAACATCAGAATTATTTTTTATAATGTAAATACATAATTTTCTAGAAAATTAATCTATAAAACTGAAAAAATAAGAACCTCTACCAGAGGAGGTAGTCCTTGATTCCCCCCATAGGTTAGAATGAATATATTAAAGGGGTGGAGGCTTTAAAGGAGGATATATTAAATGATACTCTCTTAGCCTTTCCCATCACACAAACTTCACAAAATGGAAGCGTAGAAGATGTGATTTCACTCAACATACCTTCCTTGTGGAGTTCTTATAGGCCCTTGGAGCTAACATTTACTAATACAAATATGAAAAAGTAGAGTATTATCATTATTTGTAGTATGAACACTACCTAATTGCCTTTAATGGGTCTTTCCATTCAAGACATATAACCCATTGATAAGACACCCCTTATGAATGGTTCTATTCCTTTGGAGATTTTTAGACAACTTATTTTAGACCTAAAATTAAATACCTTTTAGTCTAGGTTCCCTAAGGAAATAAAGTTTCTATAAAGATTAGTAACTCACCTTATATCTAGAAAAATGATGATGAAATGATCATATAGTTAGAGTAAAATAGAACCTATTATCTCAAACTTAGACCTCTTATTATTTCCTAAGAGGACATCTCCTCTACCTTTCAATAAATTCTATGAATGAATCTCTAAAGGAACACATGTGAAAAGAACATCCTATGTCATGTACCCAGTATTGATTGAGTGCATGGATGGATACATTTAGGACATCAACTGTATCATAACCCGACTCAAATATAAGAGACCAGTTAGTGGGATGCTTGGATTCTAACTCATGTTTGAGTTTCCTACATTTGATCTTAATATACCATGGTTTACTATAATGAAAGAAAGTGACCTTTCATTCCTTAGAATCAGATCTTGGTTTTGAGTGCTTATTATTATTACATTTATATTTAGTAAAATATTTCTTTTTACCCTTTGACTGTGGTCTTCCCATAGAAAAAAACTCTCCTCCTTACCTTTTATTATAGGGTTAGAGTGTAGTTCTTTAGAAAGAAGGGATGACTTAACCAATTCAAGTGTTAAGGAGTCTTGACCATAGATCATTGTTTCAACTAGTGTGCAGTAGGAATTATCTAAATATATTAAAAGGATCATTGTTTTATTCTCGTCATCGACATTTACATTAATGTTGAAAATATCTAACATAACATTGTTAAATTCATCAATATGGACATTAATAAAACTACAAGGTTTCATTTTAAATGTAAACATGTTAATTTTTTTTATAAATCCTACCAACCAATGATCCAATCATATAAAATTCTCTAGTTTAATCCAAAAACCAGTAGTAGAAAACTCAAAAGAAACTTATCTTATAAATTCACCACATAATGAAAGTAGTAAAGAGCTATGTTCTTTAACTAACATGTAAGGGGATACAACTTGGTATTTAATAGTGGCCTTTATGTGTTCACTTACAATGACAACAAGCTTATTAGGCACACAGAGGGAATCAATTAAGCCCTATTGAACCAGTAGAGATGTCATATTAATTATCCAAAAGATTAAATTCATTATCACCATAAAATTTCTCGATTTCAAGTCTAGTTGTTGACATGTTTACCCAAAGAGTAGATACCGAGTTCTTGGTGACAAAATTAAGTGCATTTCCCCAAAAACTAACCAATCTCTAGGGTAAAATTTGTTTATCAAAATGGATTCAAAATGAAAAGAAATGTAGATGGGAAAATGGATTTAAACTATAATAGTAGAGAGACATTGGTGATTTAAGAAGAGATTAAAATGCTGAAATTAAGATAGAAACAAGAACTGCATGATAAGGAATAAGAATCAAATAAAAAAATAGTGGGGCCCTAATACCACTTTGTGATGTGAAATGATGAATTGAATACAACTAGAACACCAAAAAATAACAAGACTAAATTGGAACATTGTAAACAAAATTCAAAAATATAGAACCAAAGAATCATACTACAAGGAGTAAAGAAATCATCAAATAACATAATCATCTAATGTGTTTTAGTCCTGTGGAGGCCTATGTGCACAACAAGAACACCACCAATACAAAAAAATTTAGTTAATCTCAAAATAGAAGAAGAATTACAGTATAAAAAACAAAGAAACATCAATATAAGAACAAAGATACAACTTATATAATTGAGAATCAGGATAGAAAGAAACTATAATGAACTTACAGTGCTAGATGTTAAAAGGTACAGATGCCCGTATATCTTCATCACTTCTCTTGAGGACTGTTCTAGAATGTAGAAACTCATTAAAGATCCAGATTATTTCAAGATTTACCCCTTGAATGGATCATCTTCACTAAGGTACTCAGATTGAAATGAGAATGATTTTATTGAAGCTTCACCAGGAGAGAAACACTGACAATGTATCATAGAAATCAACATGGTGTCACAAGAGGTGTAGATAGCAGGGCTAGATGAAGGCCATGACCCAAATAGAAGTCCCACGTGTCATCTAAAATCCCAACACACATAGAGGATCCTATCAAGGTTAATTTCAGAAAAATAAAAAAAAAACTATTTTTTCATGCATGATAGTAGTTCAGAATAAATAGAAGATTAATCAAAAAATCATTTCAAATAAAAACATTCAAATGAATACCATAATTCATAGAATTTGAACTCTCAGTGAAATTCAAATTTTGGGTTCATAAATGGTTCATAGAGATTATTTTGAATCCCTAATTTGGTTTGATCTTCTGTGATCAATGAAAACTCTGATGACAGTTTTGAATGGCATCGGTGTCGTCTTATTCAGGAATCTTTGCTGAGAACAGCGGTTCAGATGAGCTCTATCCCAAGCTTTTTCTTCAAAAAAATTATTCCAGTTCAACCTATCTTCAATCGGTAGATTGACTCTTACTAGATAGTGGAAACTTAAACCTCAGCATTGAGCTTCGCAAATGGAGGTTTTAGATTAGATCCCAGTTTTTATTCACCAGTAATCCATGATGTAGATTTGACTTCATTGGTCAACTAAAATAATCCTATATCTTTAAATGGAATCTCCCTAGATTTGACTGAGAACATCTTATTCAACCTTGGTTGGTGAAATTGAGATATTATTCAACAGATTGTGAATGGGTCTTTATCTCTATATACATCTCCATATTTATTGTAACACCCTAATATTCCATGATATGCTTCTCTTTGAATAATACAATAGCTTGCGTTATACATAACTTCGAGTTCTAGCACACCACGACCAACCAATCTAGCTGTTTAAAAAGAATTTATGAATAATAATACCCAATTTTTGCAATTTTCTAAATTTTATTTTTTAAATTGGACTTCATCTTTGGATTTGGAAGGTCAAAATTAGCTTAGGGTAAATTTTGGGTATTTTTCTGAAAACTTTTAATTTTTGATAAATAGTGAAAAACATTGCGTCGTTGTTTAAAATCAAATTTTTATTTAAAAACTTATTTTTAAATTTAAATTTATTTTAAAGTAAAAATAGATACATAACACCTATACTAATACAATGTAATTCATTGGAGTCATTTTATAATAATATTAGATATATAAAATTTTATTGAACTTTTTGATGTCTTTTACCCACCTTCTAGGAACATTAGCAAATTTGCATAAAATATAATTTTACCGCTTCTATGAATTGAATTTCAAAAATACAACAAACACAGTTGTAATTAGTAAGTAAAATGTGATTCAATGGGATGAAAATAATTTTTTGTGAATAGTAACTTTTGAATTTTATTTACCACAATTAAAAGTAAATAGGGTAATTAAAGGTAAGAATAATATTATAATAATATAAAATTACCCCAACACATGTCCTAATTATATTGTATAAGTTTTTTTAGACCCAAATAAACCTTAGGACAAAAATAATATCCTTTTTGATCCATTTGGGTTAGATTATGACATTTATTATATTTTATTTAAAGAGGAGTTAAAAGTGTTAAATTCAAATTTTAATAACTAAAACATTTTTAATATAGAGTTATAAATAATATAGATTCGAATATAAATATTAATTAGAAATATCAAAAAGATTTCCTAAATTGTATTATTTTATTTATAATTTTTAGAAATTAAATAATTAAGTTTATTTATGACACAATGATGATGCAATAATTACCTTATTAATGAAAGATTAAAATATTTGATATTATAAATATTAACATAAATATAAATTGAAACTTTTGATGTCATACACAAATTTTCTAGGTGAATATGACAAGTTAGGGTTGATTTAATGTATTTTTTTTTGAAGAAATCAAGTTTTTATGACTTTCACAAAAACCAAATAATAAATAGTTTCAAAATTGACATAATTGAGTTTTAAAAAAAATACTATTTATTAAATGATATAATATTAAAAAAATATAAGATTCATCCAAATGACTTATATAATGTTATATATATTATTAATGAACAAATTGAGGTTCTCTTGTCATTTTATAGTAACTATATTAACAATGTAGTATAAAAACACAAGAAGACATGGCAAAAGTTAAACTATTTAACTAAGAGTTAAATCTAAAACATAAGGTTAATATGGTGACCTAAAATTGTCTAAAACCTATTGGTTTAGAGGATTTTAAACCATCCCCACCTAATTCTCAAAATAAATCCATTTGGATCTATTCAAAACTGAAAATAATTTTATAATAAATTAATATTTAAAACTTTTCCTAAAGTGCCCCTCACCTCTCTTATAAAAGGGTACTTCTCCTTCTATTAAATTCACACCTCCAAAGCAATTTGGCTCAGCCAAAACCTAATCAAATATCCTCCAAACTACCCTCACTTTAACTTAGAGGCCTTAATTTGATCATTCCAACTTAAGGAGCCCTTTTTTTCAAATTAAAACAAAACACCCAAAGAAAAGGTAATTATTTTATTATCTCTTTCAAAGTTCTTTTATTATTCTACTTCCTCTTTCTTTGTTGTTTCCATACTAAAAAAATAAATCCAGTACCTTCTACATATTGAGATGTCATTATAAATATGGTACAACCATATTCATTATTCTATACATCCTATGAATGACAAAGTCACCATACGTGCGTACGTACGACTTACCATCTCCACGTCATGGTGTAGTTTGTTATTCAACACTTCATTATTTGGATGAGTATAATAATGAATATAATTTATGTAAATAATAAATATAACTTTTTAATTATTATGTATCTATAATATACCATCCAATTACATACAATTTCACCATCAATAGAATAATATTGTCCCTCCTGCGTACGCACGACTTACCATCTCCAAAATGCGATGAGATTTCATTCCCCATCATAACCATTCAAGAATAATTTTTATTTTATGATTAAAAAATAATTTTTAAGAACTTAATATAATTCTGAATATTAATCAAATACATTCTATCCATAAAAAACATGATTTACATAACAAAACATATAAAGGAAAATGAATCAGTTAACACCCAAAACAATGATACTACTGAAATATTATTAACAAAACAATATTAGAGGATCATATATGATATAATATTTATGTATGCAGTTATTTTATAATTTAATAAAAATTATTTAACCATTATGCAGGCGGTTAATGTACCCTTAACTAAGGAAAAGTACAAGGAAAGGGTTAATCTTAAAATCTCTTTATTTTCCGAGGTTGTTTATACGTAAGTATCTACTGGGACTTCTTTTTCATCCACATCTATGTTTCTTAAAAATTTATTTAAAAACATTTTAACTATTTCCTAGACTATGGGTTAAATTCATTTATACCCTTTTTTGAATTTTTATAATTTTTTTGAAATGAATCTTTCTGTCGTTTTCCAAACAAGGCCCTTTATGAAATTTTTGACAATTTTAGAAAGAATGTTTCTATTTTTAACTTATACGGCTGGTGCAGCTATTTTCTGCCATTGAAACACATTAAAAGATTAACTTACAAGCATATAATAATATTTTTTAAATAAATGCTTTCTTATATAATTATGCGTATTTTAAATGATTTTAAAATAGAAAGAGATATTTCTCTCAAATAGTTTTTTGGATTTATTTCATCTGTGTCAACATCTATTGTTGGATTTTAAGATTAATTGAAGTTGGTTTATTATGATACAATATTACATATTGTATTGATATTTTTATGATATTTTTGACTCTAGATGTTATATTTTTATGTCATTCATGGTTTATGGTTAAAGTATTAACATTTTTTATGCCAGTTTAATACGAATGTTTATGTTATGTTTCACCTTTTTCATATGAGGAATGCATTGGACATAGTAAGTGACAGGAGAGGTCCACTATAGCCCCTTGATGCATCGGTAGGTCTCATGAGACAAACTAGTGTCTTATCACAAGGCCTTGAAAATATTTTTATTTGTAGTCTTGGCACGAGGCCTTGACTATGTGGTTATGATGTCTGTCATTATGAATTCCATCATTATGATATTAGCTATTGATATTACATGCGATTATTCGACCAGTAGAATATTCATGTGAATAATTAAATGGAATTATTTGATTTATCTTTTCCATATTATGATCAAGTTTGAGTTTAAAAGTCTTTTATTTTATTCTTATACATTTCCTTAAATATTTATGCTTATTTATGGTAGTTTATACTATATTGTTATCCTTACTGAGCATCTGATCTCACACTTTTCTTATGTTTTATTTTTCACAGGATGAAAAGAATTATATTATGACTGAATTTTATGGATAGGGTAAGGTATATGAGTTTGTTTAAATGAGACACAAGGCTTTTTTTATTTCATAATGTAATGTCAAACTTCTGTATGTATCTAGTACTTAAAAGGATACTAAACTGATCGGTATTTCGGGACTTGATCTCCTATGATCATGAAAATGTTATGTAATAATGCACTGACTCTGGGTAACTGGGGTTAGGGTGTTATAGTTGGTATCATAGGAAGTTTTATAAAAACCTTGGAAACTATATTTAGAAAAACTCTGATTAGAGAACATTACCCTAAGATAGACTTTGAGGATTAGTATAGAAGAACATCCAAAAAATTTGGTAATGTAGATATTATGTGGGTTTTCAAAAAAATACATCCTTGTATGGATACTACAATTGTATGTGGTTCCTGAATAGATGTACCCTGGAGTGAAAACTCCGACAAGGAGTTTTTGGATTGATATTGGTATCCTGGTACACAACAACAGGCCTTACCGTGCACTTGGTTTGACACTCCTGGGGGATAAGCTTAGGATAATTCAAATTTTATTTACAAACCATTATGAAGGATTTATGAGTAAATAATTCCCCAAAGAAAACATTTTTACGATTAAGGATTATATGTATAAAATTTTCAATTTATGTTAAGTATTTTATAAGTTTGTAATTATGCATTACAATTCATAAACTAATATAGTGTATGCCATTTTTTAGAAACGATGCCTAGTGGAAGGAATGAAAATCATATCAATTCATGTAATCCATGTAGGGATTTATCTCATATTCAAGATAATTATAGTGGAGCTGGTGATGCAACTAGCGATGAACAACTTATAACCAAACTGGGATAACTCACTCAGGTTATGAATAATAACCTTACCCGTATGGAGAACCCAGATCCATAACAGAGAGGATCAATGTTAGACTTCTTTATGAGGAAACAACCACCAAAATTCAATAGGACTAGAAATCCATTTGTAGCTGAGTAATGGATAATTTCTTTAGAGAAAATATTTCATGCTTTGGGGAGTAGCGAAAGGGAAAAGGTTTTCATGGCAGTTTATGAACTCTTAGGTGATGCAGATCAATAGTGGTCATTAATTCAAAAAAAAAATAAGGATGAAGAAGTATGAAATATGGAATGGAGGGAGTTTAAAGATCTTTTATCAGAAAATTACTTTCCTCGTGAACATCGAGAGGATATAGAAAGGCAATTTATAAGTCCGAGGAAAAAGGAGGATGAGATTGACGCAAATTATGAGGTGAACTTTACAAGGTTTGCAAGGATTGATGTATATTATATACATAACCCAAGAAGTAAGATTTATCGATTATTTTATGAGTTAAAACAATTTCTCTATTGAGAATTATTCTTAAAATCCTTCTCATTATATAAAGATATAGTCTCATGTACTATCAAGGTATAAAAGTAATTCTATAAGCCTTATGACTTTAAAGTGAAGCAAGAAAACAAGATATCTATTTAACACTATGGAAAATAAAATAAGGGGAAAAAGAGCAAAGTTGAATTTATATCCTATAGTAATTGTGGGAAAAAAACACCTTGGTACATGCTGAAAGGGGATAGAAATTTGTTACAAGTGTTGAGAAAAGGGCCACCAATCTTGTGATTACAAGGGGAAGAAAGAGGCTATCAATGTTTAATGATACAATTGTAAAAAAATGGGGCATTATGAAAATGGATGTCCTAGGAGTCAAGAAAACATACCTCAGAAAAGGAAGAGGGAGCAAGGCCGAGCTTATGAAATCACAACTGCTGAGGTTGAAGTTATGAATGACGCAGTGGTAGGTACTTTAATAGTTTCCTCAATGTTATCCAATTCTTTATTTGATTTTGGATCATCACATTCTTTCATATCTTCCCAGTTTTCCAAGAAGATTAGATATTTCCAATTTGAATTATTAAGGGAGTTGTCAGTAAAAACTCATAAGGTAAGTATCATTGCAACAATGTTTTCTCAATTAATTACTATTATATCATATAAACGTGCTTTATATGTTGATATTATTGTCATACCCATGATTAAATTTGATATAATACTCGGTATAGATTGGATTTCGAACCATGATGAAAACATTTATTGTAAGAAGAATGAGGTTACAATTTTTGATGATGATAAGGAATCCCTTATCTTTAGAGTAGAATCATCAACATCTGATTCCCATATTGATCCACCCCCAGTAGCTCTACTAAATTCAATTATTGGGGAGGAAGGGAGTGAAATTACTATGGATGAGGAAAGGAATGTTAAAATAGAGGATGTACCTATTGTGCAAGAATATGTTGATGTGTTTCTAGAGGATTTACCTAGACATCCTCCAGAATGAGAAATTAAGTTTTCCATTGACTTAATTCCTGGTTCATGGACCATATTGAAGAACCCTTATAGAATTTCCAATGCATAATTAGTGGAACTAAATAAAAAACTAGAGGAATTGAGTATTAAATGATTTATTATCCCTAGTGTTTCTCCATGGGGATCCCCTATTCTTTTTGTTAAGAAAAAAGATGGATCTATGAGGTTGTGCATTGACAAAAGGGAGATCAACGCTATAAAAATAAAGAACAAGTATCCTCTACCTAACATTGATGATTTATTTGATCAAATTCATGTAGCTCAATATTTTTCAAAGATTGACCTTTGATATGGATACCATCAGCTGTGTGTGAAGAAGAAAGACATTCCAAAGACAACATTTCAAACCATGTATGGGAATTATGAGTTTACAGTTATGCCTTTTTTACTAACTAATTCACCATCCATTTTCATGGATCTAATGAATAGAGTTTAAAAAAAATATCTTGATGACTTTGTAGTGATATTTATTGATGATATCTTTTTATACTACAAAATCTATAAAGATCATAAAAATCACTTGCACACTATTATGAAAACTCTTAGAATAAATGAATTATATGGGAAGTTTACCAAGTGTGAATTCTGGCATCAGGAAATTTCTTTTCTTGGACATATTTACTCTAAGGATAGAATCTATATTGATCATTCATAGATAAGGGCAATCCAAGAATGACAAAAAATGTTGAGTATATATGAGGTACTTAGTTTTACTAGTTTAACAAGTTACTATCGGTGTTTCATCCATAATTTTATTGGTTTGGATAACCCATTAACCATGCTCATAAGAAAAGGGGTTGAATTTGTTTGGAAAAAGAGTGTGAAGGAGGTTTTGAAAAATTGAAGATAAGATTATTAAATGCTACTATCTTGACTATACCATCGGGGAATGATGGGTTTTCTATTTATAGTGATGTATCAAAGAAAGGACTTGTCAATGTCCTTATGCAGAATGATAGAGTTATTTCCTATGCATCATGGAAGCTAAAAATTCATGAACACAACTATCCGACTCATGATCTTGAGTTAGTAGCTGTAATATTTTCTTTGAAGATATGGAGACAATATATCTATGGTGAAATTTTTTAGATATATACTAATCATAATAGTTTTAAGTATATTTTATCATAGAAAGAACTCAACATGAGGCAAATGATATGGCTAGAACTACTCATGGATTATGACTGCACAATACACTACCACTTGGGGGAGGAAAATAAGGTGGCAGATGATTTGAACAGAAAGGATCATGGAGTTCTGAACAAGATAAGAGTTTAAAGGGATCATATGTTCATGGATCTAGTAAATATGGATATGGGAATAATTATGGAAGGTGAAACATCAATATTTTTTCAAATGGTTTCCAAACCATATTTACTAAAATGGATAAAAAGTTCTCAGACTGATGATGAGGAGTTTCAAAAAAATATTAAAGCTGTGAATGATGAGATATTGGTTGAATTGATATATATAAGATCCAATTTTTAAATTTTGGAAGAGGCTTTGTGTTCCCAACACACCTGATCTAAAAAGGGAATTTTTGGATGATGCTCATAGATTTAATTTCTATATACACACTAGTAGCACTAAGATGTATAGAGATTTTAAAGAACATTTTTGGTGGGACAACATGAAGAGGGATATTGCTTATTATGTGTCAATATGTATGGTTTTTCAATAGGTTATGGTTGGAAGACAACATCCTAGAGGATTCATGAAACCTCTTCTCATACTTGTGTGGAAATGGGATGATATTATGATTGACTTTGTCATGGGGCTACCAAAGACTCCTAGAAGGAATGATACAATATGGGTTATTGTTGATCATCTTACCAAGTCAACAAATTTTATTACTATAAGAGAAGATTTACCACTTGAACTTTTAGCAAGACTATATATTAATGAAGTTGTAAGACTTCAGGGTGTACCCCTATCGATTGTTTCTGATTTTGAATCACATTTTACATCAAGATTCTGGAAAAGTTTTCAGAAATCCCCAGACACCAAACTTCATTTGAGAGCTTCCTACCACCCTCAAACTGATGGAAAAACAGAATAGACTATTCAATCATTAGAAGACATGTTGAGATCTTTCTCAGTTGACTTTCAAGGTATGTGGGATCAGTATTTACCTATGGTATAATTTTACTATAACAATAGCTTCCATTCAAGTATTCAGATGGCACCATATGAAGTATTATATGGAAAGCGATGTCGCACCCAAACTTTTTGGGATGATGTTGGTGAAAGAAAACTCGTAGAACCATAACTTGTTGAGGAAACAATGGAAAAAGTGAATATTATCAAAACCCACATCAAAGAGGCTCAAAGTAGGCAAAAAAGATATGCTAATAACCGAAGGAAGGATTTGGAATTTCAAGTAAGAGATCATGTTTTCTTGAAGGTATCTCCATGGAAGGGTGTTATACGATTCTGTAAGAAGAGTAAATTAAGTCCCAGGTACATCAGACCTTTTGAAATTCTAGAACGAATTAGAGTTGTAGCTTACCGTTTGGAAATTCCACCAAGTCTCTCCAATGTTAATGATGTGTTCCAAGTATCACTATTGAGAAAATACATGCTTGACCCAACGCATGTTCTCACCTAAGAAGAAATAGAACTAGAACCCGATCTATCTTATTATGAACAGCCTATCAAGATTCTTTATACTAGATAACAAGTGATGAGAAACCGGATGACTTGTCTGGTAAAAGTTCTTTGGAGAAACCATAAAAAGGAAGAGGAAATGTGGGAACCTAAGGAACTTATGATGAAGAACCACCAAAATATTTTTATGCAGCAGTATTCTAGAATTTTCAAGGATGAAATTATTTGAAGGAAGGAAAAATGTAACACCCCAAGCTTCCAAAATATGTTTCTCTTTGAATAATATAATAGCTTTCAATGTACGCAACTTCGAGTTCTAGCACACCATGAACAATCAAACTAGCCATTTAAAAAGAAAATATGAATAGTAATACCCACTTTTTGAAATTTTATTTTTTAAATTGGACTTCATTTTTGGATTCGGAATATCAAAATTAGCTTAGGGTGAATTTTTGGTATATTTCTAAAAACTTTCAATTTTTTATGAATAGTGAAAAACACTGCGTTATTTTTTAAAACTGACTTTTTATTTAAATAATTATTTTTAAATTTAAATTTATTTTAAAGTTAAAATAGATACATAAGACCTATATTAATCCAATTTAATTCATTAGAGTCATTTTATAATAATATTTATTTATAAAATTTTATTGAACGTTTTAACATCTTTTACCCACCTTCTAGGCACATTTACAAATTTGAATAAAATTTAATTTTACCGCTTCTATGAATTGAATTTAAACAATCTGACAGATATGGTTTTCATGAGTAAGTAAAATGTGATTTAATAGGATGAAAATAATTTTTTGTGAATAGTAACTTTTGAATTTTATTTACCATGATTAAAAGTAAATAGGGTAATTAAAGGTAAAAATAATATTATAATAATATAGAACTACCCAAACAAATATCCTAATTCTATTTGATAAGTGTTTTTTGACTAAAATCAACCTTAGAAAAAACATAAGATTATTTTTGATCTATTTGGGTTAGATTAGGACATTTATTATATTTTATTTAAAGAAGAGTTAAAAGTGTTAAATTCACATTTTAATATCTATTTTTTTAATATATGGTTATACATAAGATAAATTTGACTATAAATATTCATTAGAATTATATAAAAATTTCCTACATCATATTATTTTATTTATAAATTTTAGACATTGAATAATAAAATTTATTTATGACACAATGATGATGAAATAATTACTTTAATAATGAAAGATTAAAATAATTAATATTATAAATATAAAAATAAATGTAAATTGAAACTTTTGATGCCATCTAATAATTTTCTAGGTGAATATGACATTTTAGGGTTGATTCAAGTTTTTTTGAAGGAATCAAGATTTTATGACTTTCACAAAAACCAAATACTAAATAGTGTCAAAATGGACATAAATGAGTTTTTAAAACAAATACTATTTTATTAAATGATCTAATATTAGTAAAAATATAATATTATACCAAATTACTTAGATAATGATATATATGTCATTAATTAACCACTTTAGGTTCACTTGGCATTTTATAGTAACTATATTAACCATGTAGTATAAAAAGACAAGAAGACATGGTAAAAGTTAACTATTTAACTAAGAGTTAAATCTAAAAGATAAGGTTAATATGGCGACCTAAACTTGTCTAAAACCTATTGGTTGAGAGTATTTCGACCCATAACCACCTTATTCTAGAAATAAATCCATTTGGATCTATTGTAAATCAAAAATAATTTTATAATAAATTAATATTTGAAGCTTTTCCTAAAGTGTCCCTCACCTCTCTTATAAAAGGTTACTTCCCATTCTCATAAATTCACACCTCCAAAGACATTTGGATCGGCCAAAAACTAAGAAAATATCCTACCAAATACCCAAACTTCAACATAGAGTCCTTAATTTGAACATAAATCCACCCTAAGGAGCCCCTTTGTTGAAATTAAAAGGAAGCACCCGAGGAAGAGGTAATTATTTTATCACCTCTTTCAAAGTTTTTTTTTTCTTATACTTCCCCTTTATTTGTAGTTTTCATACTAAAATAATAACTAGAGTACCTTATAAATACTTAGATTTTATTATAAATATGGTACAACCATATTAATTATTCTATCCATCCTATGAATGACAAATTCACCATACATGCATACATACGATTTATCGTCTCCACGTTGTGGTGTAGTTTGTTTTTCAATATTTCATTATTTGGATGGGTATAATAATGATTATAATTTATGTAAATGTTAAAAATAATATGTTAATGATTATGTATATATAATATACTATCCAATTACATACTATTCCACCATCAATAGAATGATATTGTCGCTCGTACGTACGTATGGCTTACCGTCTCCACAATGCGATGAGATTTCATTCCCCATCGTAACCATTAAAGAATAATTTTCATTTTGGGATTAAAAAATAATGTTTAAGAACTTAGTATCATTCTGGATATGAATCAAATACATCCTATCCATAAAAAATATTATTTATGTAACAAAACATATAAAGGAGAATGAATCAGTTTACACCCGAAACAATGATACTATTGAAATATTATTAAAAAAACAATATTAGAGGATCATATATGATATCATATTTGTATATGTGTTTATTTTATAATTTAATAAAATTTATTTAACCATTATATAGGAGGTTAAAGTACCATTGACTAAGAAAAAGTACAAGGTAAGAGTTAATTTTACAATTTCTTTATTATCTGAGGTTGTTTATATGTTATTATATACTGGGAATTCTTTATCATCCACACCCATGTTTCTTAAAATTGTATTTCAAAACATTTAAACTATTTCCTAGACTATGGGTTAAATTCAGTTATACCATCATTTTACTTTTTAAAAAATGTTTTGAAAAGAATATTTCTGTCAGTTTCTAAATAAAGTTCTTTATGAACTTTTTGACAAATTAAGGATAGAATGTTTCTTTTTTAACTTATATGGCGGGTGCGGCTATTTTCTATCATTAAAACACCTTCGAATCTTCCCTTACAATATTATAAGAATATTTTCAAAATAAATTTTTTATTTTATAATTATGTAACTTTTAAATTATTTCAAAGTAGAAATAGATATTTCTCTCAAATAGTTTTTGGATTGATTTCATTTATGT
Organism: Viscum album; assembly: GCA_963277665.1. Lineage (NCBI taxonomy): Eukaryota > Viridiplantae > Streptophyta > Magnoliopsida > Santalales > Viscaceae > Viscum > Viscum album. Next base: position 1,846,550,576 of record OY728143.1, on the reverse strand, counting down.
CAACATCTGTTCTTAGATTTTATGTTTTATTCAAGTTGGTTTATTATGATACAATATTCCATATTGTTTTAATAGTTTTATGATATGTTTGACTATATATGTGCTATTTTTATGGCATTTACAGTTTATGGTTAAAGTATTAACATTTCGTATGCCAATTTAATATGAATGTTTATGTTATGTTTCACCCTTTTCATATGAGGAATGCATTGGAAGTATAAAGTGACAGGAGGGGTCTTCTATAGCCCCTCGATGCATCAGTAGGTCTCATGAGACAAACTAGTGTCCTGGAATAAGGCCTTGTCAATTTTTTTTGTAGTCTTATCATGAGGCCTTGATGATGTGGTTATGATGTCCAGTATTATGCATTCCATCATTATAAGATTAACTATTGATATTACATGTGATAATTAGACTAGTAGAATATCCAACTGAATAATTAAATGGAATTATTTGATTTATCTTTTCCATATTATGCTTAAGTTTGAGTTTAAAAGGCTCATGTTTTAGTCTTATACATTTCCTTAAATGTTTATGCCTATTTATGATAGTTTCCACTACATTGTTATCCTTACTAAGCATCTGAGCTCACCCCTTTCTTATGTTTTATTTTACCCAGGATGCGAAGAAGTATATTATGACTGACCTATAGGGATAGAATAAGTGATATGAGTGTGTTTAAATGAGACACAATGTTGTTTTTATCATTTCATAATGTAATGCAAAACTTATGTATGTATCTAGTACTTACAAGGCTACTAAACTGATCAGTCTTTCAGGACTTGACCTCTTTTGATCATGACAATGTTATGTAATAATGCACCAACTGTGGGTAACTGGGATCAGAGTGTTACAGTTGGTATTGAGGAAGTTTAGTATAAACCTTGGAAACTAGATTTAGAAAAACTCTGATTATAGAACATTACCCAGAGATAGACTTTGAGGATTAGTATAGAAGAACATCCAATTTTTTTGGTAATGTTGATATTATGTGGGTTTTATAAGAAATACATCCCTTTCTTTATACTATAAATGGATGTGGTTCTATCAAAGATGTACCTAGGAGTGAAAAATCCAACAATGAGTTTCAGGTTTGACTCGGGGTATCCTGGTACATGATAACGAGCCTTACTGTGCACCTGGTTTGACACTCCTGGGGGATATGCTTAGGATAATTCAAATTTTCTTTACAAACCATTATTAAGCATTTATGAGTAAATAATTCCCCAAAGAAAACATTTTTTTGATTATGGATTATATGAATAAACTGTTGAATTTAAGTTAAGTATTTTATATGTTTAGAATTATGCATTGCGATTCATAAAATAATCTAGTGTATGAAATAAATTAGAAATGGAACATAGCCGAAGGAATGGAAATCGTATCAACAAATGTAATCCATGTAGGGATTTCCCTCCTATTCAAGATAATTATAGTGGAGCTGGTGATGTAACTGGTGATAAACAACTTATAACCATACTGGGACAACTCACTTAGGTTATGAATAATAACCTTACCCATATGAAGCACCCTGGTCCACAATGCGGAGGATCAATGTTAGACCTCATCATGAGGAAACAACCACCAAAATTCAATGGGACTATAAATACATATGTAGCTGAGAAATGTATAAGTTTCTTAGAAAAAATATTTCATGCTTTGGGGAGAAGGGAAAGGGAAAAGGTTGTCATGGTAGTTTATCACCTCTCAGGAGATGCATATCAATGGTGGTCATTAATTAAAAACACAAAAAGGATGAATAAGTATTAAATATATAATGTATGGAATTTAAATAAATTTTCATGGAAAAATAATTTCCTCGTGATCATCGAGCGGATAAGGAAAAGAAATTTATAAGTCTAAAGAAAAAGGAGGATGAGAATGTCACAAAGTTTGAGGCTAACTTTACAAGGTTAACAAGGAATCCTACAGATTATATAAATAACCCAAGAAGTAAGATTGATCGATTATTTGATGGGTTAAAACCATTTCTCTGTCGATCATTAGTATCAAAATCCTTATCATTGTATGAAGATATGGTCTCATGTGTTATCAACACAGAAACAAAATTCTCTAAGTCTTATAACTTTAAATTGAAGCAAGATAAGAAGAGATCTACTGAACAATCTAGAAAAAGAAATAAGGGGAAGAAGGGAAAAGTTGAATTTCTATCCTGTAGTAACTATGGTAAGAAACACCCTAGTACATGCTTAAAGGGGATGAGAGTTTGTTACAAGTGTGGAGAAAAGGGCCACCAAGCTCATGATTACAAGGGTAAGAAATAAGTTGTCAATTTTCAATGCTATAATTGTAAATAAATGGGGAATTATGAAAATTAATGTTCTAAGCATAAAAAAAATTTAACTTAGAAAAGGCCAAGGGAGCAAGGCCAAGCTTATGCAATCACAACTGCTAAGGTTGAAGTTCCGAATGACATGGTGGTAGGTACTTTAATAGTTACCTCAAGATTAACCAATTATTTATTTGATTCAATATCATTAAATTCTTTCATATCTTCTCATTTTTCTAAGAAAATTATATATTTACAATTTGAATTATTAAGGGAGTTTTCAGTCAAAATCCTAAGGGAAGTATCATTGCAATAAAGTTTTGTCAATCAGTTACCATTATGGAATGTAAACGTTCTTTATCTGCTGATCTTATTGTCATTCCCATGATTTAATTTGATATAATCATCAGTATGGATTGGATTTCGGTCCATGATGAATAAATTTATTATAAGAAGAAGGAAGTTACAATTTTTGGTGATGATAAGGAATCCCTTATCTTTATAGCATAATCATTGCCATCTGATTCTCATCTAGATCCACCCTTAGTAGATCTATTAAATTCAATTATTAGGGTGGAAGGGAGTGAAATAACTATTGGTGAGGAAAGGAATGTTCAAATAGAGGATGTACCTATTGTGAAATAATATGTTGACATGTTTCTAGAGGATTTACCTGGACATCCTCTAGAATGAAAAATTGAGTTTTCCATTGACTTAATTCCTAGTTCAAGGTCCATATAGAAGACCAATTATAGAATGGACAATATATAATTAGTGGAACTAAATAAACAACTATAGGAATTGAGTAATAAAGGATTTACTCACCCTAGTGTTTCTCCATGGGGAGCCCCTATTCTTTTTGTTAAGAAGAAAGTTGGATCTATGAGGTTGAGCATTGACTACAGGGAGAGAAATGCTATAAAAATAAAGAAAAAGTATCCACTACCTCACATTGATGATTTATTTGATCAAATTCATGGAGATCAATATTTTTCGAAGATTGAACTTCAATCTGGATACCATCAGTTGTGTGTGAAGAAGGAAGACATTCCAAAGACAGCATTTCGAACCAGTTATGGGTATTATGAGTTTACAATAATGCCTTTTGGATTGACTAATGCACCATATATTTTCATGGATCTAATGAATAGTGTTTTCAAGGAATATCTTAATGAATTTGTAGTGGTATTTATTGATGATATCATGATATACTCCAAAATCTATGAATATCGTGAAAATCACTTGCACACTATTATGAAAAATCTTAGAAGAAATGAATTATATGGAAAGTTTAGCAAGTGTGAATTATGGCTTTAGGAAATGTCTTTTCTTGGCTATATTTCCTCTAATGATGGAATCTCTATTTATCCTTCAAAGACAAGGGAAATCCAAGAATGGGCAGCACTGATGAGTATAACTGAGGTACATATTTTTATTGGTTTAGCAGGTTACTATCCGCAATTCGTCCAGAAATTTCCCCGTTTGGATAACCCATTAACCAAGCTCATATGAAAAGGGGTAATTTTTTTTGAAAAAAAGAGTGTGAAGAATGTTTTTAAGAATTTAAGATAAGATTAGTCAATTCCTATATCATGAATCTACCATAGGGGAATGATGGATTTGTTATTTATAGTGATGCATCAAAGAAATGACTTGGTTGTGTCCTTATCCAGAATGATAGAGTTGTTGCCTATGAATCATGGTAGATAAACATTCATAAAAAAAACTATATGAGTCATGATTTTGAGTTAGCAGCTGTAATATTTAATCTAAATATATGGAGACACTATCTCTATGGTGAAAATTTGAGATATATACCGATCACAAGAGTTTGAAGTATATTTTATCACAGAAATAACTCAATATGAGGCAAAGGTGATGGCTCAAACTACTCAAGGATTATGATTACACAATACACTAACACCCAAGGAAGGAAAATAAGTTGGCATATGCTTTGACTAGAAATAATCATGGAGTTATGAACAAGATGAGAGTTAAAAGGGATCCTATATTCATGGATCTAGTAAAATGGATATGGGAATAATCATGGAAGGTGAAACATAAATACTTTTTCAAATGGTTTCCAAAAGATATTTACTAAAAAGGATAAAAATTTCTCAGACTGATGATGGGGAGTTTCAAAATAAAATTAAAGATTTGAATGATGGGAGATCAGTTGACTTCATATATGAGGATAGAAATTTGAAATTTGGGAAGAGGTTTTGTGTTCCCGATATACCTGATCTAAAAAGGAAATTGTTGGATGATGCTCAGAGATCCAATTTCTCTATACACCTTGGTATAACTAAGATGTATAAAGATTTATAAGGAACAATTTTAGTGGGAAAACATGATGAGGGAGATTTCTGATTATGTGTCATGATGTATGGTTTGTCAACATGTGAAGGCTAGAAGACAACATCCTAGAGGATTCTTGAAACCTCTTCTCATACCTGAGTGGAAATAGGATGATATTACAATGGACTTTGTCATGGGGCTACTAAACACTCCTAGAAAGAATGACGAAATATGGGTCATTATTTATTTTCTTACCAAGCCAACACATTTTCTTTCTATAAGAGAATATTTACCACTTGAACGTTTATAAAGAATATATATTAATGAAGTTGTAAGACTTCATGGTGTACCCCTATCGATTGTTTCTGATCATGATCCTTGTTCTACATTAAGATTCTGGAAAAGTCTTCAAAAATATCTAGATACTGAACTTTGTTTGAGAACTGGCTACCACCCTCAAACTGATAGAAAATCAGAATAGACTATTCAACCCTTAGAAGACATGTTGAGATCTTTCTCACTTGACTTTCAAGGTATGTGGGATTAGTATTACCTCTAGTATAATTTTCCTATAACAATAGCTTCCATTCAAGTATTCAGATTACACCATATGATGTATTATATGGAAAGAGATTCCGCACACCAACTTTTGGGTACGATATTGGTGAAAGAAAACTAGTAGGCCCAGAACTTGTTGAGGAAACAATGTAAAAGGTGAAAATTATCCAAACCCACATCAAAGAAGCTTAATGTAGGCAAAAGAGCTATGACAATAACAAAAGGAAGGATTTTGAATTTCATATAGGAGATCAAGTTTTCTTGAAGGTATCTCCAAGGAAGGGTGTTATATGATTTAGTAAGAGGGGTAAATTAAGTCCCAGGTACATAAGAACTTTCTAAATTCTATAATTAATTTGATTTTTTTATTACCATTTGGCAATGCTTCCAAGTCTCTCCAAAGTTCATGATGTGTTCCACGTATCACTATTAAGAAAATATCTGCCTGAACCAACGCATATGCTCACCTATGAAAAAATAGAACTGGAACCCGATTTGTCTTATTGTGGAGATCCTATAAAGATTCTTGATACCAAAGAACAAGTGTTGAGAAACCGGACGACTCTTCTAGTAAATGTTTTTTTGGAGAAACCATAACATGGAAGAGGCAACATGGGGACCTGAGAAACTTTTGATGAAGAACCACCAGAATATTTTTATACAGTAGTATTCTAGAAATTTTGAGGGAGAAATTAATTTAAGGAGGGAAGAATGTAACACCCCAAGATTCCACGATACGTTTCTCTTTGAATAATACAATAGCTTGTGATGTACACAACTTTGAGTTCTAGCACACCACGACCAATCAAACTAGTCGTTTAAAAAGAAGTTATGCATAGTAATACCCATTTTTTGAAATTTTATAAATTTTATTTTTCAAAACAGACATCATTTTTGGATTCAGAATATCAAAATTAGCTTAGGGTGATTTTTTGGTATTTTTTTGAAAACTTTCAATTTTTGATGAATAGTGAAAAAGACTGTGTTAATGTTTAAAACCGACGTTTTATTTAAATAATTATTTTCAAATTTAAATTTATTTTAAAGTCAAAATAGATACATAATACCTATATTAATCTAATATAATTCATTGAAGTCATTTTATAATAATATTAGATATATAAAATTTTATTGAACATTTTAACGTCTTTTACACATCTTCTAGGCACATTTGAAAATTTACATAAAAAGTAACTTTATCGCTTCTATGAATTGAATTTCAAAAATACAACTAACAGGGTTTTCAAAAATAAGTAAAATGTTATTAAATAGGATGAAAATAATTTTTTGTGAATAGTAACTTTTGAATTTTATTTACCATGATTGAAAGTAAATAGAGTAATTAGAGGTAAAAAAAATATTATAATAATAAAAAATTCCACCAACACATGTCCTAATTCTATTTGATAACTTTTTTTCGACCAAAATAATCCTTAGGACAAAAATAAGATCATTTTTGATCCATTTGGGGTTAGATTAAGACATTTTTTATATTTTATTTAAATAATAGTTAAAAGTGTTAAATTCAAAATTTAACTACTAAAAAATTTTTAATATAGGGTTATACATAAGATAAATTAGACTATAAATATTAATTAGAAATATAAAAAATATTTAATAAATCGCATTATTTGATTTATAATTTTTAGACATTAAATAATTAAATTTATTTTTGACACAATGATGATGCAGTAATTACCTTGTTAATGAATGATTAAAATAATTGATATTATAAATATTAAAATATATGTAAATTTAAACTTTTGATTCCATCCAAAGATTTTATAGGTGAATATGACATGTTAGGGTTGATTCATTGTATTTGTTTGTAGTAATCAAGTTTTTATGACTTTCAAAAAAACCAAATACTAAATAGTGTCATAATTGACATAAATGAGTTAATAAAACAAATACTATTTTATTAAATAATATAATATTTATAAAAATATAATATTTGGACAAATGAATTATATAATGTTAGAAATTTCTTTAATAAACCACTTTAATTTCTCTTGGCATTTTATAGTAACTATATTAACCATGTAGTATAAAAATACAAGAAGACATGGTAAAAGTAAAACTATTTAACTAAGAGTTAAATCTTAAAGATAAGGTTAATACGATGACCTAAATTTTGTCTAAAACCTATTTGTTGAGATTATTTAGACCTAAAACCATATTATCCTAAAAATAAATCCATTTAGATCTATTATAAACCGAAAATAATTTTATAATAAATTAATATTTAAAGTTTTCCTAAAGTGCCCCTCACCTCTCTTATAAAGGTTACTTCCCCTTCTCTTAAATTCACACCTCTAAATCCATTTGGTTTGGATAAAACCTACTCAAATATCCTTATAACTACCCTCACTTAAATATAGAGGCCTTAATTTGATCATAAATCCAACCTAAGGATCCATTTTGTTCAAATCAAAAAGGAAGCGCCTGAAGTAGAGGTAATTATTTTATCACCTCTTTCAAAGTTGTTTTCTTCTTCTACTTCCTCTTTCTTTGTTGTTTCCATACTAAAATAATAACTCCAGTACCTTATACATACTTATATGTTATTATAAATATGGTACAACCATATTCATTATTCTATCCATCCTATGAATGCCAATGTCACTGTACGTCCACAAGTATGACTTACCGTCTCCAGGTCGTGGTGTAGTTTGTTATTCAACACTTAATTATTTGGATGAGTATAATAATGAGTAAAATTGATGTAAATAATAAATATAACATGTTAATTATTTTTTATATATAACATTCCATCCAATTACATACTATTTCACCATCAATAGAATGATATTGTCGCTCATGCGTACGTACGGCTTACCGTCTCCACGACGCGATGAGATTTCATTACCCATCGTAACCATTCAAGAATACTTTTCATTTTATTATTAAAAAAAATAATTTTTAAGAACTTAATATAATTAAGTATTTGAATCAAATACATCCTATCCCTAATAAACATGATTTACATAACAAAACATATAATGGAAAATGAATCAGTTAACACCCGAAACAATGATACTACTGAAATATTACTAACAAAACAATATTAGTAGATCATATATCATATCATATTTATATATGTGGTTATTTTATAATTGAATAAAAATTATTTATCCTTTATAAAGGAGGTTAACATACCCTTGACTGAGGAAAAGTACAAGTTAAGGGTTAATTTAACAATCTCTTTATTATCCAAGTTTGTTTATACGTAAGTATCTACTGAGAATTATTTATCATCCACATCCATGTTTCTTAAAAATGTATTTAAAAACATTTTAACTATTTCCTAGACCATTAGATAAAGTAATTTATACCATTTTTTTACTTTTTATATTTTTTTTCAAAGGAATATTTATATCATTTTCCAAATAAGGTCCTTCATGACCTTTTTTACAAATTAAGGAAAATATGTTTCTTTTTTTAACTTATATGGTGGGTGCATATATTTTCCACTGTTAAAACACATTTGATGATCCACTTAAAATATTATAAGAATATTTTCAAAATAAATTTTTTCTTTTATAATTATGTGACCTTTAAATGATTTCAAAATAGAAATAGATAAATATATCAAATAGTTTTTGGATTGATTTCATCTGTGTCAACATCTGTTGTTGGATTTTATGTTTAATTGATGTTATTTTATTATGATATAATATTCCATATTGTATTGATATTTTTATGATATGTTTGACTATAGATGTTCTATTTTTATGTCATTCGTGGTTTATGGTAAAGGTATTAACATTTCGTATGCCAGTTTGATATGAATATTTATGTTATGTTTCACCCTTTTCATATGATGAATGCATTGGACATAGTAAGTGATGGGAGAGGCCCTCTATAGATCCTCAATGCATTAGTAGGTCTCATTAGACAAACTAGTGTCTTGGAACAAGGCCTTGACAATATTTTTATTTGTAGTCTTGGAACGAGGCCGTGACTATGTGGTTATGATGTCTGACATTTTTCATTCTATCATTATGAGATTATCTATTGATAATACATGTGATTATTCGACGAGTATAATATCAATGTGAATAATTAAATGGAATTATTTGATTCATATTTTCCATATTATGCTAAAGTTTGAGTTTAAAAGGATTTTGTTTTAGTCTTATACATTTCCTTAAATGTTTAAGCTTATTTATGATAGTTTTTGCTATATTGTAATCCTTACTAAGCATTTGAGCTCACCCATTTCTTATGTTTTATTTTTCCCAAGATGCGAAGATGTATATTATGACTGACCTGCAGGGATAGGCTAAGGGATATGAGTGTGTTTAAATGAGACACAATGTTGTTTTTTTTACATTCCATAATTTAATGTAAACTTATATATGTATCTAGTAATTCCAAGGCTACTAAACTGATCCGTCTTTCGGGACTTGATATCTTGTGATCATGCCATTGTTATGTAATAATGCACTGACTCTGGTTAACTCGGGTTGGGGCGTTACATTTATGATCAATTAAAATGATTGGGATCTCAATTGTGGTCGATGTAAATTTATGTCCATGGTCGAATGATTGGTTGTAAAATCAATCTGAACCTTTGCAGTAAATTGGATACCCCTTGAGGCATAGTTGATCCAGTCCTCTCGATAGCTCAAAATCGGTTCTTCATGGCAGAGTTTTCACTTTTCAAATTTTTGTGGGTAGCCAAGGGCGTTACCTCACAAACATGACAACTTCATTATTTTTTCAAAAAATCTCATAGTCATGTTGTTGATTACCAATTAGCTGGTAGATCATTTCCTTTTTCATAATTCACAACCTATAGATCAATCACACCTGAAAAATACATAGATTAAATATTATACAAAAATTATTAAACATTTAAAATTATACAATCACAACTAAGTTTGAAAGCATAAATTTAAAATCAAATTGAATGTTAAAATTAAATAAAAGGTTAAAAAAATAAAATTAAAAAAATAATTAAATTAAAATTTCATTAAATTAATAATTAATTAGAAAAAAGGATTTATAAAAATTTACCAAAGAATTAAGCTATGAATTAATGCTACAAATTATTAAATAACTAGTTATATAGATTGAAAAAATTTAATTTTTATTAAATTATTAATAAATTAAAAACAAAAAATAATAAAAATTAAATTAACAGATAACATAAATAAAGAGTGACATTAAAATTAAAAATCCATAAAAAAACATCAAAATTAAATAATGAGCTCCCATCTCGAAATTTTTTGTAATTTGAACAAAAAAAAAAATTTAACGTAAAATTCATTAATTTAATAATTTACATTTATTTTAACCACAAAATAAAAATTAAGAAATCAGAGGCATATTTTAACATTAAAAACATAATCAAAGTACAAAAGTGATTTGGTAAAAAATATGAATTAATGGCCACATCACCATGCGACACCTCTGTACAAACACCCAGACTCCCACATGATTTTCATTGTGAGCCGCATGATTTGAATAACTGTGTTCAAACTATAAAATTTCCACTGGATATATTTAGTTCCATGTCACATGATTACCACAAAGTTAGTACTAATGATGCACCTAAACCACGTTTCTAGATTGTTTCTTCCAAATCTCCAAATTTCAAATCCCTGACTCCTGAAAACCTCTAGAACCTCTAAAGGGATAAAAAAATATAAAATTAAAGAATACCTATTGTCCAAAGGGCATCATAATTCTCCCCATCATAATAGATTATGGCCCCCATAAAGCGCTCAAGGTTACAGACTCACAAAAATAAAAGGCCACTACCACCTCATCAATGATCCCCAATCCCACGTCTAATGGTTATGCATCCCCCACATCCCTATTACATGAACCGGGGGAATTGTTTTACCATGTAGTACCTTGTCTTAGTGATCCATAATTTGAAACGACTACTCAACTACATAGGTTTCAATATATAAATCAAAATCTTCCCATTTAAACACATGGGATGGGTCAATTTTATACCTTCTAACTTTTGAAACATGAAAAATGTAGTGAATTGATATCAAGAGAGATGAAAAGTCCAAATGATAAGACAACTTTCTAATATGTTCAATGATATCAAAAGGGGAAAAACCTTGGTGCCAACTTACCCTTATTACCCAATTGATGATGTCCCAAAAAAGGTGAAACTTTGAGAAATACCAGACCACCCACCTAAAATTATAACAGGTGAAGAAAAAAATCCACCTAAGATTTCTAATGACTTTAAGTAGTCACTAAGCTCTCCCAAATCTATTGTACCTTTTCTGTCAAATCCTGAACAAGTATTGGTCCAACCAATTACTACTCTCCCAACTCCACCCAACACATGGGAGATCTACATGGACAACCATAAAACACTTTAGAAAGATCCAATTTAATCAAATCTTGGAAACTATTGTTATAGGAGAATTCAACCAAAGGCAAATGGTTTTTTCAAGAACCACCAAAATCATACACGCAAGCTTAAAGAATTTCCTCAAGAATATAAATAGCTCAATCAATCTACCAATCAAACTGAGGATGGTATAAAATTCTTAAATTTAGTTGGGTAACCATTTCCTCTACCAAAAATTTCCAAATCCCATATATAAACCATAGGTTCTTGTCAGAAAATATTGTAGAAGGGACACCATGAAGATTTATGTTTTTTCTGACATAGAAGTTCTCAATATATTTCACCTTAATAATCACATTAATTAGAAGAATATGAGACGATTTTGTAATTAAATAATTGATCACCCCTCCCCCTAGGAGTTTACGCCAAAATGATGATGAATTCTATAGAGACATCATCCCACTTACACACCAATATGGGTAAAGGTTTCAACAATCCTGCATGTCTCTGATGCTTTTCCATAATCTTATGAAAAGCAACACACTGTGACATGAATCCTGTGATCATCTAACTCATACCCAACCTCCAATACTAACATCTCAGATCATAATACATCTTGTTAGTCATAAGGTGTACATAAAAACTAGACCGGTGCCCACTATCCAATAAATATTACCTCAGAGATACCAAAACAACCAAACAACCTCAGAAACACAAAGTACCAATGAGATACCAAGACCAATCACCTAAGGTCACCCCAACATTTTTGACTGTACTAAAATGATGTAAATATACGTATGATACATATTTGAGATTAATTATATCATCAAATAATATTCCATCCTTCACCAAAGATAAGAACACCTTCCCACCAGCCTCCTCCACTCCCAAGATTGCCTTAGTGAAAAAATCACCCGAGATTACTCTTCCACTAATTCCTTCAAGACTTGATTTGGAAGCATCATAATCAATGAAACGGTGAAGAAATTCACTTTCATGGGAGTATAAAAAAATTTAAATTTAAATTATGAATATACTTAACCTAGAATCCCTATCAAAAGTTTAGACCCCTCTAAGAAATAATACATTCTAAACTCTTAGGATCAGAATATACCATAAACTGTTCTGTAAAGAGATAGCAATGCCAAGTTTTGAGAGTGTGTATAATATATCCCAATTAAATTTCATGGGTAATGAATTTAATCTCATGAGGGTGTTATTTTCAATTTCATGACCTATCCGAATGGGGCCCATTCCACGAACACCCCATGCCAACCTCTAATAGGCCAGGGGAAGGTGACCAACATAGAGTAGGCATATCACACACATGGTAGGACTTAACCAAATGTACCTATACACACTCACACATATCCATGTCCATAAAATGATGATATATAAAACAAAGGATAACCATGAATTCATATATCTAAAACCCCACCATCAGAGCATGGAAATAAGTACTAGAAAGAAAAAAAGGTCCAAATATATGCCCACCATAAAGAAACTAAAAACAATTTGAACCTGTAAAGTGGGTGAGAACTGTTGACAATGAAACTGTAAGAAAAAACCTCTGTATTTACAACTCACTAATATCCACCTAGTCCTGTTCCCTATAGGATTTTATCAAAAGGTCGGTCATCTGTATAATACATGAAACGTGCAAGGAAATCCCTTGCATGGGTGAGTATAACAATATCCAATAGGACACCCCTAAATTACTAAGAATATAACATCAAGAATAATAGTAAGCTCATCATAGGTATATGTCAATATCAAATATGAAAATAATATCCATATATACTCAACATATACACATAGTCTCAAATGTAAAGTCACAACTAAAATTCCAGTCTATGATTCCTGTTCGAAGGTTCCACATAACACTCATCCGGGAGAACACACTCGAGAAGTCGTATAACACTAGTGGCGTCTATCTAATATTTCAATCTCATTAGGTCCCTCCATAGTAAGTACACATTGGAAGTTTTAAGATAAAAATACACATATCGGGATCACACCCATGGCCATAAGGCATACCAACAAATAAATCTGGATTAACCCACTAAGTAGGGGATCAATGCATGCATAGTGTTAGTCACGATGATACTAAGAACCCCACATAGGAAAATTGTGATGATATAGGATATCAATTTGGGCCTCATTGAAGGATTTCAACAACTATACCCAATATTTATGCTCTTTAGAATGGATCACCATCCTATGAATAGAATGAAATTCCATACTAAATCTATAGGGAATGGATCAAGGGAACACACCCTAATAAAACTTGTCCAAGAAGAAGGGGAAAAGGGATCCAAGACATCTTTGAAGGAGTAAAAGGAATGTAATGGTAGTACATTATGTGTCCCTTCATCATCGAGTCCTATCCATGTATCATGTTCTGTGCTTGTGTCCATGTCTGTACCTAAGTACACGGTGTGCTTGAGCACATGTACTCTTGGTCGTGTTTTTGTCCAGCTGGCTGTGTTCATGTCTGACCAGCCATGTATTTGTTCATGCACCTCTATGGGTATATTCTAAGACTCCATGTAAGGATCACATGGTTTTTAACATGTGTTCCATGCTGTGTGATACTTTCCTTCTCTATGAAAACCCTATCACCACATAATGGGTCCCACACGACATGTGATCCCGGATTATGCACCGTGTAACCCATAATTTCCAAAAAACTATAAATCTTTCTCCCACATCATCATCCTCTCCTATATGCTATGAGAAAATAGTGAATCATTCCAAAGAGTATGGATATGGTTTTCCTGATCCTTTCTGTCGCTGCTCACTAGAATCTGGCCACCAAAATGCACTAGAAATCCCTCTGTCACATCTCCTGGTAGCCACATGTAAAAATCTTGATGAAGAAATCTAATATGGTCTTATTATGTAATCATAGTATGATCCCTTCATTGATCCAAACCTAGATTTTCAATTTCAATCCATTTCACTAAGAAACGAGTGCACAAGGATTGATTATCTGGTATTCGTCGAACTACTGGCCAAAATGAATACTGGTGATGATTTCATGAAGAATGGTGGGAGAAATCCAAGAAACACCAAATAGGAAAAAAACTCATCCATTTTTGGGTTGGCCTCGATTATTTTACATTAGAATAACAAACAAAGATCCAAAAAAATAAACAATTCTCCCAAATTCCCCATTGATAAACATGCACCTGTATTACGATTGATATGATAATCAATCCATTAGTTGATTGATTCAAATTTATCATAGGAATAAATCAATGAGAATAAATCCACATAAAACCACATCCTACCTCAAGGTGGATCTATTTATAATAATTAATGAATCAGTTTCATTTTTTTGGTGAGATACTCGAGTTTCATTGTATACCGATCAATGATTCATGATTCAGTCATCGTTCACCCACAGAAACTCCTCCAATGATCTATCTCAATTTATAGTGTTATGCGGCTAAACCTGAAAATTTGATATATTATCCTATTTAAAGACATATATTAGGTAGATTCACCATGTTAAATAAGATAAATAATTTAATTAATATATTTTATTTATTCTCCCTCAACTTCACTTTATTGAAACCCCATATGTCAAAAAATTTTAGGTCATGCTTAGGGTAAAATCCATGCTCTAAATTCAATGGTGACCTCATCATATTTTTGATTTGATCCTCCTTTTAGAAGATATTCCACTTTTTCATGAAATTTTCACACAAGTGATATTTTACATATTTCAAAAATTAATTCTGGGCACACTAGGCCACGAAATCTCACACCGCCTTAGCACCTAGCTCCATAAATAATCCATATAATACTCCAAAACAATACACGGAAAAATAGAATTCATTATGTTGTACCCACATTAGGTATTTACAGCCTATAAGGTCAAAACAAAAGGCTTCACAAAGAGATGTGGGTACTGAGTACTCATCTGGGTTTGCAGCTCTGAGGTTCTCTCCTAGAGATTCCCATGCTACCACTAGACACTCACTAGGGGAATAGATCACAAAAAAAAGATAGTATCATAAAAATCCTCGATCTATAATAGATATTCATCAAAAGTATCTCCATCCTCGATGTCTATCTCACTCCATTGGATAACATGTGATGGGTCATGCATATACCTCTTCATCCACAACACGTGGAAGATGTCATGTACCTGGTCTAACTACATCGATAGAGTTAAGCGATACCACACCTCACCAACTCTATAAAAAATCTAGAAAGGTCCAATGAATCTTAGAGATAACTTACTACCCTGGATAAATATCCACAATACATGTCAAAGTGAGACCCTTAGAAACACATGGTCTCCCTCCTCAAACTACAAAGGCCTTCATCATTGGTCCGCATAGGACTTCTGATGGATATGTATGGTCCTCATCCACTACTGGATGATCTAAACCTTCTCTATAGTGTCCCACACCAACTTTGGTCCCATAATTATTGACTCTCTTAGGCTGGTCCAATATAGTGGTGACCTGTAGGGTTGCTCGTATAGGGCCTTAAATGGTGCCACACCAGTGGTGGAATGGTAACTATTATTGTATGAAAACTCCACCAATGGTAGGTGATACTCCCAACTATGTAAAAGGTTTAACATGAAATATTTCCACATTTCATCCATGGCCTGAATGTTCCACTCAGTCGGGCCATCAGTCTAGGGGTGAAACGCCATGCTCAGCACAACTAAGTCCCAAATGCCTTATGTAATACCTTCCATAGCTGATATATGATGTGAGCATCATGACTATAAATTATTTTTAAGGGAAATCCATAGAGTTGGACTATATTTTTCATGAATAATCATCCTAATATCTCTAATAAAATATACTCTTGAATATCTAGGATGTGGGATGACTTGGTGAGTCGGTCTACGATCACCTAGAGGTATCGTGTCCCCTAGACGTATGTGGTACCACTATCATGAAGTCCACAAATATCCCATCCCACTTCCATTTTGGAGTATCAAGGGGTTGAGATAAACCCACTGGAACTTAGTGCTTAGCCTTCACTTACTGAAAAGTGAGGTATTGAGAGACAAACTCTATAAGTACCTTATTCATCCCTGGCCATGAAAACTGATGTTAGAGGTCCTGGAACATCTTTGACACACCAAAATGTAATGATAAGGGAGATATATAAAGATACCTTAGAACCTATTCCTATAATGTCACTGGTACCATCATTCATCCTCTAAAAATAATGAAATTATCCCCAACTTTATAAAATCCACCAGGAGTATGTCTAGTGGATATTTGAGTACATAGGGTCTCACAATCAGTATCCCCAAACTGTTCATCCCTGATTCACTATAAAAGAATAGGTCTAACAACCATCAAATAGAGTTAAGATTCTCTATATCCATCCAAAAAGGATAACTATAACGAGTCCAAATACGTCGATTCCTTTCCCATTGATTTTGAACAAGATCTCATACTAAGGGCATCTACTACCACAGTCCCCTTCTTAGGAGTATATACAATATCAAAGTCATAATCTTGGAGTAACTCTTTTCATTTCCTTTATCTCATTTTAATATCCTTCTGAGAGAAGATAAAATTGAGACTATTATGGTTAGAATAGATAAAAAACCACTCACCCATCAGGTAGTTTCGTCACATCTTCAGTGCGAAGACTACCAATGATAGCTCACGATCATGGTTCGCATAGTTCTTCTCATGTGGCCTCAAATGACGTGAACCATATGAAATAAATTTCTACATATACATCATAACACAACCCAGACTAGTCCCTGATGCATTTCAGAACACTATATAAGCAACACCCTCCTATAGAAATCTCAAGATGAGATCACTCATCAATCTAATCCCCAACTCCTGGAAAGCCAATTGAGAACACTCTTTACACATGAAAGAATTCCGCTTTTAGATCAAATATGTCAAGGAATATGATATATTGATAAATTATTTATAAATATATGATATTATCCTTACAACCCAAGGAAGCTCTACATCTTTGTCATTATCTTTGGTGGCTTCCAAGCTAACACTTCATCAAACTTCGATAGATCTGCTACTACACAACCAACTGAGATAACATGTCCCAGAAAGTGGTCTTCCTAAATATAGAACTAGAATTTTGAGATCCCCCCATAAATATGGTGTTCTTGGAGTACATCCACAACCATCCTAAAGTGTCTCATGTACTCCTCCTCTGACCATAAGTACATTAGGAAATCATCGATTAAGACTACCAAAAACTAGTCTAAGAAAGGTTAAAAGATACAGGTTCCAAGTAAAGTGGAAGCGTGTAATGGGTCACGCCCAAATTTAATTTTTTTTTCATGATCGATGATTAATATGAGAGCCTATATAAAGTTTAATGCCACAATCAATGGATTTAAATCAAAGAATATAGACATGGGATAAAACATCGGAACCAAGCACAAGATCATCACATATTATTTGTAATTAATTTATGTAATTAAAGCATTAACTAGCTTGAAATTCATTATTAATTGATGGATATGGAAACAGATCAACATAATTCCATTATTTCATTGAATAAATCAAGTACATAATCCCTCTAGAAGCGACCCACACATGTTCCACAAATCTCCAAACATCACTGTAGGAATCCATGGGTGCTAGCACGATAGATCATATCACTTTCTTTATTCACCTTTGATCGCCTCAGCAATCACTTCCAAAAGATTCTTCTTGATCGATCTATACTTGAGATTGGATGGTGGAGGAAGATAAATATTCATTCTTGGGAGTATTATTGGGGAAGGGAAATCTCTAGGGACTCTAGAGGATTCTCCAGATTCATTGTTCACAACAAAAAAATGAATTGGCTATATAATTGGGTTTATATACCATTCGGTTTAGAAATAAATAATTATAGAAGTGACCTTTAATATTCATTTAATCCCTACAGATCCCCATGTCTATAAAAATAAGAATAATATTATTTATCGACATGTGCTAAATTCATGAGTTAAAATTAAATATTATTTATTGAAATAATATTCAATATATATTATTTATGACCAAACCTAAAAACATGGTCTTCCATTCCTCCATAATGTTTATCAGGCATTGAACAATTTCTAATTATTTAATAAATAAATATCACTACATTATTTTCTAATAAATAAATAAATATTATATTTAGTAAATAGAAAATAAATATTTATTAAATATTACACTCAAATAATATTCTCTTGAATAACTTTTGATAGAATATATATGATCAAGAAAACATGAATAACTATTAAACCACATGTGGTAGTAATATTTATTCAACTTGTTAAAAAATAAAGAATAACATATTTTTTAACTGTGATTTGGATACTGTTAATGTGTGAACCTTTGGCCACATTCTCAGTGGCATTAAGTGAAACAGTCTAAAGTCTAAGGTTAGAATCTAGAAACATGCCAAGGTAACCATATAGAAAGAAGTAAATTCCATGATTACATAATACATCATATAGATGCTCACTATGTAATATAATCCCTTTATCACGATATCTCTAATCAATCAGGTTGCATGCTGGTGCCATCAACCTATGTGCTTGATGTCTCTTTCTTTAACTTTACAAAAATAAAACTTCCCTGTAGAACACAATGAACATGAATTTATTTTGGCTAAATAATCTTTATCAAAGGTCCCAAGATATCAACTTCCATTAAATAACATACATAACAAATAATTTCTCATATTATTCATTAATGAAATATTACCCGTGACACACCCAATGTTTCTTATCTCTCCATGAACAATGTAATCATTGTTTTCATCAATACATAAATGTATAAGAATTATAATATTAATTAATAATATTATTAATGTCTGAGGATCAATATAGAAATCCAAATATATAAACATCTAAAGACACATATAAATGTGGATTTCCTACTAGTGGGTCTCATTCACATAATATTAGACACTGGATATTACCAGGGGAGTACACCATGAGAAGATACCTCAAAGTACTATGAGTCTCCACCTATTATATCTTGAATAATTTATATCCATAAAATGATTTAATATAGATATATAACATATATTTAAGAATACTATCTTGGTACTTCTGGATTCTCATCATAGCATAGAACTTCTATGACATTTTAGTGAAAAAACTACTCTTAAACAATTACCACATACTATGTTATGAAAAAGAAAAATCATGATATGATAAAAAGTTTATTAATAGTAAAAAAATGAATAAAGTTTATTATAAAGTACACAAAAGTAGATTCTAGGGAACAAAATCCAAGAGACTCCCACTTCCACTTGGGCCAACTGATAACAACTTTTATTCCTCTAGTTCTCACATGATACTCATGATTATGTAGTGATAGGACTTTAGTCATGTGGTAAAAATAGTTTAATTTGGTGGGTAATATTATTACTACAACTTCACCCCTCTGATAAAAATACCTCAAGAGGTGATACTTTCAGAGTATATTCTTTATTCATTAGTGAGACCTTAGTTCTTTTTCTAGAGCCATCAATGAAGTATTATTACAATACAATGTGATAGGTTATTTACTTTTGGGTACTAAATCATGCTCCTGGACAAAGTTTCATATCCAAACATCTTCCTTGGATGCATTATAAGATACTATATACTCAGACTCCACTGTAGAATCAGCAAAAACTAGCTTCTTTGATCTCTTCCAAATCATAGATCCTTCATTGAGACCTAAAACATTTATTGACTATGACTTCAGATCATTTTGATCTATTTGAAAAATGGCATCAATATAACCCCTGATGTCTATATTCTTGTGTCCTCTATACACTAGGAATATATCCATAGTTCCCCTCAAATACTTAAGAATATCCTTAACAGAAGACCAATGTTTTTCTCCTAGATCTTCTTATATCTTCCTACCATTATCAATACATAGGCAACATAAAGTCTAGTATATAACCTTACATACACGATTGATCATATCTAATGGGATCTTAGTCATTATCTCTTTCTGCAATTGTTTTTGAAGAAACATTTTCCTAGAAATATTTATACTATGTGACAATGAAAAAATTACCTCTTGGATTGTTCCATACTAAATCTCATTAGTATTTAGTCAATGTATATACTTTGACTTAGTCCAAGCAGCCTGTTGGATCTATCAAAAATAATATTGATCCCTATAATATAGGTTTCTTTACCCAATTCCTTCATAGATAAACACTTATTCAACCTATACTTAATAGATTGTAAGATTGGTTATTCATTTAAAATATGTAATATGTCATCAACACATACTACTAGGATAATGACCACATTCCAACTAAACCTCTTCTAAAAATATGGATCACATTCGTTATTAAAGAAAACAAATTATTTTATAGCTTTATCGAACAAATGTTCTATGAACTATATGCTTGATTAAATCTATAAATGGATCTCTGTAACTTGAAAATAATTTTGGAATATCCCAGAGTCACAAACCCTTATGGCTGTTTCATGTAGATATCTTCTTGAAGGTTATCCATAATGAAATATGTTTTGAAATTCATCTTATAAATCTCACATTCATGGTAAGTGGATGTAGAAAGTAGAATTATGATGCATTTAATCATGTAAAATGGTGAAAATGTTTCATCATAGTCAATTTCTTAACACTGTTTAAACCCTTTAGTGACTGGACTTTCTTTATAGGTATTTAATTTCCATTACATGTCCATTTCCTCTTGAAAAAACATTTTTACCCAATAGATTTTACATAAACTAGTGTATCAACCGAAACCCATTTTTTTTTGATTCATGGAATCCATTTTAAAATACATGGCTTCTTTCTATATTGTAGCTTATGATCTCTCTACTACCTCTTTTTAGGAGATAAGTTCATTATTTTTGACCAATAATGAGTCAATATATTCGGTGACTAGAAAACCATATCTCTATGTTTCTCTTACCTCTCTAGTTCTCATAGGCAGTACTTGTGTTTAAAAAACTACTTCTTCTATGTGGACCTATAAAATCTATTCTTGTACCAACTCCTATATATCTTCAACATCAACTTCATCAATTTCAATCTTGATCCCACTATCCTTTTTGAGTATGTTCTCTCTATCAAGAAACATGGATTTTTTGGAGATGTTTACTTTATTTTCTAATAAATTGTACATGTAGAATCAATTTGTTTCCCTAGGATACCCCATAATGATACACTTTGTTCCATAGGGTGATAGTTTGTTTCTTGAGAAATATTTAACAAATTCATCACAACACCATACATGTGTATGTGACAAAATGGGTTTCTTTCCACTCCATAACTCAAAGGGAATTCTATTTTCCACTTTAGTTGCTACTATGATTAGTGTGTATGATGTAGTTTGTAATTCATATCCGCAAAAGGATAATGAAATATCTGAATGACTCATCATTGACCTTACCATGTCTAACAAATTATGGTTCCTCCTTTCATTAACATCATTCCATTATGGCATTTAAAGTGGAGTGAGTTGAGAAAAAAACACAAAATCTTATAAAAATTCAGTAAACTATTAGTTAAGATATTCACCACCTCAATCCAATTGAAGATTCTTTATCTAGTTTCTAAGTTGATTATCTATTTCATTCTTGAATTATTTGAATTTCTCAAAGGACTTGAACTTATACCTCATTAAGTAGACATATCCATATCTATTAAAGTCATTAGTAAAATTTTGGAAATAAGAATATCCACCTATAGATTCTAATAGAAATGGTCTAAAAACATCAGTGTGTACCAATAATAAAAGCCCCACAACCCTTTCACCCATTCCATTGAATGGTAGTTTGGTCATTTTTCCTTGTAAAAAACAATTTCATATTCAATTTTTTTTAGATTAGAAGAGTCTAAATAACTATCTTTACAGATCTTTTTCAATTTATTATCATTTACATGACTAAGATGGTGATTCCATAGCTGGGTGTTATATGAGTTGTGTGAATATGATTTTTTATCTATTTCAAATAGTTATATTTAATAATTTCAAACATAAAGACCATTATTTAGATGCACCATACCATAACATATTCTTTATTTATAAAATACAAACCATTTATTTCCCAAATAAAAAATAAAACCACACACACAGATATATATATCTAAGAATGGTACAAAAATTATGTTCTTGGTCACCATATTTACATAATAAAAATCCTAAAAAACCAATATCTTTCATGTTAACAGTGAAAGGTGGTAGTCACCAATGGCTAGAGTATCCAGCCTTGCACCACTAACAATACTCAATTCCACCTATCCTCTAGAAATATTAAAAAATACACATGTTTCATGCATTTGGATATAGATGTGAGAACCACAAGCTATATCTAATACCCAACGTGTAGATATTGGAAGATTACACTAGATAACAAATTCCCATTTAGATTCCTCTTGATTTTGGCTGCAGTTATTCTTCAAGTGGCCTTACTTGCCACATGAAAAACATGATGCCTCCTTTTCCTTCCTCTACCTCTAGATCTTCCTCTTCTTGGAGGGATAATTATTGGGAGATTTAGACTTATTATGAGTCATAAGAACCTTATCATTGATCTTCCTTTTCCTATCCACCATAAGGACTATGAGTTTATCATGCCCCATGTCCTTATCCACTTAGAGAATCAAAGTAATATGTTTTGAAAAAATATTATCATTATTGACCATATTATAATTAATAATAAAATTGGAGAAGGTCTTGGGTAGTGAATAATGTATGGGATCTGTGTGAAACTCATCCAAATATTTAATCCCTAAGATGTATAAGCATTCAATGTAACCAATAAGCATGAATACATGAGGCCCAATTGGAAACAAATCTCTAAGATTATTTGTAAATAGAAAATTTCATATATAATATCTATTTTTTCTTACCTTCTCTTGATAGAGACCTCAAAGGTGATATATCATGCTATACACATCCATGTTCCCATGTTTCTTCAAAATATCATTGTTCATGGATAATAGCATGAAATAATGAACATCATTAGCATCTTTCAAAAGTTTCTCATATGGAGATAAATCTTTCTCACAATCCTCATTTCTAGGAGCATCGAGAATAAGTTCTTCTAGAACATATAATTTCCTTTAATGGTATAACATAACACAAAAACACCTTTCCACTTTAATATATTTATGATAGTGAGAAGGTTATCTTTATAAAGTATGGATCAAAATGATAAATTTAAAGTCATTATTATTGTTTTTTCTAAAAATAATATTAGCACATATTTATTACTTTATCTTATAAAATTTAGACAAATAAATAAATATTATATTTGTTAATATCCCACTATTTTATCGAAACCCAATAGACCTCACCATTGGATTGAAAATATCATATTGTTTGGACATTATAGTGTAAAGGATCTATATTACCCTTCTCATTGCCCAAACTTTGGTTGGTCATGTAATTTGAAAGGTTTTAGGTAGGAATTCCAAATGAAAAATTTATTTACTCATAGTTCCCCGATCTATTGAGTGGACTACCCAATCTTGAAATCCTTAAATTGGATTTTCTCAACCATTTCCTCTCAGTTACACCAAATCCTACTTTGGAAGTAAACCCTTGCTGTAAAATATGTTAATTCAACCCAAAACTCAACCCTTGATGTAAAATAAGTTAATTCAACCCAAAAATTCATGTTATAACTCCCTAATAATTTAAATAACCCCAAAATTGGCTGGTCAAACTCTCTGAACTATGGTTCAATTTTAATTAAAGTAGTGGAATTCTGTGCCATCTTAATATATACAGTTGATGGATTTTACATTTTATGCATAAATTTCCATTTTTTATCCATTATTACATTCTTGTTAATATTAAGTGGATTTGCTTAAGTGATTAATGATATCTCAGATAATATTTATGTATAAGTTGATTTATTTTAGTTATATCTTTCATTCTTGTTAATTCATTGATTCATGTGATTGTGAAAATACATCCATAATGAAATAACCATCAAACTTGATAGAAATAAAATAATTAAGTGGTATGATCATGAACTTTTACTAATTGTTAGATTATCTAGATGATGATAAACTAACCATAGACCTAAGGGAAAAACACCTTGAACTAAATAAGGTTTATATTGCAGCTTTCCTCCTATCTAACTTTGTATCTCACACGGATTGGTTTCTCTTTGGCGCCAAATGTGAACTGCCTCCGCTAACTTGGGATCTCCATCCATTACATATTTTTTTACTCACACGAATTTGAGGGGAATGGGTTTATATAAATGAAACCATGGGTATGCATTCCCTTAAATTATAAGAGGAGAGATGGAATATAGACCAACAAATTTAATTTAATAATAAATTAAATTAAACCAATCACATACAATGGTCTCGTATAGGATAATGATCATCCATATGCATGTAAAGAATTAAACATTTAATAAAACTAGTATTCAATTATTAATTGTTCTTATTTAAGATAAACCGTGATCAAATAAATTAATTATATAATTTAATTAATCAATTATTTAATCTTAATTCTCATCTAAATTTCATTGAGATTATCATCCATCATAATTTTAAACAAACCATACAAGTTTATTTTAAATTAAATGGGTACATAATTGTAACTTGGAGGCAACATAGTGAGTACCCTACCCAACATGTATTATAATTTTATATCATTTAATCTTGTGATATGTGTAATACATGAATTATCACATACATTCATGACATGTACTATAAAATTAATGATTACACAGATTACATGATTTTTCTATCGCATGGTAAGATTTAATGAATATAGAGTAATAACTGTAATATGACTCATACATGAAATTTATATCCAAAAATTACATAGAAATTAATTAAACACACACACAGACACATATATATATTAAGACCCATCACATGGCATGTCCTATCAACTAATTACCACATGGAAGTACATGTTGATAAGGTATGAAAAGTATAATAAATTAATTTTAATTATACATAATTTGGTATAAGTACATGGTGTGTATCATCCATCTACATGGTCTGTATCTTTTCTCACTCTTTATCCAAGGCACGTGCCTTGATACTCGACATATAAATGTGCGTTAAAAAAATTGGAGTACATGGCATGTACATGGGATAATCATCATGTGGCCACCGAGTTACATAGTCACCAGTCAAGAAGGCCATGTAAGAAGATACACAACCCATCTGAGACTAAAGGACTGCATGCCATGTATGATAGTTACATGATGTGTACTCTGGATGACCGTTCACCAAGCTGTCCCAGTAAACAGAATGTGTATAATAAAATTCACTATGTGTAATAAATACACACTCTAAAAATTAATTCCAATTTAATTATTGGTGAATTAAACACTAGTAAAAAGCGTGTACCTCTGGGTTACATGATGCGTACTCTTGTGTTATCTGTCTAGATTCCTCAACACCTTTAAATGAGATATTGAAATTTATTTTTTTCACAAATTTAGATGATTCAATTATATTTATGAGAAAAAATAGGAAGAATAATATCCCATAATTCGAAGTAAAGAATAATTAAACTAGAATTGAAAACCAATTAAATTTTTATAAATCAATCATTGATATTTTAATAATTATAAATAATTATGTGATGACTTTGATACCACTTATAGGTTTTGGCCATAGTGGAAGCATGTAACAGGTCATGCCCAACATTTATTTTTGTCAAGATTGATGATTAATATGAAATTTTACACAACATTGAATTCCCTGATAAATGGAATTAAATAAAAGAATACAAACATGGGATAAAACTCAAGAACCAAGAACATGATCACCACATATTATTTATAATTAATTTAAGTAATTAAAGGATTAACTTGCATGAAATTACTTTTTAGTTGATGGATATAAAAAAAATCCATGTAATGTTATCGTTGTGTTGAAATAATCAAGGGTATATTCCCTCTATAGGTGATCCAAATTTATTCCAAGAATATATGAATTTCTCCATAGGAATATCTTGGTGCTATAATGATAGATCTGATCGCTTTTTTCATTCTCTCTTTGATTGTCCCAAGAATCAATTATAAAGTATTGTTCTTGATATCTCTATATTAGAGAGTGGATGGTGGAGGAATATCTCTCTCTATTATTCAGATCATTCATAGAGAAGGGATCTCTCTAGGGGTTCCAGAGGATTCTCCAGATTCGTTGTGCAAAAAAAAAAAACAACAAATGAATTGGCTATATTGAAAAATAATATAATTGGGTTCATATATTGCTAGGTTTAGAAATAAATAATCTAAATAACCCCATATCTATAATAATAATAATATTATAATTTATCAACCTCTTATAAACTCACAAATTAAAATTAAATATTATTTATTAAAATAATATTCAATATACATTATTTATCATCAAAACTATAAACTTGATCCATCATTCATCCACAATATATATTGAGCCTTGAATAATGAATATTTATTTAATAAATAAATATAACTACATTATTATCTAATAAATAAAAAATATTATTTTTACTAAATATAAAATAAATATTTATTTAATATTCTGATCACATAATATTTCGTTTAATAAATAGTGATAGAATATATATGATCAAGTAAACATGAATAATTAGTAAACCATGAGTAGGAATAATATTTATTCAAATTATTAAATAATAAATAATAATATATTATTTAACTAAGATTCTAGATACACTTAGTATGTGACCCTCTAGGCCTCTTTGTCAGTGGAATTAGGAGAAATAATGTAAAGTCTAAGGTCAACATCTAGAAACATGCCAAGACACCCATTGGGAAATAAGTTAATGCCGTAATGAAATAATATTACATAAATATGCTCACTGTGTAATATAATCCCTTTATCATGGTATCTCTAATCAAGCATGTTGCATGTCGGTGCCATCAACTTATGTGCCCAATGTATCTTTCCTTGACTTTCCAAAAAATAAAACCTGCCTATTGAACACCATGTCCTTTTATTTATTTAGGCTATACCATTTTCATCAGTGGTATTGAGATATCAACTTCCATTAAAGAAAATAAGGGACAAATCCTTTCTCTCGTTATTCATTAATGTAATATTACTCATGAAGTATCCAACATATCCTACCTCTTAGTGAACATATGTTGTCACAATTTCCATCAATACATAAAAGTACGCAACTTATAATATTCATTAATAATAATCTTAAATTATAAGGATCAATACACCCTTTCATAGATAGGAACATACAATGATTCATATAAATGTGGATTTCCTACTAGTGGGTCTCATTCTCATAATATAATACACCTGATATTACAAGGGTGTATACCATGAAAAGACACATAAAAGTCCAATGATAGCCCACCCCTGATAGCTTGAATCATTTGTGTCCCTAAAATGATTTCATCCATCTATATAAAATATATTTAAGAATACTATCATGGAAATTATAGGTTCTAATTATAACTGGAAACTACTATGACCTTTTAGTGTGACAACTACTCTTATAACATTACCACAAGCTACGTTATATAGAAAAAACAATCATGTTGTGATAATGTGTTTATTAATATTCAAAACAATGAATACAGGTTATTATAAAGTACATATAAGTTGGTTATAGGGAACCCAATATAACAAAAGATTCAGTTCATGAGTCCCATGAACACTACTAGGTCATTCATCGTTCCAAAAGAAATCAACAAGTACTCATAGTAACCATAATGAAATTGGAAATCCATATTTGGAATATCCTTGTCCCATCCCTGCATATGGTGATAGCCAGATCTGAGTTCAATATTTGAGAATAGTCAAGACCCTCTCAATTAATAGAAGAGGTCATCGATCCTCAGTAGTGGATACTTTTTTTTATAGTCACTTAGTTCATGATACGGTAATCAATACACAATCTCAAGATCCCATCCTCCTTCTTGGGGAACAACACTAGGGCTACCTAGGGTGAAACACTAGTTCTGATAAATCCCTTCCTCTAAAACTCCTCCAAATTCACCCTCACCTCATGAAGCTCCACTGGAGACACCTGATATGCTAGTGTAGATATTGAGCCCATACCAGGGTGTATGTCAATACAGAAGTCTATCTCTCAGCGGGGAGGTAATTATGACATGTCCTTAGAAAATACATCCTCGTACTCCAGCACCATTGTAGAAAATTTTAAGATCATAGCATCCACTACAGCAAGGTTCATGCTATCCAACTAATTAGTAATAAGCCACACCCTCCTATGAATTATTCTATCCTACTCTTCTTAGAGTTATTTTTCACCCACAAAAAAAAACCTTGTCCCATCGATACAGATACACTACATCCTCTTCCTAAAATAGTCTATCTGGGAATGAAATTTAGATAACTATTCCATACCTAATATGACATTGTAAGTTCTCATTACTACTACAAAGAGAACCCAACATAAACTCTTGCCTCCATGATTCAATTCACACTACCAGCACAAGTGAGGGATCACTGAGTCACCTCTAGTAGGCATCTACGAGAACAAGGGTCATGCCAAAGGCTCAATCAAAATCTATAAGTCTCAAACCAGATAAGTGGAAATAAATGAATGAATCACAACTATGTCTATTAGTGCCACAAATAAGGTACAAGGGACACATATCATACCTCATATCATCCCTGGGGTCTCTGGGTCATAATCCTCGACCACCTATAATTTCCCTCACCCCTATCCCCTAGCTCCCTGATCCTAGCGTGGATCACCTAAGGGTGGTGGTGGTAACAAGTCAAAACGTCTACCACCTCTAGTTTCTCTCCCAAATCCTATACCAAATCCATCTCCCTATGGAACCACCTACTCCTACCACTACCTCTTCCTAGGTTTCCCATCCACTATCTCTCTATCATCCATATGATTGGTAAGAAAATCCCACACGAGATGTCCTCTACCATCACAAGAGTAGAACCCCCTATACATAAGTTGAATAGATCCATAGTACAATATCTAAACAACAAAAAATATTTTTTGGGACTTTATACTGAAATATATCAAACATATAGGTCCTTATGTATGATGTTGGCTCCCTGCTGCTGAAGTATCTGCTCTCGTGTGCCCACTAATAGCACAAACTATCTGAATTTTCTCAGCCTTGAAACTCTCAAACACCAAATAACACTCTATAACCCCCAAAAAAGTAGGAATTAATATAGGTATCATGATGAATTGGATGTATCCACATAGTTCTCACTCGATGGTTTGATCCTGAAAGAACTAATCATGTACTATATCCATCAAGTATCGAGAGAGGTTGGTAAACATCGATGAATAATCAAGAACAATCAAACTCCCATGCTAAAGTTATAGAAGCTTATAGATGTAAAAATACATCAACATATCTATATATAACTCATCTATATAAAGGTGCTCAAACCATGACTATGCTAGAGTTTCCTCATTATACGACCAGGTCACTAAGCTTGACCATCGTCCTACGAAGTCATATAGATGGCTCGTTTCCAGGACTACCATCTAATCCATAGGTGTACTAAAAAGAAATAATTCTCTTGTCACTACCTCAATACAATACTAAACCACCTATAGGTCAGTATTGAATCAGAACCAGAGGGGTCATAGTCACTGAAACTCATGAATTTCATTCATCTGATGCCCCTCAACAGCTGGTACTACCGATACCATTTTTTGCTGAATAAGTGGTGGTATGAATGGTTCACCACATGGAGGAAACATCATGAATAGGTCCCTATATCAAAGCCTCATCACTAAGGGGATAATTCTAAAGATCATGATGCTGAATAATAGCTGGAAAATGTCATGGAAGAATCCTGAAATAGATAAGATGTACCAGGATTATAGAGGATATCTGGAGAGATGACTTAAGAAGGACATGGAAACCAAAACTTGTTACTATATAATTAATGTACAAATGTTTTCCCCATAACTAGTGTCCACATATACCAAGTTAATAAGTAGTTTTTTAGTGTCCTGATGCATGGATATATCGGCCACCACACCAATACTAAATTCCCTGGCTTGAAATCCAAACTCAAAACACTTAACAATATTTCCACAAACAAATATCATAGACTCAGGTCCTAAGGTAGAAATGAATCTTCTAATACCAATCTATCACAAACTAACCCAATAGGGCCCATTCCGCGACTACCCCAAACCTACCTTCAATAGACCAGGGTTTGATGACCAACATTGAGTAGGCATATCACACACATGGGAGGCATTATCCAAATTTTACTGTATACATTCACACATCTCCAAGACCATACAATTATGAAATGTAAAAAAACACTAATAACCATGCATGAATAAATCTACCCCCCCATAAAATTATGACAACTAGTACTGGAAAGAAAAAGGTCCAAATATAATACCACCAAAAAGAAAGTAAAAACAAGTCTCACCTATAAAGTGGGTGAGGAACACTATCAATGAAACCACAATAAAGAACCTTAGTCTATCTAGATCACTAATCTCTAACTAATAATAATCTATTTTGGACTTCATTAAAAGGTTGGTCATCTTTATAATAAATTTCATGTGAAGAAAAATCCCATGTAGGGGTGAGTATAACAATACCCAGTAAGAAACCCCGAAATCACCATTCATATAACATTAAGAATAATAGTAATCTCATCATAGGTATATGTAAAAAAGAACATATATCAAGAATATCTAGATATACTCAACATATACACATTGTCTCAAAGGTAATGTCACAACCACAATGGTATTCTAGGATTCCTGCTTAAAGGTTCCACATAGAACTCATCCAGAAGAACACACTCCACGAGTCAGATAACGCTAATGGTATCTATCCAAGATGTATTTCTCATCAAGTCTTTCCATAGGAAGTACATGCTATAAGTATGAAGATAATTATACATATATGGGGATCACTCCCAAGTCCATGGTGTATACCAATAACAAAATTTACATTAACCCTTTATGTAGGGGATCAATGCCCGTATAGTGTTGGTTATGATGATACCAAGATCTCCACATAGGGAAATGATGATGATAGAGGATCTCACTCTGGGACTCAAAGAAGGATTACAATAACTCTAAAAAAGACAAAAGTTTCTCAGAAGGGATCACCATCTTATGCATTGGACATGATTCCATACTAAACCCTTATAGAATGGATCAAGGGAGCACACCCTAATGAAACTTGTCCAAGATGAATGAGAAAATGGCTCCAAGATCCATATTTGAAGGAGTATATGACATCTACTAGTAGTACATAGTGTTTCCCTTTAGAACCAAGTCCCTCTAATGTATCACAGTCCATGCCTATGCCCATGTCCATGCTTGAGTACACGACTTCCCTGATCTCGTATACTCACGTCCATGTCTATGTCTAGCTGGTAGTGTCCATGTACATATATTTATGTCCATGTTTTTGTACCTCCCTAGAACATGAAAAACCACCATGTAAGGGTCACATGACGTGTGATACTTTTATTCTCTGCAGAAACCCTAGTGCCTCGCAAGGGGTCCTACATCGAGTGTGACCCTGAATTACATGTAGTGTGACATGGAATTCCCATAAACCCAAATATCTTGCTCCTACATCATCGTCCAATCCTCCTTCATCATATCTAATTGTGAATCAAACTATAGAGTGTGGATTTGTTTTGATCGAGCCTTGGAACCATTGATCATTGGAATCCGTCCACCAAAATTCATGTGAAATCCCTTCATCACATCTATCAGTAGCTGCATGTAAAAATGTATACAAATAAAATTGATTCAATACAAATCCTTCATCGTAGTTCAATAAAATCATCAATTTGAACTTGAATATGTGATATCAATCCCTTTCACCAAGAAATGAGTGCCTAATGATTGATTATATGTTATTTGTCAAACAACTAACAAAAATGAATGCGAAAGATGATCACACAAAGAATGGTGGTAGAAATATAAGAAACACAAAAGGTGAATGGATATAATCTATTTTTGGGTTATCCTCAATTCATTTCCATTATAAAAATAAACAAATATCCAAAACAAATAAACTATTCTCTCAATACCCCACTAATAAATCCGTACTCGCAATATGATCGATCTGTGAATCAATTCATTAGTTGATTGATTTGTATTTTTTGTATAAATAAATCAATGTGAATAATTAAAAAATAAAATAATGTTCAAACTCAAGGTGGGTTGATCACTGATGATGAAATAATATATGTCGTTGTCATTGGTGAGATCCTCGAGTTCTATTGCACACCGATCGACGATCCATGATTCAATCATCATTTTCCCATGGAAGCTCCTCCAATGACCTCTCTAAATTTGCAGTGTTATGTGGCTAAACCTAAAAATTATACATAATAGCATATTTATAGAAAGATATTAGGTCATTCTATCATGTGAAAATAAAATAAATACTTTTAATTATTTTATTTTACTTATTTTCTCATGACTACACTTTATGGAAACCCTCGACACCAAAAAATGTTATGTTGTGATTAGGGTAAAAACTATGCTCTAAACTCAATAGCGGCCTCAAATTTTTAATCTAAGCCTCTGTTTATAATAAATTTCTCTTTTTTAGGAAAACTATATATGTTTGATATTTAATATATTTAATATATTTCAAAAATTAATTTCATGAACACCTAGCCTCATAATCTCACACTGTCTTAGCACCTAGCTCCATAAATAATTCATATAATATTATAAAATAATAAATGAAAAAATAGGAGTCATTACATGAAATATCCATAGAAAACCACCAATTTTCTATACATTATAGCACATCCCAATCACATAATTAAGGAATTTTAGAAATCATCACAACTTGAACTCATTTCCAGAAGAATCAGAAATAGATCTAAATTCAAACACTACTTCAATTCCTTGAAAGATATATAACATTTTTCATTACACTCAAAATTAATACCCTTATAGGTTAAAGCTATTACCAGGGATGTATTCTTGGAGAATTCCAAAACAAACTTCCTGTAATAGCCAGATAACCCAAAGAATCTTTGAATCTCAAACACATTCTTGGGTTTACCCCATGAAATTACCACACTAATCTTTTTTAGGATAAAAAAATACACCCCTATTTGATATAGCATGGACTAGAAATTTCAATTCAATAATACTAAATTAAAATTTAGAAATATTACCATATAGATGATGTTTCTTCAAGATTATGAGAATGATATCCAAATGATCTCTATACTGCTCCTCTAACTTGGAGTGAACCAAAATATCAACCAAAAACATGAGAATAAAAGAGATCAAGAACCAATGATATATTTTGTTCATAAAATCTATAAATACAGTAGGGGAATTAGTGAGACTGAATGACATAACTAGAAACTCAAAATTCACATACCAAATTGTAAATGATGTCTTAAGTATCCTCTTCTCAGATTGTCAACTGATGGTAGCTAAACCACATATCTATTATTCAAAACCATAGAGCTACTATATATTGATCAAAGAGATCATAAATTCTAGTTATAGGGTATTTATTCTTAACAAACACTTGTTTAATCTTTTGTTAATCTAGAAAAAGTCTAAGGATACCATCTACCTTAATGGAAAAGAAAATAGGTGAAGCTCAATGTGACATGCTAGGATGAATAAATCCATTAACCTCAAGAAACAAGAGTTGAACTTTAATCTATTTTAAATCAATAGTTTTCATGCGAAATGATGGAATTGAAATGGGAATCATACCAGGGAGTAGTTAAATAGTTAAATTGAACTCTCTCTATGACAGTAAACTATAAAAATCATTAAGAAAGACCTTAGGGTACACACTTACCACTATAGTAGGAGGACTACTCAGATAAGAATTAACAACATTGAGGAATATCTATGATAAATAGAATTATATTATTCAAGTATAAGTAACAACATGCCCTTCTCTACTTGATCTAGAGCCCCAATCACCCTAAAAGGCATGGGAGACTCCATCAGGAGATAGAAACTAACCTCAACGATGGTAATAATCGATCTAGGAATTCACACTGATCATCCAATCCATTAAAACAATTAGGTTAATCATATCAAGATCAATAACTCAGAAGTCTCAAACAACTTAAAATATATCAATCATCACCTAACACTTATGAAATTTTCAACCTTGTTCCTTCCTCTTCCCCAAAGGCATGGAAAGAAAAAACATGAATGGTATTATCTTAGAACATAATACCAACACGTCAATAAACATAGACAATATAAAAAATTATATAAACCCATATCAAAAAAATATAGAACTATAGAGGATTAGATTAACATCATACCTCTAATAGTAACTGAACCTATTTCACATTCCATTGGTGGATACTCTAACATATAAAGTAATCGGGTTTCAACTCTTCCCTTAGATTTATTTCTTTCATGATCACCCCCTTAGCATAATAATGATATACACCACACTTTAATGAATCATAATGAACCTGTGGACTTTGATAAGAGTGGATCTAGAGATACTTATTTAGGACATTATCCTACAAAAATAATTAAGGCGTCCAGATTGTCCAGAGTGATGAAAAGTGTTGGTCACTTCTGTATAGTTGGGATTGGTATGTCAAGAGCTCCAAAACTAATAGAAAATTACCTACTGATGTCCCAAAGAATCACTAGAAACCAATCTTGAATAAAAATCTTCACCCTTTCACTTCATTTTCTAGCTAGAATACACACCCTCGTTACCTCCTATAGTAATTGAAGCTCCATCTAAGGCTATTTTACCAGATATGTCTACCTCATCCATAGATATTTTGTTAACCACCTCAGAAATGTTTGATAAGCATGAGATAATAAATATCAACTGAATATAGTCTCTTAGACCCATCTCAAACCTTAGATATTTAAGGTAGTCATTAACAAAAAGCTCTGGTGCTAGGTGAAATAACTTAGTGAAATGGGTTGCATACTCCATAACCAAATGTTCCCCAGGTAAGATCCTTATGTAAATTAGCTTTCATAATGGAGTCCCACTATCTCCTTCCCAGTCCTCCAAATGCGTAAGTAGAAAAACCAACCTTAGATCCTCTGGATTTTTGAAAAAAAGTAAAGATCCTTTCATTCTAATTAAGCCACTCCTTAGAATCCCAGGTCCCCTTACCACTATGGAAGATAGGTGGATTATTCTTGATAAATTCCAAGCCATGTTCCACCACTCATCACTAATTTCCAACACCCATTTGACCCAGAGTCTAAATTATATGGATAACCACTTCCACCAATTAAGGGTCTACCAAAGGCTTCTTCTACAGAACTTGTCTAACAGATTCCTCTCTTGGAACCAAAAGATCTCTTCTAGGAGGAATTTTCTAACAAAAAAACCAATTATCTTAAGTCAAAATTCTGGAATCGAAAGGAAAAAAATAAGAATCAAAATTTAAACATTTAAACAACAGGAATTTAAAGAAAACATGGATTCTAGAATCTAGAGAAAAAAATCAAAGAGAAATAGGATCATTTATATAAAACCCACATCAAGTTCATTTAAATAACATTGTTGATCATTACTTTTTGGAAGGCCATATTAGGTGTTGTGTCATGAAAAACCAGGTTGATACGTGACATTAGAGGTTGATCTAATTAAACCCTTTATGAGGAGGAATTATTTCCCACATCAGGATTCTATTATAAATTTAAGTATCATTTATGAATTCTTCCCAAATCTCATTGCATGACTAGTTACCCCCTCGAAAATGATATGATAGAAGCTATGTGGTAATGTGAATAACTATGTGTAATAAAAATTCTCTATCTTTTTCATATTACTTAACGATTCTTGGGTTTAAAGACAAAATTCTATACAAAAAATAACATATTAGAAATGGTTATTTATAATGGGGTTATTAACAACTAACTTTAAATTAATTTTACACTTAAATTACAAAAACTTATGTCAAAACTGCTTCAAAAATATAAATGATTATTTAATAAATTAAATTTTTTTAGAGGGGTCCCAAAACTACAGAAAATATAAGACATTATAAGTGGTTCAAAACCCTATCAAATCTAAGTGATTAGAAGGGGTTTTGATGCCCCTATAAGTTTTTTATTTTATTTTTTTGTAAACCAGTTATAAATTAGAAGCATTTATGCAAAAAACACAATTAAATTAATATTTATCATCTATTTTGGAATAACCACAACCAAAATATGACCAGTTTATTTTTAAACAAATTAAGGGGGCTTCGAACCACCTACAAATATTTTAAGAAACAAATTTAATATTATATATATGCACATATATATATTTATATATATTATACAAAAATATTATATTAATGTAATTGAATAAATTATATAAACATATTATATATACATTTAAATAAATAAATTATATGAAGTATTTAATGTTTTTTATATTATATATTATATATATAAATATATTTACACAAAAATATATAATAAATATTTATTAGTGTACAATTACATTTAATATATTTTAAATTATTATATGAATATATTTGATACCATAAATTTATAATATAATTTATAATATAAATACATAATACAAAATCTAAATATTTAATATAATGAATTTAATAAATTCATTCCATAAAACCCCTGTAATTTTTATAATATAAAAATAGATTTAATGTTATTAATAATAGATTTTACTAATACTTACACTCACACACACATAATAAATAATGTATATATAATATGAACAATGTATTGTGTGTGTATATTATATATATTTGTATATGTTATAAAAATATTTAATTGTATGTAAATATATAATATTATATATATATATATATTGTATAAATATATATCTATATATAATATAAATGTATTTATTATACAATTATATATATATGTTAATAAATTATATAAATAAATTATTTAAATATAATTATAAAGACATTATATAAACACATGTGGGTTAATATATTAAATATATAAATATATTATATTTACACACACACATGAAGGAACCCGAGTTCAAACCTTACTGGGCACTAGTAAGTGCTAAGTGAGAAGGTTCCTATAATTTTTTTATATAAAAAATATAATATTTTAAAAGTGGTTCAAAAGCTACCTCTAAATATATCTGATGATTTTTTATTTTCATTAGATGTGTTTTTAATTAATTTTTTGATAAAAAATTTATTAGGTGTTTAAACTCCCTCTAAAATAATTACATCAATTTTTTAACCTTACCAGTGCATACGTAAGACCACCACTAAAAAGAGTGGGTGACCAATTTAGCGGTGGGTTTTTCACAAACATACCAAACAATTTATAGGGGGGTTTTAACCCCTCTAAATGAAAAAACAACCCCATCTAATCACACTTTTTTTAGTGATTTTTCACTTTTGAAAATATCCTCATTAAGGAAGGCGTTTAGTTGTTGTGATGTAGGTATCATACCCATAACAAGGCTTCCTATATATCATTGTGGAGGGAATCATAACCCACATAGTGAGATGCTACTTAACAAGGCATGTTGTACCTTTTAATGTTTTGTTATAAGGACCAATACAAGTTGTTTAACGCCATGCATCAAGGAAAACTAGGTGAAAATTTTCAAACATTGGATTGTGTGGGACTCTTTCCCGAGAAATCCTTTCTAATTTATCTTATTTGTTAATAAATAAGTTGTATATGATGTGGTTTGGGATTACACCTAATAGTTTTCCCATATATGGTGATACCAAGAGGAAAATCTCAACTCTAGGGATCAATGGAATCCCAATGGAGTATCTTAACTTGTGGTATTCTAGACATAAAATCCAATATTCATCACATAAGATCATATGTGTATTTGATGATGTTTGGTTTTAACCTCATAGATGCATCCTATGTATCCAGAAAAAGATGAATCAAATACCATGTATTTTGAAAGACATAGATTAAGGTCATATGTGTGGAACAGTCCATGAATTTTATCATCGCATGGTAAAGATGTATGTTACACAATTTAGAGTCACACTACTAGGAATAAAAAGTGATTCATGTTTTATATCTCAATTATGCCAACAAAATAATCAACTAAACCTCTAATCCCACATGATTTATTCTTAGTGTGGGAAACATGAGAAAGAAGATCAATTTTATTTCATGGAAGCACATAATAGGGAATTCAGTGGGTCTTATACATTTATGTTTCCTTGGAGATATTCTTGCATCATAAAAGGAGTGACAACCTGAGATAAAGTGGAATTTACACACGAGATACCATAAGATACCCAACCTAGTATATAAACTGTGTGAGGATATGTTTTGGAGTTTACACCCAGGTAGTTACCCATATTGTTTAATCCAATCTATTAGTAATAGAGTAAGAAGAGAAGGTATGGTTGGGGATTACACCTAAGTGGAGGTCAAAACATGGTAACCAAGAGGAGTATATTGACTTGAGGTGAATAATGATAATTAGGAGGAGTATATCGACTCGAGGAAATTACTAAACTGAAAGGAGTATATTGACTCAAGGTGAATGTGATAATTAGGAGGAATAAATCAACTTTAGGTAATAATGGAACCATGAGGAGTATATTGAATCAAGGATAATGTGTGGGTCTTATGCATAGGTTCCAACCTTAAATACCTAACCTAGTTAGTGACCTAGGTTAAGGTAGGGAGATCTAGGGGATTACACCTAGATGGTTGACCTTATATAAAGAAACCATGAGAAATATATCAACACAAGGTGTTTTGTATTGGGTTTACACATAGGTGCTACCCAAAAGTACCTAACCCAATTTGCAACTCAGGTGAAGGTAGAGAGATAAAATGGATTAAACCTAATAGGGTTACCTTATATAAGGAAACTAAGAGTAATATATAGATTAAATGTGCTTTTTGAAAAAAATATAAAAATATAGACTCAAGGTGTTTTGGGAAGCCTTAAGGAATATCTTGACTCAATGTTTTATTTGACTCAAGGTTCAGGTCATAAGTGTTGCAACATAAAGGTTTGTCCAACATGAAAATTTCACTGTTCAACTATTGATTTTTCATGAGGGTTAGTGAAAAAAGTGAGGGTGGATCTGGTTCTTATATGAGCTTTCATTTAAGGTTGTCCACATAGAACTTCACAAAGGGTGGTCCGCATAGTGTGACCACATAGAAATGGACTCATAGTGCATTCACATTGGGTTGGCCTCGTAACATTGTTCGAATAGAACTGACTATATAGAAATGTATATATTGGGATATTGCTTCATAAAGGGACACCGCATATGATGCTTCATGAAGGGACTTTATGAATGCACTTCACAAAGGGTAGTCCACATAGTGCGACGACATAAAATTGGACTCATAGCGCATTCACATAGGGTTGGCCATAAAACATTGGCCACATAGAACTGGCCATATAGAAATGTTCATATAAGGATATTACTTCATAAAAGGGACACCACATAACATGATTCATGGATGGAATCTATGAATTCACTTCATAAAGTCCATTGAATCTCCCTTATTTGATCTCATAAATTTACCTAAATGGTTCTTCTTGGAATGTGAGTCCAGTACAAGAGATCACATTCTTGTGTTTGTGTTGGGATTTATAAGCATTCACAAGTAACTACCTTACAAAAATGGATATCCACATAGTGATCAAAGTGCGATGTGAATGGAGTACAATTATATGTGGTGGGTTGAAAATTAATTCCTCCAATCCAAAAATGACAAAAAATTTTCATAGGGATTGAATTTATTCATAGGAAGAGTGCTTTGAGAACTGAATAAAATGTTTTTCAAATTAATTTAATTTTTATGTAGATCCTTTCCTTTGATTTATATTGGAATTTAAATTACCAATTTTATTTTTAATCCGAAATGAATCATGCCATATAATGGTCATAAATTATGCTCTTCAAGTTTTTTTCCACTCAACTTGCAATTAAATCCAAACCTAAGATGAAAACTATGCCCTCAAATTTAGTGGGTACACCCATGTGTGATGTTTTCTGTGGAAAAAATATTCCTAGAATACCATCAAAAATAGTTTTTAAGGCATTGACATCCTTTTTGTTAGTGAATTGTGAAATCTAGGGCCTAATCGAAATGGTAGGTTCTCACAAACATTTTTTTGGATTAGGAAATGGTTTTGAGGAATCTCCAACCCTCGGTGTGTTTGAAGTCTTTTGACACATGGAAATCCTATTCGGTTCTTCTTTGAGTGTGGAGATATATTTATCTCAAACTTGAAAAGTGTTGTTTGATTGAGGATAATAACACAGATTATGTAAGGGTTGGTGTCCTGAGAACCAACTATTTTGTACTTTGATTACATGAATGTTCACTTATTATATATTGTTTATTGTTTTACATGACTATAATATAATAATGTCCTGGAATATTTGTTGCATTAAGAAGGTCATGGAAGATCCCCGCTATGATGAGAACCTTGAAATGCTATAACAATATTCTTAAATAATGTTTTGCGGTTGGATGACATACTATGATAGGACACATAGTATACAGACCGTCATGTGCAAGTACTCGTAAGAAGACGAGACTCTCTCTCATGGAGTTTGCACTTGGTAATCCCAAGATGGGAGATTATGAGAACAAACTCTCCAGTAGAAATTCCTCATGTCTTGGTGTCATCGGACATTACTGTCTACGAGCGTGTGTGATGGTCCTTATATTAGAAGATTATCATTAACTCATGTCATAACTCACGCACTTAGATTTACTGATGAAAACTTTCACGCAGACAGTTGGCGGGAAGTAGGGTATGTTAGGTGCATCACGAGTGACATGTTATTAATGGATAAGTCGAGGAAGGATTTTTCCTTTCCATTTATGGAAGTTGATATATCATCCCTTTGATTGAAATAGAACTGTCGCATGAAATTCCATGGCCATGGTGTAAGTGACGAGTTTATTTCAGGTGGTTAAAGAACGACGGATCAAGCATATAGGTTTATGAAACTGCCATGAAACCTTCTTGATGAGATATTGAGATAAAAGGATTAAATTACACAGTAAGAATTTGTATGAGGTGATACTTCAATGTGGCGTCAAATTATTTATCTTGGGTGCCTTAACCCATTGCTAGACAATAATCTTGGACTTTAGGCAAACCCACCTAATGCCAACGAGAAAGGGGCCTAGAGGGTCACACACTAAGTGTATTCAAGTATCTCAAGTAGAATAAAGATTATTACCATACGTGGTTTATTAATTATTCAAGGAAGCCTAAATCGTTTTAATGATGGAGGAAGAATAAAATAAAACAAGTACACGCCATGTATCAATGATTACACATCATGAAGTTTTATTTTGAAAACAAGTACACGCCGTGTATTATTAAATGTACACGTCGTGTAGTTTTCATTTTGGAAAGGAAATGAATAAATTAAAACAAGATATAAACGCCGTGTACATTAAATGTACACGCCGTGTAGTTTTCAATGAAAAATAAGTACACGATGTGTAATTATAATTACACGCCGTGTAGTTTTTCCAGTCGAGATTTTGAGGAAATATCATTTTATTAAATGATATTTATTATAATCAGTGTGGGTGCATGTCAAGGAATTAATGACTTGACATGTGGTTTTCAAAAGAGTTAATGAAATAAATAAAAATGCGTAACACATTTATTTATTATCATAACTCCACAACCTCAAACCTGATTATAAATATCCTCACAACCCCAACTCTTTTACTCAGACAAGAGAATCATTGTGCACAACAATTCTTGAGAATTCTTTCAAGGCCGAAAGAACCTCTTCCTCCAAGAACGCTCTCAAGACCAAGAGAGAGATCCTCTTACATCAGATCAAGACGATATAAGGTGGAAAACACAAGCAAAGGTTTCTCCATAATAGCACCTGAAGACTCCTTTGGCGATGTCCAGAGATACGTGGTGCACGTGTGGATCACCGCTAGAGGATGTCTACCCTTGGCTTCTGTGACACAATGAAGAATCACATCAGAAAGTGATCAAGAACATCAATGAAGAAAGAACACCAAAAAGGTACTTCTTGTTAATTAATTAAATTAATTATAATAAACCTGTAACAATCCTACTTTGTGGTTCTGAGACTTTCTATTTCTTTTGTTTATTTCTGTGATTCGATCCATGGAGACTGGCCTTTATTGTCATATTGATCCCAGATTGATCATTGATAATGACAAAAAGCCAAGTGGGCACATCCACCCACGTGCTTCCGCTGCACCCGGAACCTTCAAATGGTATCAGAGGGAGGTTACAACGTTGATTATAGTTATTTAATTTTCATTGACAATTTACACATTTATATTTAATTCAATTCGAAATAAATCATTCTATAAATCTAAATAAATGAGATCTGTTCTTCCTCCTTCATTTCTCAATTCATATCATAGAAATGACTTTTTAATTTTAATTTTTTATTAAAATAAAATAGAGTAACTCATCCGGAGGAGTCGCTCTTTCTGTCAGTACAACACAGAAATACACAACGTGTAATGAAAACTACACGCCGTGTACTTAGGTTCAACGAACGAGTACTGGTATGCCAAAGCATGCCATGTGAATTGATTACACCTAAGATTTTAACACCCCTTATTGACCAGAAATGAACGGCGTGTGGGAACTAGAATACACAACATGTATATTGTATAAATACTCCGTGTAGTCCGATCTAGCCCAAGTGAAACCGTGTATAAAGGAGAAGCCATGTACCACGTACACGGGATTTCCAGGCCGGTTACCATGTAACAAGGAAGTAAATTCCATGTATGATTTATCTACATACCGTGTACTCCAAAATTTTCAAAGTAGAGAAAACACGCCAAATCGCCCGGCGTGTACTTGGATAAAGGGTGAAAAGAAATACACGCCATGTAAATATAAACTACACATCGTGTACTTTATAGAAATGGAATTTTACCAGGTTTCCTCCAAAATTACAAAGACCTGTACAAGTAATATAGATGAGAAGAATCTCAAGGAAATTTAAAAAGGAATTTAAAATAAATAATTGATTAATTATAACATCATAATTAATTGAATTCGAGCGCGACTTATCTTAAATGAAAGAACGATTAAAAGAATTTTAATTCTAAATATGAGTAAATGTTGTTTCATGCTATGGATGATCATGATCTAGACCAAAGACCCTTTCTATGTGTGTATGGTTTCATTTAAATTTGTTTAATTTAAATTCGTTGGCCTACGAGCCTTCTTCCAATAAAATGTAGGGAATGCATGCCCATGGTTTCTTTAATGTAAACCCCATGTAATGGAGGATCTCCCAAGCTAGAGGAAATGGTTCAAAATCCGAAGATGAGGCGAAACCAACCCAATGAGATACAAAGGTGGATAGGTGGGAGCTGAAAAACATGAACCATCAGGTTCAAGGTGTTTTCCCTA
This sequence comes from Viscum album, assembly GCA_963277665.1. Lineage (NCBI taxonomy): Eukaryota > Viridiplantae > Streptophyta > Magnoliopsida > Santalales > Viscaceae > Viscum > Viscum album. The sequence continues at coordinate 1,846,506,866 of OY728143.1, read as the reverse complement.
GGTCAGGGTTAGATTATCAAAACTGCTAGATAAGCTAACCAATAGAATCTCATGATCATGCCATCTTATTTTATTTCTGTCTGATTTCATGGTTTATTTATTATGTATGTGTTGTCGTGATCACATAATTAAGAAAATGAACAAGCATGCAAAGATGGAATAAAATAAAAACCGGACTATGTGTAAACATTATTAGAACATGGTTAATCACTCAAGCAATCATCACTTAATATTAACAAGCATGTGATAATTCAAAAATAAACATAAATAATAAAATCCCTCAAATACCATATTAAGTCGGACCAAGCCTTCTGTTACTTGATTAAGGGCAAGACTCAATAAAACTATGTGTTTGACCAACCCTTGTTGGGACACTTAATTTTATAAAGGAAGCCCTTATGAAATGTTTTGGGTTGAATTAACCATATTACATCAAGAGGAGTAGCCCTTGCTAGACTTGATGTAATATTGGAGGCAAGAGTTGAGGAAATCCAAGTCAGGGTTTTAGGATTGGGGAGTCCACTCAACAGATCAAGGAACTGTAAGCTCATAGTTGGAAAAGACCTTCCTACTTAAATACCTTCAAATAGATTGACCAACCCTTGTTGGGGTTATGCGAAGGGGAATATGGATCCTTTCCACTAGAATGTCAAAGAAAATGGACATTCTGAGTTCAATGGTGAGGGACATTGGGACTTGATAAAATAGTGGGAGAATTAATAAATTCATTTATTATTTTTCATAAAATGTAATCAATAAAGTACTGATAAATCTGCTCTTTTAAATTGTAGAATCAATATGACAAGCTCTTCAACCACATTTTCTCTACGATCAATTCTGGATATAGACAATTTCGTTATCGACATTAACTTTCAGAAATATTTTAGGTGCCTTCAGGTTATCATACTCCATGAATGAAAGTTTTACGTGCTAGAGTCCTCACTTCCTGATTCACCCGCCCAAGGGGCAAGTGATGAAGATTTCTTGGTCTATGATCAACATTTGAACGATGCACTAGATGTTCAATGTTTGATGATATCATCAATGTATCATGAGCTCATGAAGTCTCATGAAGACATGAATGCCTATAGCATGCTCGAGAACCTCCGTGGTCTATACCATGAGAGAGAAAGACATGAATGGTTTGAGATCTCCAAGGCTCTATTCTAGAGAAATATTGGAGAGGGTGCCCCATATGGGCCTCATGTAGTCAAGCTCATTGGATACATTGAGCGATTGGAGGTTCTAGGGTTTAAACTCACTGAAGAACTGGGTACCGATCTCATTCTTTCATCACATCCCCAGAGAATCTCAAACTTTGTTGTGAACTTCAATATGAACAACATTGAGAAGTCTCTGTCTGATCTTCTTATCCTCATTCACCGAGTGGACAATGACATGAAATGTGAAAAGCCTTCTATCCTCATGATGAATAAAAGGAAAGGGAAGGCGAAGAGATTTAAGCCCAAAGTATCTTCAAGTCCTTCCAAGAAAAGGAAGAACAATGGGGAGACAAGAGAACATGAGGCTATTTGTTTCTCATGTGGCACGAAGGGCCACTAGAAGAATAACTGCACCCAGCCAAGAAAGCAAGGGGAAGCTTCAGGTGCATTTGTTTTAGAATGAAATCTATTTGTTTATACCAATTGGGTATTAGATACTGCTTATGGTGCTCACATATGTATCCAAATATAGAAACCAAGTAGATTTAGAAAGATTGACCGAGGTGAGGTGGATCTACGAGCAGCCAACGGAGCCAGACTCGCTGTTGTAGTTGTCAGAGACTACCACCTCACATTGCCTACTGGGATGGTCTTGGTTTTGAAAGGATGTTATTATGTAACATTTGTAACCAAAAACATTATTTCATTATCTAGATTAGATACTGATGGATTCATCTTCATGTTTGGAAGTGGATGTTGCTACTTTTATAAAGATAGAATTAGTTTTAGTAGGGAACATTTATATAACGACCTTTATGTGTTAGACTACACAAACCAAGTAATAGAAATCAATGACAAAGTTAATTCACATGACTCATACCACACCCAACTTTGGAATCACCGTCTAGGTCATGTCAATGAGAAACGTTTGACAAATTTACATCAAGATGGATATTTAGATTCTTTCGAACTAAAACCACTTGGTGTATGTCATGCGTGTCTACAAGTCAAAATGACCAAAGCCCCATTTAGTGGGAAAGGTAAAAGGGATAAAGAGATTCTATAATTAGTTCACACAAATGTGTGTGGGCCATTTCCAGTTAAATCAAGGGGTGGGTTCTCGTACTTCATAACTTTTACTGATGATTTTATTAGATATGGATATATTTACTTAATGAGGTATAAGTTAGATTCTTTTGATTGGTTCAAAGAATACAAGAATGAAGTTGAGAACCAACTTGGTAAGAACATTAAGAAACTCTGCTCAGACAGAGGAGGATAATATCTTAATCAGGACTTCATTGATTTCTTATGGGAGTTTGGAATTCTATCTCAACTCACTCCTCCTTACACACCTCAGTGGAATGGTGTAAGTGAAAGGAGTAACCACACCCTGTTGGACATGGTGAGATCAATTATGAGTCATGTAAGTCTTCCATTATCCTTTTGGGGGAATTCATTACAAACAGTAGCACACATACTAAACCAAGTACTAACTAAACAGATAAATGGTATTCCATACGAGTTATGGAGTGGACTCAAAGCCATGTTATCAAATTTACATGTGTGGGGTAGTGAAGCATTTGTTAAGGCCTCTTTAGGTAAAAAACTTTCATCCCGAGGAACAAAGTGTATCTTCATAGGATATCCCAAGGAAACAAGGGGATATTACCTATACAACCCCTCAGACAAAAAGGTTATAGTGGCAAGACATGCCATATTCCTTGAGAGGGAGCACATATCCAAAATATATAGTGGGAGAGAGATAGACTTCGATGAATTAGAGGCTCAAGATACACAGGAGTTGGTACAAGAATAGATTCCACAAAGCCCCGTGAAAAAACAATCTGTTCCAGAGACAAAATAACTGTGTAGGAGCATGAGAGAGGTGAGAGAACCAGAACGATATGGTTTTCTTGTCACCGAGGATGGTGAATCATTATTGGTTGACAATGACGATCCTCTTACCTACAAGGAAGCAGTTGAAGTCACAGATGTTGCCAAGTGGCATGAAGCCATGAATTCTGAAATAGATTCCATGTACCAAAACCAAGTTTGGATTTTGGTAGATCCTCCAGTTGATGTAAATCATATTGGTAGTAAATGGTTATTCAAAAATAAACTGGACATGGAGGGGCAAATCAGAACCTATAAGACATGACTAATTGCAAAAGGTTTTAGACAACGTCAAGGAATTGACTATGATGAAACCTTTTCACCAGTTGCGATGCTGAAATCCATCAGAATTCTATTTTCTATTGCCACTTACCATGACTATGAAATTTGGAAAATGGATATCAAAACATATTTCCCTAATGGGAACCTCCAGGAAGATTTCTACATGACACAAGTTGAAGGGTTTGTGACTCTAAAGGATTCCAACAAGGTATGAAAGTTGCAGAAATCCATTTATGGATTAAATCAAGCATTAAGGTCATGGAACATTCGTTTTGATGATGTTGTAAAGGAATTTGGATTTGTTAATAACGAATGTGAGACTTGTGTCTACAAGAGGTTTAGTGGAAGTGCAGTCGTTTTCCTAATAGTATATGTTGATGACATATTACAAATTGGAAACCAAGTACCTGTATTACAGTCAGTTAAGGCATGGTTAGATAAATTCTTCTCCATGAAATAATTGGGTGAGGTAGCATATATTCTTGGGATCAAGATCCCTCGTGATAGATCCAAGAGAATGCTGGTCCTGAGTCAAAGTACATACATTAAGAAGATACTAAAGATATTCAGTATGGAACAGTCCAAGAGGGGATTGTTGCCAGTGTCACATGGCATTCATATTTCCAAGAAAATGTGTCCTCAGACACATGAGGAAATAGAGAGAATTTCAAGGATCCCTTATGCATCCGTGATTGGGTCAATCATGTATGCTATGCTATGTACGAGGCTAGATATTGCTTACGCATTAAGTGCGGTAGGAAGATATCAAGCTGATACAGGAGACCACCATTAGATGGTAGTCAAGACTATCCTTAAGTATCTAAGGTGTAACAAGGATATGTTCTTGGTTTATGGAGTAGATGAGGAACTAGTCATCAGAGGACATGTAGATGCTAGTTTCCAGACTAATCAAGATGACATGAAGTCGCAGACTGGATGCATATTTAGTTTGAATGGAGGTGTAGTGAGCTGGAAGAGCTCAAAGCAAAGTATGGTGGAAGATTCTATAGCGGAGTCTGAGTATATCGCAGCTTCTGAGGCAGATAAAGAAGCAGTATGGATACAAAGATTCATCCAAGAGATGGATGTAGTACCGAGTAGTAAAGCTCCTATCACACTATATTGTGATAATGTTGTAGTGGTGGCACTTGCAAAAGATCCAAGGTCACACCAGCAGAAAAAGAACATACTTCGGAAGTATCATCTCTTGAAGGATTTTTCTCAGAGAGGTGAAGTTCCAGGGAGTAGTATTTCCATGGAAGAAAATGTGGAGGACCCTTTGACTAAAGCCTTGACTCAGCAGAAACATGATCATCATGTGAGGTCTAGCGGACTAAAAGTTGTAGGCAGTTGGCTCTAGTCCAAGTGGGAGTTTGTAAGGGTTGGTTTCCTGAGAACCAACTGTTTTGTACTTTTATTACATGAATGTTCACTTATTATATATTGTTCATTATTCTGCATGACTATAATATAATAATGTCCTGGAATATTTGTTGCATTAATAAGGTCATGGAAGATCCCCTCTATGATGAGAACCTTCAAATGCTATAACAATATTCTTAAATAAAGTTCTGTAGTTGGATGACATACTATGATAGGACACATAGTATACAGACCATCATGTGAGAGTACTCGTAAGAAGACGAGACTCTCTCTCATGGAGTTCGTACTTCGTAATATCCAAGATGGGAGATTATGAGAACAGACCCACCCGTAGAAATTCCACATGTCGTGGTGTCATCAGACATTTCTATCTACGAGCGTGTGTAATGGTCCTTAGACTGGAAGATTATCAATAACTCATGTCATGACTCGCACACTTAGATTTGCTGACGAAAACTATCACATAGACAGTTGGCAGGAAGTAGGGTACGTTGGGTGCGTCATGAGTGACATGTTGTTAATGGATAAGTCGAGGAAGGATTTTTCCCTTCCATTTATGGAAGTTGATATCTCAGACCTTTGATTGAAATAGAACTGTCGCATGAAATTCCATGGCCATGGTCTAAATGACGAGTTTATTTCAGGTATTCAATGAACGACAGATCAAGAATATAGTTTTATGACACTTCCATGAAACCTGCTTGATGAGATATTGAGACAAAGGGATTAAATTATATAGTAAGAATTTGTATGAGGTGATACATCAATGCGGCGTCAACTTCTTTCTCTTGGGTGCCTTGACCTGTTGCTAGACAGTAATATTTGACTTTAGGAAAGCCCACATAATTCCAACGAGAAAGGGGCCTAGAGGGTCACACACTAAGTGTATTCAAGTTTCTCAAGTAGAATAAAGATTATTCTCGTACGTGGTTTAATAATTATTCAAGGAATCCTAAATCGTTTTAATGATGGAGGAAGAATAAAATAAAAGAAGTACACACCGTGTATCAATGATTACAATCTGTGTAGTTTTATATTGAAAACAAGTACACGCCGTGTATTATTAAATGTACACACCATGTAGTTTTCATTTTGGAAAGGAAATGAATAAATGAAAACAATATATACACACCATGTACATTAAATGTACACGCCGTGTAGTTTTCAATGAAAAACAAGTACACGCCGTGTAATTATAATTATACGTCATGTAGTTTTTCCAGTCGGGATTTTGAGGAAATATCATTTTATTAAATGGTATTTATTATAATCAGTGTGGGTGCATATCAAGGAATTAATGACTCGACATGGAGTTTTTAAAAGTGTTAATGAAGTAAATAAAAATGAATAACGCGTTTATTTATTTTTATAACTCCATAACCTCAAACCTGATTATAAATATCATCACAACCCCAACTCTTTTCCCCAGACAAGAGAATCGTTGTGCACAACAATTCTGGAGAATTCTTTCAAGGCTAAAAGAACCTCTTCCTCCAAGAATTCTCTCAAGACCGAGAGAGAGATCCTCTTCCATTAGATCAAAACGATCTAAGGAGGATAAGACAAGAAAATGTTTCTCCACACTAGAGCCCAAAAACTCCTTTGGCGACGTCCAGAGATATATGGTGCACGTATGGATCACCACTAGAGGAAGTCTACACTTGGATTCTATGACGCAATGAAAAATCACATCGGAACTTGATCAAGAACATCAATGAAGAAAGAACACCCAAAAGGTACTTCTTGTCAATTAATTATATTAATTATAATCAACCTGTAATGATCCTACTTTGTGGTTCCCGGACTTTCTGTTTCTTTTGTCTATTTCTATGATTCGATTCGTGGAGATTGGAATTTATCGTCGTATTGATCCCGGATTGATCATTGATAATGAAAAAAAGCCAAGTGGGAACATCTACCCACATGATTCCACTACGCCCAGAACCTTCAGATTATGCATAAAAGTTCATGGAATTAATTTTTTTATGAAAATTGTGAACATAAAAACATTCTTAGATTTAAGATAACTCTAAAAAAGGAAGGAACAATTTTTGCTCATCATAAGTATATTATATATTTATATAAAAAATGTAATTTAGATAAATATTATATTATAATTACTCTAGTAGGTACCTCATGTAAAACTGACCTTGATGAATTTAGGATGTCAATAGAATATAAATTGTTTAGAAGTATGATCAGAATATTACATAACTTGTTAGATACTTGAATAGAAATTATGTATTGTGCCTACTTTTATGTAAAATTTCAAGAAATTATGAAAGATTACCATATTAAATAAGTAAAACAATTACTCCTTTAACTTAATGGAATGTTCAAAAATAGACTATTTAATTTATCTAAATTTTAGTTTAGTCATAATATTTATTTGGATGTATTTTTACAATGTTATAGACTGGATTAGAAGATTAATTTTAGAAAATTTCATTATCTAGGGGTAGATAATGTTTATTGGTCTTGTAAGGAGAAACATTTAGCAACATCTTACACTACTAAATAATAATATATGGTGGATATAAGTTGTTTAACTCAATTTTTTAAGATGAAACACAATCTTATAGATTTTTTAATGAGTTTTACTCAAACATATATTATTTATAATAAAAAAGTGCTATTTTTTTATCTATGAACCTAGTAAAAACGTCACAGGACAAATATATAGATATAAGACACCATTTTCTTTATGATAACACCAAGAATAGAGATACTATTTTTGAATTTATCATTATAAAATATCAAATTGATAATATTTTTACTAAACCATTACATTTTTTAAAAAAAAAACTGAGAACTTTCCCGGAAAAGAAGGATCCCTTTATTAGAAAAAAAACTTACACAATTCTAAAAGTAGAATATTTACAAAAATCCTTCCTAAAAAAGAAGGAGATCATCTGGAACATGATCAACCCAATGAAAATCAGTACCATTTACACCTTTGTTAGCAAGCCCATCTGAAATTTTTTTTTCTCTCTATACACCTGAGTAACAAAGTGATCTCTTGAGTAGAGAGATTCCAAATATCTAGTCTAGCAATTAGTGAGCTTCCAAGAAAGATGCAAAGCCCCAGTTCAAATAGCAAAAACTACCACAGTGGAGTCACATTTGATCCAAATCTTGTTCCAATCCTGTATTCTTGCTTGCTTCACCGCAATAATAACCCCAAGAATTTACACTTAAAGAGAAGAAGAATTACCACATGATCCATAGATGCACCCAATAACACTTCCCTGATAGTCCCTAAAGACATCACCAAAGCCAGAGGGACCCAGATTTCCCCTTGAAGCATCATCAGAGTTGATTTTAATCCACCCACGAAAAGGGGCCCTCCAAATGAATTCCATTGTACCACATGGAGGGAGAAAGTTTCCTTTTACCCCAAATATCTTAAGCACCAATAAATCATGAATAGAGTTTGAGAAAAACACACCTCTCGGTGTATCCACCTCTCAGACCGCTGTGAGAATCCCTGCAAGAACAACACCAAACTGAAAGGGTATGATTTTTGTTAAGTGATCATTCTATGTTTCTTATATTACATTCAACTAAAAATTAAAAATTTCATAAGAAAGGGGGACAAAATTATACATTTTCATAAAATTATCATATCTCTTTTATGAAGGTATTTCATATAATAAAAGAAAATTATTTTGTTCTAGTGGACCATTCATACACACCTAAAAGTAGGGTGAATCAGGTGTTGTATTTTTTTTACCAAATTCATAATGTTATTTTAATATAACCCCTTTGGTGATTGAAACCCAATTATATATTAAGATATAAATGAATCTTTATAACTTTAACCAATATTTTATAACCATATAAAATGTAGAAATATAAGCAAGACTAACACATGGTATTTTTATAAGGTCTGAACCCGATGTGAGAAACCTAATCCCAGCCATGAAAATTCTCATTGAGTCATGGATTATAAAAAATAATTAAATCACCAATTATAATATGTTTATGAGGATCATCATGTAACCAAGTTCACAAAATATCACACATTTTCCCACCATATTACATAGGTGGCCATTCACAATATTATGCATGTGAAATCCTATTGCTATCATAAGTTATTTATACTCACTCACACAAGTTCATTTAACTTCCTTATTTTTAATTAGATCTCAACAAGTCTAATGATGAATCTTCACCTACAATAATTACATGTTTCCTCACCTTAGAGTCTTTGACTACCTATAGATCTTAAATAACACTATTTTCTACTCAGTCTCCGGAACTATGTGGAAAGAATCCAGTTCTTCTAAAAAATATGTATATGCCTCCTCAACTCAAATAATATTATGTTAGACTTATAATTATAATCTCAGGAAAAAAAAGTAATCAGAATAAATACAACCTCATTTTCAAGGACACTTATAATTCTTCAACTTTCGAAACTATAACTAATCAATGGTTTATGTTATTCTACTCATCTTGTCTTCTTCTTCATCTATTTCCTCAAGACCCAACAAGATTTATATACTCTAAAAACTCTTCTTATTATTCTCAATATCATTAAGTGGTTCCTCCAAGATCTTCTTACTCAAGAGTTATTCTTCCCTCACCTTTTACTTATCTTAAAGGGAACAATTTTTCTCATATTAATACTGTAAGAACCCGGTTCCTATTCTTGATTTATGAGTTTCTTCTTTTCCTTTTTTCCTTAAGTGTTTTTGAGAAAATAAGGAAAATGGGGAAAAATCACAAAATTTGTGGGTACACACCATGTACTTTTCCACACGCCATGTACTTTGGCCGCATGGGATGAGTATATAGGGCGTGCAGGCCTGTCGGCAATGAATGGTGTAAAAACGGACTACATGCTGTGTACTTAGTATATACAAGCCATGTAATCAGTCGGCTGGTGAATAGTAAGGCGGTGGGAGTAGATGCCAGCAGAACGGTAGTACATGCCGTGTACTTAGAAATACACACTGTGTAATCAAGTCGGCAGATGAACAGTGTGGTGGTGAAAATTAGCCGCCAGAGGAACAGTTAAAAAATGAAAAGTACACGCTGTGTACTTGAGAGTACACATCGTGTAGTAGTGTTTTTTTGTTATAAACCGTAATTATCCTCCTATTTCAATATAGGATGCTTAGAATGCCGGGAAGCCGCAGAAGAGATGACCGAACCTTGGAAGAGTTCCCGACCAAACACCGGGACTCCGATTCCTTCGTCGACGATCAGGTTTGGACCGCGCGAGTAAGCCCTTCCCTTTCATTGTGTGTTTCTTTCCAATTCTTTCTCGAGGGTAAGTTATTTGATTTTGAATGGGTGAATGTTTATCCCAGATCTATGTTGTTCTCGGACGTTTTGGGAGGCGTTATTATCGTATATCAATCAGAGGAGATCGATGTAGGTGGTATGGTGTTTATTTCCAACTTTCAAGTTGTTTTTGTGTACCATTGTGCTACGCGCCCATGTTTGGGGTGTCTTATAGCTAAGGAATTGATTGATAAAATGCCTATAATTTCATAGGTAATTTAATGAATATGTATAAATTTTTGTTTGGGATCACTGCCTTGATCCTGGGCCACCCCGTGGGTGCGTTTCCCTTGTTTAGCCATTTGGCTAGGATACCCGTGGGTATGCTGTAATTATAGCTTGTTTGAGTTTTCTTGAGAGGAAACATATTTATATTGCATGATTATGTGTTGGGATCTGCCCAATTACTTTCTTAGCCTGAGGGAAATGTTTTGATTTGCCTGAGGGAAAGGTATTTATTCGCTTGAGGGCAAGGTATTGATTTTCCAGAGGGAAATTTTTCTTATGCCTGAGGGCAGTGGATTCTGTGCCTGAGGGAAATATCTCGTATGTCTGAGGGAAATATTTGTTATTCCTGAGGGTAGATACCTGAGGGGTTCATTCTGTTTAGCCTAATGGAAAGGTTCTGATTAGACTAAGGTCAAGGTACTGCTTGTCCTGAGGGAAATGTTCACTTGAATATTCACTGTGGTGTTTTCTTGTGTTATACCTGCCAAGCTAAAGCACAAGCTTTGTATTTTTATACCTTCTATATTTTAGATAGCCTGTTGTAGTTTTTGATGTGGCACTATATAGATATTGTTGGCTGAGGCCGAGTCTCGGGAACTTATAATTCAATTATATTGAATTGTTAAATGATTATTAAAATGGTAATATAATTGATAGGATAGTTACTTTTGAGTACTTTCTAGTTTACTACATTTTATTACTACACACGACTGTTGCACATTTTCACTAATAGTTGGGCATGGGCCTTTGGTGGTTGCCTACTAGGATTTATTTCTCACACCCTATTTGGGTCATGTCTTGGGCCCAAACAGATTATATTTCTACAGGTGTTGATAAGGGAAAGGGTCCCTACATAGGTACATGATTGTTATAGAAGAGTAGGAGAGCATGAGACCGATCTTAGGCTTGCGATGCTGCTGAGTTCCTGTTTCAATGTTTTAGTTTTTATTTTTCGTACTTGGTACTTTATACTGTATTGTATTGATTGCAGTGTATCCTGTTTTGACCGCTCTTTCTTAGAAATAGGATATATTGCACCATCATATATATATGACTGTTGGTTATCTTTTGCTTCAGTACCGTTGTCCTTCCAGCTTGTACTATTTATTGCTTCCTCTATTGGTATTTTTATATTTTTCCATTGTGCTACACTTTCAAAAATTAGGGCATAGTTTCCCCACTATCAGACCTAGTCCCTAGCTGCTAGTTGGTAGCCTCTAGAATTTGGGGAAATGCACTTGAGGTCATGTGACCAACCGAGTTTAGGTCATCCGTTGAGTGGCACCCGGATCCAGGACATTACAAAGTGGTATCAGAGGAATTTCTTTCCTTTGACTTACTATTTGGATCCTATAGCCAGGGATATGATAAAATAGGTACTTATTAATGAGGTGTGTCTGGGAGTAGCTAACCCGTGTACATGGAAAATCCAATTTACCTCGTGTTGAAATTTTTCTAATTTTTCACTTTTACAGTTGATTTGATTTCACCATTGGGTGATGCATTTTTGGTGTGCTATTATATTTTTATACATGGGTTCTATTTAGTCGCAACCTGATGAGATAAGGGTATGATATCTCATGCATCATGTAGGCACATGTTAGAATCACATTCCATGCATAGTTATATGCCATGTAGGTGAATTAGAAGTTGCATGTTGTTGTGATAGATGTTGTGCTAGTAAAGGCATGTTGTTGTGATAGTTGACTGGATAAAATACTTTCTATTTGATAAGGTATTGTTGTGTGAGTTTTTTTAGAATGAACGAAAAACTTTGGTTCATGAGGAGTATGGGCCCTCATTGACCGGAATTTAGTGGATCATTGACTTGTTTACTTTGTTTATAACATGTATGAGATTCCAAGATTTGATTTGCAGGGAGTATGGGCTCTCACGGATCAGAATTTGGCATTTAGGTGTTGGTTTTAGTGTTTTTTTGGGCTCCTGAGTAGTTTTTAAGGCTTAATGTCCGAAAAAACCCAGAATAAACACCGTGTAGTTTTGAATACATTCCATGTACTCTTCTATTCGGGAAGAAAGTTAAAAATTTTAAGTACACATCGTGTACCATATATACAAGTTGTGTAGTCTCTACCTGTTTCAAAGGCTATGTGGGAAGAAACATGGTATATTGAAACCTTGAGGGTGCACGCCGTGTATCGATTTCACATGTCATGTCGAGTTGAACCTGTGTATGCTGTGTAACTAACAACACAGATGGAGAAATCTGAGCATATATATGCTGTGTCAATGCTGAACACACAGTGTAGTTCAATCTAGGAATCCGATCGTGTAACTAACAACATGGGTTGGTGTTACATATTATTGAACACACCGTGTCCGTATGGAACACGCCATGTAGGGTGAGCCGAGTATCCGGTCGTGTCAAGAACAACACGGGTTGGTGAAGATCGTCTATAACATGCCGTGCACCTGTGGGACATGCCATGTAGTCTTGACCGGTGAGAGACTGTTTGGACTTGGCCATGTGGCTGGGGAAACGAGGTAGTGTACATGCCATGTGTGGGTGTAACACGCCATATAGTGTCATCCGAGTAGCCGACCATGTCACTAACAACACGGGCAGTTGTAATCTATGTTGTACATGCCGTGTCCATCTGGAACACACCGTGTAGTGTAAGCTGAGTACCCAGCCATGTTGCGAATAACACGGGTCAATGAAGCTCATCTAGTACACGCCGTGTAGAACTTATACATTCCGTATAGTCACGTTCTAAAGAGATCCATGTGGCTAAGCCGTGTAGAAGGACTCGGGCGGGGGAAAAAATTCAAGTACACTTCGTGTGTTTGGGGTGTTACACGACCAGTTCTGGTAGGAGTACACGCCCATGTGAAATACCTGAGGGAACACACTGTGTAGTTATTATACATGCTGTGTAGTCTTGTTTTTTAAACTTGAATGTTTTCTATTCCGTGTTCCCTTCTTACATTTCTAGTTCTTAGTCTTTGATTATCTTAATCTAAGGCGTGTATTGACCTTGTAGAGTCATGTCGCCGAGACGAACATGAGTTGTTCTCCAAGTGAGAATTAATGATTATACTCTAGAGATGGTAGGCCATGGGATACCAATGGATCCTACAGTAGTGTCAGATGTAGAACCAAGTGTTATACCGGACGCAGGAGCGGATGCGCAGTTCCATGAGGGATTCATGTAGTTTATACAGACCTTCCAGGGAGCACCACCGGCTACCACATCTATGGAAGAGCTGACACGTATATTCCAGTAGTAGAATCTACCTACATTCTCAAGGGATGGTGGACCACAGGCTGTAGAGTATTGGCTGGGTTTGATGCAGACTATTTTTGAGCATCTGGAGACGCCTATCGGGCGGAGGGTCAAGCTCGCTATATACATGCTGCGTGATTTTCCCAAGAGATGGTGGGATGTTACCACCCAGAATGAGAATCATCGAGAAATGGTGTGGGAATATTTTCAGGCAGTCTTCTATGAATTTTTCTTTCCAGAGACGCTAAGGGAAGATCGAGCTCGATAGTTCATGAATCTATAGAAGGGAGCTATGTCAGTGATGGATTATTCTACCCGATTCACTGAGCTACAATGTTTTTCACCTATTCTGGTGGGTGATGAAACGTTGAGGGCTAGATGCTTTGAAGATGGTCTTCGGTATGACATCTGTGCGCTGGTGAATGTTTTCAAGTTTCCTATAGTGCATGCTACTGTGAACCAGGAAATGATTACTGAGTGGAACCTACGGGAAGCTAGTGTTGCAAGCCAGGGCGGTTCAACACTAGTTTCTGATACTATTTCTACTGGTAAGAGGATGAGGCAGATAGATCTCTCTCACGGTGGAAGTATTATCCAGAAGAATTATTAAGGTGTCCAGATAATGTGCTACCAGTGTGGTAAATAGGTGCACAAGAGACCTCAGTGTCCACATGACCCAGTGGAGTGCCGAGCTTGCAGAAAGGTGGGTTATCTCCAGCATTTTTGTAGGACGTTTCCACCTGTGACTAGTGAGAGGGGTTCTGTGCAGACTTCGCCTATAGGAGTAGGGCCATCAGCTTCTTACCAGTTAGGGAAATGGAACACGTCAGGACGTTCAGGCTGAAGTGGTGGTCGTTTCATGGTAGCCAGACACCAGGATATCAAAGACAGTAGGGCGAGTCAGCTCAGGGTAGCTAGGCTGTGTTGCAGGGCCGCTGTACTGGGTAGGAATATGCAATGCAACAGACCCAGCAGGAGTAGGATCCCATACCTTCAACTGTTAGAGGTACTATTCTAGTTGCTTCTGTTTTGTCTTCAGTAATTTTTGACACTGGTGCTACACATAGCTTTATATCTGTGCCTGTTGTGGAGAGCCTTGGTCTCTATGTTTCTTCTTCTTCTAATACTATGATTCTAGACACTCCGTTGGGGATTAGAACCGAAGGTGTGCGTTAGTGCAAGGAGCGACCCTAGAGGTTGGTGGGTGTCACTTCCTATGGGACCTCTATGTATTAGAGATGAAGAGCTATGACGTCATTCTCAGGATGGACTGGTTGGTACCCTTTCGAGACTTTGTATATTTCTATCATCGTAGGGTGAGATTCACGTCACCAGAGGGTATAGAGTTTCTATACAAGGGAGAATGGGATGTCCAGGCAAGACGAGATAGACCTGAGAATCATGGGTGAGGTGGTGTGACAGCCCAGATTGTGGGTTTATATCTAGACGACCAGGGAACTTGTCAACATGATTTCCCTCCAGTGGTTGATCATTTCAAGGATGTATTCCCAGATGACTTTTCAGGTCTACCTCCAGAGTGAGAGGAGGATTTCTCTATTGAGCTTGTGCCAGGAGCAGCACCGGTGTCCATTCCTCCTTATAGGATGACTACACCAGAGTTGCAGGAGCTCAATAAACAGTTAGAAGAGTTACAAGAAAAGGGTTTCATCTGATCTAGTACTTCCCCTTGGGGTTCATCTTTCCTGTTTGCAAAGAAGGATTATGGTACCCTTAGACTCTACGTAGATTATCAGAAATTGAACCAGTTGACAGTTGAGAACCAATATCCTTTGCCAATGATTGATGATATTTTTAATCAATTTCAATGAGAACGAGTGTTATTGAAGATTGACTTGAGATCCGGATATCATCAGTTGTGTATTAGACCATCAGACATACCACTTACAGCCTTTCGAAGCAGATATGGTCTATATGAGTACTTAGTCATGTCGTTCGGACTCATGAACTCGCTAGTAGTTTTCATGGCTCTAATGAATTGTGTGTTCCATCCATATCTGGATTCTTTTGTGGTAGTCTTAGTGGACGATATCTTGGTGTACTCTCACACTCAACACGACCATGCCACCAATATTGGAATCGTATTAAGTACACTGAGAGAGAATCAGTTATATGCTATGCTCTCAAAGTTCCACTTTTAGATGGACCAAATACACTTCCTGGGTCATATTATCTTAGAGTCATGAGTTGCAGTAGACCCAGAGAAAGTGAGAGCAGTAGTTTCCTGGGAGAAACCTAAGAACGTGTTTGAGATAAGGAGTTTCTTGGGCCTAGTTGGTTACTACAGGTTCTTTATATAGGACCTCTCTCGCCTAGCAGAACTATTGAAATGTTTGACTAAGAAGGGTGTGAAGTTCGTTTGTTTAGAAGCTTACGAGACAGCCTTTCAGAAGCTAAAGGAAAGGTTGACATCAGCACCAGTCCTGATACTTATAGAGTAAGGGAAGAGTTATATAGTTTACTGTGATGCATCAGGTATTGGGATGGGAGCAGTGTTGATGCAGGGAGATCGAGTAGTTGCATATGGGTCTCGGTAGTTGAGGCCACATGGGAGGAATTACCCGATGCATGATCTCGAGTTGACTGCAGTTGTTCATGCGTTACGTTGTTGTAGACATTATCTCTTGGGAGAATATTTTGTGGAGTTTACAAACCACAAAAGTCTAAAATAAATCTTTACCCAGCGTGACCTGAATTTGAGACAGCGAAGGTGGGTTGAATACCTTCAGTCCGACTTTGATCTTGCCTATACACATGGTAAGGGTAACATAGTAGCTAATTCACAAAGTAGGAGGACTCAGATACAGGCAGTGCAGGAGGCCAGTGGTGAGTGGCAGCTTATGGCTTTGTTATCTAAGATGCATTTGGAGGTGCACAAAAATCAGGGACAAACCCATCTTTCATCCTTATCTATGACTTCAATCCTCCTGGATAGAGTGAGGATGATACAGCTATCAGATTCAGAAGGCCTAGTTCTACAGGATTCGTTGGCAAGTGCAGACCCTTCTCCTGGTTGGATGATAGGCGATGACGAGGTACTGCGTATCCATGGACGAGTGTGGGTTCCAGGGGATATATGCAAAGAGTTTATGTGGGAGTTTCATGCTTCATCTTGGGCTGTTCATCCCAAAGTTACCAAAATGTACCGTGACTTGAGATGTTAGTATTGGTGGCCGGGTATGAAAAGATAGGTAGCTAGTTTTTTTACGAGATGTTCCACCTGTTAGCAGGTGAAGGCAGAGCATTAGAGGCTAGTTGTACTGTTACAACAGTTACCCATTCTAGAGTGGAAATGGGATGATGTTGTGATGGACTTCGTGGTGGGGTTGCCGAGGTAACCTCGAGGCAATGATGCCATATGGGTTTTTGTGGAAAAACTTACGAAGGTTGCTTACTTTTTTCCGATCAAGGAGACCTTCAGTGTTGATGAGATCAAGAAATTTTATATCCGAGAGGTAGTATGTATTCATGGGGTCCCTCGTTCCATCATTTCAGATAGGTACACCCATTTAACATCTCGTTTCTGGCAGATTTTTCATAGGGCACTAGGTACACAGGTGCTTCTGAGCACAGCTTACCACCCTCAGACCGATGGCCAGTCAGAGCGTATGATACTGGTTCTAGAGGACATGTTGCATGCATGCATCCTGGACTTTGGGGGATCTTGGGAGAAGCACATACCCCTAGCTGATTTTAACTACAACAATAGTTTTCAGGCAACTATTGAGATGTCACCTTATGAGCCTTTATATGGTAAGTCATTCCGATCACCTTTGTGCTGGTTGGAGGTAGGTGAGGTAGATTTACTAGGACCACGTCTCTTGAAAGAGACTTCAGAGAAGGTCCAGTTGATTCAGAAGTGAATGGCTACTGAACGGTCTCGTCAGAAATCTTATGCTGATCACCGCAGATGACCATTAGAATTCGTGTTTGGGGATCAAGTTTTCTAGCGTGTTTCACCGAGGTTGGGACACAGGCTGATCATGAGACATGGTAAACTTTCACCGAGGTATGGGGGCCGTTTGATATTTTAGAGAGAGTCGGGACGGTTTCCTATCAGATGTAGTTACCACATAGGTACCGGGCCATGCACGACATCTTCCACATATCTCAGCTATGCCATTATCACTCAGACCCATCTCACATTTTTCATCCTGAGGAGGTTGAACTTCAGGTTGATGCATTCTTTGAGGAGAATCTGATTCTTATTGTTTATAGGATCACGAATGTTCTCTAAGGTGGGTCAGTTCCTCTCATACGGGTGCTATGGAAGCATGGCCGAGTGTAGGAAGAAACCTGGGAGCGAGAGACTGACTTACATGCTCGGTGGCCTGAATTGTTCTCATCTTTTTCTTCACTACCCTTGGAAGGGAAATTCAGGGACGAATTGCTTTAGGCGGGGAAGTTTGTAAGAACCCATTTCTTATTCTGAAGGTACATGTTTCTTCTTTTCTATTTTCCTTAAGTATTTTTGAGAAAATAAGGAAAATGAGGAAAAATCCCAAAATTTGTGGGTACACGCTATGTACTTTGGCCGTGTGGGATGAGTATATAGGGCGTGTAGGCCTGTCAGTGATGAAGGGTGTGAAAACGGACTACATGCTGTGTACTTAGTATATACACACTGTGTAATCAGTCAGAAGGTGAAAAGTAAGGCGGTGGGAGTATCCACTAGTGGAATGTTAGTACACGCCGTGTACTCAAAAATACATCCATGTAATCAAGTTGGCAGATGAACAGTGTGGTGGTGAAAAGTAGATGCCATAGGAACAGTTAAAAAATGAAAAGTACACGCCATGTACTTGAGCATACACGCTGAGTAGTTGTGTTTTTTTATAAACTGGAAGTAGACTCCTCTTTCAACATAGGAATCTTAGAACCCTGGGAAGCCGCGAGAGAGACGGCTGAACCTTGGAAGAGTTCCCGACTGAACATCGGGACTCCGATTCTTTCGCCGACAATCACATTTGGACCATGTGAGTAAGCCCTTCCCGCTCATTGTGAGTTTCTTTCCAATTCTTTCTCGAGGGGATGCTATTTTATTTTGAAAGGGTGAACATTTATCCCAGATCTACGTCATTATCAGACGTTTCGGGAGGTGTCATTTGCATATATCGATCAGAGGAGATCAAGGTAGGTGGTCTGGTGTTTATTTCCAATTGTAGACTTGTTTTTTGTGTACCTTTTTTCTACGCGCCCTTGTTTGGGGTGTCGTATGGATGAGGAATTGACTAATAAAATGACTATAATTTCATAGGTAATTTAATGAATATGTATAAATTGTTTTTTGGGATCACTGCCTTGATCCACGACCACCCCATGGGAGTGTTTCCATTGTTTATCTGTTTGGCCAGGATACCCGTGGGTATGCCATAATTATAGCATGTTTGAGTTTTCTTGAGAGGAAACATATTTATATTGCATGCTTATGTGTTTGGCTCAGCCCGATTACTTTATTATCATGAGGGAAGTGTTTTGATTCACCTGAGGGCAAGGTATTGATTCTCTTAAGGGAAAGGTACTGATTTGCCTAAGGGAAACCTTTCTTATGCCTGAGGGAAGTGCCTTCTATGCCTGAGGGAAATATCTCATACGCCTGAGGGAAATATTCATTTTCCTGAGGGCAGATACCTGAGGGTTTCGTTCTGTTTAGCCTGAGGGAAAGGTTTTGATTAGCCTGAGGGAAAGGTTCTGATTAGCCTGAGGGAAAGGTACTATTTAGCCTGAGGGCAATGTTCACTTGAATATTAATTGTGGTGTTTTATTTTGTTATACCTGCCAAGATAATGCACAGGCTTGGTATCGTTATACCTTCTATTTGTTAGATAGCATGTTGTAGTTTTTTCTATGGAACTGTATAGAGATTGTCAGCCAAGGTCGGGTCTCAAGAACTTATAATTCAATTATATTGAATTTTTAGATGATTATTTAAATGGTAATATAATTAATAGGATAGTTACTTTTTAGTACTTCCTAGTTTACTTCATTTTATTACTACACACTACTGTTGCACATTTTCACTGACAGTTGGGCACAAGCCTTTGGTGGTTGCCTACTGGGATGTATTTCTCACACCCTGTTTGGGTCATGTCTTGGGCCCAAACAGATTATATTGGTGCATGTGTTGATAAGGTCAAGGGTCCCTATACAAGTATATGATTGTTGCAGAGGAGTAGAAGAGCATGAGACCGAGATTAGGGTTGTGATGCTGCTGAGTTCCTGTTGCACTATTTTAGTTTTGCTTTGCTGTACTTGGTACTTTGTACAATATTGTATTGATTGTAGTGTATCCTGTTTTGAGTGATTTCTTAGAAATAGGACATATTACACCATCAAATATATATGACTATTGGTTATATTTTTCTTCAGTACCATTGTCCTTTCAACTTGTATTGTTTACTGCTTCCGCTTTTGGTATATTTATATTTTTCCGCTGTGTTACACTTTGAAGAATGAGGGAATAGTTTCCCCACTATCAGACCTAGGCACTCGCTGCTATTCGACAGCCTCTGGCATTTGGGGAAATGCGCTTGAGGTCATGTGACCAACCGGGTTCGGGGCACCCGGATCTGGGACATTACAAATACCACCTAATAATGTGAACTTGGTTCAACCCACTATATGTTGTATGGACACAGGGATTCTGTTTCTCTCATCTCCTTGAGCTGCTCATAATGTCACATTCATTGGCGGCTCCATAAAATGAATTCCTTTATTTTCAATAGCTATAAAGGGTATATCAAGGGGAAAAATAACCTCCATCTCAAAAGTATAATTAAAGAACAACCATTTTTTAATTCTCATGATTTAACTCATACTTACTTTTCTAAATCAAAGGAAATTCCAAAAATATCCTCATTTAATAATCCTCATTTTGATGATTATATTTTTGTTTTATCCTCTAATATCCAAGACTTCATCTTCCCCAAAATGTTTTGGAAAATTATCATTAGATATAGACCATGAAATTTTGTAACTCATTGTTTCTCATAGGTAAACTTCATTCCTCATACACCCATCAAAATGACCATAGATCAAACACCATGGCATTCAATTCTATATTTTTTAAATTCTATGTTATGTGGTCTTCATTTCTTTAGTGTGGATCATCTCATTTATTTTTAAATTGTCTCAAAATGATTGATTTATAAATCAATAAAGATATGATGAATAAATAAGTTTAAATTAATAAATAGATGTATTATTATTGAACATTTAGTAAATTCATCGAATTTATCAAGGAATATATATAATGGATTTTCCACTACTTTAGGATTAGGTATATTCCCAGCCTCCCCACCTTTATCTCTGTCTTGGATCATGGATTTTTTAAGCCTCGTGATATTATAAAAATGAAAATAAATCAAAAGTATCATCAAATTTAACATTATTTAGAAGATTTAAATTGTGGTAATAATACATTATCATTATTTTGAGATATAAAAAACCCTATTAGTAATTTATCTTATGATCTCATCTTTTATCAAAATGTGGAATACTCATTTTAAATCATGAAGCTCGATTCACATCTATGAAACTCAATTTACCTAAACATAACTCATTTCTAATTATATTTAACTAAATTTATGAACACAATGTTCCCCATAATATATTTTTCTTATGTGAAGCTCATTCCTATTTACTCCCTTTTTTTCATCCACATATCTTTATTTACTTATGTGGGACTCAATTTAATCTTGGTTAGATGAATCTACTTATACCGTTCTCAATTATCATATTCGAGATGAGATATCTTATGTTGTAAGAGAAATCCCTTAGTCATTTTACTCATGTGTAGATGAATTCTCTTACACATTAGACAATTTTAATTACACATAGGTTAATTCTCTTATCTGATCCCTCATATAGAGGATACCCCATTTCTAATTTTCAAAACTCTAGTAGACTCAAAAAACCACTTTAGAACTTCTCCAAATAATTATAAGAATTATTATAATAATTCTAATCACCTTTTATCTTGTTTTAAAGTCTTACAACATATAAAATACTCATGTTAGAGTATTGCAAGGAAATTTTAAACCTTCTATACTTAATCTTGACAGAAACCAATACCGAGACATTTCAAATCACATAATCCTTCATCCAAGAGTGTTTAAATTCATATTATAGTAGCTAAAATGTTATAAACTCCAATGATGGATCCTCTATGTTCAGTTAGATTTTCCTAAAAACATTGAAAACTATTTTATACTTATCAAATACAAATTTAAAAATTTGTTTTGTACATATTCAACTACCAACTTCTCCTTCAAAATATTCACTTATTAAACTTATTATTCATGGTGTATAAAAAAATCTCACAATTTTAGTGGTTTCCATAGACTTAACTATCACATCTCTAATAAAAAACATATTGGTCAAGGGAATCTATCAAGTTAGAAATTCCAAGGACCTTTATTCATCTCTATTTACATGCCAACACTTAGGTAGAAACTTCATCTTTATTCATGGGTGGATACTTACTTATTCACCCAAGACCTTGTCATTGACTTGAACTCATATAATTGATGAAATATTTGATATAAAATAAAATAAACACAACAACTAGGAAAACAAATATCCCACATTTCTTTATTTTAAAAGTGTATTTCATATCAAAGTCATTATTCTCTCCCTTTTTGAAAATAAATTCAAAGGGATCAAATAATATTTTTGATCTCCTTTTATTGACACTATAGGGAAGTATGAATACTAGTTCTTCTTCCCCATTAATGAAAAACATAATAAAAAATATAAGAAAGTTCTTCTCTCTCCATTTTTTGATATTATGAGCATAAGGGAGGGTCTTTATCATCTCCATTGAACTATTCTAATTATAATAAATTCATATTATCCCCATATGATACCTTTTATACTTTGTTATAATAATTATACTTCCATTTTAGAGAAGGGTTTTCATCTTTAATTACTTCTCACTAATAAGAGGTGATTATAGGAACTTCATATAAACAATGCATCGACTGATATGTTGAGTGGCATACAAGTTTTTATTATAAAAGTGTCGTTAGTCAAATAACACTATTTTTTGGGTTAAAACTACATATAAAATGAGAGTGTTTTAACCTATAAAACAATGTTGTAAATAACTAATACATAATGTGATTCCAAATTCTATCCTTCAAATCATGGGGGAAATCTTGGATAGATTTTTAAGACAATTTATATACATGCACTCACTTGAACTCACACATAAAAAACATTCAAGTTAAAGGATGCTCTTCCACATTTGATAGATAAAAACATCTATTTATTTAATAATATTATGAATTATTGAAATAGTGACATGAGAGTAAAAATCACACCTTATCCTCCAGATTTTTAAAGGTCTATCTAGAAATAAAAATTAATAAGAAAATTAAAACTCAGTGGAATCATATTCATTTTTAATTACTCCCCCTCAAGGTATTATTCCAACACATCTTTAAATTTAATTCCTAATAATGGAGAAAATATAGATAGATATGGAAATGAGGTCAAAATCACCATATCTTCTGTTATATTAGCATATCTTATAACTTTCCCTCAACCTATAAGCTCCTTTACTTGATGGTATAAAGTGTCTAAACCACTTCATGATTGACCCACCTTTGAATTTCAAAATATGAACATCATTTTTTACCATGGATTTATTTTCCTCTTGAGATTTATTTATAGATATAATGGTATTATACACATTATCCATTTTATGGGTTAAATTCTTTTTAGTTTAATTCAAATTCTTAGCCTATTTCAACTAAAAAAGACTTATGATTTATATATCTCTAGCCTCATGAATATCAATATTTCTGAGTGTGTATTTATTGTTTGAAACAAAAGTTTTTGAACCTAATATCACATGTTATTTCCCTTTTTTGTTTCATATATCTAGGAAAAACAATAATAAATTTTGTGGCCATGTGTCCAGCCTATTGGAACCTTATACACACCTCTTTATTAGATTTTACCTTTTCCTTCTTGGGTAACATCTCAACATCTTCACAATGATTTTAAACCCCTAATATAATACAATAATCTCTCTATTTTATAGATTCATTTCTTAATTTTACATTACACCCCTTTTTCATAGATATTCATGGCCATCATGAAATGATTCATGGTGTGGAATATCTTAAAAAAATAAAAGTTTATATTTCAATAATTTTAAAAATATGGGTCATATTTCTTCATTAAATTTTTATGGGGATTTGATTTTGTTGTAACGTTCACTAGTTTCAATCCCAAGATAGTCTTAATTTATTTCATTACATACTTATTATTCTATAGTGGAAATCTTTCTGATTAATTATATATGTGATATCTGGTAGGGTTGTACTGGAATTCATCATAATAGTGATAACCAATGTTGCACAGATCATAGAGATATTCAAAGAATTCAAATATATTATTCGTGTTTTTTTCATCTCTGTATTTTTTTCTACACACCAATATGTTGTCTCCTTTAATTATATTTTATACCCTTTAATCATCACTTGTATAACTTTTAATACAGAAATATTATGCCTACAATCAATAGATCTCTACCAAAACCTCCAACAGCACCAAAATATTTTAATAAGTACTTTACTTATCACTTTTGGTGCAATCTATTTCACTAGACACCCTTGATATATTTGGGTTGGAACATCAAATTTTTGGGATCATTTTTAATGAATTTATTTTGAGACATACTCACCTACACCAATGATGATATTATGAGTTTATTATCATTTTTAAAAATCTATTTTTGTATCTATTTTTTTTTTCATTTCCTAAAAAATGATATTTAAAACCAACTAAATTAATTTAAAAGTGGTCTATGTTTTTCAATGATCTTGAGGTTTAATAATTTACACATGATTTTAGGCTATATTTTTCACTATTATGAGCCTTATTAAAATCAATACCCTCGTATGATTTTTTTGGAAACATATTTATTATTCTGACTAGATTGGGAACATTTATATTAGGTAGTTTCATGATTTCTCAAGTTGAATTCCATCTCAAGAAACTTCATGTTGAGGGTGCACTTATCATACTTCAATGATCTCATACTACCTTCCAAATCATTATTAAAATTTTAAATTAGATTTTCATGAATTATTATTTTCTCAAGTGAAGAGTTATCAAGATTATTTATTCTCTTTACTTTAATATCTAATTGATAATATTTAACATTCATGGAGAATTTATGTTACTCATCTAATTCATGGGACACTTATTTTACACATTTATCAAAAAAATAATTCTCACATAAATATAATTGAAATTATTTATTATCTTTAAATAAAATTTCATTATAATGTAGGGATTTTTATTCCTTTTATTTTACAAGATTATTGAGAGTGTTGTAAAAACTTATTTTAATTCCCAATTATTATTATAATGGAATTAAAATATTATTCTAGGTAAGATATTTTATCTAGTATACCATTGATGTAAGTGAATAAGTATGTGATTAATTCAATAGGTATATATTTCAAACTATTATTAACCTTAAGATATATGGATTCAATGGATTTAATAGAACCACTACCATAAATTTAGTGTGAATAACTTGTTCT
Organism: Viscum album; assembly: GCA_963277665.1. Lineage (NCBI taxonomy): Eukaryota > Viridiplantae > Streptophyta > Magnoliopsida > Santalales > Viscaceae > Viscum > Viscum album. Next base: position 1,846,481,795 of record OY728143.1, on the reverse strand, counting down.
CTAAAAATTACTCTTCTTAATATTATGCACTTTTTTCAATCCACTATATTTTATAAAGAAAAATAAACACTTTTTTATCCCATCCTTGAGTTTCTCATAATATCACATTTATGGGAGGCTCTATTAAATGTATTATTTAAATTAAAATATACGTTAATATTATATAGATTGAAAAAAGTATCAACCATTGTAAAATTAGAATGAAAGAATAACCATTTGCAGATTTCCATAATTTCCCTTATACTACCTTTTATAACTCAATTTTTTTTTCCAAAAACACTTTCATTTAATGACTATCGTATGGGAAATTATATTTTATTTTTTATCTAGAATCAATAAATTCATATTCCTCAAAAAGTTTCTCAAAATGGTCACTAGATATAAACCAAAACATTTCATAAGTCAACTTTTTTCATATGAAAATTTCTCTCCTAAAATAAACCTCAAAATAGAATTAGAAAACCCCCCATGATGTGTAATTCTTTATTTTATAACTTTATATGGTGTGGAATTATTTTATTAATTATAGAGGATCTCAAACGTTCTTAAAATATCTCAAATGTATTGCTTCATTAATGACTAAATCTTTGATTAAAAGACAAGAATTAACTCTAAAATTTGAAATTATTCTTAATTTTGACATTATTCTTAAAAATTCATAAAATTTATTTCATTCATAAAGGAAGATATATAGTATATATTCTTATATTTAATGATTGGCCCTATTAACAACCTTCCTCATTAATCTTAGTCTTTGATCACAGACTCTATTTGCTTCATGATGTTCTAAAATTGAAAATACTAAATAAGAGTCATCATATTTAATATTTTTTAGAATATCTAATTTTTTGAAATCATAATTTTTCATTATGTTAAGTTCTTAAAAATACTCTAATACATTTATCTTACATGTTCATATTTTATCAGAATGTGGAAAACACATTTCATTCAGGGTCAACCCAATTAAACTTTTTATAACATAAATTACATATGTGGGAATCATTTGTAATTACATTTAACTAAATTTACTTATGAAATGTTCCTAATAATATTTTTAACACACACGCTGCTCACATAGATCGATTACCTTTTTTATTCTCATCTAGATAACTTTATTTTATTATATGGGCCTCAATTTACATCAGTGTAGATGAATCTACTTACATAGGTCTCAATTATCTTATGCGGGTAGATATATCTTATGAAATAAGTGAAATAAATTTTTCATTTTACTCATGTGTAAAGGAATTTTCTTAAATGATATAAAATTTTACTTCCTCATAGATTAATTCTCTTACGTAGCTCCTCACATAGATGATTTTACTTTTCCATTTATCAAATATTTGATAGACTCTAAAAAACACTTCAAAAATTCTCCAAATAATACAAGGAATTATTATAATAATTCAAAAAATAATTACCTCATTACAATGCCTTTCAACATATAAAATACTCAAGTTGGAGTATTTAAATGAGCCAATTTTCCAACATAAGTTAATAATAACTCAAATAAATCCTAATCCTTCTCAAATTACATCATCCTTTATCTAGGAGTGTTTAAAATCACATCACAATATCTAATATATTATAAACTCCATGGCTAGATAATCTACATTCATAAATATTTTCCCAAGAACTTTGAACCTATTTTATACTTGATATATAAAACTTTAAGAAGTTGTTTAGTATAGATTCAATAACAAGATTCACATTTAACTTCAACACTTCTTCATATCCTTATTCATGGTATAGACATCACTATAAAAAATTTAGTGCTTTCATAAAAATAAGTACAATATCTTCAATCATAATATGTGTTAGTTAAATGAATCTGTCCAACTAGTTATTCCAAGGAACTTTCTTCTGATCCATTTCCATGCTAACAAAATAGAAAAGAAATCATCTTATTTCAAGGGTGGAAACACACTTCTTCACCAGAGAAATTATCTTTAACTTTAACTTGTATCATTCACTTAATATTTGATAAAAAATATAACAAACACATATACTGAATAAGATTGTTTTTGAATAGACGTTAAAAGATGTGTTTCAAAAACTATTAAAAAAATACCATTCTGAATAAATTTTTTATTCAATATACTTATCAATAGTTAAATTTTAAAATGTACCTTTTACTTCATGTGTTTTTACTATTACATGTATACCCCATCATATATATACTTTTTTTGATTGATTTATCCTTACATAATCTTAATGTTTACTCTTACACATGAATTTCTATTTAATATTATGTATTGAATTTGATATTTTATTTAGCCTAACATATTTTTAATGTTTAATATTACACCAGATTTTGATTTTATTGTTATGTATTCATTTTAATGTTTAACTATTACACATTATTAATATTTACTATTATGTATGATTTTTAATCTACACATAAGTATGTCCTTTGATGATTTTTTACTATTACATATGTATAAATATTTTTGGTTTACTATCATTCATTATATATTATTTTTGTTATATTATTATTGATCTTAACATTACATTAACCCTAATTTTATCTTTTGATTACTACTCTTTCTTAACTCTCATTTTTTTATCTTCTAGTTTTTATTTTATTAGTTTCTTTTTAATAATCTTGAAAAGGGAGAATGGTTGTGTGTCCTTCGTGTTCCAATAATTTAGAAAACATTCATTATATGGTGACATATAAATGAGGGAGAAGAATGATGTTAAGGGGAAGAAGTTAGAGTAATGTGTTTGGATAAAGGTTTCTTTTAAGAAAAGAGTTTGTGTTACTTTTTTTTGTTTTCTAATTCAACAGGGATTATTTTTTATAGAACATTACAATAAATTTTCTACTTTTATTCATTATAATTTGGTTTTACCCTATTTTTTTCATGTTTTTTGATTATAAATAGGGGGAACTATTGATTCATTTCACTTACATAATCTCTTAAAAAACATGGTTTTGAAGAATTATATCACACCCCTTGTTTTAAATTTACTTAGATGATGTTTTTTCAGTATAATTATTAAATTTTTAATTCAAATGTTCTGATCTATGGATTCTGATACACTAATTTATAAACAATTTTAATGTATTCTTAATTACAAAAAATGGAATATAGTGCAAAAGATTTTGTTTTTATTACAATTGTACTCAAAGAAATCATAGAGAATTTCAATATTGACATCTATAAATTAAAAAAATGCATTGCAGAGGGGATTTTATTGCACAACATTAATCCATGTGTTGAAAAATTGATTATATTCAGGTCATGCACTACATTAGCATGGTTGAGGTCTCCCATTTGTATTGTTTTTAGTTTTCTCTTAGTGTTTTTATTTTTGAAGATTTAAATGTTAATGCTCTAGTTTTTATTACCATAATTGTTTTTATTCTCATCATGCATGTTCAAAGAGAATCTAGAGATAGTAATATAGCTGCCTCCAAACTGCTTGTTCAATGAAGTATGAAGAAGGAAATTATGATAGTCTAGTTGATCAAAGATGGTATTAGGGATATCGAATCTAATAGACATGTATTTAAAAGAATTATATATTTTTCATTGTATCTTTTGATATGATTTGATCAAAAAATTTCCATGGTTTGAGACTCAAATAACTCAGATCTAATTGCTGATCCCCCTATTTCTTTATATTGAAACTAAAGAGTTCCGTTGATTGGAATTTTATGTCCTTTATAATAATTTTTAAATAATTTTAAATACAGTTATCCTAAATTCCATTTCATATTTCTTCTTTAATTTTTATTATTATTCTTATTGGTTGTTTTTATCTTGGTTATGATTTAACTTCTAAGTGGCTTAATTTCATCTAGTTTTATCATTATTTTTTATCTAATTTGTTTATAGTTTATAACTTTGAAACCACTTAATTTATTGATTTTTAATGATTATATGTTTCTTTAAATATTTAATTCATCCCTCTTGACTCTTCATTACTGAGACAAAATTACCATAAATTACAAGAACTAAGGTCAAAACCTCACGATTTAAAACTACATGGATTATATTTTTTACCATATGATACCAAACTACTCATTGTATCATCCTTAACATATAATGTTAAAATTCATAAAACCTTGATTCATGATACCAAAGCATAACTCACATGAAATATTTTTCAATTTCATAGACCTTAAAAAATACAGGTCACATAGTTCCATGTTTTGTGACCTTAAATTGAAAATCACTATTTGTATCATTATCTCTCAATAAATGTGATCTTAATATTTGAAAAGGGTCCCCATTAGAGACATTAATGTTCATGATTGTGTTGAATTTTGAAAAACTACATGAGGCTAGATTCCAAACCACATATATTACATATTGACACCTAAGAACTATTATTTCAAGCACATTTATATTCTTTATTCTTATATATTTCATGTTGATATTTGATTCCTTCCCCATTCATACAGGGAATACCTAATCCCAAATTCACATATTCATTCACCCATATTTATGTCACGATTATATTTAATTTTCATTTCAAATTAAGTTTTATAATGTTCCTTATTTATTCTTTTTCAAACTAGGGTTTATTTCATTACTTTTCCTAGAACATCAAGTGGTATGATTCCTATTTCCATACGATATGTAGTTACACCTATACCTTATTTATTAGTCCCTCTAATGTTTATATTTGAAATATTTTTTCATTCACATTATTATCACATTCATATATTAGTGACATTTCATTCTTACTATTTATAGCATAATTCCTACCATTATACCCAAGAAATATTATTCCATTCCCAGACATAATTTCATTGAGTAACCTATCCAAATCAATTTTAATGTAGATGTTTCCTTAATATCTATATTTATGGGAATTTTTAAAAACATGTCCATTATATATTAGTGATCATCTTAAGATGTTTCATCATCATATAAATATGTGATTCTGAAATCATATTGACCATTTCTTGAGGAGTACAACATAAGAACCAATGTTTTGATCATCTTAAGAAGACTCATCATCATATCATCACTTTAATTTATATATCATAAATCATGATGTACCTTGTAAGATTACTATTTTTATATGAGGTATTAATCCTTTTAATTTTAGTCTAAATATTACCTTTTTACCTTAATAGAAGTACCTAAGAGGGTTATAGAGGTTTCAGGGGTGTTTGGGAATAGTTTGGAGCCCATAGTGTTGGTTATTGAAGAAACATACTAAGGTTAATGGCTGGTGCATGGTTAGTAGTAACCATGTGGATCAACCGTATGGTCTAGTAAAGAGAGGAGCACAATTTAAGTAACCATTAAATAGGGTAAGTAAGGCCACGAAAAACCTATAGAGAAACTCACAATATTTTCACATGGGTTGTCTAACTTTATATCTTGGTTATGTGATGTGTGGAATCTGAGATAATGGGGATCACATGGATGGTGCATGTTTTGGACAACTGTGTGTCCAAACCATATGACCCTCTAGAAAGGGTGATTTTACTATTTTTACCTCCACCCCTTTAACCACATATACTCCTTCATTTCAAACATACCAGCCTATTGGAAGCTCAGTTATCCTTCCTCTACTATGCTTTTTGATAAAGTCTTTATGCATACTAGTAATTGAAAACCACTACTAACATTTAATCACTCTCAGTATATCTTTTATTCCTCTTCCTTATTTTCATATTTTCTTTCATTTTCATTGATACTATATTAATGTGAGATCACATTCCCTATTTCCAGGGTGTTTTTCTAGTTTCTACATCTTCTCTCATTCCATCCCAAATTAGATGTAAATATTAGAAAAGTATTATACTATCAGTATAAGGTAGGTGGTCCAAAAAATTTCCTTAAATTATCATAATTTATATTTTTTTCTATTGTGATACACACTGGACCATCCATGTGTTTCTCCTTAAATATGAAACTATTTAAATTAATTGTGTAGACCATATACTAGTCCCTTTATGAGACCTTTTCACATTCTAGAAGGATGAGATCACAACATGATATAGCACTTTGTGCATTCCATGTTATATTCCCAAGGAGACCATTGCATTTAATTATTTAAAACCCTACTTGGGTGTGTTTGTCTTGGATATTTGTAAATATAAAGGGTAAATTGATTTAATGACAGATAAGTGGATTGGAAATATCACTTTTCACTTTTTTTATTAGTAATTGAATTAATAAATGGAACTAATGAAATGTAAAATGAAAAGTATCCTTTATTTATCCATTTTTATCACTTCTGAGTGAATGGACTAATGTACATGATTCTCAATAAATTGTAAACAAATATGAATATTAAATGGCCTATGATCACTTATTATAGTATGCTTATAATTATTATGGTCTTTTAGTTTTATTTAAATAAGTATCCCAACTTGATCCAACCTTTTATTGTTGAGAGGAATCATTTAGAACTTAGAGGAGGACTCCACCCCAATTCATTGGTGTCGTCGCTAAGTGAGATACCACACTTGGGTTCAATAAATGTATTATATACATGAATTCCTTAGCATGTCACTAGAGACTCACTTTCATACTCCAAATTTGTAATTACTTATATTATCTCCTTGGACTCAACTATATATCCTCGGAAACATGATTCCTTCAATTATCTCCTTAGGATCCAATCATTCTTAGCCAAAGATTACTTTAAAATTTCTCTATGGAATTAGATAGGAACATTTATAGTTTAATTACATGGGTTATTCCTTAGATTACACTTAGAACCCTATAATTAGGCGGCAAAGTTATTTACTATGAGTGGGCTTGAGCTTTTAAGGTAAAAGATTCCTTGGTTTCTCCTTGGGTCCTACATTACTATTATTATTACAAGAAAACATTTATTTTGTTTCCTTAGACCCTGACCAAATTCCTAATAACCTAATTAGAGACACTCGACTTAGGCTAAAGAAGGTATGGTTGTCCAAACATCCCATCAGAAGCTTGAGTATAGAATGGGTGTTTTTTATCTTGATTCTTTAATTTTGATATACCTATACACTATTACTTTTTATATTCACAGAATAGATTTGTTACAGAAACCATTCATTGTGGCCTACAAAGATTTACTCAGACCCTATTTGGGAAAAAATTAGTATTCAAATAGACTTATTGGATGCAGGTAGGGATAAAGGTATACATCTAACTATGGATGTTTTATATCTGTTAGGACATGATCATTATAGAAAATTAATGAACCAATTATTAGGTTTCTCAACAATTATTTTTTGGTATTTTTATTCCTTTGGATGTACATGTATTTTATTATATTCTAGCTACCATGTATTCCTAGTTTCCATGTCTATATAATTATTACACCGTCATTTTTTATATGATACTAATAATTTTTTATTATGTATTTATATCTATATGATTATGATTTTTTTGTTTCATCATTATATTATTATCACTAATGATTTATCTATTTTCACTACTATTCCACTCTGATAAAAGGGGGTATAACTTCCCCACTATACTACCATAGACCTTCAATAATAGTCGAAATCCTCTGGTGTATAGGGAGGTGTTCTTGAGGCTATGTGTTGATCAGGACAAGTTACTTATCAGAAAACCAGGCCAAAGGAATCAAAAAGTGGTATCCAATCATGTTTTATTTGACATAAAATTTTGGTAATATAGATAAGAGATTAGGAGGTTTTGAAATTTTTTAATGTTCCTATGCCTGGGAGTAGCTAACCCATGTATGGGGGAAAATCCATGTTTCCCACTATAGTGCATGATATTTTGGTTTTCTCTTATTATTGTTTTATTATTTCACTCTTGGTTGACACACATTATTTTTGAATTTTGATATGATTATGTATATTTACCCTTGGACTGATATGATAAGGAAAAATTGTTTATGAATCATTATAGAAACCTGAAAAATTATTATCATGCATATGCCATGCCATATTTATTTCATTGCATGCATTGCCTATTGTTTGTTATATGTGTCTTTATTTATACATCTAAAAATTTACTAATGTTTTACCCAATTAATAGAATAAATAATAAGTTAGTTAATTTGTATGCATAAAAAAAATAGTTTTTCCCACATATATTTATTATTGCACCTTAACTAACCAATTATGACATGTTTCCACCATGGAACCTTGGTTATATGAGATGAAATGTTAGTTAATTGAAATTAAATTGATTCCAATGGTAATATATAATGTTTATGCCTCTAAAAATTGGGAATGGAGATTTATATAATCGAATAATAATATATGAATTCTTACATCCTGAGATTGGATGTAACAGGTCTGGTTGCAGTTACCTAAATTACCAATTGTAACTTATAAAGTTTAAGACTTCATAACTTGGGAATGGTAATTCATCTAATTGGACCATGGTGTAAATATAAAAGTTGTTAAATTCTTGCTCATAAATGAAATGGTTTCAATTAAACGAGGATTACAATTATCACATAAAGGGTATTTTTATCTATATATTTCAATTTAAACTCTATATAATAAAAACTTTATGATTAAAAAATTGGAACCATACTAATACCCTGACCTTTTATAAGGGTTTTCAAATTAGTATATCTTGGGTAGCGAGCCTCTATACCTATCTTGTCAATATAATTAGTTTTTTTACAATTAGGCCTTGGGTTTATTCTTATTTTCTTATTTTAATCCCTTCTGCCTATAATTTTTTCTGTAGGTGTGCACTTGGAATTATAGTTATATGCCTCCAAAATAGCCTTGAGTGGTGAAATAGGATGGTGGGGACTACCTTGCTTCATAGGTGGTGGGTCCTAAGTGTAACATCCCAGTTCCGGAAGCCACCCAGAGGTGCCCATACCCAGTTGGTCACATGGCCTCAAGCACATTTCCTCGAACACCAGAGGCTGCCTACTAGCAGCGAGGGACTTGGGTGTTATAGTTGAGAAACTATGACTTCATTGGAAGAGTACAAATTGGAAATAAACAGATATACAATAGAGGAAGCAGTAATAATACCAAACAATAGTAACAATGGAAGACTGATAAAGAAACAACTAGAGAATATATATATAAGTGATGCATGAGACATATATGTCTAGGAAAGCATCCAAACAAGTCACAATGATAAACACAATACTAAACCAAAGTACAAATGGAAAAAAGATAAGCAAATCTTCAGCATCAAAAGTCTCAGCTTGGTCCCATGCTCTCCAGCTCCAATGCAATCAAGTACCTAAAGTAGAAGGGTACTTTCCCTTATCTATACCTGCAAAAATATAATCTGTTTGGGCCCAAAAGCATGGACCAAACATGGTGTGAGACTCAATATCATCAGGAAACCAACACAAGATCTGTGCCTAACAGTCAGTGAATATATGGCAGGCAGTAAGCAAATAAATGCAGTAAACAAGGAAGTACCCAAGGTGAACAGTTTACAGTTTCAATGTATTTAGTATTATAAACAACAACTAAGAAAGTAGGGAAACCCAAATAGGTAACCCTCTGGGATGTACTCATAGCATATCCCCTATGGTCCTACCTGGAAACACAAGCAACCCTCTGGGCAGCACACACAGTCTCACCCCTCTGGTTCAGCTAAAGTATAGACTCTCTGAAGAAGCACTCACTGTCAATTACCCCTATAGTATTTTATCGTACTAAAGGTGCTCTAGGGAAGCACTCACCATCAATTACCCCTGTGACCTGCATCAAGGAACAATAGACACTCTGGGGAAGAACTCAACGTCAATTATCCCTGTGGTCTCGCAACTTATAATTATAAAGACACTCTGGACAAACCCTCAACGTCAATTCTCTCTGTGGTCTATAAACCAGGTTCTTATTGCCCTGTGTAAGTAAATAAAGTTTAGCAGCATTTAACGGCCAAGGTAAACCTCATGAACTACTTGGCTAGCATTCTACAACACAACAGCATAACAGAACCACAGTCACACCATCCTACAATACTAGGCTTGGGAAAGTAAACAGTATCCTAACAGGAAAACAAGACCCAAAAGGTCAAAACAGGAAAAACATGCATGGAAATACATCCAAAGAACAAAAATTCACCCTATTCACAATCAATAATCATCTACTCAGGCATACCAACATAGCATAGAAATAATTGGGCAAAAAAGGTAAACGCGCAATACCCCATTCAGGGGTATTGGGTGAATTTGCACATAAAACTAAAATACTTTCAACATAAAGGCACAAACCTCCTACCTCGGGGTTAGGAGATCAATATAATTGAACCTTGAAGCTTGAATCCCATTATAATTCCATATATCTAAGAAAAAATTTAAAACATTCAACCCATGATAACTTAAAAAAGAAGAGAAATCATGAAACGAGGTTCCAGTAGAAGAGATAACTCACTGATGTGATTCCAACGCAACCAACAATGTTCGATTCATAGGACGGACAGAGGCTCAGGGGATATTCAAAGATCTATAGCTTCTCGATACTCTCGGATGAATGGGACCTAAAAGAAGTTCGTTATGGTGAATAGACGCGACCCCAGTGCATTTAATGGAAAAAAAGAAAGTACACGGTGTGTACTTTTTAAGTACATGATGTGTACTTGCCTTTTCCATACTCCGCTTTAAGAGGCCTCCAAGTCACTCCCACACGGCCGTGTCTGTGGCCACTACACGGCTAGCACACGTCCTCCTGTGACAAGTCAGTACACGACGTGTACTCATAAAGTAAATGGTGTGTACATAGAAAATTTCCAAAATTTCCTTTTTCCCTAAAAACGACCAGAAAAGGAAAAACATACCTGAAAAGAAGGTCCAGGTTCTTACAAAATTCCCCCTTACAGAAATTTGTCCCTGAATTTCCCTAGTGCATCATAGAAGAAGAATCCCCGAACAGTTTTGGCCACTATGCTCGTACATCGGCCTCCCTCTCCCAAGTCTCGTCCTGCACCCACCCGTACTGCCATAGCACTCGTACCAAGGGAACAGACCGGCCATAGAGAAACTTCGTGTTGCGATCAAAAATCCGGATAGGATGCTCCTCAAATGGCGCATCCACTTACAACTCAACCTCCTTGGGTTGTAAAACATGAGACAGGCATGAAAAGTAACGTCGAAGCTGAGAAACGTGGAAGATGTCATGCATAACCCGATACCTCTGCGGTAACTTCAACTGATAAGAAACTGGCCCAACTCTCTCCAACACCTCAAATAGCCCGACGTACCTCAGTGAAACCTTACCCTGTCTCCTAATCCTCTTATGTCCCAACCTCGGTGTGACACGCAGGAAAACCTGATCCCCGAACTCGAACTCCAGAGGTCATCTCCGCTGACCAGCATAAGACTTATGACAAGACTTTGAAGTATCCATCCTTTTCTGAATCAACTCTATCTGCTCGGTGGTCTCCTGAACAAGATGAGGTCCCATCAAAGATGCCTCTCCTGCCTACAACCAACATAAAGGTGATTGACATGGGATACTGTACAAAGCCTCATAAGGTGCTATATGAATAGTTTCTTGAAAACTATTGTTGTAGGAAAACTCCACAAGAGGTATATGATTCTACCAAGAACCTCCAAAATCCAGAATGGATGCTCGGAGTATATCCTCAAGCACCTGAATCGTATGCTCGGACTGGCCATCTATATTGGGATGGTAAGCCATACTCAAAAGTACCTGTGTACCCAAAGCCTTTTGAAACCCCTGCCAGACCTGAGAAGTAAAATAAGAATCCCTGTATGAAACAATGGACAGTGGAACCCCATACAGTCATACAATCTATCAGATATACAGCCGCCCCAGCTCATCAACACTGAAGGTCTCCTTGATCAGAAAGAATTGAGAATCCTTCGTGAGCCTGTCAATGACAACCCAAAATGCATCATTCCCTCAAGGAGACCTCATCAAACCAGTCACAAAGTCCATCACGACGTCATTCCACTTCCACTTGGGAATGGGTAACTCCTGCAGAAGCCCTTCTGGTCGTTGATGCTCTGCCTTCACCTGTTGACAAGTGGAACACCTCATGACGAACCCATAAATATCATTCAACATAATTGGCCACCAATACTAACAGTGTATATCATGATACATCTTGGTGACACCAGGATGAACTTCCCAAACTGTGGAATAGAAATCCCGCATCAGCTCCTCATGTATATCTTTTGGCACCCATACGCGTCCATAGAAACACAATATCTTATCCTCACCTATGGTCCAGCCAGGAATAGGGTCCTCTCCTGACACGCTTTCCTGTAGGACTAGGACTTCAGAATCTGATAGATTCCTCATTTGTGCTCGATCAAGAAGGGTAGAGGTAACAACTACAGAAGATAGAAAAGTATTCCCCTGTCTGTCGTGCACCTCCAAGTGCATCTTAGAGAACAGAGTCATAAGCTACCACTCACTATTGGCCTCCCGAACTGCCTGTATCTAAGTCCTCCTACTCGATGCATTAGTCACTGTGTTTCCCTTCCCAGGCATATAGGCAAGCTCAAAGTCAAAGGACTGTAGGTACTCAACCCACCTGTGCTGTCTCAAATTCATATCACGCTAAGTGAAGATAAACTTGAGACTCTTGTGGTCGGTGAAAACCACAAAATTCTCTCCCAGAAGATAATGTCTCCAGTAGCGTAGGACATGAACAACAGCTGCCAACTCCAGATCATGCATTGGGTAATTCTTCTCATGTGGCCTCAATTGTCGAGAACCATACGAAATGACTCCATCACCCTGCAAGAGAACAACTCCTAGCCCGATACCTGATGCATCACAGTAAACAATATAGCTCTTGCCAGACTCTGGAAAGAATAGTATCGATGCTGATTTAAACCACCCTTTCAGCTCCTGAAAGGCTGACTCACAAGAATCTGACCACAAGAACTTCACACCCTTCTTAGTCGGACCCTTCAGCAGTGCTGATAAGCGCGAAATGTCCTGAATTAAACATCTGTAGTATCCAGTCAGCCCTAGAAAAATATTCACCTCAAAGAAGTTATTTGGATTCTCCCAGGAAACTACTGCTCTCACTTTCTTTGGGTCTACTGATACTCATGTCTCTGAGATAACATGACTTAAGAAGTGAATCTGATCCATCCAAAAGTTTAATTTTGAGAGCTTAGAATATAACTCATTCTCTCTCAATGTACCCAGAACGATCTCAAGGTGTATAGCATGGTTATGTCGAGAGTGAGAGTACACCAAGATATAATCCATGAAAACAACCAAAAAGGAATCAAAGTATGGATGGAACACTCGGTTCATCAGTGCCATAAACACTGTAGGCGCGTTCGTGAGACCGAACTGCATACACAAGTACTCATATAGACCATACCTAATCCAAAAGGCTGTGAGAGGTATATCAGATGGTCTAATGAGCAACTAATGATAACCGGACCTCAAGTCAATCTTCTAGAACACTTGGTCTCCTCAAAGCTGATCAAAGAGATCATAAATCCTAGGCAAGGGATATCAGTTCTTGACCATTAACTGGTTCAACTTCCGATAGTCCACACAAAGCCTGAGGGTACCATCTACCTTCTTTGAAAATAGGACAGGAGAACCCCAAGGAGAAGTACTGGGTCAGATGAAACCCTTGGCCTGCAACTCCTCCAACAGTTTCTTGAGCTCCTGCGACTCTGGTGTATCCATTCTATAAGGAGGAATGGACACCGGTGCCACCCGTTGCACAAGCTCAATAGAAAATTATACCTCACGCTCTAGAGGAAAACTTGAAAAGTCCTCTAGAAAGACATCTCTAAAATGATCCACCACTAGAGGAAAGTCTAACTGTGAAGTACCCTGGTCATCCAGATAAAGACTAGCAATCTAGGCTGTAACTGCCCCCAACCCAGGATGCTTTGGACCTGCTCTGCTCGCCTAGAAATCCAACTCTCCCTTATAAATAAAAGATCAACCCTCTAGTGATATGTAACTCACACTGTGGTGATAACAGTCGATGACTGCCTGGAAGGGAGCTAGCTAGTCCATTCCGAGAATGAAATCATAGCCTATCATCTCTAGAATATAAAGATCCCAAAGTAAGTGACACCCACCAACCTCAAGAGGGCACTCCTTACACTGATGTACACCAGATGTTCTTGTCCCCAATAGAGTTTCTAGTGTCAAAACATCAGCAGAAGAAAATATACGGATCACAAGGCTCTACACAACAGCGACAAATATAAATCTATGCGTAGAACTAGTACCGAAAAAAGATAAAGATAAAACCAAGGAAACAAGGATCGTACCTCAAACAGTATAGGGTCCAGGATCCTGCTCCTGAAGGGTCTGCTCCACTACAAAGGCCTAGCCAGCTCCGTGGCCCTGTGACCCTACCTGACTACTCTGAGCTGATCCAACCTGCTGTCGCTGGTATTCTGGTGACTGACCACTACGACCGCAACCTCAACCTCAGCCTGAACGTCCAGAAGAACTCCAATTCCCGGACTAGTGAGAAACTGGTGGAGATGCTCCTGTACGAGGGGTCATAGATGAACCCCGGCCACCGAATGCTGGTGAGAAGACCTGACATAAATGATGAAGGCGTCCCAACGTGCTGCAAGATCGACACTCCACCAGGTCTCTTTGGCACTGCAGACTCATATGCCCGATTCTCCCTCACTGGTAGCACACCACCTGGCTACCAGAAGATGCATCTTGCCTAATCAGATCTCCCCGTGTAGTCTCCCTGCGATGCTTCTGACTATCAGCTAGTGAAGCACTAACTCTGGATGTTGAGATTCCCTGGATCACAACTCTAGATTCCCTTAGATTCCTCTCCTTGATTAGTGCTTGGTTGACGATGGAAGCGATGGAAGTCAACCTGAAGATATTCTCCTGAGAGCGGATGTCCTGTCTGAGGCCATCCTCAAAATTCCTTGCCAGAAATAACCCATCTCCTCCCAGGAAGGGTGTGAAACACTGAAGCTCAGTGAAATGAGAGGAATACTCCATAACCGATAGGGTACCCTGCTCAAGGCTCATAAACTCCTAGGCTCGGTTGGACCTCAGGGTCTCCGGATAGAAGTAGTCATAGAAGACACATTGGAACACCTCCCAAGTCACAGCCTGCTGATGACCCACCTATGAGATTACATCCCACCATCTCTTGGTGAAATCCCGTAGCATATAGGTAGCGAACTTGACTCTCCTATCTGGAGGCATCTCTAAATTCTCAAATATTGTCAGCATGGCTTCTATCCATGACTCTGCAGCCTGAGGTCCTCCTTCCCCTAGGAAGGTGGGAGGATGCTGCTGTTGGAAAACCCACGTCAAATCTGCCATCGACGGGGCAGGAGGAGGTGCTCCATAAAAAGTCTGCATCATCCTCATAAATCCTTACCTAAATTGTGCATCAGCACCAGTAATAGGTATAACTGATGGTGACAAGACTGGCACAATAGGAGGATCTGTGGGAAGTCCCTGATCAGCCATATTCAGCATCTGATCACTGCCCTGTAATTGGAGGACAACTGGAGGATGTCTCGGTGGCATGGATCTGCAAGGTCAAATGCACACCTTAGACCAACATTTTCTAGGACTAAAAACTAGAAGTGTAAGAAGGGAAAAGGATAAGGAAAGCATTCAGTTTTACAAAACATGACTACACGATGTGTATAAAGCCTACACGATGTGTTCCATTAAGTCATTTACATGGGTGTGTACTTCTGCATATATTGGTCGTGTAACACCCCAAACACACAACGTCTTCTCCTAACACACGGAGTGTACCTGAATCCTCCTTCCCTGCCCAAGTCCTTCTACACGGTTTTTCCACGTGACTCTCCTAAGACAAAACTACACAGCGTATTCCTGACGGACGCAATGTGTACTCAAAAAGCTTCACTTGGCTCGTGTTGTTAGTGACACGACCTGTGTACCCAGGTTACACTACACCGCGTGTTCTAGACAGACATGGCGTGTACTGAGATGTCCCAACTGACCATGTGGTTAGATACACGGCCGAATACATGGCTGACACTACATGGCATGTTCCAGACGAACACGGCGTGTATGAGAGAGGATAACACTGACCCGTGTTGTTAGTGACACGGCCGAGTACCTGGGTCAGACTACAGAGCGTGTTCAAAGAGGACACAATGTGTATAGCTTAAGGTCTCATATGTTTTTGTTGTTGGTTACACGGAAGACACTGGGTTAGCACTACATGACGAGTGCGAGCTGTACACGATGTGTTCCTACCATATTTTCCCCATCCCGTGTCTCTGCCCACACAGCCTATGACACGGTCAGAGACTAAACAGAGTGTACATAAAGTACATAGTGTGTACTTAAGAAAAACTATTTATTCCTGAATAGAAGAACACACGGTGTGTAGTCAAAACCACACAACGTGTATTCTGGGTTTTTCCAGATAATAAGCCCTAGAAACTACTCTGGAACCCAGAAAACACTGAAACGATCTTTGAAAGTACCAAATTCCGATCCGTGAGGGCCCATATTCCCCACGAATCAAAGTCTGGCATCTTATACATGTTATAAAAATGAAAACAGAGCAATGATCCACCAAATTTCAGTCCATGAGGGCCCATAACACCTCAAGAACCAAAGTTTGACGTCCATTCAAGAAAAAAATTACACAAAACAATACTCTATCAAACAACAGGTATTATATCAAGGAATTTATCACAACATGATGCATATCTACACAAAATCTATCACAATAACATGCAATCGCTAATGCATCCTAGATGGCATGGCAAGAATGCATGACATGTGATTTATAGAAAGTTCCTATATGATGCATGAGATGGAATGCCCTCATATCATTAGGTTACGATAGAAATATAACCTCAATAACATCAATAATAATAGATAAAAACTTGTGAGTCACCTAACAGTGAAAATCAAGGCAACCATAAACTTGCAAAACTAGAGAATTGCATTAATGAGGTAGATTGGATTTTCCCCGTACACGGGTTAGCTACTGCTAGGAACAGCTTAATACCAAGTACCTATTCCGTCCTATCCCTGAATATAGGCTCCAAACAGTAAGTCAAGATAAAATAATTCATCTGATACCACTTTGTAACGTCTCGGTTCCAGAAGCCACCCAGAGGTACCTATACCCTATTGGTCACATGGCCTCAAGCGCATTTCCACGAATGTCAGAGGCTGCCGACTAGCAGCGAGGGCCTTGGGTGTGATAGTGGAGAAACTATGACCTCATTGGAAGAGTACACAATAAAAGTAAATAGATATAAAATAGAGGAAGTAGTAATAATACCAACCAACAGTAACAATGGAAGACTGATAAAGAAACAACTGGAGCACATATATATAAGTGATGCATGATACATTTATGTCTAGGAAAGCATCCAAACAAATCACAATGCTGAACACAATACTAAACCAAAGTACAAATGGAAAATAGATAAGAAACGCCTCAGCAATGCAAGTCTCATCTTGGTCCCATGCTCTCCATCTCCAATGCAATCAAGTACCTGAAGTAGAAGGGAGTTTTCCCTTATCTATACCTGCAATAATAGAATCTGTTTGGGCCCAAAAGAATGGCCCAAACATGGTGTGAGACTCAATATCATCAGGAAACCAACACAAGATCTGTGCCTAATAGTCAGTGAAAATATAGTAGGAAGTAAGCAAATAAATGTAGTAAACAAGTACCCAAGGTGAATAATTTACAGTTTCAATGCATTCAGTATTATAAAAAATAGCTAAAAAGTATGGAAACACAAATAGGTAACCCTATGGGAAGTACTCACAGCCTATCCTCTCTGGTCCTACCTGGAAACACAAGCAAACCTCTGGGAAGCACACCCGGTCACAACCCTCTGGTTCTGCTAAAGTAAATACTCTCTGACGAAGCACTCACCGTCAATTCCCCATATAGTCTTGTATCGTACTAAAGGCGCTATAGAGAAGAACTCAATGTAAATTCCCCCTATGGACCACCTCAAGGAACTACAAACACTCTGGGGAAGCACTCAACGTCAATTCCCCAAGTGGTCCCGCATCGTATAATTATAAAGACACTCTGGAGAAGCTCTCAATTTCAATTCTCCCAATGGTCTATACACCAAGTTCTCATGACCCTGTGTAATTAAAGAAAGTTTAGCAGCGCGTAACGGCCAAGGTAAACCTCATGAAATACTTGGCTAGCATTCTACAGTACAACATCATAACAGAACCACAGTCACACCATCCTACAATACTAGGCATGGGAAAGTAAATAGTATCCTAATAGGCAAACAAGACCCAAAAAAGTCAAAACAGGAAAAAAATGCATGGAAATACATCCAAATCAAAAAAATTCACCCTATTCACAATCAATAATCATCTACTCAGGCATAACAACATAGTAGAGAAATAATAGGGATAAAACGGTAAACGCGCAATACCCCATTCGTGGGTATTGGGTGAATTTGAACATAAAACTCAAAGACAATCAACTGAAAGGAACAAACCACCTACCTCGAGGTTAGGAAATCAATATAATTGAACCTAGAATCTTTAATCTCCTTAGAATGCCGTAGATATAAGAAAACATCTAAAAATTTCAACCCACGATAACTTGGAAAATAAGATAAATCATGAAACAAGGTTCCATAAGAAGAGAAAACTCACCGATGCAATTCCAACGAAACCAATGGTGTTTTATTTGGAGGACGGATGAAGGCTTAGGGGCTCGTTGAAGATCTGTGGCTGATCAGCACTCTCGTAAAAAAGAGACCTAAAAGAAGTTCTTTATGGTGGTTAGACATGACCCCAATGCATTTATTGAAAAAAATAAAGTACACAATGTGTACTTTTGAAGTACTCGATGTGTGCTCGCCTTTTCTGTACTCCAATTTAAGAAGCCTCTAGGTCACTCCCACTTGGTCGTGTGTGTGGCTACTACACATCCAGCACACGAACTCCTACGAAAAGGCAGTATATGACATGTACTCATAAGTTACACAACGTGTACTTAATTTTTTTTTTCAGAATTTCCTTTTTCCTTAAAAATAACCAGAAAAAGAAAAACATAACTGAAAAGAAGGTCTGGGTTCTTACACTAAGACATTAGTGTTACCTCATGTAGTTCCACCAATGAAACATTATTTTGTTCCTAGGTTGGGCACCTATACTCAATATAGAAATGATTTTCTATGATTAGTGAAGTTTATAGAGGGAGATCCTTAACCAACTATTTCATAGTTTCTTGAAACGTGTGTTCTAGTTTAAGAATCACTACTTTCAGGCAGTTTCCATTGGATATATTCATGGAACCAGAAACATCCCCCAATTATTTATCCAAAAGGAACCTGCTTTCCAAAGTCAGTCATTTGTTAATTTTGAACTTTATGATACTTAAGAACATGCATTGGTCGAGAGGATGGGAGGTCGGACCCATCACACCCTTTTGGGGGGAATAATTGTATACTCTGAGACTCTCTTTATAAATTTAATATATTTTAATGAATATTTATTAATTCACAAGTATAACATAGGTTTCCCTTGTAATTTTCAATCAATCATTAACATGTGTGAAATTTAGAATCATCCGTATGTATTCAAGGTTCTTCATTAATGGATATATCCATATGTATCAAGGTTCTCCATCAATGGTATCCTCTCATATGCTATTTAGATATTCTTTTAATTATCATTTTGATGATACTAGTTTTTAAGCCACTCAGTGGGGCACACTGGAATTTATTATCATCCAGGGAGACAAAGGTTTGTTTCGATATTGGGATAGTACCCATAAATGGGATACCTACGTATCTTGGTGAAAGGAATAAAAACCCTTATAGTTAAGTTCCACTTAATATGACACAACATACCTTTTAAGTTCGTGTGATAAGTACCTAACTATAAAATTTAATGTCATGTGGTAAGGACATCTAAGTGAAAGGTGCTTAGTCAATTTTTTGTGTGGGACTTATACCTAAGCAGCCCAAGGGAAATGGAAATAATATGGGTTTCCAAGTAAGATTATACCATTTTGGGAATATGGCCCATGGAGAACATGGTTTATTTTAAGTGTTGGGTTTGAATCTCAAGGAGGCTTCCTACGTATCCCATTTGAATGGGAATCAAAGTCTACATAGTTCAATGAGTCCCATAGGAGGGTATAGTCCTTTGAGAAAAAATATTTTGGGATTACTTTCTTAAAAGGATGCCTTGGTTATTTGAGGGTTTAATTTAGGGCTTATTCCTAAAGAGGATGCCCAGATTAAGAGAATTAGGGTTGGATTCCAAAAGAGGATATCTGATTAGCTCGATCCCTGATGAAGGCTTCTTACATATCCAAATTATGGTGGGAATCAGAGTTCTCATAGTTAATTCATTATATTGGGGCTTATACATGAGAGCTTCCCATTAGAGGGTACATGGTTGGGTGAACCCTTTTAGAAGGTCACCCTTTTGAGATTGGGCCTTAAAGAAGGCATCCTACGTATTCTGGTTTGAATAGGAATTAGAGTTCTCTTAGTTCAAGTGGTCCTGTGAAAATGTTGTGATCATGAAAAATATATAAGCCAACGTGAGTCATGATCGATGTGAGAAAAAATAGGATGTAAGAAATTCAACAAAGAACCCACACTTTTCCTTCTCCGCTGGTGGAATAGGGCGCACCTACGGCAGTGACAGTGGACAAGGGAAAGGGGACCGGGTAAGAGGGGGAGGCGACGAGCCTTCACTCTATTCACTTTTCATTGGACAAGGGTCTAATGTATGGAAGGAGTGAAATTGAAGGAATTAGAGAAGATCAAGACTACAAACTCCTACTTAAACGGTTAGGGGATTACACCTAGATGGTTTCCCTTGTGGATCTCGGTGGGGGGGGGGGGGATTTTATTTTTCTTGAATGGAAAGAAAGTGTGAACCGTACCTTCCCTACTAGAGACCTGAGGTTTTAGGTCTTAGAGAAGAAAAGGGGAGGACATAACCCAAACCCTAATTCTCCAAACCGTAAACTTCCCAACACTTTTCATGAGAGAAAGGTCCATTTGACTATGGATATACAAAACCACATACACTCCATGAATCCTAACCCCATTATGAAACCTATGTGGGAAACCTCTGACTGAAGATATAGAAACCCAAATATGAGGCACACTAAAATGCCTTTCCCATATGTTTGATAAGTCAGGAGGTTTTGGTGGAGGTCTCAACAGAATCCGTTTTAGATAAAGGATCCAATGAAGAAGAAGCATTTCCATTAATCGATTTGAGGAGGTCTTGATAGATTGTAGACTGAAGAGAGTAGGTGAATTAAAGAGGGGCAACCAAGTAGATACTGGCGTGCAATTATGGGCACACAAACAGGCTTGGGAAACCTGATGTTCACTTAAGTGACAAACAACCTGGATGTTAATACTTGGGAGAGAACTAACCCAATCCTTCAAGAGTATTCACTGGTATTCCCAGAAGTGGGGTGATCAAGTTCCCATGATAGGAATAGGTGGTGCGCAAGTGTTTCTGATTTAGGGAGGTTGGGCGCTTTAGGCACACAATTTTTATGGATTTAAAACACTAAAAGGACTTATGTCCTATGATCCTCCTTTAATTACTCTACTTTAGGTGTTAAATAACTACCTTGAAAATTTCAAAAGACTTGGGAAAAGCACTAAGGAGACCAGAGTAGCAGTCATGCTTTAATGAAATTCATCCGTACAAATGAAGGTCCCAAGGGTATATTTATAGTAAAAAAAGGATCTTGGGAAAAAAGAGTTTGGTCGCTCAAGTGGGTTGCACGCCATCATTGTGGCGCCCAAGTAGGATTGTGCACCGTCGGTGATTTGACTATAATAAGGTTCCACTTTGAGGACTTAGAAAAAAATAATCACTTCATTCAACTCAAACATGGTTGCACACATGTATTTTCATGTAGGTACCTTGGGCACCACTTTAGGTACTTAACCAGATAAGTTCTCCATACCATGGGGTTGTACCCCTACACCCTTGCTTGGGATGAGTGCTGGGATGCGGTCCCCGCCCTTCGGGCCAGCGCCTTCACTACCGTCACTGACTGCCAGGAAAAATGAAAAGTTGAACAATGAACCTTTTAATCCCGTTTGAGTAAATTTTTCAAAAAAGTTCATGGAATACATTTCATGGTGTCTAAACCCCCTAGAATTTGATTCATTTAGAATGAAAAGAATATTGTTCTAAGGTAAAATTAGGGAACTTTGATGCATTACAACATTATTTGGTTATATTTGGAGCTACGCCAAGTTTGGAAGGATGCTCTGTTTTTTTCCTAAACCATGGGGCTTAGCAATCAAAGTTTGTTTTTTTACTATGGTCATCTAAATAACCCTAAAAACATTGTATATTTTGACTTTTTATTTCTCTATATTTCTTAAAACATACAAAATGTAGGTATAGAAAGATGAGACTTGACTTTTTTCCAGAGTTCCCTTTGCAGGTTCCCAATCTGGTGAGTACCATGTCTCTTGTTGTTGGAATTTTAGAGTCATGCATGTTGGACTATAAAGGGCTAGTGTTTAAGGTCGAGAAACTTTGACCATAAATTTTGAAATTAGATCCCATACAAGAATCAATTTATAATGATTTCCTTAATATTCTTTAAATATTTCCAAGGGGAATCTTGACTGATGATTTTTATGGTCACCAAATCTAAAAATTGTATAAACATAAAAGAATTGTCTTCCAAGAACAAATTTACCATTATTTGACAAACCCGTTATGGGGGTTGTGTTATGCAAGGACAGCTGGGGAATATGTTGCATAGCTAAATAATGAAATATTTTTACTGATAGGACTATTATTTAGGCAACGTATGAAAGGCTACCTAAGGGCACACACTGCATAGTCAGGAAAAATAGCTCTTAGGAATTTAACATTTTACTATTGATAGACAAAGGAAAATAAGATTTGGGTGACTCAAGACCACAATGGGTGGTTTTTTAAAGGAAAGGTATTTTAATAATAAAGTTTTATCTATGAAGACATATGTCATGAATAGAAAAACCACTTATAAACAAATTTTGTGTCTAAGGAATGGTTAAAATTTGTGAGAAAAGGGAATTTATGATATCATACTATGCGGTTTTAAGTCATGCAGTGAGGACATTATACTGTGAAGTTTTATGTCACACAATAAATATATTGTACTATGTAGTTTTAAGTCATGTGGTGAGGACATTATGTGACTTTAATTTAAGGTCTTTAGCTTTGACCAAAGGTATGAGATTCTCCTAATTTTTTAATAATTTTTTCGAAAACATTCTACCATATTATGGTATAGAAGGGAAGAATTGTAAACTGTGATTTAGGAATTTCTGAATTTGAAGAATGATATGGGAACAAAAGGGATAAAATAATTAGAGGAATTATTTTCCAAGAATGAAGTTACCATTATTTGAAAAACCCGTTATGGGGGCTGTATTATGTAGGGCCAACTAGGGAATATGCTGCATATCCAAATAGTGGAATCTTTTTACTAACATGCCTGTTAAGTAGGAAATTTTACGCAAGGACACCTTGGGGTAGGAACTATCTAGTCAGAAAAAGGAGATCTCAAATGTTTGACATTCTATTGCTAAAAGCCGAAGAAAGTTTATGAAGATTCATATTTTCCATAGCACAGAGTTTGGTTTATGAAAAAAGGTACCTGAATATGGGAATGGTATTTCCAATAATGATTTCCAAATAATCGGAAGAAGAGGATTTATATGAAGGTTTGACCCAAATGTAGGGAGTATGGTGTTTGTAGTTTTAGGTTATATAACTAGAACCATAAATGAAAACAATATATGATATGTGGTCAAGTGATCCAAGGTTATTTCATATTGATTTGAACACATGTAGAGGAAAATGTGTAAACCATGGTCTTGAAGACTTTTAGATTGAGAGGAAGGGAATGAGACAAATATACATGAATGACTGATTTAAAATACAGATTCATTTATATTGTAATCAAAGTTTGAAGGGGAAAAAGGGAACTTTAACCAAGAAAAAAAATTACCATTATTTGACAAACCCGTTTTGGGGGTTGTATTATACAGGTCCAACTGGGGTATATGCTGTATAGATAAATAGTAAATCTTTTGACTTACAAACCCATTATATAGGTAACTTATGCAAGGCCACCTAAGGGAACGTACTGCATAGTCAGGAAAAAGAGTTCTCAGATATCAGAAACTATATCACCAAAAATGATAAGAAATATTATGAAGATATAAAAATATTCAAGATTAAGAGTTTGAAATATGGAATGGGGTGATTCTCAATACACATGAGAAATATTTGAATCAATATTGGTCATGATTTTTAAGTCCTTTACATAGATATGACTCACATGTAAAATGGAGACTTTCTTTATTTCCTTTGAATTAGTATTATGTTGTGCAGTTTAGAGTCATGCAACGAGGACATGAAGTGATTCCAGCATAAAAAGGTAATATTGTGACTTTACCAAATAATTAAACCCAGGTGTCACTATATATCTCGTATGGATGATAATCAAGCCATACATAGTTTTTTAAACATTCCCTATGCAGGTTTGATTCTTACATAGGGAATAAAGGGGTTTTTTTATCGTGGCTAGGCCCATGATTAGAGATCTTGGCATCTCTACGTATCTCATATATAGGAGAATAAATCCAAACACAGTTGTTGAACAATAATTTCCCACACCAATTGCGTTTAATGTGGGAGAAGAAGTATTTTAACACATTCTATAACAATAGTTAATCTTAAAACACAAAAATGGTATGAAAATGAAACTATGTATCCTAAAAGAACACTCTGTATAGATCTGGTTCATATACAAGATGAGAAAATGAAATAAATTTTTTTTTGGTTGCAGTTCAGCCCAAGATTGGAGATCTAGGCTTCTCTACGTATCTTATATGGATGAGAATCAATCCACACGTAGTTCTTGGAATGAGGCACCTATACAGATATGATTCCAACATAGGTATAAATGGAACTCATGTACTACTAAAGATTAGTAATGATTTCAACGATGCTTGCACATGGAAGTTCTTAACATCAAAATAGAGAAGATGTTAACCGTATTGTTTATTTTCATGTAACGAAGACAAATGATGTCATGCAGTTTAACATCGTGTGATAAGGACAAAGATTCTACACATTTTATCATCATGTAACATGGACATTTATGGTTGTTATGCAGTTTAATGTCTTGCAACTAGGAATCTTTGTTGTGTAGTTTAAATTCATGTAGTTAGGACATGTTTTTCAATTACACAAAGTATTTATTCAAGAATATCGCATTTTTTGGAGTTTTAATAAGCTCTCCATCCAATTAGATTAAGGAATAAGATCCTTTTGAGTAGAACTTATGTATGGAATAAGGTCCTTCCCACATTGGTTCATTCTTTGGAGGTTTATTTCCTACTATCATTGGAGTCTCGAGGACTAATAACAATTTTCCTTGAATAAATGAACAGAGGAAAACTTTCTTATTAAAAGATCATGCTATTATGTTCTGATAGACTTCTAAATGATGCAAAGTATGCAATATTTTTTTTCCAATTGTACCAGCTCATCAAATTATTTGTGAGACTTTTCATCTATTGAAAACTGATCACATATTGAAACTTGGAGTAAAGGAAAATGAATTTCCATTGGAAACACCACTTCTGTGACTTACAATAATGAGTATGGAGTTTCCTAAGTAGCAGTACGGGTAGTAGTTCGGTAAGCCCATAAAGCATGCAAAAATTTATCAGGCCACTATTTCTTATCGTTATCCACCATCTTCTGGATTATGTTTAATAGGGTTTTATTGAAAGCCTTTATCTATCCATTGGTCGCCACATGACAACGATATTAATGGTTGGATCTGATATTATGATCCTTATATAATTTCTTTACCTCAACAAAACATAAATGTGGGCCATTATCCATCAATATAGTATGAGGGACAACGGATCTCGTGATGATGTTATTTTTGAAAAAACTAACAATGATCTTTGCTTCGATTTCCTTGATCGGTATTTCCTTAACCCATTTTGAGAAGAAGTTAGTAGCAGTAAGAATATAATTGAATTTATTAGCCATAGATGGAGGATAAGGACCTACTACATCAATTCCCCATGTGGAAAATGGCCAGGATTATTTAGCTGTATGTAGAAACTTTGGGGGTTGATGAATGAAGTTGGCATAGACTTGCCAGGGATGACATTTCTTAGTGAAATCTGTGCAATCCTGCATCATTGAAGGCCAAAAGTATCCAAACCTTCAGATTTGATCAGAATTTCTATGCCCAGATTGGTGAGCTCCATAAGATCCTACATGTACTTTTTCATGATAGCTACAGTTTCTTCTCCATTAATACACCTAAAAAGGATTCCATCAAAGCCTCATTTTTAGAGGATATTCTAGTGATCTGGACTATCAAAAAGATTAAAATTGGCCACTCATCATCAGATATGTTCTTTTTCAGCTATATCTTGTGGAAGTACTCCATTTTGAAGGTATTTCATGTTGGGTTTCATCTATCATGTGGTATGACCATATGGGTAAAAAATAAGGCTAATTTCATTAATTTTCTCCATTCTAATTTGAATTAAAGGTGATACCACACAAATATGGGAAATAATGATGATTGTATCATCCCAATTTGGATCTTTCAGGGTTGTGGCTGCATTAGCCAGTGTATCATCTTGGGCATTTTGTGATCTCAGGACATAGGACAATATCGACTTTGAGAGAAATTCATCCATTAACCCTCTGATGTAATCACACAAAGGGATTAACTCTTCTTTTCTGATAGAATAATCCCCATTTATTTGTTTGATTGAAAAATGTGAATCACCTTTCACTTTCAAGTGGTTCACTTGTACCTGAATTTCTAATTCCATGCTTGTGATGATAGCTTCATATTCCGCCTCATTTTTGGTTCCGCCTTCTGACAATAGGAAGGAATAAGGAAACACTACATTTTCTGAGGAGATAAGTATAATTACTAACCCAATTTTTTTTTTGAGTTTAGGGTTTTCAATTATCTTCCCAATTGGACTTTTGTAGGCACCATAAAAGTACATTTCCCATGTTTGTGGATTATCTTGAATAGAGAAGACCTCTTAATCCAAAAGTTCTGTATTCAATGATGTTTCTTCCACAGATGGATGTTCAACATGGAAATACTCTAAATCTTGGACTTTTATTTATTTCTAAGGCACAAACTAGATATAAAAATATTGAAAAATAACTACCCACTATGCCAAACATCCTACAAGCATAGGACCACAGAGGATAAATTTGAGCGGGTTATTATGAGACACCAATTAGACCTCATGATGTTGCAGGCAATACCTCAATTTCTGAACTACAAAGATTAATGCCAGGAAACACTTCTTGATACTTGAATATCGAGTCTCTATGTCAAGAATAGTTTTACTGGGATATTAAAGGCTATTTTCATTCCCAGTATCATTCTTTTGGGCAATGAAGGCACCCAGTGATCACTATAAAGCTATCACATAGAGAATAAGTGGTCTTGCTTCAATAAGTGGCATTAATACCAGTGGGATCAAGAGATATTTCATGAGGGTATAAAATTTCTCTTGGAAGTCTTCAGTCCATTGTTAGGTGAGTCCCTTCTTCATTAATCTAGTGAAGAGAAAACACTTGCCTGCCAAATTTGCGATGCAGTGCTGAATATAGGCCAAGTGTCCTTGGAATCCTCTTAATTATTTAAAATTTCAAGGTGGTGAAATTACAAGGATTGATTTTGTTTTCTTAGGATCAACTTTGATACCATTATGGCATACAACTATGTCATGGAAATTTTTTGAGGTTACCCCGGAAGCACATTTCAAGGGGTTCATCTTCAAATTGTGTTGCGGAAGTTTATTGAATATGGTCTCCAGATCAACCAAGTGATTGGAACGTTGTCTTGAGGGGCTCTGAAGGCTGTAGACTCTTCATCCACTAGGACCATGTAGATTTGATTGTACCTAGAGTATCCATCCATGAAGGAAAGAGCTTCATATCCATCTGTTGCATCAATTAAAAGCTATATGATCGGAACTGGAAAGTCATATTTAGGACAATGCCGATTAAGAAATTTGAAATCAATCCCAAATCTGATTTTCCCATTCTTAGTTTTTACAAGGATAATGATGTCCAACCATTTTGGATATTGAACCTCCCTGAAAATGTTATCCTTGATAATCTTATCAACTTTAGCTTCAATTTTAGAGTCAAGAGTTGGGTGTGTTCTTCTTGCCGCCTGCTTGAATCCTCAATGTTCTTCTAGAAAACCCAAATGATGAGTGGATACAATGGGATTAAGACCTATAATTTCTATATAATTAAATGAAAATATGTCTTTATGTTTCTTTAGAAATGAGATATACATTTCTCTCCCTTTAGAAGTCATGACCACACTAATTAGAGTGGAGCATGGATCTTTATTTGTACCCAGATTTATTTCTCTAAGCTCATCCACAGTGGTAGAGACACCTTCCTAAAATGATAGAGTAGAATCCTTGAGATATTCTACTTATTATTCCTTTTGTATCACTTATTCTATTTGTACTTTCAAAAAAGGCGATGAAGCAAAACTTTCAATGCTAGGGGAAAGCCATTATTTGGACATCCTAAAGAAGAGGCCACTATTTATGACCCTACTGATGATGAAGGGTATTACTGGAGCATTGAAGAGGATATGATGGGTTGGGAATCGATATCCCTATCTTCCTCTAGTATTTTTGCAACATATTCTAGTCTTATTAGAGTAGATAATTGATGAATTTTGGTGGATGAAATGAAGACATCTCCATTTAAGCTTTCACCACTTCTTGGTGAATCAAAAATTTCTCCCATGCTGTCAGGCTTGATTGGCGTAATTGAAATTATGTAAGTCATCGGATTAGTGTTAATATTTGGTTTTATCCTTTCAGTTTTACTGATAGGAAACACATAATCTATACTCAAATGTTTCAATGGGTTTACTGGGATCTTTTCCAGGCCATTTGGAGCATTGATTTTGGTTACCTCTTTTATCACTAACCTCATTCCCTTCATGTGATAAAATTCTTCCTCAGTGTATTGAGATTCACATGTTTTGAACGAAGCCTTGTCACCATAAAATGTTCCAATTTTACCATTGAAACAAAACTTGAGACATTGGTGGTATGACGAAGGAATGGTCGTATGTTGATGTATCCAAGGCCTTCCAAGAATAATGTTAAAGGTTGTGTCCAAATGGAAAACCATAAAATCAGAATTAGACATAAGATCCCCAAACTGCGTTTTGAGTGTAATATCACCCAGAGGTTCTTGATCATTATTTTCATAACCTTGCAACATTAAAGTGGAAGGAGATAAGCTAGATTCAGTGAGGCCCAATCAAAGAAGTGTACGAATAGGAATGAGGTTGACTCCTGAGCCATTATCAATGAAGTCTCATCAGATATCTATGTCATTGACCCTTCGAGATAGATATAAGGGCTTGATATTTTCATGTACAACATCATATTCATCTTATCCCATAAAAGATATAACTGCATGAAATTCTATAAAACCATTCTCTATACGATAAATCTCAGCAGCAACAACTTCGTTTTCAAACTCTTGAGAAGTTGGAAAAGCCTTAATAACTGATTCTAAAAGATCTTCTAACAAATTCAAGGCATCCAAAATTGGAAAATTGGCTGGTACTTGTGCTAGATGTTTCAAAACATCATACTTTTGGTCTAAAGGTCTGAGTTTCCCAGCATGGAGATGCAGTTTTGCAGGTTCCTTGGAAGTTGATCCTCCTGATGAAAATGTACCCTATGTCAGAGTGGAAACTAGAAATACTCCTAGCTTTGGTATATTAGACTAACTAGGTCTATCTACTTTATGAGAGAAAGATATTGTAACCTCTAATCAGTCCTCCAAAATAATCATGTCAGGACTGAACCTGTCATGCATGGAAGAATCTCCATGTTCTTGTTGATCCTACTGAAGGGATCTTCCATGAGTTTCCACCACATATACAATTTGAGCATGAGTAGAGTTAAAATAGTGGCTTCTATAATACCAATGTATTCCCCTATATCCTCAATATTGGATTCTTCCTCTAGTTCCCCAGTTAGATAAAGGGAAATCATGCTCAATTATAACCATAATCACCTTCGGTATAGGGATCTATTAAGTGGATAATGTTGACAGAACCAAAGATCAATTCTTCATCTGATAAATATTATTCTTGACAGGTCAGTTCTGGTTCTACTGTTTGGTGGGACAGTTCCCATGCTTTTGAAATAGATGGCATGAAATCTTCCAGAGTCAAAGACAACTTTATCCTTGATATGAGCTCATCTTCTTTTGACTACTCTTTATCCTTCTAATCACGTCGCTTCTTTGAGGATTGACCTTTGGAGGAATTATCTTTTGATGAAGGTGGTTTTTCTATGGCATGAGTAGTAGAATATGCAATCTATTGATTCAAATATGTTTGTATAATGTAATGATTTTGGTTGATCATTTTACTGATCATACAATAATCATGTTTCTGTGTATTTTTACCTTTGACTTCCTACCATTCACCTTATTCCTCTAGATTTGTAGTGGTAACACATACTTCTTGGGATGATGAGATTATCAGTTTCACTTGTCCAGATTCTACCATTTTTTGTAGGAGGTCTGTTAAAATAAAACACTCTTGAATGGGATTACACAAAATCATGTGAAATGGACAATAGTTCAGAAAATATTCATCTTCTTCTTTGTTTGGTTTCTTCGGCCTTGGAAACTGGACTAAATTATTTTCCAAAACTGAGATGAAGTAACCGAAATTAAAAGGTTCCCGATTACTTCATATATTACAGATATGGGCTATTTGGATTGACCAAAGTTTCATGAAGCAGGCCTTAATGATGAAGTTTCCGATGGGTAAAATCAGAATTATTGCTACTACTCCCATAATTTGGTAATGAGAGGGTAGGATCTTGAGCTGTAACAGATACATGTCTGAGGTCTTGAAGAACACTAGCAATAAGAGGAGATAGATTTCATCTTGTCTCTTTATTTTCCAACTATTTTTGGTGAGAATTATTCTTGGATGATCTCTTACAAATAGTTGGGTCCACTTACTAGGAGAAGTGGTTATCATAGGTAGGTGTATGTGTCTGCCTTGGAGTGGTTATCAGAACGGTCGGATTACCTCAAATTGTAAAGGGTGT
Source organism: Viscum album (assembly GCA_963277665.1). Taxonomy (NCBI): domain Eukaryota; kingdom Viridiplantae; phylum Streptophyta; class Magnoliopsida; order Santalales; family Viscaceae; genus Viscum; species Viscum album. The sequence continues at coordinate 1,846,450,754 of OY728143.1, read as the reverse complement.
ATGTTCCCAGTCCTGTTGTCTGTATGATATGGGGGAGTATCCCCCATAACCCTACCAAACTATAACAGAGGTATGTATATTTTTTGGGATGGCATGGAAATTTTTCATCTCAGGTGTGGTGAAAGATTTATGGGTCTGTTCCCCTAGTACTACTGAAGTTGTTGTTATGATATTCTAGAAAGCTTCCAGAATATGGGAATAAATTTGTGACTTCCCTTTCACCATTGCTAATATGTGTTTGAGGACTTAAGGGGCTAGAATGGGAATATATGTCCATTCTGTATCAGAAGTAGGTGTATTTTCCTACTCCTATCCTCCTTTTCCTATCAATGGGTACTGACAATACTCATGTATGGGGGTAGAGTGTTGAGTCTTACCTATATTTGTCGTCAGAGCTTTCCAACTGACTTCTTCAGGTGCTTCCAAACAATACGATTGGCAGGCTTGATGAATGTTGGAAGGAGTATGTACCTGCTAGCTATTTTCCATCAAACATGGTTGACAAACTTTTTTCAATATTTGCAGATGAGACTGTTGGAAAAATTGATGAGTGTAAGCTGGTGTATGTTCCTGTTTACCAGTTTCCACAAAATTTGATTAGCGGGATTCCTTAAATGCAGTCAGACAAGACTTCTAATTGGATTATAATTTTTAAATAAGTGTATATTCCTATTCATGGTACTCCACCGTATTTTTCTAGTGGGATTAGTGGGTCGCTGAAAGACAAGTCTATTTGGTAGCAAAATTAGGATGAACATGTGTATATGCCCACTCGTTGTTTTCCATCAAGTTAGGTTGATGGACTTCTCTAGAGGGGGAAAAGGTAAGAACCTGCTCACTGTTGACCAGATGTTATCCCTAGTAGTTCATCTTGCGCGCTCGGTTCTGGGTGATCCGGGCCGAACATCCGAAGGCAACACCCCCATCATATTGGGGGTTTACTTCCGCACGATTCTGATGGCAGTGATTGTTGGTGGGAGTCCTCGGGAAGGACCCATGCATATTTGATTTGAGGGAATGAGTGACCTATTGATCTACCTCCCTATAGTATGGGAGGGGATAGTTGTTTCGTTCTAGGGATAAGGACCCAAAACAGTTGAAGAATGTGGTTGGCACCATCTGCTTCATGACCATCAGTCATCATTGACCAAACGATCGAGGGTTGTTATTATCCTGGAGAGCCTATCAGGCAACCTCCAAGGTTGGTATATTACTGTGATAATGATACACCCTTACCAGCACATTGGAGACCCAGAATTGAAAATTTTGAGTGGGTGATGACATCCTTCATGTGGATGAGAATCCAACTTGAGCAGCAGCCGAGAAATTCACAAGGGTCGTCTTCAAGGAACCCATTTTGGAGTGAAGAGAGTCCTGATAAAAAACTTGGAACAACAATAAAATCCATTAAAGAAAAATATTTTAGATGGATACATGTGTGATTGATTCCTTTTTCTATCCTTCTTTGATCAATTTATAGGGACCTGACAGGTGGGTAACATTATTAACTTGGTTAAGGATTGACATCGGGTTCACAATTTTTGTTTCGTAGTTTCTTGAAACGTGTGTTATAGTTTAAGAATCACTGCTTCCAGGTGGTTTCCATTGGATTTATTCATGGAACTGGAAACAACTAATAGTTTTTTATCTAAAAATGACCTGCTTTGCAAAGGAAAACATTCGTTAAGTTTGAAAATTACTATACTTAAGAACATGCATTGGTCGAGAGGATGGGAGGTCAGGCTCATTACACCATTTTGGGGGGAATTATTATCTAATATGGGACTCTCTTTATAAATTTAAGATATTTTCATGAATCCTTATTAATTCACCATGTATATCATAGGTTTTCCTTAGAATTTTAAATCACTTATTAACATGTGTAAAATTTATAATCATCCGTATGTATTACAGGTTCTGCATTAATGGATATATCCGTATGTATTTGAGGTTCTCCATCAATGGTATCCTCTCATATACTATTTTGAGATTCTTTTAATCATCGTTATAATGATACTGGGTTTTAATCCACTTAGTGCGGCACTCTGAAATTTATTGTTGTCCAGGGAGATGAAGGTTTGTTTAGATATTGGAATCATACCCATAAAATGGGCTACCTATGTATCCTTATGAAAGAAACCAGAACCCTCATAGATCATTGCCGCTTAATGGGATACACCATACCTTATAAGTTCACGTGACAAGGACCTAACCATAAAATTTAATTTCATGTGGTAACGACATATAAGAGAAAGTTGATTAGTCAAATTTTGGTGTGGGACTTATACCTAAGTATCCCAAGGGACTTGGAAAGAATACAGGTTTCCATGTAAGATTAGAACCTATTGGGAATATGGCCTAAGGAGAACAGGGTTGATTTGAAGTGTTGGGTTTGAACCTCAAGGAGGCTTCCTACGTATCCCATTTGGATGGGAATCAAATCCCACGTAGTTCAATGAGTCTCATAGGAGAGTATAGTTTCATGAGAGAAATGAGTTTGTGCTTACTTCCTCAAAAGGATGCCTTGGTGATTTTGGGGTTTAATTTGGGGATTATTTCTAAAGAGGATTCCCAGCTTAAGGGAATTAGGGTTGGATTCCTGAGGAGGATATCCAATGAGATCGAGCACTGATGAAGGCTTCCTACATATCCCAGTTATGGTGGGAATCAGAGTTCTCATAGTTCATTTATTGTGTTGGGGCTTATGCATGAGAGATTCCCATTTGAGGGGACATGGTTGGGTGAACCCTTTTGGAAGGGCACTCTTTTGAGCTCAGACCTTCAAGCAGGTGTCCTATGTATCCTAGTTTGTATAGGAATAAAAGTTCTCATAGTTCAAGTGGTCCTATGAAAATGTTGTGATCATGACAAATATATAAGCCCATGTGAGTCATACTCAGTGTGAGAAATATAAGGATGTCAAAAATTCAACAAAAGCACCCACACTTTTCCTCCTCCACTGGTTGAAGAGGGTGCACTTACGGAAATGGCGGTGGATGAGGGCGAGGTGACCAGGGAAGAGGGTGAGGTGACGAGCCTTCCCTCTATTCACTTTACATTGGACAAGGGTCCAATGTAAGGAAGGAGTTCAGGTGAAGGAAGTAGAGAGGAGAAATATTTTAACCTCATACTTTAAAGGTTAGGGGATTACACCAGGATGGTAGACCTTTTTGGATCTCGATAGGGGATGGATACTTCTCCTTTTCTTGCATGTAAAAGCAAGTGTGAATCGTACCTTCCCTACCGGAGACATGAGGTTTCAGGTCTTAGAGATGAAAAAGGGAGGATAGAACACAAACCCTAATCCTAAAAACTAAGAACTTACCCACAATGTTCCTGGGAGAAAGGTCCATGTGATTGAAAATATACACACCCACAAACATTCCATGAATCCTGACCCCATTGTAAAACAAATATAAGAAACATATGAATACAGATATACAAACCCAAATAAGAGACACTGATGTGCTTTTACCAAAGTTTTGATAAGTCAGGAGGTTTTGGTGGAGGTATCAACATAATAACTTTCAGAAAAAGGATCCAATGAATAATAATCCTTACCATTAATGGATTTTGTAACACCCCAAGCTTCCACGATACGCTTCTCTTTCAATAATGCAATATCTTGCATTGTACACAAGTTCGAGATTCTAACACACCACGACCAATCAAAATATCCGTTATGAATAGTAATAACCACTTTTTGAATTATAAAAATTTTATGTTTTAAAATTGACTTCATTTTTGGATTCAGAATATCGAAATTAGCCTAAGTTGAATTTTTGGTAATATTCTGAGAACATCCAATTTTCAATGAATAGTGAAAAATACTTAAAAACAACTTTTTTAATCAAAATAATTTATAGTGATAAAATATACTATTGAGTGGTTTTAAAGTATAATAAGAATATAATTTTACCATTTCATCCAATGGTGGTCATTAGAATTAATTTCACTTTGAAATTGGACATAAATAACTGTCAATCTTTTGATTGATATTGTTTCTTAAAAACACGCTATTTGTTTTGACAACGGGAATTAATTATAAAATTAATTGATGTAACTTATATGTTTTTAATTTTTTAAAATATACATCATTTTTGAATTCGAAATATCAATTATAGCTTAGGGTGAATTTTTGGCATTGTTCTGAAAAACTTCAATTTTTGATGAATAGTGAAACCACTAAGTGGTAGTTAAAAAAACTGATTTTTTGTTTAAATGAAACTTTACTGCTTCTATGTATTGAATTTCAAAAATCCAACATACATGGTTGTCATTAGTAAGTAAAATTTGGTTCAATGGGATGAAAATAAGTTTTGGTGAATAGTAACTTTTGAGTTTTATTAACCGTGATTAGAGGTAATTAGGGTAATTTAAGGTAAAAATGATATTATAAGAATATAAAAATATCTTCACACATGTCCTACTCTTATTGGATGAGTCATGGATGACCAAGAAAAACCATGGGACGATTTTTGGGACCCCATGGAGCCACTTGGGTAAGATAATGACATTAATACCTTTTATTTAAAGTAAAAATAAAAATGTCACAACATTGTATTGTTTTACTAAAACAATTTTTATAAGGGGTTATACAAGTTATATTTTTTATTATAAATATTAATTGGAAATATAAAAATATTTCCTACATAATGGTAATTTTTTTATAAAATTTAAACATTAAATAAATAAATTTATTTATGACATATGATGATGCAGCGATTACCTCATTAATGAACGATTTAAATAAATTTAAAATATTAGGTAAAATCTAAGACTTAAACTTGTCAAAAACCAATTTATGGGTGTATTTCAACCTCTTATCACCTTATCTTAGAAATATATAATTGTGGGACCTTTATAATCCGAAAACCATTTTATAATAAAAATAATATTTTCAATCTTTCCAAAAGAGCCCCTCCTCTCCTCTTATAAAAGGCCCCCACCTCTACCACATTATTCACACCTTAAAATCCATTTGGATTGGACAAAATCTACCCAAATACCCTCTATACTTTCTTCCCTTCATCCTAGAAGCCTTAACTTAGTCATAAGGCACTTCAAAATTCCTTTTGGTTCAAACCAAAGGGAGTTACCCAAACTAAAGGTAACGATTTCTCTTAACTTCTTTTCTTTTATTTTACTTCTACAACCCCTAAAATATTTTTATTATTTTAATTTTTAACAACACCAATATCCTAAATATACTTGGATGTTGTTATGATATGTATTATAGCTAAACTTTCACAAACCTCCATCTAATGGTTAAAGAACATAATGTTTCTATGGGTGGCGAATTACCGCCTCATGAAACGATGATTGTTCAATATTCTTTTAACACCTCTCATGGTGTCCATTAAGATGTCACTATATTTATATATGATATATATTATATTTATATTTTCCTTATGCTTATGTATTTTTCATTTATGGAATACCTTTATGATTTCCATTATGGGTAAACGTGATAATTTCATTTTAGGAAGTGCGGACTACCGCCCCCTCAAAGTGATTTGAATCGTTAATGCCATATGTGGGACGTATAAAGGATAGTGTTAATTATATTATATATGATATTATACTAGAATTATTATATAACTTTATATAATTATGATTTAATTCCATTAAATACGAAATAGAAATGAAAGTAGCGTTCATGTGTACGTACGGATTACCGTCTCCATGAACGGTGCATTATGGGTAAACGTGATAATTTCATTTTAGGAAGTGCGGACTACCGCCCCCTAAAAGTTATTTGAATTGTTAATGCCATATGTGGGACGTATAAAGGATAATGTTAATTATATTATATATGATATTATACTGGAATTATAATATACCTTTATATCATTATGATTTCATTCCATTAAATACGAAATAGAAATTAAAGTAGCGTTCATGCGTACATACGACTTACCGTCTCCATGAACGTTTCATTTCATTTCTTACCTCTAAATGTTATTTAATATTATAAATGAATGTATATAATGTATATATATGATATATATGATATCTACATCATGAATATAATTCTAGAGATAATGGATATTTTACCACATAAACAACTTGTAATTATAATAAGTTTATTTTTGACTCAAGTACCAAGGATCGAAAAAACGACCGTTATTAAATTAAATGATTACATAATGTTCATAACATGGTAATAAGTGATGTAAAAGGAATAATTAACTTGAAAAATGTTCTTAAGAGAATATAAATTAACTATATAGTTTATTATTCAGGATATTAAAGAACGATCGAGTCAAGTCGGACACGAGGTAAGGGACTTCGTCTCAATCTCCTTTCATTGAGGCATATTTTGTTTTATACACGACTTTCTTTTATATGGTGAATAAACCCCTTTGACTTTTACTTTTATTCAAAAGTAATCTTTTTATACTAAGTGTTTTACTAAACGACAAAAGGAATGTTTTGTCTTATGTATACGACGACAACGACTTCTCCGCCGCCGTGACTATTATTTGAGTTTCGTCTTCCTCCACAAGCCATAAATTTTTTTAATTGAAAAATAAATACCATATTTTAATTTTCTTTTATTTTGGTATTGAAAATGGGTTTGATAATGTTTCGATTATATCAATGTGTTGAATTGATATCTTGTTATTGAAATGTGGAAATGTCATGTTTCCTCTATGCATGTTTTATGTGATACGATTATGTTATGGTTCTTGGGCATTATTTATGATATGTTTAAACCTTTTCATATAAGGAATAAATTGGACTTAGTAAGTGATGGGTGGAGCCCGCTATAGCTCCTTGATGCATCGATAGGTCTCATGAGATAAACTAGTGTCTTGGAATAAGGCCTTGACAAAATCTTATTTGTAGTCTTGGCACAAGGCTTTGACTATGTGGTTATGATAATATGGCCTTATGAATTCCATCATTATGAAAGTGGTTATTGATATTTCATGTGAATATTCTACTAGTAGAATATCCATGTGAATAATTAAATGGAATTATTTCATTTTATTTTTTCCATGTTATTCTGAAGTTCAAGTTTAAAAAGATTTTGTTTTAGTTATACAATTGTCTTAAATGTTTATGCTTGTTTATGAAAGTTTCTGCTATATTGTTATCATTGCTGAGCATCTGAGCTCACCCCTTTCTATGTTTTATTTTACCAGGATGTGAAGAAATATTTTATGACTGACCTGCAGGGATAGTCTGGGGGGATATGAGTGTGGACTATGGAGACTATGTTGTTATAGTTTTTTCACTTTATGATGTAAGGTAAGACTTATGAATGTATATGGTGTTTCCAAGGATACTAAACTAATAAGTCTTTTGAGACTTGATATTTTTTGATCACGCCAATGTTATGTAATAATGCACTGACTCTGGGTAATTAGGGTCGGGGCATTATATATTTGAGGTGGGATTGATGGCATGTAGGTTGAAGAGAGTAGGTGAATCAAATATGGGTGCCCAAGTTGATACTGGCACGCAAGTATTGGCGCAAAATCAGGCTTGGGATACCTGATATTTACTTAAGTGATGAACAACTTGGATGTTAATACTTGGGAAAGATCTGACTCAAGCCTTCAAGAGTATTCATAGGTATTCCCAAAAATGGGGCACTCAAGTTCCTGTGAGAGGAATAGGTGGCGCACAAGTGTTTATGATTTAGGGAGGTTTGGAGCTTCAGGCATGCAAGTGTTATGTATTTCAACCACTAAAAGCACTTAACTCCTATGATCATCCTTCAATTACTCCCCTTTAGGTGTTAAAGAAATTCATTGAAATTTTTAGAAGACTTGGGTGAAGCACTAGGGTGACCAGAGTAGCAATTAGTCTTCAGGTAAATTTTTCCATACAAATGAAGGCCCCAAGGGTCTATTTAAAGGAAAAATAGGACCCTAGGCGAAAGGAGCTTGGTCGCGCAAGTGGGTTGCACGCCAACTTTGTGGCATGAAATTAGATGCATTTAGGATGGGTGGCGCCCAAGTAGGATTGTGTGACGCTGGTGATTTGACTATACTAGGGTGCCGATTTGAGGACTTATCAAAAATAATTACTTATTTCAGCTCAAACATTGTGGCATGTAGGTTTTTGTGCACAGGTACCTTGGGCACCAATTTAGGGACTTAGCCAGATAATTACTCCATATTATGGGGGTTGATCCCCCACACCCCTAATTTTGATCATTACCGGGCTACGGTCCTAGCCCTTCGAGTCGGTGCCTTTACTACCATCACTGACCCCCAGAAAAAATTCAGAGTCACACCGAAAACATTTTGATCCCAGTTGAATACATTTTCTAGAAAAGTGCATGGAAGAAATTTTATGGTGTCTACACCAACACAAACTATGACTGAGTTGTTGTGAGAGTTACAAAAGCATCATTCACCTATGTTTTTTGAGGATGGTGGCCCCTAGGCTAACGAGTCATGGATAGAGACTATTCTAGAGATATTTTATAACTTACATATGACTTCAAAGAGGAAGATAAATCTCTAAGTTTATATGCTTTAAAGATCTACCAAGCATTGGTGGTATATCTTAAATTAGATAGCTAAAAATTGATACTAGGTGTGCAGGGATATCCAAATTAGATTCTATAACTAATTATTTCTAGAGACACTAAGATAATATATTTCTTAAATGTTTTTTTCACCTAGAAAAATGTACTATACCCATTATGGACTATTAATCTTGATTGAATAAACACTATTATTTTTCATTAATCTTTTCTGGTGATTAGATGTCAAGAGTTAGACGTTCTGAGGATGGGCTTAGGTATTACATCTAATATTAGCTAAATATCATCTGATTGGATACCATTTTTAAAATTTTAATCCATGATCTTATCTATGAGAAAAACTAGGGGGAAGATGATGGTATAGTGCTTGGTATTTTAGATCATAGGTAGGGATGTTCTTCATCCCGAGGTAGGAAGCATAACCTTGAGGGTTCTCTTCAAATTAGTGACAACCAAATTATCTATAATGGTAGTTATATTGTATTTAATTAGTGTGGAAGGTAAGTTCATGTGAATAATTAGTCAGATAGGGACCCAGTTGAGTGTAGAGCCTGTGGACAAATGGGATACCTCCAGATATTTTTCAAAAATTTTATACCAGTGCTCAGTGGGAGAGGATTCACACCAGCACCACTTTATGGAGGAGGATCAGTAAATCTGTTCCAGTGAGGGAGCTGGAGCACTAACGGCCATACAGGTTGAGGAATTGGATGTGGTTGATGAAGCCAGACTTATGATATGTAGCACTAGTGTAGCACACCTAATTAGGGTATCCAGGTTGTAGCTTAGGTTTGAAGATCTATCCAATTACATGCAGTATAGCATATGCATGAGGATCAAAGTCCTGGGACATCTACAATGCGATGTATGATCTTAATATCCTTGAATTTAGTATCTTCTTTATTTGATATAGGTTCTTCGCATTCAATTGTATCTATTTCTATTATGGAATTTATTAACCTCAAAATTAAGTATTTCAGTGGAGTTATGACCCTTAAAACTCCTTTGGGAATATGATTTGAAAGTGTACACCAATGTAAAGAGTAACCCATAGAGATTGGCGGTTACTGCTTCTCATGGAACCTTCTCATCCTTAAGATAACTGATTTTCCATCATTCTTGGGATGGACTGGTGGGATCCCTATAGAGACCATATCAAATATTATCATTGAAGGGTGTTATTTTATCACATGAGGATAGAAACTATGTTTAATAGGGGTGAATTATATATCCAGGATATTAGATATCTAACTGAGCATCATTGGTTGGGTGGAGATTCAACCTAGATTGCTATCATTTTCTCGAAGGATTAGGCAATACTACATGATATTTTCCCCCAGTGGTGGAGTGATTATAGGATGTATTCCCTAACGAATTTTCTATACTACCTCCCAAGATAGAGAAATATTTCACCATTGAGCTCGTTCCAAGAGTATCACCATATCTATTCCTCTATACATGATGAATCCAACCAATCTTCATGAACTAAAGAGAAAGTTAGAGGACCCAAATGACAAGGGGTTTATATGACCTTGTGCCTCTCCTTGGGTTTCACAGATTATTTATGATAAGAATGTGGTTGGGATACTTAGTATTTGTGTGGAATACCAATAGTTAAATCATCTTATGGTTAAGAAGTAGTACCCAATTACACATATAGATGATCTCTCTGACCAACTCAAAGGAGATAAGGTCTTCTCAAAGATTTATTTGAGGTTGGTCTATCATATGGTGTGATTTAAGACTTTGGATACACCATGTACAAATTTTTGTATCAGTTATATATTTTACAAGTATTTAGTAATGTCATTCGGTCTCATGAACACACCATTTATTTTTATGGAATTGATGAATCAGGTTTTTCAATAATATCAGGATTCTTTTTTTAGTGATTTACATGGATGATATCTTAGTGTATTCGTCAAATAGTAATGATAATTCAAAACACCTTGATATCGTATTTAATACACTAAGAGAGAACAATATATATGATAAGATCACAAAATGACACTTCTAGGTTGATAAGGTTTACGTCCGGGGTCACATTATATCAGAATTAGGGGTATATTTATATCTATATAAGGTGAGAGATGTGGTTTCCTAGGAAAAACCCAATAATGTATTTGATATTAAGTATTTCTTTGGACTAGAAGATTACTATTGTTGTTTATTTAGAATTTATCATGCCTTACAGACTCTCTTACATGATTTCCAAAGTGGGGTGTTAAATTCAACTGGTCTAAAGCTTGTGAAAACAACTTTCATGAATTTAAAATAATGAAAACCTCTACAATGATACCGATTATAATAGATCTATAAATAAGTTGTATAATTTATTTTAATGCATCATGAATCATGTTAAGAGAAGTTTTAATGAATAGTGAATGAGTTGTGGCATACGAGTCCCTCCAGTTGAGGCATCACGAGTGTAATTACCTGGTGAATGACCTAGAATTAATAGCTATTGTTCATGACCTATATTTTTGGATACATTATCTATTTGGAGAGTGGATTATGGTTTATAATGACCATAAGAGCCTCAAATATATATCCAAACAACCTAATTTGAACATCAAATAGTGATTATGGGTTGAATTCCTTTAGTATTTTAACTTTGAGATTGCTTATACATCTGGTAAGTGTAATGAAGTTGCTAATGATTTGAGTTGAAAGACTCATAAAAAATTTATTCATAAATCCACTGGTGAATAGATATTGATGAATATTCTTTATGATATGAATCTAGAAGTTTAGGAGTGGCACAAGAAGCCTTTCCTTATGCGATTAGAAATGAACTCATTGCTTATGGATTGACTAAAGAGGAGGAAAATTTCTAATCCTAAAGGATTAGTCCTGAAGGAAATAGTTTTTATTTAGGACCCCCACAACCTGATTGAGTGGTTTATATGGATGAGATCCTACATATTCATGGGCGTGTTTGGGTTCCTATAGAGACATGACAAGAACTAATATAATAATATCATTCTTCTAGTTGGATATTACATATTAGACTCACCAAGATGTACCATGACTTGTTCCTCTAGTATTCATGGTTGGGGAATAAAAGGGAGATAACATGTTTTTTTACTCAGTGTTCCACATATCAGTAGATGAGGGAATAAAAAAATGTCCTATAGTCTTATACATCTATCAAACATTAAAAATTTTAAATGGGATGATGTCACTATGGATTTTTTGATGAGTTTACCAAAAATCCCATCAAGGCAGTGATATTGTATGGGTGATCATGGAAAGACCTAAAGTGATCTCCCATTTATTTCCTATCTAGAAGACCGTATCAGTGGAAGAAATTGGAAGATTTTACATCTGTTAGATTATATTACTTAATCATGTCACATAGACCATGATATTAGATAGGGTACTTGTTTCAAATTTTAGTTCTAGTAGTGGTTGTAGAAGTCTCTCGGTTCACAGGTCCTTCTAAGAACATCCTATCACCCATAGACTAATGCTCTATATGAGCATACTATAAAGGTTATAGATGACATTATCCAAGAATTCATCCTTTATTTTGGAGGTTTTAGTAGAAACATTTAGCTTTAACTAAATTCACTTATAATAACATATTTCAAGAAACTATATATATGGATCCTTATGTGGATCCATATTGTATTCCATGCTGATCACCTTAGTACTGGTTAGAGGTAGGAGTGGAGATGCTACTAAGACCATGAATTGTTGAGAATACATTATAGTAGGTAAAAATTATCAGGAAGCGAATAGAAATAACTAAATCTAGGAAGAAGTATTGTGTCAAACATATTCACCAACCTCAAGAGTTTTAGGTGAGAGATTAGGTTTTCGTGTGTTTTTTCCTAGACTAGGACCTCAACGAATTCAAAATCAAGGTAATTTATTACCTAGATTTTTCAAACCTTTTGATATTTTGAAGAGGATAAGAATATTGAATTATCATATTTCTCTTCCCTAGAGATATTAGGCTATGAATGATTTCTTTAATGTCTCTCAATTGTGTCATACTATTCATACCCATCCCATTCCCTTCATCCTAATAAGGTTGAGTTGGATTTTGATGCTTCTTTTGAGGAATTTCTTGTTTTTATTTTTGATCGTACCATAAAATATCTTAGAGGTAGGACAATCAATATTATTTGGGTGATTTGGTAGCATGAATTTTCATAAGAAGATACTTGGGAGTGAGATTCTAATAAATGTGCTAAGTTTCCAAAGTTATTCTCAAAGTCAGACTAGCCACCCTTACAAGGGAAACTTGGGGGATGGTTGTTTTGAAGAGGGGAGGTTATATGATTTTGGTTTTTATCTGAGGTATGCATCCTTTTAATTTTGATTTAAACATTTCTTTTTTACCATAATGTATGTAAATAAGAGGGTTATATATATTTTAGGAGAATTAATTCTAGTTTTGGAGCTTAGAGCTCTGGTTATTGATGAAATAGACCGAGGTCAACAGTTGGTGCACAGTTAGTAGTAACCATGTGAATCAACCATGCAGCCCAGTAAATGGAGGTGCACAGTTAGGGAAACCAGGAAACAAGGAATGCATGGACATTTTAATTCTACAAAAACTAAAAAAGAACTCACATAGTTTGTGCATGGGTTTTCTAATCCTACAACTTGTCCATGTAATGTGTGGGATTCCAAACATTGGAGACTACATGGGTAGCACTTTATTTATCCATCCATGATTCCAAACTATGAGACCCTTTGAAAATGAGAATTTTACCATTTTTACTCTAACCCTTTAACATAATTTAATCCTTTATTCTTCTTAATTTCATGAATAACATCCCATTGGAAGCTCTATTCCCCTCCCTCACTTAGTCATTGAGATACACCTTCATATGGACTCAGAATCAAACATTTTTTTCATGTTTGATCACACTTGTTATGTATTTGATTCCTCTAACTTATTTTCCTTGTTTAAATTTAATTTGTTGATGGTATCTTCATACAGTATCACATGACCTATTTATATGGTGTTTGTCTGGTTTGTCTGATTTCTTTCATTCTAGATTGAATCAGAGGCCTCTATTGGATGAGGTTTTAACTACCGATATGACATAGGTGGTATATAACTTTTTCATCAATGTCTCATAATTTATAAATTGTTACCATTGTGCCGTATGTCGTACCATTTATGTATTTCTCCTTAAATATGAAACTCTTTAAATTAATTGTGTAGACCATGACCTAGACCGTTTGTAAGACCCTTTGACATTGTAGGAGGTTGATACATCAACATGAAATGATCCTTTGGACATGTATTTTTATACTACCTTGTTGAACATTTTTGGTAATTAGTCAAAAAACTACTTGGTTGTGTTTATATTGTATCTTGATAAAGATAAAGTGTAAATTGATTTAATGAATTTTAAGTTGATTAGAAATATCACTAGACCCCCTTTTGGAAAGGGTAAGTGAATTTAAAAATGGAACTAAATGTAAAATGGAAAGTATCCTTTATTTGGATATTTTATCACTTTTGAGTGAATGGAATAATTTACATGAATATTAATGAATTTTAAATTTTCATGGATATTACATAGCCTATAGTCACTTATTATATGTAAGGTTCCTACTGTTATATACCTTTCTTTTTTTAAAGGGGTGTACTAACTTGATCTAACCATGGATTCATAAGGGAATGGATTAAGAACTAAAAGGACTCCACCCTAATTCATCTATGTGAATTCTAAGTGAGATAACACACTATTGTATAGTCAATGTTTTATATACATAAATTACTTAGTGTTTCACAGATTATTCACTTGCATACTATAAAATTAGAATGCCTTGGATGATATCCTTGGATTTATCTTGATATCATTTGACCCAAGACAGATTTTATTATCTCCTTGGTCTCCATTTATTTCTATATTGGGATTAATTTAGAATTTCTCCATGGATTTAGTTAGAAAACTTTCTAGGGGAAATCCATGGGTTACCCCTTGGATTACCCTTAGACCCATATATTTAGACTGCATAGTAATTTATTTTAAGATAGATTTTCTTTATAAGGATACAAATTCCATGGTTTCTATTTAGGTCCCAAATTATAATTATTATTACATGTACACCTTGATTATATTTCTTTATACCCTGACCAAATTAATGATCACCTGCTCAAAGACACATGGCATATGATGAATCAGGTATGGTCGACTAGGAATCCCATTAGGATCCGAAGCATGATATGGGTTATATTTATATTTCTACTTTATTTTTGATATATCTATAGGCTCTTAATTATTATATCCATAGAATGGATTCTTTATATACACCATTGGTTATTTCCCACTAAGTTTTACTCACACCCTATTTGGGAAATCGATTGGTACCGAGCTAGACATCTTGGATGCATGCAAGGATAAAGAAAGTGTTTTACTATGGATGCCTGATATATATTAAGATTTGATCATGGTAATAGATGATTGAGCCATTTATATAGATGATCATGGGACTAATTTTGGTTTTTTGTTAATTTTTTACATGTATTGTATTATACGCTTGCTGTCATCTACACCCTATTTTTCTTTTTTTTATATAGAATTAGGACCAAATTTTTTTTGTATATGATACTACACAGTGTTTATGATATATTTATATTTATAAAATTATAACATTCACCATTTAATCATTATATTATTACCACTTCTAATTTATCTATTATTCACCACTGTTCCACTTAGATAAAAGGGGGTATAGTCTTCTTACTGCACCACCATAGACCCTTACTGCTAGTTAGAAACCACTAGCGTATGAGGAGGTGCACTTGGGGATATGTGTAAATTTGGTTAGCTTACTTGTCAGTGAACTAGGATCTAGATATCACATACCTTCACCACATTCAATTGTTAATGAGTACTTGAAAACCTTTTATGTCACACCTCATTCATCACAAATGTTATTATGGAAAATCCTATTTTAGATCTACATGGGGTTGGATTTATTTATTTATATGACATGTATAAATTCAGAAAACCATTATATTGGGCTCATAAATATTTCTCATATATAATTTCATCAATTTTCACACCAGTAACTTAATTTTCAATTGACAATGAATCCCATATCATTCACTTTTAGTAAATAACATCCTTTTATAAAACCACACATGACATGATTCTTGTTCCCATTGGATGTATAGTAATTTATTAAAACCTTGTATCTAATATATCTCTAATCCTATATCTAAAAAGTCCCCCTTGGGAACGTTCAGATTCAAATTGGGATCATGGTACATGTTATAAGAGAATAAGATAAACAATACACACATATAAGTTGTATAATATCAAACAATAAATAACTAGTTCACATGAGCTATAAAACCCTAAAAAAGTATACTATTCCACTTTTAAGAGTATTAAAAGAGGTATAACACATGTCCTACAAAAATAAAAAAAAAATTATTCTAATAAAAATAAAAATCACACTTATTAATCTACCCCAACATGGCTTAGGTAAATATTATTATATAAATAAATTTGGCTTTAATCCGGTAGGACCAAAACATTTACCTAGAATAATTTAAGATATTATCACTATGTCTATAAATATAGAATAAAATTAGACTATATATCAATTTATTCTATTACTACTGTTATACCATCATAAAATACACAAATGACCCCTTCATATGAATCCACAATCATAAAAATCTTGCCTTAGTATTTCATTTCATGGTTCACAATCCTTATTATATAATGTTAAACTACATGGAATTGTACCCCCAGTTACAAAATCCTAAACTAATAAACATGATAGTTTGAGTTTTATAAACTCACAGTATAAATTCTATGTAGTCCATGTGGTATGACTTAAAACTAGAAATTAATAGTAGCCATAACAACTAGACATTAAATTACAATAAAAGTGACATAACACATGTTATAAATAATAGATTGGAAGAGTAACTCTATGAATCCGGTGAGTTATTACTATATAACCCTTCACTATATGGATTATAAAAGTTTTTAAAAATAAATATGAAACATGAATAAATATTTTAGGACCAAAACATAGTCCTTTCTTAAGTCAATCTATGATCATCACACCCTTGGGTCTAATAATAATTTATAGAAAACCATTTTGTACTCTCTAATAATTTATGAATGCTAGAAAATAAATTCAATTGAATGTTACCCCTTTAAATTTTGGAGTTACTTTATCTATAAAGTGTTCCTACCTTCACTTTGAGGTTTTTCACAATACAAATTTTCCCTAATTTGAAAATATATACAACAAAATTGAAATTTTCATAAGATATGTAGTGACACACATTCTCTTAATAGAGAAATAATCATATCCTATATACCTTTATATATATATATATGATATAGCTAATTAGTGACCAAAACATATCCCACTGTCCATCATAATAAAACAATCAAGGGTTATCCAAATCATATTTTCATTCAAATTCAAGTTTTCATTTACACATTTTATTTTACATCGATTCATTTTCCATTTATATTATTTTAATTATGTTAGTATATAATCCTCATCATTTTGACATTTTCATTAGGTGAATAGTCTTATCTTTAACTAAAATTGTAATATATAGTAATTTTAATTCCTCATTATAATCATTTCATTTCTATACAACACAATAACATCCCAAATTCAATATTTCATTACCATAGGGGTCTCAACACATTCTAAAATATTAAATCTTAAATATACTTTAATATATGTATTACTAATTTAAAATATACCTTTCAAACCATTCAATATCATATCCAATTTAACACCTTGCAATTCCTAGTGATAGTACATAAACCCCCTATAGAGACCACATATACCCATCTAAGAAATATACGTAAAAGGAAAGCCTTTCATAAATCAATAGTCTCCTTTCCAGAACATCATGGAATCCATGTCTTGAATATGGTCAATAACCATCCACTACTTTCCTATATTTTATATGAAATTATGGTAATAGACCTATGTTTTTAACATTATAAATAATCAACAAAATACCCCTTTTCCTCATATTTCCACAACTCTAATTTCTTGAATTATAATCCATGATATACCTTTTCCACAACCATATGTTCACATTGATTTAATTTTTTTTGACGTCACATTCTTACTCATTATGAACTATATTAGGGATAATTGATATATAGAGATACATGTAAATTAATTCCTTGAAAAATATTTAGATATGTAGTAATAAAAAATACACTATCCATCCGAAGAATGATAATGTACCACTGCTATTCGTTCTTATATCAGTGTGTGATAGTGTGATAAGAAATGAATAAATCAAGAAAGTAATTTAATTGATTCATAAAGGAAGTGGGATCATCTATATATTAGAGTATGTACCGTGGAATTATATATAAAAAATGAAACAATTATCATATTTTTAAGAGGTGAAAAAACATAACGGGGATTTCTCAGTTGAATACTCTAGACCATCCATTTATTACTATGATGTCTTAGTAGGCTCTCATAGCTTAGTAAATAATAAATCATTAGCTTCTTAATTAGATTAATATTCATTAATCCTTATAGTAGTTTCATATTACCCATTTTATTCTTTCTTATATATTGTTAGCACCTCATAAAGATCTCCTCAATGTCCACTAGTTATTATATATATTGATTTGCAGAACTATATTCTTAGTTAAAGGAGTCTCATATTTAAATTTCTCATACATATAGCGAGGTTTATTATTAATGAATGTCTCTTATTAATTAAGAATTATATAAAAATATTTTTCCTTGATAATGTTCACCACCCATGAATCCATTTATTGTTACACTATAATTAAATCATTTATTATTGTATGAATGGTATATTAGTTGAACACTTTGACACCCAGGTAATTAAATAGGTGGTATATATGAATCATCAAACCACTCATATCATGAAATGTTTATTTGGTAATCAAATGCTTGATGTTATTCTATTCTCTCTATTGAATCACCAGATATTACAAAAAAAATTGAAGAACCAATTCAACCATCCCTTAAGTGATTTACTCATATTTTTATACCCAAATTCTCAAAGTGGTTAAATAATTACTCTATGTCTTATTGAGGGTGGTGTTGGGGATTCACTAGGTTCTGATAGTCTTTCTTATACCTACTCTGTGTTTTTGGGTCACTTAACCATAATATTATAACATTACATGAACCAATACATGAGTCAAAATATTAATTTTAACAACTTTTATTTTTTTAATTCTATCATTTAAATATTTATTTATATATCTATAGATATTTCCTCGGAGTTTTTGTAGTGTTTTGGGTATCATAGTACCGTAAAATTAATATATTAAAAATATTAAATCGTGCACATGAATCATTTTAGATAAGATGATTTTACCATTATTCGGGACCTTGTATGGAAAATATGAGACTTTGGATGGTTCCAAAGTGCGTGACTTACCAAATACATGACATACTTTTGGCTGGCGTCAAATGTTCTATTGAAGGAAGTTGTTGGTGAGTGCATTAAATAAAGTATATGATAATTTTTTTTATTTAATGTACAAAATAAAATTCACTCTATATTGATAAATTTTTATGCCTCCAAGGTTAGATAAATATTCCAGAGAGATTAGAGAGGAGTAGGGGTGACACTATTTTCATTGATAAACACTAATAATAGAACATTTATGAAATAACCAAGGATATTCATAGGAAAAATGTTGAACTCATTTGATTTTTGAAAATCATCCCTAGAGAATGTGTTACTAAACAAAAATTTGTTCTCTAGGTAGGTATTTTTTGTTTTCATCATTCCATTACTTGTTATTTTCTATATTGAAATTGGGATATGAAATCTACGTTAATTAACAATCTCAGGTTGGTTGTTTTATAATTATTTTATTCTTTTATTATTCATCAAATATAATTTTGAAATTACTATCCTTTAACCCAATATTATCCTCCAACTATTATTATTATTTTTTACTCTCTATTAAATCCTTCCTCCCTCTTTAGTGTGAACTAGAGGAGCCGCTGTCCCATGTAGTGTCTGATAATATATAATGATGACTGTGGGTATTGGCATGTAAAAACAAAAAGAGGTGTCTCAACCAATAAAAAAGGGTAGTGTATATAGGGTTGTGAAATGGGGTGGTGGTAGAAGTAGAGGGTAGCATAGTTAGTTCAAGAGAGAAGACCTAAGAGACCAGGGATGACCAGTTGTGATGGAAGTCGATGTGTTGTCAGAGAAGATGGTCATGATGGATGTTTTAACTGGAGGTGGACTCGATGGTCATCAAGGATTATATTACTTAAAATTATACAAACCTATGTGTGATTGGAGAGAGTATATAAGGGGATGGGTATAATTATTATTTTTAATTTTATTAGTATAATAATAGATAAGGGACTTTTTCATTGACCATGTGTAAGGGTAATGTTGTGTGAGGATATAGGGAACATGAAATGATTTTCCTTCATACTCATATACATATATATTTTTATAATAATAATCATGAAGATGATAATAATAATAATAATAATATTATTATTGTTATTATTATTTTTAAATTTGTTTCAATTGGATCCTTTCTATGGGATATCAGATTAATGAACTGTGTATGAAATCATGAACCTGACATTGAGATAGATGAATCAAGACTAATATTAGGTACTTAAATACAACTCATGGAATGGAACCTGAGTCCATTCAAGTGTTCCTCTTATCCGTGCAATGATTAAATGAATTTTTTCATTGGGTACCCATTTTTGGAAAGTAAATAGTCTATCCAGTGTTTTTTCTGTATAAATTTCTAAGACATGATCCTCTTTTCCATTCATAGATTTTTGTGATGAAATATTGGTAGGTTTATGTTTTATCCCATAATACATATTTCAAGATAATGTGTGTTCACCAAGAATTTACCAGATTCATATTTGGACATGTGAGTAGTCTATTCGAATTATATTTTGATGTAGGACATAATGGTCACTTATGTTTTGGCATCATAGATATAATTTGAGGTGAAATGAGTAGGGAAAATCTTTAACCGATGCTCAACCATTGTAATTGATTAGGTTTTATCATTAAAGAGATGTTAGGGTCGGTACTCCCATATCACACAAGGACATGGACCCCCATACCCTATATATAGGTAGAGTTGGTACTCACCCACATCACAGAGTGTGAAATATCTCTATATATGAAGTAAAAATTTCACATCAACAAGTTATAATGGGGGAGGGTCCTCCGCTGGAGTATTACTCCCTTTAATTTTGAGAAAAATGGAGATGAGTAGGCCCTACACCCTGATTCTTGTGAGTTTTTACATGGTTCTTGGAATTAGAGGTAGTAACTTTAGGATTTGCGAGATAACTGATCATTCATTAATGTCCGCAAAGACAACTATCTCCTTCCTCTCTTCATCTAGGTTTCTTTACGATCATATTTGATGTTGGTTCTCTTTACCCTCTTTCCTTATGGGTTGATCCAGCTATATTTTTTATATTTATTCCCTTCTAGTTTTCATGGAATCTTGTTGGTTAGGTACATACTCACCCCTACATGGGATTTTACCATATAAATTTTCTTTTATGATGAAAAAATATAGATTTTTGATGGCTATGGTGGACCTAGTATTGGTGGAGCTTAGATATACATGGTGGAACTGACCTTGTTTGGTGGCTAGACTCTAGGATCTTGAGTGAATACCTCTCATATATTCCCTTTAAAGTTTCTATCAGATTGGGTTCCCCATGTATCTCTAGTTTGGTGTGTATTTGTCATCTGATACTCTTGTTTTACCTAACTATCCTTTTATATGCATCCTATAGGTTCTTGCATTTATTTTTTACTCTATAGAGACTAACGTTTGATTATTTATCTACACTATTTCATGGATCTTTTGTATACATGTGTACTCATAATTTAAGCTATGTCCTCCCATTTCAGTGTTATAAATACCCGACTCTTGTCACCATCTCTTGGACTATTGGAGAAAGACTTGAGGAGTTACTCTTGGCATACTATTGACTGAGGTGGGGTCCCAGTGGGATGGGTTGTGATATAGTGGAATCAATGGAGGAACCCAGAAAGATGTGCGGTCAGACTAAATGGGTTGAGATGTAGGTACTACAATGAGGAATTTGTGCTCTAAAGGTTGGGGTGGGGAGGTCAACGTAACACCCAAGAATATTAAAGGGTTAAAAGGATAAATGTTACCACCCATATCAAAAGGCACACATCTCTTTTCTTGATCCTACTTAATTATAAGTCCAAAGTTAATAGGTTTGGTCTAGAGTAGTTGGTAGAATGAGTTTCCTCTTAATATATTTCTCATGGTGTGTGTGAGTGAGTTAAAGGCATAATAGAAAGAGCTTCTGTTGTAAAATGGGGATATCTATTAGTCTAATAGCCTATTTAGGATTGTGGTTGGGCCTTAGGGAGGGAAAACATGTTTTTTTGGGGAAACCAATGTGACTATGAGGCCCAGTTTTTAGATTTAAATCAAATGTGGTTCTATCTTAGGTTATATTTTTGAAGTTATATATGTTGTGAGGAATGGTTTGAGAAATTAGGTAAACAGTGTTGGATTTTCTTGAGTTTTCCTCCCAGTCTAGGGAACCTAGATATGGTCTGATGACCAACATATCCATACATTAGGAATCCGACTACCTAATTATTTTCACAGAATAATGAGGAACTGATTGAGATGAAACCAATGGTACATTAATCATATAGGATTGGGTATTTTTAATTCCATGTCCTCCTTGATTCAGGTCCTCAGATATGCTCTTTGACTATGGTACATCTTGATAATTTTAAAAATGTATCCATAATGAAACCCAGATAAGAATACAATATAGGATCATGATGATGACTATTTTATTGATTAGAAATTAGTGTACATACTTATTATCAAGTTGTTCCTTATAGGCAAGAATATATAATTTCTTCCACCTAATGAGTAGTGAATGGACCCCACCTCATGTGGTCTAGGCGGATGATCACATTCATGTTGAGAAGATAATGGGTAAGGATGATGATTCATATAGGCTTAAAAATATTTCATGACATTTATTGATAAATACTTCTATGGTTTCACAGTGACTTAGACCCTCAGTCAGTGGAGGATTGGCTCGAGGTAGTGGTATGAGTTTTTTCAGCTTGTGAAGACCCTGAACAATAAGATGGTTACACTTTTAGCAAGTCTTATTCATGAAGTATAAGAGTGCCAGTGGGGTTTTTCCATTCAAATACATAATTATGTTTCCATATATTGGGATATATACAATTATGTCTTCAAATATTATTACTTTTTAGCAACCCCATATGAAAATGAGGTTTAGCTAGAGGTGATTTTTTAGATTTTCCACCTTGTATGGGACTACTCCTAGTTAGATGATGGTCTTGAAAACATGAATAATTTAGGTAAACAAAATTCGTTTAGGAATGAATATATTATTTATTTGTGATGTGGATTTTAACATGAATGGAATAGGGACACTTCCCCCATGATGACACATTCTCTTATGATGTGATTTAAAGCTATGCAGGCGAGTTAGTGCCACCCAAAGTGGATAATGTTGATGTGTGGTGGACAAGTTATTTTGATTTATATATTTTAGTTTATCTTATATGTGATAAGGTCTATGTGTGAACACTATTCATAGGGAACTAGTAGGTAATAATAAGGATAGATCCAGCTAGTGGAGGCTTAAATCCTGAAGGCACATGGGGTGATCTGAGGTATGACCCATTAATTCTCTACTTAAACTGTAGTTATAATTGACACATGAATCAGTCACTCCTTCCTTATCGTATTCCTTGTTTAAGACTAGGATATAAAATTTAATCCTTTAACTTGAACCTTGTATCTATATACTCATACTAATGAAATTTCAATGACCGAACATCAATTCTAGAAGATTGATTCAACTCTTGGAGGAGAGATATTCTCAAGGGATCTTTCCATAGTGGTAATGAGACACTATGAAGTTATTCAATGTGTCTAAGTGGTTGGGATGAGTTTTTCACTTCATTAGTGGTATATAATATTAGGAAGATTAATCTAGGATCATATTTAGGATGAAATAACTTCATTCTCATTAGTTGGATAGTATAACCCTTCGAGTGGTAGAATTTACGAGAAGGGTTCTAAAAACCCACTATGTTCCCCTGGGTGGATCCAATGTTGTTTTATAAGATGGAAGAAGGGATATTGGGGATATTATCTAACTATGATAATTTAAATCAGGTGATTATGAAGAACAAGTACCATTTTCCAAGAATATATGATCTATTTGACAAGCTGAAATGTACAAGTTGGTTCTCAAAGTTTGATCTCAGGTCTAGCTATCACCAATTGCAGGTTTATGAGGAAGATATC
The DNA here is from genome assembly GCA_963277665.1 of Viscum album. Lineage (NCBI taxonomy): Eukaryota > Viridiplantae > Streptophyta > Magnoliopsida > Santalales > Viscaceae > Viscum > Viscum album. The sequence goes on along the minus strand of OY728143.1, from coordinate 1,846,426,916 downwards.
CCAAATATGAAATTTTATACCACTATAATCATTATGATTACTAAGTGATGAATTATGGTGTGACGAATGACTGTTCCATGTTTATAGGACTTTTGAATCTAATCATCCAACCCCTCTTGGTTCCGTTCATGGTAGTATTTACCAATGACATTATTGTATATTCTTGATTTAGAAGATGATCAGAGAGAGAACTTGAGGATGGTCCTAGACTTACTTTGGGATAAATATCTATATGGTAAGTCCTTGAAGTTCCAATTTTAGATTAAATAAGTAAACTTTGTGGGGAATTTCATTTCTAGTTCTAGAGTAGTTATTGTCCACTCGATGAAAGAGGAATTGTGATTTTGGTAACCACCCAAGAGTGTGGCCAAGGTGCAGAGTATTCTTGTATAGGTGGGGTAATATTAGAAGTTTGTGTTATAATTTTATAATATTTCATCATTTTTAACTACCTTGACATGGAAAGAGTACCCGTTTACATAGACTGATCAGTTCCAAATCCTTCGAGGAGATAATTCATAGCTCGATTAATGCTTATGTGTAAGACTTATAGAGGGATAAATCGAATGGATAGTGTTTTTTGATACATTGAGAGCGAGGCTCAGATACATGTTGATGAAAATATGGGAAGTGGTTACCTATGGATCTAGGAAATTAATACCCCATGAGAATAACTACCTGACTCCCAACTTGGTTTTGGTAGCAGGAGTATTCCTCTTGAAGTTGTGGAGGTGTTATCTTCTAGGTGAGCATTTTATTATTTTCTTAGACAACTAAAATTTCATATACATATCTATACATAGTTAAATCATCCCAAGATAAAGGAATTGGTTAGAGTTCCTATGTGACTATGAATTTAAGATAATCTATAATATAATGAAGGTAAACATGGTGTAATATTCCCTTAACAAGAAATCCCGTACTAATTTGGTGGAGGAGATGACAACGTAGTTGGCCTAATTACAGTTGGCCCTGATGGAGGAGAGGGGTGTAGCTTATCTTTAGTTGATTTTGGGGACTCCAATTCCTAATTATTATGTAAGGGAGGGTTAGTTTTGAAAATTACACTATGAATTTCTATGAAACTAGATATCCTTAGGAGATGCACTATATGAGTTTTCTGAAGGTGTGGAGAACATCAACCTTTTCTAGGGATGGATGGTAGTTTCAGTTATGTTGAATGAGGATATTTTGAGGGAGTTTCCTACCCCCCCCACTTTACAACATATAAAAGAGTGTTAAATATATACATGTACCATTGGTGATAGTTTTGATAGGATGGAATGGGGTTTAATGTTGTTGAGTTCGTTTCTTGATGCCTCACAAGTAAGTAGGTAAAGGCTAGAAATCATGTTCTATAACATTAGAATAAACCTCTTGGGTTTTCTAAATGGAATTGGGATAGAATATAGATAGATTTTTGTGAAGGTGATTCCACATACATTTAGATTCTATGAAACTAAATGTGTTATTTTTAACCGACTTACAAAGATTCCGCACTTCTTTTCCATATGAGGATAGAGATCAGTTGGGAGTTTGAAGAATTTGTACATGGAAAAGATCATATAGATTTATGGGATACCCAAAAAAGATAATCTTTAACAATAATGATTAGTATAAATCATATTTATGGACATGTTTTTAGGGTCCTTCAAGGCCTAGTTATGGATGAGCACAAAATTTCACTCTAGGTGGATGGAAAATCTCAGTGGACCATCTATGATCTTAAAGGAAGTATGAGATCATGCATGTTGGTTTTCAGATAGAGTTGGGAGGATCATTTACCATTATTTTATAATAGTATCTATCACACCACAATTAGCATGGAACCATTTGAGGCACTATACGAGGGACTTTGTAGGTCACCCTTCTGCTGGAATGAGGTTAGAGAGAAGTCTCCCGTTGGTCTTGGACATGTGTAGGAAACATCCAAGAAGGGTTGAAGTGATCCATGAGTGTTTTTGGATAACTTAGTATTGATAAAAATCTTATGCAGACTGAAACTATAGACCTTTTTAGTTTGATCATGGATACCATGTCTTGTTTAGAGTGTCCCCACACATAGGATTTTGGAGTTTTGGTCAAAAAATAAGCTCTCCCCAAGGCATATTGAGCCATTTTTGATCCTATAGAGGGTTGGTGAGATTGTTTACCACTTGAACATACCCCCAAAGATATACCGAGTTCATGAAATCTTCCATTTTTTATAGATTATTAGATACATGTGTGACCGGTCACATATTATTTATCTAGGAAAGACGAACATTGAGGATATATTTACCTTTTTGGAATACCTAGTGGAAATCAATGATCAACAAGAGATGATATTTAATGGAATGAACATTCATCTAATTTTATTTATTTTGTAGCATAAGAATTTATAGAATAGATCCTAGGATTATGAGATCTAGATATATGATTAGTACCTTCACATTTTTGTGTAGATTGTGTTTTTAGGGTGAAAATACCTGAATATGGGGATAATTTAATAACTTAATTTTTTAAATTAAATATTTATGATATTTATTTACGTATCTATAGATTTTTTCTTTTAGTGGGTGTTGTGTTTAGGGTATTGTAGGACCCAAAAATTAATATGTTAAAAATATTAAATATATTAAAGAACACTACACATCTCTTAGGAATAGATGGATTTCCCAATGATAGAGACATAATATTGAAAATCTAAGACTATGGTTAGTTATGGAACTTGGGATTTAACCTATGCGTGATATATGTTCAATCATTGTTAGACATTCTGTTGAAGGAAATCTTTGGATGGTGCATTAAATAAAATAGATGATATATTTATTTTATTTTATTAAATGTCCAAAACCTAATTTAATTTCTATAAATATGTTTTTTGGATCCAGGGTTAACCATATAACCCTGAGATATTAGATATTAGGAGGAGGGAATTCACCATTAGCGTTGAATAACTTAGATCATAGATCAATGATGAATGAATCAAGAATATTCATGTGATGAATGACAGACACAATGGATTTTCTAACATCATCGCTAGTGAATGTTCTCTTCACTAAGGATCCATTATCGAGGTAGTAATTTTCTTATTTTCATAGTTATGTTACATGTGATTTTATATATTGAAACTGGGAGATGAAATCTAAATTCTTTAAAAAACTTGAGTTGTATTTTTGTTATTTATTTCATTATTTTATTATTCATAAAACATAGTTATGAAATTATTATACATGAACACAATATTACCCTCCCTATCTCATTATTATATTTCCCTATCTACCTTTTCTCTAAATAATATATCCTTCCCCCCTCATTAGTGTAAACTATAGAATCCACCAACCCTTTTGGTGGCTAACAACATCAAATGATGACCACGGGTCGTGGTGCATATCAACTATGAGAGGGGGATGAACTGATAGACATATGGTGATGTAGATAAGGATATTATGTATGGGGGTGGGTAGTGGTGGGGGGGGGGTAATTGGATGGTGTTGTGAGGGAGGAGATTTAAGAAATATAAGGAGACTGGTTGTGACAAAAGTTGGTGTGGTGTTGAAGAAGATGGTTGTGATAGTGGTTGGAATTGGTGGTGGCATCAATGGTTGTCATGTTGTACAATCCATGAAATTCTCCTACTCAATGCATGATTGGAGAGAGGATATTAGTGTGTGTGTGTAATTATTTTGTTTTTTTTATTTTATTAGTATAATAATTGATAAGTAGACCCAGTGTTAACTAAGTGTAAGGGGAATGCTGTGTGAGGTTGTAGGTCACATGAAATTATTTTCCTTACTATCCATACCCTTTTATATTTTTATAATAATAATAATTTTTTTCAAACTTTGTTTAGGTTGGATATTTACACTGGGATATTAGATTGACAAACTGTATACAACATCGTGACTTTGACATTGGGATATGTGATTCAAGACCAATATTATGTACTCAAATGGGATCATGGCATGAAACCTGATTCCTCTCATGTGCACCTCTCATATATGAATCAATGAAATACATTGTTTTCACCATATGTCCATTTTTGGAAAGTAAATATTCTATTCTATGTTTCTTTCTATGTAGACTGATATGACATGATATGTTTGGACATTCATGTCTATTAACAATGATATATTGGAATGTTTATGTTTTAATCTATAAGATTGATGATGAACCCATGTGTGTTCAACAAGCATTTATCAGATTTATATTTGGACATGTGAGTAGTATATTCATGGAATATTTCTACATATAATGAAATTGTGGCCTATTATTTATCATTAGAGATATGGTGTGACATGACATGAGTAAGATTCTTCTTTCAGCAATGCTTAGCCAATGACATTGATCGGTTTTTTGATTAGAGAAATTATGACATTGGTACCCTTGTGTCTCACTAGGGACCAGGTTCCCCATACCGTATAAATAGGTAGTGTCAGTAATCCACTAAATTATAGAGGGAATGTGTCCTATATATATATATTTAGTTTCAATCTCCTATCATGATGATTCATCAGGGAGTGGCTCCTCAACTGGAGTAGTACTCCCTTGAATATGGAGTGAAATGGCGAGGAGTGGGACCTCCACCCCGATTTATTTGAGGTTACCTATGGTTTATGGCATCATAGGTAATAACTTTAAGATCTATAGGATAAATTATCATTCTTAACTAGCTATAAAGACAGAGATCCCCTTCCTCTCTTTGTTTGGGTTTCTTTATGAGAATATATTATTTTGGGTTTCCAAATCCTATTTTCTTATGGTATGATCCAACTATGTTTATTTTGTTACTTCTATGGAATCCCACATTTTTTATTACATAACATTACATAATATTTTACAAATAGAGGATCTTTTAAAGTTTACTATTATGGAAATAAGGTACATAATACATGAAAACATAAAACATTATTCAATTCAAAGTGAAAGGATTATTCAACGTTCATCCTATGTATATATATGGAATCTCATAACCTGAGGACATACATCAAAATAAAGGGTGAGAATAATGCCTAGTAAGGGAAAATACGGGAAACCATTTACATGTGAATTATGGGATATCAATAAAAACATGATGATTTTTTATAAAGGAATGAGAAATAGGAATATCATAAGAATAATGACTTGAATAATAACTTTAAAATGTTTCTATGACATTTAGATATTCATAATCATATCACTAAGGTCCATCCCCAAGGTTTTATAAAAATTACCAAGGTTATTCACCATGGTATGCTAAAACTTTTCATCTGTAGAGATTAATTTCTTTACCCAATGCATTGGAGAGCTGACAGGGCACACCCTTAATATGTATTTATTTTCATGTGATCCACATATAATATAATAAAAAATTTCATAATAACCTATATAGAATAAATGAAATGGGTTTCATATCAAAATTATCGTGTTTTAAAAAGTGTATAAATATAAGACCTTTATGTTATTTATAACCCACATAAAAGAAAATAACGGTTTAGTGTATGTCAATTATAGAATAAAATTAATAATTTTTATGTCTTTATTAATACCCAGAGAAATTAATTAGTTTTGGTTATTCATAAAAATAAAATAAAATAATTTCTTGAGAAAAAGAGAGATATTTTGAGATGAAAATTCTACAGCATAATGGGTGTAAAACATGGTTTTATAAAACATTAAAATGAGAGGGGACATGGGTAACCCATTAAAAAGAGACTAATAATACTGTATAGGGATTTAATAAAATAGAAATAAGAACATGGTATGAAAATTTAAAATAAATACTATAAAATAGAACTTGAAAGGAAAAGAGAAGTTGAGAATTCTCTTACCTTGAAGAGTAACTCCTAAAACTCAGAGATCGTGAACATGGGGGATTAAGGGAACCTTGTGATGAGTATTTTGGCGGTAATACTATCATAAATTCATGGATAATAATTTTTTAATGAATGGAAATGAAGGAATGGGTGTGTATTTATAGCAAAATAGAAGAAGTTTTTTATTAATTTCAAAGGACACCTCAGTAGTGGTATTTGCAAAATCATAAGATTGACCATGGTATTGGCCACTTGGGACACCTATTAAGTTAAATAATCACATTAGAGTCTAAAATAATTTTAAATTAATCATTAAATCATTATGACATAGTTATGATACCATTAAACTTCGAAAAACTCAAACAATATTTTTACTATTCACGAAAAAATAAATTCTTTTATAAAATTCTCATAAATTCATCATAACCTAATATTGACCTTTTGAATTCAAAAATAAAATTTATTTTATCATAATAAATCTCTAAATATGAGAAATTTAATTTTTAACTATTAAAATACTTGATTATTAAAAATAATAGCGGACAAAAAATGCACAGTGACATGCATAGTAAAATTTTGAACACTTGATTTTTTTTATCATTTATAATTAAAAATGAGTTTTTTATAACACTATTTCATTATAATAAAAATTATTAATAAATTATTATTTTAATTTAGTAATAAAATTACAAGTTTTACCTAAAAAATAAATTTCTCAAATTTCATCACATTTTTTATGTAAAACTATTCTTAAAACGGCAATTATGAAATAAAAATTTTATTTAAACAATGGAATTACATTTTAAGTAACTAGGGCCTTCAAACATAACCCCTTAACACACCTAAAAATGACCTAAGGGTAAGGTGTGCAATGTTGATGGACTATTGGGGTGGCTTGGATAACATCGCCCAAGTGGTAATCTCCACTAACATGAACTTCTCCCATTGGTGATTTCATTCAAGCTTAAAATTTGGGAGCTCGGCTTGGGCTTGGTCCAGAGCGAAGCCTAGCGACGCTAACTCCTTCCCAAGCACTGATAAATGGGCTTCGTATAGCCTGGGTTTACTAGATAAGGCCATCAAATCTTCTTTCTACATTAATTATCCATTATCATTTCTATTTTTAAAAAATAATTATAATGTTAAAAATTATTATTGTTTACAACGATCATATTAACCAACAATGATATAACGATCAAAACCCGATGGTCACATTTCATTTATACTTATATAGTTTTATTGATTATGAAATAGTTAGACATAAATTTTTAGGAAACAAAATATTATTCAAATATTAGGGTCATTACATTTTCCCCCTTAAAAAATTCCAACCCTGAAATATCAACTCATACCCTCAGAAGAGAAAAGGTGTGGGTACTTCTACCTCATATTCTCCTCTGGTTCCCACATGGATTCTTCATATTTTTGGTTCCTCCAAAACAATTTAACAAGGTGGGAAGTCTTGTTTCCTAGAACCTTGAATCTACAATCCAAGATCTCCACTGGCTGCTCCTCATAAGAGATGTCATGTTCCAGTTGCACCACCTTTAGATTTAGTACGTGTGAAGGGTAAAGTATGTACTTACTCAAGAGGGGTATGTGGAATACATCATGAACTTTAGCTATATTTGGTGGAAGTGAAAGATGATATGTGACTGCTCTTATGTGATCAATCATTTCATAGGGGTCAATGTACCTGGGGCTGAGCTTCCCTTTCTTTCCAAACTGCATGCCTCTCTTCCATTGAGAAAATTTAAGGAATTCCTTATCACCAATATGAAACTCCAAGTCCCTTCAATGGTTGTCGGCATAGCTCTTCTACCGACTTTGAAAAGCCTTAATATGTTGCTGGATGGAATGAACCTTTTCTATCATCTCTTGGACAAGATCAGGCCCAAGAAGCTTTCTATCACCAACTTTATCCCAACAAGTAGGAGTTCTACATCGCTTCCCATATAGAGCCTTATAGGGTTTCATTTTAATGCTCGAGTGGAAGTAGTTGTTGTATGAAAACTCAACTAATGGGAGATGATGATCCCATACACATTTAAATTCCATTGATCATGTTCTCAACATGTCATCGAGTGTTTGAGTTGTCCTTCTAGATTGGACATCAATTTGAGGGTGATAGGTCTTACTGAAATTCAATTCGGTACGTAGAAAATTTTGAATACTTCTCTAGAATTTTGATTTCAACCTTGGATCATGATTAGATATGATAGAAAGTGGAACTCCATGAAACCTTACCACTTCATTCACGTAAATCCTGGAAAGTTGATCAAGATAGAAATATTCCCGAATAGAGATAAAACGGGTAGTCTGGGTGATATGGTCTACTATAACCCATATCACATTATTTCATTTAGAAGTTCTTGGGAGACCAGTGAAAAACTCCATAGTTATTTTTTACCACTTCCAAGATGGTATAGGTAGTGGTTATAATACCCCTTTAGGAAGTTGTCACTTTGCCTTCACTTGCTGACATACCTGGCACTGTGTAGTGTAGTCCGCAATCTGTCTTTTCATATTATTCAACCAATAATGATCATGAAGGTCCCCATACATTTCCATGATTCCAGGATGTATAGAGAATGTAGATATATGAGCTTCATCCATCAACTCTTTCTTTACATCCAGAATAGATGGAAAAAATAGTATTGTAGGAAATTTCAGCACACCTTCTTGACCAATATTTAACTCGAGAATCTTCCCATCCTTCATAACCTCAAAATTCTTCTGTAAAAAAGGATCTTATTTTTGATATTTCGTGATATTCTATAGTAATTATGGTTGATAAATCATTTTGGATAGGGTTGATTATGTCTCTTCCCTTATAAATCCCATGTCCATTTTCACTAGGCATTTGATCAAGGGATCTCCTTGAATCCTCATCATTGCTAGAACAACAAGGATTTTCCTTCTTAATGCATCAGAAACTTTGTTTTATCTTTTGGGATGACAATGAATTGAAAAATCATAGTCTTTAAGAAGTTCCAACCATCTCCTCTTTCTCATGTTCATTTCCTTTAGTGTGAAAATATCCTTTAAACTTTTATGTTCTTTGTATATATCACACATATTCCCATAAAGATAGTGACTCTATATCTCCAGAGAAAAAAAAGCACAACCATATCAAGATCATACATAGGATAATTCTTCTCATAAGGATTTAGCTATCATGATTTATATCAAATTACATTGTCATTTTTCATGAGGATACACCCAAGCCCTTTTAGAGAAGCATCACAAAAAATAACAAATCATTCTCCGATTGAGGGTAGAGTTAACATGGGTGCAGTAAGAAATATCTTCTTCAGATCTTGGGAACTTTATTTAAACTCCTTTTTCCAGATGAACCTAACGCCATTTTGATTTAACTTGGTTAATGGATTATAAAGTCATGACTTTTATTTCAAAAACCTCCTATAATATCCCACTAATTCAAGGAAACTACGAATCTTAGTTACTATTGTTGGATGTGGCCACTAATCTATAACCTTTGTCTTTGTAGGGTCAACTGAGATTCCTTCACTAGTTACAATGTTCCCCAAGAAAGAAACTTTATGTAACCAAAACTCACACTTACTATACATTACAAATAACTTATCCTTCCTCAGATTTTGTAATATAACCCTTATATCATCTTCATAATCCTCCCGAATTTTGGAATATATCATAATATCATCAATAAAAACTACCAAAAAGTTATCAAGGTAGTTTTAAACAATCTATTAATAAAATCCATAAAATAGCAGGTGAATTAGTCAATATTAAGGTCATAAAAACATAATCATGATGCCCATATCTTGATCGGAAGGTGGTCTTTGGAATATCTTCTTTCTTCACCCTCAATTGGTGATAACCAGATTGAAGATCAATATTGGAGAAGAATTGAGACCCATGAAGCTGTTAAAATAAATCATAAATTCTTGTAAGAGGGTATTTGTTCTTTACTATGATCTAATTCAGTTCTCTATAATCAATGCATAATCGCATCGATCCATTGGTCTTCTTCAAAAAGAGAGTAGGTGCTCTCCAAAGAGACACACTTGGTCAGATAAACCCATTCTCCAAAAGGCCTTGGAGTTTTTTCTTTAATCCCTCAATGTCCACATTATCCATTCTATATATGGTTTTTGAAATTGACATGGAACCAGGCATGAGTTCAATGGAGAACTCCACATCTCTTTCTAGGAGAGGTCCAGGTAACTCCTCAAAAAATACATCAATTTATTCCGGAATTATGGGGACATTCTCTATCATTATACTCTTATTTCATTCTTATTCTTCACTGATCAACATCATAAATAAGGCTATAGGAGGTGCTTCTAGACAAAGACCAGGTCGAGATATCTATCCTTGGAAGATAACTGTAGGTTGTCTATTCAATACAACTGAGATTTCCTTTCATCTATATTTGATCTTAGCATTATATTTTGAGATCTAGTCTATCACTTGTATAATTTCAAATTATAACATGGGAATGACTACTATATTTACGATAATATTGTGCTCACTAAAGTAAATACTAGAGTTTCTAAACACTATTAATGCTTGTATAATCCCTCGAGGAGTCTTGAATTATAAATATATTTTTAGTAGTTTAGGAATTTATTCTATATTATTTAAAAACTTGGACAAGATAAAGGAATACATAGAACCAGAATCAAAAAAAGTACTTGTTAGTTTTTAGAGAACAACAAGATTACCTTCCACCACATTATTTGGAGCTTCAACTTTAGCCATCACAATAGAAAAAACATAACCTTTCTCCATTGGCCTATGCTGAGGCTAATGGTGATTCCCCTCTTCTACCCTCAGATTTAGACAGTGATTGGAAAAGTGCCCCATATGTACACACTTGAAGCATTGGACTTTAGGTAGGGCTTAAACCATATTAAATTTGTCTTTAGTGTTGGTAAGTTGAGGCTTTGCCTCACTACAAAAATTTCGAGTGATATGTACATCTCTTCCACACTTGTAACACTTCCTGCTTTTGAGGAGGAAGTTCCCCGAATGATTCTTCCACATTTATTACACATGGAAAGTTGCACTTGATTTCCACCTATTCCCTGATGAAAGATCCTACCCAATATTATCTCCATTTATCTCCTCTTTTAATTGGATTTATGGGACCATTGCATCTCACCAAACTCCAGATTGACTTTCATATCACTTTTTACAATCTCATCGTAGATGTCATTGTATCAGTTGGTGATATCATTCCATTGATGAGGTCTTAGTCCACTAAAGAATCTGTCAAACTTACCATTAGTATCCATGATAAAGCTAGAGGTGTAATGTGAAATCCTTGTGAATTTCATCTCATAGCTTTCCATAGATTCATTCTCCTTCTGATTTAGCTTGAGAAATTCCTTCTCCATTTTAATTCTCATCAAACAAGGTAAATACTCATTTAATAATATTCCTTTGATCTCTTCCCACTCCATAGATTCATTATAAACTCTTGGACTCATGTTTTTAATCAGTACCAACCATTGATCAACTTCTCCCTCTAAGCGGTAAACAACTAGGGTGACTTTCACTTTTTCAGAACTATGAAGTATGAAAAATATCTTTTCTATAGAGCTTATCCAAAATTCCAAAATCAATGGGTCGGTAGTGTAACATCCCAAGTAAATGAAGAATAAGACATATTTTATATTTATTAATATTTTTGAATTAAATATTAATTTTACTTTAAATGGGTTTCTATGTTCGATAGCGTACCCGATATGCAACAACGAGTTTCTTTGGAATCTTACGTTGCACACTAATAATATAATATTGTTATTTTAAACGGTAGTTAACTACTAGTTGTTGTATTGGTGGGAATGAACAAAACTAACTACAATATGATTATACATGTTTGTAAAATATATTTACATTTATCAAATAAAAGTTAGAGGCTTAAAAAGTGAATGAATCTAATTTTAAGCATAATTTTAATTAAAAGACCGATTTATCACCTTTTAATGGAGAACCCTTTTTAAATGTAGTTTTGGTCACTATAATACATTCTATATGACCAAATAAAATCCTTCATTAGAATTGGGACATCAAAATTTACTTAGTACAAATTTTTTTGAATTTTTTCGATAAAGTTCATTTCTTAATGAATAGTGAAAAATATTGTATTTTAATTCAAAAGTGCCATTTAATCTAATTTATTTATATTGTTGGATTATCTTTTTAATTGGTTTTAAAGTGAAATTAAAATATATTTTTACCATTTAATCCAATTTTGGTCATTGGAATCAATTTCACTTTGAATTTGGACATAAACAAGTATTAATCTTTTGATAGTTATTGTTTCTTAAAAACACGCTATTTGTTTTAACAGCGGGAATTAATTTTTAAATTAATTAATGTCAGTTCTATGTTTTGAATTTGTAAAAATAGACATCAATTTTGAATTCGGAATATCAAATAACGATTAGGCTGAATTTTTGATATTTTTCTAAAAATCTTCAATTTTTGATGAATAGTGAAACCACTTAGTGGTAGTTAAAATAACTAAATTTTTCATTTAAATGAAATTTTACCACTCCTGTGAATTGAATTTCTAAAATCCGACATACATGGTTGTTATAAAGAAGTAAAATGTGGTTCAATAAGATGAAAATAATTTTTGATGAATAGTAACTTTTGACTTTTATTTACCGCGGTTAAAGGTAAATAGGGTAATTCAAGGTTAAAAGAATATTATAATAATTCAAAATTACCTTAACACTTGTCCTAACCTTATTGGATGAGTAATTAATGAACATGGGCTTCTTTGGGTTGATTTTGGGATCCCATTGATCCACTTGGGAGTGAAAATGACAATTTAGATTAATTAATTTAATGTAAAGACAAAATTGACATTAAGAAAAATCTTTTAGTAATTAATTTTTATATGGTGTTATATAAGTCATATTTTCATCTATAAATATTCATTGGAAAGATAAAAATATTTCCTACAAAATAGTATTTTTTATAATTTTTAGACATCGAATAAATTAATTCATTTATGACACAATAATGATGCAGTATTTACCTCAATAATAAATGACTAAAATAAATAAGATTATAATGATTAAAATATTATCCAAAACATGTCCAATTCTGATTGGATTATTTTATTTCGATTATTAGTCATCTTATCTTCGACTATAATGATTTTTGGACCATTAGAAACTGAATTTCATTATATAATAAAATAATAGTTTCACACTTTCCTAAAGAGCCCCTCCTCTCCCTTATAAAAGGAGACCACTTATATGCATTTCATCACACCTCTCAAGCCATTTGGATCATCCAAACTCTGCCCAATTAAGCTCCCTACATCCATCTCCTCCTCTTAGAAGCCTTAACTTAGGCAGAAGGCATTTCAAGAAGTCCTTTGGTTCAAACCAAAGAGAGTTACCCAAATTAAAGGTATTTGTTTCTCTTAAATTGTTTTCTATTATTTTACTTCTCCAACCCCTAAAATATTTTTATTTACTTTATTTTGTAACAAAAACAGTATCCTAAATATACTATGATGTTTTTATGAGAATTATTCGAACTACACTTACACACACCTCCATCTAATGGATGAAGAACATAATGTTTCTGTGGATGGAAAACTAACGCCTCACGAAGCGATGATTGTTCAATTACATCTTACCGCCTCTCATTATGGCCATTATGATGGAACTATATTTATATATGATATATTATATGTTTATTATTTCCTTATTCTTCTATACTTCCCATTTATATAGCATGCCTTTATGGTTTCCATAGTGGGTAAATACGATAATCTCATTTGAGGAAGTGCGGACTACCGCCCCCTCAAAGTGATGTGATTCGTTAATGCCTTATGTGGGAGGTATAAAGGATAGAGTTAATAATATTATATATGATATTATACTATAATTATAACATACCTATGTATCATTATGTTTTAATTCCATTAAAATAAGAAATAGAAATGAAAGTAGCATTCATGCGTACGTACGGCTTACAGTCTCCAGGAACGGTGCATTGCATTTCTTACCTCTAAATGTTATGAACTATTATAAATACATGTAAATTATGGATATATATGATATATATGATAACTAAATCATGAATATAATTCTGGATATAATGAACCTTTTACCACGTGAACAACATGTAATTATAAGAAGTCCATTTTTGACTCAAGTATCAAATATCGACAAAATAAATGTTATTAACTTAAATGATTACAAAATGATTATAACATGGTAATAAGTGATATAAAAGGAATAATAAACTTGAAAAAGGTTCTTAAGCCAGTAGAAATTAACTTTAGTTTATTATTCAGGAGATTAATGAACGAACGGGTCAAGTCAGACACGAGGTAAGGGACTTCATCTCAATCTCCTTTCATGGAGGCATTTTTAGTTTTAAACACGACTTTATTTTATACGATATATAAACCCCTTTGACTTTCCATTTTATTTAAATGGAATATTTTTATACAAATTGTTTTACTAAATGACAAAAATGAATATTTTTTTAACGTAAGCAGTGACAACGACCTTTCCGCCGCCGCGAGTATTATTTAATTTTTGGCTTCCTTAACAAGCCAAAATGTTTTTTAAAGGGAAAAATAAATACCATATACTCAATTTACGTATTTTGGTATTGAAAATGATTTTGAGAATGGATTTATTATTTCAATGTCTTGAAATGATATTTTTTTATTGAAATTTGGAAATGTTATCTTTACTTTATGCTTATGTTATGTGTTATAATCATGTTATGGTTCTTGGGAATTATTTACAAATACGGGTGGTTCCATGATAAACCTAGGGCAGGTGAGCCCGAGATAGGTCTCAAATGCATTGGGTAATGTTACATAGGTAAATTTGAATGTTTCTCCTATGATATTTAGGGAATATACTGTGATGGGTATTCCAAAGTAACTCCCTATGTAGCTCTGATAGCTATAATGTAAGTATGGTATGGATGCTGCAAGTTACCTTTATGATTTATGATTTCTATGTGTCTTTCATAAATCTTATGATTTCATGAGGTAAGTAAAAGAGTTCATGTTTTGTTTGTATTTAAGAACAAATGTTTTCATTCACTGTTTTATAACCCTTACTAAGCATTTTATGCTCATCCCATGTTTTGAAATGTTTTTCACAGGACTTAAAGATGAATAGGGTCAAGGATGGGATCAAGGAAAAGCCATTATCTCTTTAACATGGAATTAGACATGATTTTTTTTTCAAGAGTTTTTATTTTAAAAAAAATGGATTCTGGGTAGAAGTCCCTACTTTGTAATATTTTGAGATGTAATAGTTATGTATTAATTCCCTAAAACTCTAAACCTGAAAAGATCCTCAATGTGAATTATTCATTTAATTCAATATTATGTAACGTTTAAGTCTGGGTCCTTATTGTTGGTATTAAAGGTCAGTTTAGATAACTCTAGGTGTTAAGGTGTTGTTAAATAAATGTCCATAAAGTAACTTTTGTTAATATTAAAATCATATAGTATTTACAGATTACCATGTTGCTTTGCCTAAGATATTTATTTATTCAGAATGGTTTTCACAGAGGAAACAAGGAAGCTATACTGGGATGACATATAGAGGAAGACAACCTTCCAAATCAGCAACCTGAGATGGTCGGAATCGGAACTGAACAGTTTGTTGCAGTGATGGCACATTTGACTCAGGCGATAAACGGTGGTGGTATCCATGTACGAGATCAGCCAGATCAACTGCATAGGAACATGTCATTAGTGGAGAATTTCATGAGGCAATATCCCCCATCATTCAGAGGATCACCTGACCATGTTCTAGCTAAAGGGTGGATTAAATAACTGGAGAAGATTTTTGATGTCATGGGTTGTTTAGAACATTAAAAGGTTAGTCATGCAGTTTAACGTTTTGAAGGTGAAGTTGATCAGTGGTGCTCGATGGTGAAAGATATTTGGGATAGTGAGGATATTGATGCTCTCAATTGGGATGAATTCAAAGGTATGTTTCTTGAGAAATATTTCCCTAATGTGGTTCATCTTAGGATGGAAAAAAAATTCCTGGAATTGAGGCAGGAGGATGACTCAGTGGCTGCTTATGAAAAAAAATTCACTCGACTAGCAAGGTATGATTCAAATTTCATATGATATCTGGATAGTAAAATAAACCATTTTTTACTAAGGATTAAAGACAAAGTATTGAAGGGATTTAGCTTTTCTTGAGTTCAAAAGTTATGAAAAAAATTGTTCGTTGTGAGGAGTAGGTGGAAATGGAGTTTGCTGATGATCAAGTATTCTTTGACAAACAACAGAATCAGAGGTCGAGGTGGCAGGCGAAAGGGAAGAACTCTTCAAAAACATCTGATGGTAAGAAACTTAAATTTACAGTTTGTAAAAATTGTGGTAAAAAGCATGTTGGGGAATGTCTTTTGAATTCTAGTAAGTACTACCGATGTGGTAAAATAAGACATAAGGCTCGTAATTGCACTGAAAAAGATCAGGGTAATGGTAAGACAAAATATGATTTACAGTCAGTAAAATGTTTTAAGTGAAATGAAATGGGTCATTATGCAAATGAGTGTCCGACAAAGAACTCAGCTGAAGGAAAGTAGCCAGACTACAAGCAGAAAGGGGTGGCTAAATCCTTTGCAACTACTTCAGCAGAAGTTGGTCCATCAAATGAAGTAGTATCAGGTATATTGTTTGTTTGTTCAGATTATGCCAATGTGTTTTTTGATTCAGGGTCTACACACTCTGTCATTTCTGAGAAGTTTTCTAGTAAATTGGGAATTCCATCTCATGATATGAATATTGAACTTATGGTAAAAACACCTGGAGGAAATTTTGAGACAAAAAGAAAACATAAGAACATTCTCGTCCTTGTGTGCGGAAAGAATCTACCTGCAAACCTTATTGTTTCGCCTCTAGTAGAGTTTGATGTTATATTGGGAATAGATTGGCTTTCTGTTTATCATGATAAGATTGACTGTAGAGCTAAATATGTTTCTTTTCAGAATTATTTTCAGTTTGTGTACAAGAATGAACCCTTGCTTTTTATAACATATCAGGAAGTCAAAATCCGGTAAAAGATGGAAATGAATGTTACCTTGCACATATTGTTGAAAACAAAGGGACTGTTCAGATTAAGGATGTTCCAGTGGTAAATTAGTACCTTGATGTTTTTTATGATGAGTTCCATGGTATTATACCTGTTCGGGAAGTTGAATTTACTATTGACTTAGTTTATGATGCTAATCCAATTTCAAAACACCCTTATCAAATGGCTCAAATTGAACTTTTAGAGTTAAAGAAGCAATCGTAGGAGTTATTAGATAAAGGTTTCATTCGACCTAGAACATCACCATGGGGTGCTCCTATCTTGTTTGTTTAAAAGAAATATGGTTCAATTAGACTTTTCATTGATTATAGAGCATTGAATGACATCACTGTTGAGAATAAGTATCCTTTTCCTCATATCAACGATTGTTTGATCAGCTCCAGGGAGCTCGGTATTTTTTGAAGATTGACTTGAGGTCAGGGTACCATCAGTTGAATGTAAAAGAATCACACATTCCAAAGACCGTGTTTCATACTAGATATGACCATTATGAATTTGAAGTTATGCCTTTTGGGTTAACCAATTAACCTGCTGTATTCATGGATCTTATGAATATAATTTTCTGTGAGTTCTTGGATACGTTTGTGGTTGTGTTCATTGATGAAATTTTGGTTTATTCCAAAAGTAAAGAGGAACATGAAAGTCATTTAAAGGTTGTCTTGAAAACCTTAAAAGAAAAGAAACTTTATGGGAAATTCAGCAAGTGTGAGTTTTGGTTACAACAAATTTCTTTACATGGTCACATTGATTCAAAAAATGGCATAACTGTTGATCCCGCTAAAACGAAAGTTGTTGAAGAATGGCCAATACCCACAAATATAACTGAGATTCGTATTTTTCTTGTTTTGGTAGGTTATTACCAAAGGTTTGTTGAAAAAATTTCAAGGTTATCTAGTACAATGACTAAGTTAACTCGAAAAGGTGTTAAGTTCATCTGGACAAAAGAATGTGATGATTGTTTTCAGGAATTGAAAAGAAGATTGGTGAATGCTCTAGTTTTAGCACTACCTTCTAGAAATGGTGAGTTTTTTATCTATAGTGATGCTTCGTTGAAGGGACTGGGTTGTTTCCTAATGCAGAATGATCAGTTAATTGCTTATGCTTCATGTCAGTTGAAACCTCATGAGTTAAATTACCCTACACATGATTTGGAATTAGCTGTTGTCATGTTTTCTCTAAAAATTTGGAGGCATCATTTGTATGGAGTGAAGTTTGAAATATATAATGATCACAAAATTTTGAAGTATATATTCACTTAGAAATAATTGAACATGATATAGAGGAGATGGTTGGAATTAATCAAGGATTATGATTGCACGATCCTTTACCATAAGGGAAAAGAAAACAAAGTGGCTGATGATTTGAGTCAAAAAAGTAACGCTTCATTAACCATGTTACGTTTGGAACAAGATCATTTGGTTTTTGATTTTATGAATTATGGAATAGAAGTTGTTGGTGCAGGAAATTATTCTGTTTTGTTTCAGGTGTTAGTGAAATAATCTCTATCAGACAAAATAAAGAAAGCGCAGAAGGAAGACAGTGAGTTGCAGAAAAAGGTAGAGGCGGTTCAGAAAGGTAATTTGCCTGAATTTAACACTGATAATGATTGTGTTTTGAGATTTGGGATGAGATTATGTGTACCTTGTGATTCACAGTTGAAGAATGAGTTGTTATGTGAAGCTCATAGTTCTCCATTTTCAGTTCATCCTGGTAGTACTAATATGTATAGAGATCTTCGCGGGTATTACTGGTGGGATTGAATAAAAAGAGATATTGCTGATTTTACCTTGAAGTGTTTGACTTGTCAGCAGGTTAAAGCAGAGTGGCAGTTACCAAAAGGAATGCTTCAGCCTCTACCAGTTCCAAAGTGGAA
The DNA here is from genome assembly GCA_963277665.1 of Viscum album. Classification (NCBI taxonomy): domain Eukaryota; kingdom Viridiplantae; phylum Streptophyta; class Magnoliopsida; order Santalales; family Viscaceae; genus Viscum; species Viscum album. The sequence goes on along the minus strand of OY728143.1, from coordinate 1,846,408,167 downwards.
ATGTGAAAATATATGCATGGACTTTTTTGTGGGATTACCAAAGACATCTCGAGGTAATAATACAATCTAGGTTATAGTTGACCGATTCACTAAATCTACTCATTTCCTTCCTATTAAAGATACTTTGTCTCTAGATGAACTTGCTCGGTTTTATGTTAAAGAGATAGTCAGTTTTCATGGAGTTCCCCTCTCCATTATATCTGATCGTGATCCTAGGTTTACTTCTAACTTTTGGAAAGGCCTTCATAAGTCATTGGGTACTGAATATAACTTTAGTACAACTTTTCATCCTCAATTAGATGGGTAGTCAGAATGAACAATTCAGACCTTGGAGGATATGCTACATGCTTGCTCAATGGATTATCAGGGAAGTTGGGACCAACATCTTTCTTTGGTTGAATTTTCTTATAATAACAGTTTTCATTCCAGTATACAGATGGCTCCATTTTAGGCATTATATGGAAAGAGTTGTCGAACTCCAGCTTTTTGGGATGAAGTAGGTGAAAGGAAGCTGATGGGACCAGAATTGGTAGAAGAGATGACAGAGAAAGTTCAGTTGATTCAGAAGCACATGAGAACAGCTCAGAGCAGTCAGAAAAGTTATGCAGATAACCAGAGGAAGGATGTTTCCTTTGAGGTAGGTGATCATGTATTTCTCAAAGTTTCTCCGTGGAAAAGTGTGATGCGTTTTGGTAAGAAGGGAAAGTTGAATCTGAGGTTCATTGGACCTTATGAAATTCTGAAGAAAGTTGTATTAGTTGCGTATAGAGTGGCTTTACCTCCAATTTTATCCTAGGTACACAATGTTTTTCATGTTTCATTGTTGAGAAAGTATATTCCAGATTTATCTCATGTTTTGAGCCCAGAGGAAGTTCAGTTGGAAGAGAATCTATCTTATGAAGAACAACCAGTCCAGATTCTTGACCGTAGAGAGCAAGTGTTGCAGAATAAGGTAATTCACCAGGTAAAGGTTTTGTGGAAAAACCATATGGTTGAATAGGCAACATGAGAATCTGAAAATGCTATGAGGAATAAATATCCCCACTTATTTTGATAAGTAAATAAAAATTGTGAGGACGCAATTCCCAAAAGGGGGGAAGGATGTAACATCCCAAGTAAATGAAGAATAAGACATATTTTTTATTTATTAATATTTTTGAATTAAATATTAATTTTACTTTAAATTTGTTGCTATGTTTGATAGCGTACCTGATACGCAACAACGGGTTTCTTTGGAATCTTATGTTGCACACTGATAATATAATATTATTATTTTAAATGGTAGTTAACTCCTAACCATTGTATTGGCAGGAATGAACAAAACAAACTACAATATGATTATACATTTTTGTTAAATATATTTACATTTATCAAATAAAAGTTAGAGGCTCAAAAAGTGAATGAATCTAATTTTAAGCATAATTTTTATTAAAAGGCCGATTTATTGCCTTTTAATTGCGAACCCTTTTTAAATCTAGTTTTGGTCACTTTAATACATTCTATATGACTAAATAAAATACTTCATTAGAATGGGGACATCAAATTTTACTTAGTGCAATTTTTTTGAATTTTTCCGATAAAGTTCATTTTTAATGAATAGTGAAAAATATTGTATTTTAATTCAAAAGTGCCTTTTAATCTAATTTAGTTATATGGTTAGATTATATTTTTAATTGGTTTTAAAGTGAAATTAAAATATATTTTTACCATTTTATCCAATTTTTGTCATTGGAATTAATATCACTTTGAAATTGGACACAAACAAGTATTAATCTTTTGATAGTTATTGTTTCTTAAAAACACGCTATTTGTTTTAAAAGTGGGAATTAATTTTTAAATTTATTAATGCCAATTATATGTTTTGAATTTGGAAAAATAGACATCAATTTTGAATTTGAAATATCAAATAATTCTTAGGTTGAATTTTTGATATTTTTCTGAAAATCTTCAATTTTTGATGAATAGTGAAACCACTTAGTGGTAGTTAAAAAAACCGACTTTTTCATTTAAATGAAATTTTACCAATCCTGTGAATTGAATTTCGAAAATATGACATACATGGTTTTTATCAAGAAGTAAAATGTGGTTCGATAAGATGAAAATAATTTTTGGTGAATAGTAACTTTTGACTTTTATTTACCGTGGTTAAAGGTAAATAGGGTAATTCAACGTTAAAAGAATATTATAATAATTCAAAATTACCTTAACACTTGTCCTAACATTATTGGATGAGTCATTAACGACCATGGGAATCTTTGGGTCGATTTTGGGACCCCATTTATCCACTTGGGAGTGAAAATGAAAATTTAGATTAATTAATTTAATGTAAAGACAAAATTGACATTAACAAAAATATTTTAGTAATTAATTTTTATATGGTGTTATATAAGTCCTATTTTCGTCTATAAATATTAATTGGAAATATACAAATATTTCCTAAAAGATATTATTTTTTTATAATTTTTATGCATTGAATAAATTAATTCATTTATGATACAATAATGATGCAATTTTTACCTCAATAATAAATGATTAAAATAAATAAGATTATAATGATTAAAATATTATCCAAAACATGTCCAATTCTGATTGGATGATTTTATTTAGATTATGAGTCATCTTAGCTTCGACTATAATGATTGTTGGACCATTATAAACCGAATATCATTATATAATAAAATAATAGTTTCACACTTTCCTAAAGAGCCCCTCCTCTCCCTTATAAAAGGAGACTACTTCTATGCAATTCCTCACACCTCTCAAGCCATTTTCATCCACCAAACTCTGCCCAATTAAGCTCCCTACATCCCTATACTCCTCCTAGAATCCTTAACTTAGGCATAAGGCATTTCAAGAAGTCCTTTGGTTCAAACCAAAGAGAGTTACCCAAATTAAAGGTAACAGTTTCTCTTAAATTGTTTTCTTTTATTTTACTTTTACAACCCCTAAACTCTTTTTATTTCATTTATTTTGTAACAAAACTAGTATAATAAATATAATAGGATGTTGTTATGAGAATTATTCTAACTACACTTACACACACCTCCATCTAATGGATGAAGAACATAATGTTTCTGTGGATGGAAAACTAACGCCTCACGAAGCGATGATTATTCAATTACATCTTACCACTTCTCATAGTGTCCATTATGATGGAACTGTATTTATATATGATATATACTATGTTTATGATTTCCTTATGCTTCTGTACTTACCATTTTGATAACATTCCTTTATGGTTTCCATAGTGGGTAAATACGATAATCTCATTTGAGGAAGTGCGGACTACCGCCCCCTCAAAGTGATGTGATTCTTTAATACCTTATGTGGGATGTATAAAGAATGAAGTTTATAATATTATATATGATATTATACTTGAATTATAATATACCTATGTATCATTATGTTTTAATTCCATTAAAATAATAAATATAAATAAAAGTAGCGTTCATGCGTACGTACGGCTTACCGTCTCCATGAACGGTGCATTTCATTTCTCACCTCTAAATGTTATGTACTATTATAAATACATGTACATGCTGGATATATATGATATATATGATACCCAAATCATTAATATCATTATGGATATAATGAACCTTTTACCACATGAACAACATGTAATTATAAGAAGTCCATTTTTGACTCAAGTACCAAATATCGACAAAATGAACGTTATTAACTTAAATGATTACATTATGATTATAACATGGTGATAAGTGATATAAAAGGAATAATAAACTTGAAAAAGGTTCTTAATAAAGTAGAAATTAACTTTAGTTTATTATTCAGGATATTAAAGAACAAACGGGTGAAGTCGGACACGAGGTAAGGGACATCGTCTCAATCTCCTTTCATTGAGGAATTTTAAGTTTTATACACGACTTTATTTTATATGGTGTATAAAACCCTTTGACTTTAAATTTTATTCAAATGGAATCTTTTTATACGAATTGTTTTACTAAACGATAAAAAGGAATGTTTTTTTAACGTAAGCGGTGACAACGACCTTTCCACCGCCGCGAGTATTATTTGATCTTTGGATTCCTTAACAAGCCGAAATGTTTTTTAAAGGGAAAAATAAATACCATATAGTCAATTTACATATTTTGGTATTGAAAATGATTTTGAGAATGGATTTATTATTTCAATGTCTTGACATGATATTTTTTTATTGCAATGTGGAAATGTTACCTTTCCTTTATGCTTATGTTATGTGTTATAATCAAGTTATGGTTCTTGGGCATTATTTACGAATACGGGTGGTTTCATGATAAACCTAGGGCGGGTGAGCCCGAGATAGCTCTCCAATGCATTGGGTAACATGAAAGAGGTAAACCTGAATGTTAATTCTAAGATATTTAGGGAATATACTATGATGGGTATTCAAATGTAACTCCCTATGTAGTTGTGATAGCTACAATGTAAGTATGGTATGGATGCTGCAAGTTACCTTTATGATTTATGATTTCTATGTGTATTTCATAAATCTTATGATTTCATGAGGTAAGTAAAAGAGTTAATGTTTTGTATGTATTTAAGAACAAATGTTTTCATTCACTATTTTATAATCCTTACTGAGCCTTTTATGCTCATCCCAAGTTTTAAAATGTTTTTCACAGGACTTAAAGATGAGTAGGGTCAAGGATGGGATCAAGGAAAATCCATGCTCTCTTTAACATGAATTAGGCATGACTTTTTTTTTCAAGAGTTTTTATTTTATAAAAAAATGGATTCTGGGTTGAAGTGCCTACTTTGTAATATTTTGAGATTTAATAGTTATGTCCTAATTCCCTAAATCTCTAAACCTGAAAAGATACTCAATGTGAATTATTCATTTAATTAAATATTATGTAACATTTAAGGCCGAGTCCTTATAGGTAGATCCACTGAACGTTGGTGGTCATTGAAACATAAAGGACCCTACATAATGTTGTTCCCTTCTAGGTGAAACTAGTCTCTCAGCTTGATTCAAATTATTTCCCATAACTTGAGTCATTTGATTTATCATTCTCATGAAAGCTTGCATTTCAGCTTCCATTGTAGGGATATCAGTTCATGGTCCATTGTGGTCACCATTTGCACGATTCCTCCTATTTCCTACTATTTTTTTAAAATAAGAAGACTTTAGTGATAAGCTTGTTTCATTTATGAATATTATAACTCTAAAGTATTTTTAGGACTTAAAACATCATACTCAATCATTTTATTTATTATCAACAATTACATTTTCTATAAATCCTTCATAATAGTTCATAAAAAGCTTGTGATTAACCAAAAATATCCCCTAGGAGTGTTAAAATAGGAGTACATCAAATCCCATTTTCATGAACGAGTTCATGTTCAAGTCCATATCAAAGCGGTGTTTTTGGGTTTTACCCCTAGATACATCTATTCCAGAGTCGCATCCACTTATTCGTATCCTGTCATGGATTTCTTTCTTTGAAAATAACTTACTTAATATTTCACCAAAATACAAGGAAGTTTTTGTATATTTAAAATTTTCTATAGGGTTCTTACTAATGTTTTCATATCATAATTTTCAAAAATAACTAAACTGTCATTTGATTAGAATTATGGAATCCTTCATTTTTATTACATAATATCACATAGCATTTTACAAATAGATGATCTTTTAAAGTTGAGTGTCTTGTAAATAAGGTACATAATACATGAAAACATAAAAAATTCTTATATTACAAGTGACAAGATTATTTAAGTTTCATCTTATATACATTTATGGAATCTCATAACTTGGGGACATACATCAAAAGAGAGGGTTAGAATAAGGCCCAGTAAAGGAAAAATGGGAAACAATTTACATGTGAACTTGAGGGATATTTAATAGGAACATGAGGAATTTTATAAAGTAATGAGAAAGAGGCATATCATAACAGTAATAGTTTTAATAATAACTTGAAAATATATCTACAAAATCTAATTTAGACATTCATAAGAATATCACTAAGGTCCCTCTTTAAGTTGTAATAACAATTACTAGGGTTATTCACCAAGGTATCGTAAAACTTATCATCTCTAGAGATTAATTTCTATACCCAATGCATTGGAACGATATCAGGTCACACCATTAATATGTATTTATTTCCATGTGAGATACATATATTATAATAAAAAATTTCATAATAACCCAAATAGAATAAAAGAAATGGGTTTCATATCAAAATCACCACGTTTTAAAAAGTATTTAAAAACAAGATCTTTATGTCATTTATAACCCATGAAAATGGAATGGGGGTTTTATCTATGTAAATTATAGAATAAAATAATTTTTTTATGTATCGATGAATACCCCTGGAAATGAATGAGTTTTGGGTATTCATAAAAATAAAATAAAATAATTTCTTGATAAAAAGAGAGAGATTTTGAGAGTAAAATTCTACAGTATAAAGGGTAAGAAACATGGTTCTATAAAACATTAAAAAGAGAGGGGACATGGGTCACCCATTAAAAATATTCTCATAATACAATATATGGGCAAAATAAATTTAAAATAAGAACATGGTAGGGAAATTTGAAATAAATACCATATAAAAGAGAAGTTGAAAGGAAAAGAGAAGTTGAGAATTCCATTACCTTGAAGAGTAACTCCTAAAACTCGAAGATCGGGACCATGGGGGCTTAAAGTCACCTTGGGAGGAATACTTTTGAGGTAATAATATCAAAAATTTGTGGATAATTATTTTGGAATGAATGTAAATAATGTAATGGGTAGGTATTTATAGAAAAAGAGAGGAAGTTGTTTATTAATTTCAAAGTACACCTCAGTAGTGGTATTTGAAAAACCATGGGCTTGCCTATGATATTTTCCCATAGTATTGGCCAATTGGGACACCTATTGAGTTACGTAAACTCATAAGATTTGGAAATTACTTTAAATTAATCATTAAATCATTATAACATAACTATGTTTTCATTAAACATACCAAAAAACTCAAACAATATTTTATTATTCACGAAAAACAAAAGTATTTTATAAAATGCTCATAAATTCACTATAACCTAATATCAACCTTATGAATTCCAAACTGAAATTTATTTTATCATACTTAATTTTTAAATATGAGAAATTTAATTTTTAACTATTAAAATACTTGATAATTAAAAATAATAGCGGGCAGAAAATGCATAGTGACATTTATAGTAAAATTTTTGACACTTGAAAAAAATAAATTTATTTTACCATTTGTAATTAAAAATTTGTGTTTTTATAAAACTACTTCATTATAATAAAAATTATTAATAAATAATTTTTTTAATATAGTAATAAAAGTACGATTTTTACCTAAAAAATCAATTTATCAAATTCTATCACAATTTTTAAGAAAAACTATTCTTAAAATGGAAATGAAGAAATAACCATTCTATTTAAACAATGGTATTACATTTTAAGTAACTAGGTACTTGAAACATGACCCCTTAAAACAACTAAATGGGACCTATGGGTAAGGTGTGCGATGGTGATTGACTCTTGAGGTGGCTTAAATAACATCGCTCAAGTGGTAATATCCATTAACCCGAACTTCCCCTGTAGGCGTTTTCGTTCAATCTTAACATGTTGAAGCTCGGATCAGGCTTGGACTAGAGTGAAGCCTAGTGGCTCTACCTCCTTTCCAAGCTCTGATAAATGGGCTTCTTATGGACTAAGTCTACTAGATGAGGACACCGACTCTTCTTTTTTTCATTAAGTATCCATTGTCGTTTTTATTTATAAATAGTAATTATAATGTGAAAAATTATTATTGTTTCCAACGATAATATTAACCATTGGTAATATAATGGTAAAAACCCGATGGTAACATTTAATTTATACTTATATGGTTTTATTTATTATTATATAGTAAGACATACATTTTCAATATACAAGATATTATTCAAAAGTTTGGGTCGTTATAACTTACCTTTAGATTTTCAAGGATTATAACTGGTTATGTACATACTAACCCCTAAATGGTATTTTCCCTCATCTGTCATTTATTATGTAGATTATAGACAAATTAACCATGGCTCTAGTGGACCTGGTATTAGTGGAACTTAGAAATACTTAGTGTTGCTGACCATGTTCAATTGTCAGACTCTAGGATACTCAGCCCAGACATCCCCTGGTTTTCTATTTATAGTTGTTGTTAGATTGGGATTCCCCTTATATCTCTAGTCAGGTATGTATTTTCCCCTTATAATCCTAATTTACCTTTCCCCACTTTGATATGTATTATAGAGATTTTAGAATGTATAGTTTATTCTCTAGAATATATTTGTTGGATATTTCTATAAACTATTGCATGGAGCTGGTTTGTGCATGTGTACAAGTATTTTAGGCAAAGGGCTCTCATTTTAGTGTTATACCCACCCATTTTTATCGCTATCCCCTCACCTATTAGAGGCGAACTTGGGGAGTCACTATTGGATTAATACCATCCCTGATGGAGTCCCAGTGTGTCAGGTCATGACTTCATTAATCAAGGAATGTAATAATATTCCCACCTATTATTGGTGTTATTGATACCTACCAACTTCATTTTTATGTTTTTTTGGGTGAGAAACATAAAAAACGGGGTATGGATACTAGTAAATTTATTATACACTCAATAGTAGATAACATGGATTACAATGATATAAGGGGAATTTTCTATTTTCCCAAGTTCACTATTATATAGTTAATAAGAGACAAAACTAGTATTCCAAATAATAATGTTATGGAAAAATATCCCAAACATTGATAGTGATGCATAATGGGATGATACAAGTACTTTAGAAAATAAATTATATTCCAATATAATGGAATTATAAATTATCAAGGCATGCTTTGTTGGTTGAGAAAATATACCGACATTGACTATGATATAATATATTACCTGGTTCACTAAAGCTACCATAATTGAGTTCATTTTAATACTTGTAATAAAAATTATGGTTAGAATTATAAAAAAATATAATTTTTAACCTAATACATCTCCTGTGATCCCCTTTAAGAAAACAATCCCTAACCTCAGTGGCTATAAATTCATCATGATTAGTAAAAGGATCAACTTGTGGATATTAAAATTTATTATATCAAATAGTATTTTGAGTCATCAAAAGTTACAAATATGTTTTGGAAGAAAGGATAAGTATGATAGGAAAACAAACTTGTAAGGCCAATATATTGATGAGTGGATAAATGATGATCTCACATATACTGGTCAATTTTCTCTAAAGATGGTTCCATGTTCTAATCCACCTAGGTAAGTATTTTAATGGTTCATTGGGTTTGAGTCACCGATTTGTCCAGTTTCCTAATGCTCTTTGGTGAAGGATAAATTCCATTATCACCACCCAAATTAGTTTCTTCTATACATTGAACCCCCAATTTCATTTATAATAAATAAAATATAAGATAAAATACATTTATTGGATCGTATTAGAAATATAAATTGAAGAGAAATCATAATTAGAATACAGTATATTGTCATTAGAGGCATGTAATTCCCACTAAAGAGACCAACTTAGATATTTGATCAAAAAGTAAATCTTATTTATATTATTTCATTTTACTCACCATTATTGTATTCATTTGGTCAATGTATTCCCAATTGTTATCTAGGATTGGAAATAGGGACTCTGCCTTTTGAACATAGGTATTAACCTTATTTGGATAATCTTGAGACCACATATTATCAAAAGTGGCAATGTATCCAATATATAGGTGGAAAATAAAACTATAAGGGTGTTTTTTAGTTTACATAAGATTAATTGGTTTTCTAGGTATCTCATTCATGCCAATCCACCATAAATTGTACATTTTTTATATCATTTTTGAAAAATACATTTTTATAGTGGAAGGATCTAGGTTCTATCCCCTTTGGCATTATATTTTCAAATACTCTTCTACCAATTTTTATATGGTTAGAATATTCTTCTATAATTTATATTTATACACATATAATAAATATAACCCATTTATCTTGAACCGTATATCCTTTCGCATAACAATAAAGCATAATAGGATCCATGATTCAAGAAAATCCAGATGAGGGTTAATTGGGGAGTTCACTGACCGTAGTATAATCCTAGAGTTTTTATCCTCTAGGTAAATATTTATCCTAAGTCAGTACATCAAAATTTTGTTATTTTATGATCTAAAATCATAGTAAGCTACATATCCTAGTAAATAGAGGTACTGTAACTAGAGGGGAAATGGATATATTGTATAGAGTTCATAAATAATCTCACTGAAAATATATTACACTAGTAACCTATTTCAGAAGGTGATGATATATAACCATTAAAAGAAGTTACTAAATGTTATTTCCATGATTACTCAATTATAATTCCTTCACGTTAAAAGAAGATAATGATATAAAAATTCCCTAATGTTTTGGTCAAATTATGTTCACATATCTAGATTGAAAGAACTCCAAAAGACATTTAATAAATTAAATAAACATTATTTAGTGACAAATGGAATGGTTTTTGAATTCCTAATTTGAAAAATGTTTTCTAACATATCCCTACATTATTTTAAATTCTATAGAGATGTATTATACTACCTTCCCCTAGTTGATGTCTTATAAACATTATAATATCTTATCCAACACTGATACAACTTGACTAATGTATTTACCTTGATCAAAATACTCTCTCATATTTATTATACTTATTATAACCCTGGTATGTGAGTCATGTACCAGAAATAAGTATCCACTTATCCATATTCTCAAGAACCCCACTAAATAGACCCTTGAAAACATCTCAAGTAGGAAACTCTTAAAACATTTAATAAATTTTCACTCTTTAATGGTGGTATAATGTATAAACAATATTCATAGATATTAGTTATTTGGTTCTCCTTTAATATTATTTATTGATATCTCAGGCCCATTCTATTTAAATAATATAGTAAATAATATAAAAAATGGGATATTTATGATTATATATGACTTCTATACCATTTCATATTGATTATATTTCAACAATAATTAGTAAAAGGAAAGGTTTTATTCTTCATCATACCAAGTGGTTGATTTTTTAATAAATGAGTTATACATATCCCCTAAAATGGAGGTCCTTCAAATCAAGTATACAACCCAATGATTGATTCCCACATCAATTATAGCAGATGAAACCTTTTTATTTTTAAGTTCTATAAACTTAAGATGTCGAGTATAACATCTACATTCATGACTAAAAATTATTAAATGAACTAATGGACCTCATATAATATAGCATCCTTTAATTCAATCATAAAATACATGAAAATATTATGAGACAATAATGATCAGGACCTTTCATACCAAAATTAGATCTATGGGTAAAGATCTAATATTTAAATGATTCCATTATATTGTATAGAAATTCTTAATCAGATTAATGTGTAATAACTATAAATTTATATCTTGGTATTACATAATATTCTATTTGATCTTGGGTCTCTTTCATATATTATATGTCACCCTAGATTCTTCTATTCGATGATCACATAGATAAAGAGGTACTAAACCTCTTAATTCCAGTTTCTTGACTAAACCATTATCTGAGAGGATCATGTTATTGGTTGGGATTGTAATATTACATAGAAAAATGAACCCATATAACGAAAATTGGTTATAAAATGGATAATTCTAAAGGTAAAATTCTATGAAATATAAAGGAACCCGATGTAGAGTATTAATAAAAAAATTGACAATGATAAATGGATTGGTCCATTTACATCCATCAGTTGATAAATGAGTTATAAATTTAATAAAAATGGATGAAATTATATTCATAGAAAGGTAAATTTCATATTTACAGTGCAAAAATAATTCATGAGAATGAATAAGGTAATAAGAAAAATTAAACGGGAAAAAGTTATGAAATTTGGAAAAGTACAATGTTATATACAACCCACATATAATTCGAATGTTCATGTAACTCTTTCAAATAGAAAAGTTTCTGTGATTATATAAGGACTTACATGATAAAATATTTAATAGTTATCTATCTTTTTAAAAAATAGAATTGTGTATCTTAGTAATTCTTGAAGTCTAATATAGACTGCATGCATGAAGTCCTCCCAATATATAAAGGTATAATATATTTTTTAAACACTAATTATTCACAAAATTTATGGAATAAATCAATGAGATATTTTATGAATTATAATTAGATTATTTTTTACACTAATTTAATTGGTTTATGAATTCTTTGAAAATTAAAAAGGGGGTAAACACTTTAACATGAATAACAGGGAAGAAGTAAGGCATATTGTAGTTAGTTGAAACATAGTTCACATAGTAAATGACAACAAAATCATATAACCCTAACTTATTGAATACATTTTACCTGTATACAATTATTTTTTATGCCTAAAATTACTATGATTGACTCATAGAATTTGGGGTGATAATATTGGATAACTCTTATAAGAATAATAATTAAAAAAACTATAAAACAATTTTTTTACACAAATGTTTTAAAATGGAAATGGTCACCCTTAGGTAAGATCTATACTAAAATCATAAAATAATGAGGAAACTATTAGTGTTCCATAATCCCCATAATTAGTACATGTTTTAGATGAAACTTCATATAATTATAAAAATACACACTTATGAAATGATGGATTTAAGGCCTTAATTTTAAAATATTTTTTACCAAACCATCCTAAAACTATTAACTTCAAATTATAACTAATTAGTGAAATCCCATGGGCCTTTTGAAAATCCATACTTTTAAAAAATATTCCCCCATGTGTGAAACAATCCCATTTCACCTAGAACATATCATTGTATCTATTGGTAAATCCCCATGAATGTTTGGTGGATCTTAATTTACTTTATGAAAAAATATACCCCTATTCTCTCACACAACAAATGAAAAACCATATAGGTCCTAATTACATGATAAAATGTCTTTATAAACAAAATAAATTATTAAACACAAATATATATCCCAATATAATTTTTAATTCTTTTGGGGTACTATTATATATGTATCAACTCAGAACCAAACATCAATAACCAATCATCTATACCATCTGACCCTAAACTATATATTTATGTCCCTTTTATCACAAAAAAATGTATGTGATATATTTCTCAACACATCATAATAAATTGCATGGTTTTCCATCCCAGCATCCAATAATAAAATTTATAGTGTATCATCTTTACTGTAAAATATTGAACTGTAACACTTTTTAAATGACTATAATACATAGAATCTTATTACAATATTCATCATATATCAGAATCCCTTTGATTATTTATCATTATTCAATATAAATTAGAAAATTACACTCTATAATGACCATAATAATTCTACCAAACACATAATAATATAAGAAAAAACCATACTCATGAACCCCATAAGATCATACTCTAACAATAATGAGAAATATATTAGATACATCACTATGATAATATAGTCTATATAAAAAATAGTAAAAAATGTATACTAACTGAAAAAGAATATAAATATTTTTATATGTTGGAATGAAGTGTATATATAAGGGGTAATATAATTGTGTGAAGGGTAAGGTGATTGCTTGAATAGTAACTACCTAATATGTCTATTGTAATATTAATGTTGGTATAATACATATAAGTGTGAAATAAAATAAAATAAATCATTTGGTAATAATATAATTAATGATTAAAAACTACGTATACTAGCCAATGAATAGTAATATAATTAAACACATATATCTTAGAATAAAAATATAGTTTAATAAATTTCTTATAGATAGAAAATAATTTTTATAAAATGAAATTAAAATTTAGAATCATTACAATGATATTAATCAATGGTGATATTTTCTTAATCTTCTGAGACAATTAAATTATCGATTAAATAATAAAATATGAGATTAATATACAATAATTATTGTGACTCCATTATAATTTAAAATGATGTAATAATAAATACTACTAAATACCTATAAAAAATATGTTAATTTATTAAAATAATGTATTTTAATTTTTTATAATTAATTTTCAATCCAATAGTAGACATTCCAACTTATAAAATTAAAAATAGGTTTTAAAAAATATATTTGTAAATAAAAATATTTTCCATGTACAAATTAATTTAAAAAATACTTTTTAATTCTAAAAATACATTTTCAAAAACCATTTTAAAAATGAAAAAACCAGGGTTTAAAACCATGGGTATGATAATGAGTTTTTATATTCTAGAACCAAGATTTCTAAAGACTAAGTCCTAAAAATAATAAATAGTTATTCAACATTGTTTATAAATACCCACTCATTTTATCATTCCTCATCATTGTAAAATCATTGATCATAATTTTTTTCTCAAATTATCTCTCAGTAGTCCCTCAATAGAGTTATTAAGGTTCTAAGGTGTTCAATATAAAGCTTTGAGAAGATACTTTTCAAGGAAAGGGTTCCCAGTCTATTATATACTTTTATTATATATAATCATTTCTAATTGATTTTACTTTCAATATGATTTATTTTTATGTTTAATATATTTAAGTCACTTATTATAATATCAATGAGTATACACTATTCCCTCTCATTTTACCAATATTATAAGTCTTTATAATGATAAATCATTTCTATATCTATAAAACCCTATTATTAAAATACCTATATACACAATGAATTTGTGATATTATAGATATATTATTTTGAAGAGGTAGAATTTATCTAATGAATGGCGCCTGTGATGTATTTAGGGAAGCTTATATCATGTCCCAAGTGGATTAAACTTGATTTACTTATAAGGAAAACTTCTTCAATCAAAGATTATTAACCAGGATATTACATCATTGGGAAATGTTATATCCCTAATTCAAATCAAATATACGTGCCACATACTCCTAATTTTGATAGGAGATTTTTTTTCATTACTTTAGTCTCATACCATTTTAAAATATAGTATCCAAGGATTACTACGTATTTATATCCACATATTTCAAAAGTAACCTATATAACTACTGTAGTATTTCCTCCTTTTAAGTATAATTTCCATTTCATTATGAATATCATAGAGTTTAATATTTGATTGCTGGATATTCACCTAGATAACCATATTTTTTATGGACTGGGAAAATACTAAAAATCAATATATACATTATTTTTATAGGGATAACTATTAATTACTATCCAAGATTTTATATGAAGTTCCTTAGGAAAAATTATATATTCCATTAAGTATCCATTATTTTCATATTATGTATGAATTTGGATTATTATGTTACTGGCATGGATCAAAATTACATAGTCCCTTGATGCATCAGTAGGTATCAAGAGACATGTTATATTGAGTATTTGGTGTATTAATACCCATTTATGTTTGGTATCATGGATGATCCTTAAAGATATTATTATCATATCTGAGATTATAAATTCCATAACTATGATATTATTTATTGATATTCATGGTATTATTTATTTTAATTTTTATATAATCTATGGATATATGTTATTCTCATAGTATCAGTTATATAATAATATTTGATTATATATTTATTCCATATTGGGTATTTATTATTTATTATAAGATAACATTCAATGTACACTACCATTAACATGGTGTTATAGCTCACCAAATTATTTTATTTCCCCCTTTTCATAGTAAATTATGAATATTTCTTCATGAAACATAAGGATAATCAAGGATAATTATTAAATTTCAATGTATTTTCATAAGGTATTTTATGATTATAATGTATGATAATGTTCAAGCATGTATCTAACCCCCAAAATTATTTGTTCTTATGTATTGTGATCTTATGTACTTTGTACCATTTTCAAAAAAATGACCAATAGATTTGTGATACTAGAGTTAGGGTTGTTAAATAAATTGCCTGGTATACCCGACTCACATCCCTATAAATAGGATGGATCCCATATCAAGAGTATGATTCGTACCCTCACTATATGGATCTAAAATATAAAATACACATATTAACATTTATATAACATATTAAACTATATATTATAACTCTTATATTGATTTAAGATATATGGATATCTTGTTAAGGGTTACTGGCATTCCCTTTTAATATGGTTTAAACTATATAACACCCATTTTAGCCACTATAAGGTATGAAACTCTGTGGTATAACTTTTTTTTCATGGATTTAAATTATATTGGAAATTTTCACATATATTAATTATGATTTTCTTAGATATATTAATATTATTGGTCCCATATTCACATAGTGTTTATATACCCTAATTTCCTAGATTTATACTACAAGTCTCACTTCACAAAAGAGAGTATCATTCCCTTATTACATATCCCCAAACTATGAAATACCCAATTTTAACTACATAGGTTTTTATTCCTATTATTTAAAATATGTAAGATTCATCTCTATAGATTAATCCTAAAATTATTAAAAAAAATTAACAATCAAAACCCTCTTCCCCTTGAAAAAAACATTAGGTACTTCTTAATGGACACCCTAATTCTTTTATTTCACGGTGATGATCCTATAGATAGATGGCCATATAAGAGAAAAGTTTGAAAATGATATATAATATGATATCCCTAGTGAATATGTTCATTATCTTATACTTTATGAGATGATAAATTAGATAGAATTCAATGTTTAACATGATATGACACATAACTATCACTATATACACCCTAATAGACACCTACTTCTCCCATTATGTAGGTGGAAATATCATATATGGAATTCTATATACTTGAATAGTATAAATGGAATTTTTATTAGGTTCTCCCCAAAGGATATCTCCTTTATCCCATTCTGTATATGATGAGCTCATAGAATTATTTTCATGTATTCTATAATAATTGATGCAATTATCCTTATGTGTATCCTAATAGACACAATATTTCCCTCTTTTCATCATTGAAGAGACCAGTGATAGATGTAGATGTACATGATGAGAATAAAGTTTATTTTTAATATGTGTTATCCAGAGGACTTATACTTTATACAACTCTATTATTGTAAATATATATATAAGAGTTAATGCATGATGAGTGCGAAAGTAATTATCTTGAGTTTCTCCCTAAAATACACCTTATTTCCCTTATTTTATTGGTTAAAAATTTGATGGAATACCCTATATATAAGAAACTAAATGATAATAACATTAGGTTCTTCCAAGAGGGAAAATAATTTTTCCAATTTCAAGGGTGATAAGACCATGGGAAAAAGTTCATGTAAGTGACGATAATACACAAAACGATCATTAGATGCTCCCTAAAAACCACTTTTATCCAATTATATGGATTATGATAACATAAATGAACATTCCTATAATTAATGAGTATAAACACCATAATAAATGGGTTGTCTCTAGAGGAATCACTTTATATTTTTTATGGGTAACTAGACCATGAACTAAATCCCATGTACATGATGATAATATACTTAATTATCTCTACACATTCTATAGAGGATACCCTCCTTTACCCTTTTGTGTGTGATAATTACATGGATTTAAATCAACATATGTGAAAATAATATAAATAACCATCACTATGATATATCTAATAGATTACACTTAATCATATTTCTTTTATGTTTAAAGCTTATATGTGCACTACCACTCCTTATGTGACAATCATAAGATTCCCTGTTCAAAGAGCACTTGGAGAGTCCTTTCTAATTACATTTCAATTACATGGATATCTATATGTCCCTCAATAAATGGAGTTTTATATAGTAATGTGGTAAATGGATATATCTATGAACTTTTAAACTGACAAAGAATTCAGAGGGATTTAAATGGAACCAATTTTTTTGGTAGATTTTAGTTAGCATTAATACTGATTGTCAAAGTGATTGATTTATAAATTTCTTTATAAATTAAAATAACATGAAATATAAAAGTTATTATATTTATTTATAAATAACTCATTAATTTAAATATAAAATTTATATGTTAGGGAATTATTTGGAAAATTTATTTGAAAAATTCCCAAAAGTTTTTTGGATGATGTGATAAAATTTTAAAATAAAATCCAGTGTGAGGCATTTATTTTTTGTAAATTTTTGACAGAGATTTTTTTTTATTATTTGAAAATAAAATTGTTCATAAAATATCTCATAATTTTAGTATTAAGTAGTTCATACTAAAACCAAGTAAATGATAATATAAAATGTTCATATTCTATAAAATTGAATTGTTCATGTTTATCTTTTCCAAAATTGTAATGTGTTTATAATTTCTTTATTAATGATTTATTAAAAACTTATTTATCACTAGTTTATATATATAAATTATGAATTTATTTATCTTATTCCTTATTTTTTTAATTCATGAATATTATTTTATATTATTAATTGTGATGTATTCATTAGCATAAATTATTAAACAATTTCCAAATTATCATACATGCATTTAAAGAGTTATATGCTACTAATGGTAATTGATTTAGTTTTATACTAAATTTATATTAAAATTTAGTAACAAAAGATATGATTTGTGTAATAAATTATACTTAAATATGTTTTTAACATTTTTATTAGGTGTAAGAAAAATGATTCTAAACTAAATAATCCAAATCATGTATACATGTAAAGGGAATACATGATATAAGATGTTTAGATTAAATCCCATTTAAAAAAAATATGTGTTAGGTGCATCATTTTTTTATTTTCATTGGGCTACGCTTATTTAGGTCATCTAATAAAAGGATACCAGAGGAATGGTGTTGATTTTATCCATAATATGGATTTATCAAAGGGGTTTCCACTCAAATATACTGTATTTATATATGAAATGATTGGAATAATGGCATACATAAATAGTTTAATAGTGAGTTTTACTCCAATGTGGCATCATCTTCTGAGTGAAATATGAATCTTTTCCCACAAATGTATACAGTGATAATTTTTAAAAGGGTTTATAATTTTACTTGGAGAACATTTAATTAAATTCATTATTAAGTGATTTTAAAACATGTTAGACATATTATTAAGGGGTTTTGGTAGATATTGTAACATTAACTTTTTTTTGGGATGACTTTGATATCATACATAAATAAAATAATATTATAAATGTATGGAAAATATTAAACTGCTATTTTTTTGAAATATTCTTTAGTAAAAATTATCTATATTAGAGAAAATCCCTTCCTAAGTAACAAAAAATTGAATTTATTCAACATGCTAATCAAAATGATTATGTGATTTATATAATGATTAAATTATTTTTTCAATGGAATAAGATAAAAATCAACATAACTAACTTCTGTCTTGACTCATATACTCAATATCATTAAGTATGTTAAAATAATATTAATGACTAAAGGTTTCCTTTAATGATTTTTATGGTTATTTAATTTATTATATCATATTTATTAGAAATATTCTAAAAATTTTAATGGGTTTAATAAAATTTTACCATATTTTCTCAAAGTATTGATAATAGATAAACTATGGAATGTGATGTTAAGTTTCTGGTGCTATATAGATAGCGTAAGTGGGAAAAAGTTTAAATAGGAAGTTGAAAACATTTGATATAATATCCAAAAATGTTTCCTCAAGTAGTCAAAAGATGTTATTGAAACCAAAATTAAGAGTTAGTAAGGTTGGTAGATGTTTCTATATGATATATGTTTTTGAATTACAAAAATAGTTTTTTGAAAAACCATGGAATGTACTTTTTTTTGGGTAATGCCTCGGTCAAGGACCGAAGCACCATTTATTAATTAAAGAAGAAAAATTTTACATGAGACGAAAGGATGGGATCATATTACAATCTCTTTCAAAGAGGTGAAATAAATCAGCTGGAAGCACATCCAACCAATTCATGCTCTGGTGAACACCTTTGTTGGCAAGGGCATCAACAATAACATTCTCTCCCTAGAAGGCATGTGTGGCAATGTAGTCAATTTCATGTAGCGAATTCAGGCAATTCATCCAAAGCGTAGTGGGCGGCCAATCGAGATGAATGAATCCATTCCAAATGGCTTGAACAATGGTGGTAGAATCACTTTCAATCCAAAGTTTTTTCCATCCTCTTTGCAGTGAAAAATCAATAACATGTATGAATCCTAGCATCTCTGCTTCTAGGGATGAGGCAGTCCCACACCCACTGTAAAAGCAACCTTGGCACTGGTCAACAGAATCTCTAAAAATGGCCCCACAGCTGACAGGGCCAAGATTTACTTTTGAGGCACCATCGACATTCACTTTAATCCAACCCGGCATCAGAGGATGCCAAAAAACTTCAAAGAGGTGCCTGGTCTTCGGGAAAATACCCGGGACACAGATACGTCTGAGGACCTCGAAGTCACCAATATAATTGTTGCAGCAGTCTTTTTGAATTGAGGCGGCTTCATGAATCGCAATGAGAATTTGAGCTTTTCCTGCATTGAGACTGAATGAGTGCTTATTATGAATAAGGTCGTTTCTTACATACCAGATTTCATGTAGGAGTTCCGCCACTGCCACAAAAAAAATGTTTTTAACTTGCTCAGAGGCTTCATGTTTAGTACATTTTTTCAAAAGCAAATAGATCGGGTCAGATAAGGACCATGAGCAATTAAATAACTCAAAAATGTAGTTCCATAAAGCCGAGGCCGTAGCACAAGACAAAAAAATATGATCAGAATCCTCCATGTTCTGATTACACAAATGACATTTAGAGCATAGTTGAATGCCAAAGACTTGAAGACAATTTTTAGTGGGAAATCTATTGTGAGCAATGTTCCAAATAAGGGTGAACCTAGAGGGTCTGGTCCAAGTCTTATTGAAGGTGTTCACCCATTTATAATTATGTTCATTGCCAGAGAAATTGTGCATGTAGAAGTTTTTCGAGTCAAGGATGCCATTGGGAGCAGGTTCCCAAACAAGGAAGTCCCCAGAATTAGAGAAAGTGTAATTCTCAATGATCTGAGCAATGTTATTAGGGATATTGTTCCTATGAAGTTGCATAAAATCTTTAGTGGTATGTCTAGTGTCTTCAAGAGTGTTATTAGGAGGCAGCAAGGATATCAAAGGATTACCTATCTAGTTGTCACACCAGAAATTAATGTTGGAGTTAGCGCTGACCATCCATCTAGAATTAGCCATAATCTTCTGATACAAGTTTCTAATGGAGGGCCAGATCGAGGAGTTAATGAAATTAAAATTTCTTTTTAATAGTTTATTTCGGAATCTATGTTTTAAAAAATAAGAGGCTTTGGAGTTGTCATTAATGAGACGCCAAGTGAATCTCACTTGCAAGGCATCATTAAACAATTTTAAGTTTTTGATTCCAATGCCTCCGTTATCAAGAGGTTTACATCAGGTCTTCCACGGGATGGTGACAAGTTTCCTTTCAAAGATACTTCCTGTCCAAATAAAATTTTTTATATAGGTATTAATTTTCTTGAAAGTACCTGTGGGCCATTTATATATCATGAGGGAGTAAACCAACTTTGAGACAATGGTTGATTTGACAAGACAGATTCTACCAGCCATGGATAGGGATTTACCCTTCCAAGTAGAGAGTTGATTGATGATTTGATCAGTGATATTAGAGAAATAGTAGGATTTAGGTCGTCCCTAGAAAATCGGTACGCCTAAGTACGTGAAGGGAAAGAAACCTTCTTTTATTACAAGGTTACTGGTGATATTAGTTTTCCTTCTAGTAGGGAAGTTTTTTCCGAAGAAAATATGAGATTTGTTCAAGGAAATGGTTTGGATAGAAATGTTCTCATAATGATAGATAGACTTTTTAATACATTGAATGTTCCTTTGATCTCCTTTTAAAAACAAGATATTATCATTAGCATAGAGGAGGTGAGTGGGGACATTGAGGTTTCTAGTAGCTTGAATGGGTTTCAGTTGATTTTGATTGACCAGATTATGAATGAGTATGCTGAAGTAATCTTCTGCAATAACAAACAGAATGGCCTAAATGGGATCTCCCTGTATAACACCTTTAGAACATTTGAAAAAACCGCGAGGGGTTCCATTTATCAAGATGGAAATGATAGAAGATTGAAATAAAGTCTTGATTCTCTTGATACAAATCTCATGAAAACCAAAAATTTTCAAGACTCTAAATATAAATCCCCAATCAATAGTATCAAAATATTTTATAATATCAAGTTTAATGGTAACACAACCCCCTCTATTTTTTTATTAAGTGTGTTGGTACATTCTGAGGCAATACAAATACGGTCTTGGGTGGATCTACTTTTGATGAAACCAAACTGATTCCATGAAACAATTTTGTAGAAAATCGGGACCAATCTGTTGGCAATAATTTTGGTAATGATCTTGTAGAGGGTATTGATAAGAGCAATCGGTCTGAATTGATGAATTTCAGAAGAATTTTCAACCTTAGGTATTAAGATGATGAACTGAGCATTGATACCCTGAGGTAGAGATCCATGAGTGAAAAAGGACCTTACCAGTTTACAAACATCTGAACGAAGGATGTCAAAGTGTTTTTGAAAGAAACCATTGTTAAAACCATCCAGTCCAGGGGCACTATCTGGCTTTAAACTAAAGACGGTGTCTTTAATTTCATGCTCCGATGGAATAGATAAGAGAGATTCATTGTCTTTCTCATCTACCATAAAGGAAATAATATTGGGATTGAGATCAATGTTGATCTCAGGTCCATTGAAAATGTCATTAAAGTAAGAGACAACATGATCTGAGATGGCCTCTTCTGAGTCAATGATCAAGTCATTGTGAATCAGTTTGGTAAGAGTTCGATTGGATTTTCTGGTTCTTTGAAGAGAGTTATAAAACTTAGTATTTCTATCCCCATCAGCCATCCATTTAGTCTTAAACATTTGTTTCCGAATGTTATCCTTAAAGGTGAGTAAAGTGTTTAGCTTAAGAGCTGTATTGACCTCCAGTTGAGGGTCAAGGCTAAAATCAGAGTTGGTGCTATGAGTTTGGATTTTATTAATCTCATCTTCAAGAGAGGTGATGTTAGAATCCATTTTAAAGCTCTTGTTTTTACACCAGCCTTTGAGGGAATGTTTTAAGATTTTCAGTTTGAAAATACAGGAAAAAGAGTCATGATGATGATTCATGGAATTCCAGGTGTTATTAATAAAAGTGACACAGTCAGGTTCTAGAGACCAAGCATTGTTAAATTTAAAAGGAAGGGGAATTCTGTGTTCATTAGAAAGGGAGATGAGTAATATGGGATGATGGTCAGAATTGAGTCTGGGTAACGTTATACTAGATATATTATCCCAAATGTCCAGGGACTTCATGTTAACAAAGGCCCTATCTAGCTTACTGGCAACTGTTTTATTATAATGTCTTCTATACCAAGTATATTTCTCTCCAGTAAGGTTAACTTCAAAGAAATTATAATCTTCAATGGCGGATCTAAATTCTCTTGTGGATATAGAAATATGTGAGGGTCCAATTTTTTCAGTGGGACTAAGAATAGCATTGAAGTCTCCACTAATCACCCATGGATCTTGAATAGAGTTAGCCATGTCAAGAAGATCATGCCGAAGATCCATTCTTTGCTGATACCTATTATTGGCATAAACCATCGTGAAAAATATGTGCTGATCATTCTAGATAAAATCACAGGTGAAATGTTGTTCAGAGGTTTTAAAAACATTGATGTTTTGTAGGGAATTGTGATAAAATATCCACATAGAGTCCGTAAGAGGACCATTTTTGCAGGATCCTAAGAAATTGTAATGAAGAGAGCCAAGTCTCATGAAATTATAATTGAAGTTGACTTTGGGTTCAGAGATGGAAAACAGCTAAGGTTTATGAGTGCTTAAGAGCCTCCTAAGAGTTGTGGAGGTGTCATTGTTGGAAATTCCTTGACAGTTCCAAAATATGAGATTCATTATTACTTATGTTTTGGGTTAGAACCCCTTTTTTGGACTTCCCAGAATCCTTCTTCCTCTTAGATCTTCTAACTTGAGGAGGGGAAGTAGATTCCGATTGGTTATCAATTGATTTGACATTGGAGGTTGAGGAGTTAACCTTAGCATGCTCAGTAGTAGAAGCCGAATCAGAAATAGAAAGAGATATATCTTGGATATAACAGTTCTGAGAGTGTTCTGGAGCTGTTTCATGAGCAGGAGGTTCCATTGGGGATGGGCTAGCTTTAGTAGTCAAGGAGAGGGGCAAAATTTCAGGAGGTTTATCCAAGGGAGAAGCAGGAGTAATTTGTCTAGAGACAGGGTCCTGCTGCCCCAAAGGAGGTGTGGATACCTCATTGTGGGGGTAACCGAGCGAATGTAAGACGTACATGGATTTATCAGTAGAGGAGGAGTTAGGAACATGAAAATTAGAGAGTGATTCAATAGGCACAGTGTTGAAATTTTCCTCAATATGCATGTTTGAAGCAGAATATACAGCCTGATTAATCATATTAGATTGTTCCGGGACAGTGATATGGGTTTTATCAGCAGCATCATGAACATCAGAAAGAGCTTCAGTAGGGACAGTGTTGAGGATCTCATTGATATGTATGTGAGAAATAGAATTTTTAATCTGAGCAGTCATATTAGAGTTTACACAGGCAGTAGCATTGCTTTTATCAGCAGAATCATGCAGAATGATAACTGTGTTACCTCGTTCTGATGATTTTTCCATGTTACTAGGCAAAGCAGTGGAGTCATCTCGAGTGTAGAGATCCTCTTGCTTTCTCCCTGGAACATTCAGTGATTTGAAATCTATCCCAGCCCCATCCAGAATAGAGGCAGCGCCAGAATTCTCAATGTTCCTGCAAGAGGGCACCTTCGAAGAAGAGGCATTATGTGCAGAATCTTTAGAAGTCAAAGGGGGGGGGGGGAGGGGGTTGTTGTTGTCAAGTGAAGTTCCATTAACCTACAGGTTATTAGATGTTTTAGACACCATGTTTTCTTCCTCTTCCACTATTTTTCCCCATAATTTTCCCTCAATGGAGGCAATGTTATTAGACTTCATGACCCATACATCATGCTTCTTATTAGGGAGGTCAGCTTTCTCCATCATATATTTTCCTTTCTTATTATGTTTGATTTCTTTCCAATCATTTGTAATAGGGGGGGGGGGGGTCAACTTGATTTCTAACCACTCTATAGTTAGCAAGATTGTTCCCTATTAGTTTGCAAACCTCAGAAAAAGGAGGTCTCCTTTCTTAGTATATCCTGATATCAATTTTATAGTTGGGAGAATTGAAGTTTATGACCAAAGGAATTTCTGAAGCTAACTTCACCTCAACCATGATTATAGCAAAAAGTAAAAGGTATCCATTCAACATTCTATGATCAATTTTAATGGGAGAACCAATGTAGGAGGCTATGTTATTTAATATCTTAGGGTGCCAAAAGAACCAGTTAAGACCATGAATTCGAATCCAGACTTGTGCCATAGAATTCCTATGTGTGTGAGGATTAAAAGAGACATCCCAATCAGAAATCCTAAGGAGGTCCGGTTTAAGATGTATATTACCTAATCTCCAAACCCATTCTAGTTTCTCCTGAGAGTTGATGAGTATGTGTTAATAGCCTTTGCTGATGGGGATCATCTTCCATTTGGCCGAATCCCAGCAATGTGCAATTCTGTTTTTGAGATCTATTAGAGACCAAGGTCGTTCACCTGTGTTGTAAGCGACACGACCAAGAACCGAGTATTTGCACAATGCTTCCCTTTGCTTCAGCGCTTCCAGATCTGTATCAACGGAGAATCCACAGTTCTCTAGCTTTTTGAAGAGTGTAGGTCTGTGCTCCTTCACGCTATTGTGATCCGAGCCTTGAAGTGCATCGCGGAAGGAGACAGGTAGCATTCAAGTGGAACCTCAAGATTTCGCACTTCGATTTTGGATGATCCAGCATCTAAGGTCGTCAGAGTATCCAAGGGGGTGGATTCCCACTGCGGATCGAAACCAGCCATCGATGAAGGTTAGGTCAAAACCAGGGAAGAGGTTAGGGTTTCTCGCCGCAGCGCTCTCGAGAGTTCCATCCTCGTTAAGGAATATATTCTATGGTTTTCATGAGTATATAACAACAAATGTATATTTTAAAAATTATTTAAGTATATAGAAGTTAAAAATGATGGAAAATATTTTTAAATCTTGTAATTTTTATTAAATAGGTTAAAAAAAGGTTTTTTGAATCCTAGTTATGAATGTAATGGAATTTATGAATCTATTATGAATTTTAATGGATTTTTATTTTCATCTTATTTCTCTTATATGATAGGATATGTTATTTTTTTTAAAGGAGAAATTATTAAATATATGACATGATTGATTTAATACACATGGTTTATGATTCATCATATTCTATAACATTTTTGGAAATAACATAAGTGTAATTTTTTTCTTGGATAAAAGAGTTTACTAAAAAAAGTATAATATGAGTAATATATTTCCATTACGTGTTACTATTATGTTCTAAATATTTTTTTTCATTTCAATACATTGATCTAAACACATATAATTTCCTAAAGTCAAAGGATATAATAGTTTATTTATTAAATTCTCCCAATATGAGGAAATAAGATCTATTTTTTAAGAATTATTTTTTATATTAACATGATATTTTGTTGAGAATATAGTTATTAATAAGGCATGTTAGAGAATGTTTAGGAATTAAATAAGTTAAAAATTATCAAAATTAAGATTATAATAGTAAAATTTTAATGATAATGTTCCTAAATATCCTTAATGTGTTATTTAGTTATCTTAGTGAATTTAATATTAATTTATATCCTAAAGGAAACTATGAAGTGTTTTTAACTAACAATGTAAGGAGAAAATTTTTATTACCAAAATAATCTCAAGGAAGAAGTATGATGGTAAATATAAAGACCTGACCTTAAAAATTAAATATTCTTGTGTGTTTAGACTATTATTCAATATATTTTCCAAAATATCATTTCATTTTATAGATTTAGATAATTAGTTCACAACTCATACATTACAAAAATAAATATTAAAAAGTGGAAACTTCTAGTTAATATCCATTTTACCATAATATAAAACATTTAAAAGGAAAAGTATTTTATTTTCATGAAAAATATTCACGACTTTCAACCTGAATTCTTCCTTTATTATACCCATCTTAAACCATACGACTTTTTTTCAAATATGGGATGAGCAAAAAAATCTCATTAAGGGATTTAAAAAGAAGAAATCTATTAGTCGAATGATAAATATGAACACATATGAATTTTTTAACTTTATGTCTATGTAATTTGAGTGAATTAAATAAATCATTTCCATATGAAAAAAAACACACAATTTTTGATCAAATAAAACCATTGAAACCCATAGAAAGTAAATAAAAACCCTTTTGGCTACATAGAGCATCATATTCATAACCTTTTTTAAAATCATGTTAGAAATAATTAAATCCTAGTTAAATCCATTGGATAAAGACTCTAGTAACACCCTCCTTATTTTTTATTATAAAAATGAACATTACCCAATGCATTGGATCACTAACTTAGAAAACCCATCATAAAATCTATAATGGGCTCACCTGATGATATTTGGGCCCACCCATCATATAAGCTATATCAATTTCACCCATGAGATATAATGAGGCTCAAACCTTTGTATCATATTTATCAGGATCACATATAATTATCAAGTACCATATCATGAATAAGACATTTTATGATTTCAATTTACATCATAACACCTTTGAAAAACTCTTTTAAACCCATTTGAAAAACAATTTTGGATAATGAAATAAACTTTTCTTTTCAAAAACCATTTTTATTACCAAAATAAATAAAAAAGGGAAGAGGGTTTTTATTTGAATAAATCATGAAATCCTATAAAGGAATCCAAACATTAAATAATGGTTTTAGTGGTGGGAAAAGTCGTTGATTCTTTATACTTTAAAATTTAACATTCATTTTATCTTTTGTAAACAAAGTCAAAATGTACTATAAAAAGATTAATTTTGAAGACATTTGAAAATAATTAAAAGTAGAAATAAAAATCTCATTTATAATTATTTTATATCAAAAAATATTTATTCATAAAACAAATTTAAAAACATTTACATGGTTTTGAAAAATTTAGAAAATAAAGCTTTAAAATATTTAAAATGATATTTTAAGTTAATATGACCCTTACCTTTAGTCCAACTCATCAGATATGTTCTTTAAATTCCTAAATAATAATATAATGTTTATTATTTAATTTATTAAGAATAAATTTTAATTTTATTATTCAATTTATTTTATTATTATCATGTTATATTCAATTACTTAATCAATTAAGTTTTTTTTGGGAATTTTGATAATATTTGACTCATATGTCAAAAAAGGACTTCGATAGGTTGAATATGGTCAAATATGTCATTATTCCATCATCTCTAAAATAATAATCTAGAAATAGTTATTGTATTAATACATAAATTATACTTTTAAAACCAATCATGAATGATGGTTATGAAAAATGAACTACGTTATAATCATAGAGATAGTAGGCCATACATACACATGAGTAGCGTTTTAATTTTTCAATGATCATCATAGAAAGAGGGTATGGATAATTTTTTCTTTATATAATTATAATTATATAATTAATTAAATTTTATTTATTTAAATTAACTTACATATATCATCCATTTGACTTTGTGATGAATAAAGAATCACATCGCTTCCTGGAGGTGGGAGTCCACACGTACACATGAATGATGTTACCATTTTTCAGTGAATGAAAAGGAATAATGTAAATGATATATTATATATTCAAAATTATAAATATTTAATGAATATTATTTGTAAAAATTAATTCCATCACTGTAAATAGATATGAGAGGTGAAGATTAAAAACAATTTACATCGGTTCTTGAGGCGGTAGTCTGCCATAGACACAAATGATAGTTTCATTTACCATTTTATGGAAGAGGATATGGATGTAGGTTACACCATTAAAATAATAACATGTCAATATATATGATATTTTTTTTATATCATAATGATTTAATATTATTTTAAATTAGGTGGAATAGGAATCTAAACAAAAATTCTTAGTAAAAAATGAAGCCCCTTCTTCGGACCACCTATTTAGGATTATACCTATATCCTTCATATATTGAATCTATAATAAAAGACGACTATATTATGTATTTAGAAAATTAATTAAGGTATTTTTAAAGGAATTTTCAAAACAAAAAATCATTTAAGGTGTGAATATGAGAGGAAAGTGGGTGGCATTTTATAAATAGGGGAGATGACACACATGGAATTTTTTAAAAGAAAAAGTTATAACCATATTTTACACATGCCAAAATTATATAAAATGAAAAATTATGGAGGATTATATGATATAAGTTCCAGATATTTACATAAAATTTAATTTATACATGTTTTTAGGACATTTAAACCCTGATCATATTTAGTATAACCCCCAGTAAACCCAATTTCTACCTTAACCACGATAAAAGTTTTGTTTACAGTTTTCACTATTCATTATGACAAAAAAAAGTTGAAATTATTATATAATAGAAATTATTATTATTATTATTATTAATATGTAATAAATTTTATAAAATTAATTTCCAATAAGTGGCATAATCAAATTTAAGATAAAACCCACAGTTGGGATGAAAAAGTAGTTTTTTAGAAAACATTTCTCCAAGCATAAGATGATTTTATATTAAACCTATGACAAGTAAAAAAAATTATATAAATTTAAATTAATAAGTATATATATATAATCTATAAATTTCATTTAAAACATTCTCCAATAGGGGTTATTTTAATTAATTAAAATGGAGGAATATTATAAATATTAAAATTGTTTTAAGAAAAATATGTTTTTAAACCCAAAAATAAATTTACAGTAAAATATAGTATAAATATAATTAAAATATAATAAATTGGATTAAATATAACTAAATAATACTTATATTACTTTAACTCTAATTAAAATTATAATGATATATTTCAGTCACTTAATTTATTTAAAATAAATAATTGTTTTTAAAAATCGGTATTTTTCCCTATTCACAGGAAAATCAATATTTTCTAAAAAATTAAAAAAAATACCCTAAGTTAATTTTGATACGATTATATAAATAATTAAATTAAATTTTTTAAATTATAATTTTATATTTTAAAAATTTATCTTATAAATAAAACCTTATAAGAAAAGAGTTTTAAAAAAGTACTTCCTTTTTTGATTTAAAAATTACTTAATATTTTTATAATGAATATAGCTATCTACTTCATAAATATTAATAAACATGGAAATTATTTATTCTATCATTACCTAGGTTGTTATAGAATGTATCAATTAATTATGATGATTATAAACTTATAAAGAGTTATTATTATAGAATATAAGTTGTTAACATCATAACATTAAATGTTTTCAAGAAATAGGGTTCAAATACTATGTTCAAGAAGAAGAACCCTATGAATATGATTCCTATGTATCAATATTATTAAAATTGGTTTACATCATGTTTTTTACGCACTATAATACTTTAGTGGAAGTGTGTTTTATATCGTATCAAATAGATGCAATGGAAATTACATAGAGATGTAATGATTTCAATAAAACTCAAAAAGTATAGAAAACATAAGGCATATCTTGAGGTCTATCACATGTGATATGGATAAGAATATGATTAATTATGGTTTTTATAATTATTATATTTATTTAAGTATATAAAATTTATCATTTTATACAAAATGAAGAATCTATATTATCATTATTTCATGTTCATTTCATATTTTATGCGGGGTGTAATGATAAAGGACCTATCAAAAGTAGAATTATCACTAATCAATTTTTATTATTAGGTGTTGAACGTTTTGATGAATTGTAAAGGTTATAATGAGTATGATTTCATATAGAGATATTAAATATACTCTTGAGGGGAAAATATTTTTTGTGTACAGGATGACCCCCCATATAAATACTATATATAGTGTTATATAATATATTTTTGGAATACTAGGTGTTCATGTTTCATATAGAATCCCAGTACTTAATTATGGTGAGAAACCTAGGATGGCAACCTTTATACATTGATATTTTTCTTACCCATGCTTTTAAACTTATATAATCAGGGGTGGTTGGGTATTTTACTGATTATTTCATTAGTAGGATCTTAACCACAATGGTATTAGGTTTCTCATTTGAGGAGTATGATATATAGTCCCCATATTGAGATAGACTGAAATGTTTATTATTGTAGATAGATAATACGTATTATGTTCCTATTTATTTGATCAAGTGGGATGTGATATCCTCATCCACTACATTGAATAAAATTCAATGTATTTATTCTCTTGGTTAGTCTATACATAGAAAATCAATGAAATATGAAATGTTTATATGGGATTTACATACTCCCTGTCCTATTTTCAATCGAAGTATTATAAAAATAGATTATTTGATTATGAATACTTGAATATGATGTATCTTGTGGAATTGGGTAAATATATAAATGTTCTTGATGGAGGTCACCCAATATCCCTTTAACGCTTGAATTCTATTGATGATTTCTAGTACCTTCTATTTTTATTTTTTTATTTATCAATGAATTATTATTTTTTTCAATGTAAAACAACCTTTTGGGGTTACACTTTTCTTTAATGAAAATGATGGTTGTGTTCCTTAAACTTTGATAGCCACCCAAAATGATTTTTGGATGATATCTTGAATATGTTATAGATAACATTTCAAATTATTTTTCATATAATGTCACATGTGTTGAAAATGATTGATAGATTTTCCTAAATGAGTTTTGGATATGGTTTCATGAATTTTATCATATGTTTTGATGTAAGTTTATTTTGGATTGAGTTTATGAGGATTTTATTAAAAGAGAAATATTGAAGGAATTATACACTAAAATCATCATAATAATATAGTTATTTAGAGCCTGATGTGTTATAGACTAGTATAGACCATGGAATAGTAAGGGTTACTATAATATGGTGTTTTTTATTGAAACTAGCATGTAATTTCATAATTCTAGTTATATCCATAGTTTTCTACACTAAGATATCATGATATGTTAGAGTCTTCATAATATGATTAATATGAGGAGTTTGAAAATCCTAAATTAATTTGTAAGTGTTAAATATTAACAAAAACATAGTATAAAAGAGTTTTAACATATTAATTATTTATTAAATGTTTGATTTATTATATTTAATGTTGATACTCCAAATAGTATCCTTTGATGTTCTATATAATAAGGTTCTTAGTTTGATATTCAATGGAGTAATTGTATCATATAAAATATTTGGTTGAAACTCTCCCCAACTCTCATTTATCTCTATAATTTAATCAAACGTTAATAGTAGATCATAGCTTGATATAAATCCCACCTAAGAATAAATTTATTCTAATGTTTTTTTAATATCATAAGAGGAAGAAGTATATTTGAGAATCGACTAATCCTACCTAGATAAACTAATGTATATTTCACCATTTTCATCATTTTTCATTTATATTCATTACAAACCTATAAATAGAACCCCATAAATACACCAGACGTGATGTTATTATTGTTTACGTCTTAGTTCAATGTATGTTTGAGAGTGTATCATATATAGTGAGTATACTAAATCATATTCCACATTTATATCTAGTAAAATGATTAGGTCTATCACCCCACACATCTTTAAAAGTTCTATAAATTAAAATTCTTCCCTAATTATTTTAATTCCTATAAAAAAAATTCACAAGACATTTATATTTATGTTTAATGATAACATATCTTAGTGTCTAATATATAATTACTTTACATTTACTGTGATGTTATGATTCAGTGTTATTATGAATATATTTTGAAGAATATAGTGATCATGAAACATTTGGATATTATTCGTGCCTCAAATATCATTAGATTATGGTTTGTCTATAAATCATAATCTATAAGTTGGCTGTTCTATTAATAAGCCAAGACAAATGGAATGCATCTTAGTATTCAAAATAAAATTAGATTACACTTGTAATATTTTTATAGATTTGGATACATGATACATGGATGATATTTGAGATAGAGAGAGGGGGTGAGGAGATAAAGAGTCATATTGACAGTGAAGAATATAGAGAATAATAGTATCTTGATCAAGTTTTCATATTGATAAATAGGAAAATCCATGGTGTTTAATCTATTTATAATAGATAACATATCCTTTGAAGGTTTTTTTTCATATTATTTCTTCTTATTCAACATGTATATTAATGTAATAAAATTGACATATACTTTTTTTCTTAGGGATTGATAGTGATTCTTTCAATTATTATTGTATCTTTAATATTTAGTGAATTATAGTGAGTTATATATGTAATAGTGACTTATATATACCTCTTATATATATACTCCATTGGGTAAACCAAGTATACTATGATGTTTGTGGATTCCATTATTCTTCATAATTATTTTTTTGAATAGAGTTATTCTATATTAATAGTGTGATATTATTTATACATAAGTTTCATCACTTCTTGGTAGAGTGGGTAAAATATTTTGAAGAATTGATTCACCCCAAGGTTATCCTCATTATTAGACCCACTCTTTTTACTTCTAGAATAAAATAAATATCCTCATAATTAAATTTCAAATCTCCATGTTTCATTATTTAATCATGGAATGCAGATACATCCCATATTAAAAATATATTGACCTAATCATAATTTATCCTAATTTTTTTTTAATTTTATCCTTTTTAATATTGAATAGGGTGAGGTAGAATAAGATGAAATTAAACAATAAATAAGCTATATAAAATCATAGTTTTGGAAAAAAAATAATTCATGTTTTATACTATTAAAACGAAGTAGATCTCAACATGAATCATAATAAAAATTTAATATATAATTTTTTAATTTTAGAATAAATCTATCACTAAAAACCAATCAGTAATAGAATCACACAAAAATCCTCCAATAACTATACACTAACCATAAATACATACGATCATAATATTAGTTAAATTAAAAAATTAAAATAGTTATCAAGGGAAACTAAACCATCCATGAAGTGTTGAAATAGAATTGATGGATAAAATAATAAAAAATATATCTAAAAATAATAATTTCAATGTAAATTACAAAAAACACACAAAAGCTAATATAGTAGCATAGATCCCTATACCCCAAAATAACCAAACGTGAATAAAACATGAAAATAATTAAAAATATGGAAAAACCGTGATATATCAAGTGGTAGATAAAAATTATGATCTATGTAGAAGAAAATACCCTAAGTAATATTTTAATTCAATATAATTAAACTATTGTGATATATTCCCTAAGATAACAATTTAACAGTTTTTTAATCTGAATTTTTAATTTTTTTCAATATATAAAGATATAATATATGATATGTCTATTTTCTTTAACCTAATAAAAAAAATAAAATTTCATTAAAATTTTCCAAATACACTATATCATCAAAAGATCATATTTTAAATTTTTGGGATTTAAAATTTATTTTACTTTATCATTAAATAAATTTTATCTTTTAAGATAATCAGGGGCTTCATCAATGTTAATCAAAGGTAATTTATTTTCATATACAAAAGGATCATTAAAAGTTATCAGTTCCATAACATATTTTCTAGTATTGATTGTGTATTAATTGAGAGAATAATATTTCCATTATTTTATCTGTTAAATATCACTAGGTTATATTCCTCTTAATTACAATCACCTGGTATATTTTTGGGTGAAAATAAATTAGGGTGTTTTGAATATGAGATAATATTTTAAAATATAGAAAAAAAGTTAGTTATTGAATTTAATTTTCATAAATCCTTATGTTTCACCTCCACCATAAATGCATTATCCATACAATTAGAATCTCAAAATTGGGAGATGGAGGGGTATAAGGGTTCATCACTCCAAAAAATGACATTGGATAAATTTTGAGGCTTAGATAGTGGATTTGAAACATGAATATTACTTTTGGTTCTATATTAATTTAGATATAGTATGGTCTAGGGATATAGAGAACTACAATTTAATAATACTTACAAATCTAACCTATTTTTCATTAACTCTTCAAATAGGATTAGTGCTTATAGGAATTATGATTGGATTATAGAGAG
This sequence comes from Viscum album, assembly GCA_963277665.1. Classification (NCBI taxonomy): domain Eukaryota; kingdom Viridiplantae; phylum Streptophyta; class Magnoliopsida; order Santalales; family Viscaceae; genus Viscum; species Viscum album. The sequence continues at coordinate 1,846,373,225 of OY728143.1, read as the reverse complement.
TGGTAAAGAATAAATGAGGGGAATTTAAATTACCAAAAAGATTCAAGTATGAGTTGGGATCAACTCATACCCCAAAACTTTATTAATGAAAATTAGTAACAAAGTGATTACACGAGGTGCAAAGTATTTTCGCCAGCTGAAGTCAAGAGGTTAAAGTGGTTACAAGATGATAATAAGAAAATGAAGAGCATCTGGTTCATTATCCGGGGCAGTGAAAGACTAGATCATCTCACTGGATCACATCATGCGCCTTCACTGTTGTTGTGTATGCTTATCCTGATTCATCCAATGAAATATTTCCAGTCACATCTAGTAGTTGATTCTATAAGACCCCAAAGACATCCAAACAAAAAAATAAAAAATTTCCTGAAAAAAATAGTGATACCATGAAAAAAGAGTCTTTGTTAGTGTGTTGTGTACTCAAAAAAAGTAGGAGTCGTGATTGGAACACCAATTTGATAGCAAAAATTCATGAAACCGGAAGAGAACCATCAACCTTGAAAGACTATGCCAAGAAATATTCTTCATATGTTCTATTTACCGGAAATTTGTGAGAATGAGAAATCATCCATGTCCTAGATAAAACATTTCTCTTCCCGGTATTTTAGCAGAAATTTTTGTACTTGGTGAAGAGACTTCGGAACTGGTTGTGACATCAAAATATCTAATAGAAATAAAAGGAACTTGAAAAGGATTGGAAAAAAAGATACATCAACCAACAAGAAGACATCCCAAAGAGCATGCAACCAAGAATACATCCCATAATATTGAAGGGGACAAAAAAAGTAAGAGAGATATTGGATCATCATAATCCCATCACTCATCTTTATTCCCAGCACATGGTATCCAAAATAAATCTTTGTGTCCCATCATCAAAATTGGGATTCCACTCAAAAATCAATTTAATTTTAGAGATCATGTGCTCCCTGATTTGAAAATATTCATGGAAGTTAATATCCCCCTTTTAATACCTTTGAAACACCAGGGAATCATTATTTTCAATCCATGATTAAATATCTCTATTGATACCATCCTTGGCAGTCCAAAGATGATTTTTATTCTTATGTATCTCATCCAAATTATCTTCATCAATAAATGTAATTGATTCATTGACTTCATCTTGTGAAAGTCCCACATTAACTTCAACAAATAGTTCCAAGGATAGGGTAACAATGGTTCGCTTCAACTTGGAATAATCCCTATGCTTCTTTTTTTTCTTAGGATTAGGGCTAATAAACCCATATGAATCCAGAACCACTTTCTTTCCTTTTTTATCACATGACTGAAAAAAATCCACTTCAACTTGATGTGCATTATCATGTATATCGTTCAAGGTTTTAGAAGAGTCACTAGGATCATCACTATCCCTCTCCAAACAAGGGTGTAAGGTAGTGGGATCACTCAAATATCTTTGAAAAGTATCACAAAAACATAAGAAAACATTAATCATCTCAGGATGAGAACCACTCTCCTCATTAGAAATGACCTAAGTCAGATTTTCAGCAGACTTCTCAACAGCTTCTTTTTGCCCTCCAATTGGGTCATTAGTTCCAGAAGGTCCAACAAATATCATCGATGTCATTAACACTCTAGTTTAATCTACCAAGTCCAACTTTTTCTTTCTCTCCTCAACCCATGTCAACTTACTGATTGGTGGATAAATTGTCCTTCCACATTCATTGGATGTGTGCCCAATTTGAAAACATTCACTACAATAAGTATGAAAATTAGTATTATATGATAAAGTACTGTTTACATGAAATATCATGTGATAATTGAAACAATAAATGGTAACACTATTAAATATAATATATAAAAAAGAAAAAAACATAATTTTTAATATTGAGTAATTTTATTAGAGGTTTAGACACACACAAATGTCAATACAATATAGTGTAATGGTGGAATGTATAACTATACTAGTTAAAAAATTGAGCATTATTAGATACCCTTCTAGGTTACTCATTATCATCGAATAAAATTCTTTGAAAATATGAATGTCTAGGATATAAATATAAATAAAAATCAAATAAATTATTTAATCGATATATGGTTGGAATTATAGGGTCCATTCAATAATTTCCAAAGGTTATCTTTTGGTGGGCCTTATATTCATAATCCAAAATTGATAATATTTGTTTTTAAATGAAATAGTGAGGATTTTATAATGAATTTATATGAGACCATATTATAGTGAAATAATCCATATTACTTCTCAAGATTTCTTGATATGGGAAATATTGGTTCATATAGTATAAAGGATCCTAATAAATGAAAATCATATGTTTTTTTGGAAAACTTTCATTTACTCCTCTTTCAAGTTTGAAATCATATAGAGGACTCTATATTTTATGTTATTAAAATTAAAATTATGAGGACTAGTATAATTATATTGGATAAATTTTACCATAATAACATTTTTTAAGGAATCTAAACTAACAAAATTATAACTTATGGATATGGGATAAATAATATTTATATGAAAGGGAGTTGATATTGGAAAAAGCACTGGTAACGATAGGGATAAAAAGTGTTTAGGTTTCTTTTTTCATCGAGATACATGGGACATATAGAGTGTTGTGAAGGAAGATAAAGTTAAAAAAATTATTGATCATACTAAAGAAACATCCTTATTGAACATTTATGTCAACATGAAACTCCTAAAAAATAGTTTCCTTACACACTATAAATGGTACCAATAACAACACAATTGATACACAATGATTTTTATTTGAAATAGAGAAGGTGGATGAAAATAAATTATTATATTGGTATAATAATTTTATTATTTTTCTCAAATGGTAGGATACGCATTATGTTCTTGGGAAACAACTTCTTTAGAAAGAAATATTTCATAAATAAACTCATGTTGAGAAAAATACTTAAAAGAATCATAAGAATAAATCTCTTGATATTTCAATAATCATTTGAGTATCACTAAATTTGTGGTTATATATAATATTAATTAATAAAATATTTCAATTTAATGATAAAATAAATAGGATATTTTAAGAGAAGTTTACTAATGATAAGTATAAATCATTAAATGTTCTATTTTATTATAAGATTCATACACCATATTCGACATCCATTATTATAAAAACTATGACTGAGTATTTAAATTACATGTTGAGGTTGGTTTATCTATGAATTATCGGTATAAATGATAAATATTTCATGAAATTAATTCCATATATTTATTAATAGATCATTTATAACTATAACTTCAATAATATTAACATGTAATTAATTGATATCATCAATAATTTTTTGATATGTGATCTGAACCAGAGTGGATATTTATTGAGAAACACTCAAATTTTATGAAGGGGAAAATTAAAATTATTTAAATAAAAATTTAAAAGAATGATTGTGTAGGAAATTATATAAAGACACTATTATATTTTATAACAAAATGGGTTATTTTAAATGAATGGAAATGATGCACTAATACAAGTTAGTGTATGGGAAGTAGAATTACATAGAATCATTGAAATATATTAATAACTACTTTAGTGATTAAATTTATAATATTTATAGTATATAATTAAATTTAATAAATTTTTATTTATGGGATTTGTTTAGTTTTTCACATTGCAAATTTTTAAACCATGAAGGGATTTGGAAGCATAAAATAATTAATAAATTGGAAACTGAAAGAATATTTTTCAAATGGGTTATGGTTATTCACATTATAAATATAGATACATGATCTATATATTCCTATATTTTTCTTTATGGAGTTGGAAAATTACTATTATATTCCTCAAATTTATACAAATATCAGTTTAATATCATTTTTGGGCTAGAGTTCCTTTAAATTTATAATTTATAAAATGATCTATAAATGAATTCTAATTGATATATTCAATGGTTTTGGGTAATTAAATATGGTTTTTTACATTTTATATATTAAAAATATAATCTATGAAATAAAAAATAATATGGTTAAATTTTTGGATTTAAATATTACATGCCCCTTTGGAATAGTATTTGTGTCCATTTATAAAAGAAATACATATATTGACTTTGTGAGGATAAATTTTTAGAATACTTTGATTATGAATAATTTAATACCCTTGAATAATAATTATTTAGAAACATGAATAAATAATGTTTGATGCGAAAATTTGAATGGAAAAAATGAACACATCTCACTAATATAGATTGGTTTATGTGTTTCAATAATCATGAATATTGCTGGTTATTGTTGGTGATTTATTACCTTGATCAATAGAAAAAACTCTCATGGTTAAATTTATTTAGGAGGTATTCATTTCATAATACTAAAAATATTCAAGTTGATTAAAACATTATATCCTAATAAATTTTGATATGGTATTGATACACTTTGATCAAATTAACGTAGGGAATACATGATCAAATATTTCAATAATCATTTTATAGATCATGTTATTTTATATCTATGTACTCAATTAAGACCAAAATAAGATTTTTAGTATGAATATCGGAATAAAAATTTTCTCTTCATGATTTGATCAATGAAATGTCAAACATATATTTCCATTTCAATATTGGGTTATAATATAGACACCACTTATTTTCAAATTAAATGTATTTATTTTTAAATATAATAAAAATCATATTAGATATTTACTAGGAATCGTTATAATTACTCTATCATAAATATTTTGTGTTGAAAATTATATGCATAATAGTTATTGTCATGATTTACTATAAATCTAAGAATAATATACTTATTTGGCATTAGATTGAGATAAAAGGGTATTATTTAAATTATCCATCATATATCATAGTTTTTATAGATCATAAACATATATTACTTGAAAATGAGTTTATTTTTTATGGAATTTGTTGGAAAAAATTTACATTAATAAAGGTCAAGACCATATAATTTGAAATTTTTCAAAAATTAAAGATGATTCAGTTCTATAAATGACTATAAAATAGAATCTACCCATATTTTATAGGAACCTCAATGGTAAGATATATTTCATTGAGATATATTGAGATAAAAAATTTATCTTTCCAAAAATTATGTGTTTATATTCATTTTGTATAGTACTACTTACAATAATTAAATCTATTGAGTGTTTTGATTATTCAGTATTGTTGGAGACTAAGAAATTATATATGGATTCCATGTATGTAATCATGTTTGGAAAATTCATGATCCACATAATGGGGTTATATTCATATGTTTTGATTGGATTTTGAAAACTAAAATTGGAATTTATAGTAGAGTAAATTACTTAATATATTGTCAAGTATAAAAATATATGAATAAATTCATTTCATTCACTATGAATAAATATGTTTACAATATTTTATTATAAAATCAAATAGACGTTAATTTCGTTATCAAAATATTATAATTATTTGATCATATTAAATGAATATTCAAATTACATTCCATAATGAAAATTTATTTAAGGACATGTATATGATACAACCAAAAGGTGATGAGGATTCAAATAGTGCCCCTTTAGATTATAATTTTCAATATTACGTTTATTTATTGAATGAAGCCTCAATGATTTGGTAAATTGATTTAAAATATGTAATTAATCAATTTTTATTAATCAAGAGTGCAGATAAATATTTTTTATACATTATATTTAATGGGATTTATTAATATGTATGTTGGAGGATTTGTATGAAATTATTGATATCATGAGTTTTACCACAAATTAAAAATTTATTGATGTTTGGTTAGAAAAATGTTTCTTCCTAAAATTAATGGGAGAAGTTACTTATATACATATTTAAATATCTAAATAGAGTAATAAAATTATATCCAAAGTATGATATTAATAACATATATTGGTATTGTTTTAAATAGGTTGAGCATGATGAACTTGAAGAAGGAATATTTATCTATATTACTTGTAAAGAATGTTACCGAGTCTCAGTGAAGATCCACAAATATTGAGAGATAAATTCTGTTTAAGAATACAAATTATTTGTCAATAGAATCTAACAAAAAAATTTATTGTGTAGATGTCTATAGATCTTATATGATATTGGAAATAAAAAATCATACCAATCTTAATCTAGTGAAAACCATTGTGTTATATTAAATTATATACTTATGTACTTGAGAAAAAAATATTAAAGTGATATTGGAATTTAGAGTTTATGAAATTGTTTTTATAAAGGGTTAAAGTAGTTCAATTTTCCAAAATATCAATTATGATTCGATATTTCATCTAGGGGATGGGTTTCTCTTCAATGATAGATTATTGAGAATGTGGATTTCTATATAGTTTAACATGGAATACTCTAAAATAGAATTTAAATACATTACAACATCAGATATAATAAAGTATATTTTTTGAATACATAATTTCATAGATTAATTATATTAAATTACAGGTATTATTAATCCTATAGAGGTCAATTGTGATGTAAATGAAGATATAAATAAATATAAATATAATCCTTTGACTTGGATATCTAAGTTGACACCCATTTTAGGAAAGATAAAATGACCTTAAGTATGTCCTCGATGACTAGAGAATGTAAAATAAAGAAAAATGTATAATGAAATAATTTTTTGATATATCATCCTTAGATAAAATAACAATACACTTTATAAGTATTTATTTAATATTAGGTATAAGGTGTCTATAATATAAACTTTTATTATTCCAAATATTATAAATAAAGAAATAATTTTTATAAATAATTATTTGGGAAAAAATATAAAATTTTTCAATAGTTTTTATTAGAGCTATTTGTAAGATTGATATTTTGTTTTACTTTGGACATGGATCATGTTAATTTTCTATTAAATATCTTGTAATGATGTCTTTTTTATTTTGACCTTAAAGTTATGCCATAGTTTGATTTTTTTTAAAGAAGAAGGAAACAGGAGGTCTGAAGGCAGGTTGTAGGCCAATTACACAACGTGTAATTGGAATACACTGCATGTAACCTTACATGACATGTAATGTCATAGACATGATGTTTCATGTAATGTAATGGATTTCTTCATCAAGGGGAAGACCTGGATGTTTACATGATGCGTAAATCATTAACACGTCAGGTAAATTCTTGTGTTAGATTTTTTTTAAATAGAGGAAGGATCTATATTTTTGGACAAAACCTCATCCCTCTTCCTTCCCTCATGAAAGAGTCCCCCATGGATCCTTGTGATAGGTTTTAATTTCACTTTGATACGAAGACTCTGATTTTATCTCCTTCTGTCTCGTTAAATGTGCACCTATAAGGTCTCTATTCAACTTGGTTCTTTCTTTGTTTCTCTTCACTGTGACAATGTTATATTGGTTCATTCTATTAATCCCTATTTTTAGGGCATTGATCCATTCTTCTATTTTCTCTCAATCTAGGAAAATCAAGGTGATGATAATTTATGAGGAAATTACTACAATTATATGGTATAGGGTCTATGATTTATCCCTTAGTCTCTATATTTCCTAAAATGTACTCATTGTGCACATGCCAATCTCATCGAAAACCCCCTATTAAATTAATGTGCCTTTTTTATATTTATTATGATCATATTACAGATCCATGACATATAGTATCATCAAATCATTAGAGGTTTATTCCTCAATGCTATCCACCCCAAGTAGGATGTTCTCTTATTTATGCCTTTTGGCTAGTTTTGACCTTCTACGCCACCGTTCAAGTGTACCTTGACTTGGACCTATTAAAGGTGTGTGGTTAAATTAAATGAATGACTTATAAAATACTATTACATCACAATACCACTTGAAACTTATAATAAAAGTGTTCTAATTAATTAATGAACCCTTGAAATGGAAATTCGAGGGTATATATATAAATATCACTTGAACTTATTAAATGTTATAATAGACTTGACTTGGTTGCATATCCGTATAACAACTTTCCAAATTTGATGAAGGAAGAAGAGTGAACCTAATTAATGATTAATTAATTAATGAAATAAATGGTTTCGTGTCCTTATTATCCTTTTCACTTAGTATGAATTTTAATATAATGAACCTGTTCACTTATTAAAAGGGAATGAGTATTACATGGCCTGAACTAAATAATGAATTAATTATATGGTTCCACTTATATATGAATTTTTTCATATTTATAGGAGTTTTCATACTTGATCTATGGATTATATTCCAGATGGAATACCTTGAGAACTCAGAGGAAGCCATTCTGATTCAGGCAGCTAATCGAAAAGGGAGATACCCACCTTGGAACATGGTTCATATCTACTAGGAGATTCCTGACATGACACTATAAGATCTATTCACTATCTTCCAAATATTAAAATTCCTTGGATAAATTCCTTATATACATCTTGATTCCTTAAAATACAAGGTTCCATGGATACACCCCATTATGCCCAATTAGGATTACTCATTTTACCTTGGATGAAATCCTTGGACTCAGTTTGAATCTATTATAGTGTAATTCCTTGGGAGATTATCATGGATTACACTCAGACCCCTTATAGAAAATTTTCATGTTATTACTAAGTTGGATATACCCATAAGGTCAAGGATTCCTTGTTTAATATCTTGGATCCTCTTTCACTATCATCATCATTAAGGGATGCATTGTCAGGTCTTGGATACTTTATTATTATTATTATTATTATTATTATTATTATTATTATTATTATTATACATGGATAGTTCTGTTATACCTCACATTAATTACTTATATATACTGAATTAAAATTAATTAATTGAATTATTACTTGTTTAGAAACTAGCTAAGGCTAAATCCGGTATTGGGATATTTATATTTCTATATTTCTTTACATATATGTATACTTCCACACTGTTCAATTTATATTTCACAGATTGGATGGTATATACTTCTTTGGTGGTGGCCTACTGACTTTTATATCACATCCTATTAGGTACTTTATAGGTACCTAGGTAGAATATATGTATGCAAGTTTTGATAAGGGAAAGTTTGATTCTTTGAAAACGGGAATTTCTTTCTTTCTTAGGATGGATCATGGAAGAAGATGACCGAGTGGGAGCTTAGGATACTCAGAAAGTTTTTGTCTTTATTTTGATTCTTATGTATATCTTATAAGGACTCGGCCTTATTACATACATGATATCAAATTTAGTCAAGAAAACAATTTCTTTTACATTGAGGATCTTTTCAAGTTTATAGCTTTAGAGAATTAGGATAATACATTCATAACATTACACATTATTTATAGAGTGGATACCAAAAAACAGTTTCCATTTTTTCCAAAATATAAAACATCAAAACTTAAACAAGACACCTTGACAATTATTAAACATTTAACATGGATTCCTTCTTTGTATTAATCATCCATTAACCTATGAAAATCATTTAAAAACTTGGGATGAGCACAAAAACTCGTTAAGGGATGGAAAAGAAGAAAAAATCACATTAGTCCATGAATACTCATAACGTATGAAAACATTTTCAAAAGACATGATTTTCACCCATAAATACTTAATTCGTGTAACATAAGAGTTAAAAAATATTCACACAAACATGAGAACATAAATATAATCGTATAGGTATCTTGGGGCATTACTTACATAATCTTGTAACCATCTTGGCTACCTTAAAATTTGTAACCCTCACGGCTACCATACTTTGTGTAACCATCGCAGTTACACTTGGAGTAACCATACGGCCGACCTCTAACTTACTCAAACCAAATTAATTGGAGGGAAATATAGGTCCCAACCTTCATCATAAAAAATTCCCAAGAACCAAAACATAATCTTACAACATGAATAATAGCATAAAAACATTTCTTTTGAATTTTGTAAAAACAGAATTTTAAAAGAGGATTCTAGAAGAAAAGTCCCTCATAAACATCTTATACTTGAAGTGTGACTTAATGGAGTGGATGGAATATGTATATACTCTGTAAATACACATTTTTAAACATATTATAAAAATAATTCATCAAAAAAACAATTTAAATACCACATAAATGACGAAGTAGAATGTTAACACAAAGAATGGAAATCGGGTTAAGAATTTCCTTACCTTAGGCTTGTATTACTTAAAAATTGTTTAAACCTCCTGTATAATGCTTAAAATAGTGTTATTAGTATTTTACAGAAACATTTTCATGTTTATAACATATTATATGGTCATTTTATAACCTCATTTCACCCATTAATTGTTAGTATTTTGTTCCTTGCACCGCTTTTGGGTGAGTTCTTCACATGATTTCCATGATTGGTTTATAATGGTTGTTCTTGTCGATTGGAAGTGAAACTCCATAATTGGAATGGATTAGTATTTACATATTTCTAGTACCATAAATTATACCATTTATCACTTTTATTCTTTATATGATGATGATTCATATGTTAAAACATTGATGAAGTTCGTTTAGATCATTTAAGTGGTTCTTTGATAATAACAACCTCATTTAGTATTATAAATTAGAACCATGAGTAAAAAAGAATACCAGAACCATGGATGAGTCATAAAACATATATTATAACATGTTTCAACCATATAAATTGTTTCATGACTAGAATTATAATAATTAATGGAAATTGAAATTACATCGTCCACAATGTCGGTAATTCGACATATCACGAACAATGTTTTTATTCTTGAAATAAGTGGGAGAGGGGAAGAATAATGATGATGAATTTTCCATAAAAATGATAAAATCCAGAATATGCATGATTATAGAGATTTCATGCCTCTTGGATAAGAGGGGGGCGAGGAAAGAAGAAAAATTAATCATGAAATAAAAGAAAAACTTGAGAAATTTCTTACGAAAATTCGGCAGCCTAACGACGTCTCTTAAAATTTCATAAAAACAAGATTGATGAGAGGAATGGAATATCTCATAATTCATACATAATATGGAAAGTAAGGGGAAATATTTAATTAAATATCCCAACACAATACAAAGGGAATGGAAGAGAATAACGTAAATTGAAAGAAAAGAAAGAAAATAAAAGAGGTTGTTTACCTCTTGATCCCTTCTCCTTGAAATCTTTCTTAAGGGATTTGATTTTGGTATTTTGGTGAGGAAAAAAGCTCTAGGATGTGGGGGAGAAGATTGGGGAGGTAATGTTGCAGAAATTAGACAATGATTAAGGCTTGAGAGGTGTGGGAGGAAGAGGGGAGTGAGGGTAGTATTTATAGTGGAAGAGGGGAGGTATTTTAGATTATAATAATTTTATCAAGACAATGAATAATCTCAATTTATGTGACCCTAAATAGTAAAAATGTCATGTGAGTTCGAACCAAGTGGGATTACATCATCCTTGCATCACCTATGATGCAGTAAATCAAGTATTTAGCATTTATCATATTTTATCATATTTTACTATTCATCAAAAATTCTTGAATTTCAGAAAAATCCCAAAAATTTACCCTAACCATTTTTCAACATGTAGAATTCAAAAATGAAGTCCATTTTTCGAAAATAATTTTATAAATATTATTAATTTAACTTTTAAATAAAATCATACTTAATTAAAAAAATAACAGTTCTAATTCTATAATACTTCTTTATCACAATGAAAAATTAACCAAGATGTTATTATATTCTAGACTTAAGAAAATAAAATAATAATAAATCTACTATTCCTTAGGGTCATATTTCTATTAATTTTACTATTCATAATGGTATGTTACTATTAAAAAAAACAAGTTGGTTTCATCAGACTCTAAAAAATATACTGAACACAATTGTAGATGACAGTTTCTTGAAATTCAAAACATAGAAGAAATAAAATTATGTTTAAAGGATACTTATAAATATCTACCTTAAACAAAATTTCAAGAATTTCAATTTACTTTTAGAAAAACTTGGGGTGTTACATTATCCCTACCTTCTTGAAATTGTGTCCTCACAATTTTATTTACATATTAAACAACTGAGGGTATTTTTCCCTCATAGCATTTTCAGACTCCCATGTTGCTTCTTCAACCATGTGGTTTCTACACAAAACCTTTACCTGGTGGATTACCTTATTCCGCAATACCTGTTCCCTTCGATCAAGAATCGGAACTGGTTTTTATTCATAAGAAAGGTTCTCTTCCAGCTAAACTGCATTTGGGTTCAATACATGTGATGAATCTGGCATATACTTTCTCAACATCAAAACATGAAAAACATTGTGTACCTAAAAAGAACTCAGAGGCAAAGCTACGTGGTATGAAATTGTTCCAAATTTCTCCAAGATTTAAAAAGGAACGATGAAATATGGACTTAGATTTCCTTTTTTACCAAAACACATCACACTTTTCTAAGGAAGACTTTAAGGAAAACATGGTCACCTACCTCGAAAGAGAAGTCTTTCCTTCTGTTATCTGCATAACGTTTCTTCCTGCTCTGAGCTATCCTCATGTGCTGCTGAATCATCCTCACTTTCTCATCCACTTCTTCAACTAATTCTGTCCCCATCAACTTTCTTTCACCGACTTCATCCCAAAATGCTGGAGTCCGACACCGCTTCCCATACAATGCCTCAAAAGGTTCCATCTGAATACTGGAATGAAAACTGTTAATTTAAGAAAACTCAACTAAAGAAATATGTTGATCCCAACTTCCATGATAGTCCATTGAACAAGCTCGAAGAATATCCTTTAAAGTTTGAATCGTTCGTTCTAACTTCCCATCTGATTGAGGATGAAAAGTTGTACTGAAATTTAACTCTGTGACCAATGACTTCTGAAGTCCCTTCCAAAATTTAGAAGTGATCCTGGGATCTTGGTCAGACACAATGGAAAGAGGAACTCCATGTAACCTGACAATCTCCTTGAGGTAAAATCGAGAAAGATGATCCAAAGACAATGTATCTCGAATAGAAAGAAAATGTGCATACTTTGTTAGCCGATCAAAAATAACCCAAATTGCATTGTTTCCTCGAGAAGTATTTGGTAGTCCCACCACAAAGTCCATGGATACATTCTCCCATTTCCACTCTGGCACTGGAAAAGGCTGAAGCATCCCCTTCGGTAACTGTCTCTCTACTTTAACCTGTTGAAACATCTAACATATCATGGTAAAATCCACAATATCTCTTTTCATCCCATTCCACCAATAATACTCCTGAAGGTCTCTGTACATCTTAGTACTTCTAGGATGAACAAAAAATAGAGAACTATGGGCTTCACACATCAATTATTTCTTAAACTAGGAATCACAAGGCACACACAAACTTTTACAAATCTTAAAACACAATCTTTATCAAGGTTAAATTCTAGAAACTTACCCACTTTAACCAATTCTACCTTTTTCTATAGCTCAAGGTCTTCCTTCTGTGCTCGCTTAATTCTGTCTGACAACGAAGACTGCACTGAAACCTGAAACAAAACATATGTATTCCCTGCACCAACAACTTCTAAGACAAAATTCATCAAATCATTAATCAAGGGATCATGTTCCAAACGTAGCATGGTTAATGATGCATGATGTTTCTGACTTAAGGTATCCACTACTTTGTTTTCTTTTTCCAGATGATAATCGATCGTGTAGTCATAATCCTTTATCAGTTCTATCCATCTTCTCTACCTCATGTTTAATTCCTTATGAGTGAATATATAATTTAGACTTTTATGGTCATTATATATTTGGCATTTGGTTCCGTATAGATGATGCCTCCATATTTTCAAAGCAAAAACCACAGCTGCCAATTCCAAATCATGTGTGGGATAATTTAGCTCATGAGGTTTAAATTGTCTCGAAGTATAGGCAATTACCGGATCATTCTGCATCAAAACAGAACCAAGTCCCTTCAAAGAAGCATCACTTTAGATGACAAACTCACCATTCCGTTAAGGTAATGCCAAAACTGGAGCATTCACCAATCACTTCTTCAGTTCCTGAAAGCAAACATCACATTACTCTGTCCAAAAAAAATTTAACCCCTTTCTATGTTAACTTAGTTATCAGGATAGATAATCGTTTAATGTTCTTAAAAAACCATCGGTAATGACTTGCTAAGCCCGGAAAACTACGAATCTCTGTAACATTTGTGGGTCTTGTCCGTTCATCAACTACTTTTGTTTTCACAGGATCAACTGTTATTCCGTACTTATTTACAATGTGCCCAAGAAAAGAAATCTCTTGCAACCAAAAATCACACTTGATGAATTTTCCATACAGTTTCTTTTCTTCTAAAGTTTAAAAAACAACCCTTAGATGTTTTTAATGATCCTATTTATTCTTAGAAAAAACCAGAATGTCATCAATAAATACAACCACAAACTTTTCCAAGAACTCATGAAATACTCTATTCATAAGATTCATGAATACAACAGGTGCATTAGTTAATCCAAACGGCACAACCACAAATTCATAATGCCCATATCTAGTATGAAAGGCTTTTTTTGGGATGCCATCCTCCTTCACCTTCAGCTGATGGTATTCGAATCTCAAGTCAATCTTGGAAAAGTATTGAGCTCCCTGGAGCTAATCAAACAAGTCATCGATATGAGGAAAATGATACTTGTTTTTAATAGTGATGTTATTCAAAGCTCTATAATCAATTCAAAGTCTTATGGAACCATCTTTATTTTTAACAAACAAAAAAGGGGCTCCCCATGGTGAAGTGCTGGGATGAATGAATCCATTGTCAAGAAAATCATGCAACTGATTTTTCAATTCAAGAAGTTCTATTGCATCCATATGATATGGGGGTTTTGAAATTCTCTTAGCATCAAGAACTAAGTCAATTGTGAATTATACTTCTCAATCAGGTATGACACCAGGTAACTCATCAGGAAAAACATCAAGGTATTAATTTACCACTGGCACATAATTAATTTGAATAGTTCCCTTGTTTTCAACAATATGAGCAAGATAACTTTAATTTTCATATTTCAACAGTTTCTCAGCTTCCTGATATGTTATCAACTTTATGGGTTCATTCTTGTATAAAAATTGAAACTCTTTCTGAAAAACAACTTCTTTAGCTCTACAGTCAATCTTTACATGATAATCAGAAAGCCAGTCCATCCCCGGAATAACATCAAACTCGACTAAAGGTAAAACAACACATTTTGCAGGTAAAGTCTTTCCACAGACCACAATAAAAAGCTTCTTATAATTCCTCTTTTCTATAACATTTCCCCCTAGTGTTTTAACAACAAGTTCAGGTTTCATTTGGTGAGGTGATATTTCCAATTTACCAGAAAATTCCTCAGAGATGAAGGAATGTGAAGACCCCGTATCAAACAAAACTTTAGAAAAGTTTGAGTGAACACACAAATTACCTAATACAACTTCATTGGATGGACAACGTCTGCTGATGTAGTCGAAAAGGATCTCACTGCACCTTTTTGCTTGTAATCTGGCTTCTTTTCATCATTCAGATCTCTCTTTGGGCAGACATTTGCATAGCGACCCATCTCACCACATTTAAAACACTTTACATTTTTCTTATCAGGATTAGTCTTTGGATCATTTTCATTGAAATATCAGGCCATATGTCCAAACTTACTACATTTTAAACACTTCCCAGATTTTCTAAGACATTCCCCAGGGTGTTTCTTACCACACTTTTCACAAACTGAAAATTGGATTTTCTTACCAACAGATTTCTATGGTTGATTCTTAACCATTTCTTGCCAACTGAACCTCTTCTTCTCTTCGTTTCCAAAATGTACATGATCATCAACAAACTCCATCTCTACCCTCTGATCACATTGAACAAGTTTATCATAACTTTTGAATTCACGGTAGGATAATGACATTCGATACCTTGGATTTAACCCTGATTAAAAGCGGTTGATTTTGCTATCAAGATCCAGAATAAGATTTGGAGCATACCTCGCCAGTCGGGTGAAGTTCTCTTCATACACAGCCACTTAATATTCCTCTTTATGTTTCAATTCAAAGAATTTATTCTCCATTCTAAGTCGCACCACCTTAGGAAAATATTTTTCAAGGAAAAGACTTTTAAATTCATCCCACTCTAAGGCATCAAAATCCTCTCTACCCATGATATTCCTTACCATTGAACACCACTGATCAGCTTCCCCTTCAAAATGAAAAATGACAAGACTTACCTTTTGATTGTCTGAACATCCCATAACATCGAATATCTTTTCAAGGGCTTTGATCCATCCTTCAGCTGCCACTGGGTCAGAAGATCCATTGAATTCAGGAGGATGTTGTCTCCAAAAATGTTCCACCACTGTCATGTTCTGTCATGGTACCTCTATTGGTTCTCTTTAATGGATACCCACACCATTTATTTCCTACGTTAGCTGATCCATTACTGTCACAAACTGCTCAGTTCCAATCCTTACCATTTCGGGCTGTAGTTCCGGAAGGATGTCATTCTGTCGGTGCCTCTCCTTTTCAGCATCCCTGTTCCTTCTACGTACAACCATTCTGAACAAACATATCTTAGATGAAGAAAAATGGTAATCTTTAAATTCTATAACAAATTAAACATAGAGTGAATTTCATTTATGGTATTATATTAACATCACCCTAACCCCTAAAGTTATCTAAACCATCCTCTAATACAAACTATAAGGACTCGGCCTTATTACATACATAATCTATAATTTAGTCAATAAAACACTTACTTTTACATTGAGGATCTTTTCAAGTTTAGAGCTTTAGATAATTAGGACAATACATTCATAACACTACACATTATTTACAGAGTGGATACCATAAAAACAGTTTCCATTTTTTCCAAAATATAAAACATTAAAACTTAAACAAGACTCCTTGATAATTCTTCAACATTTAACATGGATTCATTCTTTTTATTAATCATCCATTAACCTGTGAAAATCATTTAAAAACTTGGGATGAGCATAAAATCTCAGTAAGGGATGTAAAAGAAGAAAAAATCACATTAGTCAATGAATACTCATAACGTATGAAAACATTTTTAAAAGACATGATTTTCACCCATAAATACTTACTTAGTGTAACATAAGATTTAAACAAGATACACATAAACATGGTAACATAAATATAATCATAGAGGTATCTTGGGGCATTACTTACATAATCTTGTAACCATCTTGACTACCTTAAAATTTGTAACCCTCACGGCTACCTTACTTTGTGTAACCATCGCAGTTACACTTGGAGTAACCATACGGCCGACCTCCAACTTACTCATACCCAATGCATTGGAGGGAAATATAGGTCCTAAACTTCATCATAAATAATTCCCAAGAACCAAAACATAATCTTACAACATGAATAATAGCATAAAAACATTTCTTTTCAATTTTGTAAAAACACAATTTTAAAAGAGGATTCTAGAAGAAAACTCCCTCATAAACATCATATACTTGAAGTGTGACTTAATGGAGTGGATGGAATATGTATATAATCTGTAAATAAAATTTTTTAAACATATTATAAACGTAATTCATCACAAAAACAATTTAAATACCACATAAATGACGAAGTAGAATGTTAACCCAAAGAATGGAAATCGAGTTATGAATTTCCTTGCCTTAGGCTTTTATTACTTAAAACTTGTTTAAAAATCCTGTATAATGGTTAAAAGAGTGTTATTAGTATTTTACATAAACATTTTTCATGTTTATAACATCTTATATGGTCATTTCATAACCTCATTTCACCCATTAATTGTTAGTATTTTGTTCTTTGCACAACTTTTGGGTGTGTTCTTCACATGATTTCCATGATTGGTTTATGATGGTTGTTCTTGTCGATTGGAAGTGAAACTCCATAATTGTAATGGAGTAGTATTTACATATTTCCAGTACCATAAATTATTCCATTTATCACTTTGATTCTTTATATGAGGATGATTCATAAGTTAAAACATTAATGATGTTGGTTTAGATCATTTAAGTGGTTCTTTGATAATAACAACCTCATTTAGTCTTATAGATTTTAACCATGAGTAAAAATAATTACAGAACCATGGATGAGTCATAAAAAATATATTATAACATGTTTCAACCATATAAATTGTTTCATGACCATACTTATAAGAATTAATGGAAATTGAAATTACATCGTCCACGATGTCAGTAATTCGACACATCACGAACAATGTTTTTATTCCTTAAATAAGTGGGAGAGGAGAAGAAAAATGTTGATGAATTTTCCATAAACATGATAAAATCCAGAATATACATGATTCTGTATATTTCATGCCTCTTGGATAATAGGGGGTGAGGAAAGAAGAAAAAGGAATCATGAAATAAAATAAAAACTTGAGAAATTTCTTATGAAAATTCGGCAGTCTAACGGCGTCTCTTAAAATTTCATAAAATCAAGATTGATGAGAGGAATGGAATATCTCATAATTCATAAATAATATGGACATTAATGGGAAATATTTAATGAAATATCCCAACACAAGCCAAAGGTAATGGAAGAGAATAACATAAAATGAAAGTAAAGAAAGAAAATAAAAGAGGTTGTTTACCTCTTGATCCCCTCTCCTCGAAATCCTTCTTAAGGGATTTGATTTTGGTCTTTTGGTGCGACCAGAAGCTCTAAAATGCGGGGGAGAAGATTGGGGAGGGAATTTGGTAGAAATTAGACAATTCTCAAGGCTTGAGAGGTGTGAGAGGAAGAGGGGAGTGAGGGTGGTATTTATAGTGGAGGAGGGGAGGTATTTTAGATTATAATAATTTTATCAAGACTATGAATAATCTCAATTAATGTGACCCTAAATAGTAAAAATGTCATGTGAGTTCGAACCTAGTGGGATTATATCATCCTTGAATCACTTATTATGCATTAAATAAAGTATTTAGCATTTATCATATTTTATCGTATTTTACTATTCATAAAATATTCTTAAATTTCATAAAAATCCCAAAAATTTACCCTAACAATTTTTCGACGTGTAGAATTCAAAAATGAAGTCCATTTTTCAAAAATAATTTTCTAAATATTATTAATTTATCTTTTAAATAAAAGCATACTTAATTAAAAAAAATAATAGTTCTAATTCTATAACTACTTCTTTATCACAATGAAAAATTAACCAAGACGTTATTATATTCTAGACTTAAGATAATAAAATAATAATAAAATCTACTATTCATTAGAGTCATAATACTATTCATTTTACTATTCATAAGGGGATGTTACTATTCACAAAAAACATGTTGGTTTCATCAGACTCTAAATAACATACTGAACACAATTGTAGAGGACAATTTCTTGAAATTCAAAACATAGAAGAAATAAAATTATGTTTAAAGGATACTTATAAATATATACCTTAAACAAAATTTCAATCATTTCAATTTATTTTTAGAAAACCTTGGGGTATTACATATCTTGTATTACCTTCTTCCATGTATACCTATTTTATAGTCTTTTAGATACATGACATATATTATTACCAACTTTTTTATGTTATTAAGTTTCTAGAATTTGGTTGTTATCTATTTCTTGGATTCTTATGTATGCTTATGCTGATTTATTCTTTAATATTATTCGTATCCTATTTATCTTATATTACTTATCTAATTTTATATACTCTAGTTATGAGATCATAGTCTCCCCACATACACTCCCTATACCCTCTCTACTATTTTGTATCCTATAGTGTACAAGGAGTCACACTTGAGTCCATGTGGTCAATCGAGCTCGAGGTACCTCTGAGTTTCACCCGGGTCTAGGACATTAGAAAGTGGTATTAGAGGTTTCTTTTTTTTATTTTATATTTTGATAAAATAGATATGATATTAGGAAGTATTTGGAACTTGGTTTTAATCCATTCTTGGGTGTAGCTAACCCACATTCAGGCAAAATGTTGATTTTCTTGAAATAAGATTTTTTATTATGCTCTTTTCTTATTA
Organism: Viscum album; assembly: GCA_963277665.1. Taxonomy (NCBI): domain Eukaryota; kingdom Viridiplantae; phylum Streptophyta; class Magnoliopsida; order Santalales; family Viscaceae; genus Viscum; species Viscum album. The sequence continues at coordinate 1,846,353,485 of OY728143.1, read as the reverse complement.
CAGTTGATATCATTTAACTGTTGGGTGAAAAACATGCTATGTGATCATTATAATTATGATTATTATGATTGATAATATCATTTTATCCATTCTTGATGAGATAATGGTAAGTATTATTGTCACGTACATCATTATAGGAACCTATAATTAACATTCCATGTATATATCATTCTATATAGGTGCATTTTACAGATTTCTTAGCTTTTATTTTTAGTTATTGTTGAGTGATCCATGTTGTTGTATTTATGCCTAATATTCTATTTAGATGTGACTTAGTGATTTCCAATTTCAATTCATAAGGTGTATGGGCCCATGCGTATTGTAATTGGTAGTTTACCGAGTCAATACAATATATTACATGTTACATTCTGAGACTAAATGTAGAAAAGTTTAAATAGAAATTAAATGGGTGTCAATTTCAGTAATAAGATATATGGGACCTTATTCACTATAAATGATGATCCATTTTAAATTTAAATTTATACATGTGTATAAGTAAATGAAAACATGAAATTTAAAACATTAACTATAAATAAATAGTTTCCAATAAATGAATAGGAAAGATATAGTTTACCTTTCATCTACTAGAACCTATAAAAATTAAACTTTAGCACTTACCAATACCTTAGCCTCTTAAGAAGGTTGTTTGGGTAGTAATTTAGGCAGTGATCCACAATTATTGTAATATTCTTCATCTAGTATTTCTATGTTCTATAAAATTATGTTCTAAGTCTTGCTATTGGAATTTTTAGCACTATTCCCCCACGAAATCCTCATGTCATGTGCTATGAGGGTGGAGTCGACCACTCTCTAGAGACGGTGGGACCTGAACTACCAGACCTATCAAGAAATAGTGCCACATCAGGTACCACATGTTATATATGATATGAGAACTAAAACTAATCTTAGAGATAGTTTCCCACTTTTATGAATTCCTTGTAGGGTGCTCCATGACTTGAACCTACGATGGCTGATCTAACACGTGAGCTCCAACAACAACATCTTCCCATATATTTGGAGGATGTCTAACCACATGCTCCTAAGTACTGGATGTAGGATACTCTAATTATATTTGAGCATTTAGATACACCTTTAGAGTAGAGGGTAAATATTTCTACATATATACCAAATGATTCATCCAAGAACTGGTGAGATGTTATTACCCAGGATGGTCATCATCAGGTCATGGTCTGGGTTGATTTTCAGATAGCCTTCTATGATCAATAATTTCTTCATACACTAAGATACAACCAATCACAAAAGGTCATGCATCTAGAGCAAGGTGATATGTCTATTATGGATTATTCTGTGCATTTTACTGAGTTACAGTTATTTGGATCACATCTAGATGATGATGAGGTATCATGTGCTAGATGCTTCGAGGTTGAAATTAGATATTCCATCCATACTAAGTGAATGTATTTCACATAACTACCATTTTAGATATCGTGAATCTTGATCTTATCACTATGCATAACTTTAGGGAAGGCGATAGTACAATTCATAGTGGTTCAGTGCTGCGGAAGGCCAAACGTTTTTCTGGTAGCAGGAATCATTCCCTTGAGGTGTCTCATCAGAGTAGTGGAAGTTACAGTATCCACACTAGTATCTCCATTGTATTCCATCAGTGTGAAAAATGGGTATTTAAAGCTACAGTGTGATGAAGACCCTATATAGTGTCATGATTTTGGAAATATGGGGTATCTTCATAGATTTTATCATACCATTCCATCTGCTTCTAGTGGAAGATGATCCACAAAAGATCCACCTTCATGGGAAGGATCATTTACACTACGTAGGGGGGAGAGTTATAATATAACCATAAGTACTGTCCAAGGAAGAGGTCATGGATGGGTATCCAGAATTATAATCTTCAGCATCAACATTGCGTACCAACTCATGGTAGTTTATAAATAGCACAAGTTCACAGATGAGTACAATTTCATGCTTTACAATTGATAATCAAGGATCAGAGTGAAAGAATGTGGAAAATATGAGGTACTATTATAGTAACCCTTTATATTTTATATGTTCTATTCGATACATGTTCTTTAATATCCTTTATCTCCTTATCAACCATAGAAAGTATCAAGCTATAAATTTAGTATCATTGTGGTGTGATGAACCTGGATACACCGTTGGGAGTATGATATAAGGGAATACACAAATTTAGGTATTTTAAGATTGAGGTAGGAAGTTATCCCTTCATATAGGACCTATTCATCATTTAGATTATGGGATTTGATTCCATTTTTGGGATGGATTGGTTGGTTACCTATCATGTCTTTTTATACTTCTATCACCGTAGAGTTTTGTTTACCTCACTAGAAGGAAAACAATTCTCTACAAGGGTGAGTGAGATGTCTAAGACAGTAGAGCTAGACAAGAGCATTATGTGCTAGGTGGAGTGACCAACCAAATTTCTAGGATTTTAAAATAATATTAGGACTTTCCTAAAACATATTTTCCTATAGTAGTAGATCATTTTAGAGACATATTTCCAAATAATTTTTCTAGATTACCTATAGAGATACAGAGGTGTAGTTTATGATTAAGATTCTTCTAGGAGTAGCTTCAGTGTCCATTCCTCCAAATAGGATGGAACCTACTAAGCATTATGAGATCAAGAGATAGTTTAGAAGATCTGGAATCTAAATTCTTTATTAGAACTAGTAATTCTTCATGGGTTTCATCCATGATTTTTTTCAAGAAGGTGGATGAGATCCTTAATTTATGTTTGGATTACCAATGGTTGAACTAGTTTAAAGTTAAGAACTAGTATCCACAACCTCGTATAGGTGATCTCTTTAACCATATCTGAGGAGCTAGGGTATTATCTAAGATTGAAATGACATCGGGCTACCATTAGGTGAGAGTCAGACCTTCCGACATACCTCATACAACTTTTCATAAGAATTATGGTATATATGAGTTTCCCATTATTTCATTTGGTCTTACAAACACACCCAAATTTTTCATGGATTTTATGAATAGGGCGTTCCATACTTATCTAGATTCTTTCGTTGTGATATTTGTGGATAAAATCTTGGTGTATTGTCACACTCATAGATACCATTATATACACCTTGAGATCATTTTGAATACATTGAGAGAGAATCAGATCTATACTATTCCTGATATGTACCAATTATTTATTAAAAAAGTTCACTTAATGGGTCATATTATCTCAGAATTATTCGTATCAACTTACCCAGTGAAGGTGAGTGTTGTGGTTTCCTAGGCACATCCCAAGAACATTTTTTTAGTAAGGAGTTTTGTGGTACTGGATAGATATTACATTAATTTCATATAGAACCTTTCATGCCTTTTTGAACCTCGTAATGGTTTTAATAAGAATGGTGTCATGTTCTTATGGTCATAATAATCCAAATATGCCTTTTAGTAGTTGAAATAAAGGCTTGTTTTGGCCCCAAATTTGATTCTAGTAGAGGCTATACTGTTTTCTGTGATGCATCTAAAATCAGGATGGGAGTAGTTCTAATATAGTAGGATATAGTATTTTCATAAGGATATCAATATTTTGAGGACTAATAAGAGAAACTACATATTGTTCTATCTCGATCTTGCAGCTGTTGTCCATGCATTATGCTATTAAATACACTATTTAATGGGTGAGAACTTTATGGTGTATACAGAACAAAAGAGCCTAAAATTTATCTCTACATAGGATGAATTAAATCTTAGATAGTAGATATGGGTTTAATATCTATAGTCCTTCAATTTTGATCTTTCCTACACACCTGGATAGGGAAATAACATAGCAGATGCACTGAGTTGGAAAACTCAGGCACATGTCGTACAAGATGCTAGTGTTGAATGGAAATTGATGGCCCCATTTTCTGATCTACATCTAGAGTTTCACAAGATTTTCAAGAATACTTATCTATCATCCTTGATAGTTACCTATTCACTCATTGAAAGGGTGAAGAGAAAGTATTTTTTAGATCCTAAAGGCTTGGTTCTTTAGGAGAGTATTTATGGTGGGGACCCACATCTGGATTGGTCTATGGATGGAGACGAAATCCTTTATATATTTGGGAATGTATGTGATAACTGATGAGAGCTTATAACTTTTCACAATGGTAGTTTATCTAGGAATCTCTATGATGTATCAAGATATGTGACACCAGTATTGGTGGAACATGATGAAATTTTTGAAAGAAGGATTTATAACAAGGTGTTCCACCTGTCAACAGATGAAGGAATAGAACTAGTGGCCTAAAATATTATTATAGAATTGGCCAATATTGGAATATAAATAGAAATATGATTCAATATAAATTGTGGTTTGATTATCGATGCCACCTTGAGGTAGTTACAAAATTTGGGTAGTCGTTGATAGAATAATGACAGTAGCCCACTTCCTTCTAATATGGGAGATTATCTCAATTTCTAAGCTGGGAAGACTATATATACATGTGATCATATAACTAAATGGGTTCCCTCATACTATCTTATCACATAGGGACACTATTTTCACATCGAGGTTCTGGTAGAGGCAATAGAAAGCTATGGGTACACTGGTGCTTCTAAGCACAACCTTTTACCCACAGACTAATGGCTAGTCAGAATGGATGATACCTGTGTTAGATGAAATTATGAAAGCATGAATCCTTAATCTAAGTGGTTATTTAAAGAAAAATATACCTCTCAACATGTATTCCTATAATAATATATTTTAGGTGACAATTGAGATGGATCAATATGAGTCCTTGTATGGTAGGCCATGTCATTCACCCCTGTGCTAGTTAGAGGAAGGAGAGGCAACACTAATAGGTCTTTTTCTTGTTCAGGAGACTTAGAAGTAGGTTCAAATAACTAGAAAGTTTATGTCTATAACTTTTTATAGAAATAAGTTTTATTCCAATCTCCACTGATAACCACTGGAGTTTGAGTACAAGGATCATTTTTTCTTGTGGGTATTTCCCATGCTTGGGAATAGATAGATACACAGTAAAGGGAAGATGTCACATTATTTTGAAGCACTATTTGAGATTATAGAGATAGTCAGGCCATTATCTTATTAGTTTCTATTAACTCCAAGGTATAGTGCAATGCATCACATCTTACAAATTTCATAGCTCTGATGGTATCATGCCAAACTATCTTATACATTTGATCAGGAGGAGTTCAAGTTAGATTCTCATTCTTCTTTTGAGGAGTATTCTATAAACATCATTGAATAGAGAATTAAGGATCTTTGGGGAAATTATACCCCTTTAGTATGAGTGTTATGGAAGTATGGACAGGTACAAGATAAGCCGTGGGAGCAGGAGGATGAAATATATGCTTAGTTCTGGGAGTTGTACGTAGATAGTGTTTCACCACCCCTGGAAAGTGAACTCAGGGATGAGTTCCTTTTAGGGGTACTATTAGAAATACATTTTTTTTAATTTAAGTATAGATCCTTTTACTTTTTGGTTTAATCACTTTTAAAGTTATCTTTTTTGATTTTGACCCTAGATATGAGATGTGGGTTGATTTTTTTTATTTTTGTGAAGAAGGAAAAGGAGGGTTGAAGGAAGGCTTCAAGATGGTTAAATGATATATAATTGGAATACATGGAATGTAACCATTAAACAACATGTAGTGGCCTATCTAGGACCATTCACATCATGTAAATAATTTCTTCACAGGGAGGAAGTCCCTAAGGTTTACACGACATGTAAATCATTTACATGTTGTGTAAATGCCTGATTTAGTTTTTTTAAATAGAGGCATGGTCTCTATTTTGGAATATAAACTCACCCTTAGACCTTTTCTCATGCAGGAGACCCACATGGATACCTAAGATAAGTTCAAATACAAATTTTACAACCAAAGTCTAATTCTACCTACTTTTGTCTTATTGGATACATGTCGGTAAGATCTTTATTCATATTGCGCCTTTCGTCACTTCTCTTCTCCATGATGGAGTTATCTTAGTGTAGACTCTTATGATCTATTTTTAGGTTGTTGATCCATTATTAAATTTTCTCTCAATTTGATAAAAACAAAGGGATAATACTGGACGAGGAGAGTACTATTGGTGTATAGTAGGTTGTCCATGATTCATCCCTCAAGTATTACCATTTGATAAATTACCATCAATGTGCGGACACTAATTTCATCAAGTGTTTCATATTAAATTCATGTGCCTTTATTATATTCATAATTATCATATTATAGATACCTTATATATAATATCATCATACCATTTAAGGTTAATACATCAATTCTATACACCCTAAGTAGGGTGATCCCTTATTTATTCCTTTTTGGTTGGTTATGACCTTCTGTCACAATCGCTCGGGTGTGCCTTGACTTGGACTTATTAAAGGTGAGTTATTAAATTAAATTCATGAATTGTAAATGAATATTACATAATAGTTTCACTTGAACCTTGTAAAGAAATGGTTCCAATTAATTAATGACCCCTTAATTTGTAATTGGAAACTATATCTATAAATATCACATGGACTTATTAAATGTTATAATTGACTTGACTAGGTTACATGTCAGTAGAACACCTTTCTAGGTTTGATGGAAGGTAGCAGAGTGAACCTAATTAATTATTATGTAATTAAAAGTAATAAATTTTTTCTTTTACACATTTTCCTTCCCACTTAGTATGGAAGGTAATTGAATGAACTTGTTCACTTATTCAAAAGGAATGAGTATTACATTGTTTAAACTAAATAATGAATTAAGTATAATGTGCCTATTGGATATGGAACATTTCATATTTATATGAGTTTTTATACTTTATATATGACTTGGATTCCCAAGGTAATGCCTTGAACACTCAGTTGACACCATTCCGATTCAAGGATCTGGTTTCCAAGGGAGATACCCACCTTAGAACATAGTCTTTTTCTACAAGTGGATGTCTGGAATGACACAATAGGACCCCTTACCTATCTTCCAAATATTAGGATACCTTGGATACATTCATTGGATCCAACTTGATTTCTCAAGACATGTGGAACCATGGATACACCCCATTAGTCCCAGTCAAGCTTACTCATTTTATCTAGGATGAGATCCTTAGAACCAATTAGGATATATTATAGTGGAATACCTTAGGTAATTCCCTTAGATTAAAATCAAACCACTTATAGCCAGGCTATATGTTATTACTATGTTGCCTCGAGCAATGAGTACAATGATACCCTAGTTGTTATCTTGGATCCTATTTCACTATTATCATCATTACAATATTCATTTTAACGTCTTAGATCCTTTATTATTATTATTATTATTATTATTATACATGGTTAGTACTGTTATAATTCATGTGACTTAATTATATAGACTGAACTCAAATGAATTAATTGAATGATTACTTGATTAGACACCATCTAAATCTGAATTAGGTATTTGGAAATTTACATTTCTATACTGCTATACATTTATTTATACCTCCACACTATTTAGTTTATATTACAAAAATTGGACGGTATAGACACCATTGGTGGTGGAATTATTAGATTTATCTCACACCCTATATATTCCTCCATTGGTACTCGAGAAGACTATATCTATGTTAGTGTTGATAAGGGGAACAACCTTCTTTAGTCACCTAACTCACTTTCTTTCATAGGATTGATCTTGGTAGGAGATTACTAGGTAGGAGCTCAGGATGCTTGGATAGTTTTTGGATTCTTTTTTATTATTTTAGATAGCATGTATTTCCTACATCCATGTATACATGTTTTCTAGTTTTATAGATATATAAAACATATTATCATTGGATTTTTTATGTGATTTAGTTTCCAAATTTTTCATATTATCTATTTCTTTTATGCTTATGTTTACTTCTATAGAGTTATTATTCTATATTATACTTATAATATTTATCTATCATTACTTATATGTTATTCTATACTTTGGATATGAGGGAATAATCTCCCACTATACACACCCTCATCCCTCCCTGCTAGTCAAAAGCCTCTGGCATACGAGGATGCATGCTTGATGCCATGTGGCCAATTGAGATCAGGGCACCTTTGAGTGGAACCCAGGGTTGGGATGTCATATTAGTTACATTTGTGAATAAGATTTAAACAAGACAATAATCTATAAAAATGTAATAAATTAAGAAAAAATGAAAAAAAATAAATCTTATCAAAATTTGGAAATTAATCATAATTTTTTTTAAAAAAGTATAAATAGAAAGGGTAAAAGAAGAAAATTATAAATGTTCAAAATGAGAAAAAAATTAAATTCCCCAAACCATCAATAAAAAAATGAAAAATCCAAAATAAGGAGTATAGTAGAGAACTAGAACACTATTACACAACTATAGTATATATTCATGGATTTTTTTGAACAAGTATAAATAATTATATTTTAACCTTACCCACATAAAGGTGTATAATATCTATATGAATTAATTATATGGTCATGTAATAGTGAGTAAAATTTTCATTTTGGTACCTTAGAAAAAGACTCCAAATGATTTCCATGTATATAAAAAATCATGAAATCTCATGTATATGTGCGTGTGTGTATTTTATTAAAACATGATGTGATTATTTACAATTGATAAAAATTTAGGTTAGTGGATTTAAAAATAAACCCACACCCCATAAAATTATAATATTAAATTTCTTATATAAATCATAAAAACAAATCTATTTTAATTGTCAGCTGATGTCTAATAATCATGTAATGTTAAACTAAACCATTTGTTAGGAAAAAGTATCAAAAGTTTTCATTATTGTGTTTTTGGTTTGATTTTTTTTGTTAACAAAGATAGTTGACAGTGTTCCAATAGGTTTGTTTCCAAAAATTGAGTTTGGAAGGTGGTGTTATTTCCCATTGTTTTCTAAATTTTGTTTATGATTTTTGGGAGTAAAAAATTGAAAAGGATTTTTTTTCATAGTAACCTTGAGGAATGTATGGAAGGTGTACATATCCATGTAGGATGTGGGTGAAAACTCAAAATATTTCCCAAAAGGTAAACAGTCACCAAAGCATCATGTGATAGTAAATGTCATGAAGGAACCCCATGAAGTAAGTATGTGATATGGGTTCTTTACTTGGGAGGTTTGTGGAACTTTGTGGTCAGCATGGTACATAATTATGAAGAATTAGATAGACGGAGAAGAAGTATTATATGGAATGGGTGAGTAATAATTTCATATTTAATTTTTTATGGATTTTTCATTACCTATATAAAGACCCCCTAATGGATTCATTAGGAAGAGTGAAATATTATCTTGGAGATCATCCCTATCAAATTCCACAAAGTCAGAAGTTGTTTCACAATACATTTTAGTGGAAAATGGAATCCATAAGGGAAGTGTGTGGTTAAATTTTTATTTGTTGTAAATTCACAAATGTGGTAGGTCTCTTGGGTAGTGCACAATGTCCCCATGATAAGCACATGAAGGAGAATTTTTTATAAAAGTTTCAGCCTATATCATGTGTGGTTGAAGGTGTTATTCCTAGTAAATTTGTAGAATCTATGTGATAATCATGTTAAGGAGTAGTTTTCGTAGAATATTCCACCTAGATCATTCACCATGGGAGGTGTTCCACATTATTGGGGTTCTTTTTCCACGTGAAATTTTTATAGAGGGTAAGTCCATAGAGGATAATTTTTTGAAGGGGTTTTCCACTATAAAAAAACAATGCGGTAATGTGGATTTAATATCTCAGGTGAAAATATTGATTCATGGGAAACTTATATATGCATGTACTAAATTTGAGCTGATAAAAATTATTAAACTAATATTCTGGAGGAGTAGTGTGTTATCTTTAGCAAAAAGAGTTGTGAGTTTTTAAAGTGTTAATGATTATAAACCAGGGGTAAAATGATTCTGATATGAACCTTGTAATATTAGTTCACTTCAGTAGATTTGAAACACTGACACATATACTTTTTATTCTCCTTGGACTAGTCTAGTTGTGGTTAAACCAATTAAAGTGATTTTGTCTCATGCGTGATTTCATTTCAGTTCATAAATTACTCTTAAAAGAAGAATGAAGAGAGTTTTGTTTAATTATGATACAATATCTAAAGAGGAAAGAGTTTAAATTTATTATACACTGGTTCAACCACACCAATTAGGGTATCTAACCTAGGATAAACAATTGGTATCAGAGATAAAGGTTAAAGTGAGTGAATATCTCCTAGAAAATCTATGGAAGTGGTCAATTGCATATGGATTCTGATTGTCCATGGAAAATAATTTTAGTTGTAGAAGAAGTAAATGTGGAACTACATCCAATATTTCAAAATGAATATTTTTACATCTACAATTCCTGGGGTCTCAGTTAGTGAGGAAAACATGGACTTATCATACATATACTAGAGATAATTGTATGCTGATGCCAAAGCTATTGATTCTTTTGGAGAGAATTATCCAACAAAATCTTTATGAATGAGATGTCATGTAATCCTTCTCATGGTATGTGGTAAATTTTGATAAAAAATAATGAAGGTGACTTAAAAGTCAAAGAATCAAAATTATAGTTTTTTGGAACAAGTAGGAAGACTTTTGGATTCCACGAAATGAATTTTTTGGTTGATTATTTGATCAGGTGAATATGATTATGGAGGACATGTGAGGTCCTTGTGAAACCCTTGATGAATTTAAGATCATTAAGTGCACCCTAAAAAGATTACCACCCTGATTAAATCTAGAAGACTCCATTCTTAAGGATAATGTCCCAAAAAAGTGATGTTGGATAGTTTACATAGTACACTTGTCACGTATGTGATGAAAAATGTTGATAATGAGGGGTTTTAGAGGGTAAAATCAAAGGATGTGGCACTCAAACCAATGTTGAATCTCACTATGTAGTATGGTCGAGAATATGAACAGGTAGATGAATTCATATCATTAAGTTACTTAAAACTATAAAGAGTAAGGGGAAATATTGAAGGGAAATGTACACTTTAAATATTTTAATATATAATGGGTTGGTACCATGATTTTTTTTATAATGGATCTTTTTTAAGACAATGAGAATTATGAAATTCCCATTAATAAGGCTTCTTCCAATGTGAAGGGTTAAAGAAACTCACCATAGAACTTCTTTAAAAACCAAAACCTATATTGATAAGAAATTTATATTTTAGAAGAAATTGGGAAAAAAGAAATAGAATACTATAAAGATAATAGATATAATTCTATGTTTGTGGATGTGTGAAGTTCCCAAATAAGGAAGAGAGTGATAGTAACGAAGGATTTTTAGAAGGGAGATTATTTCTCCAAGTTGATTCGGAAGTTATAATTAAATAGATAGAGGTTTAAATATCCACTGAAAATAAATGTAATAGAGTAGTTTATGATTACTAACTCTACATGAAATAAAGAGGAAGAAATTTCCAAATTCAAGGAATAAATGGAAAAACATAAATCTATAAAGATACAAACCATATATATAGTTGGTGAGTAAAATATTAAAGTTTAAGAACTAACCAGGGTTATTAAGAGTTTGACTAACATATTGAAAGAATGAGTAAAAAATATTTAAGATCTAGAGGAAGAATCTATCACCCTGAAATATAATGTTAAAGACCAGGAATTATTTAAGACTCTAGATATGGTGATAGGAAAGAAGAGCACTCAGGAGACATAGAAAGTTAAAGTGGAGAATGATGGTATAGTAAAATAGAAACAAATTTTAAACTGAAGAAAAGGTAATATCCAAATGAAAAAAATACCATGAGGTTTATCTTAAATATAATGCATCAATAGTTGATACTATATCACACACATCCAATCCAATTTGCAGGTTTATTTGGGTATATATCAAGATCAAATTATCAAAAGAACCTAAGGGAAAATCGATGCAGTAATAATGAAAAAAGTAAACATTGTTTCAGGAGTTATTTTCATAGGAATATGGGAGATTAAAAAAATATATGTTATATATAAAAGATATAAAAAGGGAACAAGTGTAATAGAGGCAACCAAATATAGTTTATTATTCCATTCATTATTTTGATAGTCACTATTTTTCATGTGGTTTATTTGGACATATAGCCTTCCATTTATCATCTACAATGAAAATTATTGTTCTAATAATGTCACAATATAGTTTTATAAAGAATCTTATGGAAACAAAAAATGATCCGAGAATAAAAAATTTAATTTTATCTCTACAAGATGAAGTTTTTCCATCATACTCTATAGAAGATCAAATAGATGTATCAACATCAGGTGTGAAGCTAAAAATATAGATCAGGAAGAAAAGAACTGATCTTTAAGTAGTAGGTGATATTTACCTTAATGAATAAAATTATGTTTGTGTATGGATATTTGATATTGGATTCACTTCACATAAGATAAAATATAATTATCTAGGGATAAGCAACAAATACAACAAGGTCATTTCCATCAAATTTAGAATCGATGAAGGGATAAATATTATTATCTTATGAAAATACCTGTTTAGGTGAAAATATATGATAAATATAGGTGTATTTATTAATCAAGGTCTCAAACACAACTTTTTATGTGTTATCCAACAATGAGACTTAGGGAACTTGATATGATTCACCAAGAAGTTATTTGTCATTAAATGTAAAAATAGTATAATGATTTCGCAGGGGAACCATATAAAGGGAAATATAGACCATGTGAGTGGAGAAGAATATTTTTGATTTATATACATGATTGAATAAAATAGGTTGTGGAATAAATGACTTGTCCATTAGAGTTAGCCATCCTTAGAAGATCTGGTGAAATATGAAATAGCTATAGATTTACCTAAGCTATCATGTGATTGTACTCACACATGTGATAATTGAGAATAAAATAATATCGATCAAAAGTATTATAAGGAAAAATATAATAGGTTAACAACATTTTTAACTAGTTCATATTTATGTGTGTGGACTAGTATCACAAAGTTTCATTGATGGGAAGAGATATTACATTCTTTTTAGTGATGATTATATTAGGATAGAATGGATTGATTTCAACTCTCAAATGTATGAGGTGTTCATTTTCATAAAACAATATCGGTAGAAATTTGAAAATACACTTGGATGGAAATTTATGTAATTTTAAACCAATAATGGAATAGAATTTACTAACAATCAAGTTGATGATTATGTTGAGAAGCCTGAGATAAAGAACTTAGTCTCAGATATGAGAACTAATCAAAAAAATAGTATGGTTTAGAGGAGATATCAGAGGATAAAAAACATCAAAAAAATGATTCTTATTGAAAAGAAATAAATATAGATGTTTTACAAGGAAGTAATATTATCATCGTTCAATATTTATAATAAATATTTGCTATGTCTTGAAGAGAATAAGATTCTATATGAATTTTGGTTGGAAATAAGTTGACATTAAATTACTTATGAATCTTCCTATGTTATTATTTCATTCCCAATAATAAGAAACACATAATTTTTAAATATCATGGAGATTATGGGATATTCCTTGGATAATTATGAAAATGGAAATCATACAAATGACTCAATAAACAGATGGGAATGGTTTATGAAGTTAGTGATGTAATTATAGTAGATATTTAGCATAATATTCAATAAAAATGATAATTTTTTAGAAGAAAGTGATGTATAAGTGAGAATATTAGGAGGATCACAAGTTCCTAAGGTGAGTTGATAAGAATATTTAGATGACAAACAAGATAAATTCAGACCTGTGTTTATATAGAATCCAAAGAGATGATATGAAATTGATAGGAATAATATCATCGATGACCATATAGAACTAGTATAGATCAGAAGAATGAAATCTCTACAAAATAGATATTTCTTATGATAGGTAGATCTAAACTATTTTCAAGAATCCAAAAATGATGAGAATTGGGTTTAGGTGATGAATGAAGAGCTTTACCAAATTTAAAAGAATAAAAAATGAGATATTGTTTTAGGGTAGATAAAAAATAATGTTATCTAGAACATATGGGCATTTCATAATAAGATGAATGAATACTGGATAATGATTCAAAAAAATCATGAATCTTGTGTATGATTTACTCACAAATACAGGGTATTGATATTGATGAGACAATTTCACCCTTGGAAATTCAGGAGATAATTACACTATTCTTATCCATAGTAGTGAAAAGTAATCTCAAAGGCTTCTAGATGGATGTCAATTAAGAATTTATAAATGGATTACTAAAAGAAATGGTGAAAATTAAACAACCAAATGGTTTTAGTATTCATAAATATGAGATTTAATTTTTTTTAATATGAAGAATTATTTTCATGGGTTGAAGTACGTACCAAGAGCATGCTATTCAAGACTTGATTATTAATTGAAGAATCTCGGTTTCCAGTGCAGTAGAGTTTATTAGAATATCTATGTGAACAATGGTAGAAATATATTTATGATGATGAAAGTTTATATGGATTATATAATCATTAGGGGATATGATGAAGCACAATGAAAATAGTTTTTAGAATACATGAAGTGTGAGTTTTATATATCAATGATTGGTAGGCTAACATTTTTCCTTGGTTTGTAGGTGACATAAGAAAATCATAGTATATTAATTTTTTAATATAAATATGATAAGGATGTTTTGATGAAATTTGGAATGGAGAATTACAAGGATATGATGACTCTTGATGTTACCTAGATGAAATTTTCAGGTGATGGTGATGACAATGAAGTCAATGAAATAGAATATAGACAGATTATCATGATCCATGATACTTAACAAAAATATGTCCCGATATTTTTTTGCAACATGATATGTGTCTTGCTATAAATGTAATCACAAAGATGGACACATGATTTCAGTAAATAGAATACTGTGGTATATAAAATGAACAATGGATTTCAACTTACTTTACAACACTACATCAGAACATGAAGTGTTGGGATATACAAATTCTTATTAAGACAGTTCAACAGATGATATAAATTCAAAATTATGTGGTACCTCCTATCATAGTGGGTTTTGTATTTTTTGTATGACCAAGAAAAAATATTGAATTACTCTTAACACCATAGAGTTTTAATATATTATAGCTGCTCAAACTTACATGAAACTACTGTGGATGAAGAAGAAACTTGAATACATGATACTTTAATTTAATTCTCCAACTAGAATCAATTATGAAAAATCAAGTGTTATAAAACTTAGAAAAATATTATCCATAATGAAAGGAAAAATCACATTGTAATCAAGTATAATTTTATAAAATAGAAATTGGGGCATGGGATTGTCAAGATGAAGTATGTGCCTATAGAGCTATAGGTTGCAGACATCTAAAAGAAGGCCATACCCAATGAATTGTTTGACATGTATTGTCTAGATCTTGGAGTAAAATCCACTCCTCACACTTGAATAGTGTATATTTGGAATCCCTCTCCTTAGGATAATGTGTGGTTTTCCCTATGTGCGGATACACATTCTTTTTCATTTTACAAACCACAAAGGGGTGACTTTTGGGTTTGTTGATAAAGGGTGAGGTGTCTTGTTCATAAAAGGGAGAGAAGGCGATTGGGTGAGTTTAATAAATTTTATGAAGTTGATGTAGTTATTTAAATTAAGATAAATCATATAAGGGGTTCATGATGCTAATAGATTACATTTGATGGTTGAATAAAGTGTTCTTATCATGCACCATGTGCTTTGTAACAGTTTATATTGATCTACAAAAAATAAAAAATTGTTATTGGATTTGAAGAAGAATTGGTTTTGAGAATAAATTTTTTAATTGATGAACCTTTTATACTACTATTATTTCTCACAAATATCTTGGCTCATACAAACTTTGAGTCCATATTTTCTAATTCATTGATTTCTATTTTGAGTCATAGTGTACGGGTGGTGGTTGAAGTAAACGTGTATAAGGTTTTTTCAATCTACATTTCAATGTGGTTTTGAAGTATTTTTATAAACTCCCAAGGGGGTATTATTAAGAAACATCCCTAAATGTTCCATTTTAGTTATTTTGGGTTGGTTTTGTGTGTTGACATTAATGTTTGAAAATTTTATAGTAGGTTTTTTTTCAAAATAAGAGTTCAGAAGGTGGTTTATTTTTCCGGTGTTTACTAAATTTTTGGTATGATTTTTGGTATGGAAAATGGAAAAAGATATTTTTTTCACATTGTAACTAGTAGGACTCATGGTAGGCATGTGAATCAATATAATAGGTGGAAAACAACTCACAAGATCACCTACCTGGTGTTCAGTTTTGGAAGAGTCGTATTATAGGTAATGTTGAGAAGGAATCTCACAAAGTAATTATGTGGCAGGGGTTCTTCACTTTGAAAAATTATATAATTGTATGGTCAGAATAAATTCATAAGGTGAATGGAGTTGTTGTATGGAAGTAGTAAACATTAATTTTCTATTTAGAAAGTTTTATAGTTTTTTCCTTACCAATTTAAAGACCCCATAATCACTTAATTAGGGAGAGTAAAAAATTACCTTGGAGATAATCACTATAAAATTTTATAAATTTAAAAGGATTTTCACATTCTAATTAATTTTTAAAGGGTATATTCCAGGGATGTTCATGGAAGAATTTATCCATAAAGTCAACGTGTAGAGGTGGAAGGTCACCCGGGTAGTGCGTGGAGTCTGCATGATAAGTACATGAAAGAGAAGTTTTCAAAGGAGGTTCCACTCTACTCATGTTCAATGAAATGTGTGTATTCTAGTCAGTGAATGGTGTCCCTGTGATAAGTTCCTAAAGGAGTAATTTTTTGAGAATTTTATGCCTAGCCCATGTGCAACTGATAGTGTGTTGGTCGATCGGTTCATGATCTTCATGTGGAAGGTGTGTGGAGGAGCTGTTCAGGGTGAAGAATTTGGTGAATGATTTTACATAAAATAAAACACAAAATGATAATGTGGATTTCATATATCAGGTAAAAATATAGCTTCATGGAATGCTCAAATATGCGTGAACTTAATCTAAGCTAACACAAAGCATTATAAGAATCTTCAAGTGAAGTAGTGAGTTTACTTCAACCAAGATATTAGTGAGTTTTCAAAGTGTGAATGGATATAAACATGGGGATACAATGAGACTACTCTGAACCCTATAAAAATTGTTTGGTTTAGTGTATTTGGAATATTTTAAAATTTATTTTTTATTCTATTTGGATAAGCCTAGTTAAGCTTGATCCAAGTAAAAATGCTATGTCTAATGCATGTTTCCATTTTAGTTCAAGCATTGTAACAGGAAGGGGAAAAAATAAAGTTTTTTAATGAAAAAAAAGATATAAAGTGGGACTTTTTTCATATATCATACCCTAATTCTCCCCCTGATAGGGAATACATTCTAGTGGGACCAATGCCATTTATCTCAAATATTCTGAAAAGAATAAAATTATTGGAAATAAATAGTATATAAATGAACAATGGGTTGTACATTGTGTAGATATAAAACAAAAAATTATAAAATTTAGTCATCCCTTTATGTAAGATCCTGAACTTTTATTGGATAAGCCTCATTCTCATTTTCTGGTACTCTTTTTCGGTATTTTTGTTACACCTTAGGTGGGTTTTGTTTTGAAATTGTTTCCGGTGAATTTGGAGAATTATAAAATTCAAAGGGGATGTTCATAGTTGGAGAATGGTTAAGGAAAATTGTGTGGTTTGTCCCAAGAAATCATGAAGTCAGTTTTTGTGAGATAGGAGGTGATTCATTGTTGGAACCCGGTTTGGCCAAACTATGCAGCCACCCTCCCAAACCATGACCCTTGAAACAGTAGTGGATTGTACAGTTGGAGCATTATTTGTTAAAACATACACCCACTTAGGAGAAACCATGCACCTCTAAAAGATAGGTGCATGGTTAAGGGGAACTTTTTGGAAAACCATTCTCCCCAACCCAATAAACCATGCATGTGGGTTTTTAGTCCCCCAAAAATTTTATAACAAAATTCCCAAACCCCCCAATATTAACCCATATTCTCCCTCACTTTACCCTAAGACAATTCCTACTATTTTGAAGCTTTAGTAAGGGTTTATAGGCTCCTTAAACCCTTTTCTTGATGAATTAAGGATCCAATCAAAGGAACATATCCTCTATGGTATGTGTTTTTTTCCGAATTGTTTATCACTATCTCCTTTATTTCTTTCTTGATGAAGAGGGATGCATTTTACTTTATTGGAACTGTGTTTAGAAATGGGTTTTGATGGTTATGTTCCATTTGATCTCGATCTTAGGGTTTGGTTCTATATCTTCCATGTCATTATAATTTTGATCATTTTACTTCAATTTGGGGATTTTTATTTTGTAGAACATGCGTCAATGACACTGAGGAAGGTGGTATTTTGTAAATTCCCATAGTATTAATTATAATTTCATGTATGTAATTGTGGAATTTCAATAACCACAATTGTAAATTGAATCTTTAATTGAATTAATTGATTTTTTAATTAATTAGTGGGATTATGGAATTGGTGGAATATTGAGACTATGAGATTGGTTAATTACTTAGATTATGGAATTTGAGTAATATTGGGATTATTTAATTGGTTAATTAAAGGGATTATGGAGTTAGGTGAAAATAGGAATTAAAGGGTTGGTTGGACTAACCTTGATGGGTTAATGGGTTATGAATAAATGTTGATAAATGGATTAATGGTAAAATTCTCTTATTATTCCATGTGATTAATGTGATTAACCATGATTTTTTTGATAAATTAAAATGATGAAATGTTATTTTAATAATTGATAAGAGGGATAATAATGATTAACCTTGATAAATGTAATAAATGTGATATGTGTGATTTTTTGATAAATGAGGTGTAGGCCAAGGACTAACACTCTAAATACCTATAGGGTTCTATAATGATTCTCTATACCCCCAATGCATGCATGAAAATATTAATTTATGGGGTAGGGACTGATGCTCCAAATACCCATGAGGTGTGGGATAGGGATTGATGCTCCAAATACCTATGAGGTTCCAGACATGATGTTCTAGGCCATATGATATTGGAATTGGACTTGTGTTCAAAGTGGCAGTGATATGAAAGTCTAATTAAATGTATAATGAAATCCATGGAATAATGGATTGTGATTCCCTAAGATATATAGTTTAGACACCAACATGGGCCAAAGCCAATGTTGATGATTCGAGTGTCATCATGATCCCAAGGAATTTATGTGTTTAATAAAGAATAATTCAATTTAGAAACTATTTACTTTATTATTGAATTTATTCTTTATACAACATCATAAACTTTTATAGACTGGATATTGTTTTAGACACCATTGGTGGTGGCCTACTGATTTTTACACACAGCCTACTCGGGATTCTTGATTAGTACCTGAATAGAATTTATGTTTGTAAGAAATGATAAGGGTATTATCCCTATGTTAGATGAATGATTTGGGTTTTATCATGGATGGGGGGTGAGTAATGATGTCAGGAACTACTTGAAGAGTTGTGAGTGTAAAGACCCGACCCTAATTGCCCAGAGCTGATGCCTTATTTTATTACATTGGAATACAAACAAGGAATATTCATCCCGAATGACCATGTAGTTTATTATATTTTTAAATAATATACATACATAAGTTTAACATTACAACTTGAAATGAAAAAAAACATAAAATTCCCATTGGTAAAATCCACCACTCTACGATTATCCCTCCAAGTCAATCATAATATAAACCTTCTTGTCCTGAAAAAAATTAAACATAAGAAGGGGTGAGCATAGAAAGGGTAATAAATATAGCAGAAGATATCATAAACATAAACATTAGTCATGGTGAATAATTTTAAACACATGCCTCTACAAATAATAAAATTGAACACATTATGGCAGGAATATGAGATGACTAAATTATGCCATAATAAAACGTAATAATGGGTATTCTAATAGTAAAATAACCTCATGAAATATGAATTTATAGATTCATAGTGAGGGAAATGTATATTCCAGACATTATGAAACATACCGTTAATGCCTTGTCAAGGACATATAAAAATGATTAAGGTCTCAGCCAAAAACCATATCTAAAACTGGGAAAGTCCTCGACTAAGTCCATATATATTTCTCCCATGAGACCTACAGATGCATCGAGGGGATATAAAAGGCCCCACCCATCACATGATAATTCCAATGAATTCCTCATATTAATTGGGATAAACATAAACAATATATACATTCATATTGAAACTAACAGATGAAACGTAAAAAACATTCCCTGAACATTAAGCAAACACACTAACTATACAGAGTTAAATGGTGAATGGTTTTAGGATAGCACATCCAAATTAAAAATAATCATAAACAATTAAATTAAATATGTTAGATGATATCATAAATATTAATCCCAATAATACATAATAATCAATAGGAGTTTTGAAATAAATGAAGATACTCTTATGAAATCATTGAGTAATTCTTGAGATAAATACTCTTTTACTTGGAAAAGAAGAATTCTTTTGAAAAAAATCTTTGTATAAAACCAGAAGTGAAGTAAAATGGAATTTTAATAATAAAATAAGTGATTTTATAAAAATAATGGTTTCTAAAAATATATTATAGAGTTCCCTTGAAAATAGATCTGAATTTGAGAAAATCCCTTGAATCAGGATTGTATTTCAAGAATTTTTTTTTGAAAGATCCTTTTTAAAACATATAACTCCCCATAAATAAAATTATGATTCTGGTTGGAAAAAACATATATAAAATTTTCACATAAATTATGAGGAGTATATATGAATGAATAATAATTTAATTGAGGTTTGTAGATAATAAAAGTGACCAGAATGAAAATGGAGGTTCGGGTGGAAAACCCTTTCTTTATGTCGGAAGGCATTCCTCACTTGAACTTAATGACATAAATAACCAAATTTAAATTCATAAATTAATGATTCCATAACCTCTTCTACATTTAATTTATTTATTATAACCTTGTTTGGTTCATTTATTTCCTTTTAATGGGTTAATAGATTCAATTTCATTATTTGGGAGTGTTTCCTTCCTTGGTTTTCATGACCGGTTTACTTATATTCATGTATGGATAAACATGTTAAATGAGAATGGTTGTCCAGAATAGAATTTGTATGTTATTAGTGAAAAAACATAATATTACATGTTTATAAAATTCATTTGGTTATTGGGAGTGAATATATATCATTATATAAAACTTTAATGACATCTGTTTGGGTTAATTGGAGGTTCTTGATCACAACAAACTCATTTTGATTTATAAATTAATATCATGTGTAAAAAAGGATTCTATAACCTTAAATAAGTTATGATACATATATTATTGTCTGTTTAAACCATAAAAATGGTTTCATGACCAGAATTGAATATGGTAATAGAAATTGAAAACTCGTCATCCTTGAATGTGATAAATTAACACATCTCGGATGGTGTTTTAATTTCTACTATAAAAAATGGGGAAAGGAGATATGATGAAGAATTATTCCTTTATAAAAAATATATTTCATTACATATAAGTTATTATAATCATCACAACATTTTGATGAAAGAAGTATAGTAAAGAAAAAGAAAATAAAGGAACTAGAAATAAAAGAAATGAAAAGTAGAATTTACCTCTTGAAGTAATCTTCCTTGAGAGCCTCTTTAGGGAATAGGTTCTGGTATTTTTATGATACCAAGAGATTATGGACATAGGGTAGGATATTGGGAGGATATTTGATAAGAATTTAGACAATTCACAAGGATTTAGATGAGTGAAGAGAAGAGGGAGTGGGGGAATTTTTATAGTGGAGGAGATGAGGGTTTTCCCATTATTTTAATCATTATTTTTTATTCTTCCAAATAAAACCAATAGTATTGATTATTTTGACCAATAATAGTAATATGTGCATGTGAGTTTGAAACAAGTTGTCTTACATTATCCTTACATCACCTATGACCCAGTAAATCATGTATTTAGCATTTATCGTAAATCATTGTATTTTACTATTCACCTAAAATTCAAGTATTTCAGAAAAATACCAAAAAATTCAACACAACCATTTTTCAAAATTTAGAATTCAAAAATGAAATAAATTTTTTGAAAATAATTTTATAAATATGTTTAATTTAATTTTTAAATTAAATCATAATTTATTCGAAAAAATAATATTAAAACAATAACGCGTTTTATATCACCTTGAAAAATAAATCAAGGTCCCATAAAATTATATTATAACCAGTAAAAAATAAAATAAAAATTTATGATTTCATTTTATGAAAATATATTTCCATTTTAAATTATTAAATTAATCATAAAATTGTAATTAACATATTTATGACATATAAAAATACCAATACTTATAGTATGACCATTTCTTCACTTATAAGATGTCTAAATTGTATTTATACATTCATGGGCGATGCTTATATTTTTTTCAAAAATTTACTATTCATTATTTTCATATTACTATTCATAAGGGTATATTACTATTCATAAGGGTATGTTACTATTCATAAAAAACTAAGATGATTATATCATACTCTAAATAACACCACAAATGGAACTGTGTGTGTCAGTTTTTCGAAATTTAAATCACAGAGGTGAAAACATTATGTTTACTGGCTAGGTTATAATAATGTGGTGTTTTGTAGAGACTCAGTGTTTCATGCATTCAATATTAAATTTATTTGAAAAATCTTGGGGTGTTACATTATCCCCTCCTTACAAAAATTTCTTCCTCGAAATTACTAGAATGTTACCTCACAAAAAGATTTGTGTAGTTTTTCATGATAAGCTCCTCAGGCTCCCATGTTGCCTCTTAAATTTTATGATTTTTCCAAAGTATCTTTACCGGTAGAGTCATCCCATTCCTCAAAACGTGTTCTTTAGTTTCCATAATCCGGATAGGCTCTTCACAGTAAGATAATTCAGGTTTCAATTCTATACCTTCATAAGTGAGGACATGCATTTAGTTAGACATGTGCTTTCTCAGCAATGAGAAATGGAACACATTGTGCACTTTAGATAGGCTAGTAGGCATAGCCAAATGATATGAAACAACTCCAATTGTCTCTAAAATTTCAAAAAGTCCAATGTACATAGGGCTCAATTTTCATTTCTTCCCAAAACTTATAACACACTTCCATGGAGATACTTTCAAGAAAGCAAGATCTCCCACTTGAAACTCCATATCCTTCCTTTGATTATCAGCATAGTTTTCTGTCTTATTTGAGATTCTTTGATATGTAATTCAATAGTATTTACCTTTTATGTTGTTTCCTCAACAAGATATGGGCCCACAAGATTCCTTTCTCCAACTTCATCCCAACAAATTGGTGTATGAAATCTCTTTCCATACAATGCTCCTTATGGTTCCATTTGAATACTTGGATGGAAACTATTATTGTAGGAAAACTTCAATAAAGGTAAATATTGATTACACATACCTTTAAAGTCAAGTTAACATGATCTTAACATGTCCTCTAAGGTTTGGATCATCATTTCTGATTGTTTGTTAGTTTGTGGGTGATAAGCAGTACTCAATCGAAGCTCAGTATCCAAATATTTCCAAAGACTTTTCTAAAATTTTAATGTAAATCATGGATCACGATCAGAGACAATTGAGAGAGGTTCTCCTTGATGTCTCACAGATTCATTTATATAGAGTCGTTCTTGGTGATCCAATTGAAAATCCTCCCTTATAGTGAGGAAATACACAAATTTCGTAAGTCGATCCACAATTACCCATATTGCATCATTCTTTATTGGTGTTTTGGGTAATCTAGTGATAAATTTCATGATTTTGTCCACCCATTTCCATGTAGGAATAGGTAGAGGTTGCATTAATCCTCTAGGATGTTATCTTTCGACCTTCACTTGTTAACAGACTAAACATCTTAATACATAATCAGAAATTTCCTTCTTCATGTTATCCTACCAGAAATTTCCTTTCAAATATATAAAAAATTTAGTGATACTAGGGAATATAGATAAATTTAAGCAATGGTAATTATCCATTAACTCTATTTTTAGCTTAGTTTGAGAAGGAATACATAGCCTCTTTTGAAATTTCAGAACTCTATATTCACAGATAAAGTCATCCAACTTCCCATCTTTCACATCATTAATTATCTTTTGAATATTCTCATCATTAGACTATAAAGTTTTAATTATTTACAATAAAGATAGTTGGGAAACCATTTCAAAAAGTAGTGATGTTTCACCTTCTTTTATAATTTCCATATCCATCCTCACTAGATCAATGTACAAAGGATCCTTGTCAATCCTCATTTTGTTGAGAATTCCATTATCCTTCCTTCTCAATGCATCAACTGCCTTATTTTCCTTTCCTAGGTGGTAGTGTATGTAAAAATTATAATATTTGAGTATTTTGAGCCATCTACTTTGCCTCATGTTGAGTTATTTATGTGAGAAGATATATTTTAGACTCTTATGATCTGTATATATCTCACATTTTTCTCCATAGAGATAATGTCTCCATATATTTACAGAAAATATTACCGCTGCTAACTCAAGATCATGAGTAGGATAGTTTTGTTCACGAATTTTTAACTACCTTGATGCACATGCAATAAATTTATCATTCTTCATAAGGACACAACCAAGTCCTTTCATTGATGCATCACTATAGATCAAAAATCCATCATTCCCCTATGGTAGAGTCAAGATTGGATCATTCACCAATATTATATTTAATTACTCAAAAAAGTACTCACATTCTTTTGTCTATATGAACATAACCCCTTTACGTGTAATCTTGGTCATTGGGTTGGCTTAATGGGTGAAGTTCTGTTGAAAATGCTAATAATAACCTGCTAAACTAATAAAACTACATACCTCAGTTATGTTTGTTGGAGTAGCCCATTCTTCCACAAGCTTTGCCTTCACAGTATCAATAGATATTCCTTCCATAGAGACAATGTGGCCAAGAAAGGAAACTGATTGAAGCCAAAATTCACTTTTTCTAAACTTCCCATATAATTCGATTCTTCTAAGAATCTTTAAAATAGTGCGCAAGTGATTTTCACGATCCTCATAGATTTTTGAGTATAATAAGATATAATCAATAAATAACAGTACAAATTAATAAATATTTTACATGAAAAATATGTTCATTATATCCATGAAAACATAGAGTGAATTAGTCAGTCCCAACGACATTACTGTAAACTCGTAATGCCCATACCTGGTTTGAAATTTTGTCTTTAGAATATCTTTCTTCCTCACACACAATAGATGATATCCATATTAAATATAAATCTTCGAAAAATATTGGCCACCATAAATTTGATCAAATAAATCATCAATGTGTGGTAGGGGATACTTTTTCTTTATTGTTATAACATTGATCTCCCAATAATAAATACACAACCTCAAAGATCCATCTTTCTTCTTAATGAAAAGAATAGGGGCTCCCCATGGAGAAACACTAGGGTAAATAAATCATTCGTCACTAAATTCCTCTAGTTTTTTCTTTAGTTCCACTAATTCTATAGTGGTCATTCTATAATATGTCTTTTATATGGGACTTGAATCAGGAATTATGTCAATGGAAAACTCAATTTTCTGCTCTGTAGGATGTCTAGGTAAATCCTCTAGAAACAAATCAACATATTATTTCACAATAGGTACATCCTCTATTTGAACATTTCCTTCCTCATCCATAGTTATTTCATTACCTTCCTCCCCAATAATTTAATTAAGTAGAGCTACTAGGGTGGATCTAGATGAGAATCAGATGGTGATATTCATGTTCTAAATATAAGGGATTCCAAATTATCCTCAAAAATTGTAATATCTTTCTTCCTAAAATAAATTTTCACATCATGGTTCAAAATACAATCCATACAGAGGATTATATCAAAGTAAATCATGGTTATGTTAATAAATTCAGCAGATAAAGCATATTTATATTCCATAATGGGGACTACGTGACATAACTTTATTGCAAGGATACTTCCCTTAGGAGTTTTTATTGACAACTCCCTTAATAAATAAAATTGGAAATATATAATTTTATTTGAAAATTGGGAAGATATGAAAGAATGTGATAATCTAGAATCAAATAAATCATTGGATAATGTTTATTAAATGATTAAAGTACCCACCACCATGTCTTAGGAACATCAATATCAGCAGTTGTGATCGCATAAGCTTGTCTATTCTCCCTTAGCCTTTTCTGAGGCACATTTCCTTGAAAATTTGTACAATCATTAGCATAGAGTCCCACATACCTACAATTATAGCATTGGACATTAATATCTTCTTTCTTCCCCTTTAAAACACTATCATGATAACTTTTCTGTTCACACTTGTGGCACACCCCTTTTCCTTTTAAGTAGGCACCAGGGTGTTTCCTTCCACAATTATCACAGGATAGAAATTCAACTCTTACCTACTTCCCCATTTCATTATTTCCTTTTCTAGAGTTTTCAATAACCTTATTCTTCACTTTATTTCTATTAAATTCATAAGACTTAGAAAACTAATTTTCTGTCTTGATAGTACATGATACTATATCTTCGTATGATGAGAAAGATTAGAAGACCAGCACCCGCCAGAAAAATGGAATTAGGACATGAAAGAATCAATCAATCTTGATCCTTGGATTATGTATATAGTCTAAAAAAACACTTGATAACCTTGTGAAGTTAGATTTATACTTTGAAACATTCTCATCTTTCTTTTTCCTCATGTTTAAAAACTGCATTTCCATATCTTCTCACTGTTCACGAGGAAACTATTTCTCTAAGAAAAGTTCTTTAAATTCACTCGATTGCATGTTTTCTATCTATTACTCCTTTGTGTTTTGAATTAGTTACCATTATTGATCATAATCTCCTAATAAATGATAAATTACCCTGACAACCTTCTCCCATTCATTACTTCCCAAGGAGAGAAATATCTTCTCAAATGAACTTATCAATTTCTCCACTATGAATGGGTTTGTAGTACCATTAAATTATGGAGGATATTGTCCCATAAAGCAATATAACATAGCTCATCCATGTTGTGGATATGGATTCTCTATATGATTAAGTTTATTGTTCATAACCTGAGTAAGTTGTCCCGATATAGCTATACGTTGTTCTACACTAGTCGTCACTCCATAGCCAACATCATTATCTCGCACAAGATGGAAATCACTATATGGGATATGCACATTCATGTGGTTTCTATTCCTTCCACTAGGAACCATTTCTAAATAATGGAATGCACTATATTAGGTTACGAATCATAATGTAATATCTCAACATAGAAAAAATATTTAAAATAAATTGAATTTCTATGCATGGATAATCCCATAAACATAATCATGGTTTCTTTGAGGAAAAATTTATATTTAAATCCTTCATAATGGATTGTAAAGAAAATGTGAATTATTCAAAGCATACCCCCTGGCAGTGTCAAACCAGGTGCGTAGTAAGGTCTATTTTCATGTGCCATGATACCCCAGGTTATGCCTGAAACTCTTTGTTGGACTTTTCACTCTTAGGTACATCTTTTCCATAACGACGACCACATGTAGTATCCAAACAAGGATGTATTTTCTAGAAAGATCCACATAATCTATTTTTACCAAAATTATAGGATGTTATTGTATGTTTATCCTCAAAAACTATATTATGGGTTTGTTCCCTAATATACATTTTCTAAATCTATTTTCCAGGTTTTTTATTAAACTTCCTCTAATACCAACTGTAAAGACCCAACCCCAGTTACCCAAAGTCGGTGCCTTATTTTATTACATTTGAATATAAAAAAGGAATATGCATACAAAAGGACCAAGTAGTTTAGTATCTTTGGAAACAAAATACAAACATATGTTCAACATTACAACTTGAAATGAAAAAACAACATAAAAGTTCCATTGGTAAAACCCACCAATCTAAGATTATCCCTATAATACAATAATAATATACCTCTTCTTATACAAAGAAAAATGAAACATAATAAGGGGTGAGCTTGTATGATCAGTACGGGTAAGCAATATAGTGGAAGATATCATAAACATAAACATTAGGTAAGGTGAATAATTGAAAACACATGCCTCTACAAATAATAAACTTAAACATATTATGGAAGAAATATGAGCTGAGTAAATTATTCCATAATAAAACAAAATCATGGGTATTCTACTCGTAGAATAATCTCATTAATTATGAATTTATTGATTCATAATGAGGGAAATGCATATGTTGTACATTTTGAAACAAACCATCAAGTCCCCAGCCAAGAAATATAAAAATTATTAAGGCCTCATCCAAAACCATATCTAAAAATGGGAAAGGACTTGGCCAAGTCTATATCTATTTGTCTCATGATACCTACTGATGAATTGAGGGACTATAAAGGGCCCCACCCCCACATAATAATTCCAATACGTTACTCATATGAACTTTGATAAACATAAACAATATAAACATTCATATTGAAACTAACATATGAAATGTAAATAACTTTCCTCGCACATGTAGCATAAACACTAACCATTCAGAGTAAAATGGTGAATGGTTTTAAGATATCACATACACAATAAATCTAATCATAAACCATTCAAGTAAATATGCTATATGATATCATAAATATTAATCCTAATAATACATAATAATCAACAAGAGTTTTTAAATAGATGAAGATACACTTAGGAAATCATTGAGTAATTCTTGAGATAAATACTCTTTTACTTTGAAAAGAAGAGTTATTTTGAAAAAAAGTCTACGTATAAAACCAGAAGTGAAGTAAAATGACATTTTCATATTAAAATAAGTTATTTTTAAAAAATAATGGTTTATAAAAACATATTAGAGAGTTACCTTGAAAAAAGGTATGAATGTGAGAAATTCCCTTGAATCGAGATTGTATATCAGGAATAATTTTTGACATATCCTTTTAAAACATACAACTACCCATAAATTAAGGTATAATTATTGTTGGAAAACATATATAGAACATTAACACAAAAATTATTAGGAGTAAATATGAATGAATAATAATTTAATCGAGGTAAGTAGATAATAAAAGTAACCCAAATAAAAATGGAGTTTAGGGTGGAAAACCCTTGCCTTAAGTCCGAAGGTGTTCCTCACTTGATCATAACTACCTGAATAATAAAATTTAGGTTCATAAATTAATGATTACATAACCTAATATACTTTTATTTTATTTATTATAACCTTTTTATGTTCATTCATGGCCTTTTGATGGGTTAAAATATTCGATTACATTGTTTTGGAGTGTTTTCTTCCTTGGTTTTCATGACCGGTTTACTTATATTCATGTATCGATAAACATGAAGAATTAGAATGGTTGTATAGAATATAAGGTGTATTCTATTATAGGAAAACTAGTATATTAAATGGTTATAAATCATTTTTGGTTATTGGGAGTGAAGATGAATCATTATATAAAACATTAATGACAATTGTTTGGGTTAATTGGCGGTTCTTGATCACAAGAACTCTTTTTGGTTTATAAATTAATATAATATGTACTAAAGGATGAAAGAATATTAAATAAGTTATAATACATATAATATAGTATTGTTCAATCATCAAAATGGGTTCATGACCATAATTGAATATGGTAATAGAAATTGAAAACCCTTCATCCTTTAATGTGATAAATTAACACATCTCAGATGGTGTTTTAATTTCTAGTATAAAAGAAGGGGAAATGAGGCATGATGAAGAATTATTACTTTATCATAATAAAATTATAGTAAATGTAAGGTAATGTATTCATAAAAACATTTGTATGAAAGGATTAAAAGAAAAAAAAATAAAGGAACTAGAAATAAAAGAAATGAAAATAAGAATTTACCTCTTGAAGTAATCTTCCTCGAGAGCCTCTTGAAGAAAGAGGTTTTGGTATTTTTATGATAGCAAGGGATTATGGGAGTGGGTTAGGAGATTGATAGGATATTTGAGCATAGTTTAGACAAGGAAAAAGGCTTTAGAGGAGTGAAGAGAAGAGGGAGTGGGGGGGTTATAGTGGAGGAGAGGAGGGGTTTCCATTATTTTACTCATTATTTTATTATTTTTCCAAAGAAAACAAATAGTATTGATTATTGTGACCAAGAATAGTAAAATGTGTATGTGACTTAGAACCAAGTGGTATTAAATCATCTTTAAATCACCTATGTCCCAATAAATCATGTATTTAGTATTTATCGTAAATTATCGTCTTTTACTATTCACCCAAAATTAAATTATTTTAGAGAAATCCAAAAAATTCACCCCGACCATTTTTTGACGTGTATAATTAAAAAATGAAATAAATTTTTTAAAAATAAGTTTCTAAATATTTTAAATTTAATTTCTAAATAAAATCACAATTTATTCAAAAACAACAACATTAAAATAATAACTCATTTATTACACCTTGAAAAATTAATCAAGGTCCCATAAAATTATCTTATAAACATAAGAAAACAAAATAAAAGTTTTTGATTACTTTTTATGAAAATAAATTTCCATTTTAAATTTTTAAATACATCATAAAATTGTAATTAAAATATTTATGACATACAAAAATACCAATACTTATGCTAAGATCATTTCTTAACTTATAAGATGTCTAAATTATATTTTTAAATTCATGGGTGAAGCTTCTATTTTTTTGGCCGATTTACTATTCATATTACTATTCATATGGGTATGTTACTGTTTATAAGGGTATATTACTATTCATCAAAAACTAAGTTGATTCTATCAGACTCTAAATATCACCTCGAATGCAACCATATTTGTTAGTTTTTCAAAATTCAAATCACATAGGTGAAAAATTATGTTTACTGGCGAGGTTATAACAATGTGATGATTTTTAGAGACTCAATGTTTCATGCATTCAATATTAAATTTATCTGCAAAATCATGGTTTGTTACAGTCAGTGTATATTTATTTTGGATTTTCATTCGGACACTTGACACATATATGGCATGAAATATCTTCTAACATCCTGGCCTGGATTACCATCGAACCAGTGGACGGATCGGTAGGTCCCATGGCCTCAAGCGCGTCTCCTCGTATGCCAGAGGCTACCGACTAGCAGCGAGGGTCTCAGGAGGTGATAGTGTGGAGACTATACCCTCATATCAGAGTAACACAATGGTATTATCAGAGTAAATAATATTCAATAGCAGAAGCAGTAAACAATTAAAAGGCAGAAGAAAAAGACAGGTAATAACCGTTTTATAAAAGGCAGCAAACGCCATTTTACAATGCATGCATGTACAGGTGACAATACAGTTATGAAAGTAGTTATCAATACAGCATGCTTTACAAACAATACAGAAATAAAGGACAGTAAATCCTGACTGTAACGTCCCTGACCCGGAAGCCACTTAACTTGTGCTCCGAGACGGGTGGTTACATGACCTTAAGCACTCCTCCCAGTACGCCAAATGCTGCCAACTAGCAGAGGGGGTCTATGGAGTCAAGTGGGGAGACTATACCCCCTTTTATTAGAGTAATCCACAACAGAAATAAACCAAATAGAGGAAAAAATAACCAATAAACACAGAGCATGTATAACAACCATTTCCAATAATAAATATGCCATGTCATACTACAAGTGCAAGAGTGAGCAAAAACCCAAAATAAAGACAACGACCAAAATCCCCAAAATGGTCCCAACTCCAAGTCTGGATCCTCCACCAAGTGCTACCCATGTCCACTCACTATCTAGAAAGGACCTTTGCCCGTCTCCTGACCTGCAAACATGAAGTCTTCTCAGGTACCCAACGGCAGCCCGAGTAGGGTGTGAGTACAACTCAGTAGGCCACCACCAACGGTGTCTACAAAATATCCAGTATGAATAGGTAGTTCATGCAAAAGGATTATGAATGATAATTTCAAAGTAATTAATTATGGTTCCATTAACAAGTTTAGAGTCAAGCCATTTCCACTTTCATTACCATTCTTTCACACCATTTGTCATCACTTACCATTTCATCACATTTTCATGGGTTAATCACATACATTATGTTACATGGGTGTAAGGCCAAAAATCACATGAAAGAGGGTAAACACATCATTATACTATCTCACTAAGAATAACCCCCTCATAGAAACCATAACCTCACCTCGAAGCCTCAGTCCGGGTGGATGCAACCGTTGGGAGAATAGACCCTGAGTCCCCTTTCCTAACCCGTGCATTTAGGGGTGGAGTTTAGAACCTCAGTCTTAGCTCAACCTGTGGGTGTAGATCCTTAAGTCATACCCCACTCTACCAAGCCATGTGCACATGATTATATATATAAGTAACCATCAACCATCCAAACTATTTCCCTTTGGAAACACTATTCACAACAACCCACTTGGGAATTCACATTATGCCTTAACCCATCAACACATTACCATTTCACATCATTTAACCATTCACCCAATTACCCTGTGTTATGCCTATCTCACTAAGCATTCAACATTAAACCCATAACCTATCCTGTTATGGTCTAAAATTAGTTTACACATTAACCCATTTAACTTGTTCATCATCCCATGAATCAACCATTCATGAAAACATGTTTATCAAGGCTCTACAATTCATTACAACAAGGTCTCTTGTTTAATATCAATCCCCGTGTCCAGGAAAAGCCAGCACATCCCATGGATGGACCTAAATTAGGTCAAGTCAATCTCGACACATCCCACGTGGATCGTGAGGGTTCCCATTTTCTATTTTAATCATCATTATTACCAAACATTCCAAGGTTATTAAAAACATAAAGAAGGAGAAACAAGAACATAACTAAACATGTACAAATACCCATACAACTATGGGAGATCACTTGTAGACCACCTACCTCGAAACTGCAGTTGAACACACTCTCAATCGAGTCCTTAGGACTCAATCCGACCAACCTTTGGAGCTTCAACCTAAAACTCACCCAAAAGATAGGGTTTTAGAGCTTCAGAACAAGAGGGAGAGAAGATACAAACCCTAAACCAAAAAGAGAATCAAGGATGGGATTATACTTACCCGGAGCTTTGATCCACAACCAACGGAACCAAAAATGCCTTAGAATCGAAGGAGAACCAACATTGGGAATCTTGGGTCGGCCAAGTTCGTCACTAGGGTTGAGAGGGGATGAATGGAGGAAAATCCCGAGTTGGGGTTTAAAAGCCTGGAGTGGGAAACTTGTAATTTTTCCCAACTGTAAGTGGTCACACAATTTAGCCGCACGGTTTGACAAACCGTGTGCAAACCGTGTGCATGCTATTTCCCAGAGGAGAAGGGTCGCACGATTTTTCCTGGGCAGGCCGCACGGTTTTCCCTGGCCATGCACAGGTCATGTGTCCTGGCTTCTCTTGCCCAGATTTCCTTTCTTTCGTGCCCTGAGCCCTCGGAACACCCCCAACACCTCTCACACCTTTAGAAGACATCCCTTGAAGCCCGAAACAAGGGATTCAACCAAAACATAATGAAAAACGTACCTTTCCAAAAACCAGGATCTTACAACCTCCCCACCTTATAATGGCTCGTCCTCGGGCCGAGTTTCCAAGCCTCATTGATCCAATGAAGAGAAGAGTTCGGGCCACTGAGCTCGCATATCTAATTCCTGCTCCCAAGTTTCTTCCTGAACATTCCAATGCTACCATAGTACTCTCAATAATGGCACAACCTTTCCTTGAAAGACCTTTTCACTACAATCCACCACACGAACTGGATGCTCCTCAAAGGACGCATCATTCTCAAGCTCCACATCCTCAACATCAACCACATGAGATGGGTTAGGGTGATACCGTCAAAGTGGCGACACATGAAACACATCATGCATCCCACCATACCACTGTGGAAGAGCCAATCGGTAAGCCATTGGTCCGATCCTCTCCACAATCTCAAAAGGTTCCACATACCTGGGCGCCAACTTACCCTTCTTCCGAATCTGACGGTGACCCAACCTTGGCGACACCTGAAGGAACACTTTATCACCCACCCCAAACTCAAGGGGTCTACACCTCTAATCTACATAGGACTTATGCCTACTCTGAGTCGTATCCGTCTGCTTCCTGATCAACTTAACTTTCTCTAAAGTCTCCTGCACGAGACTTGGCCCCAACAACTTGGATTCATTGGCCTCTAGCCAACACAACGGAGATCCACATGGCCTTCTATAGAGTGCCTCAAATGGTTCCATCTGAATCGTAGCCTGAGAATTTTTGTTGTAGGCAAACTCAACTAACAATAGTGGCCTCTACCAAGAACCACCAAAGTCCGAGACATAAGCTCTTAACATGTCTTCCAACACTTGGATCGTACGTTCCGATTGCCCGTCTGTCTGCGGGTGGAAGGCCGTACACAAAAACACCTGCATACCAAGCGCCTTCTGTAACCCTTTCCAGAAACGCGATGTGAAACATGGATCTCGGTCCGAAACTATGGTCCGCGGAACCCCATGAAACCACACTATTTCCCGAACATACAGCTCACCCAACTGGTTGACTGTAAAGGTCTTCTGAATTGGTAAGAAATGAGAAACTTTCGTTAACCGATCCACAACTACCCAAATTGCATCATTCTTATGCGGCATCCTCGGAAGACCCATGACAAAATCCATTGTTATATCATCCCACTTCCATTCCGGAATGGGAAATGGATGCAACAAACCACCTGGGCATTGATGCTCGTCCTTCACCCACTGACAGGTAAAGCACCGTGCCACAAATCCCACAACTTCCTTCTTCATTCCAGGCCACCAAAACTGCCTTCGGAGATCACGGTACATTATGGTCAAACTAGGATGCACTGCCCACTTTGATGCATGGAACTCATGCATCAACTCTTCTCGCACACACTTTGGCACAACCACACGATCTCGAACCCGAACAACACCATCCACACCGAAAGCCCCTCCAGAAGGTATCTCCCCACCATTAAACTTTTATTTCATGATCAAACACTCAGGATCACCAAGTTGAACTTCTTTAACTCGACTCAAAAGCTTTGACTCCATTGCTACGGAAGAAAGCGTGACCTGACCACTCTCCTCCTGCACCTTCAGGTGCATTTCTCCAAACAAAGCCATCACCTTCCACTTAGTGCTGGACTCCTGAACCACCTGATTCTGAACCTTTTTGCTCAGAGCATCAGCAACACTGTTTCCCTTTCCCAGTATGTACACCAACTCAAAGTCAAAAGACTATAGATATTCAACCCATCTTCTCTGCCGAAGATTTAGATCCCGTTGTGAGAAGATGTACTTTAAACTCTCATGGTCGGTAAACACGGTAAACCGTTCTCCCAACATATAGTGCCTCCAACACTTCAAGGCGTACACTACTACAGCCAACTCAAGATCATGAGTGGGATAGTTCCGCTCATGGGGTCTCAACTGCCTCGACCCATAAGCCACAACCCGCTCATCCTGCATTAACACATCCCCATGTCTGACTCTAGACGCATCACAAAACACGATGTACTTCTTAACCAGATCAGGTAAGATCAATATAGGTGCGGTCGTCAACCGCTTCATTAACTCTTGGAAGGAATTCTCACAAGCCCCAAACCACTCAAATCTGATTACTTTCTTAGTCAAGCCCGAGATTGGTGCTTCCAAGTGAGAGAAATCATGAATGAACCTTTGGTAATACCCGGCCAAACCCAAAAAACTCTGAACATCAGAAACACTATTGGTTTTCTCCTAAGATACAACTTCCTGCACTTTCTCTGGATCCACTAACACACGTGCCTCCGAGATGATGTGACCCAGAAAATGCACCTCACCTATCAAGAATTGACACTTTGATAGCTTGGTGTATATCTGGTGCTCTCTTAGCATACCCAAGACGATGTCAAGATGTTGGGCATGATCGTCGTGAGTTTTCGAGTACACTAAGATATCATCAAAAAATACAACCATGAACTGATCTAGATAGGTATGAATGATTCGGTTCATCAAATCCATAAACACCACCGCTGCATTGGTCACGCCGAAAGGCATTACCACAAACTCAAACAACCTGTACCGACTCCGGAAAGTTGTCTGTGGTATGTCGGAAGACCTCAACCTCAACTGGTGATAACCCAACCTGAGATCAATCTTAGAAAACACTGATGCACTCCTCAACTAATTAAACATGTCATCAATTCTGGGAATAGGGTATCGATTTTTCACCATCATCTGATTAAACTTTTGATAGTCAACACACAGCCTTAACGACCCATTAGACTTCTTCGAAAAAAGCACGTGAGATCCCCAAGGAGACGTACTAGGATGGATAAACCCCTTGTGATCCAACTCCTCAAGCTAAACCTTCAGTTCCTAGAGTTCTTCCGGTGCCATACGGTATGGCAGATTAGAAACCAGCTCCACTCCCAGCAGCAACTCGATCGTGAACTCAACATCCCTCTCAGGGGGTAACCCTGAGAAATCATTAGGAAACAAATCCTGAAATAGATCCACCATAGGAGGGAAAATAGACTGATCCCCTCTCTTATTTTCATCAAGCATGAGACATGCCACTCGAGCCGTGATTCCACTCAACTGCTAACCAAATGGTCCTACATGACCTGCTCGAATATCCCTTTCACCACAGTGGACATAAGCCTCACCCTCAAGTGACCTGAATGATACTCTGTGTTGATAACAGTCTATGTGATCCCGATACAACACCAACCAATCCATTCCCAAGATTTGGTCAAACCCTGACATCTCGAGAATGAACAAGTCCCACAAAAAATGATACCCACCAACTTCCAAGGCACATCCCTTGCACTGCTTGATATCCTAAACCCGCACCCCCAATAGAGTGTCAATTGACATAACTCCACAAACCCTCTCCATAGGTAAACCTAGCGCTACCATAAGTTAAGAAGAGATAAAAGAGTGTGTGGAAACTATGTCAAACAATGCACTAGAAAAAGTAGAATCTACAAGGATCGTACCTCGAACAGTCGATGGTCCAGCCTCGCCTTCACCAGGTGCAAACTGAACTTCCTGAAGCTGAACTGCCCCTCTGCCCTGGGCTCCAGCCTGAGTAATCTATGCTACACTACCCTGTTGGTGTGAGCGATCTTGCCCTGGAGTTCCACATCCACCACCCCTACCAGTACGACCCGTGGAGCTCCATCTGTCTGACTGATACGGGGAAACTGGTCCCCTTCCCATACCCGACACCTTCTTTTCACCATCATGCTCACCCGCCTGCCGAGGGTTCCTGCAGAACCTCTGCACATGTCCCATCCTGCTGCACGAATGACTCTCAACTAGAGGTTGAGTACACTGACCACATGTATTCCCTGGCCTACCACACTAATAGCAGAACACTTGATTCCCACTATGAGACGCTGAACCTCTCTTCCAGCCACTTTGCACACTTCATCCATGTTGTGAGCTCTCATGGAGTCACTTCTGACCTTCGGTAGCTGCACCACTCGTCTGTCCTACTTACACCACAAGACCACTACCTGGGGCTCCCTTCAGGTTTCCTTCTGAGATCAGTGCATGATCTACTACCTCTGCGAACCTCTTAAAGCATAAGATATTTACTTGAGACCTGATCTCATGTCTCAGCCCATCCTGGAAATGCTTTTCTACTACTACCTCATCCCCTGCTAACACTGGGACAAAGATTCTCAAATATGTGAAGCGA
Source organism: Viscum album (assembly GCA_963277665.1). Taxonomy (NCBI): domain Eukaryota; kingdom Viridiplantae; phylum Streptophyta; class Magnoliopsida; order Santalales; family Viscaceae; genus Viscum; species Viscum album. Next base: position 1,846,316,008 of record OY728143.1, on the reverse strand, counting down.
CTAGCATAGTCCATCACCGATAGAGATCCCTGAGTTAGGCTTATAAACTCTGCAGCCTACTCCTGCCTCAAAGTCTCTAGGTATAAATGCTCAAGAAGCTTTTCCTGAAAAACCTTGTATGACATTCCCTCAACCTGCTCTATTTGAGCCTGAATGTCCCACCAATGCCTTGCTTGGCCTCGCAACATATAAATGTCCATCTTTACATGATTTTCAATAGGGGTCTCCAGATGGTCCAGTATCATCTGGACATACTCTAACCAAAACTCCGCTGCCTCTGGCCCACCCTATCTGGTGAAGGTTGGAGGGTGTTGCAGCTTGAACTCCATGGTCAGCTCAAACATACTCGGCGTAACCCGCCCTGGGTCCCAATCCATCATCTGCATAAGGCGAGCTAGGTTCTCCCAGAACTGGTCTTCTCTACCTTAATTGATCACCACATTTTCATTCTCTTCTACCGGAGGAGTGTTCTCAGCAACATCCTCATGTTTCCCAACTGGTAACCGACCCTGTGGTGGCATTTCTCTACATTGCCAAGAATGAGATTTAGAACGCATACCATAAAACTTTCACGACTTCATCAAAATCTCTTTACTAGCTACAACAACCTACTTGTTTTACTTCATTATTCTCATTATTTCTTGGTTTCATGAAACGCATGATGCACCATACTTTCCTTCCTCACACACCCACCCCGTGCATGTGCATAACACAATGCCTGTCACCTATCTCCCTAGGTGCCTACAATGATGCATGAATGCTCATTCCGTTAAGGCCACGAGCCAAATATCATAAAAAAGTCACATCACACCACATGTGCATCACCCAATAGTGAAATGTCATCAATTGTAACATCACACAACCAAGAACAACATTTCCCATCCATGGTGACTTGGGTTTTCCCTCGTACATGGGTTAGCTACTCCCAAGCACGAGCTCATTACCAAGGCCCGACACGTCTTAACCCTTGGTTACCAATCCCAAATAACAAAACCTTATAGAAGGAGAAGAATGACCTCCTCTGATACCACTTTGTAAAGTCCCTGACCTAGAATCCACTAAACCGGTGCTCTGAGCTGGGTGGTTACATGACCTTAAGTGCGCCTCCCCGTATGCCAAAGGCTGCCGACTGGCAGCGGGGGTCTATGGAGTCAAGTGGGGAGACTATACCCCCTTTTTATGAGAGTAAGACACAACAGAAATAAACCAAATAGAGGAAACAATAACCATTAAACATAGAGAATGTATAACAACCATTTCCAATAATAAATATTCCATGTCATACTACAAGTGCAAGAGTGAACAAAAACCCAAAATAAAGACAATGACCAAAATCACCAAAATGGTCCCGACTCCAAGTCTGGATCCTCCACCAAGTGATAACCATGTACACTCACTATCTAGAAAGGACCTTTTCCCTTCTCCTAACCTGAAAACATGAAGTCTTCTCGGGTACCCAATGGCGGCCTGAGCAGGGTGTCAGTATAACTAAGTAGCCCACCACCAACGGTGTCTACAAACTATCCAGTATGAATAGGTAGTGCATGCAAAAGGAATATGAATTATAATTGCCAAGTAATTAATTAAGGTTCCATTAACAAGTTCAGATTCAATCCATTTAAACTTCCATTACCATTCTTTCACACCATTTATCATCACTTACCATTTCATCACATTTCCATGGGTTAATCACATACATTATGTTACATGGGTCTAAGTCCAACAATCACATGAAAGAGAGTAAACACATCATTATCCTATCTCACTATGACTAACCCCCTCATAGAAACCATAACCTCACCTCTAACCCTCAGTCCGGGTGGATGAAACCGTTAGGAGAATAGACCCTCAGTCCCCTTTCCTAACCCGTGCATTTAGGGTGGAGTTTAAAACCTCAGTCTTAGCTCAACCCATGGGCGTAGATCCTCAAGCCATACCCCACTCTACCAAGACATATGAACATGCTTATATATATAAGTAACCATCAACCATCCAAACCATTGCCCTTCAGCAACACTATTCACAACAACCCACTTGGGAATTCACATTATACCTTAACCCATTAACACATTACCATTTCACATCATTTAACCATTCACCCAATTCCCATGTGTTATGCCTATCTCACTAAGCATTCCACATTAAACCCATAACCTATCCTGTTATGATCTTAAATTAGTTTACACATTAACCCATTTAACCCGTTCATCATCCCATGAATCAACCATTCATGCCAACATGTTTATCAAGGCTCTAGAATTCATTACAACAAGGTCACTTGTTTAACATCAATCCCTATGTCCAGGAAAAGGCGGCACATCCCATGGATGGACCTAAATTAGTTCAAGTCAATCCTGAAACATCCCAAGGGGATAGTGAGGCTTCCCATTTTCCATTTTAAACATAATTATTACCAAACATGCCAATTTTATTCAAAACATAACCAAGGATAAACAAGAACATAACTAAACATGCACAAATACCCATATAAATATGGGATATCACTTGTAGACCACCTACCTCGAAACTACGGTTGAACGCACTCTCAATAGAGTCCTTAGACCTAGACCTGACCAACCTTTGGAGCTTCAACCTAAAACTCACCCAAAAGATAGGGTTTTAGAGCTTCGGAACAAGAGGGAGAGAAGATACAAACCCTAAACCAAAAAGAGAAGCAAGGATGGGATTAGCCTTAACCAGAGCTTCGATCCGCAAACAACGACACCAAAAACTCCTTAGAATCAAAGGAGAACCACCCTTGGGAAGCTTGGGTCAGCCAAGTTCGTCAATAGGGTTGAGAGGGGATGAATGGAGGAAAATCCCAAGTTGGGGTTTAAAAGTCCAGAGTGGAAAACTTGTAATTTTTCCCAACTTTAAGTGGCTGCACGGTTTAGCCGCACGGTTTGACAAACAATGCGCAAACCGTGCACATGCTACTGCCCAAAGGAGAAGGGTCGCACAATTTTTCCTGGGCAAGCCGCACGGTGTGCCCTGGACATGCGCAGGTTGTGCGCCCTGGCTTCTCTTGCCTAGATTTCCTTTCATTCATGCCCCGAGCCCCCAAAACACCCCCAAGGCCTCTCACACCTTCAGAAGACATCCTTTGAAGCCCAAAACAAGGGATTCAACCAAAACATAACGAAAAACGTACATTTCCAAAAACTAGGATCTTACACCGACGACGATCCCCTGAGCATCCCAAGCTCCCACTTGGTCCTTTTCTCCTAACTCCTCAGGTACAAACAGCACAAAACACAACCTAGGTCCTATAAGCAAGAAGGTATACTCAGGTACCCCAGTGCAATGACATCCCGAGTAGAGTGTGAGAAATAAATATCAGTAGGTTGGCACCACTGGTGTCAAATTCAATCCAGAGAGTGTATAATAATTAAATAGTGATCATGTATAGAGAAATAAGTAAACATAATTACATAAGTAAATAACACCCGTCCAGGTTCCCAAGAGACACCTGACGGTTATACTAGATTCATCTCATTGCCGGTAAAGTAACCTGATCATGTCACCATATATATATATATATATGCATTCAGATCATAGATGGCGTGGGGTAAGAATTCCTCCCACCCATTTAATAAAGAACAACGACATGATCTAGGAGTGCCTCTCATCCCTACAAGTCCACTGGCAAGGGGTAAGAATGCCTCCCTTCCATTAATCAAATTTAGCGGGCACAAGGCAAGAATTCCTCTCATCCATATAAGTCAACTGGAAAGGGGTTATAATTCCCCCCTTCCATCAATCGAAATTAGTGGGCATGAGGTAAGAATTCCTCTCATCCCTATAAGTCAACTGGAAAGGGGTAATAATGCCACCCTTCCATCAAACGAAATTAGTGGCCATGAGGTAAGAATGCCTCTCGTCCCTATAAGTCAACTGGAAAGGGGTAAGAATGTCTCCCTTCCATCAATCGAAATTAGTAGGCACGAGGTAAGAATGCCTCTCGTCCCTATAAGTCAACTGGAAATGGGTAAGAATTCCTCCCTTCCATACACGTATTGATATTGCATCCAACATGGGGTAACATGCCTCCCACACATACTCAGAATAAGTTGTCATGTGGTATGCATGCCTCTCATCCACAAACAAACATAAAAGATGGCATGGGGCATCCCATTCATAAACATACACAGAAGATGGCATGGGGTATGAATGCATCCCATTATAAACATACACAGAAGATAGCATGGTGTATGAATGCCTCTTACTCATAAACATACACAGAATATGACATGGGGTATGAATTCCTACCATTTATAAACATACACATTCACCATCAGTTTTATATCACAATGTATAAGGCAGTACCTTTTACACATTTCAAGTAAACATATCAAATTCACAATCATCCATAATCAATCATAGTACTCACTTACATTCATCACAATAAACACCAGGGTCATGGTCTAACCCTCTCTAGTTTTCCATTCAGTTAAACCATTATTTATACTTATCAAACAACACATAAGGCATTACCTCTCATGTGTTCCAATTAACCATATCAAATTCACAACCCAACCCCCTACAACACGACCTTTCATTTTGTGCACAAGCCCTATTCAAAGTCACTTGATTAAACTTGCCTAAGCATGGAAAATTGGGCAAAGGTTCCACATGATGATCATTCCATATAGTTTCTCAAGACTGGAAGAATGATTAATAATATAAGCTTCATATTCATTTCACTTAGTTTCCACCATCTCATTTAATCCATTCTAATCAAAATAATTTAACCCCCTTACCTCAAGGGAAATTACAATTACACGTTACGCCGGAACTAGTCAGGTGCTTAGGGAAACAAGTGTCAGATCACTAAGTGGAAATCCATTTAGGAACATTTCTGAAGGCCGTATCAAGAAAAACTAAGCAACAAACATGATGTCAAATTATGAGCATGGAACCAAGACAAATAGAGCAGGAAAGCATGTAAATATACTTCCTAATTTTGTCTTGAAGACAACACACCTATGATCGAGGGGTTTTATTATTAAATAGTTAGTTTAGTGACCAAACAAACTCTTTTATCTTATTCCTGAAGTTCACATGATTTGCACAAAATCATTTAATCAGAACTAAACTTTCATAATTAAAATGTCAGGGCAGTGAAATACTAAACTCACTATTACTTTACTTAAATTTAAAGTGAAAGGAGAGGGACCCTACCTCAAGGTAGATCCCTCCATCCACTCCGGCTCTTGGAGATTTCTAACTAAGATCCGCTGCTATAGTCCCACTAAGCATAGGCACGTTCAAACACATGCAAGGACACCTATGCCCACGCAGGTGAGTCTACTAAACACTAGAGACTCAAAACCACGACAAAACCTCCAACACACTAAGAAAAACATACCAGGACCCTTTATAACAACTAAGGCATTAATTTAGAAGCTCCGAAAACAAGCCACAGGTAAAACCCTTACCTCGGAATCAACCCGGCAGACCGAAACCACCACAAACCACCTCGCCTTCGGTGGCGGACATCGTACGCGCACCAACGGGGTCCTGAGGGACCTTCCGCATCCCCTTACAACAAAATAAACAAAAGAAAACCTGAATCAAGGAAACACCCAAACCCTAGGTGTTTGGATGAATGAAAATAGGGCATGGGGAGAATCCAAAACCAGACAAGAATGAGAGGAGAGGAGACGAGAAGGCTTACCGCAATGATTTAGTGAAGAAACCTCAAGAAATAGGCCGGATATCAAAGCTTCGAGGGAGGCTGATTGGGGCATCGTGCGCGCGATGAGGGGAAACCCTCAGGGGGTGTCACGTGGTCTGCCGAGAGAAAGGGTAGGGAGAGGATTTTAGTTTAGGTTTTTATTTATTTATTTTCTTTCTTAATTTTAATTAAAAACCTAAACTCACCCAAGTGCACGGTTTGACCCACATGGTTTGCCAAACCGTGCGCAAACCGTGCAAAGTCTACTGCCTCCAAGACACCTGTTGCACGTGCTAGGTGCATAGTTTGGGAAACCGTGCGCAGCCCGTGCACAATCCACTTCTCACCTGATTTAGGCCACATAGTTTGGGACGCATGGTTTGATCAACTCGTGCGCTAGCCGTGCGCCCTCTATAGATCTTTAAAAACTATCGTCTGACGCTTCTGAAACCTCTTGGGCCACTTGAGAAACTTAACGGGCCTTTTCCCGCATCCAAAAACATTAAAAGTAATGGTTCCAACCTTTAGAATCTCATTCTGAATCTCGATCATAAATTCTACTAGTTCAGTAATTGAAAAAGTTCAAATTCCTTTGGGTTTTAGTCTGGTTCAATACGTGGGTCATTACAACCTTCCCACCTTAGAACTTCTCATACCTGAGAAGCCTTCAAGAACAACGTACACATCACCCAACCTACAAGGGTCATTAAGCTTCGTTAAAATGATCACATTACATTCACAAATATCCAACACACCCTTAAGCATCTATTAAACCCTACGGTGCTTAAGCCACCAAAACTCGAGCCGACGCTCGTTTACCAAACGAAACACCAAGACTGATCTTACCGAGCCCATCTACCCAGATACACGAACCCACCGTCGTCTTGCCAAGCATCCAGACATAGATACTTCCCACCTTAGATTTTTAATGTTAAGCAACCAACTCCAAACTACGGTTCAGACCACCATTAGAATTAACTTTTAGATCACACCCCAAGCGTTCCCACGACGCTCCTAGAATGATTTGAAACAGATCAAACGGTCGATTCCCCATTGACCTCAAGGCCCAAGTTGAGCCGGTTGTTCATATTAGGTACCAACCCACACAACTCGCACTCGCCTCTACCTGACGATGTTCCAGACAACGGTATGTCACTGACTGCAGACATTAAACAAGAACCCTGAGTCAAGCCATCTATGGCTGACTATTTACAAGAATGCTCGGCCTAAACGGCCGACGTATTTCAAAGAGAACCATAATGCATTTCTCTAAGGCACCTTATGTTTAGCACAAACACGTTCACTGAAGCCTACACCCGACTTCGGATGACGTTTCCAAGATCAAACCATGCAAGAATCCACACATCCCGCTTGCAACACTAAAATAGAACCATTTGATCAAGTCCAACGACTTAAAAGCATTAGCTCGGATAAGACCGACACTCTCTTAGTGCATATTGGATGAGGACAAGATAGGGGGCATGTTCATCGCTAAACAGAATACACCAAGAGGATTGAAATGGATTCTAGTTAATCATACTGGACTACTGGAAAGAAGAACAGTCGAACCTCAACTGGTCGACTTCAAGGAAGGAACTCTCCTTCACCTTTCGACACATCCACAATTTTAAACTCGCATTCCTCAAGGAATTCAGACACGACCAACCCATTTACAAAGTCATTCCAAGAAGCATCCATTCCATGTGAAAGGACACATTTACCAGATTCGACGCAACGCGCTCCCAACCTTGGGAGTGTCCTAGACGTCGAAGGGAAAGGTGATAACCTAGCCGAGCACAAGCGCGCTAACACACAAACACCGCAAACGATCGTGTGACGCTCTTCTGCCACAATCACATTACTAAACAAATGATGAAGATCCAAAACAAGGAAACCAGCATGTCAAAACACACGAGTCATTTGAAATCCATCCCAAACATTGGGACGAAACAATTATTTAACATCGGTCCACTCTACTGAGGAGATGACCCAAAGCCACAACAAAAGTAAAAACCCAACGACCACCCATCTGAACAAGGGTTTCATTAGAAAAAACAAGAGTCCAACAAGGTACAATGGAACCCGAACGACACATCACTTCATAAAACCCACGGTACAAGCAAGGCATTAAAACGCTAAGGGTGCTACCAACCATGAGCTAGCCCCTTACGAATATCAAACATCGACCCTAACGACGGGTCACACCAAATAAGTTGCTAGGATCAAAATCCAATCATCAAAACACCACAAAAGAAACAACACCCATAGGAAAAACCTACAGTCTCATTCCAAGGACACTCAAAGAGAGACCCAAAACTACCCCTTACACTAGGGTTTTAATGCACCACCATGGTTTCCATTACCAATCCTTTACCATTTTACCCCATTTAAACTTTAACCATTTAAAAACTTCTACCATGCATCAAGAAAACAGGCAATTTTCACAAAAACTTCCTTTTAAGAAGCTCAAACATTCATAGACATCATGTCTCTATTAATCAACTAAGAAAAACAACACCATTTAACCAAAAAGGTGACCTAAGAGGGTCCAATTTTAACCATCATGGGTTCTTCAAAAAGAAACCACAAGCAATTTATCAATTTTTCTCAAACACCCCAAACCGGGATATCTCATACAACACTTTCCAACTGACCTACTCGAGTCCAGTTGCACATTTAACAGTTAGACAAAACCTTTCAATTTCAAAATTAGGCAACATTTTACATTTAATCATTTCATAATATAGCAATCCTTTACATCTAATACGGGTTGGCATTTCCCAATTCATGAAGCGCCCATACACTTCATGGATTGAAAATTGACTCCCCTTTTTATCAATACCAATTTACTTTTACATTTTAACTTCCACAGCTTTACATTTTTTTATCAATAGCCCTATAAACATATTTATATCCTGCTCAGAATGGTCTTAATATACGGGTTACCCCTTTCCAGTTTTAAGGCACCCATACACCTTACAATTTAAAATTGGTTCCCGTTCATTCACAACCCAAGTACAACCAAAGTAAGGCATGCCATCATAAGCAGTAAAAATAGAACATGTTATATCACATAATCATGTTATAACACATAAGAATGTTATAACACATAAACATGGCATATAATCACTTAATCATATTATACAGTCAAGCTAAGATGCAACTACATGGCATGGAACATGCATGACATGTTAATTCCTATGTGCCTAATATGATGCATTGAATGCAGCATTCTTGCCATATCAAGCAAAGGGTAAAATTCAAGGAATTTCTTAAACCATAAGCAGCTGAAAATACAACAGTCACTCAAGGTGAAATCATATCAACTTTAATAGCAAACAACATGAACAACAATTCCCAGCCCTAGCCACTTGGTCATTTCCCATACGTGGGGTGATCAGTCCCAAGCACGACTATTAGCCAAGCGCCAACACTTTCCTAATCTCCTTTCTACCAACCTAAAACAAAAATGAAAAAGAAAAGAAACCCTATGATACCACTTTGTAACGTCCTGTCCCGGATTACCATCGAACCGATGTCCATAACAGTAGGTCACATGGCCTCAAACACGTCTCCCCGTATGCCAGAGGCTGCTGACTAGTAGCAAGGGTCTCAGGAGGTGATTGTGGGGAGACTATACCATCATATCAGAGTAACACAACAGTATTATCAGATTAAATAATATTCAACATAGGAAGCAGTAAACAATTGAAAGGACACAGAAAAAGACAAGTAATAACTGTTTTATAAAAGGTGGAAAACACCAGTTTACAATGCATGCATGTACAGGTGACAATACAGTTATGAAAGCAGGAATCAATACAGCATGATTTACAAACAATACAAAAAGAAAAGACAGCAAAGCCCAACGGTGATCCCCTGAGCATCCCAAGATCTCGCTTGGTCCTTTTCTCCTAACTCCTCAGGTACAAACAACACATCACACAACCTAGGTCCTGCAAGCAAGAAGGTATACTCAGGAACCCCAGTGCAATGGCGGCCCGAGTAGGGTATGAGATATAAATATCAGTAGGTCGGCACCACTGGTGTCTAACCCAATCCAGACAGTGCATAATAATTAAACAGTGAGAAGGTATGGAGAAATAAGTAAACAGAATTACATAAGTAAATAACACCCGTCCAGGTTCCCAAGAGACACATGACGGTTATACCAGCTTAGGCTCATTGCCAGTAAAGTAACCTGATCATGTCAGCATATATATATATATATATATATATGCATTCATATCATAGATAGAGTGGGGTAATAATTCCTCCCACCCATTTAATAAATAATAGCGGCATGAGGTAGGAGTGCCTCTCGTCCCTACAAGTCCACTGGCAAGGGGTAAGAATTCCTCCCTTCCATCAATCGAAATTAGCGGGCATGGGGTAAGAATGACTCTCATCCCTATAAGTCAACTGGAAAGGGGTAAGAATGCCTCCCTTCTATCAATATAAATTAGTGGGAACAAGGTAAGAATTCCTCTCATCCCTATAAGTAAACTGGAAAGGGGTAAGAATACCTCCCTTCCAACAATCAAAATTAGCGAGCACGAGGTAAGAATGCCTCTCATCCCTATAATTCAACTGGAAATGGGTAAGAATGCCTCCCTTCCATCAATATAAATTAGCGGGCACGAAGTAAGAATTCCCCCCGTCCCTATAAGTCAACTGGAAAGGGGTAAGAATGCCTCCCTTCCATACACGTATAGAGATTGCATCTGGTATGGGGTAACATGCCTCCCACCCATACTCAGAATAAGCTGGAATAGGGTATGCATGCCTCTCATCCACAAACATACACAGAAGATGGAATGGGGTATGAATGCCTCCCATTCATAAACATACACAGAAGATGGGATGGGGTATGAATGACTCCCATTCATAAACATACACAGAAGATGGCATGGGGTATGAATGCCTCCCATTCATAAACATACACAGAAGATGGCATGGGGTATGAATGCCTCCTATTCATAAACATACACATTCACCATCAATTTTATATCACAATGCATAAGGCAGTACCTCTTACGCATTTCAAGTAAACATATCAAATTCACAATCATCCATAATCAATCATAGTACTCACTTAAATTCATCACAATAAACACCAGGGTCATGCTCTAACCCGCTCTAGTGTGCCATTCAGTTAAACCATTATTTATACTTATCAAAGAACACATAAGGTATTACCTCTCATGCATTCCAATTAACCATATCAAATTCACAACCCAACCCCCTACAACATGACCTGTCATTTAGTGAACAAACCCTATTCAAAGTCACTTGATCCAATTTTCCTAAGCATGGAAAATTGGGAAAAGGTTCCACATGAGGGTCATTCCATCAAGTTTCCCAAGCCTGGAAGGATGATTAATAATACAAGCAGCATAGTCATTTAACTTAGTTGCCACCATCTCATTTAATCCATTCTAATAAAAATCATTTAACCCCCTTATCTCAAGGGCAATTACAATTACACGTTATGCCGGAACTATTCAGGTGATTAAGGCAACAAGTGTCAGATCACTAAGGGGAAATCCATTTAGGAACATTTCTGAAGTCCGTATCAAGAAAAACTACGCACCAAACATGATGTCAAAGTATGATCATGAAACCAAGACAAATAGAGCAGGCAAGCATGTAAGTCTACTTCCTACTTTTTTCTTGAAGACAGTGCACCTATGATCGAGGGGTTTTATTATTAAATCATTAGTTTTGTGACTAAACAACCTCTTTTATCATATTCCTGCAATTCACATGATTTTCACATAAGTATTTAATCGGAACTAAACTTTCATAATTAAAATTCTAAGGTAGTGAAATATTAAACTCACTATTAATTTACTTAAATTTAAAGGGAAATGAGAGGGACCCTACCTCAAGGTGGATCCGTCCGTCCACTCCGGCTCTTGGTGATTTCTAACTAAGAGCTGTCGCTGCTACCCCACTGAGAATAGCCACTTTCACACACATGCAAGGACACCTATGCCCACACAGGCGAGTATCCTAAACTCTGTCGACTAGAAACCACGCCAAAACCTCCAACTTACTAAGCAAAACATACCAGGACCCTTTATAACAACTAAGTCATTAATTTAGAAGCTGTGAAAACAATCCACCGGTAATACCCTTACCTCATAATTAACCCGGCGGACCGAAACCACCGAAAATCGCCTCGCCTTTGGCGGCGGACATCGTACGCGCACCAACGGGGTCCCGAGGGACCTTCTGCATCCCCTTAAAATAAAAGAAACAAATTAAAACCTGAATCTAGGAAACCCCCAAACCCTATGCATTTGGCCGAATGAAAATAGGGCATGGGGAGAAGCCAAAACTGGCCAAGAATGAGAGGAGAGGAGAAGAGAAGGCTTACTGTGATGATTCATTGAAGTAACCTCAAGAAATCGATCGGAGATCGAAGCTTGGAGGGATGCCGATTGGGGATTCGTGTGCACGATAGGGGGAAACCATCAGGGGGTGTCGGATGGTCTATCAAGAGAAAGGGGAGGTAGATTCTTTTAGTTTAGGTTTATTTATTTATTTATTTTATTTATTAATTTTAATTAAAAACCTAAACTCACCCTAGTGCATGGTTTGACCCGCACGGTTTTCTAACCTGTGTGCAAACCGTGCGCAGCCCGTGCGCAAGCCACTGCCCACCTGATTCAGGCCTCATGGTTTGGGCCGCACGGTTTAGTCAACCCATGCACCAGCCGTGTGCCCTCTATATCTCTTTAAAAACTTGTGTCTGGAACTTCTGAAACCTCTCGGGCCACCCGAGAAACTTAACAGGCCTTCGTCCACGTCCAAAAACATTAAAAGGAAGGGTTCCAATATTCAAAATCTCATTCCGAAGCCCGATCATAAATTCAACCAGTTCAGTAATTGAAAAAGTTCAAATTCCTTTAGGTTTTAGTCCAGTTCAAAATGCGGGTCATTACATATCTACTATTTTCTTTGGATAACATTTTACTATTCTGGTTCATCATGTGATATTTTTCTGTATTGATTATGGTATTATTCTAGTTTTTGGTTATTATAATTTGTATATTTTTTATTTATTTCTATTTTTGTGCTACTTTTATAAAGAGGGTTTAGTCCACCCTTCTTATAAATATATATATATTAGTACCTATATTCTAGTTAGAAGCCTCCATCATATGGGGAGGCATGCCTGAGGTCACGTAGTGAACCGGCTCAGGGAACCCATGTGAGGCACCTGGTTTAGGACGTTACAAAGATGTATTATAGGGGATTTATTTTATTTTTCATTTTTCTTAATTTTTGGTAAGGTAGACAGAAGATTAAGTTGAGTTAGGCCTTGGTTAATATCTCTTGCATGGAAGTATATAACCCGTGTATGGGGGGGAAAGCCAAGTACCCATGGTGGGATTATGGTTAATGATATTTTTTGTTACTGTTGGATGTTATTTAACCTAGAGTGATTCACTTATTATGTGATGTTATTATTTTTATGATATTTTATTCTTATATTGGTATGACACAAGATTTTTGTATACATGCATCATTTTAGGCACTCAGAAATTTTTATGACATGCATCATTTTAGGCAAACATGGAAAATCTTGTTTTGGGAGATTTATTTAAATCAAAATTCTTTTCTTTACTAGTGTTTATTAAATGAAGAGGTAATAAATCTGAAATTGAGAATTTTAAATGATACTAAACATGGTAAATGAAATGGGTATAAAGGGTGTCTAATGAGAAAATTATTTTATTAAAGTTTTTACCCTATGTTATCCATGGCCTAGATGAGGGATGGTGGAGGGTAGTGACAGTGCCTAATAGTTTATTGTGTGGTGGGGAAATAGGGATTAATTGTTATGGATTTAGGTGAATAACTCTTATGTAAATGTGATGATGATGTTTTATGTGTCATAGGATGTGTGTTTAGAATTCTATAGATATGCGACCACGACGACAATTGTTGACAGAATGGTAGGAGGACATGGATCGAAATGATCCTCTAGTAGTGAAAAGTGAGGCCCCAATAGTTCTGGGTGAAGGTCCAAGAGAGAAGATCCATTATAACTCTTCTTTTTTTATGTAGTTTATGGAAAGATACATAGAGTGTCTTGTGAAGAGTATGTCTGACTTGATACGAGAGTTCTAGTTGCAGCGCCCTCTAACTTTCTCCAAAGAGGGTGGACCTAAGGAAGATAAGTTCGGGATTGATTCTATCTAGATTATCCTTGACCATTTAGAGACTCATACTAAGAAGAGATTCAAGATGGATACTTATATGTTATGTTGTCAAGAGAGGTATTGGTGGGACATCTAGAAAAGGGAAGGATAAATGGAGAATATGGAGTTGAGGGACTTGCAGGTGATGTTCTTGGAGAAATTTTAACTTGATATTCTCATGTAAGAGTGGGAAGTTGGGTTTTTGAGTTTGAATTAGGGGATTATGTCCGTGATGGACTATATAAGATGCTTTATGTAATTTTGGCACTTTGTCCCTACATTGGATGGAGATGAGGCTACTGTGGAAAACATTTTTAGTATGGGGTTAAATTTGAGATTAAGTCCCAGGTGAAAATAAGCAGGCTAAATAAGTTCTATGAAGTGGAGAATGAGGATATCATATCTTAGGGGAACTAGAAATATGTTTTTGGTAGAGGACATGTGGTTTATATTGGACATAAAAAAGGTAAACCTTTTGAGATTAGTAGTTGTCACTTGGATAATGTCAACCAGTGTGATAGTAAGCAGAGTTTCCAAAGGGAAGGATCAATTACAGAAGATATTACTTGAGTTCTCTTTCACCAGAGTTGTAGGATGGGTAACTTTTATAGAAAATGAACCAACCCTTGATAGAGTTTTGAGATTGTTCCAGAATGGGACATCTATAATAGTTATTCAAGACCCCATGAAATATGGGTAATGATAGAGGATCTAGGAATAATCAAAGTGATTGAAGGCATATTCCACGCCATATCAGTATGGTAGTTGGAGTTCTACTGGTCATGGAGGTCAAGGCAGTGGATGAGGGACTTTTGGGAAAGAACATGTATATCATTAGAGTAGTGTAGCTCAGGTGACTCAGACTGCAGTATAGGGAAGAGGTGAAGAATAGTTTCATGTTGTTCATTATTCACTTTTGTATAGCAAGGTTGGTCCATCTATAGTTAGAGGTACTATTATTGTATCTTCTACACTTTATAGTGCCTTAATTGGTATAGTACCCTTTCATTCTTGTATGTATTCAATACTTGTGAATGGTTTGAGTATGGTGGTGGAGTTTGTGAGTGAGGTTATGATGATAGAAAAACCTTTGGGAGTATAGTTGAGAGACATATGTTTATGCAAGGGGTGTTCTATCGAGGTTTTGAATTATCATATATATTGGGATATTTACATACTTGACATGTTATTGTTTTAATTAATTTCGGTTATAGACAAGTTGGTAGTGTACCGAGACCATATTGATTGTTACCATATGAGAGTGACATTTATGTCCCATGAGGGTAATAATTATGTACACCATGGAGAGTGGGATATTCTGGCAGGACATGTAGGTCTAGTTCATCTGCAACAAGGGAAGATCATTTCCTAGGTTGCAACTCTATTTCTGGATGATGGAGGTGTGAAACATGATACTTTTCCACCCATAGTGGACCAGTTTCAAGATGTTTTTCCTGAGAAATTATCAAGGCTGACACCTATGAGGGATGTTGATTTTATAATTGAGCTAAATCATAGATCTGAAGTAGTTTCTATTCCACCTTATTGAATGGAAACAATAGAGATATAGGAGATTAATGCACATATGATAGGGTTTATGGATAATGGAATTATCCATCCAAGTATGTTTCCTTAGGGTCTTCTAGTCTTTTTTTCTATAAAGGATGACTGAACATTTCATTTATGTGTTGATTAACAGAAGTTGAATCAAATTATAGTGGAGCACCATTACCCAATTCAACATATTGAAGACCTCTTTGAATTGTTGATGGGAGGTTGTGTGTTCACCAAGATCAACTTGAGGTTGGGATATCATTATTTTAGAGTTATACCTCTTAATATTCCAAAAAAATATTTCAAAATTAGTTAGGAACTATATTAATTTTTTCATGATGCCTTTCGGGTTGAAGAACACTGCTACTACATTTATGAGTTTGAAGAACTGAATCTTCCAATCGTACCTGGATTAGTTTGTGGTTGTTTTTTGGATGAAATCTTGGTGTACTTCAAGAATCATGATGATCATGCCCAACATATTGAAATATTAATGTGCACACTAACAGAGCATTGACTATACACCAATATATATAATAGTTAATTATGGATTGACAGGGTATATCTCCTAGGTTACATCATCTCTAAGGAAGGTATGTCAGTGAACGTAGATAATGTTCAGTCGGTGGTTTCATGGGAATTTCCTAATAATTTTATTGATATCAAAAAATTTATAGGGTTGGAAGGATATTATTAGAGGCTCATATAGAGATTTTACCATTTAGAACCACCTCTTTTAGGCTTGACCAAGAAGGGTATAAATTCTTAATTTTATGGCTCGTGTGAGAATGATTTCAGGATTTGAAGAAGCGGTTGAATACCGCACAGATCCTGATCCTACCTAAGAGGGGTGAGAAGTATACCATGTTTTATGATTTGTCTGGTGTAGGATATGAAGTAGTGTTGATATAGGGAGACCAAATTGTGGCATATGGTTCATTAAAGTTAATTCCACAAGAGTGGAATTACCATATACACAACCTTGAGTTAGCTGTAGTAGTTCATGCCTTCAAGTGTGGAAGGAAATATCTATTAGGATAAAATATCACAATGAATACCAATGAAAAGAGATTTAATTATATATTTTTCACAACGAGAATTGGATATATGGAAATGGAAATGGATTGATTATATGAAGTCATTTGATTTTGATATGGAATATACAATTGGGAAAGGAAAATGTCTTGTTGAAAATTTAGGAAGGAAATCACAGAATTAAGTAGTTTAGGAGTATAGTTCTTAGTGGAAGGTGATGAACTTTCTGTCTAGGATGAATGTTTTAGTTTGGTAGGGCCATGATAATAATCCCATAATATTAATATTTGTGTATTTTTTACTTTTGATTAAAATCGTGAAGAGATATTATGAGGATCTATAACGTTTGGCCTTAAGGGAAAACATTGAAGGTGGGGATTCACCTTTATATTGGACTGTAGATGAGGATGTGATAAACTATGTCTAGAGATGTGTAGTTGTTCTTATGTGTATGTGGTAGAAGCTAATTCACAAGTTTCATGCCTCGAATTGGGTGGGGCATTTAGGTTTTAACAAAATGTATTGTGACATACAATGGTAGAATTGATGGATAGGAATGAAAAAGGTGATTGTAGGGTTCGTGAAATGATGTTTCACTTGTCAATGGTTGAAGGTTAAGCATCAATGACCCAAAAATTTTCTACATATGTTACCCATTTTAGAATGGAAGTGGGATTATGTTATCATGGATTTCATGGTGGGTCTCCTAAGGACACCTCAAAGGAATTATTCCATTTAGGTTATTGTGGACCAATTGATGAAATTAGCACATTTATTTTATATATGAAATAATTTCTTAGTGGACCTATTCGGAGACATGTACGTTCAAAATATATTCTATCGACATGGGGTTCCATAGAGTATAGTTTCAGAACATGAATCATGTTTCACTTTTCACTTCCAGAATGGATTGAAGAAGGAGATTTGTATGTAGGTATTTATGAGTATGTATTTCTACCCTAAATAGATTTGTATTCAAAATTTATTATTCAGGTTTTAGAGGATATTCTATGAGTAAACATTTTTGACATTAGTGGGTCTTGATAGAAATACATAGTTCTTGTTGAGTTCGCTAATAAAAATAGTTATCTGGTGACTATTCAAATGGCACCATATGAAGTTCTTTATGGATGTATATACATATCATCTCAATGCTGGATATTGTAAGGTGTGTTAGAGTTATTAGGACCGAGTCTTGTATACGATACATAATAGATGGTTCATCTGATTCAAAAATTTATGGCTACAGATCAATGTAGGCATAAGTCATATACTGATAGACTTTGATGAACCATTGAGTTTACATAGGGTGATAATGTAATCATTTGGGTTTCACCAAGATTGGGTCACCATAGGATTAAGAGGTAGGAAAAGTTGGCATATAGTTTTGTTAGACCATTTTAAATTTTGGAGAGAATCAATCTGGTGGCATACCTATTGGATCTTCCATAGAGTTATAGTGCTATAAATGACGTTTTAAATGTTTCACAACTTTGGTGATATCACACCAATCCTTATCATGTGATTTATGTTGATTCTGTTGAGCTTGATATCGATGCCTTCTTTGAGTATCATCAGATTCAGGTTATGGATTGTAGTAGGAAAGTGTTACAGGGAAATACTATTCTGTTAGTTTGAGTATTTTGGAAACATGGACATGTTCAGGAAGAAAATTAAGAGAGAGAAAAATATATATGGGCTCAATAACCCAATATAGTTACCTCAAAATCTTAGATATTCATGGGAGTAAAGCTCTAGGATGATCTGTTATAATGTTGGGGGATTTTAAGATCCTGATGTTTTTTGGAGAAGCCTCATGCTCGTTTTCAGGTACTCTTTTGCCTTGCTTTGGTAACACATTTTTTGGATTTTTTTGGGGATTTTTTGGTTGAATTTTTATAATTATGGAAGCCAAAGGGGTTGTGCATATTTGGCGCATGTTTAGAAAAAATCGTTTGATTTGGACTAGGAAACAATGTTTCTTATTTTGGTGAGATAGGAGGTGGTTCATGGTTAGCGCATTGTTCCGAAAAACCATTCTTCTAACCTCCCAAACCTTAAACCCTAAAATATTGGGGGTTTTCATGATTGGAAAATGTTTTTTCCAATAGCGAACCCACTTAGGATAAACCATGCACCCCTGAAGGGAGGCTGACAATTAAAGTACACGGTTTGGAAAAATATGCTCTCGCACCCAAGAAACAATGTCCGTGGGTTTTTAATACCCTAGTAATTTATAAATAATTTTTGAAACCCCTTTTATTAACACCTATTCAACCTCACTTGAATATAAACCCATTATTACAATTTTTGAATTTTTTTTAAGAAGGTTTTGAGGCTTCTAGAACCCTGTTCTTGATGAATTGAATATCCAATCGAAGGATCATCTCCTCTACAACATGTGTTTTCTTCCCCAAATGGTTATATTTCTCTCACATATCTCTTTCCCAATGAATAGGGATGATTTTTAATTTATTGGTGTTTGTTTTAGATTTAGGTTTTGATGTTTGTGTTCTGTTTTATCTTGATCTTAGGTTTTGGTCCTAGATCTTCCATTCAATATTAATTTTGATAGTTCTGCTTCAATTTGTGGATTTATATTTTGGAGAACGTCTATCAATGACATTGATGTAGGAAGTATTTTTCAATTACCATAGTCTTTATTATAATTTTATTTATGTAATTTTGTAATTTCAATTTTCATGTTTGGTAATTTCTTCTTGAATTGAATTAATTAACTGCTTAATTAGTGTATGGGATTATGGAATTGGTGGAATATTGGGATTATGATATTGGTTAATTAATGGGATTATGGAATTGGGAGAATATTAGGATTCTAAAATTTATTAATTAATGATATTATGGAATTGGGTGATAATAGGAATTAAATGGTTGGTTTGACTAACCTTGATGGGTTAATAGGTTATGAAAAAAATGTTGATAAATAGATTAGTAATGATCTTTTCATATTATTCCATGTGTTTAATGAGATGAACCATGATTGTTATGATAAATTAAAATGGTGAAGCATTATTTTAATAATTAATAAGAAGGTTAATGATTATTAACCATGATAAATGTGATATATGTCATATGTTTGATTGACTGATAAATGATTTGTGGGACAAGGAGTGGCGCTCTAAATACCCACACGGTTCCAGAATGATGCTCAAGGACCCCAATGCATGTATGTGAATATTAATGCATGGGATAGGAACAAATTATTCAAATATCCATGAGGTGTGGGATAGGTAATGATGATTCAAATACCTATGGGGTCTCAGACATGACATTCTAGTCCCCATGATATTGGCATTCAACTAGGGTTCCAAGTGGCTATGATATGAAAGTGGAATTACATGTCTAACAAAATCTAGGATAGAATGGATTATGATTCCTTATGATATAAGTTTTAGGATCCAGCATGTTCTGAATAAGGTATTGAAGATTCATGTGTTATCGTGAACTTGATGAATTTATGGGGTTAATAAAGAATAATTTAATATAGAAACTATTTACTGTCTTATTTTACTTTATTCTTTATACAACTACATAAACTTTTATAGACTAGATATTGTTTTAGAAACCGTTTATGGTGGCCTAACTAGTTGTAATCACACCCTACTCAGGATTTCTGATCAATACCTAAATAATCATTATGTTTGCAGTCAGGGTAAGGGAGCAATCCCTATGTTAGATGGATGAGTTGGGGTGGAGAATGAATGAGGGAACCATACATGATGTCTGGACCTTCTTGAGGAGTTTTTAGTGTGTCTTGATTTTTTTGTTTTATTTTTACACTTGACATATATATGGAATAAAATATCCACTATTTGGTTTAGATATGGTTTTCTTGTTTTGGTTCATCGTGTGATATTAGTCTGTATTAATTATGCTATTATTTTTGTTTTTGGTTATTACTATTTGGCATTTGTTTACTTATTTATGTTGTTGTGATGATTTGATAAAGATGATATATTCTCCCCTTGTTATATGTATTAGACCCTCAAAACTATTTGGTATCTTCTAGAATATGGGGAGGAACTCCTAAGGTCGTGTAGTGAACTGGATTAGGGAACCAGTGTTTGGCACCCAGGTCTATATGTTACACCTGACAAGAACCATTGATTTAACTCATCTATCTTAAATTTTATTATATAGAAACTATAATGTAAATTGAAATAAACAAATGGTTCTTCAATCTGTATATGGAGTATACATGCATGGTACTATAAAGTAAAAATCTCTTGCATAATTTTTCTAAACAATTGAAATAAAAATAAAAAACTTACAAAATAAATTTCCAAAAAAAATTTTTTAAATTTATTACAAATAATAATTATTTATTTCCAATAAAACATTACCAGCCTTCTTGTGATAATAAATCTATAATAATGATGGAAAATAATATTTAGTATATCATACATAACCAAAATTATTATTTATCAATTACCCTATTTATCAAAGTAACTCACATATAGTCCAAAAATGTCCCAAATCAAAAATTAAAACTATTTTATTGATTTAACGAGATTGAAATAATTTTATAATTACTGTAATTATATTGAATAATCTAAAGAAACTCTTAAATCCCATAATAATCTTTTAATAAAATTTGACAATAATTTCAGTTAATCCTAAGAATGTTTAAAACAAAGATGATAAGTATAGAAAGACACATACTATAAATTTGATGATAAATTTCAATAGATATTACATAACAAGGATTATATATATTTGATAAATCTTCAAATACCTAATAGATAAATCCCCAAATATATGGTGGAACATGAAATTGATTCGATAATATATTTCATAACTTGCAGTCAAATAAAAGGAAAATTAAATAAAGGAGGAGAAGAAAAGGATGTGTAGGATGACTCTAATTTTATCTTAAGAAAAAATTATTAATTTTGGATAATATAATCTAATTATAAGATAAAAACACTATGAAAATTTCCTAGGTGGATTTGGGGATCAATAAGTTACTCTATATGAGATAAATTTTTTCCATAGAACAGTTAAGTAATTTATGAACATGTTTTCTAAAGATTTATGGTTTACTTTATTCGTTTTAAACCACAAATATTATAAATATAAAATTTCTCCACAAATGATAATATCTAGATGATTATATTTAATTTTTAAATAATTATGTGTATAACCATAAAACATACTCTACCTCATCCAAGGGGTTTAACATTTTTTGTAGTGGATTGATTGCTAACATGTTATTATTTTTATACATGTTTTCTACATCATTATTATGAAATTATTCATGTTATTTTCTATTAACATGTGATTTAAATGATTAAAATCAAAATATTTGAGTATTATTTACTATTAAGTGATTTATTTGATTTTTTTTTGGAAATGTGATTATATTATGATTTAATTTGTAAACGGTTCAAAAATAAATTTGTTGTACTTAAATATAAATTTTTTAAATTAATTTTGAAAAATTTATTTTTGAAAACTATTTTTTAATTATTTTGAATCAATTTTTATGTTTTAATATAGTTTTTAATTAAATTGTGAATAGTTAGCTTGGAATTGAATTATTGATTTTTCAAACTTTTGTGAATTTTAGTTTAATCCCATATGGGATTTGTTTTATTCTTAGATAAATTCAATTTAATTTGAGGGTGAGTTTTTTTATTTAGGATCTGTATAAGATAATGACTACTAGATCATAGAACTTATAAGATTTAATTATTTCTAGATTCAGACCATGTGAGATCAAATAATTTCAAATGTGGGTCATGTGAGATTAAATCATTTCAGAAGTATCTTGTGTGAGATTAAATCAGTTTCAAAGTATTCATATGAAATTAATCTAGTCTTAGAGTCTCTAAGGGATATGAATTAACAAATAATGTATCAATAATATGATTATAATTTAACCATGTAGGATAATAGGATAAATTAATCATGAAAGGGAATCATGGATAATTTTTTAAGCTCTATATGATTAACCATTGTGAAATCCAGTTATGTAGTATTAATCAAGAACAAATTTAACTCAATTTATCCATTTTTATAAATAACTTTCAAATGGATATTATATTATAAAACAGAGACTAAAATCATGTGTCGATTCTCTTATTAGAGATTGATGAGTTCTGAATCATCTAGTCATAAATGATCAACTAGTATTTACTGGAATGACGGGCACTGTAGCGAACTGTAGAAGCGGCAACAATATAGCAACAACGGGCACTATAGTGGCAGCAGGTCACTATAGCGATGGCAGGGTACTATAGCAGTGGTGTGTACTATGCGGTACTGTAGCTATGCAGGTACTGTAGCATTACTATTCACAGAATGGACCTTGGGCCAAAAACCTGGGCCTACGGACCATGTAATGGGATAAATGCCCACTAGGCCTTTGGACTGTGTAATGGGTCTCCCTTTACCTAGTTAAAGATATATTTTCTTTTCTTTAATAATAAATGAGGCTTTGTCCCCAACCTTTAAAAAAATTAGGGAAAACTTTATGGGATTGTAATATTTTAAAATTTTTCTAGATGAGATGAGGGAGAGGTGGAAAATATATATGTAGATTTGATAGGAGTTAAAATAGTGTTCCAAGTGAACAAACTAGGTTTAGAGGAATATCTTTGAGAGTATATTCTTCTTTTGTTCTAATAAGATTCTTAATACTCTTTCTTCTCTTGTATTTTATTTAACACTAATGGACCACAATTGTGTTGAATCTTTGTTGTGTGTGATGATTGAGAGAATTTTTATAGATGGATAATATGATCGATTAGTCTAACTCTTATAACTTCATCCTTTATTGTCTAGAGTTTTTTTGAAGCTATATAACTCACTTTTGAAATAATTTATTTATAATTTTTTCCTAGAAAAATAGATCAATTTTATGACATCACTTTTACATTTTCATTAGCAATAATTTATAGTTTTAGTTAATGATTCTCTTATAGTAGATTTATCCAATTTTATTCATGATTTTAATTTTTATATACTTTACTATTATACATAGAGTATTAATAGTATATTATTCAAAATAAAAAGATAATTGAACAAAAAACCATTTATACTTGACAATGTATAATTGATTTGTATTTTAAGGATATTTCCCATTCATTTTAGTTTGAAAAATAATTGGATGACAATACAAAATAGAAAACCAAGTATATTAAAAATCATTGTTTTCTATTGATAATAATAAAGAAATTCACTATCATGAAATCAAATTCACTTTTAGAGAATGATGTAACACATTTTCTTGACTAATAAATTGTGAAATTCCCCCTTTCACAATCATGAATTATAAAATCCATTTTTACTTTTAATCAGTTCTTAATTTTTTTGACTACATGGTTAAATAGAATCATTTATTGTTTTCCTTGTTTATCTACTACCTAAAATAATAATCTATTCACTATTATTAGTTACACAATCCTCCATCATCTATATACTAACTTTTCACTTAAAAATATATTTTTTAAAATCCATAGGTTAAATAACTTTCTTTGTAGGATTGACCTATCTTTATAATAAATGAGTTTTAATGTTTTTATTAAATATTATATTTAGATAAAAAAAATCTATCATTATTTTAGTGTGTTTAATCTAGGTGATAGTTAGTTATTTCTATATGCTAACTATAATGTTTTTAAAGTCAAAGATCCTTAAAATTTATTTCTTTTCCAAAATGATTATCTCTAAGAACTCATTTCAAAATTTTAGCAAGAATTTCTTATAATTTAGAAACATATTTGTTGTTTTCCATTATTTAGAATATTTTTTTATTTTTATTTTCCCTATGGAAATCATTTGGAAAGTTTTTTTTCATTATTTTAAATCCTTTTATTATTTTCAAATTTTAATGTCCATTTATCAAATTTAATAATTTTTTTGGAGGATGGTGAATCATTTTTCAAAATATGTATTTAAAAATTCATTAAAATAAGATCTTAAATTCATGTATGAGTGTGTGTGTGTTATTTATTTTTTATTTTGGATAATTTTCTTAAATTATGAAGAACTATTTAATTATTAAAACTTAATCATATATCATTATCATTATTGTGAAATTAAGAGTAAATTGTATATCTAATTATTTATTAGTTAATTTTTAGGAAGGAGGACTATAGTCAACTATTAAGCATATTCGAAATATTTTGGAAAATCATAGGACATGATTTAAACTTATTATCCACTTTCCACAAAACATGTTTTAATAACCCTTTTTACAATGGATTTGTTTTGAAAAAAACTTTTTCAATTGAAGTGGATTCAAATTGTTTCCATGTTAAATGACTTCTATAGAGAAATGATCTTGTCTAAAATTTTCCTTGGAATACTAGTAATGTAATTATAGATTTTAAATCATTTTATTTAATCAATATTTATTTTTAATTTATTGTGGAAAAGAAATGGACTAAGTGTTTGGGAATTTTACATGAATCTATTTTATAATTTTTTTCCATATTATTATTAAGAAATTGTTTTTTTATATTGGTTAAAATGTACTTTAAATTATATAATTACAACATTATTGAGCATTCATTTATAATTAGTGATTTATTTTAATTTCTAACTAGAAATGTGATTTTTTTGTGATTTAATTTGTATGTGGATGGAAATTTTTTTCATGCAACATAAATATCAAAATTTTCCACGAATTAGTTTCAAATATATTTTTGGTAACTATTTGAGATATATATATTTTTTAATTTTTTTCATTTAACTTTTTTTGTGAAATGATAATTTGAAATTGATTTGTTTATTTTAGAAACAATTTTCTGTTTCAGTTTAATCTAAGGTTATAATTCTTTTATTATTACATAATTTCAATTCAATATTACTTGATTTACTATTTTTATTAATTAAGATCTATATAATATAAATAATATTGTATATGGGATCACATATGAATAAATTCTCTCTAAAAGAATCTCACATGAGATTAAATCATTTTAGAAGCATATCATGTGGGATTAAATCATTTCAAAGTATCTTTTGTCAGATAAAATCATTTCATAAGTGTCCCATGAGATTAATCTTTATATAGAGTAAATATATGATATTAAATTCTTATTTATGTATGAGTAATTTGATGTGAATGTGGCTATGTAAGATTAAAATACAAGTTAATCTTTAATAGAAGACATAACTAGGTTTTTAAGCACCATATGAATAACCATTGAGAAATTGAGCATTATTAGAATAATAAAATATAAATATAAATCAACCTTATTTTATTGGTTTTATTGAGCTCCATGTGATTATTCATTCAAAAAATAATGCCTAATATTCAGATTTTATGCTCTCTTTGGAGTTTAATGAGTTCTAAATGAACTTCTCATGAAGGATCAATAATATTTACTTGTGGCGTTGTGTGATTTTATAGATTTTGTTTCAATGAACCGAGGGTGGTGAGTGATGTATTTAGTGGATTCAAATATTTAAAATGATTTTAATAGGAGAGGATGAGTCAGATGAGACAGACACAAAGTCGATTGAGGAAGATATAGAGTTTTAGGAGAATTAATGGAAGGGACCAATTCTTCCCAAGTATTTCCTTTTGATCTTGTGGTAGGAGTGGGTGGTCAAAATATAGAAAGCTAGTTCTAAGAGGAATTAGTGATTTTAACTCAGTATTCATGATGTGAATTTTGATTAATGTATTTAATCCTAGTTCATGAAATGAATGGTTTTGAGAAAGAATTTAGTGGTTCTGAATATAAATGATTAATGGTGTGAATTATTGCATAAAAAATGAGTGATTTTTGGGGTTTTTGGGATGTGGTGACTGAATTTCTAGTGGATATAGGATTTTAGGAATTCACAGTGTGAAGTACCCTTTCATGTTATGAATAAAACTTTACCAATATGGATATATTTTAGGAAGCCCCACATTTTCCTCATTTTCCTCCCCAATATTGAACCTTGTGTAACTAGAAGATATTTTTTGAAGGCCTTTGAATCCCTTTCATTGGATCCAACCATCATCTTCTAGATATCAATACATGGTGATTTGAAGTTATGTTTTCTATATCTGATGGTTCCATTATCATCCATTAATTTTCTTTGTTATGACGGGTTATTCCCTTATGTTTTCCTAGTATTTAAATTTATTAATGATATAGGGATCTTGTTGGGATGGTGTTCTAAAGATCATTGGTTCCCTGCAAAAGTGGTGATTAGAGTTTGGTGCTTGGGGTTCTATTATTGCTCAACATACATTGATATTTTTGTACATAGGTAAGGGATTGATCATCTATCTCTTGATTTAAAGTGTAATAGTGGGAGTATCATGCTTCAATATTTTGGATAATAGTTTTATTAACATAATAATATAAGAATAAAAAATTAAAGAATTGATTTTTTATGGTTTTGGGTTTTTTGATCTCCTTTGGTTTAGGTTTTTATTTTCTATTATTTTCTATATAGCGTGCTACCTTCTTATTATAGTTATTATTGTGCTTAACAAGATTAATTTTTTTGAAATCTAATAAAAAACATAAATCCATAAATTTTTTGATGATATGATTATAGAAATATGCCTATTAAACTGATATCTATTATTATTTATTCTAAATAAAATATTAAAGTAATGTTAAACACATGTTTATGCTGTTCATAATAGTTACTTGATGATAATTTTTGGGTTTCTTATTGTTGAAAATATGTTAATAAATAATTGGTTAATTCAAGATTAGAATCAAAATGGTTATTTCATCAAGATAAATGATTTATGGATAAGAAAGACCATTATTATTATGTAAGTATTTTATTCCTTGGTTCTATAGCCTTAGTGCCTTTACCTATGTGAAGAAAATAATTTTAAATGTATGTGAACTCACGAAATTTTGGAGCCTTGTTGTGATTTTTTGATATCCATGTGTGGGTGGATTTCTTTATGGATAATTCAATGGGAGACTAAAGATATTTTACTGATGATTATTTTGATATGTTTTAGTACCTTGGATGAGAAATGGGATAATATCTTAGGACTTAGTAATGGTTTATTTTGGTGATTGAATGATAGTTAATGTTATGTTCAGTGGTGTGGGACACTAGGGTAGTTGGGATGAGTTCAAAGTAGGTCTTTCTTGTCGATGATTTATTTTTTTCATGATGATTGATATATGGTTGGGTAATAAGATTATTCTTTTAATTGGGTTCCCCATACTCGCTATAGTTATAATTTATACACTAAGGATCCATTATAGATGTGGTAGATTAGACAGATTCCAAGAATACATAGATAATTATTGAATGAAAAATAAATAAATAATAAACTTATGAGATGTGGTTATGTTGATATAAGTAATGTTAAATGTTTAGTATCACATTAATGGAAACTGTGGGATGTTTGAATGGTATAATCTAAGGAGAATAATATTAAAATGTTGACCTTTATAAGGTGTCTTAATAGAGATAGTTGGATTTAATGAAATGGTTATACTAGATTTAATGATTAAGATATTATTGAAAATATAAGAAAGATAACTAATAGTTTAATAGACACTTGGATTAAGAATAATAAAATGTATTTCTTGGAATAATATTTATTAATTTTTAATTAATAAATTAATAATAACATGTTTCATGTATACTTGTTTTATATATAGTGCTTATAGATAGGGATCCGGTGTGAGGATAATGACATATGATTCTATGTCTAGGTAGTTTCCCTTAGTGTAAGAACCCTGTCTTTCTTTTCAGGTATGTTTTTTCATTTTTGGTCGTTTTTTGGGAAAAAGAGGAGAATCTGGGAATTTTCTAAGTACACACCATGTACTTTATAAGTACACACCATGTACTTTGTTGTCGCTCGAGGCTGTGTGTTGGCCGTGTCATGGCCACACACACTACCATGTAGGGGTGATGTGGAGGCTGCTTAATGTGGTGTACGAAAAAACCTAGTACACGTCGTGTACTCTAAAAGTACACGCCGTGTACTTTCCATTTTTTCATTAAACTGACCAGGGTCACGTCCTAACCCCGAATAAATCTTCTTTTCCAGCTTCTTCAACCGAGAGCGAGGGTACGACTACAGATCTTCTCCGAGCCACCGATTTTCCACCGTTTATCCGAATCGAACGTCGTCGGTTGCAATAGAATCACAGCGGTGAGTTCTTGGTTCCTCTTTGGCCACATTTCCTGATTCTTTCTCTTATGAGAGTTATCTGAGGTTGATAGTTTTAGACGTTTTTGCAGATATACTCTGTTCTAGGCCGATTTATAGGCTGAGGTTTAAGTATATCAATCTCCTAGGATCGAGGTAGGTGGTTTGTTTCCTTACGTTGAATGTATTTGAGTTTTTGTGAAAAAGTGTCGGATTCCCATGTATCGGGTATCTTGGGTTAGGATTTTGATCCTATATTATTATCTTCCTTAGATTTTTTGTATGCTTGAGGTTATTAGATGATTTATAATTTCTTGTTATCATTTTCGAGGATCACCCCATGGGTGTTTCCCTTATTTTGGTTGTTTACCGCCATTTGGATTAGGTTGCCTGTGAGGCATACCTTGTTACATTGATTTACTGCCTTAATATAATTGATTGCATGTATTGCCTATTGTTTATATGCTTTTGATGCATTTTAGATATTATCCAAGTAGTTGTTGAACTTACTAAGGGCTGCTGATAGTCGATTACGCAGGACTAGACTGCTCAGGGCTGTGTGAACCTGGTGCGGTAGAATAAAGAGGAAATTGATGATTAAGGGCTTCCCTAGAGAGTCTATTATAAATTAATATCGTTCGCAAGACCTATAGGAATTGGACTTTGTGCTTCCTCAGAGTGTCCTTAGTTGCGTATCAAGACTATAGGGGGAATTAGACGTAAGTTCTTCCTCGGAGAGTTTATACCTATAGTTGAAAGACCGTAGGGGAATTGACAGTGAGAGATTCCCAGAGTGTCTGTTCCTTTGTATGATTACTTGACTAGAGGGGTCTTCCGGTATGCTCCACCCAGAGAGTTAGTGTTAATATTTTTTGGTTGGTTGTGACGAGTCCACCAAGCCAAAGAACAAGCTTGGGTTTTGTACTACTTGTTGTTTAGGTAGTCTGCTGAGTTACCTGTTGTGTTAATTGTTATGCCTTGGGAATATAGTGCTATTTTCTTTATTTCCTTGTTGATAATTAAATGATTGAATTAAATTAATGAATAAATGTGAATGGAGGTTTATAGTATTGTTTACTTTAGAGTACTTTGGTTTCTCTGCTACATTTATTTCCTTTACTTTTGCTATATTTCTCACTAACAGTAGGGCATAAATCATGTGGTGATTGCCTAATGGGATTAGTCTCACACCCTGTTTGGGTCTTACTTTTCGACTCAAATAGGTTATATGGTTTCAGGTGTGGATAGGGATTGTGGCCATTCTACTTCAGGTACATGATTGTTGGTTGGAGCTGGAGAGCATAGGACCGAGCCTAGGCTTGTGATGCTGTAGGAGTTGCTGTTTACTTTTAGTACTTTTTTATTAGTTGTATTTTAGAACGTTGTTGTGTTTTCTGATTTCCTTAGATACTTGTACCTACTACATCATTTTCATTATTACTATATATTCATTTCTTCCGCTGTTTAGTTTCAATTATTGTGTGTTGTTTACTGCTTTTGCTATTGACTGTTATTTTCTTTCCCTTGTATACTTTACCAAGTAAGGGCATAATTTCTCCAATGACTCACCAAGGCCCTCGCTGCTAGTCGGAAGCCTCTGGCGTTTGGGGAAATGCACTTGAGGTCATGTGACAAACCGGGTATGGGGCACCAATTGAGTGGCTCTGGATTCGGGTCGTTACAAAGTGGTATGAGAGAAGTTTCTTTTCTTTTCTATTGACTAACTGTTTGGCGACATTAGATAGGGATATGATAGAATAGGTAAATATTAAATAGATGTTACTGGACGTTCGAGAACCCATGTACCGGAGAAAATCCAGGTTACCTTGAATATTACAATTTTCGAGTTTTGAAAATGTAACAGTTTACTTGATTTCACCGATGGGTGGTGCACTTGTTTTATGCTATTACTTTTTATATGATTATGGTTCTATTTTTTTTGCAACCCGATGAGATGGGGGTATTCCATCTCATGCATCATATAGTCACTTGTTAGAAAATCACATGTCATGCATTTTACCATGCCATCTAGATTGCATTAGAAATTACATGCTGGTGTGATAGAATTTTTGATAGACGATGAATGCTATTATGATAGTTGTTGTGATAGAATATCTGCTATGTTGATAGGGTATCGTTTGTTTAGAGCGTCTTTATCATGGATGCCAAACTTTGGTCTTAGTGGTGTTATAGCCCCTCAATGATTAGAATTTGGTGGGTCGTGTGGTTTTTATACTGTTTACTTGTTATATACATTGTTATGATGCCAAGCTTTGATTCGCGGGGAGTATGGCCCCCCCACGGATCATAATTTGGCACCTTAACGCTTGTTTTTATATATTTTCTGGGCTCCGGTGCAGTTCTGAGGCTGTTGTCCGGAAAAAGCCAAAATACACGGTGTGTACTTCATGAATACACACTGTGAAGTTTTTATCCATGTCACTCAATGTGTGGACAGGGACACGGGGTTGTGAAAGTTCTTGTAGGAACACGTCGTGTACTAGTTTACACACCATGTAGTATGACTTGGTTATTCAGACGTGTCACGAACAACACGGGCTGGGGATTTCTTTCAAGTACACGCCGTGTCTGTCTGGAACATACCGTGTAGGGTTGGTCGTGTTTCAGGTCATGTCGCTAACAACACGGGTCGGGTAAGGCATGTCTAGTACACGCCGTGTCTCCTTTGAACACGCCATGTAGTTTTATCTTAGGGGAGCCATGTGACCTAGCCGTGTAGCTGAATACATTGGTTGGGAAATCCATAGGGAAACACATCATGTACCTTGTTGAAACGTCGTGTAGTAGTGGTCCGTGTACCAGCCCATGTGACTAAGGACACAGACAGAGGAAAAAATCCTAAGGAAACGCCATGTAGTGGACAAACACGCCATGTAGTTTCCTACTAGGATAGTTCGTGTTCCTAGCCGTGTAGGAGTGATCGGGTAGGAAGAAAAAGGGTTAGTACATGTCGTGTAGTTTGAGAACACACCGTGTAGCCGGGTGGTTAACATAACCATGTATGGCTAACGTACATGCTCAGGGTAAAATTTCAGGAAACACGCCATGTAGTGGTACTACACGCCGTGTAGTAATTTTTTTCCCAAATTTTATAGTTTTTCCCTCATGTTCCATTTTACTCTCTTAAGCTGCAATTTTGTTCCTTCTTGTGCCTTTAGTTTTTCTGTCTTTGTTAATCCTGAATCTAAGGTGTACTTTTAACCTTTCAGAGCTATGGAACCAAGACATCCTCCTGTTGCACGTCAGGAACCAGGCAGTGACCGTATGCCTGATACGGAAGACCAGGGACTACCAGTAGTTTTGCCTATCATTCTGAACATGGCACCTGAAGTGATTCCAGACACTGGTGTCGATGCTTAGTTGAGAGAGGGTTTCATGAGATTCATACAGACCTTCTAGGGAGCTCAGCATCCTTCCCCATCTATGGCAGAACTGATGCAGGTTTTTCAGCAGCAACATCCTCCCACTTTCACAAGGGATGGAGGACCATAGGCTACAGAGTCATGGCTAGAGGCCATAATATCCATCTTTAAGCACTTGGATATGCCTCTGGAGAAGATATTGAATCTCATGACTTATATTCTATGAGAGTCCACCAAGAGATGGTGGGGTGTGGTTTTGCAGGCAGGGCACCAACAAGCTATGGCTTGGGACGAGTTCTAGCGTACGTTCTATGACTACTTCTACCCAGCGACGCTGAGGGCTGACAGAGCCAGAGAGTTCATGAACTTGTAGTAGGGTACTCTCACAGTTATGGAGTATTCCTATTGCTTTACAGATTTACGGTTTTTCACTCCCATTCAGGGGAATGAAGAGCTGTTTTTAGCGAGGAAGTTTGAGGAAGGCCTTAGACCGAACATCAGATCACAGGTGACTGTCTTCCAGTTGACCTCTATTACTCTGATAGTCAACTAGGCGCTTATCATAGAGAGAAACCTAAGGGAGACTAGAGCTGTGGACTAGGGTGGTTCAACTTTTAGGGATGAATCTTTTCAGGTAGACAGCAGGAAGCGCCACCGAGATTCTACACAAGGTGACTCAAGGAAGCGAGGTATTACTTCTGGTATGCGGGATCTTCCTTCTGGCTACCAAGTGGTGTGATATCAGTGTGGGAAAAATGGGAATAAGAAGCCTCAGTGACCGAGAGACCCAGTGGAGTTCCGATCTTGTGGAAAGATGGGTCATCTGGAGCGTTTCTGCAAGGTTCTTCTTCCAGTAGCTAGTGAAGGAGGACCAATTTGGACTCCGTGTACAGGAGAAAGATTAACAGTTCCACAGAAAATGGGGGTATGGAGTTCTTCAGGCCATTCAGGCCAGGGTAGAGGCTGTGGACACAGTGGTCGGGCTCAGGGAGGGTCAGATTAGAGATCTCAGGCTGCTACACAGGGCCGCGGTGCATGCCAGAGTTTTTTGGTAGAGCAGATTCACCAGGAGCGGGATCCTGTACCTTCTACAGTTCAAGGTACAATTTTAGTAGCCTCATTTTTATCCTCTACACGTTTTGATATAGGAGCTTCTCATAGCTTTATTTCTATTCATAATGTGGAAAGCCTTATACTTACTATTTATACTTCTGAGGATATGATGACGCTAGACACTCCCTTGGGAATTAGAACTGATAGCATACGTCCGTGATTAGACTGCCTCTTGAGGTTGGTGGGTGTCATTTTTCTTGGAGTCTCTATGTTTTGGAGATGACATGATATTATGTCATTCTCAGGATGGACTGGTTAGTTCCCTTCCAGGTCTTTGTCGATTGCTATCGTCGTAGGGTGAGTTTCAAATCACCCGAGGGCAGATCTTTTCTTCACAAGGACGAATGGGATGTCCAGGCGAGCAGAGCTAGTCCAGAGCATCATAGGTTGGGCAGTGTTACGGCCCAGATTTCTATCTTATATCTAGATGACCAGGGGACTTATTAGAGGGATTTCCCTCCAGTGGTTGATCATTTTATAGATGTCTTTCCAGAAGAATTTTCAGGTTTTCCTCAGGAGTGAGAGGTATAATTCTCTATTTAGCTTGTGCCAGGAGCGGCACTGGTGTCCATTCCTCCTTATAGGATGGCTAAACCTGAGTTTCAGGAGCTCAAGAAGCAGTTGGAGGAGTTTCAGGAAAGGGGTTTCATCCGAACCAGTACTTCTCCTTGGGGTTCGCCTGTCCTATTTGAAAAGAAGGCAGATGACACCCTTAGGATTTGTGTGGATTATCGGAAGCTGAACTAGTTGATGGTTAAGAACCGATATCCATTTCCATGGATAGATGATCTCTTTGATCAGCTTTGAGGAGCCAATGTGTTCTCGAAGATCGACTTGAGATCCGGATACCATCAACTACATGTCAGACCATCTGATATACCTCTTACAGCCTTTCAGAGCAGGTATGGTCTGTATGAGTATTTGGTTATGTCGTTCGGTCTCAAGAATGCATCAACAGTTTTCATGGCACTGATGAACATAGTTTTCCATCCTTACTTGGATTATTTCATAGTGGTTTTCGTGGATGACATCTTAGTGTACTCTCACACTCGACACGACCATGCTACCCATCTTGAGATCATTTTGAGTACACTGAGGGAGCATCAGTTATATGCTAAGCTCTCAAAGTGACACTTTTAGATGGAATAGATTCACTTCCTGGGTCATGTCATCTCAGAGATAGGAGTATCAGTAGACCCAAAGAAGGTGATATCAGTAGTTACCTGGGAGCATCTGAAGAATGTATTTGAGGTACAAAGTTTCTTAGGGCTGGCTGGTTAGTAAAGGCGGTTTATACAGGACTTCTCATGCTTAACAGTGCCGTTGACGGGCTTGACTAAGAAGGGGATGAAGTATGTTTGGTCAGAATCCTGTGATTCTGCCTTTCAGGAGATGAAGGGGAGATTGACTTTAGCACCAATTCTAGTTCTGTCGGATCTGAGAAAGAGTTATACAGTTTTCTTTGATGAATATGGCATCGGGATTGGAGTAGTACTTATGCAGAAGGATCATGTTGTTGCGTAAGGATCTCAGCAGTTGAGGCCACATGAGAGGAACTATCCTACGCACGACCTGGAGTTGGATGTAGTTTTTCATGCTTTGCGTTGTTGGGGACATTATCTTCTGGGAGAGAATTTTGTGGTATATACTGACCACAAGAGCCTCAAGTATATCTTCACACAGCATGACTTGAATCTGAGACAACAAAAGTGGTTTGAGTACCTACAGTCTTTTGATTTCAAGCTTGCTTATACACCTGGGAAAGGCAATGTTGTGGCAGACGCACTGAACAGGAGGACACAGATACAGGTAGTACAAGAGGCCAGCAGTGAGTGGAAGCTTATGGCTCTGTTCTCTGAAATGCCTTTGGAGGTGCATGATAGACAGGGTCAGACTTTTCTTTCTTCTGTAGCTGTTACCTCTACCCTTCTTGACCGAGTTCGAATGAGGCAGCTATCAGATTCTGAAGTCCTATTCCTACAGGAAAGCATGTCAGGAGAGGACCCTCATCTCGGATGGACTATAGGCGAGGAAGAGATCTTGCATTTCCCGGGATGCATATGGGTGCCAGTAGATATACACGAGGAGATGATGTGAGAATTTCATTCCTCAGTTTGGGAAGTTCATCCTGGAATCACCAAGATGTATTGCGATCTACACTTCCAATATTGGTGGCCAGGTATGAAGAGAGATGTTGTTGGTTTTTTCATGAGATGTTCCACCTTTCAGCAGGTGAAGGCAGAGCACTAGCGACTAGCAGGACATTTACAACATCTACCCATTCCTAAGAGTAAGTGTAATGATGTCACGATGGACTTCATGATAGGGTTATCGAGATCTCCTTGAGGTAATGACACCGTAAGGTTTGTCATTGACAGACTCACGAAGGTTGCTCAATTTTTTCCAATTAAGGAGACCTTCAGTGTTGATGAGCTTGGATGGTTGTACATCCGTGAGATTGTATTCTTGCATGGGGTTCTGAGTACTATCATTTCAGATAGGGACGCCCGCTTCATGTCACATTTCTGGAAAGGGATACAAAGGTATTTGGGTACACATGTACTTCTGAGTACATATTACCATCCCCAGATAGATGTTCAGTCAGAGCGCAAGATTTAGGTTCTTGAGGACATGCTACGAGCATGCGTCCTTGATTTTGGAGGTTCTTGGGAGAGACATATATCTCTAGTGGAGTTTTCTTATAATAATATTTTTCAAGCAACTATTCAGATAAAACCTTAAAAGGCTTTGTACGGTAGTTCGTGCCGATCACCCTTGTGTTGGCTGGAGGAAGGAGAGGTAGCTATGTTGCGACCTCGTCTTGTTCAGGAGACCACAGAACAGGTGGAGTTGATTCAGAAAAGGATGGCTACTACACTATCTCGGAAGATATCTTATGTTGATCAGCAGATATGACCTTTGGAGTTTAATGTCAGAGATCAGGTTTTCCTACGTGTTACCCCGAGGTTGGGACACAAGAGGATCGGGAGAGAGAGTAAGCTTTCACCGAGATATGTTAGGCCGTTTGAGATTTTGGAGAGAGTCGGGTTGGTTACTTATAGGTTACAGTTACCTCAGAGGTACCAGACTATGCACAACGTCTTCAATTTTTCTCAGCTTCGACTGTAGAGACCTGAAGCTTGATGTACATGGACATTACATTACTTTTGTGGAATACTTAGTACATAACAAAAACACACACACAAGGACCGTAATAGTTTAGTGTCTTTGGAAACTCGGAACGTAATCTTCTAATCATGGTGAAAGATCTTCAACATCTCCCATAAAGACCTTCCCTTTTTTTTCTTACCTAAAACCTTTCTTTATATCCTGGGGAAAATAAAACATAAAAGGGTGAGATCAAACGCTCAGTAAGGGTAAAAAAAAGAAATATCAATCACATCATATTCATAAGAACATAACATTTTGGAAATATTAACCTGCAAAAGAGATAATAATATCATAACATGGGATAAATCATGGTAGTGAAATTTAATCACAATAATCATAACTTAAAACATGAAGCTTTGTGGAATACATACATAATCATAGAGAATCATTTCTTATTAGTCAAGACTCATTTCCAAGACTATCTTAGTGGACAAAGTCCATTTCTGAACCGAGTTCATTCCTCGTTTCAGTCCTGTTTCACTGAACCGGTTTAACCTGTCGTTCCAGCCATGTCTATCTCATGATATATAAAATCTTTACCCAATTCATTGGAGGGAGATATAGTTCCCACCCATCTCATAATGATACCATTCTTATTGTTCCACAAAATCATAAACCATACATCATAGCATAACCCATGTAATAAAAATGGGAATCTTAAACATCGTGACATCATAAAACAATTCATATAAGATAAAGGAATTCATAAAAATAATTCCATCACAACATAGTCAAATCAATGTAATAATAGGGATAGAAACAGAACCCTTTATTATCTTAGATGGAAAATAATTTTGATAAAACACTTGAACTCCATTCTTGAGGAAAATATCCTTTCTACTTCAAAAACACTTTTCCTTTCTTAACATATCATACAATTCTAAACTAAAAGAAGTTGATTAAAAATAAACTTTTAAACATGTAAAGGAAGCTTCTTGGAAATAATGTTTTAAAAATCCATTCATTCCGTATAAGTTTAAAAAAACATTCTTCTCATACTTTTGTCGGAAAAGTCAAAAAGTACCTCGTACCAAAAATGACAAAAGATTCCTTTCATATATTTTACTAAAAAACTCACCGAAGGGAAAAATTGGATTTAAACAGTTGTAGATGGATGGAAATAATATTACATATTGAGGAAACATGGATGTGGATGATAGAATACACCCCTGTAAATCCCAAAGTATAAAAAATCTCAGATAAAATGAGATTGTGATATTTTCCCTTACCTTAGGTCTGATTTTCTTCGTAAGTGTCTGAACCTCCTGTATAATTATTTAAATAATGTTATTGACTTATTCCAGAATCATACTTATTTTTATGATATCATATATGGTAATATTCTTAGCTTCTTATTAGCAATATTTTATTATTACTTGTTATTCGGGTGTTTATTACTTTTTGTTCTTATGCGTGTTTTGTCGAATAAATTCTTATTTTTCTTTTTAGGTTATAGATACCTCATTTACAGAATGTTATTAATGTAATATATATCATATTCATTCATTAAATTCATTTATATAATCATTATTCAATGAAGATCATGTAGAACGAGTCACATCACATCGTGGAGACGGTATTCCGTACGTACGCACGAGCGATGATATCGTTCCCATGATCGTGGAATTGTATTGGAGTGTATGTATACTATTTCAGAATCAATATCACTTTACAATAATAATATATAGTCATTATTTACACCATTATACCCATCCAATAAGGTGGTGGTGGAAAATAGATTACACCACGGCGTGGAGACGGTATTCCATACGTACGCATGCGTGGTGATTTCATTTTACGTAGGATGGATAGATGGTGAAATAGGGTTGTTTAATACTTATAATAACATATAAGTATATGAATTATACTGATGTTATTACTTCATAATGAAACAACTAAAGAAGAAGAAGTGGAAGAAGAAATAAAGTTGAAAGAATCGGTAACGGACATTACCTCTTCTTTGAAGCGCTTCTTTGAGACATCCTTTTAGGGCACTAAAATTGGTCTTTGAAGAAGACCAGGACCTCTAGGATGTTTCTATTGAAGTTTAGAAGAGAATTTTTCAGGGTTTGTCCGATCTTGAAGACTCAAAGTGGTGTGAGGAAGAGAGGGAGGAGGTGCCCTTTTATAAGGGAGGAGAGGGGAACCTTTGGAAAAACTAAAAATATTATTTTATTATAAAGTCATATTCGGTTTTAAATAGCTCCAAATTGATTTATTTATAATCTAAGGTTGGGATGGGTCAAAATCCTCTCATCCAATATAATTTAGACTAGTTTAGGTTCCTATTTTAACCTTATCATTTATATTTAACTTTAAGTTAGATAATTTTACTTTTACCGTGTCTTTTTGTGTTCTTACACTATAAGGTTAATAAACTTACTATAACAAGCCAAACGAACCCCAAGTTGTTTATTATTAATATATATAACCTTATCTAAGTCATTTGGCCGAACCTTAGATTTTTAGGAAGAAAATAACAGTTAATAATATAATATTTGTTTTAAAAACTATTTTATGTCAATTTTGACACTATTTAGTAATTGATTTGTTTGAAAATCATAACAGAATGATTATTTCGAAAAAAGTTGATTAAATCAATACTAACATGTAATATTAACCTATAAAATTAGTGGAATTCATAAAAAGTCTCAAATTACATTTATATGGGTATTTATAACATCCATTATGTCAATATTTCATTAATAAGATTATTACTACATCATCTTTGTGTCATAAATAAATTAAATTATTTAATGTCTAAAAATTACAAATAAAATACCATTATGTAGGAAATCTTTTTATCTTTCTAATTAATATTTATAGTCTAATTTATCTTATTTATAAACCTATATTAAAAATTATTTATTTATTAAACTTTGATTTTAACTATTTTAACCCTTCTTTAAATAAATTAATAATAAATGTCCTAATCTAATCCAAGTGGGCCTAAATGGTCATATTTTATTCCTAAGGTTGTTTTTGGTCGAATTACACTTATCCAATAGAATTAAGACATGTGTTAGGGTAATAATAATATCATTTTTACCCTTAATTACCCTATTTACTTTTAACCGTGGTAAATAAAAGTAAAAAAGTTACTATTCACCAAAAATTATTTTCATCTCATTGAACCAAATTTTACTTACTGACATCAACCATGTCTCTCAGATTTTTGAAATTCCACTCACAGAAGCTGTAAAATTAAGTTTTATGTAAATTTGCAAATTCTCCTAGGAGGTGGGTAAAAGACGGTGAAAAGTTCAATAAAACTTTTATATATCTAAAATTATTATAAAATGACTCCAATGAATTGCATTGAACTTATATAGGTATTTAATTAAAATAAATAATTATTTAAATAAAAAGTCGGTTTTTAAATAGTAACCTTGTGTTTTCACTATTCATCAAAAATTTAAAGTTTTCAGATTAATACCAAAATTTCACCCTAGGCTAATTTTGATATTCCGAATCCAAAAATGAAGTCCATTTTCAAAAATAAAATTTATAAAATTTCAAAAAGTGGGTATTACTATTCATAATGGCTAGTTTTAATAATATTTTAATAGCATGTCGTTGTTTAGAGAAACTCGGTATTGCGTACAACACACACTATCGTGGAAGGTCTCGCTTGCGTGTAATGCAAGCCAAGTCAGGGATTTGTGTTGTGCAAGCTCCTTTTGGTGTAGCGTACAACACAAGACATTAATGAAATTAAAAAGAATATTTTTCGTAAAATCTTGGGGTGTTACATTCTACCCCCCTTAAAATGAATTTCGCCCTCGAAATTCGTCGGGGTTATAAATGGTTTACTACTCAAAAGTTTCTTTAATAGAAACCCACATCGTAAAAAGGAATACCAAAACTTGGCTTTAAAAACTAAAGTATAAAATGTAACGGTTACCCAAATTAACTAATCACTAGGTTTCCACATAGGAGAACATATGTGAAAATATGGATATGGAAGAGAAATCTAACCGTCATGTTCTGATGGAGAGTGGTAGAGAACATGGATATTAAAAAACCAACAATCACAATGCCATAAATTTGTGATGATCTAGGGTACCATTTGATTCATCGGATATAAGGGCACTAGAACAACATTTTTGGTTTTCAATATCATTTCCCTAAAGTTGAAGAATTTGAATTAGAATAAATACTTACTTTATTTTGGTATAATTTCACTATTATTTGTGCTTTGAACATTTTCCACTTCATCTCTTAAAGAAATGAAGTTGAATTTATTATTCGTGAAGTGTTAATAGATAATGTGATAGAATGATGGGTCATTCCATCTGTTTCAAACAAAAGGTTAGCAAAAGTTATCAAATATACATAAGCCCATCTATGGTGAGGTTAATTGTATACGATTCCAAAAATGAACTTATACTTCAAATATCATAACGCATAATAAAATAAAACTAGTTTCTACTAACCAGAGACTTCTTGTAGGCCAGTGGTAGGCGATAAAGGCCAGTCTCACTTTGGTTGTGGGTTCGATTCCCACATCCTTGTCCGACGTGATGGGATGTCGCCCGTCCTATAGGTTGTCCTTTGTCTAAAGATATATTACTATAACATCCCATCAATAATATCGAAAAAATTTCTATCCTTAAACAATACTAACTTATGTCCAACATAATCCATTCCAATCTGTAGGCTTATCTAAAATACTTCGGTCCAAGCTCATAGTATAAAGAAAATGATTACTTGAAATGTCACATAACAATCACGTGAATGCCATAATTTATCCCTCATATATCATAAGATATATCTTGTTGGTCAAATTACAAACATGTGAATAACTTGATCATGTATTCTCCTAAATAATGAATACCCGTTGAACCTTAATGAAAACATGAATGCAGTTAAAAGTTAACACTTTCCACAAACCAAAATCCTCAAAATTCTTTATACTCAAACGATGATATCACTTAGTCCTTATATGAATACAATCAAACATCTCATTATATTCTTATCCCTTCATTATGCGCATATCATCTTCTTACCAAAAATATCTCAATCATTTTCCATGGTTACCGGCACCATAAAATTATTAAAAACCACAATAGACCAATACATAAATATTCCAATATTCCACGATACTATATAAAAAATTATTTTGGAATCCCATTACATAAACACTTAATCATTCCACCACATCGTTGTCATATTCCACGTCGCCAATAGTGATCGCATGTGACTTCCCTTTGTCCTTTTCCTTAAGTGGTTTCTCATGTCGATCATCATTAACCCTATGATTAGGGCATTAATTAGCATAATGCCCCATTTCATTGCACTTGAAGCATTGAAGTGTTGTTGGTGCGTTCTCTACAGTCTTTTCTTTATTCACACAATTAGCAACCCTTTTTCCATTACTTAGACACTCAGCTGCTCGATGACCTTCTTTTCCACACTTAAAACATTTTCTAGTCCCTTTAAGAAAATCTCCACCATGCTTCCTTCCACACTTTGAGCATAAGGAAACATTCATCTTATTTTCACCATTATTCTGAGATTTCTCCTTGAACTCAATCTTTCGTTTCTTGTCAAAACCATAAGATGGATATGTAACACCAACTTCCATTTCTACCTTAATAGCACAGTGCACAATTTCTTCATAGCTACTGAAGTTTCTTATAGCTAATGCCCTTCGAAGATTTGGTTTTAAGCCACTCAAGAATCTATCAACTTTACTTTCAGGTTGGATGATAAAGCCAGATGCATACCTTGAAAGCCTTGTAAAATTCGCTTCATATATACCAACAGATTCATCATCCTTTTTCTTTAGTTCAAGAAACTCCTTCTCCATCTTTGTTCGAAGAATACGAGGGAAGTACTTATTGAAAAATAAGTTCTTGAACTCATCCCATTCCATGGACTCAATTTAATCTCTTGGCCTCGTATTCTTGATAATATTACACCATTGATCAGCTTCACCTTCCAAACGATATACTGTTAAGATGACTTTATCATGTTCAGAACATTGGAGAAATGAAAATATCTTTTCAGTTGTACTGATCCATTGTTCAGCAACAAGTGGATCAGAAGACCCACTAAAAGAAGGTGGACGTTGCCTCATGAAGGACTTAATAGAATATTGTTCTCTTCTCTGCTCATTTGGAAGTCCAGAATGATTCATAGCTTGTGTAAGTGTAGCAATAAGATTTTTCACTCCATATCCCATAACATTTGTTTATTCAGGAGGACAATCATTGCATTTTCCATTACATTGATTAACACGGTTCCTTCGGTTCTATACATCATCTAAAACCCAAAAAAAATAGTGTGAGAGGAAAACATCACGCTAGGGAAAACAACATAATAAAGGGGGAGTACCTTCAATATCTAACATCTTAGGTTACCGTAATTCTAGTACTATAAACTATACTTATACTTAACCTTAGGGACATCCCTATACATACCTTAGAAATATCTATAGGGATCTCACTAAAGTTCTCACATCCTAGTTTCCAAAGTTTGAC
Source organism: Viscum album (assembly GCA_963277665.1). NCBI lineage: Eukaryota > Viridiplantae > Streptophyta > Magnoliopsida > Santalales > Viscaceae > Viscum > Viscum album. Next base: position 1,846,273,271 of record OY728143.1, on the reverse strand, counting down.
TAAACCTTTCCTTTGATACCAACTGTAGAGACCCGAAGCTTGACGTACATGGACATTATAGTACTTTTTCGGAATACTTAGTGCATAAAAAAAACACACACACAAGGACCGTAATAGTTTAGTGCCTTCGGAAACTCGGAACGTAATCTTCTAATCATGGTGAAAGATCTTCATCATCTCCCATAAAGACCTTCCCTTTTTTTCTTACCTAAAACCTTTCTTTATATCCTGGGGAAAATAAAACATAAAAGGGTGAGCTCAAATGCTTAGTAAGGGTAAACAAAAGAAATATCAATCACATCATATTCATAAGAACATAACATTTTGGAAATCTTAACCTGCAAAAGAGATCATAATATCATAACATGGGATAAATCATGGTAGTGAAATGTAATCATAATAATCATAACTTAAAACATAAAGCTTTGTGGCATACACACATAATCATAGAGAATCATTTCTTATTAGTCAAGACTCATTGCCAATACTATCTTAGTGGACAAAGTCCATTTCTGAACCGAGTTCATTCCTCGTTTCAGTCTTGTTTCACTGAACCGGTTTAACCTGCCGTTCCATCCATGTCTATCTCATGAGATATAAAATCATTACCCAATGCATTGGAGGGAGATATAGGTCCCACCCATCTCATAATGATACCATTCTTATGTGTTCCACAAAATCATAAACCATACATCATAGCATAACCCATGTAATAAAAATGGGAATCTTAAACATCGTGACATCATAAAACAATTCATATAAGATAAAGGAATTCATAAAAATAATTCCATCACAACATAGTCAAATAAATGTAATAATAGGGATAGAAACATAACCCTTTATTATCTTATATGGAAAATAATTTTGATAAAACACTTGAACTCCATTCTTGAGGAAAATATCTTTTCTACTTCAAAAACACTTTTCCTTTCTTAACATGTCATACAATTCTAAACTAAAAGAAGTTGATTAAAAATAAACTTGAAAACTTGTAAATGAATCTTCTTGTAAATAATGTTTTAAAAATCTATTCATGCCATATAAGGTTAAAAAAAACATTCTTCTCGTACTTTTGTCGGAAAAGTCAAAAAGTACCTCGTACGAAAAACGACAAAAGATTCTGTTCATATATTTTACTAAAAAACTCACCGAAGGGTAAAATTGGATTTAAACAATTGTAGGTGTATGGAAATAATATTAAATATTGAGGAAACATGGATGTGGATGATATAATACACCCCATTAAATCCCAAAGTATAAACAATCTCGGATAAAATGAGATTGTGATATTTTCCCTTACCTTAGGTCCGATTTGCTTCGTAAGTGTCCGAACCTCCTGTATAATGATTTAAATAATGTTACTGACTTATTCCAGAATCATACTTATTTTTATGATATCATATACGGTCATATACTTAGCTACTTATTAGTAATATTTCATTACTACTTGTTATTCGGGTGTTTATTACTTTTTGTTCTTATGTGTGTTTTGTCGAATAAATTCTTATTTTTCTTTTTAGGTTATAGATACCTCATTTCCAGAATGGTATTAATGTAATATATATCATATTATTTCATTCAATTAATTTATATAATCATTATGCAATGAAGATCATGTATAACGAGTCGCATCACATCGTGGAGACGATATTCTGTACGTACGCATGAGCGATGATATCGTTCCCATGATCGTGGAATTGTATTGGAGTGTATTTATACTATTTCAGAATCAATATCACTTTACAATAATCATATATAGTCATTATTTACACCATTATACCCATCCAAGTAAGGTGGTGGTGGAAAATAGATTACACCACGGCATGGAGACGGTATTCAATACGTACGCACGCGCGGTGATTTCGTTTTCCGTAGGATGGATAGATGGTGAAATAGGGTTGTTTCATACTTATAATAAAATATAAGTATATGAATGATACTGATGTTATTACTTCATAATTAAACAATTAAAGAAGAATAATTGGAAGAAGAAATAAAGTTGAAAGAATCGGTAACAGACATTACCTCTTCTTTGAAGAGCTTCTTTGATACCTCCTTGTAGGGCACTAAAATTGGACTTTGAAGAAGACCAGGACCTCTAGAATGTTTCTAGGGAAGTGGAGAAGTGAATTTGGTAGGGGTTGGCCGAGCTTGAAGGCTCAAAGTGGTGTGAGGAAGGGAGGGAGGAGGTTCCCTTTTATAAGGGAGGATCGGGGCACCTTTGAAAAAACTAAAAATATTATTTTATTATAAAGTCATATTCGGTTTTGAATAGCTCCAAATTGATTTATTTAGAAGCTAAGGTGGGTATGGGTCGAAATTCTCTCATCAAATAGAATTTAGACAAGTTTAGGTTCCTATTTTAACCTTATCATTTATATTTAACTTTAAGTTAGATAATTTTACTTTTACCGTGTCTTTTTGTGTTCTTACACTATAAGGTTAATAAACTTACAATAACAAGACAAACGAACCCCAAGTTGTTTATTATTAATATATATAACCTTATCTAAGTCATTTGGACGAACCTTAGATTTTTAGGAATAAAATAACACTTAATAATATAATATTTGTTTTAAAAACTATTTTATGTCAATTTTGACACTATTTAGTAATTTATTTTTTCAAAAATAATAACAAAATTATTAGTTCGAACAAAGTTAATTAAATCAATACTAACATGTCATATTAACCTAGAAAATTAGTGTAATTCATAAAAGGTCTCAAATTACATTTATTTTGGAATTTATATCATCAATTATGTCAATATTTCATTAATAAGATAATTACTGCATCATCATTGTGCATTATATATTAAATTAATTAATGTCTAAAAATTACAAATAAAATACCATTATGTAGGAAATATTTTTATATTTCTAATGAATATTTATAGTCGAATTTATCTTATGTATAAACCTATATTAAAAATTATTTAGTTATTAAACTTTGATTTTAACTATTTTAACCCTTCTTTAAATAAATTAATAATAAATGTCTTAATCTAATCCAAGTGGGCCTAAATGGTCATATTTTATTCCGAAGATTGTTTTTGGTCGAATTACACTTATCCAATAGAATTAGGACTTGTGTTAGGGTAATAATAATATCATTTTTACCCTTAATTACCCTATTTACTTTTAACCGTGGTAAATAAAAGTAAAAAGTTACTATTCACCAAAAATTATTTTCATCTCATTGAACCACATTTTACTTACTGACATCAACCGCGTCTCTCGTATTTTTGAAATTCCACTCACAGAAGCAGTAAAATTATGTTTTATGTAAATTTTCAAATTCTCCTAGGAGGTGGGTAAAAGACGGTGAAAAGTTCAATAAAATTTTTATATATCTAAAATTATTATAAAATGACTCAAATGAATTGAATTGAACTTATATAAGTATTTAATTAAAATAAATAATTATTTAAATAAAAAGTCGGTTTTTAAATAGTAACCCAGTGTTTTCACTATTCATCAAAAATTGAAAGTTTTCAGAAAAATACCAAAATTTCACCCTAGGCTAATTTCGATATTCTGAATCCAAAAATGAAGTCCATTTTCAAAAATAAAATTTATAAAATTTCAAAAAGTGGGTATTACTATTCATAACGGCTAGTTTTAATAATATTTTAATAGCATATCATTGTTTAGCGAAACTCGGTATTGCGTACAACACACGCTATCGTGGAAGGTCGTGCTTGCGTGTAATGTAAGCCAAGTTAGAGATGCATGTTGTGCAAGCTCCTTTTGGTGTAGCATACAACACAAGACATTAATGAAATTAAGAAGAATATTTTTCGTAAAATCTTGGGGTGTTACATCGACGCTATTTCTCAGACTCGTCCCATGTTTTTCAACTCGAGGAGGTTGAGCTGGAGCAGGATACATCATTCGAGGAGCATCCTATCAGGATTGTTGATCGTAGTGAAAAGGTACTCGGTGGCCGATCTGTTCCTCTGGTACGGGTGCTATGGCAGCACGGGTACAGGATGAGACTTGGGAGATGGAGGCCGATATGCGATCACAGTGGCCAGAGTTATTCGAGGCTTCTTCATCGCCAACTTGTTAGGGAAATTCGAGGACGAATTTCTTTAAGGGGGGAAGTTTGTAAGAACCTAGACTTTCTTTTTAGGTATGTTTTTCCATTTCTAGTCGTTTTTGGGAAAAATAAGAGAATCTGAAAATTTTCTAAGTACATGCTATTTACTTTATAAGTACATGTCGTGTACTTTGTTGCTGCTCGAGGCTGTGTTCTGGTCGTGTCATGGAGATACACATTGCCATGTAGGGGTGATGTGGAGGATGCTTAATGCGGTGTACGGAAAATCCTAGTACACGTCGTGTACTTTCCTTTTTTTCATTAAACGGACTGGGGTCGCATCTTAACCCCGAATATGTCTTCTTCTCTAGCTTCTTTGACTTAGAGCGAGGGTACGACTGCAGATCTTCTCTGAGCCACCGATTTTCCACCAGTTATCCGAATCGAACGTCGTCGGTTGCAATAGAATCACAGCAGTGAGTTCTTGGTTTTCTTTGGCCACGTTTCCTAATTCTTTATCTTATGAGAGTTATCTGAGGTTGAACGTTTTAGAATTTTTTTTTCAGATCTACTCCATTCTAGGATGATTCACAGGCTGAGGTTCAAGTATATCGATCTTTTGGGATCGAGGTAGGTGGTTTGTTTCATTACATTGAATGTCTTTGAGTTTTTGTGCAAAAGTGTCGGATTCCCATGTATCGGGTATCTCAGGTTAGGGTTTTGATACTGTATTATTATCTACCTTAGATTTATTGTATGCTTAAGGTTATTAGATGATTAATAATTTCTTTTTAGCATGTTTGAGGATCACCCCATGGGTGTTTCCCTTGTTTTGGCTGTTTACCACAGTTTGACTTAGGTTGCCTATGAGGCATACCTTGTTGCATTGATTGTCTGCCTTAATATAATTGATTTCATGTATTGCCTATTTTTTATATGATTTTGATACATTGTAGCTATTAGACAAGTAGTTTTTGAAATTACTTAGTGCTTCTGATAGTCGATTACGCACGACTAGACTGCTCAGGGCTGTGTGAACCTGGTGCGGTAGAATAAAGATGGAATTGATGATTATGGGCTTCCCTAGAGAGTCTTTTATAAATTAGTATCGTTCACAGGACCTATATTAATTTGACTTTGTGCTTCCTCAGAGTTTCCTTAGTTACGTATCGAGACTATAGGTGTAATTAGACGTAAGTACTTCCTCAGAGAGTCTATACCTATTGTTGCAAGACCGTAGGGGAATTGATGGTGAGAGCTTCTGAGAGTGTCTGTGCCTTTTTATGATTACTTGACTAGAGGGGTCTACCGATATGATCCACCCAGAGAGTCAGTGTGAATATTTTTTGGTTGGTTGTGACGAGTCCACCAAGACAAAGAACAAGCTTGGGTTATGTACATCTTTTTGTTTAGGTAGTCTGCTGAGTTACATGTTGTGTTACTTGCTATGCCTTGGGAATATAGAGCTATTTGATCGATTTATTGGTTGATAATTAAATTATTGAATTAAATTAATGAATAAATGTGAATGGAGGTTTGTAGGATTTTTTACTTTAGAGTACTCCTGTTTCTCAACTGCATTTATTTTTTTTAATTTTGCTTTATTGCTCACTGACAGTAGGGAATAGATCTTGTGGTGATTACCTACTGGGATTAGTCTCACACCCTGTTTGGGTCCTGCTTTTCAGCCCAAACAGGTTATATGGTTGCAGGTGTGGATAGGGATTTTGGCCCTTCTACTTCAGGTACATGATTGTTGGTTGGAGCTGGAGAGCATAGTACCGAGCCTAGGATTGCGATGATGTAGGAGTTGTTGTTTACTTTTAGTACTTTGTTCTCAGTTGTATTTCAGCACGTTGTTGTGTTTGCTTCTTTCCTTAGATACTATTACCTGCTGTATAATTTTCATCATTACTATATATTCATTGCTTCCACTATTTAGTTTCAGTTATTGTGTGTTGTTTACTACTTTTTCTATTGACTGTTATTTCCTTTCCCTTGTATACTTTACCAAATGAGGGCATAGTTTCCCCAATGACTCGCCAAGGCCCTCGCTGCTAGTCAGCAGCCTCTGGCATTTTAGGAAATGCGCTTGAGGTCATATAGTGAACCAGGTACAGGGTAACAATTGAGTGGCTCCGAATTCGGGTCTTTACACTTAGTTATTTTTTGTATACAATGTTATTTATATTTTTTAATTTCATATGCTACCCCATGAATTTTGGTAGGAAACTCGATCCAAAAATATTCATGTGTGGGGGGGGTGTTTTATCCTACATCCTGGATGGAGAGGTAATGGAAGAATGACTTATCCATCTCTCTCTCTTTCTCCCATAGGGTGTATAAGTAAGTAAGAATATCTTGGGATACAATGAATTATGATATAGGGTGAATTCGTACCTAGTATATGATGAATCTTTGTTTTTCTATACATTTACATGATTCATGTAATGGATTGAGTTATAGAACATACTTATATTCGGCCATGGTGACTTCATCTTTTCACTAGTGTATTAAAACGGGTTGTTATAGATTTAGGTATAATGAATTTATAATGGCTTTAGTGGCTTCTAGATATACACTTGGTTATATATAGGATGGTGATGATGATGATATTGATATGTGGATTGATTCCAGTATGAGATGTTGGGATCGATGTGGGATTGATGTAGGTAGGGTTAAGGCCGAGATAAAAACAGGCATGACTTACTTATGGAAAAGATGAGAACATGATTTGTTTCATCTGGACGTGAGAGTGAAAAATCTAGTGGAGAAGTGGATATAGGGTACCTTCATTTGTGTATATTATTTTGATAAATAATTTTCTAATTATATAAATTACTTGTTGAGTGAGCCATGGTGAGGATAGAGAAACTAGTATTACCTATTTTGGTGATGAGTTAGTTTCATTTTTTATTCATTAGGCTATAATATGCTTATTTAAAAATTTATCATGAGAGGTTTCATGGATGATCCTAACGAGTATACATGTTATGCTCACCCTATTCATATATAATCAATTTTTAGGTTAGTAGGAATAGGTAGTGATCGGGATAGATATTAATAGATGGAGGTGTTATTGATAATCAATCAGAAGTCGATGGATTTTATTTTCATATCCTAGTCTTATATTTGTTACTTATAGTTATACATGACATTATATGTATTATGATTTCCTTTGGTTTATTCGTTGTTTTGGTCAGTGATTTATCCATATTTTCTCTTACTTATTAAAATTATAGAGGGTAATTCCTCCTATATGTGTGATGATATACCCTCAGTGCTAGTCTCCAACATATGGAATATAGGATTCAAGATTATGGTGTAATTTAATACCTTTATTTCCATCCCAATTAGGGTACCTTTATAGGGATGGGGATTTGATAATAAACCACAATAAGAGGAAGAGATTTGAGAGGATAATAATCTACTATTTAGAGAATATTTTTCTTACTCTTTATTTTCTTATATTTTTCTTCACACCAATAGACTAATTTAGCATTGAAAATTCTCTATGTATGATGACTAGCTAAATTTTAAGTAGTGAATAATACATTTGATTAGTATGAGTTTATTCACATATTTTTTTTATTCTTTTTAAAGTTGAATCACTCAATTTTCAAATCAATGATTTAGAATATTGTAATGGACACATGGTTGAATTTTATGCCATGTTATTTACATTCTCAAAATTGATAATTAACATATTTAGTCAAATAATTTATAAAGAAAATTTCATACACATTTATTTATGATTTTCATTTTTTATTCTTAACTATTATATTGATATGATTAATCAGATATTGTTTGAACTCAGTACAGAAGTTCATAAACAACCTTTTAATGATGAAAATACCAAATTGATTAATAATAAAAGGATCATTTCCATTCAATTTTATTTTGAGAAAAAATATTGATGAGATTTTAGAAGAAAAAATAAAATGTATTACACAAAAATTAAATCTCATGATAAAATTTTGAAAATTATATTTCATTAAGTAAAATTCACATTCCATGGATGAAGTAGCTCATTTTACTAGATAATTATTTCTGAAATTCCCCTTACTCAATCATGAATTCAAGAATATGTTATTTTATCAAAAATCATTTCATATTTCTTCTACCTAGTTGTTTATATAGATTCTTTAATTATTTTATTTCTTTATATATTTCCTAAAAAACAAATTCTTTCATTACCATTAGTTACACCACCCACCATCACCTGAAAACTATTTTTTTCACATAGAAATATTTTTCCTAAAAAGATTTTGAACACATCACTTTATTCATGGAATTGTCCTTGATTTTTTTACATTATTATCTTTAACATAGACATAAAATAAATACTATAGTCAATGAATATATCAATTTAAAACACTGTATAAAAATCAAAATTCACCCCAAACCACTAAATTCTTAATCTTTTACCCATAATTAAATAAAATGGAAAATTAAATAAAATACTAAGAAGGGATATTTCTTAATTATCCTCTCCATACTAATTCATCCCTTTAAAAATAATTTGAGTATTCATTGTATAAAGAGTTCTATCCATTAGAGTTTCTTTTGTGGATACACATATGACATCTCCTCTTTGACCAGGCTGTGTATTAATAAATCTTATAATAATAGAACAATTATACCTATTAATATCTCAACCTTCATATAAATTATCCAAAATGTATTGTATATTAAATTTATATCTATATCCAAATCAATTATATCTCAATTGATAACCTGATAAGTGTATAAATGATACTTTTTCAACTAATTAATATAGAATATATCATGAATATCACTCTATTGAGGTGGAAAATATAGAAGATAATCCCCTTCACTTACATGTTATATGATTTCAAACATCCCCATATGGTAATGAATTAGATTGTTCCTCTTAAGATGATGGTTCAATAACAAAGTGTAAAATATAAAAAAAATTACTAATATAATATAGTAAAATCCAATGCTCCTTAATAATATGCAATATATTATTTTTCTGAATATAGAATAGTTAAATTTATCTTTATTTTATATTATAAAAAATTCCCCAAATTAATTTTTATCCATTTTCATTCTAGAATAGTTTATGTTCTCATAGATTTATTTAAAATAAAATAAAATATTTCTATATGAATAAAATATTGATAATTTTTTTTGTATATAAATTCAATGAAAGTAAAATTGACTTTTAAGGATCTTCTAACTTTTAAAACACATTCTTGAAGTGTGCCTACTTATAATTATATTTTTTTTATGAAAAAAAATCAATTTTGGGGAAGATGTATATTTTCCAATAAAAATTGGGTATTCATAGTATTTGGGTGTCCCTTACAAAATTTATAAGTGAATCATAGATCTCAATCTAAGATAGTAGAAATAGGGAAAATTTCGAACTTCACCACATATCTCATTAATAACTTACATAACTTTTTAACTATGTTAATATCTTGAGTTAATAAAAAAAACATCAAATTATTCAGTTAGTCTACAATAACTCATATCACATCAAGCCCTCATTATTATCTAGATATACCAATCAAAATATTCATATAATTTTATTTATCATTTTCGCTTTACCATATATAAATAATATAAAATTTCAACCACAATTGATTATCAATAATTTTTTACTTGAATATTAATCATAATTTCATAAAACTGGATATATCTCAGATTATTTAATTCTAATAAAATATATGAATTATCTTTGGAGACATATTTATTTTTCTTTGATGAAAATTTAATCTCGAATGATGAAATAATCTCATACCTTCCCTATTGAGATGAGAAATAACCACCACTTTATTTTCATAAAAACGTTAAATATAGTGCCACTATCTTCCAATCAAAGTTATTAATTCTATTTAAAAATTTATTCCCCCTTTATAATTGGTATCAGACCATTATCCCATCTTTATTGGATCATGAGTGTAGAGGAGAAATTTTCCCTTCACAACATCATGAAACACCTTTAATATATAATATAGAATTGTAGATATTCACATATAACTATAAAGTTACACAAATGTTATGACTCCTTAACCACTTATGTAATACCCTGAGATTTTATAAAATATTTCTTTTTAAATAAACCAAATCTATTTGATATATTGTATTACATGCAACCCAGATTCTAAATGAATAGAAATAGATTATACTATTATAACCACATAGTTAAATTTGTGGTATTAATAGTTATAACTACATTTTAAAAATATTATTAAAAATTTTAGATACAGAAAATATATTGTTAGTAATGTCTTTATAGGTTTTTAATTTTTTTTCCTAATAATTTTTTTTATTTTTTTTTGTGAAAAAAAATAATATAATTAATTTTTTTCACTTTTAGAACATTTTTTTCTAAAACCCCTTCATTTTTGGAATAAACATGTCAAAAATAGCTTATATTAAATTTTTTATAATTTTTTGAAAAGATTAATTTTTCAATGAATAACGAAAAATACTTATTTTTATTTAAAATTTATTTTTTGTTTAAAGTATTTTCAAAGTTAAATATTATTTAATATACTTTTAAATATATAATTAATTTAATTATATTATGAATAATCTAATTTAGGAAATTTTAATAAATTTATTTTATAATTTTATATAAAAATGTTTTATACTTAAGGGTTTTTTTGGAAAACTTATTTTCCATCACATTTACGAGTTTAATTACCACTTATATGAATTGAATATGATAAATTTATTTCCATATTTTAAATCAAAATAATTTATATAATTTATTAAGTTTAACTTAATTTTTTTCACAATGAATAGTAAAAACTATAAAAATATGATCCCACGGTTAAGGTTAAAACATGTATGTTGGGGATATAAACTAAAAAGATAAGGGTTAAAATGACCGTAAAACGTGTATAATTTCTATTTTGTGGTCATATTTAAAACCTATATGATTTAATATTTGGAAAGTTTTTATTTTGGTGCTATTTGGTTTGAATAATACATAAATTTATTTGATTCATTTCAAAAATTATATGTGTGTCCTCTCTCCCATTTATAAAAGAAAACCCTGTCTCCACTCCTATAATCACGTAAAAAGCGTTTTATTTTCGAAAATACATAATCAAATCTATTCCTTACATACCTCATCATTACCTAGGGTCCCTAGGTTTATCAGAAAACCCTACTAGGAAGAATTTAGGTATTAACCTAAAGAGGTTTTTCCAAGAAGAGTTATAGTTCTTAATCATGAATTTTCAATTTTATTTCCTATTATACCTATTTAAAATATTTTCAACCATTATAAAATTATAAAAAATTATATTAAATATATAAAAATTTATTATATTAATTTCAAAAACTATATCCATCTCCTCTTCTATCAAATGGGAAATGAAATCATCCTTTGTGCACATGACTCACTACAACTCATGAACCAATGTAATTCATTTTCTGTCACCATATCTCAAAAACCTAATATAAAGATATATTTAATGTATATATATATATATATATAATTTTTATGATATAATTATACTTTATTAATTATAATATCACATCTAAATTCTTGGTTTCCAATCCTTTGGAAAATGATAACATCGCTCGTGCGTACCTGTGGACTACCACCTCCATAAAGTGATGTGATTAATTTTTTATTTATGATTTACATGGATGTTAATATGGATATATTTAATAAATATATATTATTTAATAATTATTTTATAAAGTTGAATTAATATTTTCATTTCTTTCATCCCATCCACTGAAAAGTGAAAACAGTATTCATGTGTGTGTACGGCTTATCGTCTCCATTAATGGTGTAATACATTTTTTATATCTATACTTTATGGATAGATCTAAATAAATATATAATGAATATGTATTATATTTATATAATTATTAAAATTATGGATATGATTTAACCACGATTAAATTACAAGTACAAGAACTACATAACCAAAACTCCCAGGAAAAGAAAACAGTTAACAACTGAAAATGATGATTTAAATAAGGAATTATTAATAAAGGGATGTTGAAATATTATAAGTGTATAAATAATGATATTATATGTTTTTAAATGGTTATATTATATAATTATAATACATTTAAATTTATTATACTGGAGGTTAGAGTCCTTTCTAAGTAAGAGTAACTCGAGGTAAGGAGTTTTCAACACCCTTTTACTTCTATGAGACACATGCTAAATATAGCGAACCGGCCTTTTCATTCATTACTATTACATAATTTCAAAGATAAAAAACATAATAGTATTACACATAAAGGATCCAAAGGTTTAGTGTCTTGGGCAAACTAAGACCACACATAACAAATACAACATCAACCATAAACATTTATTTAATTTCTTCTTCACTAGCTTCTTAGTGGCACTTGTCCTCTCCTTAGTACATGTAGCCACCTGAGGATATACATTAAATGGGGTGAGATAAAATACCAGTAATAGGATGGGTAATAATAATATATCATGGGGTGAGCATAATCATAACATAGGCAAAAGATCATGAACATGAGAGGAGCATAAATCAAAGACTTGAAATGTGGCAATGCATAAAAATGAAACATCATGTCTTAGTGGTTAACTACCACACATATTTGTGAACCAAGCTATCATATTTTTCACACATCATTTCACATATACTCATTAGATTCATCACTTTACCCAATGCATTGGAGCACTATATAATTCTGAGCACACCCGTCACATTTAAACATTCATATTGCGCTATATAATTCTGGGCGCACCCGTCACATCATAACATTATCATTATCATGCTTGCCACATAGAACACATATCAAACATGTACATAAATAACACATTTAATGGAATTAGTTTCATCTCATAATTACACATTCATAATCTTTGGGTTCCCAAAAGAAATAGGGAACAACATACTTGATACAAGAACCATCAACCTTGAATGAGAGGTAAAAGGTGAGTTCTTGAAAGAAGAGTTCTTTTGGAAAATATTTTCATGGACATAAAAACCAGTGACATACATGTATATCCCAGAAAAGAAAATTCAATTATGAATAAATTATCTTTGAGGAGTAACCATATCAAAAATGGAGTGAAAGAGGGAGAACCCGAAGGAAGAAAAATGGGTTCGAGATTTCCCCTTACCTTGTACTCGAATGCCTCCTTCACTTTAATGTCCTGTATAATGACATTATATTCATTAATTAGAAATTACAAAACCTTTTATACATTAATAGGGTTCATTCTGGTTTCATTATTTCATATTATGTTCCTTTGGATGACTTATAGAGTTTAAAAACCTTGATCGGGGATGTTTGTTTTCATGGTTTTCTTGAGCGGTCCACTTGTATTATTAAATTGATGTTTGGGTAGAACATGGGTAAACATCCAGAACTGATATTACATGTTATTAATGATATTACATAATCTTGAATGATTTTATAATGAATTATATTATATCCATTTGGATGAATCATTAGATAAGAATTTAATTATGGTTATTTGGGTTAATTTGAGCGGTTTTTGGATCACAACGAACTTGTTTTAACTTTTAACTTAGTAATTTCGCCATAGGTTATTTCCAGAAATTAAAATGGAACATAATACATATAAAATGTTCTTTTTCAACCATAAAAATGGTTTCATGACCATATCTGAAGGTAGAAATGGAAAAAGAGAGGATGTCGTTTTTGAAGGTGATAAATTAACACCTCATGAACAATGTTCTCTTAAATAAAATAAAAGGAAGAGGGAAAGTGGGTGGGGTGATATAATATCCCATTAGAATCATAAAAATACATTTTATGTATAATAATGGAGTTACAAAACAATTTGGATGAGTATATGTGGGGATATATCAAAAAAAAACTTGAACTTGAAAGGAAATTAAAGGAGAAGAGGGAGAGAAATTACCTCTAGAATCTTCCTCTTGAGATCCTCCTTAAAGAAGATAGGCTTGGTATTTTGATGAGACCAGAAGATTTTGGACGTGGGAGAGGGGCCAGGGAAGGTTTTTGGGCAGAGTTTAAAGAAGGCTTGAAGTTGGAGAGGTGTGAGGAAAAGAGGGAGTGAAGGGTGGCTTTTATAGTGGAGGGGAGAGGGGTTTCCTTAATATAAAATTGATTAGTTTATTAATTTCACCTAAGACAAGGAATAGTGAGTATTGAAAAACCAAGAATAGTAATTTTATAATGTAATCCCGAACCAAGTGGGCTTACATCAGCAGAACATCATCGGTGACTCAATTAATACATTATTTAGCATTTATTGTGAATTATCGTATTCCACTATTCATCAAAAATTCAAGTATCTCAGAAAATTCCCAAAAATTTACACCAACTATTTTTCAACTTGTAGAATCCAGAAATGAAGTCCATTTTTCAAAAATAATTTTCTAAATATTATTAATTTAATATTTAATTAAAATCATAATTTACTTAAAAAAACAGTTTTTAAGATTAAAACTGATTTTATAGTTCTTTCAAAAATTACGTAGGGTCTTATAAAATTATCTAAAAACTATTATAAATTGATTTAATAATTTATGAATACATTCCAGGGAAATAAATATTCTTTTAAATTAATTAATTAATTATAATTAATTATTTATGACTTATAAAATACCAAAAATGTTTACAAAGGTCAAATTGTCACTTTCTAAGATGTCTAAATTTTATTTTATTATTCATAGGTAATGTTACTCTTATTTACTATTCATAAGGGTCATATTACTATTCATAAGGGAAGGTTACTATTCATAAGGGTAGGTTACTATTCACCAAAAATTATTTTTTATTTCATTAGACTCCAAAAACCATCTTGAACACAACCGTGTATGTCGGATTTTCAAAATTCCAAACATAGGGGTGAAAAAATTATTTTTAAAGGTCACTTATCACTTAGTAGTTCATTATTTTTTGTTTTTATGACATAAATATAAGAAGTTAATTTTCCATTGAAAAACTTTGGGTCGTTACATTCTTCCCCCCTTAAGAAATTTCGCCCCCGAAATTTCACTTTACACAAACAGGTGAGGGTACTTCTCCTTCATTGCCTCTTCTGGTTCCCAAGTTGCTTCCTCAAACTTATGGTTCCTCCACAACACTTTGACAAGGCAGGTTGTCTTGTTGCGTAGAACCTTATCACTTCGGTCCAAAATTTTTACCGGCTGCTCCTCATAGGAGAGATCATCTTTCAGCTGCACCACCTCTGAGTTTAGTACATGTGAGGGGTCTGGTATGAACTTCCTCAGTAGTGATACAATAAACACATCATGAACATGATCCATATTTGGTGGAAGTGCCAGACGATAGGCCACGGCTCCTATATGGTGAAGGATCTCAAAAGGGCCAATGTACCTTGGGCTTAGCTTCCCTTTCTTCCCAAATCGCATGACTCTCTTCCATGGAGATATTCGAAGGAAGACTTTATCTCCAACATTGAACTCCAAGTCCTTTCGACGGTTGTCATCATAGCTCTTTTGCCAAATTTGAGCAGCTTTGATGTGTTTCTGGATGACTTGAACCTTCTCAGTCATCTCCTACACAAGATCGGGTCCAAGTAGCTTTCTTTCTCCAACTTCATCCCAACGGGTTGGAGTTCTACATCGCTTCCCATAAAGAGATTTATACAGAGCCATCTGAATACTCGAGTGGAAGTTATTGTTGTATGAGAACTCAACCAATGGGAGATACTGATCCCATCCACCTTTGAATTCTAGAGAGCATGCTCTTAGCATATCTTCAAGCATCTGAATAGTCCTTTCAGACTAGCCATTGGTTTGGGGGTGATAGGTCATGCTAAAATTTAATTCAGTACTCAAAGCATATTGAAGGCTCCTCCAGAAGTTAGATGCGAACCTTGGATCACGGTCAGAGACAATTGAGAGTGGAACACCGTGCAGTCTCACCACTTCCTTCACATATATCTTTGCAAGTTGTTCAAGCGATAGGTCTTCCCAAATAGAAATAAAATGGGCAGTCTTGGTGAGTCGGTCAACCACAACCCATATCGCATTATTCCCCTTTGACATCTTCGGGAGACCCGTAACAAAGTCCATAGTAACATTTTCCCATTTCCACATGGGTATAGGCAATGGCTGCATCATACCCTTAGACTTTTGTCACTCAGCTTTAACTTTCTGACATACCAAGCACCTTGATATATATTCCGCAATCTCCTTCTTCATGTTATCCCACCAGAAGTGCTCTCGAAGATCATGATACATCTTGGTACTTCCAGGATGGATAGAGAAAGTTGAGCTATGTGCATTATCCAATAGCTCCTTCTTTATCCCAGGTGATGAAGGAACACAAAGCCACGTTCCAAACCGAATCACACCATCATCGTCGATATGGAACTCTTGCAGCTTCCCTTCTTTTACTGCATTCACCCTCTTTTGTATCTCCACATCATCCCTTTGTGATTCCTTAATCTTCTCTTGGATGGATGGTTGCGCAATCATTTGGGCAAGGTAGGATGTATCCCCTGCCCTTATGATTTTCAAATCCATTCTTTGCATATCCAAGAAGATAGGGTCTTTCTCAATCCACATCATGGATAGAGTAGCAGGTTCTTTTCTGCTTAGAACATCAACTACCTTGTTTTCCTTTCCAAGATGATAGTGAATAGAGCAATCGTAATCCTTGATTATCTCTAACCATCTCCTTTGACGCATGTTGAGCTCCTTTTGTGTGAATATATACTTTAGGATCTTGTGGTCGGTGTATATGTCACACTTCTCGCCATAAAGGTAGTGCTGCCAGATTTTTAAGGAAAAAATCACGGCTTCCAGCTCTAGATCATGCATCAGGTAGTTATTCTCATGGATCTTCAACTGTCGTGAGGTGTAGGCTATCACATTATCATTTTTCATGAGTACACAACCCAACCCTTTCTTTGAAACATCATTTTATATCACAAAACTTTCTCCACTTTTCGGTAGTGTGAGTACAGGTGCAGTGACCAGCCTTCTCTTTATCTCCTTGAAGATTCCCTCACATTCTTCCTTCGTTACATACTTTACCCCTTTCCTTGTTAACTTAGTTAGCGGGCTTGATAATCGTGAGAATTTTCTCACAAAACGTTGGTAGTAGCCAACTAATCCAAGAAAACTACGGATTTTTGTGACACTAGAGGGCCTAGGCCATTCCTCAATTGGCTTTGTCTTTGAAGGATCCACAAAAATTCCCTCACTTGTGATCACATGTCCCAAGAACGTGACTTGATTCATCCAAAAGTCACACTTTCTAAACTTGGAGTACAACTTCTCCTTTCTCAATTTCGCCAACCCAAGTATTAGATGTTCTTCATGTTCCTCCTTACTCTTGGAGTAGATGAGAATATCATCGATAAACACTACAACAAATTTGTCAAGGTAATGTCTAAAGACTCTATTCATCAAATCCATGAAGATTTCAGGGGCATTAGTAAGTCCGAAGGGCATCACCAAAAACTCATAGTGCCCATACCTTGTACGGAAGGCAGTCTTCTGAATATCTTCCTTCTTCAACTTTACTTGATGATATCCAGAATGAAGATCCACCTTTGAGAAGTATTGAGCTCCTTTTAACTGGTCGAACAAGTCATCAATCCTTGGGAATGGATACTTGTTCTTTATGGTGATCTTGTTGAGTTCCCGATAATCGATACATAGTCTCATGGTTCCATCCTTCTTCTTTACAAAGAGCACTGGCGCACCCCAAGGTGATGCACGAGAGCATATGAACCCTTTGTCCAGATACTCTTGGAGCTGCTTCTTTAACTCCTCCAGTTCGATAGGAGCCATCCTATAGGGGCACTTCGAGATAGGAGTAGCTCTGGGTATGAGTTCAATTGAAAACTCTACCTCACGATCCGAGGGAATTCCGGGCAACTCTTCGGGAAATACATCACTGTATTCCCTCACGATGGGCATTTCCTCAAGGTTGGCACTTTCCTTCGACTCAACCATTTGGGCGAGGTATGCTTCTTCCTAGGGAATCAACACCCACGCCATTGAAGGATTTTTCAAAGGATATTCATGATCTTCCTTGCATTTGTAGAGGAGCATGGGATGGTTCAGAATATGAAAATATATTTCCTTTTCCAGAAAGTTGATATGTGCTCTATATAACGAGAGCCAATCCATTCCCATTATAGCGTCGAATTCCACCAAGGTAAGTATTATGAGATTTTCTGGAATAATCTTCCCACATACGTCAATAGGAGAAGAGTCAAACACATGGGTTGCAATGATTGCACCACTTTGTGTTTTTACATATATCTCTACTTCAAGGTTTCGGGGCTTCGATTCTATAGTTCTAGCAAACTTTCAAGATATAAAGGAATGTGTAGAACCAGAATCAAACAAGACTTTTTCCATTCTTGAGTGAATAAGAAGTGTACCTTGTATGACTTCATTATCATGCTCTACCTCCGCAGTAATGATGGCATAAGCCTTCCCTTGTTCCTTTGGATTTGGTGGCTGCTGATGCTGATTACCCTCGAGGGCTCAAGGTTTAGTGCACTAGTTTGAATAGTGCCCTAGCTCCCTACAGTTGTAGCATTGAACCACGAGTGGTTCTCTCCTTTCATCGGCTACATTCTCCTTCCTTTTCATGTCTTTTCGACACTCTTGAGCATGGTGTCCTTCTTTCCCACACTTGAAGCATTTCCCCTTCCCTTTGAGGCAGTTCCCATGGTGCAACTTCCCAAATTTTTGGCATGTGGGTCATTGTGTTTTCTTCCCACCTTTATCACTAGATCAACCATCTTGAAACTCCATCTTTCTTTTCTTATCACCATAGCCATGGGACCATTCTCCAAACTCCATCTCCAATTTTAAAACACACCGAACAACTTCTTCATAACTCCCAAAGTCTTGAATTTCAAGAGCCTTTCGAAGATGTGGTTTTAATCCACTAAAAAATCTATCAAATTTTCTATCATTGTTGATAACAAAAATTGAAGCATACCTTTCGAGCCTTGTGAAATTTGCTTCATAGGTTGTGACAGATTATCCTTATTTTTTCTTGAGCTCTATGAATTCTCTCTCCATCTTCGTGCGAAGAGTTCATGGGAATTACTTATTAAGAAACATTATCTTAAAGTCTTCTCATTCCATATCTTCAATTTCCTCCCTTGGTTTGGTGTTCTTAATAAAATCCCACCATTGATCAGCTTCTCCATCTAGACGATAAATGGATAGAGTCACCTTCTCCATCTCGGAACAGTGAAGAACAAAAAATGTCTTCTCCATGGAGTTGACCCACTGTTCCACAACTAGTGGATCAGAAGATCCACAAAACATCGATGGTCGTTGCCGCATAAAACATTAGATAGCTAGTTGCTCCCTCTTTGGTGAAGGAGGATGTTCCCCATTATTATGGTTAGTATTCATAACCCGAGATAATTGGGTAAGAATCCCCATGAAGTTTTGAACTCCACCTCCAAAATCATTGGGGATATCGTTCGGGCAATCATTGCATTGGCCCTCGCAAGAGTTGTTGGCCTGATTTCTCCTGGTTCCCACCATTTTCTAAAATATAAAATGTTAGAAGAAAACATAAGTAAACAAGTCATGAATAACTTATCCATTTAGAAAATTATACCAAAAACATAACATATGGGGTCCCTAGGTAAATGTTCTTGTGTACATATTTGTACTTATTCTCATGATAGAGGTTTTCTCTAGGGCTTACTAATCCTAATTCCCAAATTAATTAAACCTTTCCTCTGATACCAACTATAGTGAACCGACCTTTTTTTCATTACTATTACATCATTTCAAATATAAATAACATAATAGTATTACATATAGAGGTTCCAAAGGTTTAGTGTCTTGGGCAAACTAGGACCACACATAACAAATACAACATCAACCATAAACATTTATTTAATTTCTTCTTCACTAGCTTCTAAGTGGCACTTGTCCTCTCATTAGTACATGTAGCCACCTGAGGATATACATAAAAAGGGGTGAGCTAAAATCCTAGTAAGAGGATATGTAAGAACAATATATCATGGGGTGATCATAATCATAATATAGGCAAAAGATCATGAACATGAGAGGAGCATAAATCAAAGACTTGAAATGCGGTAATGCATAAAAATAAAACATCATGTCATAGTGGTTAACTACCACACATATTTGTGAACCAAGCTAGAATCTTTTTCACACATCATTTCACATATACTCATGAGATTAATCACTTTACCCAATGCATTGGAGCGCTATATAATTCCGGGCACACTCGTCACATTTAAACATTCATATTGTGCTATATAATTTCGGGCGCACCTGTCACATCATAACATTATCATTATCATGCTTTCCACATAGAACACATATAAAACATGTACATAAATAACCCATGGAATGTAATGGGTTTCATATCATAATAACATATTCATAAGCTTTGGGTTCCCAAAAGAAAGAGGGAATAACATACTTGATACAAGAACCATCAACCTTGAATGAGAGGTAAAAGGTGAGTTCTTGAAAGAAGATTTCTTTTGGAAAAAATTTTTATGGACATAAAAACCAGTGACATACATGTATATCCCATAAAATAAACTTCAATGATGAACAAATGATCTTTGAGGAGTAACCATATCAAAAATGGAGTGAAAGAGGGAGAACCCGAAGGAAGAAAATTGGGTTCGAGATTTCCCCTTACCTTGTACTCGAATGCCTCCTTCTCTTTAATGTCCTATATAATGACATTATATTCATTAATTAGAAATTCCAAAACCTTTTATACATTAATAGGGTTCATTCTGGTTTCATTATTTCATATTATGTTCCATTGGATGACTTATAGAGTTTAAAAACATTGATCGGTGATGTTCGTTTTTATGGTTTTCTTGAGGGGTCCACTTGTATTCTTAAATTGGTGTTTGGGTAGAATATGGGTAAACATCCAGAACTGATATTAAATTTTATTAATGATAATACATAATATTTAATGATTTTATAATGAATTATATTATATCCATGTGTACGAATCATTAGATAAGAATTTAATTATGGTTATTTGGGTTAATTTGAGCGGTTTTTGGATCACAACGAACTTGTTTTAACTTTTAACTTAGTAATTTGGCCATAGGTTATTTCCAGAACTTAAAATGGAAAATAATACATATAAAATATTCTGGTTCAACCATAAAAATGGTTTCATGACCAGATCTGAAGGTAGAAATGGAAAAAAGAGAGCATGTCGTTTTTGAAGGTGATAAATTAACACCTCATGAATAACGTTCTCTTAAATAAAATAAAAGGAAGAGGGAAAGGGGGTGGGGTGATATAATATCCCATTAGAATAATAAAGATACAGTGTATGTATAATACTAGAGTTACAAAACAATTTGGATGAGTATAGGTTGGGATAGATCAAGAAAGGAACTTGAACTTGAAAGGAAATTAAAGGAGAAGAGGGATAGAAATTACCTCTAGAATCTTCCTCTTGAGATCCTCCTTAAGGAAGATAGGCTTGGTCTTTTGATGAGACCAGAAGCTTTTGGACGTGGGATAGGGACTAGGTAAGGTGTTTGGGCAGAGTTTAGAGAAGGCTTGAAGCTTTAGAGGTGTGAGGGAAAGAGGGAGTGAAGGGTGGCTTTTATAGTGGAGGGGAGAGGGGTTTCCTTAATATAAAATTGATTAGTTTATTAATTTCACATAAGACAAGGAATAGTGAGTCTTGAATGACCAATAATAGTAATTTTATAATGTAATCCCGAACCAAGTGTGCTTACATCATCAGAACATCATCGGTGACTCAATTAATACATTATTTAGCATTTATTGTGAATTATCAGATTCCACTATTCATCAAAAATTCAAGTATCTCAGAAAATTCCCAAAAATTTACCCCAACCATTTTTCGATGTGTAGAATCCAAAAATGAAGTCCATTTTTCAAAAATAATTTTCTAAATATTATTAATTTAATATTTAATTAAAATCATAATTTACTTAAAAAAAAGTTTTTAAGATTAAAACTGATTTTATAGTTCTTTCAAAAATTCCGTAGGGTCATTTAAAATTATCTAAAAAATATTAGACATTGATTTAATAATTTATGAATACATTCCAGGGAAATAAATATTCTTTTAAATTAATTAATTAATTATAATTATTTATTTATAACTTATAAAATACCAATAACGTTTACTAAGGTCAAATTGTCACTTTCTAAGATGTCTAAATTTTATTTTATTATTCATAGGTAAAGTTACTCTTATTTACTATTCATAAGGGTCATATTACTATTCATAAGGGTAGGTTACTATTCATAAGGGTAGGTTACTATTCATAAGGGTAGGTTACTATTCACCAAAAATTATTTTTGTTTCATTAGACTCCAAAAACCATCTTGAACACAACCGTGTATGTCGGATTTTCAAAATTCCAAACATAGGGGTGAGAAAATTATGTTTAAAGGTCACTTATCACTTAGTAGTTCATTATTTTGTGTTTTTATGACATAAATATAAGATGGAAATTTTCCATTGAAAAACTTTGGGTCGTTACACTAAATTCACCAATTGTTTATTTTATGTGGTTTATATAATACCCATGAATTTATTTTATGATTATTCTCATGAAAATTATATTTATATACATACCCATATAATGTTACCTCTTTTATGAGGTTTTTATATGAAACTTTCTAATTTGGAAAGGGTTTTTTGTTAACAAACTCATTTTTTATCTAGAATGTTTATGATTAATATTTTTATGGTGAACTTTTATGATCTACCTATAAAAAATGAATTTTATTCTCCTATTATTATTTATTGATAATACATTTTTTCCTTTCATTTTACTCTCTTCAAGTACTCATGATACCAAAAGAATGTTCTTAAGGAAAGTTGACTTTATTTATCTATTTGATTGAAAATAATTTATCTTCTATGTCTATATTTTCTAAAAATTGTTTGTTAAGATTGTTATTACTATTCTATATTATTTTTTAAGTTATTTTTACTCTTATTTTTTACATTTTCAAAATGTTTTAAAAGTAATCGTCTTGTCGTTTTCCGAATGATGTACTTTTGACTTTTTAATGACAATGTGAAGTGGATAATTTTTTTAAAATATATGACATGAACAAAATTTCACACCTCTATGAATGATCAATTATTTGAATCCTTCATTACAAGTTTCAAAGGTTATTTTGAAATAAATTTTTTTCATTAATATTTGGGAAGTTTTTAGATTTTAAATATGTGATTTCAATGTGAAGAAGGTATTTTCCTCAAGAAATGTTCCAAGTGATCTTTTAAATACATTTTTTATATATGAAGATATCCTTTTATGTTATTGAAAATTTTACTAGGGATATGATTGAATGATACCATTATTATTCTTTCTCTATATGATTTATGATTATGATGAAAATATTTTTATGAAATTTATTTCTCTTCTATTGGTTATGCTATGATGAAATGTTAATGAAACGAGTTTCCATTTCATGGTTTATGATATTATTAATGTTTTATGATCATTTGAAAAACATATATATGGTTTTTATTATGTGATGGATGGGATTGGAATTACATAACCCTCCACTAAATTGGGTAAATATGGAGATCTCATGGGATAAACATGATTGTAATGAGGAGTGAACCCATTTTAGCAAGGGACTCTATCCATTATGATAGTGTTAAGAGTGAACATTAACTACTAAAATGGTTTGGGGAGTGAAAAAAATCAACTATTATTGTCTTATTAATAAGCCTTCAATACCAAGGAAATGATTTTCTATACTTATGTGTATTCCAAAAACATAAATCTTATTCCAATGTTATACTCTCATGACACATGTTTTTTTATTCCTTTGTGATTCATGACTTATGAACTACAAATTTATATTCCATGAATCAAAATTTTTATCTATGATATACAAGGTATGGTTTTCAAATGTTATGATCATGTTATCATACCCTTATTTTCATTTCATGTTTAAGTGATCATTGATATCTCCCTTGTTTTCCCTTACTAAGCATCTATGCTCACAATTTCATATGTTTCATTTTTCCTAGGTTATGATGAAAGTTATTATGTATGATATGTTTAAGAAGGATGATAGTTATTAAAACATTTGTGGGATATGATGTATTTCACTTATGTACCAGTTTTTTATGTATATAATATTCCAAATTAATATGATTATATGATTCTAGAGTGGTTCATTATGTTAAATAATTAATATTTATCTAATATGATGTAAGTTCTATGTATAAAACATACGGGTCAATATATCTTATATGTAATGACCTAGTTATTCTCATTATCTTATGAATATAATGAATAATTACATGGCCTTAAGCAAAATCCCCAAGATGCCAAATGCTGGTAACAAATACCAAAGGTTTTCGAATGAAAGTGGGGGACAATATACCCTTTATGAACTAAAACCATCAACCCGGCAAACCATAACAAAAAACTCACTATATGATGCATAAATAAATGAAAGACAACTCAACCACTTCATTTATATCAAAACCACACTAGAGTGTACTACATAGGAATACAAAGAAACTATCAACATAAATAGTGAAAATAAAACTAATAAACTCAAAGAAGATAACAAGACTCCATGCACCACAAGATCCATGTTCCAATCACAAAACAACCAAAGTATTATGAGGTGGTGCTAAATAAATGTGATACTTTACATTTTCCGAAGAACCAGAAGATAGAATCTACAAAATCACCAATGTCACAATCAAGGGGTGAGTATAAAACATTGTAGGCTTTCCCCAATGACTTCCCTAATCATGACACTAGGATAAAAAAGTTTTAAACATTTATATAAAAGAATTTATATAAAACAATTATGAAAAAACAATTTATAACTAAATATAAATAATTTCCATAAAAAAATTTAAAACTAAGAGTAAACAAGTGATATATCAACCATTTTTATAGCTAGTCACATTTCCATAAAACCACTAAACAAGGCTTTAAAACCATTTCTTAATATCCTTTTAGAGTACACATTCCATGATTCACAACACACCCACACATGCATTCTTCATTCTGATAGTTCCATAATAATGAGTGGTCGCTTTTATAATCACATTGTGTCCCACTAATACATTCTCTCGATCTAGGGTTACACACCTTGTACCCCACTGGTACACGTCACTTATTCAGGGGCACATCGAACATGAACTCACACAACCCCAATGTATGCCAAAACCATTTCAAATAACCATTTCAAACCATTTCCATAAAACCATTTTTTTTAAACCATTTAACATACCAAATAAAATAAACCATTACATTTCAATAAAACCATTCCTTTTGTTTAAAACCTTATTCAAATCCATTTACCACAATTCAAGAAAAAACCCCATTTTAAAATCATTATTTTAAAATCAAGAGTTAAAGAAATTTATTAAAGAACACCAATTTTCCATATTTTCACAAAACATCACTGAAGAGGGTCCAAAAATCATAAATCAACCAATTCCCAATCAAATACACAAAAATAAATCAATTTGAAACCATTTCAATCATTTTTACTAATAGGAGTCGAGTGTGAAGCCACCTACTTCGAAGGTTTTGACGAAACTCAAAATAGATGAAGAACGCTCACAAAACCGGGTAAAAATTCCATGAAACTACCTTAGATATCTTATATTATCAACAATGAGACCAAATATAAACATATTTGGAATATAAAATCTTATATCTACCCATAAAGTGAATAGATATGAGAAACTAAGAGGATAGGAGAAGTAGATCTAAATAGATCTAAGAAAGTGCGACAAGAACAAATAAGAATGATGACATACCTCAAGAATTAGGCTCTTAAATGCCAAATAAAGGCTCCAGATTGATTCTATAACACTTGTTAGAGATTATAAATAATTCAAGAGAGATTAATATTTAATTAGGTCCACATAAGAGTAAAAATATAGCCGAAATAGTTAAAAATGTGTGAGATCCACTTTTTCAGATCTCACTTTAACCCTGTATATGGTTTAGTCTGAAGGTTAGAAAAACCATGTGCTAACCTTGTGTTACATACTACCTAGGAATAACATCACATGAAATCCTTAAATAGTCTCCATAACCATTCACACATAATGATGAATTTATTGTTCAACATCTTCCAAAGTGTACAGTTTCTCCTAGGATTTCCACACGGTTTTGACAAACTGTGCACAACCAATGTACTTCCCCTTTATCCCCAAAACTCCTTGAAATTTCCCTAGATACTCCCAAAATCCACCCTTATAATTTATATTCATAAAAAACAATGTTAGGGTTGCATAATAGTAAGTGAGTGTATTAAATTCTCCCAACCATTGGTCTTTTTGTCCTCAGAAAGTAGAAAACCACTGATGCTCTGAAAGAGCTCCGACCATTTCTGTTTCATCTACTTCTTTTGTTCCCAAGTATCTTTCTAAATCTGACCATGTTTCTATAAAAACGCATTAAACTGATGATTTTTCCATGAAATACTTTATCATGCCTATCCAAAATCTATACAGGGATATGTACCAATGAATCATCCAACTCTAAGTCAATGTGATCTCATCTGATCACATGGTCAGGATCAGGCTGATACATTTTCAACTAAGATACATAGAACACATTATGAACTAAATTGAACTATGGTGGTAATAACAAATGATATACCACCTCTCCAACCTATTAAAGTATATCAAAATGGCTAATGTATTGAGGAGATAACTTTCCATGCTTCACAAAATGATCATGTCCAAGCGTTGGAGAGATCCGAAAGAACACATGATCACTCACCACGAATGACAACAGTCTTCGATGATGATCTACATACGATTTATGAAAACATTAATTCATATCCATTCTCCTTATGTTCAATGAAATATTCTATGTCATTTCTTGGACATGTATCGACCTAATTAATGAATTTTCACCTATTTGCACCCAAAAAAGTGGAGAACGAAAAGGATTCCCATAAATTACTTCAAAAGGAGCCATATATATCGAGGCATGATACATATTATTATACAAGAACTCCACTAATGGAACTTTATCTTATCATGAGCCACCAAAATACATTACACAATCCTGTATCATGTCTTCCAACTTCAGTATCATTCATTCAGACTGGACATCTGCCTAAGGATAATACATTGTACTCATAGACAATTGAGCACCAAGGGATTTATGTAAGGTTTTAAAATAATGAGATGTGAACCTCAGATCACTATCTGATATTATCAAAACTGATATTCCATGTCTCTTAACCACATCATAGATATATATATTTGTACAGATCCACCATTGTATGAGTTTCAAAAATAGGGATGAAATAATCTTACTTTGTGAGTTGATCCACTATCACCCATATGGAATTGTTCTTTAGAACTATTCTTGGGAGACCTATAAAAAAATCTATAACTATTTTCTCCCATTTCCACACTGGTATTGGTAAGGGCTACAACATACCTGCTGGTCATTGATGTTCTGCCTTAACATGATGATGAGTTAAGTAGCTTGAAACAAACTCAACCACTTTCCATTTCATACCAATCCACCAAAACTGTGCCTACAACACCTTATACATATTTTGTATTCCTAGATGTACATCCCATCTCACGTGGTGGTAAGAACGATGAATTTGTTCATAAAAATACTTAGGTTCAACCATCTGATCTATGAACCACAAAATTTAATTCCCATCAATTTTCTAGCCCTCAATTGTCTCCTCACCACTGAGTTTTGTAATCATAACCAGGGATTCCACATTAGATGTTTATACATACTTGAACAACATTACCAAATCAAGAATAAATGAAACTAAATAGAAAATGGTAACATTTCCTCGACCTTTACATTCCCCAAGTATGTTGGCTAGTACTAACATCAACTGCCATTCATTTTAAGCTTCTTTCATTAACTGATCATTCAAATTTCTGGTTAATGAATCTTCCACTGAATTCTATTTTCTTGGTGTACACATCAAGTCAAAGTCAAACATATTAAGATAATCCATCCTTATCATTTACCTCAAATTTAAATCCCATTGTTAGAAAAAAAATCAATCTCTCATGATCTGTGAACACAGTAAATTTCTCACCAAAGAGGTAGTGACGATAGGTCTTCAAAGCATGGATGACAACAGCTAACTATAAATCATGTGTTAGGTAATTCTTCTCATGAACTATTAACTTCCTTGAAATATAAGAAACCACGTGGTCTCCTTTCATGAAAACAAATCCCAACCCATATCCCGAAGCATTAGAATACACCACATACCCCTATCATGATTCCGATAAAATCAAGATAGGTGCTGATGTATGATGGAATTTTAGCTCTTTAAAATACTTCTATCATTAGTCACTCCATTGAATGGGAACATTCTTTTTTGTCAAAGATATCATCGATGAAGGTACTCATGATAAGTAACACCCAAAGCATCGGTAATAACCAATTAGACCAAGAAAACTTCATATCTCAAATACATTCTTTGGTGGTTTCCATGAGATAACAACTTCTATGTTCTCGGGATGTGAAACACCATTTTCATAATTTATATGGCCATGAATGTTTACTTATTGTATACAAAAATTAAACATATATAGTTTTGTATACAACCAGTGATCTCTCAAGATTCCTAACACTATCTCCAAGTGTTTCTCATGCTCAACCATTGTCCTTGAATACACCAATATGTCATCCAAAAACACCAATATGAAAGAATATATATTTTTCTAAAATATCATATTTATAAATTCCATAAAAAATATAGGTGCATTTGTAAGAATTAAATGCATGACTACTTACTCTTAATGGCCATATCTACTTCTGAAAGCTATCTTGGAAATATCCTCCTTTAGAATTCACAATTTTTGATATCCTGATCGCAAGTCAATTTTAGAGAACCATTGATCTTCCCTCAATTGATCAAACATATAATCAATGTGTGGAAGTGGATATTGATTTTTTTATCGTAACTTGGTTAAGCTTACGATATCAACTCACAAACTAAGATTTTCATCTACTTTATTCATGAACAATACTAGTGATGCCCATAGAGACGTACTTGGCCAAATAAAACATTTTCTTTCCAGCTCTTCCAACCACACATTCAATTCCCTTAACTCTATTAGTTCCATCCTATAATATGGAAGGGAAATATGAATGGTCCATAGTAGGAGATCAATCATAAACTCCACTTCCCTTATTGGTGGTAACCCTGAGAAGTTCTTGGGAAAGACATCTATAAATTGATCCAAAATCACCAGAAAAATGATATCCTCAATCCCTTCCATCAATTCCAAGGTCAACACCACCAATTGGTATGAAATATTTCCCACTACTAGTTCTAATAATCCCATTGTGTATTTCCTTACAACCATTTTTCCTTTGAAGAGATGCTCGACGCCATCCTTAGTGGTGAAAATGACCATTCTTCTATAATAGTCTATGTGATCCTTAAACATTTTTGACCAATCCATACCCATGATTACCTCATATACATCCATATCCAATACTGATAAGTCCCATTTCAGATCATCTCCATCAACTATTATACAAAATTCTCTACAAAAAAAGGCTCGACATTCTCTTTAACCGAGAGGATTTTGAAGTTTTATCACAGAAGGAATCATCTTGATTTTTAAACTTATAAAATAAATAGCATGAGAAGAAATGGAGGAATGAAATGCACCAGTATCATAAAATAATTTCATAAGTGTAAAATTCAATAGAATCGTACCACTCAACATAGATTGTCTATCTTGACCATCTACCATCATCTTCCTATCTCCATATAATTGATTTGTTGCTACACTATTCTCCTTGTTAAATTGTTGAGATTTCCCATTCTTAGGATTCATGGTGTTCCTGGAATTACCATGGATTGATATACTCTACTGATGAGATTGATTCTGTTTCCCTCATCTTATCAAAGAATACAATGGTTGTGACACCTAGGAAGTTTCTCGAGCACCTAGACTTAGGGAACTATGAAAATAACACTAAATATTCCCCATCTGATTGTATTTATGAAATGGTCTAGGTTTTTTATACACTCTCAATTTATGTGGTCAAGAGAACCTCATTGGAAACAACCTACTTTTCTCTTGGGTTGTGGAGGATAGTTCACTGATCAAACTATTTGATTCTGATTCCCTCTCCCACCTTTGAAATAGATGTCTCTCCTCCACTTTCTCCCATCATTTGAGTTCCAACCATTTCCCATAGGTATCATAATATTTCCTCCTTCCATAGTTCTTGAGATATCACATTCATCCACTATCACTATGTTCACCATCTCTATAAAATCATTAATATATATCATTGAAATATTCGATCAAATCCTTAAACATAGCTCTGATTCAAAGATGTGTGCCTTCAAGGACACAGTAGAAGTGACTTTGGGTGAAAATTAGAATAAATTAATGAATTTATCCACATACTCTGTGAAAAATACATTTTATTGCTTCAGGCTGAAGAAATCCATTGTTTTCTAGATCTTAAATGTGTAAAGATAGAATTAATTTTTGAACAATTATTCAAAATCATCCCAACTGAGACCATGATCTAGTTTATCCTACACCACTTGTTCCCACCACTGGCGTGCAATATCCTCATGCATATATTTTTCTACTTTGACTTTCATCTCCGTTGGTTTACTAAGGAAATTGAAGATACGATTAATCCTATTCATTCACACCTCTTCTTTTTCTAGTTCAGAATAACCCTAGAAAACTGGAGGATTATTCTTCATGAACTAGATGGAATGATCCACATTTCTTGGATCATACATTTGGTTTCTGTTTCCACAGCCAGAAATTCTTGGAAGATACTCTTAACTAGCTCTTGGTTCACCTGTGGTTCTGGTGTAACCACATTCTCTGTAGCTTCTTCTAGTTGGTTTCTATGATTCCTACTAGATTCCATTTTCTAAAAAAAACTCAATAAGGATCCATATATAGAAACTAAAGGCTTAGAATTTCAAATTGTATCACATCAACTATCAAAAGATTTCTTTCCAAATCATCATATTTCCAACATTAACTATTTTTGACAAATCTATTCTATTTCTTTTGAAAATAAACCCATTTACAGAATTTAACAACCATGCCCTTTTCAAAATATTTTATTTGAAAACAATTTCAAAATTTTTCTAAAATAAACTCAATGTATCACATCATATATCATTTTACCAAAATGAAATATGCCATCCTAGTGGGAAGTCATTCCTATAATGCATGTTGTGCTTGTCTCATTGGATAAACCCATGACAATGAGATTCCAATATCCTATAAGTGTCTCCAAAATACTTATGTACCCAACTTGCTGGTAACATGAAGTTCATCATAAAAAGGTTAGCTAAGTCTTTTTATTCTCTACATTTCAATGCCTGAAAATCCTAGTCCCTTATAATATCACAACCCATGGAATAGATATGAATAAATTTTAGCTCAAAGAACAAGAAAATTGATGACTACTTGTTCCATAAGGAAAGGAATAAGCTGATACAAATTATGTCAAACAAGCTTTTGGATCGAACAAACTGATACCATTTGTAATGACCCACTAATTATCATTAGCTTGAGAATACAATTAATCATTTCATGGATTTAATCTACATCCCTATGTTGCCAAAGGATAGCAATAAATGTCAAAGGGTTTCAAATATAAGTGGGGGACGATTTACCCTATACAAACTAAAACCATTAACCATGAAAACCATAAACAAACAACTCACTATATGATGCATGAATAAATGAAAGACAACTCGACCAATTCATTTACATACAAACCACACTAGAGTGTACTAAAATGGAAGACAAAGAAACTATCAAAGTAGAAATCAGAAATAAAAACTAATAAACTCAAATAGGACTACAAGACTCTATGTTCTACAAGCTCCCTGATTGAATCACCAAAAAACACAAGTATCATGAGGTGGTGCTAAATACGTTTGATACTTTACATTTCACATGTTTTGGAAGATAACCTCAACAAAAATACCAAATTTACAAGGCAGGGGTGAGTATAAAACTCAGTAGGATTTCCCCAATGACTTTCTAACTCATGGTACTAGGAAAGAAATGTTAGTGACATTTATATAAAACCATTTATATAAAACAATTCTGCAAATAAGTTTAAAATTATATATAAACAATTTCCAACAAATCATTTAAAACTAAGAGTAAACAAGTGATATCTCAACCAATTTTCTAGGAAGTCAAATTTCTAGAAAATCACCAAAAGAGTATTTAAAACCATTTCTAAATATCCTTTTGGCATACTCATTCCCTAATTCAAAAAACACCCATACATGAATTCTTTATTATGAAAGTTCCATACTCATGAGTGGTCTCTTGTCCAATCACCATGTATCCCACTGGCATATTCCCTTAATCCAGGGTCACTCACCTTGTACCCCACTGGTACACACCCCTTATTTAGGGGCATGTCGAACATGAACTCACACAACCCCAAAGTATGTCAAAACCATTTCATATGACCATTTCAAATGATTTCAATAAAACCAATCTTTTATTGGAAACCATTTAACAAACAAATTCCAATCAATGATTCTATTTAAATAAAACCATTCATTTTATTTAACAACTTAGTCAAATTCATTTACCATAATTCACAAAAAAATCCCATTTTAAAATCTTCATTTTAAAATCAAGAGTCAAATCACTTTATTCAAGAACACCAATTTTCCATATTTCCAATAAACATCACTGAAGAGGGTTGAAAATCATAAAGCAACAAATTCACAATCAAATTCACACAAATTAATAAATTTGAAACCATGAAAACAATTTCTACTAAGAGGAGTCGATATTGAAGCATCCTACATCAAAGGTTTTTGATGGAACTGAAAATGAACAAAAAACGCTCACGAAACCGGGTAATAATTCCATAAAACCACCTTAGATCTCTTATCCTATCAACAAAAAAGATTAAATCTAAACATATTATTCATCTAAAATTATATATCAATACATAACTAGAATATATCAAAGAAACTGAGAGGAGAGGATAAGTATATCTAAGAAAACGTGAGAAGAATGAAGAAGAACGATTACATACCTCAAGAATCGGGCTTCTAGACGCCAAAGGATGTCTCCGAATTGATTTAAAAAATTCTTGGGAGAGGTTATATAGCCTTTAATAGAGAGATTAATTTTGAATTAGGAACAAATAGGATAAAAAAGTAAGTCTCAAGAGTCAAAAATGTGTGACATCTACTTTTTTAGGATCTCACTTTAGCCCTATGCATGGTTTAGTCACATAGTTAGACAAATCATGCACTAATTATGCATTATCTATGGCCTGGGTATACCCTCACACAACCTCCTCACATAGACTCTATAACCTTGGGCACACCGTGCCAAATCTACTGTCCAACATCTGCCAAAGTGCACAGTTTCTCCTTTGATTTCGGCATGGTTTAGACGAATTGTGCACAACCGGTGCGCTTCCCCTTTAGTCTCAAAATTTTCTTGAAAGTTTCCCGGACACTCCCAACCTTTCCCCTTATACTCTATATACATAAAAACACAATTTAAAGGTTATATACTAGAAACCATGGGTACTACATTATACATATACATTATTTTCTCAATGTACCATGCACACTATTTTCATTACCCTAGGTATATGTGTGATGGAAATAAAAAATCATATGGTATTCAACCTGATTTCATTATTTAATTTTGAAATATGTATATGATATAATCTCTTTAAATAATTTATTATTTAAATAATTTTTATTTTTATTTTTATTTTTTAACCAACACTACTAAATAAAATTATTTTATAGGATAATATTTCTCAAGATGCCTTAACTACCTTTAAAATGTCACAACCTAATGATAACATAACTAGAGATAAAAAAATGATTACATTTTCAAACCCAGGACAACAGCTATAATACAGAAGTTTGATACTATCATTGAGAGGGTATACACACCTATTTAGGGTGATTCTTCCTTGAAAAATGTCAAAAAAACATAACTAATATAACAATAGAAACAATATATGTAGTTTATATACATAGGATAAAATAATAAAGTAATTTATACATAATATAACATATATTAGGAAAACAATATTACATACCAATATTAAAAATAAATGATGTTTACAAATCCATTGCCCACTAATGAAAAAATAATAATGACAACTCATAAGAAAATATATCCTCCATTGAATACCCTTGTTCCACTCATGTGGAACTTCTTGACTAAACCCTTTCTAAAAAATATCACCTATAATATGAAATGTGTTGAAAAAACCATAAATATTTAACTAAAAAAATACACATGGGTGGATTGTAATAACAACCATGTAGAATATCCTAACTATTCATCAATTCCAAATCAAAAACAATGTATGTATAATAATCATTTCTGATAAAATCATTGTACATAGTCTAGATATAACTACAAATTACCCACTAGGTTACTAAAATTCATGAATAAATTCATAATGTCCTAATAATAATTCCATAACTAATATCACAATAAAAAATCTCCCATAATGAAACCTCAAAAATGTTCACGTATTTTAAGGACATTTTTTAGTGATTTATATATATATAATTCAATATAATATTGTATAGTTTGGATAGTTTTTGAAGGATTGTATATTGAGAGATGGTAGGGTTTGGGGGGTATTTGAAAAATTTTAGATCTATCACACCATGAAATATTTAGTTATGAAATGATGTGGGTGAAGTAGGGTTTAGCTATAGAAAAATAATATATAATACTAATTGGGAGATGATATTTAAGAATAACTCATCCCACACCCATGATCATAACACCACAATTCACATGATGTAAATAATATATAAGAAATAATCACACAATGAGGGATAGAGTAACCCCATGATATGATTTTAGGCTAAGTGTATATGGGATGAGACTATATGAGAATATTTCATGGAAGATAGTAGTGTCCCTATAATCTAATAATTACTGTTGCGATAGGAAATTCCTTAAGAATCACATAGTGGATATCTCCCCTAATAAATCATGATTTATTTGGACATAGAAAATTGTAATAAGATTCATGATGGTTTCCCAGGATGACACATCATGATATTTGGATTATTTCATGTTTTATTAGATTATGAGAAGTAGTTAAGTTATGATGGTTCCCACCACATTGTGAAATATCTCGTCAAGAAGATTATGTGGAATAATTTCGGTTTGACCTATTACATTAACACTATGATTCCAAAATTCATGCATTGAATGATATGATATATATAAATTGTGATTCCATCAATATCTCAGGAGTATTGATTAATTTTATGTTTTTTACTATATAATTGTTACAATTTTATTTCAATTGAGTTTTACTTCTGACCTTATAATAACTATTTCATGTAAGAAATTTTATTTTCATTACTTTTTTCTTTATTCCATATTACTTTCCCTACTTAATTAATATAATGACTCACCCATGTCTCATGGGACTCTTTTCCACCATTCTTAGTTAAATCTATCATGGGGTGAGGGATCAAGAGTAAAGTGATATACTTGTAAATTCTTTTTAATCTCATTCCAAAAATGTATTTTTTATTATGAATTTCTTTAAAAAATAATTTTATTATATTCTTTCATATGTATTTAGAAAATTTAAATATGGAGGAAGGGACCCCAAAGTGATTTATGGGACTAAGATATTACATATATCAATAATTTTTCACTAGTTCTTAATGATAAAACAAAATTAATCTAGCATAGTATTCTTCTCTAATGAATATTTTTTTATTTAACTAGGTAAAATGAATGATCATGAATATATAAAAATGATTTATGACATTAAAATTACTTTGTAAACAATAAAATTGAATAACTCATGCTTGAGGGAGGTAATACCCTTTTAGATTGTCCATGGAAATTGATCTTGTGCCGCTATTTTAATAAAAATGTTCACCTTAGTATGTCAAGTTTTAAATTTGTTCAATAAAAGTTTATGGTAAATAGTTGTGTTAACAAAAATTTCTTAAAAAATATTAGGGATCACACATATTTCATTATTTGACCTACCTCAGGCTCCATTATTCTATTCTCTAGTAATTATTTACTGATTTAGTAAATATAAATTGCTAAACTCTAAAAGATTGTTAGAGGTAATGAAACTGGTAGGGTACATAGAATTTTTTGAACCATTTTAGGGGAGGTATGGTTAACTAAATAAGATAAACATCTTATTTTATTAACTCATTCCATTATTCACTCATTCTCACATTGGTTTTTATCTTTTTATGTATACAAGGTGTGTTCTTTCAATGTTGGATGATGGGTGGATGTGAAAGACATCGAATACTTGGTCACATTGTGTAGATTCTCAAGATACACATTTTCTAAAACAATATGTTGAGTATTTACTTTTACCATTTCTAAATATCACTATGGGATCACCCTATAACTCAACTACACCTGATATATTTAGTGGCCAATTCACCCATGAGAACCCACAGAATGGATCCCAACAATCGCCTTTGGATTAAACCATTAATGGGTAATGATTTATAAAAAATTGATAGAACTAAAATTATGATTTTTTATCCTCCCATATTGGTGAAAATTTTAAAAATAATGTTGATTATCATCCAAATGATTAATAATATGGGGTTGTTAAGTAGTAAATAAAGTGATGATCTGCATAAAAATCTTCTGAACTTCTCATAAATTTGTGAAATATTATGACACAATGTCATATATTCATATTAAAATCGGTTAATATTATTCCCATTATCACTTTGAGACTGAGATAAGGACTAACTGAAGAGTTATCTATAAATCTCTAATACAACATAGGACTAGTTGTAGAATTATTTTTAGGATAAATAAATTCTACCTGGGAGGAAGTGGAAGTTTTGGTGTAATATCTTTAATATTATTAATTAGATGGAGAGTAAATATTAGAATAAAGGGATAGGTTTAAGGGTAAAAAAGGGAATTATTACCTTATATACTTGATGTTTTCCTTCAAATGGAAAACTTTTAATATGGTCCCTAACCTATAGCTCATTTCGTGGTGATTCTTCAGCCACCTGTGGTCTAATGATGAAGACTCCCAAGGACAGATGATACCTTCATGACGTAATATCTCAAAATGATTGTATCTGGTAAGTTGAGTGATGTTTACCAAGGAGAGGTATACATAAAATGAATGAGACCTCCCTCTTGGTCACCCAAATATAATCATTAAAAATGAATTTTAACAATTTCAATTTTTAGTGGTTCATACTCAGTCATAATAACTATAAACACCAAAGATAACACTTTATGATCGATATTGTGAGATGTTCAGAGGTTTTCACTCATATATAGGGTATTATACTAGTTCATAAGAAAAAAATTATACTTGATTATTACCATGTAAGATACAATCAGGTCCCTCAATAGTACCAAAATACTAAAAATCATGGGAGGCCATCACAGCTACAACCTCAACTAAATACATTGTCGAATAAACAAAAAAGAGGTTATAACTTTAATATACTAAAAGGACCCATCATATAACCACATAAAACATATTTATAAAGGACTTTTCAATAATTTTCAATACCTATACCTCAATATATGAGACCATTTAAAGCATTATTTCCTAGTCCCCAAGCATTTTCCCAACCTCTAAAATAATCTATCAGTGATATGTTGTAAGAATTAATTTTAAAATATTATAAGAAAATTAATAACAATCATCCCTTATAAATCAAAAAGACTCTATTGGAAACCTCGAGCTTCATGTGGGGAGGATAACATAAGGTATATTAGAGGGGGAAACAAGTACACTACCAGGTGACACATATATGAACTAAATGGAGTAGGGAAAGGGCGTGCGACAATGAAGTGGGAAAGAACTAGAATGAATAAAGAAACATCAATATAAGAAGGATTTGGGGAAGAATCAATAAGAAAATTATACTGTTGATAATAACAAGTACACCCATGGATATAAGATTATGGGTGAGAATAAATATGAGAAGATATGAATATTTAAACAATAGGTTCAATAGGAATTAAATACAAAAGAGTAAAAGGTGTAGAAACTGTACTAACCACATGTACAATTACTTGATATGATGAGGAAATGAAGAGTGGAAATCATTAAAAAAAATTAGACATTTTTAAACAATTTTATATCAAAAATTTCTTTGATGATTCTATTTTATAGAAACATTTATATTCTAATGTTTTAAAGAATATTCTATTAAATCTAAAAAATAAAAATTATCTATGAGTTATTTCTCTAAATGAGGAATATTTTGTAGTCATTCATGGTAATACTCCACCAATTATGAGTGAACTATATATATTTTATATAGTTACCCATAGATTTTATACATAAATATTACATATTATTATATAAATATTCAAGATATAACATTTTTATCCATTGAAGAATCTTATATGTTTAGTGTCTTTGGTAACTTGGATGCACACAAAACTTTTTCAAAAGATATCTACATCATCTCTCAACAAGTTATTCATAACTAAAACTATTCTTAGAAATATAATACATAAAACATTTCATATTAAATATCATAATAATTTGTTATCACATAAATATTAGTATTTCATAAGACACCAATTATAAATGAATCAAAGTATATGAGACATGAGAGGATAAAAATGGAATAATACATAAGTTTGTGGCATGGACATAAGTATATAAAATAATTTCCTTAGTCAAGGATTATTACAAATACTATTTTAATGGATTTGGTTAACATCCCATTCTATCATATCTGTAGTCAAGGTTCACTACCAAGACTATCATAAGGGACAAAGTAACTTAAGGAATTGGGTTGACTCTCCATTATAGTCCTTATTATCTCATGAGATATCCACCTTTACCCTATTAATTATAGGGATATATAATTTTATGCCCACCCATCCCATAATCATAATCATTTCAATTGTGCTCCACAAGATCAGAAATCATTCATCATATGTCATAACTTGTGGAAATAAAACATGTTCCATAAATATTTCAACATTTCATAATAACATAACCCATAAAAAATAAATGGATTTCACAAACATCTCATCATCATAATCATAAACCATCTAGTAAAATAATTAGTATGGTATACATGGACCATATCCGTAGTAAATATTATGTTACATCAAAGGATATTTTCATCAATTAAAATTTTGTTAAAATATCACTTGTAATATTATTAAGGAAAAGACCATTTTAATTTTTTAATAACTTATTTAGAATGTAAAAAATTAAAAAATATTATGAAAAAAAATTTCATTTAAAATAACCATGGAATTATGTAAATTAATCTAAAATCATTGATTGGTCATCACATCAATTTTTTTTCATGTTGTGTAGGTTAAAACAAAGATTCCATTTATATTTTCAATAAGAAAACAAAAGCACCTCATTCAGAAAATGAAAAAAATATTAACTTTAAGCTATTTTTAAATATTAAATAATTATTTAAATTAAATTAAACAATCAAATAATAATATTAGAAACATTATTGGTTTTTTTAGAAATCATAAATACAGAAGAAAAATTATTTTTGACCAAAGAGTAAAACATAGTCAGTTTTGCTTACAAAAATTCTTTCAGTATCCTCAGAACATGAAGTGAGGATAATTAAAGGAATAAATTTTATATTTATAAATAAAAATAGGGTAATAAATTAAATGATATTATTAAGAGTTTTATCATGATATTTCATCATCAGAAACTTAATAAAAAAAATCCCAATTAACAATGAGGTTGTAACTTAAAGCCCTTACTATGTTGGTATATTTTGAATTATAACCCCCATGAAATAAATAAATTAAATGAAAATTTAAATAATATGAATATAATGGGATTCATGATATATCATATCAAATGAGATTTAAATAAACCACATGAATGAATCATGTGGTGAATATGGAATATGTCTTATAGAAACAAAAGCGAGATGATAAATAATTACCTCAAGTTCTAATTGTTTCAAAAGTAATCTTACCACCTATATAATAAATTTAAATTTATTATAATTATATAATATAATAATTTACATACTTATTAAATCATATAATATCCACTTATAAAATTTTAATACCCATTTATTAATAATGCCTTATTAAAATCATTATTTCTGGGTGTTAACTACTTTGTTCTCATGGGAATTTTAGTTTGGTAGTTATAGACATTATAATTTGATAATGGTTCCACAATATATTTAATTTTAATTATTATATATGTTATATTTATTTATATATATATATATATATATATTCATACATATAAGGTATATATAGAAAAATTATTTATATATTTTATGGAGACAGTGGGTTGTACGTACAGCTGAATGATTTTATCACATTTTAAAGGATGAAAAAAATAAAGGTAAATCATAATTAAACTTTATATAATATTTATTATATCATATATAACTATATAATATATATTCATTAAATCAAACATTATTACCATCCATGTAAATTGGAATAAAAAAATGCGTCATATCGCTTCGTGGAGGCGGTAGTCCACACGTACACACATAAGATGTAATCATTTTCCAATTGATTAGAAGGTAAGTTTTATATAATATTATAATTAAAAAAAGAATAATTATTTAATAAATATCATTTATAATCTTTAATAACATCATAATAACCATTCATTAAATATAGTGATGTAAAATGAATTTTATCGCTATGTGGAGGCGGTAGTCCACACATACGCATGATAGATACCTTCACTTACCATTTTATGGAATAAAGGGTGGGTATTGGTGGTTAAATAATCATAAGAAATTTTTATTATATTTAGGATACTTAATTTATTATTTTTATTTTAATACCATATATTTAGTAGAGGTATACGAAAAGATAAATTGAAAGAGGTTGAGTAAGACGATTACCTATACTTTGGTATGCCTCTTTTAGATACTTTTTTAAGGACCCATGGAATGGTTTTTTAAGAAAACTATAAATTGTAATTCATATATATATAAGTTTATAAGAGAATTTGGTAGGGTATAGTAGTAATATATTGCTCAAATTGGCATAACGAGCAGAAAGGAGGGTGTCCATTTATAAGTGAGACAGAGGACACACTTGGAATTTATCAAAAGAAAAAATTATAATAAAATCATACCCTTTCCAAATGATTCCAATTGTCCAGATATTAAAATTTAGGATATAATAAGGTTTAAATATCTCCATAAAATATTATTAATACAATTTTAATAAAAAAAACCGCCTCTCTCTGGGTTTAACACCTAGTAAACAAATTTTAACCTTAACCATTGTAACAAAGTGTTATCATTTTTACTATACATCATGACACAAAATTAAGTTGAACTTATTAAATAATTTTAATTATTATGATTAAAAATATTTAATTAATTTTTAAAAATTAAATTCATAGTATTGATATAATTTAATTGAAAAATAAACATTCAAAACATGATGAAAATTGGTTTCCAAATATTTTTTCTTAAGTATAAAATGTTTTTATATCAAAATTCAACATAAAATTGATTCTAATGACATGAATTATATTATCACTAATATAATTGAACTAATTATTTTTTAAATAATTTTTAAACAAAAATTTATTTTTATGTTATTGAAATGAAAATTCATTTTTCAATAAAAATTACTATTTTCACTATTCATCTAAAAAATAATATTTTCAGAAAATTATTAAAAATTAAATTTAAGATAATTTTGAAATGATGATTTCAAAAATTAATTTAATTTTTTAAAATAAATTTTCATAAAATTTATACATCTTATTTTATTATAAATGTCTAAAACACAATGAA
Source organism: Viscum album (assembly GCA_963277665.1). NCBI lineage: Eukaryota > Viridiplantae > Streptophyta > Magnoliopsida > Santalales > Viscaceae > Viscum > Viscum album. The sequence continues at coordinate 1,846,231,500 of OY728143.1, read as the reverse complement.
AAATAGTTTAAAAATGAATTTTTAAGCATAAAAATTAACTTATATCAAGATCAAGAACATTGCTAATTACAATAGAATAAATTATATTATTATAAATAAAATGGAGAATATGTAAATTTATGACCAAATTAATAATATAATTATAATTTTAAATTACTTTATTGAAAATAAATTAGAGTATTTTCTTGAAAAATTATATTTTTCACTATTCAATGAAAAAAATCATTTCTAAAAAATACAAATAATTCACCCTAAGTTAATTTTGATATAATTATTACAAAAATTAATTTATTTTTATAAATTATATTTTTTAAAAGTGATATAAACTAATGTTAATTTCGTTACACAAAATGCAATAAGAATCTCTTTTGAAGAAAATGAATTTTTGAAGCATAAAATGACTTCATTTAAAATTAAGTACTTATTTCATAATAATTAATAAATTTATATATATTGAGAAGGGTAATTATAAAATTATTTTGTAATGTTGTTATTGATATTCATTCCCACTAATTAAACCGCATGGTCACATTTAAATAATAATGTTTTTTATAACATGTCTTAATTCTCTTTAAGCTCGGTGTTGCGTGTTAAACAAGTTATTGAGCTTATTATTATTTTAAAATAATTTTTTTGAGGTGTTAAATTTTCATTAAATTAAATAAATTATTCCATTTTAATTTTATCTCAACTTTAGAAGGTTTAATATTTCAAAATACTTTCATTGAAAACTCATATGATATAGAGGGATAAATAATGATCCTTTAAAAAGGAAAGTGAGAAACATAAAGGTCATCTAAAATATCACATATTTTGAGTTTCTAGATAAGGATACAATTGGTGGTAAATTAATATATAGAAATGTAGAAGAAAACAATCATATAGAACATGGTAATGAGAAAGTTAATGATCAGAAAACCATAAATTAGTGAGGGGTGAAAAGAACATCGATTCTTTAAAAATGAAAGAAAATGGATAACATTTTTATTTCAATATCATTTTACTAAAGATGATATATTATTTTACTATCAAGATTTAGAACACTAGAAAATGTTGTTACTTGATTTATTTCAATTTTCAAATCAGAATTTCATCCTTTTTTTGTTCTTCAATCAATTTTCACTTCATATATTCTTCTATTAAATGAATATTCAAGATGCATTTTTCATGTCTGAAGAACAAAAATTAACTTTTAACAGATCATAAGATCTATATGAATGAAAATTCATTATTTTTTTCTTGAAATATTTACTTAAGACAAAATTGATAGCACATGTTATCTAATATAGATAAATTTAATACATTATTAACTAAAACATTAATAATAACACCCAAACCTCAATATAATCCTTTCCCAAAATTTCCATCCTTAAGAATCCTCCAAAATATGTTTGAAAAAAATTCAAAACCCAAAAAATATTAAATTTTTGATCATATGTTTTTTTAATATCACTTTAACATTTATCCCCATCCAACAAAAAATATCTCATGATATTAGATAAAAAAACATGTGACTACCTTGATTATATATTCTCTGAAAATATTGTAATTACATGAATCACCATAAGACCTCAATGAAAACATATATGATTCCAAAAATTAACTACCTACTTATTCCTTAAATAATATCATATATTATTTAATATATTCCATATGTCAATAATGAAATAAACTTCATCAAAGATAACATAAACAAATTTTTCATAAAATTACTAATTTGTTCCAAGGCCACCAACACTATCCCATTTAATTTATCAATATAAATCATTTCTTTATTTAAACTAAACATTATTATCTCAACATTAAGAACACATTAATAGTTATCTTTCACTCAATCAATTATTTTCCATAAAATATCACCTTACCATTATACCAGTTTTCTAGGTTTTACTTACTATTAAATGTATTATTGAAAATCATTAATGAAAAAATTTTATAGAATAATAATTATATGTTTATTGATTATTATAATTAGAACATTATTGATAAAATAATTATATTATAAAATATATATAATTCTAATATAGAAACACATCAATACTTTCTCTTCAATGATTTAAATTTAATTAATCCTTCCTTAGTCTAGGGTATAACCCTTAGATTAGGGAATTGACTCAAATAATGTCCATATTTCCCATATATTATACATTTAACTATCAATGGTACCTTATGATAAAATTTATATCCCTCTATTAAAATTTTCATTTTTTATCAGTAATTACTTGCTCTATTACCTTCTTTTCCACACATAAAACTTGTTCTTGTTATTTTAATTCAATTCCATGAGGTATTTTCCCCACATACTATATATTAATAATTTTGAATATTCTTCCTTAAAATGTATTCAAAAAACTCTATTTTTCTCTAAGTAGGTGTCTCAGGAAATTCACCCATGTTGATATTGTTAATTATATAATGATATTTATAATTAGGAATAACTATGAGGTTTTACATTCAAGATCTCATTTTATATGGTTTATCATGGGGACAATCATTCATTTGTCTATCTCATTCAGTTTTAACACAATTCCTTTTGTTCCAACAATTGATAAAAACCAAAAAGCAAACTAGGAGCAATAATAATCATAGTGGAAAACCTCATAATCATTAAAAATCATTTAAAGGATGTCTAAATAAAGACAGATTATTTTCAATGTATAACACCATAAGTTTATCCTTGGTTATTCATGGCCATCATCTATTCAAATCCTTCATAAGGGTTCATAAATGAAATCTGAATTAACAAAAAAATTACCCCAAGAGTGTCAAAACTGGTGTGTAATAAGTTCACACTCACCGTGAACCAAAATAATGGTCGATATAGACTTGAAAAACTCTTTATGGGGTTTCTACCAATATATGTATCTTTTCTAAAACAATATACACTTGTAGTTTCCCGATGAGGATGTTTTTCTAGGAAAACTACACTCTGTTTCTTTATCATAACATAGGACATTATCATATTCATAATATTATCCTAAGGGTATCGCTAAATTTTTCTCATCCATGTTTCCAAAGATAATTAAACATTACTCTTGTACCAACTATAGTGACCCATAATTTCCAAACATATATTACATCTTATTAAATGAATATTCAATACGGAAAATTTTGATCCACACCAGAATCATATAGTTTTAGTGTCTTTTAAAACTTGGTTACATAAAACATATTTTCATAAGATATATACACCATATTCCACTATATTATTCATAAGTAGAACCCCTCTAAAACATATCACATGTAAAAACTTTCTTCACATCATTGGGAAAGGAAGCATAAAAATAGGGCGAGATTAGATGCTCAATATGGGTAAATAAGGGAGATAACATAGATCGCTTAAAAAACATGAGCATAAGGGTATGAGAAAAAGATATTAAAATTTTAAAACCTTACCATTCATATAAAATATCATAATCTTGATTCATAGAATATATCTTAGCAGTTCATAAGACATGAATCATAAAGGAATCAATGAACATGATACATGATATCTTTACATTTAAATAATACATACGTTTGTGGAATATAAATTAGTATAAATAATATTTTCCTTTTTCATGTTCTTCTTCCAAGACTTCCATAGTGGACTAGGTTCACTCCTCATTCCTTCATATCCATAGTAAAGGTTCACTCCCATGACTATCATAGTGGACAACATCCCTTACTAAATTGGGTTCACTCCCCATTTCAATCCTTATTATATTATGAGATATATATCTTTACAATATTCCTTGAAGGGATATATAATTACATCCATGCCCATAACTCAATCATAATCCATTATTGTTTGTTCCACATAATAATAAATCATTCATCATATGTAATAACCCATGTAAAAGAAATGAGTTTAATAAATATTAAAACATTATATTATATCATAACCCATGGAAAATAAATAGGCTTCATAAACATCTCATCACCATAATCATAAAAAAACAAGACAGAGAATATGAATGGTACCCATGGATAATAAGTTTGTGTCATATAAATTAGTATATAAAATTTTTCATTTGTCAAGTTTTTCTTCCAAGACTACCATAGTGGACTCGGTTCACTCCCCCTACCTTCATATCCATAATAAAGGTTCACTCCCATGTCTATCATAGTGGAAAATGTCCCTTACTGAATTGGGGCCACTACCCATTTCAATCCTTATTATCTTATGAGATATCCATCTTTACCATATGACTTGGAGGGATATATAATTACATCCACACCCATAAATCAATCATAAAACATTAATGTTTTTCGACATGATCATAAATCATTCATCATATATAATAACCCATGGAAAGGAAATGAGTTTCATAAATATTGTAACATTTTATCATAACATAACCCACGTAAAATAAATAAGTTTCATAAAACTCTCATCATCGTAATCATATACAAACCAAAGAAATAATAATAATGGTACCCATGGATCATATCCCTAGTAAAGTTTAAGGAATATCAATGGATGTTATTGTAACATCCCGGTTCCGGGTTCCACTCAACGGGTTCCCCGAACCTGGTTCACCACGTGACCTCAAGTGCATTTACCCAAATGCCAGAGGCTTTCGACTAGCAGCGAGGGCCCAGGTCTGATAGTGGGGAAACTATTCCCTCATTTGTCAAAGTGTAGCGTAACGGAATTAAATAAAACATACAACAATAGAAGAAGCAGTAAACCATACACAACTGAAATAAACAACTACAGTAGATAATACCAACCAATATATAAATAATGGTGCAACATGCCTCAAATTCTAAGAAAGAAGATAGAACATGTTACACAATAGTGCAGTACAGTACAAGTACAAAAAAAAGCAAAATAGAACAAATCATCCGGTAGAATTGTGAGCCAGATCTCGGTCCCATTCTCCCCTACTCCTCAGCAACAATCATGTACCTTTATAAGGACCCATTCCCTTATCTACACCTGCAGAAACATAATCTGTTTGGGCTGAAAAGCATGACCCAAACAGGGTGTGAGAAATATATCTCAGTAGGCACCCACCAAAGGCCCATGCCCAACTGTGTGTAAGTATGAAACAACAGTGTGTAGTATTAAAATGAAATAAACTAAGCAGTACTCAAAAGTAACTAACTTAACAGTATATTTCCATTTAATTATTCTTTTAATCCATTTAATATAAGAAAACACCACAGTGAATTTCTAAGTAAACAGTCGGCGTCCTCAGACAAACAAAATCTCACCCTCAGGTAATCAGAATCCAACCCACAGGTATGCCCTCAGGCGTAACAGAAATTTCCCTTAGGCATACGAAGTGTCTCCCTCAGGCATAGGAGTCAAGACCTCAGGCACGAAAGGTTTCCCTCAGGCGAAATAGTATGTTGCCCTCAGGCTAATACATTGACGCCCTCAGGCTATAGTAAAACACCGCCCTCAGGAATAAGTAACCGAGACATGCCCAAAATTTAAATAAACATTCACAAGAAATTCCTCTCAAGGCAATTCTACAATCATTACTTTAAAGGAATACCCTCGGGTATCCTAACCAAATGGCTCAACAGAGGAATGCACTCCCAGGGTGGTCCAAGATCCAAGCACTAATCCCAAACAACAATTTTACAATTTTATTTAATTACCTATATAGTTATAGGTATCTAAAATAGCCCCGGCCTCAGCCAAACGACACCCCAACATGGGTTCGTGGCACTAAAATACACAAAACACACAACAGTTGGAAAAATAAACACCAATCCACCTACCTTATACGCCCCTGATCAGTATACTTGAACAACATTACACGAATCATCCTAGAACGAGGTAGATATGAGGTGAAAGAAATTTCATTCAACCTTAAATAACTTTACTTGAAGGAATAATTGGAATGAACTAATCAAAAAGAAGGAATCTCTTACCCGTGCGGTTCCAGCGAGATCGTCCGAGGTGGAAACGGATTCCCGACATGCGCTCAGCGGATCTCCAAAGGCTCGGTTTTCCACTCCCGCTCCTTCCTCTGGTTCTAAGTCTTACCTATGAATAGGGGAGGATACTTCCCATTTTAAGTGAAAAAAACAAAGTACACGGCGTGTACTTACAAGTACACGACGTGTACTTCCCATTTTTAAACTGTTCCTCTGGAGGCTTCCCACCAGCGTGGCACTGTTCACCTATCGACATGACTACACGGTGTGTCTGCATGAGCACATGGCATGTTCTGTCACACAGTTGGACACCGCCTTACTATTTGCCTTCCGACTGACTACACGACGTGTAAAGGGCCACTAAATAGCATGTAGTCGGTTCCTACACCCTTCATCGCCGACATGGCCACACGCCCTGTGTAATCATTCCACACGGCCAGAAGTACACGGTGTGTAGAAAAGTACACGACGTGTACTTCCAAATTTTGGGATTTTCCCCATTTTCCTTATTTTCTCAAAAACACATAAGGAAAAGAGAAAAGAAGAAACACGTACCTCAAGAATAAGAACCAGGTTCTTACAAACTTCCCCCCTTATAGAAATTCGTCCCCAAATTGCCCTTCCAAGGGTGGCAAAGATATAGCTCAGAACATCTCTGGCCACTGAGCATGTACATCGGTCTCCCGCTCCTAGTTTTTGTCCTGTACTCGGCCATGCTGCCATAGCACCTGTAAGAGAGGAACTGGCCAGCCTCGGAGAACCTTCATGCTCTTATCAATGATACGAATCGGATAATCCTAAAAGGACGCATCAAACTGAAGCTCAACCTCCTCTGGCTGAAACGTGTGAGACGAGTCTGAATGATAGCAATGCAACTGAGACACAGGGAAGACGTCGTGCATAGCTCAGTACCGCTATGGTAACTGCAACCGATAGGCAACCAGCCCAACTCTCTCCAGAATCTCAAATGTCCCCACATACCTCAGTGAAAGTTTACCCTGTCTCCAGATCCGCCTGTGTCCCAGCCTCGGTGAAACATGCAAGAAAACCTAATCCCCGACCACGAACTCCAAAGGTCATCTTCGGCGATCAGCATAAGATTTCTGACGAGACTGTGCAGTAGACATCTGCTTCTGAATCAACTGGACCTATTCATAAGTCTCCTACACGAGACGTGGTCCCAGTAAAGCTTCCTCACCTTCCTCTGACCAGCACAATGGTGATCAGAATGGCCTACCATATAAAGCCTCATAAAGTTCCATCTCAATAGTCACCTGAAAAATATTGTTATAGGCAAACTCGACTAGGGGTATATGCTTCTCCCAAGATCCCCCAAAGTCCAGGACGCATGCACGTAGCATGTTCTCTAGCACCTGTATCTTACGCTCTGACAGGCCATCGGTCTGAGGGTGGTATGCTGTGCTCAGAAGCACCTATGTACCTAATGCCCTCTGAAAACCCTGCCATAAATGAGACGTAAAGAGGGAATCCCTATCCTAAATGATAGAATGAGGGACCCCGTGAAGACGTACGATATCTCGTATATAGAACTTCTTAAGATATTCAACCCTGAAGGTCTCCTTGATCGGCAAAAAGTGAGCTACCTTTGAGAGTCTGTCCACAACGACCCACACAACATCATTACCTCGAGGTGACCTCGACAAAACATTCAAGAAATATATTGTGACATCATCCCATTTCCACTCCGGAATGGGTAACTGCTGTAATAGCTCAGCTGGTCTCTGGTGCTCTGCCTTCACCTGCTGATAGGTGGAACATCTCGTAACAAAACCAGCTACATCTCTCTTCATACCCGGCCACCAGTAATGACATCTCAAATCACGATACATCTTGGTAACCCTAGAATGAACTGCCCAAGCTGAATCATGAAACTCCTGCATGAACTCCTCATGTATATCCCATGGAACTCATACTTGTCCATGGAAATGTAAAACCTCATCATTGTCTATCGTCCAATCAGGAGGAGGTTCCTCGCTTGCCACCGACTTTGGTAGAACTAGGCCTTCTGAATCAGATATTTGTCTCATACTCACTCTGTCCAGGAGGGTAGAAGTCACAACTAAAGATAAAGGATAGGTCTACCCCTGACTGTCATGCACATCCAGATGCATCTTAGAGAACAAGGCCATAAGCTGCCACTCACCACTGGCCTTCTGCACTGCCTGTATCTGAGTCGTCCTGCTCAGTGCATCAGCTACTGCATTACCCTTACCAGGTGTATAGGCAAGCTCAAAATCGAAGGACTGTAGGTATTCGACACACCTTCACTGCCTCAGATTCAAGTCATGCTGATTAAAGATATACTTGAGGCTTTTGTGGTTGGTGAAAACCACAAAATTCTCTCCCAATAGATAATGTCCCCAGCAACACAATGCATGCACAACAACAGCCAACTCGAGATCATGCGTCGGGTAATTTCTCTCATGTGGCATCAACTGCCGAGACCCGTACGCCACAACTCGATCACCCTCCATCAACACTGCTCCCAGCCCAATACCTGATGCATCACAGTAAACTGTATAGATCTTCCCCTGCTCTGGGAGTATCAGGATCGGTGCTGATGTCAACCTTCCTTTCAGGTCCTGAAAGGTTGTCTTGCAAGCTTCCGACCAAACGAACTTCACACCCTTCTTATTCAAACCCATCAACGGCGCTGCTAAGATGGAGAAGTCCTGTATGAAGCATCTGTAGTAACCAGCCAGTCCTAAGAAACTTTGTATCTCAAACACGTTCTTAGGCTGCTCCTAGGAAACTACTGCTCTCACCTTCTTTGGGTCTACTGCAACACCTGCCTCTGAGACGATATAACCCAGGAAGTGAATCTGTTCCATCCAAAAGTGGCACTTTTAGATCTTAGCATATAGTCAATGCTCTATCAGTGAACTCAATATGATCTCAAGATGGGTGGAATGGTTGTGTCGAGTGAGAGAGTACACCAAGATGTCATCCATGAATACAACCAAAAAAGAATCAAGATACGGATGGAACACATGATTCATCAAATCCATAAAAATTGATGGCGCATTCGTTACACCGAACGGCATAACCAAGTACTCGTACAGACCATATCTGCTTCTAAAAGCTGTAAACGGTATATCTGATGGTCTCATGTGTAGCTGATGACATCCTAAACTCAGGTAAATCTTCGAGAAAAATTGTGCTCCACAAAGTTGATCAAAAAGATCATTTATCCTTGGTAAAGGATATCGGTTATTAACCGTCAACTGGTTTAGCTTCCGATAATCCACACAGAGTCTAAGGGTATCGTCTGCCTTTTTCGCAAAAAGGACCGGAGAACCCCACAGAGAAGTACTGGGTCGGATGAAACCCTTCGCCTGTAACTCCTCTAACTGCCTCTTGAGATCTTGCAACTCAGGTGTAGCCATCCTATAAGGAGGAATGGACACTGGTGCTACCCCTGGAACATGCTCAATAGTGAAATTCACCTCTCGCTCTGGAGGTAGACCTAAAAAGTCATCTGGTAATACATCCCTGAAGCGTTCAACCACTAGAGGGAAATTTGTCTGACAAGTCCCCTAATCATCCAGATATAAACTCGCAATCTGGGTTGTGACTCCACCTCACCCACGATGCTCTGGTCCAGATCAACTTGCCTGAACATCCCATTCGCCCTTGTATAGAAACTCTCCACCCTCTGGTGATGTGAAACTCACCCTACGACGATAGCAATCCACAAAGGCTCGAAAGGGAACCAACCAGTCCATCCCGAGAATGACATCATAAGCTGTCATCTCTAAGACATAGAGGTCCCAAAGAAAGTGACACCCACCAACCACTAGGGGGAACTCCTTGCACTAACGCACACCGGCCGTTCTAGTACCCAACGGAGTGTCTAACGTCATAACATTAGAAGAAGAAGAAACATTGAGCCCAAGTATCTCCACAATGGGAATAGATATGAAAGTATGTGTAGCACCCGTATCGAAAAGTACTGAAGATAAGACAGAAGCTACTAGAATAGTACCTCTGACTGTAGAAGTTATGAGATCCTGCTTCTTCTGGGTTTGTTGCACTGCATATGCATGCCCAGTGTCGCGGCCCGGCGACACATCCTAGCTACCCTGAGTTATCCCACCCTTCTGCCTCTGAGATCCTGGTGTCTGGCTACCATGGCCACGACCACCATCTCTACCAGCATGCCTTGACATATTCCAATTCTCCGACTGGTAAGAATCCATTGGTCCTGCTCCTACATGTGGAGTCTGAACAGAACCCCTCTCACTATCCATCGGTGGAAACGCCCTGCAAAAGCGATGTAGATGACCCATCATGCCGCAAACTTGGAACTCCACTGGGTCTCGTGGACACTATGGCCTTTTGTGCCCCTCTTTACCACACTAGTAGCACCTGATCGGGACACCTGAAGAAACTGCTTGGCTGGTACTACCACCCTGAGAGAAATCCATCTGTCTCTTCCTCTTGCCAGCAGTAATAGTACTAGTAACTGGTGCTGAACCGCCCTGGACCACACCACTAGATTACCAAGGGTTCCTCTCTATAATCAGCACCTGGTTCACAATAGCGTGTACTGAAGGCAACCTAAAAACATTCACCAGCACTCAGATGTCATAACGAAGACCATCCTCAAAACTTCTGGCTCTCAACGTCTCATCACCCACCAGAACGGGTGCAAAATGCTGAAGTTCGGTGAAATGAGCAGAATAGTCCATCACCAACATAGCGCCCTGCTGTAGATTCATGAAATCTCGAGCTCTATCTGCCCTCACCATCTCTGGGAAAAAGGAGTCCTAGAAGACTGCCTGAAAATTTTCCCACGCCATGTCCCTGTGATGCTCTGACTGGGTGGTAACATCCCACCACCTCTTGGTGGAATCACGAATCATATAAGTTGCGAGCTTGACCCTCTGCCCTGGTGGCATCTCAAGATGCTCAAAAATAGTCTGCATCGATCCCATCCAAGACACTGCAGCCTACGGTCCTCCATCCCCTAAAAACGTAGGAGGATGCTGTTGATGGAAGTTACGCGTCAGCTCGGCCATAGATGTGGCAGCCTGCGGTGCTCCTTGAAAGGTCTGCATGAAACGAATGAAGACTTCATGGAACTACGCCTCCGTGCCTGTGTCCGGTATAATAGTTGGTTCCACATCTAGCTCTACTTGAGGATCTACTGGTATCCCATGGCCCACCATCTCTAGAGTATAATTGTTTCTGCTCTCCTGGTGAACAACGCGTGAACGTTTAGGCGGCATGACACTACAAGGTCAAAAATATGCCTTAGATGCAAGATTTATCAAGACTGAAAGCCAAGGAACCACAAAGGGAACAAGAGGAAGATGGCATTTCAAGATTTTCAAAACAAGACTACACGGTGTGTACAATGACTACACGGCGTGTACTTGACTTCTCTTCCCTTTCCCGGGTCCTTCCACATAGCTAAGCCACATGGATCCCATTGAACAAAAACTACACAGCATGTATAATATCTACACGGAGTGTACGATGTTATTTTCCAACTGTTCGTGTCGTTTGTGACACGACCGACAACTCATCTTGCAACAACACGGCGTGTTACACCCGAACACGGCGTGTACACCACCCCGTTTCCCAGCCACACGGCTAAATCCACATGGTCTATCCCCAGAAAAGACTACACGGTGTGTCCCACAGGTACATGGCGTGTACTGGACGAGCTTCGCTGACCCGTGTTGTTAGTTACACGGCCGGACACATGGCTCACACTACACGGCGTGTTCTACAGACACACGGCGTGTATCCGAAAGGATCACACCAACCCGTGTTGTTAGTTACATGGTCGGGTCCCCAGGTCAGACTACACGGCGTGTTCCATAGTGGACACAGCATGTATGTCTTAAGTTCTCCTTCGTCCATGTTGTTAGTAACACGGGTGAACACTGGGTCAACACTACACTACGTGTACATTTGGTACAAGACGTGTTTTACCCAAGCCTTCCCCTACCCCATGTCACCGCCCACACGGTTTGTGACACAAGAAGCGACTACATGGCGTGTACTCTGGGTACACGGTGTGTACTTAAAAAGTTTATTTTTCTTCCCAAACAGAAGGCCATACACGGCGTGTTTAAAAATACTACACAGCATGTATACTGGGTTTCCAGATAGTATGCCTCAGAAACTTCCCCAGAACCCAGAAAATACTGAAAAACAACACCTAAGTGTCAAATTCTGACCTGTGAGGGCCCATTCTCCCCACGAATCAAAGTTTTAAATCTTATTTATGTTATAACTAATAAAAAGCTAATGATCCACCAAATTCCGGCCAGTGGGAGCCCATACTCCCCAAAGGCCAAAGTTTTTCATCCATTCTATCAACCAGCTCAAATAAAATTACCCTATTACGCATCAGGTATTTTATCAAAGAAGCTATCACAACAGCATGCTTTACTAGCACAACAACTATCACAACAACATGAAAAATTCTAATGCACCTACATGGCATGGAAACTATGCATGGAATGTGATTTCTACCATGTTCTTAAATGATGCATGAGATGGAATACCCTCATATCATCAGGTTGCAACTAAATATAACCCATAGATAAAATATAAACAGCACAATCCAAGTGCGTCACCCACCGGTGAAATCAAATCAACTATAAAATTTGCAAAATCAGTAAAATTGCAATCATGAGGTAAATTGGCTTTTCCTTGTACGCGGGTTACCTACGCCCGGGCACAACTTATTACCAACTACCGTTCTTCCTATCCCTAACTACAGCTACAAAAATTAATTCAAAGAAAAGAACCCCTCTGATACCACTTTGTAACGTCCCAGTTCTGAGTGTCACTCAACGGGTGCCCCGAACCCGGTTTTCCACGTTACCTCAAGCGCATTTACCCAAATGCCATAGGCTACCGACTAGCAACGAGGGCCTAGGTCTGATAGTGGGGAAACTATGCCCTCATTTTTCAAAGTGTAGTGCATCAGAATTAAATAAAACATACATCAACAACGGAAGCAGTAAACCATACACAATTGAAATAAACAACTGCAGTAGATAATACCAACTAGTATATAAATAATGGTGCAACATGCCTCAAATTCTAAGAAAGTAGCCAGAACATGTTACACAATAGTACAGTATAGTACAGGTACAGGAAAGAAAAACTGAACAAATTAGCCGGTAGCATCGCGAGCCAGGGCTCGGTCCCATGCTCCCCTAATCCTAAGCAACAATAATGTACCTGTATAAGGACCTTTTCCCTTATCTACACCTGCATAAACGTAATCTATTTGTGCCGAAAAGCATGACCCAAACAGGGTGTGAGAAATATATCTCAGTAGGCACCCACCAATGGCCCGTGCCCAACTGTGTGTAAGTATGCAACAACAGCGTGCAGTAGTAAAATGCAATAAACTAAGAAGTACTCAAAAGTAACTAACTTAACAGTATATTTCCATTTAATTATTCTTTTAATCCATTTAATATAAGAAAACACCACAGTGAATTTCTAATTAAATAGTCGGCATCCTCAGACAAACAAAATCTCACCCTCAGGTAATCAGAATCCAACCAGCAGGTATTTCCCTCTGGCATAACAGAAATTTCCCTTAGGCGTACGAAGTGTCGCCCTCAGGCACAGAAGTCAATCCCTCAGGCACTAAAGGTTTCCCTTAGGAGAAATAGTATGTTGCCCTTAGGCTAATACAGGAACGCCCTCAGGATATAGTAAAACACCGCCCTCAGGCATAAGTAACCGGGCCATGCCCAACATGTAAATAAACATTCACAAGAAATTCCTCTCAAGGAAATTCTACAATCATTACTTTAAAGGCATACCCTTGGGTATCTTGTCCAAACAGCTAAACAGAGGAATGCACCCCTGGGGTGGTCCTAGATCCAAGCACTAATCCCAAACAATAATTTTACAATTTTATTTAATTACCTATACAGTTCTTGGTAGTTAAAATAGCCACGGCCTCATCCACACGACACCCCAACATGGGTTCGTGGAACTAAAATACACAAAACACACAGCAGTTGGAAAAATAAACAACAAGCCACATAACTTATATGCCCCTGATCAGTATACTCGAACAAAGTTCCACAAATCGTCATAGAACAAGGTAGATCTGAGGTGAACGAAATTTCATTCAACCTTAAATAACTTTACTTAAATGAATAATTGTCAAGAAATAATCAAGGAGAAGTAAGCTCTTACTTGTGTGGTTACAGCGAGATCTTCTGAGGTGGAAACAGATTCCCGACGTGCGCTCGGCGGATCTCCAAAGGCTCGGCCGTCCAATTCTACTCCTTCCTCCGGTTCTAAGCCTTCCTTGTGAACAGGGGAGGCTACTGCCCAATTTAAGAAAAAAAAACAAAGTACACGGCATGTACTTCCAAGTACACGGTGTGTACTTTCCATTTTTAAACTGTTCCTCTAGCGGTTTCTCACCAGCATGGCACTGTTCACCTGTGGACATGACTACATGGCGTATCTGCATGAGCACACGGCGTGTTCTGTCACACAACTGGCCACCGCCTTACTATTCACCTACCGACTGACTACACGGCGTGTAAAGGACAACTACATTGTGTGTAGTCAGTTCCTACACCCTTCATCACCAGCATGGCCACACGCCCTGTGTACTCATTCCACACGGCCAGAAGTACACGGTGTGAGGAAAAGTACACGGCGTGTACTTCCAAAATTTGGGATTTTTCCCCATTTTACTTATTTTCTAAAAACCACATAAGGAAAAGAGAAAATAAGAAACTCGTACATCAATAATAAGAACCGGGTTCTTACAGTTATCATAAATGAAAATTCCTTTAAAAGGTTACTTGGAATATGTTTTTTAAGGAAAATAACCTCTTAATTTGGGAAAAAATTATTTAAAATCTAAAAATTTACAAAATATTATGTATTTTTTTAAAATAACTATGGAAACATGTAAAGTAAACTTCAAATAATCAACTATTAAAGATATGAAAATTTTCGTTTATGTCATGTATGTTAAAACAAAGATTCCTTTTACATTTTTGAAAAAAAAGTAAAAAGTACCTCATTTAAAAAATTATAAGAAGATTAATTTTTAACCATTTTCTAAAAATTAAATAATTGTTAAATATTCTTTTAAATAATAATCTGATAATATTTAAAACATTTTTTATTTTTTTATAAAACATAGATATGGAAGAAAGGGTATTTTCAGAATAAGACTAAAATATAGTCGGTTTTTCATAAATACATTACTTTAGTATATTGAGAACATAAAGTGAGTAAAATTAAATGAGAAAAAGAAATATATATAAATAAACATATGATAGTAATTTACATAAGATTATTGAGAGGCAGATCTTGTGATTTCATCATCATAAACTTAATCATAAAGATTCCTGATAAATAATGTTATTGTAACATAAAACCCTTACCACTTTGGTATATTTTAAATCATAAAACCCATGATAGAAATAAATTCAATGAAACATTAAATACATTTAATATAAAGTTATTCATGATATATCATATTAAATATTTATTATACACACCACATGAAAGAAACAAGAGGTGAATATGGTATATGTCTCATAAAAAAGTGAGATGAGGAACACTTACCTTAAAGTCGAATTTCTTCATAAGAAATATAAACTCATGCATTATAAATTTAAATTTATTATAATTATATAACCTAATAATTAAAATAAAAATAATATCGTATAAGATCAACCAATAATATTTCAACACCAATTTATTAATAATTTCATAATTAAACCATCATTTCTGGGTGTTAACTCCTTCGTTTTTCATAAGATTTTCAGTTCGGTAACTCTAGTCCTTGTAATTTGATCCTGGTTAAGGAATATATAAAATTTTAATTATCATATAAATATAATATATATTCATTATAGGTATATATAGAGTCATACATGAATGGTATATATAGAAAAATGAATTATAGAGTTCATGGTGATGGTAGGTCGTACATATGCATGAACATTGTTTTCATTTTTCAATGGATAGAATAAATGAAATATAAATAATAATTAACTATTTTATATTAATTATTATATCATATATATCATATATATTAATTAAATCAATCCTTATTACCATCCATGTGAATCAAAAAATGGGAAATTAATCACATTGCTTCCTAGAGGCGGTAGTTAACACATATTCACAAGAAAAGTTTTCATTTTATAACAGATTGGAAGGTAAGAATATAGACATGATATTATAATTATTGAATAATTATTATTTAATAGATATAATATATAAACATTAAATCAAAAATAATAACCATACATTAAATATGGGGATGGAAAATGAATTGTATCGATATACGGAGGCGGTAGTCCACACATACGCACGAGCGATACTTTCATTTCCCATTTGATGGAATAGAGGGTGAGTATTGGTGGTTACATAATAATAATAAAAAAGTATATTTATAATAATTAATTTATTATTTTATGATTAGAAGCATAAATTTATAGGTGGTAGAAGAAGAAATAAATTGAAAGAGGTTGGGTAAGATGATTACCTCTTCTTTGGAAGGCCTCCATTAGATCCTCTCTTAAGGACCCTTAGAATGGTCATTTAAGAATAAAATAAACTATAATTAATTCATAAGAAATTTTATAAGATAATTTATGAGGTTTTGGTTGAGATATATGGCTCAATGTGGTGTGATGAAGAGAAAGGAGTGGTGTCCTTTTATAAGTTGGGTATATGACACAACTGGAATGTCTTAAAATATTAAAATATATTAAAATCATACCCATTAAAAATTCTTCAAAAAAACTTTATATTCAATATTTATATAGTTTAATTCCATAATATGTCTATAAAAAATGATTTAGAAAATTTTAATTGGATAAAATACCCATATCTCTTGGTTTAACCCTAGATAAACCCATTTTAACATTAACAATGATAATATATTTTTACAATTCATTATGAACAAAAATTAAGTTGAAAATATTATAAAATTTAAATTATTATGATTAAAAATACGGAATTAATGTTTTAAAACACAATTAATATATGTTTTTGAATATAATTTAAAATTAAACCTGTAAAATGTGATGAAAAGTAGTTTTCCAAAACAAAAAAATTCTTAAGTATAAAACTTTTTTATATCAAAATTAGACACAAAATTTATTACAAGGTCCTAAATTAGATTACCAATATTATAATTGAAATAGTGAATATTTTAAAATTATTTTTAATGAAAATGGAACTTTTTATATGCTTTAAATGAAAATACGATTTTTAATAAAAATCATTATTTTTCACTATTCATGCAAAAATCAATCTTTTTAGAAAATTATAAAAAAATTAATCTCATATTATTATGATGTAATTACCTAAAAATGAATTTATATGTTTAAAATATGTTTTTTAATTGTGTAATAAATAAATTTTATTATAAATTTATAACATGTAATGTTTTTTTAGAAAAATGCATTTTTATCATAAAAATTAACTTATATCAAAATCATGAATATTGATAATTAAAATTTAATTACTTTTAATATTCTAAATTATTTATTTCATAAATAAATTTAAGAAAAAATTTTAAATGTAACTATAATTTTAAATTACTTAATTTAATGAATTTAAATGAGATTATTTGAAAAAAAACTGTATTTTTCAATATTTACTAAAAAAAATCAACCATTTCAAAGAAATCTCAAAATTTCACCATAATTTAATTTTGATATAAAAATTTAAAAAATGATACTAATTTTATAAAATATAATTTCTAAATGCATCACAAAATGATTATAATTTTGTCACAAAAAATACAATAATATTCACTTTTGAAGAAAATGAATTTTTAAAGTATAAAATGTAACACCCCAAGGTTTTGAAAATAAATATAGAATTCAATTTTATAAACACAACTTTTCCTCTTCTATGTTTTGAATTTCGAAAAATGGTCATCTAGAGTTCAGTTCGGTAAGTCATTTGGAGTCTGATAGAACAAACCTGATTTTTGGTGAATAGTAACATACCCTTATGAATAGTAATATGAATAGTAATATTCCCATTGAATAGTAAATAATAATATTATTTTATTTTCTTAAGGAAATATGATAATGGGATCTTAATTAATTTTTTAATGTCACATAAAACTAATTGCACTTCAAGATTGTTATTTTTTGAATTAACTATGACCTTATTGAAAAATTAAATTAATAATATTTAGAAATTTATTTTTGAAAAATAGATTTCACTTTTGAATTCTACACATCAAAAAATGGTAGGGGTGAATTTTTGGGATTTTTCTGAAATTCAAGAATTTTTTATGAATAGTAAAATACAATAAAATACGATAAATGTTAATTACATGATTTACTGCATCATAGATGATGCAAGGATGATGTAAGTCCACTTGGTTTGAACTCACATTCCATTATTACTATTAGGGGTCACATGAAACAATACTATTGGTTGTCTTGAGGGAAATAATAAAATAATGAATTAAATATTCAAAAATTACCCCTCTCTCCACTATAAAAACCCCCCACCACTACCTCTTCTCTGCACTCCTCTAAGCCTTGAAGATCCTCAAAGTTCTTCCCAATTACCCTTCCATAGTCTCTCCCCATGTCCAAGAAGCTTCTGGTCTTCCCAAAATACCAAAACCCCTTCCCTTAAGTAGTTTCTCAAGGAGGTTATTTCAAGAGGTAAAGCACCCTTCTTTTTCGTTTGGTTTCATTTCAATTTATCTTCTTTTTCTATCCTCTCCTCACCTACTCTATCCAAATGATCATGATAAATCCATTAACATCTATATAATGGATTTATATCATGTCAATGGAAGAACCACCATAAATATTCTTACTCCCTCCCTTTTATTTTATAAACGAAATCGACGTCCATGAGATTCCGATTTGTAACCTTCGTGGACGACGAAGTTTCGTTCTCCAAATTCTTCATAATTACTGGTCATGAAACCATATTCATGGTTGAAACAGACTATAATATATATGTTATAACCTAATTAATATTCAAGAACCACAATTGTACATATAATTAAGTTATATGAAAAAACTAGTTCATAATATTCCAAATACCATCAAATAATCGAAGTGGTGGTCATCTAATGATTCATCCTAATTCCATGTAACCAAATGATATAAATGACCATTATAAATTCTCTATGTTCATTAATAATATATAATTCCAATCCTGGAGATTTATAACCATTCCACATAAACTTCATTACTTAAAAACAAGTGAACCGAATATGAAAATAAAGGAAACGAACACTCCAGAACAACAAAATTCAATACAATAAATTATCAAAAAAGACATAAATGAACTAACCAGAATTATGGTAAAATAAATACATGTCTAATAGGTTCTGAAATAATTTATTAACAAGTAAAATTTCATATTCCAGGATCTTAATTACAAGAGCGGAAAACATTTGGAGTTAAGGTAAGGGGTTTCTCATCTCACTTTCATTTCTGTGAGATTTTCATTATTCACCACTTAATTCTTGTATGTGGTATATGTGTTCTACCTTTTGATATATAATAACATTTTTCTCATTATATTCATGTTATTCAATTATTCACTTTATGTTCATTAAGTTCTGGTCATTTGATTCGACTGATTACATTGTGGTAAGGGACTTTGTCTCAACTACCTTTTCGTTGGGACTAACTTTGTATTGTGCACCTAATAATCCTTATGTGGTGTACCTACTATCCATTTGAGAAAAATTTTCATTTGAAATTATATTAAATATCCAAAATCTCATGTCATGGATATGTTTTTTGTCTAAACCGTATACCATTTTACATACGGTGTTTATTTGAAAAGTTATTTTAATTATGGAAATATTGATGAATCTGTATACTATACTCTATACGGATATTAAAAAGTCATATTGATCTTGTATTGAATCAATGTATAAGTAATTATTTGGACGTGAAGTGGTGGGTGGGGCCCGCTATATCCCCTCGATGCATCGGAAGGTCTAATGAGACAAAACAGTTTGGCGACAAACCCTTCGAGTTTGTTTCCAAAAATCAGACGGGTTTCTACCCACAGAGCTAAACCGTTTTTACGGTATTATGGTTTCATGTGTCAGATACATGGCGTCCAATTAATAAGAATTCTCTTTATTCATTATTAGTTATTATTATTATCCATGAGATTTTCACTATGACAAAATCTATGGATAGAGTTTCATTTTTAGTTATTAATGGCATTACTTATTCATATATTCACTATGCCATATTGATTATGTCAGTTTTTTTATGATTCACTTATTATTGTACTCATTCTTCCGCTATTTTTAAACCTTACTGAGCATTTTATCTCGCCCCTTTCATTTTCCACCTTTGACAGGTGATGAAGAGAAGGTCTTCTTTTGAGTTCCTGTGGATGCAGATTTTAGTTTTTGTTATGTATTGTATTTTGTAACCTTTTTAAATGTAATTTGAGTTACATCAATGTATCTAGTTTCTTCAAGACTAATAAATTGATCGTTACTTCGGGATTATCATTCCTTATAACCATTCCAATATCACAAGTAATGCATCGGCTCCATCCTAGAGGGGTCGGGGTGTTACAGTTGGTATCAGAGGAAGTTTAGTAGAAAACTTGGAAACTAGAGTAGGAAATGTGTAGTAGGGAACAAAGCCCTAAGGTAGTATCTGAGGATTAACATACAAGAATATACTGGTATTTTGGTAAGGAATAGATTATATGGATATTTTAAGAAATACATCCCTGTCTGGATACGAGCAGGTAGAGGTGGCTCTGGCACAGATGTATCTAGGGGTAAAACCCGAAAATACCGCGTTGATCTAGACTCGAATAGGAAGAGGTGTATGACAACAGGCCTTGCTGCACTCTTGGTTACGACACTCCCAGGGGATATGCTTATGATAATTCATGTTTTCTTTACAAGCCATTATGAAGGAGTTAATGTAAATTTTTCCTTAGATGAATGACGCACGCCTGTCGTAGGGCGTGGCAAAACAATTATTTCCTAAGTTAAAATGTAGTAATGTGGTTGACCTAGGATGTCTCCCGAAGAGGAGTGCACACAAAATGGGTTGTCACTTTAAAACGGGGGTAAAAATGTTGTGAACGGAAATTTGAAATTCAAATGATTGAAAAACAATGAAATTTAAAAGGGTGATTAGGTCGGGGTCGGTTTCCTAATTATAATGCTATCCTTGTTCAATTTAATTCAAACCTCTTCTTCTTAGTTGATTAAAGCGAGTTTCCACAATCGTTTCCTCTCACTTCCTTGGTGAAATTATTATTGTGAGAGAAAACCTTACCAAGATCTTGGTTTGGTCAACTCTCCTTACATGTGTAAAATAGTTGTATTGAATATCCTTAATTGAAATGGGCAATTTCCGATCGGGTTTTGTTTATCCCAAACAATCAAGAACATTCACTACACCTTTTACACGTACTGACGATCGTCGAGTACTTCACCACTAATTCCTGGTTTATTCCATCGTATATAAACCAGAAATTAGTGGAGGGAGATATTGATTATTTTACCAAGGCAAAAAATAAATAACGGAATTAATATTCAAGAACGATCGAACTTGATAATAAAATCCGCTATAATAAATTGAAAACAACTTGAAGAAGAAAGAAATTTATTCAATTGCGTCCAAGAACTCAAGCATTACAATGTAGAAAACCAACCCTTCCCCAATCACTCCAAAAGTTTACCCCACCATGGTAAGGGTAATCGAGTTGAATGGGGAAGAAGAAGACATTAACAAACTATGAAAAAGAAAATAAATAAAAGAGAAAGCCGAAAAGTTCTCCTTCTTGGTGTCCCGGAAGGAATGGGATGGAGAATGGATGCCTTGAGAGGGTGGAGCTCTCCTCCTTTTATAGCCAGAATTCTTCCCCCGAATGTCGACGCGTTGTATCCCCATTAAATGACATCTTCACGCGTTGAGCCCTTCATGAATGTTGTTCATTATTCCCTTGGCCGTGTCCCCTCAAAATTGCAGCGGATTTGGACATGTATTCCGAGAGTTATGACCGTTTTACTATGAGCATTTATTCTGTCCAGTCAGACTCTCCAAAACGAAATCCTCCGGATTAAGGTGCTTTAATGGCCCCATAAACGGCCAATGCACTCGGTGCTTCCTTCATAAAAGATGCTCCCAAACTCCTTGCGCGTCCACCCACCGAATTTCACAAGCTTTGGGCCCACAGTGGTTGAGATATGGATCCCACATCAAAACTAGGCAGAACTGAAAACAGTTTTCTTGAGCCAACTTGTGAGCTTCTTTTGAGCTTCCATATGGCCGATTCAGATTTTGGTCCAAATATATTAAATGAAGCCCTGGATGTGTAGAATCTGAAAAAGAAATAATTTCGCAATTTGGATCAGTGTAGATAATGTTATGGCCAATCTACCGAAATAAGTTAAAACTGTTAAAAATCCAAAATGGCCAATTTTAACTATTTAGCTCAAAATAACACCATTATCATAAAAATGAAACAATTCATCTTAGAGGAACAATTTTGTGGGTTTAAAACAATGATATTCAATATAAATTAATTGAAAATATTTTCTCTATCAATTCCCCCACACTTAGCACTTGGACTCCTGGACAAGTAAAAATCAAATCAAATCAAATCCAAAACACATATCAATGAGATCAATCAAATCAATTTCAAGAAACAAAAAGATATCATGCCTCATAAAAAACTGTTATTTCAAGTTCTCCATTTAAGATTTTAATATATTTCCACTTCATTTCTTATCCCATGCACACAAAACACCTACCTCACATGAATTTTCTCTCATCTCACAAATGTAAAGGCTGAACAAGGTTTTTCTCATCCAAACTCACACAAGAGTCACCATAGGTTTGATAAATTCCTAATTCTCCACCCGATGTGAGTCAAGAACATGTGTTTCTCATGAGGACTTTTCAGGGTTGTTCTGTGGCTTCCGGTTGGTAGGATTTAGATGTTAAAAGTTCTGAGGCCGAAAAAGGAAGGCTTGGCTCTTATTGAAGCAAAATTGCAAGATTCTAGTTTTCACTCAAATATGGTCTCCTTCACTTCCCCTTTGATGAAAATAGGCTCCATCATCATTCAATCAGCTCAGCAGCAAACATTTCAATCTTTTCAAACATGATTTTTTTTAAAGCTCCAGATAGGCACAGCTTTCTTTTTACATTGGAAGCTCCAGAAAGGCACAGCTTCTCTTTTTACATTAGAAGCTCCAGAAAGGCACAGCTTCTCTTTTTACATAAAAGCTCCAGAAAAGGCACAGCTTTCAACAGAATAATTTTTCAGCATCACACACATCTCTTCCACAATTTATTTTCCACCCAAAGTATAACCAAATGAGGTAGTACATCACAAGACATCTTCCCCCACACTTAAGTTCAACAAGATCATGCAATTTTACTTCAAGAGCAGGTATGATAGGGAAAATTGGATTGTAATGTGGCTAACCTAACAGGCAATTCATGGATACTAGGGGATATAATGAAGGATAAATGTAAAGGTGGGCCATAATGAAAAGGATTATTTTCAAAAGGGGGATTTAAACAAAATAAGTGCCTCAATCATTTAAAACACACGTACCCCAACCCTCAAGTTTTGAAAGGAATAAATCAAATTCTGGTTAAAGCAAGCATGGTGGGGTTAGGATGAAGTAGGGAACCTCTTCTTCTTTTGTTGCTACTTGTGCAACCATCTTGTCTTCTAGTGCTGGCTTCAAGGAGGCTTCAGCCTCTTGTCTGTTTTCCTCAGGCTCAGCAACTTGAATCTCTTCATGATCGGGCTCTTCTTGTTGATATTCAATGACTTCAGGGAGCTCTAGAAGTTCCTCAACAGGTGTTGTGTTTTTCACATCATCCTCCAAGGTGTAATATGAGTTTGATGAATCTGAAAATCCAATAGATTTGGGAGAGATAGTCAAATTAGTTTCAAAAAATTTTAAATAATTTGAGTTTAATAATGTATCATCTCCCTGATTTGGTTCGACATTAATATCCTCTTCAATTGAAAGTTCCTCTTGGAGTCGATCATCAATGGATGAAGGTAGGTAGTCAGGCTCCTCCACCTCATGTTTGGAATCAACTTCATGGATGTTTTTAGTGAAATTCGGGAAGACCAGTGGCACTTCCTTCTTGGCCTTGAATATTTTTAAGTCAACTTGTAGTTCATTGACCATGGCCATCAAATCTTCTGGTGTGATCCATGTTGCTATGCCTCTTTCCAACTGCTTGAACATTATCATTAGTGCATCAGCTCTTCGTTGGAGGGCCTCCTCATTGTCGTCTTGTTCTTGAACCTGTGAGTAATTTTCATTCCATGTAGAATAATAATCATTTGAATTCATTATGGAAAGATTTTTTTTGGTTTTTTTAAAGGAAAAAAAGTCAAAAATTTACAAAAATATTGCGGCACTACCTCCCCGGCAACGGCGCCAAGTTTGACGCACGCCTGTCGTAGGGCGTGGCAAAACAATTATTTCCTAAGTTAAAATGTAGTAATGTGGTTGACCTAGGATGTCTCCCGAAGAGGAGTGCACACAAAATGGGTTGTCACTTTAAAACGGGGGTAAAAATGTTGTGAACGGAAATTTGAAATTCAAATGATTGAAAAACAATGAAATTTAAAAGGGTGATTAGGTCGGGGTCGGTTTCCTAATTATAATGCTATCCTTGTTCAATTTAATTCAAACCTCTTCTTCTTAGTTGATTAAAGCGAGTTTCCACAATCGTTTCCTCTCACTTCCTTGGTGAAATTATTATTGTGAGAGAAAACCTTACCAAGATCTTGGTTTGGTCAACTCTCCTTCCATGTGTAAAATAGTTGTATTGAATATCCTTAATTGAAATGGGCAATTTCCGATCGGGTTTTGTTTATCCCAAACAATCAAGAACATTCACTACACCTTTTACACGTACTGACGATCGTCGAGTACTTCACCACTAATTCCTGGTTTATTCCATCGTATATAAACCAGAAATTAGTGGAGGGAGATATTGATTATTTTACCAAGGCAAAAAAATAAATAACGGAATTAATATTCAAGAACGATCGAACTTGATAATAAAATCCGCTATAATAAATTGAAAACAACTTGAAGAAGAAAGAAATTTATTCAATTGCGTCCAAGAACTCAAGCATTACAATGTAGAAAACCAACCCTTCCCCAATCACTCCAAAAGTTTACCCCACCATGGTAAGGGTAATCGAGTTGAATGGGGAAGAAGAAGACATTAACAAACTATGAAAAAGAAAATAAATAAAAGAGAAAGCCGAAAAGTTCTCCTTCTTGGTGTCCCGAAAGGAATGGGATGGAGAATGGATGCCTTGAGAGGGTGGAGCTCTCCTCCTTTTATAGCC
Source organism: Viscum album (assembly GCA_963277665.1). Lineage (NCBI taxonomy): Eukaryota > Viridiplantae > Streptophyta > Magnoliopsida > Santalales > Viscaceae > Viscum > Viscum album. The sequence continues at coordinate 1,846,206,255 of OY728143.1, read as the reverse complement.
AGAATTCTTCCCCCGAATGTCGACGCGTTGTATCCCCATTAAATGACATCTTCACGCGTTGAGCCCTTCATGAATGTTGTTCATTATTCCCTTGGCCGTGTCCCCTCAAAATTGCAGCGGATTTGGACATGTATTCCGAGAGTTATGACCGTTTTACTATGAGCATTTATTCTGTCCAGTCAGACTCTCCAAAACGAAATCCTCCGGATTAAGGTGCTTTAATGGCCCCATAAACGGCCAATGAACTCGGTGATTCCTTCATAAAAGATGCTCCCAAACTCCTTTCGCGTCCACCCACAGAATTTCACAAGCTTTGGGCCCACAGTGGTTGAGATATGGATCCCACATCAAAACTAGGCAGAACTGAAAACAGTTTTCTTGAGCCAACTTGTGAGCTTCTTTTGAGCTTCCATATGGCCGATTCAGATTTTGGTCCAAATATATTAAATGAAGCCCTGGATGTGTAGAATCTGAAAAAGAAATAATTTCGCAATTTGGATCAGTGTAGATAATGTTATGGCCAATCTACCGAAATAAGTTAAAACTGTTAAAAATCCAAAATGGCCAATTTTAACTATTTAGCTCAAAATAACACCATTATCATAAAAATGAAACAATTCATCTTAGAGGAACAATTTTGTGGGTTTAAAACAATGATATTCAATATAAATTAATTGAAAATATTTTCTCTATCAATGAACCATGTTTATAAGATTAGCTATGCATAGAATTTCAATCTATGTTGAGTGATTTTCTATTTGAGATTGATAAAATAATCTAGTGTATCCCATTATTTAGAAATAGCGTGTAATGGAAGTAGTGGAATCAATACTCGTGGGAAAGGTAGGGATCTCCCTACTAAACAAGTCAACACAGTCAACGTTGGATAAGATCAGATCATGAACATATTGGGACAACTTACTCAAGTTGTAACGAATAACCATTCAACACCTGTGTTGGATCGTTTCATGCGGCAGAAGCCCCCATCTATTAGTGGGACAACTGATCCAGTGGTTTCTGAGTAATGGATCAATTCTCTTGAAAAGATATTCATGGCGTTAAGATGCAATGAAAATGAAAAGGTATTACTGGCAGTATATTTTCTCAAGGGTGAAGCTGATCAATGGTGGTTCTTGATTCAAAATACCACGGAGGAAGAAGAGATAGAGGATATGGAATGGAGGGATTTTAAGGAAATATTCTTCGAAAAATATTTTCCTCATGAGCAACGAACTGAAATGAAGAGGAAATTCCTTGGCATGAAACAAAGGGAAGAAGACAGTGTTTCAGAGTATGAGGCTACCTTCACAAGGCTAGCCAGGTATGCCATGGATTACATTCGTGACTCAGCGGAAAAGATTGATCATTTCTTTGAAGGTCTTAAACCAAGTCTTTGAAGGATACTAGCTTCTAAATCATATTCATCATGTGATGAAATTGTATCAAGTTCCATCAAAACAGATAAGGAATTTGCTAGATCAAATTTTTTTAAAGGAAACAAAGAAAAAAAGCAGCATTCTGATAACAAAGGAAAATGAGAAGCACAAAATAAGATAAAGGGAACAAATAGTTTCCCATTATGCGAGAATTATGGAAATAATCATCCAGATAAATGCTTGAAAGGCAAGGGAGTCTGCTATAACTGCATAGAAAAGGGTCATCGATCTGATTAATGCAAGGGTAAGAAACAATTCAATGATGTTCAATGCTGCAATTTCATAGATATGGGACACTATGAAAATGAGTGTCATAAGTACCAAGGAAACATGCCTCAGAAAAATCCATGAGAGAAAGGGAGAGCCTATGCGATTACAACCGCGAAGGTTGAAGTTTCTAGTGACGTGGTGTCAGGTACTTTAATTGTTTCCTCAAACTTAGCTAACACTTTATTTGATTATGGATCATCACATTCATTTATATCCTCTCAGTTTTCCAAGAATATTAGATATGTCTAATTTGATTTAATAAAGGAGTTTTCAGTCAAAACTCCCATGGGATGTATCATTGCAACAAAGGCATGTTGACTAATCCCCCTCCAAATACCAAAATGTGCTTTATTTTCTAGCCTTATCATCATACCCATGACTTAATTTGATATAATCCTTGGTATGAATTGGCTATCAAATATTGATGTGAGAATTTATTTCAAGAAAAAGGAAGTTACATTTTTTTAAAATGGTGTAGAATCTCTTATCTTTAGAGTGGAGACTTCGCCATCTGATTCTTATCTAGACCGACCCCCAGTAGCTCTATTTAATGCAATTCTTGGAGAGGAAGAGAACCCAATATCTATGGGTGAGGAAATAAATATTCAAATTGAAGATGTGAATATAGTGAAAGAATACATTGATTTTTTTCTAGAGGATTTATCTGGACATCATCCTAAGCGGTAAATTGAGTTTTCCATTGACTTAATTCCTGGTGAAAGACCTATATAAAAGACCCCATATAGAATGGCCAATGTGGAGTTAGTGGAGATAAAGAAACAACTAGAAGATTTGAGTGACAAAGGATTTATTCGACCTAGTTTTTGTCCATGGGGAGCCCTGATCTTGTTTGTAAAGAAGAAAGATGGATACATGAGGCTATGAATTTATTATAGAGAAATCAATGCCATTACAATAAAGAATAAGTATCCTCTACCCTGGATTGATGATTTATTTGACCAACTTCATGGAGCTCAATACTTTTCAAAGATTGACCTTCAATTCGGATATCATCAATTGAGTGTGAGGAAGGAAGATATTCCGAATATAGAATTTCGAATCAGGTATGGGCATTATGAGTTTACAGTGATTCCTTTTGGACTGAAAAATGAACAATCTGTTTTCATGGATTTAATGAAAAGAGTTTTCAAGGAATATCTTGATAACTTTGTTGTGATATTCATCAATGACATCCTTATATACTCAAAAATATATGAAGACCATGAGAGTCACTTGCAAGTTATTCTGAAAACTCTTAGAAGAAATGAATTATATGGGAAGTTTCGAAAGTGCGAATTCTGGCTTCAATCAGTTTCTTTTCTGGGCCATATTGTCTATAAGTATGGAATCCTAGTTGATCCTATGAAGAAAAAGGCAATCCAAGATTGGACCACGCCAACAAATATAACTAAGGTACGCAATTTTATTGGCTTAGCAGGTTATTATTGGCATTTCATGCAGAATTTTTCCCGACTGGCTAACCTGCTAATGAAGCTCACACATAAAGGGGTTAAATTTGTTTTGACAAAATATTTTGGATAATGTTTCGAAGAACTGAAGAGAATATTATTCAATTCTCCTATATTGACTCTACCATCGGGGAATGATGGGTTTGTTATTTATAGTGATGCTTTAAATAAAGGACTTGGTTGTGTCCTTATGAAAAATTATAGGGTTATTGCTTATGCATCACGACAGCTAAAAGTTCATGAGAAAAACTATCCTACTCATTATCTTGAGTTATCTTCTGTAATATTTTCTTTGAAGATATGTAGAAATTATCTCTATGGTGAAAAAGGTGAGATTTATACTGATCATAAGAGTTTGAAGTATATTTTCTCACAGAAAGAACTCAACATGAGGCAAAGGAGATGGCTTGAACTACTCAAGGATTATGATTGCATGATACACTACCACCCAAGGAAGGAAAATAAGGTGGTAGATTCTTTGGGCAGAAAGGATCATGGAGTTTTGAAGAAGATGAGAGTTAAAAGGGATCATATTTTCATGAATCTAGTAAATATGGATATGGGAATAACCATGGAAGGTGAAACATCAATGGATTTTCAAATGGTTGCCAAACCATCTTTACTAGAAAGGATTAAAATTTCTCAAGTTGATGATGAGGAGTTTCAGAAGACGATTAAAGCTGTGAATGATGGGAGATGGAGTGACTTCATATATGAAGATGGAATTTTAAAATTTGGGAAGAGACTTTGTGTTCCCAATATACCTGATCTAAAAACGGAATTGTTGGATGATGCTCATAGTTCCAATTTATCTATACACCCTGGTAGCACTAAGATGTATAGAGATTTGAAGGAACATTTTTGGTGGGATAACATGAAGAGGGAGATTGATGATTTTGTGTCAAGATGTATGGTTTGTCAACAAGTGAAAGCTCGAAGGAAACAACCTAGAGGAGTATTGCAACCTCTTCCCATACCTGAGTGTAAATGGGATAATATCACGATGGACTTTTTCATGGGACTACCAAAGACTACTGGAAGGAATGATGCAATCTGGTTCATTGTTGATCGTCTTATCAAGTCAACACATTTTCTTGCTATAAGATAAGATCTACCACTTGAACGTCTAGTAGGACTATATATTAATGAAGTTGTGAGACTTTATGGAGTACCCATGTCGATTTTTTCTGATCATGATCCACATTTTACATCAAGATTATAGAAAATTCTTCAGAAGGCCCTAGATACTAATCTTCGTTTAAGCACTACCTACCACCCACAAACTGATTGACAATAAGAATGGACTATTCAAACATTAGAAGACATGTTGAGGTCTTGTTCACTTGATTTTCAAGGAATGTGGGATCAGTATTTACCTCTCATAGAATTTTCTTACAACAATAGCTTCCATTCAAGTATACAGATGGCACCCTAAGAAGCATTATATGGGAGGCGATGTCATACACCAAATTTTTGGGATGATGTTGGTTAAAGAAAGCTCGTGGGCCCAGAACTTGTTGAGGAAACAATGGAGAAGGTGAAGATTATCCAGAACCACATCAAAATAGCTCAAAGTAGGAAAAAGAGATATGCAGATAACCGAATGAAGGATTTGGAGTTTCAAGAAGGTGATCACGTATTCTTAAAGGAATCTCCATAGAAGGGTATTATACGATTCAGTAAGAAGGTAAAATTAAGTCCCAGTTACATTGGACCTTTTGAAATTCTAGACCGAATTGGAGCCGTAGCTTACCATTTTGGAAATACCGCCAAATCTCTCCAAGGTTCACAATGTGTTCCACGTGTCAATGTTAAGAAAGTACATGACAGACCCAACACATGTACTCACTTATGAAGAAGTGGAACTTGATCCTGATCTATCTTACTGTGAAGAGCCTATCATGATTTTTGATAATAGAGAACAAGTATTGAGAAATCGGATAACTCGACTAGTAAAGGTTCTATGGAGGAACCATAATATGGAGGAAGCAACATGGGAGCATGAGGAGCTTATGTTAAAGACATATCCGAATCTTTTTAGGTAATATTCTATGAATTTCGAGGAAAAAATTTTTGTAAGGAGGCGAGAATGTAACCCCACAAGGTTTTGAAAATAAATATAGAATGCAATTTTATAAACACAACTATCCCTCTTCTATGTTTTGAATTTTGAAAAATGGTTATCTAGAGTTCTGTTCGGTAAGTCATTTGGAGTCTGATAGAACAAAGTTGATTTTTGGAAAATAGTAACATACCCTTATGAATAGTAATATGAATGGTAATATGAATAGTAATATTCCCCTTGAATAGTAAATAATATTATTATTTTATTTTATTAAGGCAATATGATAATGGGATCTTAATTAATTTTTCAGTGTCACATAAAATTAATTGCACTTCAAGATTGTTATTTTTTGAATTAACTATGACCTTATTTAAAAATTAAATTAATAGTATTTATAAAATTATTTTTGAAAAATGGACCTCACTTTGAATTCTACACGTCAAAAAATGGTAGGGGTGAATTTTCTGGATTTTTCTAAAATTCAAGATTTTTTTTATGAATAGTAAAATACGATAAAATACGATAAATGCTAAATACATGATTTACTGCATCATAGGTGATGAAAGGATGATGTAAGACCACTTGGTTTGAACTCACATGCCATTATTACTATTAGGGGTCACATGAAACAATACTATTGGTTGTCTTCAGAGAAATAATAAAATAATGAATTAAACATTCAAAACTTACCCCTCTCCTCCACTATAAACCCCCCCCCCCCCACTACCTCTTCTCTTCACTCCTCTAAGCCTTTAATCTCCTCAAAGTTCTTCCCAATTACCCTTCCCTAGTCTCTCTCCACATACAAGAAGCTTCTGGTCTTCCCAAAAGACCAAAACCCCTTCCCTTAAGGAGTTTCTCAAGGATGTTATTTCAAGAGGCAAATCACCCTTCTTTTTCATTTGGTTTCATTTCAATTTATCTTATTTTTCTATCCTATTCTCAACTCCTCTATAAAAATGATCATGATAACTCCATTAAAATATATATACTATATTTATATCATGTTAATGGAAGAACCTCCAAAAATATTCTTACACCCTCCCTTTTATTTTATAAATGAAATCGACGTCCATGAGATTCTGATTTATAACCTTCGTGGATGACGAAGTTTAGTTCTTCAAATTATTCTTAATTACTGTTCATGAAACCATATTCATGGTTGAAACAATCTATAATATATATTTTATAACCTAATTAATATTTAGGAACCATAATATGTACATATAATTAAGTTATATGACAAAACTAGTTCATAATATTCCAAATACCGCCAAATAATCGAAGTGGTGGTCATCTAATGATTCATCCTCATTCCATGTAAAAAATTGATATAAATGACCATTAACAATTATATATGTTCATTAATAATATATAATTCCAATCCTGGAGATTTATAACCATTCTACATAAACTTTATTACTTAAAAACAAGTGAACCAAATATAAAAATAAAGGAAATGAACACTCCAGAACGACGAAATTCAATATGATAACTTATCAAAAAAGACATAAATGAACTAATGATAATTATGGTAAAATAAATACATGTCTAATAGGTTCTTAAATAATTTATTAACAAGTAGAATTTCATATTCCAGGAGATTAAGTACAAGAGCGGAACATGTTTGGAGTTAAGGTAAGGGGTTTCTCATCTCACTTTCATTTCTGTGATATTTTCATTATTCGCCACTTAATTATTGTATGTGGTATATGTGTTCTGCCATTTGATATATAATAACATGTTTATCATTATATTCATGTTATTCAATGATTCAATTGATTTTCATTAAGTTTGGGTCATTTGATTCGACTAATTACATTGTGGTAAAGGACTTTGTCTCAACTACCTTTTCGTTGTGACTAACTTTGTATTGTGCACCTAATAATCCTTATGTTGTGTACCTACTTCCCATTTGAGATCACTTTTCATTTTCAATTATATTAAATAACCATAATCTCATGTCATGGATATTTTTTTGTCTAAACCGTATACCATTTTACATACGGTGTTTATTTGGAAAGTTATTATAATTATGGAAATATTGATGAATATGTATACTCTACCCAATATGGATATTGAAAAGTGATATTTATATTGTATTGAATCAATGTATAAGGAATGATTTGGACATGTAGTGGTGGGTGGGGCCCGCTATAACCCCTCGATGCATCAGTGGGTCTCATGAGACAAAACAGTTTGGCGACTAACCCTTTGAGTTTGTTTCCAAAAATCAGACGGGTTTCTACCCACAGAGCTAAACCATTTTTATGGTATTATGGCTTCATGTGCCAGATACATGATGTCCAATTAATAAGCATTCTCTTTATTCATTATCAGTTATTATTATTATCCATGAGATTTTCACTATGACAAAATCTATGGATGTAGTTTCATTTTTAGTTATTAATGGAATTAGTTATTCATTTATTCACTATGCCATATTGATTATGTCAGTTTTGTCACGACCCGTCCTTGGGGCCCGTGCCGTGACTACCCCAAGCCCGCCTTCCATAGGCCAGGGGCTGGCGACTTGCACCAAGGTGTAATTCCCGGTAAAAAGGGAAGGCATTTCCTTTGTAAAGTAAACAAACACCATAGAGAAAGCCATCAGTAGAGGTAAACACTAAGTGAAAACTGATACAAAAGTAAGTGCGGAAAAGTAAGTGGGCCAGTATACAAACCCAAACTGAAAGTAAAGTACAACTGGAAAGGGAAAACAGCAACTGAAAAGTAAATCCGCAGCGTCGAGCCGTCCACTGGAAGTCCCACCTGAAGGGTGGGTACAAATAGCCTCCACAGCTCCTCGGGTCCAGTCGTCCGCTCCGAGTACATCCCGTCCAGTGGTCCACCTCTAGGTACCGACCTGCTCCACAAGCCTCAACCGTGATCAGCACTGTCCATCGTCTGCAACCAATACAACTTAGTGCGGGCATAGCCTGTGCAGGGGTGAGTATAAGCTACTCAGTAGGGACCCCAAGACCCCCGAAAGTCTCCCAGAATCCACAAAGGATAAACCAAAAAGGAAAGATACAATCACGAAGTAACATCTGACACTTCTTAGTTATATGCCCATACATATACCTAAGTCATCAATTCCAATTTGCTCCAACGTCCGAGCCAAAGTACAACCCAGTCCATACAGGAAACCACAACCCAATCCACACAGGAAAGCATAACGTAAACCACAAAGGAAGGCAAGTCAAGATTCAGCTCACACAGGTATACTTCTTCTTATGACGATAGAGATGATCAGATATTGACACTGATTCATCTAAGTTGTCGGACCCACAAAGGATCGATAGGTACTAACCCCCGCAATGACCCACAAAGGATCTGACCCACACAGGACTGATAGGTAACTAACCCCCGCAATGACCCACACAGGATTGGACCCACACCGGATCTGTAGGCGCTGGCCCACACAGGACCGCTGAATGCTGACCCACACAGGATCTGACCCACACAGGATCGGTAGCACTGATCCACATAGGACCGCTGAGTGTCGTAGTCATCGTCGTCGAATCCACTGAGGATCTCTGTACCGTCGTCGTCGTCGTCGTAGTCGCAACCAGCTCTAGGGTTCCCGCACATAGCAAGCTCGTTCGGGAGGGTCCGCTCCACGAGCCGAGGGGATGATACATCAATTGACACATATCATGAATTTTATGTATCCAAAAGTTCTGTATCGTCAACATGAACTCAACGTCACAGACGGCGCATCAATCGGACGCCCGGTTTGGAAGTTATTGGTTTTTTCGTCCCAGGGGCCCGGTTGGTTTTTAATTCAAAACCAACCCGACCATACTCCAACTAAGTCCAAACCTTGATCGGAGTAACCCAAAAGGTCCGTCTTACTTATAGGAATCCATCAAAGTCAACGGCGCATCAATCAGACGTCCGGAGTTCAAGTTATAAGTATTTCCGCTCTGAGGGCCTGGTTGGTTTCGTGTACGAACCAACCCGGCCGAACCCAAAGTTCTCAAAAACCGTGAGTGTGATATACCGAAACGACCATCTCGATCCAAGGATCACATCGCAATTTACGGTGCGTCGATCGGAGGCTTGTATCTCAAGTTAAGGGCAACAGACCGAAAGAGGTTCGGTATTAGGGGGTTCGGGCCCGGTCCGACCCGGCCCGATACCCCCAGGGTCGACCCGTACCGGGTCCACCCGAACCACGTCCAGGTCCGGCCCGCTTGGGCACGGCCCGGCCCGACTGGCGCGGCCCGGTCTGGCGGACCAGCCAGGGCATCCGGCCCGGTATTCGGCATGCTGGCGCGCTGGCCAGGGACTCGGCCAAACGGCCGAGCTGTTCGGATGCGGGGGGCGTTACCCCCGCGTGTAGTAACTGTGGACCCTTAATGGGGCCGCTCACATCCAGCCAGCAGGGGGTTTCAAACCCCAGGTTCTTCCACGGTCCGGCCGGCATCTGCTGCCACGGGACCGGCAAGGCCGGTCCCCCTGCTCCAATGTCGGTGGCCCGAAACTGGCCGCCGGTTCCCCTACTCCGCCGTGGCCCGGAACCGGCCGTGGCCTTCATCCGTCCGGCGCGGCGCGACGGCGCCGCGCCCCTCCGCCGCGGCCCCACTCCGGCCGCGGTGCTTTCGTAGTTCACCGGGGCGACGCGACGACGCCGCGTCTCTGGTTCGATTCTCAAATGCGTGGCGCGACGGCGCCACGCATTTCTTTCCGCTCGTTCCTGTGCAGTACGACGGTACCGCATTACTTTCCTTCGAATCGCAACAACAAAATAATAATAAGGGAGGAGGGTCATCCGTTTTTGTGCGGTACGTCCCCCTCCCGTTAAACGATATCAAGCGGTCCAAAAGAACAATGTTAGATAACGGAAGATTTCACAAATTTAAACACATAACCCCTACCTCAACGTTGTCATCGAAAGAGAGTTCGTCGCCGAATTAACCATCGCGGAAGAAGAGGATCACCGCTGAAGAAAGCGTCACGGAAGGAACGTCGTTGGCGTTAGGTGATCTCTGAGGAAGGCGTCTCTCGCTGTCGTCCGCCGTCAGAGGTTGGCGTTCTACGTCGGCGGCGGTGCGTTCTTCGTCGAAGAACGAAGAATCCTCAAGACTTATCTTTTTCTCCCAAAGTCTCCCACAACCAGAATTACAAAAAAATAAAATAATCCCTTCCCTTATTTTATTAACATAACATAACATTTGAAATTCAAAAGAAAAGAAACGAACAATTAATTCAATGAATTAATTGTAACGATTTAACCGCCCAAATTAATGAGGTGTTTCTTAACCAGAATAAACGCATGGTTTGACTTCATTAAAAGGGGGTGCGTGTGCGTTAATTAGAAGGGAAGAAATGGTGGGGCTCGTGTGGGCCCCACCTCACAAATATCCTACCAAGTGGGTAGGATGTTGTGGGTCCCACCTTATCCGCTTAACTTAGGTTAAGCCGCTTTATGTAAAATAAAATAAATTGTCGCACAACTTTATTTTATTCCTTAACTTAACCCCAAATATTAAAAACCACACCCGAGAAAACGCAACTCTAGAAAAGGTGTTTATAAGAAAAAAATCGGCGATGTGATTCCATCGGTGCCCTCGGAATTTGATTCCGAGCACCGGTTCAAAAGTTATAAAAACCCGCTCGTTTGTTCACTGAACGTACCCGAGCTAAACTTTGGAAAAAGATTCTGGGCACGCCGGGCCTCGGAATCAGGTGTCTTCAGAAACTGAGTTCTTGTAAAATTCCCAAGAAAATTAAGAAAAACATTTCCTTGAATTTTACGGGTCTTTACATCACTCCCACCTCAGGGCTTTACGTCCCCGTAAAGATACATCAAAAACTAGGGAAACAAATGTGGGTACTGAGCAAGCATCTGAGCCTCCCGCTCCCAAGTGCTCTCCTGGAGGTTCCCGTGCTGCCATCTGATGCGCATTAGAGGAATCGACCGTCCACATAGGACCCGCTCCTGTCGACCCTCAATCTCCACCGGGACCTCCGCAAAAGTTGCCCCATCATCAACGTCCAGCTCCCCATGGTCAATGATATGCATCAAGTTGTGCACGTATCTCCTCATCGGGGATACGTGGAAGACGTCATGCACCCGGTGCAACTGAGGTGGTAGAGCCAAGCGATAATCCACCTCGCCAATCCTACTGAGGACTTGGAATGGTCCGATGAAGCATGGATACAACTTTCCGCCTTGGCCAAATCTCCGTAATCCACATCGAGGTGAGACCCGCAAGAAGACATAGTCGCCATCCTCGAACTCCAGTGGCCTCCGCCTCCTATCAGCATAAGACTTCTGCTAGCTTTGAGCTGTCCTCATCCGCTCTTGGATGATCTGGACCTTCTCTGTTGTGACTTGGACCATCTCTGGTCCCACAAGTGCTGACTCCCCAGGGTCTGTCCAGCACAGTAGTGATCTGCAAGGTCGGTCGTACAACGCCTCATATGGTGTCATCCCGATGGTTGAGTGGTAGTTTTTGTTGTATGCGAACTCCACCAAGGGTAGGTTGTCCTCCTATCTGCGACCAAAGTCGAGGACACATACGCGGAGCATGTCCTCGAGAGTCTAAATGGTCCTCTCCGTCTGACCATCCGTCTGAGGGTGGAAGGTGGTGCTCAGATGTAGTTGCGTCCCAAATGCCTCATGCAACCCCTTCCAAATCCGGGAAGTAAAGCGAGAATCTCGATCAGAGACGATAGATGATGGCACACCATGTAGTCGTACAATCTCCTGAACATAGAGATGTCCCAAGCTCTCCACTGAGCCCTGCTCTCTGATGGGCAAGAAGTGAGCCGACTTGGTGAGTCAGTCGACAATCACCCAAAGGGAGTCGTGACCTCTGGAAGTGCATGGAAGTCCAGTCAAGAAGTCCATAGATATGTCGTCCCACTTCCACTCCGGGACCTCCAAGGGTTGTGCCAAGCCTGCTGGTACCTGATGCTCTGCCTTCACCTGCTAGCAGGTGAGGCATCGAGAAACAAACTCTGCCACAACCTTCTTCATGCCCGGCCACCAGTGCTTTCGTCTGAGATCCTGGTACATCTTCTCCACTCCAGGATGTACCACCAAAGGGGAAGTGTGAAACTCTCTCATCACCTCCACCCACAAAGCAACTGGTAACAAGTTACGTCCTCTGAAAAGGACTTCATGCTCTCCTCCTAAGGAGAAACCATAAGGTGCCTGTCCTGAGGATATCTGCACACGCCGCGTCTCACATTCAGCGTCCTCACGCTGTGCCTCTCTGACCCGCTGCAGTAGTGGAGGAGTGACTGTGAGAGACTGAAGGAATGTTGATCCATCTCTATTCACAAAGGATATCTACAAAGCGGCTAGCTGCTCTATCGCCTCCCCAAGTAGTTGAATGCTCGTCCTCCTGCTGAGAGCATCGGCTACCACGTTACCCTTCCCAAGAGTATAGAATATCTCGAAGTCATAGTCCTGGAGGAACTCAAGCCATCGCCGCTATCTCAGGTTCAGGTCCTTCTGAGAGAAGATGTACCTGAGACTCTGATGGTCAGAAAAGACTGTAAAGCGCTCTCCCATCAGATAGTGTCGCCACATATTCAGAGCAAAGACCACTACTTCTAATTCCAGGTCATGGGTAGCGTAGTTCTGCTCATGCTGCCTCAACTGACGTGATCCATAGGTGATCATGGCCTGCTATTTCATCAGGACACATCCGAGTCTGGTCCCTGATGCATCACAGTAAACTACGTACCCTACTCCCTCCTCCGGCAACCTCAAGATAGGCGTGCTGGTCAATCTCTGTCTCAACTCTTGGAAGCTCTGCTGACATTTGTCTAACCACACAAAGGGTTCCCCCTTCTTTGTCAAAGCTGAGAGTGGTGCCGCAACTCTGGAGAAGTCTGGCACAAATCTCTGATAGTATCCATCTAGTCCCAAGAAACTTCGCACCTTCGTCACGCTCTTGGGTGGCTCCCAAGATAGCACTGCCTCGATCTTCGTAGGATCCACCGCAACTCCCGCCTCAGAGATGACGTGTCCCAAGAAGTGGACCTCACATATCCAGAACTGACACTTCGAGAGCTTTCCATAAAGTCGGTGCTCTTGGAGTGTGTCTAGTACAACCCGCAAGTGGTAGGCATGCTCCTCCTCAGTCGTCGAGTATATCAAAATGTCGTCGATGAAGACCACGACAAATCGATCGAGGTATGGCTGAAAGATCATGTTCATGAGGCCCATGAACACTGTGGGAGCATTGGTTATGCCGAAGAGCATACCCAAGAACTCATAATGTCCATACCGACATCTGAAGGCCGTCTTCTGCACGTCCTCGTCCCGAACTCTGAGCTGATGATAGCCTGACCTGAGGTCTATCTTTGAGAACCACTGTGATCCCTTGAGCTGATCGAAGAGGTCATAAATCATCGGTAGCGGATACTTGTTCCTCACTGTCACTTGGTTCAGGCGACTATAGTCGACACAAAGTTGCAAGCTCCCGTCCGCCTTCTTGGCGAACAATATCGAGGAAGCCCGGGGTGAAACACGAGGTCGTATGAATAGCTTGCCTTGCAAGTCCTCCAACTGTACCCGTAGCTCTTGAAGCTTGGTGGGAGCCATCTGATATGTTGGGGTGGATATCGGGGCTGTCTCGGGGTACAGATCAATATAAAAGTCTACCTCTCTGCAAGGAGGTAGTCCTGGAACGTCGTCGGGAAAAAACGTCTGTATACTGATCCACCACTGCAGGAAAACTAGGACTTCGCATGTCAACTTCTCCTAGGATGAGGCTAGCCAGCTGATGAGTGATGGGTTTTCATCTCCTCTGCGGGAGTCCATCCTGTGATCTTAAGGCTCCCTTCTCTCCGATGAAGGTGAACCTGCTCCCGTCGGTGCATACACATCGCACCTTGCGCCTAATACAGTCAATCTGAGCATGGACTGTAGATAACCAATCCATTCCCAAGATGACGTCGTAAGGCCTCGACGCCGCTACAAGAAGATCCCAGCCGAAGCTCTTGCCTTTTAGAGTATGCTCACATTGCCGGAACTAGTGCGTAATCGTCGAGTCTTCTCCCGTAGGAGTCTCTAGCTGTAAGGATCGAGCCAACGACTCTGTCGGAATCTCTGAGCTCCGAACAAGGGCAGTGGCTATGAAAGAATGACTCGCTCCTGTGTTTATAAGAACTGCATCAAGGGTGGAATAGACACATATAGTACCTCGAATCCTATCGGGCGTGTTGTGGTCATAGGCCTCCGCTGCCTGGAGATGTGCTTGTCTCTGCCCGCCAGATCCCTGTGGTCGGGGTGGACCTCTTGGTGGTGGTGGGGTAGAGCCTCAAAGCGTCGCCCACCACCTGCTACTCAGACAGCTCCTCTGTCTCATCCGCCTGCTCCCTGCGGACCACCACGGTCGACCCTCTACCTCTGCCTCAGTGGCCCCTCAATCGTCTGTTGTTCCTCGACACGGCGGGTCGGGTAGTCACGAGCCATGTGGCCCTGCCCGCCGCATGTGTGGCACTGCCTGCCTCTCGAAAGACTGGATCCGCGATGTGTGCCCCGCACTGATGAGCCAGTGTCCTGAGGTCATCTTCCTGAGGGTCTGGTCAGCCTATACCCATGAGTCATCCGTCGACTACCTGCTGCTGAAGACTCTGCTACCTTCCGCCCTGCGATAGGTCTCACTGCTGATGTAGACTCAGCAAGAAAGATCTCGACTAGAAGAGATCACTCCAGTACTCCTGCCTGAGTCGGAATGCTGAGGGAGATTAGCGATGCCCTGATCTCATGCCTCAATCCCTATTCAAAGGTCCAGGCCCGGAAGAATGGGTCTCGTACCATGTCTGTCGAGTAGCGCGAGAGATCGGTAAATCTCGCCGAGTACTGGGCGACCGTCAAGCTGCCATGCCACAGCTGTAGAAGCTCCTGGATGCGCACCGCACAGAGGGTGGCTGGGATGAACTCTAAGCAGAAGAGGCTCTCAAAGTCCGTACAGAGGAGAGATGCTTCATCATGCACCTGGAGCATCAAGCTCCACCATATGCCTGCTGCCGCGTGCAGTAGGCTCGTTGCGAGAATCACTATGAGGTCTGCTGGTGTCTTCACTAACCTGAAAACCCGTAAAACTGCCTCCAGCCAATCCTCGGCTGCCTGGGGGTCCGTCTCCCCGCGGAACCTTGGCGGTCGCTGGCACTGAAACTCGTGCAGTGTACTAAGGCGACGTGCATCGTCAGCAGCTGGGGCCGGTAGCATCGGTGGCTCGGCGGGTAGAGGTACTGTTGGTGCCTCTGCTGTTAAAGGGACCTGTACCGAGGCCTCGTCGCTCGGTGGGTTGTCGTCACACACAACTCTCGGAACCCTAGCTGGCTGCTGTCGTGGGGCCATCCTGAAAAGAAACAGGTGTTCCATGGTCAAATAGTATACCTGGTGAGCTGACACAAAGTTATCACAAAGAAAACTTGAAACACACATGCAATCAATGTTTTCGTGCATTAAGTCGGAAATCAGAATTCAGGGTCCTGGTGTACGGATACGTCGGCCGTTCCACCAACACTGGACTCCTTGGACAGATAACCACACCCAATACACTTAACACTATTGCTTCAAATAGAAAAATATCAGAGTCCAAAGTTCTGCGGTAGAACAGAACTCCTCTGATACCAATTTGTCATGACCTGTCCTCGGGGCCCATGTCGTGACTACCCCAAGCCCGCCTTCCATAGGCCAGGGGCTAGCAACTAGCACCAAGGCGTAATTCTCGGTAAAAAGGGAAGGCATTGCCTTTGTAAAGTAAACAGACACCACAGAGCAAACAAGCAGTAGAAGTAAACACTAAGTGAAAATTGATACAAAAGTAAGTGCGGAAAAGTTAGTGGGCCAGTATACAAACCCAGACTGAAAGTAAAGTACAATTGGAAAGGGAAAACAGCAACTGAAAAGTAAAGCCGCAGCGTCGATCCATCCACTGGAAGTCCCACCTGAAGGGTGGGTACAAATAGCCTCCACAGCTCCTCAGGTCCAGCCATCCGCTCCGAGTACGTCCCGTCCAGTGGTCCACATCCGGGTACCGACCTGCTCTGCAAGCCTCAACCGCGATCAGCGCTGTCCGTCGTCTGCAACCAACACAACGTAGTGCGGGTATAGCCCGTGCAAGGGTGAGTATAAGCTACTCAGTAGGGACCCCGAGACCCCTGAAGGTCTCCCATATTCCACAAAGGATAACCCATAAAGGAAAGATACAATCACGAAGTAACATCCGACACTGCTTAGGTATATGCCCATACATATACCTAAGTCATCAATTCCAGTTTGCTCCAACGCCTGAGCCCAAGTGCAACCCAGTCCACACAGGAAACCACAACCCAATCCACACAGGAAAGCATAACGTAAACCACATAGGAAGGCAAGTAAAGATTTAGCTCACACAGGTATACTTCTTCGTATGATGATAGAGATGATCAGATATTTCCACTGATTCATCTAAGTCGTCGGACCCACAAAGGATCGATAGGTACTAACCCCCGCAATGACCCACAAAAGATCTGACCCACACAGGATCGATAGGTAACTAACCCCCGCAATGACCCACACAGGATCGGACCCACACAGGATCTGTAGGCGCTGGCCCACATAGGACCCCTGAGCGCTGACCCACACAGGATTGGTAGCACTAATCCACATAGGATCGCTGAGTGTTGTAGTCTTCGCCGTCGAATCCACTGAGGATCTCTATACAGTCGTCGTCGTCGTCATCGCAGTCGCAGCCAGCTCCAGGGTTCCCGCACACAGCAAGCTCGTTCGGGAGGGTCCGCTCCATGAGCCGAGGGGCTGATACATCAACTGACACATAGTCTGGAGTTGATGTATCCAAAATTTCCGTATCGTCAACAGGAACTCAACGTCACAGATGGCGCGTCATCGGACGCCCGGTCTGGAAGTTATTGGCTTTTTCGTCCCAGGGGCCCGGTTGGTTTTTAAGTCAAAACCAACCCGACCGTACTCCAACTGCATCCAAACCTCGAGCGGAGTAAGCCAAAAGGCCCGTCTCACTTAGAGGAATCCATCAAAGTCGATGTCACGTCAATCGAATGTCCGGAGTTCAAGTTATAAGTGTTTCCGCTCCGAGGGCCCGGTTGGTTTCATGTACGAACCAACCCGGCCGAACCCAAAGTTATCCGAAACCTTGAGTGCAATATACATAAACGACCGTCTCGATCCAAGGATCACATCGCAACTGACGGTGTGTTGATCTGAGTCCTGTAGCTCAAGTTATGGGCAACAGACTGAAAGAGGTTCGGTATTAGGGGGTTTGGGTCCGGTCCGACCCGACCTGATACCCCTAGGGTCGGCCCGTACCAGGTTGACCCGAACTAGGTCCGGGTCCGGCCCGCTTGGGCGTGACCCGGCCCGGCTGGCGCAGCCCGGTCTAATGGACCGGCCAGGGCAGCCGGCCCGGCGCGCGGTGCGCTGGCGCGCTGGTCAGGGACTCGGCCGAGCCGTTCGGATGCGGGGGGCGCTTCCCCCGTGTGTAATAACCGTGGCCCCTTAATGGGGCCGCTCACGTCCGTCCAGCTGGGGGTTTCGAACCCCCGGTTCTTCCACGGTTTGGTCGGCCCGCTCCAGCCGGTCGGCTTCTGCCGCCACGGGACCGGTAAGGCCGGTCCCCCTGCTCCGATGCCGGCAGCCCGAACCTACCCGCCGGTTCCCCTGCTCCGCCGCGGCCCAGAACCAGCCGCGGCCTTCGTCCATCAGGTGTAGTGCGACGGTGCCACACCCTTCCGCTGAAGCCCCGCTCCGGCCGTGGTGCTTTCTTAGTTCATCGGCGCGGCACGACGGCGCCACGTCTTTGGTTTGATTCTCAAATGCGTGGTGCGACGACGCCACACATTTCTTTCCGCTCGTTCCCGCGTGGTACGACGGCACCGCGTTACTTTCCTTCAAACCGCAACAACAAAATAATAATAAGGGAGGAAGGTCGGCTGTGTTTGTGTGGTCCGGCCCCCTCCTGTTAATGTTGAGTCAATAAGGTTTTCCTTATGACTTTTCTATTCCTTATTGTTTTGAAAATCACAAACACCTTATCTTTAGGAAAATTGCTTTCTTAAAGAAAAATGCTTTCTTAAGGAAAAATTGATTTTATAAGGAAAATTGTTTTTATAAGGAAAATTGCTTTTATAAGGAAAATTAACCTTATCATATTTTCATTCATATTTTTTCCTAAGTATAAAATTCGGATTCATTTCTGTTTTCTCGGATTTGTTTAAAACTTTGATATAAAGTATTCTGTTTGAGGATCTGAATTCTGGATAAGAACTGTAAGGAAGTTTCACTCCAAATTCCAGATGAGAACTATAATAAAGTATCATTCTGAATTCCGGATATGAACTCTGACTAAGTTCTATTCCAGATTCAGGATACGAATTCTTATGAAGTTCTACATTGAATTCTCATTACAAATTCTAATGAAAAATTCTCATTATGAATTCTGATAATGAATTTTCATTAAGAACTATGATGATGAAATCTCATTACAAATTCTGATGACGAATTATCATTCTGAATCCTCATTCTGAATTCATCTATTAAACAGAATATGATCATCTTTGTTTTATACACTCTGAATTTATTCAGACTCTGAAAAATATTTTGTTTAGACTCTGAACTTTCATTCTGCTTACACTTCTATATTTTTTTCTACTCTTTATTATTTCCATTACACTCTGAACCTTCACTCTGATGCTTTCATTCCGAACTTTTGAGTTAGTTTTTTAAACGGTGTCGTACATTCTGTTACACTTGTTTTGTTATAAAACGATATCGTCTATTTTGTTATAAACTAATCGTTGTCTAAGTGACACGTTTACAGGTCCCTCCGATCTTTAAGGAAAATATGACCGTTGGGGAAGGAGCCGACCTTACCTATAAATAGGAGATCATTTGAAAGAGCTCAGTGCTGAAAGGCTGACAGATCTTCGACTCATGTGATTATATGCTTGAAGTGATTTTTAGAGAGAGAGGCTCTTATTAACTCTCAAAGCTTCGTGCGACTCCGAATGTTGGTGATTACATTCGAGGGATTCCGGGGATAGGAAGACAGAGGTGCCGACTACCTTGAAGTTTGAGGGCTTCCTTGCTGAGGAAGACAGAGGTTGCCAACTACCTTGAAGTTGAGGGCTTGCGGGGATAGCAAGACAGAGACTCCGATCTTCATATCGAGGGCTTACCCTGGTGTGGGTAAGATAGACTTGCTTGAAAGTATAAATCAAGGGACCTTTATCCAAGGTTTTTGGATACCCTTCTCTTTGGGTTAAAAGACTTATATCTTGTTACTTGTAGTTTAACTACTTGTTTATTTTCCGCTGCATATTGCATTGTAAGGAAAGTATAACTTTCTTATACTTTTTTACTTGTACTCTATTTCATTTAGATTCTATACGCTTTAAGGTAGAATCTTATATTGTATTCTTTTATTAAGTTTCAATTTCCGGAACCATATTTCCGGAACCTACTTTCGGAATCTCTTTCTAAGTTTGCATTCGGTGTTAGAGGTGTTGTGAATTTGCTTAGTTTAACTTTGTTAAACTTAGCCCTTTCCTTCTCTTAAGGAAACTATAGTTATTCGTAACTAACTTTAAAGGTTCCAAAGGAATTTTTAAAGTATACAATTCACCCCCCCCCCCCCCCCGCTTGTAAATTGAGCATCTACATCATTATTTCGATCCTACAATTGGTATCAGAGGTTGGAAACCTCATACTCTATACCAATCCTACAATTGGTATGAGAGAAAGTCTCTGAAATACTTGTACTCACATACAAGTTTTTCTTTCTCACTTTCCCATTCCGAATTCTCCCATTCTGAACTTTTCTATTCCAAACTTTGTTATTAGGAATCTTGTGCTACTAACAAGTTTGTGTATCTAAGGTTTCTAGTATGGCAGGAATTAATGTTGGTTCAATTGATAATCTGAATCCTACAAGACCACCAATATTTTATGGTAATGATTATGAATATTGGAGAGATCGAATGAAGACTTTTGTTATCAATACTGGAGTGGATAACTTTGTTATGCTTACTGGTGATTATAAAATTCCTGACAAGGAAGTTAGAACTTTCACTAACCAGGAAAAGCAAGAATATCAACTCAACTATAAGGTACGCAATACTTTACTGTGTTCAATGACTAGGAATATATATAGCTAAATTTCATCTTGTGAAGCAGCTAATTGTATCTGGAAGAAGTTAGAGGTTACACACTTTGGAACTTCTAAGGTGATTGAGACTAGAAGAGCTATGCTTAGAGCAGAATATCATGGCTTCAATTTTCCTTATGGTGAACCAATTTGTAAAGTTCAACAGAGATTTATGACTATAGTCAATAGTCTACAGTCTATGGGAGAGAAAGGTCTAGATGATGAAGCTCTTGTGGATAAGATAATTGATATTATACCCAATGAGTGGGAGTCCAAGAGAACAGCTATAGATGAGAACAGGAAGGTCACTCAAATTACTCTTGATGAGCTATTTGTAACTCTTCTACAACATGAAACAAGAATGAAGAGAGATGATGACAACATCAAGAAGAAGAATGGAAATGGTACTGTTGCTTTTACAACAACCTCAAATCAGATGAAAGCTAAGACTCCTGAGAGAGTAACCAGATCCAAGTCTAAGAAAGTTATTTTCCAATCCGAATCTAGTGAGAGTGAAGTCTCAAAAAATGAACTAGCAAATCTTGCTCGAAGAATGAACAAGATAGCTGGACAGAGAAATTTCCAATCTAAGCATAAGAAAAAGGAAAGGAAAGATAAGAAAGATGGAGAAGTTACTTGTTATGAATGCAAGAGAGCTAGACATATAAGACCAGATTTACCTTTTCTCAAAAAGAAAGAAAGGAAAGAAAGGCATTCAGACAGGAACAGAAAGAAGTATTATAAAGCCAAAGATAAGAAAGTTTTGAAATCTAATGACACCTAAAGTGCCATTGGTGGTTACTCTTCAGATGAATCTTCTAATTATGAATCTTCAGGACAGAAGAATCTTGGTCTTATAGCTAGATTACCTATTGATAATCATTGTTTTATGGCTAAGGTATGAAATGTTGAATCACTGACCAATGTTTCTTTAAATTCCAATGATAGTAAGTATTATAACTCTTCTGATGAAGAAAATACTTTACCTTCTTATGAAGAAGTCTCTAGGTTTGCTGAACTTCTTGAGATTGATAATTCCAAACTCAATAAGAAACTTGATAAAGAAAACTCTAGGAATTCTATTCTTACAAAAGAAATATCAGATCTTTCTAAAGATCTTGATAAGAAAAATACTGATTTTGAAAGTATTTCAAAAAATATTGAGGAAGTAAGTTCTGAGAAGAACAAACTTTCTAAAGAATTAGAAAAATTAATTTCTAAGAAAAATGTTTTCGAGCCTAACTCTAGTTCAAAAACTAATGATTTTGAGGATAAAAACTTGGTTATAAAACTCAAGTCCGAAATTTTTTCCTTAAAGAAGTGTTTATCAAACTTTACCCATTGTAAGGAAAATTTTGATAAGATGTATTCCCAAATACGACCTTTAAGAAATAAATTCAGATTTGGTTATACCCATGAAAAACCAATTTTTAGTAACAATTATTTTGTTCCTCAAAGTGCCCCATTTTGTACCAAGTGTCAATGTGGTGGTCACTGGGAAAAGAATTGTTCCTTAAACAAAACCCAATCCTTAGGTTTTCACAAAGCTTATTTCTCTAAGAAGATGTGGGTACCTAAAATTTTATTGTCTGGAAATCTCGGATCCAAACAAGTTTGGATTCCGAAAGTATAATTTTCTTCTTGATTTCAGGAAAATAAAGAGAGTACCAGCAACAATACATGGTACATGGATAGTGGATGTTCCCGACACATGACTGGTAACAAAAGCTATTTTGAAAAGATTATCAAAATGAAAGGAGGAAAGGTAACTTTCGGAGATAATGCTAAGGGAGAGATTGTTGGTATTGGTAATATTGTTTTTCTTGGTAAAACTTTGATTTAAAATGTTCTTTTTGTTAAGGATCTTAAGCACAACCTCATTATCATAAGTCAGTTATGTGATGAAGGTTACCTTGTAAATTTTAGGAATGATAAGTGCTTAGTTCACAATTCCAAGGAAGAATTTATTCTCTCAGCCAATAGGCAAGAGAATTTCTACACTTTGAACCTAGAAGACCTCAGGAGTCAAGATTTACCTTGCCTTAGTGCAATGGAAGATCATTCCTGGTTATGGCATAGAAGACTATGACACTGTAATCTCATAAACCTATGTAAACTCTCTAAGAAGAAACTAGTTAAGGATCTACCGGAGCATAGATTTGATTCTTCTAAAGTTTGTGATCCTTGTCAATATGGAAAGCAACATAAATCTAGTTTTAAATCAATCGGTGAAGTCTCAACAACCGATGCATTACAGTTAGTGCACATGGATCTTTTTGGTCCAACACAAACTGGAAGTATTGGAGGCAAATACTATGTGGTTGTTCTAGTTGATGATTACACTAGATTTACTTGGGTCTATTTTCTAGCAAAGAAGTCTGATGCTTTTTCCTATTTCAAAAGTTTTAGAGCTCAAGTTAAAAATGAGAAAAACCTTCCATTGAAAACTATTCATAGTGATCATGGAGGAGAATTTCAAAATTCTGATTTTGAAACTTTTTGTAGTAAAAAAGGTATTACTCACAATTTTTCAGCACCTAGAACTCCTCAACAGAATGGTGTAGTTGAAAGAAGAAATAGAATTCATCAAGAAATAACTAGAACCGTGTTGAGTGAATATTCTATAGCTAGACATTTCTGGGCTGAAGTTGTAAGTACTGCTTGTTATACTATAAATCGAGTTTTGATTAGACCTTTTCTTAATAAAACTCCTTATGAGTTATGGAATGGTAGAAAACCAAAACTATCCTACTTCAAGGTTTTTGGTTGAAAAGTATTCATTTTGAATACTAAAGATAACTTACATAAATTCGCACCAAAATCTAATGAAGGTATTTTCTTAGGATATTCCACAACATCTAAGGCTTATAGAGTTTTTAATAAAAATACTTGCACTGTTGAAGAAACAGTACATATAAAATTTGATGAGTCAGATCCTTTTGTTTTAAAACCATCCCAGCCTACATCGTCAGATGTGTTTTCAAAAACTGATTATCAACCTTTGATAGAAGAACCTTCTGATAAGGAAATTGTTCAAGAAGATACTTCTGAAACATTTACCCCAGAAGATTTTCTACCCTATGTTGATGAACAGGTTTTACAAAACCCAAATCAGGTGTTTCTTAAGAATCATCCCAGTGATAGTATAATTGGTGATGTAAATCAACCTATAAGGACTAGAAGTTCCTTAAGAAATTAAGTAGAACATCTAGCATTTCTTTCCCAATTAGAACCAAAAAGCACTGATGAAGCTTTAGGTGATGATGATTGGATCAAAGCCATGCAAGATGAACTAAATGAATTCGAAAGGAATAAAGTTTGGACCTTGGTTGAAAGACCTAAGGAAACTTCTATAATTGGAGTAAAATGGGTTTTCAGAAATAAATGTGATGAAAATGGAGTCATTATTAAAAATAAATCTAGACTTGTTGCTAAAGGCTATAATCAGTAAGAGGGAATAGACTATGAAGAAACCTATGCTCCAGTAGCTAGACTTGAATCTATCAGTATTCTACTTGCCTTTGCAGCATTCTTTAATTTCAAACTTTTTCAAATGGATGTGAAATGTGCTTTTCTTAACGGTTATGTTCAAGAGGAAGTTTTTGTTGAACAACCTCCTGGCTTTGAAGATACAAAACATCCGGATCATGTTTTTAGACTTACCAAATCTTTGTATGGTCTTAAACAAGCCCCACGAGCATGGTATGATAGACTCACTGGATTTTTGCTTCAAAATAACTATGTTAAGGGAAATGCAGATCCAACCCTTTTTATAAATAAAGATAAGAAAAATGTTTTTATTGTTCAAATTTATGTTGATGACATTATATTTGGTTCAACTCGGCAATCTTTGACTGACTCTTTTGCAAGTCTAATGAAATCTGAGTTTGAAATGAGTATGATGGGTGAGTTAACATTTTTCCTTGGTTTTCAAATTTCTCAAAAACCAGAAGGAACCTACATATCTCAACATAATTATATTAAAGATCTTCTTAAAAAGTATGGTTATGACAACACTAAGAGTATAAGTACTCCCATTGGTACCTCAAATTCTTTAGATCTTGATGAAGCTAGGAAACCAGTAGATCAAACATCTTTTAGAGGTATGATAGGAAGTCTACTATACTTAACAGCTATTCGACCAGACTTCATGTTCTTAGTATGCTTATGTGTAAGATATCAATCCAATCCTAAGGAATCTCACTTAAAGGCAGTAAAAAGAATTTTTCGCTACCTTAAGGGAACCATGGATCTAGGATTATTTTATACTTCTGGAAATGATTTTGTTCTAAAAAGCTTTTCTGATGCTGACTTTGGTGGATGTAGAATGGATAGAAAAAGTACATCTGGAACTTGTCATTTCTTAGGAGATTCATTAGTTTCTTGGTCCTGCAAGAAGCAACATTCTGTAGCACTTTCCACTGCTGAAGCTGAATATGTAGCAGCTGGAAGTTGTTGTGGTCAAGTGTTGTGGATGCAACACACACTCACAGACTATGGCTTGAGTTTTACTAAGACTCAAATTTTGTGTGATAACACAAGTGCCATTGCCCTCAGTAAGAATCCTGCACATCACTCCCATGCAAAACACATAGATATTAGGCATCACTTTCTTAGAGATCACACACTTAAATGAGATATTATTCTTCAGTTTATCGGAACACAAGATCAACTTGCTGATATATTCACAAAATCTTTTCCTTCTGATAGATTTGAATACATTAAACAGAAGTTAGGGATGATAACCGTAAGATAATCCTCCTTAATTAACTTTCTGTTGAAAAAGTCTCCTTACAGCAATAAATTCCTTTTCATAGGGGGAGTACATTTGATTGTTAGATTAATAAAATTTTTCAAAGTTTGTTTTCAAACTTTTCGGAATGAAGATTTACGGAATGGAATTTCCGGAACTACAATTTTCCAGAATGAATACTTTCATACAGAATACTTCTGGAATGGAAGTGTTCATATTGAAAACATCCGGAATGGAAATTTTCGTACTGGTATTTTCATAACGGGATTTTCATACCGAATCTTTCATAATAAGTTTTTCGTTTTAAAAATTTTGTAATGAATTTTTCGTACTAATTTTTTCCTTACTAAGTTTGTTTTTCGTACTGAGTTTTCCATAATGAGTTTTCTATAATGAGTTTTTCGTACTGAGTTTGTTTTCCGTAGTAAAGTTTTTTTGCGAACTTTGTCTTTTCATAATAAAGTTTTTTTTTATAGTCATTTTTATATTACCCATTACGAATAATCCTCCTAATCCAATCTGAAAGGTATGATTACCTCAATCAAGTCTTCATTATCATATTTTACTTGCTGGAATTTTCTTGTATTATGTTTTCGGATTATAGTTTTCTTAATTCTTTGTTTTAATAAAAACCTCAAAAAGATTGGATTCAAGTTTTCAACCGTCAGATCCGATCTCAGCTTATCCCAACCGTTAGATCAACCGAGGAAGTTGAACCGTCGTTCCATTGCCTATATAAAGGGGACCCAAATACTCGTCCCACATCGATTTCAAGCTCTCGCATCCCGAATCTCTGCCTCTCTATTTTAAAGTCGTTCCGAACTTCAGATTTCTCCGTTCCGAACTTCTCAAAGGACTTCAGATCCAAATGTCTGCGGAGTTAGCGTCTCAAGAGATGTCATCCACCAAACCTATTTCACAATGGTTAGTTTACAGAGAAAGGCTAGTTCATCCAGATTTCTTCAATAACTATGATTCTCTTATTTCAAAGAACATTAAGTTGAATGGCTGGGAAGATATTGCTGTATCCAAACCGGGGAATCAAGACGATGTATTTTCGGAGTTACGTGTTGAGTTCTATGAATCAGTTTCCTTCTTTAAGGAAGATAATAGGGAGAAATTTTCTTTTAAGTCTTATGGTAAGACTTACAAGCTTTCTTATACCAAGGCAGCAAGCTTGGTAGAGTTGTCCTGTGAAGGAGAAGCCGAGTTTATATCTCACGTTTTGCCGGATTCTAAGGGTAGCTTCGACAAAGAAAAAGCCTTGAAAACTCTTGGACTCTCAGATGACAAAGCTCCGAAGATTTCTAGTTTATCTACAAATTTCCAGATTCTGTAGTTATGGGTACAAGGGATTATCGTACCGAGGAAAGGTGATAAAGACAGTTTGAAGAAGAGTGAGATCTACATCTTAGATTTCCTGATAAATCTAAGGAAGTTTAACTTCATGAGGCACATTCTTATAACCATTGAGAATCTTAAGAAAGGAAATCTCAGAGCCCAGATCGTAATGTACCCAGCAATTTTATCAAAGTTGATAGTTCGGTGCCTTGAATCTTTCAAGGAAGCTTGCAGATCTAAGCCAAGGGTTTGTAAAATTTTGTTGGTCAGTGATGATACTCTTAAGAGGATGGATGTGGCTTTCAACAAGGAGACTGGTGAGTTCTTCGATTTACCTAATCAAGAAGAAGCGGATCTGAAGGCTGCTGAACCGGAATCATCTAAGTCAGTAAAGAAAAGAAAGTTGAAAGAAGTTGCAGCTGAAGTTGAGGATCCAAAATCTAAGGAAGCTCAAACCGCACCTCCCAAATAAAAGAAGAAGAAAGCATATCCTGATGAAGTTGTTGCGAAGTGGAGAGAAGATAAAGAGAAAAGGAAATAAGGGGATCTGCATTTCGGATTGGACCCAGTGGAGGCTAAGGCCTTGAAAGAGAGAACTGCTGATGATCTTGAAAAACAAGTAAAGGAAAAGAAGCTCAAGAAGAAGATGACAGAATCCGAGGCATTCCAAGCATTGTTAAAATTTAATGAGATAGTATCCGGAAGCATTCCAGTTCCGAGATCTTTCTCCTTGGAATCTCTAACTGAGACTCCAGGAAGAAACCTTGATTTTCCGGAAGAGATTACAACTGAACATGTTGATCAACTCGAGTAGACTCAACAAGTGGAAGAGGAAGAAGTAGTTGCTGAAGGAAGTGGTGAATCAAGAGGCTTATTGAAAGAAGTAGATGATTATAAGGGGTCGCCTTCGGAACACCTATCACTCCAAACTTCAGAGGCTGAATCCTCTAAGTTAGTAACTCCAGAGAAGGATAAGAATGAGGAAGATGTTGTTCAAAAAGTTGTTGATGATATTGTTCAAGTGTCTACTGGTGAGCAGAAAACTCCTGATCAAGAATAGATTCTGAAAAAAGACAAGGGAAAGCAACTCCTTGTTGAGACTCCGAAATCAGTGGCTAGTAAGAAAAGAGAATATGGTGATTCATCTAAAAGGAAGTTTGAGCTTATTGAGGAAGAAAATTCTCCAAGCAAAGTTTCATATTCAGATTCATCCTCGTTGGTGCATGACTTTGTTGTTCAGTCTTTAAAGAAGTTGGTGGGAACCATTCCGACTTTCTCAAGTATTGACTCAAGATTCCAGATGCTCCAACATGCTTTAAATCAGAAAACAGACTCTGTATCTATGGTTATGGACAAGTGTGTTGAAATAGAGGCTCAGTTCAAAACGTTTTTTGTTGGCTACGAAGCTCATAGAAGATCTTGCAAGAGGATGAAAAACTGGTCGAAGAAGACTGTTGAAGAGATGAGGTTATTCGATGAGTTTCGAGACAATTTTAAAGATGCCTTTGAGACTGAGGACAGGAAGATAAATGAGCTAACTTCCTCCTTTGAAGAGAAGCTGACAGACGAAAAGAACTTCCGGATCCAAGAAGTCAGAGATATGAATGGGAAATTGAATTCTGTTTCTCAGAACTGGAAATTTGAAATGGATCATCGGATTGAGTTTGAACAGAAGATGAAGGCTCGAGAAGAAAAGATCAAGGCTCAGGAAGAAAAGCTGAAATCCCAGGAAGAAAATATTGAAGCTCAATCCGCAAGAATAGTTGTCTTAGAGAAGCAAGCTGAAGAAGATCATAAAGACCTGAAAAAGATCAAGACTATTCTTAAGGGGCTCATTTCAAAGTAAAAAGATCCGAAATAACTAAATCCGATCTTTTTGTTGTATCTAATTTTTTTTATTGTCGAGATTTCAAACCTAATGAAAATTGTGCCTCTCATTTCTTTTGTTTTTATTACTAAATTTTCAGGTACTTTGTTATTTTTTCCATTCCCTCGATTTCTTTTTGAAAATCACAAAGGGGGAGAAGGAAAAGATCCTTAAGAAAAAGAAGAACTCCAATGAGAGTTTATCTAAAGGGGAGAAGGAAAAGATCCTTAAAGGAAAAAAGAACTCTAATAAGAGTCTATCTAAGGGGGAGTTTTTTATTAAAGAAGACTTTCTTTTTCGTAATGAAATGTCACTCCGGAAATCTAGAATATGATCCTTAGTGTTTCAAAGCCTAAGGGGGAGTTAGTCGTATTCATCAATTTCCTTAAAGACAAGAGAGATAAGCCTTAATGTTTTTCTTTCTTCTTATAATTTCTTTTTCGTAAGGATGTTTGTGCTTTCCAAAAAGGGGGAGATTGTTGAGTCAATAAGGTTTTCCTTATGACTTTTCCATTCCTTCTTGTTTTGAAAATCACAAACACCTTATCTTTAGGAAAATTGCTTTCTTAAGGAAAAATGCTTTCTTAAGGAAAAATTGCTTTTATAAGGAAAATTGCTTTTATAAGGAAAATTTCTTTTATAAGGAAAATTATCCTTATCATATTTTCATTCATATTTTTTCCTAAGTATAAAATTTGGATTCATTTCTGTTTTCTCGGATTTGTTTAAAAATTTGATATAAAGTATTCTGTTTGAGGATCCGAATTCTGGATAAGAACTGTAAGGAAGTTTCACTCCGAATTCCAGATGAGAACTGTAATAAAGTATCATTCCGAATTCCGGATACGAACTCTGACTAAGTTCTATTCCAGATTTAGGATACGAATTCTTATGAAGTTCGACATTGAATTCTCATTACGAATTCTAATGATGAATTCTCATTACGAATTCTGATAATGAATTTTCATTAAGAACTATGATGATGAAATCTCATTACGAATTCTGATGACGAATTATCATTCCGAATCCTCATTCCGAATTCACCTATTAAACAGAATCTGATCATCTTTGTTTTATACACTCTGAATTTATTCAGAATCCGAAAAATATTTTGGTTAGACTCTGAACTTTCATTCTGCTTACACTTCTATATTTTTTTCTACTCTTTATTATTTCCATTACACTCTGAACCTTCACTCCGAAGCTTTCATTCCGAACTTTTGAGTTAGTTTTTTAAACGGTGTCGTACATTCTGTTACACTTGTTTTGTTATAAAACGATGTCGTCTATTTTGTTATAAACTAACTGTTGTCTAAGTGACACATGTACAGGTCCCTCTGATCTTTAAGGAAAATATGACCGTTGGAGAAGGAGCCGATCTTACCTATAAATAGGAGCTTATTTGAAAGAGCTCGGTGCTGAAAGGCTGACAGATCTTCGACTCATGTGATTACATGCTTGAAGTGATTTTTAGAGATAGAGGCTCTTATTAACTCTCAAAGCTTCATGCGACTCCGAATGTTGGTGATTACATTCGAGGCCTTCCGGGGATAGGATGACAGAGGTGCTGACTACCTTGAAGTTCGAGGGCTTCCTTGCTGAGGAAGACAGAGGTTTCCAACTACCTTGAAGTTGAGAGCTTGTGGGGATAGCAAGACAGAGACTCCGATCTTCGTATCGAGGGCTTACCCTGGTGTGGGTAAGACAGACTTGCTTGAAAGTATAAATCAAGGGACTTTTATCCAAGGTTGTTGGATACCCTTCTCTTTGGGTTAAAAGACTTATATCTTGTTACTTGTAGTTTAACTACTTGTTTATTTTCCGCTGCATATTTCATTGTAAGGAAAGTATAACTTTCTTATACTTCCTTACTTGTACTCTATTTCATTTAGATTCTATAGGCTTTAAGGTAGAATCTTATATTGTAATCTTTTATTAAGTTTCAATTTCCGGAACCATATTTCCGGAACCTACTTTCAGAATCTCTTTCCAAGTTTGCATTCGGTGTTAGAGGTGTTGTGAATTTTCTTAGTTTAACTTTGTTAAACTTAGCCCTTTCCTTCTCTTAAGGAAACTATAGTTATTCGTAACTAACTTTAAAGGTTCCAAAGGAATTTTTAAAGTATACAATTCACCCCCCCCCCCCTCTTGTAAATTGAGCATCTACATCATTATTTCGATCCTATAGTTAAACGATATCAAGCGGTCCAAAATAATGAGGTTAGATGACAGAAGATTTCACAAATTTAAACACATAACCCCTACCTCAACGTTGTCGTCGAATGAGAGTTCGTCGCGGAATTAACCGTCGCGGAAGAAGAGGATCGTCGCAGAAGAAAGCGTCATGGAAGGAACGTCATTGGCGTTAGGTGATCTCCGAGGAAGGCATCTCTCGCCGTCGTCCGCCGTAGGAGGTCGGCATTCTTCGTCGACGGTGGTTCGTTCTTCGCATTCTTCGTCGAAGAACGAAGAATACTCAAGACTTCTCTTTTTCTCCCAAAGGCTCCCACATCCAGAATTCCAACAAAATAAAATAAGTCCTTCCCTTATTTTATTAACATAACATAACATTTGAAATTCAAAAGAAAAGAAATGAACAATTAATTCAATTATTAATAGTAATGATTTAACCGCCCAAATTAATGAGGCGTTTCTTAACCAGAATAAACGCACGGTTTGACTTCATTAAAAGGGGGTGCAGGTGCGTTACTTAGAAGGGAAGAAACGGTGGGGCTCTTGCGGGCCCCACCTCACAAATATCCTACCAAGTTGGTAGGATATTATGGTTCCCACCTTATCCTCTTAACTTAGGTTAAGCCGCTTTAAGTAAAATAAAATAAATTGTCGCACCACTTTATTTTATTCCTTAACTTAACCCCCAAAATTAAAAACCACACCCGAGCAAACGCAACTCCAGAAAAGGTGTTTCTAAGCAAAAACAGGCGCTACGATTCCATCGATTCCCTCAGAATTTGATTCCGAGCACCAGTTAAAAAGTTAGAAAAACCCGCTCATTCGTTCACTGAACGTACCCGAGCTAAACTTCGGAAAAAGATTCTGGGCACACCGGGCCTCGGAATCAGGTGTCGTCAGAAACTGCGTTCTTGTAAAATTCCCAAGAAAATAAAGACAAAAATTTCCCTGAATTTTATGGGTATTTACAAGTTTTTTTGTGATTCACTTATTATTATACTCATGATTCTACTATTTGTAACCCTTACTGAGCGTTTGATCTCACCCCTTTCATTGTCTACCTTCGAAAGGTAATGAAGAGAAGGTCTTCTTTTGAGTACCTATGGATGCAGATTTTAGTTTTTGTTATGTATTGTATTTTGTAACATTTTTCAATGTAATTTGAGTTACATCTATGTATCTAGTTTCTTCAAGACTACTAAACTGATCGTTCCTTTGGGATTATCATTCCTTCGAACCATGTCAATATCACAAGTAATGCACCAGATCCAGCCTAGAGGGGTCGGGGTGTTACATAAAATAACATTTCTAAAAATTGAGTGCTTTTTTTCTAAGAATTAATTAATAAATTTGTATTTATAAGGACCATGGTAAATATATTTCATAATGTGGTTACTCATATTCATACCCAACAATTCACCGGCTAGGTCACATTTAAATAATAACATTTTTATAATATATTTCAATTTGCATAAAGATTTATGTTGTGTGTTTAGAAAGATAAAGAGCTTATTATACTTTTTAAATAAATTTTACCAGAGTTAAATTCTCCCCCATTAAATAAATTCCACTCTCTTAATTTTATCTCAGTCAATAAAGGTTCAATATTTAAAAATACCATTATTGAAAACCCACATCATATAGAGGAATAATAAAACCTCCTTTAAAAATAGAAAGTAGGAAACATAAAGGTTACTTAAAATATAACATATTTATGTTACTATATATGATTAAAATTGGTGGGAAGTTAAAATATATACATAAATGAGAAAAATATCATAGAGAACATGGTAATGATAAATTTAATGAAAAAAATATAAATAAGTTAGGGGTGAAAAGACCACCAATTCATAAAAAAGGTAAAAAAATAACATTTTTCTTTCAAGATCCTTTTCCTAAAGTTGAGGGATTATTTTACTATAAATATAGAGAGCATAAGGAAATTATATTAATTTATTTATTTCCACTTTCTCAGAATAATTTCATCTTTTGGTTTTTCTTCGATCAATTTTCACTTCACCTCTTACTTTAGGAAATGAATATTCTAGATGAGTGTTTCATGCTTGAAGTACAAAAATTAACTTTTAATGGATCATAGGTTTCATAGAAGAATGGAGACTCATTCTTTATTTTCCTAAATATTTAATAAAATCAAAATGGATATCATAAGTTATCTAATATAGATAAATATAATACAATATTCTCTAAAACCTCAACAATAACACTCACTATTATACTTAATACATTACATAAATAGACAACCTTAAGACTCCTCTAAAATAAGTCTGACCAAATTCAAAAACAAAAATCCAAAATATTTAATCACATATTTTTTTAATATAACTTTTAAATTTATCCTTGAATAACATAAATTAGCTCATAATGTAACAAAGAAAATATGTTAATACCATGATTATGTATTCTCTCAAAACATACTAATATTATAAATCACTATAAACAACAATGAAAACATATATACTTCCAAAAATTAACTTTATTCTTATTAATTAAAAAATATCACATATTATCAAATATATTCTATAAGTCTTAAATGTCATTAACTTCATCAATTATAACATAATCCACTTTGTCCTTAAATCATTAACCGGTTCCAATGTCACCAATACCATTCTAATTACATTATCAATATCAATCATCTCTTTATATCAACTAAACCTTATTATCTTAACATCACGAACACATCAAGGGTTATCATTCCCTCAATCATGTTCTTTTACATAAAATTTCACCTTGAAATTGAATCACTTTGGTATGTTATGAGTAAAATTCAATGTGTGCTTAAAAATACTTAATGAAAAACTTTGACATAAAAATCCTTATACGCTTCATGATATATATAACTAGAACATCGTTGATAAAAAATTTATCAAACATATTTTATAAACCCCTAAAACATAAATACATGAATAAATCCACATTAATTATGGACATAGAATGGGTCACTCCTTGGTCTATGGGTTTACCCTTAGATTAGGGCACTAACTCGGATATTGATTATATTCCACACATAAAATATATTGAACTATAAATAGTAATAACAGATTAAATTTATATTCCTCCATAGAACTCTTCATTTTTACTCAAATATTGTTTACTCCATGGGCTTATTTTACACACATAAATCATCTTCTAGTTCCTTTAAGACATTTCCCTATGTGATTTTCCCCAAATACTCAACATGTAGGAAAATGGATCTTCTTCCTTTAACGACCTTCATTAAACTCCATTATTCTTTTATTAGGTGTCTTAATAAACTCACCCAAGTTGTAATTATTAATCATATAATGAGATATACTATTTGGAATAATCACATGTTTTAAAATTTCATCTTTCATTTAACTTGGTTGCTTATGATGATAATAATTCCATTATCCATAACATTGGGTGTCAACAGAATCACTCATTGTTCCAACCATTGAATAAAACAAAAAAGCACTGAGTTTGAAAAAATAATCATGGTAGGGAACCTAATAATCATGAATAATCCTTTATATTGTTTCTAAATCATGAAACCTACATTCGAACTATAACACCTTAGGTTTAACCTAGGACATTAAACATAATCATATATTCAAATCTGAAATAATTGTTTTAAAGAAAATTGAATTAACCTAATAATATCCCTTAGCAGTGTTAAACCAGGTGAGTAGTAAGGTAAAACTCTCTATGAACCTAAATTATGGCCATTATATGCTAGACAAACTCTTTTTATGGTTATCACACTTATATACATCCATTACAAAACTATTTCTACTTATAGTATCCAGAATGGGATGTTTTTATAGGAAAATGAAACTCTTTTCTTTACCATAACATTGGAAATTCTCTTGTACATAGGATTATCCTAAGGGTTCTTAATTTTTTTTTCTCTTCATAGTTTCCAAAGGTAACTAAAACATGATATTGTACTAACTATATCAACACATAAATTTCATTAATAAATATTATATCTTTTTAGATGAATATTAAATACATAACATTTCAATCCATTATAGAATAGTATAGGTTTAGTATCTTTGGAAAACTAGATACATAAACAAATTTTTCATAAGATATTTACATAATCTCTCAATAATTTCTTCATAACTACCACCCTTCTTAGATATATTAATCGTAAAACCTTTCTTCCAAACTAGACAAAAGTAAATATAAGAAAGGATGAGTTTATATGATCAGTAATGGAAAATAAGGGAGGTAACAATGATCACTTATAATAATTCATGATCATAAGTTTATAAGAACATGACCTAAACATTTTAAAAACATACTCTACATATCAATGATTTTATTCTTAATTCAGGGAATAAATCATGGAAGTTCATAATATATGAATCATAATGGAATTAAAGAACATGATCCTTGATAGCATAACATTGATATAAGACATAAGTTTGTGGAATACACATAAGAATGTAAATTATTTCCTCTATCAATGATTATATTCAATACTATCATAGTTTATTGGGTTCACTCCCCATTCCATCAAGTCAAGGTACACTCCCAAGACTATCATAGTGGAAAATTTCCCTTACTGAATTGGGTTCACTCCCCATTCCAGTACTTATTATCTATTGAGATATAATTATTTACCCAATGTATTGGAGGGATATATAATTATTTTCCAACCCATCAAAAATAATAATCCATTTTTACATTTTCCATAAGATCATAAATCATTCATCATATATCATAATCTGTAGATAGAAAATGGGTTTCATAAAAATTTCAACATTTCATCATAACATGACACATAAAAAAATAATGGGTTTCATAAACATATAATTATCATAATGATAAAAAATATAAAGAAAGAATAAGGTTTATATTCTTGTATAATATCTGACCTAAACCGTCATTGAAGCCGGTCAAAGTTTAAAATTTATAATCCTACTAACTATAGTATATGTGGCAAGAAGGGTCGAAACCACAGAGAAGGCAATTTGGACCACTATTCTTCTAAAAACTAACAAAAAGATCCCACTGATGTCAGCAATGGAGTTCAGTTTCTATTTTTCTACTTTTTTTAATTTTGTTTATTATAAGGCACAAATGAAACATCTCAATCTTTTTATGTTTTTTATAAACTATATCAAAGCAAGAAACAGGCCAAAAATAGTGACAGAGAAATAATATGTTGATAAATGAACAATCTAGAGAAATATGTCTGGGGAAAATACCAACTCTACTGGTTTTGAAAACATTCCTTCTCCCAAAAGTGATTAAAACTAATACCACTAAAAATGAGTGATTTATTTCCCTCACCAAGAGATAAATCACTCAAGACGACAAGTCCTAGAGTTTGCCACTCCTAGATTAATCAACTTGAGAATTCTGGTTAGAAAAAGCTTACAGAACAAACTCATTATATGTTCTATAGTCTTTTATTTCAATTTAAATGTAAAAGAAAATTATTCCATAATCAAACACACAGAATTAATGTGGAGTTTTGAGATTAAGTGTTGGTGGTATGTTGTAATTTAATGTAATCAGAACTAACCTCTCTGATCAATGCTGGCTACATTAAAAATGATAGAGAGAAGGAAGGAAATAGATAGCTATTATACTTGATTTTAACCCATAACTGAAGTATTTAGCCTATCATTATCTCAATTACGTATACTAAAATCATTCAATTAAATAGAAAGAGAACTGAAAGAAAACAAAGGAAGAAAACTTCCTCTTCTAGCACGAATTGCTGCTGCTTCGGGCCCTCAGATCTATAAAGGATAGCTCTTCGAGGAGTGCTCCAAGGTTCCCTTTAGGTTCTCTACTCTGCTGTCAACAGAAGTGATTGATTGAATGAAATCCACTCCTCTCTCCTCTTGTGTGTTTGTGGAATGAATGAGAGTTTTTTTAAAAAAAATGGATGCTACTATGTTTTTATACTGTCCATCATCTACTGCATCTCACCACTCAAATTTCACCGACTCCAAAAAATCCTTCACTTAAGCACCGCACACGTGTGATTTTTTCACGACTAGAACGTTGCACTAATTTTTCTCATGTAGC
Source organism: Viscum album (assembly GCA_963277665.1). Lineage (NCBI taxonomy): Eukaryota > Viridiplantae > Streptophyta > Magnoliopsida > Santalales > Viscaceae > Viscum > Viscum album. The sequence goes on along the minus strand of OY728143.1, from coordinate 1,846,169,691 downwards.
TAACTACCACTGAGTTGGTTGTGTGAATCTGGATGTATACACATCTCTTGAATGAACCTGAAAAATTAAAAACAAAATAAAACTATTAAAACACGAAGAAAGTAAATTAATATTTTATTTTTTAAAGACTAAAGTTATAATAATTATTTAAAATTAACTAAAGTTAATTAATAAATAACATAATTGATAATTATTATTAAATATTAGTATTATAATTAATTTATTAAATAAGTAAAATTAGTAAGTATTTAATATATTATTATTAATTAAATTATTAAATTAGTGTTAGTATTATTAACATTTAGTTAGTAAAACATAATTGAAATCTTTAATTAGATTAATATTAATTACATTATTAATTTAATTATTATATTTATACTATTAGAGAAAAAATGTTAAGAATTTATATTCATTAATATTCAACTTAATTTACAAATTATTATTGTTTATAATATAATTTTATAAAATCTTATTAATTTGGCTAATATCCTATTTTATAACTTATCTACTTATTATTATAAAAATTATTATGTATTATATTATATTAATTTGATTAATTTATTAATTATTATTATTATCGTTTTCTTTATCTTTTCTTTTTATTTTTTAATTTACTCCCCCCCCCCCAAATTCGACGCAAAGGGGGGAAGATTTCTTGGATCCTTCTCAGGAAGGAAGTCTGCAGCTCCCTTCTTTGTCTTCCTCCATCACCGGTGGAAGCACACTTCCAGCAGGTGCGGCAGGGCTCGGATCCATCATCCTCATTCAGGAAAATCAGCAGCAGATCTCTTCCAGCGAACAGATCCACGACGGCCCAACTCCTCCAAGGCACATAGAATCCTCTCCTCTAGTCTCCTTGCAAGCGGCTTCACCTCGTACGACAACCTATTCGGATTCGGTAGCGGGCTATTCAATTTGCGGTGGCTTGCGGACCATTGCGGTGGCACGAGCGGTTCCTCATTTCTTCAGCGACACAACTCAGCTCCTCCGATCAGCCACCTTCGATATCATTTTTATCCTCCCTTGCATCTCACCCCCTCAGATTTGGGTTCCGCCTCCTTCGAATTGGCCTCGGCAAGGTGAAGCCATCCCAGTGACAAATCGGTAGGCGATGCACCTCAACTTCAACCAATGATGACTCGATTTCATTTCCAGATCTTGTGAAGGGTTAGATTTTAGAGTTCAATTGGTTCCTGAAATAATAAAGTTTAATTGAGTTTGTGCGGTGTGATGAGGTTGAAGGAGGTTTGCATTCCGGACAGCGGACCCTCCTGCAACAGAAGCACCCTTCTGCAGATCCTCTTTACTCGGCCTCAGTATAGGGATACAAGAGCAGCAAATCTCAGCCGGACAGGAGGACGAGGTAGGTGGTTCATGTTTAAAGTAGCAAATCTGGTCGTGAAGCAAGGATGAATGGAAAGTGAAACTGAATTCACAGTGGCATGAGAGAACCAGTGAAACCGAAAAAAGTTGGAGTTACGGTGGCTTGGTCTTGCAGTGAGACATTTACTGTGGCACCTTGAAGTAGAGGGAGTCACGGTGGCAGGGGATTAGGGTGGATGAAACCTGTGTGAGAATTTTTGCTGAAAATGGTGAGTCTGTGAAAAAGAGGAGATAGTGGCAAAAATGAGACACTATAACTGAACAGTGGGACTATGACGGGAATTACAGGGACAGTGACACGATGAGACAGTAAAGGAAAACGGTGCGTGGTGGCAAAGATTATAGTTCCACCACTTGAAAGGTATACACCGTAAGGAGTAAAACGGTGTCATCATGAAATGGACATGGTGCGTGATGGCACTATAAAATGAATTGGTTGCTATGGCACCATGACAGGGGTGAAACCGTGAACATGAAAAATAAACAGAGTAAATAAAATAAATTAAAACTTAAATAAAATATGAAAAAAATAATTAATAATAAATCAAACTTAATTAAAAAAAAGTTAACATAATTATTAAACTTTAATAAAATAATAAAACCATTTAAACTTAACTAAAATCGGAACTTTACTAAAAATTAAATTAAGAAACAATTAAATTATTAAAAGTTAATTAAAACAATTATAAAATAAAGTTTAATTATTTATAAAAGTCTATTGTATCAAATTAAATAAATTTAAGGAAGACATATAATTATTATGTTATTAAAAAACTATGTTAATTAATGAAATTAAATTAAAGATATGCAGTGAGTTTATAAACTCAAATTTTTAAAAATTGAATTGTTAAAAGAAAACTAAAATTTAGATTATGTTATATTAAATTAATTAACATTTTATACATGCAATGTTAGACTAAGAATACATTAATCATGTACAAATTCTAAATTAATTAATTAGTGCTAAACTTATTAAATTAACAGAAAAAACAACTAACTAAATAGAAAGATTTTAGATTATAAAATAAAGTAAGACTTAAATTAACAAATTTAGTGCTTAAAATCCACGATTAATTATAAAAATTGATTAATTGATAAATTTGTTTATAAAAATAAAAAAGTTCCATTATTTAGTAAAAAGTGTTAAAATAAATAATTAAATTGATAAAAGTTAATTAAAATGATGTGGAAAAACATGTATTTTTAAGGCCACGTCAATATCCCTAAAAAATTATAAGTGAAATTAAATTATGTTATCTTAATATAAAACTCCTTTAAAATATTATTTGGAATATATCTTGAGGAAAATACCCATTTAAGCTTGGAAACACTTACTAGAAATCTAAAAATTTCCAAAATATTATGGTAAAAAATATATATGAAAATAACCATGAAAAATTATTAATTAACCTTCAAACCATTGAGTAGTTAGGACATCATAAATTTTTTTTCATGCCATATAAGTTAAAATAAAATTTTCCTTTATATTTTTAGTAAAAATTAAATAGCACGTTGTTCAGAAAAAGATAAGAAGATTCAATTTTTTAAAAATTAAATCATGGTTAATGTTGAATTTAAAAAATAATTGGTTAATATTATAAAAATTCTTTATTTTTTCTTTGAAAATATGGATATGGAAGAAAAATGATTTTCAACTGAGGAGTAAAACATTGTCAGTTTCCCTTAAATTTTTTTAGTTTCATCAGAAATAAAAGTGATGAAAATTAAAGGAAAACATTTTATATGAATTTTTAACTAGTGGAGTATATTAATGATATTTTTTTCAGGTGTATCATGATAATTATTCATCAGAAACTTAATCATAAACAATCTTATTAAACAATGATATTGAAACATAAAACCATTACTAATGTGGTATCTTTTGAATCATAAACCCCATGAAACAAATAACATAAATTAAAATTAAAATACCATTAATATGAAGTTATTTATTATATAACATATTAAAAGGGTATTATATACAATACATGAAATAAAAAATTGGTAAATATGGTATATGTCTCTCAGAAACAAAAGTGATATGAGAATCCCTTACCTTAAGTTGGACATGCTTAGGAAGTGCATTAAACTCATGTATAATAAATTTAATTTTATAATAATTTTGTATAATAATCACTTACATAATTATAATATCATATAATATTCAATTATTATATTTCAACACCAATTTATTAATAATTTCTTATTAAAATCATCATTTTCTGGTGTTAACTGCATTGTTTTTCATGAGAATTTTGGTTTGGAAGTTCAGTTACTTGTACTTTGATCATGGATCCATAATATATATAGTGTTAATAATGATATAAATATAATATATATTCATTTTATATATATATAGAGTCATATATAAAAGGTAGATATAAAAAATGAATTACACTGTTCATAGAGATGGTAGGTTGTATGAACGCATGAACACTTTTTTTACTTTTAATCAGATGAATGAAATTAAAGTTATGTAATAATTAAAATTTAAATAACAATTATTATATCATATAAATCATATATATTCATTAACTAAATATTTATTACCATCCATGTGAAGAAGAAAGGAAAAACAAATCACATTGCCTCATGGAGGTGGTGGCCAACCCATCCCAAAGGCCTTTAAGGTTTTTATTTATTTTTATATATTCATAATTATTTAGCTTGGTTGAGAGGGACACCATAGATGAATATATTCTTAATTTAACTATTACATAGTATATGACCTGAAGGACCAAATCTATAAGGCCCAATACATGACTCGATGGCCCAAAGACCTAATTACACTAAAACTGCCCCTCCCCAACATCTGCACCATTGAAGGTGCCAATATCATAACCTCGTATGGAGGATTAGATAGGATTAAACCATAAAGTGTTACATAGTGACTTGTAATAATATAAAATTCCATACCATATCATTCATAAAATATGGTAATGGAAAATGAATTGTATCGTTATGTGGATGTAGTAGTCTACACGTATGCACAAGCGATACATTCACTACTCGTTTGATGGAATAAAGGGTGGGTATTAGTAGTTACATAATGATAATGAAATTTTAATATATTTAGGATAATTAATTTTTAATTTCGTGAATGAACAAACATATTTAGAGGAGTTATAATAAGAAATAAATTCAATGCGTTTAGGTGAGACGATTACCTATCCATCAATAAACATCATTTAGATATTGTTTAAGGACACATGGAATGGTATTTTAAGAAGAAAAAACCTAAATTATGTTCCTAGAGAGTATTTTAATATATTTGGGGATGGTTTGGTTGAGATTTATAGCTCAAAGTTGTGTAAGTAAGAGACATGAGGGGTGTATTTTTATATGTGAGGGAGAGGACACCCTTGGAATTTCTTACAAGATTCATATATAATAAAATAATACCATTAAAGAACGATTCTAAATGGATATATAATTGTAGTTAGGTTATTAAAAGGTCTAATTTTTTCTAATAAAGAGTATTTAAAAAAGCTTAATTTTCAAACATACTCTTAATCTCTTGGTGTAACCCCTAGTAAATTCATGTTAACCGTAACCGTGTTAACAAATGTTTTACTTTTATTCTTATTCTTTCTAACAAAAAATTACATTGAAATTATTATGTAATAATAATTATTTTTATTCCAAATATGGAATCCATTTTTTTAAAATTCAATTCACAGAATTGGGTGAATTAAATTTAAAATTAAAGCTCAAAAAAAGACGAAAAACTATTTTCCAAAAACAAAATGTTTTCTTGTGGAAAAGATTTTTATATTAAAATTCAAAATAAAATTTGATTTAAGAAACCTAAATTGTATTATTATTAATATAAATTAACTAATTATAATTTAAAAATCATTTTAAAAAAAATTAACTTTATAATGTCTTTAAAATAAAAGGCAGTTTTCAATAAAAGTTAGTATTTTTCATTATTCCTCAAAAAATAAATCTTATAAGGAAATTCATAAAAATGAACATGATTATTTATAAAATTAGGTTAATTATTTAAAATAAATTTAATTATTGTTTAATAAATTAGTTTTAATGTAAATGTTTAAAACGTGATGAAAAATAGTTTTTAGAAAAATTTATTTTTAATCATAAAAATTAACCTATAAAAAATAATGATTTTTTAATTAAAATATATTTAATTAGATTATTATAATTAAAGTATAATATGTAAATTTAATACCAAATTAAAAATATAATGGTACTTTTAAATTAATTTATTTTAAGAAAATAAATGTGAGTATTTGAAAAAAAATCATCATTCATTGAAAAATAAATCATTTCAGAAAAAAATCAAATTTTTCACCCTAAATTAATTTTGATATTATGATTTAAAAAATTATGTTCATTATATAAAATATATTTTCTAAATGTGACACAAATTAATTATAATTTCTATGCACAAAGTAGAATAAATATAACTTTTAAAGAAAATGCATTTTTGATGTATAAAATGACTTAACTAAAAATTGAGTTATTATTTTATAATAATTAACTAAAACATTTATTGGGTAGGGACATTATACATATATTTCATATTTTGGTTACTAATATTAATACTCACTTATTCAATGACTATGTCACATTTAAATAATAATATATTTTATATCTCAAATCCCTTAAAGCAATATGTTTCCTATTAATAAAGATATCAAAATTATTATTATTTGAAACTAAATTTTTAGGGTGTTAAATTTTCCATCAAAATCATTAATGAATCATGAACATTATGGATGTCATCATGATATTTAACTACTAGTTTCAATATCATACCACTAATTTTATTTCAAAATTTTGGATCTCATGAAATGAAACCAATACAAGTTGTACATTAACTTGTATAAGGATCAGTGGAATATAGAAGATGAATACTCAAAATCATTCTCATAAAAGTAGGGAAATTAATTTTCTCATCTAGATTCTTAATCATAGAGATGAATGTGTAAGGGTTTGTTCCATTTATTCTGGGAAGACCAATCCTAGAAATCAAGAAGGGAATGATTAATGTCAACCAAGAAACACTAGTTTTTAGAGTGAAATATGACCAATTTATCTTCTATATGAATAAATCTATGTAGTAAAAAAGATGAATTAGATTTATAGAATGTTATTTTTGTTTCTATATAATAATCCTTCATTATGAGTCACAAAATGAATAATAGGATAACATGAGGAATCTAATTGATTTGACCATGGAAGAGGTAGAGGATAGAATCTGTTCTGGTGACATGACTAATGTTAAAAGTTTATAGTGAACAAAAAAAATTTCAAGGAAATATTATCTATAGAGTATTCCTATAATTATTAGGTCCTTAATTCCTGATTTAAATACACTACCACATAAATCGAGGTACTAATTGTTTGGATATACTTACCAGTGATCATAAACTCAAACATGAAAAAGGAACAATAGTATAGAATATTTAAAATCTTGATGAAAATAATAAAATTCATTACTATTGTGGTTTTTAGCATCAAATTAATTACTACATCCATTTTCAAACACAATGTATTGTTGGCAGAAGAGAGAATACTGAGTTTTCAATGATAATTAAGACTCACACAACCAGATAAAAAGGTTGTAAAAAGTAATATCATAAACTTTAAGATGCATTATTTTATATTATCAACTTTGAATAGTGAATTGATCATACCATTATATGATATTCCCATGAAGGGAGGCCTGAATGTTATAATGAATGAAGATAATGAGATCACTAATATAAGAACTGTGATATGATATAAATTTTGTGAGGATTACTAGAAGACAAGTATATTCACGAGGAAATATCACTTTCAATTTCCATATGTGGATCATAAGATGGAATTATTGTTATTAAATTTATTCTACTATTTATTTTAGACATAATATTATTAAAAAAATTATAGTGGAGCTGGATGATTTTTTTCACATAACAATTCAGTAGTTTCCCCCCTTTTGACATTTCATTGGTCATGTGAAATTCATGAAGGAAATTTCAAAGGTTCATTAAATATATATTTAATGATATGGTAGAATATTTATAGAGGGTATTCAAGGATTATTTTTTTAATTTATTTGAGATCCTTCAAGGTTTCCTTGAACTGCATAGACTTGAAGATTAGGGGATTCAGTGAAATATTTTTATTTCATAAATGTGAAATATTCCATTTAATTATGAATTATTGAATTATAATCAAGAATATAAAATATAAATATTGAATTTATATTGATCCAATGTATATAATTTTGATAAAAAAATTCCCGATATGACCAAATTAAAGAGGATCTAAAGAGTTATTAGGCATATAGGATTTTATAACAGCTTCATCAAGTACATCTCCATGATATATTGGGATCTCACTCATCTCTTATCCAAGAAATTTTTGCTAAAATTTGAATAATACTATGAGGAATCATTTAATACTCTAAAAAGGAATATAATGGTTAACTAGATTACAATATCTCTTGGAAATGAAATTTTGATATAATGTTCAATGTGAATGATTTTGTTATAGGATATTTAGTGGTACACTATTTTGAACAAAAATTTTAACCCATACACCATTCAATCCTCAAAATCAATAATTATGAATTTTTTTAAAATAAATTAGATGAATAAATTCTTTTTTGTGATCATTGATTTTGATAAGTTTTGATTATATCTAATACTCTCCAAGGTGATTTTATATATTTATCATGTTAGTATAAGGTATTTTTTAAAAAACTATGCAAAGAAAAGGATGATTTAGTGTAAATTTTTTTACAAGGGTTTGAAATTATAATTAAGGATGAAAAGTGTTTAGATAAATTAGTGGAAGATCATTCATTAAGGTTTTATTTTCCACATGTTGAAGAAGAAGAGGATTTGGAAATTAATGTTTATTTCCTAGATTAAAATTTTTCTTTGTGTATAGCGGTAGTATTATTTTGAAAATTGATGATTTTTTCCTCATTTTTCATATAAAAAGTGGAAGGGATTTTTAGACTATAAAACACATTACTTCTGGTATGTACAGTCATATCAAAGGTGAATTACATGCTATAATTCTTTCATAGGTGAATATAATACTATAATTATATCATTCCTAACTAAATTGAGGATTCCATGGGATTGATTTAGTTATTTATAATATCCTATAATGTGGATTAATTTATTCCACTCTTTATAACGATGCATGAAATTTTCTGATAGGTTGTGATCATTGTCAAAAGACAAGTAATATTGGAAGGAGAAAAATAATTACACAACACCTAATTCTATAAGATGAGGTATTTGATGTTTAGGGAATTAAATTTATGGGACCTTTTCTTAATTCACTCAAAAACATAGACATATTAGTATGTGGGGAATATCTTTCAAAATTAGTCAAATCTAATAGAACTATAAAGAACACAATCAATGTTGTGATAAATATTTGATGAAGAACATTTTTTCTCATTTTAAATTCCCCAGTTACCTAATAGTGATTGAGGAAAACATTAAATAATTACATTATAAGGTTATTTATATATAATTATATAGTTTTTATAACATTAACTCTCATTATAATCTATAAATAAGTGGTATAGTGGTGTTATCTATCCAAGAGATCAGAATGTTTATAGGAAATATGGTAATATAAAGAAAGAAGGACCGGTGTAGGAAGAATGAAGATATACTGTCAAAATATAGTGAAGAATTTAAGATAATAATATAAATTACCCCTTTATGATTATCTATTTTAATCCACACCATTTATTAGTGGATATCAAGCATCACTCCTATTAGGCTATGAAGAAGATGAACATGGGCTAGAAACAAATTTGGAAGAAGATATTATTTTATCTAGATGAGATAGAAGAACTAATGAGAAAGACATATAAGAATGACTGTATTTAGAAGAAGAAGAATAAGTAATTTTATAACCAATGATTCAACTGATGAACTCTTACCCCATGATATAAAGTATTATTTTTTAATTCAAGATTGAAACATTTTTGAGGGAAATTAATGTTGCAGTGTAATGGACATGACCTTTGTGAATGAGATATCCCTTTTTAAAATATATGTTTGAAATATTTAATAACATAAACCAAATAATAAAAGACCAAAAACATCATATTGCTAAATTATTGAATACATTTATCCATAATATGACCATTGGAATAGTAACCATTTCATTATAAATACTAACCTGACCTGTAGAATAGTAAATAGACACATGTAATAGCAAAATAATATATTTGGTTATATTACTAAATAAAATAAAATGAACTTATATTAAATAAATATATTAAATATGATAAAATAAATGATTGACATAAATAATTCTTAATTATATTTTTAGTAAAATATTTATGTTTTATTTTCATTGAAATAATAGTTTATGATATATTTAAAAGTTTTAAATATAAAATCATTTTTAGATAATGATAAAATGATAAAATATTTATTTTCATAAAAATGATAATATAATTTTACGAAACAATAATTAATTTTTGGTTATGTAATAATTTTTTTGATAAATAAATATTTTATTTTAATATTAACTTTTCCATATTTGTAATATTTTTTTCATAATATGGATGTCATTTTATAATCAGAATACTGAATAATTCTTCGGGTGATTTTTTTTATAAAAATAATATACATATTTGATATAGTAAAATAAAAAATAAATACTGTATAAGTATGGTATTATGTAATAATATATATGAATGCATTTTTTAGGATTCTGGAAGTTAGATGGAAATTTTATTGGAACCTTGACTATAGAATAAAAACCCCATTACGGTTTAATCCCATGTGAAGTCACTATTTGACGATATAATATTTTATTCAAATATTTTATTCATATATTTTAAATGAAAACAACCTCCTCCTCACCTTATAAATACCACCACCCACCAACCCATATACAAACACACACACACACACATTCTAAGCCCCTTATCCCACTAAAAAATTACCAAAATATCTATCCAAATCTATAACCACATCCATCAATTTTTTGTCTCCCAAAAATACAAAACTATGAATCCCTAAGGTGTAACTAAGAGTGAACATCAAAAAGAAAAGAAAATATTTTCAACCAAATTCTCTTAAAATTATTTTTTATTATACCTCCTAAATTATAGTTTATCAATATATATATTATAAAATAAGTACCATTAATATATGTAAATGTAATTATATAAATGGAATATCAATTACCTAACCTCCACTCATTCTACTCTAAAATTAAAACATTCTCAATAAGGCCTTCGAGCCACCTCAAGGCCTTCGGGCCATCTTAAGTGCAGATGAAAACCAAACAACCAAGAAAGGAACAAACTTCAGAAGGAGGAGGAGTAAGGAGCTTTCACCATAGCAGAAGCCAAACGGATTGGAAAAATGAGAGGGTATGACACCTGCCATCAGGACATGCCTATGCATGCACAGGAAAGCCTATCCGAACACCCATGCGAAGGTGGAGAGCTGATTTCACGATGAAGATGATGGGGAGGAGCAGTTCCAAGTAATTATTATCAGTTGTATGTAATGGTTGAATCCTACGGAAAATAAATTCATTTAAGGCCTATGGGTGATGTAATACTTATGCCTATGAGCCTTTTAAGGGTTCCACCTCACCCCTTGAAAGGTGGATTATCAAAATCAATAAAAAAAATGAAGGCCTTTAGGCCATTGGAGGGACCTTATAAAAATGTAACAAACATCCATCAGAAGGTGAACATAATCATAATATCATAATAAAATTATTATAAACCAACATATAAGAAAAATAATAAATGAACCATACTATAAAATATTTAGTATAAATTTATTTATAAAATTTATTTTTAATATTTTATAGGTTAATCAAATATACGAAACGAGTATAGGACCTGAGGTAAGGGATCTTTTGAACCACCCTCGTTAATTTTTGGTTACACATTCATTTTTTCTCCCTTTCCCTATATAATATTCTCATTTACTTCTAAAATATATATATTTATATATATATGTGTGTGTGTGTTACTTAGATATATACCTATTCTAATTTAACTTATTTTTTGAGGATAATACATGTTCTCCACATTCCATTCTCAATTCTTTCTATTATGAAAACCTATTTAATGGGATATTGTTTATTTTTACCTATTTTTATATGGAAATCCATTTAATTAATTTAACCTATATATTTTCCAAAAAACCCATTTTTAATATAATACCATTTGGGTTCATTTTTTGTCTTAAGAAAATTATTGTGCTCTTACCCTCTTTGAAGACTCTTTACTATTTTTCTTAAAATCCTACTTTTGGTGTTCATTTCAAAACATACTTATTCACTATTTTTTATGGATTGAATTAAATTGAAATATAAATTCATAAAACATGTTTATTTTTTCATTTATTCGCTTCCAATAATTATCTAAAACATTATTTTATGGGAATTTATATGATATTTTGCTTTGATACACTCTAAGATGAGATTATGTAATTCATTTCCTTTTCTGGGGGGTTTTCAAGTTTATACCATATGTATGATTTCCTTCTATGGAACACATATGCATGAATATATTATGAATGTGTTAGGTGGGATTAAAATTATATATCTCCCCCAAGTTCATTAGGTAATGTTTTCATTTCCCAAGATACCATTTACGGTGAACAAGTAGTGAGCCCGACACACTATGTTATGATTTCTTAGCAATGAGCCTTCACTTTTTATCATGATGTATTATTTTATGATGTCACCATATATTTATGGTTCCATGATCTTATGAAATTATTTCCATTATTCCTTAATTAAACTTTTTATCCCATTCGTTATGATATCATTATATTTATCACGACTCATACATATTACTTCACTATCATGCTTTAATAAAATTATTCCACTAATAGGATTTATAGTTCATCCTTTTCCTTTATCTATTTCCTAGGGTATCATATGTCATTATATAATATCAATGGTATTGAGAATCACATTTTTGATAATGGAATAGAGATTTAGTTGTTTCTGTTTAAGTTGATGTTTTATTTATCTAATCACTCAAAGACATTGGGCCTCTAGATTTCTAGGTTTTGTTTTATATAATTTTATATAATAAATAATGATAGAAAATATATAGGAGACTCAGGTTTCTATAATTGGAATTAGAGAAAGGTGTAGTTATATTTTTGGATAAGGATAATAATACATTAATGAAAACCCTAGGGATAATTTTAATGTAAGCATATTAATATTTTGGTAAAGTATAGAGAATTTGGTTTTCTAGAAATGACCGAAAGGTAAATTTTTATTACTTTAAAATAAGAAAACATAAATACAATAGTACACACCACTCACAAAGGTCTAAAATGGAGGAGTATGAGAGCATCACCCTGTACAATAATTTTACAATCATTCAAAAGAGACCCCAACCGAGTGTATAAAATGATGTATTCACCTAGCCTCCCCTTACTGAACAGATAATCCACTAAAATAATCCCATCTCTCTATGTATGTCTGACCCTAATATCATTATTGAAAAATCTTTTACATTTTCATATAAGGTAAAAAAATTCCCAAGGGTAACTGAGCTTTCCTTCAAGATAACTGATCAACATAGCTGAGTCATCCTATAAATGGATTCCCTATTTGGATCTAAATAAGTGGATGGAGGCTCTGATATATATGAAATATTGGTAATAAACCTAAAAGATATTGGTTTGGTATTAAATATATCTTCACTTATCACAAAACTTGTGTCCCTAAATTCACACTTGGTTTGGCAGTCCCTGTAGATATTAATTAGTTAATTCACATAATATTTGTAATCCATTATGAAGTATGAAATATGTTATTATCAAATTTTATTATGTTATATGTAAAATTATAGGTTATAAAACCCAATAAAAAAATGACCACGAATAACCTAGATTGAAACCTATAAATTAATCTGTTAGGGTATACATGTCATTTACGAGTTATCCTTTCAAATTTCATAGTTTCCCTTATATATATTTATTAGTTTTAGCACTCTAATAATTAAAATTACTTTATTTTAATTAATTGATTGAAATTTGAGGAATCATTCCAATAACCAATGTAATGGAAAATGTAATAATTTTCCAAACATGATGACTAACATAATGGGAATGTTAATTTAGAACTTCACAGTATTTAATTATCAACTAACTCATGTTATGAATAATATGGAATTACCCCATTATAATAATAAAGTTTAAACTATGGTTGAGTCCTTTATATGATAAAGGACTCCTATTTTTAGTGGTTATTTTTTTCTCATAGTTAGATAAAAATTTATTAATTCAATTTATAAGATATTATCTATCATTTATTCCTCTAAGAATGAGAAATTCACATTGTCCATTTATCGCCTAAAGAGATAATTTGTTCATTTGTGGACACTGATCGAGAATAGAAATCCTAATAGAGATTTCAAATTCATAGAATATGAAGTCTTGAAGAAGATATTTTTTCAATAACTATTTTCCCTTCACTCTCACCTTAAAAGGTAGAGAAAATTCCTTGGAGTTAAGAAAAGGGAAGAGGAATCTACTAGGTATTATGAGGAAAATATAATAAGGCTTTCACTATACATATCTACCTTTTTTGTTATCATTTAAAGTAATTTTAACCACGTTTTAGTTGATTAAATCCAAGTATTAGAAGATTATTAGTGATTTAATACTTTGATAGCTATGAGGAAATTGATTATTTTGTCCTTAATGTTGATATGAATATTTTTGAGTCCCAATGATCTCATGGGATTAAAGAGAATAAATGGATGGATTTTAATTTAGGAGGATTATTGAATAAATCCCATATTGAAAATAATATCCAACTTTCCACATGTTATGGGTTTTGAAAGAACCATATGGGAAACTATTGCATGGGAAAAATCAGATACTTTAATTATAGATGATAGGGGAATCATGATAATAAATTTCTAAGGGAGATAAAGAATACCAGTAATGTGATTTAATAAAATAAAGTTCCAATAAATTTATATTCTATGGTATATTTTTTCTAAAAAAGGAATATAGACACTATGAGATCCAATTCCCAAAGCCAAGTGTTGTTGAAGATAATCCATGACAACAACCTCAATAGCCAAGAGAGTAAGGATGTGATTATATTATCACTACTACTAAGGTGGATCCATCCAACATAGTGGTGACATGTATGCTTTTTATTCATTCAATAATAGTGTATACACTATTTTATTTTACGTTCTATGAATTATTTAATATCATGGAAGTTTATTAGAATAATTCAAACACCACCTAAAAACATTGTGGATGAGTTATCAATGCATCTCATGTATATAACTCATCCCTAGTCAATATTTATTGGATTAATCTCTTAAAAAGGAATTTCATACTACCTTTTGTGGAATTCAATTATATACCTGGAATATATTTTCTATCCTTATATAGATCCAACATCAATTTTTTGAGAAGGAAATCAATTTTCATATCCCAAATCATTCTTTGATTCTATAAATATATATGGAGGAGTATGAATATACTTTGGAAGAATCTTCTCAGGAACTAATATTATTTCCTTACGATTAATAATATATAGATCAAATGATTGATACAAATGAGTGGATCATCCTTAAAGACATTCCCATTGTGATAGAATATACTGAACTATTCCCCAAAGAGTTTCATAGTCTTTATCCAGACTGATAGGTTGATTTTACAATTGAACATACACATGTAACTCTCTCTCTCTATATATATATATATCCAAAAAACCCTATGTAATTAAACCCATTGAACTATAATAACTAATATATAACTACTACATAATGTGAAAAGGGGTTTAATTTTCAAATTTTCTTCACCATGTGTTTCACTGGTCCTCTTTGTTATGAATAAGGATGAGTCATTGTACCTTTATATTGATTATCATAAACTTGAAAAATCATGATAATGAAAAAATATTCCCTACTATGAATTGATGAATTATTCAATCAGTTATGTGAGGACCAATTACATTATAAATTGGATCTTTTTTGGTATATAATCAATTAAATATGAATAATTATGATATTATCAAGGCTACCTTTCCAAAGAAGTTATGAAAACTACAAGTTTATAATGATTCTCTCTTGAATCAAAAAATTCTCGAGAATTCAATAGGGAATTGATGAATAGTATTTTGATATTTCCTTGAAAAATTTGTGGTAATTTTTATAGATAATATTATCATATATGCTAAAATAAATGAGGAACTTGAGAAGTATTTGATTAATATTTTTAAGACTTTAAGAGAGGAGAAGTTATATTCCAAGTATAGTAAATTTGAATTTTTTTTGGAGTGTGTAATATTCACTAGGAATGTTGTCAGTATAAAGGGGATATCTTTGGATCTTTCAAAGTAAATGGTGATTGAGGAATTTACTATACTATCATATATAATTTATATCCATAAGTTACTTATATTATAAATATACTATCAAAGATCTGTGAGAAACTTATAATAATTTTCAAACATTCTAAAAATGATAACATGGAAGGTAGTGTGGTTTTTCTATATTGATGAAAGCAATGAGAGCTTAAAGTAGTAAAATAAGATGATAATCGTTAAACTTTTACACACACTACACATAATTAGTTAAGGATTTTTTATATATAGTCTTGAATCCAACAAGGGATTGTGTTCTACAATAATTAAAAATGAAAAAGTGGTATCTTATTCCTTAAGATAGTAGAAAGTCCATGAGAAAAATTATCTAATGCGTGATCTAGAGTTTATTGTTGTAATATTCACATTGATTTGTTAGGAATTACTTCTATGAGAAAAAGTGTGAAATGTATATGGAACATAAGATATTTAGTATATAATCACATAGATGGTGATCATTCTCTATCAATAGAGATGGTTAAATATAATCAATGAATATGATTACAAAATCCACTATTATCCCATGAAGGTGAAGAAAGTGGAATATGCACTAAGTAGAAAAACCCTACAAACTTATCCATGTTGAGGATTAATAAGGATTAAATAATCTAAGATATATATAGTATGGACATGCGAATAAAAAATGATGAAACATCATTTTATGTTTCTTAAATGATCACTCAACCATCCATTCTAGATGTTGAGTGTTATAAGAAATGGGAAGGCATTGGAGTTTAAAATTGATGAAGAAGTATTTTTGATATTTGGTTCATCACTATGTGCATCATATAATCTTGATATAATGGAGATTTTGAATGATTCACATTGTTCAAAATTATCTATCCAACCTGGGAAAAAAAGAATTATATAGGTCCCTAGGAGAATCAATCTTGGAAAAATATAAAAAATAAAATGTCTAAATTTATATCAATGTGCCTATTATGTCAATAAGTGAAGGTAGAAATATAAAAATCTAAGTTTATAAAGAAACCATTACCCATACATTCATGGAAATGGGAAAAATGTTGTGAGATCACAGGTAACATGAAATAATGATCTCTTGTACTACCAATATACCACCAATAGATTGATCAATAGATCCTCAAAAAGTTTAAACACAGATCTTTTTAAGGGAAAAAAAACCTCTAAAATATCTCTTTCCATTTGACTATGTATACCAAAAGTAGGAAGTCAGTGCACCCTACTTACCGCACAATGTCATCCTCCCAAACACATTATCAAAAAACATAAAATGAAACTAAAACACACGATACAATAATACATGGAACTGAATTATATATAGCTGTAATTGAAATAAATATAATTTAACTTGATTTATAATTTTTTCCTATGAGCATGGGAGGAACCATTGTTAAATTTTTATATTACTACAAGTACAAAAAATAAAATAAATTTCCAAACACGATTAGTAATTTTTTTTAAAAAAAAAATACATGAAACTGAAGTATATTAAGGTCTAATTGAATACAAGATAATTTAAAATGCTTTAGACTTTTTTATATGTGCATCCGAGGAACCACTGTGAAATTTTTCAATTACAATAAGCACACAAAATATAATCAATTGAAAATAACTATTAAGAATTTTACTTTAAATAATTATTAACACTTTTTAAAAATATGTTTCGTACAATATTCATATAGTATACTTTACATGTGTTAGAATATCTATTTTAAGGGATATTCCCCAATTCCTTCCTTAAAAAACATTTATAGATGCCCAAGTCACACCACTTTTCTATATTCATAGAGATTTCCCCAAATGGAATGTCACTATTAATCACCCAAACCACTATTGACCATACCCAATTTCCTAGGTAAACCCTTACAGTTTCTATTTCCAGATAATTCATACTATAATATTCACCAACAAAATGGAACACCCTTAATTTCATAAAAAGTAAAATCTTTTGATGTCCCAACTAACATTGAAGAGAGGAACTACTACTGCCCATTCACTGATCCCAAACACCTTTCACTGAATAATCTTATAATGGATATAAATTTAATGCTTGAAATTTTCATGCTCTAAATATCTGATGATTTAAAGTTATAATGATTAAAAAAGGCTTTAGATCCCAGTGATCTCCCACTTGAAGATTCATTATACAGAAAACTTTAGCAACATTCCTATGAAAACTTCCTTCATTTATAGTAACATTGTTTCTTCACCTTTTCCATCTTCTATTCATCCATTCCCCACTATGTCATGATGTTTCCTTAACTTTTCTTGAACTATATTCTTGGTAAAAATTTCATCTATATTTATCTTACCAATGATCTTATGGAGATCTAAAACATTCTCCTCTAGAACATTTTTAATTAAGTAGTACTTCAGGTTAATAAGGGTTTTATTTTATAGAATACCATATTTTTATCCAAGTGGATTGATATTTTTTTACCACAAAAAATCATCCCTTCCCCACATCTTCTTCCTAATTCCTTCAGTAACTACTTCAACCAAAGCATCTCCTTCCCAGATTCCATTGCTGTTAAATACTATACTTCAGTTATTCTTGATATAATAATCCTCTATAGTTTTGAAATCTAGCTGATTACAATTCCTTAATAAGTTAAACTGAATCCTATTACACTCTTTTTATTTTTTGAATCATCGGAAAAGTCACCATAAAAAAATCCTTGTCAAAGTTATCCCCCCTACAATAAAGATCTTGATCTTATGATCCATTAAAATATTAAAAGATCCATTTGACAGTTTCCCAATGTTCATTTATAGGGTAGGCCATAAATTTTATTTCATCCTTTAATAAATATTCTATGGATTTTATAGTTCATATAATTTCATACATTAATCTTAAAATAGTTGAAGCATTAGGTAGTTTCTAAATTTATTGATGCTCATCTTCAATTACAGGTTCTTGTTCCTTGGACGGTTTCAAGGGTTCAAAAAGAGGGTTAGAAATTTGTTTTAATCCCTCCATGCCAAACTTTTCATTGATTTTCTAGATATACTCCTTCTAATATTGTACTAAAGATCAAGTCTTCTAATATATTTCTATCCTCATCCCCAGTATCATTTTTTCATTCCTAAGATCATTAATTTCGAAACATTTCTAAAAATAATTTTTCAACTCTAGAATATTTTGAAAATATGATCCAACCAGAAACATTTTAATGAAATAAAATATCAAAATGATGAAAGTACCATTATATCATTGATTCTTATAAACAATACTCAATATTACATATACTGAATCCTACTTATACCATAAATTCAATGAATTTATGATTCCAGTATTATGGTTTTTTCATTTGACCATTTAATATTTTCTTCTGTTTATATACCAATTTCCTATTACCAACTTCAAATAAAGATTTTGGTTATTCCATATAAATATCCTCCTCCAAATCATCGTTAAGGAAATATATCTTGAAACGTATCTTCTATAGATACATATTTTTCCATTTAACCATCCTTAGATCTATTCTGATGGTAGAATTATTAACCACTGATAAGAAGATTTATGAGAAATATGCTCCTTTCTTCTTCTATAACCCCTTCATTAATAGTCATTCTTTGAATTTTTCTTACCACTAGTATCTTCCTTAATATGGAAAAATATCTTAATTTAAAGTTCCTTTTATCATCTAGTAGTTTATCCACCTACCATATTCTATTGAAATTTATTAAATTAAACTTCTCATTCATGGATAACTACCACTACTTAGTGTCTCTAAGTGAAGATGAATCCTCTGGAGTTTTAGGTTATCCTACATCCACAAAGATTATAAATTTTTAATCAAGTCCATACCTATACTATGGTCTCCTGATTTTGGTTGGTATCCTCAACTAAATCATAAGATCTAATCTTGTTGACTCTACTCTTTATATTAGTACCTAATATTTAGGTACACCAACTTGAGGAACAAAAACTTATGGTGCTACCACTTGAGCTTCAACTAATTTTAAACTTATTGAAACCTTTCTTTGTCTTAAATTGTGACTTCTAATTTATTAAACATCTATAATTGAGTTATATAGTTTTTGTGAAATTTTGATACTTTGTTCAACCTATAATTTTACAATTCATTCTCATTAAACATTCTTACCCACCAAGTTTTGATCCTTCCACATAGATTTCTCATCGAATATAATATCCTTGTTTCTAATTATTTTTTTTATTTCATAATCATATTAACAATATCAAAAATTTCATCTCCATAACCAATAAAAATACATATTTTGGATTTAGATTCATGTTTTCATGTTCATTATAAATTATTTGTTTATATGATAAACTAATGAAGAATCTAATATGATGAACTTTAGATCATTTTATAGACCATAGCTCATCCAAAAATTCTTGAATAACTACTAATACTTCTATTGGTGAGATAGTTAGACATGTTGAGCACCTCGTGCTAAAATATCCTCAAGAATCCTCGATTGCTACCTCATACTTCAAGATTTATATATCAAAGTCTGATTCATTCTTTAAGATACTCCATTAAACTATAGAGTTATTGGAACTATATTCTCAAGCCATATCCCTTAATTCTTACTAAAATTTTGGAAGTTGCATCCAGTTTATTCCCCACTATTGTATATTTTTATGCACTTTAACTTCCAACTGCATTCCCTTTCTACCAAGGAAATCTACTGAATAAAAACATAAAATATATAAAACTTTTTATTCCATAATTATATATATAATTACCTTGTATAATAATCATTGAATATGAGAAAGAAAAGTAAACCAACACTGGTTTAAACAAAGGAAGATCCCAAAACATATGAGTGTACAAGATCCAACTTACAGTCTCTGGGATTTTGACCATATAGGTTGAAAGACACTCTATTCCACTTTCACATATAAAAAATTTCACACTTTAAATTTTCAATAGTATCAAGATTTATTATTCCCTTGTCCTTTATAATATTCATGTTATTCTCAATAAGGTGACCAAACATGTAGTTCCATACTTCCAAAACACCAGAAGTTAAAATTTTGATAACTACATTCCCACATGAATTTCTTGTAATGTAAAGGGTCACATCCTTTACATATTTTTCTATTATTATTGTTCATTGGGTAAAATTTCATTCCCCATTTTTAAAACTTTTTCCATATCCGACATCATTGAATTTCTAAATGAAAATTATATCCCTACTAAGGCTATAGATGTGGAGATATTCTGATAGTTTAAATAATACTCCATTAATCATTAAGATGTTGATATATCATTTTCAAAAAACTTATAGGGATTCACCATCTACGAAATATACTTTTTCAAACATCTTAGATGCGTTGTTTTTAATAATCCTTTGATCACCATTTGAATAGAAATATGCACCCAAGTCAACCACCCAAGATTCAACTACTGTGTTTATGCGTAGAAACCAATAATTTTGAACTTCAATTTCATTAATGTGATGTAAACTCCCATAAGTGGATGAAATTTTTGTGTTCTACTTTTAATTTTTTCTAATTTTTCTTAAAATATCCTTTATTCCCTAACTTTCATTAGGTAATACCAGGACTGGCTAACTTACCTTGAATCCTATCATATGACTTTTCTTCCATTGGTTTCTTTTGATAAGACTTCTTCTGATGGGGTTAAATACCCCTTCCATTCATATCAAGTGACCCATTAGAAGGTACATAATATTTACTTCAGTAAAGTTATTTATTAAGTATCCTATTCAAAATATCATCAAAAACTAGATCTAATTTTTTTTTATCAAAGTTACAAATTGTAGTAACCATTTCTCCCCAGCTCCCTGTAAGTGAGGATAAGAGTACCAATGTCCATAGGGAAGTTTTAAAGGATAAATTTACTGATTAGAGATACCCAATAATCATGTTTAAGTCATTAAACTGATCATATATTTGAATTCCTTCTATTAGATTTAATATGAATAAGCATCAAAGTATAAAAACCTTATTCAAGGAAGTCAGTTTTTCATACATGCCCTAAATATCATTCAGAACTTCCACTATTATCATCTTCTACTGAATTTTGAACAAAAAAATCCTGTAATGATACATTCATAAATACAAAAAAAACTTATCCATGAATTCCCATTTATCCCTCTATATTTTCTTAAAATTTATCTTAGACAATGATACATCCAAGTCCTTGTGGATCATATAGTATTCAATATGCATTCACTAGAAGCAAAAATCCATAAAATTATATTTCTCGATCTCAATATTTACTTCATATGATACCATGCCTATTGTTTCTATTGATGTGTTGAATCATGAGATCTAGAAAAATCCCTTTGATAACACTTTTTCAGGGATAAATAGTAGCATGTAATATAGATTTTATGAACTACCAATAGGAAACTAGAAGTGCATTTAATAGATCCTCTATAAGTTCATGCATATATTGGTGTATAAAAAATGAAAAAAATTCACTAATTCACTTTTCCTTCAAATAAGTGTACTGGATATTGGATGTTACTTCATCCTACCCACCACATTAAGTTAACCTTGTACACTCCTCAATAGAAAAAAAAACTAAACTGAAACACGATCTATGATAATAAATGCAATGAAAGTATGTAAAGTAGTAAATGAACACCAGATAATTTAAAATACGTCATATTTTTTTTCCTATGTGCATGATAAGAACCACTATGAATTATTTTTATTACTAGAAGTATGAGTAATATAATCAAATAACAATCACTATTAGTAATGTTCCATTACATAATGATTAACACTCTATAAAACTATGTTTCATGGTATATTATTTTGGTACACTAGACATGCATAAGTCTTACTATTTTTAGGGTTGTTCCACACATCCTTCTATAGTAAATTCTTGTTGATTTTCAAGGTCACGCAATTTTCTTATTTTCATGAAGATTAATTCAAATATAATGTAACTATTGATATAATGCATCACTGTTGAACTCAACAGCTTTCCCTAGAAAATAATTATATATCTTATTTCAATTTAATTTTCTACAGGCCGCTTCCCTTCTGAGTCCCCCCATGAGTGTGGTTTCGTCTCTTCCCCCCTCTTGGACTTCCTTCCATTCCCTTCCTAGCATCCTTAACCCTTTTTGTTGAGAAGGATCCTAGAGCCCGAGTTTTCTTTCATCCTTCCTTTTCCTCTCAGTCCCCCTCCAATCCATCTGGGCGGTCTCTCTTCACCTCCTCTCTTCCCCTTCTCCTCATGTCCCCTCCTTCTTTCCCTCTTCCTCTCCCCCCTCCTCTCCCCCTCTCCCTCAACCTCCTCCTCCTTCTCTCCCTGATCCCCTCACCCGAGAGTCGGATCAAATTTTCTCTTGTTCCTATTCCCCTCGTCGAGGCTAGGTTTCCAGGTCATCTTGTTCTTCTATTTCCCCAACCCCCTTGTAGTGCAGGCAGATGTAGGAGGGATCAAGACAAGAAGATGATGAGCATCTCCCCCACCAGCTCCTCGAAGGCCAAAACTCCCAGGGCCAATTATGGGATGCTCTCTGTGTAATGATTCCTGTAATCTTATGGAATGCCCGCGGCCTCGGGGATCAAGTGAAAATGGACTTCCTATCATCTACTATTCTCAAACAAAAAGTCAGTATCATTGCAGTTATTGATCACAAGAACTGTGGCTCTCGTATTGCCTAATTCTCTTAAAGGCTCTCAATACATGAGTACATGCATGCTGAACAATTCAATAACCATATCTGGATCTCCTGGCATTGATACATCTCAGTTGATCTCGTTTTCTCGGGCGACCAGCATGTTACCACAAAGTTCACTCATGACAAAGGTGTATTTTGCTTCTTTTATCTATGGGAGTTGTGATGCTCATCAACGAGATGTTATTTGGAAATATATTTCTCTCTTAAATCCGAGAAGCTACCCTTGGTTCCTTAGAGGCGACTTTAATGCCGTCTTGACTCTAGGGGAAAAGAAAGGGAGGTTCCCCTTTCTCAGGAATGCTAGAACTGCCTTTGATAAATTCATGGCTGACAATGGGCTTTCTGACCTTGGATTCAGCGGTGACAATTTCACGTGGTGCAATAACTAGCGAGGGATTTTCCACTCATGGAGTCGTATCGATCGGTGCTTGGAAAACATTCACACCATCTCTCTCTTCCCTGATACCCAAGTCACACACATGGTGCGCGACCTCTCAAATCACTCTCTGATTCTCCTCAACATTTCAGCAGGTCAGACGAGGAAGGAACACTTCCACTACCTTCAGCATTGGGCCAGTTCTCTAGGTTTTCTCGAAGTGGTCAGAGAGTCATGGCATGCTCCTGCTCGAGGGAGGTTATGGGTGGCCTTTCACAAAAACTCAGGAAACTTGTAACATCCCGGACCCGGGTGCCACGCAACGGGTGCCCCGAGCCCGGTTCGCCACGTGACCTCAAGTGCATTTCCCCAAACGCTAGAGGCTTCCGACTAGCAGCGAGGGCCCAGGTCTGATAGTGGGGAAACTATGCCTTCATTTGTCAACGTTTAGCGCAGCGGAATACCAAAATAAACATACAATGACAGCGGAAGCAGTAAACCGTAAAACTACTGAAATTAACAACTGCAATGGATATAACCAACAGTATATAAAATATGATTCTACATGTTTCAAGTTCTAAGAAAACAGCCAGAACATTTTATACATCAATACAGTACATCAGAAAACAGAGTACAACAAAACAAAGCAAACAGCTGGCAGCAGCATCGCAAGCCTAGGCTCGGTCCCATGCCCTCCTATTCCTTAGCAACAGTCAAGTACCTATATAGGGAATCTTTCCCTTATCTACACCTACAGAAACGTAATCTGTTTGGGCCGAAAAGCATGACCCAAATAGGGTGTGAGAAATATATCTCAGTGGGCACCCACCAAAGGTCTGTGCCCAACTGCGTGTAAGAAAGCAACAATAGTGTGTAGTAGTAAAATTCAATAAAGTAAGCAGTACTCAAAAGTAACTCATTACCAGTTATATTGCCATTTTATTATCCACTTAATCCATTAAATGTTAGAAATCACCATAGTGCATTTCTACGTAAACAGTCTACGTCCTCAGACAAGCAAAACCTTACCCTCAGGTAAGCAGAACCCAACCCGCAAGTAATTTCCCTCAAGCGTAGGTAGTGTCTCCCTCAGGCACAGAATCTATTTCCCTCAGTCACGGAAGAAGTTTTCCTCAGGCCGAAAATAACTACAGCCCCCAGGCTAAACAGTGCAGTGCCCTCAGGCTAATCACAACAACGCCCTCAGGCTAATCACAACAATGCCCTCAGGCTAAACAGGTAACCGGACCATGCCCAACACGTTAAAATGCAGTAAACAAGCAATTCCTCTTAAGGAAATTCTACAATTACTACATTTAAGGCATACCCATGGGTATCCTGGCTAAACGGCTAAACAGTGAAACACACCCCCGGGGTGGTTTCAGATCCAAGCAACGATCCCAACCAGCATTTTATTATCATAATTTAATCACCTATGCAATTCTAGGCATTAAATATAGCAACATCCTCAGCCACATGACACCCCAACATTGGTTTGTGGTATAAAAACGCACAAAACACGCACGGCAGTTGGAAAATAACACAAAGCCACCTACCTTATACATCAACGAGCGTTATACCCGAACGCCGACTCCTGAAACTCCCAAGAACGGCGTAGATCTAATGAAGTAAAAAAACTAAAAAAATGTAAATAACTTATTTTAGGAGGAGAATTGGTAAGAATGGTACCGAGATAGGAGAGGTATTACCCGTGCGGTTCCAATGAGATTGTCTGAAGCCGAATCGGATTCCAGACGAACTCCTGGTGGATCTTCAAAGGTATGGCCTCCTCCTTTGGCTCCAAAATGGCTCAAATGCCTCCTCTGCCAAATGAGGAGGCTATTGACTGTTTTAAGCTGAAAAAACAAAGTACACGCGTGTACTTCTTTCATTTAACTGTTCATTTGGCGGCACTGCCACACTGTTCATCCGTCGACATGAGTACATGGCATGTACTCCCAATTACATGGCGTGTACTGCTGCCCAGCTGGCAGCGACTCCACCGCCTTACTATTCAAGCCTGCCGACTGACTACACGGCGTGTAAGGTACTACTACATGGCGTGTAGTGGGTTCCTACACCCCTCGTCGACGAAAAGGCTACACGCCTCGTGTACTCATCCCAACACGGCCAAAAGTACACGGTGTGTGGACAAAGTACATGGCGTGTAGTTTCAAAATGTAGTATTTTTCCCCATTTTCCATATTTTCTCAAAAACACTTAAGTAAAAGGAAAAAGAAGAAGCATGTAACTCAAAAATAAGAACCAGGTTCTTACAAACTTCCCCCCTTATAGAAATTCGTCCCCGAATTTCCCTTCCAAGGGTGGAGAAGATAAAGCTCAGAACAACTCTGGCCACTGAGCACGTACGTCGACCTCCCGCTCCTATGTCTCGTCCTGCACTCGGCCATGCTGCCATAGCACCCGTACGAGAGGAACTGACCGGCCTCGGAGAACCTTCGTGTTCCTGTCAATGATACGGATTGGATGCTCCTCAAAGGACACATCATACTGAAGCTCATCCTCCTCTAGCTGAAAGGTGTGAGATGGGTCTGAATGGTAGCGACGCAACTGAGACATGTGGAAGACATCGTGCATGGCTTGGTACCGCTACGGTAACTGCAACCGATAGGCAACCAGCCCGACTCTCTCCAGAATCTCAAATGGTCCCACATACCTCGGTGAAAGCTTACCCTGTCTCCTGATCCGCTTGTGTCCCAGCCTCGGCGAAACACGCAATAAAACTTGATCCCCGACCACGAACTCCAAAGGTCGTCTACGGCGATCAGCATAAGACTTATTACAAGACTGCGCGGTAGCTATCCGCTTCCGAATCAACTGGTCCTGCTCAGATGTCTCCTGCATGAGCTATGGCCCCAGTGAAGCTGCCTCACCTTCCTCTAACCAGCACAAAGTTGATCGGCATGGCCTACCATATAAATCCTCGTATGGTGCCATCTCAATAGTCGCCTGAAAACTATTGTTATAGGAAAACTCGACGAAGGGTATATGCTTCTCCCACGAGCCCCCAAAGTCTAGGACGCATGCGTGCAACATGTCCTCTAGCACCTATATCGTCTACTCTGACTGGCCATCTGTCTGAGGGTGGTATATTGTGCTCAGAAGCACCTGTGTACCCAGTGCCCTCTAAAAACTCTGCCAGAAACAAGATGTAAAGAGGTCATCCCTATCTGAAACGATAGAACAAGGGACCCCATAAAGACATACGATCTCTCGGATATACATCCTTCCGAGCTCATCCACGCCAAAGGTCTCCTTGATCGGCAAGAAGTGAGCTACCTTCGTGAGTCTTTCCACAACAACCCACACAACATCATTGCCTCGAGTTGACCTCGGAAATCTAGTAACGAAATCCATCGCGACATCATCCCATTTCCACTCTGGAATGGGCAACTTCTGTAACAGCCCAGCTGTCCTCTGGTGCTCTGCCTTCAGCTGTTGATAGGTGGAACACCTTGTAACAAAACCAGCTATCTCTCTCTTCATAACCAGCCACCAGTACTGACATCTCAAGTCTTGGTACATCTTGGTAACCCCGGGATGAACTTCCCAAGATGAAGCATGAAACTCCCTCATCATCTCCTCACGTATATCCCTTGGAACCCATACACGTCAATGGAAATGCAAAATCTCATCATCGCCTATCGTCCAACTGGGAGGAGGGTCCTCACTTTCCACTGACTCCCATAGAACTAGGCCTTCCGGATCAGATAGCTACCTCATCATCAATCTGTCCAGGAGGGTAGAAGTCACAGATAAAAAGGAAAGATAAGTCTTCCCCTGACTGTTGTGCACCTCCAGATGCATCTCAGAGAACAAGGCCATGAGCTGCCACTCACCACTGGACTCTTGCACTGCCTGTATCTGTGTCTTCCTACTCAGTGCATTAGCTACTGCATTACCTTTACCAGGTGTATAGGCAAGCTCAAAATCTAAGGACTGTAGGTACTCAACCCACCTTCTCTACCTCAGATTCAGGTCACACTGAGTAAAGATATACTTGAGGCTTTTTTGGTCGGTGAAAACAAGAAAATTCTCTCCCAACAGATAGTGTCTCCAACAGTGCAATGCATGAACAACTGCAGCCAAATCGAGATCATGAGTTGGGTAATTCATCTCATGTGGCCTCAACCGTCGAGACCCGTACGCAACCACTCGGTCGCCCTACATCAAAAAGGCCCCCAACCCAATACCTGATGCATCACAGTAAACTGTATAGCTCTTCCCGTACTATGAGAGTATCAGGATTGGTGCTGATGTCAACCTTTCATTCAGGTCCTGAAAAGCTTCCTCGCAAGCTTCCGACCAAACGAACTTCACACCCTTCTTAGTCAGACCTGTCAACGGTGCTGCTAAGCGGGAGAAGTCCTGTATGAAGCGCCTGTAGTAACAATCCATCCCTAAGAAACTTCGTATCTCAAAAACATTCTTAGGTTTCTCCCAGGAAACTACTGCTCTCACCTTCTCTGGGTCTACTGCAACTCCTGCCTCTGAGATAATGTGACCTAGGAAGTGAATATGGTCCATCCAAAAGTGGCACTTTGAGAGATTAGCATATAGCTGATGCTATCTCAGTGTACTCAATACGATCTCAAGATGGGTGGCATGGTCATGTCGAGTGTGAGAGTACACCGAGATGTTGTCCACAAATACTACCACAAAATAATCAAGATACGGATGGAACACACGATTCATCAGAGCCATGAAAACTGCTGGCGCGTTCGTCAGTCCGAATGGCATAACTGTATACTCATATAGACCATACCTACTCCTGAAAGCTGTAAGTGGTATATCTGATGGTCTAATGCGCAGTTGATGATATCCGGATCTCAAATCAATCTTCGAAAACACTCGTGCTCCACGAAGCTGATCAAACATATCATCTATCCTCGGAAAGGGATATCGGTTCTTAACCGTCAACTGGTTCAGCTTCCGATAATCCACACAAAGTCTGAGGGTACCATCCTTTTTCTTCGCAAAAAGGACTGGAGAACCCCAAGGAGTAGTACTAGGTCAGATAAATCCCTTTGCTTGTAGCTCCTCTAACTGCCTCTTGAGCTCCGGCAACTCAGGCGTGGCCATCCTATAAGGAGGAATGGACACCGGTGCTACTCCTGGCATAAGATCGATAGAGAAATCCACCTCACGCACTGGAGGCAGGCCTGAAAAGTCGTCCAGGAAGACATCCTTAAAATGATCAACAACTGGAGGGAAATCCATCTGACAAGTCCCCTGGTCATCCAAATATAAGCCCGCAATCTGGGCTGTGACTCCACCTCGCCCATGATGCTTTGGTCCATCTCGACTCACCTGAACATCCCACTCGCCCTTTTATAGAAACTCTCCGCCCTCTGGTGAAGTGAAACACACCCTGCAACGATAGAAGTCTACAAAGGCTTGAAAGGGAACCAACCAGTCCATCCTGAGAATGAATTCATATCTCGTCATCTCCAAGACATAGAGGTCCCAAAGAAAGTGACACCCACCAACCTCAAGGGGGAACTCCTTGCACTGACGCACACCATCCGTTCTAGTCCCCAACGGAGTGTCTAGCATCATTATATCAGAAGAAGAATAAACACTGAGCCCAAGGCTCTCCACAACGGGTACAGATATAAAACTATGCGTAGTACCCATATCAAAAAGTACTGAAGACAAGACAAAAGCTACTAGAATAGTACCTCTGACTGTAGAAGGTCCTGGATCCTGCTCCTGCTGGGTCTGTTGCACTGCATATGCTTGCCCAGTGCCGCGGCCCTGCGACACAGCCTGGCTACCCTGAGCTGTCCCACCCTGCTGCCTCTGCGATCCTGGTGTCTGGCTACCACGGCCACGACCACCATCTCTTCCTGCACGCCCTGACATATTCCAGTTCCCAGACTGGTAAGAATCTACTGGTCCTGCTCCCACACGCAGAGTCTGCACAGAACCCCTCTCACTAGCTGGTGGAAATGCCCTGCAAAAGCGCTGCAGATGACCCATCTTGCCGCAAGCTCGGAACTCCACTGGGTCTCGTGGACACTGAGGCCTCTTGTGCCCCTCTCTGCCACACTGGTAGCACCTGACCAGACCACATGAAGAAGCTTCCTGGATGGTAATGCCACCCTGAGAGAAGTCCATCTGTCTCTTCCTCTTTCCAGAAGAAAGAACACCAGTGACTGGTGCTGAATTGCCCTGGCCCACACCACTTGATTCTCGCAGGTTCCTCTCTGTAATCAGCGCTTGGTTCACAATCGCGTGTACAGTAGGAAACCTGAAAACATTCACCAATGCTCAGATGTCATACCAAAGACCATCCTCAAAATGTCTGGCTCTCAACGTCTAATCACCCACCAGCACGGGTGCAAAACACTGAAGCTCCGTAAAATGAGCAGAGTAGTCCATCACTGACATGGAGCCCTGCTGCAGATTCATGAACTCTCGAGCTCTATCTGCCCTCAGCATCTCAGGAAAGATGAAGTCATAGAAGAATGCCTGAAAATATTCCCATGCCATGTCCCTGTGATGCTCTGTCTGGGTGGTAACATCCCACCACCTCTTGGCGGAATCACGTAGCATCTAAGTCACGAGCTTGACCCTCCACCCTGGAGGCATATCAATATGCTCGAAAATAGTATGCATCGACCCTAGCCAAGACTCCACATCCTGTGGTCCTCTATCCCCTGAAAACGTAGGCGGCTGCTGCTGCTGAAATATACGCGTCAGCTCGGCCATAGATGTGGCAGCCTGCGGTGCTCCCTAAAAGGTCTGCATGAACCGCAATAAGACTTCACAGAACTGCACCTCTGCGCCTATGTCTGGTATAGCAGTTGGCGCCACATTTGGATCTACTGTAGGATCTACTGGTGTCCCATGGCCCACCATCTTCAGAGTATAATCGTCGCCGCTCTCCTGGCGAACAACGCGCGGTCTTCTAGGCGGCATGACACTACAAGGTCAAAAGCAAGGCTCTGATTTAAGATTATTATGACCAAAAAGCGAAGGAACCACAAAGGGAATAAGAGGAAGAAAGAATTTCAAATTTGAAAAAACAAGACTACACGGCGTGTACAATGACTATACGACGTGTATTTGACCTTCCTTCCCCTGCCCGGGTCCTTCCACACGGCTAATCCACACGGCTTCCGTCGAACGAAACTACATGGAATGTATATTATCTACACGGTGTGGACGGTGTTATTTTCCAACTTCCCGTGTCGCCGGTGACATGGCCGACTACTCAGCTTAACACTACACGGCGTGTTACACCCGCACACGGCGTGTACACCACCATGTTTCCCAGCCACACGGCTAACTCCACACGGTCTGTCCTTGGACAAGACTACACGGCGTGTCCCAATGGTACACGACGTGTCCCAATGGTACACGGCGTGCTCAGGGAGAGGTAACACCGGCCCGTGTTGTTAGCTACACGGTCGAGTCCCCAGGTCACACTACACGGCGTGTCTATATTTGACACGGCGTGTTCGGTCAAGGAGTTCACCGACCCATGTTGTTATTTACATAGCCGGACTACGGGTCAACACTACACAGTGTGCACAATGACTACACAAAGTGTTTTACCCAAGGCCTTCCCTAGCCCGTGTCACTGCCCACACGGTTTGTGACACGAGAAGAGACTACACGACGTGTACTCAAGGTACACGGCGTGTAATCAAAAAGTTCATTTTTTTCTTCCCGAATAGAAGAACATACACGGCGTGTATAAAAATACTACACGGCGTGTATACTGGGTTTCTGGACAGTATGCCTCAGAAACTTCCCCGGAACCCAGAAAATACTGAAAAACAACACCTAAGTGTAAAATTCCGACCCGTGGGGGACCATACTCCCCACGAATCAAAGTTTGACATCTTATATGTGTTATAACCAATAAACAGTCAATGATCCACCAAATTCCAGTCAATGGGGGTCCATACTCCCCAAAAACCAAAGTTTGGCGTCCATTCTATAAACAGGCTCAAACAAAAACACCATATCA
Organism: Viscum album; assembly: GCA_963277665.1. NCBI lineage: Eukaryota > Viridiplantae > Streptophyta > Magnoliopsida > Santalales > Viscaceae > Viscum > Viscum album. Next base: position 1,846,137,931 of record OY728143.1, on the reverse strand, counting down.
CAAGGCAGGTATTTATCAAGCAGCTATCACAACAACATGCTTTATTAGCACAACAACTATCACAACAACATGAAAATTATAATGCACCTACATGGCATGGAAACTATGCATGACATGTGATATCTATCATGTGCCTATATGATGCATGAGATAGAATACCCTCATCTCATCGAGTTGAAACTAAATAGAACCCATAGATAAAATATAAACAACACAATCCAAGTGTGTCACCCAATGGTGAAAACATATCAACCATAAAATTGCACAATCAAAAGAATGAAAAATACGAGGTAGACTGGATTTTCCCTGTACACGGGTTAGCTATGCCCGGGCATAGCTTATTACCAACTACCGTTCCGTCCTATCCCTGACTACAGCTCCAAATAGTAAGTCAGAGAAAAGAAACGCCTCTGATACCACTTTGTAACATCCCAGACCCGGGTGCCACGCAATGGGTGCCCCGATCCCGGTTCGCCACATGACCTCAAACGCATTTCCCCAAATGCCAAAGGCTGACGACTAGCAACGAGGGCCCATGTCTGATAGTGGGAAAACTATGCCTTCATTTGTCAAAGTGTAGCGCAACGGAATACCAAAATAAACATACAACGACAGCGGAAGCAGTAAACCATACAACTAATGAAATTAATAAATGCAATGGATATAACCAACAGTATATAAAAGATGATGCTACATGTTTCAAGTTCTAAGAAAATAGCCAGAACATGTTATACATCAATACAGTACAACAGAAAACAGAGTACAACAAAACAAAGCAAACAGCTGGCAGCAGCATCACGAGCCTAGGCTCGGTCCCATGCCCTCCTATTCCTCAGCAATAGTCAAGTACCTGTATAGGGACTCTTTCCCCTAACTACACCTGCAACAACGTAATATTTTTGGGCCGAAAAGCAGGACCCAAATAGGGTGTGAGAAATATATCTCAGTAGGCACCCACCAAAGGCACATGCCCAACTGCGTGTAAGCATGCAACAATAGTGTGTAGTAGTAAAATGAAATAAAGTAAGCAGTACTCAAAAGTAACTCATTACCAGTTATATTTCCATTTTATTATCCATTTAATCCATTAAATGTTAGAAATCACCACAGTGAATTTCTATGTAAACAGTTCACGTCCTCAGACAAGAAAAACCTTACCCTCAGGTAAGCAGAACCCAACCCGCAGGTAATTGCCCTCAGGCATAATAGAATTTTGCCCTCAGGTATAGGTAGTGTCTCCCTCAGGAACAAAATCTATTTCCCTCAGGCACGGAAGAAGTTTCCCTCAGGCCGAAAATAACTACAGCCCTCGGGCTAAACAGTGCAGTGCCCTCAGGCTAATCACAACAACGCCCTCAGGCTAAACAGGTAACCGGGCCATTCCCAACATGTCAAAATGCAGTAAACAAGCAATTCCTCTCAAGGAAATTCTACAATTACTACATTTAAGGCATACCCACGGGTATCCTGGCCAAACGGCTAAACAGTGAAACACACCCCTGGGGTGGTTTTGGATCCAAGCAACGATCCCAACCAGCATTTTATTATCACAATTTAAATCAACTATAAAATTCTATGCATTAAATATAGCAACGACCTCAGCCACACGACACCCCAACATGGTTTCGTGGTACAAAAACGCACAAAACACGCACGAAAGTTGGAAAATAACACAAATACACCTACCTTATACGTCAACAAGTGTTATACCCGAACGCTGACTCCTGAAACACCCAATAACGGTGTAGATCTAACGAAGAACAAAAACCAAACAAACGTAAATAACTTACGTTAGGAGAAAAATTGGTAAGAACAGTACCAGGAGAGGAGAGGGCTTACCCATGCGGTTCCAACGAGATCGTCTGAAGCTGAATCGGATTCTATACGAACTCCCGGCGGATCTTCAAAGGTCCGGCCTCCTCCTTTGGATCCAAAATGGCTCAAATGCCTCCTCTGCCAAATGAGGAGGCCACTGCCTATTTTAATCCGAAAAAACAAAGTACACGGCGTGTACTTATGAGTACACGTCGTGTAATTCTTTCATTTAACTGTTCATTTGGCGGCACCGCCACACTGTTCATCCATCGACATGAGTACACGACATGTACTCCCAAGTACACGGCGTGTACTATCGCCCAGCTGGCGACGACTCCACCGCCTTACTATTCAAGCCTGTCGACTGACTACATGGCGTGTAAGGTACCACTACACGGCGTGTAGTCAGTTCCTACACCCCTCGTTGCCGACAAGGCTACACGCCCCCGTGTACTCATCCCAACATGGCCAAAAGTACACGGCGTGTGGACAAAGTACACGGCGTTTAGTTTTGAAATTTAGAATTTTTCCCCATTTTCCATATTTTCTCAAAAAAACTTAAGGAAAAGGAAAAAGAAGAAGCCCGTACCTCAAAAATAAGAACCGGGTTCTTACAAAACTCAAAGGTAATCTTCATTACTGTTCCAACCTACTCCCTCCGTTAGACAAGGATATGGCTGATTCCATGTAGGAAATCGATCACCTTGAAGGAATTTTGGAGGGATCGTGGGATGACCGGTCCTTCGAGGAGCTTGCCAGGAAAATGGATTCTCTCATTGATTTACTTCTTCATCAAGAGAAGATGGTCAAGGAGAGGGAGAGGATCATATGGCTAGAGGAAGGTGACCGAAACACTACTTTATTCCACGCATGCATCAAATAAATGAAACGTCGGGTTCTCCCCAATATCTTGATTCCTGATGGGTCGTTCTCGAATGACAGAGAAGTGGTGGGGAGCCTCGCTCACTCTCACTTCAAAGATCTTATTTCGGGCCCGAATACTTACATTTCGGCCAGCTACCCAGGAGGAGAAGCTGGTTTCCTGGGTACCATTACTGCCCAAGTTTCTCCCCAGACTAGTGCGGAAATGGAAGCCCTCCCAAACGAAGCAGAAGTCCATGAGGCAATTATGCATCTCAAAGATGATAGCGCTCTAATACCTGATAGTTTCCCAGGATACTTTTACAGAGATGCCTAGGAGGTCATTAAATAGGACCTCACCGCGATCATCCAGGACTTCTTTCAGGGTAGATGTCTCCCTAGAGTGGCGTGTGCCACGTCCCTGGTCCTTCTTCCCAAAATGAATCACCCCTCCTCTATTCATAACTATCAGCCTATGAGCCTTTGTAACTTACCCTACAAGGTCCTGGCGAGCATTCTTAATACCAAACTCAAGGCGCAATTTCCCCACTGGATCTCTTTGGGACAACACATATTCGTTAGAGGCCGCACGATACAAGGTGTTTTTTGCCTTAGTGCAAGAAATGGTTTGCGACATCAATACCAAGGCGCATGGATCCAACCTTATTGTTAAGATTGATATGAAAAAAGCCTTTGATTTTGTTTAATGGAGTTTCATTAATAAGATCCTCTCAGGTACGGGACTCTCTGCCCAGGTTACTGATCTTTTCTTCTAGTGTTTAGGCTCTGCATGGCTGGCCGTTCACTTCATGGGAAAATCCCTTGGCTTCTTCAAGGCTACAAAGGGCTTAAGGTAGGGGAACCCTCTCTCTCCGACCTTGTTTATCCTCTCCCAAGAAATCCCTAGCCGGATCATTCATCAGATCTTGTCCAGTGGCATGATTCTCCCGTATAGAAGAAAGGGAAGAGCTCCAGCCATCTCCCACCTCATATTCGCTGACGACACCCTCATCTTCCTGAATGACTCTAGGAAATCTATCTGAGGTCTGACCCACGTCTTGGAGGAGTACTTACATTGGAGTGGGAAAGCTATCAACAAACACAAAATCAACATTTTCATATCGTGGGGATGAGCCTCCTCCCATACCGCCTCCATTTGCGGGCTTCTAGGAATTAATCAAGGGTACTAGCCCATGAGTTATCTGGGTGCCCCTATCTCTCTCTACCAGCTTTGTATCCATGACTTTGACTTCATTATGTGTCATATATCCAAGATAATTCTCAACTGAGGTACCTCTCATTTGGATGTCGGATCTCCCTGGTTAATAGCGTTCTTCTCAGCGCCTCTATTCATGCTCTCTCCTATGTTAAAGTGCCCAAAGGAGTTATTTCAAAAATTGACAAGGTTTTTTCCCGATTTATCTGGGACTCCCAAGAAGAGGGGAAACATGCTTGGGTGTCATGGAGGAAAATGGAGAAGCCCATCCAAGAAGGAGGGATTAGTGTTTGGAGTCTTGCTGATACCCTCCTCTGCCTCCATGCTAAAAAGGCCTGGGAGCTTCATGAACGCCAAACTTTATGGGGTAAGAAAATGGGTGGCTCCTTGATAGACTCCATGCTGAGTACTAATGCATTTAGGTCCCCCTTTATGTCCATGCTTCTTCCCCTATTCTCTACCATTATCCCGCATGTCAGATGGATCATTGGGGAAGGCAAAGTCTTCTTCTAGAATGATGACTATCCAGGCGATCTCCTTGGTTTTCTCGGATGTCCAGCGCACAACATCACATACGAGGAGGCCATCAGATTCCCTAATTTCATTGAGGCAGTTCTCAACGAAGACCAGATGAATTATTTTTGCCTCATTGATATCTCAGCGGATCCAGACAAGTGCATTTTCTCTCCCTCGTACGCGGTCACCTTCTCCTCTAAGGACTATCATCGTTCTCTTATGTATCAACCTCAAGAGATCCAATAGAACACCCTTCTCTGGAAGAATAAAATCCCTTCGAAATATAACTTTCTTACTTGGAGGATCAGTCAGAATGTTGTCGCAACAGATGAAAACATACAAAAATGTGTTGTCCCTTTTCCTTCTTGGTGCATGTGTTGCAAAGACCCCAACGTGGAGAGCAATGAACATATGTTCTTTGAAAGTGGATGGGCGCTGGAAATCTGGTCTTCACTTAGTGGCTTCACCTCTATTAGAATTCATCCCCCGTTTGATTCCCCCTTTCTCACTTGTTGGTTTCTCAGATCAGGTGATAAGGGGGTGGAACACAATGCAAGATATTTTATTCTCCATGCTGGTGTGTGGTGTATTTGTCATGCCAGGAACAAGGCCAAGTTCAATGGTATTGGATCATCTGGAAAAGCTATCTTCGCACATGCCTATATCCTTCTTCTTGATCTTACGAGATGCCTGGAAAATTGGCAGGATGCACCCTCTCTTCAAATTCCCTTCCCCCGTTCTGAAGCCAGCCTCCCTGCCAGCTGTCCATGAGGTCATTGGGTTAGATGGCAGCCTCCTCACTCTGGTCTAAAGCTCAATACAGATGTCTCCTACATTTTAGGTTTCATGAGAGGTTGTGGTGTGGTTTGAGACTCTCGGGGTCACATGGTCTTGGCTTTCACAGCCTTCCTAGGTCGTGACTCCTCTATTCAATAAGAATCCCTCGCGTTTCTATGTGGCCTCACTCTTTACAGGCAAGGTGGTATCACCATTTAAGAAGTAGAGATAGACTCCCTTACTCTTTTCAACTCTTTTCATGGCAATGGATCTTCCCCCTGGTCAATCTCATACCCCATCAGGAAGTGTCGCACCCTCCTCTCTAGCAACACTCGATTGAGGCACACACAGAGCGAGGGAAACAAGGTGGAGGACCACTTATCCAAGCTTACAGTGCAGGGTTCGGGCACCAAATCCTTTTACAACCCCCTCCAGTTGAACTAATAGGGTTCTTTTCATATTAGATGGGATACCCTTGGTCTTCATTATTTCAGCCCCCCTTAGGCATTCCTTCTTTGTTGTCTTCCCTGCTTTGTCTCCCTTCTTCTTCTTCAATAAATAAAGACTGCTGATGATGATGATGACCAATCTGAATTGACTATCCAAATGACTGAGGATATATATATTTTTTTGTTCTATAGAGATTAATGGTGTCTATGACCACTTTCTTCATCTGGACGAGTTCTTATAAAAAAATTAATCCACTTGAGAATTCATTTGGATATTTATGAATCAACCTATTGGAAAAGAGGTATAACGCCGATATTCTATAGTGAAGTTACCGAACATAGGATTTTGGGAACTAAAATTATTGAAGAAAGGTTAGAAAATTTCTTTCCATTCTAAAACACATCAGAAAATTAAAAATTTGATTGAAGAGATACACTACAAGTCTTTATTGAGAACTAATGTTTGAGGTTAGATATAAAGTGTTCCTTTATATATATATCCTTTGAAGATATTCATGAGTTCTAGGAAGAAACAAATTCTAAGTCCAATATACATTATCCCATTCAAGAATCTTGATTGCATTGAAGATATTACCTATAGACAAGCACTCCCACAAAACCTCTCTCAAGTGCATGACATTCCATGTATCCCTTTAGAGAAAATAAATATCTAATCTATCACATGTATAAAATCTATAGGAGGTATAGTTTTAGTATTAACATTATTAGAAGAAACAATTAGTGAATATCTTGGACCATAGAGACAAAGTTACACACAATAAGAAAACTCACCTAGTTGATGTTATTTAGTGAAACCATAAGTATGAAGAAGAAACATGGGAACCCATAGAAGAAACAAAATAAAATTACACTCATAAATTTTTACCTCACTATGTATAATGAAAATTTGAGGGTGAAATTTATTAAGTTCAGATAAATAAAATATCCCAAGATTTTGTAAACAAAATTACCTTGTAAATATAGAACTATGTTATATTTAATGATATAAAACACATAATAAAAGAACAAAATCATTTTATATGAAAATTATAGAATAATTTTATCCATAATATGACTATGATAATAGTAATATGACCTCTATGAATAATAACCTTACTATTAGAATAGTTACTAGACTAATGGAATAGTGAAATAATATATTTTGTTATATTAAAAATTAATTAAAAGGAACATTTTCCAAAAAAAATTATTAAATAAAAACTATAAATGATTGGCATAAATAATGAATAATTATATTGTTAGTAAAATATATATGTTTTTTTTATTAAAAAAATTATGATAAAATTAAAATTTTAAATTAAAATTTATTTTTGATAAAGTGAATTCATGAAATAATATATATTGTCATAAGTATTATTATAAAATTTTATGAAACCATAATAATTTTTTTATGTGTCAGAAATTTAATCGTTCCATAAAAACTATTTTTTCAATAAATATTTTATTTAAATATTAAGAATCCCATATATATAAAACTATTTTGATAAAATGAATGTCTTTTTTTGAATCATAATAATAATAAATGGATAGGGTGGAGTTTTTTATTTTTTATAAAATTAATATATAGAGGTGAAATCATAAAATACCATATTTGTACTATATATGTTCCATATTTTTTAACAGTATATTTGAATAATTTTTTGTGGTTTTTATAAGTCATATGGATATTGTATATTCTACTTTACTGTATAATCACATGCCCCTTACTATTGAATCACATGTGGATTAAATATTTAAATATATATTATTATAATATAATAATTTATTTTAAAAATCCTTATCCTCCCCTTATAAATACCACCATCCACCAGCCCACTTTTACAAACATTAAAACCCCTTAGTCCACAAACAATATTCCCAAATATCTCAAAAAATCACTGCATACATTCTAGAAGTTCTGATCTCACAAAAATTTCATACTAAGGAACCATAACGTGTAGCCCAAGAGTGAACATCCTATAGAAGAGGTAATATTCCCAATCGAATTCTCATCAATTAGTTAGTTCATATTCCACCCCAAAATTTAATTCATCCATTATAGTTAAAAAAATCAACACTATTAGTATAATAAAATTTTAATTTATAAATTTAATGTCCCATATCTTTCCTTCACCCATTTTGTTCTAAAATGAAATCATTTTTTTATATTATGATCAGTTCAAAGCCTCCATGATCATATTTTATTTTTCATCACCGCCTTAATGGTGGATGGTAATAAAAATATTATATTTAAAAAATAACTTGAATAAGTATATAATATTATTTTTATATTCTTTAATGGATAATTAGTTATAAGGATAAATAAAATTAAATAATATAATCATGGTTGAAAAAAAACCAAAATGAGATAACGGTAAAATGATAACATCTATACTAAAAGACAAATCTCTATTATAGAACATGGTTGGATATTTTGGAAAATACAATCATCTATAATGGAATAAAAACAATTTTATTACACTTCTAGTGGTATGGTATCATAAGATAAGATGTATTATAGTTACTGATAAAATAAAATGACTATAGAACCTTGTAACAAACATCCCCAGGAAGGTGAACACAATCATATTTTCATAGTCAAATGATTATAAAAAACATAAAATAATACAAATAAATTAAATATATGTAAAAAAATGTTCTTAAACAAGTATTAATCAAATATAATTTTATTATTCAATAGGATTAATGAATTCACCGAATGAGACAAGTACCCAAGGTATGGAATCTTCCAAACCACCCTAATTACTTTTAGGATATGCATTCCCTTTTTTAATTCGAATATATATACTTATATTGTACTTATTCCATATTCTTTATATATGTTCCTTTTATATATACCAATTTAAATTTTCCTTTTTCTATTGGTGATAATATATATTCTTTATATTCCCTTCTAAATTCCTTCTTTTTTTGCAAACCCGTTTAATGGGAACTTGTTTATTTTTTATCTCTTTTCATGTAAAACTAAAAATAATGGTATTAAACTTATATGGATTTGAAAAATAGTCATTATATATATAACCATTTTTATTCATGTTTAGTATTTCAAAAATTATTATTCTATTATAGTCATTAATGTCTCTTCACCCATTTTCTAAAAATCCTGCTTAAGTGGTTCATTTCCAAACATAATTCCCCACTCATTGTTATGAAATCACTTCAAATAAACTAAATTTTAATTACCTGTGGTTCATTATTAATTCATTAACATATATTATTCATTAATACCATAATTCATGGGAATCATTATGATAATCTAATTGGTTATAATCTAAGATAATATTATTTATCCAATTTCTTTTTCATGGGGTTTTCTTATTCTTATGACCAAGGTATGAATTTTTTTCATGAAATATATATGAATATATATGTTATGATTGTAAAATGTGGCCAAAAATTACATAGAAAAATAAATAATTGAGTAATGTTTTCATCTCATGAGATAAAATTTATGGTGCATGATTAATAATCCTAGAACACTTTGTTTTGTTTTCTTAGCAATGAGCCTTAACTTGGGCTTGTGATATTAGGATCTATGTTGTTTACAAAAAATTATGATGGAATTATATTTTTATATTATATACATTATTCAATTATCTCTTTCTAACGATTATTTTATTTATGATATCATGATATATATTTTGACTCATACATATCTATTTCCTTCTGGAATTGGGGATGACCTCATTGATTTAAGGTTCAAACATTCCAATTGGTTTCTAACGGGTTTCTTCGTAGAACCGGAAACATCAAATGATTCCATATCCATTTGGACCTAATTTCCAAAGGTAGGTGCTCATTAGTTGTGAACGGATGAGACTTAGGAATTTTCATTAGTCGAGAGGATGGGAGGTCGGACTCATCACACCTTTTTAGGGGAATTATTTTCTACTCTAGGAACCTCTTTATAGATTTAAGTTATGTTCATGAATCCTTATTAAATTACCAAGTATAAAATGAGCTTTCCTTTAGATCTGACAATCAATGATTAATATGTAGGAAATTTAGAGAATATTTTATATGTATTCAAGGTTCTTCATCAATAGAGAATCATCTGTATTTGTTAGATATTCTTAGTCAATGGTATCCTTTAATACATTATATAGATATATCTTGGTCATTATGATGACCATTCTTGTTTTAAAGCCACTCAGTGGGGCACTTGAAGTTTATTGTCATTCAAAAAAACATGAATTATTTCAGAGTTGGGATTGTACCCGAAGATGGTCTACCTATGTATCCTTTATTTAGAAAAGGAGTCAGAACCCACGTAGTTCGAGTAAGGAAATATGATGTTTATGTATGATTGATGGCTCAAAGAAAGATTTCATAATTACTTTTACACTCTAAGCTCACGTGAGTCATTCTCGGTGTGAGAAACAAGAGGTATTGGTAAAACCAGACAATTGTCCATGAAATATGAAATCATAAGAAATGATGTGGGGCTTATGTATGTATGACTGCCCAAATAGATGAAGATTAAGATTTACTTCAGGGAAGAAATCCAGGAACATGGTCCATAAAGGCATAGGTATTTTATGGAGATTTGGATACTCTAATATTGGGGCTTACTCCTAAGGAAGATTCCCAAGTTAGAAGGGGACTTATGATTGGGTTTTACTCCTGAGAAGGAAGCCCAGATCAAAATTAAATTAAGACTGGTTAAGAGAAATTGAGACTAGGGCTTACTCCTAAGAAGGAGGCCCAAGTTAATGGACTTGGGGCTTACTCCTAAGGAGGATGTCCATATTTGTAGACTTTGAGACTGGGGCTTATTCATGAAGAGGAAACCCGGATTAAGAGAACAATGGTTGGGGCTTACTCCTGAGGAGGATGCCCATATTTGGGGACTTGGAGACTAGGGATTACTCCTGAAAAGGAAGCCCAGGTTAAAGGAATTATGACTGGGGCTTACTTCTGAAAAGGAAGCCCAAATTAATGAGGACTTAGGGCTTACTCCTAAGGAGGTTCCCAAATTAATGAGAATTTGGACTGGGGCTTACTCCGGAAAAGGAGGCCCAGGTTAAGGATTCTCTCACCTTAAAGGATGAGTTTGAATGAATGAATTCTCTAACATTAGTGATGTAAAGATGTGTAAATCACTAGGTTTTGAGAGATGTTCCACAGAATTCCTTTCAGATAAGGAAGAAAACAAGGAAAATCATTCCATAAATGTCTTTGGAGAGAGTTCGGAAGGTTTAATCCTAAAGAGGAGAGGTGGATAGGTGTAAGAGAGGTGAAATGGGCAGGAAGGGCACCCAAAAATAGAAAGGCGTGCAAGTCCTGGGGGGGGGGGGGGGTCGCGCAAGTACTGCATGGGTGCGAAAGTCTTGGTCACACAAGTATACTTGCACGACACCTATATACTTGGGCGAAGGTTAACCAGTAGGGTAATACTTGGGAGATCCTTGACCAAAGCCTTTAGAATTATCCCGAGGTACTTCCAGAAGAGTGGCACGCAAGTTTCAATGACTAGGTAAGGAGGCGCGCAAGTGTGTCCATTTCCCTTAAGCGTAAAACACTTAGGCACGCAAGTGTTAGTGAATTCTAACACTTATACCTTATTCCTCTTGTTTAGACCTTCCATTCTAGGTAAATAATTACCTTAGAAGTGTTTGGAAGACTTGAAGAAGAGACTTGGGCGTTCAGAGCTCTGTATCTAAATTCTGGAAAAAATCCCCCTTCTAATGGGGGGCCCACTAGGGGTATTTATAGGCTGAAAAAGAACCTGGGCGATTTTCAAAGAGGGTGCACAAGTCACCTACTCGACCACTAGTAGGCGTGAAAGTGTACTTGCGCGACCATGCTGGAACTTGCGTGACCTATGGGAAATGTTCTCCTTGTTCACCCCTTTCTCTTTTTTTGATGTTTATTCAAAGGATGAATCTTTTTTGTTTGAGGTATTTCCCTTTTCATTTCGTTTAGACTCTGTGACGAAAAAGGAGTGTCAACAAAAGTCCCCCCTCAGAGTTGGATCCAAAAAGAAATGAGGATTTGAATTTGAGGAAAACAAGAAACAAAAGGAAATTAGGGCATGCAGGGTATGGCGTGAAAATGGGCTTCGGGCGCGTAGGATCCAGCGTGAAGGGGTACAGCCTCGTCTATAAATAGATGGCCTCACTTTGTGCAAAGCACCTGGATCTCACTTGTTTTTTTTCTCTCGGCGCGCAAGTGGACTCCCGGCTTTCGCTCGTCCGCGTTTCTTGTTTCTTGTGTCGCGCTTCTATTAAGGTATTTGGATTTGCGTGGTAATACATGCACGCACAATACTTGCACGATCGAAGGAGACTTGCGCGCCAACTATGGGACTTGCACGCCTAAATGCCTTAGCCAATTTTTCAAATTCCTTCACAAATTTTATGAAAAATCAACTTACTTTAAGAGTTAATTATTCAACTTTTGTGCAGATCCAATGGCTCCCAAGAGAATCGGAATGGCTGATGAACTGGCAAGAAAAACAATTGATGATATGATGGACATCGTTGGCCATGATTACTATTCCACCTACGAAAGTACTCTCCCAGAATTATCCAAGCACTTGAAGAAGCATAATATTAATTTCCCGCACAACATCTATCTGCCTCTGTATGGCCATGGTCATCTGCAAGATGTCAATATTCCAGAGGCAAAGAACTATCTACCACATTCATGGTTTCAGTCATATACCAACTTTTCTTCAGCAAATGTCTCAATCACAGGAACATTTTCCAATGTTGGAACAATAAAGAAAGCCTATATAATGCATCATAGACCGTGTGCACCAGATCTGAAACCTCACAAACCTGAGCTGCAACCACATTGTTATCCTTCAATCTTTTGAAATTCTCAGATGGATCAATCCAAAGGCTGGAAGGAGAAATGGGAATTTCATTCTGGAGGAGGGGTGAAGCTAACTTGGATGTGGGCTTATTGGGTGCGACAAACTTGTGAAGATTTTATTGAGGATTTGAAGGGAGTTTCAATTTATGAAGCCGTCTGGGCTGGGCAGACGTATGTTTATAGGAATGATAATTTTTCACTAGAGTTACTTAACCGCTGGAGCCCAGAAACTAATTCTTTCCATCTGACCCATGGAGAAGTAGGCATTAGTTTGTGGGATGTCTACAAGATCTCAGGGATTCCAATTTTTGGTGATATGTATGAGGAATTCATCCCTCCAAAGGCAACCTTGAATGATCTAGAGAAGACTCCGAATTTGGTTCGAGAGTTATTGAAGATTTATCATAAGCTCAAAATCTCAAAGACTTCAAAGACTCTTTCTAGAAGGGATATTCATCCAGAGGAATGGATGGATGTGTTTCTCAAGAAGAAGAGGGAAAAGGGGCCCACATGTACTCGTCCTACTAGCTGCCCTAGAGCATATAAGAGAGGTGCTCCTGGCACATTCTGGCTGACTCTGGAAGTAGGAGAGTTTGAGAAATGGGGGTATGAAGTGAATCATAAAATCTCAGAGAAGACCCATCTGGCAGGCTTTTTAGCCTTATGGCTTAGTGTCTATCTTTCTCCAGTCAGAGATTTGAAGGGAAGCGTCAGGCCAGGGACCTTCGTTATTGAAGCCAAGTTGGCTGAGAGGAAGATGGTGGGGTTGGATACCCCAGTTTTGGAAAAGATTCATAGGATCTTACTCCATGTCTATATGGGTAAGTCTCCTTTTAGATTAGGGGGACCATTCCAAGTTTTATGGGGATGGATCACCACTCACTTCCGAACATATGTTGTACAGAATAGAATACAGATTCCTGGAAGTTCTTTCAGGCCGTCTGTTCAGGCCTTCTCTAGAGTTTGTCCTTTTTCCCTCAATGCCTATGATATTAGGCCAAGGATGGGTATGCATAAGGAATTCCACTTCTTTCCCTATGGAAATACACTGACAGGGCGACTTCTTGATGATGGATCAACCAGCTTGGAATAGAGGTCTTACATGCTGTCCTGCATAGATGGTGTACTGGCCACCACAATTGATGGGGAAATTATATGTGAGGCCTATGCTCCATATCTATTTGCACGCCAATTCAAGTGTATGCAGACAAATGTTGTATCTCCTCCAGTGCACGTCAGGTCAGAGCAGCATCCAATGGTTTCCCGACAACTATGGTTGCTAATGGCTATGGAAAGGACTGGGGCAGTTTTTGACTTACCAGATGCTGAAGCAGTAAGCAATTTGGCCATATGGTATGCTGAAAACTAGATAGCGTCATATCTTGAGGTAATATTGAATAAACCTGTTTATCGGGTGGGGAAGAAGAAGATAACCATTGAGAAAGAAACAATTTAGGTGGCAGGTGATTCTTCCAATCCTGAAGCTGGTTCACCGAGTTCTTCAACCGAGGCTGATTCATCATATTCTCAGGAGATACAACATGTGTCAAAGTGTCCATGTTCCATATATAATCAACCTTTCATAATCAAGAGAGCCACTCCATCAACTCATGGGGAGTTACTTTATTGAGGCAATTTAATTTCTAGTAGCTTTATAGGGTAACAAGTTTTCATTATCTTTTTATAGTTGTAGGAACTAGAAAGAAATTAAAATCCATGGTTGTAGGACCCTCTTCACATACTTCTAGTACACCTGTATATCTACGACCAGAGGCCATCCAGACATGGTGGGATGTGTACTGCGATACTGAAACTATCTGGATGGAGCTATGTGAAGGGATACATCTTTCTGGAATATGGACTCTTCAGGCTTCTGAAAATATTCATTTCAAGGTTAACCCTGATAAAGTAAGAGCCTATGTCAAAGAGTTGAGGACCTATATACATGCCACCGATGATTCTATCCCTATCACCAAGCGGGTGAAGGAAATGATGGATCACGACACCACTGATGAAGAGTAGAATGAGTACGTGGCTCCTAAAGATATAAGTTTTCTTTCCTTATTTACTTTGCAACTCGATTTCAGTCAAATATTTGTTACTCAAGGAAATTACTTTCTTTATCCTACATCTTTCAAGGAAAGGAACTACTGAAGTTCCTTCACCACAGTATATCCCCGGTGGTACTGCCATCGAGGCTGCTGCTGAATCTCCTCGTGAGTCGGGCGAGGTATCTCCAAGCCAGCAGGCCATGGATGAGAAGTTGGACATGGATTTACATTCTACCATTCAGGTACCTATAATGGAGACTGATGACACTCCCAAAAAGCCAAAGGGACAAAGGCGTTGAAGGAAGAAGTCCAGAACTAAACGCTTCATCAGTAGTGGTAAGTCCTTTGGATAATAATGAGTCTTAAACCATGCAAAGATTGCTCATTTTCCTTAGGATTACAAGGGATTATTCAATCTCCCCTCTGAGGGAGAGGACTGATCCTCCTTTGAGGACCATGGAGGGTGCTGTGGAACAAACGCAAATTCAGGCTGACTTGGCTGCTTTTGAAAAAGAGCCAACATCTATTCCCAGTACTGCTCCTGCTGCTGCTACAAGTAGAGAAGAACCTACTTCTAGTAATTCAAGAATTCTTCATAAAATGATTCATTAAATGTTGAATGGAAACATCAACTAACTTCCGTTATTTTATATTTTAGGTATAACACCTGCACCAGAATCATTGGCGGCCGCAGAAACTGAATCTTCCATCCTTCCTGAAGAATCTGTCCAGGGTCAGGGGCCGCAGAATGAGGGTCGCCAAGAAGACACATCAAATGATCCCACTGGTGAGACAAACCAGGATTCTGAAATATCATTGGATGAAATGATGAATCTCGGCATTTATTTCGAAGAATTTTTTGATCATGCTAAGTTATCATGTGATTCAGAAGATCTTGGGCGTGAGTGTTATCCTTCATCCGGTAAATTTTCTTATAATTTACACTTCTAATCATGACTGAAAATAATATGTAGTTCCATCCAAAGAAGATTCTGAACTGCCAATGCCTGAAGAGGGTGTGGACATTGATGTCAACCCTACCATTGAAGAAACATTAGCTCAAGTGGAGATAAACCTAGTAAAACCTCTTGAGACCCATCTTGAAGATCCTGTTGAAACTAGGAAATATGGGGAGGAGTCTTCTCAAGCTGTTGATCTACTATTAGGTAATGATTGTACTGAGTTTTCAAGATAGACAACCAACTTTCATTGTTCTATGAAACTAACCATACTTTTAATTGATCAAACAGGGATATCAACTTCAATGTCTAGATCTAGAGGTGAAGTCTCAACTTCCACCCAAACAGTAGTAGAAGGCGAAGCAACCTGGGTCAGGGGGAAGGAGCAGAACATGGAACTTCCTTAAGTGCATTAATCCCAGATTACATGCCCCCCCTGTGATGATGATGTCTAATCAGACCCGGAGGTTCTTAAGGTGCTCATATTTTCACGACGCAAGGCATGAAACAACATATGGAAAATCATATATGAAGTGACTCTTGAAGATCTGTCATCAAATATTTCCCTATTTTCGTCCCTGTTTGTCATGCTAAGACTTGGCGGTTTTGAATATCAAGAGATCCATACCACGGTGAAACAGGTCATCTTAAGAAGGGAGCAGGAGAAAAAGTGTCGTGAAGATCTGACCAGGGTGAAATGTCAGTCAATATCAGCGAATTTGAGGCTGCGGTATCCCGAGATGAGGCTGATTATGCTGCCAAGATGAAGGAGCTGAACCATAAGATCAAAGATAAAGTCATCCAGCAGATGCACCATCAGCAACAATTAAATGTTGTTACTGGGGAACTTGACCAAATCAATAATTCACTGGAGGGAGCTCAAATGAATGGTATGAAATCCATTGTGGATGCCAAGAAAGCTCTCCATCAGGCTAAAAAGAGTGAAGTTGGTTGAGTGCATGAGCTTCAAGTGGCTGCTGATGAAGCTCAGGATGCTATAAATCAAATGAATACTTATGTTGACAGCCTCTTGTAATTTCTTAGAAAAGAGAAGAGACTCCAGTATGTGGATGTCCTTCTAACTTTTGTACATTAAATGAAATGAATGCTTTTATCTTCAATCATTTGTGCACGTATTTTCCTGCCACCTGCTTTAAATTTTACCTAAGCCAATGGGCCTAGTAAGAATAGTTTGATTTTTTGCTAGGATTATATAAAAATAACCCTATAAACTTTGAATATTTTGATTGCTCAATATTACCTAAAATCACACAAAATGTATGTTTAGTGATATGGAATTTGACTTTTATTCAGAGTTCCCTTGTCTTTTATGGGAAGTTTAAATTCATGCACGTCGGACATAAAAAGGTTAATATTTATGGTCGAAATAGCTTTGACCAAATGGATTAAAAAATGACTCAATTCCTTGAAAATTTGTTTGAAAACATATTACCATATTCAAGTATGGAAGGGGAAAAAATGTAAACTATGACATAAGAAATCTTGAATCTGAGGAATGATATGAAAAAGGACTAAGAGGCATTAGAATAATTATTTTACAATAATGAAGTTACCATTATTTAACAAACCCGTTAGGGGTTTGAATTATGTAGGGCCACCTAAGGGCATTGGCTGCATGGTCAAATAATAGCATCTTTTGGCTGACAGGTCCGTTATGTAGACTTGTTTATGCAAGGCCGCCTAAGGGAACATGCTACATAGTCAGGTAAAAGAACTCTCAGAAAGTTACTTTTCTATTTCTAAAAAGCCATTGGAAGTTTATGGAGATTCAAATTTTCCAAATCATAGAGTTTGTTATATGAAAAGAGGTACTTGAATATGGAGAAGATATTTCCAACCAGGATTGTTTAAGAACTGGATGAATGTCACTCCTACGAAGGTCTGACCCAAACGTAGGGAAGGGAAAATATAAACCATAGATTTGAATATTTTCAGACCATGAAAAAGAGTATGAGACAAATATGTAAAGAATGGCTATTTTTGCGGATCCCTACATATCATCGTTAAGACAACTATGGACAAAAAGAGGTTTTCATCCTAAGAATGAAGTTACCATTATTTAACAAAACCGTTAGGGGGTTGAATTATGCAGGGCTGCCTAAGGGCATTGGCTACACAGTCAAATAATAGCATCTTTTGGTTGACAGGTCTATTATGTAGACAGTTTATGCAATGCCGCCTAAGGGCACGTGCTGCATGGTCAGGAAAAAGAATTCTTAGAATTTGGACATTTTGTGATTAAAAGTCAGGAAAAATGTTTATGAAGATTTGAAAATATTTAAGGTTAGGATTATGACACATAAAAATGGGTATTGTTCAATGTATTTAAAGATACATAGATCAATGCTAACCATAATCATGTTGTGGCTGGGTCTTGAATTGAAATATTAGACTTCACTACGTATCCCATAAGGATGGGAATAAATCAATACATAGTTATTGAAATACAGTTTAATGTTGTGTGGGACTAAAGTATGGGAGATCTTATTTTAGGGTTATATAGCTCGGACCATTATAAGAAATACACAGTGTGTGTTTTCATGGGGACTTTTCAGCCAAGGGACTGAAAGTGGAATTTGGGGTTAGGCCCAAAGACTTGGGGCTTGATTCAAGGGACACTCGAATGTTCCTACATATCCCATAAGGATGGGAATCAAGCCCAAATAGTTCTAGAAATACCCACTGTACAGATTTGGTTCATACAAGTGAAGGGTGAAAGGGGACTTTAGTGCAATGATGGTTTGACCCAAAATAAAAGGTTCGGGCATTGCCATGTATGCACGTAGTCTTTGGAATATAACATGATTGAAAATCAATGTAAATAATGATTCCCTCTCAGGTGAGGGTATCAAAGAATATTGTAGTTTATTGTCGTACATGACAAAAGTGTTGTACAGTTTAACATCGTATAGTAAGGACGAAGGTGAACCAATGTAAATATATTGATTTTGGGGGAGGTTTCACGAATCAACATCGTATGAGATGGAGGTGAACCGGTGTGAAGAGATTGGTTTTGGGCTTGAACCTCGGGAGGTTGCCTATATACCCAGCCTGGAAGGCAAGGATCAAAGTCTGTGTAGTTCAATTAAAGAATGAATTAGTGATCAAGTTGTTCTTGGGGACAACGACCTAAAAAATGGTGTTGGGACTTATTCATGGTTAGCGGCCTAGAGAGGGTGTTATGGTTGAAGTTTACTCTAAGATCATGTGAGTCATACTCGGTGTGAGAAACAAGAGGTAGAAAAAACCTTAATGATGCACAGCTTAATTTCATGTAGGACATATGAAGGGACTGTGCAGTTTAAAGTCTTGCAGTTAGGACTATTGGTGTTGCACAATTTAGTGTCATGTAGTAGGGACAAAAATATAGTTTAACGTCATGTAGGATGTATTAAGGGATTTCTATACAGTTTAGTGTCATGTAGTTAGGACGATGGGTACAATACAGTTTAATGTCATGTTGGACAAAAAGAGGACTATGCAATTTAATGTCATGCAGTAAGGACAAAAGAGAACACATTTTAACGTCATGTTGGACGTATTAGGGACTTTTTCACAGTTTAACGTCATGTTGGATGAAAAAAGGATGATACAGTTTAGCGTCATGTTAGAAGAAAGTGAGAATAGTTTAAGGACATATGCATGGACAATTGGTTATGCTGTTTAACATCTTGCTGGACATAAAGGACTTCTATACAATTTAGCATCATGTAGTCTGGACGTCACAGTTTAACGTCATATTGGACATAAGTGCCAATAGTTTAAAGTAATATGCATGGACCCTGGATGGTTCAATTTAACGTTGTGTTGGACGTAAGGGACATTCAAATAGTTTAAGGTCATATGCTTAGACCGCAACAATGTATTTTGTGTTTATACAAAATACTTCTTCATAAATCTGGCATTGGTTGGAGTAGTGATGAGTTCTCCATCCATTGAGATTAATGAATATGCTCCATTGGAGTAGACCTTATGTATTGAATAAGGTCCTTCCCATTTTGGTTCAAGCATGGGAGGTTTCTTTCCTGGTATCATTGGAGTTCTGAGAACCAATACCAGTTCTCCCTGAATGAATGAATGAAGATGAACTTTTTTTGATGAAATCTCATGTTATTCGACTCTGGTAGACTTCCAAGTGGTGCAGTGTGCACAATCTTTTCTCATCTAACTGTTCCAATTCATCCAATCGCTTTTTAGATTTTTCATCTGTAGATGACTGATCACAAATAGTTACTCTGAGTGAGGGTAATTTAACCTCAATTGGTAAGACTGCTTCCGTTCCATATACCAGTGAATATGGATTTGACCGCGTTGCATTACGGTTGGTGGTCCGATAAGCCCATAAAGCATGAAAGAGTTTATCAAGACATGATCTCTTATCCTTATCCACCATCTTTTGTAGTATATTTGACAGAGTCTTGTTGAAGGCTTCTATCTGTCCATTGGCCATTGCATGATACCGAGATGAATGATTGGATTTGATGTTGTATTCTTGATACAACTTCTTCACCTCGGATGAACAGAAGTTGGTGCCATTTTTCATCAATATGGTATGAGGGACACCAAATCTGGTAAGGTTATTAGACTTGATGAAGCTAACAATGCTTTTAGAACTAACTTCTTTGAGAGGTATTGCCTCTAACCACTTGGAAAAGAAGTCAGTAGTAGTAAGAATATACTTAAACTGCTTGGTCATAGCTGAAGGGTAAGGTCCCACCACATCCATTCCCCACATGGAAAATGGCCAAGAGTATTTAGCTGTATGAAGCAACTCTGGGGGTTGATGAATAGAGTTTTCATGTACTTGTCATGAATGACACTTCTTTGTGAAATCAACACAGTCTTGTATCATTGAAGGCCAAAAGTATCCAAGCCTTCGAATCTGATTAGACAGTCTATGTCCAGACTGGTGGGCACCACAGACTCCTGTATGAACTTCTTTCGTGGTAGCCATTGTCTCTTCACCATCAATGCATCTAAAGAGAACTCCATCAAAATCACTCTTGTATAGAATCTTCTCTAGGTGATCTGGGCTATCTTAAAGAGTAAAATTGACCACATGTCGCCAGATTTGTTCTTTCCCGGCTCTATCAAGTGGAAGTGTTCCATTTTGAAGGTATTCCCTGATAGGTGTCATCCATCTTGTAGTATGACTATAAGGTTCAAGAATGGGACTAATTTCATTGATCTCCTCTATTCTGGTTTGAACATAAGGTGAAATTGTACGACGGTGGGCAATACTGATGGTTGTTTTGTCCTGATTTGGATCTGCCAGAGCTGTGGCTATATTAGCCAGTGCATCAGCTTGAGCATTTTGTGATCGCGGGACATAAGAAAATATCGGTTCCATAGGAAATTCCACCATTAACTCTCTGACGCAATCATACAAAGAGATCAATTCTTATTTTCTGATTTCAAAATCCCCATTGACTTGTTTAATTACCAGGTCTGAATCACCTTTCACCCTTAAGTGATTCACTTTTTCTTGAAGCGCCAACTCTAATCCTGTGATGAGGGCCTGGTATTCTGCTTCATTATTGGTACCAACTTCCCACAATAAGAAGGAATAAGGTAACACTTCCTTTTCTGGGGAAATAAGAATAACTCCTAATCCAACCTTGTTAAATTTAGGATCTTCCATTTTCTTCCCTGTTGGACTTCTGTAAGCACCATCAAAATACATTTCTCATACCTGAGGACTATCCTAAATAGGGAAGTCTTCCTCACCAGGGAGTTCAATATCTAAATATGTATCTTCTACTGAAGGTTGTTCAACAAGGAAATAAGCTATATCTTGGCCCTTTATTTCCTTTTGAGACACATACTGAATGTCGAATTGTTGCAAAATAACTTCCCACCTTGTCAGACGTCCTGTAAGCATTGGACGACTAAGGATGAATTTGAGCGAGTTATTGCGAGATACCAATTGGACCTCATGATGTTGCAGGTAGTGTCTCAAATTATGAACTACAAATATTAATGTCAGGAAGCACTTCTCAATATTTGAATACCGGGTTTCTACTTCAAGCATAGTCCGACTGAGATAGTAGAGGCTGTTTTCATTCCCATCATCATTCTTCTAAGCAAGAAAGGCACCCAATGATCGCTCTAAGGCTATCACGTAGAGGATAAGTGGCCTTACTTCAACAGGTGGCATAAGTACCGGTGGACTCAAGATGTATTTCTTGAGAATATCGAATGCTTCTTGACATTCTTCAGTCCATTGGTAAGTGACTCCCTTCTTCATCAATTTGGTGAAGGGTAAACTTTTGCCTGCCAAATTGGCGATGAAACGCCGAATATAGGCTAAGTGTCCTTAAATTAATCTTAATTCTTTAAAATTTAGAGGAGGTGACATACCAAGGATTGACTTGGTCTTTTCAGGATCGACTTTAATACCACGATGGCGTACAACAAAGCTGAGAAATTTTCCTGAGGTTACCCCAAATGCACATTTTAAGGGGTTCATCTTCAGATTATGCTGTCGAAGATTGCGGAATATGAGTTCCAAATCAGCCAAGTGATTAGAAAGTTGTTTGGATTTGACCACAAAATCATCCAAATAACATTCAACAAACTTCCCTAAAGAGGGTTTGAAGATACGATGCATGGCACGCTGATATGTTGCTCCTGCATTCTTTAAGACAAAGGGCATTACCCGATAGAAAAACACACCCTGAGGGGATCTTAAGGCTGTGTATTCCTCATCTTCTAGAGCCATTAATATTTGATTATATCCGGAATATCCATTCATGAAGTAAAGTTCTTCATAGCCAGTTGTTGCATCGATTAAAAGTTCTGTAATCGGAACTGGAAAATCATCCTTAGGACAATGTCGATTAAGATCTCTGAAATTAATGAAAACTATAATTTGTTCATTCTTATTCTTCACAAGGACAATATTAGCCAACCACTTGGGATATTTAACTTCTCTAACGAATTTATCTTTGATAATCTTATCCACTTCAGCTTAAATTTTGGAAGCATAAGTTGGGTGTGTTCTTCTTGCGGCTTGCTTAAATCCTCGATGTTATTTTGGTAAACCCAAATGATGAGTAGCAACATCAGGATCAAGCCCGGGCATCTCTGTATAGTTCCAAGCAAATATGTCTCAATTTTTATTTAAAAAGGAAATATACATATCTTGTTCTTCAAGAGTCATGTCTGCACTAATTAAAATGGGGCGTGGATCTTCTTTTATACCCAGATTTATTTCTCTGAGTTCATCCATGGTGGTAGAGATACCCTCTTCAAATGATGGAGTAGCATCCCTGAGATCTTCCTCTTCTTCTTTAAAATTTGTTATTTCTTTCATTTCTACTTGCATAGTAGATGATGAAGTAAAATTTCCATGATAAAGAGAGATGTTAAAATTTGAACATCTTGAAGAAGAGACTTCCATTTCTGACCCAATTGATGATGAAGGGTCTTCCATGTGTAATAAAGATGAGATGATGGATTGACAATCGACATCATTGTTCACCTATGACGTTTCTATCACGTCTTATGTCCAAGTTGGTGAAGTATAAACATGCTGGATTTCAGCAGATGAAATAAAGACATCTCCATTTGGGATTTCATCACTGCTTGGTGGCTCACCAATTTCTCCCATGCTGTCTGGCTTAATTGCCGTAATTGACATTATGGAAGTCTCTATAAGAGTATTTTTATTTGGGTCTATCTTTTCAATTTTATTGATAGGCAATACATAATTTGTACTCACATGTGCAAATGGATTTACTGGAATCTTCTCCAAACCATATGGAGCATTAACTTTGGTAATCTCCCTTGTTGTGGATTTCTCCTTTCCCTTCATGTGATAGAATTCCTCCTCAATGTATTGAGATTCACATGTCTTGAACAGGGCATTATCACCATACAATGTCCCAACTTGACCATCGAAACAATATTTGAGACATTGATGGTATGATGAAGGGATACCCGTATGTTGATGTAGCCAGGGTCTTCCAAGAAAGACGTTGAAGGCCGAGTCTTGATCAACAACCATGAAATATAAATTGGATACAAGATCTCCAAACTGAGTTCTGAGTGTAATCTCACCCAGTGGTTCTTGTTCACTTTTATCATATCCTTGTAACATCATATTAGAAGGAGATAAATCAGATTCTGTGAGGCCCAATCGACGAAGTGTACGAATGGGCATGAGGTTGACTTCTGAACCATTATCAATGAAAGCTCTTCTGATGTCTACACCATTGACCTTTCCAGATAAGTACAAAGGTCTAATATTCCCATGCATGACTTCATCTTCATATTCATCTGTGAAAGATATCACTGCATGGAATTTTGTAGGATTATTTTCTACGTGGTAGACTTCAGCTGCAACAATTTCTGTTTCAAACTCCTGAGGACTTGACAAAGCCTCGATGAGTTCCTCCCAAAGATCTTTTGACAGATTCAAAGAATCCAGAATTGATAACTTGGCTGGTACTTGGTCCAGGTGTTTCAATACATCATACTTTTGATCCAGAGGTCTGCATTTCCCAACAGGAACATGTGGTTTAGCAGGTGCCTTGGAAGTTGATGCTTTAAAAGTTGATGCATCTTGTATCGGGATAGGAGTTGGCAATATTCCTAGATTTGGATTATTAGACCGATTAGATCCATTTACTTATTGAGAGGATGAAGATGGAACCCCCAACCGATCCTCCAGAATAACTGTTTCAAGACTGAACTTGCTATTGGTGGAAGAACTTTCTTGTTCTTGTTGAGCTCGCTGAAGGGCTCTGCCATGAGTTTATGCTTCATACACAGTTCTATCAGGGGTAGAATTGGAATAATGGATTTTGGGATATCCATGTCTTCTTTTCTATCCCAGAACCCTGGAACTCCCTCTAATTCCTCTGTTTGATACAGGGAATTCAGGCTCATCGAATTTGAAACTACGACTGGCATAAGGATCTGTTAAGTGAATCATGTTAACAGAACCAAAGATTAACTCTTCATCTGATGAAGACTCTTCCTGATTAGCCAATTTAGGCTTTGCTGTTTGGTGGGGTGGTGCCCATGACTTCGAATTAGATGGCTTGAAATCTTTCATAGTTAAAGACAACTTATGATTTGACACAATTTCATCTTCCTCTGATTGCTTTTCTTTCTTCGAACTATACCGCCCTTTTGAGGATCTTCCCTCTAAAGAGGATTTTTTTTGTGGCATCCATAGCAGAAGACACAATTAGTTTCTTCAATTGTGTTCACAAAATGGCATGAGTTCGGTTGATTGTTTTCCTGACCATCCTATCATCATATTTCTGCATATTTTTTCTTTTGACTTCTTGCCATTCGCCTTTTTCCTATGGAACTGTAGCAGTAACACATGCTACCTGGGCTGAAGATCCTTTTAGTTTGACTTGTCCCGAGTCGACCATCTTTTGCAGGAGGTCTTTGAAGACAAAAAACTCCTGGATGGGATGCCCCAAAATTTGATGAAAGGGGAAATAATTGGGAAGGTCTTCATCTACTTCCTTGTTTGGACTTTTGGGCCTTGACAATTGAACCGAATTATTTTCCAGAGCCGAAATGAAGTATCTAGGAACTTGTTCATTTTGAAAAGAGTAAACTTTGCTCTTCAGATCATCAAATTGTTTCAGTCTTTGATCTCTTTGATCATCTTGACGAAATGAAATTTGTTGTTGATGCTCAGGAGGTGGATCCCTTCGGGAAGATGAAGGTTTTGAAGTAGAAGCAGGTACAGGTGCTTGCTTAAGCATAACTGTAGCAGTCTCTTCTTTACCCATTCTTCTTCCTGGAACTGATGGAATTACATGAGATTTAGCCTTAGTCTGTATAAGGGAATCTTCAATCTGCTGAGTGATTGAAGTAATGTCTCAAAACCCTCCTTTATATTTCACAGGGATCAACGACGTGTGTAATTCGTCACGCAAATTTGCCACACAGATTGGCAACAGTTCTTCTTGAGGGAGTGATAAGCTTAGGGAATATGTTAATCTCTTCCAACGAGCAGTGAAATATGAAAACCTTTCATTCTCCCTTTTCTTACAGTTTGTAAGATAAAAAACGGCTGTCTTTAGAAAATTTGAGCTGAACTGAAGAAGGAATTGTTGACAGAGATCTTCCCATCCAGTAATTGACCGAGATTGCAAGCTTGTATACCAAAAAAAAGCTGGTCCTTTCAAGGTTCGCACGAAGCATCTAATTTTCACTACTTCTTGTTGTTCTAGAGTTCCCATCATAGGATCACAACAAGACACGTAATGCATCAAATGCTATTCAGGATTCCCTGATCCATTGAAAATAGGGAATACAGGGTTCCCAAAACTTGATGGGGGAGGGATTGAATCTACCCATTTAGGGTAATATCTCTTTTCTGGTTGAACATGCGCACACTTCCCTTCTATAGTCTCTAACCGAGCTATTAATGACTCAATGGTAGTTATTAAATTTTGAGAAACATCCGGTTGAGTTTTGACTTGGGCAGGTGCAATAATTGGAGTCTGGACAGGTATGGTGGCTGGTACTGAAACTGATGGTAGCACCACCGATTGTTGTTGCACTTGACCCATAGGATTAGACCTATGAGGGTCTACGGAGGAGGATATTCTCGATCCATCTCAGTAGTTGCAACAAACTCCCTTGGCTGACTGACTCCAGCACGTTTAGGAAGAATACTACCCTGAAGTAGTTCTGCATTCATCTTCCTTAATTCCTTCATTTCTTCCTCTTGTTGCACAAATCTTTTCTCTAGTTAGAGCGATTGGCCTTCTACAGAGGAAGGATATGTAACCTGATTCTTTCCCTTACCCTTGTTTGATCCCTTTTGGAGAGGGGGAAGTGGGTTATTTGAAGGAAAACCCAGATTCTGGGTAAACCTTTGATTTCGTGTACGCACACCTTCTTCATTTGTGTCTGTGCGTACAACTTCTTAAGAAGGGACCTATTCATCTGATACCTCTGAGTGAACCTCATCTGGTAGATCAACAACAACGGCATTTATGACATTAATTGATGCATAATGCATTGCATACCTCCTATCGGCATTTCTACGATATTGTCTTCTTCCATGTTTTTGATGATACATTGCCTTTTATTGATTCGATCCCTCAGGAACTTCTTGATGAAATGTAATTTGGAGAGAATCTCCTAATAACTTGGCTCTTCGTTCCTCTTGGGGATTCTTCCCCAATCGAGAGAAGACTAACTTTCTCTGAGGGAGGGATTGAGGATTTGAAAAAGTCCCCAGTCCGGTGGACTGGGGTTGTTCCTACTGTTCCTGCTCAACTCCTCAAATCCTATTTGTTGATTCCGAGGGTTGGTTTAAAAGAGTCCACAGTCTGGAAATCTGGGGTGGTTCTTGACATGCTAGTTCTGAGAATTTCTCAAAATATCTCTTGATCTTGTGGACCTTAGTCCATAAATTATCTGGATTCATAAATCTACATCCACTTTTATCACTCGGTTAAAAAGACCGTTGGATGATTTCTGAAACTTCTGTCACTTGATGATGTGCTTGCTCCATATGAGAGGCCTGTTCAATATTCTCATTCTCTTGATGTAGGAGTAATTCAACAACATGTTCTCTGTATTCTTGATTTTGAGAGGAACTAGTTGAAGCCTGTTCTTGATAAATCTTTTGATTACAAACAAAACCCATTGACTGTGGACGACCATGGGCAATAACATTGCATGAAACCATTTTCGGCGGGCTTTGCTGACTGGAGAGCACAGTGAAATATAGTGCTCCATGAATACCCCATCCTTTGATATGAATACCAGATGGGGAATTGGAAATTAACTGGAACAATCTCCTTAGTGCTCCAAGGCATGAATGCTGAAAGGCTCTCTGCTGCTTTTCAGCCTTCGGATATCGATAGACTGATAGAGATGCCAAGTCAATTTGATGTTGTAACCCTTCTAATATCTTAACATGATTTTCATATTCATCATAAGATAATACTTTCTTTTTAAACTGAAAAAGAGTTTTCCATATGTTGATACGAATGTCTTGAATACAATCTTCCGTCAACACTTTTGGAATGTCATACTGAGAGTCATCCAAAGGCCAAAACATGACTGGCACTTCACCTTTTCCCAGTTGTTTTCTCATATTCAGCACTTCCTCTTTATCATTCAATGAATATTATTCTACCTTATTTGACAAGAGATGGTGCTTCCTTGTTTCTTCATCGGATTCAACAGCATTGGTAGAGAATTCACTGATCAAACTAGAAGATGAATTACCCGGGGGTAGTTCGGAGAATGACCTACACCCCGGGATATCTTCTGATTGAGAAAGTATTTTATCTGCTAGCAATGAAGAATCAGACATGACTGGTTTCTCATTTTCAAGTGCCTCAAGATAAGAGGGCTTTCTCGTCCCTACATTGTCCACTGGAGCATTTTCCGAGAAATGTGCATCACTACTACGTAGAGGACTTTCATAGCGAAATTCATCATCATGGGGAGGACCACCATGGTGGGTTACAACAAAAGATGATATCTCTTGCTCCTTGGTCTTCTAGCCACACAGAGGGTTATTGTAGCTCTCATTTGAAGATGAAATTTCAAGATCGACCGAACTGTCATGAATCAAGACTTTATGAGGAAGTGTCTGTTGAAGACCTTCGGAATTAATGTTCCCACTATTGGAAAATGAGGGATTAGAATCTTGGATTCCAACAGATAATTGTCTGAGGGATTAAAGAACTCTAGAATCAAGCAAGGCCTTGCTACATATTGGCTCTTGATTTCTTGACTGTGTTGGGCAGGTCTTCTTCTTAGATGCCTTCTTACTCACCTTGGAAACCACTTGTTGATGAAAGTGGCTACTCTGAGCAGGTGTATGTTCCTGATCAGGAGAGATGGCCAGGTTAGGCTAACGATCTCCACTCAAATCAGGTGTATGTGCCTGACTTGGTTGTTCGTATGATATGGGGGAGTACGCCCCACAACCCTATTGGACTGGAACAGAGGTGTGTATCTGCTCCGAAGTGATATGTTGATGAGTCACTCCACTGGTAGGGATAGATTTTCATTTCTTTCCCTGTGATGCTGCTGATGCTGTTATAATATCCTGGCAGGTATCCAGAATATGAGCAGGGATTTGCTTCTACTCTTTCACCATTGACAGAATGTGCTTGGTGACTTCAGCTACCGGAATGGGGATATATTTCCATTCTGCGCTTGGAGTAGGTGTGTGTTCCTGCTCTTGTCCTCCTTTTCCTGTCAGTGAATCCTGATAGTACTCAAGTGTGGGGGCGGAGAATTGAGTCTGCCTCCTGTTTGTCATCGGAGCTTTCCGACTAACCTCTCTTGGTGCTACCAAATGAGACTGTTGGCAGGCTTAATCAATACTAGCAGGTGTATGTTCTTACTGATTGCACTCCACCAAACGTGGTTGAAGAACTTCCTTCAACACTGACAGACGAGGCTTTTGGAAGGATTGATGAGTGTAAGCAGGTGTATGTGCCTGTTTACTAGTGGTCAACACATTAGATAGGCGGGATCCATCATATGTAGTCAGACGAGACTGCTGACTAGCTGATGATTCATAAACAGGTGTGTGTTACTGTCTATAGTACTCCTCCAGAATTTCCTGGTGGGATTGGCACGCTGTTGCCAGATGAGTCTACTGGACAACGGAATTAAAACGAACAGGTGTATGTACCTTCTTGTTGCTTGCCACCAAGTTAGGTTGGTGGACTTCTCTGGAGATCGCAGAGATGAGAACCTGCTCACTGTTGACTGGATTTTACCTCTGGCGATTCGTCTTGCCTGCTCGGGTTCGAGGAACCTAATCCAAATTCCTGGAGATGATACCCTCATCGTGTTGAGGGAACACTGCTGCACGAGTCTGGAGGCGATTGTTGATGGGATCCCTCAGGAAGGACTCTTGTCTCCTTGAATTAAGGCCCTGAGGGGCCTGCTCATTCGCCTCCCCAGAATATGGGAGGGACTGGTGATTGCGTTCTGGGGATAACAACCCAAAACGGTTGGAGACGGTGGTTGGCACCACCTGCTTCTTAATCACTGGTCGTCGTTTTCCGGACGACCGGTGTGAGTTGTTCACTTGGAGGGCTTGTCGGGCAGCCTCCATGGTTGGAATGGTACCTTTTTGATGGTACTCCTTAACCAGTGCATTTGATACCCAGCATTGAAGATGCTGAGTAGGTGATATGGTCCTCAGAGCGGACGACGATCCAGCAGGAGTAGCAGTAGAGGCATTCATAGCAGAAGTATTCACAGGTGTGAACTTGAGAGAAGCCATTTCTGAAAAGTAGAAGATCTTGGAAAAGAGTGTTTATTTGATATAATAGACGTAATCAAGATAAGTCCAGCCACTACATCTTTTGGATAAACACATATTTTATTGATTGTCTTGTTGGCCCTCTCATTGAGTTTTAAATAGGGGCCTAACAAGTAGGTAAACTATCATTTTAACTTGGTGAAGGATTCACGTTGGGTTCACCATTTTTTGTTTCCCTCTGGAATTGGGGATGACCTCATTGATTTAAGGTTCAAACAATCCAATCAGTTTCTAACGGGTTTGTTCGTAGAACCGGAAACATCCAGTGATTCCATGTCCATTTGAACCTACTTTCCAAAGGTAGGCGCTCATTAGTTGTGAACGGATGAGACTTAGGAATTTGCATTGGCTGAGAGGATGGGAGGTCGAACTCATCAAACCTTTTTTAGGGGAATTATTGTCTACTATGGGGCTCTCTTTATATATTTAAGTTATGTTTGTGAATCCTTATTAAATTACCAAGTATAAAATGATCTTTCCTTTAGATCTGACAATCAATGATTAATATGTAGGAAATTTAGAGAATCTTTTATATGTATTCGAGGTTCTTCATTAATAGAGAATCATCTGTATTTTTTAGAGATTCTTAGACAATGGTATCCTTTAATACATTATATAGATATCTCTTGGTCATTATGATGACCATTCTGGTTTTAAATCCACTCAGTGGGGGCACTTGATGTTTATTGTCATTCAGAAAGACATGGATTATTTCAGAGTTGGGATCGTACCCGCAGATGAGCTACCTACGTATCCTTTATTTAGAAAAGGAATCAGAACCCACGTAGTTCAAGTAAGGAAATATTATGTTTATGTATGAATGATGGCTCAAAGAAATATGTCATAATTACTTTTACACTCTAAGCTCACGTGAGTCAGGCTTGGTGTGAGAAACAAGAGGTATTGGTAAAACCAGACAATTGTCCATGAATGATGAAATTATAAGAAATGATGCGGGGCTTATGTATGTATGACTGCCCAAATAGATGGAGATTAAGATTTAATTCAGGGAAGAAATCCAGAAACAGGGTCCATAAAGGAATATGTATTTTATGGATATTTGGATACTCTAATCTTGGGTCTTACTCCTAAGGAAGATGCCCAAGTTAGGAGGGGACTTATGATTGGGTTTTACTCCTGAGAAGGAAGCCCAGATCAAAAGTAAATTAAGACTGGTTAAGAGAAATTGAGACTGGGGCTTACTACTGAGAAGGAGGCCCAGGTTAAGGTACTTGGGGCTTGCTCCTAAAGAGGATTCCCATATTTGTAGACTTTGATACTCGGGATTATTCCTGAAGAGGAATCTCAGATTAAGAGAACCATGGTTGGGGCTTACTCCTGAGGAGGATGCCCATATTTGGGAACTTTGAGACTGGGGATTACTCTTGAAAAGGAAGCCCAGGTTAAAGGAATTATGACTGGGGCTTACTCCTGAAAAGGAATCCCAAATTAATGAGGACTTGGGGTTTACTCCTAAGGAGGATGCCCAAATTAATGAGAATTTGGACTGAGGATTACTCCTAAAAAGGAGGCCCAGTTCAAGTATTCTCTCACCTTAAATGCTGAGGTTGAATGAATGAATTCTCTAACTTTAGTGATGTAAATATGTGTAAATCACTAGGTTTTGAGAGATGTTCCACATAATTTCTTTTAGATAAGGAATCCAACAAGGAAAATCATGCCATAAATGTCTTTGGATAGAGTTTTGAAGGCTTGATCCTGAAGAGGAGAGGTGGATAGGTGTAAGAGAGGTGAAATGGGCTGGAAGGGCACCCAAAAATAGAAGGGCGCGCAAGTCCTGGGGGGTTGCGCAAGTACTGCATGGGCGCACAAGTATTGGTCGCGCAAGTATACTTGCACAACAACTATATACTTGGGTGACAGTTAACCAGTAGGGTAATACTTGGGAGATCCTTGACCAAGGCCTTTAGAATTATCCCGAGGTACTTCCAGAAGAGTGGCGCGCAAGTTTCAATGAGTAGGTAAGGAGGTGCGCAAGTGTGCCCATTTCCCTTAAGGTTAAAACACTTAGGCACACAAGTGTTAGTGAATTCTAACACTTAGACCTTATTCCTCTTGTTTAGACCTTCCATTCTAGGTAAATAATTACCTTAGAAGTGTTCGGAAGA
The DNA here is from genome assembly GCA_963277665.1 of Viscum album. Lineage (NCBI taxonomy): Eukaryota > Viridiplantae > Streptophyta > Magnoliopsida > Santalales > Viscaceae > Viscum > Viscum album. Next base: position 1,846,106,013 of record OY728143.1, on the reverse strand, counting down.
CTTGAAGAAGAGACTTGGGCATTCAGAGCTCTGTATCTGAATTCTGGAAAAAATCCCCCTTCAAATGTGGGGCCCACCGGGGGTATTTATAGACTGGAAAAGACCCTGGGAGATTTTCAAAGAGGGCGCGCAAGTCACCTGCGCGACCACTAGTAGGCGCGCAAGTGTACTTGCACGACCATGCTGGAACTTGCGCGACCTATGGGAAATGTTCTCCTTGTTCACGCCTTTCTCTTTTTTTTGATGTTTATTCAAAGGATGAATCTTCTTTGTTTGAGTTATTTCCCTTTTCATTTCATTTAGACTCTGTTACGAAAAAAGAGTGCCAACAATATCACTTCACCATCAGGTTTTACTTTTTTTCCCATACTAGTATTTATAGCTCACCCTTTTCTTTTTTCTGTATTTCACCAAGGTATCCAATATAATAAGAGAATATTAGTGGGATATAAGATTAAATTATAAAGTGTTAAGTAATTCTATTTTGGTTTATGTTTAATTTTATATTTCATGTATCTAATCTCCCAAATACACCAGGCCACTAGATTTATGGGTTGTGTTTTATTTAAATTTATGTTAAAAATTTTGTTAAAATGTATAAGAGACTCGGGTTTCCATAAATGATGGTGAGACCTTTCATGGTAGTAAAATTATATCCACATAGATCCATTATAATCTAAATGGAGCATGATCCCTCAGTCAAGGTAAATAGAAAACAATTGATGGTTTATATGGATACATTCCAACGAGTATCTATTCTCTCTATAATGTGTTTCCAGGGAACTAGAAGGAATTTATACATATAGATATTAAATGCAGCACATAATAGGAGGAAACCCATGTATGTTTTATTTTTATATTTTTTCTTTAATTTATATTCGGTAAGGAATTTTAATAGAGTATAGACTTCAGTTACTCTCCTCTAATACCTTATGTGAACCTCATGGGAACTACATCTAACCAAGGTGGAATATAGACCATAAAAAGAATATAAAAGTGTGACCATATTCACCAAACCATTACCTTCATCAAGTAACATTGATTTATGACATGAATAAAAGAATCACCACACAATGGGTAAAATCTATTGGAACGAGTAGAAAAATAACTTTCTTTGGACTCACATCATACCAAAACTCAATCCCCATGAGTAATAAATCTGGAAATGATGCATTCTATTAGGGATTAGTAGAGATGAATCACATAATGATTTTTTTAAAGTAGTTTTTGGAAAATTCTAATGGAACCCTTAAATTCCATAGAAGGACCCTTACAAATAAAAGGGTAATCCATTCAACTTTAGTAGAGGATATCCTGAAATGATAATATTTTGAAGGATTAACCCAAGGAGTGGATAATACTTAAGTAAAAATGAAAGTCATTGGGTTTTGAATTCAATGAAATAAGATGATTCCATTCATCAATTCAATACTCATTTGATTCATATATTTTTTTACTTGTAACTCTAAAATATAATGTTACCATTTATCTTACCCACATACAATCCTTTCAAATCCATTTCCCTAATACTTACCCTCTATCTAAAATCACTTTTTGAATGAATTTAATGATTTTGAATCCTCTATAATGGGATAGAAGCATCATCATCATTCCATAAAACCCAACCATTCCATCATAACACAATTAAACTGATACATGGGTTCCTTCCAACTATTTTAATACTTTTAAAATCCAATAATTCGCACATGATTTTCATTATTCTATTTCCCTATATGCTACACCTATAATTATAATATGCAATCAAATGCTGAATAAACACCAAAAAAACCTACAAATACCCTTGTAAGTCATAGAGGAGAAGATCAGTCTGTTAGAGTTGGTGTCCAAGAAACAAATATTTTTACTTTGATTACATGGATATTTAATGTATTTAAATATTAAATATCTTATTACATATTTTTTGTTATTCTACATGACTATGATGTAATAATGTCCTAGAGTATTTGTTGCATTGATATGGTCATGGAAGTTCCCCGCAATGATGAGAACCTTGAAATGCTATAACAATATTCTTAAATATAGTTCTACGGTTGGATGACATACTACAATGGGACACATAGTATATAGAACATCATGTTCGAGTACTCATAAGAAGATGAGGCTTTCTCTCATGAAGTTCGTACTTGGTAGTCTCTAAGATGAGAGATTATGAGTACAGACACGCCAGTAGGAATTTTTCATGTTTTGGTGTCATCAAATATTCCTATCTGTGAGCATGTGTAATAGTACTTAGACTTTAAGATTGTCATTAACACATATAATTATTCACACACTTTGATTTACTAACGAAAATTGGCATGCCATATGTTGGTGGGAAGTAGGGTATGTTGGGTGCATCATGAGTGGTATGTTATTACTGGATAAGTAGAAGAAGGATTTTTCCCTTCCATTTATGGAAGTTTATATCTCATCCATTTGATTGAAATAGAACTATCGCATGAAATTCCATGGACATTGTGTAACGACGAGTTTATTTCAGGTAGTCAAATAACAACTTATCAAGCACAAAGGTTGATGAAACTATCATGAAACCTGCTTAATGAGATATTGAGACAAAGAGATTATATTATACAGTGAGTGTTCGTATGTGGATGTCATTGTTGCAACTTTAGTTTCTTTCTATTGGGTTCCTTGACCCATTTCTAGAAAGTAATCTTGGAATTTAGAAAAGCCCACCCAATTCCAATGAGAAATAATCATAGAGGGTCACACACTAAGTGTTTCTTGTGGTCTCGGTTAAATTCTATTTGAATTTAATTAATGGAATAAATATTGTTCTCAAGATAGTGGAATAAATTTATTCAAGTTAAAATGATTGCATAAATTAAATAAATATTTATTCATTGGATTATGGGTAAAATATATTTATTTATTTTATTAAAATTTTATTAAATATTTATTTACAAGTTTCTAAATAAAATATTTATTTAATAGAATAACTAATTTATATATTTATTCGGGTGTTCAATAAATGGAAGTGTAGATTGAGTAGACCAAGGCTGGTTCGGTAGTAAAATAATTATTTTCAAGATAATAAATAATTATTTAACTAGTTTGCACAATTTAAAATAATAATAACTATGTAACTATTTGGGACGCGGAATTTTATTTATAATTCCATTTTGTGTAGGTTGGTGCACCATAATTAATAATGCAGTGTTATTATAAAAATCATGGGTTTTATCTAAGGTTAGAAATATATTTAATTGTTTTTATGCAATTAAATACTGTAATTGAAGTCCCATGTCAATAAATAGACATGTACGTCTATAGTGACATGTACCGAACTGCACGCCCAATGAATTGAGAATTGTTGATCTAAACGATTTATCTCTCTAATCCTCTTCACGACCCTCTCAAAAATGAGAGACATTCTTTAAGACTGAAGAACAAGTGATCAAGAATGACCAACACAAGACACTTCCTTCACCGTGACAGCACTCAAAGAACGAGCGATGTCAATAAGAGTCCATTGGAGCACGTGTGGATCACCACTAGAGGGATTCTAGTTTGGATCCTCTCAAGCGTAATGAGACAATTCAGAAGGGTCATTACGAACAATCAACATCATCAATGAAGAAAGTACCAAATATCCAGATATTCTTTTCTTTATAAAATTAATTTAATTAATTATAAACATGATGTGCAAGATCCTATCTAAAGGTTTCAGACCTCTTCCTTCTTTATCTAAATATTTAATTTTATTCCATGGAGACTGGCGTTCATCATCTTATTGATCTCGAAATAATCATTGATTATGGTAAAATATAAAGTTGGGTTCTAGACCAACCACACTTATGTTGTGCCCAGAACCTACAAGTGGTATCAAAGCGGTTACATCATAGTTTATAATTATTTAAATAATCCATCGATGCTTTACAGTTTAATAATTTAGTTTTTCAATTCAAGGTTGATCGTTCTTGTAATCTGGATTTTGAGATCTATTCCCCCTCTTTTTGTTTCTCACAGATTTCACAGAAACCAATGATTTTTTAAATAAATTTAAAATGGAGAACTCATCAGGAGGTGCCGGCGATTCTACCTAGGTGACACAAAAGTACATACCGTATGTTCGAACTTACACTCTATGTTCTCTGCCATACTCGTCGTGTAATCCAGACTATACATCATGTAGTTGTGTTTATAGCATTAGGATTAATTCATAAATTACTCAAGTTGTGTGCATTTATTTCACGTGATATAGTTAATTATGAACCATGTGTTGACCGGGATAGATAGGCACATGCTTACCAGATTACACGCTGTGTGGTCCACTTCACATAGCGTGTAGTCCCTTCAGGTCAAGGGGTCAAACTGTGTATCTCATACATGGATAAGACGACTATTTAACATGTAATTTGGAGACAACATGTCGTGTTTACCACTTTACATGTTGTGTACTCCAAAATTTCCAAAGTACACTTCACCCGCCGATTCCCTAGGCATGTACTTTGGGACAGATGGTGAAGGTAGTACACACCGTGTAGTCAGAACTACACTCTGTTTACTTTACCAAATTACACAAAGTTAAAAATTTAATGTTTGTGTAATGTTCAGAACTACTTATCATGTATAAATAGTAATTCAGGTTGTTACTCTATGAATTGAAGCATCATATATGCAATATATTAGAAGATTAAAATAGTATACGAATATAATACATGTTGGATAGATTCGAACGGGTATTCACCAGCTTACCACCAAGGTGCATTTATGCACAATGATGATAATCTCAAGGAAATTCAAACAAGGATTAAGATAAAAAGTATTGATTAATTAAGGATAATAATTAATCGAATCAAGTGCAATTTATCTTAATAATAATGATTAAGGAATTGAATAATTTTTTTATTAAATACATAACTCATTGCATATATGTGGGTGATCATGATCTCGACAAATACCTTTTTCTATAATTGGTTTCATGTTGATTTATTTATTAAATTAATTGTTGGCCTGCGAGCCATATCCCCTCATTAATATATAGGGATTATGTTCCCAGGGGTTCTTTTATGTAAACTCCCATTTTTTACCCCTCACCTACGTGTGAGTTAAAAAAAGAATATGTAATGGATGGAAATCCCAAGCTAGTGGAGGCAGTTCAAGTTAGATCCAAGATGAAACCAATCCCAGGAGATATAGAGTTGGACCAGTGAAAAGCTGTAAACACGAACCCAAAAGGTTCAATGTGTTTCTTCCCTAGGCCAGGGTAAGTTTATCAACCACTAGATAAAATAACCATTATAAAATATCATGATCATTCCCTTTGATTTATTTTATTTCTATTATTTTTATGTTTTATCATTATATATGTGTTGTCGTGATCACATAATTAATGAATAAAACAAGCATGTAAGATGAAGATAAAATAAACCATGATTATGTGTAAATATTATCAAAACATGGTTAATCAATTAAGTAAGTTCCACATAATATTAATAATCATGTGATAATGATAACAATAAATTCATGCATAAGATATAAAAACCCCTCAAATAAAATATTAAGTAAGACTCAGCCTTCTGTTACTTGATTAAGAGAAAAACTCAATAAAACTATGTGTTTGACCAACCATTGTTTAGACACTTACTTTTATACAGGAAGCCCTTATGAAAGGTTTAGTGTGGAATTAACCATATTACATCAAGAGGAGTATCCCTTACTAGACTTGGCATAATATTGGAGCCAAGAGTTGAGGAAATATAAAGTCATAATTTCATGATTGGGGTGTCAACTCAACAGATCAAGGAGCAGAAAGCCCACAATTGGAAAAGAATTTCCTACCTAAATACCTTAAAATAGCTTGACTAACCCTTTTTGGAATTATGTGAAGGGGAATATGGATCCTCCCCACTATAATTTCATGGAAACTGGACATTCCGAGGTCAATGGTGAGGTCCATTGGGACTTGATAAAATAGTGGGAGGCTTAATAAAATTAATTTATTATTTCTCATAAAATGTAATCAAGAAAGTACTAATGATCTTATATTTTAATTGTAGAACAAAAATGAAAATCTCTTCAACCACACTGTCCCTGTGATCAATTATAGATAAAGACAATGTCCTCATCAGAAATAAATTCAAAGAATGGTTTAGATTCCTTCGGGTTATCCTATGCCATGAATAGAAGTCTTATGTATTGGAGTCATCATTTCCTGGTCAGCTTGACAAAGAGGCGAGTGATGAGGATTTAATGGTCTATGAGAAACATATAAATGATGTGGGTGACCTTTAATGTTTGATTCTATCATCAATGTATATTGATATCATGAAGTATCATGAAAATATGGATTCTTATAGCATGCTCGAGCACCTATGTGGTCTTTACAATGAGATAAAAAGATAGGAAAGGTTTGAGATCTCCAAGGCACTCTTTCAGAGTATTCTTGGAGAGGGTTCCCCAGCTAGGCCTCATGTAGTCAATATCATTATCTACATTGATCACCTAGAGGTTCTATGGTTTCAAATCCCTGAAGAACTGGGAACCGATCTTATTCTTGCATCACTCCCTCAGAGCTTTTCCATCTTCATTGTTAATTTTAATATGAACAACATTGAGAAGCCTTTATCTGATGTTCTTATCCTCATTCTCCAAGTGGAAAAAGATATGAAGCGTGACAAGACTTATGTCCTTATGGTGAATAAGAGGAAATGAATGGAAAAGAAATTTAACCCCAAAGATTTTTCACTCCCTTTAAAGAAAAAGAATATCAAATGGGAGGTAAGGAAATAGGAGGTTGTTTGTTTCGCATGTGGAAAGAAGGGGCACTAGAAGAAAAACTACACCCAACCTAAGAAACAAGGGAAAGCTTAAGGTGTGTTTATTATCGAATTTAATCTATCTATTTCTATAAATTGGGTACTAGATATATCTTTTGGTTCTCACATATGTATCAAAATATAGGAACCAAGTAGATTTGGGAATATTGAATGAGGGGAGGTAGATCTACGAGCAGCCAACGGAGCCAGACTTGTTGTTGTAACTGTCAGGGACTACTACCTCATGTTTCCAACTGGGATGATATTTGTGTTAAAGGTTTGTTATTATGTGTCTTATGTTTCTAAGAACATTATTTATGTATCCATATTAGTTATAGATGGATTTGTTTCCAAGTTTGGAAAAGAATTTTTTTTTCTTTAACAAAGATAGAATTTGTTTTTGTAGGACAATTTAATACAATTCTCTTTATGTGTTGGATTACACAAACTAAGTAATGGAAATCAATAACAAAGATACTTAACATGACTCATACCACACAAAATTTGGGAATCACCAGATAGGTCATATAAACAAGAAACACTTTACAAAGATACATCAAGATGGATATTTAGATTCTTTCTAACTAAAACCACTTGGCATATATCATGCATGTTTACAAGGAAAAATGAACAAAGCCCAATTTAGTGGGAAAAGTGAAAGGGATAAATATCTTCTTGAATTTGTTCATATCGATGTGTGTGGACCATTTCTAGTTGAATAAAGGGGAGGGTACTCATACTTCATAACTTTTATTGTTGATTTTAGTAGAAATAATATATCTACTTAATGAAGTATAAGTCAGATTCTTTTGATAAGTTCAAATAATATAAGAATGAAGTTGAGAACCAACTTTGTTAGAATATTAAGAAACTCTACTCAGACTGAGGTGTAGAATATCTTAATCAAGACTTCATTGATTACTTACAGGAGTTTGGGATCCTATCCCAACTCACTCCTCCTTACACGCCCCAGTGGAATGGTGTGAGTGAAGGGAGGAACCACGCATTTTTGGACATGGTGAGATCAATGATGAGTCATGTGAATATTCCATTATACTTTTGGGGATATGCATTACAAATAGCAGCACACATACTAAACCAAGTACCAAATAAATCAATAAATGGTATTCCATATGAGTTCTGGAATGGAAATAAATCCATGTTATCAAATTTACATGTGTGGGGAAGTGATACCTTTGTAAAGGCCTCTTCGGGTAACAAACTTGCACCCCAATACACAAAGTGTACCTTTATTGGATTCTCTAAGGAAATAAGGGGATATTATATATACAATACCTCAGAAAAAATAGGTTATTGTGGCAAGACACGCCATATTCCTTGAGAGGGAGCAGATCTCCAAAAGTGACAGTGGGAGAGAGATATTATTTACTGAAGTCAAGGATCAAGGTACACAAGATCTAGTACAAGAAAAGATTCCATAAAAGTCCCATGGAAGAAAGAACCATTCCATAGACACAAGATCTATGTAGGATCACAAGAGAGGACAGAGAACTAGAACAATACATTTTTTCTAGTTACTAAGGATGGTGACTCATTTTTTGTTGATAATAATGATCCTCTAACCTACAAGGAAGTAGTATGTGGCACAAACATTTCCAAGTGGAAAAAATACATGAATTCTAAAATGGATTCAATGTACCAAAACCAAGTCTAGATTTTGGTAGATCCATTAGTTGATGTAAATCTTGTTGGTTTCAAATGGGTATTCAAGAAGAAACTAGACATGGAAGGACAAGTCAATACCTATAAGGAATGACTCATTGATAAAGGGTTCAAGCAGCGTCAAGGAATTGACTACGAAGAAACATTTTCACCAGTTGTAATGCTCAAATACATCATAATTATATTGGCCATTGCTGCTTACCATGACTATGATATTTTTAAAATGGAAGTCCAAATAATGTTTCTTAAAGGGAACCTTCGGGAAGTTGTCTACATGACACAAACTGAAGGGTTTATGACTCCAAAGGATGACAATAAGGTATGAAAGTTGTAAAAATTCATTTATGGATTAAATTAAGCACCAAGGTCATGGAACATTCGTTTTAATGAAGCCATAACATAATTTGATTTTATCAAGAACGAATGTGAGCCTTGTGTCTACAAATGGTTTAGTGGGAGTGAAATCATTTTTGTAATAGTATATGTTGATGAAATATTACTTATTATAATTAAGATACTAGTTTTAAAGTCTATTAAGGCAGGGTTGAATCAATGGTTTACCATAAAGGGCTTGGGTGAGGTAGCATATATTCATGGGATCAAGATACATCATGGTATATCTAAGATATTGTTGGGCCTAAGTAAAAGTAAATACATTGATAAGATACTGAAGAGATTCAGTATAGAACAATCCAATAGGGGATTGTTTCTAGCATCACATGGCATTTATATTTACAAGAAAATGTGTCCTCCAACACATGAGGAAATAAAGATAATGATATGGACTATAAAAACATCAGTTATTGGTTCAATCATGTATACCATGCTATGTACTAGGCTGGATGTTTCCTACACATTGAGTGTTGTAAACATATATCAAGATGACCCAGGTGACCACTATTGGATGGAGGTCAAGAATATCCTAAATAATCTGAGGCATATTAAAAATATGTTCCTTGTTTGGGGAGGAGATGAGTAATTAGTCATCATAGGATATGTGGATTCTAGTTTCCAGACTAATCATAATGACATAAAGTCAAAAACGGGATACATATTCACTTTGAATGGAGGTGTAGTGAGCTAGAATATCTCAAAGCAGAGTGTGGTCGTAGATTCTATAGCGGAGTGTGAGTATATCTCAGCTTATAAGGAAGATAAAGAAGCAGTTTGGATGTGAAGCTTCATCCCAAATCTAAATGTGGTACCTAGCCATAAATATCCCATCACACTCTATTATGATAATACTGTAGTAGTGGCTCTTTAAAAATAGACAAGTTCACATCAGCGAATGAAGCACATACTTCAGAAGTAACATCTCTTGAGGGATTTTTCTCTAAGAGGTGAAGTTGCAGTGAGCAATATTTCCATGGATGACAATGTGGAAGATCCCTTGAATAAAGCCTTCACTCAGTAGAAACATGATCATTACATGAGTTCTAGCAGAATGAAAGTCATAGGTAGTTGGCTCTAGTCCAAGTGGGAGTTTTTTAGAGTTGGTTTCCTAGAAAAAACTATTTGTACTTTCATTACATGGGTATTTAATGTATTTAAATATTAAACATATTACTACATATTTTTTATTTTTCTAAATGACTATGATGTAATAATGTCCTAGAGTATTTGTTTCATTGATAAGGTCATGGAAGTTCTCCACTACGATGAGAACCTTGAAATGCTATAACAATATTCTTAAATATAGTTCTGTGGTAGGATAAAATAAAATGAAGGGACACATAGAATACATACCGTCAGGTGTGAGTACTCATAAGAATATGAGACTTCCTCTCATGAAGATCATACTTAGTTATCTCAAATATGGGAGATTACGAGAATAGACCAGCCAGTAGTAATTCCACATGTTTTGGTGTTATCAGATATTCTAATATACGACCATATATAATAGTCCTTGGACTTTAATATTATCATCAATACATGTCACGACTCACGTACTTTAATTTACTGATGAAAAATTCCACACCATCTGTTGGAGGGAAGTAGGGTACGTTGGGTGCATCACGAGTGGCATTAATTAATGGATAAGTTGGGGAAGGATTTGTCCTTTCCATTTATGGAAGTTGATATCTTGGCCCTTTGATTTAAATAGAACTGTCGTGCAAAATTACATGGCCATGGTGTAACGATGATTTTATTTGAGGTAGTCAAAGAACAATATATCATGCATAATGGTTGATGACACTATCATGAAACATGTTTGATGAGATATATAGACAAAGGGATTATATTACATAGTGAACATTCATATGTGGATGTCGTTGTTAGAACTTTACATTCTTTCTCTTGGGTTCCTTGACCTGTTGCTAGACAGTACTCCTGGACTTTAGGAAAGCCCACCTAATGCCAACAAGAAAGAATCCTAGAGGGTCACACACTAAGTGTTTTTGGTGGTATCAGTTATATTATATTTGAATTTAATTAATGTAATAAATATTATTCTCAAGATAGTGGAATAATTTTATTTAAGTTAAAATAATTTCATAAATTAAATAAATATTTATTCAGTTGATTATGGGTAAAATATATTTATTTATTTTATTGAAAATTTAATAAATATTTATTTACTAGTTTGTAAATAAAATATTTATTTAATAGAATAAAATATTTATTTATTTATTCAGGTGTTCAATAAATGGAAGTGCAGTTCGAGTGGCCTAAGGCTGGTCTGGTAGTAAAATAATTATTTTCAAGATGATAAATAATTATTTAACTAGTTGGCACAAGTTAAAATAATAATAATGTTTATATTATTTTATGATGTGGAATTTTATTTATAATTTTTTTTACAAGTTGGATCACTATAAATAATGACGTGGTATTATTATTAAAAGCATTTGTTTTATCTAAGGTTATGAATATATTTAATTTTGTTATACAATTAAATATTTTAACTAAAGTCCCATGTCGATAAATATACATGTACGTCTATTTTACCGTGTACCGAACTCCACACCAGATTAATTGAAAATTTTTGAGCTAAAAAATTTCTCTCTCGAATCCTCTTACCACCCCTCTAAAGAATGAGAGACATTATTTAAGACCGAAGAACAAGTGATCAAGAACGGCTGACATAAGACACTTTCTTCGTCATATTATCACCTGAAGAATGAGCGATGTCTATTAGAGGCCATCAGGGCACGTGTGGATCGCCACTAGAGGGATTCTGGTTTGGATCCTCTCAAGAGAAACAAGAAAATATAGAAGGGTCATTTTGGACAATCAACATCATCAATGAAGAAATTACTGAATATTCGGGTTTTCTTTTTTTTGTGAAATTAATTAAATTAATTATAAACATGATGTACAAGATCCGCTCTAAATGTTTTGGGCCTATTCCTTCTTTATCTAAATATTTGATTCTATTCCATAGAGATTGGAATTCATTGTCATATTGATCTTGGAATAATCATTGATCCTGGTAAATATTAAAGTTGGGTGTCGACCCAACCATGCTTCCACTGTGCCCAGAACCTACAAGTGGTATCAGAGCAGTTACATCATATTTTATAATTGTTTAAATAATTCATTGATTATTTACAGTTTAATAATTTAGTTTTTCAATTCAAGGTTAATCATTATTGTAATTTGGATTTCAAGATCTGCTCTCCCTCTTTTCGTTTCTCACATATTTCATCGAAACAAATGATTTTTTAATTAAAATTAAAATGGAGATCTCAATAGGAGGCACTGACGATTTTTCCTAGGTGACACAAAAGTGCACGCAGTGTGTTTGGACTTACATGTTGTGTTCTCTACCATACATGCCATTTAATCTGAACTACACATTCTGTAGTCGTGTTCAATGCATCGGGAGTAATTCGGAAATTACTCAAGCTGTGTGCATTTATTTCACGCGGTGTAGTAAATTCGGTATCACATTTTGACTAGGATAGATAGGCACATGCTTGCCGGATTACACGCCATTTGGCTCACTTCACATAGTGTGTAGTCCCTTTGGGTCAGGGGGCCAAACTATGTATCCCATACATAGCTAAGCCGACCGGTAAATGTGTAATGCAGAAACACGGCGAGTAGCCTACTATACATACTGTGTACTCCAAAATTTCTGAAGTACGCTACACATGCCGAGTCCCTAGGCATGTACTTCAGGACATACGTTGAAGGTAGTACACACCATATAGTCGGACCTACAAACTGTGTACTTTACTAAATTACACAAAGTTAAAACTTTAATGTTTTTTTAATGATCAGAACTACTTATCATGTATAAATCATACTACAGTTTGTTACTTTATGCATTGAAGCATCATGTATGCCATATTTCATAAGAGTAAAATAGTATATGAATATAAAACATGTTTGGTAGATTCAAATGAGTATTCATCAGCTTAAATCCAAGGTGTATTTATGTATAACGATGAGAATATCAAGGAAATTAAGAAAAGGATTAAGATAAAAGGATTGATTAATTAAATATAATAATTAAATGATTTAAGAACAATTTATCTTAATAAGAACAATTAAATAATTGAATACTAGTTTTATTAAATATGTAACTCGTTGCATGTATGTGGGCGATCATGAGCTAGACCAAGACCATTGTATGTGATTGGTTTCCTTTTAATTTATTTATTAAATTAATTATTTCCATGCGATCTATCTAACCTCATTAATATGTAGGGCCTACGTTCCCATGGTTTCTTTTATGTAAACCCCCCTTTTTTACCCATCACCTACATGTGAGTTACAAAAATCATATGTAATGGATGGAACTCCCAAGCTAATAGAGGCAGTTTAAGCTAGAGCTGAGATGAAACCAATACCTGGAGATACAGATGTAGACAGGTGGAAAGTTATAAACATGAACCCAAAAGGTTAAATGTGTTTATCCCCTAGATCAGGGTTATTTTATCAACCTATAGATAAAATAACCATTATAAAAGCTCATGATAATTTCCTTTTCTTTATTTTATTTTTTTAGTTGCATGATTTATCATTATAGATGTGTTATCACGATCACATAATTAATGAATTAAACAAACATGAAAGATGGAGCTAAAATAAACTAGGATTATGCATAAATATTATCAAGACATGGTTAATCACTTAAGTAAGTTCCACTTAATATTAACAAGAATGTAATACTGATAATAAGAAATTCACATATAAGAGATAAAAATCCATCGAATAAAATATTAAGTCAGACCAAACCTTCGGTTACATGATTAAGGGAAAAACTTAATAAAACTATGTGTTTGAAAAACCCTTAAAGGGGAACTTAATTTTAAATAGGAAGCCCTCATGAAAGGTTTCAGGTTGACTTAAACATATTAAATCAAGAAGAGTATCCCTTGATATACTTGGTGTAATATTTGAGGCAAGAGTTGGGGAAATCCAAATTCAAGATTTCAAGATTGGGGAGTCCACTCAACATATCAAGGAGTTTCAAGCCCGCAGTTGGAAAAGGATTTCCTACCTAAATACCTTCAAATAGCTTGACCAACCCTTGTTGGGGTTATGTGAAGGGGAATATGGATCCCTGCCACTAGAATTTCATGGAAACTAGACATTCTGAGTTCAATGGTGAGGGACATTAGGGCTTGATAAAATAGTGGGAGTCTTAATAAAACAAATTTATTATTTCTTATAAAATGTAATCAAGAAAGTAATAATGATCGGCTCTTTTAATTGTGGAATAAAAATGAAAATCTCATCAACCACACCATACCTGCGATCAAATCTGGATAATGACAACGTCCTCATCGGCAGTAACTTCCAAGAATGGTTCAAATGCTTTCGGGTTATCCTATGCCATGACCAGAAGTCTTATGTGTTGCAGTTAGCATTACCTGATCCACCTTCCAAAGAGGCGAGTGATGAGGATTTCCTGGTCTATGATAAACATATTAGTTATGTGGTTTACATTCAATGTTTGATGCTATCATCAATGTATAGTGATCTCATGAAGTCTCACAAAAACATGGATTCTTATAGCGTTCTTGAGAACCTCCTAGGTCTTTAACAGGAGAGAGAAAGACATGAAAGGTTTTAGATCTCCAATTAACTTGTTCAAAGTAATCTTGGAGAGGGTACCCCAACTAGGAATCATGTAGTCAAACTCATTAGCTACATTGAGAACCTTTGGTTCTAGGGTTTAACTCCCAAAAACGATCTCATTCTTGTATCACTCCCTAAGAGATTATCCATCTTTTTTGTTAATTTTAATATGAACAACATTGAGAAGTCTCTATATGATCTTTTAATCCTAATTTTCCAAGTGGACAAAGATATGTAGCGTGAGAAGCCTTCTATCCTTATGGTGAATAATAGGAAAGAGAAGGGAAAGAGATTTAAGACCAAAGATTATTCACGCCCTTCCAAGAAAAAGAATATCAAAAGGGAGGAAATGGAACAAGAGGCTGTTTGTTTCGCATGTAGAAAAAAGGGCCAATGGAAGAAAGAACTACACCCAGCCTAAGAAGCATGGGGAAGCTTCAGGTGTGTTTGTTATCAAATGCAAGCTATATATTTCTATAAATTGGGTATTATATACAAATTTTGGTGCCGACATATGTATCCAAATAAAGGAACCAAGTAGATTTTGGAATATTGACTGATGGGAGGTAGATCTAGGAGCAGCCAACGGAGCCAGACTTGTTGTTGTAGCTGTTGGGGACTACCAACTCACATTACCAACTGGGATGATCTTTGTGTTAAAGGGTTGTTATTATTGTAGGATCGAAATAGTGATGTAGATGCTCAAAATACAAGAGGGGGGGTGAATTGTATACTTTAAAAATTCCTTTGGAACCTTTAAAGTTAGTTAAGAACAACTATGTTTTCCTTGATCAAAGGAAAGGACTAAGTTTAACAAAGTTAAACTAAGAAAATTCACAACACCTCTAACACAGAATACAACCTTGGAAAGAGATTCCGAAAGTAGGTTCCGGAAGTATGGTTCTGGAAATAGAAACTTTACAAAAGATTACAATATGAGATTCTAACTTAAAGCGTATAGAATCTAAATGAAACAGAGTACAAGTAAGGAGGTATAAGAAAGTTATACTTTCCTTAAAATACAAAATGCAGTGGAAATTAAACAAGTAGTTAAACTACAAGTAACAAGATATAAGTCTTTTAACCCAAAGAGAAGGGTATCCAACAACCTTGGATAAAGGTCCCTTGATTTATACTTTCAAGCAAGTCTGTCTTACCCACACCAGGGTAAGCCCTCAGTACGAATATCGGAGTGTCTCTGTCTTACTATCCCCGCAAGCCCTCAACTTCAAGGTAGTTGGAAACCTCTGTCTTCCTCCGCAAGGAAGCCCTCGAACTTCAAGGTAGTCGGCACCTCTGTCTTCCTATCCTCGGAAGTCCTCAAATGTAATCACCAACATTCAGAGTCGCACGAAGCTTTTAGATTTAATAAGAGCCTCTCTCTCTAGAAATCACTTCAAGCTTGTAATAACATGAGTTGAAGATCAGTCAGCATTTCAGCACCGACCTCTTTCAAATGAGATCCTATTTATAGGTAAGGTCGGCCTCCTTCCCAACAGTCATATCTTCCTTAAAAATCGGAGGGACCTGTACACGTATCACTTAGCCAACGGTTAGTTTAAAACAGAATGGACGACATCATTTTATAACAAAACAAATGTAACAGAATGTACGACACCGTTTTAAATCTTAACTAAAAAGATTCGGAGTTAAGGTTCGGAGTTAAAGTTCGGAGTGTAAGGAAAATAATAACGAGTAGAAAAAATATAAAGGCATAAGTAAAATGAAAGTTCGGAGTGAAAATTTGGAGTCTGAATAAATTCAGAGTGTATAAAATAGAGATGATCAGATTCTGTTTAATAGATGAATTCGGAATGAGAATTCGGAATGAGAATTCGTCATCAGAATTTGTTTTGAGAATTCCTCATCAGAATTCGTAATGGGAATTCATCATCAGAATTTGTAATGAGATTTCATCTTAAGAATTCGTGATGAGAATTCATATCCAGAATTCAGAATGAGAATTCATCATCAGAATTCGTAATGAGAATTCGTCATCATAAATCTTAATGAAAATTGATTGTCAGAATTCGTAATGAGAATTCTTCATTAGAATTCGTAATGAGAATTCAATGTTGAACTTTATAAGAATTCGTATCCTGAATCTGGAATAGAACTTAGTCAGAGTTCGTATCCGGAATTCGGAATGATACTTTATTACAGTTCTCATCTGGAATTCGGAGTGAAACTTCCTTACAGTTCTTATCCAGAATTCAAATCCTCAAATAGAATACTTTATATCAAAGTTTCTAACAAATCTGAGAAAATAGAAATGAATCCGAATTTTATACTTAGGAAAAATATGGATGAAAATATGATAAGGATAATTTTCCTTATAAAAGAAATTTTCCTTATAAAAGCAATTTTCCTTAAATATAAGGTGTTTGTGATTTTCAAAACAAGAAGGAATGGAAAAGTTATAAGAAAAACCTTATTGACTCAACAATCTCCCCCTTTTTGGAAAGCACAAACATCCTTATGAAAAAGAAATTCTAAGAAGAAAGAAAAACATTAAGGCTTATCTCCCTTTTCTTTAAGGATATTGATGAATATGACTAACTCCCCCTTAGGCTTTGAAACTCTAAGGATCGTATTCTAGATATACAGAGTTATACTTCATTACGAATAAGAAGGTCTTTTTTAATGAACCCCCCCCCCCCCTTAGATAAACTCTTTAGTAGAGTTCTTTTTCCTTAAGGATGTTTTCCTTCTCCCCCTTTGTGATTTTCAAAAAGAATTCGAGGGAATGGAAAAAAAAAGTACCTGAAAAATCAGTAATAACAACAAAAGAAACGACAAGCACAATTTTCATTAAGTTTGAAATGTCGGCAACAAAGAAAACTAGATACAACAAAAAGATCGGATTTAGCTATTTCAGATCTTTTTCCTTCGAAATGAGCCCCTTAAGAATAGTCTTGATCTTCTTCAGGTCTTTATGATCTTCTTCAGCTTGCTTCTCTAAGACCACTATTATTGCAGATTGAGCTTCAATCTTTTCTTCCTGGGCTTTTAGCTTTTCTTCCTGAGCCTTGAACTTTTCTTCCTGAGCCTTCAACTTCTGTTCAAACTCAATCCGATGATCCCTTTCAAACTTCCAGTTTTGAGAAACAGAATTCAGTTTCCCATTCAGATCTCTGACTTCTTGGATCTGGAAGTTCTTTTCTTCTGTTAGCTTCTCTTCAAAAGAAGAAGTCGGCTCATTTATCTTCCTGTCCTCAGTCTCAAAGGCATTTTTAAAATTGTCTTGAAACCCATAAAATAACCTCATCTCTTCAACAGTCTTCTTCGACCAGTTTGTCATCCTCTTGCAAGATCTTCTATGAGCTTCGTATCCAACAAAAAACATTTTGAACTGAGCCTCTATTTCAACACACTTGTCCATAACCATAGATACGGAGTCTGTTTTCTGATTTAAAGCATTTTAGAGAATCTGGAATCTTGAGTCAATACTTGAGAAGGTCGGAATGGTTCCCACCAACTTCTTTAAAGACTGAACAACAAAGTCATTCCCCAACGAGGATGAATCCGAATCTGAAACTTTTCTTGGAGAAATTTCTTCCTCAATAAGTTCCAACTTTCTTTTAGACGAATCACCATATTCTCTTTTCTTGCTAGCCACTGATTTCGGAGTCTCAACAAGGAGTTTCTTTCCCTTGTCTTTTTTCGGAATCGATTCTTGATCAGGAGTTTTATGCTCGCCAGTAGACACTTGAATAATATCATCAACAACTTTTTGAACAACATCTTCCTCATTCTTATCCTTCTTTGGAGTTACTAACTTAGAGGATTCAGCCTCTGAAGTTTGGAGTGACAGGTGTTCCGAAGGCGACCCCTTATAATCATCTACTTCTTTCAATAAATCTCTTGTTTCACCACTTCCTTCAGAAACTACTTCTTCCTCTTCCACTTGTTGAATCTGCTCGAGTTGCTCAACATGTTCAGTTGTAATATCTTCTGGAAAATCAAGGTTTCTTCCTGGAGTCTCAGGTAGAGATTCGAAGGAGAAAGATCTCAGAACTGGAATGCTTCTGGATACTATTTCATTAAATTTTAACAAAGCTTGGACTGCCTCATCTTCTGACATCTTCTTCTTGAGCTTCTTTTCCTTTACTTGTTTTTCAAGTTTATCAGCAATTCTCTCCTTCAAGGACTTAGCCTCTGCAGGGTCCAATCCGAACTGTGGATCCCCTTCTTTCCTTTTCTCTTTATCTTCTCTCCACTTCGCAACAACCTCATCAGGATAGGCCTTCTTCTTCTTTGGTTTGGGAGGTGTGGTTTGAACTTCCTTAGATTTAGGATCCTGTACTTCAGCTGCAACTTCTTTCAACTTTCTTTTCTTTACTGGATTAGATGATTCCGGTTCAGCAGCCTTCAGAGCCGCTTCTTCTTGATTAGGTAAATCAAAGAACTCACCAGTCTCCTTGTTGAAAGACACATACATCCTCTTAAGGGTATCATCACTGACCAACAAAAATTTTGCAAACCCTTGGCTTAGATTTGCAAGCTTCCTTGAAAGACTCAAAGCACCGAACTATCAACCTCGATAAAATTGCTGGGTACATTACGATCTGGGCTCTGAGATTTCCTTTCTTAAGATTCTCAATGGTTATAAGAATGTGCCTCATGAATTTAAACTTCCTTAGATTTATCAGGAAATCTAAGATATAGATCTCACTCTTCTTAAAACTGTCTTTATCACCTTTCCTCGGTACGATAAGACATTGTACCCACAACTCTAGAATCCGAAAATTCGTAGGCAAACAAGCAATCTTTGGAGCTTTGTCATCTGAGAGTCCGAGAGTTTTCAAGGCCTTTTCCTTGTCGAAGATACCCTTAGAATCTAGCAACACATGAGATATGAAATCTTCTTCTCCTTCATAGGTCAGCCCTACCAAGCTTGCTTCCTTGGTATAAGAAAGCTTATAAGTCTTTCCATAAGACTTAAAAGAAAATTTCTCCCTATTATCTTCCTGAAAGAAGGAAACTGTTTCATAGAACTCAACAAGTAACTCTGAAAAAAACATCATCTTGATTCCCCGGTTTGGACACAGCAATATCTTCCCACCCATTCAACTTAATGTTCTTCGAAATAAGAGAATCATAGTTGTTGAAGAAATACGGATGGACTAGCCTTTCTCTGTAAACTAACCATTGTGAAATAGGATTAGAGGATGACATTTCTTAAGAAGCTAACTCCACTGACATTTGGATCTGATGACCTCTAAGAAGTTCAGAATGGAGAAATCTGAAGTTCGGAACGGCCTTAAAACAGAGAGGCAGAGTTTCGGGACACTGGAGCTTGAAATCGATGTGGGACAAGTATTTGGGTCCCCTTTATATAGGCGATGAAACGACGGTTCAACTTCCTTTGTTGATATAACGGTTGTGATAAGATGAGATCAGATCTAACGGTTGAAAACGAAATCTCAAGAAAACTTGAATCCGATCTTTTTGAGGTTTTTATTAAAACAAAGAATTAAGAAAACTATAATCCGAAAACAAAATACAAGAAAATGCCAGCAAGTAAAATAAGACTACAGAAACTTGAGTAAGGTAATCATACCTTTTGGATTGGCTTAGGAGGGTTATTCATAATTGGTAACATTTTTATGAAAACAAAGAAAACTTTACTACGAAATAGTTCGCAAAAATCATTACGAAAAATACACTTAGTAAGGAAAAACTTAGTACGAAAAACAAACTTAGTAAGGAAAAACTTAGTACGAAAATTTCATTCCAGAATTTAATAAAAACTCATTATGAAGGATTCGGTACAAAAATCCGGTTATGAAAATACCAGTACGAAATTTTCATTCCGGATGTTTTCAATACGAACAATTTCATTCCAGAAGTATTCTTGTACGAAATTATCCATTCTGGAAAATTTTAGTTCTGGAAATTCCATTTCGGACTTGTAGTTCCGAAAAGTTTGAAAACAAGCTTTGAAAAACTTTGTTAAACTATCAATGAAATGTACTCCCCCTATGAAAAGGAGTTTATTGCTGTAAGGAGACTTTTTCAACAGAAAGTTAATTAAGAAGGATTACCTTACAGTTATTATTCCTAACTTTTGTTTAATGTATTCAAATCTATCAGAAGGTAAATATTTTGTGAAAATATCATCAAGTTGATCTTGCGTTCCGATAAACTGAAGAATAATATCTCTTTTGAGTGTGTGATCCCTAAGAAAGTGATGCCTAATATCTATGTGTTTTGCACAGGAGTGATGTGCAGTGTTCTTACTAAGGGAAATGGCACTTGTGTTATCACACAAAATTTGAGTTTTAGTAAAACTCAAGCCATAGTCTGTGAGTGTGTGTTGCATCCACAACACTTGAGCACAACAACTTCCAGCTGCTACATATTCAGCTTCAGCCGTGGAAAGTGCTACAGAATGTTGCTTCTTGCAGGACCAAGAAACTAACGAATCTCCTAAGAAATGACAAGTTCCAAATGTACTTTTTCTATCCATTCTACACCCACCAAAATCAGCATCAGAAAAGATTTTTAGAACAAAATCATTTCTAGAAGTATAAAATAATCCTAGATCCATGGTTCCCTTAAGGTAGCGAACAATTCTTTTTACTGCCTTTAAGTGAGATTCCTTAGGATTGGATTGATATCTTGCACATAAGCATACTAAGAACATTAAGTCTGGTCAACTAGCTGTTAAGTAAAGTAAACTTCCTATCATACCTCTGAAAGATGATTGATCTACTGGTTTCCCAGTTTCATCAAGATCTAAAGAGTTTGAGGTACCAATAAGAGTACTTATACTCTTAGTATTTTCATAACCATACTTTTTAAGGAGATCTTTAATATACTTATGTTGAGATATGTAGGTTCCTTCTGGTTTTTGAGAAATTTGAAAACCAAGGAAAAATATTAACTCACCCATCATACTCATTTCAAACTCAGATTTCATTAGACTTGCAAAAGAGTCAGTCAAAGATTGCTGAGTTGAACCAAATATGATGTCATCAACATAAATTTGAACAATCAAAACATTTTTCTTATCTTTATTTATAAAAAGAGTTGGATCTTCATTTACCTTAACATAGTTATTTTGAAGAAAAAATCCAGTGAGTCTATCATACCATGCTTGTGGGGCTTGTTTAAGGACATACAAAGCTTTGGTAAGTCTAAAAACATGATCAGGATGTTTTGTATCTTCAAATCCAAGAGGTTGTTCAACAAAGACTTCCTCTTGAACATAACCATTAAGAAAAGCACATTTCACATCCATTTGGAAAAGTTTTAAATTAATAATGCTGCAAAGGCAAGTAGAATACAGATAGATTCAAGTCTAGCTACTGGAGCATAGGTTTCTTCATAGTCTATTCCCTCTTGCTGATTATAGCCTTTAGAAAAAAGTCTAGCTTTATTTCTAACTATGACTCCATTTTCATCACATTTATTTCTGAAAACCCATTTTACTCCAATAACAGAAGTTTCCTTAGGTCTTTCAACCAAGGTCCAGACTTTATTCCTTTCGAATTCATTTAGTTCATCTTGCATGGCTTTGATCCAATCATAATCACCTAAAGCTTCATCAGTGCTTTTTGGTTCTAATTGGGAAAGAAATGCTAGATGTTCTACTTCATTTCTTAAGGAACTTCTAGTCCTTACAGGTTGATTTACATCACCAATGATACTATCACTGGGATTATTCTTAAGAAACACCTGATTTGGGTTTTGTAAAACCTGTTCATCAACATAGGGTAGAAAGTCTTCTGGGGTAAATGTTTCAGAAGTATCTTCTAGAACTTCATCCTTATCAGAAGGTTATTCTATCAAAGGTTGATAATCAATTTTTGAAAATACATCCGAAGATGTAGGTTGAGGTGGTTTAAAAACAAAAGGATCTGACTCATCAAATTTCACATGTACTGTTTCTTCAACAGTGCAAGTATTTTTATTAAAAACTCTATAAGTCTTAGAGGTTGTGGAATATCCTAAGAAAATCCCTTCATCAGATTTTGGTGTGAATTTATGTAGGTTATCTTTAGTATTCAAAATAAATACCTTGCAACCAAAAACCTTAAAGTAGGATAGTCTTGGTTTTCTACCATTCCATAACTCATAAGGAGTTTTATTAAGAAAAGGTCTAATCAAAACTCGATTTATAGTATAGCAAGCAGTACTTACATCTTCAGCCCAGAAATGTCTAGCAATAGAATATTCACTCAACATGGTTATAGTTATCTCTTAAAGAATTCTATTTCTTCTTTCAACTACACCATTCTGTTGAGGAGTTCTAGGTGCTGAAAAATTGTGAGTAATACCTTTCTTACTACAAAAAGTTTCAAAAACAGAATTTTGAAATTCTCCTCCATGGTCACTGTGAATAGTTTTCAATGGAAGGTTTTTCTCATTTTTAACTTGAGCTCTAAAACTTTTGAAATAGGGAAAAGCTTCAGACTTCTTTGCTAGAAAATAGACCCAAGTAAACCTAGTGTAATCATCAACTAAAACAAACACATAGTATTTTCCTCCAATACTTCCAGTCTCTGTTGGACCAAAAAGATCCATGTGCACTAACTGTAATGCATCGGTTGTTGAGACTTCACCAATTGATTTAAAACTAGATTTATGTTGCTTTCCATATTGACAAGGATCACAAACTTTAGAAGAATCAAATCTAAGCTCCGGTAGATCCTTAACTAGTTTCTTCTTAGAGAGTTTACATAGGTTCCTAAGATTACAGTGACCTAGTCTTCTATGCCATAACCAGGAGTGATCTTCCATTGCACTTAGGCAAGGTAAATCTTGGCTTCTGAGGTCTTCTAAGTTCAGAGTGTAAACATTCTCTTTCCTATTGGATGAGAGAATAAATTCTTCCTTGGAATTGTGAACTAAGCACTTATCATTCCTAAAATTCACAAGGTAACCTTCATCACATAACTGACTTATGCTAATAAGGTTGTGCTTAAGACCTTTAACAAAAAGAACATTTGAAATCAAGGTTTTACCAAGAAGAAAAATATTACCAATACCAACAATATCTCCCTTAGCATTATCTCTGAAAGTTACCTTTCCTCCTTTTGTTTTGATAATATTTTCAAAATAGATTTTGTTACCAGTCATGTGCCTGGAACATCCACTATCCATGTACCATGTATTGTTGCTGGTACTCTCTTTATTTTCCTGAAATCAAGAAGAAAAGTTAGACTTTCGGAATCCAAACATGTTTGGATCCGAGATTTTCAGATAATAAAATTTTAGGTACCCACATTTTCTTAGAAAAGTAAGCTTTGTGAAATCCTAAAGATTGGGTTTTGTTTAAGGAACAATTCTTTGCCCAGTGACCACCACATTGACACTTAGTACAAAAGGGGGCACTTTGAGGAATAAAATAATTGTTACTAAAAATTGGTTTTACATGGGTATAACCAAATCTGGATTTATTTCTTAAAGGTCGTATTTGGGAATACATTTTTTCAAAATTTTCCTTACCATGGGTAAAGTTTGATAAACACTTCTTTTAGGAAAAAATTTCAGAATTGAGTTTTACAACCAAGTTTTTATCCTCAAAATCATTAGTTTTAGAACAAGATCTAGGCTCAAAGACATTTTTATTAGAAATTACTTTTTCTAATTCTTTAGAAAGTTTTTTCTTCTCAGAACTTACTTCCTCAAGATTTTTTGAAATACTTTCAAAATCAGCATTTTTCTTATCAAGATCTTTAGAAAGATCTGATATTTCTTTCATAAGAATAGAATTCCTATAGTTTTCCTTATCAAGTTTTTATTGAGTTTGGAATTCTCAATTTCAAGAAGTTCAGAAAACCTAGAGACTTCTTCATAAGTAGGTAAAGTATTTTCTTCATCAGAAGAATTATAATACTTACTATTATTAGAATTTAAAGAAACATTGGTCAATGATTCAGAATTTCGTACCTTATCCATAAAACAATGATTATCAATAGGTAGACTGGCTATAAGACCAAGATTCTTCTGTCCTGAAGATTCATAATCAGAAGATTCATCTGAAGAGTCACCACCACTGGAACTCCAGGTGTCATTAGCTTTCAGAACTTTCTTAGATTTTGCTTTATAATACTTCTTCCTGTTCCTGTCTTAATGCCTTTATTTACTTTCTTTATTTTTGAGCATAGGGCAATCTGGTCTTATATGTCCAGCTCTATTGCATTCACAATAACTAACTTCTCCATCTTTCTTATATTTCCTTTCCTTTTTCTTATACTTAGATTGGAAATTCCTCTGTCCAGCTATCTTGTTCATCCTTCGAGCAAGATTTTCTAGTTCATTTTCTGAGACTTCACTCTCACTAGATTCTGATTGGAAAATAACATTCTTAGACTTGGATCTGGTTACTCTCTTAGGAGTCTTGGCTTTCATCTGATTTGATGTTGTAGTAAAATCAACAGTACCATTTCCATTCTTCTTCTTGATTTTGTCAGCATCTCTCTTCATTCTGGTTTCATGTTGTAGAAGAGTTCCAAAAAGCTCATCAAGAGAGATCTGAGTGACCTTCCTGTTTTCATATATAGCTGTTCTCTTGGATTCCCACTCATTGGGCATAATATCAATTATTTTATCCACAAGAGATTCATCATCTAAACCTTTCTCTCCCATAGATTGTAGGCTGTTGACTATAGTCATGAATCTCTATTGCACTTTACAGACTGGTTCACCATAAGGAAAATTGAATCCATGATATTCAGCTCAAAGCATAGCTCTTCTAGTCTCAATCACTTTAGAAGTCCCAAAGTGTGTAACCTATAACTTCTTCCATATACAATTAGCTGCTTCACAAGAAGAAATTTGGCTATATATATTTCTTGTCATTGAACACAGTATAGTATTGCGTACCTTATAGTTGAGTTGATATTCTTGCTTTTCCTGGTTAGTGAAAGTTCTAACTTCCTTGTCAGGAATTTTATAATCACCAGTAAGCATAACAAAATTGTCTACTCTAGTATTGATAACAAAAGTCTTCATGCGATCTCTCCAGTATTCATAATCATTACCATCAAAGATTGGTGGTCTTGTAGGATTTAGATTATCAATCGAACCAACATTAATTCCTTCCATGCTAGAACAACTTTTGGCACACAAATTTGTTAGTAGCAAAAGTTTGGAATCACAAAGTTCGGACTGGGAATTTTCGGAATGGAAAAGTTCGGAATAGAAAAGTTCAGAATGGAAAAGTGAGCAAGAAAAACTTATATATAAGTACAAGTATTTCAGAGACCTGCTCTGATACCAATTGTAGGATCGAAATAGTGATGTAGATGCTCAAAATACAAGAGGGGGGTGAATTCTATACTTTAAAAATTCTTTTGGAACCTTTAAAGTTAGTTATGAACAACTATGTTTTCCTTGAGCAAAGGAAAGGACTAAGTTTAACAAAGTTAAACTAAGAAAATTCACAACACCTCTAACACCGAATGCAACCTTGGAAAGTGATTCCAAAAGTAGGTTCCGGAAGTATGGTTCCAGAAATAGAAACTTAACAAAATATTACAATATGAGATTCTAACTTAAAGCGTATAGAATCTAAATGAAACAGAGTACAAGTAAGGAGGTATAAGAAAGTTATACTTTCCTTACAATACAAAATGCAGCGGAAATTAAACAAGTAGTTAAACTACAAGTAACAAGATATAAGTCTTTTAACCCAAAGAGAGGGTATCCAACAACCTTGGATAAAGGTCCCTTGATTTATACTTTCAAGCAAGTCTGTCTTACCCACACCAGGGTAAGCCCTCGATATGAAGATCGGAGTGTCTCTGTCTTGCTATCCCCGCAAGCCCTCAACTTCAAGGTAGTTGGCAACCTCTGTCTTCCTCAGTAAGGAAGCCCTCGAACTTCAAGGTAGTCGGCACCTCTATCTTCCTATCCTCGGAAGTCTTTGAATGTAATCACCAACATTCAGAGTCGCACGAAGCTTTGAGAGTTAATAAGAGCCTCTCTCTCTCTAGAAATCACTTCAAGCATGTAATCACATGAGTCGAAGATCCGTCAGCATTTCAGCACCGAGCTCTTTCAAATGAGCTCCTAGTTATAGGTAAGGTCGGCCTCCTTCCCAACAGTCATATCTTCCTTAAAAATCGGAGGGAACTGTACACATGTCACTAGCCAACGGTTAGTTTAAAATAGAATGGACGACATCGTTTTATGACAAAAAAAATGTAACAGAATGTACGACACCGTTTTAAATCTTAACTAAAAAGATTCGGAGTTAAGGTTCGGAGTTAAAGTTCGGAGTGTAAGGAAAATAATAACGAGTAGAAAAAATATAAAGGCATAAGTAAAATGAATGTTCGGAGTGAAAATTCGGAGTCTGAATAAATTCAGAGTGTATAAAACCGAGATGATCAGATTCGGTTTAATAGATGAATTCGGAATGAGAATTCGGAATGAGAATTCTTCATCAGAATTTGTAGTGAGAATTCCTCATCAGAATTCTTAATGGGAATTCATCATCAGAATTCATAATGAGATTTCATCTTAAGAATTCTTGATGAGAATTCATATCCAGAATTCGGAATGAGAATTCATCATCAGAATTCGTAATGAGAATTCGTCATCATAAATCTTAATGAAAATTCATTGTCAGAATTCGTAATGAGAATTCGTCATTAGAATTCGTAATGAGAATTCAATGTCGAACTTCATAAGAATTCGTATCCTGAATCTGGAATAGAACTTAGTCAGAGTTCGTATCCGGAATTCGGAATGATACTTTATTACAGTTCTCATCTGGAATTCGGAGTGAAACTTCTTTACAGTTCTTATCCATAATTCGAATCCTCAAACAGAATACTTTATATCAAAGTTTCAAACAAATCCTAGAAAATAGAAATGAATCTGAATTTTATACTTTGGAAAAATATGGATGAAAATATGATAAGGATAATTTTCCTTATAAAAGAAATTTTCCTTATAAAATCAATTTTCCTTAAAGATAAGGTGTTTGTGATTTTCAAAACAAGAAGGAATGGAAAAGTCATAAGAAAAACCTTATTGACTCAACAATTATGTGTTTTCTGTTACTAAAAACATTATTTTTATATCCATATTAGATTCATATTTATTTTCTTCGAAGTTTGGAAATGAATGTTTATTATTTTACAAAGATAGCATTTTTTTTGGTTGTTCAAATTTATATCATGGTCTTTACGTGTTGTATTACACAAACCAAGTAATGTAAATCAATAGCAATGATACTTCATATGACTCATACCACACCAAAATTTGGCATCACCGGATAGTTCATGTAAACAAGAAACACTTGACAAAGTTACATCAATATGGATATTTAGATTCTTTCGAACTAAAACCACTTGGTGAATGTCATTAATGTTTATAAGGAAGGATGACCAAATACCCATTTAGTGGGAAAGGTTAAAGGGATAAAGAGATTATTGAATTGGTTCATACCTATGTGTGTTGACCATTTCCAGTTGTAGCAAGGGGAGGGTACTCATACTTTATAATTTTTACAGAAGATTTTAGTAGATATGGATATATCTAAGTAAAGTTCTTTTGATAAGTTCAAAGAATACAAGAATGATATTGAGAACCATCTTGGTAAGAAGATTAAGAAACTCTGCTCAAACTGAGGTGGAGAATATCTTAATCAAGACTTAATTGATTACTTACAGGATTTTAGGATCCTATCCCAATTCACTCCTCCTTAGACACCCCAGTGGAATGGTGTGAGAGAAAGGTGGAACCATGCCTTATTGGACATGGTGAGATCAATGATGAGTCATACGGGTCTTCCATTATCCTTTTGGGGATATGCGTTTCATACAATAGTTCACATACCAAACCAAGTACCAAGTAAATTAATAAATGGAATTCTATACAAGTTTTGGAGTGGAAAGAAATCCATGTTATCAAATTTACATATCTGGGGAAGTGATGTGTTTCTTAAGGCCTCTTCAGGTAACAAACTTACACCCTGAGGCACAAAGTGTACCTTTGTATGATACCCCAAGGGAAAAATGTGATATTACCTATACAAACCCTCATAATAAAAGGTTATAGAGGCAAGACACATCATATTCCTTGAGAGGGAGAACATATCCAAAAGAGACATTGGGAGATAGGTGGACTTCAATGAAGTCGAAGCTCAAGGTATACAAGAGTTGGTATAGGAACAAATTCCATAAACCCCATGGAAGAAAAAACTTTTCTAGAGACACAAGAACTATGAAGGAGTACAAGAGAGGTTAGATAACTGGAATGGTATGGTTTTCTAGTTCCTGAGGATTGTGACTAGTTTTTTATAATAATGATCCTTTAACCCATAAGGAAGAAGTAAGTGGCACATATGTTGCCAAGTGGAAAGAATCCATGAATTCTGAAATGGATTCCTTGTACCAAAACCAAGTTTGGATTATGGTAGATCCTCCAATTGATGTAAAGATTGTTGGTTTCAAATGGGTATTCAAGAATAAACTAGACATGGAGGGAAAATTCAATACCTATAAGGAAATACTCATTGCAAAAGGGTTTAAGCAGTGCCAAGGCATTGACTACGACAAAACCTTTTCACCAATAGAAATGATAAAATACATTAGAATTCTATTGTCCATTACTTCTTACCATGACTACAAGATTTGTAAAATGGATGTCAAAATAGCCTTACTTAATGGGAACCTTCAAGAAGTAGTCTACATGATACAACCTGAAGGGTTTATGACTCCAAAGGATGCCAATAAGGTATGAAAGTTGAAGAAATCCATTTATGTAATAAAGTAACCACCCAGGTCATGGAATATTCCTTTTGATGAAGCTATAACAGAATTAGATTTTATCAAGAATGAATGTGAGACTTTTGTCTACAAAAAATTTAGTGGGAGTGCAATCATTTTCCTAATAGTATATGTTGATGACATATTACTTATTGGAAACATGATACCAGTCTTAAAGTCTGTTAAGACATGGTTGAATCAATGCTTCTACATGAAGGACTTGGGTGAGGCAACATATATTCTAGGGATCAAGATACATCGTGGTAGATCCAAGAGATTTATGGGCCTAAGTCAAAGTACATACATTGATAAGATACTTAAGAGGTTCAGTACGGAACAATCCAAGAGGGTATTGTTTCTAGCCTCACATGGAATTCATATTTCAAAGAAAATATATCCTTAAATACATGAGGAAATAAATATAATGATAAGGAATCTATACGCATTAGTGATTGGGTCAGTCATGTATTCTATTCTATGTACTATACTGTATGTTGCCTACACATTGAGTGTGGTGGGCAGATATCAAGCTGACCCAGGTGACCAAAATTGGATGGCGGTCAAGACTATACTAAAGAATCTGAGTCATACTAAGGATATGTTCTTGGTTTAGGGAGGAGATGAGGAAATAGTCATCATAGTATATGTAGATACTAGTTTCTAGACTGATTAGGATGAAATGAAGTCGCAAATGGGATATATCTTCACTTTTAATAGAGGTGTTGTGAGATAGAAGAGCTCAAGGAAAAGTATGGTCTTAGATTCTATAGAAGAGTCTGAGTATATTGATGCTTTTGAGGTAGCTAAAGAATCATTTTGGATGTGAAGCTTCATCCAGGAGTTGGATATGGTACCTTGTAGTATAGATCCCATCACACTCTATTGTGATAATATTGCTACAGTGGCTCTTGAAAAAGAGCCAAGGTCACATAAGTGAATGAAGAAAATACTTAGAAAGTATCATCTCTTAAGGGATTTTTCTCAAAGAGGTGAAGTTGTAGTGATTAGTATTTCCACGGAAGAAAACATGGCAGACCCCTTGACTAAATCCTTGACTCATCAGAAACATGATCATCATGTGAGGTCTAGTAAACTGAAAGTCGTAGGTAGTTGGCTCTAGTCCAAGTGAGAGTTTGTTAGATTTGGTGCCCTAGAACCAACTATTTGTACTTTTATTACATGGTTATTTAATGTATTTAAATATTAAACATCTTATTACATATTTTTCATTGTTCTACATGACTATGATGTAATAATGTACTAGAGTATTTGTTTCATTGATAAGGTCATGGCAGTTACCTGCTATGATGAGAACCTTGAAATGATATAACAATATTCTTAAATATAGTTATGTGGTTGGATGACATTCTATGATGGGAAAAATAATATACACACCATCGAGTGTGAGTACTCGCAATCAGATAAGATTTCCTCTCATAAAGTTCATATTTGGTAATCTCCAAAACGAGAGATTATGATAACAGACCCGCTAGTAGAAATCCTGTATGTTTTGGTGTCATCGGATATTCCTATCTGAAACCGTGTGTAATAGTCTTTATAATTTAAGATTGTCATTAATATGTGTCAAGACTCATACACTTTGATATACTAATGAAAACTATCATGCCATATGTTCGCGGTAATTAGGGTATGTTGGGTGTGTCATGAGTGGCATGTTACTAATGGATAAGTCGAGGAAGGATTTGTCCCTTACATTTATGGAAGTTGATATCTCAGCCCTTTGATTGAAATAGAACTATTAAATGCAATTCTATTTCCATGGTGTGACGACGAGTTTATTTTATCTAATAAAAGAATGGAATATCAATAAAAATGGTCAAAGACACTATCATGAAACTTTATGGATGAGATATTGAGACAAATAGATTATATTACACAGTGAGCATTTGTATGTGGATGTTGTTGTTTCAAATTTAAGTTCTTTCTCTTGGGGACCTTGACCCGTTTCTATATAGTACTCTTATACTTTAGGCAAGATCACCTAATTCCAACAATAAAGAATCATAGAGGGTCACACACTATGTGTTTTTGGTGGTCTTGGTTAAATTCTATTTTAATTTAATTAATATAATAAATATTATTCTCAAGACAGTGGAATAATTATATTCAAGTTAAAATTATTTCCTAAATTAAATAAATATCTATTCACTGGATTGTGGGTAAAATATATTTATTTACTTTATTGAACATTGAATAAATATTTATTTACTAGTTTTTAAATAAAATATTTATTTAAGAGAATAAATTATTTATTTGTTTATTCGGGTGTTCAATAAATAGAAGTGGAGTTCGAGCAGACCAAGGCTTGTCCATTAGTAAAATAATTATTTTCAAGATGATAAATAATTATTTAACTAGAGGGTATAAGTTAAAATTATAATAACACTTCTTTTATTTTGTGACAAGGAATTTTATTTATTATTATATTTTGCACATGTTGGCGCACCATAAATAATGACACGGTTTTATTATTAAAATAATGGGTTTTCTATAATGTTATGAATGTATTTAATTGTTGTTACACAATTAAATATTTTAACCGAAGTCCCATGTTGACAAATAGACATGCACGTCTATTGTGCCATGTACTGAACTGCATGCCTGATGAATTGAGAATTGTTGAGCTAAACGATTTCTCTCTCGAATCCTCTTCCCAGCCCTCCCAAGAACAAGATACATTTTTCAAGATCGAAGAACAAGCGATCAAGAATGACCGACACAAGACACTCATGTGTTGGGATTCCCCCTCTTTCTCCAGTTTTTTCATAGCTTTTATTATATTTACTACACTTTTAGTTGAATTACTTATTCTTTCTATATTTGGTGTTTAGTGAATGCATATAATCTAATATCATGAAATTTTTTATGGAACATTATTTGAGCCTTTACTTATTCTTGAGGATAATTTCTTTAATTATTTAGACCTAACTTATTTTCATGTGATAATTTTTACTTAGAGGCATCACTAGATGATTCTAAGTATAAAATCATTGATTGATCAATAAAACCCCACCATAAGCAGGAAAAAGAATCATATATTCATCAGTATAATTTCTCTCTCATATTTTTTCCATTTTTTATAATACATTAATTTTTCTTGTTGTTATTTATTTCTCTCCTTGATTTCAAAAAGTGTAAAATATATATGATATTATTAAGACACTTAAAAAAATTGATTTTTCATTAAAAATAATATCCTTGGAGAACTTTTACATTATATACCTTCATTTAACTTGTGTAATTGAAAAAACCCAAGGAAATATGTTCAATGTTTTTATACACAATTTCCCTAACCCCTTCAAGTTGTTCCATAAAAACTCCTTCAATATATTTTCATGGTCTTTATTTTATTTGAAGACTTTAAAATTTTTTCTCAACAAAACACAACCCAAAAATATGAAAACTAATTGTTTAGCAGTTTTTACCCACATGATTATTACATAAGATGCCAGAGTATATCTGAGAATGGGGGAATCCAAAATTTGGGTTTCTTATTAACTTAATTTTCTATTCATAAGTTATTTCAATTATTATTAAACATATTTCATTTAGTTTGTGAAAACTATAACATACCATTGTATTATATTTTTCTCCATCTTATGCTTTCAAGGATTTTCATTTTATTATCCTAATCCAATTTTTTATTGATTCTTATATATGACATTTGAATAGTTTATCATCTCATTTTACATTCATTAATATTTTCTTTATATTCACCACTTGATTTATTTTGTGTGGTACATATATTACACATACCATTATTTATTAATATTTATCATCTAAATAGGGGTATTTATAAATAATTATACGATTCTATCTTTCAAGGAAATTTGAATCAAATATTACCAAAATTGAAAGTGTTCATCTCAAATATCACTTTGGAATTAATATTTTCAATGATTAAATTTAAATTAAGATATAATAATAAGTTTTATATCTCTAAAAACATATTATTTTTATTATACTATAGGTATTTCTGGGATTAAATGTTTTATTTCCATTTTAGTTCCATTTGGCTCATGATTCAACAGAAATACTTCCTGTAAGTGGAGTCGACCTTTTCTTATATTTTAAATTGGGAATATTTCTGTTTCTTGTTAATAGTATATATTTTGTTCTATAAATTTCATTATATATAAATATATGATTTCATATGGTCATTTTCTAATGAATTTTAATTTTCTTACAAAAGTTTGAAAGTAATACCTTTTTAACATTTTTTATAAGGGTTATTTTCGACTGACTTACTTTAAATAGCGTAAAAGAAATATTTGTTTTAACACTTTCCTAAATAATAAATTTTCCTACCATATTATTTAGTATTGTTTATGAATCTTACATTCCATGTTTTCATGGTTTTATAAATTATTTTATTTTATAATTATTTTAATATTATTTCCATTGAAGTAAATTTATTTAAATGGGTGTTTCTTCTTATTTTTAAATGTAATTTTGTAATTCACTTATAAAGTGTTTTTTATATTTTTCAATATCCTTTTCAGTTTCTTTTAATTAATTGAAGATATGATATAATGATAATATACTCATTCTTTTTCTAGATGTCTTAAGATAATGTTCTGTTGTAATATTTTTGAAAATCAGGTATTTCTTATTGGTTTATTATGCTCTAATGGATTTATAAATTTTTAAATGTTCATGTGGAACTAATATTTATCGTTTATCATTGTGTCATTGGTGGGTCCATTATATCCCTCTAATGAATTAGTTAATTGTTTATATCTCATGAGATCTGGATAATAAATGAGTTGTAGGCCTAAGCCCAAAATATTTTGGGACACAGGTGGTTAACCAAAGTTTACTATTTTATGGGAAGTTGGTTAGCCTAATCAATTATGATACATTTATATCGGTGTTTAAATATGAATTATTTTATAAATTCTATACTCATGTGTGTGCTTTAATATAATATTGTACAATGTACATTTGTAATGTTCTTATAACTCATGATGATTGACCAAGTTCTCCACACTCATATGTCTCATTTCTTAATGCTATTACAAAATCCTCATGACATGAATCATATTTTATGATCTAAATTTTAATGGTTATGATTTCATTATTTTATGTTCAAATAAAAATATCTTGATCTCAAATATACATGTTCATTATATTCTCACTTATGATTTTTTATTAATATATCTTATGTTCCCCCTTATAGCACATTTGATCTCACCACTTATTATGATTTTATTATTGAGGTAATGAAGATGAATATTATGTGTAATATATATTTTAGTGTATCAAGATTGGAAATTATTTGTGGGAGATATCTAAGAATACTTGAAAAATATGTTGGTTGTGAATCTAGTCTATAAATATAGTAAAGTTATAGTTTTTGGGGTCTGATTTATTTTCAAATGTAAATAATATTCCTAAAAAATTACATAATAGGTATGTTTGTTGTGTTTGGGTTATCTCAATGTATATATATAACCTAATTACCTAATTTATTCTGGATTAATCACTTTTTTTAGAAAAAATCTAAAATTATTTAAATGGGGTTTCATTATATAACACGTATCATATTGAATCCTCTACTCTCTAGGGATAAGAAATGCCCGATTTTAAGTATACATGGTAACATGAATTGATTTATTATAGTAGTCATGAGAGATTCGTCCCCCAATAAACCAATTATTATACATGTAATTAACCATTAATTTATAACATTACATTTCATTCTAATAATTATTTCTTAGAGAAGACACGTTATAATTTATTCCATTTTCCTCAAAATAATTTTACACTTTAATTGAAGCATATTTAGTTCCATTGTATAACCATATAATATTCATTACTCATCCTATTTTATCATACACTCTCTTTTGTAATATTTTTATAGATTATAAAACTTCTTTTTATATAACTTAAAAAATAACATCCAATCATGATATGTTCATTTAGAAATAATATGAAATTTTTTCACCTCCAGTTTCAGTTCAATTAATTAGACTACATATATAGATGTGGACCAAATAAGTTAAATATTACAATCACATATTTTTTAGGGTTAGTAGTTTCTTAAAATTATTACCCCCAATAAATAATAATATATTTCTTTCACTATTTCTTATCTATTTATGGATATTAATTTTCTATCATTAATTTTAAATAATTTTCCACACATTTATGGTAGATGTGGAAAAGCATCATATGTGACACTTCAAACCTACACAATGAGATATTTTGATACAAAATACTCTAAAAATACTAGATATTAAACAAACTAATGTGAATAAAATATAACTATTCATAATTACAATAATAATAACCGTTATTGAGTAACTTATATTCCCAATACCTGTTAGGTTTAAAATTTTAGATAGTCAGTTTCATGACCATATCCCTCCAAAGGTACTCCACTTGGGTCAACAATGAAGGAAGAGAGATAACGATAATATATGTCAACCAAAAATAGGTCATGGGATGGTGAATAACACTAAGGGAATATCAGTCGCACACATGGGATGGATTACCCTATATAATTTTATGAAGTAAGATTTAAGGAGGATAAACCACCTACCAACACCATGAAAAATAATAATCAATATATATACATGTAATTTCATAAATTAACTGAAAGGAAAAATGTTATTACCAAAAGTAATACTAGGTAGTGACAAAAAATACCCATAACTACTTACAACCACTCAATAACTAGTGATAATAACATTTATAATCAGTAGGATCCTCCCTAAAATGTCTCATATAAAAATGTAAAATAATAATACTAAAGCCTATGGAATAAAAAAATGAAACTAACTTGTCATATATACTTGTAATAATCATTTCCCCATCATCAACATGGATCACATACCAAGTAAGACATATAAGTAAAGTGTTCTATGTCAAAAGAATATAAATAACTAAAGGTACCATGATTCCACTTATCAAATAGTTTGTCACAACCATGCCCTAATTCAACACATAATATTCTCATCTCTTAGATAAGTAGGCCATACATGATATTATTTAGGCCTCATCCCTACTTAACTAAATTTCATGTAGGGATCGACATTTTGTGTTAGAATCGATTCAAATATTCATCTCATTATCATCACTATCCTATATATAACCCAGTGTATTATTTGAAGACACTACATCCTATGTAAATGTATTATACATAAAGCCATCATATTCTATGCATGAACACCTATGGGAAGCTGGATCCACCATGACCAGATACAAGTATATCCTATATAATAAGTAATTACAGCCCAAACATAAATTTATAGTAAAACCAAGAGTCATCCCAACTTGAGTAGGAATGAACCCGCTACCATAAGACATTATATACTGAGATATTCCTAATCATATATATGTGTAATTGGAGATTGTGGGGTAGGGATAAGTCAACAATCCATTTATTTACTATCTTGGATTTTGGTGAAAATACTCACAAAAATATTTGGGTGTTGGTTTCCCTATCAATACGGGTGGGGAAACATATTAAATCATGAAAGAAAATAATATCATGAGAAACCCCGACAAAGGAAAACTACATAGCCTTAGAATCATCTACTTCTATTTCCATTCATGACCTCTGGCTTCCAAAACCAAGAAATAAATACCAAAAAAGTACACAAGAAACAATTTATATTTAATTTACTATTTAACCATTAAATAATATTATTCCATGTTTGACATTTTAATATTCTTAATCCAAGTGCTGATGGAACTATTAGTTCTCTTGATTATATTCTAAAAAATATCATTATCATTAAATCTAGTTAAACTGTTTCAATATATCCAACCGGTTTTATTAAACCACCATATAAAAACCATGATTTTATGTCCATGGTCTTTAAAGAATCCCATTCAACCATCCATTGTTTTCAATTAATGCGATTTTAAAAATTTAACATAACAACCAACAACAAAACCCAATCACATGGGTTAATTATTTATTCATTTTTCATTAAAAAATTATTTGGGTACTCTAGGACTCTGCCTAAGAAACCACATCAATGATGCATGCATAATGAATAATGTATAACTATGATGAGCAGTGGGAACCCAATGATAAGAATCATTCAGCCACTTGAACACACAAGAAACATCAATAAAAAAGAAAGCATTTGAAATTATCCCCCACTTTGAACTCTTCCTAAATACCTCAATGTCCAACACCATTGAACATAACATTAATTATTCTTCCATCACTGGAATCAACCATCACCCTATCCTAGGCTCCTAGACCATTTCTTAGCCATGGTTCCAAACCATATCAAAACTACTATCATCCAAAAATACCTAATCTCCTAGCCTATCTCTCAACATGAAATCTAACCACACATGGTTATCAAATAATCATAACAAGGATAAAAAATTTGAAGAGTAAACATGCATTTCAAATATAGTTTTATCAAATAGGAAAATACACTAAGGATATAGAACCAAGACATAAAATCCTCCTAAAAAATAATTGGCTCGCTCATCCCCAAAGAATTTATCTTGAGCAAAACCTATTTTAA
Organism: Viscum album; assembly: GCA_963277665.1. NCBI lineage: Eukaryota > Viridiplantae > Streptophyta > Magnoliopsida > Santalales > Viscaceae > Viscum > Viscum album. The sequence continues at coordinate 1,846,068,267 of OY728143.1, read as the reverse complement.
TTATTGTATTTAATTAACCAGTTATTTATTCTTATATTTTCATCTATAAGAAACCTAAAAATTATCACAAATTAAATATAATGAACAATATAAACATGAATTTATAATTACATTAATATTCCACCATGAATAAAGAAGAATAGATATCAACTTAACATGCATATTTCATTAATCATATCATCACAATTTTTCTAGCATTAAATTATTTAATATATTTCAAAAAAAATTAACCATGATAAACATAATGAAAACCAAAAAAAGAAGACATCACACTATCTATAGAATAAGAGGATTAAAACTATAATCCAAAAGTGATCAGAAATCCTAAAACCACAATACTTTCTTCCTTTATTTTCCTAATCTTATTGTATTTAGTTAATTAAAACTTTACCCATAAGATTAATTCATGATAGTACCGATATTACACTTTAAATCAAGAGAGAGATAATAGATACCCTACATAAATATGGATACCTCAGAATTTTCTAAGTATGAATGGAACACCAAGAGAAAAACTGTGATCACCTCTCTCACGAAGAACCAAATATCCCTAAAACACCCACCAAAAAATATCCCTATACCATTAAATGATTTAATATCCCAAACACATGTAGATAAAAATTAACTATTACATGGATAAAGAGGAATAAAAAAGAATAGATTCATCAGATTAGGGATAACTAACCTCAAATCACCATAGATTCATCTCTTGAAGATAGGGGTTGAATCCGATCAATATGGCTTCAAAGGTATTTGACATAGCTCTTCGAGTTTCCTAGGGATTGGGATATGGGTTTAAAATGATTAAAAATTGATGAATACAAATATTATAACTAGGATAGTTAAGACACATTCCCAATGTGAAAGGGTACTTCATTCTATAAATTCCTTGAAATTCCTCAAATTCTGAATCCTCTAAAAAATCAGTCACCTCAACCTGAAATCCTAAAAAATTATTCATGATGGGAATCACCAATTAATTTCATCAATAATTTGTAGACCAAACTGACAAATTACACCTCAACATCATTTTTATTGTGAATTTTTTTCAAAGTTTTGGGTCGAAGCCTTATTTTATTATTAAAGCAAAGCAAAACAAGATCATTTTCGTGGGACCGCGTCATTTTTATTATGAATTAAAATTCAAACAGTGAATCAAAATTTACATTTTGAATACTTATTTCAAGTCATGAATTCTTCCTAAAACTATGTTTCCTTATTTTTCCCACCTACCCCTACCTCAAGCCCACAAAGTAAAGGACTATGGAAAAAATATTACCTTACAACATATATCTCTCAAAAACATCTTATCCTTGAAAATTAAAAAAAATAGAAAGAAACATGGGGTCCGAAATACCACTCTATGAGATACCTCTCAATGATATCACTATAATAGGAATAAAACCTACCCAATAAAGGAATGTAGATTATAACACAAGAAAATAACCAACCAAATCCAAAACACACCCATCAAGAAGACACCTCTCAAGGAAAATTCCAAAACAACCATAAAAATGGGGAAGAGAAATGATATTATAAACCAACATGTGGTTTACAATTCATCACAAAAAATGATCAAAAAAAGAATCAAAACAAAAAATATAAATACCTAAATAAATTGCGATATTGACAACAAATATGAAAATCCCAGCCCAACTACTCTTTTTCAACACACCATTGAACCATAAGACATGATTATATAGGTATAAAAAAACTTCACAAAAACTTCTCCAAATAATAATAAATCTATACAAGATTGTCCTTAAAGGTTTCATTGTATTCCACATTCAATTCACCCTAATTGATGATGTGAGATTTTTCATGAATATACTATGAATGATGTGATACATGGAAGAATTTATGAATCCAGGTCATTTTTTGGGGTAGTTCTAATCGATAATCCACAACTCCAACCCAGGATAAAACTTCAAATGGTCCAATAAACATAGGAGACAAATTAATCCCCCTATTGAACCTTTTCTATCCATGATTATGTGATATATTTATAAATATGTGATCTACAATATTGAAATCTAAATGTATTCTACAATGATCAATAAAGGGATTCCTATGATCATGTGTTTTCTTAATTCACTCATGGATCACCTGTACCTTCTTCGACATACATTGGACTAATTATAGTCTATGAACAAGTGACTCTATAACCTTAGTCTATATTAAATGAGATCGAATGGGATAGCTATATAGTTCTTCAAAATGTACCATAACAATAATGGAGTAATAAATTTTATTGTAAGAAAACTCTACCAAGGGTAGGTCATGCACCCACATACCTCCAAAATATAGAATACACACACACAACATGTCCTCTAGAGACTAGATAATCTACTCTATCTAAACACATGTCTATTGATGAAAAGTGGTGCTAAGGAATAATTGAGATAAAAAAAATTGAGATCTATTTACACCCTATATGTAAAAAAATATCATGATCATAAATGGTTTTTTGGAATCCCACAAATCCTCATTATCTGTTCTAGGTAATGACTTAAAAAATTATACCATAGTCAACTCAATGATTGATAAAAAGTGAGATTAATTCCTCATATGGTCCATGATAACCCATATAACATCACAAACTCCCCAATATTGGGGTAAATTAGTGATGAAGATCATTGAAGTTTCCTTCCACTTCTAATGGGGGACATCAAGTGGCTAAACAAAACCATGAGGAACACCATGATCATCCCTCACCATTTAATAGACTAAACACTGAGAGATAAACTCTATAAACGAATTTATTAGACTAGAGCATAAAAAATTGCCTCTCATAGCACAATATATATTTTTCACAACAAGATGTATAATAAAGAAATAATCGAGGAACTCTTGAAGAACCACTTCATTTATCAATGATGGAATGAAAATACTTCCCAAAATAGCACTAAATACAGACCATCCTCATACCACCCCTTATGAGAATATCCACAAAGAACTCAATCATACAAAACCACTTACTAAGAATCCACAAAATGGTACTCCTTTACTTTTTTCACAAAATAATACTTCACTTCCATTTGATAAAGACAACATATGCCACTAACTACTCTAATATCAAGGTAAATCACTTTAAACTATTCTTTCACCCTCCAAGAGTATTCAGACTCATGCGAAACAACCCTACCTGAAACCCTACTCAAGAAATCTACCAAAAAAATATATCTATTAAGTGTAAAATAAATATCAAAGTCATATTATTTCAAGAAATTCATATGTAATCACTGTTGGAAATTATTTTTGATCTAGGATATGGAATAATTTTGTCTCTTATGATCTATAAAAACCACAAAACATTCATTGATATGATATTTTATACACAAATTTAGAGAAAAAATAATACTGTAAGATTAAGATCATGTGTGGAATAATTAAATTCTCGAGGTTGTAACTACCAAGACCTGTAAGAGATAACCACACTCAGTTTCATCAATACAAAACCCAAACTAAGACATGAAGTGTCATAGTAAACCTCAAACACAATTCTCTCTTTTGTTAGATAAATAACCAAATCACTTACCGAATTATCCTTCAAATACATCAATTTAGACTAAAACAAGTCATTCCACTCAAAAAACTGATCCATTATTGTAAATTTTATCATAGGATTCACAATCTGGGAGAATTCAGGTATGGATCTTCTACAATAGCCAACACGACCACGAAAACTCCACACATCTGCGAATATTCATGGGGGATACCCAGAAAACCACCACCTAAATATTTAAAGGATCAATAACTACACCACACATAGACATAGAATGCCTAAATAAACTTCCCACATGGGCCAAGAAAATAACACTTTTATAGCTTCTTGAACAACAGATGAAATTAAATAACTCTCAATAAATTCCCTGATACTCTACATGATCATCCTATGATGTTGAAAACCAAATAATGTCATTGAGAAATACCTATATGAACTGATCCCTAAACTCAAAAATAGAATTCATCAACACCATGAACATGGATAGAGTGTTTGGTACAATAAACAACATCACAATGAACTCATAATTCCCATAACGACATCTAAAATCAGTCTTCATGATATACTCAACCTTCACTCACATATGATGATATCCAAACACTAGTAATATCTTCAAGAACCAGCAATATTCCTTCAACCAATTGATTAAATATTAAATATTTGGGATAGAGTAGTGTGGTTTAACTATTACCATATTCAAATGATGATAATCAGCTCACAACCACTATATTCTATCTTTCTTCTTCACAAATATAACTAGATATCTCTACATAGATACACTAGGTTGAATTAATCCTCTATAAAAGATATCATAAACCCAATTATATATCTCCCACAAATTATAAGGGTTTATCCGATATAGAGACATTTATATTGGGGAAACACATAGCTACAACTATATAACAAACTTGATATCCCATATAGGTTGATAGAGCGCTGTCGTGGGCGCCCTCAAATGATTAGTGTGATTTTGGGGTACTTAGGTGCAGCCGAGTGGCTGAACAAGGTCGTCTCTCAAAAGAGGAAGTGAATTAGAACAACTTTCTAGAGGTATTCCAAAAATAAAATAAAATATAATAAAAACACTACTTGAAAGGATGGGGGTTGTTTTAAGTTTATAAAACTTTAAGAAGTTTTCTGGAAGAATATTTCATTTTTTTGTTTTTAATTTTGAAATGAAGTTTGATTAAAAAGACACAACAAGAAGATGTTTTTTAGTGAATATTTTAAAAGATGTAATCGATCTAACTCTGCATCTTCAATAAATTATTTATAATTATCATTTAAATTAACATCTACTTAATTATGACCCCTTAACTTATTAACCCCCTAACCCTACGAGAATTAACCTTACCACAAAGATAAAGTTAATTAAACCCTAGGTTATCTTCGGAACATGTAATCGAAGCACCCTACTTTGATTGATGTTCTAAGGATAGATTATGGTCAGTGGTAAATTAAGGCACATATCCATTCTGTAAATGAGGATGAATTGTGTTTAGGGATTATATTTGAACTCTACAAATTTATCCCGTATGGTCTTGTATTACCGATTAAGATCACGCTCTCACAATTTACACAAAATCCCGACCTCGCGTGTTTTTGTGTTAATTGTTCAATTGCTTGATTAGTTTATTAAAATTTAAAAACACAATTCATGGATAATATTAAGTGAATTAAAGTATCTCAATGATTCAAAATAATTAAATGAATAGGGTAGAAGATAGATCGATTACTAAAAGACTACTCTTCCATGGGTGGCGTAATCATCGTAGAAGCGTTTTGCATGTGCAAAGGTTTATAATGGGTATAACACAATACATCTTCTAATAAAGAATTAAAAACCAATTAGGAAGATTAATAGAAGAAAAAATTAAAAAAAACAAAAGAAAATATGAGGAATAAAAGAAGATCAAAGAAGTTTATTACACAAATGAAAACATTACAAAATGGAGAAGAGAAGGAGGCTTCGATGAGGGGATCCTTGGTTCAAGAGATACCCCTATTACAATGGTTGGATAATTTGGGTAAAACCAATTCTCCTCTACCTCCAATATACTAATTCACATCCCAACCCCATAAAATGAGAAAAAAACCAATTTATAGAGTGGTGGGGAGGCTAGGTTCAAAGTGGTTTCAAGTGTGAATGGGGAATCTCGACCAAATATTTTATGCCAACTTGAACCGCCCATTTTACCACCAAAACGCGTGAATTGGCCGGCCTTACAGCAGGATAATATGTGTGTATATGGGTCATATATCTCCTCTAACAATTTGGGCTCAATACAAGCCCAGATGAAGGAGTTATGGACAAACTACAGAAGCTTCTCCATTCTGGCATGTCCATCCCACCTTTGACTTTATGGCCCAATTACTCCATCCAGATGCATTATTTTTACCAAGTGCCCTGAATAGAAGTTATATCCAATGAAGTAAGGAACACCATTACAAAATATTAAGTTCAAATAAGTCAAATAAAAATATTTATGATTGAAATACTACAGTGATTTTGAAAGGGTAAAAATGGAATTTTCATGAAATATTCAAATGAATGATCTAATCCAAAATACTTTCTAATTGAACATATTTAACACAATTTGAGGAAATTATATCATTTATAATCAATAAAATATTCAATAAAATAGTGTTTTATCAACTCCCCCACACTTACCCTTTTGCACTCCTGAGCAAAATCTCATATCAAGTAAACATCAATATCAAATCCAAACCAATTTTAAAACACATATCCTTGAGATCAAACAATTACACACTAAGAAACAAAAGATATAATTCCTCATAAAAAACCATTATTTAAAGTTCTTCATTTATATCATTCAATATATTTCCACTTTATTTATCCTCTCATGCACAAAACACTTACCTCACTTGAATTTTCTCTTATCACACAAATGTCATTTTTTTGAAATGTCTTTCTCATCCAAACTCATACAAGGGTCACCATAGGCTTGATAAATTCCTACATCGCTACCCAATGTGAGTCAAAGACATATGTTTATCATGAGGACTTTTTAGGGTTGTTTTGTGGCTTTCGGTTGGAAGGATTAAGATGTGAAAAACTCTGAGGCTGAATGAGGAGGGCTTGAATCTTTTTGAAGCAAAATTGCATTAATCTAATTTTCACTTAAATATGGTCTTCTCCTCAACCCCCATAGTATCAATTCAGCTTCATAATCATGAAAAGTCATGAAAGGTTTACACCATTCATTATTTCAGCATCAAAAATGTCAATCTTCTCAAACATGATTTTCATGAAAGCTCCAGATAGGCACAACTTTCCATCTAAATTAGAAGCTCCATAAAAGGCACAACTTTCAATATAATGAATTTCTTCAGTAGAAAACACATCTCTTCAGAATTTAATTTTCCACCCAAAGTATCACAGAATGTGGTAGCACAACACAAGATAGATTCCCCCACACTTAAGCTCAACTAGATTATGCAAATTCACTTCAAGAGTTGGATGGATAGGGAAAATTGGATTATAATGTGGTTAACCTAATAGGTTGTGCATGGCTTATAAGGGATACAAGGATTAAATGTTCAAGGTAGTCCATTATGAAAAAGGATTCTTTAAAATAGGGGCTTTAATACCAAACAAATGCATCAATCATTTAAACATAAGTACCTCAAACCCACAAGTTTTGACAGGAATAGATCAAATTCTGATTAAATCAAGCACGGTTTGGTTCTCTCAAGAAGTGAGGTGAATATAAAGAATATGAAAATAATGGTTCAAAAGCCTCACAGGAAAGTGATTTCAAATATAAAGACAGTGAGATGTGGCATGGGATTCAAAATTCAATGTACTTTTAATGAAATTACTAAATATTTTAACTTGAAACAAAGTCATTTCAGCATTCATTTAAGCTTAGTTTCAAGGGATAAATTGTTTCACTCATTGATATGCATTTCAAAATTGTGATGAGAATCATTTCAGCTCAGAAATTTCAAAAACACAAAGAAAATTGAAAAATAAACACACAAGATTTGAAAAAACACACAAGTTTTTTTAACAGGAAAACAATTGAAATTACTAAACTAAAAGGTTCCCTCCCCCACACTTAAAATATTGCATTGTCCTCAATGTGAACCCATGAGATGATATATGCACATAAAATGTAGAATTTTTAAATAGGACAAATAATATAAAATTCAAAGGGTTAGGAACAGCCTGACGTGCTCAAGTGATGATGGGGTCATGTAGTGTGATAAAATCCACTGCATTAGTAGGAAGTCCCTCAATGTATCTTTTCAAACATTGCCCATTGACTGCAAATCTCCTTCCAATGTCCTCTTGTGTGATCTCCACTGCACCATAAGGAAAAACATTAGATACAATATAAGGACCTAACCATCTGGAACGCAACTTACCAGGCATCAGCTTCAATCATAAACTGTAGAGAAGGACTTTCTCTCTAACATGAAACTCCTTTTGTTGGATGATTCTATCATGAGATGCTTTTGATTTTTCCTTATAGAGCCTTGAGTTCTCATATGAAGACAATTGAATCTCCTCAATCTCTTGAATTTTCAGCTTCCTTTGGATTCCAGCTTGGGCCAAATCCATCACTACTAGAAAAACAGGTATTTGCGACGGGTCATTTGCGATGGGATCCCGTCGCAAATGGCCTTTTGCGACGGGGGCCCGTCGCAAATCACCCGTTGCGGAAAACGCCGTCGCAACAACAATTATTTGCGACGGGCCCATCGCTAAAGATATGATTTGCGACGGGGATCCTTCATGTTGCAAATATTACTCCATATATTTGTAAAAACTTTTAAAATAGTAATTGCGACGGGGCCCATCACAACAGGTATTTGCGACGGGCCCGTCACAATTACTATTTTTTAAAAATAATTAAAACTATTATTAAATTATTTTAATTAATATAATAATAATACTATTTGCGATGGGCATAGTATCCCGTCGCAAATACTATAAAAAAAATAATAAAAATAAATTATTAATAAATTATTTTAATTAATATAATAATAATCCAATTATAATTCAAAAATAAAAAATAATACAATATTAATAAATGATTTTAATTAATATAATAATAGAATTATAATTCACAAATAAAAATAATAAATTATTAATAAATTATTTTAATTAATATAATAATAATAGAATTATAATTCAAAAATAAAAAATAATAGAATATTAATAAATGATTTAATTAATATAATAATATTAGAATTATAATTCATAAATAAAAAAATATTAATAATTTATTTTAATTAATATAAAAATAATAGAATTATTTTACATTCAAATATTAAAATAATTCAAATATTACAAAAAAATATAATTAAATTATAATATTATAAAATTTTAATATATATATAAAATTTAATATTATAAAATATAAATAATATTATTATTCATATTTATATTGTTATTTAAAAATATAATATTATTAATATTTTATAATGAGACAGAAACTACGAATAGAAAAAAATTCATATTTTGATTTAACAAACTTTATAACATAAAAAAAAACTCTAATCTGAAGGAGGGGGGAGGGGGGGATCTGCAGATGCTGGTGGAGGAAAATCCATCCCTAAAGCATGAGTGAGTCAGCGCATGTACTCCATCTGCTCCTGGTGCTGCTGCTGCCACCGACTCATCTGCTCCTCGTACAGCTGCTGCTGGCGTCGACGCTCCTCCTAATGTTGCTGCTGCTGCTGACACATCTGCTCCTGCTCCTGTTGGAGACTCTCTATCAGTGCAGTCTGAGATCGCAACTGATCCTCATACTGTGTAGTAGAAGAAGATGCACGAGCTCCTCTCGAGCTGGACGCCGACATCGCAGCACTGCCATAATAATCTCCGGGAGTCAGTCGAGAGATAATACCAACTACCCGGCCCTTCTCGAAGGCATAATTGGTGGCCTGCATCCATGCCGCCTCATCAAACTGACGGCCAATGGTCTGATCTGATGACTCGGCCTGACTCTCAGGCCGGGTCTGTGACGCTGCGGCCTCATATGACTCCTGTAGTTGCAATTTAAAATTAAAATTGTGAATATATTATATGCAGTTAATTTTTAAACTTGAAAACAAATAATACTGACCACGATGTGATGCTGACGATCACCTCTGAGCTCCCCAGTAGCAGGATCACTATACATCCTCTGATATATGTCGTACTCCGTAATATCGGGGTGCTCGACAGCCTATAAGAATAAAAAAGAAACTGTTAATATTTATAGTTATATAAAATATTTATAAATAATGTACGTACCAGATGCTGTCTATGAGTACTGAAAGAACGACTCCCAGCTCGATGAGTCACCTCCTGTCTCCCCCGATTCTGCCTCCCCACTGATGATCTCCTCTGAAAGGCACCACTCAACCAGTGCGCACATAATCCATCCCATATATGGGATGAAATATACTCTGGTAGGTGTGCTCTACATAACTCGTCAAAATCTGACACTCCTGCTTTCTTCGTGGAAGCTTTTCTTAAATTGTGCAAAAAATGACGAAAGCGATCACGCATGGACACCTCCCATGCCTTGTGGATGGCGTCACGCATGGTATCCTCGATCGGATACCATAAACCCTACAAATAAATCAAAATATCAAGTTAGAAATGAAATAATTTTCAAAATAAAAATTATTTATTGACGTACGTACCAACCAATGGCTGAACATGGCCTGCTGCACATCAATGGGAATCTGCTCCCATGTGGTCCACGGCTGAGAGAAATAGTTGCGCAAAATAGCGCTGCCCTGTCCGACTGCTATATGCGGAAAACTATAAAAATAATAAACATTTATTATGTGAATAGATTAATCAAATCTTAGTCAAATCCAAAGATTATCACATAGGTTATCACACCTCCGTGTGCGTGGATCAAACTCAAGATGTGGACGTCGCTCGGGGACGGGGTCAGGAATCATCAATCGTGTAAGACCGCGCCCCCTCCGCGTACTCCCTGGAGTGCCTGCAGGCTGAGGGTCATCTGCCAGCAACTCATCCGCATTGAAAGGCAGGTCAACATCCGCCAACTCATGAAATGTGTCATCGTCCATCTGAAACAGAAAATGTTAATGTTGTTAGCAAATAATTGATAATTACTATTATATATACATATATATATATTATGATTGTATATAACTACCATGGAATTCTATCAGTGTTCATCTTCATCATCATCTTCATATATGTCAATGTTATCTTCATATTCCTCCTCAACATCATCGATGTCCATTCGAGTTCCAGTTGCTTTATCTCTTACCATTTCAAATTCATATGTGACATCATTAAAATCATCGTCATCACCGACTCTTAAATGTGGGGTTTCTTCATCGATACTCATGTCTCTTTGTAAAAAAGATTGATTTTGATGACTCTCTTGAAAAACTTCAATTCTTTGCACATCAGTTAAAGCACATTCACTTTGACTAAACTGATTGTCTTGAATTTTGATTTTTATTACACTCCACTAATCAGTCAAGTCTCTTGATATAGCACAGTACTTTGCGTAATAAACTTGATGTGCCTGTTGATCCAATAAGAATGATTCATTTACTGCGAGAACACTTTTACATTTAATATCGATGATTCCATGAGTTGGATGAACATGCACGCCTCTCTCTATATCCTACCACCGACATTTGAACATGGTTGTCCAAGATAACAGAGTTCAATGATTTCATCAAGTATGCCATAAAAGTCAACTTCATTTTCTCGATGATGAGATCCTCTCAAGCTAACACCACTGTTCATTGTTTTTTTCGATTCCCCATATGCATGTGTGTGAAATCGAAATCCATTCACCACATATACATTATAAGTTTTAACAAGTTTGGAAGGTGGGTTACTCAATATACACAACCGTTTGTCAATTTTATCAGCATGTCGAGACACCTGAAAATTTGTGAAATAATTATCAATATAGTAAACTATACATTGAATGAGTTGCTAAAAGATAAAGAATTTATGTTACCAGTTTTTGAAACCACTGAGAGAAATTTTTCAGTCAGCGTTCTTCGAGAGCAGCTACTGTAATTTGTGGAATTTTTTTCTTGATATGATTATCATACAACCTATAAAAACCAAAGTTATTGACTGTAACATAAATGTTAAAATAAGTGATATAAACACTTACAGAACAACTGATGTCATCTCTTCATAGTTGAGCAGAACATACGTATGAGCTCTGTGATGTTCATCATCCGAAATCCAGCGTTCATAAACTCCATCAAAACCAAGCTCTGGCTGGTAGAAAATAGATAATTGATTGTCGATTTCATCAATATTCCTCTCGTTCTGTCCCATTCGGTTGTGTTTTGAAGGATACTCAGATTCAAAATAATGGGAGCAGAAAAAAGATATTTCCTCTTGCAAATAAGCTTCTGCAAAAGATCCTTCAACAAATGCTTTGTTACGTACTTTTGTTTTCAATTTTTTCATGCATCTTTCAAATGGGTACATCCATAGAAACTGTACTGGACCTCCACATTTGGCTTCATATGGCAAATGTAACATCAAATGTTCCATTGAGTCGAAGAAAGACGATGGAAATATTTTTTCCAGTTTACATATAATTACAACAACATCTTCTTCAAGTTTTCATAGAGCATCATAATCTGTTGTAGCCGCACAAATTTCCCAAAAAAAATGATACATGTCTGTTATGGAATCCCAAATCACAGAATTCAACAGACCTCTTAATCCAATGGGTAGAAGTCTTTCCATTATAACATGACAATCATGACTTTTTAATCTAGTAATATGACCATTCTTTACACATCTACCCAAATTGGAAGCACAACCATCTGGAAGTCTCAAATCTGCAATCCACTGACAAAATAATAAACGGTTTTCTTTAGACAGTGTATAAGCTTCTTTTGGTTTCAGTAACCTTTCTGTTCTGACATTCTCAAACAGTTCCAGTTCTGGATGCTTGTAAATTTGGGCAAGATCTAAACGTGCATTTACATTGTCTTTGCTCTTTCCTGGCGTATCCAAAACTGTATGAAACAAATTATCAAAATAGTTCTTCTCAATATGCATGACATCTAACATGTGTCGGACTAAAAAATCAGACCAATATGGAAAATCCCAAAATATGCTACGTTTAATCCAATTTTGTTCTTTCCCAAAACCAGAGATTTTCTGTTGGTTTATTGTGGGACCAAAAGTGATGGGGGGTAATGAAAATACAACTGATTTTAACTCCGAACCTGATAGCATTTTTGGATGTCCATCCCTTTCAACTGTTCCTTTTCTAAAATTAGATCTGTTTCTGTGAAAAGGATGATCAGCTGGAAGAAATCTGCGATGACAGTCAAAATAACAAGGTTTCTTTCCATGAATGAGCATAAATGATTTGTTCTCTCCCATACATTAAGGAAATGATTTCTGACCATGTGTACTCCATCCAAATAACATCCCATAAGCCGGGAAGTCACTAATTGTCCACATCAATGCTGCTCTCAGTATGAAATTCTGTTTCGTTGCAACATCATATGTAATGACACCAGTACTCCACAATAAACTTAATTCATCAATAAATGGTTTCAAATAAACATCAATTTTTTTCTTCGGATGTCCTGGAATTAGTAAAGTCAAAAAGATATATGGCTCCTTCATCAACATCCATGGAGGTAAATTGTACGGAGTTAAAAAAACAGGCCAACATGAATATTGACTACCATAAGATCCGAACGGACAGAAACCATCAGTGGAAAAGCCTAGTCGAACATTTCTAGCTTCTAAAGCAAAGGATGGATGCACTCTATCAAAATTTTTCCATGAATCACCATCGGCTGGATGATTCAAGCTTTTATCGGTTGAAATATTCTCTTTATGCCATGACATCATTGTCACTGTATTCTTAGACATGAATAAACACTGAAGTTTGGATATAAGCGGAAAATATCTCAACTATTTTATAGGAATCAAACCAGACTTCCCATGTTGTCCTTCTTTATATCTCAGTTTCCCACATGTGGGACAACTATCCAACGACTCATTTTCCCCAGAATATAAAATGCAGTCATTTGAACATGCATGAATCTTCTGACAAGTAAGTCCCAAATTTTGAACCAGCCTCTTTCTCTCATAGTAATTTGCAGGAAAAACATTTCCTTCGGGTAACAGTGTTTTAAGCAAAGAAAATATCTGGTCAAAACAGGTGTTTGACATTCTGTTATCTGATTTGATAGCCATAAATTTTGCAACTGCTTCTAATTTGCTCATCTTGCAGCCAGGATATAATGCATCCTCAGCAGACCTCAACAACTCATAAAATTCAGATGGTGCCAACTCAGGATTTGAAGCTATATCAGCCGGAGTTTTTGTATGTTGAACAGATGAACCTGCAACATCATGTACTAAATCTTAAAACCGAGATGGATCCAGAATCAAGTTTGTATCACCTGCTCTGGAACTGCGTTCACCGTGTTGATACCAAAAAACATAATCTGGTTGAAAACCAAAATGCAAGAGATGTTCCCCCACTTTGTCAAACGTGTCAAACGTTCTCAATGCACATTTTCTACAAGGGAATTTTATTTTGCCTTCTGAAACAAATTCTGGATTTGATGCCGCAAATGATAAAAAAGTCTCCACACCCTCTACATATACTGAATTTAAACCAGAACCGTTTGGATTTCTACGTTGATTTATCCATATGCGGTCACCTAATAATGAGTGTTGACGACCTCGTTGTTCCATATTTTTCTATAAAATATAAAAGCATTACTGGTTTTGAATTATTTGTTAGAAAAAACACTCAAGCAAGGATAATTATAGAGTTTACATCATACACGACTGACGCAAACTTTTTATTGAGATAGACCTAAAAATTGACCCTTTAAGAATTTAATATGTTGAGAATAAAGCAAAACCTGTTACAAATATTGATAATTTTAATATTATATAAATTTTTCATTATTTTCATAGTACTAATATTATTTTTTCATAAATATTAATTATATAATAATAACATTATTACATTATTAGTATATTTTATTATTAATATTAAAATAATATAATTTTCTATATTATATACAATTCTCCTTTCATCTGTGTGTTTAACATTCTGTCTCCACATGTAATATTTGCATTCACTTTCACCTCTCCATTAGTGAGTAGGTTGATAATTTTGAAAAAGAATGCAAATATTACATGTGGAGACAGAAAACACACAGATGAAAGGAGAATTGTATATAATATAGAAAATTATATTATTTTAATATTAATAATAAAATATACTAATAATGTAATAATGTTATTATTCCTAATTATTGGTAATTATTCCTAATTATTGGTAATTATTCCTAATTATTGGTAATTATTTCTAACTAATGGTAATTATTGGTAATTAATGGTAATTATTCCTAATTATTGGTAATTATTGGTAATTATTCCAAATTATTGGTAATTATTGGTAATTATTCCTAATTATTGGTAATTATTCATATAATTACCAATAATTAGGAATAATTACCAATAATTAAAAATAACAACATTATTAGTATATTTTATTATTAATATTAAAATAATATAATTTTCTATATTATATACAATTCTCCTTTCATCTGTGTGTTTTCTGTCTCCATATACAAATATTACATGTGGAGACAGAAAACACACGGATGAAAGGAGAATTGTATATAATATAAAAAATTATATTATTTTAATATTAATAATAAAATATACTAATAATGTAATAATGTTATTATTCCTAATTATTGGTAATTATTCCTAATTATTGGTAATTCTTACTAATTATTGGTAATCATTACGAATCATTACTAATTATTGGTAATAATTCCTAATTATTGGTAATTATTCCTAATTTTTGGTAATTATTCCCAATTATTGGTAATTATTCCTAATTATTGGTAATTATTCCTAATTATTGGTAATTATTCCTAATTATTGGTAATTATTCCTAATTATTGGTAATTATTCCTAATTATTGGTAATTATTGGTAATTATTGGTAATTATTGGTAAGTATTGGTAATTATTGGTAACTATTGGTAACTATTGGTAATTATTATTAATTAGTGGTAATTATTACTAATTATTGGTAATTATTACTAATTATTGGTAATTATTACTAATTATTGGTAATTATTACTAATTATTACTAATTATTACTAATTATTGGTAATTATTACTAATTATTACTAATTATTGGTAATTATTATTAATTATTACTAATTATTGGTAATTATTATTAATTATTACTAATTAGTGGTAATTATTGGTAATTATTACTAATTATTACCAATTATTACTAATTATTGGTAATTATTGGTAATTATTGCTAATTATTACTAATTATGGATAATTATCGGTAATTATTACTAATTGTGGATAATTATTGGTAATTATTTCTAACTAATGGTAATTATTGGTAATTATTGGTAATTATTGGTAATTATTATTAATTATTGATAATTATTACTAATTATTGGTAATTATTACTAATTATTGGTAATTATTACTAATTATTGGTAATTATTACTAATTATTGGTAATTATGACTAATTATTACTAATTATTACGAATTATTGGTAATTATTATTAATTATTACTAATTATTGGCAATTATTATTAATTATTACTAATTATTGGTAATTATTATTAATTATTACTAATTAGTGGTAATTATTGGTAATTATTACTAATTATTACCAATTATTACTAATTATTGGTAATTATTGGTAATTATTGGTAATTATTACTAATTATGGATAATTATCGGTAATTATTACTAATTATGGATAATTATTGGTAATTATTTCTAACTAATGGTAATTATTGGTAATTATTTCTAATTATTACTAATTATTGGTAATTATTACTAATTATTGGTAATTATTACTAATTATTACTAATTATTGGTAATTATTACTAATTGTGGATAATTATTGGTAATTAGTAAATTATGACTAATTATTCGTAATTATCGGTAATTATTACTAATTATGGATAATTATTGGTAATTAGTAAATTATTACTAATTATTGGCAATTCTTGGTAATTATTGGTAATTATTACTAATTATGGATAATTATTGGTAATTATTACTAATTATGGATAATTATTGGTAATTATAACTAATTATGGATAATTATTGGTAATTATTATTAATTATTGATAATTATTTGTAATTATTACTAATTATTGGTAATTATTACTAATTATTGCTAATTATAGGTAATTATTATTAATTATTACTAATTATTGGTAATTATTGGTAATTATTACTAATTATTCCTAATTATTGGTAATTATTACTAATTATTACTATTTAGTACTAAATATTGGTAATTATTGGTAATTATTACTAATTATTGGTAATTATTACTAATTATTGCTAATTATTAGTAATTATTAGTAATTATTGTTAATTATTAGTAATTATTACTAATTATTACTAATTATTGGTAATTATTGGAAATTATTACTAATTATTGGAAATTATTACTAATTATTGGTAATTATTACAAATTATTAGTAATTATTACTAATTATTACTAATTATTGGTAATTATTGGTAATTATTACTAATTATTGGTAATTATTGGTAATTATTACCAATTATTCCTAATTATTGGTAATTATTACTAATTATTACTATTTAGTACTAAATATTGGTAATTATTGGTAATTATTACTAATTATTGGTAATTATTACTAATTATTGCTAATTATTAGTAATTATTACTAATTATTGTTAATTATTAGTAATTATTACTAATTATTACTAATTATTGGTAATTATTGGAAATTATTACTAATTATTGGAAATTATTACTAATTATTGGTAATTATTACAAATTATTAGTAATTATTACTAATTATTACTAATTATTGGTAATTATTGGTAATTATTACTAATTATTGGTAATTATTGGTAATTATTACTAATTATTCCTAATTATTGGTATTTATTACTAATTATTAGCATTTATTATTAATTATTGGAAATTATTACTAATTATTCCTAAGTACCATTAACTATGAACAATGAATACTAATAATTTAAATTTATTAAGTAACAAAACAATGTAAACATAATTAAATTACAACTAATTAAGAATAATTGAAACTAATAAAAAATTTAAAATAAATATTAAATTAAAATGAACATAAATACCTTTAAAATTGATCTGAGGTTGATCTCTGATCGTTGTTGAAAACTTCAATATCAACTCCAGAAAAAAAGTTAAACTTAAGAAACGCTGAACTCTAAAAATAGAGTTTTGAGAGAAGCAGAAGATCGAGTTTGAGAATGAATGAAAAAAAACGGATGGGGGGTATTTATAGGTTAGATCATTTGTGACGGGTCTATTTGCGACGGGATACCCGTCGCAAATAGTATTATTTGCGACGGTACCCGTCGCAAATACCTTAGCCCCCATTTATTACGGTCAACGGTTAAATAGTTATTTGTGACGGGACTCGTCGCAAATAATAACCTGCCGACATACTATTTGCGACGGGGGTATATTCCCGTCGCAAATAGCTTTTACCGCCGCCGGTTATTTGCGACGGGCGGTAACCGCCCGTCGCAACTAACTTTCTCGCGATTTCCTTTTGCGACGGGGGTATATTCCCGTCGCAAATAGCTTTTACCGCCGCCGGTTATTTGCGACGGGCGGTAACCACCCGTCGCAACTAACTTTCCCGCGATTTGGCGCGCAAAGCGTGCCATTCTTTTTGCGACGGGGAAAGCTAACCCGTCGCAAATAACTACTTATTTGCGACGGGTAAATTCCCCAGTCACAAATATGTTTCTAACGGGACTATTTGCGACGGGATTTATCCCTGTCGCAAATAACCCGTCGCAAATACCCATTTTTCCTGTAGTGCATGTTACATTTTTATATACCCAATAAGCCTGATGCTCAACTTCCACAGGGAGATGACATGATTTCCCAAAAACAATCCGAAATGGGGACATACCAATGGGTGTCTTGTATGTTGTCATATAAGCCCACAATGCATCATCCAAGCGCTTGCTCCAATCCTTCCTATTTGGTTGTACGGTTTTCTTTAAAATCTGTTTCAACTCCTGATTTGAAACCTCAGCCTAGCCATTTGTTTGGGGGTGGTATGGCGTTGATGTTTTGTGTGTCACCCCATACTTCCGAAGGAGGGAAGCCAAATTCCGATTGCAAAAGTCTGTCCCTTGGTCACTGATGATGGCCTTCAGAACTCCAAACTTGCAAAAAATCTGTGCTTTGACAAAGCCCACAACAACATGAGAATCATCAGTCCTGGTGGCCTTAGCCTCTGCCCATTTACT
Source organism: Viscum album (assembly GCA_963277665.1). Taxonomy (NCBI): domain Eukaryota; kingdom Viridiplantae; phylum Streptophyta; class Magnoliopsida; order Santalales; family Viscaceae; genus Viscum; species Viscum album. The sequence continues at coordinate 1,846,049,455 of OY728143.1, read as the reverse complement.
CACATAATCAACAGAAACCAAAATATATAAAAATACACATGAACTAGGAAAAGGACACATAAAATCGATGCCCCATACATCAAAAATATCACAGTATAGTATGGGTTTTTGGGGCATCTCATGTCTCCTAGAAATGTTTCCTGTGTGTTGGAAACGAGAGCATGACTTACAAAACACATGGGCATCATTGAATAAGCTAGGAAAATATAATCCAGAGTCCAAGACTTTCCTAGCTGTCCGTTGGGGTCCAAAGTGTCCACCACAAGCAAGTGTATGACAAAAATGTAAAACAGACTCCAACTCATGATCAGGAACACACCTTCTAATAACTTGATCACTACACATGCGCCAGAGGTATGGATCAACCCAAACATAATACCGAGACTCACTTTTTAATTTTTGGACTTGATGTTTCTTTAAATTTGTAGGGATTTTAGAGGCAACAAGGTAGTTGACTAAATCTGCATACCAAGGATGTGTGCCTAAGATGGGATAAAGATGCTCACCGGGGAAAGAGTCCCAAAGTGGTACCTAGTCCAAGGTGTCATCCTCTAGTGTGTGAGTAATCCTACTCGTGTGGTTCTCCACCAAGTTTTCTGACCCCTTTTTGTCCTTTATCTCAATATAAAATTCTTGAAGAAGGAGCATCCATCGGATCATCCTGGGCTTTGCATCTGGCTTCTTCAAGAGGTACCTCAGAGCTACATGGTCAGAAAAAACAACTACTTTAGAGCCCAATAAATATGAACAGAATTTATCTAAAGCAAATATGATAGCAATAAACTCCTTTTCTGTGGTTGTGTAATTTGATTGGGCTGAATCCAGTGTCCTCGATTCATAGGCGATCACATGTGAACTTCCCTCCACCCTCTGATATAAGATAGCTCCAACCGCAAATTTGGAGGCGTCACACATAAGCTCAAAAGTAATATCCCACCGTGGGGGCTGTATGATAGGTGGAGTGGTCAGACACTTATTTAGTTCATCAAAGGAAGTCCTACAAGAATCATCAAACACAAAATCATAATCCTTTTGAAGTAATCGTGACATAGGAAGAGCAATCTTACTAAAATCATTGATGAAGCACTGATAAAATCCTGCATGCCCTAGGAAAGATCTAACATCACGCATGCATGAAGGATAGGGTAAAGATGAAATAATGTCTATCTTAGATCTATCAACCTCCATCCCATGTTTTTACACTACATGCCCTAAGAAAATTCCATGCTCTACCATGAAATGACACTTTTCAAAGTTCAGGACCAGATTCTTCTCAATACAACGATTCAATACCTTTCCCAAACTATTTAGACATTCATCAAATGAGGATCCATAAACTGTAAAATCATCCATAAATACCTCCATGCAGGTCTCAATGAAATCTGAGAAAATACTCACCATGCATCTTTGAAAGGTACCTGGGGCATTGCAAAGTCCAAATGGCATCCTTCGGTAAGCAAAGGTACCGAATGGACAGGTGAATGTCATCTTCTCCTGGTCCTCTGCTGTAATGGGTACCTAAAAATAGCCAGAAAATCCGTCCAATAAACAATAGTGTGTCTTCCTAGCTAGTCTCTCAAGCATCAGATCAATAAATGGGAGGGGGAAATGGTCTTTGCGAGTGGAATGATTTAGTTTCCTATAATCAATACACACACGCCAACTGTTCTGTACCCTCATTGGAACTAACTCATCTTTCTCGTTTTTAACAACAGTAACACCACTTTTCCTAGCCACAACCTGAATAGGACTTACCCACTGAGAATCTGAAATGGGATAGATTATACCTTCCTTGATCAAATTTTCAAACTCTTTTTTAACAACCTCCAGAAGGGTTGGATTGAGTCTCATTTGTGGCTGCCTCACCGATTTAGCCTCATCCTAAAAAATAATCCTATGCATGCAAATGGACGGGCTAATACCTGATATGTCAGCCAAGGTCCACCCGATTGCCCTGATGTTCTCCCTCAAAAGATTCAAAAGTTTTTCTTCATGTTCAAAAGGGAGATTTTTAGCAATGATAACAGGCAATTTCTCACCACTTAACAAGTATGAGTATTTGAGATTTGGTGGCAATGGCTTGAGTTCTAGTGTAGGGGGTGGTGTATGGATGGGGTCATATAAGGAACTAAAATATGTGCACCAAGAGCATCAGTATCAGAATATACATCATCAAAATCAGAGAATAAAACATCAAATCCATCAGCATACTCAATAGCCATGTCATAATTAGAGTTCTCATGATCAAAATCATAATATGATTCCATTTCAAAATCAAATCTTAGAGAGTCTTGTTCCTTAGAAACGGGTGTGGAAGTACTCTTAGACATCAAACTAGAACCAATACTCATAATCTCCCTAAGCATAGGACAATCCAATTCCATTGTGTTTTTACTTGGTGGTTCAAAATGGGAGATAACAAATGAAAAATGATCCTCTGAGGGGTACTTCATGGAATCCATAACATTAAATATCACAACTTCATCCCCAAATTCTATGGAAAGTGTACCCTCATTGAAATTTATGATAGTTTTGCAGTTTTGAGGAAGGGCCTAACCAAGATAATGGGGGCATTAGAACTTACCTGATCATCCTCCATTTTGAGCACATAGAAGTCTGCTAGAAAGATCGTGTCTCTTACCCGGACAAGTACATCCTCAAGAACTCCCGCTGGATATGTCGTAGCTCTATTTTCCAACTGCACCACTACTATCGTCGGTTTCATCTCACCAACCTACAAAGAAGAGAATACATAGTGAGGCATCACATTTATGGAAGCTTCCAAATCACAAAGTGTATTAGAAAAGTGTAACTCCCCTATGGTTCATGGGATAGCGAATGTCCTGGGATCCTTGCACTTTGTTGGCATTGATAGAGTTGGTGTAATGAGTGCTGACACATTCCTTCCAAGATTGATCCTCCCATTTCCCATGATCCCTCTTTGATTGGTACAAAGTTATTTTAATAATTTTCATACCATGGAATTTGATTAATGGCTTCAAGTAGAGTAATGTTGATCTCCACACGCTTAAATGTGTCCAAAACCTCCTTTTTCATTGCTTCTTCAGCCATATTCTTGGTTTAAAAAACCCTGTTTGGAAAAGGAAGGGGTTTAGGAGGAACATCATCAATATTTTTCTTACCTTTATCTTTCTCCTTGGATTTCTTATCAGTTGGTATGGAAATCGGCTTCTCTGGAGTTGAGGTGAATCCCGGTGGAATGGTAGGTACAGATGTATTGTTCATTTGCTTCCCACTTCTCAATGTGATGGCACTAACATTCCCCTTTTGATTTGGAGTGGGTTGGGAAGGTAGATTTTTGGAATTCTTACTTACAAGTTCATGGAGGGCGGTGGCAATCTGGCTCATTTGAGTCTTCAACTCCCTCAACTCCGAACCTTGACTCTTCAACTCATTCTATTGATTAGGAACAATTTGTTTCAAAATATCATCAGTGTTAGAGTCTACCTGGTGTTGGAGATTCCAGTATTGCTGACTTGTTGATGTTTGAGCTTCGAATCTCTTTTGGGGTTATTGGAAACCCTTTTGGTAAGGTGGAGGCTGTTGGAAGTTTGGTTGAAAAAGGGGCCTTTGTTGTTTCTCAGAGCCATACCTCATGTCTGATTGATCCTTCCACCCTTGGTTGAATGTTGAATCAAACTTCTTTTGGGGATATGGTTGTTGTTGTTGTTGCTGATATGGTCTCCCAGGGAACACTGCTGCACAATCTTCTGTTTCTTGGAGTTGTGGGCAACAGTCAGTTGGGTGGCTTGTCTCAATGTAAATACCACAAGGCCTTGAAGGAGGGGGTTGGGATGTCTTTTGATCCAAATCAATCTGCCTCACCATAGTAGTCAATTCTTCCAACTTGGTATCAATCAAATGACTTTCAAGAGAAGAAGGGATTACCTGATGTACTCCCCTAACATGTGGTGTACCTCTATCGCCAAATTGTTGGGAGTTTTGGGAAATCTTGTCAATCAATTCACGTGTAGCTACTGGTGTCTTTTCCACCAATGCTCCTCCAGCCGCAGCATCCACCATGCTTCTTTCCATAGGTTTGATTCCTTCATAGAAGTACTGAATGAGGAGTTGCTCACTGATTTGGTGATGTGGACAGCTTGCAAACAACTTCTTGAATCGCTCCTAATACTCATACATTGACTCCTCTTGTGATTTCTTGATCCCTGATATCTTCATACGAATAAAAGTGGTCCTTGATGATGGAAAAAATCTCTGCAAGAAAAGACGTTTCAAATCGTTCTAACAAGTTACATCTTCGGGTTGTAAATAATACATCCAATCTTTCGCAGCTCCATCAAGTGAGAATGTGAATTCTCTTAATTTGATTTGGTCTTCAGATACATTTCTTGGTTTCAAGGTTTAGAAAACCACATTAAATTCTTTAAGGTGTTTATTGGGATCCTCACCAGAGAGGCCATGAAACTTTGGAAGTAAGTGAATTAACCCATATTTTAGTTCAAAGTCCGATTCGAGATTTGGGTATGAAATACAATTTGGTTTATAGTTAATATCAGGTGCAGCCAATTCTCAAATGGTTCTATTAAGTTCATTTCTATTATTGTCAGCCATTGGTTCTTGTTTTATGGTTGAATTTTAATTTCTTCCAATTTCAATGTTCTGAAAGTGGATAACTTCTCCAACTGGTTTAATATTGAAACTTCATGTAGACTAAGAATGTCTAATTCGTTCCCTAAGGCTACGTTCAATCTCAGGGTCAAGATCTAAGAGTTATTTGGGATTATTTCATGTCATAAATAAGATAAACATTAAAATAAAGAAATTGGACCATATTAAAATAAAAATAATAAGTTTTAGTTGATGGTCCAAAAAATAAGTAGAAGAAAATAAAAGAAGAAGAAAAAACAACAGATTGGGTAAAGAAGGAAGAAATAAGAGAGGAAGAGAATTAAATGTAAAATAAAATAAATACCTCTAATTGGTTGAAATAATTACTTTACTCTCTGGAAACGGCGCCAATTTGATAGAGTGCTGTCGTGGGCGCCCTCAAATGATTATTATGATTTTGGGGTACTTAGGTGCAGCAGAGTGGCTGGCCAAGGTCGTCTCTCAAAGGAGGAAGTGAATTAAAAAAACTTTATAGAGGTATTTCAAAAATAAAATAAAAGAGAATAAAAACACTACTTTAAAGGATGAGGGTTGTTTGAAGTTTATAAAACTTGAAGAAGTTTTCTGGAAGAAGATTTCATTTTTTTTGTTTTTAATTTTGAAATGAAGTTTGATTAAAAAGACACAACAAGAAGATGTTTTTTAGAGAATATTTTAAAAGACGTAATCGATCTAACTATACCTATTCAATAAATTATTTATCATTATAATTCAAATTAACATCCACTTAATTATGACCCCTTAACTTGTTAACCCCCGAACCCTATGAGAATTAACCTTACCACAAATATGAAGTTAATTAAAACCTTGGTTATCTTTGGAACATGTAATCGCAGCACCCTACTTTGATTGATGTTCTAAGGATAGCTTATGGTAAGTGGTAAATTAAGGCACATATCCATTCTGGAAATGAGGATGAATTGTGTTTAGGGATTATATTTGAACTCTACAAATTTATCCCGTATGTTCTTGTATTACCGATTAAGATCGCGCTCTCACAATTTACACAAAATCCCGACCTCGCGTGTTTTTGTGTTAATTGTTAATTTTTTTTCTTATTTTCTTACAATTTAAAAAAACAATTCATGGATCATATTAAGTGAATTAAATTATCTCAATGATTCAAAATAATTAAATGAATAAGGTAGAAGATAGATCAATTACTAAAAGACTACTCTTCCATGGGTGGTGTAATCATCGTAGAAGCGTTTTGCATGTACAAAGGTTTATAATGGGTATAACCCAATAACGCTTCTAATCAATAATTCCAACCCAATTATAAAGATTAAGAGAAGAAGAAATTTAAACAAAACATAAGAAAAGATGAATAATAAAATAATATCAAAGAAGTTTATTACACAAATGAAAACATTACAAAATGAAGAAGAGGAGGCTTCGATGAGGGGATCCTTGCTTCAAGAGCTACCCATATTACAATGGTTGGATGATTTGGGTGAAACCAATTATCCTCTGCTTCCAATCTCCTAATGTATGTCCCAAACCCACCAAATGAGAAAAACACCAATTTATAGAGTGGTGGATAGGCTAGGTTCAAAGTGGTTTCAAGTGTGAATGGGGAATCTCGGCCAAATATTTTATGCCAACTTTCACCACCCATTTGACCACCAAAAAGCGTGAATTGGCTGGCCTTCCAGAAGGATAATATGTGAGGATATATTTCCTCTATCTCATATAAAAATTTGGGCTCAATCCAAGAAAATATGAAGGAGTTATATCTGAAATATAGAAGCTTCTCCATTATGGCATGTCCAGCCCACCTTTGACTTTATCTCCCAATTACTCCATCCAGATGCATTTTTTTTACCAAGTGTCCTGAATAAAAGTTGTATCCAATGAAGAAAGGAACACATTTTAAAAATATTAAATTCAAATAATTCAAATAAAAATATTTATTATTGAAATACTACAGTTATTTTGAAAGGGTAAAACCAGAATTTTCATCAAATATTCAAATAAATGATCAAATCCAAAATACATTCTAATTGAACATATTTAACACAATGTGAGGAAATTATATCATTTATTATCAATAAAATATTCAATAAAATAGTATTTTATCATAGGGGTAGTTCTATAATGTCGTTATAAAAGAAAAACATGGTATTATTTTTTAAACATAGGAAACCCATCTAGTTATACCATTTTAGAACTCGTCATTAGCCTAAAAAAAGGAATATCGACACTCAATATGACTCTATCCAATTCAAGGGTATCCCTAAATAATGAACACTTGTATCTACCAACATCATAGAATATGATGCACCTACCGACAGAATTGGTGATAGCCTAAACCAAATACAACCAATCTAGGATAAGGATGATTTAGAATGATTATATATATATATATATGAAGTATCCCCAAGAGTGTTGATTCCCTTGAAACAAATGAGAGTATCTTCACACATCAAATAGATCATATAAACCTCTAACCTGCATATCTAATACCAAGGGAGACCACCTCCATAACATCTCAGGCCCTGATGGAGACCACCTCCATGGTCATGCTCAGCCTGTTGTCCCTGAGGATGAGGGATATCGTGGGGCTATCCTATTCCTTCCCTAACCCCTCTATATTGCTAAAAAGTTGGAACACCCTACTATTACCACCACCTTAGTTGAAACTAATCCAATGGATGAGCCTAAAATGGGCCACTAGACACAAGATGAAAACTAATTAAGGCTAGACATGCTCACTTATAATGGATGGAACCTCTATAAGAAAAGAAAACTACACAAGACCCACTAGAAAGGGCCATAGAACTATTAGTTCTTGTGAAGTAACATGAAGTGGGATGAAATATTATCCCTATAAAAAAACTTCTTCTTCTAAAAAGAATAATAAGAACTCCCTGTGACAAATATTCTCACAAAAAAGTTCTGATGACTCGTATTCTAAGATTATTTGGTCCTTTCCAACATCATCTCAATAACATCTACCTTCAACAGTACATCATAATATTAATTTAATATAAATGGAGTAACCTAGTGATTAATTTATGGATGAAAATCCTCCTCAAAATTCCTCTTTATATCATCATCATATTGAATAGGGTATGAAATAGAATGTAGAATGTTCATTTAGTGGATACTAAACACCAAAACACTGGAAATTCTCTATCAAATGGTAAGGATATCCTACCGTTAAGACACCTTAGTGATCATAGAAAAAACCTCAACTTGAAACCGATCATTAAACTTTTCCCATGAAACAATCAATTACTTATGATCATCAAAGAACAAAATCCACCACTACCAGGATGATCTACATAGAATAATCATAGCATGAGAAACCTAGTTAATCTATTAAGCACATATTAAAATGAAGTCTATCTCCACCTCCTCCCACCAATCCTTTATATCTTTATCTAAAACATGGTCTTCATACCTCCACATTCCTCATTATTGGAACTCTTAGAGTGTCATATTCCATGTTTTACCATCATCGAAATCCACTATACAATGATCTGCTAGAACATTCTACAAAATTTATTCTACAAAAACCTAATGGGGATGTTGACCTGGTGTCATATCTTCAAATTCAAAAACATCAGTTCTCTAAAAATTGTTATAAAAGACAATTTGAAGGTGAATTAATTAATTCATTTGTTATAGAACATTTACCACTATCTACTCAAATTCCAACACATGAACAAAACATCATGATGTATGCTCCTTTCTTAGGTCTCTACCCTGCAAGAAGAATTACTTATCTAAGAATTATTAGTAAATATAAATTTCATTATGTTAGATCATAAGTGTCCATAAAATCCCATATCCTAGATGATATCCCTTGTTTACAGTATGTATTATGTCCATATGATACAGTTTCCCTACCAACCCATGAATCTGCACTAGTAACTAACTACAAACTCCTTCTTATCACTCAATCATCACATTTGAAACCACTATGTCATGAACACCTCCCTCCAAAGGTACCCAAACTAGTTCGAAAATGTAGTAAGGGAGACAATGACACTTTAATCTTGCCTCCAATTGGACACTAGTTTGAAAGTAGATAGAGAGTATATCAGTGACACACAAGGGATGCATTACTGTCTATATGTTTATGTATTAAGAGATAATAAGGATAAAACACCAACCAAAACCATGCATAAACTATTATAAATTTTAATACATATAATGGAATACATAAACTAAAATTAAAACTATCAGTAGAAAATGTATGTTTTGGAATTTATGAAAAACTACAACAACTATTGATAACTGCTCAATAACTCCTCTATTAGCCTGATCAACAACCTATTATTTCTGACCAAAAAATAGTTTATATATTCAAAGGGTGAGCATAACAAGTATACTTAGTAGAATCCTCACAAAAAATATTCAGTAAAAAAATATAAAAAAATCATACTAAATCTTATTGAATAAAAAATTGAAACCAACTCTTCAGTTAAAAAGGTAACACTATCTCCCCCATACTCACTATGAACCACTCACTATGTAATGTATATAATTAAATCATTCGATATGAAATGAATATATATAAATTAATTTACCAAACTTCAAATTCTCAACTAGTTTTCATCTCTCACACACCAATGAGACACATCCTATACTCATCCCTTTAATAAGTAAGTAATCCCTCATGTGGCTCTACCCTCGATCCAACCTACCAAAGTCACATGTAGGTCCCATCATCTCGTGTTGGGATCTGTCCACATATCTATCTAATTTTAATCACCATCCAATTTGTAACCAACTGTATATCCATAATATACTAAAAAAAATATTAATTAATTATACATTAATACATCACAACCTATTCTTTTACACCTATAGAAATTTGGATACATTGGTGTGAGTTGTAATGGAAACATAAAAAACTGGTGATCTCAAATTCTAGGTAATAATAACATAAGAAATAAAAATTGAATATCATATTTGAGAATAATATTAGTATATTGTTATAATCAATATACATAAAAAAATTCATACCCAATAAAGCATAGATTATAAATCATGAGATAATGCCTAGAATATCCTAAGTCATGAATCAAAAGTGTTTAGAAACATTAGATAATAATAATGAGCCATGATATCATAAAATTTTCTTGATAATAAGAATAAAAATATAACATCAATTAAATATATAAAAAACATTAGTATAAGGAAGCATTAAATACATAAGCTACACTATCAGTTCCCATGCTTATGAGAAACTAAAATCTAATCATGAACACTTATCACATGCGATGTAAAATTTTCACCAATGCATTGGAGGGTGATATAGGACCCACATGTCATTAATCTATATTTATATATGGAACTTTAAAATAATAATTCATTATATCATAATGAACCCATGGAAGAAAATTGGGTTTTATTCCTCACATTCCAAAGAACCTATGGAAAGAAAATAGCTTTAATTCATCATAGAGAACCTATAGAAAGAATATGGGTTTAATATACTATAAAAATTGAATAATATAATGAAAATATTTATAAATCCATCAATATCATAACATGATATATCCATGTAAAATAAAAAAGTATCCAAATATATTCAACAATATTCTAAGTAAATACCTTTCAATCAAGATAACAAAGAATATGATATTTACACTCTATAGATAAATGATATATAGTTTTATCAATAATTCCCCCAATAAAATGATGTATGGTATCTAGTTGAACACTCTTAGAATAAATAAATCAAATATATGGTATTCATAGAGGAAAGTTATTTGAAGAAAAAATATAGTTATACACTAATGATTATTAGGATAGAAAAATGTAGTGACGTGTTATTAGTCTAAAAGAGAGGAAAATTATATAACATATACAGGTAAAGAATGTTAACAATATTTTTTTGAGAATTTAATTGATAAAATATAATATATTTCTGAGAATAATGACTTAGATGAAAACACCTTTTTAAAAGAATTATAAAAATAACTTTAGATAAAATAATTATCCTTGATCCTTTGAAGTTTTTTGGAAGAAATATTTTATAAAACATGGAGAATAAAAATTTCTTTTATTATACATGATAATATAGAGAGAAATTTTCATATAAAATTAAAAAGGTGGTATAAATATGTGTTCACACTAAAAATGCTAAAAATCTATGTGTTTCAAACTTTGATGAAGAATGACCCATATAGAAAATGTCAAACATTTATGTAAATAATATTAAAGATTTAAAAGTAGTATAAAATTGCCCAAATATATTATTGAGTCTTAGATGAAACATTTTCAAAAGAATCCATTAAATACATGAATAGAAAAAAGGAGGTTCCTGACTAAGGAGAAGAGATGAGGTTGGTTTCACCTACGAGAAACCCTTTAGGTAAAATATGAGTCATGGGGAAATAAAATTTTGAGAGGACATGTAAAAAACCATGAATAATGAATGAAAATGATTATGGGTTTTAGAAATAATACAAATTACCTTGATTGATTATATTTTAAAAAGAATCTTGTTTTGAAAATAAGATTGGAAATGAAACTCTTACAGTCTGAGTAACATTTTAACAAAAACCACTTTTATGTTTTGAATATTTTGAATCAAAATCCATTTAAAATGGAACATTAAATTTCACTTCAAAAACCCATTAATATGGTAAAATAAATTCATTAGGATTTAATCACACTATATTAAAAATATCATGGTTCTCAATAAAAATGTTTTCTCATGAAATAAACCTTCAGAAAAATAATCCCATCCAAAATTTTCAATTTTTGATTCAAAACCCCATGGAAGAATGAAATTTTAAAATAAAAATTAAACATCCTAAAATATAATTGAATCATGATAGAAAATATTAAAGGGTTATAGATACACCATTCCAAAGAAAACACAGTGTATTATAATAAGTGTGTCTCAAGGGATTTAAAAATGAGGTAAGAAACCATTACCTTAATTAATGACTTCTACTAATGCATTTCAATCTATAATTAAAATATATTACTATCGTAATCATCTATTTCGAAACCTTATTCATATTTATAAACTTTTCAAAACATAATTTATAATTATTCTCCATATATATATTAGTTAATTATTAACTATTTTCAATATTGAGTGTGAGTAATCTTGATAGTTTTGAACTAGATTCATAATATCAGTGTTTTTATTTAGTCATATCACAGATAATACAATATAAAAGAATCAATGTTTTATAATTATTTTTAATTATTAATTTCCTTCTATTGTTTTTTTGGATATGGTTCATGTAGAACCAATTTGTGAGAAGCATATTTTAGTGATTTTTAACAAAAGAATGGTGGTTGTATCTTAATTAATGAGTTTAATATTAACATCACCATTTTAAAAAACAAAATATATATTTTATTACTTATTTAAAATATTATTAATAAATAAATTCTCATACAGCCATGAAATTATTATATAGCATGATTTAAGTAAGTGGTTAGACTAATCCAAAGATAATGATACCATAATTAAAAAATGATTATGATTATTAAAGCGGTTTATTTTGGAATAATATAATTGTTAGAGAAGAATAATGATATAATTTTTATAATTTTAATATGGTTTATTATATTTTAATATATTTTAATAAATAATAAATAAATTGGATGAAAAAAATAGATATGTTACTTTAGGGAGGTGGTAGTCCACGCAACACACTATTAACGTTTTCATTTATCAAAGAATGAGAGGGAAAGATGATGGATTAAAATTTTTGTATTAATAATAATAGATATATTATATTAATCTCATTTTTATTTAATTTCACTATTATAATCAAAAAATATAGTTGTTGGTGAGAAATGGAAGTCGATGCTTCATGGAGGCGGTAGTCTACACAACACATGAATGAAAGTTTTATTTTTCTTAATTGAAAAGGGAAATTTTGATAAATAATTATTACCTAGAAATAACAACATTTATTATATATAAAATACTTATGTCAATATATAGGAATTATAAAATTATATTTTAAAGGTAATATAGAAAATAAAATAAGTTTGGAATAAAAATTACCCACATTGAGAGCGTAGGATTTCCCTTGAAAGAATCCTTGGAAATAGAGGTCTTAAGATGATAGCATGTGAACATATGATCAAGGGAAATGAGGAAGGTTGTAAATGAAGGATAACAAGAATATTTTCATGGGTAATTTTTTTTTGGTCTTGAAGGGGTGGTGAGAGGCCCTATTTATTAGTAGTGAGAATAAAATTATGATAAATATTTCAACTTAATATAAAGGAAACACATGTTTCATAGGTTAGGAAAACTAAAAAATGGATAATAATGGAGTGGATTATGATATAAGGTCAATAATACAACAAATATTAATTTACATACATGTTTCAAACTATTTTTATAAGTTATTTACTAATATAATTTTCACTTCTAGAATTTATGGTTTTACTGTTATATCTAATTTTTACCTAATTAATTTTATTTTATTACCTAAATATAAAATGGAACTTAATTCATAATTTAGAGATAATGATTCAAAATAAGAAATTAATTTTATAAAATAAAATATATATGTTTAAGAATACTCAGTTTTATCATTATCGTAAGTAACTCGTAAAAACCGTTTTTTTTTTAAACTACATTCTCAGGCATAAAATTTATATGTAGGGAAATTTTTTTAATGTATTTTAATTTCATGGTATAAATTTATTTATTGAAAAAAAAATGTTTTTAATTCAAATAAATTAAAAATAAAATTTTCCAAAATCATTTTTAATTGAAATAAAAGACAAAAAATATTTTTTTTATGGAAAAATATTACTTATGTCCTTATTATGTTAAAAATAAGTTTTCTAAATATAACATAGTATTTTTAAAAATTTATATATTTACCTATTAAATTAATATTTTTCCAATTAGAAAGTTTTATACACTTCTAGGTATTGTTTATATTATTATAAAGTTATTTTTTTGGTAAAAATGTTATTTTTGTTGAGCAAAGTATTGTTTTCAACAATACGTATTAATGTTATTTAAAGGGGGAGATTATTGAAAATAATAATCTGTCTCTTTATGATAATTTTGATTCTCACAAATACCCTTAGTTATTTTATAATGATTTTATTTAGTATTTTGCAGGAGTTTATTAATTTATTTTACTCTTGAAATAACGAGAATTTATTACTTAGCACGAAATCTATTTTAGCGCATTCTGGAATCACTGTTCACATCTTACGTAGATGAATATAGCGCGGAATCTGTTTTAGCGCGTTCTAGAATCACTGTTCATACCCTACGTGGATAAAGGTAGCGTAAGGATGAAAAGCATGTATACTTTTTGAAATAAGAGAAAAGTATGGTTAAACAACCATATGTTTTCAGCAAAGTATAGAAGAAGAACCTTACGTTAGGAAGGAACCCTACGTTTTGGTTTTCAGTAAATTATGAAAGGAGAACCATACGTAAATTCTAAACGTTACATTTGTTTCTTAAAAGTATGGTTCATCAACCTTACTTTTGTAAACAACCATACGTTCTTGGAAAAGTATGGATCAAGTAAAAGTATGGATCTTTTACCATACGTTTGAGTGTTGAAGAAAAAGTATGGATGATCAACCTTAGGTTTGTATTCAACCTTACGTTATCAACCCTACGTTGTTAACCCTATGTTTGGAGGCCACGTCATCAACCTTATGTTTGGCGTCGGAAATTTTGGCCGACGGTATTTATGTACAACGATCAGTAAGCTGATTTCTGGGCGGATTTCAAGCCAGATTTAAAGTCGTTTTTAAAGTATGACTTTGATTGATTCAAAGCTGTTTTATTAATGGATTTAAGATTGAATTAAAAGGATCTTTTTATGCCGAGTCTTAAGGGAAGTTACGACTTCTTTGTAAATTCAAATTTTTGAATATCGCGAATCAGAAGGCGACTTTTATGGATCTAAATGTGCAGGAGATATGCTTTATTATATATACTCTCTCTGAAACACCAACCACGAGGAATGTGATTGATCTATTATTGAAAAAAGGTGGAAAACAGATATTGCAACTATTCACAATTGATCTACTGATTCAAAAGGAGCGTAAAAGCTTTGTTTGTTCAAGAAGAAGGAACTCGATAGAAGATTCACCTGTTCTGCATCGAATATCTACTGTGGATCTACTACTGCTGAGGTTGTGAACTATATTTCTATATCTCTACAACTGTATCAACTCAGAACTGCTTCATCTTGAAGATCAATATTTCTAGAGACTTCGATCCATCTGCTGTCAATTGCATTCTGTTGCGATTGTGAAGATCAACTGGAAATTTATTTCTGAAGTTATTTTTATTCTTGAGTAACCAGCCTCTTGTTCTAAGTTGTGTAGGTTCATGTTTGAACAAGAAGGCTTTGTTTTGACTTGGATTGTAAAGGTGTCAACTACCTGTACTCAGTTATGAATCGGTCTGTGGAAAAGAGGACCAGATAGTGAAAATCACCAAGCTCATGGAGTGGAGCGTTGGTGGAGTGGACTAGGGGCTTTCTTTTCCCTGAACCACTATACATCTTTGTGTTCTTAATTTTACTTTTTCCGCTGCACGATAAAATCTGATAAAGTATAAAGGACAAAACTCGTTCAAAATAAGAGTTATTGAAAAATTGAAAAAGACACAATTCACCCCCCTCTTGTGTATAATCTGTAGATTCAGATCCAACAATTGGTATCAGAGGAGGAGCTTTTGATAAAGCCTTAGAAAGCTAGAAGCATTTAAGGATTATACAACAGAGCATCATGACTGATACAAGAGAAGGGATGTCGATGGTTAGAGCACCATATTTTAATGGAGACAACTATGGTTTCTGGAAATCGCGCATGATAATATATCTAAAAAACCTCAGATATAGAGTCTATTCAAAGATTCTGACTCCTTATGAAATTCCTGAAAATCTTGAGGCATGGAGTGCTGCTATAGAGGCAGAGTACGATATGAAATCGAAGGCTATGAATGCAATTATCTGTGGTCTAGGACCAGATGAATTTAACAGAGTATCTCAGTGCCTGACAGCATATGAGATGTGGCAAACAATAACTGTGGCATATAAAGGAACAGATAATGTAAGGAAAATGAGATATGCAACTGCAAAATAGAAATTTGATACTTTTAGAATGATTGAAGGTGAGAGCATTACCCAAATAAATGGGATATTGACAGAAATTGTCAATAACATAACTGCTCTAGGAGAACCTATCAAGAAGGATGATCAAGCATTAAAAGTAATGAGAGTACTTCCTACTAGATGGAATGGTATTTTTACTGCAATCAGACAATCAACACCTGTCAAAAATCTAACTATGAGAGAGCTGATTGGTACATTGATGATGTATGAAGCTGAAATGAAAGATGAAGCTAATGAACATAAAGTTATTATCAAAAGAGAATATACTACCATGAAGGTAACTTCACTACAAAAGAATAGAAAGATGAAGATCAAATAAGTCAAAGCTAAATCAGAAAGCTCTGACTCATCCAACTCAGATGAATAACTGGCTCAACTAGCCAGAAAATTTAGAAAATTCTACAGCAAGAAAAGAGGCTTCAAAAAATCATTTAAGGGAGATAATAAGGAAGTGAGATGTTATGAATGAAAAAAAATGGGACATATCAAACCAGATTTCCCACAATTGAAGGATGCAAAGAAGAATAAATTCTTCAAAATAAATGACTTTCAGAAGAAAGACAAGAAAGCTATGACAGCCACTTGGAGTGTATCTGAAGACTCTAGTAGCTCTTATGAATCAATCTTAGAGAAATAAGAATTCAATATAAAGGCAAACATGTGTTTCATGGCAGAAACTGATGAGGTACACTCATATTACTCCTCTGAATCACATTCTGAATCAAGCTACGCAAATGAAAAACTTGCAGCCTACTGCAATATGCTTGAAGAAAGATATGACTCACTATTTAAGAAACATAAGTCACTGAAAAATATACATAAATCCATTTCAGATGAAAGAGACACAATGATGAAACAACCTAAAGAATTAACTGATAAATAAAATTCGATTAATACTAACTATATTAATTTTGAATCAAGAATAAAAACACTACAGGATGAAGTAGAATCTTAAAAATAGGCTGCATTGGTTTTTATAAAAGGAGAGAATTAATTAAATGAAATTATTGAAAAAACTGTCATTACAAAAGGAGAGATTTGGAATTGGTAGTAAAGGAGAAAAACCAAAGCTATATAAAAATTATTTTTTTCCTTGATCTAAAAAGCTTAATTGTAATTTTTGTAGGGCAAAGGGACATGTAGCTAAAAACTGTTTCTTAAGACAACCTCAAATTTGTGGTATTAAGAAAGCCTATGTTTCATAAGACTTATATGATTCAGCTAATTTTAAAAGAACAAAGAAGATCTGGATACCCAGATCATTGATAGCTAACACTCCTGGACCCAACAAAATATGGGTACCAAAGCAATTTGTTTGAATGTCTTTGATGGTAGCAGGTCACCAGAGAAGAAAAGATATATGGTACATGGAAAGTGGATGCTCAAGACATATGAGTGGAAACTCATTGAATTTTTATTCACTCACTCAAAAGGATGGAGGACTTGTCACATTTGGTGATAATTCCAAAGGAAAAATCACTGGCATTGGAACTGTTGGAGATCCAAAAACAGTCTCAATCAACAAAGTACTTTATGTACAAGGACTAAAACAAAATCTGATAAGTATCTCTTAACTTTTTGATGATGGATATACTATTCATTTTACTAACAAATGATGTATTGTTTCTAAAGATAAACTGTTTAAATTCAAAGCACTGAGAACTGAAAATGTCTATACTTTGGATTTAAATTCCTTGTGTAAAAAACAAGTAAACTGCTTGACTACTAAAGTAAGTTAATCCTGGATCTGGCATAGAAGACTTGGTCATTGCAATGTATATGTTTTACATAAGTTATCTAAGAAACATTTAGTTTCTGATTTACCTTGTCTCAAATTTGAAAGTGACAGATTTTGTGATGCATGTCAACTTGGCAAGAAACACAAATCATCCTACAAATCTGTTAATAAGGTTTCTACATCTAAACCTCTAGAACTTATTCATATGTATTTTTTTGGGCCTTCAAGAGTAGCAACCTTAGCTGGTAAATTATATGTATATGTTTTAGTTGATGACTATTCATGATTTACATGGATTTTCTTTTTGAAATTTGAAAATGAAGCTTTTACTTTATTTGAAAGGTTCTTCAAATCTGTTCAAAATGAAAAAGGTTTCAATATAATTTCATTGAGAAGTGATCATGGTGGGGAATTTGAGAATCTTGAATTTAATTCATTTTGCTCAAATATGGTTATTAAACACACCTTTTCTGCACCAAGAACATCTCAACAAAATGGAATTGTAGAAAGAAGAAATAGAAAAATCCAAGAAATGGCTCGAACTATGTTAAATGAATACAGCCTGCCTATATATTTCTGGGTAGAAGCTGTGAATATAGCTTGTTATATAATTAATAGAGTTTTAATTAGACCTATTTTGAAAAAGACACCCTATGAACTATGGAATAACAGAAAACATAAAGTAAATTACTTTAAAGTTTTTGGATGCAAGACTTATATCTTAAACACCAAGGATAATCTTGGTAAGTTCGGTCCAAAATATGATGAAGGTATTTTCTTAGGATATTCTGCTACCTCCAAAGCTTATACAGTTTATAATAAGAAGTTAAGGATTGTCGAAGAATTAGTTCATGTGAAATTTGATGAATCTGATCCTTTTGAGAAAAGGACAGAACAAATGGATTAACTTGACTCTAATAATAAAATGAGACTTGAGAATTTAAAGAATGATTTTGAAAATGATATAAAAGAAATTAAGTCCATTTCATAGGAACATAATACTAAAGAACCTTTAAATATATTACCTAGACAGTATAGAACCCTAAAGAATCATCCTTTAGAAACTGTAATAGGTAACTTAGAAACTGGTGTTCAAACTAGAAGAAACTTAGGAAACCTAGTGGGATTCCCTGCCTTCCTATCTCAACAAGAACCCAAGACTATAGAAGAAGCTTTAGATAATGAAATCTGGGTAATAGAAATGCAATATGAATTAAACCAGTTTAAAAGAAATGAAGTTTGGGATTTAGTGGAAAGACCTAAGAATTATCCTGTAATAGGAACCAAATGGGTCTTTAGAAATAAACAGGATGACCAAGGCACAATAACTATAAATAAAGCATGATTAGTAGCTAAATAATGTAATCAAGAAGAGGTAATATATTATGATGAGACTTTTGCACCTGTAGAAAGGTTAGAATCCATTAGAATCCTTTTAGCCTATGCATCTTATATGAATTTTAAATTATTTCAGATGGATGTTAAATCTGCCTTTTTAAATGGTTATTTAATGGAGGAAGTTTATGTTGAGCAACCCCTTGGTTTTGAAAACTCTCAAAAACCTAATTCTATTTTTAAACTTAATAAAGCTCTCTATGGTCTTAAACAAGCACCTAGAGCTTGGTATGAAAGATTAAGTTATTTTCTTTTGAAAAATGATTTTACTATTGGTATGGCAGATCTGACACTCTTTAAGAAAACTGTGAAAAATAATGTTTTATTGGTTCAAATTTATGTTGATGATGTATTCTTTGGATCAACTAATAAAACTATTTGTCATGAATTTGCAAAATTAATGAAAGAAGAATTTGAAATGAGTATGATGGGAGAATTAAATTTATTTTTGGGTCTTCAAATATATAAAAAAGATTTTGGAAATGTTTTAAATCAAAGAAAATACATTACTGATTTACTTAAGAAATTTGGACTTGAGAACAACAAGACATTTATAACTCCTATGTGTACTAATACAAAACTTGATTTGGATGAAACTGGAAAGTCAGTTGACAAAAAGTTATATAGAGGTATGATTGGTAGTCTGTTATATCTTACTGCTAGCAGGCCAGATATAATGTATTCAGTATGTCTTTGTGCTAGATTTCAATCAAATCCTAAAGAATCCCATCTAACTGTTGTTAAAATAATTTTTAGATATTTAAAAGGAACTGTTTTTCAATCTCTTATTTATCCTAAAACTTTTGATTTCAATTTGATTTCATATTCAGATGCTGACTTTGGAAGTTTCAGATTAGATAGAAAAAGTACATCAGGTACATGTCATTTTTTAGGAAAGTCCTTAGTATCATGGTCTAGTAAGAAACAACATTCAGTTTCCCTGTCAACAGCTGAGGAAAAATATGTTCCTGCTGGCAGTTTCTGTGCACAAGTGTTGTGGATGAAAAAACTCTTATGGACTTTGGATTGAATTTTAATAATACAACTATTTTATGTGATAATAAAAGTGCAATTAATATTTCAAAAAATCCTATTAGTCATTCTACAACTAAGAACATTGATATATGGCATCACTTTTTAAGAGATCATGTTATTAAAAAGGATATATTTTTACAATTTATAAATACTGAAATTCAATTAGCAGATATTTTTACTAAACCACTTCCCACTACAAGGTTTGATTTTATTAAAGGGGTGTTAGGTTTATTTAATTTTAAATAATTTTTTATTTACTTATGTAAATTTTTTTGAATGAAGTTTAAATTTTTTCTTTCTTTAGTCGTATGAAAAATTTATTTGTTTTTAAATATATTTAATGATTGGTGATTACATGGAAATAAAGATTGTCAGAGCCTTTTCGACTTCTAAACCCTTTCACTTCTATCGAAACCCTTTCGAAATCTGAAAATCGCACTTCCTCTTCTAAAACCCTAACCTTTGAACTTATGAAACCCTAACCTTCAAACCTTTAGAGACTCTCGCAGCAATGGTAAGGACTAAAAGAGCCAGTGAGGCCGATTCGAGAAATGCCAAGAGACAACGCACTGAGGGAAGAAAAATCTTACAGGGCAAGGTAATCAATCTTGAATGGTTATTTCAGACGAATCTGTTGTTGAAGCAAGCACTATCATTTCAGAATCTTGAACAGATGTTCAACAGTAAAAATACGGAATTTCTGTATGAAGTAGAACTTAGATACTTCTACAAATCTGTACAGTTTAGTCTGGGAGATACCGAAGATATTATGATGGATAAAATAGAGGATAGGGATTTCTCAATCTCTTCAGTAGAGATTAGTCAGATTCTCAACTGCCCTCATGAGGGAGTTTTTCATTTTGACTTGAAGAATATAGGATATTCTGTGCATAAATACAAAGACATCATTTCTTTTCTTTTCAGTACCAAGACAATAAAGAAAATGTTTGTTAAGGATTTGGAGCCTGATCAGAAGACTTTGGTAAAATTTATTCAGACCGGAATAGCTCCACAGATGGCATAAATGGAGAAATTTTTGTACCCTGATATGTATATAATGTTTCTTATGTTAAGTGATATTAAGTTAAACTTTCCAAGATACATGATAAGGTATCTCAGTTACTTCTGTCAGAGCGAGGCCAGGATGAATTTCTATCCCTTTGGTAGATTTATTTCTAAGCTGCTATTTAAGAAAGACATAGTGAGATTAGTGGATGCAAGAGTTAATTGTCATCACAGTAATACGTTTAATGCTGGAACTTTGAGGAAAGTTGGATATTTCTGCAGCACAATTAAAGGAAAACTTTTGCCAGTAGGAGCTGAGGAAGACTTAGAGAGTGCTCAGCCTCAACCTGCTAAGTCCAAGGAGGGGCAAGATGAATCCAGAGTCAGCAATGTAGTAAGAACGATTCGCTTTGAAGTGGCAGATGTTGAGGAAGACGGAAGTCAGGAGGGACTTCAAACAAGAATAAAAAGACCAGTAAATGAGAAAGTCACTTCCACTACTTTGGAAACTACAACAAAAGATGTATTTTCTTATTATTTTGTGAGATAAGTTGTTGCTGATAAAACCATGGAAGATGTTACTGAAAGAACGACTCCAGTAGAGAAATCAGAAGCTCAAGAAGAAACTCAAAGGGAAAATCAGGAACATATTGTAGCTGATGTTGAAGTTGTACTTCAACAGGAACAAGAAATGGAGGAAGTGCCTGGTGAAGAAGTGTCCAGACCTCAGGAAACTTCTGAAAATATTATTCTTGAAATTCCAGAGGAAGACAAAGACACAGATGAATGTTATGAGCATGCTTCTGAAGCTCCAACAGAGGTACTTCAAGAGGATTTTTCTGTGGATGAGTTTGAAAACTATAAGGAAATATCAGTGGACCAACCTTCTCAGGACAGAGAAAAAGAGAAATCAGATGGAGAATCATTGCCTTTAGTACTGCTGCATCAACCTAAGAATGTGAATCAAGCACAGGGTGCATCTGATTCAAGGAAAGAAGAAGTTGAAGAACTGTACAGAAAAGTATCTCAGTTGGAATCTGAGAATTCTTCTTTGAGAAATGCTTTAGACTTAGAACATTTGAAGTTTCAAAAGCTGAAGGAGTGTACAGTTTCAAGGAAATAAGGTGAAATATTTAAAGATGATATGCTGACTGCTATTACACAATTAAAATCTGAAATGGTTATGAAGTCAGATTTGTCAGATCTGAAGTTGTTTATGGAGAACCAATTTGCATCGGTTGCAAATAATGTTGTTAGTGGATCAGGTACTTCACCTGATTTAATCAGATGGTTTTAGGCTATAACAGCTGTGTTGAGAAACATGAGTGATAGGATACAAGATCTTCAATGTAACAGTGCGCCTTTGTCAGTGTTGCTGGACAATCAGAAATTCTTAGTGGATCAACTGACATCTAGTGAGCCATCAATCAGAATTCTGTTAGATCAGTTATCAGAGAAGCTGTCAGTATTTGTTGAAAAAGAGGAAAGGATGAATGAGCTTTTCAGAGTCAATTTAATTGAGGATATTCAAATGACTCAAGAGAAAAAAGAGCTCATTATCAATCTTGGAGATGGGGTTATGAAGATACTTCGAGAATAGTTTACAGAAATCAAGTCTGCAATCCAGAGGAGATAGACCCTGTTGCCTATCTTACCCAAACCTTGATTCCTGTGTATATCATTATCATGTATATACTACTATTTTTGAATGAAAATTTTCTTAATTGTTTATTTGTCTCTTTCCTTATTTGTTTTACTATATTTATTTTTAAATATGCCAGTACTCCAGATTTAATTATTGATAAATAGTTCGTAATAGCATTTACTAACAGTTTAGTGCAATATTAACAGTGTTAAAATCTTTGATTTTTCATTCTTTTTGATATCACAAAAAGGGGGAGAATGTGGATAAACAAAACATCAAAACCTACATTTTATTTAGGGGGAGAATTTATTTTATTAAGGGAGAAAATTAAATAAGACATTTGGATTTATAATTATCATTTTTGTGGAGAAGTTTTTATTTAAAACTTTATAACGAATTTTTAAAGTTAATTTTTTTTAAATAATTTTAATTATTTTATGGGTTTTGTGATCATAAAAAAGGGGGAGATTGTTGAGAAAAGTATTGTTTTCAACAATACATATTAATGTTATTTAAAGTGGGAGATTATTGAAAATAATACTCTACCTCTTTATGATAATTTTGATGCTCACAAATACCCTTAGTTATTTTCTAATTATTTTATTTAGTATTTTACAGGAGTTTATTAATTTATTTTACTCTTGAAATAAAGAGAATTTATTACTTAGCACGAAATCTATTTTAGCACATTTTGGAATCACTGTTCACATCTTACGTCGATGAATATAGCGTGGAATCCGTTTTACCACGTTCTGGAATCACTGTTCATACCTTACGTGGATAAACGTAGCATAAGGATGAAAAGCATGTATACTTTTTGAGATAAGAGAAAAGTATGGTTAAACAACCATACGTTTTAAGAAAAGTATGGAAGAAGAACCTTACGTTAGGAAGGAAACCTACATTTTGGTTTTCAGCAAAGTATGAAAGGAGAACCGTACGTAAATTCTAAATGTTACGTTTGTTTCTCAAAAGTATGGTTCATCAACCTTACTTTTGTAAACAACCATACGTTCTTGGAAAAGTATGGATCAAGTAAAAGTATGGATCTTTTACTGTACATTTGAGTGTTGAAGAAAAAGTATGGATGATCAACCTTATGTTTGTATTCAACCTTACATTATCAACCCTACTTTGTTAACCCTACGTTTGGAGGCCACGTCATCAACCTTACGTTTGGCGTCAGAAATTTTGGCAGACGGTATTTATGTACAACGATCAGTAAGCTGATTTCTGGGCGGATTTCAAGCCGGATTTAAAGTCATTTTTAAAGTACGACTTTGACTGATTTAAAGCCGTTTTATTAATGGATTTAAGATCGAATTAAAAGAAGCTTTTTATGCCGAGTCTTAGGGGAAGTTACCACTTCTCTGTAAATTCAAATTTTTGAATATCGTGAATCAGAAGGTGACTTTTATGGATCTAAATGTGCAGGAGATATGATTTATTATATATTCTCTCTCTGAAACACCAAGCATGAGGAATTTGATCGATCTATTATTGAAAAAAGGTGGAAAATAGAGATTGCAACTATTCACGATTGATCTACTGATTCAAAAGGAGCGTAAAATCTTTGTTTTTTCAAGAAGAAGGAACTCGATAGAAGATTCACCTATCCTACATTGAATATATACTGTGGATCTACTACTACTGAGGTTGTGAACTATATTTCTATATCTCTACAACTGGATCAACTCAGAACTGCTTCGTCTTGAAGATCAATATTTCTAGAGACTTCGATCCATCTGATGTCAATTGCATTCTGTTGCAATTGTGAAGATCAACTGGAAATTTCTTTCTGAAATTATTTTTATTCTTGAGTAACCAGCTTCTCGTTCTAAGCTGTGTAGGTTCATGTTTGAACCAGAAGGTTTTTTTTCCTTGGATTGTAAAGGTGTCAACTGCCTGTACTCAGTTGTGAATCGGTCTGTGGAAAAGAGGACCAGATAGTGAAAATCACCAAGCTTGTGGAGTAGAGCATTGGTGGAGTGGACTAGGGGATTTCTATTCCCCAAACCACTATAAATCTTTGTGTTCTTAATTTTATAATTTCTGCTGCACGATCAAATCTGATAAATATAAAGGATAGAACTCGTTCAAACGAAGAGTTATCAAAAAATTGTAAAAGACACAATTCACCCCCTCTTGTGTATAATCTTTAGATTCAGATCCAACAATTTTATCTATTCACCTAAAAATTGACTATTTTAGAAACATCCTAAATATTTATCATAAGGTGATATTGTTATTGTGAGTGAATGTTTTTATTTTTTTTACACTGATATTATAAAATATTTAAATTAATCTTTCAATTGAAAATACAAAATATAAAGAAAACAATTCTTTTATTGAAAGAAATGATTTTTTTAAACATTAAGCATTGTTTATACTATATTATATCTGTTTATAATTTAAATATTATTAATATATTAGTTCATATATAATAATATTTTAAAAATTTAAAATTTAATTTATTAGTATAAAATATAAAACACATAATAAAACAATTATTTGAAAAAAATACTTTTATACTCAATAGGGTTAACAAAATAAAATTCAAATTAATTATTTATATCCTAAAAATAATTTTCACTAACACGTTGATAATAAAATATATTTTTTAAAATTTTGTAAATACATAATAAAATATTATAATAATAATAATGCTATTATTATTAATACGTAACACACACACACATGCGCACACACACACATATATATATATATATAATATTTTAATATAATATTTTTACTTCCTTGTGAGTTATATTACCATAAATTTACTACTAACAATAAAAAAAATAAGTATACCTATTGGATACATGTATACACATTTACCTTATTCTCAATAACCATATTTATAAAGACCAAATTTTGTTCCTATATAGACTTTCTAGAATCATGCATTCCAGTATCACTTCTTAATTAACACTTCTCATTTTCATAGTTTTCTTTTTAGATCTCAAAATATTATTTTTTTACTTTCATGATATTATTCTTCATTATATGTTTTCTTTTTATATTGGTGATCCTAAAGGGTGAAGATGATCCAAGAGATCTCATAGTGTTGAAGAAATTATTTTTATTTATTTATTGGCTTCTGTTAATTTATGAACTTTTTATGGAGGTAATAATCCATATTGGGTAGCACATAGTTTCATGTGCTTTTATTTTTATCATTTTACTATGAAAGATTAATGTTTTTTAGTTTAATTCCTATATTTTATGGGTTATTTTCTAATATATTTCAATTCCTTTGAACAAATAAGAAAAAAATGTTTAAAACTATAAAAATATAGTTTATGGAAGGAATATGATTCCTAAGGACATTTTTAATTACATTCTCCCCCCTTAAATAATTTGTGCCCACAAAAATTTAACTACCACTTACTAATAATAAAACCTAAGGGAATATAAATGATAATCATGACTCAAGATATTAAATCTTTGATATATAATCGTTTCATTATTAGGGAATACTAGGTAACATATATTTTATTTCACAATTGGAACATATTAACATTACCAACTATTAATTCCAAATAATACTCTATAAATAATTATTAGGAGTTTCTAGAGACATATCTTCTATGGCTTCATTTCCAGGATCTAGTTTTCATCCAAATATTAAAACCAAAATGATTCTGATAATATCTAATATAATCAAATAAAATGATCATATGAATATTAAATATCAATTATAATATGTCTACCTCAATGAAAATTTCATTTTAACCTATGACACTTTCATTTCCCTTATGTATCACTTAGTTTACTCTATATATATCTTAGTTCCACCTAAGTTACTTTTATTTGTGTTCTCAAATACTTATTTAACTAATTACACAACATAATAAATCTTTCATAATATCTTTATAAAGAACATACACCAGTTTCCCAGAGCCAGTGCCTTATTTCATTACATTGGCATAATTACAAGAAAGTCATATCATGAAATAACGAATTAGTTTAGTAGTTTTCAAAAAATAGATACATACATAAGTTCAACTTATCAACTTGAAATGAAATACAAAATGAAAATTCCTTGGAAAACATCAATAACACCTTGGTTATCCCTGCAAGTTATTCATAATTTACTTCTTCAAATCCTGTGAAAATAAAACCTAAGGGATGATCTTAGATGCTCAGTAAGGGTAAGAAATACAACAGAAGATATTATAAACATAAACATTAGACATGGTGAAAAATTAAAAACACATTCCTTTATAAATGAACTTGAACATAATATTGTGGGAATAGGGGATGAATAAATAATGCCACAATAATGCATAATCATGGGTATTCTACTAGAAAAATAACCTCATAGACTATCAATTACTTGTTTCATAATGAGGGAAATGCATAATTTTGGAAATTTTAAAATATACCAGCAAGATCTCAACCAAGACATCTGAAAATGATTAAGGTCTCGGTGAAAACCACATTTGAAAATGGCCAAGGCCTCAGCCAAGTCTATATCTATTTTGTCCCATGAGACCTACCGATGAATAGAGAGGCTATATCTATCCCCACACTTCTCTTACTATGTCTAATTCATTCCTCATTTGAATGGGGATAAACATAAAAACTATATACATTCATATTGAAACTAAAATATGAAATGTAAATAACTTTCCCCAAACATAAACACTAACCATTCAGAGTAATATGGTGAATGGTTTCAAGATAGAACATCCATAGTAAAATTAAACATAAAACATTGAATAAAATATGGTAGATGATATAATAAAATATTATTCCCAATTATACATAATATTCAATAAGAGTTTTGAAACAAATAAAAATACTATTATAAAATCATTGATTAATTCTTCAGATAAATACACTTTTACTTTAAAAAGAAGAATTCTTTTGGAAAAATCTTTGTATAAAACAAAAATTAAAATAATATAGTTTTTTAATAATAAAATGAGTGATTTTATAAAATTAATTGTGGCTAAAAAAGATTATATTGTGTACATGAACATAGGTAAGAATTCTAAAAGTTCCCTTGAATCAGGCTTGAATTTTGGGAAGAATTTTTGAAAGATCCTTTTAAAAAATGTAAATAAAAATAAAATAAAGAATAATTCTAGTTGGTAAAATTGTAAAGAAAATTAAAATTTATTTTTTATGAGTAAATTAGAATAAATTAGAATTCAATTGTAAGAACCCGGTTCTTATTTTTCAGGTACGAGTTTCTTCTTTTCTCTTTTCCTTAAGTGTTTTTGAGAAAATAAGGAAAATGGAAAAAATCCTAAAATTTGGAACTACACGCCGTGTACTATTTCACATGCCGTGTAATTTTGGATGTGTGGGATGAGTACATAGGGTGTGTAGCTATGTCAGCGACGAAGGGTGTAAAAACCAACTACATGTCGTGTAGTCAATCGACATGAAAACAGTAAGGCGGTGGAAGTAGCCGCCAACTATGTGGAAGTACACACCATGTAATCAGGAATACATGCCGTGTACTCATGTCGACGGATGAACAGTTTGGCGGTGCTGCCAGAGGAACAGTTAAATGAAAAATTACATGTCGTGTACTTTTAAGTACATGCAGTGTAGTTTGTTTTTTCACTTAAAACGGGCAGTAGCCTCCTCAATTGGAAGAGGAGGCGTTTGAGTTCATTCTGGAGCAAGAGAGGAGGCCGGAGCTTTGGATATCCTCTGAGTGCATGTCGGGAATCAGATTCTTCCGCCGACGATCTCGTTGGAACCGCACGGGTAAGCCCTCCGCTCTCCTTAAGCCGTTCTTACCAATTATTTCTCGAGGGAAAGTTATTTATGTTTGAACGAGTTTTATTCTAACCCAGATCTACGTCATCTTTGGGAATTTCTGGAATCAATGTTCGTGTATACCATTCGTGGGTGTTTAAGGTAGGTGGATTAGTGTTTAAATTTCCAACTGTCATGTGTTTTGTGTACCGTTGAGCTACGAGCCCATGTTGGGGTGTCGTGTGGCTGAGGTCGTGGTTATTTTAACTACCTAGAAATGTATAGGTGATTAAATGTGATAATAAACTACTGTTTGGGATCATTGCTTGGATCCAGGACCACCCTGAGGGTGCGTTCCTTTGTTTAGCCATTTGGCCAGGATACCCGAGGGTATGCCATATTAATAATGTTTGTTAAATTTACTTGAGAGGAATTGTGTGTGAATTTCTTATTTACATGTTGGGCTCAGCCCGGTTACTTGTGCCTGAGGGCGATGTTTTACTATAGCCTGAGGGCATGACTGGATTAGCCTGAGGGAAACATTCTTTTTCGCCTGGGGGCAACCTTTCATATGCCTGAGGGCAATGACTTCTGTGCCTGAGGGCGATACTTCATACGCCTGAGGGCAATTTCTGTTACGCCTGAGGGAAAGTACCTGCGGGTTGGATTCTGATTACCTGAGTGTAAGGTTTTCCGTGTCTGAGGACACTGACTGTTTACTTAGAAATTTACTGTAGTGATTTCTTATATTAAATGGATAAATTGAATAATAAAATGGAAATATAACTGGTAGTTAGTTAATTTTTGAGTACTTCTTAGTTATTGCTTTTACTTTTTCACATTGTTGTTGCCTGTTTACACACAGTTGGGCACGAGCCTTTGGTGGGTGCCTACTGAGATTATTTCTCACACCTTGTTTGGGTCATGCTTTTCGGCCCAAACAGATTACATTTTTGCAGGTGTGGATAAGGGTAAGGGTCCCTATACAGGTACTTGATTGATACTAAGAAGTAGGGGAGCATGGGACAGGGCTTAGGATCGCGATGCTACTGGTTGTTTTGTTTTGCTTTGTTGTACTCTGTATTGTTGTACTGTTATGTAACATGATCTGGCTATTTTCTTAGAACTTGAGACATGTTGCATCATATCTATATAACTAATCGGTTATCTTTTACTACAGTTGTTATATTAAATGTGTGTGGATTAGTGCTTCTGCTATTTTTGTATGGTTTTATTTATTTCCGTTGCGCTACACATTGAAAAATGAGGTCATTGTTTCCCCACTATCAGACCTGGGCCCTCACTGCTAATCGGCAGCCTCTGGAATTTGGGGAAATGCGCTTGAGGTCACATGGAAAACCGGGTTCGGGGCACCCGTTGAGTGGCACCCGGATCCGGTACATTACAAAGTGGTATCAAAGGCTTTCTTTTCTTTGACTTACTATTTAGAGCCTTATTCAGGGATAGGATGAAAATGGTAGTTGGTAATGAGCTATGCTTGGGCGTAGCTAACCCGTGTACAGGGAAAAGATAGTCTACCCCATGTTTTTCAATTCTTCTAAATTTTCAAATCTTACAGTTGATTTGATTTCACTGTTGGGTGACACACTTGTGATTGTGCTATTTATATTTTATCCATGGGTTCTATTTAGTTGCAACCCGATGAGATGAGGGTATTCCATCTCATGCATCATTTAGGCACATGCTAGGAATCACATGTCATGCATAGTTTCCATTCCATATAGGTGCATTAGAAATTTCATGTTGTTGTGATGGTTTTTGTGCTAGAAAAGCATGTTATTGTGATAGCTACTTTGATAAATACCAGCTATGTGATAGGGTATTTTTGTGTGAGACGGTTTATATAATGAATGCCAAACTTTGGTTATTGGAGAGTATAGGCCCCCATTTACCGGAATTTGGTGGATTATTGACTGCTTATTTTATTATAACACGGATAAGATGAAAAACTTTGATTCGTGGGGAGTATGGGCCCTCACGGATCAGAATTTAGAACTTAGGTATTGTTTTCGGTGTTTTAGGGGTTCCTGAGAAGTTTATGAGGCATACTATCTGGAAAACCCAGTATACACGCCGTGTAGTTCTTTGAACACGCTGTGTACGTTCTTCTGTTCAGGAAGAAAGTACAACTTTTACACACTGTGTACCCTAATTACATGTCGTGTAGTCCCTTCCCATGTCATGGACCGTGTGGGTGGGGACACGGGGTAGGTAAAGGTTGGGGTAAAACATGTCTTGTACCTGATGTACACGTTGTGTAGGGTTGACCCAGATACCTGGTCGTTTAACTAACAAACACGGGCCGGTGTAATCTTTTCTTGAACATGCTGTGTCAATGAAGAACACGCCATGTAGTGTGACCTAGGGACCCAGCCGTGTGACTAACAACATGGGTCGGGGTAATCCTTTCGTGTACACGCCGTGTGTATATAGAACACGCCGTGTAGTTTGAGCAGTGTATCTGACCGTGTAACTAACAACACGGGTCGGCGGATCTTGTCTAGTACACGTCATGTACCTGTGGGACATGACATGTAGTCTTATTCGAGGATAGACCGTGTGGGGTTAGCCATGTGGATAGGGAAACGGGTTGGTGTACACACCGTGTCTGGGTGTTACACGCCGTGTAGTATCAAGCCAAGTAGTCGGTCATGTCACAAATGACACAGGCAGTTGGAAAATTTCACCATACACGCCGCGTAGATTATATACATGTCGTGTGGTTTTGTTCAACGGGAGCTGTGTGGCTAAGCCATGTAGAAGGACCTGAGTAGGGGAAGAGAAGTCAGGTACACGTCATGTAGTCAGTATACACTTCGTGTAGTCTTGTTTTGAAAATCTTGAAATGCCTTCTTCCTCATGTTCCCTCTTTGGTCCCTTCATTTTCAGTCTTTGATAATGTGGATCTAAGGTGTGTGTTTGACCTTATAGAGTCATTCTGCCAAGAAGACTACACGTTGTTCACCTAGAGAGCAGAAACAACTATACTCCAAAGATGGTGGGCCATGGGATATTAGTGGATCCTCCAGCAGAGCTAGATGCGGTGCCGGCCGGTATACCAGATACAGGCATGGAGGCGCAGTTCCGTGAAGGCTTTATGCGGTTCATGTAGACCTTTCAGGGAGCACCGCCGGCTGCCACATCTATGGATGATCTGAATCATATCTTCTAGCAGCAGCATCCACCTACGTTGTCAGGGGATGGTAGACCACAGGCTACGGAGTCTTAGATGGGGTCTATGCAGACTATTTTCAAGCATCTTAAGACGCCTCTAGGGCGGAGGGTCAAGCTCGTGACATATATGCTGCGTGATTCTTCCAAGAGGTGGTGGGATGTTACCACCTAGTCAGAGTATCACAGGGACATGGCGTGGTAAGATTTTCAAGCAGTCTTCTATGATTTCTTATTTCCATAGATGCTGAGAGTAGATAGAGCTCAAGAGTTCATGAATCTGCAGCAGGGCGATATGTCGGTAATGGATTATTCTGCTCGTTTCACCGAGCTTCAACATTTTTCACCCGTTCTGGTGGGTGATGAGACTTTGAGGGCCAGACATTTTGAGGATGGTCTTCGTTATGAAATATGAGCGCTGGTGAATGTTTTCAGGTTGCCTTCTGTACATGCTATTGTAAATCCAGCACAGATTACAGAGAGGAACCTGCAGGAAGCTAGTGGTGTGGGCCAGGGCGGTTCAGCACTGGTTTCAGGAACTATTTCTACCGGGAAGAGGAAGCGACAGATGAGTTTCTCTCATGGTGGCAGTACTATCCAGGCATTTTCTTCAGGCGGCCTGGACTTTTGCTACCAATGTGGTAAAGAGGGGCACAAGAGACCACAGTTTCCACGTGATCTAGTGGAGTGTCGATATTTCGGCAAGATGGGTCATCTGCAGCGCTTTTGCATGGAATTTCCACCAGTGGCTAGTAAGAGGGGTTCTATGCAGACTCCGCGTATGGGAGCAGGACCGGTGGCTTCTTACCAGTTAGGAAACTAGAATACATCAGGGTGTGCAGGAAGAGATGGTGGTCGTGGCCGTGGTAGCCAGACACCAGGATCTCAGATGCAGTAGGGTGGGATAGCTCAGGGTAGTCAGGCTGTGTCGCAGGGCCGCAGCACTGGGTAGGAATATGCAGTGCAACAGACTCAGTAGGAGTAGGATCCCGGACCTTCTACAGTCAGAGGTACTATTCTAGTAGCTTCTGTCTTATCTTCAGTACTTTTTGGTACGAGTTCTACACATAGTTTCATATCTGTTCCCGTTGTGGAGAGCCTTGGGCCCTATGTTTCTTCTTCTTCTGATGTTATGACGTTAGACACTCTGTTGGGAATGAGAACGGTATGTGTGCATCAGTGCAAGGAGTGCCCCCTTGAGGTTGGAGGGTGTCACTTTTTATGGGACCTCTATGTCTTAGAGATGATGATCTATGATGTCATTCTCGGGATGGATTGGTTGGTTCCCTTTCAAGCCTTTGTAGACTACTATTGTTGTAGGGTGTGTTTCACGACACCAGAGGGAGAAGAGTTTCTATACAAGGTCGAATGGGATGTTCAGGCGAGTCGAGCTGGACCCGAGCATCATGGGTGAGGTGGAGTCACATCCCAGATTGCGATTTTATATCTGGATGATAGGGGGACTTATCAAATGGGTTTCCCTCCAGTGGTTGATCGTTTCAGGGATGTCTTCCTGGATGACTTTTTAGGTCTACCTCCAGAACGAGAGGTGGATTTCTCTATTGAGCTTGTTCCAGGAGCAGCACAAGTGTCCATTCCTCCTTACAAGATGGCTACACTAGAGTTACAGGAGCTCAAGAGGCAGTTAGAGGAGTTACAGGCAAAGGGTTTTATCCTACCCAACACTTCTCTTTGGGGTTCGCTGGTCCTTTTTGCGAAAAAGGCAGACGGTACCCTCAGACTCTGTGTGGATTATCGAAAGCTGAATCAGTTGACGGTTAAGAACCGATATCCCTTACCGAGGATTGATGATCTTTTTTATCAACTTTGTGGATCACGAGTGTTATCGAAGATTGACTTGAGATCCAGATATCACCATCTACGCGTGAGACCATCAGATATACCACTTACAGATTTTCGGAGCAGATATGGTCTGTACGATTACTTGGTTATACCATTCGGACTCACAAATGTGCCAGCAGTTTTTGTGGCTCTGATGAATCGTGTGTTCCATCTGTATCTTGATTCTTTTGTGGTAGTATTTGTGGATGACATCTTGGTGTACTCTCACACTCTACACGACCATGAAACCCATCTTGAGATCATTCTGAGTACACTGATAGAGCATAATCTATATGCTAAGCTCTCAAAGTGCCACTTTTGAATGGACCAGATTCACTTCTTGGGTCATATCATCTCAGAGGCAGGAGTTGCAGTAGACCCAGAGAAGGTGAGAGCAGTAGTTTCCTGGGAGCATCCTA
Organism: Viscum album; assembly: GCA_963277665.1. Lineage (NCBI taxonomy): Eukaryota > Viridiplantae > Streptophyta > Magnoliopsida > Santalales > Viscaceae > Viscum > Viscum album. The sequence goes on along the minus strand of OY728143.1, from coordinate 1,846,015,720 downwards.
AGAACTTGTTTGAGATACGGAGTTTCTTGGGGCTGGCTGGTTACTACAGACTCTTCATATAGGACTTCTCCCGCTTAGCAGCACCGTTGACAGGTTTGACTAAGAAGGGTGTGAAGTTTGTTTGGTCAGAAGCTTGCGAAACAGCCTTTCAGGACCCGAAGGGAAGGTTGACATCAGCACCAGTCCCGATACTTCCAGAGCAAGGGAAGAGATATACAGTTTACTATGATGCATCGGGTATTGGGCTGGGGGAAGTGTTGATGTAGGGTGATCGATTTGTTGCGTATGGGTCTCAGCAGTTGAGGCCACATGAGAGGAATTACCTGACGCATGACCTCGAGTTGGCTGAAGTTGTTCATGCGTTGCGTTGTTGGAGACATTATCTCTTGGGAGAAGCATATACCTCTAGTCTAGTTTTCCTACAATAACAGTTTTCAGGCAGCTATTGAGATGGAACCATATGAGGATTTATATGGTAGGCCATGCCGATCACCTTGGTGCTAGTTAGAGACAGGTGAGGCAACTTTACTGGGACCACGTCTCGTGCAGGAGACTTCTGAGCTGGTCCAGTTGATTCGGAAGTGGATGGCTACCACACAGTATCATCAGAAATCTTATGCTGATCGCTGCAGATGACCTTTGGAGTTCGTGGTTGGGGATTAGGTTTTCTTACGTGTTTCGCTGAGGCTGGGACATAGACAGATTAGGAGACAAGGTAAACTTTCACCAAGGTATGTGGGGCCATTTGAGATTCTGGAGCGAGTCGGACCGGTTACCTATTGGTTGCAGTTACCACAGAGGTACCGAGCCATGAACGACGTCTTCCATGTATCTCAGTTGCATCGCTATCATTCAGACCCGTCTCACGTCTTTCAACCTGAGGAGGTTGAGCTACAAGTATATGCATCCTTTGAGGAGTATCTGATTCGTATTCTTAATAGGACCACAAAGGTTCTCTGAGGCCGGTCAGTTCCTCTCATACGGGTGCTATGGCAGCATGGCCGAGTGAAATACGAAACCTGGGAGCATGAGACCGACATACGTGCTCAGTGGCCATAGATGTTCTGAGCTTTATCTTCACCTCCCTTGGAAGGGAAATTTGAGGACGAATTGCCTTAAGAGGGGAAGTTTGTAAGAACCCGGTTCTTATTTTTGAAGTACGGGTTTCTTCTTTTCTATTTTCCTTAAGTGTTTCTGAGAAAATAAGGAAAATAGGAAAAATCCTAAAATTTAGAACTACACGCCATGTACTATTCCACACGCCGTGTACTTTTGGCCGTGTGGGATGAGTACATAGGGTGTGTAGCCATGTCGGCGACGAAGGGTGTAAAAAATGACTACACGCTGTGTAGTGGTATTTATAGGATGTGTAGTCAGTCGGCAGGAAAATAGTAAGGTAGTGGAAGTAGCCACCAGCTGAGCGACAGTACACGCCGTGTAATTAGGAATACACGCAGTGTACTCATGTCGACGGATGAACAGTTTGGCGATGCCACCAGAGGAACTGTTAAATGAAAAAGTACATGTCGTTTACTTTGAAGTACACGCCGTGTAGTTTGTTTTTTTTGCTTAAAACGGGCAATAGCCTCCTCATTTGGCATAGGAGGAGTTTGAGTTTGTTCTGGAGCAAGAGAGGAGGCCGGAGCTTTGGAGATCCGACGAGTGCACGTCGGGAATCAGATTCTTCCGCAGACAATCTTTTTAGAATCGCACGGATAATCCCTCCGCTCTCTTTAAGGCGTTCTTACCAATTCTTTCCTGAGGTAAATTTATTTACGTTTGAACGGGTTTTCTCCTAACCTAGATCTATATCATCTTGGGGCATTTCTGGAATCGACATTCACGTATACCGTTCGTGGGTGTTTAAGGTAGGTGGCTTAGTGTTTAAATTTCCAACTGTCGTGTGTTTTGTGTACTTTTGAGCTACGAGCCCATGTTGGGGTGTCGTGTGGACGAGGTCGTGGCTATTTTAACTACCTAGAAATGTATAGGTGATTAAATATGATAATAAACTACTATTTGGGATCATTTCTTGGATCCAGGACCACTTCGGGGGTGCGTTCCTCTGTTTAGCCGTTTGGCCAGGATACCCGAGGGTATTCCATAGTAATAATTTTTGTTAAATTGCCTTGAGAGGAATTTTATGTGAATTGATTATTTACATGTTGGGATCGTCCTGGTTACTTGTTCCTGAGGGCAGTGTTTTACTATAGCCTGAGGGCATGACTGGATTTGCCTGAGGGCAACGTTCTTTTTCGCCTGAGGGAAACCTTTTGTATGACTGAGGGAAGTGACTTCTATGCCTGAGGGCGAAACTTCGTACGCCTGAGGGAAATATCTATTACGCCTAAGGGAAAGTACCTGTGGGTTGGATTCTGATTACTGGAGGGTAAGGGTTTGCGTGTCTGAGGACACTGACTGTTTACTTAGAAATTCACTGTGGTGATTTCTTATATTAAATGGATAAATTGAATAATAAAATGAAAATATAACTAGTAAGTTAGTTACTTTTTGAGTACTGATTAGTTATTCCTTTTACTTTTTCACATTTTTGTTGCCTGTTTACAGACAGTTGGGCACAGACCTTTGGCGGGTACCTATTGAGATTATTTCTCACACCCTGTTTGAGTCATGCATTTCAGCCCAAAGAGATTAAATTTCTACAGGTGTGGATAAGTGAAAGGGTCCCTATAAAGGTACTTGATTGTTGATGAGGAGTAGGGGAGCATGGGACTGGGCTTAGGCTCGCGATGCTACTGGCTGTTTTGTTTTGCTTTGTTGTACTCTATATTGTTGTACTGCTATGTAACATGATCTGGATATTTTCTTAGAACTTGAGACATGTTGCATCATATCTATATAACTAATCAGATATATTTTACTGCAGTTGTTATATTAAATGTGTGTGGATTATTGCTTCCACTATTGTTGTATGGTTTTATTTATTTCTGCCACGCTACACTTTGAAAAATGAGGGCATAGTTTCCCCACTATCAGACCTGGGCCCTCACTGCTAGTCGGCAGCCTCTGATGTTTGGAGAAATGCACTTGAGGTCACATGGAAAACCGGTTTTGGGGCACCCATTGAGTGGCACCCAGATCCGGTATGTTACATCAATTGATTTAATTAAGGAATAAGAGTAACCCCAATGAAAATGGAGATTCGGGTAGAAAAATCCTTATCCTATGTCCAAATGTATTTTTTCATTGACCTTAATGTCCTGGACAATAAAATTAAATTAACTAATTTAGAACCTTATATACATATATTTGATTCATTATAGTTTTATTAAGTTCATTAATTTCCTTATTGATAAATTATAATATTGAATTCTGTTGTTCCAGAGTGTTCGTTTCCTTGATTTCATGAACGGTTCGCTCGATTATAATTAATGAAGATTATGTGGAATGGATATAATTATCCATAATTAAACTTATATATTATAAATAAACTTACATAAGTTTAATTGGTTATATATATCACTTGGTTACATGGAATGAGGATGATTTATTAGATAGAATACTAGTGTTAACCATTTAGATTATTTTGGAGATATTTTGATTGTTACAAACTAGTTTGTCATATGAATAAATATTATGTATATATACTAGTTCTAGAAAATTTAATTGGTTATAATAAAAATATTATAGTCAGATTAAACCATAAAAACGGTTTCATGACAAGCCTTTAAGGTGAAACTGAGGAACGAAGGTTCATCTTCCATGAAGGTTGTAAATATGCACCTCTCGAACGATGATTTCATTTATAAAATAAAATAGGGAGAGATTGCAGTTTTAGGAATGATATTACATTAACATGATATAATTATATTATATAGATGATAATAGAGTTATCATGATCATTTGGATAGAGGAGGTGAGGAAAAGATAAGAAAATAAAATAAATTTAAAATGAAATGAAGGAAAAAGGTAGAGGGTTTACCTCTTGAGGGAAGGTGTTTTGGTCTTTTGGAAAGACCAAGATCTTTTGTATGTGGGGAGGGACTAGGGAATATTATTTGGGAAGAACCTTGGTAATATTAAGGTCTTATAGGAATGAAGAGAATAGGGAGTGAGGGTGGCTTTTATAGTGGAGGAGAGAGGTTATTTTTGAATATCTTAATCATTATTTTATTAATTTTATCAAGACAACCAATAGTGTTGATTATTATGAAAAAAATAGTAATAAGTTCATGTGAGTTAGAACCAAGTGTTTTTACATCAATGCTGACTCAATGAATAGTCTATTTATCTTATAATGTATTTATACCGTAAATTACCGTATTTTATTATTCACTAAAAATTCAAATATTTTAGAAAAATCCCAAAAATTTACCATAAACATTTTTTTTACATGCAGAATTTAAAACTGAACTCTTTTTTATCAAAATAATTTTATAAATATTTTAAAATTAAATTTTAAATATGAAAAATACATATTTCAATTTTAAAAATGATATTATAAAACTTAAAAAAATTAACCAAGGTCTCATAAAATTTATCTAAAATCTTAGGAGAAAAAAAAATAGTTAGTAATATATTTTATGAAAATAAATTTTATTTTAAATCAATTTATTAATTTAAAATTTTAATTAGCTATTTATTACTCACAAAAATACCAATACTTAATTATTAATTTTAAATATATTCACTATCATTTATATGGTGACTAAAATTTATTTATACTTACATGGGGAGGTTAATATTCTCAAGGGTACATTACTATTCCTAAGGTTAAGTTTCAATTTACAAGGGTAAGTTACTATTTAGTAAAAATGTATGTTTATCATATCAGACTCTAAATATCTTACTGATCATAAATGTGAGTGCCGATTTTTTGAAATTCAAATCACAGAAGCATAAAAATAATATCTAACTACTACGTTGTAAATATCTCCTATAAATATCAAAGTTTTTGTTTCACATAGACTCAGTATTGAATTAATTCTATAATAAATTTATTTGTAAAACCTTTGGGTGTTACAAAATTATAAAGTGAATGTGATTTCCCAAATCATATTCCCCGAGAGTGTCTATCAAGGTGTGAAGTCTTAGACCCAATCATCATGAACCATTGTAATGATTCAGTTGATACATAACTATCCTTTTTAGGGATATTACCCCTATGTTCATCTATTCTACAATTACATCCACTTTACAATATCTAGATATGGTTGTAATTGATAAAAATACCACAAAATTTCTACTTTTTCAAAATTTTGGGATCTTATCCTATACATAGAATTATACATAGGGTTTTAACTAAATTCATCCAATACTAATATACAAAAGTAATAAACTAATTCTCAAAATAACTAAACCCTTCTCTAATACCAACTATAGTAACCCAAGTTAAGAATATATTTATTTTATATTATATCAATAATTTAAACATTACTTCTCAAAAATTAATCCCCCAATCCAAAAAATGGAAGGGTTAGAGTCTTAGGGGACTGGATACATAAGAAATATATTTTACTATACTTTTGAACATTTATCTATAATTGATCTAGACAAATATCCTTCTAGACTTCTCATAAGTTCTACTCATCTTCTCAACTTGGGGAAATCGAAACATAAGATTGGGGTGAGCCTATAAAAATAAAATATAATAAGTGATCATATGGGTATAATCATGATAGAAAATAATTTTCATAAAAAATATATAATAAATCATAAATCATGTCATAAGACTTGGTATATCATAATACATGAATCAAAAGAGTGTGGAAATATGATACAATAATCATGATCCATTGATCATAATATAGTTATCTGAATAATCATACTTACCTTATATAATTGAAAAATGGTATAAATATTAGGTTAGTGAAACATTAATTTAATGAAACACACTATCAATTTTAATTCTTATGAGTAACTAAATTGTACTCGCGAATACTCATCCCATGAGGCATAAAATTTTATCCAATGTATTGGAGGAAAATATAGGACCCTAAGATGTTGTTTCTTGAGATTGTTACCCAAGGAAACCTGAGGATCAAAAATGGGCATGACATGAATGAAAAGTTCTCTTGATGTATCCAATGAAAACTACAGGGTTTCTCAGATTCGACGGGATCAACGACCTTTATTTTCTTAAATCATTCCTCTTCAAATGGCTGGTTTTAATCCGAAAGAAGAATTTGTGTTTGGGAAAACTATAAGCACGGTTCAGAAGGATGAAACCCCCCAATGGATAGACTGAAGGGTATCTCCTTCGTTGAATCTCTCAAAGGTTTTGATCTCTGTAAATCCTCTGAGTCGAGAATGTCCCACTGTAAGAAGCTCAAAGATGGTCGATTTGATGATGAGGATGATCCGGACACGATCCAACAGAGGTCGCTACTTTGTATGTTTTCTGTCATGGCATGTATTTCATATCTCAAGGGTGACAAGCCCTGGTCTAACCTGGAGCTTAAATAATAAGTTTCTCATGTATGGGGGTCCACAGATTGGAAACTAATCCCAATCAGGAAGGGTTATTTCCATATGCTCTTAAAATCACAAGACGAGATTGATCGAGTTTGGAGGTTAGGAAATCTTCAACTAAAGCTAGGTGTTCTTCACATTTCCGAATGGGATCTCGCCATCAACCCGTAAAACACAAGGAATTCTTTACTGCAGATCTAGATTCGTTTACATGGGCTCAACTAGTACTTCTGGCACCTGATGATATTCAATGATATAACCTCCTATATCGGTACGCCTCTGAAGATTGATCAACGAATTCTCAACACTGATCTTGGTCTGTATGCCCACATGATGATTGAAGTCGAAATGACCACCAAAATACCGAAGGTCATCATCTTCAATGCAAATGACTGCAGAGCTGAAGTAAGCGTCGAATGAAAAAGGATGCCCCCCTTCTGTGAACATTGAAATATAGTTGGACATTCATTGTTGAAGTGTCATGTTGTCAAAAGTCAGGTATCCCAACATTCAGATGATGGATGGAATGAAGTCAAGAAGAAGAATATAGGTAAGACTTCGATCTCTGTCATCTCGGAACCCTCGAAGAAGAAGGATGAAGTTTGGTTGAAGAAAACAACTCTTCTGGGTGAATGCTCTGGGGTCACCTGGGCTGAACAAGTGGAATCGAAAGAAATGGCAGATCTTGATCAGGTTATTCGGGATGATATCGAGCGACTAGTTCTGGAAGTCTATAAGAAGAAACGTGCAGCTGCAGACTCTACATTATTGACCTTCTCTATCCCTGCTCTGAGTATGATTTCAGAGAAAGAAGAGTTCCAAACTTTGCTCACCACTGGTACAGATGCGGATGTTGTGTTGAAATCCCCTCATACCACCATCGCTGATAAAATGAATGAGGTGTAGATTGAAATGTATGACCTCTCTCGCCCTCCTCAGATGGATAATGCTGGTGACATCCCTCCCTGTTTACCTAATGCTTTTATTATGGTTGAGTCTACTAAAGAAATGCCAAGTTCGCCCACCGTTTATCTGAATACCTCAATAAAATCAATCTTGTACAATCAAAAATATTTGATCATCCCCATTGAACCTGAAGGGGAAATAGGTGATATCACTATATCGCCTAATGTTCATCAGGATTTGGGATCAGCTAAAGAATTAGAGGTTGGATCTATAACCACAACCTTGAGCTCTAATTCAAATGAATAAACCTTTTCTGACGATATTTCTGGTGATTCTAACATTCCTAATATTTCATTGATGAGTAACTAGGGATTAAAGACCTCCCGAGCCTCTTCTTCGACTCTTAGGAGATCAAAGAGGAAAAAAGGTTCGGGCGGTTCGAAAAAAAGGGTATCTCTCGCTCCAAAGCCAGGTTCTAAGTGGATGTCATTTTTTGTAACTGTTAGGGTATCGCAAACATTGAAACTACCTCTATTCTTAAAATAATTATTTTGACTGATAAGCCTAAGTTTTTTGCTATTACTGAACCTAAAATTTTATTTTCTATGAAATTCAAACATTTTGTTGCTTCTGGATATTCATTTCTTGGTTCTTGAAATAATGGTAGTACTGTTGACTCTCTTTGGATTTTTTATCACAACTCATTATAGGATGTTAATTTTTTTTCTCCTCTAACCAAATGTTCACCTGTGATTTCAAACAAGACAATTTACATTATTTATGTATTTTTTTATTCCAAAAATAGATATCAAGAACATAGGTCTCTTTGACATGACCTTTGTTTCTTATAAAACACCATTCATGTTCCATGGTTAGTTTTAGGTGATTTTAATGCTATTCTCTCTCCTAGTGAAAATATTGGTCCTTATCACTCTCACATTTATTCTAGGGAATTTCGGTCTACCTTGGATGATTGTAGTCTGATTGAAATCATCCTCACAGGTGCTAAATACACCTGTTACAGAAGGCATTACAATAGTATCGTGGCTAATAAACTTGATAGGGCCTTCTCGAATATCCAAGCATTGGATTCTTGGGATACTATCTCGAGAATCACCTTACCCAAACTAAATTTAGACCATCACCCTATTTTTGTGAGCTGCCTCTCTAGATGAAGCAAATCCAACACTCCTTTCAAATTTAACAATGCCTGGACTGGTGATTTAGAATGTTCCCTTCTTATTAAAAATTTATGTGATTCCATGTCTCATCACAACGATGCTTTTTCTTGTACTACCAAAATTAAACATCTTAAACAATGTCTTAAGAGTTGGTGTGGAGCTAAAGCAAAACAAATTTATAAGTACATATCCACTCTGGAGGTCGATCTTAATCAAATTCAAAACAATTCAATAAATGATGACTTATTCGTTGACCCCCAGAATGAAATGAACATCAACTTGAAACTTAACTCCCTTATGGTCCTCAAAGATAACATACAAAAGAAAATATTTAAAATGAAATGTATTATGGATGGTGACCGTAACTCCAAAATCTATAATGCCCTTCAATGAATTTGGAAAGTTAGTAGACTGCTTGCATTTCTTAAGGACAATGATATTCTATATGATACTGAATAGGCCATATCCAATCATGTGGTTACTTATTTTGAAAATATTTTCAATGGTCTGTGTCTTAATAAATGTCTTCATATTGATTTCAAACCAAGACTGGTTACTAAGGGGGGCAATTTCTTTCTTTTATGAGTCCCTCTTGATCATGAGATTAAAGACACTATTTTTAGTCTCAATCCCGACAATGCCCCGGGCCCTGATGGATTCAAAAATGGTTTTTATCAACAAAACTGGGACATTATCTATACTGATGTTTGTAAGCTTGTCAAATACTTCTTTTCTACCGGTGTTCTTCCCCATGGTCTTAATTCCCAATTTCTAACTCTCATTCCCAAAGTTCCCAATGCGTCTGAAATTCATCTTTTTAGACCTATTGATCTCATCAACTCTCCGTACAAAATAATCATTAAGTTGTTAGACATTTGACTTTCCTCACTATGCCACAAAATCATTTCTTGGAATAAATTTGGATTCATCAAAGGCAGTTCCATACAGGACTGCATCTTCCTTGCCTTAGAATGAACCAATTCTCTAAAAAAAGTTTATAGAGGAGGGAATGTGGCCATAAATCTTGATATTAGAAAATAATTTGACACCATGGATTGGAATTTTATCTTCAAAGTTCTCCAGAATTTTGGGTTCAATGAGATCTTTATAAACCGGATACACTCTCTCTTCCAATATGTTTCCCTTTCCATCCTGGTTAATGGATCTCCTAAAGGTTATTTTAAATGCACCAAAGGAGTTTTTGAAGGTGACCCCTTATCTGCTATCATGTTTTCCATTGCAGAAGACTACCTTAGAAAACTTATTACTAGCCTTTTTGAGCAAAATAAACTAAAACTCATTCAAGCGGTAAGAAAACTAAATGTGCCAACCCATATTCTATATGCTGAGGACATTATCCTATTTCTCAATGGGATCAAAAGGAATATTCTCAATCTCAAAATGGTTTTATCCCACTATGAGGAATTCTCTTGACAAAACATCAACTGGAGAAAATCATCTATCTTCTTTGGAAAAAGTTTTCCCACTAATAGGAAATCTAACATTATCGAAAACCTAGGTATCAAGGAAGGTACCCTCCCCTTTACTTACTTAGGAGTGTCCTTATTCTGGGGAAGACTTAAAGATATATACTTCACTTCTGTTGTGGACCATGTTATCAACCAACTTCCCTCCTGGAAAAGAAAATCTCTATCCATGGTTGGTAGGGTTTTACTTGTTAAGCCTTATATTATCTACAAAATGGTTTACTCATTTATGATTTATAAATAGTTGGATTCTCTCTTGAAGCAAATTAATGTGTACATCAAATTTTTTTTTGGACTGGTAGCATCCGTGAAAGAAAGATTGTCACCATCCCTTGGACTACCTACTGAAAACTGTTAGATAATGTTGGTCTTGGCATAAATAATTTTGATCTCTTTAATGCGTCCCTACAAGCCAAACTCACTTAATTAATCAATCATAATGATGACTCCATTGATTTTCTTCATAAAAAATTCCTAGAAAAGTTAAAAAAAGGAAACCTGAGCTATGCCAACTCTTTGATCTGGCCCTCCATCAGAGACTATTTTGACAACATTATGAGTAAATCTAGATGGATGGTCAATATGAGTTCCTCTCTTAATTTTTGGAATGATAACTGGTCTGGCACCCCCCTCATTGCTATGTTTCCTCCTAACTCCCCTACTGACAATATGAACTACACTATCCAAGAGGTGATTCACTCCCATAACCCTAACCTCCCTGAATCCATTATGCATATTTTTTATAATCCTCCCTTCTCTAATGCGGATGATTGCCTCATTTGGGAACCATATCACAATGGAATTTTAGACTCTAAAAGTTTTTACAATCATATTTTCTCTAACTCGGATCCCTTTTTTAATTGGTTGAAACACTTTAACAATGCTTGGATCAAACCCTCCGGATTAAACCTTATCTGGCGCATTTCTCATAATCGCATTCCTACTGAAGTCTCCCTTCAGTATTTTGGTATCCAACTCTGCTCTCAATGTCATATGTGTCATATACATAGAGAAGATTCTAACCATATTTTCTTATCTTGTGCTACAACTTCTACTCTATGGAATTATATTACTGACCTGTTTGACTGCAGATAGCTTTGTTCTGACTCCATTTTTGCTCAACTAAAGTGGTGTGTGGAGTTTGATTACTCATGAAAAATCAAGAATCTCTTTCTTTCTGCTTTTCTTGAACTCATCCACATTATTTGGTATGATAGAAAAAATATCAATCATCATAAACACTCTTTAAATTTTAATATAGGTCGGATGAGAATTCTCATTGCTATCCAGGATGCTGCCTTGATTCAAAAAGCTCACTGTGTTAACTCTGTTAGAGACTTTGTGATCCTTCGGCATCTCAGAATGGAAAGAATATACAAAAAAATGAGGCATTCAATTGAAGTGTTTCGGCAGGCTCCCATTCCTGGTTGGATCAAGGTCAATGTGGATGGCACTTCCAAAGAAAATCTGAGTCCAGTAGGCTTTGGAGCTATTTTCAAATATTTTCTGGGTCTCTGCCATGGATGTTTCTATGGAAGCTGTGGTAATGCCTCTTCTCTAGAAGTTGAAATGATGGTTGTGATCCAGGTTATTGAATTTGTCAAAATCAAAGGCTGGAAAGACATCTGAATTGAAAGTGACTCAACCACCATTATTCAAGCCATTTGGAATGGAGTGGTAGACCTTTCCTGGCCGCTTACTTCTCGATGGATGAACTGTTTAAACTCGCTTTGTGAGATCAGATTCATTTCCACTCATACTTATCGTGAGGCGAATATGGTAGCTGATGGGCTTTCCAATAAGGTAATCAACCAAAGTGTTACTTAGTGCGAGGACCTCCCGGATGTGCTTCTTACTCTCTATGATAGAGATTGTAATAAAATCCCTTCTTTCAGACTCTTGTAGTATCCCTCTTTTTCATAATAAATTGAGCCTTGGTCTTTGACAAAGGCATCACCTTTTAAATATATATATGACCCTACCCATCATTCATCCATACATATGTGTGCCACATGAAAATAATCATTCATTATGTCATAAATAACCCATGGGAAGAAAAATGGGTTTCATTCCTTACAAAAAAACCCATGGAAATAAAATGGGTTCTATTCAATATAAATAACCAATGGAAACAAAATGGGTTTCATATCCTTTATAATGGAATCATATGAAGAAAATATTCATAATTGCAATAATAATCATAGCATGATAGACCCATTGAAAATAAAAGAGTATCCAAATATCCTTAAAATCATTTAATAAGAATACCCTTTAGTGAAGATATTAAATAATATGGTATTTACACTATATAGATAATGGTTATATAATTAAGTTAATAATTTCTCTAATCAACCAATGTATGGAATTTAGGGGAACACCCATCAATCAAACAAATAAAAAATAATGTATTTATAGATGAAATTTGTAACAACCCAATAAATGTTTATATTAATTCTATTTTATTCCTTATTAATATTATTTAATAATATTTTATAGATTTATATTCATTATAATAATATTAAGTAACTTTATAATCAAAAAAGAAAATGTTTTGTTCTTGCTATTTTTTACATATATTATATAGTTTTATTTAAAAGTATGAATTCCAAATTTTAGAATTTGAATTTGAAAAAATTAAATTATTTTTTATTATCATCAATGAAAAATTATATTATAATTTTTTTTATTTTTCTGAAGATGTTAATTTAAGAGTGAGTATAAGAAAATACTGATTTTTATGAAAACTGTCTTTTATTTTTAAGTATTTACAATGATAAATTCTATTTTGGATTGTTTTTAGAATTTCATTCAAGCCTTTTTATTAAATATAATATAATAAATTTCATTGTAATCAATATTATACTTGAATTTTTAATAAAAACATTTTAATACCTAAAAGGCATTTTTCAGAAAAATTAATTTTTCTTCTCGCTTTAGGTGTTTACTTTAAAACTAATTTATTTATATTATTGAAATTAAATTTGATAAAATTAACTTAATATTTGGAATAATAATTTATAAATTTACTAATAATACAAATTTTATTTTTGGTTATTATGAATAGTAACATTGGTAAAAAAGTCATTTTCCACAATAATAGTTAAAATGGGTATAAAGGGTTAAAACTAAAAATATTAGGTTTGAAATGACCTAAAAACTTGTATAAATCATATTTTATTGAACTATTTTGACCGTAATTTATTTTATATTTCCAATTGGTCCATTTTTATTACATTTGTATTGATTTAGACATTAATATATTCTAATCTTTTGAAAAATTATTGACGTGTCATCTCCCTAACATATAAAATGGAACCCCTCTTATCTTTTATATACAATTTAAAAGAATATTTTATTATCAAAGACCTAACGAAATACTTTCATATTATACCTACCCACATTTTAGAATCCTTATTTGGAATATAATACCCACTTTAGGAGGCCAAAGATGTAAACCTAAGGAGATCATCCGAAGAAGAGGTAAATCTCTTAACTATATATTTTTATTTAATTTCTATTTTAATCTACTTAAAACCTATATTAACCATTCCAATATAATATCATCATTATCTTGAATATAATAAGTTTTTATTATGTTTATTTAATAAACATTATCAATATCATATTCCATCATGTGGGAAATGAAACCACCATCCATGTGTTCAACGGACTACCACCTCGTGAACCATTGTAAATTTTTTTCTATAACCGCTACTCACTACATGTTATAATTATGTTTTTAATGTATATACCTTAAAAATAATAGTATGTATAAAATATCTAGAACCATATTAAATTAAATAAAATAAAAGTTACAAATTCATGAGAGAGGTTTATAAAGGCGGGCGTGGAAGTCACCTATAATATCTAAATCAATATAAGTTATGGAATAAATGGTGTGAATAAAGGACCACAAAAAAATAATTCATGAACTTACATCTATGAAATCATATCAACAACATATTTAAATTATTTTTATATATTTGTAACATTCAATTTCATTTGGTCATGTTCATTTAATCAATTAATCCATTATGTAAGAATCGTCCATGGAACATTTCTTGACCGTTTGTTTAAAGCCTCCACCGCAAGAATTTATTCATATTCAATCCATATATTAATCTATTTAAATTCTTGGAAAAACTAATGCAACATACCATATCCCAAAATTCATCCTCATATTCAGTAAAAATTCCAAGATATCTATAGAAACATCCCTTAAAAATCTATGGTATGTCTATAAGACTCCACCACATCTCGAGAATCTAGGAGAACTATGGACTGCTCCATCCATAATAACATTCAGGAAATTATAATTTGTGGGAATCCATAAAATAGGATTAATTATGAGTGGTTTCTTGAACCTTCCTATAACAATAAATAAATTAACATTAATCAATTCAAAAAAATTATTATTCATAGTTCCTTATTGGATCTTGTTGTCTATTTGGATAGCCTTGTGTATTGATACATTGACATCATGAAAAGTTGATTTTGGCCTTAAAAAATAGCTTCATTTTCTATATTATTGATATTGGTGAACTGAACCCTAGTATAATCGATCAAAAGGTTGTGAATCTACCCACTCCACAAATACTCAGTGAGGAAAATCACAAAAATATTCAAATCCAGATTAAAGTCACAACATACACTTGATGTTATCTGAGATATAAACAAAAATCCTCTTTAGAAAGGGATAATTTACAATAGTATCACATGGATTTCATAATAAAAATAGAAATGAATGCATTACTTAAGGGATATATAAATCATCCTTGTGAATTTTATCGTCAATAGGGAGGCACATATTCCATAACTTCCACAAGAATAGATAAGTGAATAGTGGAATGATAGACCTCATGAAATTCACATGTTATATTGATACATTAATATTTTTAAGGCACATATTCATATAGAATTTCATGGTAGTGAAAAGACCACAAAGGTTGGGTAACAAAATGAGTACATCAATATTAATAAATTTTAATGTTCGTATTTGAGTGATAAAATCATCTTAAAGGATCTTAATGGCTGCTGATTTTTTTTTAAATATAGATAAAAACATTTGATTAAGGTTCTAAGGTGTTTGAAATTAGTTCTTGTGTAGGATTCTAATCCAAGGCATATTCTAGAAATTAAGAGTATAATAATTTAAAACTAAAAATTTCTAGCAATCCATTAGATCATTATTAAATTATGTAATGGAATGCCAAACTTAACACGTCATGTAATGAGGGATGCCTACCTCGAGTATTGGAAAAAAATATCCATCATATAAAATAAATGGTGTCTCTACATGAGTTTCAATGGTTTCATGTGAAATTAATTATATAAGCTTTATTAAAATTTCTATGGTCTTTCACTCCAATACTGCCCATATTAATTATATTGGTGCACCCCTTCTAGGAAGTATCTATAATTTTCCTATCATTCAAACATCCCATATAAATTAATTTTCTAATGATTCCATGTAAGTTTGTATTCAAGATAATATTCCATATATAGATGGAGAAATCATGGAAAAACCTCAAACTGATCATGGAGTTAACAAGACATACATACACATATTATGAAATAAAAATCCATTTCCACATTTCAAATAAAGAAATCACCTAAAATTATATGTTTTCAAGATAAAATCTCTTCAATTACCATAGAATAGAGGAACACAATGATAATAAAATGGTAGAGATCCATTTTTTACTCCTAAAAAACCTTCCACTCTAAGTTGTTTTAAAACTAGTATTCCATTTCTAAAAATAAAAAAGGAATTGGTTTATTTGAAGTATTTCCTAAAAAATCTTGATAATTCTTAAATATTATTTTTATAGTATTCAAAGTCCTCATTAAGTCTTCACTAAAGATAAGGATATCATCATCATATAAAATACAAGATGGACAAACCAAGATCCTTCCTACTTTAATATATTTTTAGACTCTATTTTGAGAAAGTTTAGTGATATATCTACAAATATAGTCTTTAGAAAATAAAAAGATAAGGATTAAGAGAGAATCCCCATGTCTCATCCCTCTAGAACATCCAATGAATCATTTTAGTAATCCATTGATAATAACTGATAACTTGGAACTATTAAGGATACCATTTTTGAGTCTGATGAAAGGGGGGGAATACCCATAATTATTAATAATTACAAAAATTAACTCCCATTTCATGGCATTAAAGGCCTTAGATATTTCCACTTTAAAGAAAAAATTCCATATCTTTATTTATTCTTCAACATGTTGACACGTTTTGAGAGAGTGAAAATACAATTTTGGATGCTTCACCCCAACACAAATCTAAACTAGTTTAGAGATAACACATCATCGTATAATTATCCCAACCTGTTTGATATTATTTTTATAATAATCATAGAAAGGGTAATTACTATTTAAAACGTAAAAAGTCATTGAAATTCTTGGAATTTATTGTTTTTAGGAGAGTAATGAAATGGGAGTTCACACCAACCAGAGGAGAAAAGTAATTTACCACTATGAAAACATCATCATAAATGATATCCCAATTAAACATATTTTTTTAGATAATCCAATATTTTGAGGTCACAAATTAGAATTAAGAGGGAAAAGGGAAGTTCTTATTTCATCCCTAGAAGGAGTCAAAATATGATGTTTTTTTATTTTAATCCATCAAATCAGTGCATTTGTGGAGAGGTTGTGCGATTGGAGGCTGACTATAATCACTGTAGATATCTTAAAATTAGTTAAAAACAAACCTAGATATTTATTAATGAGATTTTATGAGATGGTATTTTACCAATATGGTGTTTATCCTTTTCATGACATTCTTTCCTTTATTAATATGATAGAAAAAGTTGTTGTTTCTATCTCAATATTTTAAACATTTCAAATTTAGTATATTTTTTGTAAGAATTTACTTAAGAAACAGAATATATTTGTAGCAACCCTCAAACCCAGGGTGCTTAATGAGACATGATATACTTAACATTTCATTACATCATTACAAATTAAATATCATGTCCCATTACTATAGAAGATCGTGAGGCTCAGGATTCTGGGAAACCAGCTGCTTCTGATTAACTTCATTAGTACCAACCGTGCCTAAAAATTATAAACAAAAACGTAGGGTGAGAAAATATTCCCAGTAAGGGGTTTTAAAAACGTTTTAAGAAAACTCTTTCTCAAAGTAGTACTTTTGAAGAGGACAAAACACTTTGCTAAAAATTAAGCATTATCTTTTCTTAAAAACATGAAATCCAACATTTTTGAAAACCACTTGCACAGATAAGTACGTACTTGAAATAAGATCTAATGTAAACATGATCAGAGAGCGCAACATATGAAGAATAGACAAAGGTTAAAATTCAAACAAGGTTATTTAAATTCTAAAAATAATTCTGTGACTAAGCAGGGAAAACATTCATAACATGATTCATGAGCATATACAGTTCTTATAACAGTTTACCACATGAAATACAGTCCTTATCACATAGTTACATTTTCATAGTCATGGAAATTTTTAACTAGGGGATGTCCTGTTAGTTGAACTAACCCCTGGTTGACCAATTATCATCACATGCAGAGGGAATGTATAATTCTGGACTTTGTCAAGACCTTTCATCAAGACCGTATAACATACTTAACGGGTAAAGGCTAATTGCCAATCCCGTTTCCATGGTAGCACAAGCCAAGGCTAATTGAAAAGACCATCACACATAACGTCTCGTGAGACTCTTGCTTTACCCAATGCATTGGAGCGCTGTATAATTCCGGGCACACCCATCACATCATTCATATTGCGCTATATAATTCCGAGCGCACCCGTCACATGTAAGTATAATACATCCCTCACATATCTTGACATGGTCTTTCATTCACAGGGTTTCATGCATTCTTAATCAACCCCCATTTCACTTACATATTCATAACTTGAAGACAGTTCAATTAAAAATAAATTGAGACATGCATGCTAAATTTGTACACATAAGAAATTGTCTTAACAATTGAAGCATGGGTTTTAAGGAAAAGAACATAATCACTTAACATTCCATAACATCATAATACCCAGTTAAAACAAGGTCATTCATAACTTACAAATATGCTGATAAATGGATATTATGGGTGTTTAATACATGCAGTTGGGGATACAATGTGCGTAATCAGGTCCATCTTGGGGAAATCATGTATATAATTGTGTAAAAACTCTTTTATTATCACTTTAAATAACATGACCCCTTTTCTTTATAAAGTTTGCAAACATCATAAAAGAACTTGTAATTGAAGACAACATAATGATATATATACCTACACATATGCTTGGGTTTACCACATTAAACCATACTCAAAAATATTTCCCAAGTTATACATTAAACAAAAATAATGTTTGGCAGACCGAGTAGGGTTCTTTTATATAAAAATAAATGAACTTTACTTTCATAAAACCCTTATTGGAATAAAATTAATCTTGCATGCAACATGGTCGATCCATAACATGTGTACATATACATGAATACATGTATATGAAAGTTTAAGGAATTCTTACGATCCATTTTCTCAAAACCAAAATCCTGATTTAACAAGAATGATGATAAATGAAAATTTTCCATTGAAAGTGCTATTTTGGTATCAAAATAACCCTTAAACTTCATCATATGTATATATATGTATACAAATGGTTTTAGGTACTTTTCTTGAAATAATATGCCTTTGAATAAATAAATTATCATGTTATATTGTACAAAACAAAAGAGAAAAATTCATCCCTTATGCACATTGATGTACATGTACATCTATATGATTACATGTACATATACATCTTTATGCTCCATAGATTTTCATGATTTACATGTTCATGCAATCATTCGACAAATCCATTTTTCAAAGGTGAAAAGAAATTTAGGGTTATAAACATGTGGAAGAAAGGTGTACATATGCATGTATCATCTTATATATATGTACGAATACAGATATATATATATATATATATGTACACACATATGCATGAAGTGTATATAAATATATATAATCATACATATTCACTGAAGTAGGTGAAAATTTAATACAAGAAGACCTCCCCTACTCAGGTTCGGTCCTAGGAAGAGGTAAAACGGGTATAAATAGGTTCATATAGTCCTGTATATTCTTATACACATTTATATAACAAGATTATATTACTATGAAAATCTTATAGAAATGGTAGGAAACGAAGGAGAGGATTTCCCCTTACTCCTATTCGATTCTCCAGGCTGAGAGGGAGATCCGCAAGCTCTGGGTTTGCACCAGGTTCATACACACCAGAAATATATACATACAACATGTATATATATTTTTATACAAACCGAATCTCAACAGGACTAAACAAAATAAAACATGCCCCTTACCTTGTTCGGAGAGGAGGAGAGGAAGATGCGGCAACGAGGCAAGAGAATATCGGGTGTACAAACCCTGAAAATATATATATACATATAACACACATATATACATATATAAACCGAAGCTTAAAAAAACTTAAATAAAACATTCCCCTTACCTTAGCTTTGGGAGGAGGTGAGCAAGACACGAACGAGGTCGGTCCGGAGATCCAAGGGGCTTCGGTGCAAAACACCCGACCTTCGGTACAACCAGGGTTTTAAAAAAAAAGAACACAGAAGACTCAACCTGTATGAAGGGTGTCTGGGGGAGTCGGTGCCGACGCTGTGGAAAAGAGGGAGTGACGCGGGTCCACTCACCGGCCTAGAGGAGAAAACGAGGCACCCTAGTCTACTGGTACAGTGACTCAACGAAGAAGAAGAAGCAGACGCGGGGAAGAAGAAGCCGCGGGGAGAGAGATGTGAAAAACAGTGGACGACCGGGATTAAACCGGAGAAGATCGAGCGGCCTTAAAGCAGTGCAGCTTTAAAAGAGATGGATGACCGCGATCGGAGGGAAGAGATCGGATGGCCCTGGGTTGCTGCGGCGTTTAAAAACGCGGTTCGCTGGGTTTAAAAAAAACAAAATTGTTTTATTAATATTATTATTAATTTATTATAACATTGTTTTTATTATTACATTCAATTATTAAACTAACTTTTATTATTTTAATAAAAGTCATTAGTCAATAAAAAATATATATATTGATTCAATCAAAACATATTATTATATAAATATATGTATATATATATATTTTTTATTTTTAAAACATCAATAATATTTATTAACCTTATTATATTATCATTATTATTATTAAACCATAATTATTAATTACTTAATATTACATTATGAAGTTCAATGGTTAAAAACATTGGTTAATCAAAACATATCATATATATATATATGTTTTAATTTCCTTTATTAGCTAATTACCTTAATTTTTCTTATTTAAATATTAATATTAATTAAACATTAAACGTAACTAAATTCAATCACACATAAGAGTGCGTTGACATAAATATCATTACCACAAAACACATAAGTAAAAGAAATCATAGTTTGATATAGTTTCCAAAACTATTAATCCAAATTATAAACATTCGCATTATTATTATCTCTTATATATAATTTAGAGAAAAATAATCCTTTAATTTGATGCAATATATATATATATAACTCAAGGGTTAGTACATATTTAGACAAAATAAAAACCCATCAGCTTTAATATAATTACAACATAAAATTTTAATTGCTTAAATTAAGAAAATAAGGGTAGTGAATAAAATATTAATTTTCACCGTTTTGAAACATAAAACATAATTCACATTTTTGGGAAAACAAGAAATAAATTAAGAAAATTACATAATTAACATTCCGAACCTTTCAGGGTAAGCCATTCTTATTTCCAACGGTCAAAAACAAAACATAGTAGATAGGAGAATCCAACGGTCATATTTATAGCTGTTTGGGTTCAACGGTCAGATTAGTGTGCTTATAAAGGGTCTGGTCTCGGGGTGTCCCTCACGCCAGGTGACTGAAGGAGAAAGGAAGAGATGGTTCGTGTGATTCCCCTGGTGCTCAGCACGGTTGCAGTGGCTTTGGCCATCCTCATGTTCATTCCGATGGATGCCCGAAACCCCTACTGCCTTCTTGGGGTCTTGGTAGTTTTAAGCGGTCTCCCCATTATTGTAATCAGGTTCTTAGTTGGGATTTTTGGTTAGTTTATCTTTTTGTTTGGTCAGTGGAAGTTGTAGTCGAGATGTTACTTATTTGAATAAAAGGAGTTTTCATTCATTTGATGCATTTTATTATTATTACCTTATAAGTTGATTGTTTGTTCACTTAACGGTGACATTGTAAAACAAACTTGTCAAAACTCAAAACACGGTTTCTCGGGTCGTTAAATTACTTCCCCCTTCAAAGAATTGAGCCCTCGCAATTCTATCATAAAAAAACTGAAACCCCAAACGTACAACATTACTGAAACAGTGGATCTGGCTCGATTAATGGGATACCAAAGTTGGCACATAGCTCTTCTGTTTCCCTAGCCCAGATGCACTTCGAACAGTGTGTCCTGAACTCCTGCTCGTGCGTACTACACATGGTCTTCCAAAGGGAGGCTCGTGCGGTGCAAAGCTCAGAAACGTCCGAGTAGATAAACTTCTTGATAACTCTTCGGGCCACATCACGCTCTAGGTAGTCAAGAGGAATGATGTGGTTGAGGAGACTGAAATTCAAGACTTGGAACATATAGGTTGCACTAAGCTGGCCATCCTGGGCGGCTACGAGGAAGCACGCTCTGGCAGAGAAGTTCTGTGCCAGAGTAAAACACTAGAAGAGACCTTCAAAGTATCTTCCCCTTCGCCTATAGCAGGGGAGTTGAGCAGTGGCGATGAGGTGAAAAACACGATCATCCTCTTGACATAACAGAAGAATCTCAGGACCGTTTTCTAGATCGAGCAAACACTGGCAGGACCCTCGCAGGTGGAGAAAGGATGGATAATCCACCGTGCATGCCCTGATCAAGATGACTTCTACTAACTCATCGTGTAGTGATGAGAAGTTCGTTTGACCAGCCATCTGAAAACAAACATAAAAAGGAAACTCTTAACAACATTGATAAGGTAGAGACCGGAAAGGAAACATGAAACTTCCATTTATGCAAAAGTTTACATGACAAAGCCTGTGTTTACTAGACGTACAACACAAAGAATGGAGAAACTCCCTAACTCTTAAAACCACACACAGGCTGAATAGACAGGACTAAACTCATGGGAACATTTATAACGCCTCCTGAGTTTAGCGTGAGGGTTATGGAGTTGGGAAACATTGGTATACACCTCTTGCCTAAGAGACAATCGGGTGGACTCATTTTCCAACACTCCAAAGTCCATTAACTGGCCCCAGAAGCCGTAGTGCAAAATCTGGAATAGGTAACCCGCTCGGAGGTCTCCGGCAGCAGCAGCTTCTTGAAAGGGGTTATCAAGCATCATTCCAAATTCCTTGCCAGTCGTGAACACTTATAAGAGTCCTTTGTGATACCTTCCCCGACGTGCATAAGAGGGAAATTGGGTCATCATCATTAGGAGATAATCCATCCCCAATCCTCGGTGAAGACTAAGCACCCTAGGTGAGTTTGACATGTCATACAGGTGCTTACACGTCATGAGAATTCGGGCATAATTCAGAAAGTTTTCATGGTTAGCTAGAGATAAAATGTTCTCTAGAGCCTCAGTGGGAAGTGACAATAGGTCGGTAGGTACATCAGCCATCTGAAAGTTATAACATTTTTACTTAGTCAATCATATAAATACATCCAGACCTCCTGGTTTTCTAGAGTTTCCTGAACCTATCCTCTGATACCAACTGTAGCAACCCCCAAACCCAGGGTTCTTAATGAGACATGATATACTTAACATTTCATTACATCATTACAAATTAAATATCATGTCCCAATATAACAGAAGATCGCGAGGCTCAGGATTCTGGGAAACCCGCTGCTTCTGATTAACTTCATTAGTACCAACCATGCCTGAAAATTTTTAAACAAAAACGTAGGGTGAGCAAATATTCCCAGTAAGGGGTTTTAAAAACATTTTAAGAAAACTCTTTCTCAAAGAAGTCCTTTTGAAGAGGATAAAACACTTTTATAAAAATGAAGCATTATCTTTTCTTAAAAACATGAAATCCAACATTTTTGAAAACCACTTGCACAGAGAAGTACGTAATTGAAATAAGCTCTAATGTAAACATGATCAGAGAGCGCAGCATATGAAGAATAGACAAAGCCTAAAATTCAAACAAGGTTACTTAAATTCTAAAAAGAATTTTGTGACTAAGCCGGGAAAACATTCATAACATGATTCATGAGCATATATAGTTCTTATAACAGTTTACCACATGAAATACAGTCCTTATCACATAGTTACATTTTCATAGTCATGAGAATTTTCAACTAGGGGATGTCCTGTTAGTTGAGCTAACCCCTAGTTGACCAATTATCATCACATGCAGAGGGAATGTATAACACCAGACTTTTTCAAGACCTTTCGTCAAGACCGTATAACATACTTAACGGGTCAAGGCTAACTGCCAATCCCGTTTCCATGGCAGCACAAGCCAAGGCTAACTTCCAAGACCGTCACACATAACGTCTCATGAAACTCTTGCTTTACCCAATGCATTGGAGCGCTTTATAATTCTGGGCGCACCCGTCACATCATTCATATTGTGCTATATAATTCCGGGCGCACCAGTCACATGTAAGTCCAACACATCCCTCACATTTCTTGACATGGTCTTTCATTTATAGGGTTTAATGCATTCTTAATCAACCCCCTTTTCACTTACATATTCATAACTTGAAGACAGTTCAATCAGAAATAAACTGAGACATGCATGCTAAATTCGTACACATAATAAATTGTCTTAACAATTGAAACATGGGTTTTAAGGAAAAGAACATAATCACTTAACATTCCATAACATCATAATACCCAATTAAAACAAGGTCATTCATAACTTACACATATGCTGATAAATGGATATTATGGGTGTTTAATACATGCATTTGGGGATACAATGTGCGTAATCAGGTCCATCTTGGGGAAATCATGTATATAATTGTGTAAAAACTATTTTATTAGCACTTTAAATAACATGACCCCTTTTCTTTATAAAGTTTGAAAACATCATAAAATAACTTGTAATTGAAGACAACATAATGATATATATACCTACACATATGCATGGTTTTACCACATTAAACCATACTCAAAAATATTTCCCAAGTTATACATTATACAAAAATAATGTTTGGAAGACCGAGTAGGGTTCTTTTATATAAAAAGAAATGAACTTTACTTTCATAAAACCCTTATTGGAATAAAATTAATCTGGCATGAAACATGGTCGATCCATAACATGTGTACATATACATGAATACATGTATATGAAAGTTTAAGGAATTTTTACTATCCATTTTCTCAAAACCAAAATCCTGATTTAACAAGAATGATGATAAAAGAAAATTTTCCATTGAAAGTGCTATTTTGGTATCAAAATAACCCTTAAACTTCATCATACGTATATATATGTATACAAATGGTTTTAGGTACTTTTCTTGAAATAATATGCTTTTGAATAAATAAATTATCATGTTATATTGTACAAAACAAAAGAGCCAAATTCATCCCTTATGCACATTGATTTACATGTACATCTATATGATTACATGTACATATACATCTTTATGCTCCATAGATTTGCATGATTTAAATGTTCATGCAATCATTCGACAACTCCATTTTTCATATGCAAAAAGAAATTTAGGGTTATAAACATGTGAAAGAAAGGTGTACATATGCATGTATCATCTTATATATATGTACGAATATAGATATATATATGTACACACATATGTATGAAGTGTATATACATATATATAACCGTGCATATTCACTGAATTAGGTGAAACATTAATACAAGAAGACCTCCCCTAATCAGGTTCGGTCCTAGGAAGAGGTAAAACGGGTATAAATAGGTTCATATGGTCCTGTATATTCTTATAAACATTTATATAACAAGATTATATTACTATGAAAAGCTTATAGAAACGGTAGGAAACGAAGGAGAGGATTTCCCCTTACTCCTATTCGGTTCTCCAGGCTGAGAGGGAGATCCGCAAGGTCTGGGTTTGCACCAGGTTCATACACACCGAAAATATATACATATAACATGTATATATATTTTTATACAAATCGAAGCTCAACAGGACTAAACAAAATAAAACATGCCCCTTACCTTGTTCGGAGAGGAGGAGAGGATGATGCAGCAACGAGGCAAGAGAATACCGGGTGTACAAACCCAGAAAATATATATATACATATAACACACATATATACATATATAAACCGAAGCTTAAACAAAACTTAAATAAAACTTTACCCTTACCTTATCTTGGGGAGGAGGTGAGCAAGACACGAACGAGGCCGGTCCGAAGATCCAAGGGGCTTCGGTGTAAAACACCCGACCTTCGGTGCAACCAGGGTTTAAAAAAAGAACACAGAAGACTCAACCTGTATGAAGGGTGTCCGAGGAGTCGGTGCCGACGCTGTGGAAAAGAGGGAGTGACGTGGGTCCACTCGCCGGCCTAGAGGAGAAAATGAGGCACCCTAGTCTACTGGTACAACGACGCAACGAAGAAAAAGAAGCGGACGCGGGGAAGAAGAAGTCGCGGGGAGAGAGATGCGAAAAACAGTGGACGGCCGGGATTAAACCGGAGAAGATCGGGAGGCCTTAAAGCGGTGCGGCTTTAAAATAGATGGATGAACATGATCAGAGGGAAGATATCGGACGGCCCTGGGTTGCTGCGGCGTTTAAAAACGCGGTTCGCTGGGTTTTAAAAAAAAACAGAATTGTTTTATTAATATTATTATTAATTTATTATAACATTGTTTTTATTATTACATTCAATTATTAAACTAACTTTTATTATTTTAATAAAAGTCATTGGTCAATAAAATACATATATATTGATTCAATCAAAACATATTATTATATAAATATATGTATATATATATATATTTTTTTAAAACATCATTAATTTTTATTAACCTTATTATATTATCATTATTATTATTAAACCATAATTATTAATTAATTAATATTACAATATGAAGTTCAATGGTTAAAAACATTGGTTAATCAAAACATATCATATATATATATATATATATGTTTTAATTTCCTTTATTAGCTAATTACCTTAATTTTTCTTATTTAAAGAATAATATTAATTAAACATTAAACGTAACTACATTCAATCACACATAAGAGTGTGTTGACATAAATATCATCACCATAAAACACATAAGTAAAAGAAATCATAGTTTGATATAGTTTCCAAAACTATTAATCCAAATTATAAACATTCGCATTATTATTATCTCTTATATTTAATTTAGAGAAAAAGAATCATTTAATTTGATGCAATATATATATATATATATAACTCAAGGGTTAGTACATATTTAGACAAAATAAAAACCCATCAGCTTTAATATAATTACAACATAAAATTTTAATTGCTCAAATTTAGAAAATAAGGGTAGTGAATAAAATATTAATTTTCACAGTTTTGAAACATAAAACATAATTCTCATTTTTGGGAAAACAAGAAATAAATTAAGAAAATTACATAGTTAACATTCCAAACCTTTCAGGGTAATACATTCTTATTTCCAACGGTCAAAAACAAAACATAGTGAATAGGGGAATCCAACGGTCATATTTATAGTCGTTTGGGTTCAACGGTCGGATCAGTGTGCTTATAAAGGGTCTGGTCTCGGGGTGTCCCTCACTCCAGGTGACTGAAGGAGAAAGGAAGAGATGGTTTGTGTGATTCCCCTGGTGCTCAGCACGGTTGCGTGGCTTCAGCCATCCTCATGTTCATTATTATGGATACCCGAAACCCCTACCGCCTTCTTGGGGTCTTGATAGTTTTAAGCGGTCTCCCCATTATTGTAATCGGGTTCTTAGTTGGGATTTTTGGTTAGTTTATCTTCTTGTTCGGTCAGTGGAAGTTGTATCCGAGATGTTAATTATTTGAATAAAAGGAGTTTTCATTCATTTGATGCATTTTATTATTATTACCTTATAAGTTGATGGTTTGTTCACTTAACGGTGACATTGTAAAACAAACTTGTCAAAACTCAAAACATGGTTTCTCAGGTCGTTACAATATTTATGTTTAGTGGGGAGGTGAACTTCATCATAAACGATCACATTATAATTTAAATTCTTTATTTGGAAAGTATTTAATTTCATGTTAATATTATATATGTCATTATCAACGTGAGATAATGATTCCCTATTCCATCCCATCAAGATGATTTTGACCCTTATAAAATTTCTAGCTATATTTTTTATTATAATTCAACTAATAAACATAATAAATCCAATAAAATGATTTTTCAACATCTAGGTACGGTTTTCCATGCATTGATAAACATAAATAATAAGGGAGATGATCTTATAGAGCTAACAACCACATAAATCATAAGAGTTCTATGATAAAACTTATTCCTGTAAATGAAAAACCAAGATATAGTAACATCCATGTCACAATAATTTTGATATAAACACATATATGTAATTTACTAACCTATTTATAATTTAGTGTACATATTTACCTAGTGAAATCCGCTCCAGATAACATAATTCGTTCATAAATATGGATTTCCATATCTACGAAACTATTTGATTAATTTTACACCACCACCTCAAATGGATGGTATACAAAATTTTATTTAAAAATATATTATTATATTTATTAGATAATCATAATTATATAAATATAAAAATTCACATGGCTACTTTCTCATATGTTCACTGAAAAATGGAAACATTACTCTTGCGTAGGTATGGCCAACCTTCTCCATGACTCTAACTTAATTCATTTTTCATAACCATCATACATAGTTGGTTATAAAATTATAATTAATCTTTGTAAATGATGATTATTACAATATTATGATACAATAAATGGTATAATCCAGATACATATAAACAAAGTTAATCTAACAAAGTCATTTTTTACTTATTTACCTAATATCCTCAAAACATTTGAAGTAAACTTAACCAATTATGTAATTAAGTATAACATGTGTATAACTGAAAAAAATGAATAATAGACTTGAAAATTTTAATTGATTAAAAAATTATCATAAGATTATGATTTAAGAAGCTAAAAAACATACTCAACAAGTCAAACTTCAGGTAATGTATAATTTATAATAAATCCTCATTTTAAATGTTATAAGGATTTAATTTCAAAAAAAATTCCTTATTTTTCATATTCTTAAAATCCCTTTATGGATGAATATATATTGAAATTAATAAATTATAATTTAAATTTTATGTTTCTTTTGGTTTTATTAGAATGGTTTTTAAATTCCACCTTTTAATATATTTCAGAAATAATTCTTGGATTTTATTTACAAATGAAAATGGAATTTTCTAATTTAATAAATATGATGCCATTAAATTTTTCCACTATCATGACCCTTATTCTATATTTATATTAATTCACAATCAATCATTTTTTTTTAAATAAAATCTATCTTTCCCTTTGTTCTCTATATATTTTTTGAAAATGGGGTTTTAAAGAATAGGAATGTGTCAATATTCAAAAATGTTTCACTTATTAGTTAAAATGATAATTTTTTATTAATTTGATGGTTGAAATGAAATATTTTATGTTTTTCATGCATGTTATAGTTCTTATACATTATTTATGGTATATAGGTGAGCTAAATACAACTCTGAGGAGGATTCATCTAGATATATCTCTCTAATACATTTGGTAATGATTATTTTATCCAGAGAATTATGTTAGAATTAATTGTGCAGGTTATTCCATTTTAAGGGTTCTTGTAAGGGTTCTTATTAGGGTTATATAGAGATTATTTCCCATAAAACCTAAAAGAATTTTTTATTCTTCATAGTGAGTTTTCCACGGAAATAGTTTTATTTCACAAGGGAAGGTAATGATCCTACATTCTAAAGGAATTAATTCTCTTTATAATAAAAAGGTATGTTTTTTATGAATATATTTTTCAAGGATTATAATGTTTTCTAAGAAAAACTCATGATTATGATTTTAACTTAAATTTTTATTATAAATTTTTTTATGAAAAAATTGGGGTCGTAAAGATAGCTTCATGTGTATGTAAATTATTACTTTAGCTCAAAGTTCATTATTTTAAATGAAAAATATTTTTTATGATCTCATGGTTTTTAAATCAATTAATTGGTCTCTTTATTACTTTTTTATATATCCATTACTATGATTTTTATGTTCATCACTTATTTTGAAATGTTTTTATAGGGTTTAAGGATGAGTACCAATGATTATTATGCCAAGTTGAAAATAATGAAGATTTTCCATGAAAAGAAAACACTATTCATTTTGAAAGTATTATATAGTGAAAAAAATTAATACCAATTGATAGTGTCTAATTTGTAATGTATGGATTTTTTATGTAATATTTTTTACCAAATTCTATAAAACACTAAATATAACAAGATCCTCTCGATTGCAAGAAAATTAATTCATGTTTAAAAATTAAATAATGAGTGAAATAAAGATCAGGTACCTATAGTTTACATCAGATAAATATTTAGACAATTTTAGAGGTTATTATAATGTATATAAGTACCATTAAGACATTATAATTTATGATTTTTATGATATAAAATTTAATGATTATCTTGTTTCTTCATCTAAACAATATCTATTCATATTGGTTTATCACTAGGGAAATAAGGAACCTCAAGTAGGAAGGCATCATGAGGAAAATATCCTTCCAAATAAAAAACCTAGAATATTATTAATGGGAATAGATTAGTTTTTTCTTATGATGTATCAATTTCGATAAGTTATAAATAGTGGTGGTATCCAAGTGATAGAGCCAACACATTCACCATAGAGGAACATGTCTATAGAGGAGTATTTCATGAAACAACACCCTCAAACATTAAGTGGATCATCTAAACCTATACTAGTTGAAATATTGATTAAAGAATAGAATAATATATTCAACGTTATGGATTAAAAATATAAAAATAAAATTCTTACTATTACCATATTGAAGGTGAAGTCGATCAGTGGTGGTTAATGGTGAAGAGTATTAGAGAAAGTGAAGAGATTACTGCCTTGGAATTAGATGAATTTAAGAAAATATTGTTTGAGAAATATTTTCTTAAGGATATTCAATATAGTATGTAAAATAAATAAATATAATTGAGGAGGAATAATAAGATTCAGTGGCCACATATGAAGAAAAATTCACTCGATTAGAAAGGTACATACCCAATTGTATATAGGATCTTAACAGAAAAATAAATTATTATTACCCAATATTAAAGAAAAAATATCAAAGGAAATTTGATTCTCATGAATTTAAAAGTTATTATAAACTTTTTCAATGTGTTGAGATTTTAAAAATAGAGTTTTTCGATGATCAGGTGTTCAATGAAAATAAGAAGAAAAAGTGTTCTATGCGGAATGAAACTGGAAAAAAATCGATCAAGGAAATATGAAGGTAAAAAAATCAATTTTCCATCATATGATTAGTGTGGTAAAAACCCCATGGAGAATGTATGATACAATCAAGGAATTGTTTTTTATGTGTTGTGTTTTAATATTTAGATCATGAATTTAAAGAAATAGATCATAATAATGATGAAACAAAAAATGAAAAATAAGGACTAAGTTGTTGTAATTGTAATGAAATGGTTCATTATTGTAACACCCCAAGGTTATGAAAAAATAACTTGAAATGCATGAAACGCTAAGACTCTATGAATCTACACCTTGTTTTAAAGAGATAGTAATAAACTAGTAATTACACATAATTTTTCCACTTCTATGATTTGAATTTCAAAAAATAGACATCTACGGTTGTGATCAGTAAGTTATTTAGAGTATGATAGAACCAAATTGATTTTTAGTGAATAGTATCATACCCTTATGAATAGTAATATGAATAGTAATATGACCCTTATTAATAGTAATTAATATTATTATTTTATTTTCTTAAGGTTATAAGATAATGAGATCTTGAATATTTTTTCAAGGTGATATAAAATGAGTTATAGTTTTAAAATTGTTATTTCTCGAATAAATTATGAATTTATTTAAAATTTAAATTTATCATATTTATAAATTTATTTTTAAAAATGGAGTTCGTTTTATATTTATACATTTCTAAAAATGGTTGGGGTGATTTTTTTGGGATTTTTCTGAAATTCTTGAATTTTTGATGAATAGTAAAATATGGTAATATACCATATATATATACATTATCAGTAAAATACACTTTTACTAGCATCATGGATAATATAATCACCCATTGTTCAAACTCACACACTAAAATTACTATTTGGTTCAAATGAATCAAGACTATTCATAATCTTGAGATAAAATATTAAACTAATGATTAAAATATTAGAAAACCCTTCCTCTACTCCACTATAAATACCACCCTCACCCCCGCTTCGTCTCACACCTCTAAAGATTTCTTCATTGTTTAAATTCTTCCCAATCCCCTTCCCAAGGATCTTACCCACGTCCAAGACCTATTGGTCTCACAAAAAGGCCAAAACCAAAGGCCTTAAAGAGGATCTCAAGAAGAATAGATCAAGAGGTAAAGACCCACTTTCATTTTTTTGTGTTTTCTTTTCAATTCTTTTATTTTCTTATAATATCTTCTCCTCCCCTTATACAATAGTTATGAAATCTCAAGTATTATATATATTCTTTATTTTTAAAATTTTTATATAAATATTCATCATCATTTTTCCTCTCTCATTCCTCTTATTATAAAAATAAAAACATCATCTATGATGTGCCTATTTACCGACATCATGGACGATGTGTCTTTAATTAAAATTACTTACTTCAAAGATGGTTGT
The DNA here is from genome assembly GCA_963277665.1 of Viscum album. Taxonomy (NCBI): domain Eukaryota; kingdom Viridiplantae; phylum Streptophyta; class Magnoliopsida; order Santalales; family Viscaceae; genus Viscum; species Viscum album. The sequence goes on along the minus strand of OY728143.1, from coordinate 1,845,983,850 downwards.
AAAACTATTTTAATGGGTTTTTTTTAAATTGTGTGTTATGACCTCTAATATGTTCTGGATTTAACTTATATGAATAATATTAATGGTATATTATTAAAAAAGTTTGTGATTATCGAAGAACCACCAAAATGATCTAATTAGGTATCACTAATGATTTATCTAATGATTCATCCACATATCATATAACCAAAATGATTTATGGAATCATTTAATATTATGAAAACAAATTAACACCATGCATTCCACTTATGGAGTTTTTCTTCCATTCGATAAGAAAATTATTTACAAACCAACCATGGAAATCATGTGAAGCACGCACCTGAAACAATGGAATTAATAAAATGTTATTAATTATGGGGTCAAATGATGTAATAAAATTATCATATAAGGTGTTATAAAAATGAATAGGTTTCTGTAAAATATTAATAACATTGTTTCAACCACTATACAGGTGGTATAAACATGTTTGAATTTAGACAAACCCGAGGTAAGGGAATTCTTAACCTAGTTTCCATTCTTTGGGTTAACCTTCTAGTTCATTAATTATATTATAATAAGATCATTTGGTTAATGACTTTAATTAATATTATGTTTTATTATGTGTATTTACAGTGTATACACACATTTATTTCATTCTGTCAATTCCCAATTCAATTATATGATATTTGAAAGGTAATTTTCATTAAAAATATCTTTTAAAACTCTATTTTACAAAACTCATGTGGATTCTCCTGATGTTGCTACCAAGGGAAAAGAGAAGACAATCAGTGCTAAGGAAAAATGAACAATATCTTTTGATAGGGATTATTTTTGTATTTATATTTCTTATTGTTTGTAATGACACTTTTTTGTCCATCTAATTCATTGTGAACTCTTCTTATTTACTCTCTTATTTCCTTTTGTACTCTTTTTTATAATCCCAAAAGGGGGAGAGACATTCACTCTAATTTCATGTAACGACCCAAAGTTTCATTAATGGAAATCCCTCTTGATCTAATTAAATGTCTCTTTATGTAAAATATTTATATAAAATGTCAACTTTTTTGGTTTTATGTTAATAATTGTGACCGTTACTTTTATAGCCATTAAACAGTGATCACATTATTAGTATAAATATAGGGATTTAACAAATCCATTTTACTCAGAATAAAGAAGTGATGGCCTCATCCAGTATAATTTCTCCATAAGAAACCTATTTGTCGGAGCTCGGAAAAGAGGTGGCATCTATGGTCTTCACTCTTGACCAAGACCAAGTTGAGCTTCATCATGTCAAGCTCGAACGGGACCGTCTATGGGAAAAGTGGAAGTTGATAGAGATTACCACTCGAGCGATGTTATCTGAGCCACTCCAAGAGTCTATCACCATCGCACACCTTACCCTTAGGTCTTATGAGGTTGTTTTAAGGGGTTATGTAACAAATCTCTAGTACTATGTTCATGTATATTATTTTTGTATATAATAATTAATATACTTTCTTGTCATTATTGATACATTGTAAATAGTTTTTAAAGTACAAATAGTGTTTTTAGTTATTATTTAATTAAGAATTATATTTTATTAAATTAAGGAATTTTTGAATTAAATAATATTTTAATAAAATATTATTATTATTATTATTAAATTAATTTTTATTAAATATAAATGATCTTATAATTTTATGAATGTAATTGTAATTTTTATTAAGGTTTGAAAGCTATTTTTGTCAAAAAACCGTGAATTTTCAATAAATGTCGGTTTTTATTTTAAAAGTGAAAATTAACATATTTAGAAAATTATTTAGATAAAATAAATGTTATTTCTGGAATCAGGACGTCGAAATTATCCAACGGTGAAATTTTCATAATTTTCTGAGACAGTCAAATTTTTGAGTAAAAATTAAATACCGTTTAAATATATAATGTGTTTTATAACATCATAATGACCCAATAGTGATGTAATAAAATACTATAAGTTTTAGTTTCGGCCAATATATGTTTTAACATTAAAATAATGTTATTTTGGGTTTGTTTGACTTATTTTAAAAAGCATTAATGGACCCCACAAGACTTATCAAACATCTTGTCTTTTTAAATTATTTTTCCATGGGAGTGTGAATCACCTCCACATAAGCAACCCCATTATTTTAAGAAGTTCGGAATTTGGACATATAAAATATTTTTTTCCAATCCCCTTTGACAAAAACCATGGGCAAAAACCATGAGCTGATTTGTGGTTTGGATTAGTTTAATGTAAGCGGTCCCAAACCTAAATAATAAAGAATTCACTCACCTTTCCTATATAAACCCACCCAAGATCCCACTTCATCCTCACTAAAATCCTTTTGAGTTCATCCAACCTCTGCCCTAATCTCTCTAGAATCCTCCAAATGTTCCCCAAGCTCCCAATAAGCCTGTCTCAAGCCTCTCTCAATCCTTTGGAAGCAGACTTCCAAGTAAGGGGTTTTTCTTCCTTTCACTTTTTTGTCCAATTTTATTAATATTGTTATTCCCTTTTAATTTCAATTATAAATGTTGGGGTATGGTTTCGCACCTCCCCCATACTTCCCTATTATTTTTTGAATGATGGGAGACCCCTTTCTCTCTCATTAAATTCTTCCCATGTACACTCGTTACTATGCCGACATTTCGAAAGGAACTTCTCTCTCCTCGTTTACATTCAAGCAATACTTTTGTATCATGAATCTAAATTCCATTAAAATTGTTGGGACATGTAACTATATAACCCCCATACTGATAATTTTATGTAGATATGATGATACTCAACTTTCTATCTCATTAAATGCCTCCCATGTACACCCGTTACTATGCCGAAATTCTGAAAGAAACTTCTCTCTCCTCATTTACATTCAAGAAATACTTTTGTATCATGAATCTAAATTCCATTAAAATTATTGGGACATGTATCTATATGACCCCCCTTACTGTCCATTTTATGTAGATATGATGAGACACCCCTTTCTCTCTCATAAACCATTTTTATGAATTCTTATATCACGCTGTTACATTGCCGAAATTGCACCGATTTTCTAAGCCAATGCCCTTGTGTAGTGAATACCATGCCCATTTCTCCATCAAGGGTATTCACCTTTATGCACATTTACTTATTGATTATAAAGTTTCATGTATTAATTTCACATTCCTTTATCATGGAATAAAAAATTATGTTTAATGAATCCATCTTTTATGATCCATGTGGAACACTTATGCATGAAATGAAATATTTAGGAAGGGTGTGCCCTTATAGAGCTACAATGCATTGGGTAAAGTATAGTATCATGATATGTCATGTGAAATTATTGTTGACTTGTTCTAATTAAAGTGCAATGAGGGTTTACTCGTGCTTCATGTGCAATGAGGATTTACTCATGCTCCATGTGCAATGAGACTTGGCTCATGATAATTCTATGTTAAGTGTTGTTGCCACATTTCCATGTTATGATTATCATGCTTTATCATGTCTTTATGTTCATGTTTCTCTTATTATCTATTGATATGCCTATTGTCTAAAATGTATTGTACTCCTCATGTATTCCATGTTTATTCCCTTACTGGGCTTTATATCTCACCCCTTTTCTTATGCATGTCCTCAAGTTATCCCATGCAATGCTAAGTACGAGGGAATGTAGTGGTCATGTAAAAGAAGTTTTCAATAAAGATGTTGTATTTCATGTTTTAAGTTGTTATGTAATGATCCTAATCCCCAAAGACACTAGACTTCTCAATCTTCCATGTTGTATCAAGTGAATAGTTTATGTAATAAATCATGTTTAATTTTGTAATAAAAGCAGTGTTGTCATAGTTGGTATCAGAGGATAGGTTTAGTTATTTTTGTCATTAGGATTAGAAAAACCCAGTAAAGCCTTAGAGACAAGACTAAGTGTAATAAAAATATCCCTAAGTTTTGGTAAGTACTGATTAAGTGGTTTATCAAAAAAAATACATCCCTCTCTAGATACGAGCAGGTAGAGGCGACTCTGGCACAAATATATCCTAGGGGTAAAACCCGAAAACACCACTTTGAGCTAGACTCAAACAGGAACTGGTGCACGACAATGGGCCTTGCTGCACTCTTGGTTACGACACTCCCGGGGGATATGTTTTGATAAATTCACAAGCTTAGTATGAACCCTTATTAAGGGAATTAAAAAAATGCCCCTAAGAATATATGTTAGAAAGTAGATCATGAAAATCCTAGATAGAAGCCTATAGACTCATGTGTTAAGGAAATAAAAGTTTATTTATAAGTTATCAACTTTTGTCTTTGGATTTCCCATTTTGTGTTACCCCTATAACTTTCCTTTTATTCCAGCCAATGGATGATAATAAGAGGACTTGGGATAACAACCGATGTGAAGATCAGTGTGATGATTGTACTAATGATATGCTCAATCCAATGGGAGCGGGAATCGTGAACTTTGTCACGCTTCTCTATCAGCTAACTAAAGATTTGAATAGAAACAAGGGTCAAGAGGAACGTCTAAACCCCCCTAAGAAGGAACAAGTCGCTATCGAGAGCTTCACAAGACAAAGGCCTCCTACTTTTAGTGGATCATCTGATCCCACAATTGCTGAACAATGGATCAAGTCCAATGAAAAGATATTCTCCATCCTTCAATGTTCTGAACATGAGAAGGTTATCCTAGAGTCTTATTGTATGGAGGGTGAAGCTGATAAATGGTGGACGTTGATCAAAAATACGAAGCCTGAGGAGGAGACCGAGGCGTTGGAATGGAAGGATTTCCGGAAGATGTTTTTCAATAAATATTTTTTGCACACCCTCTGGTTTAAGATGGAAAGGGACTTCCTTTCCCTCAAGAAAAAAGAGGAAGAATTTGTTGGATCGTATGAGTCAAACTTCACAAGGCTTTCACGATACGCTTCTGGCTTTGTCGTTACCCCCGAATGCAAGGTTGACCGCTTCTTTGGTGGGATGAATCCTAACCTGCGGAAAAAATTAGTGATCCGTGACTTCGACTACTATGAAGAAATTGTATGATGTGCCCTCAAGGTAGAAATGGAGATCAGAGAATCACAGGGGTATCATGGGGACAAGAAGATTAAGGTGGAATTCTATTCTGGCAGTCTGATGGATAAATCCAATGGTGCTAAAAAGATCCAGCACCCCACTTGCCAAAAGTGCGGAAATAAGCACCCTGAAAATTGCCTCAAGGGGACGAGGAAATGCTTTAGGTGTGGAAGAGAAGGGAGCCTAGCTCTTAACTGTTGGAAAGAAAGACCCGCGGCTGCGAAAGAGGAGAGAAACGCTCCGTTTGAACCTCAATGCGTGGTTCATTGCTACAACTACAAAGAACTGGGGAATCTTTCAAATCAGTGCCCTAATCCAAAGGTTTTCAGAGGCAACCAACAACCTCCAAGGCAGCAAGGAAAAGATTTTTCCATCACTTCTGCCGAAGTGAACCCCAACAAAGAAGTGGTGATAGGTACGCTAGTTATTCATTCAAGAATAGTGAACGTACTTTTTTATTCAGGTTCTACGTATTATTTTATATCTCGAAAGTTTAGTAGAACAATCCCAGCACCACCACAAATTATGGAAGTGAAGATGTCGGTGAGTACGGAAAATGGGTCAATCATTTCATCCCATGAATATAACTCCTCCCCTGTCATAATTTGTGGATTGAATTTCTTGAAGAACCTCTTCATACTCCCTCTAGTGTAATTTGATGCAATTCTTGGCATGGATTTACTTTCCTTATATAGATCCAACATAAATTTTCGAGTGAGGGAAATCACACTCCATATGGAGAATCGACCACCGATTCTTTACAAGTGTAAGGAGGAAGATGAATCTCCTTTAGATCTATCGTCTCAAGCATGGATATTACTGCCCTATGAGCACGCGTATCTGGCTCAGATGATTGAGTCCAAGGAAGAAACCATCCTTGAAGAAATGCCTATTGTGAAGGAATTCACTGAAGTGTAACCCGGGGAACTGCCTGGTCTTCCACCTAGAATAGATGTTGAATTCTCAATTGAACTTATACTAGGGGCACTACCAATATCCAAGACTCCATATAGAATGGCTGTCGTGGATCTTGAAGAACTAAAGAAACAACTACAGGAGAATCTGGATAAAGGGTTTATACGCCCAAGTGCTTCACCATGGGGTGCACCAGTCCTCTTCGTCAAGAAGAAGGATGGGTCAATGAGGCTTTGAATTGATTATCGTGAACTTAACAAAATATCGATAAAGAACAAGTATCCTCTTCCACGGATCGATAACTTATTCGATCAGCTGCATGGAGCACAATACTTCTCCATGGTAGATTTTCGGTCGGTATATTATCAAGTAAGGGTGAAGAAGGAAGATGTCCCCAAGACTTCTTTTCGTACAAGATATGGTCACTATGAATTCATAGTAATTCCTTTTGAACTCACCAATGCTCCAGAAATATTCATGGACTTGGTGAATATAGAGTCTTTATAGATTACCTAGACAAATTTGTGGTAGCCTTTATAGATGATATTCTAATATACTCCAAAACCAAGGAGGATCATGAGGAGAATTTAAGAACTGTACTGGAGACTTTATGCAAGGAGAAGCTCTATGAAAAGTACATCAAGTGTGAGTTCTGGTTGAAGGAATTCTCATTCTTGGGCCATATCATCACAATCAATGGGATATCTGTGGATACCTCCAAAACAGATGCAATTGAGGTATGACCGAGGCCAACATCGGTAACGAATATCCGTAGCTTCTTGGGGTTAGCTGGATATTATTGATGATTTGTGAGAAATTTCTCACGATTGTCCAACCCTCTTACCAAGCTAAATATAAAGGTAGTAAAATTTTCTTGGAGTGATGAATGCGAAGAAATCTTCAAGGAGTTGAAAAGGAGTCTTATCACTACGCCCGTGCTCACTTTACACACAAGTGGGGAACTTTTTGTGGTATTCAGTGATGCTTCGAAGAAGGGATTAGGCTGTGTGCTTATGCGGAATGATAAAGTGATATCCTATTCCTCAAGGCAGTTGAAAATCCATGAGAAAAATTATCCAACGCATGATCTGGAGTTGGTGGCGGTGATATTTTCCTTGAAAATCTGGCGGCATTATCTCTATGGGGAGAAATGTGAGATATATACTGACCACAAGAGTCTTAAATATATATTCACACAGAAAGATCATAATATGTTCCATAGAAGATGTATAGAGCTCGTCAAGGATTATGACTGTTCAATACATTACCACCCTGGGAAAGCGAACAAGGTGGAAGATGCCCTAAGTAGAAAGGACCCAGCAATTCTATCAATGATGAGAATTGAGAAGGATCCAATATTCTTAGACTTGATGAAGATGGACAAGGAAATCATAAATAAGGTAACATCATCAATCCTTTCACAAATTATTGCTCAACCGTCTCTTTTGGAAAGTTTAAAGGATGCTCAAATTGATGATGTGGGATTTCAGGAAAAAGCGGAAGCTATCGAAAAAGGGAAATCCTCAGAGTTTAATGTTAATGAAAACGGAATTGTGCGATTTGGGAAAAGACTATGTTTTCCATCATGTCCAGAGCTGAAGAAGAAACTTTTGGATGATGTATGTAGTTCAAATTTCTCTATTCACCCAGGGAGCACAAAGATGTATCAAGATCTCCGAGAAAACTTTTGGTGGGATAATATGAAGAAGTAGATCGCTGAATATACATCAAAGTGTCTGGTCTGCCAGCAAGTGAAGGCAGAGAGGCAGAAGTCTAAGGGGATGATACAACCATTTCCCATACCAGAATGGAAATGGGAGAACATCACCATGTACTTTGTCACCGGACTTCTGAGGACATCCAAAGTCAACAATGCAATCTGGGTTGTGGTGGATCGTCTTACAAAGACTGCACACTTCATTGATATTCGGGAGGATTTCTCATTGGATCAATTGGCACGGATATATATCAGGGAAGTGGTAAGGCTGCATGGAGTACCACTTTCTATTGTGTCTGACTGAGATCCAAGATTCACCTCTAAGTTTTGGAAGATTCTTCAACATGCTCTGAATACTGAACTGAACTTCAGGACGGCCTATCATCCTCAAACTAATGTACAATCCAATCAGACTATCCAAACACTTGAGGACATGTTGAGAGAATTCTCAATGGACTTTAAAGGAGGATTGGATCAACATCTTCCTCAGGTTGAGTTCTCTTATAATAACAGTTTCCACTCGGGCATCCAAATGTCACCTTATGAAGCCCTGTATGGGAAAAGGTGCAGAACACCGACATGTTGGGATGAGGTCAGTGAACGTAAGATTCTTGGACCAGAAATGGTCGAGGAAATGGTGGAGAAGGTGAAAACCATTCAGCAGCATATCAAGGTATCCCAGAGTCTACAGAAGAGTTCTACAGATAATTGTCGATGAAACTTTGCGTTTAAAGTTGGAGGCATGGTTTTTCTACGCATATCTCCATGGAAGAAGGTCATTGGGCTTGGAAAGAAAGGGAATTTAATTCCAAGGTACATCGGCCCCTTCGAGATTCTTGATCGTGTCGGGGCTATGGCCTATTAACTTTCACTTCCACCTACCATGGCCAAAGTACATGATGTATTTCATGTATCCCTCTTAAGGAAGTACATACCGGACCCTTCACATTTACTCTCTTCTGAGGTGGTACAGTTGGAGGATGATCTTTCTTATGAGGAGAAACCAGTGAAGATCTTAGATCATAGATAAAAAGTTCTATGAAATAAGACAATGCCCCTCTTCAAGGTGTTGTGGAAAAACCTCAAGTTTAAATAAGTGACTTGGGAATCGGAGTAAATGATGAAGTTGAGTTACCCACATCAGTTTTAGTGTGGAAAAAAGAAAATTTCGAGGGTGAAATTTTTTAAGGTGGGAATATTGTAACGACCCAAAGTTTCATTAATGGAAATCCCTCTTGATCTAATTAAATGTCTCTTTATGTAAAATTTTTATTTAAAATGTCAAATTATTTGGTTTTATATTAAGAATTGTGACCGTTACTTTTATAGTTGTTGAACAGTGATCACATTATTAGTATAAATATAGGGCTTTAACAAATCCAATTTACTCAGACAAAAGAAGTGATGGCCTCATCCAGTAGAATTGATCCATACGAAGCCCATTTTTTGGAGATCAGAAAAGAGGTGGCATTTTTGGGCTTCACTCTTGACCAATCCCAAGCTGAGCTTCATCATGTCAAGCTCGAATGGGACCGTCTACGAGAAAAGTGGAAGTTGATAGAGATTACCACTCGAGCGACGTTATCTGAGTCACCCCAAGAGTCTGTCACCATCGCACACCTTACCCTTAGGTCTTATGTGGCTGTTTTAAGGGGTTATGTAAAAAATCTCTACTACTATGTTTATGTACATTATTTTTTTATATAATAATGAATATACTTTCTTTTTATTATTGATACATTGTAAATAGTTTTTAAAGTACAAATAGTGTTGTTAGTTATTATTTAATTAAGAATTCTATTTTATTAAATTAAGGTATTTTTGAATTAAATAATATTTTAATAACATATTATTATTATTATTAAATTAATTTTTATTAAATATAAATGATATTATAATTTTATGAATGCAATTGTAATTTTTATTAAGGTTTGAAAGCCATTTTTGTCAAAACCCGTGAATTTTCTATAAATGTCGGTTTTTATTTTAAAAGTCAAAATTAACATATTTAGAAAACTATTTAGATAAAATAAATGTTATTTCTAGAATCAGGACGTCAAAATTATCCAACGGTGAATTTTTATAATTTTCTGAGATACTCAAATTTTTGGGTAAAAATTAAATACCGTTTAAATATATAATGTGTTTTATGACATCATAATGACCCAATAGTGATGTAATAAAATACTATAAGATTTATGTTCAGAAAATATATGTTTTACCATTAAAATAATGTTATTTTGGGTTTGTTTGACTTATTTTACAAAGCATTAATGGACCCCTCAAGACTTATTAAACATCTTGTCTTTTTAAATTATTTTTCCATGGGAGTGTGACTCACCTCCACATAAGAAACCCCATTATTTTAAGAATTTCAGACTTTGGCCTTATAAAATATTGTTTTCCTCTCCCCTTTTCCAAAAACCATGGGCAAAAAACATGAGCTGGTTTGTGGTTAGGATTCGTTTAATGTAAGGGGTCCCAAACCTAACTAATAAAGAATTAACTCACCTTTCCTATATAAACCCACCCAAGCTCCCACTTCCTCCTCACTCAAATCCTTTTTAGTTCATCCAAACTCTACCCAACTCTCTCTATAATCCTCCCAAGGTACCCCAAGCTCCCAAGAAGCCTCTCTCAAGCCTTTGGAAGCACACTTCCAAGTAAGGGTTTTTCTTCCTTTCACTTTTTTTTCCAATTTTCTTAATATTGTTATGCCCTTTTAATTTAAAATATAAATGATGGGGTATGGTTTCGAACCTCCCCCATACTTACCTCTTATTGTTTGAGTGATGGGATACCCCTTTCTCTCTCATTAAATGCCTCCCATGTACACTCGTTACTATGCTGAAATTCCGAAAGGAACTTCTCTCTCCTCATTTACATTCAAGAAATACTTTTGTATCATGAATCTAAATTCCATTAAAATTATTGGGACATGTATCTATATGACCCCCCCTTACTGTATATTTCATGTAGATATGATGAGACACCCCTTTCTCTCTCATTAAATGCCTCCCATGTACACCAGTTACTATGCCGAAATTCCGAAAGGAACTTCTCTCTCCTTATATACATTCAAGCAATACTTTTGTATCATGAATCTAAATTCCATTACAATTGTTGGGACATGTATCTATATAACCCCCCTTACTGTCCATTTTATGTAGATATGATGAGACACCCCTTTCTCTCTCATCAACCATTTTTATGAATTCTTATATCACGCCGTTACGCTGTTGAAATTGCACCGATTTTCTAAGCCAATGCCCTTGTGTAGCGAATACCATGCCCATTTCTCCATCAAGGGTATTCATATTTATAAACATTTACTTATTGATTATAAAGTTTCATGTATGAATTCCACATTCCTTTATCATGAAATAAATTATTATTTTTAATGAATCCATGTTTTATGATCCATGTGGCACACTTATGCATGAAATGAAATGTTTAAGAAGGGTGCGCCCTTATAGAGCTCCAATGCATTGGGTAAAGTATAGTATCATGATATGTCATGTGAAATCAGTTTTGACTTGTTCTAATTCAAGTGATACGAGGTTTTACTCATGCTTCATGTGCAATGAGGATTTACTCACGCTCCATGTGCAATGAGCCTTGACTCATGCCAATTCCATGTCAAGTGTTGTTGCCACATTTACATGTTATGATTATCATGCTTTATCATGCCTTTATGTTCATATTTCTCTTATGTTATATTGATATTCCTATTGTCTAACATGTATTGTACTCCTCATGTATTCCATGTTTATTCCCTTACTGGGCTTTATAGCTCACCCCTTTTCTTATGCATGTCCTCAGGTTATCTCATGCAATGCTAAGTACGAGGGAATGTAGTGGTCATGTAAAGGAAGTTTTCAATAAAGATGTTGTATTTAATGTTTTAAGTTGTTATGTAATGATCCTAATCCCCAAAGACACTATACCTCTCGATCTTCCATGTTGTATCAAGTGAATAGTTTATGTAATAAATCATGTTTAAGTTTGTAATAAAAGCAAGGTTGTCATATTGCACACTAAGTGAGAGACCTATTACCTTAGACTAGATATATCACTCACATGATTTTTGATAATCAAAAGGGGGATATTTTTGGCCTCCTCATGTTTTAATTATGTTTTAATGATCAAAAATCCTATACATCCTGTAACACTTGTAAATCCTTTTTAATCTATCTCAAATCATGTGTACAGATAGTTAGTTTATTTATGCCTTAAATAATTATTGTAAAATACTTTGAGTTTCTGTTATAATGGATTTCCTTGATAAATGATTAAGTTTAATCCATTCTATTAATATCACTGTTTAAGTCGGTATATAGATATTTTGGCTAAGTCTGAGAAACCATGAGTCTGCCACCAATTATGTTTTTCTGGAAAAGGACCCAGACACCGTGACCAGACACTGTGATCCAAACACCATGGGCCAAACACTGTGACCAGACACCGTGACCATGACACCATAACTATACACCATGACCCAGACACTATGACCCAAACACCATGACCCAGACACCGTGACTAGACACCAAAACCAGTTTTAGATCTATTGAAGTTTGTGACACCGGTTCTATGCTGAGACACCGTTTGAAGTTTATAAAAGGACCAGACATTGTGATCCTATCACCCCATCTATACTAACGGTTCCAGAACTCTATAAAACTATGCCATCATAACTATCTCACCGCTTATAGTAAAATAAGGAGACACCATTTCATGGAGATGCCGTTTCATGGAGACACCATTTCCATACTGACTGTGACACCATTATTTAATCTGTTTTGTCATTTTTCAATTTAATTTCTAATGGTCATATTTGAGTCTTTTAAATACACTGACATAATTAATATTTCTTTGTAGACATATCACCTGACAGTACCTGGTAGGAGGTGCAGAATACATACATCATGTCGGCTCCAACACATGCACACCAAGAATCAAAAGAATAGTGTGGCCAGAAACGAAAAGAGGATAGAGAAACAGTAGTGCGTGATAACGAAGAAGCATGATAATTCTTGAGAAAAGAATTGACACATTCAACCAATAAATCTTAAGAACACATGAAGCATTCACTAGGATACCAAAGATTAGAGTCGAGAACATCTTTGCACTGTCAACTCCATGAAGAACATGAGCTAGATCTAACTGACTTACGATACTTTGTTTCTCACAAAAGGACCTTATTCTTACATCTACTTCATCCTATAATTTTAGTGCTTCTTATACTAACACTTAGAGCACTTCTAACCTTATCTCATCATTTTTTCTTTGTTGTGTATTTTTTTATCTTTCGATCAGTGTGTGTGTGTGTGTGTGTGTGTATAAAAACACATACTATCTCTTACACTAAACTGTAGGATACAATATATCCTTCCTATCACATATTTTACTCTTTTTTACTCCCACAGATAAGTGTGGAAGAGGTCCCTATGTGACCTGTTAGTTCATACCCACAAAGAATTGTGGAAGAGGTCGTATAACCTGGATAGTCCTGTGTACTATTGTTTACCCCGATCCAGGGTGTGGATCAAGTTTATTAATATAAACTGCTTGGTGGTAGGTGATCACCAAGTGGAGTGGATTAGGTCTCGGCTTGAGACTGAACCACTTGTTTTATATCTGATGTGCTATTTAATTTAGTTTACTCTGTTTTACTGTATAATTTATAAATCACTAAACATGCTTTGATAGTTAATCATGAAAGGAAGTTATAATTGATTTACCTAATTAGAATAGCTTCAAAAGTAATTTTAATAACTAATATTAAGATTATTAATAATTAATAAATATTATAAGAAGTTATTTAAATATAAAAACTTTCATAACCGTATTACTTTGATTAACTGGGCTGTATTTATTTTTATTGGGTAACCTTTCTAAGAAACCATCTCAATCAGAAATTTTTAATAAATACTCAATTCACCCCCCCCCCCCTTGAGTACTCTACTCTGACCAACATTCATCAAACTAAAAAATAAAATATTTAGGAAGAAACATTTTAACTATAAAATAACATTATTAGTTACAACTTGAATTTTATTAATCCATCAGTATTAAAAATGAACATTATTTTTATTTAAAAGTAAAAATGTGAAATGTATAAAATAAATTTGATATATAAATATTTATAACATTAATAACTACAAGATTATATCATATAAATTTCTACTTAAAACACACCTTATGACCTCTACATAAGATTTAAGAATAAGATATTATCTAGTGGTGGTCATGGGTGGTGGTTCTACTAGAACCAAAATCATGAAAATTTTTACAAGATTGAAATTATCTCAAATGTGATTTCCCTGATATAATAATTATTGTAGTTCATATTGTTATTGATCTAAATAAATCCCTACTTATGTATTCTCTTTTCCAAGCTCATATATGTAATCCTCATAAAGAATACTCATACTACTCGATGAAATCGATTCTCCATTCTACGTATATTTAATAGTGTGGTTACTATCACTTATAATCATTAATTTAATGGATATATTATAATGTTCAAATTTAATATTTTTTTAAATTATCATGGTATAATGTTGGTTGGGTATTTAATGTGAAAATATATATGAAACAAATCACTAATTTATAGAGAAATATATCCCAAATTTTGGGGGGTTAGATTGTAACACTAGAGGTTAAATTATAGTTAGTGAAAATTTTATTTTCATGAAGCTATAGTAAAATTATTTATTTAATATATAAAGTCTCAAAAATTCTAATTTTATAGGATTAATATCAATTTTTGATCTTACTATATCAAAATATCCTAGAATGAATTATTAAAATTTTCTCTTAGAAATAAACTTTTATGAATAATTAAAAATTGAGTATTAAACTAATCATAAATTTACTTACAATAATGTTTTATAATGTGTACATTTAACCATATATTTATTATTAATTTAACAGAAATAATGATAAGATCATTTGTAGGTAAAAGGTATATTTTTTAGGAAATTATTTGTAAGTGCATAAAACTTATCCATTTTAATTAATTCAGATAATCTATAATAATGTATGATTTAATGAAATTTATATATTATATATATAAATTTATGTATTTAATTTAATATAATATTTATTACTATACATATAGTTAATGATAGATCATATTATTCTTTAAAAATTCATTTTCATGAAAAAATGGGTTTCATCACTTTTTGCGGGTGTATTTTTAAATTAAACTCCAACACTTATATAAATAGAATTTGAAAAAATGGTTAAAATTTTTGGATTTATAATTTCAAAATGTTATAATGAGGTCAATTTCATTTTTGGTCATTATGAAGAGTAAAAATGGTAAATATTGGTTACCACGATTAAGGTTAAAATGTGTTTACCATGGGGTTAATAATAAAGGGACAAGGCTTCCAGATAACACAAAAAAATTCATAAATCACATTGGTTTATTATATTTAGAACATACCCTTGTAACCTTATAATATGAGTCATTTTGGAGATATTTTTATTGATTAATACATTAATATATTTTAATACTTTGAAAAATTACATGTGTGTCATCCCAACACATATTAAAGTGAAAATCCTCCATTATTCACACCACATGGGCCATTTATCGTGACCAAAAACTACCAGGATAACCATAAAAAATCTTATTACATGTTCTAGAGGCATAGTTCATCCAAAAATACTACCCTTATGGTCCTTAAGAGGAGGTCAAAATTATTTCATTCAAATAATAGGTAATCATCTTAACCGAACACTTTCATTTTTCTTCCTCACAATATTAAATTATATCCAAAACATTAAAACAAAATAAAACCAATGTCTACCAAATATTGGGATTTTATTATGCTAACGACATAATATTTATCCATATTCTTCTCCATTAAATGGGAATAAAAACCATCACTCATGTTTATAGTAGATTATCGCATCGTGAACAACATGACCAGTCATAATGATGGAACTAATGAATAGATATGATATTTATGAGAAAATTATGATTATATAAATTTAAGATATCATGTAATTCCATATTTTTTTACTCATGAAAAATGATAATGTTTCTTGTGTATATATTGGGACTACCACCTCCACGAAGTGATGTGATTCATTTTTCATGAACTCTTTTAACGAAAGATTTTAGAAATGTATATAATGAATAAATATTATATTTATAACATGAATATCATTCTAGAGATAATGAAAGTATAACTTATTGACAAGAACCATATAATCTTCTATAAGACCATGTTTTTTCAAGTACGCCCCATTTAAAGTTTCGATAATCTATTTGAGCCAGTTGTTTTTTTTTTGAAACTTGGTTATTAAGACTTAGTTTAGATGGGTTATTCTGGGAGGTTATAAGCTATTTTAGGAATAAATAAGGGTATTTGAATAGAAAAATATCAAATATGAATGGTCTTACATTGTAGATATCAGGGTTGTTCTGTAAGGATGGTGGATGCAGCGTGGATATCCCATCTGCAATGTAGTGTCCTAGGAGGAGGAAATTTGGAGCCACTACCTTTTAAGGCATAGCTATAGTGTGGTGGAATTATATGGAGTATCTCTTCCCCTAGTGGTTAAGTATTTCATTTTGGAGAAGGTTTCTATGAAACAAGGGCCTCTGAGAGGAATTTGGATGGATTTTTCAAAATCAACACCTCTGAGTCAAGGAGTCTTGCTACAGTATAACCATCCTTTTAGTTTTTGGGATCTACAATGTGGTGTATTATGATGCATTTTATTCCTACAAAGCATTTTTAGGATCTATTTTGTGGTCCTAAACATTATCCATGGACATGGTTTGATCAGGAAAGTTGTGGTGTGGTCCCTCATGTTATGTAGTAGTCCTACTGATGTCATCCTTCTCTGTGATGTGGTTTGGGAGGCTACACTATAACCATATATTTTATAGGTTGTCTATAAATACCCTCAAACCCTCCAGACTAATTAATATAATCTATCTTCAACTCACACCTTAGGAACCCAATATATCTTTTTTATGAATTTTTAAGACCCTTATTATTAAATTTAGCTGTCAACTTCTTGGTATCGGTCTATCGTGATCCAAACCTTCTAGTGGAGACATCTGGTATCCTCATTGAGCAAAAAGTAAGATATATTGGTATTATAAGCCTAGTTTTTTATTTAAGGAGGAACCAAATAACACCTTATATGTTTTTATTTTTTATGTATTCTTTTTTTTGAGTTGGGTGGTCTAGAACAAATCTCTCTTATCTACATTTCCTTCCTAGTATGTGAAATAAGTGTTATCATTCCATCACATTGTGAACACGACCTATCTAAATGAATAAAATACTATACTGATAATAATATCATTTTTTAGACCTCCCATGGAACCCATCGGGTCCATTGTCATTGCTACCAGGCTTGTGACCACCTAAGAGTGGAGCCTACCTTTGAATCATAGAATTGAAAGACATGATAAATGTCAATTTTGGATTAACAATATTAACTGAGAAATTATATTGATGCGACATAGAATGTCAATTGAGATAAATGGTAACCTTACATGGTTTGACTTTAGTGATTCATCAAGATTTAGAAGAATATAAAAATTGATAAAATATTCCAAGTTAATTAATAATGGGATAAATTAACAAATTATTCATCTTATATTTATTGTGATAAATGGTATATTTGGATTTCCTGTATGTGATATTTATAAATGTATGCATGAGGGATTGATTCATTTTCTTATGATATGTATCCCTAGTGATTCATCATGATGCGGTATAATCCACCACTTGTGATTGTAATTTTTTCCCTTGGTGATGTGTTCCCTAGTAAGACGTAAGTGACTCCAGCATGGGAATTCACATAGAGCCCGGTATGAGATGGTTTCTTTCCCCTTAGTGATGTACGCCCTGGGAATATGTAAGAAACCCATGTATGGTAATTCTCATGGAGCCCATTTGGGTTACTTGATACAAGTTATTAGTGATACATCTTGATGTAGTAAGAACTAAAATTTGGTAGAGACATCTAGAATAGATAAGAAGCAGGTTCATATGGACCTAAGTGAAAACCTAGAACTCAAGGATCAGTAGGTTTATTTTATGTTCATTATTTATTTATTTGATCAATACCCCAATTTATCACTTTACTAAATGAACTATATACTCAGATTCTATTTTTTAGGAATGGTGGTGTCAACCTAATAAGATATACCCATACTCTATTTAGTAAATAGTTTCGTAACTGGATAGATTTCTTGAATGGGTTTTGGGATAATGGAATGGGCCCTATTGTTAATTGTTACTTGCTTGATGGGTTAAAGTTTGGAGATGAGACCAATATGGGGTTTGAGATCAGTGATTTTGGAGTCTTTTATATTTTCATATTTTTCATTCATTTATAAGACATTCATCTCATATTTTAGTTACATTTATGCCTCTCAATACATTATTCTGTTATTACTTGGATAGTTCAGTTCCCCTTTTTTCTCCTTGAGTTTCTTGTTTGTTTTTTATATTATTTACACTATTATTTCAACTTCTCACTAGAGTATATGGACACCCAATTATAATCCTTACACCTCACTGCTAGTTGAAAGCCTATGGAATATGTGTAGGTGCACCTGATTTCATTTAGATAGCCCTGCTCAGTCACGTGAGGGAGAACTGGGTTGGGGAAATTACAAAGTGGTATCGTACAAGGTTTATTTTCTATTTATTTACTAATTTTGAATGGTAGAAAAGATACTAAGAAGTTTTAGGATTTTTTAATGATCCTATTTATGGGAGTACCTAACTTAACTATGGGGGGAAATCCTAGTTTTGAGGGAAGGGATTATTGTTCATGTTATTCACTTTTTATAATATTAATGTTATTTTACCTTGTGTGGTTCACTTTTTGTATGATGTTATTGTTTATTTAGATTTTAATTATAGTATAATATGGAATGAGATGATTATTCATGTATACTGAAAGGAAAATAGGGATATATTTGGACATGAATTGTTCATGATTACATGCTATTTCATATAAATAGTGAAATAAAATAAATTTTTATAATTAATAAAAAGAAATGGAAGAAACTTTTATGTTCTTCCAATTCAAATGTTAATCAAAGTGAAGAGCAACCTTGATCCTAGGTTTCTCTATTGTTTTCACATGATGTATTTGACCTTGATATTAGATATATTTTATAAGGAGTGTGTTAACCCTTGTGAAGAAAATTTCACCTCATTATCTTTGAATAGATATAGATAATCAGATGGATGATAAACTCCATGAAATATTCTTGAGGGTAATGTGATCAATGAAAAGGGAGACTATTCACACCTTTCCATCAATTTCTTTATTGATAAGAGAGTTTCAGCTGCAACATCCACCTATGTTCATCAGGGAGGAAAGAATCCATGTAGTTGAGTTCTAGATTGATTCAATCCATATGATATTTAAGAACCTAGATACACCCAAAAATAGTAGGATTAATCTTTCTACTTTCATGATTCATAGACCATCCAAGTGCTAGTGAGACATTCTAAATAAATCTAAATAGAAAGAGGAGTTATGCTAGAAGGACTTTGAGGCAAAGTTCTATATCTACTTATATCCAGATATGTTTAGGGATGAGAGGAATCTATAGTTCATTCACATGATGTATTACAGAATTTCAAAAGTGGAATATTCAATATTCTTTATAGACTTGCTACATTTTTATCCATCTTAGTCAGCTAATGTGGTTTTTGGGGTGATAAGTTTTGAGGATCGGCTTAACTGCATACTAATGTCACCGGTGAACATATTTCTCTTGAGAAGAATTGTAAATAGAATGAATCGAGAACGCATCATGGAATGGAATCTAATATATTCTCCTTATTTTTTCTAGGTAGTATCAATAGGTAAATTTAGTATGACCTCTTCTAGTAGCAAGAAATTCCACTAGGATAGTTACCACCAGGGTAGTAACTGGAAGAGCACCTAGGGGAGTGGATATCTTTCTTAGAATCATGGTCTTTTAGTGTTCTTATAGTGTGGAAATTGTGGTCAAAAGCACAATTAGTGTCCTTACCCAACTATGGAGTGTTGTTCTTGCAGCATGATGGGTTATCTTTAGAGGTTTTTTAGGACCCCTTAGTAGAAAAATAGTGGAAGAGGATTAGGATGGGTATGAAATTATAAGAAGGACTCGACTAATCGAAAGTAGATTAGTAGATGGAGTTCCACTAGACATTCAAGCTGAGAAAACCATCATGGTACCCCAGAGTAGGAGAAAAAGTACCATCTAGAGGGATCCACATAGGGGAGTCCAACTGAAGCCTATAGAAGAGGTGTGTGTCATATGTACACTATTTTTTCAACTCCTTATAGATTTGATGTAGGAACTTCTACTATCAGATTTATGATTCTTGTATAGTATACCCTTGATTGGGTTTTGTTTAATACAAGATCATCACTTTCCTTTCGATATTGTAAATTTGGGAACTATTTTGGTTTGGTTATGCAGTTATTGAATGGTGATGTGACCATAAACAAACAATTGGGAGTGTGGTCAGATGATATCAAATGATTCAAGGTGTGTTCTCTATAAATTTGTGGCTACCATTTTCTTTGTAATATTTTTGTGTTGTAAATTATATACATCGATTTGATATAGGTATATATTGGATAGTATTATAATAGGATCATATCAACTATTATCAAAATAGATTTAATTTCCTATATCTAGAATGGGGGATCTATTCTCCCCAAGGTGAGTGGGATCATCAAGCTAGTTATGAAAGACCAATTAATCAAATATTGGATTATATCATAATTCATATAGTTGTTCTTGTTCTAGATGATGGTGAAGTACACCTAGATACTTTTCCTTTGGTTTTGAACCATTTTTTATGATGTATTTGAGGATTATTTATCCAGTTTACCACCTGAGTGTGAGACTGAGTTCATGGTCAAGTTTTTTCTAGGATTTGAGACTGTTTATTTCCCATCATATAGAATTACACTAGTAGAGATTCATGAGTTGAAGGTTTGTTTGGAAGATCTATAAGTAGATGAATTAATATATCATATTACTTCTCTGTAGGGTTCTCCCATTATTTTTTCCAAAAAGACTTATGGTACATTGTGCTTATGTGTGGATTATTGAATATTGAACCAGATAACATGCAAGAACCTCTATACCCTCCCACACATCAAAAAACTCTTAGATTAGGTGAGAGGTTATAGGATTTTTCCAAGATTTATTTGAGTTCAGGTACCATATATTGAGAGTGATACCATGACACTTACCATATGAAGATTTTATATGCACAGATTCCCTATATAGTTTAATGGTTATGTCATTTTGGTTGATGAAGGTAAAATTTGTATTCATGTCCTTGATGAATCAGATATTTTATCTATTTCTAGATATGTTTATGGTATTTTTCATCAATGACATATTTTTGAACTTTAAGTGTACAGAAAATCATGCCCAATTTCTTCAAAATGTATTGAGTATACCAAGAGAGAATTACATTTATGCCAATATATCTATATGAAACTTCTAGATTGATAGAATTCACTACTTGGGTCATTCTTTCTCAGAGGTTAGAGTGGTAGTGGGAACCGAGAAGGTGGTATTTGTGGTATCTTTTGAAGTACCCAATAATGTGTTTGAGGTTTAGATATTACTAGGTCTAGTAGGCTATTATTGGTGTTTTACCTATGAATTATCACATTTGAAAGAACTAATCTCTGTGGTGACCAAGAAATGGGTGAAGTTTATTTGGTCTGATGCTCGTGAGAGATATTTCTAGTAACTGAAGACCAAGCTAACCATAGGACCATTAATTACTTCTCTGATTCTAGGAAAGGAATATAAATTGTACTATAACACATCCAGAGTTGGACTCGGAGTACTTATGATGAAGTAGGTCTGAGTGGTTGTTTATGATATAGATAGTTGAGACCACATGAGAGGAATTAACCTACTCATTATCTGGAGTTTTTTTTTGTGGTACACTCTCTGATATATTGGAGGCATTATGTATTTGTTGATAGGGTTGTGGTGTACACAGACCACAAGCACCTTAATTACATATTTTCACAGCTAGACCTTAACCTTCAATAGATATGGTTTTCCAAATATTTGTAGTCTTTCAACTTTGAGATAGCTTAAATTTTAGAAAAATGAAACATTATTACTGATTCCTTGATCTTGATTACATTGATATGGGAAATGCATGATTTTTTTTGAAAACTAATTAATGATTTCACTCTATTTAGATATGAATCAATATTTATAGGATTCCCATGGATTAATATCTTTCACCTCGACATCATTTATACCCATTATTTTTTAATGTATTAAGACTGAGTAGTTATCTTATCCATGGTTCTTATCTTTGATGGATAGTTTATATAGTGGGGATTCATTGTCAAGATGGTATCTTGGAAGTAGAAAATTTATTATATTTTTTGTTCATTTATGGGTTCATAAGGACTGGTGTGAGGATCTGATGGGGGAGTTTCACACTTCTAATTGGGTTGTACAACCAGGTCTGACAATGATATATCATGATCCCCATATAAAATACCATTCATTGTGGATGAAAAATGAGATGGTGGGATTCTTGGTGAGATGTATCACCTATCAATAGGTGAAGGCCGAGATCCAAATTCATTTTTGGTTGTTTCAACCTCTACCCATTCCGTAATGGATGTGGGATAATGTCACTCTATATTTCATGATAGGATTACCTAATACACCTCATAAGAAAGATTTTATATGGGTGATCTTAGATCTTCTACTGAAGGTATCTCATTTCTTTCTTATCATAGATAACATCATCATCAATGATCTGGGTAGTCTTTATCTTTATTAGATAGTCCAACTGCACATTGTTACAAGGGGTATTATTTCTAATAAAGATCCCCATTTCACATATTGGTTATGGTAGGGTGTTCATAAGTATTTGAGATCACATGTTCTTCCAAGTACAGCCTATCATCCTCATAAAAAATTCCAATATTCATAGAAAACGTAGATTCTAGATGATATGTTATGATACAATGTTGTGTATTTTAGTGTGTTGAACCTTAGTGTTTCATTTGTTGTCAGAGCGTGTCAATATCCATTTGGTGAGTGTGTATAAAGTGGTGAGGCCTGGATAATTATAATGGTTTCATATAATAACATTGGATTTCATGATTTGTCGATTCTTCTTTATATGGCACTAGATTTCATTTTTGGATAGCTCTTCTTGGTATTTAAATGTAACGATTGATTATGATGATCTTCGATGTCTAAGGCATGTGTTAAGAATGAAATATTGTTTATAATTTTTTTTGAAAGATTCAAGAATAACATGATACATGAGTTTAATTTTTCATGAGGAATTGAGAAGAGTAGAGAATTTCTTATCATCTTAAATTGAGATGGAATTGAATTTAATGTTAGGAATTTTTTTATGTAATACAAAGGAGGCCTCATTTAAAAATTATTCCAACCCACATGGAATACTATGCCACTCAACCAATGGAACATGTGAGAAATGCAGGTCAACCACACCCAAGGGAATAGTCCTAGCTAAGACCATAGGTGGAAGAGTTCCTACAAGGAGTGGGTGGGTCCATGTATAGGGCACGCAGACTGTACGTCTGCAGGCATGCATGGGTTGGGCCATAATCCCATAGCGGAATAGAGTGGAGGCAGTGCCTCCATGTGGGGAAACATGGTGGATGGGGTCAGGAATTATGGACACCTAGCAATGGACCTTGATTCTTAAACCATTCCCTATATGTATTGTGTTTTCTATGTGGGATAGAAGTTCACCGTCACTTTTCACCCATCGATTAAAAAGACGGAAATTCTGTCAGTCGTTTGATCTGATCACATGTTTAAATTCTAGTTTTATGTTCTTGTGGGAGTTATCTTCTTCCTCCCTGTAAACTAACTCTTAGTATATGAACCCCTTGTGGATGAGGGTTGAAAACCAAGCTTCTATAGAACACTTAACTGATATGTGTAATGTTTCAATATTCTTAAGGAGATCGAATAAATGGATAATTATGGTTTAGGAAAAGAAAAAAAATTATTTGTGATGATAAAAGATTTCGGGATGATTGCTTCACGAGAAGGGTGTTTAGGGAGATGAATGCTTCTCATGTGGAGGAGTTACTACCATGTGAGACACTACTTTGCAATGGATAAAATATCCTATGATCGAACACAAATGAGTTTCTTTGTGGGTGGTTATTCTTCACAGTGACGATCCTTTATGGATGAGATGCTTTGTGGGTGAAGTCCTTTATATACATCCATGTTGATGGTATTTCACGGATGAATATATTATTATGTGGATATTTACATGAGATAAATTATTTAGTATGTGATGTGAAGAGGATTAAAACATATAGTATCTAGTTAACCTTCATGCATTCCATATGAGTTGAGTGTATGCAGATAGAATACTTGTTGAGTATTATATAGATGAAATTTTCCATGCAATTCACGGTGATTGTAAATAAAGATCATATGCGGATAGTGGTTTGAAGATGAGGTGTTTCCAAGTAGATATGCAGAGATGAACCACTTTAAACTGATTTTCACAGTCTCATAATATTCATATGATAACTGTCTTAATAACCACTATTTGTTTTCAACATATTTATCGATGATTCTCATATTATTTTACAGGTGTTGTAGTGTAACACATAGTTTATGAGAAAATATTTTTTTATTCCCAACATTGATATCAATTTCACAAATAACTAAAATCTTATTCTGTTATTTTTTAACAGTATATGTGAGTGTAAATATATTTCACAAATTAATAAAATTATATTCAGTCAGTATGGGACAATGTATGTAAGTGAAAACATTAATTTGTGAATCAATATATTTTTTTGAAGATAGTTCTCATAAAGACATATATGTTATGCCATAATTATTTAATGCACATAAAAAATAATTTGGAATCCTATATGAGTAGCATAAAATTCATAATTCCAGAGATTTAATGTTTGAGGAAGAACTTATCCAATGGATTTATTCAGTTTGTAAGCATATGATATTTTATTTATCTCAAAGGCTCAAAATAAATATCAGCATTAGTTATTGTAAAAATAGTCAACATTGAAAAGTTTTCATTCTTTTGTTGTTGTATAAATATTTCTTCAATAAGGAAGTTTTGAATTCTTGTTCCAGTGGGAATCAATGATAGTTAAAGAATGTAAGTTGTAATCGCTTTTTATTATATTGAATAATTTGCGATTGGTAAGTTTAACAAATCATGACAAAAAGAAGGATCATTTTAAGACTGAAAATTGTAAAAATATTATGTTATTTTGATATTTATTTTTACTACATTCGAGAGAGGCTGAGATATCATAAGAGTGGATTGAATCCTAACAGGTCAATAGAGGTAAATTTCAAAAAAAATAAAAATTGTAAAAAATACCCAAAGATTTAACCCCCCCCCCTCTTGGTGGTGAAACTCCTATTGGGCACTTAAATTGGTATCGGAGGGATAGGTTCCCTCTTTTATGATCCACTAATTACTGAAGATGGATAATCTGGATTTTTTTAATATCCTAGTTATATCTACTTTTAATTTCAATAACTACCATAGTAAGAAGAATATTATATTTCCTATATTATTTTTCTTGTCCTTAAAGTTAAATATGTAGTTATTGTTGGATTCCCACCTATTTCTGATGCAGTTGTTATGAATTTTACCAATAATACTAATATGGGAGTTTATGGAAAAGCACAAAATGACATTTTTATGCCTCTCTTATAAAACTTTTTACAAAAAAGGTTATGGGACACAGAAATACCAAGGAAATTTGGGATAAATTAGAAATCAATTATGAATAAAACATGAAAGTCAAGGAGGCCAAATCTCAAATTTTAAGAAGAGAATTTTAATATATAAATATGGGTGGATAAGAAAATTTTTATTGCTATTTATCAAGATTCAATGAAATTGTTAGTAATATTTAGGTTTTTAGTGAAAATATGGATGATTCAGCTATTATAAAAAAAATAATGAGAAATTTTCCTAAAAGGTTTGATCCTAAAGTATCTGCTTTGGAAGATATATATGATCTTTCCCTTAATGAATTACATAACATAATCATTACATATGAAATTTGAAATATCCAAGACTTCAATAAAATTATCAAAGATGGTAAGGATTTTGAATCCATGAGAAAGATCAAAATGAGAGATGATGAAATTTCAGAATCAAGTGGATCTAATGATGAAAATGAATTTGAATATTTCAAAAGAATCATTTCTCTTGTATCGAAGAGATTAAAGGGGAATTTTATGGGTAAAATTAAATTTACTCCAAGGTGCTAGAACTCTAATGACATTGGAAATTTTTTTGTAAATGTTTCTAAAAATATGCCTAGAGATTCTGAGATAGATGATCAAAAACAATAGAAGAAGAAATGGGGGAAGATCTCAGAAGGCACAAAAAATTTGATGAAAGAAAGAATAAAATCTTTAAAAGTAAAAGAATAATTTTAGTTAGAATAGAAGATGAAGATAACTCCCCTACAATCATCCAATCAGAAGATAAAACTAACTTCATGGATCTTGTTAAGAATGGGTTTGACCCTTCAGGAAGTGAATATGATCAAAATGAAAAAATAGCAAGAGAACTTGTTGAAAAATTAATTAGAATCTTTTATTGATAAAAACACAAATAACAATAAGTATAATAGACTATTATTTATATAAAAATAAAAGATAATTGAAGGAAATGAAGAATGTGAAAAGAAAGATATTCTTTACATTGATGAAATAAAAATACACAAACTAAAAGTGGATGAAATAGAAAATATAGTAAATGAACTTGAATAAAAACTCTCTCTCAAATAAGAACAAAAGTCCCAAACTCAATCTAAATTTCTTGAAGCACATAACATCTTAAAAAATATCTGAGAAGATATCAGCAAGGATATTGAGGTTAATGTAGAATCATAAAAAATTGGTGAAAAGAGAGGTCTAAAAGTAAATTATAGGCAAGTATGGAACATGAGTAGTTTTGAAAAATAATCTTCTAATTAAATGGAAGAAATAAATTCTCTAAGAATATTTGTTCCTCTATAATAGAGACAATCTCAGTGTTTGGAAAGACAACATAATCAATATTCACGACATAGCTATTATTAGTTGGGAAGATCAAGATTTAATGGACACTGATTGTGTTGTGGAGTGTTTGGGCACATAGATTATTCATGTTGGTATAACATTTCCTTACCATAAATGATACATGAACCAAGGGGGATCTATTCTAAGAATAGGAGAGAAAATTTTCTAAGTAATAAAGTATTTTTCAATAATTCATCTTATCTTCCAACACATAAAAATTTTGACTATTTAAAATAAATATATGGTAGATGTGATTAGAAAGGTCATATTTATGAAAAGTGTGTGAGTATTCTCCCTACATAAACATACCAAATTATAAAAGGCAAGGGAGTTCAAAAAATTAATGAATAAAAATCATGTTTCTATGATGTTTATTTGATATCTAGTAGAAAAACCAAGTCATGGATTCTTGATAGTGGATGTTCATCACACATGATTGGCGACACAAAAAAGTTTAGAAATATTAAGAATCATGAAGGAGGAGGAGTGGACTTTTGAAATGATTGTTCATTGGAAACTAATGGAGTTGGGAAATCAATGATTGAATCCCATAATATGAACTTAACTAATGTGTTATATATTGAAGGGATGAAACAAAATTTGATTATTGTCATCCAACATTGTGATGACGGACATGTGGTGTAGTTCAAAAAGGATTCATGTATCATAAAAATCATAAAGGATTGAAGAATAACCACTCAATAGAAAAGAACCAATGGTAATCTATTTCAAATTGGTGATTCCATCAATTTTTATTATTTCATTGAAAATGATGAAAACAACCTCTGGCATAGAAGTCTTTTCAATCTTGGTCAAAGGAGAATAAGTAAAATCTTGAAGCATGATGTTGTGAGAGATTTTCCCAAGATAAAGAGAGAAAGGGATGAAATATCTGAAACATGTCAAAAGGGGAAATAGGCCAAAATTTTACACAAAGGCATGGATATTCTATCTTATAGACCCTTTGAACTTATTCACACTGACTTAGTGACCCAATGAGACAAAATTATACCATAGGTGATATGTATTTCATTACATTTATTGATGATTATACTCAAATAAATAATGTCGTGTTTATCAAGCATACGTCAAAGGTAACTAAAATGTTTAAAAAAATTAGAAGGCAAGATGAAAAAGAGATGGGTATCTATATCAAGAAGATGAGATAAGATAATAGAAAGGAGTTTACTTATGATGATTTTAAACATTATCTTTCCAAAAATGAAATTAAGTATCATTACATCACACCAGAAACTCCACAACAAAATGGGGTAGCTAAAAGAAATAATAAGAGAATAGTTGAGATGGGAATGACTATATTATCTGAACACAACACCTCAAAGTAATTATACAGAGAAGCTATATGTACTTCCATACATATAAAAACATATGATTATTGAGACCAGAAACACAAAATACATCATATTAATTTTGTTAAAAAAAATCCAGCTGTTAAGTACTTCAAAGATTTTGGAATCCCTTTCATTATAAAGATCAAGAACATCAATCTGGGAAATGTGAAGAAATAATAGAGGAAGTAATTTTCATGGGATACCTATCTAATGGTAGAGGATATAGATGTTGGAACAAATGGTTGAACAATATGGTTGACTATAGTGATGTTAAATTTTTTAAAAACTAGATCAAATTAGATATCACAATTGATGCAGATTAAGAATATTTGGAAGAAAATGGTATGAAAATATAATAGAAGAATGATGAAGCAGCTGAGAAAGATCCAAAAATTATAGATATTGATTCTAAACATACCATTTATGAATATGATGTTGATGAAAATAAGATAAATGGTGAAAAAAATATAAAATCGTGTTGAGACTAAAAATTTCATTTGAAATCAACCGTCTCTAGTTCAAACAAGAAGAAGATTGAGAACTAAAGATCAAACTCCACTTATTTCTCGAATTGAAACTCATATGGTGGTAAAAGTAGTTGATCATAAGGAATTTATACAATCTATGAATGAGGATATTAATTATATTTAGAATAACTCCACTTATAATCTTATATCAAGACCTAAACAATGTTCTTATTACCAAGTGGATTTTCAAAAATAATATAAATGATATATTTTAATTATCAAGAAACAAGGCTATGCTGGTGTGAAAAGGATATTCTCAAATAAAAGGAAATTACTTTTAAAAAACTTTTTCACTAGTAGAAATATTGGAAACCATTATAATGTTTTTGGAAGTAGAAGAACACAAACACTATAAATTAAATTAAATTAATGTGAAGTCTTCCTTTCTAAATAGTGATCTTAAAGAAGAAGTCTATATTGAACAACCTGATGGTTTTATATTATACAATGATGAAATCATGGTATGTAGATTGAGGAAAGATTTTTATGGTTTGAAATAGGCCCCCAGATCCTGGTATTCCAAATTAGATGGTTTTCTAGGGAATATAAAGTTTTTTAAAATTAATGTTAATAGTAACATTTATTTGATAAAAATGTACAAGGCTACTCTTATAGATATTTTATATGTGAATGAAATCATATATAACAATGAAAAGGAATTTCTATGTGAATATATCACTGAGAAAACGAAAATAAATGTTTAGAGATTGGTCAGATAACATATTTTCTGGGATTTCAAATAGAGAAGAAACCAAATTCCACAATTTTATCTTGGGAAAAGTGTACTAGGGAATTGATGAAAAAAGTTTAGAATAGAAAATGAAAATTAAGTTTAAAAACTTGTTTTAGTTGGAACTATATTATGAAAGGATGAATATATAAATAATGTTAATTAGAAATAATTCATAATAATTATTGGAAGTATACATTATATCACTACATCAAGGAAAGATATAACTTATATAGTGACAATATGTGCTAGATTTAAAAGTGATATAAAAGAGTCTCACTTTTTGGATGTGAAAATAATTTTGATATATGTGAAGGGAACTATAAACTATGGGATTTTATACACACACAGTGAAAATTTAAAATTATTGGTGTATAGAGATGCTGATTCGGTAGGTGATTGTATAGAAAGGAGACCAACTTTAGGTGGAAGCTTATTTCTGGGAGAATGGTGTGTCAGTTGGTATAGAAAGACTAAAAATTTAGTAACTCTTAGCATGACTGAGGTTGAATATGTTTCATACACACATTCAAGTACATAGATGACCTGAATGCAAGTATAATTGGTATATTTGAAAATTAAGACTAAGAGACCACTAAATATATTATGTGATAATCAAAGTTTCATTAAATTATCTAAAAATTCAGTACAATAGTGAAGAACTAATCATATATTTATAAAGTATCATTTTATCAAATAAAAGGTGGTAGTTGGATATGTCAAGCAAGAATACATTTCAACTAAATATCTGGTTGCAGATATTTTCACCAAATCAATACTGAAAGGGAGGTTTGTTGATTTAATTCTAAAACTTCATGTTCATCATTTTCCTCTCACTTTAAGACTTTCAAAAATTACCTCCTTATTCCCTATCCTTTTATGTGTATTGTGATAACTAAGTAAGTAATTGAGGGAGAAGTTTTATTCATCATGGATTTCATTTAATTCCATGATGATAAAAATAGATGCATCTTTTGAGGGGAGAATTTATAAGGTTTGAGTTAGCTCATACAACTCATATCTAATTCTAAATTTAATTCATTTTGGATGAGTTATTGATTGATGAATTACTGAGAAAAGGGGTAATTATTCTTGTGCACCTAAGAATTTCGATGTGTTTGATAAAGTATAAAGGATCTTGTATTTCCTTTCAGAATTTCTAGGATTCATTTCACATGACTGGATATTTAAAATACATCCTAGATACCCTTGGTTGTATCTCTCTTGTTTTCTACACTGGGTACACTCACTATGACAACTGGGCCCCAGTGATAGCACAACTACCCCGCCTTAACATGGCAGTCGGGTCCTGGCCCACCTGGTACCACCAGTTTCCCTATAGACACGTGGGGCCCACCCCAGGGTCCACCCACATGCCTGAACGGGTCATCTGACTAATGAATGTCTCCACAGACCAACACATGTCCTTTCCAGTGTGCTTTAATTCATTTTGGATGAGTTATTGATTGATGAATTACTGAGAAAAGGGGTAATTATTCTTGTGCACCTAAGAATTTCGATGTGTTTGATAAAGTATAAAGGATCTTGTATTTCCTTTCAGAATTTCTAGGATTCATTTCACATGACTGGATATTTAAAATACATCCTAGATACCCTTGGTTGTATCTCTCTTGTTTTCTACACTGGGTACACTCACTATGACAACTGGGCCCCGGTGACAGCACAACTACCCCGCCTTAACATGGCAGTCAGGTCTTGGCCCACCTGGTACAACCAGTTGCCCTACAGACACGTGGGGCCCACCCCAGTATCCACCCACATGCCTGAATGGGTCATCTGACTAATTAAAGTCTCCAAAGACCAACACATGTCCTTTCCAGTGTGCTTTGTCCTCACTCACACACACCCTGAGAAACTTCCCAGAAAGTCACCCATCCTAATCACTACTCCAAGCCAAGCATGTTTAACTGTGGAGTTCTAATCAGGTAGGCTCCCGAAAAGGAAGGTGCACCTTGTTGACATGAGTCATATCATTTAGTAATTTAACCGTTTATCATTTGGGGATGTTACAATCACCCCCCCCCCCTTTAGAGCACAACGCCCTCATTGTGGGCCCTACATCTCAACTCAGGCAGTGCACCGCACTTATGGCTGGGTTCCTCCTTTGATACCAAATGTGACAATTGGGCCCCGGTGACCGCACAACCACCCCGCCTTAACATGGCTGTCGGTTCCTGGCCCACCTGGTACCACTAGTTGCCCTACAGACATGTGGGGCCCACCCTAGGGTCCACCCACATGCCTGAACAGGTCATCTGACTAATGAAAGTCCCCATAGGCCAACACATGTCCTTTCCTGTGTGCTTTGTCCTCACTCACACACACCCTGAGAAACTTCCCAGAAGGTCACCCATCCTGATCACTACTTCAAGCCAAGCATGCTTAACTGTGGAGTTCTAATCAGGTAGGCTCCCGAAAAGGAAGGTGCACCTTGTTGACATGAGTCATATCATTTAGTCATTTAACCTTTTATCATTTGGGGATGTTACACTCACATAGACTTAGAGGTGATTAACTAAAGTCTATTTTCCAAGTATCTTGTGATGTAATGCCTCCTTTTAATAAAATATGAGAAGATGTGTTTTTTAATATAGAAGATATAATAAGACAACACTTAGCTTTTTCATTTTATTTTCATTAAGGGGGATTAAATAAGATATGCACATATTGAATTTTATGAGATACGATGTTTGTGAAGGGATAATGAAAAAAGGGGATATTGTTG
The DNA here is from genome assembly GCA_963277665.1 of Viscum album. Lineage (NCBI taxonomy): Eukaryota > Viridiplantae > Streptophyta > Magnoliopsida > Santalales > Viscaceae > Viscum > Viscum album. The sequence goes on along the minus strand of OY728143.1, from coordinate 1,845,951,723 downwards.
AACTTTAGTGTGCCATTAATTGTGAAATTGTTTAAATATGTGTTTGGTGAGTGTGTATGAAGTGGTGATACTTGGATAATTGTTATAGATTTAGATAATATCATTGGATTTAATTATTGGAAAATTATTCTTTATATGGAAATGTATGTCATGCTTGGATAGTTCTTCTTGGTATTTAAATGTGATGATTGATTGTGCTGATATTCAATGTCTATGATATGTGTTAAGAATGACATGTTTTTTATAACACTATTTTGAAGATTCAATAATACCATACTACATGAATTTCATTTTTCACTAGGAATTGAGATGATTTGAGAGTGTCTTGGAATCTTAAATTGATAAGCCATTGAATTTTTATCTTAGAAATTTTTCTAAGTAATACAATGGAGGCCTCAATTAAAAAAATTTCAAACCCATATGGAAGTATAGGCCACTCATCCAAGGGAAAATGTGGGACTTGTAGGTCAACCATGCCCAAGGGAGTATCCTTGGATAAGCCTGTGGGTGGAATAGTTCCCGCAAGAAGTAGGCGGACCCATGTATAGGGCCCGCGAAGGGTGTACCCACAAGCATGTGTGGTTTGGTACATAGGCCCATAGCAGAATAGATAAGAGGAGGTGCCACCATATGAGGAATCACACTAGAATGAGGGCCGATATTCTGGCCACTTAGTATAAACCCTTGATTATTAAACCATTCCCCCAATGTAATCTAGTTTTGAGGTGGAACAGAAGTTCATTGGTACTATGCACCTACCGATTAAAAAGACGAAATTTTATTAGCTATTTGAAATGATCACATGTTAAATTGGTGTCATCCAATATCATAGGAGTTATCTTCTTCCTCCACACTAACCAACTCCTCACAAATGAGGTTTTTAGACTGAGCTTCTATAGAACACTCGAATTCAATGTGGGATATTTCAAGACTCTTCATGAGTTTAAACAAATGGATAAGGACGATTTCCAAAAATAAATAAAAATTATTTGAGATAATAAAAGCATATAGGATAATTTCTTCAGAAGAAGGTTGATTAGGGGTATGAACACCTCAAAAAGGAAAGATCTTCTTCCATTAGAGACACTTCATTGTGGTGGATTTAAAATCTCATGATCGATCACAAATCACTTGGTTTGTGGGTGGTGATTCTTTGTGGTGATGATCCTTTGAGGATGAGATGCTTTGTGGGTGAAGTCCTTTGTGGACATACATGCTTATAGTATTTCATGGATGAATATGTTATTATGCAGCTATTCTTAGGAGATGAATTATTTAGTGTATTAACTGAATAGGTTTAATGCATGCAGTATCCAGTGAAGCTCCATGCATGCCATATGAGATGAGTGTATGTGGATATAATACAAGTCAAGTATTATGCGGTTGAAATTTTCCATGCATTATGTGGTGACTTTAAATGAATCTTATATGTGGATAGTGGTTTGTATATGAGGTTTTTTCTAGAACCTCACCGTCTAATTTATTCCATGTCGTGATTCTAGATGTGCCCGTAAAGGGCTCCGCTTGCTAGGGTTCCCCCCTGTCGCTGCCTTCCTCTTCTCCACCTCAGGTCGGCGGAGGCTTCTCTCTCAGCTCTGATGTTCGTCGCGCTTGTGGTGTGTGCGTCCTCATCCAGTGGTGACGTCATGGCTTCATGGGTGACCAACAGTTCCTTCCATATTCATTCCCTATCCTCCAAATTGGCCAGGGTTTCTCGGCGGTGCTGTGAAATTCCATAGGTCGAGTTCTGCTACTGCAGTCTGAGGGTTGTAGAATTTTTTCCACATAGGTTGTGGGTGTGAATGGGAGGTCTGTTGTGGTCTAGAGTGTGGTTGTGAAGGCGGCGGCAGGATCATTTCTGGCTTGCAGCGGGATCTTTCTTCCGGCCCGTGTTCAGGTGTCTTTCTTGCTGATGATTTTTTTCGTTTCTTGATTTTTGACTTGTTTCTGGTTTGGTTGCGATCTGCTGTGCATTTCTGGTATTTTGGTGAGGGTTTTTAGTTTGTGGGTTAGTGGAGGTGTGTGAAGGAGAAATCGTGCGGTGATGGACTCTTCCTACTGTTATTTGTATGTTATCTTGGATGCCGATTGTGTGATCTGTTTTGGTTGATTCTGCAGTGTTGTTGGGTGAATCTAGATTTTGCATTGCGGTGAAATGTGTGCTATTTTTGTGTATTGGATTTGGTGGAGGAGAGAATGAGGTGTATTGGTGAAGGAGGTCTTGACATATGATTTATCTTTTATCTTGTGGAATGGTTTTCAGAATGAAATATTTAGAGGGTTTTGAACAAGAATCACATATTGAATTCTGCAGCAAAAGGGTTCAGGGGTTTCTTTTTTTTCATACATTCTACAATGAAATGCTTTGTAAGAGGATCAGAGTAGGTAGCGTTGACCATGTATGGTTATTCGGATTTGGAAGTTTGAGAGGGTATGGCGCTTCCATCGATACTAGGCCCGTGCATTACTGCACGGGACAGCTTGTTGTGCAGTCATGGAATAGTGAAGGCTTGCCATAATGATGTTGATGCTAGGGAGGAGTATTCCTTATAGTCTTGTTCTGGGATTATTGTGGCCCTTTTGACCTTTGAGTTTGTTTTTTATCTACGTCTTTGAAGTCTATGAGGTTTTTCCCCTTTACCCTTAAAAGGGGTTTTATCCAAAAATGAATAAAAAATTAGGCCTTCGGGCCATTCAGACAGTATATGAGGTGTTTTCAAGTGGATATGATGAGATAAACCGATTTAAACTTATTTTCATGATTTTATAATATTTTTTTGATAACTATCTTAATAATTTCTATTTGTTTCCTATATATTTAGCAGTTATTCTCATATTATTTTATGGGTGTTGAAGTGAAATGTAGAGTTTCTAAGAAAATAATTTTTCTCTCCCAATGATAAGATCAAGTTTTAAAATCAAGAAAATATTGTGTTGTTAGTTTTTTATTGTATATGGGAGTACATATATAGTACAAAAAGAAATAAAATTATTTTCAATTAGTATGAGACAGTGTATCTGATTGTAATCATCTGTTTTCGAAGTAATATATTTTTGTGCAGATAGTTCACCGAAAGAAATATATGATATTCCATAATTTTTTAATGAACGTAAAGATAATTTTAAATCCCATATGAGTAGAATATAATTGAGAAGTAAAGATATAGAATATTTGAGTAAGAACTTATTCAGTAGATTTCTTCAACTTGTGATAATATGATATTTTATTTGTCTTGAAGGCTCAAATGAAAGATCATCATTATTTTTTGTAAAATCAGTCAACATTATGAAGTGGTTTATTCTGTTTTGTTGTGTAATAATTTCTGTTAAAAGTTAGAGTAAAGGTGTTGTTCCAATGGGACTCTATAAATTATAGTGAGACTCTATGCTTGTGAATAAATTTATGTTGTAATCAGTTGTGATTATAGTGGGGAATATAGATTAGAGAGTTTAACCAATCATAGCAAGTAGTAGGCTCATTTTGAGACCGAACCTTGTAAAAATGTTTTGTTATTGTTCCATTTGTTTTTATTTCATTCAGGAGAGATTAAAATATCCTAATAGTGGAGTAGATTATAAAATTTCAACAGAGGTTAATTTTAAAATAAAGAAAAATTATAAGAAATCCACACTGATTCAACCCCCCCAATAGTGGTGTAACTCCTCATAATAACTTCACATTGATTCTTAAGAGCAGCAAATGGAACTCATGGATTTATCTTATAATAAAAAATTCTAGGTATCGATCCAAATATATCCTTTTGAGGCTTTGTATGGAAGCCTATTCCATTCACTACATTACTAGTTAGAGGTAGGTGAGTTAATGCTCATTGGATATAGTCTCGTGCAGGTGAAGTCTGAGCATGATCAGTTGATCAAAAAGTGTTTAGTGATCACTCAATGCTAGAAAAAATTATATATTGACCATAATATATGACCAATGGTGTTTGATTTTGGTCATCATGTTTTCATTTGGTTGTTTCATAGGATGGGGAAACATCGTACCCGAAAGAAAGGGAAGATAAACTCCAGGTTTTATGATAAATAAATATTATAATTATGTAATTATTACCATTTTTGATTTTGAAACTATATAATATGCACAATAATTTTAACTTTCATGACAAAACATGCATAAGAAAACAAGGTATTTAACACTAGGAACAATAAAAATAATGACCGATTAATAACGAATAGGTGATAAGATGTCATAAGAAGATAATATATTATATTATACATATAAATATGGTTTTTTATAAGTTAATAAATTTTTCAAAACCACTATACAGGATATTAAATCATGTTTGACCAAAAGTAAGCATGAGGTAAGGAATTCTGCCTCAATTTCATTTCATTGAGGCTAATTTTTATGATATGCAACAATTTATTTTATATGGTGTATACACTACCCATTTAACAAGTAATATCATGAATATTTCATAATTCATGGTATTTTAGGATTTTATTTGTCTTCAATATTACCAAGTGGTAAGGGACTTCATCTCAATTTTCCTTCATTGAGGCATATTTTATTGGTGTGCATCTAATTTATTTTATACGGTGTACATAATGACCCTTTGAAATGAAATATCATAAATTCTTAATAATTCATGGTATTTTATGCTTCAATTTTAATTATTTATTCTAATTGAATTTGAAATTAAATTTACCATATGGTAGAGAATTTCATAAATCAATTTCTTTTCATTGGGTTATATTACTTATTCATTGTCTTTGATATTATATGGTTATGTGTATATTGAATTTTTTCAAAATTATGTTTTATATAAAAAAATATGTGGATTTACATTTTATACACATAATCAATTCATTTTATAATTATCCCTTCAATGTTATTATCTTGTAAAGGGTTTACTTCACAATCTCATTTTAATTGGGATTATTTATACTAAAATTTAAATTGAAGGAAATTATTTGATCACTGTTAAATAAACCATTTCATTTTATTAGCCTCTAGTTATTCATGAACTTTTTCAAATAATAATACCATTTTTCACTCTTTGGTACTTAAAATTATTGATAAGTTTTTTTAGTAAAATATGACTTTATTTTTCCCTTCGGTCGAAAATCATTTTTCATTAAAATCCATCTATTATATAAATTTTTTCAAAAAAAATTAACCTTTTAAAAATGACTTATTAAATATATTTTTACCCATGTTTGATTTTTTATGATTTTTTTTTGAAAGGAATCTTCATGTTTTTTCCAAACAATTTCCATTTTTATTTTACCAAAAATATGAAACAAAACTTTATTTTAACACACTCAACATGTATGGAATTTCATGTTTTCATGACCATTAATGTTTTTAAGGATTCCTCTATAGGTTTCAAATATTATTTTCAAATAAAATTTTTTTTAAAAAAAATTTGATTACTTTTTGTTTTAAAATTTTATTTTCAAAATGAAAAGGATTTTTTCATCAATAATGTTTTTAAATATATTTTTGTGGTATTTCTATTAATCAACAAAAATAAACCTTTATTTTACTTATACTGAACTAGGTATATGTTTTATTTATATCATCCTTGTTATTTTCATGGATGGTTAATGATCATTTTAACCAAGTAAATTATTGACATTCACTTTCTTGATTCACTTTTTTGTATTAATTTCCCATGAAATATTCACTTTTATGTGATCATTGAACATTAAATTTCACATAAATATCCGTATTATTTATCATGGATATGCTTATTGATAAAATCATATATAATTTATATTAGATTTTATTCCCTAGAACCAACTTTTTTTTACTTTATGATAACCTGTATTCATAGTTTTGAATATTAATAAACTTCTTAATACGTCATGATTGTTCTTATATGTAACATAGTGCGTGATAATGTCTTAAGAGTAGTTGTCACAGTGAAAGGTCGTAGTTATTCCCATCTATGATGAGAAACCATAATTTCAATGAAAATATTCTTAAATATATATTCTATATCTGTATAATATCATATAAGGGATCCAAATGATATAGGCTATCAAGGGTGGAGACTTAGGGGACTTTGAGGGACCTTCTAATGATGTACGTCCATGGTAATATCCAATATAGGATAATATGAGAACGAGACCTACTAGTAGGAAATCCAAATTTTATGTGTCATTGGATATTCTAATCTATAGATGTGTATTTATCCTTAAACTTTAATATTATTATTAATGGGTATTATAAGTTGCATACTTTGATGTATTGAAAAAACATGTGACAACATATATTCATGATGAGGTATGATACATTGGTTGTGTAATGAGTAATATTTCATTAATGAATAATGTGAGAAAGGACTTGTACCTTCTACTATTTAATGTAATTTTATATCTTAAGCCCTTTGATGGAAATGATATAACCTAAATAAACCCATGTTCATGGTATTCTATAGTAAAGTTCTATTTTTGAAAATTCAAAGAATGAGACATAAAGAACATATGTTGATGGAACCATCATGCAATCTTTTTTACTATAGATATCATGATAAAGGGATTATATTACACGTTAAGCATCCATATGATATATTATTCCATTTAGGCATTAACTTCTTCTTATATGGGTGTCTTGGCATGTTGTTACATGTTATCCTTGAACTTTAGGCTATTTCACATAATGCCACTAAAAAAGAGGCCTAGAGGGTCACACACTAAGTGTATCAAGAATTTTAGTTAAATAATATATTATTATTTATTATTAAACAAAATGAAAAATATTATTCCAACATGTATTTTAATAATTATTCATGTTTTCTCGAATGCATATATCTGTCACTAATTATTTGAGAGAATAGTTTATGAGTGAAATATTTAATAAATCTTTATTTTCTATTTAGTGAATATAATATTTATTTATTTCTTATTGAATAATGAAGGGATATTTATTTAATAAATAAATAGAAATTATTCAAGGGCCAAAAAATATTGTGGAGGAATTTAAGAACATGTTTATACATCCAATGAGAAATAATATTTTTTGAATAATATTTTAATAAATAATATTTAATTTTAATTCTCGAGTTTAGCGCATGTCGAAAATATTATTATTATTATTATTATTATTATTAACATGGGGTTCTGCAAGGATTAAATAAACATTAAATGTAAATTCTGTAAATATTTATTTCTAAACCCTAGAAGTATCCAAACCCAATTATATTAGTTTTTTAGTAGATTTAATTCATTTGTTTTGATTATGCACAACAAATCTAGAAAATCTTCTTGAAGCCCTGGAGAGATCCCCTCTCCAAGAACTATCCCAAGAATAGACAACAATCTTCCTCTTCCAACATCAACTCTCGAGTCCATATAGATCAAGTATAATTGTTTAGAATCGATTCTCATGGTGATCAAAGGAGAACGACACGAGATCTAGGATCTACAATGCTAGTACCCATAGATTCCTACAGAAAGTTCAGAGATTTATGGAACACATGTAGATCACTTGTATATGGAATGTGATCTTGATTCCTACAACACAATGACACTAAAACATAGATATGTTTTCAAGTCCATCAAAGAGGAAATAATTATCACATGGTAATTCTTTAATTGATTAAATTCTTTATAAATAATATGTTATGATCATACCCTTTGGTTTTATAATTTTATCCATTGTATATTTTCTTTGATAGAATTCTATTGATCATGGTGTTAATTTTCATGTCAATATCAGATTGAGAATTGATCATGACAAAAAGAAATTTTGGGCATGAACCATCACAACCTTATGCTACACTCAAAATCTACAATTGGTATCAGATCATTCACATAATTATTTATAATTATTTAAATATTGTTGATTTATTTACGCATTTTTCATTTAGTTTTCAATTCAAGTTTAATCATTATTTACTTTGAATTGAGATATTTTATTCTTCCTCTTTAATTTCTCATAAATATAATCAAATATATTAAATTTTATGAATGAAATAGAATAGAAGATCTCATCTGAAGGTGTTGAGGAATCTAGTCAGATAACACAAGTGTACACATCGTGTAACCCAGAGGTACATGTCATGTAACCTATATGTAAAAATAGTGTACTAGTGTTAAATTCACCAAGAATTAATTTATAATTAATTCAAGGTGTGTGCATCTATTACATGTGGTCCATTAAATTATACATTGTGTGTTGACCGAGACAACCTGGTGTATAGGCAGTTGGAGTACATGTTTAGTAACTTCTATACATGACATGTAGTCCTTTAGTCACAAATGGGCTATGTATCTTCTTACACAACCTAAATTACTGGTAATCATGTAACTCAGAGACCGCATGACATTTATACCAAGTACACCTTGTGTACTCTAATTTTTTTTTGGCATGATTACATGTCGATTACCTAGGTTTGTGTCTCGGATAGATGGTGAGAATTAATAAATGTTGTGTATATCCAATGTAAACATTGTGTACTTTTACCTAATTATGCATAACAAAAATTAATTTATTATGCTATGTAAACATTATCAACATTTTCTTACATGTGGTCATTAAGTTTATAGGACATCCATGTGATGGTTTTAATATAAATAAATGTTTAATTAATATCTATGTGATTTTCGGATCTACATATCATGTATGCTTCTATTTCCAATTGAAAATGGGGTTGTGGTATTGTTTGGTTTGGTATGATTGATTATGGAGGTTTTAATATTGCACATTAATTCATATCAGGTTCACCATTCCATTTCACACCAACTTATGATGGGTTGGTTTCCAACAGAGTTTGTTTGTGGAACCTAAAACACCCAACGTCTCTCATATCTATGATGTCTCATGGACCTAATTTCCAAAGGTAGGTGTTTATTGTGTAACTTATCCAATGAAACTTAAGGACTCACATTGGTCAATAGAATGGGAATTTGGGATCATCACACCCTTTTGGGGGAAATTATTGCATACTCTGGGACTCTCTTATAGATTTAAGATATGTTTGTGAATCCTTTGTTCATTCCCAAGTATACCATGGGTCATCCTATAGTTAACAATAATTTATTAGTATGCATGGAAATTATAATCATCATTGTGTATCTAAGTTTCTTCATAACTTTAGATATATATATGTATCCTAGGTTTTCCACCAATGGTATCCTTTTATGAATATATTTATAGATTCTTTGGTTGCCTATGATTGTGATGCTGGTTTTAAGACATGCAGTGAGACACTCTGGAACTTATCGTTGTCCAAAGAGATGGAAGTTTTTTTTTATGTCAGTATCAGGCCCATAATATTGGATTTCTACATATACTTTTGAAATTAATTAGAACCCACATAGTTTTATTCCAATTAAATGGACACATCAAACCATTTAAGGTCATGTGATAAGAACCAAACTATACAGTTTACCTTCATGCAGCAAGGACACCAAAGCGGAAGGTTCCTAGTCAAAGTTTGGTGTGGGATTTATGCCAAAGTGGCCCAAAATGCCTGGAATAAGTGTGGACTCCCAGTTGATGACATGATCTTATTGGTAATATGGCCCAATAAGGATGTTGATAAAAGGGTCTTGGAAGGAGTATGGTCCTCCAATCTGGATCTAGTCCTATCAAAAATATGGCCCATAAAGGATTAGGGTGGATTTCGGGTATTGGGTTTGGACCGTATGGAGTCTTCTAACAAATCCCAGTTAGTTGGGAATCAAATCCCACATAGTTTATAAAGTTGGGGCTTACACTTTAGAGGAGTCCCATGGTATTTTTTTCATTGGGGATATGTCCCTTTGAAGATTGTGTAGTAACATGGAGGAGGATTATACCAAATATGATGCTCGTTCTTTGATGGGGTTTACACCTAGAACGATGCCAATTTTCATGGATATTTTTTGGGATTACACCATATAGGAGGCCCATGATTTGGGTTTTCCTAGGGCGTATACCATGTACGAGGCCTAGGCTTGGATGGGGATTACACCTAGAATGATGCCCATATTCTTGAATCATGAGAAAAGTATCGACTCATGGTGATTCAGAGGTTTTTATTGGGTATTACACTCAAGAGGATACTCGTTCTATTAGGATCATTTTGGTGTTACAATAAACATTCACCTATAATCCCATGTGAGTCATGCTGGGTGTGAAAAACAAGCGAAAGCAGTAGATTTAGAAAACTATAAAATTTTCTTTTGTTTGTAGGTGGAAGAGGCATGGGTAAAAAGGAAGAGGGAACAATATAGTGCTATGATACCCATCTTATTATATCATTGTACCATGGTTTATAAAATAGGAGAAAGAGTGTCACCATCCACATGAAATATTAAGAGATAACTCTAGGAGGGATTATATGTTAGTTCATGGGGAAGAGAGGAGTATAATTCATTGCACTTCAAAGGGAAAGGTAAGTGTGATTCTCTCCCTTCCCAGTCGGAATGGGGAGGTCCATGTGAGAACCTCCAAGGTTGGGGCCCTCTTTATCAAGGTAATGTACACTTGAAAATATTTTTAGGATCCCCCATGTTAAGGAGGTTACCAATAGGACTCCACTTACCATGGGTATATAGAATAGAGAGGAAAAACTAATGTGTAAAATGATATAATCATAAATATTTTGTGGATTTTAAATATTTCTTGGACTAATTACATTAGACTAGTTTGTAGAGGGTCTGAATTGGGGGTCGTTGGTATGACGGAGGGAAGCAGTGGAAGTAATAGAGCATAACACCTTAATATTACCCATTCCACATAGTGTGTTCTTATACAGGATGGGGTTCCCTCCATGAAGCATGTTGGTATGCAGGTAATGGTGGTGTCCATATAGTTTTTTACTATGTATGTTAAGTTTTATCCCACATAACATTCTACTACGTGGACTTGGGTTCCACCCGCGTAGTGTTTTTTCATGGTCCTGGGTTCCATCCACGTAGCATTATGCTACGTGGTCTTAGGTTCCTCCCATGTAGTGTTTTTTTTATGTGGTTCAAGGATCCATATATGTATATTTTTACTATATAGGGTGGTGGATTATAAAGGTTATGTCCTCTATTACTCTGTGGAATTTCATTCGCAAAGTTTTTTGTTTTGTAGATGGTCAGGTGAATCAGTTTTCTTCCTTAATGTTATGAGGTGGGTTTACCTACTAGGAATCGATGGATATCACAACTTTCTTCCAATATTTGTTCTCATTTAATCTCCTAGAGTTCTAATCTCCCTATATCCCCTTAGTGATTTAATTGAATAATGTGGTTACTAGGTATCAGTATGACTGATCATCTACGGTGGACCATAGGGATTTCATTTACGGGAGCCTAAGAATGATGCCCAGAACCATGAATTATTTTTGTTCACAAGGGATGGAAAACACCATCTTCTCCCAAAAATGACTTATTTTTTATGGGTTATGGTCATTCACAAGGGAAAAAATCATTTCCCAGCCCTGGAAATGATTTCATTTCACTCACAAGCGCCAGTGGTATAGACTCGTCCCATGAAAAATTTCATTAGTGGGACTCTAATCATAGTGGAGGAATTCCACTCTAAGTGGTGTAACTCCATGCATAATGGTGGTCCATGTAGTGATTTTTTCTATGAAGGCATTTCGCCTCCTGTGCACTTTCCCATACTCTTCAAAATTTTCTTCAAAATCTTCTTCAGGTTTATTATTTACCCTTGAAAATTTCATGAAAGTATGCTTATATTCTATTCAGAGTTTTGAGGACCTAATAAATGCCCCCCATCAGAATGGGATATGATATGAATGAATAAAAGATCATTTCGATGAAGATATTGGTCCCATTTTGAACCGGTTTTCAGTATGCATGTAGACCTGCAATATGGCCCATGCTTATATATATGGGGACCCAAATCATTTTTATGAAATATCGGGTAATTATCTAAATTTTTCTTTACTCGAGGGACTTAGTGAGCATAGTTTGACTATTTCTAGGGTTACATGACAACCCAACAAACTTTGTTTCTTTTCTACTATTTCCCTAATTTCTACCCAATTCTAGTATAAAGGATACTTAGTGGGTTAGACTTTTATTTTTATTAAGCCACCCTTTATGAGTTTTAAACCTAACATGTTTTGTTTCCTTTTCTTTTTTTGCTCAATTTTTTTCATAAACCATTAAAATCATAGGTCTAGAAAGATGGTACACAACTTTTACCCAGGGTTCCCTTTGCAAGTTTTCAACCTAGCGAGTATTGTGACTCTGTGTGGGAATTTTAGAGTCTTTCAAGATGGAATTATGAAATTTATTTTTTAGTTCAAACAAATTTGACTATGAAATATGGAGTGGTGAACCCAATAGGGATTTTTGGATGAGAATATCCCAATAATTTTCAGAAATGTAAAGGGGATTTTTGAGTCAATGTTTTGGGATTTCTAGATCTGAAGCATTTTGTGGGAAAAGTACGCAAGGAACAACCATAGAGAATGTTTGAAATATAGTTTCCAGCATGATGTTGTCTGGGCTTATGGAGATATAATAGGTCTCTCTTAAGGATGAATTTTCCTTTGGTTGACTGACCCTTCTTGTGGACAAATTATGTAAAGCCAAATGTGGCATATTATTCATGGTCAAACAAAGGTTTCCTTAGGAAACTGATCCTTCATTTCCTATAGATGTGTAAATTGTGAAGATCTGGATTTCTTATGACCAAGAATGGTGGTTTATCAAAGGAAGATGTCTGAGGATGGAAAGGGAATCCTTATTAGTACTAGTAATGAAATGGGATACCACTCCTACACAAATTTGGCTTGTGTAAATGAGGTTTGAAGCATAAAAAAGTTTAATGTCATCCAACTAGGACCTAGAACATGTATTTTAACATCTTATAGTAAGTATGTACCATTTATTTTAACATATTACGACAAGGATGTTAGGGGATATAATTTTAAGGTCTCTTATCTTCAACAGATTGGTTAGTATCCGACCATTTTATGGTGATCTGATTGAGAATTTCCTTCCATCTTTAGGCATGAAGGGATTAATTTTAAGTTGTAACCTAGGGGATTTTGAATTCTATGAGTGATAGGAGATAAAAACGTTATTGGGGCATATGGATATAGAAGAGGTCTCTCCTGAGAACAGATTTTTTTCTGGTTGATAGGCCCTTTTGGGGTGATTTATGCAATACTAACTGGGGTGTATCATGCATAGTCAAACAAAGGTATTCTCAGGGAACTAACATTTTTTATTTTTTATAGAAATAGATAGATTATAGATATTTGAACTTCACTAGACATAGATTTTGAATTTTGTAATGAAATTCTTATATATGGAAGGATCATATCGTATAAAAATTACCTAAGAATATGTATAAATACTTTTCTCATGAAGGTATAACCCATACACTAGAGATATGTATTTTCCTTTTTGTTTACTATGGATAGACCTGATACATAGGGTTTAGGAATCACTACATATCTCACCAAAACAAAAATCAATACCTATGTAGTTCTGGGGTAGATTCCTCACACTGATCGAAATCTTGCATAGAGAGGGGAATTTTTTTTTGAATATGGGCTCACAGGCTGAGAACCCATATTGAAAACTCTTTATGTGGATTTGGATCATACATAATAGGGTGTGGAATTTTTTTGTTATGGATAGTCCAGGATGTATGATCTGTGTTTCACAATATATCTTTTCATAGCGAGAATCAATACATTTGTAGTTCTAGTGTGAAACTTCCCTACATAGGTCTGGTCCATACACAATAAAGGGGGGAATTTTTTTGTCACATCTAGACCTAGAAATAAAGATTCAAGTGTCACTATGTATCATGTGACAATGGTAATCAATCCAAATGTAGGTCTTGAATTTTAATGCTGAGCACAAGGGGATTTTAACCATACAGTTTAATATCATGCGGTAAGGACATAGGTTTCCTGATGTGAAAAAGAAGTAATGAATATTCATATATTCTATTTGGGAATTTGGGGAGTCACCTTATGTGAGGCATCTCTCCTTTGTGATATGAGGAATTTAGAGCTGGTTTCTCAGGGCATCTTATGCGTGGTAAATAGAGTAATACAACATTTTAACGTCATGTGAAGAATACATTTTCGTACATTTTAACATCATGTGACTAGGATTACATGGGGTCTTGTAGTTTTAGGTTTTATGGATAGGACCAAATAAAATGGAAATGATGAGTAATAAAAGGATCGTCTGGCCAAGATCTTCAAAAAGGCCTCAAATTTGAAGAGGGAAAATGTAAACCAGGATGTTAGTTGTTCCCAAATCAAGAGTAATGATATGGGACACAAATTTAATTGGGGATTACAGAGATAAAAAAGATATCTCTTGAGGATGAATTTTCCTATAGTTGAAAGGCCTTTCAAGGGTGACTTATATAGAGCCAAAATAGGTTTTATTATGCATAGTCAAACAAATGTGTCCTCAAGACAATAACCCTCTATTTCTGATGGACAAGGAAGGATTAAGAAGATCTAAAATTTCCTAGGATGTAGAGTATGATAGATGAAAGGGATGTGTCTGAGTATGTAAGAATTCTACAGACTGATATTGACTATGGTATGTGGATTTCCCTATATAGATCTAACTCATATGTAAGAGGGGAAATTTCTATTTCCTTGGATAACCCTTTAATGAGGGAGCTCAAATTAATATATCCTACATTGATCCTTGTTTGTGTGTAGGGAGGGTTTTTTTGTACCCCATGGTTGGGAATAGAACATGAGGTCCATGAAATGATAAGTTTCTCAAAAAATCAAGAACCAAGACAAACATAGTTCTTAGGGGACCATAAAGTTTTAATGTCATACGATGAGGAAAACATCATGCAGTTTAACATCAATAAGTAAGGATGTTAGTTCTCCAATGTGAAAAGGATATGCCTGGATCATATAGGAAAACCTTTACCAAAACACCTAATCTCATGTGAGCTATGCTCAGTGTGAGAAAAAGGGGGTGGAAATTTTTTTATTCCACCACAAGAAGGTGATAGAGATGAATGATAGTAGAATTTTGATTTTGTGGTGGATGGAATAGGTTTTAATATCCAAGAATCACTATGCATATCTATGGAGTGAGAATCAATCCATATGTAGTTCTAAAAAGCTCCTTGTGTAGTTATAACCCATACACAGGGAGGGGTGCATTGTTAACTTTATTATATATGGACATGGGATGGAGATCTAGGAATCACTTCATATCCTATGATGGTAGGAATCAAGCCACATGTAGTTCTTAAAAATCGTTCCCTAAACAGATCTGGCTCATGTGTAGAGAGAGGTCATTTTTTTAATGCAAACATAAAAATATAAGAACCTATGTATTGGAATTCCCTTCATTTATTTTGTTTGTATGTATGGAAGGGGGTTTAATATTTTGCAGTTGGGCCCATGACAAAGGGTCCAATTGTCACAATTTATCCTACCAAAATGAGAATTAGTCCACACATAGTTATTCGATGAAGATATTCCCTATGTGGATATGATTCTCACACTATGACAGGGGAATTATGATTTTCTTTCACATTGATATGGCTCATTTTTAATGAATCATCGGTGAGATGATGATCCCCATGCAGTTTAATGTCATGTGGTAATGAAACATTTTTTAAGTTTAACATCATGTGGTCAGGATGATGATGTTATACAGTTTAACATCTTACGGCAAGGATGTTTGTATCATGTAGTTTATCATCGTGTGATATGGATGATGGTGTCTCATAATTATAGAAAATATGATTTTATAGACCATCCAAAAACCTACATGAAAAGTGGCCTTGAGTCCAATAGTTGGTGATAATCATCTTGTGAATGTGGGAAAATTTATGTTTGGGCATAATGTAAGAGTTCTAGGCATCACTACGTATCATGTGATGATAGGAATAAATCTAAACATGGTTTTTGAAGTTGAATATCCCTGTGTAGGTATGACATGTATGCGAGGGGAGGAATTTTTTGTATTATGTAGTGGCTAGACCAGGATATAAGATATAGGAATCACTACATATCTTTACATGGTGAGAGTAAAGCCATAAGTAGTTCTAGAATTGAGGTTTGGTGGGATACCAACACCATGGGTAATGGATCTCTCAGTCAAGGTCCATAGTAATGTGCATTTTTATGTCATGCGGAAAACAATTATGCCTTTTAGAGTCTTTCATCCAATACTATGATTCTATGTAGTTTAAAGTCTTACTATATGGACTAAGGTGTCTAAATACACAAAGTATTTATTTAATAACCTCACTTTGGTGGGAGATTTAATGAGATCTCCATCCATTGATATCAAATAATAATCTTCATTGGGGTAGACTTTATGTATGGAATAAGGTCCCTCCCATTTTGGTTCCAACTTTGGAGGTTTCTTTCTAGGTATCATTGGGGTCCTGAGGACCAACACCATTTCTCCCTCAAGGAATAATTAGAGGTAGATTTTCGTATTAATGTCTCATGTGATCCTGTTTTTGTAGGCTTCCAAATGATGCAAGGTATGAAATTTATTCTTATCTAGTTTCTCTAATCTATCCATCCATTTCTAGGATTTCTCGTCTATGGAAACTGCTCACATATGGTAATGCATAGTGAGGGTAATTGAACTTAACTGGGTAGGACCACCTCCTTCCCATATACCAATGAGTATGGGGTCACCTGTATGGTGGTCCTACTCATAGTCTGGTAAGCTTAAAAGGCATGGAGGACCTTATCCATTCAAGTATTTTTATCCTTGTCTACAGTCATTTGAAGTATGTTTTATAAGGACTTGTTAAAGGCCTCTATCTATTCATTAGCTGCTAAATGGTAGTATAATGAGTGTTTGGATTTGATTTTATACTCCTGGTATAGCTTTTACACCTTGTAAAAATAGAAATTAGTGTTATTTTCCATTAGTATTGTATGAGGGGAACCAAATTTGGTAATGATGTTGGATTTCATGAAGTTGAAAATTATTTTGGCCCTGACTTCTTTGAGGGGTATAGATTTAGACCACTTGGAGAAGAAATAGGTTTCAGTGACAATGTATTTGAACTAGTTAGTTATTTTAGTAGGATATAGTCCATTACCCATATGACGAATAACCAGGAGTATTTGGCTATGTATAGAAACTTTGAAGGTTCATGAATGAAGTTGGCATAAACATAGAAGGAGTGGTACTTTTTGGTAAATTTCATGTAATCCTACATTATAGTGGGCCAATAGTACCCAAGCCTTTGGATTTGATGAGAATTATTGAACCCTGATTGGTGGTCACCATAGGCTTCAATGTGAAAATCTATAATTATAGCAGTGGTCTATTTTCTATCAATTCACCTAAGAATGACCCCTTCATGGCCTCACTTATATTGTAAATTTTCATTGTTGTTTCCTCCATATAAAACAAAATTAATTTCTCATATTTTAATCTACTCTTTCTCAGCTTCATCCAATGGTAGGAGTCCATTTTGATTGTATTCCATGGTAAGTGTCCTAAACCCTGTGGTAGGATCATATGGTTCAGGGATGGTACTAAATTCATCGATCTCTTCCATTTTAATTTGAAAAAAAGGTGATACTAGTCAGTGATGTGAAATGATAATGACTATTTCATCTAGGTCTGTATCTGCTAGAGTCACGGCTTCATTTTTTAGGGAATATTACTAGGAATTTTTGGAGTGTAGGACATGAGTCAATTTTGGTTATGAATGGAATTATTTCATTAGTCCTCGGTCACAGTCTAGTAGTGGGATTAGCTATTCATTTTCAATGGAATAGTCACTGTTGAACTTCTTGATGACCAATTCAAAATCACCCTTTATCTTCACATGATTTACTTCTTCCTAAAGTGTTATCTCTAGCTCTGCAATGAGATCCTGATATTCTGCTTCATTTTTTTTACTCTTCTGACAATATAAAGGAGTAAGGTGGGACTTCCTTCGATGGGGGAATAACCATGACTCCCAACCCAACTTTCTTGAGATTTGGTTCTTCCATTCTTTTCCATGTTGGGATTCTGAATGCACTATCAAAATACATTTCCCATATTCAAGGGGTCCTTTAGATCGATTGATGAGCCTATAAGGGGCACCGCGCATGCTAGGGTTTCTTCATCATCATTGCCTTCTCCTTTTTCCTCGAGATGGTGCGGCTCCCCTCCTCGGATCAGTGAGATTAGGGTGGCGGATCCCCTACTGTGGTTGTTCTTGGGCTCAGCCATCCGACCTTCCTTCACTATTTCTGGACTTCTCCTCATCTGAATCCTCTTAAATGGATAAGGTTTCCATGGTGGCACGGTGATGGATCTCATACGTTTTTCAGCTCCAGTAGCATGTGGATGTCACCTCTTATCTGGTGTGTGTGCAAGGTGGTATGTCGTGTCTCTAAAAGTTCCATGGTTGGCGGAGATGGGTCCTCCTACGAGCACTCTGCTAATGTTTTTCTTTTGATTTTGCAGTCGTTTTTTGATTTTGCAGTCATTTTTTGATTTCAAATTCATTTTGGTAGGTTGTGCGATAGTTTTCGGTGAAGACCTCCGGTGATCTGGAATCAGTGTTGATCTTTGAAAATCACTGGTTTTTTAACTATTTGAGTTGGTGTTGGAGTCTCGGTTCGGTTGATTCTTGGTATTCTAGAATTTTTAATCATGTTTTTTTTATTGTGGAGGTGCAACTGTGCAAATTGGAGTGTGTTGTTGATGTTTTATTATATTTGAGGAATGGTTTTTTGAGTAGTCTGTTGGAATGGTTATGCACCAGGACTCGACCATATGGAACGGTCCCCTAAGGAGGTTCCAGAGCTGGCTATACATATTTTCATAGCTTTATATATTCTGATTTTTGAGAGGGTATGGAATCAGCCATCGGATAAGGCTTGTGCTTTAACACAGGCCACTTGCTTGTCGTACACTCATACAGTGGTGGAGGCTTTCTCACGATCAAATGCTGGGGAGGGGATGCTTCATGTTGTCAGTTTGGTTTACTCTATATGTCCTCTAGGTCGTGATATGTCTTAAGTCAGTGAAGTATATTTGGTTTCTGCCCTTCTTCCCTTAAAAGGGGGCTCTACTATTATTATTAAAATAAAAATTTGAAGGCCTTCGGTTTGGTGGATGGATATTCAGGGGGATTATTTAATAGATAAGATCTCTTCATCACGTATTTTAGTGTCCAGTGATGTCGATTATATCAAGGTATTATCTACATGAAAATCTTCTAATGTTTGGAATTTTATGGATTTCTAATGCATGAATTGAATATCAAACTATTGGCGGATTAACACCCATTGTAATAGATTTGTAGTCAACATTGGATGGGTAAGAATGTACTTGAGTGGGTTTCTATGAGATACCAAATAGACCTTGTGATGATGTAGTTAATGCCTCAGTTTATAGACTATAAAGATTAGTGCCAGATATCTTTTCTTGATATATGAATAATGAGTCTCAGAATCAATCATGGTTCGGATGAGGTAATAAAGTTTTTTTCTCTCTCAACATAATTATTTTGTGTGATGAAGGTGCCTAGTGACCACTCCAGAGATGTCACAAAAAATGAGTGGTTTTACCTCAAGAGGAGGAATCAACCCTGGTGGGATTAAGAGATATATCTTAAGACTATCAGATGCTTCCTATAAATCATAATTCCACTGACATGTAACCCCTTTTTCATCAGCCTAGTGAAGGGAAAACATTTTCCAATAAGGTTTTCTATAAAGCATTGAATATAGTCTATGTTTTCTTGAATTCCTCTCAACTCTGTGAGGTTTTGAGGAGGTGACATGCCAAGGATATCATTTTTCTTCTTAGGGTTTAATTTGATGCCATGATGGCATACGATGATGCCAAGAAATTTTCTTGAGGTAACACTGAATTTACACTTCAAGGTGTTCACTTTCATGTTGTTATATCTTAGCTTGTTGAATATAGTTTCAAGGAAATACATGTGGTCCAAACGCTATCAATATTTAACCAATGTATCATCAATGTATCATTCTACGCACTTCCCCAGGATGAGTTTCAAGATGCAATTCATAATGTGTTGGTATGTAGTTTTAGAATTATTAAATCCAAAGGGAATTACCTGATTGAAAAACACACCTTAAGGGGACCTGAAGGTAGTGGATTATTTATCTTATCAATCCATTCGGTTCTGATTATACCCTAAATAGTCTCCTAGGAAGGATAGTGTAGCATCCTACCCCATATGCCACATAACGTTTCCCTGAGATGGTTGGGCACAAGACCTCAAGCACACCTCCTCGAACGCTAGAGGTTACCGAATAGAAGCAAGTGTAACGTCCTAGTTTCAGAAGCTACCCAGAGACGCCCCGTACCCAGCTAGTCACATGGACTCAAGCGCATTTCCCTAAATGCCAAAGGCTGCCGACTAGTAAAGAGGGCCTTGGGTGTGATAGTGGGGAAACTATGCCCTCATTGGCAGAGAACACAACAGAAGTAATAAACAGATATACAATAGCGGAAGTAGTAAACACACCATACAATAGTAAACAATGGAAGACTGAAAGTAATAAGAAACTAGAGCATATATATAAATGATGCATGATGCATATGTCTAAGAAATCAGCCAAACAAACCACAATACTAGAATACAAACGGTACAAAACCAAGTACAAAGGAAACAGATAACAACTTCTCAGCATCGCAAGCCTCAGCTTGGTCCCATGCTCACCAACTCCAAAGTAGTCAAAATCCTAAAGTAGAAGGGTGCTTTCCCTTATCTATACATGCAGCAATATAATCTTTTTGGGACCAAAATCATGGACCAAATAGGGTGTGAGACTAAATCCCAGTAGGAAACCACAACAAGATATGTGCCTAATAATTAATGAATAAATGGTAGGTAATAAGCAAAAGAAGGTAGTAAATAAGGAAGCACTCAGCAGTAACCAATCCTACAGTTTCAAATCATTCAGTTCCACATATCATGTAAGCATCTAATCAATGCCTGAAAACACAAACACTTAACCCTCTGGGAAGTACTCATATCCTATCCCCTATGGTCCTACCTAGAAACACAAGCAACCCTCTGGGAAGTACACACAGTCTACCCCTCTTGTTCAAATTACAAGGATATAACAAAGACTCTCTAAGGAATCACTCACAGTCAATTCCCCTTATAGTCTAATATAAATAAAGAATCTTTGAGGAAGCACTCACAATCAATTCCCCTTATAGACATAAGTGATTAACGACTCTCTAATGAATCTCTAACAGTCAATTCCCCTTATAGTAAAAAGTTATTAACTACTCTCTGAGGAAGCTCTCACAATCAATTCCCCTTATATTCTACTACACAAGGTTCTCACGGACCTGTGTAAGTTAAATGAGCATAGAAATGCAATACAGCCAAAGTAAACCTCAAGAAATACTTTTCTAAATAGTCTACAGTATATCAAGTATGTCAGATAAAATAATCACTCCATCCTATAGTACTAGGCATGGGAAAACATCAAGGAAGCCTAACAGGCTAAACAGGACCAAATGGTCATAAATAGAACATGCATGGGAATCCACTTCCAAATCATAACAACAAACCCTATTCACATTCAATTATCCTCTACACAAGCACACAAGCATGACAGGCAATTAAGAGGGATAAAATAGTAAACACACAATACCCTGTTCAAGGGTATTGGACAATTTTGCACATATAACTCAAAGAATTTCAACAAAAAGGTACAAACCACCTACCTTGGTGTTGGGAGATCTCTATATGTGAACCTCAACCCTTGAATCGCCCAAGAACATGGTAGATCTACAAAAATTCTCAAAACGTTCAACCGAGGATAACTTGATAAAGAGGAGGAATCATTAAATGAAGCTCTAGAAGAAGGAAGAGATTAATGAGATGATCACAATGCAATCGTCGGTGGTTGAATCGAAGATTGGATGCTCGGTCGAGGGCTCAGAGGAAGATCATGGTCGTACGGGTTCTCTCAGATGAACTAGGTCAAGAAGAAGGCCTTTTGGCGATTAGAAGCGACCCTGGTATGTTTAATGAAAAAAAAGAAAATACACGGCGTGTACTTTAGGAGTACACTGCGTGTACTTTCCGTTTCCGTACTCCACTTTAGGCAGTCTCCAGGTCACGCCCACATGGTCGTGTGTGCGGCCATTACACGGCCAGCACATGGGTTCATGCGGCAACCGAGTATATGGTGTGTACTCATAAAGTAAATGGTGTGTACTTCAAAAATTTATAGAAATTTCACTTTTCCTCAAAAATGACCAGAAAAGGAAAACATGCTAGAAAAGGAGGTCTGGGATCTTAAAAACTTCCCCCTTAAAGAAATTCATCCCTGAATTTCCCTAGCAAGGAGGCATAGAAGAAGAATCCCCGAACATCTCCGGTCAATGCGATCGTACATCTTCCTCCCTCTCCCAAGTCTCATCATGTACTCTCTTGTGCAGCTATAGCACTCATACCAGAGGAACAGACCAGCCACGGAGAACCTTTATACTTCGATCGACATTATGGATAGGATTATCCTCAAAAGATGTATCCACTTCCAACTCAACCTCCTCGGTTTGGAAGACATGAGACAAGTCTGAGAAGTAACATCGACGCTGAGAAATATGGAATACATCAGGCATATCCCGATACCTCTGAGGTAACTACAACCGATAGGCAATCGGCCCAACTCTCTCCAACACCTCAAATGACCCGACATACCTCAGTGAAATCTTACCCTGTCTCCTAATCCTTATGTGCCCCAACCTCGGTGTGACACGCAAGAAAACCTGATCCCCTACCTCGAACTCTAGAGGTCGTCTCCGCTGATTAGCATAAGATTTATGTCGAGACTGTGTGGTAGCCATCCTCTTCTGAATCAACTATATATTCTCTATGTTCTCCTGAACAAAACGAGGTCCCAGCATAGCTGCCTCTCCTACCTCCATCCAACATAAGGGTGATCAGAATGGCCTACCATAAAAAGCCTCATAAGGTGCCATCTGAATAGTTTCTTGAAAACTATTATTGTAGGAAAACTCCACAAGAGGCATGTGCCTCTCCCAAGAACCTCCAAAATTCAGAATGCATGCTCGATGAATGTCCTCAAGCACCTGAATTGTACGCTCGGACTGGCCATCTATCTAGGGATGGTAAGATATACCCAAAAGTACCTATGTACCAAAGCCTTTTGAATCCCCTTCCAGACCTAATAAGTAAAATGTGCATCTCTGTCCGAAATAATGGAGTGTGGAACTCCATTTAAGCGCACAATCTCACGGATGTACAACCGTCCCAGCTCATCAACACTGAAGGTCTTCTTGATCGGCAAGAAGTGAGCAACCTTCGTGAGTCTATCAATGACAACCCATACTGAATCAATCCCTCGAGGCGACCTCGGAAAACCTATCATGAAATCTATCGTGAAACCATTCCACTTCCACTTGGGAATGGGTAACTCTTGAAAAATCCATGTTAGTCGTTGATGCTTCGCCTTCACCTTCTGATAGGTGGAACACCTCATGAAAAAACTAGAAACATCTCTCTTCATACCATGCCACCAATACTAAGGGTGTAGATCACGATACATCTTGGTGACACCAAGATGAACTGCACAAACTGAAGAATGAAATTCCCACACAAGCTCCTCGCGTATGTCTACTGGCACCCATACACGCCTCTAGAAATTCAAGATCTCATCCTCAACTATGGTCCATCTAGGAATAGGGTCCTCTCCTAACACGCTTTCTCATAGGACTAGGCCTTCAAAATCTGATAGTTGCCTCATTCGCACTCGATCAAGTAGAGTAGAGGTAACTGCTACAGAAGAAAGAAATTTATGCCCTTGTCTATCATGAACCTCCAAATGCATCTCAGAGAATAGAGCCATAAGTTACCACTCACTACTGGCCTTCTGAACTACCTGTATTTGAGTCCTCCTGCTCAGCGCATCAGCCACTGCATTGCCTTTTCCCAGGCGTATAGGCAAGCTCGAAGTCAAAATACTGAAGGTACTCGACCGACCTGGACTATCTCAGATTCAGGTCACGCTTAGTGAAGATGTACTTGAAGATTTTTTGGTCGGTGAAAACCACAAAATGCTCTCTAAGAAGATAATGTCTCCAACAGCGTAAGGCATGAAAAAATGCCTCCAACTCAAGATCGTGTGTTGGGTAATTTCTCACGTGTGGCCTCAACTATTGAGACCAGTACACGACGACTCCTTCCCCCTGCATAAGCACAGCTCCCAGCCCGATACCTAAAGCATCATAGTAAACAGCATATCTCTTGCTCAACTC
The DNA here is from genome assembly GCA_963277665.1 of Viscum album. Lineage (NCBI taxonomy): Eukaryota > Viridiplantae > Streptophyta > Magnoliopsida > Santalales > Viscaceae > Viscum > Viscum album. The sequence continues at coordinate 1,845,927,549 of OY728143.1, read as the reverse complement.
TGTCAAGACTAGTATCGGTGCTGAAGTCAATCTCCCTTTCAGCTCCTGAAGGGATGACTCATAAGAATCTGACCATGAGAACCTTACACCCTTCTTAGTCAAACTCGTCAGTAGTGTTTCTAAGTATGAAAAGTCATGTATGAAACGTTTGTAGTAACCATCTAGCCCTAGAAAACTCCATACCTCAAAGACGTTCTTTAGTTGCTCCCAGGAAACTACTGCTCTCACTTTCTCTGGGTTGACTGATACTCCTGACTCTGAGATAACATGACCCAAGAAGTGAATCTCATCCATCCAAAAGTGGAATTTTGAGTGGTTATCATATAACCGATTCTCTCTCAGTGTACTCAGAATGATCTTAATATTGGTAGCATGGTCGTGTCGAGTGTGAGAGTACACCAAGATATTTTCCATGAAGACCACCACGAAAGAATCCAAGAATGGATGGAACACTCGGTTCATCAGTGCCATGAAGACTACAGGTGCGTTCGTGAGACCGAACTGCATAACCACATATTCGTATAGACCATACCTACTCCAGAAAGTTGTATGAGGTATATCAGATGGTCTAACGCGCAACTGATGATAACAGGATCTCAAGTCAATATTTGAGAATACCTGGGCTCCTCGAAGGTGGTCAAATACATCATCAATCCTCGGCAAGGGATATCAGTTCCTGACCGTCAACTGGTTCAGCTTCTGATAATCTACACAAATCCCAAGGGTACCATCTACCTTCTTCACAAACATAATAGGTGAACCCCATAGAGAAGTACTAGGTCAGATGAAACTCTTTGCCTGCAACTCCTCCAACTGCTTCTTGATCTCCTGTAACTCCGGTGTATCCATCCTATAAGGAGGAATGGACACTGTTACCAATCCTGGAATGAGCTCAAAAGAAAAGTCTACCTCACGCTCTAGAGAAAAACCTGAAAATTCCTATGGAAATACATCTCTGAAACGATCCACCAATGGAGGAAAGTCCATCTGTGAAGTCCCCTGGTCATCCAAATATAGACTAGCAATTTGGGCTGTAACTCCTCCCAACCCATGATGCTCGGGTCCCACTCTGCTCGCCTTGACATCTCATTCTACCTTATGAAGAAACAATCCGCCCTCTGGTGATGTGAAACTCACCCTACTGCGATAACAGTTGACGACTGCCTGGAAGGTAAATAACCAGTCCATTTCGAGAATGACATCAAATCCCGTCATCTCTAAAACATAGAGGTCCCATAATAAGTGACACCCACCAAACTCTAGAGGGAACTCATTACACTGACGCACACTAGCCATTCTAGTCCCCAATGGAGTTTCTAGAGTCAAGATATCAGCATAAGAAAAGATGCAGAGCCCAAGGATCTCTACAACAGTAATAGATATAAAGCTATGGGAAGCTCCTATATCGAAAAGAGAATAAGATAAAACTGAGGCAACTAGGATAGTACCTCGAATAGTAGAGGGTAAGGGATCCTTCTCCTACTGGGTCTGATCCACTAAAAAAGTTTTTCCTACACCGCAGCCCTATGACCCTGCCTGTCCACCCTGAGCTGATCTACCCTATTGTCGTTGAAAACTTGGAGACTGACTGCCACAGCCACAACCTCCACCTCAGCCTAAACGTCTGGAATAACTCCAGTTCCCAGACTGGTGAGAAACTAGTGGTGATGCTCCGGCACGAGGAGTCATAGTAGAACCCCTATCACCAGCTTTTGGTGAAAATAACTGACAGAAACACTAAAGATGACCCATCTTTCCGCAAGATCGACACTCCACTAGGTCCCTCGAGCAATATAGCCTCATATGCCTTCTCTTCCCGCACTGGTATCATGCCACCTAGATACCAGAAGATGCATCCCGCCTACTCATTCTCCACATGTAGTCTCCCTACGATGCTTCCTGATATCAGATAGCGGAGCACTAACTCTAGATGTCGAACCGCCCTAGCTCACAGCTCTAGAATCCCTCAGATTGCGCTCGGTGATCAGTTCCTCATTGACTATAGAAGATATCGAAGTTAACCTGAATATGTTCACCTGAGATCAGATATCTTGCTTGAGACTATCCTCAAAACTTCCGTGAAAGGAACAACTCATATCCCCCTAGAAAGGGTGTAAAGTTTTGAATCTCGGTGAAGCGAGAGGAATACTCCAGAATAGAAAGAGTACCCTGCTCCAAACTCATAAACTCTCGGGCTCGATCAGCCCTCAATGTCACTAGGTAGAAGTATTCATAGAAGATGCACTAAAACTCATCCCAAACCATGACTTTCTGGCGTCCCACCTGTGATATCACATCCCACCACCTCTTGGCAGTCTCAAAGCCTGTACGTAGTGAGATTCACCCTCCTCTCTAGAGATATATCTATATTCTCAAAGATCGTCAGCATGGCTTCTATCCATGACTCTGTAGCCTGAGGTCCTCTTTCCCCAGTGAAGGTGGGAGGATGCTACTTCTAGAAAACTTGCGTCAGCTCTGCCATCGACGGGGCAGGAGGCGGTGCTCCCTGAAAGGTCTGCATCATCCTCATAAAGCCCTCTCATAACTGTGCGTCGGCACCTGTGTCCTAAATGATGACTGGTTCCAAGACTAGCAAAACTAGAGGATCTGCTGGAATTCCCCGATCATCCATTTCTTGTGTCTGATCGCTGCTCTGTAACTGGCGTACAACTAAAGGACGTCTCGATGGCATGAATCTGCAAGGTCAAGCACACACCTTAGATCAAGATTGTAAAGGATTGAAAAATTAGAAGAGTAAGGAGGGAATAAGAGAAATAAATCATTTAAGTTTTTCAAAACATGAATACACAGTGTGTATAATTCATACACGGCGCGTTCCCTTAATCCTTTCACATGGTCGTGTACTTCTGCCAAAATTGTTCATATAACACCCCTTACACGACATGTTGTCCTAACACACGACGTGTACTTGAATCCTCTCCCCCTTCCCAAGTTCACTTACATAGCTAAGCCACATGTTTCTCCTAGAATGAGACTACACGGCGTGTTCGTACAAGACACAGCGTGTACTAGAAGAACTTCATCGACCCGTGTTGTTAGCGACATGGCCAGATACACAACTCACACTACACGGCATGTTCCAGACGGACACGGCATGTACCAAAGGATTTCCCAACCCCGTGTCTCTTCCCACATAGCTAGTGACATGGTTATTGACTACACAGTGTGTACATACAGTACACAACATGTACTTAATAAAAACAGTTTCTTCCCAAAAAAAAGAACACATGGCATGTATTCATCATTAAATGGTGTGTATTCTAGGTTTTTCTAGACAGTAAGCCTCAGAAACTACTCCAGAACCTAGAAAAACACTGAAACGAACATTAAAGTTCCAAATTCTGATCCATGAGGGCCCATACTCCCCACGAATAAAAGCTTGGCATCTTATACATGTTCTATACAAGCATAACAGGTTAATGATCCCCCAAATTCCGATCCATGAGGGGCCATAACACCTCAAGAACCAAAGTTTTTTGTTCATTCAAACAAACCATACACAATTCAATACCCTATCAAAAGCAGGTATTCTATTAAGGCATCTATCACAACAGCATGCATATCTAGCATAACATCTATCACAACAACATACAATTGCTAAGGCACCCTAAATGGAATGGAAAGAGTGCATGAAATGTGATTTCTATCAAGTGCCTATATGATTTATGAGATGTCATACCCTCATCTCATCGGGTTGTAATAGAAATATAACCTCAATATCATCAATAATAACATCACAAAACATGTGAATCACCTAACGGTAAAATAAAATCAACTGTAAATTTGAAAAACCAGAAAAATTGCAGTAACGAGGTAGATTAGCTTTTCCCTATACACGGTTTAGCTACTCTCGGGCACATATCAATACCAAGTACCTATTTCATCCTATCCCTGGATAAAGGCTACAAACAGTAATTCAAGAAGAATAGAGTTCCTCTAATACCACTTTGTAATGTCCCGATTCCAAAAGTTGCCCAGAGACGTGTAAGGGTTGGTGTCCTGAGAACCAACTGTTTTGTAGTTTGATTACATGAATGTTCACTTATTATATATTGTTCATTGTTCTACATGACTATAATATAATAATGTCTTGGAATATTTGTTGCATTAATAAGGTCATAACAGATCCCCACTATGATGAGAACCTTGAAATGATATAACAATATTCTTAAATAAAGTTGTACAGTTGGATGACATACTATGATAGGACACATAGTATACAGACCGTCATGTGCGAGTACTCGTAAGAAGACGAGACTCTCTCTCATGGAGTTCGCACTTGGTAATCTCCAAGATGGGAGATTATGAGAACAGACCCGCCAGTAGTAATTCCGCATGTCTTGGTGTCATCGTATATTGCTATCTGCGAGCGTGTGTAATGGTCCTTAGACTGAAAGATTATCATTAACTCATGTCATGACTCGTGCACTTAGATTCACTGAAGAAAACCGTCACGCAGACAGTTGGTGGGAAGTAGGGTACGTTGGGTGCGTCACGAGTGACATGTTGTTAATGGATAAGTCGAGGAAGGATTTGTCCCTTCCATTTATGGAAGTTGATATCTCGTCCCTTCGATTGAAATAGAACTGTCGCATTAAATTCCCTGGCCATGGTGTAAACGACGAGTTTATTTTAGGTAGTCAAAGAACGACGTATCAAGCATATAGGTTTATGACACTTCCATGAAACCTGCTTGATGAGATATTGAGACAAAGGGATTAAATTACACAGTAAGAATTCGTATGAGGTGATACGTCAATGCGGCATCAACTTCTTTCTCTTGGGTGCCTTGACCCGTTGCTAGACAGTAATCTTGGACTTTAGGTAAGCCTGCCTAATGCCAACGAGAAAGAGGCCTAGAGGGTCACACACTAAGTGTATCCAATTATCTCAAGTTGAATAAAGATTATTCCCGTAAGTGGTTTAATAATTATTCAAGGAAGCCTAAGTTGTTTTAAATGATGGTGGAAAAATAAAATAAAACAACTATATGTCGTGTATTATTAAATTTACACTCCGTGTAGTTTTATTTTGGAAAGGAAATGAATAAATGAAAACAAGATATACACGTCGTGTACATTTAATGTAAACGCCGTGTATTTATCATTACACGCCGTGTAGTTTTTCCAGTCGGGATTTTGAGGATATAATATTGTTTTAAATGATATTGATTATAATCAGCATGGGCGCATGTCAAGGAATTATCTATTCAACATGGGGGTTTTAAATAAGAGTCAATGAAATAAATAAAACGCGTAACGCGTTTATTTATTGTCATAACTCTATAACCCCACACACCCGATTATAAATATCCTCACAACCCCAACTCTTTTCCGACACACAAGAGAATCGTTGTGCACAACATCTCTGGAGAATTCTTTCAAGACCGAAAGAACCTCTTCCTCCAAGAACGCTCTCAAGACCGAGAGAGATCCTCTTCCATCGGATCAAGATGATCTAAGGCGGACAACGCAAGTAAAGGCTTCTCCACGCTAGCACCCGGAGAATCCTTCGGCGACGTCCAGAGATACAAGGTACACGTGTGGATCACCGCTAGAGGGAGTCTACACATGGCTTCTACGACGCAACGACAGATCACATCGACAACGTGATCGAGAACATCAACAAAGAAAGAACACCCAAAAGGTATTTCTTTATAATAATTAAATTAACTATAATCAACCTGTAATGATCCTTGTTTGTGGTTCTGGGACAAACCATCTTCTTTGTCTTTTTCTGTGATTCGATCCGTGGAGACTGACGTTTATCATCGTATTGATCCCGGATTGATCATTGCTAATGACAAAAATCCAAGTGGGCACATCCACCCATGCGCTTCCACTGTGCCCGAAACCTTCAAATGGTATTAGAGGGAGGTTACAACGTTGATTATAGTTATTTAATTTTCGTTGATAATTTACATATTCATATTTGATTCAATTCGAAATAAATCGTTCTATAAATCTGAATTAACGAGATTTATTCTTCCTCTTTAGTTTCTTGATTTATATCACAGAAATGACCTTTTAATTTTAATTTTGATTAAAATAAAAATGAGGAACTCATCCGGAGGAGCCTCTCTTTCTGTCTGTACAACACGGGATTACACGGCGTGTAATTAAAACTACACGTCGTGTACTTAGGTTCAATGAACCGGCACTGGTCTGCCAAACCATGCCGTGTGAATTGATTATGCCTAAGTTTTAATCACGCCGTGTTGACCAGAATAGAATGGCGCGTGGAAACCGGAATACACGGCGTGTATGTTGGAACAACACGCCGTGTAGTCTGTTCCGACCCAGGTGAAAATGTGTACAAAGATAAGCTGTGTACCGCGTACACAGGATCGCCAGGCCGGTTACCGCGTAACAAGGAAGTACACGCCGTGTATGATTCATCTACATGATGTGTACTCCAAAATTTCCAAAGTACAGAAAACGCGCCAAAGCCCCGGCGTGTACTTTGGATAAAAGGTGAAAATAAAAATACACGTCATGTAATTATAAACTACACGCTGTGTACTTTCCAGAAATGGAATTTCACCAGGTTTCCTCCACTGTAAAAAGACCCGTACAAGGAATATGGATGAGAAGAATTTCAAGGAAATTTAGAAAGGAATTTAAGATAAATAATTGATTAATTATAAGATCATAATTAATTGAATTCGAGCGCGTCTTATCTTAAATAAAAGAACGTTTGAAAGAATTTGAATTCTAAATATGCATAAATATCGTTGCATACTATGGATGATCATGAGCTAGACCAAAGACCCTTTGTATGTGTATGGTTTCATTTAAATTTATTTAATTTAAATTTGTTGGCCTGCGAGCCTTCTTACAATAAAATGTGGGGTTGTGTGCCCATGGTTTCTTTAATGTAAACCCATGTAATGGAGGATCTCCCAAGCTAGAGGAGATGGTTCAAATCCCGAAGCCAAGGAGAAACTGACACAAGAAGATACAAAGGTGGACAGGTGGGAGCTACAAAACACAAACCATCAGGTTCAAGGTGTTTTCCCTAGGTCAGGGTTAGCTTATCAAAACCGCTATATAAGCTAACCAATAGAAGCTCATGATCATTCCATCTTATTTTACTTCTGTCTGATTGCATGGTTTATTTATTATGTATGTGTTGTCGCGATCACATAATTAATAAAATGAACAAGCATGCAAAGATGGAATAAAATAAAAACCGGACTATGCGTAAACATTATCGGAACATGGTTAATCACTTAAGCAAGCATCACTTAATATTAACAAGCATGTGATAATGCAAAGATACACATAAAGAATAAAATCCCTCAAATACCATATTAAGTCAGACCAAGCCTTCCGTTACTTTATTAATGGAAAGACTCAATAAAAATATGTGTTTGACCAACCCTTGTTGGGACACTTACTTTTATAAAGGAAGCCCTTATGAAAGGTTTCGGGTTGACTTAACCATATTACATCAAGAGAAGTAGCCCTTGCTTGACTTGATGTAATATTGGAGGCAAGAGTTGAGGAAATCCAAGTAAGGATTTCAGGATTGGGGAGTCCACTCAACAGATCAAGGAACTGTAAGCTCATAGTTGGCAAAGACCTGCCTACCTAAATACCTTCAAATAGCTTGACCAACCCTTGTTGGGGTTATGCGAAGGGAAATATGGATCCTTTCCACTATAATGTCAAAGCAACTGGACATTCTGATTTCAATGGTGAGGTCCATTGAGACTTGATAAAATAGTGGGAGACTTAATTAATTTATTATTATTTCTCATAAAAATGTAATCAAGAATGTACTAATAAATCTGCTCTTTTAAAATTGTAGAATCAAGATGACAAACTCATCAACCACATTTTCTCTGCGATCAATACTGGATAAAGACAATATCCTCACTGGCAGTAACTTTTAGGAATGGTTTAGGCGCCTTCGGGTTATCCTACGCCATGAACGGAAGTTTTACGTGCTGGAGTCCTCACTTCCTGATTCTCCTGCCCCAGGGGCGAGTGATGAAGATTTCCTGGTCTATGATCAACATTTGAACGACGCTCTCGACATTCAATGTTTGATGTTGTCATCTATGTCTAGTGAGCTCATGAAGTCTCATGAAGACATGGATGCCTACAGCATGATCGAGCACCTCTGTGGTCTATACTAGGAGAGAGAAAGACAGGAGAGGTTTGAGATCTCCAAGGCTCTATTTCAGAGAAATCTTGGAGAGGGTGCCCCAGCTGGGCCTCATGTAGTCAATCTCATTGGCTACATTGAGCGCTTGGAGGTTATAGGGTTTAAACTCCCTGAAGAACTGGGCACCAATATCATTCTTGCATCACTCCCCCAGAGCTTCTCGAACTTTGTTGTGAACTTCAATATGAACAACATTGAGAAGTCTTTGTCTGATATTCTCATCCTCATTCGCCAAGTGGACACTAACATGAAGCATGAAAAGCCTTCTGTCCTCATGGTGAATAAAAGGAAAGGGAAGGCGAAGAGCTTTAAGCCCAAATCTTCTTTAAGGCCTTCCAAGAAAAGGAAGATCAAAGGGGAGGCAAAGGAACAGGATTCCGTTTGTTTCGCATGTGGTAAGAAGGGCCACTGGAAGAAAAACTGCACCCAGCCAAGGAAGCAAGGGGAAGCTTCAGGTGCGTTTGTTATCGAATGCAATCTATCTATTTCTACTAATTGGGTATTAGATACTACTTGTGGTGCTCACATATTTATCCAAATACAGGAACCAAGTAGATTCAGGAAGATTGATCGAGGGGAGGTAGATCTACGAGTAGCCAACGGAGCCAGACTCGCTGCTGTAGCTGTCGGAGACTACCACCTCACATTGCCTACCGGGATGGTCTTGGTTTTGAAAGGTTGTTATTATGTGCCTTCTGTTACTAAAAAAATTATTTTAGTATCCAAATTAGATACTGATGGATTCATATTCAAGTTTGGAAATGAATGTTGCTACTTTTATAAAGATATCATTTGTTTTGGTAGGGCACATTTATATAATGACCTTTATGTGTTAGACTACACAAACCAAGTGATGGAAATCGATAACAAAGTTAATTCACATGACTCATACCACACCCAAATTTGGCATCACTAGCTAGGTCATGTCAATGAGAAACGTTTGACAAAATTACATCAAGATGGGTATTTAGATTCTTTCGAACTAAAACCACTTGGTATATGTCATGCGTGTCTACAAGGCAAAATGACCAAAGCCCCATTTAGTGGGAAAGGTGAAAGAGATAAAGAGCTTATAGAATTAGTTCACATAGATGTGTGTGGACCATTTCCAGTTGAAGCAAGGGGTGGGTTCTCGTACTTCATAACTTTTAATGATGATTTTAGTAGATATGGATATATCTACTTATTGAGGTATAAGTCATATTCTTTTGATCGGTTCAAAGAATACAAGAATGAAGTTGAGAACCAGCTTGGTAATAAGATTAAGAAACTTCGCTCAGATAGAGGAGGAGAATATCTTAATTAGTACTTCATTGATTTCTTACGGGAGTTTGGGATTCTATCTCAACTCACTCCTCCTTACACACCTCAGTGGAATGGTGTAAGTGAAAGGAGGAACCGCACCCTGTTGGACATGGTGAGATCAATGATGAGTCATGCGAGTCTTCCATTATCCTTTTGGGGATCTGTATTACAAACAGCAGCGCACATACTAAACCAATTACCAACTAAATCGATAAATGGTATTCCATACGAATTATGGAGTGGACGCAAAGCCATGTTATCGAATTTACATGTGTGGGGTAGTGAAGCATTTGTTAAGGCCTCTTCAGGTAACAAACTTGCACCCCGAGGCACAAAGTGTATCTTTATAGGATATCCTAAGGAAACAAGGGGATATTACCTATAAAACCCCTCAGACAAAAAGGTTACAGAGGCAAGATACGCCATATTCCTTGAGAGGGAGCACATCTCCAAAAGAGATAGTGGGAGCGAGATAGACTTCGATGAAGTCTAGGCTCAAGATACACATGAGTTGGTACAAGAACAGATTCCACAAAGCCCCATGGAAGAAGAATATGTTCCAGAGAGACAAGAACTGTGTAGGAGCATGAGAGAGGTGAGAGAACCAGAACGATATGGTTTTATTGTCATCGAGGACGGTGACTCATTATTGGTTGACAATGATGATCCTCTTACCTACAAGGAAGCAGTTGAAGTCACAGACGTTGCCAAGTGTCAAGAAGCCATGAATTCTGAAATGGATTCCATGTACCAAAACTAAGTCTGGATTTTGGTAGATCCTCCAGTTGATGTAAAGCCTATTGGTAATAAATGGGTATTCAAGAAGAAACTGGACATGGAGGGGAAAGTCAGCACCTACAAGGCACGACTGGTTACAAAAGGTTTTAGACAGCGTCAAGGAATTGACTATGATGAAACCTTTTCACTGGTTGCAATGCTGAAGTCCATCGGAATCCTATTTGCCATTTCTACTTACCATGACTATGAAATTTGTCAAATGGATGTCAAAACAGCTTTCCTTAACGAGAACCTCCAAGAAGATGTCTACATGACACAACCTGAAGGGTTTGTGACTCCAAAGGATGCCAACAAGGTATGCAAGTTGCAGAAATCCATTTATGGATTAAAGAAAGTATCATGGTCATGGAACATTCGTTTTGATGAAGCTGTTACAGAATTTGGCTTTGTTAAGAATGAATGTGAGCCTTGTGTCTACAAAAGGTTTAGTGGAAGTGAAGTCGTTTTCCTAATAGTATATGTTGATGACATATTGCTAATTGGAAACGAAGTACCTGTCTTACAGTCAGTTAAGGCATGGTTGCATAAATTCTTCTCCATGAAAGACTTGGGCGAGGCAGTATATATTTTTGGGATCAATATCCATCGTGATAGATCCAAGAGAATGTTGGGCCTGAGTCAAAGTACATACATTGACAAGATACTGAAGAGATTCAGTATGGAACAGTCTAAGAGGAGATTGTTTCCAGTGTCACATGACATTCATCTTTCCAAGAAAATTTGTCCTCAGACACATGAGGAAAGAAAGAGGATGTCAAGGATCCATTACTCATCCGCGATTGGGTCAGTCATGTATGTTATTCTATGTACGAGGCTAGATGTTGCTTACGCATTAAGTGCGGTAGGAAGATATCAAGCTAATCCAGGAGACCTCCATTGGATGGCAGTCAAGACTATCCTTAAGTATCTGAGGCGTACTAAGGATATGTTCCTGGTTTATGGAGGATATGAGGAACTAGTCATCAGAGGACATGTAGATGATAGTTTCCAGACTGATCAAGATGACATGAAGTCGCAGACTGGATACATCTTCAGTTTGAATGGAGGTACAGTGAGCTGGAAGAGCTGAAAACAAAGTGTGGTGGCAGATTCTACAGCGGAGTCCGAGTATATCGCAGCTTCTGAGGCAGATAAAGAAGCAGTATGGATGAAAATCTTCGTCCAAGAGCTGGATGTTGTACCGAGAAGTAAAGATCCTATCACACTCTATTGTGATAATACTGCAGCGGTGGCACTTGCAAAAGAGCCAAGGTCACATCAGCGGACAAAGCACATACTTCTGAAGTATCATCTCTTGAGGGATTTTTCTCAGAGAGGTGAAGTTGCAGTGAGTAGTATTTCCACAGAAGACAACGTGGCAGACCCATTGACTAAAGCCTTGACTCAGCAGAAACATGATCATCATGTGAGGTCTAAGCAGACTAAAAGTTGTAGGCAGTTGGCTCTAGTACAAGTGGGAGTTTGTAAGGTTTGGTGTCTTGAGAACCAACTTTTTTGTACTTTGATTACATGAATGTTAACTTATTATATATTGTTCATTGTTCTGCATGACTATAATATAATAATGTCCTGGAATATTTGTTGCATTAATAAGGTCATAGAAGATCCCCTCTATGATGAGAACCTTGAAATGCTATAACAATATTCTTAAATAATGTTCTATGGTTGGATGACATACTATGATAGGACACACAGTATACAGACCGTCATGTGCGAGTACTCATAAGAAGACAAGACTCTCTCTCATGGAGTGCGCACTTGGTAATCTCCAAGATGGGAGATTATGAGAACAGACCCGCCAGTAGTAATTCTGCATGTCTTGGTGTCATCGGATATTGCTATCTGCGAGCGTGTGTAATGGTCCTTAGACTGGAAGATTATCATTAACACATGTCATGACTTGCGCACTTAGATTTACTGACGAAAACTGTCAGGCAGACAGTTGGCGGGAAGTAGGGTACGTTGGGTGCGTCATGAGTGACATGTTGTTAATGGATAAGTCGAGGAAGGATTTGTCCCTTCCATTTATGGAAGTTGATATCTCGGCCCTTCAATTGAAATAGAACTGTCGCATTAAATTCCATGTCCATGGTGTAAATGACGAGTTTATTTTAGGTATTCAAAGAACGACGTATCAAGCATATAGGTTTATGACACTTCCATGAAACCTGCTTGATGAGATATTGAGACAGAGGGATTAAATTACACAGTAAGCGTTCGTATGAGGTGATACGTCAATGCGGCGTCAACTTCTTTCTCTTGGGTGCCTTGACCCGTTGCTAGACAGTAATCTTGGACTTTAGGCAAGCCTTCCTAATGCCAACGAGAAAGAGGCCTAGAGGGTCACACACTAAGTGTATCCAAGTATCTCAAGTTGAATAAATATTATTCCCGTACGTGGTTTAATAATTATTCAAGGAAGCCTAAGTTGTTTTAAATGATGGAGGAACAATAAAATAAAACAAGTACATGCCGTGTATTATTAAATGTACACGCCGTGTAGTTTTATTCTGGAAAGGAAATGAATAAATGAAAACAAGATATACACGCCGTGTACATTTAATGTACACGCCGTGTGGTTTTCAATGAAAGACAAGTACACTCCGTGTATTTATTATTACACGCCGTGTAGTTTTTCCAGTCGGGATTTTGAGGATATAATATTGTTTTAAATGATATTTATTATAATCAGTGTGGGCGCATGTCAAGGAATTATCTATTCGACATGGGGGTTTTAAATAAGAGTCAATGAAATAAATAAAACGTGTAACGCGTTTATTTATTGTCATAACTCTATAACCCCACACACCCGATTATAAATATCCTCACAACCCCAAATCTTTTCCGACACACAAGAGAATCGTTGTGCACAACATCTCTGGAGAATTATTTTAAGACCGAAAGAACCTATTCCTCCAAGAATGCTCTCAAGACCGAGAGAGATCCTCTTCCATCGGATCAAGACGATCTAAGGCGGACAACGCAAGCAAAGGCTTCTCCACACTAGCACCTGAAGAATCCTTTGGCGACGTCCAGAGATACAAGGTACACGTGTGGATCACCGCTATAGGGAGTCTACACTTGGCTTCTACGACGCAACGACGGATCACATCGACAATGTGATCGAGAACATCAACGAAGAAAGAACACCCAAAGGGTATTTCTTTATAATTAATTAAATTAACTATAATCAACCTATAACGATCCTTGTTTGTGGTTTCGGGACAAACCATCTTCTTTGTCTTTTTGTGTGATTCGATCCGTGGAGACCGGAATTTATCATCGTATTGATCCCGGATTGATCATTTCTAATGACAAAAAGCCAAGTGGGAACATCCACCCACGCACTTCCGCTGCGCCCGGAACCTTCAAGATGCCTTGTACCCAGTTGGTCACATGGCCTCAAGCGCATTTCCTTGAACTCTAGAGGCTACCGACTAGCAATGAGGGACTTGGGTGTTATAGTGTGGAAATTATTCCATCATTGGCAGAACACACAGTTGAAGTAATAAACAGATATACAATAGCGGAAGCATTAAACACACCATACAATAGTAAATAACGGAAGAATGAAAGTAAGAAGCAACTGAAGCATATATATATATATATATAAATTATGCATGATAAATATGTCTAATAAAGAAGCCAAACAAACCACAATTGTGGAATACAAACAGTAAAAAACCAAGTACAAAGGAAACAAATAACAACTCCTCAGCATTGCAAGCCTCAGCTTCATCCCATGCTCACCAAATCCAAAGTAGTCAAAATCCTAATGTAGAAGGGCGATTTCCCTTATCTATACCTGCAGCAATATAATCTGTTTGGGCCCAAAAGCATGACCCAAATAGGGTGTGAGAATAAATATCAGTAGGTAACCACCATAAGATCTGTGCCTAACGGTCAGTGAATATATGGCAGGTAATAAGCAAAAGAAGGCAGTAAACAAGGAAGCAATCAACAGTAACCAATCCTACATCTTCAAAGCATTCAGTTCCACATATCACGTAAGTAGCTAATCAAAGAATGAAAACACAAATAGGTAACCCTATGGGAAGTACTCATAGCCTATCCCCTCTGGTCCTATCTAGAAACACAAGCAACCCTCTGGGAAGCACACATAGTCTACCCCTCTTGTTCAAATTACAAGGATGTAACAAAGACTCTCTAAGGAAGCACTCACAGTCAATTCCCCTTATAGTCTAATATAAATAAATAATCTCTGAGGAAGCACTCACAGTCAATTCCCCTTATAGCCATAAGTGATTAACAATTCTCTGAGGAAGCTCTCACAGTCAATTCCCCTTATAGTCAAAATTGATTAACGACTCTCTGAGTATGATCTCATGGTCAATTCCCCTTATAGTCTACTACACCAGGTTCTCACGGCCTTGTGTAAGTCAAACGATCATAGCAATGAAATATGGACAAAGTAAACCTCAAGAACTACTTGGATAAATAGTCTACAGCATATCAAGCATGTCAGATAAAATAATCACTCCATCCTACAGTACTAGGAATGGGAAACATCAAGGAATCCTAACACGCTAAACAGGACCAAACGGTCATAAATAGAACATGCAGGGGAAACCACTTCCAAAGAATAAAAATAAACCCTATTCATATTAAATTATCCTCTACACAAGCACACAATAATGGTAGGCAATTAAGAGGGCTAAAATAGTAAACACACAATAACCCGTTCAAGGGTATTGGACAAGTTTTCACATATAACTCAAAGTCTTTCAACAGAAAGTCACAAACCACCTACCTCGGTGTTGGGAGATCTCTATACGTGAACCTCAAGCCTTGAATTTCCCAAGAACATGGTATATCTACAAAAACGCTCAAAACTTTCAACCGAGGATAACTTGAGAAAGAGGAGGAATCATAAAACGAAGCTCTAGAATAAGGAAGATCTTACTAAGGCGATCCCAACGCAATCAACGATAGTCGAATCAGAGATAGGATGCTCGGTTGGGGTCTCGGAGGAAGACCATGGTCGTACGGGTTATCTCGGACGAACTAGGTCAAGAATAAGGCCTTTCTGGCAATTAGACACGACCCTGGTATGTTTAATGAATAAAAAAAGAAAATGCATGGCGTGTACTTTGGAAGTACACGACATGTACTTTCTGTTTCCGTACTCTACTAGGCAGTCTCTAGGTCACCCCCACACGGCCGTGTGTGCGACCATTACACGGCCAACACATGGATTCATACAGCAACCGAGTACACGGCGTGTACTCCTAAAGTACACTGCATGTACTTCAAAAATTTCCAAAAATTCCTCTTTTCCTCAAAAACGACCAGAAAAGCAAAACATACCTGAAAAGGAGGTCTAGGTTCTTACAGCGAGGACCTTGGGTAAGTACATGGAGATACTATACCCTCATTAATCAAAGTGCATCACATCAATATATATATATATATATATATTATTAAATAATTATAAGAATTGGTAGAAGGAATGAAAACATCTAGATAGCAATGGAAACAAATACATAATCATGCAAGATAAATAAATAAATTGGAAGAATAAAAATAATTATAAAATACAATATTGTGATCATGGAATGATAATGTGACTATAAAAAAATAACTATGTTGGGGTGGGGGATACAAGCATGCACAACATATCAAAATAAAAAAGGCCAAAAACTGCTACAGCTGGCATCTCGAGCATAGGCTTGGTCCTCTACCCCCAAACTCTATCCTAAAGATGGAAATAAAAAATATATAGCTGAATACCTCCCTTCATCAATATGTGTAACCATAAAGTCTACTCGGGTACCAAAGGTGTTTGAGTAGGGTGTGATATAAAATCTCGATAGTCCAACACCCACAGTGTCTAGGCCATCCCATTTTTTGAAATATAAAATAAATAGTGTTTCTTAATAATTTAAAATGAAATAAAGAATAAATAAATAACCACATTGGATTGGGTTCCACTTAGAAACCCATCCATTTTACCTGTTTTGTCCTAAGCTGGTGAGACAGAACTGGGAGTTCGGGAAATTGTAAAGTGAGTAGAGTAAAATTTCATAGGTTGGATTATCCTGAAATTTGTGATTGGTCTTGGAGGACACATACCTATATTTTCTAATACCTTTGACCTATTTCCATTTGAAAACATTTATTTACTTTTTTAATCATTTTAAACACACCTTTATAAAAATATATCGAGACACCTTGAGCCCATCCATGGAAATACAAGGAGACTTTCCAAGTATCACTCTGAGGGTTTGGTAAAATACTAATGTCGAGGATTCTATCAGGGTGACCCAAATATGAAGTCCCATGTATCACTCTGGGCATAGTGTGATAAAATTCAAGTCTAACATACCACCAAGTTTCTACATAGTATCTCATATAGGGGACCGATTCTCTTTTGTGGAATGGTATATCCAATTGGACCATTGAGCCCATCCAAGGTCTCTCCCCTAGGGAACTGGTGTCACTCATCTGAAGGTGAAAATAGATAATGCATGGTGATCTCATATTAGGCATAGATTATATCACCCCTAGTGTTCTTAAAAATAATTAACAAAATATAACTAAGGCACGAGAGTCCTCCTAACGGGTCATTAAGTCGGAACCCCTCATTTTACCCTCACCACTATAGTGTAAGCATTAAATAATCAAGATCATTCATGTAGAATGATAATCAAGAGGTCCCATTTTGTTGGTTCAATCCATAATATTTTAGTAGTCTTAATGGTCAAGGCATTTCCATATAAATGGTTCACCTAAGGGATAAAGGGAAAGGAAAAACCATTTAAGTCAAATGGCATGCGTTATTGAGTACTTGGATAATCAATATAATTTAACCACTCCATTTAAGGTCATGGTTATAGAGCTTAACACATGGATCATCACCCAAAAGAAACAATAAATAACTCAAAGCATTTATTAAATGACAAAACACCTCAAGGGGTGTTAGACTATTTTGCAACAAGGGAAATTATGGATAAAAAGGGGAGCACACACAAAGAATGGAATCTATCAAGGAGATTAACCTAAGGGGTTGATTATCCACTAACATGAGTCACAAATGGCATGAGAAGATATCAATTAAATTAAATTGAACAATTTGGAGTGAAACCGGAAGGTTATGGCTCATGGTACCATGTAAAATTTTATGTAAAGCAATGAAATGACAGGAAAAGACCTAAAACACATACCTTAGCCTCATAAAGATTCCTTCATATAGTTTTGACCTTTAATTTGATATAGGTTGGAAGAAATCAACAAAACCATCAATCCCCCTATAACTTCTTGTTGGATCCAACGATAAGAGAATCAGAGTCTGATTAGAGGAGTTGGATCAAAACCTATGAGAGGAGGAGATGGATATTCATACGTGGGAGGAGAAGAAGAAACCACTAGATAAATGAGGGGAAGGGAAAAAGAATTAGGTTTAAATCATTTAATAAGGGAAGTTTGGTAATTTCACCCTCATTTACAAAGGCACATGGTTTGGTCGTATGGTTGGCCAAATCATGCATTAACCATGAGAAATGATCTTCTCCAAAGTGTCACATCTCATATTTAGGTGAACTATTTATCTAACTATGCTCAAAACATGTGAATTATCTCTATCCCAAAAGTCAAAAACACTGTACGACCATGCACTTGGGGTAACACAGTTGCAAACAAATCGTGCAGCCCCCAGGCCTCCACTGTATGCAGTCGTATAGTTTAGAGAAATCATGTGGGCTAGGCTACATGATTTCTTCAAACCATGTGGCCCCTACTTTTCTTCCCATTTTGAGCCTCTAGGCTCTGAATGAGACCCATATGCACCCAATCTCTCCTTAACTTGATTAGATATCATAATTATGGTCATTAAAATGAATTTAAACCAAAAAGTGAATGGTCCGCACCATAGAAAAAATCTAGGATGTTGCAACCTTCACTCCTTAAGACAAATTGTCCTCGATTTTCCCTTATGAGGGTAGTATATCATCTTCTGAGAAGAGTTCTGGAACTATGCATGTACATCATCTTCCCACTCCTAGTTTTCATCATGTAAACATCTGTGTTACCATAGAACCTAGACTAGAGGAACTAACCTGACTTGAAGATCCTTCATGCTCCTATCAACAATATATATCAGATGATGCTCGAAGGATGCATCTTCCTCCAGCTCAATATCTTCAAGGTTGAACGAATGAGATGGGTCTGAGTGATACTATTGAAGTTGAGATACATGGAATACATTGTGCATGGAATGGTACCTATAAGGTAACATCAACTGATAGGATATAAGACCAACTCCCTCCACTATCTCAAAAGGCTTGACATACCGAGGTGAAAACTTTTCCTATATTTAGATTCATCTTTGACCCAATCTAGGAAATTCATGTAGGAAGACCCAATGTACCACCACAAACTCCAGAGGTCTGTGGTGATGATCAGTATATGACTTATTCCAAGACCGATCTGTATCCATATGCTTCTAAATTAGTTGGAATTTATATAAAGTCTCTTTAATGATATGAGGACCCAGTAGAGATTCTTTTCCTACCTCAATACATCACAGATTTGGAAAAAAATGGTATACCATAGAGGGCCTCATATGGATCCATATAGATTGTTTCCAGGAAACTATTATTGTAGGAAAACTCAAATGAAGGAATATTATTTTCCCAGGAACCTACAAAATCAAGGATGCAGGCTCGTAGCATATCCACTAACACTTGAATCATCTACTCGGATTTCCTGTTAGTTTGACGGTGATATGTAGTACTCAAGATCACCTATGAACTCAATGCCATCTACAACCCTTGCTAGAACCATGAAGAAAACCGAGCATCTCATTTAGAAATGATAGAACGGGGTACACCATGAAGTTTCATTATCTCCTAGATATATGGACTTCCTAACTCATCAACTGAGAGGGACTCCCAGATTGGTAGGAAGTGCATGACCTTGGTCAGCCTGTTGATGATCACCCATACTGCATCACTACCTTGAGGGGATCATAATAAGCCTTTTATAAAACCCATGGTGACATCGTTACATTTCCATTCAAAAATGGAGAGAGGCTGTATAAGTCTAGCTGGCTATTGGTTCTCTAGCTTCACATGCTGACAAGTGGAGCACCAGGTGATGAAGCCTTCTATTTACCTCTTCATACCTATCCACAAATACTTATGATGCATGTCTCGATACATCTTGGTGAGACCTGGATGAACCACCCATACAGAGGCATGAAATTCTCACATCATATCTTCCCATATATTTTAAGGCACCCATATGTTGTGGGAGAAGATAAATGTCTCATTGCCTTCAACAACCCAACCAGGAGGTGGGTTCTCTCCTATGATTCTTCCCCTCAGGATAAGTCCTTATAAATCCAAAATCTACTGCATCTGATCCCACTCCAAGAGAGTGTATTCCACTGCTAGAGCTACTAAGATTTATTTCTCATGATTTCCTTGAATCTCTAGATGCATCTTAGAGAACAAATCCATAAATTTCCACTCACTACTAGCCTTCGTGATGGCTTACATCTGAGTTTTACAACTAAAGGTTTCTTCTATAGCATTACCCTTACAAAGTGTATAAGAAAGATCAAATTCAAACAAATATAGGTATTCAACCCACCTGTGCTACCTCAAATTCAATTATTACTATGTGGATATGTATTTGAGACTCTTATGATTTTTGTAAATAATGAATCAATCTCCCAACAAGTAGTTCCTCCAACAACGTAGAGCATGAACAATAACTGCAAGCTTAAGGTCATGAATTGATTAATTTCATTCATGAGGCATCAGATGGAGATACCTATACGATACAACCCAATTACCTTGAATCATCACTACATCCAGCCCAATTTCTGAATCGTCATAGTAAACTATATAAATTTTTCCCAGATCATGCAGAATCAAGATCAATACTAAAGTTATTCTTACCTTTAACTATTGAAAAGCTGTCTCGCAAACTTCAGTACAGTTGAATTTTACACCCTTCATGGTCAAGACTATAAGTAGTGTTTCTAGGCATGATAATTCTTGGATAAATCACCTACAATATCTAGCCATTATTTAGAAGATACGTATTTCAAACACATTCTCTAGGTCAATTGGTACACCTATATCTAATATGATATGACCCAAGAAGTGAACCATACTGATCCAAAATTGGAATTTACTAAGCTTTACATATAGCTGGTTCTCTCTCTATGTACTTAATATGATCTCAAGATGATTTTAATGGTCATGTCTTGTGATAGAATACACAAATATGTCTCCTACAAAGACTACCAAAAAGGAATCAAGACACGGGTGGAAACCCCAATTCATCAGATCCATGAAGACTGCCATCACATTTATTAGACTAAATGTAATGACCAGATACTCATACAAGATATACCTAATATAGAACATTGTAAGTGGTATATTTTATGGCTTAACATGAACTTGGTGGTATAAAAACCTCAAATCATTATTGAAGAATACATTTTCTATTTAAATCTAATCAACTAGGTCATCTATACGAGGCAACGAATACTGATTCTTCACCGTAAGCTGGTTCAATCAGAAATAATCCAATTAAAATTGAAGGTTAAAATCCTCTTTCTTGGTGAAAAGTATTATTGAACCCCCAGAGTGATGTTCAGAGTTGAATAAAACCCTTATCCACTAAGTCTTCAAGCTAATTCTTGAGTTCCTGGATCTCTATAGGTGTCATCCTATAAGTAGGAATGGACACTGGTGTCGTAGTTAGAACAAGAAAAATGGTGAACTCAATTTATATCTTAAGAGTTAAGTTGAATAAATCTTCAAGGAAGACTCCCATGAACCAATCCACAATAGGAGGTAATTCCATGAGTTTCATTCCTTGATTGCTTATAAAGAGACTAGTCATCTAGGATGTTACAAATCCTATCCCAATATGCTTGAGTCTAGCTCGATTTTCCGGAAGATATCATTCACCTTTATGGATATAATTTATTCTCATAGTTGATGTAAAAGATACCCAAATTTAATAGCAATTCACCTGGGCTTGATAAAGAACAATCCAGTCCATATCGAGAATGAAGTCGAAATCGGTCATCTAGAGGGTGTAGAAACTCTATAGAAAATGGTACCCACCTATATCAAGGGGACACTTCTTTCATTGGTGTATACCCTTTTATTTAACTCTTAACAGAATATCAAGGGTCATAACACCACTGTAGTACTCTACCACTAAGCCCGGACTTCCCAGAGTGGTGGTAAATAGAAAGGAGTGTGATGCAGATGTACCAAATAAGGAAGATACAAGAGTAGAGGTTACAAGAATAGTTCCTATAACTATAAATGGACTTAGTATATGCTCCTTTTTCATAGGATGAAAATCATATATATTTCCATAACCACGAACCTGAGATGTTTCTTGACTCGCCTGAGTAGGTCTACTCTACTAATGATGAAAGTCTGAAACCTGAATACCTTAGCCATGACCACCTACTTGGCCTAAACATCTTATAGAATTTCATATTCCTTTCTGAAAAGTTTTCATTAACCCTTCACCAGAGTTTGGTGTGGGAAAATAACCTCATTCACTTGGTACTAAAGGAAAGGACTGGTAGAAACATTGGAAGTGACCCATCTTACTGCAATATCAGTACTCAATGAGGTTCTTCATACACTGGGGTTTTTTGTGCCCTAGCCTACCACACTGGTGACATACCACAAGCCTATCAATATGTGGAACTTGTCTAGTACCACCCCTATGTGTACCCTTGAAGTGTTGCTTCTTGTTGCTAGATAAACCACTACTCTTCCTAAAATCTGAACTACCCTATTTCATGATGCCTGATTACCTCAAGTTTCGATCAGTGATATAGTCGTGGTTCATGATCTTTGAAATGGTGTTCATTCAAAAGACATTCACTTATAAGGGGATGGAATATACATCCCATCCTTAAATCACCTCACAGTATTCAACTCATCAACATTCAAGGTTGGCTAAAAGTTATGCAATTCAGTGAAGTGAGCTAAATATTCCATCACTGACATGTCACCTTGACCAAGGTGCATGAATTCCTAAACACAATCAGTTATCAGAGACTAAGGAAAGAAGTGGTCGAAGAAGGATACCTGGAAGTCTTCCTAGACCATACCCTGATTTCGACTAGCCTGATTCAAAACCTCCCACCAATGTTTGGAAGAGTCTCATAGTATATAGGTCACGAGCTTATCCCTCTGCTCAGGAGGCATCTCTATATGATCAAAGATTGAAACCATAGACACTAACCAATACTCAGTATCTTAATTCCTTCCATCCCCTGAAAAGGTGAGAGGATGATTCTGCTATAACTCATGGTTCAGATCTACCATATATGGGGAAATTCTAGGTTCACCCTGGGCCGACTACATAAATATAAGGAATTTATCACGGAACTGGGCACCAGTACCTAGTGGAAAGTCTACAAGAGGTGCCTTGGGTGGAACTACAGGAGTTATCACATGTGGATCAGGTCCCACCACATTTGGAGTATTCTCATCACCACTTTCCTAGCATATAACACGAGGTCATCATGGTGGAGTATCTCTACAATTTCCAAGTGCATGCGTCAGATATAATTTATAACAGATAGGGAAATCGATAAGAAAGGATAGGCATAAGGCTATCCTACTAAAGAAAAACACCCCTCTACCTACTACTGGAGACAAGTCTGGGTAGGATAGATGAGTCACATAAGGATCATATGATACATGGCCTACAACCCACAATTAAGGTTGGGTAGGGCTATGGTCTCACATTATAACATAAAAGTCTATTTCTTTTTAGAATTAACTATTTCAATTCATTTAAGCATTTAGATTCCTTTTTAAGTGGTTAAATTATCTGAATCACCATAACCAATTTACAAGGGTCCATACACCTTGTAAATTTGATGTTGGTTTCCATTTAATCCTAAACAAAACACATTCCATCCCATGCAACCGATATTCCATGGATCAACGTGCCATAATTGGTTTATTAAGGCAACTGTTTTAACTTATGCAGGAAAACACTATTAAGTTAAGGAAGATATTTTATGTACCAATTGTGTTTCCTCAGTTTCTCAATAAATTTTACCACATTTTTATACATAAAAATAAAACACTATAAGAGATAACAAACAAGTAACAATAGCAATCACGTTCAAAATAGGAAATGCATGCATATATTAGATATGCCATGGAACAATGAATGGCATTTTAAGTCCTATTGTTCCTAGTATGATGATTGCTTCAATGTTACCTCATGTCATCAAGATAAAATAATAGATATCCAATCAAAATAATAGCCCTGAAAATTAAGTGCATCACCTTATGGTTGAATTCATGAAACTTTAACAAGTATAGGAAATAACAACATTTACCCATCCCAGGTAATTTGGGTTTCCCTTGTATATGGTGTAGCTACACTCAGGCATAGGATATTAACCAAATTCACATGTCCTAGTCTCCTATATAACCCAAAATTTAATAAAAAAACCTAAAATAAACCTCTAATACCACATTGTAGAATCCTTCACCAGATGACACCTAAAGGTACCCCAAGACGGTTGGCCACAAGACCTCAAACGCACCACCCATAATTCCAGAGGTTTCCGATTAGAAACGAGGGTCTTGGGTAAGTCCATGGGGATACTATACCCTCATTGATCATAGAGGAGCACATAAATATATATATATATATATATATATATATATTATGAAATAATTTTAATAAATAAAAGAATCAATTAAAACATCCATATAGATGTGAAAAAAAAATACAAAATCATTTAAGGTAAATAAATAAACTGGCAGAAGAAAAATAATCAAAAGATACAAAATGATGATCATGTCATGGTGATGTGACTATAAAAATAAATATGATTGGGAAGGGGATACAAGTACATACATCATGTGATAAAAATAAACAAAAAGTCAAAAAATTGCTACAACTAGAATCTCGAGCATATAATCGGTCCTCTACCCCCAAAATCCATCCTAAATATGGAAATCAAACATGTGAATCTGGATGCATCCATTTATCAACACATGAAACCATAAATTCTACTTGGGTACCAAAAGAAACCAAGTAGTTTGTGATATAAAATCTTAGTAGTTAGGCACCCATGATGTCTAGGCCATCCCATTTCATGAAGTATAAAATAAACAGTGTGCCTTGATAATTTTAAATGAAATATAGAATAAATAAATAAACACATTGGACTGGGTTCCACTTGGATACCCATACAATCTACCTTATTTATCCTAATCCAGAGATTCTGAACCAAGAGTTACTAAAATTGTAAAGTTAGTAGAGTAAAATTTCATAGATTGAACTATCCCTAAACTTTTTATTGGGATTGGAGGACACATCCCTATATTTTCTAAACCCTCTAACCAATTATCATTTGAAAAAATTAATTTAATTTTTAAATCATTATAAACATAACTTTATAAAAATATTTTGAGATACCTTCATCCCATCCATGGAAATCCAAGGAGACTTTCCAAGTATCGCTTGAACGGTTCGATAAAAGACCAATACCAAGGATTCCGTCAAGGTAACCCAAATATGAAGTCCCATATATCATTCATAGCATGGTGTGATAAAATTCAAGTCTAACAGACTTCCATGTACATACCTAGTATCGCACATAGGGTCTCAAGTCTCTCTTGTGTCATGGTACAACCAATCTTTCCATCAAGCACATCCAAGGGGTCTCCCCTATGAAACTAGTGTCACTCGTCTGGAGGTGAAAATAGATAATGAACATTGGACCCATCTCAGGCATAGCTGATATCACCCCAAGCATGCTTAAAAGGCATTAACAAAAGATTAATAAGGCATGAGAGTCCCTCCTAGGGTTCCTTAAGTCAGAACCCCACATTTCACCCTTGGAACTATGGTGAAAGAATTAAACCATCAAGATCATTCATATAGAATGTTAATAAAGAGGGCCCCTTTCATTGGTTCAAGCCTTATTATTTTGATAGTTATAATGATCAAGGAATTTCAACATAAATGGTTCACCTAAGGGATAAAGGGAAAGGAAAACCCATTTAATTCACAAGGAATACGATATTTAGTACTTTTCCAACTAATTTATTTTAACAACTCCATTTAAGGGAATGGGTATAGAGTTTAATATAGGGATCATCACACAAAACAAACAATTAAAAACTCAAGGCATTTATTAAATGACAACACACTTCAAGGGGGTGTTAGACCATTTTAGAAAAAGGGAAATTAGGGCTAAAAAGGGGAGCACACCCAAAGTATGGAATATCTCAAAGATATAAACAAAAGGGTTTGAATCACCACTAACACGAATCATAAATGGAATGATAAGCTTTCAATTTAATTAAATTGAAAATTTTGGAGTAAAATTGGAAGGGTCTAGATCGTGGCACCATGACCCATTTTATAGAAAGAAATGAAATGATAGGAAAAGACATGAACCACCTACCTTATTCTCATAGAGATTCTCTCATATAGTGTAGAACTTTAATTCAATATAGGTTGGAATAAATTGAAAAAACTATAAAATTACCTCTAGCTTCTCATTGGATCTAATCGAAAGAGAATCAGATTCCATTTGGAGGAGTTGGATCAAAACCTATGAGAGGAAGATATGGACCTTCGTACATGGGAGGATAAGAAGAAACCGTTAGAGAAATGAGGGTAAGGGAAAAAGAATTAGGTTTAAATCAATTAAGAGGGGTATTTTGGTAATTTCACCCTCATTTATAAAGGCATATGGTTTATCTAATTGTGCGCAAACCATGCGAATTCGCTCTGTGCCAAAATTTTGAAACACGGCATGGTTTTGATCCTAGGGTCACATAGTTGAAGACAAACTATGTGGTCCTTAGGCCTCTATTGTCTACATCTACACGATTTAGGGAAACTATGTAGGCTATGTGGCACAGTTTCTCTAAACTATGAAACTTGGAATTTTCTTCCCATTTTGGGGCTCTGAGCTCTGAATGATCCTTGGATGCACCCGAGACCTCCTTAACTTGATTAAGCATCATAATTAAGGCTGTTATAAGAAATTTAAACCAAAAAGTGAATGGTTATCACCTTAAGAAAATTTCGGGATGATACAGATAGGTCTTGATATCTATAGGTTGCATAATTAGTATCTCCATGATTAGAACTGGGAAGTCAACTTTGGGAAATTTCTGGTTGAGATCTTTTAAATCGATTCAAACTCTGATTTTTTTTATTCATTTTCTTGATAGGAACTATGTTAGCTATAAATTTTAGATATTAGACCTCCTAAATGAAGTTGTCCCTGATGTTATTTTCAACTTCAACCTCAATTTTGAAATCATGAGTCAGATGTGTCCTTCTTTCTGCCTACTTATAGCCCCGGTGGTCTTCTGGTATACCCGGGTGATGGGTGGACACCTCAGGATTGAGGCCTGGAATTTTCATGTAGTTCCAGGAGAACACATCCTGATGTTGTATCTAAAAGTAGGTATATATATATTATTCTTCAAAGACATGGTTTTACTGATCAAAGTGGGTTTTGGGTCCTCTTCTTTGCCCAAATTTATTTATTTGAGTTCATCAATGGTAATAGAAACACCCTCCCAAAATTCTGGAGGGGAATCCCTAAGGTCTTCCTCCTCCTCTTCTTCATCTTTCTCTCCTTATTCTTCCTCCTCTTCTTTTTTACCCTCAGGGGGAGTAGATGGTTATGGTAATTCTTAAAAGTTAAAAGGGGGGTCAAAGTTTTGAAATTTAGAAGATGAAGCAACTTCTTCTGACCCAACCCACAATGTGGGGTCTCTTGGAAGTTATGGAGGAGAGATGATGGGAAGATAATGAGTATCTTCACTTTCCCATGATGACATGAAAACCACTTCTGACTCAACTGATAAAGAAGAAATTTCTTAAGGCTCAAGGGATGGAATGTGGGAATTTTCATTTTATATTCTACCACTATTTGGGGAGTCGACATCATTTTCATCGCTAGTAGTCTTAGTTTTCAGGGATGATATCATAAAATTTTCTGAATATGTGCCTAAAGTTAGGACCATGTGCTTGACCTAATTGATGGGAAATACATACTCTATGTCAATTTGTTTGAAAGGGTCAGTCATGGTCATTTCTAGACCATTTAGTACTATGACCCAGGAAACACCATCAATCATGGGCTTTTCCCCCTTCCTCTAATAGAATCCTACATTAATATATTGTGACTCATAAGATTAAAATGGGGACTTATCATCATACAACATCCTGATTTTTTTCATTAATGTAGTATTTGAGGCATTTATGGTATTATGAGGCTATTTATATGTGTTGATGCAACCAAGGCCTTCCTAGAAAGGTATTGAAGGTTGTATCTTATAGAATAACTAGAAATTCTTAGTCGGATGCAAGGTCTCCAAACTGATCCATGAGATTGATTTGGTCCAATATATTTTGCTTAATTTTATCATATCCTTTTAATTTTAGGGTAGAAAACACTTTATTATCCTTATTTTATCCTAGATGATTAAGTTTCCATACTGGAATGATATTAACTTCCAAGCCATTTTCAATGAAATCCCATCATAGATTGACTCAGTTTATCCTTCTAGACACGTATAAGGGTCTGATGTGTCTCTTTATAATGGTTTCTTTATCTTGATCCATAAAGGAGATCACTTAATGGCATTCTATGGGATCAGTCTCTATTTGGTAAACCTCATCAAGGGCCACCTTAGGTTAAAACTCATGGGGGATTATTAAAGCCTCTATAAGTGGTTCCCTAAGGTATTTTGAGAAGATAAAATCATCTAGGATTGATAACTTGTCCATTAATAAGTATAATTTCTTCAAGATGTCATATTTGTTTTCCTAAAGTTCTTCACTTATTAATATGATGCTCTTTTATAGGCTCTTTAAGGGCCTAAGTGATGGACATAGATGGATAGGCCCTCGAAATAGGATTTGAAGGTGATCCTATTTTTGGTGGGTTGGGATGAGCTAGCCTGCCTACCCTTTGAGGGTAGTTGGACACATGTTTCTCTTTCGATTGATAATCAAGAATAGTTTGGTTGGGAAGTCTTTTGGAATCTTTAGGGGAATTTATTTTCTCCTGTTGAACTCATTGAAGGGATCTTCCATGAGTTTCTGCAACACTAAAATTTTGAGTGGGGATGAGGATGGAATTTTGGTTTATTCAATATCTATATATTCCCCTATACCCTTGGATCCTATAACATATTCCTTCAATTCCCCAATCAATTTTGGGGAACTTAGGTTCATATATCAACTCATCATCAGATAAGGGATCCATTAAATGAATGGCATTAATGGAGCCAAAGATTAATTCCTCATCTGATGAGGGTTCTATCTAGATTACACTTTTTTGTATTTCCATTTAAAGAGGTTGATCCCATGGTTTCAAACCTAAATTCATAAATTCTGAAAGGTTCAAGTCCTATTATGGCCTCTGTGCAGGTTCATCCTTTTACATTGGATCCCCTACCTTTCAGTCAGGCCACTTTTTGAAAGATTGGATCTATAATACAAATAGAGTTGGTTGAATCATAGAGGAAGTGGATAAGGGAAAAGTCAGTTACTTCAACTGTTCTTTGAGGATACCATGAGTTCATTTGATTTTCTTTTTATTCATCCAATAGTCAAACTTATGAACCTTTTTTTCTAAAAACTTCTTTCCATTTACCTCTTTCTTCAAGACAAGTAGTAAAAACATATGCTACTTGTGCTAGTGGATTCCCCACCTTCACTTGTACAGAGTTCACCATTTTCTGTAGAATTCCTTTGAAGAAAAGGAATTCCTAAATGGTGTTCCCCAATAATCAATGAAAGGGGAAATAATCTAGTCGACCATTAATATCAACCTGGTCGGGCCTCTTGGGCTCGAACAAGCAGAGTTAGTCATTGTCTATAGAGGCTATAAAGTATTCATAGATATTCTCATCTTGGAATGAGTAAAATTTATTCCTTTCCTCTTTGAATTAATTTTCCTATGTTCCCTCCACTCATCCTGACAAGGTGG
This sequence comes from Viscum album, assembly GCA_963277665.1. Taxonomy (NCBI): domain Eukaryota; kingdom Viridiplantae; phylum Streptophyta; class Magnoliopsida; order Santalales; family Viscaceae; genus Viscum; species Viscum album. The sequence goes on along the minus strand of OY728143.1, from coordinate 1,845,898,247 downwards.
AGGTATTTTTTGGCACCCTAGGGGTGCATCACAATATGGTGTAGGATTTGGAGATGAAGCTAGTACAAAGGTTGGATTAAGTGTGATGAATGAATCCTTTTCTTTCTAGATTCTATTTACTGGGACTAATAGAATAATTTGGGACTTGATTTTGGTCTGCTCTATGGAATCTTCCATTCTTTGAGAAATTATGGTGAGATCCTGAAACCCACTTGTATATCTTACCAGGATGAGTGGCATTTAAATCTTATCGTAAAGGTTCTCTATACAAATAGAAATAAAATATTCCTATGGAAGATATAAGTTCAAGGAGTAGTTCATCCCCTTACATCTGGTAATGAAGTCTGAGACTCTCTCATTCTCCCATTGTTTTTAGTTTGAGAGGTCAAGTATTTTTTTTATTTTGCAGTTTTGTGTCAAATTGGAAGAGAAACTTCTAATGGAGGTCTTCCCACCTCGTTATTGATTGATCTAGAAAACTGGTGTATCATAAAAAAGTCATCCCTGTAAGGTTTTCAAAAAGCATATGATTTTCACTTATTCTTGTTGTGAAGGGGTCTCCATCATTGAATCATAATGGGATGAAAAGTGTTTCAAATTCTATTTTGGGTCTCCTAAACCATTTAAAACTAGAAATGTAGGACTTCTAAAATTTGGTTAGGGTGGAATTTCAGTCACCAATTCAGGGTAATGTTTCCATTCCAGCTACTCTATTTCATTTTATTCCTCCATAGCTTCTAATCATGCTTCTAATGACTCGATTGTTTCAATAATACCTCAATGAATTTTTAGTTAAACTGGATCTTGAACAAGGGTGGTAATAGCTATGGCATGGTGTACTTGATCTGTTAGTATTTTTGGTTGATATCTAATAGGGTACATATTTTGAGTGATTTCCTAGATCCTCTCTATTTTTCTCCCTAGTGGAGGGAATCCATGATATTGGTACATGATCAGATCAAAGTAGACTGATGGATTGGGCCCAGGGTTATGCGGAATTCCCAGATATGCATCAGTCACTGGGATATACCCTTTTTGTTGTGGTACACCAATTAGGATAGTGGTATGAGGCTCTGCTCATGGAACATACCAAGTAGGAATGTTACCTCAGAATAGTTTTCCATTGAGTCTAATCAACTCTTTTATTTCTTCATCCTACTGAGTGAACCTTTATTAAATTTTAAGGGTTTTGACCTCTTAGAGTGACAGGTCATTTGCATCATTGTTTTCACCCTTTTATTTGGTGGATACTCATTGAGTGGGTATTAAGGTATTGTTTGAGGGAATACCCAAATTCAGAGAAATTATCTGATTTCAAATATGTTCACCTATATCATTTTTTCTCAGTGTGGGATACATTCTAACTGGAACCATACTCTCCTCTCTCCTTGGTATTATCATCATCTTCAATTCCATCTGTAGGATTGGAACCCATACTTTTTACTAATTCATAATGAATTGAAAGGATCGTATTGGTTGTTGAATGATAGGAGGGTTTTTTGTTCCTATTATTATACCCTTTCCTCCCTTTGTAGGATCCTCTTTGAGCTTCTTGGTGAAGACTGAGTCATAGATAACCGCCAAACATCCTTATAGTTTGTTTCCCCTCTAAAGGATGTGGGTTTCAAGATGGGATGAATTGGGATACATCATTTCATGATGTTCCTACCAATTGGGAAAAGACTGATTTCTATTGAGTATGAGGTTGAGGTAAAAATTCTCCCAACCATGTGGGCTGGTGCTGATCCCATACTCTTGTTTCCATGCCTTGGGCTAAATTTTCCATCTTTGGATGGTAATTTTGGGTTAAAAATTCCCCCAACCCTAGGGATCGAGGTAGATCCTGTGTTACGGTGGATACTGCTAATACTGCTACCCTATTGATCTCACACTTCCTTGTTCGAGCATGAGTTGGGTGCAATACATGATTTGTACTCAGACCACCTACTTCCAAGGATATCATCAGTGCAAGTTGATTGACTTACCTTAAGCAATAATCCTTCTTAATGTTCTCAGTTTCTTGACTAAAGAGTTTTTCAATGGTCTAGTCTTTTCAGGCTAGATTCTTTTGAGACTTATTTCAGGATGATTCTTGTTTAGTGCACTGTCCTCCCCAAGAAGAGGTATTTTTTGTGGTTTTCTTTGAGAAATTACACTATATGATATCACCTCTGGTGGATTTTTCTTACTAATGAATGATGTGAAATACAAGGTTCCCTATTTTCCCCACCCTCGGTTATGAACATCGAGTGAGGCATCATCGATTTGAAAACATAAATTGTGCAATGCATTGAGGCATTCCAATTGTATATATTTATAATTATTCTTTGATCGTGTCTACTTCTCATATGGAAGGGATTCCATTTTGATTTAATGACAGATCTCTCACAATATTTTAATATGGTATGCATACCCGTCAAAAGGAAATAACTCTTCCTTCATGTGGCAGATAGTCACCCAAAGATTCAACCAAAAGTTGTGAATTAACTCTTATGATAGTGCCTCTATAATGTTGAACTAATAAGTGGATGTGGTCCAAAACATGGTGGGTATATTATCCTCGTCCAACTATCTTCTCGTATTTTTATGTTCTTCTTCCAGAGATTCCTCCACTTGATCAGCCCAACTTGGGTGCTTCCTAACATCTTTATTGTAGTAAGAAAGTCTATAAAGGGTCTCATTGGAATGGAAATGGTATGGAGGTGGTTCATAGGATGACCATTGACTTGGATTATATTTTAGCTGAGAAAGGATATCTCTTTTCATTGATAAGGTTTCAGACAAGACTGGACCCATATTTCCAATCACATCATAATATGAGGGATTTATCACATTTGATCTAGTAAGGGCGGGCCTTCTTATTGATTGATCTTATGAATATGAGTAAGGTTTTCATATCACTCATCATAAGATACACTCTTGGGATCAATCAAATTGTTTCCATGAGGAAATGTTTTGTGGTGATTATCCTAGGGAGAACCTCCAAAATTGTTGGTAGCCATACTGCGAGGAGGACCTTCATGACTGATATGGCCACTTATGTGATTTGGTAATAGATTTTCAGGATATTGGTTCACCATTAATAGATGTTTTATGGATTAAATAACTTCATCATTCAATAGAGTAGGATCACAATTCTGCTCTAGAATTTTGAACTGCCCTGGGTGGGATTTCTTTTTTAATGTTCTACTATGGGAAGTTGGAACAAAATGTTATGGATAGAGATTACAATTATGGATTGTATTAGGGATATATTCCTACCATGGAGTGGATTTCGGATAATTCTGATGATCCCTAGTTGGAACGGGTGTTCATTCTCAATCCAATTGTCCATTTATCATTGAATATTATCAACGACCCTCCTAGATAGGAGTAGGAATATATTATTGATACTAAGTGAACCTTCTATTTATCTGATGAATCGCCTTAATTGAGGATATGGGATCATGATCATGGATCCTAGGTATTGTTTTTGACGATATTACGCCTTGTTAGATTTGCACAATGTGGTCAGGAAATGATCTCTAACCTTTTATCATTTCCAGGACATGCTAAGAAATGTCCTTAATGGGAAAAATAACGTATAACTATTCTGGTGTTGGGGAAGGAATATGGTCCTTCCCCTAGTTCATAGTGAGGGTACAGCGTCGAGGTCCTCCATTTTCCATTGTATTTGACTAACGGTCTTTATATGCATGATCATGGATTTACATCTACTTCTGGCGTGCCGTTGTATTTGACTAAAGAGAATTATATGCATGAGTAGGGATTTACATCTACTCCTGGTGTGCCACTATATTTGATTGATGGGATTCGTATGAATGAGCAAGGATTTTCATCTTCTTCTAGTGTTCCATGTATTTTACTAATGGGATTCATATAGATGAGAAGGGATTTGAATCTTCTCCCAGGGTGTTTCCATATTTGATTGATGGGATTAAAATTCATGAGTTGTGATTTTAATCTAATCCTGGCGTGTCATTGTATTTGACTGACAGGATTCATATGAATGGGCAGGTATTTTCATCTTATCCTGGTGTGCTTCCATATTTTATTGATGGGACTCATATTCATGATTAGGGGTTTTCATCTACTCATGGTGTGCTACCGTATTTGACTAACGAGCTTCATATTCATGAGAACATGTCTATATCTCCGCATGGTCTGCCACCATATTTGACTGAAGAACGTCATAAGAGTGAGTAGAAATTTGTATCTGCTCATAGGTTCTTGTCATGTTTAAGTAAAAGGATTCATATTCATGATTATATATTTGAATATTATCTCTTACCTCCATATTTTATTTACACTCTTGATAAGAGTGAGTAGGTTTTTTCATATTCTCATAGGTTGTCACTGTATTTTCCTGGTGGGCTTCTTCATTAGCAACAATAATGATACCATGTTCTAGATTGTTTGAATATCTCCCTCTATAGGCTGCCCTAGGTACATGAGTCCACATGGATTCGGCTAGGGGCCATGGGGAAATATCCTCTTTATAGTCAGGATGCTAGGCCACACGGCATTAGTGGAGTCGATTGTTGGCATGAACCCTTGGTTGAGACTCATGTTTCACCGAGATGAAGTCGTTGGGGACCACTTCATCGACTTCTCTAAGACAAGGGAGGGACACATTGTCACATACTAAGGATTTTCCCCCAAAATGGTTTGATATGGCTACAAGTTCCAAATGGTTATGAACCGTAAACCATCATTGTCTGGATCGCTGGTAGGGTTTCATAAGCTAGAAGACCTATTGAGCTGCCTCTAGGGTTTGGAGAGTGCCATTTTGGCAGTACTCTCAGACCAGTGTGCTTGATACCCAACATTGAAGATGTTGGGTGGGATATGGCATAATTTTTTTTGGTTGAGGACCCATATTGGGTGGTAGCCATGGAATACATTAATGATAACTGGTGTGAGGATTCAAGAGAGTTCTTGTGAAAATATCCTATAATATTTTTGACAAACACGAACAACAAAACCTCATCAAAGTAGGATATCTAAGAACACATGTGTAATTGGTTATCCCATTTGTACCCATTTCCTTTTGGATGCGAAAGGTTCTTTTTGTGATGGTGATGTTGTAATCTTGGTTAAGGATTCATTTTGGGATCACAATTTGTTTCTGATGAAAAATGGGGTTGTGGAATTGTTTAGTCTAGTATGATTGATTGTGGGGGTTTGAATATTTCACAATCATTCATATTAGGTTCACTATTCCATTTCTCACTTGATTGTGATGGGACAGTTTCCAATGGGATTTGTTCATGGAACTAGAAACATCCAACGGATCTCAAATCTATGATGACTCATGGACCTACTTTCCAAAGGAAGATGCTTGTTGGGGAACTTGGTCAATGGTACTTAAGAACTAACATTGGCCAATAGGATGGGAAGTTTGGCTCATCACACCCTTTCATGCAGAAATTATTTCATGTTCTAAGACTCCATTATAGATTTAAGATATGTTCATGAATCCTTTTTCCATTCCTAAGTATAAAATGGGTCATCCTACTGTTAACAACCAATTATTATCATGTACTAAAATTAGAATCATTTGTATGTATATGATTTTCTTAAAACTATAGATATATGAATATATCTAAGGTTATCTACAAATTGTGTCCTTTTATGAATGGATTTAGTGATTCTTTGGTTTCCTTTATTGTGACACTAGTTTTTAGTCACAAAGTGATGTTCTCTTAAACTTATCGTCGTCCAGGGAGACGGAAGTTGTTTTTGTTATCGAGATCAAACCCATAAGATGGGATTCTTGTGTATCCTTATGAAAGGAAATAGAACCCATGTAGTTTGGTGTCACATAAAGGGACACATCAAACCTTTTAAGGTCATGTGATAATGACCAAACCATTTAGTTTAACGTCATATGACAAGAACACCTAGGTGGAAGGTGCCTAGTAAAAGTTTGGTGTGGGAATTATGTTTAAGCATCTCAAAGTTCCTAGAAGAAGTGTGGTCTTCTAATTGATGACATGATATTAATAGTAATATGGCCTAATAAGTATGGTGATGAAATGTTCTTGGAAGGTGTATGTACTTCCAAGATCGATGTGACCCTATCTGAAATATGTCCCAGAGAGGATTAGGGTTGATTTGGGGTATTTGGTTTGGACCTCTGGGAGGCTTCCAATGTATCCCAATTAGTTGGGAATAAAATCCCATATAGTTCAAATGGTTGAGAATTACACTTTATAGGAGGGCCATGGTATTTTCTTCATTGGGGATATAACCCTTTGATTGTTGTGTAGTGACATTGGTGGGGATTATTTCGAATAGGAGGCCCGGGTTTAGATGGGCTTACATCAGGAAGGATTCCCATTTTCTTGGAAATATTTGGGGATTACACCATATAATAGGCCTATGGTTTGGGTTTTTTTTGTGATTATACCACGTAGACCAGGGTTGGATGGGGTTTACACTTTGAATGATACCCATATTCTTGAACTGTAATGAAAATCTTGACTCATTGTGATTCAGTGGTTTTGATTGGATATTAAACTTAGGAGGATTCCCATGGTATTAGGATCATGTGGGTGTTATGATCACCACTCTCCTTTAAGACCATGTGATTCATGGTCTATGTGAGAAACTAGAAGAAGATTTAGATCTAAAAAATCAAACAATATTCTTTTGTCCACTATTAGATGAGGCCTAGTCCCAAAGGAAGAGTGAACAAGAGAGGGATACAGTTCCCATCTCCTCCCATAATTTTACCCTGGGCTAGTAAAGATGATAAAGAGTGTCACCTCTCATAGTAAAGATTAGGGTATTACTCTAGGGGATATGCCATGTTGGTTCATCTGGAAGAGAGGAGTATAATGAACTACACCTCAAAAAGAAAGGTGAGTGTGATTATCTCCCTTCTTTCACGAAATATGGAGGTCCATGTGAGCACCTCTAAGTTTGGTACCCTCATTACCATGAGAATATATACTTGAATACATTTTGAGGATCCCCCATTTCAAGTAGGTTTCCAATAGGACTCTTCTTACCATGGGTAAGTAGACTCAATAGGGAATGCTAATGTATCCAATGATCTAATCAAACATATTGTGTGGATTTAGAATATTCCTTGGCTAAATTTTATTAGATTGGTTCATAGAGGGGGAGAAGTGGGTCATGTTGGTATGATGAAGGGGAGAAATGGAATATGGAGAGTAGAACACCTTAAGATCCCATATTCCACATATCATGCACTTATGCGGGATGGTGTTCCCTCCACATAGCACGTTGTTGTGCAGTTAAGGGTGGAATCTGCAAAGCATTATGCTATGTGGGAGAAGGTTTCACCTGCATAGCATTTTGATATGCAGAATTGGGTTCCTCCTACATTGTAAAGACCCGTAAATTTCAAGGAAATTTTTTTCTTAATTTTATTTGGAATTTTACAAGAACGCATTTTCTGACGGCACGTGATTCTGAGGCCCGGTGTGCCCGGAATCATTTTCCGAAGTTTGGATCGGGTACGTTCACTGAACGAATGAGAGGGTTTTTCTAACTTTTGAATCGGTGCTCGGAATCGAATTCTGAGGGAACCGATGGAATCGCAGCGTCGGTACTTTCTTAGAAACTCCTCTTCTGGAGTTTCATTTTCTCAGGTGTGGTTTTTAATTTTTGGGGGTTAAGTGAAGAAAATAAAATAAAGTGGTGCGATAACTTTATTTTATTTCACTTATTCCACTTAAAGCCACTTTAATCTGCTTAAGCTGAGTTGAAGCGGATAGGGTGGAACCTAAAATATCCTACCCTCTGGGTAGGATATTTGTGAGGTGGGCCCACACAAGACCCACCATTTCTTTTCCCCTAACTAACGCACCCGCAACCCCCCCCCCTCTTTAATGAAAGTCAACTGACGCGTTTTCTAAATTCTTAATGCCCATTTTTAATTGGGCGGTTAGTTTCGTTGCAATTAATTCTATGAATTAATTTGTTCGTTACTTATCTTTAATTTTTGTTTGTTGGAATGTAATGAAATAAGACCAACACATGTCTTCTTGAGGATTGTTCGTTGAGAGGATTTGACAGAAACTTTAAGTCCTTCATCCTCTTTCATGAAGAATGCGAAGAATGCGAAGAACGTCGGCCTCCGATGAAGGGCGATGAAGAACGCTAGACCCCCGGAGATCGACACGACGCGACGCCGACACTTCTTCTGCGACGTTCCATCCCTGCGACAATCTTCGATCGGCATCTTGAGGTAGGGGATTGCGGTCCTTTTAATTCTTTGTGGATTATAACATCAACATGGATTTAATTGTCATAATTAAATATGTATGTTCTTGATCCTCGGAGTTTGTCTACGCAATGCCGAGTACCGCGCAACAGCGACGCCCTTCCGCGACGCGACGATCCTTTTTTTTCCGCAACGGTCAATTCCGCGACAAACTCGCGTCCGACGATGACGTTGAGGTAGGGGTCGTTTTGAAAATGATAATACCCATGTTTTTTTTCCTCCAAGGCAAGAACGTGGACCAACTAATTAACAAGTTGGTCCGCAGATTATTATTGTGGGTTGAGGTTTATCAATTGCTGGGAATTATGGTGTTGTTTCAAACAGCTAACGCGGTGGTTGCGGACCAACGAACAAGTCCGAACCCACCGCCCTTTTGTTCTTAGTGTGCGGAACGGCGGATGATGAAAAAACAGGCTGCATAGATGATTTGTTGATTCTGCAGTGAAGAACGGGACCCGGGATGAGCTATGGAAAAGACGAAAATGAAATCGGACCACCGGAGCAACTCCGGTGGCCCGCAGACTCCACCGGCGGCGCCCCGACGCATCGCCGGACGGAGCCGCCACGACTGAAGCCGCGGCGGCAGGGTGCGGTTCTGCGGCCGCACGGAACCGAAGGCAGGGACGCGGCCGGCTGCCACGTCCGTTGGCGAGAGGTGTCCCCAACCGGGGCCGCGGATCCTTCACGCGGGGGCAGCGTGCCCCCGCTCGTGGTTTCCCTCGCTCGGCCGCTCGGACGAGCCGAGCCGAGCCGACCCGCCGGGCCGGGTCGCGCCCTGGCCAGGCTGGGTCGCCCCCAACCGGGTCAGACCCGGACCCGGGTCAGGTCGACCCAGTTCGGGCCGACCCGGGGGGGGGGGGGGGGGGGGGGTGGGCCGGGTCGGTCCGGGCCCAGACCCCAGTTTCCGGACCTTTTCGGTCTTTTGCTCATAACTTGAGATACGGGCCTCCGAAAAACGCGCTGTTAGCGGAGATGCGATCCTTAGATCGAGATGGTCGTTTCGGTATATCACACTCAAGGTTTCAGAATACTTTGGGTTCGACCGGGTTGGTTCGTACACGAAACCAACCGGGCCCTTGGAGCGGAAACGCTCATATCTTGAGCTTAGGACGTCCGATTGACGTGCCGTCGACTTTTTTGAATTCATCTAAGTGATACGGATATTTTGGCTTACTCCGCCCGAGGTTTGGACGCAGGTGGAGTACGTTCGGGTTGGTTTTTCCTTAAAAACCAACCGGGCCCCTAGGACGAAAAAGCCAATAACTCTCAGACCGGGCGTCCGATTGATGCGCCGTCTGCGACGTTGAGTTTCTGTTGATGATACGGAACTTTTGGATACATCAACTCTAGACTATGTGTCAGTTGATGTATCAGCCTCTCGGCTCGTGGAGCGGACCCTCCCGAACGAGCTTGCTGTGTTCGGGAACCCTAGAGCTGGTTGCGACTACTACTGTGACGACGACGACTATGCAGAGATCCTCAGTGGATTCGACGGCGACGACTACAGCACTCAGCGATCCTTTGTGGGTCAGTTCTACCGATCATGTGTGGGTCTGATCCTGTGTGGGTTAGCGCTCAGCGGTCCTGTGTGGGCCAGCACCGACAGATCCTGTGTGGGTCTGATCCTGTGTGGGTCATTACGGGGGTTAGTTACCTATCGATCCTTTGTGGGTCAGATCCTTTGTGGGTCATTGCGGGGGTTAGTACCTATCGATCCTTTGTGGGTCAGATCCTTTGTGGTTCATTTCGGGGGTTAGTACCTATCGATCCTTTGTGGGTCCGACGGCTTAGATGAATCAGTGGCAATATCTGGTCATCTTTATCGTCATACAAAGAAGTATTCATGTGTGAGATGAATCCCTTTTTCTTTCCTTTGTGGATTGTGTTGTGCTATCCTGTGTGGATTTACGTTTTGCTCTCCTATGTGGACTGGGTAGTGCTTGGGATCGGATGTTGGAGCCGAATGAGATTTGATGACTTAGGTATATGTATGGGCATATACCTAAGTAGTGTCGGATGTCACTTCGTGATTGTATCTTTCCTTTGTGGATTATCCTTTGTGGATTCTGGGAGACCTTCGGGGGTCTCGGGGTCCCTACTGAGTAGCTTATACTCACCCCTGCATGGGATATGCCCGCACTACATTGTGTTGGTTGCAGACGACGGACAACACTGATCATGGTGGAGGCTAGCGGATCAGGACGGTACCTGGAGGTGGACCACTGGGTGGGACGTACTCGGAGCGGTCGGCTGGACCCGAGGAGTAGTGGAGGCTTTCTATACCCACCCTTCAGGTGGGATTTTCAGTGGGCAGCTCGACGTTGCGGCTTTACTTTTCAGTTGTTGTTTTCCCTTTCCAGTTGTACTTTACTTTCATTTTGGGTTTGTATTCTGGCCCACTTACTTTTCTGCACTTACTATTGTACTCAGCTTTTACTTAGTGTTTACTTCTGCCTGCTTACTCTGTGGTGTTTGTTGTTTACTTTACAAAGTCAATGCCTTCCCTTTACCGGGATTTACGCCTTGGTGCTAGTCGCCAGCCCCTGGCCTATGGAAGGCGGGCTTGGGGTAGTCACAACACGGGCCCCGAGGACGGGTCGTGACAAATTGGTATCAGAGGAGTTCGGTTCTACCGCAGACTCTGATCGTTCTTCTATGTGAAGCAATAGTGTTAAGTGTATTGAGTGTGGTTATCAGTCCAGGAGCCCAGTGTTGGTGCGGCGGCCGACGTATCCGTAAACCAGGACCCTAACTTCTGATTTCCGACTTAATGCACGAAAATATTGATTGCATGTGTGTTTCAAGTTTTCTTTGTGATTACTTTGTATCAGCTCACCAGGTATATTGTTCTGACCGTGGCGCACCTGTTTACTTTTCAGGATGGCCCCACGACGGTAGCCAGCTAGGGTTCCAAGAGTTGAGCATGAAGACAGCCCACCGAGCGACGAGGCCTCGGTACAGGGCCCTTTGACAGCTGAGGCACCGGCGATACCTCTACCCGCCGAGCCACCGATGCTTCCAGCCCCAGCCGGTGACGATGCATGTTGCCTTAGTGCACTGCATGAGTTCCAGTGTCAGCGACCGCCCAGGTTCCGTGGGGAGATGGACCCCCAGGCAGCCGAGGACTGGCTGGAGGCAGTGGTGCGAGTTTTCAGGCTAGTGAGGACACCAGCAGACCTCATGGTGATCCTCGCAGAGAGCCTACTGCACGCAGCAGCGGGCCGATGGTGGAGCTTGATGCTCCAGGTGCACGATGAGGCATCTCTCCTCTGAACAGACTTTGAGGGCTTCTTCCGCTCAGAGTTCGTCCCGGCCACCCTCCGTGTGGTGCACATCCAGGAGCTTCTTCAGCTGCGGCATGGCAGCTTGACGGTCGCCCAGTACTCAGTGAGATTTACCGATCTATCACGTTACTCGACAGACATGGTACGAGACCCATTCTTCTGGGCCTGGACCTTTGAGCAGGGATTGAGACATGAGATCAGGGCATCGCTGATCTCCCTCAGCATTCCGACTCAGGCAGGAGTACTGGAAAGAGCCCTTTTGATCGAGAGCTTTCTTGCTGAGACTTCTCCAGCGGCGAGACCTACCGCGGGGCGGCACGTAGCATAGTCTTCTGCGGCAGGCAGTCGACGGATGACTCATGGGTCCAGGAAGACCAGACCCTCATGTAGACGACCTCAGGACACTGGGTCAGCAGTGCGGGGCACACAGCGTAGATCCAGTCTTTCGAGAGTCAGGCAGTGCTACACATGCGGCAGGCAGGGCCACATGGCTCGTGACTGCCCGACCCACCATGCCGAGGAGTAGCAGACGGTTGAGGGGCCACCCAGGCAGAGGTAGAGGGTCGACCGTGGCGGTCTGCAGGGAGGAGGCGGATGAGGAAGAGGAGCTGGCTGAGCAGCAGGTGGTGGGCGACGCTTTGAGGCTCTACCACCACCACCACCAGGAGGTCCACCCCGACCACAGGGAGCTGGCGGGCAGAGACAGGAACAACTCTAGGCAGCGGAGGCCTACGACCACGGAATGACCGAGATGATTCGAGGTACTATTTGTGTCTATTCCACCCTTGCTGCAGTTCTTATAGACATAGGAGCGAGTCACTCTTTCATAGCCGCTGCCCTTGTTCGGAGCTCGGAGATTTCGACAGAGCCGTTGGCTCGATCCTTACGGCTAGAGACTCCTACGGGAGCAGACTCGACGATTAAACACTGGTGCTGGAAGTGTGAGCTTACTCTAGGAGGCGAGAGCTTCGGCTGAGATCTTCTTGTAGCGGCGTTGAGGCCTTACGATGTCATCTTGGGAATGGATTGGTTATCTACAGTTCATGCTCAGATCGACTGTATTAGGCGCAAGGTGCGATGTGTGCGCACCGACGGGAGCAGGTTCACCTTCACCGGTGAGAAGGGATCCTCCGCATCACAGGATGGACTTCCATAGAGGAGAGGACAGCCCATAACTCATCAGTTGGCTAGCCTCATCCTTGGATCAGTTGACGTGCAGAGTCCTAGTTTTCCTGCAGTGGTGGATCAGTATGCGGACGTATTTCCCGATGACGTCCCAGGGCTACCTCCTCGCAGAGAGGTAGACTTTTATATTGATTTGTACCCCGGGACAACCCCGATATCCACTCCAGCATATCGGATGGCCCCCGCTAAGCTTCGAGAGCTATGGGTTCAGTTGAAGGACTTGCAGAGCAAGGGATTCATCTGACCCAGTGTTTCACCCTGGGCTTCCCCGATATTGTTCGCCAAGAAGGCGGACGGGAGCTTGCAACTTTGTGTCGACTATCGTCGCCTGAACTAGGTGATGGTGAGGAACAAGTATCTGCTACCAAGGATTGATGACCTCTTCGATCAGCTCAAGGGAGCACGGTGGTTCTCGAAGATAGACCTTAGGTCAGGCTATCATCAGCTCAGAGTTCGGGACGAGGAATTAAAGAAGACGACCTTCAGATGTCGGTATGGCCACTATGAGTTCTTGGTTATGACATTCGGCGTGAACAACGCTCTGGCAGTGTTCATGGGCCTCATGAACAGGATCTTTCAGCCACACCTCGATCGATTTTTCGTAGTCTTCATCGACGACATTTTTATATACTCGACGACTGAGGAGGAGCACGCATGCCACTTGCGGGTTGTACTAGACACACTCCGAGAGCACCAGATTTATGGAAAGATCTCGAAGTGTCAGTTCTGGATACGTGAGGTCCACTTCTTGGGACACGTCATCTCTGAGGCAGGAGTTGCGGTGGATCCTGCGAAGATCGAGGCAGTGCTAGCTTGGGAGCCACCCAGGAGCGTGACGGAGGTGCGGAGTTTCTTGGGAATAGCTGGATACTATCGGAGATTTGTACCAGACTTCTCCAGAGTTGCGGCACCACTCTCAGCTTTGATGAAGAAGGGGAAACCCTTTGTGTGGTCAGACAGATGTCAGCAGAGCTTCCGGGAGCTGAGACAGAGATTGACCAGCGCCCCTATCTTGAGGTTTCCTGAAGAGGGAGTAGGGTACGTAGTCTACTGCGATGCATCAGGGACCGGACTTGGATGTTTCCTGATGCAGGAGCAGGCGGTGATCGCCTATGGATCACGTCAGTTGAGGCCGCATGAGCAGAACTACGCTACCCATGACCTAGAGTTAGCAGCAGTGGTCTTCGCTCTGAAGACATGGCGACACTATCTAATGGGCGAGTGCTTTACAGTCTTTTCTGACCATCAGAGTCTCAGGTACATCTTCTCTCAGAAGGACCTGAACCTGAGACAGCAACAATGGCTCAACTTCCTCCAGGATTATGACTTTGAGATAGTCTATACTCCTGGGAAAGGGAACGTGGTAGCAGATGATCTCAGCCGTAGGACGGGCATTCAGCTACTCGAGGAGGAGACAGATCAGCTAGCTGCTTTGTGGATATCATTTGTGGATAGAGATGGAGCAGCCTTCCTTCAGTCTCTCACAGTTACCCCTCCACTATTGCAGCGGTTCAGAGAGGCACAGCGTGGGGACGCTGACTGTGAGACGCGACGTGCACAGATATCCTCAGGACAGGCACCTGATGGCTTCTCCTTTGGAGCAGAGCACGACATCCTTTTCAGAGGATGTACCTTGGTACCAGTTGCTTTACGGGAGTAAGTGATAAGAGAGTTTCACACTTCTCCCTTAGCGGTACATCCTGGAGTAGCGAAGATGTACCAGGATCTCAGACGACAGCACTGGTGGCCAGGCATGAAGAAGGTTGTGGCAGAGTTTGTTTCACGATGCCTCACCTGCCAGCAGGTGAAGGCAGAGCATCAGGTACCAGCAGGCTTGGTATAGCCCTTGGAGGTCCCGGAGTGGAAGTGGGATGGGATATCTATGGACTTCGTGACTCGACTTCCACGCACTTCCATAGGTCACGACTCCATCTGGGTGATTGTCGACCGACTCATCAAGTCGGCTCACTTCTTACCCATTAGAGAGTAGGGCTCAGTGGAGATCCTGGGGAGTCTCTACGTTCAGGAGATTGTACGGATTCACGGTGTGCCATTATCTATCGTCTCCGATCAAGATGCTCGCTTTACTTCTCGGCTTTGGAAGGGGTTGCAGGAGGCGTTCGGGACTCAGCTACATCTGAGCACCGCCTTTCACCCTCAGACGGATGGTCAGACGGAGAGGACCATTCAGACTCTCGAGGACATGCTCCGCGCATGTGTCCTCGACTTTGGTCGCAGCTGGGAGGACCACCTACCCTTGGTGGAGTTTGCGTACAACAAAATCTACCACTCCACCATCGGGATGGAACCATACGAGGCGTTGTATGGCAGACCTTGCAGATCTCCTTTGTGCTGGACAGACCCAGGGGAGTCAGCACTTGTGGGACCAGAGATGGTCCGGGCCATGACAGAGAAGGTCCAGGTCATCCAGGAGCGGATGAGGACAGCTCAGAGCCGGCAGAAGTCTTATGCTGACAAGAGGCGGAGGACACTAGAGTTCTAGGATGGCGACCACGTATTCTTGCGTGTCTCACCTCGATGTGGATTACGGAGATTTGGCCGAGGCGGCAAGTTGTCTCCACGCTTCATCGGACCATTCCAGGTCCTCAACAGGATCGGATAGGTGGCTTATCGCTTGGCTCTACCACCTCAGTTTCACCGGGTGCACGACGTCTTCCACGTATCTCAGTTGAAGAGATATGTGCACGACCCGATGCATATCATTGACCATGGGCAGTTGGATGTTGATGATGGGGAGACTTTTGCGGAGATCCCAGTGGAGATCGAGGATCGACAGGAGCGGGTCCTATGTGGATGATCGATTCCTCTTGTGCGCATCAGATGGCAGCACGGGAAGCTCCAGGAGAGCACTTGGGAGCGGGAGGCTCAGATGCGTGATCAGTACGCACATTTGTTTCCCTAGCTTAGGATGTATCTTTACAGGGACGTAAAGCCCTGAGGTGGGAGTGATGTAAAGACCCGTAAATTTCAAGGAAATTTTTTTCTTAATTTTCTTTGTAATTTTACAAGAACGTAGTTTCTGACGGCACGTGATTCCGAGGCCCGGTGTGCCCGGAATCATTTTCCGAAGTTTGGATCGGGTACGTTCAGTGAACAAATGAGCGGGTTTTTCTAACTTTTGAACCGGTTCTCGGAATCGAATTTTGAGGGTACCGATGGAATCGCAGCGCTGGTACTTTCTTATAAACGCCTCTTCCGGAGTTGCGTTTGCTCGGGTGTGGTTTTTAATTTTTGGGGTTAAGTGAAGAAAATAAAATAAAGTGGTGCGACAACTTTATTTTATTTCACTTAAGCCACTTAAAGCCACTTTAAGATGCTTAAGCTGAGTTGAAGCGGATAGGGTGGAACCTAAAATATCCTACCCTCTTGGTAGGATATTTGTGAGGTGGGGCCCGCACGAGCCCCACCATTTCTTTTCCCCTAAGTAACGCACCCGCAACCCCCCCCCCTTTAATGAAAGTCAATTGACGCGTTTTCTAAATTCTTAATGCCCCTTTTTAATTGGGCAGTTAGTTTCGTTGCAATTAATTCTATGAATTAATTTGTTCGTTACTTATCTTCAATTTTCATTTGTTGGCATGTAATGAAATAAGACCAACACATGTCTTCTTGAGGATTGTTCGTTGAGAGGATTTGACAGAAACTTTAAATCCTTCATCCTCCTTCGCGAAGAACGCGAAGAACGCGAAGAACGTGAAGAACGCCAGCCTCCGACGAAGGGAGATGAAGAACTCTAGACCCCCGGAGATCGACGCAACACGACGCCGACGCTTCTTCCACAACGTTCCATCCCCGCGACAATCTTTGATCGGCATCTTGAGGTACGGGATTGCGGTCCTTTTAATTCTTTGTGGATTATAACATCAACATGGATTTAATTGTTATAATTAAATCTGTATGTTCTTGATCCTTGGAGTTTGTCTACGCGACGCCGAGTACCGCGCGACAACGACACCCTTCCGCGACGCGACGATCGTTTTTCTTCCGCGATGGTCAATTCCGTGACGAACTCGCGTCCGACGACGACATTGAGGTAGGGGTCATTTTGAAAATGATAATACCCATGTTTGTTTTCCTCCAAGGCAAGAACGCGGACCAACCAATTAACAAGTTGGTCAGCGGATTATTATTGCGGGTCAAGGTTTATCAATTGCTAGGAATTATGGTGTTGTCTCAAACCGCTAACGCGGTGGGTGCGGACCAACGAACAAGTCCGAACCCACCGCCCTTTTGTTCTTGGTGTGCGGAACGGCGGACGATGACAAAACGGGCCGCATAGATGATTTGCTGATTCCACAGTGAAGAACGGGACCCGGGATGAGCTATGGAAAAGACGGAAATTAAATCGGACCACCGGAGCAACTCCAGTGGCCCGCGGACTCCACCGGCGGCGCGGGTCACCGGCGGCCGGAGGCGGCGGTGCCCCGGCGCGCCGCCGGACGAAGTCGCCGCAGCTGAAGCCACGGCGGCGGGGTGTGGTTCTACGGCCGCGCGAAACCGAAGGCAGGGACGCGGCCGGCTGCCGCGTCCGTTGGCGAGAGGCGGCCACAACCGGGGTCGCGGATCCTTCACGCGGGGACAGTGCGCCCCCGCCCGCGATTTCCCTCGCTCGGCCGATCGGCCGAGCCGAGCCGAGCGGACCCACCGGTCCGGGTCGCGCCCAGGCCGGGCCGGGTCACGCCCAATAGGGTCGGACCCGGACCCGGGTCGGGTCGACCCGGTTCGGGCCGACCTAGGGGGGGTCGGGCCGGGTCGGTCCGGGCCCAGACCCCCGTTTCCGGACCTTTTCGGTCTTTTGCTCATAACTTGAGCTACGGGCCTCTGAACGACGTGCCGTCAGTGGCGATGCGATCCTTAGATTGAGATGGTCGTTTCGGTATATCACACTCAAGGTTTCGGAATACTTTGGGTTCGGCCATCTTGGTTCGTACACGAAACCAACCGGGCCCTCGGAGCGGAAACGCTCATATCTTGAGCTTCGGACATCTGATTGACGTGCCGTCGACTTTGTTGAATTCCTCTAAGTGAGACGGATCTTTTGGATTACTCTGCCCGAGGTTTGGACGCAAGTGGAGTATGGTTGGGTTGGTTTTTCCTTAAAAACCAACCGGGCCCCTGGGACGAAAAAGCCAATAACTCTTAGATCGGGCGTCCGATTGATGCACCGTCTGCGACATTGAGTTCCTGATGACGATACGGAACTTTTGGATACATCAACTCTAGACTATGTGTCAGTTGATGTATCAGCCTCTCGTCTCGTGGAGCGGACCCTCCCGAACGAGCTTGCTGTGTGCGGGAACCCTAGATCTGGCTGCGACTGCTACTGTGACGACGACGACTGTGCAGAGATCCTCAGTGGATTCGACGGCGACGACTACAGCACTCAGCGATCCTTTGTGGGTCAGTGCTACCGATCCTATGTGGTTCTGATCCTGTGTGGGTCAGCGCTCAGCGGTCCTGTGTGGGCCAGCGCCTACAGATCCTGTGTGGGTCCGATCCTGTGTGGGTCATTGTGGGGGTTAGTTACCTATCGATCCTTTGTGGGTCAGATCCTTTGTGGGTCATTGCGGGGGTTAGTACCTATCGATCCTTTGTGGGTCAGGTCCTTTGTGGGTCATTGCGGGGGTTAGTACCTATCGATCCTTTGTGGGTCCGACGTCTTAGATGAATCAGTGGCAATATCTGGTCATCTTTATCGTCATACAAAGAAGTATTCCTGTGTGAGATGAATCCCTTTTGCTTTCCTTTGTGGATTGTATTGTGCTATCCTATGTGGATTTATGTTTTTCTCTCCTATGTGGACTGGGTTGTGCTTGGGCTCGGATGTTGGAGCCTAATGAGATTTGATGACTTAGGTATATGTATGGGCATATACCTAAGTAGTGTCAGATGTTACTTCGTGATTGTATCTTTCCTTTGTGGATTATCCTTTGTGGATTCTGGGAGACCTTCGGGGTATCGGGGTCCCTAGTGAGTAGCTTATACTCACCCCTGCACGGGCTATGCCCGCACTACGTTGTGTTGGTTGCAGACGACAGACAGCGCTGATCGTGGTGGAGGCTTGCGGAGCAGGACGGTACCTGGAGGTGGACCACTGGGTGGGACGTACTCGGAGCGGTCGGCTGGACCCGAGGAGCAGTGGAGGATTTCTGTACCCACCCTTCAGGTGGGATTTCTAGTGGGCAGCTCGACGTTGCGGCTTTACTTTTCAGTTGTTGTTTTCCCTTTCTAGTTGTACTTTACTTTCAGTTTGGGTTTGTATTCTGGCTCACTTACTTTTCCGCACTTACTGTTGTACTCAGATTTTACTTAGTGTTTACTTCTGCCTGCTTACTATGTGGTGTTTGTTGTTTACTTTACAAAGGCAATGTCTTCCCTTTACCGGGATTTACGCCTTGGTGCTAGTCGTCAGCCCCTGGCCTATGGAAGGCGGGCTTGGGGTAGTCACGACACGGGCCCCAAGGATGGGTCGTGACATACATAGCGTTTTTCTATGTGGCCCTAATTTTCTTCCGCATAACATTGTGTTACGAAAGCTCAGGTTCCCCCCACGTAGTGTTTTTCTGTACGGGGTAGGTATATCTCCAAATATATTTTTACTTTGTAGGGTGGTGGGCCGCAAAGGTCCCATCCACTTTTACGTTGTGGAATTGAGTTCTCAAAGGATTTTTGTTTTGTTGATGTTTATATGAATTAGTTTTCTCCCTTAATGTTATGTGGTGGATTTATCTACTAGGAATCAATGGATATCTCACCTTTCTTCTAGTTTTCGTCAGTGTCTCAGATCTTAGAGTCCTCCTCTCCTTGGATCCCCCTTGGTTCTTTCATAGAGGAATGGGGTTACTGGGTACTGGGACGACCAATCATTCATGGTGGGCCATAAGTATTTTGTTTTCATGATCCTAAGAAAGGTTATTAGTCCCCCAAATGATTTTCTCTCACCAAGGACAATAAACATATTTTTTATTTTGAAAAATACTTATAGTTTATGAGGTATTTTCATTTGCAGGGGTTGAAATCACCCCCCATCCTTACAAACAATTTAATTTCATTCACGGTCACTGGCAGTACCATCTCATCCCATGAAAGATTTTATTCGTGGGATGCCTCATGGAGTGGTGGAACTCTATGTAGAGAAGAGGTCTGCATAAAGAGTTTTTCTATACATACCCTCTCACTCCTTTGTGATTTCTCATCCTATTCAAAATTTTCTTCAAACTCATCTTTCGGTTTATTATTTAACCTTACAAATTTCATGAAATTATTATTATCTTTCATGCATATTTTCCCAGACCCAACATAATTATATTATAGTTATTACTCTATGTTCATTGAAACATAACATGTTACAGAAAAATCATGCAATTTGTGTAATCATTAATTTGATAATATATTTCATGAATGTACGTGATAAGTCGTGTATGCCACATGTCACAAGAGTAAATAGTATATGAGTATAATACATGTTGGGTATTTCAGATGGGTACTTATCATGTTTCCTCCAAGGTACATTTCTATACACAGTTAATTTTAAATAAATTTATTAAATTAAATTAAAATTAATATAGATGATAATCTTAAGGAAATTCATATTATAATTAAGATAAAACAATTGATTAATTAAAGAATATAATTAATTGATTCAATTATGTATTATATTAAATAATAATTATTAGAATTGAAGGATAATTTTATTAAATGCATAATTCAATGCATGTTAATGGATAATCATGATCTTAGACCAAGACCATTGTATGTGATTGGTTTCATTATATTTTTTATTAAATTAAATTTTTGGAATGCGTTCCATCTCTCCTCTCATTATGTAAGGGCATGATTTCCCATGGTTTCTTTTATGTAAACCCCTTCCCCTCGCCTATGTGCGAGTAGAAGAATATTTAATGGATGGAGATCCCAAGTTAGTGGAGGTGGTTCAAGTTTGGATCCAAGATGAAACCAATCCAAGTGAGATACATAGGTGGATGGGTGGAAAGTTATAACACGAACCTTAATTGGTTCAAGGAGTTTTTCACCTGCATAAATGGTTATTTTATCATCCATTAGATAAACTAACCATTAGTAAAATCTCATAATC